>CM066033.1:417869731-422669731 GCA_033557465.1 Ichthyophis bannanicus
AATGGTGCAAGAGGTCACTTGTAGCTTGTATACAATCAGATTTGTTGTTGGTGGCTATGAGCAAATCATCTACATATTGAAGCAAAATTCTTTTTCCCGGAATCACAGAGTAGCTTGACAAATCTTGACTGAGGGCTGCACTGAAGATAGTGGGTGAGTTCTTGAATCCTTGTGGTAATCGAGTCCAAGTAAGTTGCCCTCGCCGTCCTGTGGTAGGGTTTTCCCATTCAAATGCAAACAAAAGCTGACTGGCCTCTGTCAGGCGTATACAGAAAAAAAAACATCTTTTAAGTTCAAAACAGTAAGTGAGTGGCTTCTGCTGGAATCAGTCCTAGGAGGGTGTAAGGATTTGGTACTACTGGATGTATGGTTTCAACTGAACTGTTTACTCGACGTAAATCCTGCACTGGGCGGTGGTCACCTGTTCCAGGCTTCTTGATTGGGAGAAGGGGGGTGTTCCAGGGTGATTGGCATTCTCTTAGAAGTCCATACTGCAATAATTTCTTCAAATGGCGATGAATGCCTTCAATTGCTGGTCTCGGGAGGGGATACTGACGCACATGCACTGGTTCTGCTCCTGGCTTAAGGGTAACAAGTACAGGAGCTATATTCTTTGCTAGGCCAGGTGGATTATTCTCTGCCCATACTCCAGGTGGGGCTGCAATGCTGGTAAGTATACAGGAACTTTGCTGGCCTGATTGGAGATGCACTATAGAACCGCTACTCTTCTTCTCGGGGAACAGTCAGCACTATCAATCCAGCTCCTTCGATTAGGAAAACTTCCTCCACATCATTCAACTATAGTATCAGCAAGACGAACTGCTCTCTTCGCCATCTTACATTCACTTTCTCTGTCACATTATCTCCACAATTCACAGACATTCTAATTAACTTAATCGTGCTGCTGTATTCATGCCCGCAAATCCATCCCGTTTCTGCAAGTTCTGTTTTATATCTCCCTGGGACTGACTTGACAAAAACTGCATTTACCATGCACAAATTCTCCTGGGCTGCTGGATTTCATGGGGCATATAGTGAGGGCTGCCTGCACTATTTGGATTCCACTTCATGTTCTCGGGCGCTGACTGTGGGTGACTCTGAACTGGTAAAATGAATCCCTGCCTGCAGTGTCAGCGGTGGATTGTAGCCCCCACATGTGCTTGTCAACAGACAGAGGAACAATCTAGATAGAGTCCTTACAATAGAAAACTACACTTTTGCAACATGTTATAATAACAAATCCTAACAGAAAGAGCTATAGTTCATAACATGACGACTACATAGCTGTTACGTATAACTGGAATAAAATTACTTGGCAAAAAACTAACTGCCAGCCGTAATCAGCTTGGCTTTACAAAAGAAATTACTTTCAATTTTACAGTTTTTAGGCAGCAGAGATTCAAAAAGACATTCATTCTGGATACATTTTCCATAAAGCGGGTAGACATCTAAAATCCATATACACATTTTCCTTCCTAGTTCGTAGGCTTCGTAGGGCAAAAGGAAAATACAAGCATCATTTCCTATTGAAACCTGAGCCCTACAAGATTTCTGCTCACTGATCTGCACAGGAATTTGAGTAGGAATGTAACCCTTTCCAGGCTAAGTACAATACTATCGAGATCCACAATTCTGACTAAACATTCTTATTAAATGATATATAATACATGACCATAGCAGAAGGCACATCACTATTACAAAATATTGAATAAAAACAGGTATAATTCCCTAAAATAAGCACCCATTAGCCCAGCAGCAGAACGTTGAAAACATGCCTTCATAGGGTTAAAACATTCCTCTGCACAAACACGTCTCCTGTCAGTTTCACTCTGCGCTGCAAGACAGCTGAATGAGAGAGAGACAGCTTCATGATTTTACAGTGACTCTAGGGGTTCGCAGTCTGCTTAACTATACTTTTACTATTACATATGCGGTAAAGTGTCACAAATTACCCAACGGAATATAATCCTACCCTTATACTAGAAGGGAAACTCGTGGTTTCAACAGATAACAAAGACAAACTCCCAACGCTTCCTCCTTTTCACAAGCATTCTTCACACAGACAAACATGCTAGCATTTTCCAAATTCCGAATTCCCGGGCTGACTGACAAACCAGAATTACTGAAACCAAAAGGGCTGATGGGTTCGCCCCGCGCACTACTTGCAGGGGTACTAGGATCGCCCGTGGAAGTTGATCAGACTTCCTTTACCTGTTACTGTACCAGAAGTGTCTCGAGACTTTCCCAAAGCTATCTGGACTAAGAACCAGAAAAATCAATACTCACCGGATCCGGTAGCAAATGCGCTGCGCAACCAATCCCTCCTTGGGTTGAATCCTGGACCCCCCTCGGGTTCGAGGTGTTGGTCAGCCAGAAACAGCAACCTGCGGAGGCAAGGAGGAATCTCCTCTGATACAAAAGGACCAGGGGCGCCAGAGACCCTCCTGCGGTCAGTCAGGCTCAGCTCCAGCCGGACCAAACCTGAGAGACGAGATGTCGGGGCATATTCACTTGCATACCATCCCCCACTCGCACATTCCCGGCCAATGCACCAGAAATATGTAGTAGCTGATAAGAATGCAATAAATAATACCCGGAGTCAGGCAAAGATTCAAGCCAATTTAATGTGCACAGACTCAGATTGCAGTAGCATTCAAAATGGTCTGAGCACAGAGCTCAGAAAAATGACAGTTTATATACTTTTCTTCTCCAGTCTAATACAGGCAAAACTCCTCATTGGCCACAGTGGCCCACTTACTCTCATCCAATAGACATCTCTGACCGGGCCCAGGACTCGCTCCCCCTGCTTGGGTCTTACTAGCCACGGGTCAGCAATTAGACATAACACTAAACATAATACTTTTACTACAGTATATTTTGCTACTTCTGCAAAGATAGTGGAAGGCATATCAGAAGCATTCTTAACAAAAGCAAAACAAAGCGAGGCCAAACATAGCAAGGCTAAGACGTATCTCCAGCCTTGGCTCAAAACACTAAACAATCTTCATAATGCTAGACAAAATATTCTTACACTGTTCGGCTTCTCTGCTATATTTTCATCCTAATTACGAGGTCAGTGCACAATCAGAAAAGATACAGTGGAGGACATTCCTACTAAAGCAGACATCTGGCTTACCTAAACAATAAACAGTAAAAGTTTTAATTCTCTTATCTCCAGGAGAGCAGAACATGTTATCAAACCAGAATAGAACAGTATTTCTTTCTAAAAGCTAACAGCATTACGTAATTTTCCAAAATCAGCAATAACATTTTAAAGCAGGAAAAAGGGCTTCAGACCTAGCTCTGCTACATACTAGGCCATCGCCTATCACAGTGCCTCAGCCCCATAGACACCATCTCCCCTGCCACGCAACCGCACCACCTGCCCACCTCCCACTGCAGCTGCAGCAAACACAAAGACCGCCATAACCTCCACCCGTCCTGCTCCTCTAACACACTCCAACACAGACACCACTTCACTAACCAAGACACACACCATACACACCACACAGAAACACAGCCACACAATACAACCAACAACAATCACAAACCCAGTCACACTGCACAATACACCTGATTCTGACTCGCTTCTTCTGTCACTGCCAACGCACACCTTTTCTCCCTCGCCTACAAAAAAACCCTCAATGTGCAACATGTGCTGAAGACTATTTATAGGGTTTTTTTACCTAACGCGTGTTGCGCGTGCGCAGT
Source organism: Ichthyophis bannanicus (assembly GCA_033557465.1). Taxonomy (NCBI): domain Eukaryota; kingdom Metazoa; phylum Chordata; class Amphibia; order Gymnophiona; family Ichthyophiidae; genus Ichthyophis; species Ichthyophis bannanicus. Next base: position 417,873,443 of record CM066033.1, read on the forward strand.
TGCGCGAGCGCAACAGCTACGCATGCGTAGCTGGCTGTGCGCATCGCATATGCCCCGCGCACACACTGCACTGTGCATGTGCCACGCCTCACGTGCAAACGTACACACACACGCACTTCCTGTGTCTGCATGGCGCATGCGCAATGTGCACAGGCAAATACGCATGCACAGTGTGCGCGGCCACTGCATGCATGCTGCGTAGGTGACTGCCCCTTGCGTATGCACTGTGCGTACCATGCAAGCATGCATGCACGCATTTCCCACTCCTGCGTGCCGCATGCGCAATGCACACAGCCAACTATGCATGCGCAGCACATGCAGCCGCCGCGCTCACGCAACTGAGCACACGCAACACGTGCAACGTAAAAAAAAACCTATAAATAGACCTGTACACGTGCTGCACGTTGAGGGGTTTTTGGTAGGCGAGGGAGAGAGAAGGTGTGTGGTGTCAGTCAGAGAGAGAGAGAGAAGCAGGTGTCTAGTACAGCTAAGTTAGTGTGTTGCGGGTCAGAGTGGTAGAGGCTGGGTTGTGCAGGAGAGGTGTGAGGTAGAGCAGGGGATACAGAGAGGAGGGGAGGCTAGGAGCAAGTGAGTGAGAAAGGAGGTGAGGTGAAGAGCAGATAGCAGGGAGAGCAGGGAGGTGTGAGTTGGAGCTGAGAAGGTCAAGAGAAGGAATGTCTGACAGGGAGGGAGAGGGCAGGGAGATGGAGCCACAGGACAGGGCAGGAGTGGAGAGGGACAGGGACAGGGAGAGGGAGAGGGAGAGGGAGGGGGGCCACCTGTTGGGGAGGACACAGATATGGCAGGGAGTGTGGTGGAGGCTGCAGGCCCATCGGCCCAGCCCACGCAGGGTCCTCTCACTGCAAAACATAGGCGCAAACCGGTGCCAGCTCTGCAACGGAAGAGGGCTCAGAAATTCACCCAGCAGGAAAACCACATCCTGCTGGGGTCTGTTCTTGAAAATTATGAGGTCCTATACTAAGCAACACCACCACTGTTGCAACACGCACCCAGGTGTGGGAGGAGGTGCAGGAGGCAGTTGCACAGGCAGGGGGTCCAAGCAGAGACCTGGACAGCCTCAGGAAGAGGTTTAACGATATAAAGAGGGGTGTGCCCACACACATGGTGGCAGAGCGGCAGCATGCCATGGGCACTGGAGGGGGAGGCCCCTTTACACCCTCCCTAACACCCCTGGAGCAGGAGTTGGCGGAGCGGCTAGGGCCAATCTACCTGTATGGACTGCCAGAGACACTGGACACTGCCCATCCCCAGGCAGGTAGGTACCCAAATCACACCTTGCTGCTCCCAAACCATAGAGTACATGCCCCTTGGATATGCATCAGGCATCTTATTAGCACCTCCTCATACCTGCTCCCCTGGATCATCTCCTACCCTCTGCCTTTGGCTTATGAGTGTGCTGTCCCCCATTCCACCCCTTTTACTCTGTGTTTTTCTGCCCTCCAACCACATGTATCAGTAACACCATCCCTTTTTATGTCTGCCCTGCACATGTGGCTACATGTCTGCTACAAGCCCCCTCTCAGACCTGTCCTTGTTATGTCTGTGTCTAATCTAAGTACTGCTGAGCAGGGATGGTCCTTCTGTGGGATAATGCACACCAGGGGTCTTCAAACTTTCTAAACAGGGGGCCGGTTCACTGTCCCTCAGACCGTTGGAGGGCCGGACTATAGTTGAAATGAACACTATGAACAAGCTCCAAAGCACACTGAATAAATTCAAAATAAAGGAAACATTTGCTACCCTTTTTTTTTCTTTTCCAGTGGCAATTGCTCCAGCCACGTTAGTCTGGTTTCTTTGTGTCTTCTGCTAACTCCCCATCATCTGCTTTCCATTTGTCCCTTCTTCTCACTTCTAGTATGTTTTCCATTCTCTCTCTACATCTGCTTTAACATAGTAATCTTTCTCCTTGTGCACTTTCCTCATTCCTATGTCAGCCACTCAAATGTAACACCTCCATCCTCCATCCCCACTTACTCTCCCAATATCTGTCCAATTGTAGATATCTCTTACCTCCCACAAAAAATATTTTTCCCTCACCATTTCACTCTCCCAGTTCCATCCCATTCTGATCCTCGCCCAACCTCACCTCCCATCAATTTCCAGCCCCACCCAGCATCCGCTCCCCTCTAGTCCGTGCATCAGCCCATTTCCAGTCCTAGCCCCCCATCAGCCCATTTCCAATCCTATCCCTGGCCCACCATCAGGCCATTGCCAGTCCTAGGTCCACATCCATTTCCAGTCCTATCCAAGTCCCTCCATAAGTGCATTTCCAAACCCCAGCCTCCCCAACAGCTCATTTATAGTCCTCTCCTAGCCCCACCATCAGCCCATTTGCAATCTTAGCACCCCCAACAGCCCATTTGAGCCCTATCCTAGCCCCTCCATCAGCCCACTTCCTGTCTTAGCCCCACACTCAGCCCATTTCCAGTCCTAAGCCCCCCATCATCCCACTTCCAATCTTACCACCACCCATAGGCCATGACCTGTCCTAACCCCTCCCCCCCATCAGCCCACTTCCAGTCTTACCTCTCCCCCCCATAGCCAATTACCACTCCAAACCCACTCCCCCCCATCAGGCCAGCTAGGATACGAAATAAACAAAACACGGCTACTGCTGCTGCTTCCACCGTGGCAGCAGCAGAATCAAACATCCCGTGGGCTCCCCCCTGCTCTGCACCGTCCTCCATGTGGCTTCAATGTGGGCTTGTCAGAGCCGCATGAAGCGAGAGTTTCCCTTTCTCATGGCCATGTCAATCCCGCCACGGGCCTGATGGAAAATCCCATCAGCCCCACGGCGGGATTAACAGAGCCACGAGAGGAGAAGCTCTTTCTCTTTGCGCAGCTCTGACAGCCAACACTGAGGCTGCATGGAGGACACTGCAGAGCAGGGGGGGCCCCGCGGGACGTTTGATTATGCCACTGCCATGGCGGCAGCGGCAGCAGCAGGTTTGTAAGTTGTTAACCTAGCTGGTCTGCTGCTCAATGAATGGGCCGGCCCTGGGTAGAGCTGCCCCTGAGGACTGGCAGTGGCGGCAAAAACACCCGTCAGGCTGCATAAATGTCCTTGGCGGCCTGCATGTGGCCCTCGTCCCGTAGTTTGAGGACCCCTGATGTACACATTGATGTGTCTGCTAGGTACTGGCCTATATATGGCTAATAGTGGTAGCAGGAGCTGTAGTGGTAGCTATGTAGCACATGTACAGGCCATGGCCAAACACACATTGATTGTGGGGTGGATGTGTTACACAGTTGTATGTAGTTGCACCGTGCAAACCGATCTGTGCTGTGTATGTCTTCCACAACCCAGGTGACTACACAACCATGGCCCCAGCTGAGGAGGAGGAGGTGCAATTGCCCGAGGATGTGCCAGAGCCCCAGCCCACAATATCCGGGGGCAGCACGAGTAATGGTGACTGGACCCCAAGCACACATGTTGAGGCTGAGCCAGAGGACCACACCCCAGACGTCACTACCACAGAGGGCTCAGAGGTCATCACAACCCACCATCCCATTCCTGCGCCAGCACCAGAAGAAACCCCTCCTGCAGACATGGACCCAATCATTGCAGAGCTGCGGAAACACACTGCTGCAGCACAGCGCAATGCAGAAGGTGGGTAACAGCTTACCCCACAATCCCCACAGGGTTGTCCTAACATCCACAAACTAATTGCATATTGCCCACATAGCATAGCGTTCTGATGTTGGGGGGTTGTCTTATGTCCTTTGTGTTTCTACCTCCTGTAGCATGGCTTGTCAGGTGTCAGCATTTGTGAGGGGCTGAGACACATGCATACTGTGCTTGGCCATATACCCCACATAAGCCCAAAGAGGAAAGCAATGATCGCAGGTCACCCAGACACCCTATGTGACAGAGACCTCGTCATGTGTATTGTCACGCAGCATCATTTGACAACATATTCTGCAGTGTGCACCAGCATTATAGAAATGGGGGCACCCCAGATATGTGTATGTGTGTCTCATGCCCCCTCAGATCATCTGACCTATCCCAGACAAGCAGTGTGCAGACCAGGCATTGACATATTAAATGTTGGCAATGTGCCATGTGTGAGATCTGTGATTCTCATGACCCCTCATCCAGACCCCTTCCAGACAGGGGGCTGGCTCATGGGAGACACAGATCTAAGCATGGTCATGCGTTGCTAGGTTTGGCAGGCATGACTGTTCTGCAGACTGATCTTGTGGGATATGTGTGACATGTGTATGTGTGATGGTTAGTACTGGAGAGGTATCTCACATATCAACCACCCACAGGCACTCATCAGGCCCTCCAGCGTATCTACCTGGCTATGGGGGAAAATACCAGGGAGCTGAGGCTGCTGCGGGAGAGGTACGGTTGGGGACACTTGCCCGCATTGCGGATGCCATGGAGGACATTGTGGGCCTACTGCGGCAGCCAGCACAAGCACCAGCACCAGCACCATCACCTGAGGTGCCAGGACAAGGTGCAGCATCAACGGGGGGTGTTGCGCCATGGGAGGCGTGGGCAGCCACGCAGGAGGTGACTGTGGGTCTAATAAACAGCTGTTAAACAGTACATACAACGTGTGTTTTCCAATGTGTGTCCCTGTGTAAGTGGTGTGCAAATGCATGTTGCGTCCCGCACACAGGCCCCTCGATGGTGGGTTGTCTGTACTGCCAGGTATCACTGCACAGACGCCATCACATGCCGTGTGTGCCATGCACTGTGTCAGGTCCCAGCACCTGGGCTGCAGTGTGGCAGTTTACACATCCTCCCGGGTTGCACAGGGGGAATGTCCTGAAGCTACATGTCCAGTGTTAGGAGCCATCACAGTTTTCATCCCTTCCTACCCCCTACATTGGATGCACAAGTGTGACCATTCTCCCTGCCTGCAACACTGCCTACATGCCTGCCCCCCCACAAATGTATACGGTTACTCACCAACCATCCCTGTGACATGTAGTGTCCCAGGACGCACTCAACAGCTTTACCTGTGAGTAGCTCCTGGGCTCAGCAGTACATCTTACCCTGCCAGCGCAGACATAGTGGTTTGCCAGTTCTACTATTGGCACACAGGCATGTTGCATCAGAAACGGTTCCCACACATTACAAACAGCATGCACGTGCCTCAGTATCCTGGGACGTCCTCTACATTGCAACATCTCAGGGTCCACCCTGGTCTCACACACCTACACACATAGTCAGCCCTCACGACTGCATGTGGAGCCAGTCCACGCATGATACCCATGTCTACCTTTACAACACATACCTGTCTACACACATATCCCATGCTTGCATCCATAGTGTGTTGGTAAGGGAGACACGTGACCATTTTGAGTTATGAAACAGTGCGTATATTTTACAAAACAACAAGGTCAAACAATGATACAAATAGGGACAATACCCATCACCCTCTCCCCCCAAACACCACCCTCCTCCCCCCTGCCACCTCCCACCCACCCTATACACCCTTCTCCACCCCTCCCCCCTCCTTCACATCAGCCACACCCTCTCCCTGCATGCTGCATGCCCAGTAATGGAACACAGGACAGCACAGGGCACATGTGTGGACGTCACAGGCGCCATCAAACACTCCTGTGATGCCCTTCAGGGGATGGCCGCCGACAGGGCAGCCGCTCCACCTCGGCGGCCACCCGCTGAATGGCTCCTGTCAGCCACTGGTGTGAGTGCACTAGGACATGCACACGCCACTCCAAGGCATCCAGGGCCACATACAGGTCCTGCACACACCTGCCACCACACACACACATAGTGGCAGGGGTCTGGGTGGTGGCATGTGCATGCGACCTGTGTGTGGCCCTGGATGGTGGATCGACATGGCGTGGCTGGCGGGAGCCCACAGTGCCCTGTGCTTCTCTGTGTTCCCAATCACCCTCCCACACCCACACATCCCCCTCCTCCCCCTCCCACCTCCCACCCACCCTCCACACCCTCCTCCACCCCTCCCCCACCCCCACATCAGCCACACCCTCTCCCTCCCCTGCCACCCCACCACCCACCCCTTCCATGCCCCCATCAGCCCCTCCTCCGCTGCACTGTCCACCGGCTCTTCAGCCTCCTCCTCAGCCTCAGCCTCCACCTCAGTCCCGTCCTCCACCACCACCACCTCCACCTCTGTGGCATGGTGGGCAGGGGGGCGCCTCAGGGCATAAGCGGATGTGGTGTGCTGTTCATCGTTGTCATCACCCTCTGTGGAAAATGACAGTCATCAGCACATTATCATGTGTGTCACATAACACATGTACATATGCAGGCACCACACAGGCTGATGGGCCAATGTGACATTTTTTGCTGGGCAGCAAGGTTGCCAATACTCACCATCACGCTCTGACTGCGCCCCCCTCTGGAGGCAGGCAAGGTAATCACTATGATGGAGCCTCAACTCTCGCCCCTTCTTCCAGAGATCCTCTACCTGTGGATGTGAAAACAATGTGTGGGGGCATCAGTGACTATTTACCTCTGGTGGGTGGCCAACATAAACAAACATCTGTGTGGGCAGCATCTTGCTGCTCCTGCTCCACTGCTGTGTGTGTCATGTACAGCATAGTTACTCACCTGTAACAGGTGATCTCTGGGAACACCAGGAATAAGTCTTCACATGTGGGTAGCGTTGGTACCAACTGAGCCTGTGCGGGAACGCTCCCCAGCGTCCTATAGGAAAGCTTTTGGGAGCATCCCACAGCGCCTGCGTGCTGCCTTCCCACCTTTACCAACTGCCTCTCTCCAGTTGAGTTTAAAGCTGACACAAAGAGAGAGAGAGATAGATAGGGAAAGAGAGAGAGAGAGAGAAAGAGGCCCTAGGGGAGATGGGTGGGTTGTGAAGACTTATTCCTGCTGTTCCCGGAGATCACCTGTTACAGGTGAGTAACTATGCTATCTCCAGGAACAAGCAGGAATTAGTCATCACTTGTGAGGACACACTAGATGTAGATGCCAGGGAAGGATCCCCAGAGTGGTGAGGCCCTGTGGAGGGGTTCCACTTCCTCCCATGGATCTCTGGCATCTTGTAAGAGAGGCGGCTAGGAGTGGATTAAGTATGGAAGAGGTGTTGGAGAGCAGCCTGACAAACCATAGCATGCCTGCAGAAGCCTTTATCCAAGTAGTATTGGGCCGTGAACCGAGGACCAGGTAGCTTCTCCACAAATGTGGTTAATATAGACGGAATGGAGGTGAGCCCTTGAGGCTGCCATGACTCTCACATTGTGAGCGGGAACATGGGCCTCCAGTGAAAGATGTTTGCTATGGTAGATAAAAGGTAATACATGGAGCAATCCAGTTGGATAGAGATCTTTTGGAAACTGCTGTACCCAGATGCGAAGGATCAGAGGCTATGAATACTGGGTCCTCTGTGTTACTGGGTCCTTCTGTTTTACTGGGTCCTCTGCAGATGAAAAGCCACAGCTCTTTTACAGTCCAAGGTATGAAGAGTCATCTCTGCATTTGAAGCATGAGGCTTTTGAAAGACTACAGGTAACTAAACCTCTTGGTTCAAATGAAAGGAGGAAACCACCTTAGGCATGAAATGTGGATGTGTCCTTAGGATTACCTTATCATGGTGAAACGGTGTGTAAGGTGGATCAGCCCCTGGAGCTTGAAATTCACGGATATGACTTGCTGATGTGATTGCAAGAAGGTATATTACTTTCCAGGACAGAGACTTTAAGGAAGTAGTGGCTAAGGGCTCAGGAGGCGGCAGCATACGCTGGCCTAGAAGCAGATTGGGATCCCATGCCACTGGAGGTGGTCTAAGGGGAGGTTTCGTTAGATGCAGGCCTCTCATGATTCTGGATATGAGAGGATGGGATGAAATGGGTTGTCCATTGATGGGTTCAGAAGGAGCAGCAATGGCACTTAAATGGACTCTGACTGACTCAGTTTGGAGACCAGTGTTTGATAAGTAAGGGAGTTCATCCAAAACATGTTTATATATAGATGACAAGAGGGTTGAAGCCCTTTTGTGATCACCAAATGGAATCTCTCGTCCACTTGATGGCATAGGAATGCCTTGTGGAAGGTTTCCTGGAAGCATAATGGACATCTTGCACTTCCTGACTGAGGGGAGGGCCAAAGCAGTTACAGCTTCAGTAGCCAGGCTCTGAGGTGCAGAGACTGGGAGTTTGTATGCCACACATTCCCCTCCTCCTGCGACAGTAAGTCTGGAGCTGACCCTAAGTACAGGGGTGGAACCTGGGACAGATGTAGAAGCAGAGGGTACCACACCTGGTGTTGCCAGCGTGGGGCTATGAGGATCATGTCGCCTCTGTCCTTCAGGAGCTTGAATAGGGTCTTGGCAATGAAGAGAATGGGAGGAAAGGCATATAGGAATTCCTTCCCCCAGTTGAGGTGGACAGCATCCCTCGCTTGACAGCCCTGAGCCGGAATCCGTGAACAGAACCGGGTAAGTTTGGCATATGATGGACTTGCAAAGAGGTCTGCATCTTGAGTTCCCCAGAGTTGCAATACTCTGCAAAGTTGGTCCATGTGTAGAGACCATTTGTGTGGAAGCAGAACACGGCTGAGTCTGTCTGGCCAAGAGTTCTGATTGCCAGGGAGATAGACTGGCAGGAGATGGATCTGCTGCTCTCTGGCAAATGCCCACAGTTGAAGAGCTTTGTTGCAAAGGGATAGAGAGCCTCTTCCTCCTTGTATGTTCACATAGACCATGGCTACCTGATTGTTTGCGTGAAGTAGTATTATATTGGCCTGTAAAAGGGAATGGAATACTTGAAGAGCCAGGCGAATTGCTCTGAGCTCCAACAGATTGATGTGGAAATGAATCTCCTGACAATTCCAGGTGGCTTGGGTGGAGGTGTCCAGGAGATGTGCAGCCCACCCCACTTTGGAGGCATATGTTGTTAATGTGATCTGAGGAGGGGTTTGCAGGAAGGGTGACCCCTCCAACAGGTTTTGTGCTGACCGCCACCAGTCCAGGGACAGGGTATGGCGGTTTGAGTTTACTATCAGATCTGAGAGACAGCCTGTTGCTTGCGTCCACTGGGAAGAGAGGGCCCATTGGGCTGGCCTCATTTGGAGACGAGCGTAGGGGACCACATACACTGTAGATGCCATGTGACCCAGTAGCTGACGCATCTCTCGAGCTGAGAGATGAGTCTTTTGTAGTGCTGAAGAAACAAGTTGCACAATGCGAGGACAGCGAGGCTGAGTCAGGTAGGTATTTGGCAGTCTGGTATCTAGCCTTGCTCCTATGAACTCCAGCGATTGCATGGGAGTCAGAAAGTATTCCTGGAGATCTATGACAGGGCCTAGATATTGGAGTCCACGCATTGTGTACGAGAGAGAGGCCTGGGCTTGTGTATGTGACTCTGCCCGGATGAGGCAATCATCCAAGTAGGGGCAGAAAAATATTCCCCTGGTACGGACAAAACCGGCTACCACAGCCATGCACTTTGTGAATACTCTGGGTGCTGAGGCAAGGCTGAAGGGAAAACTTTGTTTTGATAGTGGTTTCCTTGATGGAGGATCCAAAGGAACTTTCTGTGGGATTGTTGGCTGAGAACATGGGTGTACGCATCCTTATGCTCTAGAGAACAAAGGCAGTTCTGCCTGTGTAGGTCAGGAAGTACATTTCCTACAGAAATCATTTTGAATTTCTCTTGGAACAGGAACTTGTTCAGTTCTCTGAGATCTAAAATGGGTCTGTGACCTCCTGTTTTCTTTGGTATGAGGAAATAGGGGGAGTAGAACACGGAACCCTGTTGAAGATGAGGTACCTCTTCTATTGCTCCTTGAGGTAAGAGCTGTTTTACCTCTGGATTCAGTTGGGGGGAATTTTGACAACAGAACGTCCTTACTATTGTAGGGGGAGGCAGGCGTTGGGAATGACGCCTGTACCCTCTTCTATGATGGACAGAGTCCAGGGTTCTGATGTTATTTGCCTCCATCTGTGGATGAGGTGACCTAACCTTCCTGGGATTGTTGAAGGTTGTTTTCTCTGGAGTGGCAGGAAGAGCAGGTACTCTATCATGGAGTCAAAGGCCCTGTGGGGGCTGATGCTGCTGGGTCTGCTGAGGCTGAGTAGCTCTCGGCTGTCTCTGCTTAGTAGATTGTTGACCCTTTCTAGCAGCTTGTCCTGCAGGTTGTCCTTGCTGAGCATTGGACTGATAGTATCCTTTCTTTTTGGAGAGGAAAGGCTATTCTAAGGCTCTCTTCTTTGCAGGATTTACAATTTTTGAAAGCCTGGTCAAGGTAGAATTGTAACCATCCACATCTTTGTCTTTTTCCTGCCGGTTCTTCCCAAAAAGGTTTTCACCAGTAAAGGGGATGTTGGCCAGTTTATCCTGTACCCAGTGTTCCAGGTGAGAGGCTTGCAGCCAGCCAAGTCTCCTTGCCCCAATAGCAATGGCAGAGACTCTGCCTATGCACGCCAAACAGTCACCTTTGTAAATGTTCTGGGCATGCTTGACAAGTGCTAAATAGTCGTGTCCTCTGTCATCTGGGAGATGTGGACCTACCAGTTGTAGATCTCCTGCGACCTCCTTCAGGAACATTCCCATGTACAGGATATAGGAACCTATCCTGCCTGAAAGCATGGATGTTTGGACGACACGGCGACCAAAAGCATCTAAGGTCGTACACTCCCTACCAGAAGGGTTGGTGGCATGTTGTTTATAACTTTTAATTCTCCTCATAGCAGACTCCACCATGATGGAGTGATGAGTGAGCTGTGTTTTCTGAAAACCAGGGGATGGAGGCATATGATACATAGTAGGCAGCCTGTGAAAATGTGGAGAGGTGGTAAGAGGAGTCCCCCACATTCTCAAAAGACGATCCTGTAAGATCTGATGTATTGGCAGGGTGGCTGCCTCCTTTGTAGTTTGGGGATATTGGTGAATCTCTGGCTCCTGTGCCCTGTGCTCAGATTCAGTTACTACTGAAATGGAGAGGCCCTTGACTACATGTGTGATGAAATCCAGGAAGGACATATCCTGAGGAGGGGACAATCTCCTCTTGGGAGAAGCAGGCTCATCCTCGAGAGGTACATCGTTACCCTCTGAGCTGTCAGAGTCATCAGACTCCTCAGAAGATTGGATGTATCTTCTCTCAGGGTGCTCAGGTAAAGTGTGGTATTGGTACCGATTGGCCTCGGTATCAGAGTGACCCGTTACCGGGGTGTCAATACCAGTACTCATCGGCACCAATGGTGCAGTTGCCGATGCCGGTTCCGCAATTGCTGCGGATACCGGTGCTGGAATTTGCGGGGTCTGGGGTGGTACAAAGGTCTTTGATGCCGCAAGGATAGGCGCCAGACTGCGTTTGATGGCGACAATCCTCTGGTCCATCAACCCTGCCGATGCTTGTGCATGCATACCGGCCAAAGCCAGTACCCCAGAGCATGGCACCAGGAGTTTGGATGAGGTTGAGGCCTTCAGAACTTCCTGGAGCCCCAAAGTGGCTTTGGAAGCCAGGGAGTCACACCGGGGATGTTTGGCCGGAGCGTGTTCCTCACAGGCAATGCCGGAGTGTACATCACACTATAATGCTTAACAACCTGAAACAAATAGGCATAAATTGCACAGTACACAAATGGTTCACCTCATATTTAAATAACAGAACGCAAAATGTAAGAATAGGCAACCAAATTTCCACTATATATAAACAAGAAATTGGACTCCCACAAGGCTCTGCATTATCAGCCCTCCTATTTAATATATACATAAAACCGATCTGCAATATTTTAAAAAAATTTGGAGTACACTATCATCTATATGCAGATGATATAATGATGTACATCCCATTCACGATCCCTAATTTACCGATACAACTTCTATCAGACTGCTTCAATGAAATCACAACTTGGCTAAAAGCACAAAACCTCCACATAAATCATTCAAAAACTGAAGTATTAATTGTAACAAAAAACCAATCATATATTCCCCCAACCCACATAACATTACAAAACCATGAAATTAAAATAAAAAATGAAATAAGATACCTAGGTGTTATTCTAGACACACATCTTACAATGAACACTCACATCAGAAACACTATAAAGAAAATTTACTTCAAACTCAAAATCCTTAAACAACTACACCCTCTAGTACACTTACAAGACTTCATTAATATAATCCAGGCTACCATAACCCCGCACTTCGATTTTGCCAATCAAATTCTTATAGGTACAACAAAACAAAATATTAAAAGAATCCAACTAGCACAAAACGCTGCAGCTAGAATTATAATGAAAGTACACTCCTTCCAACACATAACACCAATACTAGCATCCCTGCACTGGTTACCAATACAAAGCAGGATAATATATAAAACAACAATAACTTCATTCAAATCCTTAAATGACATGGCTCCAAACACACTAAGTAAACTAATTAGCAAAGAACCACAAAAAGCTACTCACAGAAAAGGACACTCAAATAAACTAAGGACCCCTAATGATTTCATAAAAGCAAATAAATTAACTAATAACAGAGCCTTTTCACACGCAGCCCCAACCATTTGGAATTCCCTTCCTCAGGACCTACGAACTATAACCGAGATTAGGGAATTCCGTAAAAAACTGAAAACCTATCTATTTGCTATGCACTACTGCAACACAGATAATCCTTCAATTAACTCGGATAAAGGCTAAAAGACACTCAACTGAGTCAGATTAAATCCATCAATTTAAACAGATAATATACTGAGATGAAAATAGACCGTGATTCAATTTCAAAGTGCCCCCAAACTTGTAAATGTATATAGTTTATAATGTCTGTTTTTGTTTTGACATGTATTAACATATGCTGTTAGCTAATATTTGTTTACTGCTACAAGATGTTTACTGTTACAAGATGCTGTTAGCTAATATTTGTTTACTGCTACAAGATGTTTACTGTTACAAGATGTTCAATGTAAAACCAAGCTTCTGCTTTGTTGATTGTTGTTTTATTGTAAACCGCAACTGATCTATGGAAGATGTGGTCTATAAATGATTGTTAAATAAATAAATAAATTGTTAAATAAATAAATTCCGATGTTTGGAGGGGGATCTACCCTTTGAGGAACGGCCAGATTTGTGTTTGGTTACCTGAGATCCACGGGAGGAAGAGGGAGCCCTTGAAGACATGGCTGCCACCGAGCCCGCATCGGAGGGAAAGAGGGTACCGAGCTTGGCTGCTCTGTGCTGCCAACCCCTCTTGGATAACATCCCACAGGCCAAACATTCAGACATGGAGTGATCTGGCCATAAGCATTTGCAACACCAATCATGATTGTCAGTGATGGAGAAGGTACTGGCACTTTTTGAGCATATTTTTATAACCCGAGGAGTGCTTTTCCATGATGGAGGAGGGATTGGGGCCTAAGGCCAAACCGGGGGGAGACCTACAAAGGGGATTTTCCCTTTTTTTTAATTTAAATTTTGGTTTGTGTGTGGAAATCTGACCTTTTAGAAATAGAACTTACAAGACCAGTGGTACCGGTAAATAGAAAACGGCAGACGCTGCCACAGGAGTGGCAATAGAATAGATGTTTTTCACCTATGACACGAACGATGACCTGCTGGCTCTGTGGAACACAACAAACTGGAGAGAGGCATTTTTGAAAGGCGGGAAGGCAGCACGCAGGCACTGTGGGATGCTCCCAACAGCTTTCCTATTGGACGCTGGAGAGCGTTCCCACGCAGGCTCCGTCGGTACCAATGATTTATTTATTTATTTTATTTAGTAGACACTTGTATACCGCTGCTTCCTACGATCAGCAGCGGTTAACTTTACAGATCAGGTTGGACTGCACAGTGCAGTAATTTGTATGCTTTACATTATGATTGGTTAAGGATTTGATTAGAAACAACACAAACACAGAGTCATTTGATTTACATTTGATTTAGTGTGTGCGGGTTTGCTTACCTATATATACATTAGGATGCGTGGGTGGGGGTGTGCTCCATATATACATATATACAATATAACAGATCTGGTTTCTGGTTAGTTCAGTCTATGTACATATATAGAATTAACAGACTGGTTTCGGTTAACTCAGCCTAAAATGGGACTGAAAAAGGTGTGTCTTGAGATTTTTTCTAAATTCTTTTAAGTCACTTATTTGTCTTATGTCGTGGGGCAGCTGATTCCAGAGTAATGGTGCAGTATACGAGAAAGCCCTGCGGCTTGTCTCCGCTTTGACCTTTCTTATTCTGTTTGGGACGTTGAGGGTGTTTTGAGTTATGGTTCTTCTGCTTCTATTGGATGCCTGGATGGTGATTAGATTGTTGAGGTATGACGGGGCTACGTTGTGAATGAGCTTGTAAGTGGTTACTAGTATTTTGTATAAGATGCGGGCAGTAATGGGGAGCCAATGGAGTTCAATGAGTACAGGAGTGATGTGTTCAGTGATGCCTTTTTTCATAATGATCCTGGCAGCGACATATGATACCCATATGTGAGGACTACTTCCAACTTGTTCCAGGAGATTAACTGTTCCCAGTGCCACCTGCATGCGTGGTCATGGCTCTGGGCATGTGTGCAGTGACACCTATGTGCAGTGTACGTGGCACCCTGAACACACCATTCCATTCCCCTGTGGCCCCCTTGCATGACATTGCACGACCATGCCACATTTGGGTTGCCAATGATGGTGTCCAGGGTAACCCCCTAACCCCGTATGTGGTCTGGTGAACCCATTTTTGTTGTCATGATGTACACACATCATCCGACCCAACCCCACTGGCAACATGATATCCTAACAAACATGGGTGATGTGTCCATACATGGGATGTTGGGTGGGTGGCCATATGCACCTTGCCAGGGGCCACTACCATGACATTTGGGTTTCTACGAGGCCCAGCATAGCAATGCTTGACCCACTACACGCATTGTGGAACCTGTCTCTCTTGGGTATACTGCTAGGTACGTATGACCAAGATTGGCCACTGTTGCAAAGAGCATGCTGGGCTTGATGGACGTGGATGTGACCCAGTATGGACTATCTTATATTGTTATGTTCCTATGACCTGGGCCTTGTATGCTCAGGGCAGGTGTGGCTGCCAACACCAGGGACAGGGGCCATTGCACCAGAATAGGCTATTGCCACCTGTTCTCATGTCAGGGTTTCAGTCTGGGCTGTGCAACCACAACAGGTGCATGTATCCTTCCAACACCATCGGTAATGTTCATCTGCAACCAGGTGTGTGATTCCTAGCAAGTGGGCATATGTGTGACCTGACTCAGCATACAGTTCTGGGGACATGGCTCTGTTACAGGCCTTCGTAATCAGTTCTCATAGCTCATGGGGGTGGGGTGCTGTTACACACATCCACATCTGCACCTACCATACCATCTGGATACATCACAGAAGTGTGTGATTTATTTTATTTATTTATTTATTTATTTAACTGTATTTATATCCCACTTTTCACCGGGTCAAAGCGGTGGGACATATAACAAAGGGGGGGGGGAATCAAAGGTGGGGGGGGGCATCACCGGGGGTTCAACATTGATGATTTTGGGATGGACATAGAGACTGACAGGGTAGCATAGTTACTGGTCTGGAGCTTTTGAGAAAAATAGGGGGGGTTCCTATTCAGAGATGTTCTTGGAATAGGATGGTTTTTAGCTGCTTTTTGAATGATGGGAGATCACCGTTGTTCCTGATGTGGTTTGGTAGAGAGTTCCAGAGGGATGGGGCATAGAGTTCAAAGGCTCTGTTGCAGGTCCGTTGTGTTGCCTTGGTCCTTTTGTGGGGGACTGCAATGGAGCTGTTGGAGGATTGTCTGGTCGTTCTGCTGTGGGTTGGTCGAGGTAGTAGGGAGCAGAGTGGGGTGCCTTGTGTTTGGTGGATGGTTTTGTGGGTGAGTAGAAGAGCTTTGTATTTGATTCTTGCTTCGATGGGGAGAATATGGAGGTCCCTCAGAATTGGGGTGATGTGGTCCCTTTTCTTTGCATTGTGAATTATTCTCGCCGTGGTGTTTAGGGCAATTCGGAGAGGATTGGTTTGTGTGGCAGGTAGGCCATGGTAGATTATGTTGCAGTAGTCTAGATGAGGGAGTGTCAGAGCTTGCATTACTGTCCTGAAGTCCTGTGGTTCGAGGAGAGGTCGGAGACGTTGTACCGTTTTTGCCTTGTGGAATACTATTCGAGTGGTCTTGTTGATTTGCTGCTTAAGGGTTAGGGCTTGGTCAATGATAATGCCGAGATATCTTATGTGTGGTTGTATTTGGATTTGCGTGGTTCCCATGATGATGTGAGTGGGTGGTTTGAAGTCTGCGTCTTTTGTCACTATAAGAGCCTCGGTCTTCTTTATGTTAATGGATAAGTTGTTCTCTTGTAGCCAGTTGGATACGTCAGTGAAGCAGGTTGACAGCTGGTCGTTTGTCGGGTCTGTGGTTGTAATTGGGGCGTAGAGCATTATATCGTCGGCGTATATGTGGAAGTGGACATTGTGAGTGCGTATGACTGAACAGAGTGGACGGAGGTAGATGTTGAAAAGCATGGCTGATAATGTGGATCCTTGCGGTACTCCTTGATGTTGCTGGAAGGGGGGAGAGGTTGAGCTTTTGTGTGATGAGGTGTTGATCTCACAGACTAGGGCAGATGTGCAACCTACCTGCCATAACCTAACAAAATATCTGAATGACATACCCACCATTGCAATCAGGTCTCAGGCCCCCTGGGGGTTGGGTGTCCTAGCACACATCATCAGCACCATACACCATAGCACCAGGGTGACTGACAGTATACCTTATGCAGGTCTCAGGACTCCTGGGGATAGGGAGAAAGTACTGAACTGGATAGGCACACAGGACCGTATCACCAGGGTGACTGACAGCCCACTTTGATGGGCTCTCAGGACTCCTGGGGATAGGGAGAATTTATGGAACTGTATAGGCACACAGGACCATATCCCCAGGGTGACTGACAGCCCACTTTGATGGGCTCTCAGGACTCCTGGGGATAGGGAGAAAGTACTGAACTGGATAGGCACACAGGACCATATCACCAGGGTGACTGACAGCCCACTTTGATGGGCTGTCACGACTCCGGGGGTTAGGGAGAATTTATGGAACTGTATAGGCACACAGGACCATATCCCCAGGGTGACTGACAGCCCACTTTGATGGGCTCTCAGGACTCCTTGGTATAGGGAGAATGTATTGAACTGGATAGGCACACAGGACCGTACACCAGGGTGACTGACAGCCCACTTTGATGGCCTCTCAGGACTCCTGGTGTTAGGGAGAATGTATTGAACTGGATAGGCACACAGGACCATATTCCCAGGGTGACTGACAGCCCACTTTGATGGGCTCTCAGGACTCCTGGGGATAGGGAGAATGTATTAAACTGAATACTGCTTCACCGATGTATCCAACTGGCTACAAGAGAACAACTTATCCATTAACATAAAGAAGACCGAAGCCCTTATAGTGACACAAGACCCAGACTTCAAACCATCCACTCACCTTACCATGGGAACCACGCAAATTCAAGTACAACCATACATAAGATATCTCGGCATTATCATTGACCAAGCCGTAACTCTTAAGCAACAAATCAACAAGACCACAAGAACTGTATTCCACAAGGTGAAAACGGTACAACGCCTCCGACCCCTCCTCGAACCACAAGACTTCAGGACAGTAATGCAAGCTCTAACACTCCCTCATCTGGACTACTGCAACATAATCTACCATGGCCTACCTGCCACACAGACCAATCCCCTCCAAACTGCCCTTAACACCACGGCGAGAATAATTCACAATGCAAGGAAATGAGACCACATCACCCCAATACTGAGGGACCTTTATATTCTCCCCATCGAAGCAAGAATCAAGTACAAAACTCTTCTACTCACCCACAAAACCATCCACCAAACACAGGGCACCCCACTCCGCACCCTACTGCCTCGCCCAACCCACAGCAGAACAACCAGACAATCCTCCAACAGCTCCGTTGCCATCCCCCACAAAAGAACCAAAGCAACTCAATGGACCTGCAACAGAGCCTTTGAACTCTATGCCCCATCCCTCTGGAACTCTCTACCAAACCACATCAGGAACAACGGTGATCTCCCATCATTCAAAAAGCAGCTAAAAACCATCCTATTCCAAGAACATCTCTGAATAGGAACCCCCCCCCCCTATTTCTCTCCAAGATCTCCAAACCAGTAACTATGCTATCTTGTCAGTCTCTATGTTCACCCCAAAAATCATCAATGTTGAACCCCCGGTGATGCCCCCCCCCATTTGATCCCCCCCCCCCTGGTTATATGTCCCACCGCTTTGACCCGGTGAAAAGCGGGATATAAATACAGTTAAATAAATAAATAAAAATAGGCACACAGGACCGTATCACCAGGGTGACTGACAGCCCACTTTGATGGGCTGTCATGACTCCTGGGGATAGGAAGAATGTATTGAACTGAAAAGGCACACAGGACCATATCCCCAGGGTGACTGACAGCCCACTTTGATGGCCTCTCAGGACTCCAGGGGATATGGAGAATTTATGGAACTGTATAGGCACACAGGACCATATCCCCAGGGTGACTGACAGTCCACTTTGATGGCCTCTCAGGACTCCTTGAGATAGGGAGAATTTAGGGAACTGTATAAGCACACAGGACCATATCACCAGGGTGACTGACAGCCCACTTTGATGGGCTGTCACGACTCCTGGGGATAGGGAGAATTTATGGAACTGTATAGGCACACAGGACCATATTACCAGGGTGACTGACAGCCCACTTTGATGGGCTGTCACGATTCCTGGCGATAGGGAGAATTTATGGAACTGTATAAGCACACAGGACCATATCAACAGGGTGACTGACAGCCCACTTTGATGGCCTCTCAGGACTCCAGGGGATAGGGAGAATTTATGGAACTGTATAGGCACACAGGACCATATCCCCAGGGTGACTGACAGTCCACTTTGATGGCCTCTCAGGACTCCTGGAGATAGGGAGAATTTATGGAACTGTATAAGCACACAGGACCATATCAACAGGGTGACTGATAGCCCACTTTGATGGGCTCTCAGGACTCCTGGGGATAGGGTGGATTGGAAAACAGCAACAGCAGCATATTCCATACCAGCAGGGGTGCTGGGACCCACTTTATTGAACTTTCTGGGCAAGTGGGTGTAGGGCAGATATTTTAGACTGCTGGGCCACACACACCCATATCACCAATGGACTAACATACCATTTTGGGCACGTTTCACAGCCCCTGGGGGTGGGGCAGATGTTTTACCCTGCAACTGCAGACCCCATCATACCAGCAGGATGTTTAGAAAACCTCCTTAGTCTGATCTATGGGCTACCTGTGTTACGGTGTGTTGTAGCACATCAACAGCAGCAGCTGCCATGACACCAGGATGGCATCAGGAACTCTGTGATCACGTCCTTAGCCCCCTGGGTACAGGGCAAACCAATTCAGATGTGATATATAGACAATATGGCATGTGGGTTTACCAGATACACATAACTGAGATGACTACCTACACACAGCAGCATGCACAGCTGCAATCAACACTGGATATGTATATGGATCTACTGACCTGTCCCCATACACTTACCTCACATGGGTAGTCTGCCACACAATTATAGCGCTGTGTCAGACGATCCCACGCCCTCTGGACCCTCATCAGGTCCTGCCACCTGGATGACCCAGGAAACAGCTTGTGCTGCCTCACGGCAATCAGCTGTGCCAGGTAGCGTAGCTCCTGGGTGGTGAACGCAGGCTTCCTTGATCTGGTAGCCATGTTCAACACTGTCACCAATGAGGAACGCACGCATGCTGCAACACGCGCACCAACTGCGCATGCGCACCACACCCGCATGTGCGCCGCGTGCAGTTGGGCCGCACACATCTTTCTGCCGCACAGGATATGTTGTCGCCAACAATATTTATACATATCTATGATGCAGACAGACATTGCACTGATGTGTCTGACATTTAAAAACACAATTAGAATTTTTGCTTGCTGTTTACACATTTGGGTCTCGAACCTATCACCACTGGTTCCTAGGGTACTGTTGGAACCAGTGTGCTATGCCTTTTCATATAGCAATGATTGGCTAAACAGTTACACCAAGGAGTCCTGAGCGCCCATCAACATGGGCTGTCACTCACTCTGGTGATATGGGGTTGTGTGTGCCTATGGGGTATGTTCATTAATCCATCTTAATGTGAGCCCAGCAATGATGTGCAGGATGCCATAAGGGGTGGGGGGGGGGAGGAGGCCTTCTGGTCTAAACGTTGGACTCACGCAATAGGTTACCAACCGCACATTATGACACGATGGAGGTAGGTGTACCACATTAATGTGTGTTAATCGTAGGTAGGTGTGCTGGCATACAGACCTAGTGGCAGAGGTGTAGCACATTGGTTGACAAACCGCCTGATGGTATAGGGGTCATGGGTTAAATCCCACAGTGTGGCTTTTGCATATGACTGCCTGAGACATTACCCTTTAATATCAGCAGTGCTTTGTGAGGCATTTGGGTTTTATTTTTGATTTGTGCTGCCAGCAAACACACCCTCACATTGCCATAACCTAAGGTGCCACATCATGCACCCTATGCGGCACTCCTGAGGACACATAATAAGGTGCACTGTCCACCACGACACCTTATAATGTTCCCTTTAGGGCACCTTATAGGGCGCTTTTGAGGCACCTTCAGGCTACAGCACTGAGGTTGTTGCTGGCAGCACCAATTTAAATTATAAAAGAAAATGCCTCAGACAGCCCTATCAAATAACCCCACTGTGGGATCAAACCCATGACCTCTGGCTCCACAGGCAGTGAAGTCACCAGTGGGCTACATCTCCATAGGTGCTAACAAACTCCTAGCTGGCTACAGTAGGACTGCAGCCCACCACACGAACTGTCTGCTGTGGTTACCAGGATAGGGTTAAACCACACATACCCATGATGCACTGCACATGCAAATCAGCAGTCTACAGATAACCACAGGATGGGGTATGCACCCCCACACCACCTCAGCCTGGTAGGGAGTACTGAGCATGTGTGTTACTGGCACAGAGTAGGTACTGACCGTCACATTGTGCAGGTCCTGTGCTCACCCTGAGGGTGAGGTGGGCCACCCAGCACCATGTCCACAGCACCTGGCTTAGCTGAGATAGGCTATGGTGTAAGTCCCCATCAGTGCTAGTGTGTGATGGGTAGGTCTTGCAGATACACTGCCATATACACCTGTGTCCATCTTTTATTTCTCAGTCAAGTTTAGCCCTTGAGCACTTTAATGCACCCAGAGTACTGCATATCCTGTGTGGGTGCCATGGCCACGGCCACATGATTTATGTGACCCAGGGGGGGGGGGGGGTGGGCTGTTTGGACCCATAGGCGGATTATGTAGTACCACCCAAACTGCCCTCTGGAGCTCAGGATCTCCCACCAACAGATCCACATTCTACATCATTGCAATGGTGCTGGTAGAGGTGACCATCAACCTCAGTCCAGCTTGGGGACAGACAACATACAGGGGCAGTCCATGAATTTCTGTAAGCATCCATTACAGTGATAGCAGACAGACAGGAGGCCTGGAAATGCTCAGCTGCCCACCACCACTATCTGACATTCTCTAGCAGCAAGCACAGTGAATCTGCAGTCACTGCACCCTGCAAGGTGTTCCAGCCTTACACATACTAACTGCAAACAGTCTGCTAGCTAGTCCATATTACTAGAAAAAATGTGTGCACCCAAAACTGGGATGTCAGCACACCCACCAAGCAGATAGGTTAGTGATTGGGCCCCAAAAAAGGCTACCCATAGATATTACTTGAAAGAGATGATATTAGCCATGCCATTGTGACTGCTCAGTCAGGGTGAGAGTGACCTCCCAGCAGGACATGCTGTGGCCACCCTGTCCGTGCAGGTGGTGGCCGGCCACTACAATGTCCCAGCCATTGCCCTATGCCCTGTGCTCATGCATCCTGCCCAGGCCACCCTGTCCAAGCTATACCCACAGTACCTTGCCCATCATTATGCACATTGGCAAGCTAACACTGGACACAGTGCAAACAGTGTGGGCTGAGTAAGGTGTTGCAACCACCACACACTGGCTGGACAGACACACACTCCCACACCTATGCCAGCATTGTGCAAATATAGAGAGTTCTTGCAGTCCTGGCCAACTCACCAGTCCTGGACACAGTGCAGGCATGGCTATGGTATGCAATACTGTTGGGGTCATTCCCCAGGGTGGTGAACACTGTCAGACACCAGACCTGAAACACACTCAACACAGACATCAGAGATATTGGTATGATACAGCTCAATGAGAATATTGTGCTTAACTTAGGAATTGCTATCTGCCAGTAATCATAGCAACCTTTTGATGTATGTGTACCATATTCCCAGGTTTAGGGTGGCATTGGTAAGGTATGCAAGTACTAGTATTGTGAGATGTACGCAAGGCCCGATATCTTGCCTCTCCATGAGGCTTTCGATAATGGTGCCTGTGGGTGCGGTTCTTTCTGCTCCTGTTGGCCGCTGCTCTAGGACAGAGGTCCCCAACTCCAGTCCTGGTGGGCCAAACACTGTTCATGTTTTCCTGCTGTCCCTAATGAATATGCATGAGATACATCTGCATACCATGGGGGCGGCGCATGGAAATGAAGCACACACATCTTTATTAGAAACAGCATAAAACGTGAATGATTTATGGCCCTCTAGGACTGCATTTGGGGGACTCTGCTCTAGGTAATGCGCATGTTTCTGGTGTCTGTGCTCTGTAGGGTAAAATGTAGATGTTTTGGGCATGTTTACGTTATCTGCACTAAAGGTTCTGTCTGTATTACCACATTTTTGTGGTGGGTAAAATGCGGGGACTGGGTTGGCAGAGCGGGGATTTGAACCTGTGACCTTCTGCTCCTGAAGGCACTGGCTGTGTGCGCTGCACCACCGTCTTGGCACAGAAACAGTGCAGTCCCTGAAGATACCATGACTGTTTGTCAGACAGAGCCTGTCTGTTGCAGTGCACGGCACCCATGTGAACAGGGCTAGGCCATGGTGTGCTGTGGGCAGCAGCCACTGCCCCCTCCACCACCAGTACCCCTCTGCCACAATGCTGACAAGCCCTTCTGCTGGTGGAGCTGATGGTGCGCATTCTCAGGCCATCCAGTGTGCGGGTAGGTGGCAGCCTATGGTGTGTGTTCTGGGGTAGGGGTGCCTGCATAGGTGTCCACGCTTCCCCCCAGCACCGCCTGCCAATGTTCTGTGTCCTTGGGGGTACCTGCTGGGTACTTTCCCCTGTGACACTGTGGCAAACACACTCATGCCCATGTTGGGCCCTCATCAGTTGCTGTCTGGCTGCTCTACTGTTTCAGCATTCGTATGGGCCACCTAGGCATCATCCTAGTCTGCACTGTGGCCCAGCTTCTCCACAGCATGTGCCGCCTGCAGCCCTCTGTGTCCCCTTTTCCAGCATCTGTCCAGTTGCCCATGCCGACATGCCCACCCTGCTGTTGTGGAACATGTGCATGCCATAGGGACACTGTTCACTGGAAAGGGAAAACTCTGATCAGCGCTATTTCACTGTGGGATCATTCACCTTGTATGGGGACGGAGGGTGGACCCTTCCGCAATTCATATCTTTTCTTTGGTGCTTTCTGGGGAGTGTTTTTTGATGTTTCCCATTAATATCACTATTGGCCAGCTAGGTTATGTTTTATTTCCATTTTGTTGAGGTCATTTTCAATGTTTATTTGCCCTTTTATTCCGTGCACATGTATCACACTTATCACCTTTTGTAGGTTTCCCTGGCTTTGCTGTACATTGCTGACGTAAATGGTTTCTCTTCCCTTTAAATCTACTCTAACGCCAGGGTTTCACTGGCGTTAGTTTTCAGCCCCAAAATCCACAGCGTTAGTGTGCAGGGAGCCTCTTCCCTCCCACTCTCCACCCATTGACCCCTTCTCTCCGCCCCTTGGGAGTCTTCCTCCGCCCTCAGGGAGCCTTTACTCCACCTTCAGCGCTTGTTTGCGCCACTGAGCGCGTTAGCGCGCGATAAGGTACCTTATCGCACGGTAAAGTGCCTTATCACGCGCTAACGTGTCAGAGCGCACATTAAGACGGTTTAGTAAACATACCCATAAGTAAAAAATGACAGTTGCAATGCCAAAAACTTTATTTTTGATTTAATAGGAGCGGCTGTTATGCTAGTGTTGTCTTATGTTTCTTGAAACGCCCACAGGTAACGGTAAATGCATGACAGGCTTTTAATCATAGATTACTTTTCTAAGAGTTTTCATAATATTTTGTGTATAAAACAGAAAGTGACAGTTCTTAAGTAGCATATCTTGACAATACCATAACAGTAATGATGTGCCTTCATTACTGATGTTTTGTTTTTATAGATTTGAAGTGGCTCTTTAGAGAATGGATATCTGTCATTTTTCCTTCCTAATATCGAGAATGTTTTTAATGAATTTTCAGCAGTAGAGATATAGTTTGGATTGCTATCACCCCCTTTTTCCAATGCTGTATGCCTACTTCCATTGAAAATTTTCCGTTTATCTTGGATTGTATTCTATAGAATTAGATATTATTTATTCATTCATTTATTGTTATTAAAAACAAATTTGTAATAAAACTCGTTCAAACATATTAAAGAAGGTTGTATCAAATATATTACCTTCTTAATAATACAAGGCATGGAAGTATTGTATTCTTTTATCTAATGAATTTGAATTAAACTTTATTTAGACCATGGTGGTTTTCCTTTTTTTTGGCAGATACTCTGAGGGTTATTTTAGATGCTTATCCATATGTAAATAGCGGCATTTACATATGGAAATTGCAACATAGGTGTAAACACGATTTTAGAAAACCACTATTTACATGATGACATTCATACTGGAAAAATTCAAGGTGTGGGTGATGGAGGTGTGGGTTGGGCAGAGTTTGAGTGGGTCAAAAATCTATGGGGGGGGGCAGATCTTCAGCTGTCGCAGTTAGCTGTTGCTGCTGAACTTTGAACCTGGATAGTCAATGCTTGGATCAAATTCGGCCACCAGCATTGAATATCCAGGTTGGCCAGATAGCACCATAGCTAACCAGGCAGTGGCTTTGAACATCGGCCCTTTGGGGGGGGGGGTGGATTTTCAGCAGTGGCAGCTAAGGCTTCTAAAGCGGCACCACTGAATTTTGAACCCAGATGTTCAATATTTCTGCATTTATTTATTTAATGAAATAATACATTGACACCCTGGGGCTGATATTCAGCGGTCATGGTCCGGTGTTAAAGCGCCTGGCTGCAACCACTTTAATTAAGCCAGATATTCAGTGCCAAAGCCTATCGGCGCCTGCTCTGAATATCCAGTTTTGCTGAGCAGTGCTGTTGCTATCTGATCAGTGGCAATATTCAGCTGCAGAGAGCAAAAGAATGGATAACGTTAGCCATTAACCTGTCCTAACTTAATCAAGTTTAGCTATCTGGTTAGCAGCTGAACATTGATGATGACCAGATAGCTGCAGGGCCGCCCTGGTTTTAACTGGGCATCTTTTCTCTGATCTATGTTCAGTAGCACTGTACAGATAGTGTCACTATATATTGGAACTGCCACGGTTTAGCCAGTTAGGAAGACCTGCTAACCAGCGGATCCCTTTTGAATAGGCACCCCCACTGTTTTATTATTTTTTTATTATATTTATGTTGTTCTCTCCCTTCTTTTTAAATGTTGGTTTTCCCCTTATACACACTTCTTCTTTTGTGGTGCATGGCAGGGGGTCTGTGGCGGCAGTGGATAATGTAGAACGGCTCCACGTAGGGGGTAGCTTTGATTGAATGTGCTTGCACATAGCCTACTCCTGCTTCATGACATATCCAGCTGCTGAGGGCAATAATTCTCTATCCTTTACTACCCCAACCAACTGTCAGTGCTGCTCCCACCCATACATATGCCACCCTGTGAAATTGCACAGTTTGCACACTCATTCGCACCGGCCTTGCATAGGGAACAGGAAGGCAGTGAAGACACTTGTGGCCCAATATTTAACCGCACTAACCGTGTTAGTGCCATTGAATATCCCCTGGAGTTGCCGCTGAACATCCTGATGCTAGCTGGTTAGCACTGGGGTGTTCCAGGGATGGAGTGAAGGTGGAAACCGATGATAACCGGGCAACGATGATGTTCAGCTGCTGCCAAGTTATCGCTAAGTGGCAGAAGTTAGGCACCTTAAATGGTGGCCTACTTTTGCTGCAGAAGCTAACTGGGTGGCGGCTGAATATCATCACCTCCTGCTTAGATTCCATGCTATCTGGCTGACGAGGATATTCAATACCATTGGTGGGATATGGCTTCGGCATTGAATATCTAGGTCTTTGGTTCAGGCTGCTTTGCAACAGCTAGCTACTGCCGCTGAATATCAGGCCCTTGGTGACTGAGACAGAAGAATGGTGGAGCTAAGCGGGGCTTTGAAGTCATGGAACATGAACATAATGATTGGCACTAGTTCTAAAGAGAAACCATGATGTCAGTAGGCTAAAAATGACAGAGGTGGGTAGGGGGTATTCCAAGACATTACATGGTTTGCAGACCTGCAACACTCACACCAAAAAACTCCCACACTAAAAATTATTTTCAAAAAAATATTTTTAAAGAGATTTTCAAATACTGACAATAAGCCATCTCACTACCTCTACAATTTGTATTCTTTTGAAGATATTCTGCCTGAACAGCAGCACTTGGCTACTAGAACAGCATAAGTTAAATTCTGATTTTACTAGGGAAGAAAAAGGCCTCAGTGGTTAAGATGTACTCCCTCCATACGGCAGAGACTTGCCTAAGGGGAAAATGTTTTAGCTTACCATCACTGCCAAAAAACTCCCCAATTTTGTATTCATCACCAATCAAATACTATTTTATTATAATTGTAAATATTTCAATTAAAATAATTTAGCATAAACTTTTAAAAGATATTCTTATATCTGAAAGTGGTAACTAGCACTCTAGTACCACCTGACAATATCTCTGTTCCTGAAACGGAAAAAGCAAAAGACTTAACTGGAGGAGATAGCAGACAAACGGCACAACGGTGCACAAAATTACTTATCTTGCAATAACCACTTCTGCAGGCAGAACAATCACCCATGATCACCCAACAAAGATCTGCGTTTCTCTGATCCCAGCTTCGTCAGAGGTGATTATCTCACAGAAACCATTCTACATTCACTCCAGCAGTGATTTACTAAATTGCCACGACTGCTTTTAAAGGAAAAACAGGCCCATCAGAGAGAAGGTAGGCAGAGCCACACGGTGCCCCATCATGCAGGGAAACTAAAAAATACAGAGGATTTTAAAGAGACTTCTCAAATAGTGAATTCTTAACCGTATGATCCACAGATGTTCCTCTGAATCTGAAAACCGAATCAAGATCCAAAACCCATCAAAACACAAAAAAACTCAAAAAATACTTCAATCAATTTTATTATTGAGTCCTCCAGGTTCCATGGCCTGTAGATAATATATCCATCTCTGCTCGTGCTGAAGAAGGATTTTCCCGTGGTGTAAAGGCAACATATCAAGTATACTATAAACTCTGATATACATGAAATGGCAAACTTCAAAGATAGTGTCTCATCAGGGAGAACAGTTGAATCTGTTTCCTCCATTATAGGACAGAACTGACAATGTCCACGTTGTGTATGGCCACCAACGTCTGTTAAAGGTATTCTTCAAACAGCAGAAATGATGTTTCTACCCTTTCTATATGCAACTCTAGGTTGAAGATTAGAAAAAACCTGATGTACAGATAAAACAGACCAATATTTCCTTATTGATGCAGCAATTTTAGAGGACAGAATAGAATATTGCAGCATACATGTAAAATGTTCAGATTGTGTATTGAATTCAGAAAAATGAGAGAAACTTAGCAACCACTCGTGATGATAATGATTGGCCCGTTGCTCTTTTCTTAAGACGACTTGACCGTATCCCCTTTTTGCAAACTTATCCACTTATCCATTAATCGTGCTTGCCTCCCAAATTCAAATTTGCTGACAGCATAACAATTGAGAAAATGTCAAGCTGTTTTTTTAAAGAAACAGGATGGAAACTACTATATTGTAACAACTTATTTCTGTCTGTTGGTTTTGAAAATATCATGGTCACAAAAGTTTTACTGCCATAAATAAAGACATGCAGAAAATTTACAGATTTTTCATTACAGGCCATTTCAAATTTAATTGCAGGGTTACAGCCATTCAAATATGTAAAGGAAGTGTATAGGTCTTCTTTTATTCCTCCCCATAAAAAAAAATATATTGATGTAATATTTCCACTCACTGACATGATACATATATGGATGAATAGACATTTATACTCAAACCCCTGCATATATAGGTTGGCCAAAGAAGGGGCAAAAGTGGCCCCCGTCACCATCCTTGAAATTTGCTAGACAATGTTTTTCTATACAAAAAATAATTCAGCGCCACTAGATGAACCAAAAAATATATAGGTACTGTATGGGGGACAAGGTCTACTATCCTACCCTTCCTCACTTCCTCAAGAAGACTCAATGCCTCATCCTGTATATTGACGTATATAGTGATGCCATGTCCATTGTTACTAGTCATTGAACTGATGATATATTTTGCCCCTGCTGCAAAATTTACAAAATATGGGATGGATCTTTGACATAGGAGTGAATCTTAGGTATCTTATACTTCAAGAACTTAGCCAGATATTTACAAACATATTCTAATAGAGAATCATTACTAGAAAGTATAGATCAACCAGGAGGATTAAGTAGTGTTTTAATCTTTGGTAATAAGTAAAATACCAGAGTCTTAGGGTACTTTGGATTAAAAAAATGAAATTCTTTTCAGTCAAAAAAAATAAACTCAAAGGCTCTACTTGAGATAGTGGCAATGTCATTCTGCAATGATACATTAGGATCTACCACCAGTGGTTTGTAATGCAAGCCATCGATCAATTCAGAATAATATGTAGACATCCATAATCACTACTGTTCCACCTTTATCCGCACACTTAATTATAAGTGAAGAATTATTTTGGAGTTCTCTCAAGGCTGATGGTTTTACTCTTGACAAGTTTAGTGCAAAAGCACGATGTTTAAGTTAAAGTTCTGCAATATCTCTCATTAGCAAATTTTTGAATGTTACCAGTGCTGAATCCATAGGACCCAGAGGGGTCCAAGATGATTTTAGATGTACCACTGAGGAATCAGGAGAGTAAGCTTTATTATCAAAAAACAGCTTAATCTGTAAAGAACAACCTGTAACATACGAAAAACCCTTAGATAATAAAACCAATTGGGATGAGGTCAGTTGTACAGATGAAAGATTAATCATATTAGATTTTACTGATCATTCTGAAGTTGCCGTCGCCAGGCCCAAGTAAACGGGCTGCAAGTGTTTCCACCCTTGCATAAGAATCTGTGTTGGTTCCACTTCCTCTATCGAACAAATTCTCGTTTCCCTAAAAAAGGATCCTTAGTCATCTTCTCCACTTGATAAAGGATTCTCTGATGATAAATCAAAACTAACCTTCCTTTGTTCTGAACCATAAGGATGAGGATGGGATTTCTGCCAATTATAGAAAAAGCCTTCTTTTTCATCTCTTATAAATTTATTTTTCTTGGCTGCTCTTAAATGCAACCTCTACTTCTCCAATTGCTTAGAGATTTCTTCATAATGACTAGAGAAAACCTCCGCAGTTTTAAGCTTCTGTAGTTCACTGTCAAGTTCTGCCTTAAATACTTTATTTTACTCCTGGGCTGTTTGAATAACTAGCAGCTTCAAATCCAATGAGCACTTATTAAGAACACTGTTCCATTTCTGCACAAAGTGCTCATCATCATTGAACATACCAGGTTCCCCTAATAAACGCAGTCCTCTTGGTATCACTTCCTTCCTGCAATATTCTATCAGGGTTACGCTGTGTAGCTGAAGCATAACACTTCTTGATCGACTCAAAAAAGAATCCCATTCTAAACAATTTGTCTCAATGCTTTCCTGTAATAAAGACAGAGTGCTCAGAAACTCCTTAGTTCATTCAGCAGTATAGGAAAACGTGTCTTTCCATGCAATAGCCATACTGGCAAAGAAGCTAATGCAAACAAACAAATCCCACACTCACACCATAAAAACTCCCAGTCACACTCAAAATCATTTTCAAAGAAATATTTTAGACACTTTCAAATATTGACAATAAGCCCACCTCACTACCTCTAATATTTTTATTCTTTTAAAGATATTCTGCCTGAATAGTGGCACCTGCCTACCAGAAAAGCATAAGTTCCATTCAAATTTTACTGGGGAAAAAAAAGATCTCAGTGAACATAAGAATATAAGAACATAAGATATGCCATACTTAGTCAGACCAAGGTCCATCAAGCCCAGTATCCTGTTTCCAACAGTGGCCAACCTAGGTTAAACATACCTAGCAGTTTCCCTAAAAGACACAGGTTCCACAATGCTTGTATGGGGTCAAGCATTGATATCCTGGGTCCCTTCTTAATAATGGTTTATGAACCTTTCCTCCAGGAACTTGTCCAAACCTTTTTTAAACCCAGCTACACTAACAACTTTTACTACATCCTCTGGTAACAAATTCCAGAGTTTGATTACACGTTGAGTGAAAAATATTTTCTTTTATTAGTCTTAAATAGTTTACCCTGTAGCTTCATTGCATGTCCCCTTGTCTTTCTATATTCTGATAATGTAAACAATCGATCTACGTTTACCCGTTCCACTCAGTTCATTAATTTATAGACTTCTATCATATCTCCCCTCAGCCGTCTCTTTTCCAGGTTAAAGAACCCTAACCTTTTTAGCCTTTCTTCATAGCGGTATCCTTCCATCCCCTTTACCATTTTGGTGGCTCTTCTCTGAATCTTTTCCAATAACGCTATATCCTTTACCATGGAATGATATAGAGGCATTATTTCCTTTGTTTTATTTTCCATTCCTTTCCTTATGATACCTAGCATTCTATTTGCTCTCTTGGCCGCCGCTGCACACTGGGCAGAGGGTTTTAAAATGTTATCCACAATGACGTCTACATCTTTTTCCTGGGTGGTGGTTCCTAATGTGGAACCTTGCAACGTGTAACCATAGTTTGGGTTGTTCTTCCCTAGATGCATAACTTTGCACTTGTCCACATTAAATTTCATCTGCCATTTTGATGCTCAGTCTTCCAATTTATCAAGATCCTCTTGCAATTTTCCACAATCCTCTTGGGTTTTAACAACTTTAAATAGTTTTGTGTCATCTACAAATTTGATAACCTCACTCGTTATTCCCTTTTGTGAGGTCATTTATGAATATGTCAAAAAGCAGCAGACCCAGCACAGATCCCTGGGGTACAGCACTATTCACCTTTCTCCATTTATAAAATTGGCCATTTAGCTCTACCGTCTGCTTTCTATCTTTCAACCAGTTCCTGATCCAAAATAGTACACTGCCTCCTATCCCATGACTCTTTAGTTTTGCCAAAAGTCTCTGATGAGGGACCTTGTCAAAGGCTTTCTGAAAGTCAAAATACACTATATCAACCCACTCACCTTTGTCTACTTGTTTATTCACACCTTCAAAAAAACATAACAGATTAGTAAGACAAAATCTTTCTTGTCTAAATCCATGTTGGCTGTCTCCCATTAAGCCATGACTATCTACATGTTCAGCAATTTTGTTCTTTATGATGGTTTCTACCATTTTTCCTGGTACTGACGTCAGGCTCGCCGGTCTGTAGTTTCCCGGATCACCCCTGGAACCCTTTTTAAAAATTGGTGTTATGTTCGCCATCCTGAAATCTTCAGGTATTACAAATGATTTTAATGATAGTTCACATATTACTAATAGCAGGTCTGCAATTTCATATTTCAGTTCTTTCAACACTCTTGGATGTATATCATCTGGCCCAGGTGATTTGCTACTCTTCGGTTTATTTAATAGTTGTAATACATCTTCCCAATGTATCGATATTTCCTTCAGTTCTTCCGCACCTTTAAATACCACTTCGGTCATGGGTAACATCCCTTCATCTTCCTCAGTAAAGACCGAAGCAAAGAATTCATTCAGTCTCTCCACTATCGCCTTGTCGCCTCTTAATGCCCCTTTAACCCCACTATCATCTAATGGACCAACTGACTCTCTCATAGGTTTTTTGCTACAAATGTACGTGAAAAAGTCTTTATTATGTGGTTTTGCTTCCGCAGCAAGCTTCTTCTCAAATTCTCCCTTTGCCTGCCTTATCAATGCCTTGCATTTA
Organism: Ichthyophis bannanicus; assembly: GCA_033557465.1. Taxonomy (NCBI): domain Eukaryota; kingdom Metazoa; phylum Chordata; class Amphibia; order Gymnophiona; family Ichthyophiidae; genus Ichthyophis; species Ichthyophis bannanicus. The sequence goes on from CM066033.1 coordinate 417,905,677, forward strand.
ACTTGCCAGTGCTTGTGCTGTTTCCAGGTTTCGTCATTTGGCTCTTTTTTCCATTTCCTGAAAGAAGCTTTTTTTGGCAACAGCAGCCTCTCTGACCTCACCTTTAAACCATGCAGTGATCCCAATGGGGGTGAGAGCGGGAGCTCCCCCTTCCTCCTCAGCCAGCCAATCAGCCATTACCAATGGCTTTAGAATCGCCGCTGCAGGGGTACACCCGCGCCTTGCGGGCCCGCGCCTGAGGGCCTCGCCAGAGGGCCCTTTGGCGTGGCCCTTAGGCGTTGGGCCGTGGCATCTGTCTCTGGAGTATTCAATGATGTCATGGACTGGATTGAGATGCCTGCATTCGTGGTAACTTGCTGTTCTTGTTCACCTTCTCTTCCTATCTGTTTGACTGTTTCTGTCCTCTATTCTGTCCTATCTTATAAATGGCGTTCTTTTCTATTTTCTCAAATAATATTGTATTGTAAACCACTCTAATGCCTTTTGGCCTGAGTGGTATATCAAATGATAAATAAACATAAACATAAACATGCTGGCAGTTCTTTTGGACTTCCTTCCACTTTTCTTAAAGCATGGAATACAGCTGGTCTGGGCTTCCAAGACAGTATTTTTCAACAGCCGCCAAGCTTGATGTAAGTCTTTAACCTTTGCAACTGTTCCTTTTAGTTTTTTCTTAGTTATTTTCCTCATTTTATCATAGTCTTCCTTTCGAAAGTTAAAAGGTAGTACTGTGGATTTCTTTACCATCCCTCCTCCATTAATTAGATCAAACGTGATCATGCTATGATCACTATTGCCAGGTGGCCCCAACAACCTTATCTCTTGCACTAGATCTGGTGTCCCACTAAGGACTAGGTCCAATATGGCTTCCCCTCTGGTCGGTTCCTGAACCAGCTGCTCCAAGAAGCAGTCATTTATTTCATCTAGGAACTTTACCTGCTTAGCATGTCTTGCTGTGACACTGACCCATTCGATATCGGGGTAATTGAAATCACCCATTATTATTACTGTGCTGTAACTTTTGTCAGCTTCCTGATTTCTTTGAGCATTTCATCATCCATTTGTTCATTCTGGCCAGGCGGTTGATAGTACATCCCCACTGCTATCGTCTTCCCCTTTTTACATGGAATTTCAAGCCATAGAGATTCTACAGCAAATTTTGTTTCCTGCAAAGCTTTAATCCTTTCTGACTCAATGCCCTCTCTAACAGAGCGCAACCCCTCCACCAATTTGATCAGTTCTATCATTACAATATTGTTTGTACCTAAGTATCACAGTATCCCACTGGGTTGTTCTCCTTCCACCATGTCCTCCTTCCACCATGGTTCAGATGTACTCCCTCCATACGGCAGGTACCTGCCTAAAGAGGAAAATGCTTTATCTTACAATCACTGGCCAAAAAACTTCCCGATTTTTTTTATTCATCGCCAATCAAATACTATTTTTATTATCATTTTAAATATTTAGTTTAAAATAATTAATCATAAACTTTTTAAAGATATTCTTATATTTGAAAGTGGTAACTAGCACTCTAGTACCACCTAGGTCCAGCGACAGCAACATCAGAATCAACAGTTAAATCTAATGTGATTAATCTTTCATCTGTACAACTGACCTCATCCCAATTGAATTTATTATCTAAGGGTTTTTCGTATGTTCTGGGTCCTTTCTATGATGCATTTGAAAGTCAGGTGGCGGTAGGAAGACTTGTACTTTCCTTACAAATTAAGCTATTTTTTGATAATAAAGCTTACTCTCCTGATTCCTTTGTGGTTCATCTAAAATTATCTTGGACCACTCCGGGTCCTGTAGATTCAGCACTGATAACATTCAAAAATTTGCTAATGAGAGATATTGCAGAATTTGAATTTACTTATTATGCTTTTGCACCAAACTTGTCAAGAGCTGAACGATCAGCCTTGAAAAATCTCCCAAATAATTATTCACTTATTATTAAGTGTGCAAATAAAGGTAGAGAAATAGTGATTATGGCTGTCTCTGCATATGATTCTGAAGTTTAGTGCCAATTGACCAATAGCTTGCATTACAGACCACTGGTGGTAGATCCTAATGTATCATTGCAGAATGATATTGCTACTCTCGAGTACAGCCTTGGAGTTTGGTATTCTGACTGAAAAATAATTTCATTTTTTGAATCAAAAATATCCTAATACTCCAGTATTTTACTTATTACCAAATATTTATAAAACACTACTTAATCCTCCTTGCCGATTTATACTTTCTAGTAATGACTTTATTAGAATATGTTTGGAAACATCTGGATAAGTTCTTGAAGCATGAGGTACTTCAGATTCGCTCCTATATCAAAAATGTGTCTCATTTTTTGCAAATTTTACAGCAGGTGCAACATATATCATCAGTTCAATGGCTAGTAACAGTGGGCATGGCATCACTATATACCTCAATGCCAAAGGATTAGGCATTGAGTCTTATTGAGGAAATGCGGGATAGTAGACCTCGTCTCCATAAAGTACCTACATATTTTTTGGTTCAGCTTGTAGAAGTGGTGCTGAAAAAAGAATTATTTTTTTGTATAAAAAACAAATTTTCCAGTAAATTTCGGGGACAGCAATGGGGAGCACTTTTGTCCCTTCTTTGGCCAACCTATATATGCAGGGGTTTGAGAATAAATATGTTTATTCATCCATATATATGGCACATGTCATATTTACATATTGAATGACTGTAACCCGGTGATTAAATTTGAAATGGCCTGTAATGAAGAATCTATACATTTTCTGGATGTCTTTATTTATAAGGCAGTAAATACTTTTATGACCACAATATTTTCAAAACCAACAGACAGAAATACATTGTAACAATATAATATTTTCCGCCTAGTTTCTTTAAAGAACAGTTTTCCATTTTCTCAACTGTTACGCTGTCGGCGAATTTGAATTTAGAAGGCAATCATGATTAATGGTGGATAAGTTTGCAAAAAAGGGATATCCTCAAGATGTCCTAAGAAAAGCATATTTATGAGCCCATCATAATTGTGAGTGCTTGCTAGGTTCCTCTAATTCTTCTGAGTTCAATACACACTCTGAACATTTTATATGTGTGTAGCAATATTCTTTTCTGTCCTCTAAAATTGCTCCATCAATATGGACGTATTGGTCTGTTTTATCTGTACAACCAGTTTTTATTAATCTTCAACCTAGATTTGCAAATAGGAGAGGTAGTAGCCTACTTGCTATACTCTGTCCCACTGTTTCAAGAATATCTTAACAGGCATTGTTGGCCATGCATAATGTCAACATTGTCAGTTCTGTCCTATAATGGAGGAAAACCGATACAATTGTTCTCCCTGAAAAGACAGAACAATTGAAATTTATCTTTGAAGTTTGTCACATCATGTATATCAGAGTTTATAGAATACTTGATACTTTGCCCTTGCAATAAGACCTACATTGGGAAAACTACTAGACAGCTGAAAACATGCTTATGAGAACACAAATATAGTTTGTCTAAGCACAGAAGGGAACCACTATTAGTTGAGCATTGTAGTCAGTTTATGTATGAGTACTTTGATTTATGGTGTGTAAGTTATTGATCATATTCTCTCTTCATTCTGCGGCAGAGACTATGGGAAAATCCTTCTTCAGCAATGAACAGAGATGGATATATTATCTATATGCTATGGAACCAAAAGGACTCAATTATTTATTTATTTATTTTTAGTGCCATCAAGTCAGTGTTGACTCATAGCAACATCGGGGTCTTCTTGGCAATGCATCACTGGAAGTATATTGTCAGCCTTTTCTCCCAAGGCAATGGAGGGTAAAGTGACTTGCCCAAGGTCACAAGGAGTGCCAGTGGGAATCAAACCCTTGATCTTATGCATACTAGGCTACTCCACCACATTTATTTATTTATCTATTTATTTATTTATCGATCAGTTTTATATACTGCTTTTCAGAGGAATCAAAGTGGTTTACATTTAACAAAATAAGAACTGTTACCTGTGATGCTTCCGCTTGGGCCCAAGAGCTTACAAGCAGGAAACAGCCTTACGTTGTCCACTTTTGAATAAAGCTTCCCTTGTTGTCACCAGAGGTATGCTGGGACTTGTAGTTAGTTTATTCTTTAAGGACAAATTGTAGTTATGAGTCAGTGGTTCAAGGCAGCAAGAAAATTTATTTTATGGGGATTTCCATGGCATTTAAGCTCAATACACAAATAAGGCAAAAAGGATGCTTCTCCAACATAAAGGATAAATCAGGTAACAGAGAGGGATGTAACAGAAACCTCTTTTCACTGTTCAGTTGTTCTTATTCCCACAAGCTTACACCGAGGACTGCCTCTTGTGGTCATTCAACAGAAATACAGATAAATTTGCAACAACTGTGATTTTCTTTTCTCAAAGCAAACTTCTTCTAAGCACTGCTTCTTAGCTTCAGAAGGCAATTAAGCTTAGTACAACCCAGTATTAGCCTTCCTTAATTCTAAGCAGATACTGCACTTATTCTCTATATTGTTTCACAGTCTCTCAGCTCAGTTCAATAATGCAGACTCTTCTTTTAAACACAATGAGCAATCCATTGGTACAGGTTCACACTCAGAGCTTGGCAAACAGGAATCTATTTGCATTCCTTCTATGGCATCAGGATATGTGGTATCTCTATCAAAGTTACAAACTCTCCCAGACTTTCTCTCCTTTAGAAATTCCTGGAACTGATTCCACAGCAATTCAGCTTGTAAAGGCACAGTTGTATTAGGGGAGTGAACTTTTCCCTCAGCAAACAACTCTCTCAGTGCTTCTAGCTTTGAAGACTCAGCTGTTCTGCTTTTATCAGGGCTATGACTTTTCCCATACGTAAAACTTTCCACCCACCTCTTAGCAGTAGACGGTGAGGGCTCTGCTTCCTGGACCTTAGCAATAGCAAACTGTTTCTCTGTTGATTTATCAGCTCTGAAACTGCTGGCTTTACCTTGGGGATGGTTCCTCAGACAAGCGCTGATTTCTCTCTTCCTGGGATCCTCCAGGCTCTGAAATTCAGCCTCCTTATGTCCTTCTCCAGTCCCTCTTGGGTAGCTGCTTTCCTGGGAGTTTTCTTCTTTCTTTCTCCTCCAGCTATGCTCAGCCTTGCTCTCTCTGTTGTCCTTTGCCTTCCTCCTTCCCTCCTCTTTCTGCTCTGCTCTTGGTTTTAAGAACCGTTGGCTGCTAGGCACTCCCTGTTCTCTGCACCTGTGTGGCCAATCATCAGGCAAGCTTGTCTCCACCCCTTAGCTAGGGCGTAGCCTGACCTTAGCAGGGAGCTGTTTTTTTTTTCCTGATCTGGATTGCAAGTCTTATGCACAAGTGAACTGTCATTCATTTCAAAGGGGAAACTAGGATTTTCTTCCACTTCCCTGTCTTCCTGGGAGCTTTCATCACTACACATCCCCCCCCCCCTTAAGATATCACGGGCTGGCGTAATGTCATTAGCACAGCTCATGATACGGCTCAAAGCGTCAGCATTTTGGTGGAGTTTCCCTGCTCTGTGCTCCACATGAAACTCGAAGGCTTGGAGAGCCATATACCAGCACATCAAATGTGCATTATGATTCCGCATCTGGTTGAGCCATTTCAACGGGGCATGGTTGGTGATTAATACGAATTTCCTGCCCGTAAGGTAGAATCTAAGGGCGTCAATGGCCCATTTTATTGCTAAACATTCGCGCTCTATCGTAGAGTAGTTCTTTTCAGCCGGCGACAGCTTCCGGCTGAGAAACATTACCGGGTGTTTGGCGCCTTCGTGCTTTTGGGACAAGACTGCGCCCAGGCCATGCGTCCATCTGGACTATGAACTGTCGGGTGAAGTCCACGCCCCGCAAAACCGGTGCCGCGCACAATTTCTCCTTCAAGAGAGAAAAGGCTCCGTCAGCTCCCTCTGTCCACTTCAGCTGGTTGGGCGCGTTTTTCCTTAGCATATCAGTCAATGCGGCGCTCTTCTCTGCAAAACCCGGGATGAAACGTCTGTAATAGCCGACCAACCCTAAGAAGCTACGTAGTTGCTTCTTATAAGTAGGTCTGGGGAAAGCTTTGACGCTTGCGATCTTGCTGGTCAGAGGCTTCACTATGCCACGGCCTACTATATGGCCCAAGTACTTGACTTCTTGGCCTCCAAACAAACACTTGTCTGGATTTAGGGTGAGCCCTGCATCCCTCATCACTTGCAGGACCGCTTCAACCCTCGGTAAGTGTTGGCTCCAGGTGTCACTGTGGATCACGACATCATCCATATAAGCGATGGCGTAGGCCTAGTGTGGCCGCAACACTAGGTCCATCAGTCTTTGACAGGTGGCTGCAGCCCCGTGCAACCCGAAGGGCATCCTTTTAAAATGGAACAAGCCCACTGGTGTGCTGAAGGCAGTTTTCTGATGAGCTTCTCATGTCAGCGGTATTTGCCAATACCCTTTTGTCATATTGATCGTAGTGAGGTTTTTGGCTTGTCCTAGGCGGTCTAAGAGTTCTTCGATGCGAGGCATGGGGTAGGCATCAAATCTGGATATTGAGTTGATGCATCGGAAGTCAATACAAAACCTCATTGATCCGTCCGGCTTTGGCACAAGGAAGATCGGACTATTCCATGGGCTTCTTGACTCTTCTATTATGCCCATGCTCAACATCTCCTGGACCTGGCAGACTACCTCCTGCCTTTTCGCCTCTGGCAACCTATAAGGCCGTTACCTTATTATCTCTCCAGGCGGTGTCACAATTTCATGGGTAACCAGATTTGTTTCGCCTGGCATGGGAGTCAGCACATCTTTGAACCTGGCCAGCAAGTGTGCTAAGTCTTGCTTCTGTGCCCATGAAAGGCCATCACCGACCCTTGGTTCTGGGTCTCCTTTACATTCAGCCAATTGTGGCCCGAGGTCTTCCTCCATTTTCTCCTCCACTGTAGCTGACAAGCCCTGAAGGCTGGTACCTCCCGTGGACCCAAAGCCTCCAGTTCCCCGGGTTGTTGTAGATAGAAGTGGAACCTCTTCGAGAGGGGGAAAACCTATCCTCTCGCAGATCAACTGTGCTATTCGATCGCCAGTAGCTATTTTAAAATCTTCTTTTCCAAAGTTGAAGATGAGCACCTTTACCGCACCTCTAAAATCTGGATCGATAACGCCAGCGCCGATGTCAATGAAGTGTTTCAAGGCAAGGCCGGAGTGAGGGGCTATGCGCCCCTAGCACCATATTGGCATCTCCATCTGTAGGGCGGTGTCAACGAGAGCCTTCCCCTGCTTCGGGACTACTATGTCTTCAGTGCTGTAGAGGTCGAACCCAGCGGCATTGGCGGAAGCTCTCTTAGGCGCTTGAGCATTGGGACTCATCTTATAAAAACATAGCACAAACTTGGGTTTCTCAGTAATCTCTCCTTTCTGGGGACAGGTTTTTTTGTTCTTGCTTCCGTGGTTGTGCAAACAACGGGCTGGGAATCATCTCTGTTTTAACCGTTGTTTAGGCCAAAGCCTCTACTTGAGGACTCTTGGAGGCAGTAGCCTCTTTCGAAAGCAAACCCTGTTCCAGGCCCCTATGAAATTGTGGCCAGTCTCTCCCCAGTACTAGATTATGGGGCAGCCTGGGTACCACAACTATGGGGATCTCTCTGCTTATGCCTAAGCCTTTCACTTGAAGCTTATAGACAGGATATAGGGAGATGCCTCCATGGATACATCTAATTTTTACACTACTTACAGGCTGAATTGCAGCGTCCTTACTCCTGGCCTCAATTTGTCGCCAAAGCGCTTTGGACAGCATGCTCTGTTCGGCACCTGAGTCTAAAAGCGCGGTGGTTACAATTCCTTGTACTTCCACTGAGAGTAAAAATCCTTCTCTGACTTTCCGACGGTTCTCCACTATTAGTGCTGTCTTCAAATAACATTCTCGTTGGAAATGGCCCTCTTTACCACACTTGAAACATTTCTTTTTGGTAACATGGCCTTTCAACATTGGCATATACATTTTCAGAGATTCTTTATTCAACCCCATCTTCCTTTCCGATACACCACATACTGCAACCCTGGAAGCACTGCCACCTTCATGTGCACTTAACTCTGCCTCCATAAAATGCTCAGAAAGCATTATGGCCTCTTGTGGGGTTTTGCAGTTTTGGAGTATAAGGAAGGTGCAAATTTCTCGGGGTACAGCAGCCATGTATTGCTCAAACACAAGGCTATCTAGAATTGACTCCACTGATTTTCCTTCCGGAGTCAGCCATTTGTTCACTAGGGTACGGACTCTTTGACATAGGGCATTAGGAGTCTCGCCTGGTTTTAATCTTACAGCCCTTAGTAGGTGATGATAAACTAGAGGTGTTAGACCCAGCCTCTCTCTAACTGCCTTTTTAAGCTCGTCATAGTTATTGGCGAGCGCAGGTGGCATGGCACGGTATGCGGCTAAAGCCTCCCCAGTAAGGGATGCCGCGAGGTGTACGGCCCAATGCTCTTTAGGCCAGCCACTGAGGTGAGCCACCCATTCAAAACCTTCAAGGAAATCGTCAGTGTCGTCCCTATCTGTGAGCTGTCCAAAATTGAAAGTCCCACCAGCTTGCAAACCAAGCACAACTGAAAAAACTGGTGTACTGGAACCGGGAGGTGTTGCTGCTGGTCCGATCTGCTTTTTCTGCTCTGCCAGCCATGCTTCCAACATCTCAAGAAGTGGTTTCTGTTGAGCTTGCATCTGCGCAGCACTTCTCTCCTGCGCCTGTAAGGACAAGTCTGTCTGTTGCTCGAATTGATGTGTCATCCATTTTAACATGTCCTGAGCCTCGAGAGTCATATTGGAATCCTTGTAAGAAGAAAACACACAGACCAAAGTGCGATACCAAAAAAAAAAAAAAGTTGCTTCACTTTTTTTTTTCCAATAGCTAGGCTTGCACCCTTGCCCTGGTATCCTAACTGGCCCTGGCTAGGTACCCGTTACCTGGCTTAGGTGAAGCTTCGCGGTTAACACCAGTGACAGTCTTGTAGTCTTCTCTGCACTGCTGTTTCACTTCCTGGACACTCCTCAGCTTGGCTCCACAGCGAAGTTACTTTTCCAGCAGGTATCCTGATGATGTTCCTTTTGCGCATGCGTGAAATCCTTAATACTACGCCACTTGCGATGCTTCCGCTTGGGCCCAAGAGCTTACAAGAAGGAAACAGCCTTATGTTGCCCACTTTTGAATAAAGCTTCCCTTGTTGTCACCAGAGGTATGCTGGGACTTGTAGTTAGTTTATTCTTTAAGGACAAATTGTAGTTGTGAGTCGGTGGTTCAAGGCAGCAAGAAAATTGATTTTATGGGGATTTCCATGTCATTTAAGCTCAATACACAAATAAGGCAAAAAGGATGCTTCTCCAACATAAAGGATAAATCAGGTAACAGAGAGGGACATAACAAAAACCTCTTTTCACTGTTCAGTTGTTCTTATTCCCACAAGCTTACACTGAGGACTGCCTCGTGTGGTCATTCAACAGAAATACAGATAAATTTGCAACAGCTGTGATTTTCTTTTCTCAAAGCAAACTTCTTCTAAGCACTGCTTCTTAGCTTCAGAAGGCAATTAAGCTTAGAAAAACCCAGTATTAGCTTTCCTTAATTCTAAGCAGATACTGCACTTATTCTCTATATTGTTTCACAGTCTCTCAGCTCAGTTCAATAATGCAGATTCTTCTTTTAAACACAATGAGCAATCCATTGGTACAGGTTCACACTCAGAGCTTGGCAAACAGGAATCTATTTGCATTCTTTCTATGGCATCAGGATATGTGGTATCTCTATCAAAGTTACAAACTCTCTCAGACTTTCTCTCCTTTAGAAATTCCTGGAACTGATTCCACAGCAATTCAGCTTGTAAAGGCACAGTTGTATTAGGGGAGTGAACTTTTCTCTCAGCAAACAACTCTCTCAGTGCTTCTAGCTTTGAAGACTCAGCTGTTCTGCTTTTATCAGGGCTATGACTTTTCCCGTATGTAAAACTTTCCACCCACCTCTTAGCAGTAGATGGTGAAGGCTCTGCTTCCTGGACCTTAGCAATAGCAAACTGTTTCTCTGTTGATTTATCAGCTCTGAAACTGCTGGCTTTACCTTGGGGATGGTTCCTCAGACAAGCGCTGATTTCTGTCTTCCTGGGATCCTCTAGGCTCTGAAATTCAGCCTCCTTATGTCCTTCTCCAGTCCCTCTTGGGTAGCTGATTTCCTGGGAGTTTTCTTCTTTCTTTCTCCTCCAGCTATGCTCAGCCTTGCTCTCTCTGTTGTCCTTTGCCTTCCTCCTTCCCTCCTCTTTCTGCTCTGCTCTTGGTTTTAAGAACCGTTGGCTGCTAGGCACTCCCTGTTCTCTGCACCTGTGTGACCAATCATCAGGCAAGCTTGTCTCCACCCTGAGCTAGGGCATGGCCTGACCTTAGCAGGGAGCTGGATTTTTTCCTGATCTGGTTTGCAAGTCCTATGCACAAGTGAACTGTCATTCATTTCAAAGGGGATTTTCTTCCACTTCCATGTTTTCCTGGGTGTTTTCATCACTACATACTTCAGAACATAGTTTAATAGGTAACTTTGAGTATACATAGGTTGTAGGTTAATATGACTGGAAAGCCTACTACCAAGAATAATATCTAACATATTTAACCCTGGGAGTACCAATGGGGTCAAAAGTGACCCCATTGCAAGTTTCACAATGCGCATCTCGGAAACTAGTTGTTCAAGAATGCAGTCTTTTTATGACTTTTCAGATGTCAGTATTCTCTTTATATTGCACCATGAGAGGAATAATTTTCATCCGCTAGGTGACGCTAGTGATGAATTGCAGCACAGAGTACCAGTGGGGTCATTTTTGACCCCAGTTGCTTACATCCGGTTTGGATCGTGATACAATTTGCAGTTTTGTGAATTTTTTGATCTGGCAAACGTATTTATCATTAATTATGTATCATTTATTTTTTGTAATCTTATTGTATGAAAATTACACATTTTCTGTAATTGATATCATACGTTCTCTAATTATTTCCGATGAAATCTAAAGTCTTTCAGCTCGTTCATCACGATTATTGTACACCTATAGTAAAACTGCTTTGCATTTTATTCAACTTTATCTTTGTTTATTTATTTTAGGTTATTGTTTATGATGTCAAAACAAAAGTATTCAGCTGCCCAAGTAAGAGAAATATTGCAACGCAATGCTGACAGTGACGGCTCTGAGTTGTCTGATGATGCAGCATATTCAGCAAGAGAAGAAGCATATCAGCCAAGTTTGGGCGATAAATCTGATCATGACAGTCATGATTCAGATGGCAACAGCAGTTGGTCGCCAAGTGAATGTGAGACTGATGTTGAGCCGGTAACATCGCCTGCAGGTCGAGGCAAAGGTCGAAGCTGTGCTGGACGGGGAAAAAAGCAGGAGTCCTCGGTGTCAGTATCATCTGTGAGGAATCTTAGTTGTGGTCGTAGAGGAGCTCAGAGGTCATCAACTATAAGCACAAATGTGGCCATTGAAGCCTATGTATCTAAGGATCATGGAACGGGAAACCACATCATGGAACGGGAAACCTATAAAGCAAGCTGCTGGAAGATACAATAAAGCTAATGTCATGCCCATACAACAAGGTCCTACAAGGTATGCTGTACAAAATGTTGATGGCCCTCTCGCAGCATTTCACTTGTTCATGAGGAAGAACTTATTGAATGAAATCATGATGTGGACGAGCAAACAAGGAGGACACATTTATGACGACACCTGGAAAGATTTGACAGACGGAGAATTTCAACGTTTTCTTGGACTTCTGATCCTCTCAGGTGTGTACAAGTCATGAAATTAATCCATAGTTCAGTTGTGGAACCTTGAAGATCGTCGTTCTGTTTTCGGCAAAAATATGGCCTGTAACCATTTTCAGCAAATTTCTTGTGCTCTCAGATTTGATGAGGCAACCAACAGACGTGAACAACGAGGCGTGGATAAGCTTGCTCCAATCAGACACGTTTTTGATACCTGGGAAGCAACTCTAAGTGACGCCTTTGTTCCTGGTGAAAGTGTTACTGTGGATGGAGCAACTTCTTACATTTCGTAGCCATGTTCCATTCAGACAATATATTGCAAGCAAACCTGGGAAATATGGCATAAAGCTATGGATGTTGTGTGACAGTGCAATGTCATATGTTCTGCCTCTTCAAGTATATACAGGAAGGGAACTCGGACAAAACAGGGAACAGATTCAGGGTGAAAGGGTTGTGCTGCAACTCACTGAAGGATGGACGCAATCTGGCAGAAATGTTACTGTTGACAATTTCCTCTGCAGTTTATCCCTGTCACGGAAATTGCTAGAAAAACAAATTACACTTTTGGGGACAATTCAAAAGAATAGAAAAGAATTACCTCCAGAATTTGTAACAGCAAAGGGCCAAGAGGTATTCACTTCACTGTTTGCCTTTCACGATGACGCCACTCTGGTTTCCCATTGCCCGAAGAAAGGAAAAGTGGTTGTTCTTCTGAGCAGTTTGCATGATCAAGAAGAAGTAGATAACACACATCCAGACAAAAAAAACACGTATAATCTTGGACTATAATTCTAGTAAAGGTGGAGTAGATACGGCAGATCAAATGTTGCGCACCTATACCACAAAACGAATGACAAGACGCTGGCCAGTGACAATCTTCTACAACATGTTGGACATTAGTTCTTTGAACACCTTCATTGTTTGGATGTTACTAAATCCAGAATTCCAATCTTGGTCCTTTTTGTAACAGAGATGACGTGACTAGTATGGTATGATACTCTGCAACAGAACTCGAAAGTCCAATGTATCTTCTTTTTGACTAAGATTCAATTAACAACACTATATTAAATTCTAAAAAGGCTCCTTGGGTTGGCGCAGCCGGAGCGCTAGCTGGGGCAGCGATAGAAGGGGCTAGATACAAGGGGCAGTTCAGGCCCCTTGGGAGCCCCTTGGAGCAATGAAGGAGCAAGGAGCTGGGTTCATCATCCTTTGGTGGTAGGAATTGTGATGGGAAAGCGTAAGAAGAAGATTGAACCAGCTGCGGCAACTGAGCCTGCGGTGGGCCCCATGGATAAGCATGTTAAGGTACTATCTGGTGCGGATGCTACGCTTGACCCTGACTTTCTCGTGCTCCGGCCCTCTCCGGTGTCCTTGAGCTCTCCTGACCAGACACCACCCTCCCCCCCAGTCTATGCTTCTCCTCCTTTGTCCACTTCAGAGGTTATGCAGTTTCAGCAGAGTACCCCTGTGATAACTGGGGAAAAACTGAAGCCTGTGGTATGGGTACCCATGCCAAAGGAAGCCAGTTTAGTACCTGCTGAGCAGGTGACCCTGGCTGACATTTGGAAGGTGGTTACCCGTATTGAAAGTTCCTTAGTGCCTACTGTGATTCAACTTTGCAGTTTCTCTTCGGAGATTACTGCTAAGTTATCTGAATTGGATAATAAGGTGGAGATTGTTTCAAAGCAGATTTCCAATTGTGAAAATCAGTGTCAGGCTCTTAAAGATGTGAATGTTTCTCATATAAAAGATAGTTTAGTCTTACACCACAAAATGGAACAGTATGAGAATTTGTCTCGTGCAAAAATGTTAGGATGTTGAATTTTCCTTATTGTAGGTTGCTTTCGGCTGAAATACTTCTGCGAAAATATTTTAGAGAGGTTTTGGGACTGGCTACGGCTGATTCCATTTGTCTCTCTAAATTATATTACTTGACGGGTAGAGCTCTGTCCCAGGACTCCTCTGGGGGGTTTGATGAGGTTCGAGGTGGGACTGACCTGGATCTCACCAAATTCCTGGAGGACTCTCAGGATAATATTTCTTCTAGAGCCACCTTGGTGGTTTCTTTTCTTTCGGACCAGGATAGAGCTCTAGTATTTCGTAGTTATTTCAAGAACATGTCTGCACTATTTTGTGGTATGAAAGTACAAATATTTCCAGATGTCTGTAGGGCGACTCAAACTAGGAGGAAGGGAGTTTTGGCCCTTAAACCTAGAATGATTGCCCTGCCGGCCACTTTTTTTCTCCGTTATCCCTGTAAGTGCTTGTTAACTTTTCAGGGATCTCGGTATGTTTTCCTGGATCCTTCTCAACTTGAGTCATTTCTTGGTGATAAAGAGGGGCTTGGCTCTAAGCGGCTGGGATAGGTGGGTTAGTTAATTTAGCTGTCTAGGAATTCAGGAGGTTAACTCTTGGTTTTTTCCTTTAATTATACTCTCCCCTTATTGTGGGCTAGGTTTGATGTATTGTTATTTTGTGTATTTTTATATATTGTTTTTGTTTTTCTTCTTAATGTACCATCAGAATGTTTCTTTGTGTTTACTTTGTAAGTTTTGTGAAAATTTCAATTAAAAAAAAAAAAAATTCTAAAAAGCCATGGGCCTCAGAATCACAGGCTGCCACCGACTTAATGAGTAATGTCAGGTGGACTAATGCCACTACTACATCAACGGCCCTCTCTTAGGTTTTTGAATTGCTAATAGAATTGTTATTATGTGTTGATTCTTAACTTATTCGTAAACTGATTCTCAAAAAAGTCACTGATATAAAATTAAAGAGAATATGATGCTTTTCAACTTCTTTCAACTTCTTTCGATCTACTTCTCAAAGATAACATATATATAAGAATCAGTAAATGCAGTAAATGCCAGAAACGTAGTGCTTAGCTTAAAATGATGAGCTGGCCGCTTCTAATTCATTCCCGTGCAATGCTTTGGATGACTAGTTCATAACTTCTACTTCATTCCCACTTTAGATGGTGAGCTTATAGCTTCTAATTCATTCCCGACGCTGTCAGGCATGCTACTCATAGCGTTTCACCCTTGAAGGTTTGGAGTTGTGAATTACAATTTTGGAGGGTCCATCGAAGGATACAGACACTTTCAGTTTTACTGATGATTTCATATCTACATTGTGTAAAGTTAGTACACCTTTTGCGATTGATGATACCACTCTTGAATCAGTTGGAAGTCCTGACTGGGAAGATTTGATTAAACTACAAAAGAAGAAAGTTAGGATGGAGCTGCACCGCCTTTTTCTAATCGATTATGTCCGTAGAAGACATATACCTCGGGGTTTACGTATTTACAAAGAGCCTAGGATGTTTACGACTGATGTTGGGTTCGTAGAAAAATGGAACCAAGTCCTCAATAAATGTTCTATAGATCTGATGGTCCACATTATTGAAACCACGAAAATACATATTGATTCTTTAACAAAGGATATTGAGGCCATGACAGCCTGCTGCAAATCCACAGATACGGAGGAGTTTTTGAATAAAAAAATGGAGGAAGTTAAAACACAGGTTGACACCTTACGTGAGGTAGTGAAAAAAAAAAAGAAAAGAAATTACACCGGGATTATGACGACTATACGAAGGGTTACGTTTATCCGTGGATGAACATAAAACGAATGGAAAGACCTAAAAAAAAGCAGGTTAGTTTTGATAATACATCGGAAGACACCGATTCAGCTGAGTCTGATGGAGTTCAGCGTAAAAAACCCTTTTTAGACGATCCCGAGAAAGATGGAAAAATCAAAAAGAAAGATACCATTTGGGGGAAGCCACAGCGGAGCAAACACTTGAGGTGCAAGACATGAGTTCTCTGGTAATTAATATTTCGGGAGTATCTCTTCCGGTGGATCAGTTAGCTGTCTTGGAAAAAGGATAATCATTTGTCCCCCTTATACAGTTTGATGCTTTTCAGTTTAGAGTGGATCTTGAGCAGATGATTAGAAAACTTAATTTAAAAATGTTTTTTAGTTCTCAACAGGAAAGACCACCAGATCCACCAGACATGAATCGAGTTTGTCTGCCTTTAAAATCGTCATGGTCCCCTCCGGGCCCTCTCCATCCATCCTTGTTGCTTTATCGGGATTTGATCTTGAAGGATATGCGTGATATTGAATCCACACGCTGTAATTTTCAATATAATATAACAGCAGCGGAACGGCAGTCTTTGCAAACCCTCTGGTCTTGGACCGATGTCGTGGTCCGACGAGCGGATAAGGGAGGGGGTATAGTTGTGTGGCACCGGAACCAGTATTATAAAGAAGCGTATCGTCAATTGCTGGATTTGGAAGTTTATGAGGTTTTGTCCACGGACCCTACGTCTGGTCTTCAAGAATACATTAAAAACCTTACTGTTGAGGCACTTGAGGGACATCTTATTTCTAAGAAAGAGTGGGTATATTTAAAACCTCGTGATCCTATAATTGCTAAATTTTATTTAGTTCCTAAAATCCACAAAGATTCTAATAACCCTTCTGGACGACCAATAGTATCGACACGCAATTCGGTGTTGGAACCATTGTCAGTATATTTGGATTCATTCTTACGGCCCCTGCTGATATCCATTCCTTCATTTGTAAAAGACACCACTCACTTTTTACAGATTCTGGAGGAGCAAGCGCAACTAGCTACTAATCCAGATTTAATTCTGGCAACCTTTGACGTGACCTCCCTCTATACAGTAATCCCTCAAGCTCAAGCCCACTCAGCAGTCATGTCTGTATTACGGAACAGAGGGGATTTATCAGATCGACAGCTGGAGTTCTTGTTGGAAATAACACATCTAGTATTGTACAATAACTTTTTTACTTTTGAGCAAGTCATATACCATCAAAAGTCTGGCGTAGCGATGGGCGCTACTTGCGCCCCTTCTATCGCTAATCTTTATATGCAGGAGTTTGAAGAACACTGGATTTATGCTTCCCTCTTTAAAGAGCATTTAAAAGTATGGCGATGCTACATCGACGATATTTTTGTGATTTGGCAAGGAACATCGGCCGAATTACAGGAGTTTTTTGAATGGCTTAATAAAAGGGATAAACAGATCATTTTTACTTTCAGTTACCATACAGAGCAAATCACCTTTTTGGATGTTTTGGTGAAGAAATCTCATTTGGGGTGGAACACTTCGATATATCGCAAACCTACAGATAAAAACACACTGTTACATTATACCAGTGCGCACCCTGTTCAGTTACATTACAGTTTACCATTATCACAATTTATTCGTTTTCAACGTAATTGCTCTGAGCTAAGTGAGTTTAAGGCTCAGTCAAAAATTCTAAGTCATAATTTTCGTCAACGAGGGTATCCTGCAACAGTGCTTCATAAAGCATACCAGCGAGCCCGGTTTAGTACTCGAGACTTGCTCATCTCTTTTCGAGAACGGGATTCTATACAGATTGAGGATCGACAGGTAAATTTAGTAACCCCTTTTTCACCATACAGCACTAGATTACAACGGAGTGTTCGCCGGCATAGTAATGTATTAAATAGTATTCCCGGTTTAGAGGGGTATAAAGTTCGTTGTGTTTGGCAAAGACAACAAAATCTAAAAGAACTGCTAAGCCCGGCAGTTTTGCGTCCAGAGGCTCCTATTGCAGAAAGACTGATTGGCCACACAAAATGCGTCACATGCAACATCTGTCCTGTTACTCGAGAATTAAAGGAATTGGTTCATAGAGACAAGACATATAGGTTACGAAGCTATACTTCTTGTTCCTCCACTTATGTTGTTTATTGCATTCGTTGTCCTTGCGGACTGCTATATGTTGGCAAGATGATTAGATCTTTTCGATTGCGGATCACTGAACATAAAAGCAAATTAAAGTGCTGTCGACGGGAGGCTCCTATAGTGGAACATTGTCTACAATTTCACTGTCAGTTTGAGGAGCTAAAATGCTTTTGTATCGATCAAATATGTGCTCCACAATTTGGTAAAACTAAGGATCAAACCTTGCTATATCATGAACAACGATGGATCTATCGGTTAAGCACAGTAACCCCAGATGGGCTGAATGCTAGAATAGAGTGGGAGGTCTGTCTGTGATCTAACTCCTCCTTGTTTTGAGTTTGAGTTGAGAGGAATGCAGTCTCTATATAACTAGACCGCATGCGCGGCGTCTTTCGGTCGTTGGTGAAAGGAGAGTGTGTTAGTCACACGCGGAAGTGTTCGAGACAGCTTACCAGTAAGATTTTGGATTCATTGGTTTAGTGTCTATAAGAGAGTATTTTTTGAAAGTCAGTACTTAATGAACAAATTTCAATTTCTAACTTCATAGTATTGCTTTACCACTTCCCCTGATGAAACCTTCAAGGGTGAAACGCTATAAGTAGCGTGCCTGACAGCTTTGGGAATGAATTAGAAGCTATAAGCTCACCATCTAAAGTGGGAATGAAGTAGAAGTTATGAACTAGTCATCCAAAGCATTGCACGGGAACGAATTAGAAGCTGCCAGCTCATCATTTTAAGCTAAGCACTACGTTTCTGGCATTTACTGCGTTTACTGATTCTTATATATATGTTATCTTTGAGAAGTAGATCGAAAGAAGATGAAAGAAGTTGAAAAGCATCATATTCTCTTTAATTTTATATCAGTGACTTTTTTGAGAATCAGTTTACGAATAAGTTAAGAATCAACACATAATAACAATTCTATTAACAATTCAAAAGCCTAAGAGAGGGCCGTTGATGTAGTAGTGGCATTAGTCCGCCTGACGTTACTCATTAAGTCGGTGGCAGCCCGTGATTCTGAGGCCCATGGCTTTTTAGAATTTAATATAGACTAAATCCAGAATGGCAGTCCAAGTCAAAGCACAGACGTCATCTATTCCTCTTGGAATTAGGAAAGCAGCCGCTTCAGAGTAATTGCAGTGAGACTTCTTCCAGCATTGAAGAAGCCACTGATGCTGTTTGCAATGTTGGGATCCAAAAGAAAAGGGCAAGGTGTCGCTGCTGTTCCAGAGAAAAAGACAAGAAAAGCAACATAGTTTGCACCTCCTGCAAGCGCAATGTTTGCAAAGAACATTCAGAAATTGTCTGTCTCATGCAAATGACTGTAGTACTTTACTGTGTTCATAAAGTGCATGCAAAAACTGCTTTCATGGCAACTCTTCTTCATGTAATTTTATGATAAAGCATTAAATTTCAAAACATTTAACCTTCATATAATAAATAATTAATTCGGAATAATATTTTGTCTGTTTAGTTTAAAATTTTCATGGTTAACAATTAAAATTCATCGTGCCCCAACGGTATTCAGTGTGTGCAAAAAATCTCGGTAATTCCAGGGTTAAAGGTGGATGACTAGTTAAAGTCAATTACTAAGGTTACAGTTAAAAAAACAGAAAAAGACAAGAGGAAATACATGCAAGCATTAAAACAATACAGAGACGCAATAAAAGCAAGAAAAAAAAAGAATATCACGCAGCGCTAATATCCAAATCCCTAAACAAACCAAGAGAACTTTTCTCTATAGTAAAAACCCTCACCAGTACCCACACCCATGAAGAAACCACACAAATTCACCCGCAAAAGATAGCAAATTCCTACATGGAAAAGATCACACAGAAATGTCCCTCAATGTTTCGACAAGCACCACTACCACACACTCTGAAATGAACCCCAACTCATCCTGGACCTCTTTCAGTCCCATGGACAACAAACACCTAAAAGACATGATAACTAGCATTAACACCACCACCTCGCCAAATGACTCATGCCCAGTTAGTTGGATAAAATCAGTGAAAGATGAATTCACACCAACAATCCGCAAAATAGTTAATGCCTCCCTAAACCAAGGGTACATGCCTGATACTTTGAAAAAGGCTACAATACGTCCCGTACTCAAAAATGCAAAATCTGACAAAAACCAGCCGAGCTCATACCGCCCACTTTCAGGCTTACTCTTTCTATCAAAGGTGATAGAAAACGTGGTGCAAATACAGCTCCAGGATTAAATTGAACTAAACGCCCCCTTAGATGAAAATCAGCATGGATTCAGACCACAACACAGCGTCGAGACACTCATGCTTACCTTATTTGGCAAGCTTACATGTGGCCTGGACTCCTTTAAATAGGCCTTTATACTCATCTTCATTGACATAGCAGCTGCTTTCGACAGCATAAACCACACCCTACTAATAAATAGACTGAAACAGATTGGGCTCCAAGGTAATGTGATACAATAGTTTATCTCATACTTTAACAACCAAACCCAAAAAGTACAAAAAGGTCACTCATCCTCTATAACATTTGCCCAAAACCAAGGAATCTCCCAAGGATCCTCCCTCTCTGCACTCCTTTTTCATGGTTACATCCAGTCACTCTGCAAAATTTTCAAAAGATATACAGATGATATCATGATGTATCTCCCCTATAGCTCCAACAACCCAAACCTCTCTGGAACAGTAGCATGTATGTCAGAAATCTCCTCTTGGCTGAACAGTCAGAATCTTAAAATGAACCTCAAGAAAACTGAGGCAATGTACATCTCAAGAAACCCAAACTTTACTGCACCTAAAACAATTACACTACAAGACACGAACGTAGAATTCAAGGATGAAGTAAGATACTTAGGATTAGTTATAGATAAAAACTTAACCATGATCCCCCACTTAAAATCTGTCACAAAAAGTATATATTTCAAACTGAAAACTATCCGGCACCTTAGACCACTCCTGGAAGACCATGATTTTAGGAACGTACTGCAATCACTAATAACCCCACTCTTGGATTACTGTAATAGTATCCTCCAGGGACTTCCTAAAAAAACCCACACACCCCAACTCCAGCTCGCCCAAATCCTGGCAGCTTGCATAGCCACAAACTCAAGACACACCGACCACATTACACCATTTCTGAGCGACCTACACTGGCTACCTATAACCTCAAGGGTGAAATACAAATATATAATGATCACATTTAAACATCACTATAACATGGCATTCACCACCCTATCAACTCTCCTCACAATTGACAACCATAGAGTAAGGAGAAACTGTTCCCAAAACACATATATCATTCCTTCACACATACGTTACACAAAACAATACACCAGCACAAGAGCCTTCATATATGTGGCCCCAACACTGTGAAACCTCCTCCCTGACCAGCTAAGAGCAGCAAAAGACCCTATGTAATTCCGTAGAGACATAAAGACATACCTGTTTATAGAATACTTCGGGCACTCAGTGAACCATACAAATTCCCAAGAAACGCAAGGAGTCCACAGAAGCCCAACCTAACGAGTCCACAGAAGCCCAACAGCAACCACAAAAGACTGAACAAGTGCACTTTCATAAGACTGCATTAGCAATGATATTGTACATAGTTCTCTGTATATAGTTTGACCATGTTTCATGTTACATGTTAAATGTATATAGTTCCAATGTTTACTGTAAAAGTTGTGCTTATGTTCAGTGTAAACCGCCTCTGATCACAGGAAGAGGCGGTATATAAAACGTTGTTAAATAAATACATGAGACATATTTACAGGAGGATGATTAATTATAATCTAATACAGGATTAGCATGCAACATATTTACAGGTGGATTGGAATTTACAGGTCATTACGGGGAATCTACTTAGTAGCCCATGTGTGTTTGTTCATGAAAGGAGGTATTTACTTTGGTGTACTCTCTTATATCTTGTGATTATATTCATTAGACTTGGTTCAGCTGTATCAATGGGGCTGTTGGGCTAGTTGACTGGGTTTAGATGTTGGATGTTATGTAGGAAACAGGTCTTTGATTGGTTCTGATGTTCCAAAGTGCTCCATAAAAAGGTGTGTTTCGAGGTCCTTTCTGAAAGTTGTTAGGTCTGTTAGGGAATTCTATAATGTAGGTGCAGAGAAGCTAAAAGCTCTGTTAGTTGTTATCTTTGATAATTTTCTAAAGGAATTGGGAACAAGAAGGATGTTTTGGCTCCATTCCCTTCTGGGTCTGTGATTTGTGGGGCTGTTTATGAGCTCAGATACGTGTGATGGGGCTATTTCTCTTATTAGCTTAAACGTGGTCGTAAGTATTTTATATTTGATCCTGCTGTGAACTGGTAACAAATGTAGTTTGAATAAGATTGGGGTAATGTGTTCTGATACATTTGCCTTAGTCACCATCCTGGTAGCAACATGATGTGTTAACATGAAGTGCTGTATTGTTTGTTTTGAATGTCCATGGAGGATGGCGTTACAGAAGTCTAGGTGGGGAGTACAAGGTGTTGGAGGGCTAATCTAAAGTCCTCTTGTGGTAGCAGGGGCCTTAGGTTTTTTAGGAGCCTTAGTTTGTTATACTTGCAGCTGGGGATATCGAGGATTGCTGTATCCATCCGGAGGTATAGCATCACATAATCCGCATATGTTGTTGTTAAGTGCCATCAAGTCAGTGTTAACTCATGGCAACCCTCTGGATAGTTGTCCTAAATTGTGTTCAATCTTCAGTCAGGCGGCTCATTGTTGACAGTCTGGCATCCATAGCTGCTGTTATTGTATTGATCCATCTCACTGCTGGACTTCCTCTTTTGCATTGACCTTCTACATTGCCAAGCATGATGTCTTTCTCTAATGATCTCTCTCTTCGCATGATGTGTCCAAAGTGTGAAAGTCGAAGTCTTGTCATCTGAGATTCTAAAGGATATCTTTAATAGAGTAAAAATATTTGATGCAGTGAGGTGGGCTTATTGTCAGTATTTGAAAGCCACTTTAAAAACATTTCTTTGAAAATAATTTTGAGTGTGACTGGGAGTTTGTTTGTTGTGAGTGTTTAGTACTCCTGGTGTGGGATTTGTTTGACTGCAGACCAGACATTCAGCGGCACAAACATAACCTGCAGGTAAAGTACAGTGCAGCAAATGCTGGCATTACTTTAGCTATGGAAGCTAGCCTGGCAGTGGCTCAATATGGCGCTGCCCAGTTAGCTTCTAAATTTTTCGACCAACCCAGATATTCAGTGCTGTGAACACAGTGCTGGCCCAACCACTAGGCAAGCAAGGAGGTTTCCTAGGGCAGCAACCTCTGGAGGACAGCAAAAGCACGCTTGTCAAGCTAAATAACTGATTTTGACGGCCAAAGGGGTGCAAAGCTTGAGGTTCTCCTAGGGCTCCAACACTTTGGACCAACCCTAGGGCTGACCTTGTGTGGCCAGATATGGCCCTGGCTTTGAATATCTGGGATTAAACTTCAGCAGTGATGGCTAGCTGCTTTACAAGTGCTAGCTTTCCCCGCCGCTACTGAATATCCCCCTCAACACTTATGAAAAGCAGGACATGTCCATAAGCACATGATCGTATTAGCCATACAATCGGCTAAGGAAGAGGATAAAGAAAGGAAAAGGGGATGAGAGAAATTTGAACAACCAAGCAAAAACGGAAACTATGAAAGAAATTATAGTCTAAGGAGCCCTTTTGCTAACAGGTGCAAAGGTGTTGCACCTAATGTGTGATTAGCACCGAAACCATGGCGCGTTACACCGTATTAACTCTCGGGGGTTGTTAGCATGGAACCCTGTTCCACAGTGTGTGATGCAGTTAGAGCTCAGTGTCAACACAGTATTAACTGTGCCGAGCTCATCATGCCCACTCTCTGCCCCTCCTTCACCTACTCGTGCTCCCAACGTGGGTTGCACAGTTAGCATAGGAATCATCCTGTGCTGTCATGGCCCTATGCTCTCTGGCAGCATGTGTCCCAGCACCCCTTTAGTACGCACCAGAACACGCACTGCCAGGTAGCACCCATTAGTAAAAGACCATCTAAAAGAAATATCAGCCTAATTAATCAATTTAATAGGCCATTTTCTAATAGACTATCTGACTTTGTGGGCTGTAACATACATAACCTATAGCAATTTTATTTCCAAGTCAACTGAAGCTTGTAAATTTATTTATCCTGGTAAGAATACTCTGCTATTTGGTGCAGGTAATTTTCCATGGAATGTAGGAACACGCCTTGTAAAATCCAAACCTTTGGGGTAAATATTCAAAGGCACTTATCTAAATAATAACAACTGCTATCTGGATAAGTGTCAGTGGCCAGAGCTATATGGAGATGGTCAGTGGCACTAGCTAGACAGTGATGAGATGGTCTGTTTGATATTCAGTGGTATCATCTGGATAGTTCCAGGGTGATCCATGATCGAAGTGGCAAATTATAGCTAGCAGTGATATTCAGTCCACAAACAGACTGGCCTAACTTTAGCCTGATAGAGCAGACTGAATATTACCATTATATGTATAATGCTGGCACTGACCACACCATCCGGATATTCTGCGTTGGCTGCTCTCCATATACTGCTGCTGAATATCCAGATTTGTTTTGGCCACCCTGACTAGTTTTTAAAAATCACCGACACTGGCAGCTGACTAATGTTTGTGTGTAAATGAAAATGCCTTCTAGACATCACCCCGGAATGCTTCTACCAAATGCAGGTAGAAGGATGCACACACAAGACTTATTCACGCATATCTGCATATCTGAGGGAAATTTTACAAAAGAATATTTCTGTGGGTAAAGTACTCCTTTACCCACAGAAATGCCTTTAAAAGTGTTCTCTTTGTGTTCTGATGGCTAATTTAATTGCATAAGAAAGAAGGTTCTTATTAATAAATGAGTCTTCAAATGAATGGAGATTCTTTTTTATGTCTTCAGAGTCTAAAAAATGAAAGCTTAAAATACATCCCAGGCACTTAATTCCTTACAGGATTCTGATGATTATTAAATGTGGTTAAAAGAGGATGGTGTGGAAAGTAATCTGTCTAAAAGTTCTTGTTGAATTTTAATGTTCTCTTGGTGACATCTGGTAACCACAGAGTAATTTGATTATCCCAGCAAATAGCTGAGTTGTTTTTTGATCAGCGTTCTCTTCCCTCTGCCCTGCATATTAT
Organism: Ichthyophis bannanicus; assembly: GCA_033557465.1. NCBI lineage: Eukaryota > Metazoa > Chordata > Amphibia > Gymnophiona > Ichthyophiidae > Ichthyophis > Ichthyophis bannanicus. Next base: position 417,930,308 of record CM066033.1, read on the forward strand.
TCAGCCGACTCCTTAAAGCTTTACCCAGACTGATTTAGGGGGAAATGTTTAAAAAGGCTGTGGGTACCTGGGAAACAGCGAGCACATTCTCGAAAGGAGACCCTACATGGAGGTTGTCCTGTGAAAATCTGGCTGGCTGAAAGTGAGCAGTTCCAAGGAAGCCAACAGGAAAGCTCATGTACACCTTCAGGAATGAAATCCCTGCCGGTGTGTACTTTCACTCTGAAGAGCCAGTAACGTCCGTGCAGTGAGAAGGGCAGTGTACAGTACAGTTCACTTACGCATGCAGTTATAAATGAACCTTATTGGGGACATTTTATAAAGGAAGTTCGGCAAGTAAAAGGCCTCTTATAAAATTGCCCTACGTTAAATATGAGTAAGAGAATGAGCAGTGGCATGAAGGTACATACGGGTGCAGTCGTGAAGTATGTGCGTAGCTTGTGAAATACACACCTATGAGTGCATTCCGGCTGTGTACATTTATACATGCTCCCAAGAAAGTATAACTGGATGCAGCTGCATTTTAGCCACAATTCTGACATGTTTCCGGAGACTATTTTTAAAAGACACATAGGCCCCTGTGGGAGGGATATTCAAGACTATTTACATGGTTTGTAGACCTGCAAACCACATAAATGCTGCTCAGTGGAATAATCAGCGGCACATGCTCGGTTTGGGCCACTGAATATCTCCACTTAGCCCAGTAAAACACTCCAACGCTAATGGGTCAGTGGCGATACTGAGTAGCTAACTGGCTAATCTGAACTAGCTAAAGTTAGGCAGAAAAAAGATTGGCCTAACTTTAGCCAGTTTAGCTATCCGGTCAGCAGCTCAAGATCTCAATCACTATCCCGTGAAACAGAATAATAGATACTCAGCGTCTCTGGCCACATATGGCCCTGGAACTGAATATTTGGGGGCAATTTAAAATGGTGATGGCCAGCTGCTTTAACTGCTCTGGCCACCACCACTGAATCCCTTCCCCTCCATGTTTTTATAAAATATCCTCAAAATAGGTATCTACTTGGACTCTGAACCAAGGCAGCCTGTAAAATTACCTTTATTATGGATGAGAAACTAACCTATCTTACTGCACTAGCCAAGTGCAGCAGAAAATTCCAAGCATAATGCTACAATGAAAATTCAATTACGGGGAACTATCAGTAATATGACCACCGGCAACCTGATTTAGCTGTAAAGGTTTGATGTTGTTATGGCTGAGCTTAATCTAATTTGAGAAGATTCTCCAAAGCTATTGCAGATCATCAAGTTGATGTGAAAGAAATTAAAGAAAAGATAAATTCACAAGAACAAATGAGCACAACTGTGAACTTATTATTGTCAAAAACAAATCTTTATGACAGGCTATGGGGAGAACTCAAAGAAAAGACAATTTAGAGGAAAGACAATGTCAGGCAAACTTTAGAATCCTAGGGGTACCAGAACAATGAAGTAGAAAAAACGCTTTATTATGTGTAGGGAAGGTAATTCTAATCTCTTGTTGGGTAGTTTCTTTAAGGACAGAAGACTAGCAGATGACAGGTCCCAGGCAATTCTAGCTTCTTCCCATTTACCTAAAAATAAACAATATCTCAGAAGCAAACTAAGGAAATGTAGATTTATAATGTTCAGTAGGCCAAGATCAAAATCTTCTTGGATTTATCCCTGTATGCAGAAGAAAATTCAGACCTCTGATGATACCACTTAGAGAAAAGAGCATCCATTATAAATTGAATTTCCTATTTTCATTGCACTTTCTTCTCAATGCAAAACTCTACCATCTTACACTTGAAGAAAAGTGTGCAAAAACGTTTGAAAACCTAGTATCAGATACTATAGCAGAATCAGCCAAATCATACTCCTTGGAATATGTTTGGGCTGAACTCTTCCTCAAAAGAAGCAATGCTTTGGAAAGGAGATCAAGTATGATGGGAAACCCAATGAAGAAACTCCTCCGAGATGGGAATCATGCCACAAGGAAGACAAAGTGCACCCTGAACCGTCCGAGATGGCACCAGCAGGGCTGGAATGAGTGGGAAACACTCCTGCCCCATTAGGAAGGAAACTGCCTTATTTTAGGCTTCTGGTTGGTGGGGGCGAGACTGAGGGTCCATAAGGGGATTTCACGGCCGTTCAAACATTAGGCAAGACTAGGTGATCACCTAGGATGGCAGTTTCTGAGGGGCAGCAAAAAAGCAGAAGCAGTCAAAGCAAATCCAAAGATCTAGAGAGCTACACAAACTCAAAGAGCCATGAGCACATCCTTTTACCAGCAGGGAGAGCATGTGCAAATGTATAAGCAGAGTTTAATGTGCAATTCCGAATTCTTTTAAGATTATAGTAGGAAGGGTGGTGTTTGGATGATTGTGAATATGCAGCCTTTTTAACAAGAGGTGGGGCATAGAAAGGGGAGAGCTTGCTTGAAGGAAGGAGGTTTGGCACTGGGTGTTGGACAGGTTGGGGAGGGGAAGAGCCTCCAGACTCTTGAGGAGGTAATTTTATAAAGAGCTGCATAAACGTAATGCCCCATCAGCGCATGCAAATCATGTATGTTAAATGACTTAGCTGCATGGATGAGACCTTTACACACATACTTTAACTGGTTGCTATTTTATAAGTGCCTGCATCAGGCCAATGGCACATACTCCTGGTGTGAAAATATTCAGGGCAGAGTGCAAAGTTACACGCCTATGTTATAAAATATAACTTACATGCATCCTTTAAAAATGTAGGCTCCGGCGTTTATGCCAGTCCCTAGGGCTACTGTAAATGTCCATGCATTTTCAACCTGGTTTGGTTTATAAAATGGTACAGGAGGGAGTGGCACCTGCCTTATAGGCAGGATGAATTCTTCAACACGCTGCCATAACTGCTGTCATGCATGGCCAGTTCCAGGAGCCTACCGTAAATAAATAATCAACCCTCACTAAGGTGTCATTATTGTTGTGGGAAAATGGGCATACAAAGCCAGTTCTCCATGCTTGTTCTCACAAATCTCAATATTAATGAGGTGATTAACATGATTTTGCATCCCAATAGCTCTTTCTTTTTAGTTAAATGTTTGCATCTACTGCACTACCTTGAGACTTACTACAACCTTGGACATTTTTGCAAAGGTTTTTTTTTTTTTTTCCAAAAGATGCATCGTGTATCAAAGCACCTAAAATTATGGGCCCAATATTCAGTAGCGGATGTTAGTACTGCTAAAGCGGCTAGCCACTGCTGCTGAACATTAGACCCAGATATTTAATGTCAGGGCCATATCCAGGTCCCAGCATTTAATATCTGGGTTGCCCGCGTAGCGATGTATTCCGCCACTGCCCAATTAGATTCAACAGAGAAAGTCAGACTAGCCTTTGTTGTGCCTGACTTTCACCACTTTGCAATAACCAGGCAGTGGCTCAATATCACAGCTTTCCAGCTATCTCCAAACCCAGTACACCCCAATTCTAACCGGTTAGCATCAGAGCATGCAGTGGTGGTACTCACAGATATTCAGTGGCACTAACCATGATAGTGCTGCTGAATATCCTGGACAAAGGTTTAACTGCAGCATGCCTCGATATGGAGGCATTTGATATTCTCTGTGTTACTCTCCATTCCTTTCCTTATAATTGCTAGCATTCTATAAGCTTTCTTGGCTGGCACTCCGCACTGAGCAGAGGATTTTAATGTGTTTTCTAGGTGGAGACACCTAATTTGGAACCTTGCCTTGTGTAGCTATGACCCATCCCTAAGATGGTCATTCACAACAACGAATAGAGGGGTTGGACGTCTGGGTTGGATGCCCAACCTGTGCTTAGCCCTGGAACACAATTCCCATTCCAGTGCACTCCTCACATACACAGCATTTGTGCGGGGAGCACTGGACATTGGCGGGAGGGGCAGAGCGGGGGTGGGCCAAGGCACCAGGATGCACAGAGGCCATTCAGGACAGGCGTCTGTACATCCCCCGGCAGCAAGATGGATGCCAGGTTATTCCACCCACACCCCTGCACACCATGCTGCCGGCCACACTGTGCCCCTGCAGCCATGATACGGCCCACGGGGGCCTCAAGTACCAGCAAGATTGCAGTCTGCAGGGGCAGACAGGGGCAATGGCATTCTAAGATAGACAGCTCATTACCATGGTGTCAGAATGCCATTAAACCATGATTATCTATGGGGTCCTTTTACTAAATGTTAATGCACATTAATGAAGTTAAAGTGCATTAGGTGCCATTGTACCCATAGAAATAAAAGAGCCGTGGGCACTTAGCATACATTAACATCATTAATGCACATTAAAAGCTTTAGGAAAAGGGCCCCTATATGTTCCATAATTTTGTTCTTTATAAAGGTTCCTACCATTTTGCCCAGTACTAACATCAGGCTCACTATTCTATAGTTTCTCAGATAACCCCTGGAACCCTTTTTAAAAACTGGCATTATATTGGCCACCATCCTAATACTATAGATGATTTTAATAGTTTACAAATTACTAATAATAGACCTGTAATTTCATTTTTCCAATTCTTTCAGCATCCTGAGATATACTGTATACCATTTGACCCATGTGATTTGCTACCCTTTAGTTTGTCAAATTACCCTATTACATCTTCAATGTTCACCAAGATTTGTTTCAACTACTCCAAATCCTCACCTTTAAATATCATTTCTAGAATGAGTATTTCCTAAATCTTCCATAAAGACCAAAGCAAAGAATTCATTTAGGGACATGATTACTAAACACGCTAAGAATCAGCATCTTAGAGCATCTTTAGTGCTGAAAATTAGCATGGGAGGTGTGGCCAACCATTCTATTCGGGGCATTCACATCAAGTCCCCATGCAGTTAGCATGGTGGGAAGCACCTCACCATGCCAAATTTATAACCACGATTAATGTGAGTGCATTTACCACCACCCATTGAGGTGGCAGTAAGTGCACCTGTGCTAAATGCAACATTGGTGGTTTGCATGAGCTAATGATGCTTATCCTATTCTTAAGGTGATCTCCATCCGTAACCTGTCCAGTACCCACCCAATCACATGCTAAATGGTTAGCACACAATTTCTTCACACTGACACTTTTAGCATGTGGTAGTGGTTGCTGCAGTTCCACGCCAAATGCATACCGCATGCCAAAACATGGAGTATATGGTATCCCTATAGAGAGGTTGTAATAAAGGTAAAATTAGTTCAGGTACCTTTATGTAAAAAACAGAGTTTAAAGATTCCAAATGTCCTTTCTCTCTTCTCGCACTTCTTCTGTCCAGACCAGTTCCGCCACCTCCCCTATAACCCTCCCCCCTTCCCTTTGGTGTCCCCCAGGGTTCAGTGTTGGCCACCCTTCTCTTTAATGTTTTCCTTGCTCCACTTGCCCTCATTATCCAGCAATCTGGGGTCTCTGGTTATTACTACGCTGATGACATTATCCTTCTTTATCACACCAGTTACCTCTCTCCTAACATCATCCCACTTGATGCCTGTCTCTCTTGCATCTTCTCCTGGCTAAAAAGCAATTTCCTACACATTAACCCATCCAAATCTGCAGCTCTCTGGTTTACCTTCAGTGCCCTCTGTCCTCCATTAGCCCCCATGTTGTCTGCTACCCCAATACCACTTCTAACAACTCTCCGGTATCTTGGGGTCACTCTGGATTCCTCTCTTACCTTTCACCAGCACATTTCCTCACTTATTTGTTGTTCTTTCATTTCTCTGCACCAAATTCATGCCAACCAGCCTTTTCTTTCCCGTTTATCTCTAGTTACTCTTGCACTGTCACTAATTATGTCCAGACTCGTCTACTGTATCATCATCCTTGCAGATCTTCCCCACTATCAACTTCGTTGGTTACAGCTCATCCAGAACATCGCAGCTCACCTTCTCACTCACTCTTCCCCATCAGATCATGATACCCCCTTGCTTATGTACCTACACTGGCTCCCTCTCAAATCCAGGTTCACTTACAAAATACTCATTACTGTTCACAAGGCTATTTACACTGGCACCCCTCAGTATCTAGCAGATCTTATCCACCTTCAGACCTCCCCATGTTTACTTCGGACTGCTCATGGGAACCATCTCTTCCTTCCCTCCCCTGCACATGCACACCTTGAGCTCACCCGCCACTCTGCATTCTTCTTCCTGGGCTCCGCACTTTGGAATTCATTACCACTCACACTCTGTACCGAATTATCTTTTCCCAGATTTAAAGCCATGCTCAAGTTTCACCTATTTCACCTTGCCTTTGACCTTCCCTTCCCCCATCCCTGAGTGCCCTTTTCTCTCACTTGCTTAGTTTCTCTCCTCTTCTCTGAGCCCAATTATTGTGCCTGTCCCTTTATCTCTTAATTTATCTCTCTCTATCTGCTCTTTCTTCTTTTCTGTCTACCAATGGCATTCTTTTCCTTTTTCTGTCTGCAGCCAATATTTGAATTGTACACTGCCCTGATGCTTTGCTTGGGCGAATATAAAGCATTGAAATAAAGATAAATTATCCCTGTCTACTGATATGTGGGTTGTTGCTATGAACAAACATACCTTCAAATGCCTGTATACAGACTGGAGAGTTAAAATATGTAACACTTAATGAAGAGGTAGATATTATTGGCATTTCAGAGACCTGATGGAAAGAGGATATCCAATGGGACACTGATACCAATGTACAAATATATCTCAGTGAAGGGTAGATTTAATTGGTGGAGGGGTAGCGTTTTGTAAAAGAGGGCATTAAGTCAAACCAGGATAAACGTTCAGGAAATAAATTGCACTGTAGAATCGTTCTGGATAGAAATTCCATGTGAGAAGGGGGATGGGGATAGCAGTGGGGGCATACTATCATCTGTCTCACTAAAATGAATAAACAGATGATGAAATGCTAGCAGAAATTGGGGAAGCTAACAAAATTGGCAATATAGTAATAATGGGTGAATAGCCAGTTATTAACTGGGTCAATGTAGCATCATGGCATTCTAGGGAGGCAAGGTTTCTAGATGATGCCACCAAACGATGATGCTATTTGATTGACTACTTAAACCAACAATCCCAGTTGGGTCCCTCCTGATGGGTCCTGGCTAGGGGGTATGGCCAAGAGATATGTCACTTAGCATGCCATTTGGAATGGACTTGAAAAAGACTTGAAAGATTGTTGAGGGTGGTATAATGTGTGGGGTGGTGTTTGGATGTTTGCAGGTGTTTTTTTCTTTGTTGTTGTGAGATATGCACAGTTTATGGGTCAGAGTACTAGGATGGTAATGGGGTGGGTGAGATATGGAGAAATGGAAAAGTTATGGGAGAGGGTTGGGAAAGGGGATAGGAAGCAATGTGTGATAACAATGAAGGTTGTGGATATGTCTGAAGGGGGTGAGAGAAAAATATGTGTGCTAATTAATGCACATTCAATGCATCAGAAATGGCATATGTTGTATGATTGGACAGTGGACGATTGAAATTTCATAAATAAAAAAAAAAATATATATATATATACCCCCTAGCCAGGACCCATATATACACACACCCACACATCCATAGATTGAATGAACAGAAAAAAACCCAGGAAAATTCAATAAGAAACTAGTAATAAAAGAATATATACAATGATCATAGTCCTCAAATATCAATGGAGCAAAAACAGGTAATAAACCAAACCAAGGAATTAACCTAAGCAATATCACAGGACAAGCAGTTGCAATACCCCAGCATATCAGACTTCAGCCAGCCTTAGCCAGTAACATTCTCAGGAGACACCACACCTTGTGCAGAACCCTTTCTATACACAAGAAACTATAGCAATTGACCCGGTTCAAAGAATACATAGGGCCCGATTCCATTCAAGATGTAAAGCTTCTTTGTACATCTGGGCTGACCCAGACATACAAAGGAGATCGTGATTCTGATCCCACGGGGCACGTCTAACCCTGTGGGATCAGAATCGCGAACAGCACTGTATGTGCAGGCCAGGACAGCTAACGCAGACAGAGCTTTTAAATGGAGCCATGGTGCCATGGTGTCCTGTTGCCATGGCACCACAGCTCCATTTAAAAGCCGCGATGCTGGCCACTTCCTACAAAAGTTAATTCCCCGCAGCTCAACCCCCGATCCAGCCTCCTAAGGCCAGGGTCGGGCTGCGGGGCATTAACTTTGTCCCCCACCTCCCAGCCCCTTCCATGCCCCAACACCATGGAAAAAAATGTCCAGGGGGTGGAATAACTTCCCCGGACATTTTGCTAACCCTGGATGTACAGGGCCGGCGATCGCCCACTGCCCGCCCACTCTCCACCCCCGGGCTGCCTCTTCCCCACCCCCAACTAACTTCCCCACACAACCAGCGGCAAAGTTATTCAGGGGCCTGCAGCCACACGAATAGCGAGGATGGACGTCCCGTTGGACTTCCATTCCCGCTATTCGTGGTTCGGAATAACCCCCATACTGTTTAGACAAATAAAAACTCAGACATTTACAAGGAAATAAGACCTTCATAGTAGCAGCAAGAGCTCCGACCCTAGATCTTAGGGCCAAGAACTCTCTGCGCTTTTTCTGAGTATCTCTAGACTCATCTGGAAAAACATAAATCTTAGAACCTAGAAATTCAGCAGAAATTGAACAGAAAAATAAATGGAGAACAGCATCCCTGTCAGACTCGAAAGCAAAGCTCGCCACCAGGGTAGATCTCTCAGTAAACACCTTCAAGGATGACTCAAAAAAGGCAGCTAAATTCCCTACATCAGGGTTTCAAGCCCCTCCAGTGCCTCCCTCCGGCCCCAGAACAGGAGGACTCAGGGACAGGTATTGGGTCCACACTATTGGTGATAGAAACAGCATCTCCAGTGATCTTTAAGACATCTCCCAGATACTTCCATAGCATGTCCACAGGCGATATTATCGGACAGTTAGGGAGGTTCAGGAACCTTAAGTTATTCCTCTGAACTTGATTCTCCAGAAACAGGACCTTCCTACTCAAAACCTGTTTATCCTTTAAATGAGCAACACTCACAGTTCGGAGACTTTCGAGGGCTTCTTCCGGAGCTCCCAATCTGGCAGCATGGTCGGCCACCACAGTTTCATAGGTCACAATCCTAACCAAAGCTTGATCCACTTGAGCTTTAAAGCTATTTGCATAGTTAGCCAAAGAAGAATCCACAGATTTAATGACATCCCAGAGCACATCAAGTGTGATTACAGCCAGTCTTACAATCATTGCTTCATGAATTCCTCAAACTGGAGACTCTAACAGTGCGCCAAGAACTGCCATTGACTCTGAGGGCAGCTCCGCTGCCAGGGACACAACAGAAGAGCTTCTTCCTGAGGCCCCTCGCCCCTTCTCAAACAGCTCTGAATACGGCGATGGTGGGGCTGTACAAAGCTCAGAACTCAATGACGCCCTGCTGAGACTGGCATCCGACACTCCCATGCCGGACTGAGCCGAAGAGACCTGTTATGACGCAGTTACTGAACAAAAGAATGGCAAAGTTGACTGCAACAGCACCCTTGGCATGGACACCAATGCCGGGACTTTTCCCTTCCTCTTCTGAGGCATGGTAAGTGCTGCAGGAATTCACGCCCTCTCTGCCATCAGCACAACTGCTACCACCACCATCTTGCTCCCCTAGTGGCTGAGTTCTAATCCTCAGCCAACAGTGGATGATTGTTTAGATTTTTTTTTCTTTATGACAAAAACCCTTCTTCCCTTTTCTATTTCTGTGGATGACACTACACTCCTACCCATTTCCTCAGCTCACAATCTTGGGGTCATCTTTGACTCTACTCTCTCTCTCTCTCTCTCTCTGGAGAACATTTTTCTCTGTAACATCAGCAAAATTCATCCCTTCCTTTCTACTCACACTACTAAGACCCTTATCCATTAACGAGTCACCTCTCGCTTTGACTATTGTAACTTTCATCTCATTGGTCTCCCTCTGAATCATCTCTCTCCCCTTCCATCTGTTCAAAACTCAGCTGCACAGATTACACAGGTCTGCGACTAAAAAGTTGTTTGATTATTTTCATCTAATTTCCATGTATTTTGGTGTGCTGAAAACAAATAAAATATTGAAAAAACTCCTAGACATCATGATTTGCCACAACATGCAAAATTGTCTTCAAATTTATCAATTTTTTTAAAATCACTATTAATTAATTCAAATTACTATTAATTAATTCACGTAAGTGCATGTAAGATATAAAATGCCAAAAAAACCTTAAAGGGGTTGTCCAAGTTATGTAAAAAAAAATATAGCACTGTAAATCTGATGGTCAGCAATATATACATAAGCTAAGCAAGTTTTAAGTCCGTACTTCTAATGGTAGAAGGGGTTAATCTTTCCTGAAGAATCCAGTGGGAGGGAGACACAGGGCAGATAGCAGCAGTTCCGGTCAGTGCAGGGGGGCGTGGCCAGCACTGTGACGTCTCGTGTACAGACACAGAGCTGCTCTCTCCTGCATGCCACACTTGTGCACGAATCATCATCAGGTTCTTGGTTCTAGGCTGTTCACACTTTTTCATCGCAATTCGTGTTAGCTCGTCATTCTTCAACCGTTATGTTATGGCTCCGCGAAAGTGCATTAATTCGCCAGACAGTTTCTGTTTCATCTGTTGTGAATGTACAGTGTTGAAGCAACAGCAGAATATTACAGACTTTGTGAAAAAAGCATACTTTGCATACTTTGGACTAAAAATTGGAGATCAAGATAAAGTCTGGGCGCCTCAAAAAGTGTGCAAACGGTGTGTTGAGGACCTCCGAAACTGGTTCAAGGGTAAGAAAATATCTTTCCGTTATGGGATTCCTATGGTATGGCGAGAGCAAAAGAACCATAGTGACGACTGTTACTTTTGTTCATGCGATGTAAAAGGGTTTAATTCCAAATGTAAGCATTCCATTTCAAACCCCAATCTTCACTCGGCAATTCATCCCATCCCCCATGGCACAGATATACCAGTACCCAAGCCCCCTGCTACCTTGGAAGAGATACCTAGCTCCGATGAAGGTGAAGTCATACCTGAACCAGATGACGGTTCTTACTTTGAAGATGATACAAGACCAAAATTTATTTATTTATTTATTTAACAGGTTTTTTTATACCGCCTTTTCCTTAAATCAAAGCGGTTACAAAGACATACAAAGGCTAAACATAAGGAGATGAATGATTTGGTAAGAGACTTGAATCTTCCCAAAGATGCCACTGAGTTACTTGGATCAAGGCTGAAAAGCAGGAATTTATTGTTGCCAGGAGTGTCATCTTCATGGTTCAGACATCATGAAAAGGAGTTTGTTCCTTACTTCGCCCAGGAAGACAAGTTGGTTTATTGCATCGACGTCGAAGGTCTGATGGGTCAATTTAAAATCCAATATGATTCAGAGCAATGGCGTCTTTTTATAGATTCTTCAAAAAGAAGTCTCAAAGCAGTTTTACTCCACAACGGTTTTTACACTTCCATACCTATAGGTTATTCCGTACACTTGAAGGAAACCTACGAGAACTTGGAATTGGTTCTTCGTAAACTTAAATATGAAGACCATGGTTGGCAAGTGTGTGGGGACTTGAAGGTCTTGTGCATGCTGCTCGGGCAACAAGCTGGGTATAGCAAATATCCTTGTTTTCTGTGTCTATGGGACAGTCGAGACCGACAAAATCACTGGACCAAGAAGAGTTGGCAGCTGAGGATGCTAACATTCAGTGAAAAAAATGTCCTCCGAGAAACTTTGGTACCTTCCCATAAAGTTCTTCTACCACCTCTCCACATAAAATTGGGATTGATGAAGCAATTCGTAAAATCACTTCCAAGAGATGGAGAATGCCTCAAATACTTGGTCACCAAGTTTCCAGGCCTGTCGGAGGCAAAAATCGAAGGAAGGTGTGTTCGTCGGACCAGACATTAGAAGGCTTATAGTTGATCAAGAGTTTGTCAATACCATGACGGATCCTCAAAAAGAAGGGTGGATTGCATTTAAAGAAGTCATACAGAATTTTTTAGGCAATAACAAAGATCCTCACTACATAAAGATCATCGGACAAATGCTGAAAGCATTTCAAGCTTTAGGTTGCCTGATGAGTTTGAAAGTGCATTTCCTCCAGTCCCACCTTGACTACTTTCCTGAAAATTTGGGAACTGTGAGTGAGGAACAAGGTGAACGATTCCACCAAGACATTAAAGAGATGGAAAGGAGATACCATGGAAAATGGAGCATTACAATGATGGCAGACTACTGTTGGATGCTTCAGAGAGACATTCTAGATGCTACTCACAAGCATAAATGCACCAAGAGGAGCCTCACAAGGAAGAAGAATCGAGTTTAGTGTGTGTAGGTGAGCTCATTTCAGTTCAAAAAAGGATTTTCATGAAAATATTGTAATAAAACTTTAATTTTATAAGTCTATTTCCATTTATTTTGAGGTATTACCTTATTTAACATAGTTACCTAAATTGTCAGGAAACGTGATGTCCTATGGCAAAATGGAGGTCATTTTCGGATTCAGCGCAGCAAAAAACATAAAGATTATGTGGAATAACCAAAACAGCTCTCGAAAAAAATTTTTTTGCAGACCTGTGTTATCTTCTGCTACTGTTACTATGCTCATGTAACCTCTCTTCTCAAGTAACTTCACTGGCTCCCTATAAGTTTCTGCATCCAGTTCAAACTTCTACTGACCTACAAGTGCATCCATTATGTGGCTCCTCACTACCTTTCCTCTCTTACAGTATCTCACTTTACATCTCTGCTTGGAAACTTTGCTCCTCTCGCAGATTCCTTTTATCTGAGTCTTTCTCTGCCACTGCCAACTCCAGACTTTGTTCATTCCACCTTGCTGCTCCAATGCCTAGAACAAACTACCCTAGTCAATGTGTTGGGCTCCTTCTCTAGCCCTATTCAAATCCAGGCTAAAAATCCACCTCTTTGCAAGCCACTTTTGGATCCTGATGTTCCTCACTCTCTTTCCACTGCTTATGTGTATCTTACCATACTCTAGTCCCAGTTTCACTAAGGGGGTCATTCCGATTCCAGTCATGGCCCTGTCTGTCTAGGATTGAGGAGATAGATGGGGGACTTATTCCACCTCGGAGGTTGAATAAGCCCCTCTGACATCAGCGGCCATCATGGCAGGAAACCCCTCCCCCTAACCATGTGAGCAGGGCAGGAGGATCCCTGCCACCTGATCTCGGTCTTGGCAGGCCCCTCCGGGTGTTGTGGAGCTATGCAGGGCAGCAGGGCTCCTGCATGGTGTCATGGTGATGGGACGTCATGGCACTGAGACCCCATGCAGGAGCATTGGGAGGATTAGATGGGGTGTAAACTGTATGTCCAGCATGACTAACTCGGAATCCGTTTGGTCTCTCCAAACCCTTTGCCCTGATTCTGCTCCCATGGGAACATCTAGATCCTGTGGGTGCAGAATCTGGGCCAAATCCAGCCCATCCAGATTTTGGATGTCTGGACGGGCCCCACACAGATTTGGCCTCTTATGTGTTTTGTCTTGATTAGATTGTAAGCTCTGACGAGCAGGGACTGTGTCTCACATGTACAGTACTATATATGTACAGTGCTATACAAATTATTATTCATAGTACTAGTAGCAGAGTGGGCAGCATGTTCTTTAAGCTGTACTAAGGGTTATCAGAGTATACAAATGCAAAGGGAGGGTAAAAGAGATGGAGGATGACAATTATGTCATAATATCTGTCAAGTGCAGCAGAGGCAGTGGGAGGTGCCACTGGGGTGTGAAGGAGTGCTAGTAAGGGTATAGGTTGAAAATTATTTGGTTTTTTTTATTTTTATATTGTGACTGGGTTGGGATGAGTGATAAAATAGCAGAAGCATGGTTAGAGTTTCAAAATCTAACTGCTCTGGCATTTTAGTGATCCTCAGGGAGGGAAGAATTTCTTCTTTTATCCACTTTATGATAGTTGATATGGAGTTTATACAGTTAGTGAAGGAGTTTACTCATGTGGGGGAGGTAATGTATTAGATTTCATGTTTGGTACTACAGGGGTGGTAGAGAGGGGGCAGTTGTTGGTACAAAAGAGTTAGGGTTCTGTGCTCGGATTTTCTGTGGATTCCATTTGGTTTTGTTTGGGGGTGGGGGAAATAATTAGATGATTTGGAGGTTAAGGTATAGGAAGATTGCTGTGGAAAGTTTGTGGGAAGGGATATTGCAGCAGCATCATTTAGGAAGAAGATAGAAGTAGCTGAACAGGTGGTAGAATGAACGGGGCTTTGTAGGAGGCTTTGGATGAGGTTGCCCCTTACGGAAGGTGCAAGTGATGAAAAGGAAAGAAAAAAATAGGATTTAGTTTGGGGAGGGTTTGTTGAAGACAAAGGAGTCATTTGTCTTGGAAAGAAAATGGAGAAAGCCTAGACAAGGGGTGGATAGAGAAACATGGTGAGCAAAGGTGAATGCTTATCTGAAAATGGTGGTAAAGGCAAAGTTCTGCTCTGAAAGAATTAGGGCAGTGGGGAATCGTTCATGGGAGATGTTTCAGATAGAAAGTGGTCTATTAGGTCAGACCAGAAATACTGGGATTGAAATGGGTGATAAGGTAGAGGTAGATCAGGTTGGGGAGTATTTTGTGAACAAGGTAGTGCAGTTGAAGAAGGATCTGGGAAGTTTGGAAAGGCTAGCGAAAATAGATGGGAGGCTGTGGTAGTGTGGTGTGCAGTGGGAAGGGGGTTTTCTTTACAACACAGGCCAGACAGCAGTTCAGGGAAAATCAAAACAGCTTTTATGCTATCCCAGCTTGATAAACCTCCACAAAGCAAAACATAAAACATACAGCAGTTCAGGGAAAACAAAAGTAGATTTATTTTGGTCCCAGCTTGTTAAACCTTCACAAGCTGGTTCTCCCGACCCTTCCTCCAGCCCCAGCTAAAAGTTCCTATCTCAGAACTCCTTTGAACAGCTTGCCTTGGAAAGACTTCTGGATCCACGGGCATCTCTCCCTCCTGCAGCCTGCTGGGTTCTTAACCTCCCTCTATGAGCAACGCTCTCCCAGCCCTGAACTCTGAGCTGCAGACTGCCTTAAAGAGGATTGTTGATAATCCCTTTGTAGAGGGATGGATAATATTTGATAGACCCCATAACACATCCTCCCCCTCAGCTCAACCATACCTAGTTGAATGCCTGCCTCACCCAGGACCCCCACTTGGGAAAGGAAGTCTGCGTTCAGGTGAGTCCGACCAGCCCTATGGCAGACCCGAAATTGGTAGGTTGGAGACTCAAAACCTACCACATAATATGGCCATTGGACACCTTATTTTGAGCCAGTCACTTGAGGGGTTTGTGGTCTGTTACCAGAAATATGGATAGCTGAGCAGGTACTATTAGAAGGACTCAAGTGTCCACTTGACAGCCAGGGTTTCCTTCTCGATCAACACATAATGCTGTTCCTTAGGAAGCAGCTTCCTGCTGATGAATGTTATGGGATGTTCTTCACCCCTGACTTCTTGGGCCAGAATGGATCCTAGCCCGACCTCTGAGGCATCAGTTTGCACAATAAATGATAGAGAGAAATCAGGGCTAATCAGGATGGGTTCAGAACACAGATCCTTCTTGAGGCACTGGAAGGCCAGGTCCATATCCAGATCCAATGACCACAGAATCCATTTGAGAGCTCTTTTCCAAGGAGCTTGGTTAACGGCTCCTCTACCTCTGCAAAATTAGGGATGAACAGGCAGTAATAATCAATCCAAGGAAGGCACTGCCCTCTTTCTTCAATTTTGGGGTGGGGACCTGGGCAATGGCATTCACCTTTCGTAGCTAAAGTTGTATCTGCCCTTTCCTGATTAAATGTCCCAGGTATTCAACATCCTGACTTTGCAGAAAATATTTCTTGGGGTTGGCCATCAACCCGGCCTTCCGCAGGCTAGTCAACATGGCTTGTACTTGGGTTAGATGGGTGGTCCAGTCTCTTCTGTAGACCATGTTGTTGTCAAGGTATGCAACTGCATACTCTTTGTGCATTCTCAGTAGGCAGTCAGCTAGGCATTGAATCATGGCATGAGCCCTATGTAATCCAAAGGGCGGTACTGTAAACTGCCCTTGCTGTGTTGAAAAAGCAGTCTTCTCTTGGCAGCTGGAGTCAAGGGCACCTGCCAGTATCCCTTGGTCAGATTCAAGGTTGATACCAAGCATGCTCCACTGAGTCACTTTATTAGCTCATCTACTCTGGGCACGGGATATGCTTCCAGGTTAGAAGATGCATTGACCCTTTGGAGGTCAATCAATGCAGAATCTGATGCTTATGTCGAGTTTAGGAACCAAGATGATGGGTGACAGCCAGTCACTCGTACACTCTTCTATAACTCCCAGGATAAGCATCTCTTCCAGCTCTGTGGTGATGGCCTATCACTGGGCCTAAGGAATCTGATAGGGTCATTGCCATAAAACCACCACAGGGTCAATAACAATATCATGACAAATGAGGTAGGTTCATCCCAGGTGGGTAGAGAATCCCTTTAGGTTCCGGTGGCTCAGACCTTCTAGATCTCTGTGCTGGGCAGAAGAGCTGATCTCCAATTGGGACTTAAGCTGGGTCCAATAGGGCTGAAATTTCCAGTCCAAAATCATCTCTCTGTACCATCATAGCCGTCACTGGAGTCCACGTTTTCTGTAGATTAATATGGTAAATTTTGGCTCTCTTCATTTATCTGGCTGGGCAATCTTGTAGTTAGTAGGCCCTACTTTCTTTTTCACCTCATAGAGTCCTTGCTGTTTACAGAGTACCTTGCTCTCAGATGATGGCAGCAAGACTAAAATTCTGTCTCTGGGTTGGAAGGTGTAATACATGGCTGTTCGATTGTAGCCCCTGGCCTGCTTGGCTTGGGCTTTTTCCAGACTGAGTTTGGCCACCTCTCCAGCTTTCCTTAGCTGGTCTTGCATCTGTATGATGTAATCCACTAAATTACACACAGCACGAGGTTCTTCTTCCCAAGTTTCCCTTATCATGTCTAATATCCCTCGGCCATCTTCCAAAGAGCAAATCAAAAGGCAAAAACCTTGTGGAACTCTGAGGTACCTCATGGATGGTAAACATCAAATATGGTAGGAGAATGTCCCATTTCTTCTCATTCTCATGCATGAATTTTTTTAACACCTGCTTCAGAGTTTTATTGAATCGCTAAATGAGGCAACCGTCTGTGAGTGATATACTCATATTCACAGCACCTTGACCTTCACCAAGACATGCACTTGCTTCACAACTTTGGAATCAAAGGGTGTTCCTTGATCTGTGAGGATCACATTGGGTATTCCCACCTGTGAAAATACTTCCCAAAAGGTATTTGCGATCATAGTAATCTTCATGTTCCTTAGAGCAGTGGCCTTTGGGTATTGGGTAACATAGTCCAGTATGACTAAAATATAGTTGTTGCCTCAGATAGTTCACTCAAAGGGTCCTACCACATCCATGGCGACTCTTTCAAATGGTGTTTCAATGATGGACATAGGCACTAGAGGGGCTGATCAGACTCTGGTGCTGTTATGAAGCTGGCAGGTGGGGCATGACTGGTAACATAACTGCATCTGTTTATGGACCCCAGGCCAGAAAAAAATTGGCTAAAACATGCTGTAGCATTTTCTCCACCCACAGGTGCCCCTCTAATAAAAGCAATGGGCCATCAATAAAACCTGCCGATGACAGGGCCGGGGAATTATCAGTTTTACCTTTTCTCCCTCTAGGACCCCTCAGCCACTCTATATAATAAATCTCCCTCTAGCACAAAATATGAAAAGATCCTTACAGGCGACTCTCTTTTACCTACTGGAACCCACCAACCTACAAAACCCACTCTCAGGCATGTTTAAGAGACTCATCCTCTTGTTGGGCCCTCCTGAATCACTTTGGGTCTTCCCCCAGTTCCCACTCTGGGAAGGGGACTATTGTATTTCAGTCACTACTATTGAGCCCTGAGCTATCCCTAGGGGTTTCGTCCTTAAGCTCTCCCTTCTTGGATCCCTCCCCCATAGCAACCCCCATATTCTGTTGGTAACATAGCTTTTCCTGGCAACGCCAACTACAGGACTTAGCAGGCTTGGGATTCTTGACATATAGATCTGGGTCTTACAGTGGGAAAATCTCTGGAAAATCATCCTGGTCTGACTTAGCAGAGCAGTCAGTTAACTGGGCCCATGTCACTCCAAAGTCTGGATAGTCTCAGCTGATCACCACTTGATATGGTAGTCAGGAAAGCACTACAACCTAAATGTGACTTGTCCTGCTGGAGTCTTAAGTGAAACTTGTGTCATTGGATACTGCCTCTGGTCTCCATGTACACAGGTCAGTGTTACCATCTTTGCATAGTCAATTTGAAATTGGGTTATGGTTTCCCGGTGAATGAGGGTCCGCACACTCACGGAGTCTATCAAATCCTGGAGACAGGATCCCTCGAGCTTCACAGGAATCACAAAGTTCTATGCTCCTGGGTGGGGAGTATCCACAAAAGTGCAGGTGTGAGAAGTAATTAGGCTTACATCCATGGTTTTTTTCTGTACCCAGGGGACATTCCAGAGCAAAGTGTCCCCAGGCTCTGCAACTAAAACATGTGAAGGGGTCATGGATGGGGCCAGGTCCTTCCTATGAGATGACTTTCAGGGGCGGAACATGGGAGCCAACATCCGTTCTGGCTTCCCCTTCCGTCCTCCTGGGATGACGGATACTTCTTCCTCTTCTCACTGTCCGCTTCAGTCACTGGCTGGACTTCATAATAACCCTTGGCTATATCCTGTGCACTCTCCAGTGTAAGCTTGGGGTGCTGATGTACCCACTGTTCCATCGGGGTGATCAAGCTCTCTAAAATCTGCTCCAATAGCACTATCTTTGGCCTGGTCTTTTCCTCCGGTTGCAGCCACTTCCATGTGAGATCCTTCAACTGATAAAAGAGAGCCCTTGGAGGTTCTTCTATCTGAAGACCTTCCCCCCCCTTTCTGAATTCCTGGTGGTGGGCCTCTGGAGTACAGCCAGTCTGTTCAAGTATGGAGGCTTTGACAGCTGCATACATAGCTTGCCCATCTGGGTTGGTGTCCTGGAATGCAGCCTGACTGCTGCCCGTCAGCAGATTCCCCAAATAGGTAGTCCATGTCGCCTCCGGCCACTCAGACATGCAGGCAGTTCATTCAAAGTTCACCAAAAAGTGGTCTGGTTCATCTTCTGCCATCATTTTAAGAAGTGCTTGCACTAGAGGATGGAGCTGTGGTCTCTGCAGGGCCTGGGTCAATTGAGCTAGGGAACTCCTCTGTAGCTCCCCCTGTGCTCAAATATGATTTTGTATCTGCTGCTGATATTGTTGCTATTGATACACAACTTTCACAAAATTCAGAAGTTTGAAAACAGAGGAACGCAGAAAAGAATATAGGATAAAGCTAAAAGAGACAAAAAGAGAAATAAGGATAGCAAAATCAAAGGCAGAAGAAAAGATGGCTAAAGATGTGAAGTGTGGCAACTTTCTTCAGGTAGATTCAGGAAAGGAGGAAAATCAGAGGTGGAATTGCAGGACTTAAAAGTTCTGGGAATGGATTCGTGGAAAGTGACTTTGAAAAAACAAAAATGCTAAACAAATACTTCTGTTCTGTTTTTACTAACGAAAATCCTGGAGAAGGACCACCTGTGATTGACAATTATACAAATGGGAATAGTGTAGATACCACACCATTCACAGAAGCTGATGTGTTTGAACAGCTTGCAAAACTGAAAGTGGACAAAGACATGGGAGGGGATGGGATACATCTCAGGATACTGAAAGAGCTCAGAGAGGTTCTGGCAGAGCCTTTAAAGGAAGTTTTTAATAGATACTTGAAGACAGGAGATGTTTCACAGGACTGGAGACGGGCTGATGTGGTACCTCTTCACAAAAGGGGTAATAGAGAAGAAGTGGCAAACTACAGGCCAGTAAGCCTTACCTTGGTGGTGGGAAAAGTAATGGAAGCACTCCTAAAAGGGAGAATAGTGAACTTTCTCGAAACCAATAGGTTGCATGATCCGAGGCAAAATGCTTTTACCAAGGGATAATCATGCCAAACAAATCTGATTGTGTTCTTTGAATGGGTGACCAGAAAATTAGATTAACCCTGGAATTACCGAGATTTTTTGCACACACTGAATACCGTTGGGGTCATAAATGACCCCATGACGAATTTTAATTGTTAACCATGAAAATTTTAAACTAAACAGACAAAATATTATTCAGAATTAATTATTTATTATATGAAGTTTAAATGTTTTGAAATTTAATGCTTTATCATAATATTACATGAAGAAGAGTTGCCATGAAAGCAGTGTTTGCATGCACTTGATGAACACAGTAAAGTACTACAGTCATTTGCATGAGACACACACAATTTCTGAATGTTCTTTGCAAACATTGCGCTTGCAGAAGGTGCAAACTGTGTTGCTTTTCTTGTCTTTTTCTCTGGAACAGCAGTGACACTTTCCCTTTTCTTTGGGATCCTGACATTTATTTATTTATTTAACAGTATTTCTAAACCGCCTTATCTTATTAATCAAGGTGGTATCACAGCAAACAATCGGGTAAAGTGAGAGAGTTAAGCATGCAGTGAGGGAGAAATTTTAGTTGAGTGTGTGTTGTATTGTGTGCTAGATTGGTTTGAGCTATGTACAATGTGTGTTGTGTTGTGCGCTAGAGTGGTTTGAGCTATGTACAAGATGGGCTATATACAGTGATGCAAAAACATTTTCTATACATACAGTGTTTAGGCGGTATCATGTGCTGTTATACATTCTCTGAGGTTATGTGATGTGTCCATAGTGTTCTATGAACAGCATGGTTTTTAGCTGTTTTCTAAAGTCCTTGAGGTCTGAGATTGCCCTCAAATCGTCTGGTAGCTTGTTCCATATTGTTGGAGCTGCCATGGAGAGTGCTCTGTCTGTTGTGTCCTTGCGTGTGTGTTTGAATTCACTTGGGGTGCTGACTCGGTTGTGTGTTTGTTTTCTTCTAGGACGTGTGCTGGTGTCTGGTTGTATGAGGGTGTGCAGGCTGTTGGCTGATGTGTGCTGATTTATCTTGAATAGGTTTATGATAGTTTTGTATCTGATGCGTGCACCGATTGGGAGCCAGTGTAAGTCCTTTAAGGTAGGTGTGATGTGCTCCTGTCTTGCAGTACCAGATATTATTCGTGCTGCAGTGTTTTAAGCTAGCTGGAGTGGTTTGAGGGTTTGTTTCGGTAGTCCAAGGTATATCGGATTGCAGAAGTCCAGTAGTGGGGTTATCAGTGCTTGACAGATGGTACAAAAGTGTTCTCGGGCGAGGAGTGGTTTCAGTCTCCTGATGATTCGCATCCTGTAGTAGACTTTTTGAACTGTCTTGTTTATGTGTGGCTTGAGATTTAGACTATTGTCCAGCATAACACCGAGGTATCTCACTTCTGATCTTATAGGTATAGTAGTGCTTTGTATCTTGATATTTGGCGGGTGTATGAAGCTTTGGTTCCGAGTGATGATTAAAGCTTCGGTCTTGTTGTAGTTTATTGCGAGGTTGTTGTTTTGACACCAACTCGTCATTTGGGTAAGGCAGTCTGTTATCTTTGAGAAGTCCGGGTTGTCGACTGATATCGGGGTGTATATCATGATGTCGTCTGCATATATTGTGTATTGAATGTTGTTCTCTTTCATGATGTTGCAGATTGGTTGGATGTAGATGTTAAATAGGAGTGCTGGGGAGGTGCTTATTCAAGATGGCGATGGTGGTGGTTGTACCCAACTGATCATGCCTAAGAGAAAAGGCAAAGCCAAGGTTAAAGCTCCTCCCGCGGAGCCATTACCTGTTTGTGAGGGGCCTATGGACCGCTTTGTTCAGTTGTCCAAGGGGCAGGTACAGGGGATTAGAGTGGGCTTGGTGGCGTCGATGGATTCCAAATCGGCATCTTCCGCTCCTGACACCACGCTCTCCCCGGATGGACGCTCACCCCCGGTGCCTCCTGCGGCCTCGGCTGCCCGGTTTTTGGGTGAGGATGTGCTCTCGCCTGTAGTGCGAGATTTGACATCTTCAAAGCGGGACCCAACGCCGGAGATTTCCCGAGGTCTGAAGGGGGATTTGCAGGCTGAGACTTTGACCTCTTTGCTCCAGCCAAACACCGGGGATTCTGTGTCAGCAGTTGAGACTGTTACTCCTTCTCCTGAAGCGGCAGTTCGATCTTCATCTTTGTCCCAGAGGTTTTCATTTTCACTTCCCCGACCTGCATCTGTTTCTCTGGATAATCTATGGGACGCTATCTCACATCTAGGCAATATGGTAGCTACTCAATTTTCTACTTTTTCTGAGCGGATTTCTGCTTTGGAAACGACTTCTACTTCAGCACAGTCTGATATGGCGGAACTCGCTGAGAAGCAATTAGGTATGGATCAACGATTAGTAAGTGTTACAGCTTTAACTGATGCTTTGGTTAAGGATAACATTTTTCTTCGCTCAAAAACTGAGTTACTGGAGAATGCAGCCCGCGCATCTAATCTTCGGCTTTTGAACTTTCCGGTTCTGCCTGGTGTTTCTCCTTTGGAGTTATTCAAGACTTATATGCGTGATGTACTATCAGTGCCTCCTGAATTGTTACCTCCTGTTACCAAAGCATATTTTCTCCCCCTGGGTAAAAAAGGGGGAAAATTACCCGTTGCCTTGGTGGAAATGGATCCTCTTAATGTCTCAGAGTTACTTCTTACTCCCAAAGCAGAAGATATTGTAGTTTCTACCTTATTGGTTACATTAGCCCTATCTTCGGATAGGGACTGGATCCTCAAAATGTTTTATAAGAAGCGTGATAATTTGTTTCATGGGAAAAAGGTTCTTCTTTTTCCCGATGTAACACGTGAGACACAGAAACGTAGGAAGGCTTTTCTGTTATTGAAACCTGGGGTATTGCGAATAGGGGCTATTTTTGTGTTGAGATTTCCTTGTAAATGCTTAATTACCTTTAGATCACAGAAATATGTCTTTTTTTCTCCTGAAGATCTTTCTGTCTTTTTAAGTTTGCAATTACCTATTACCTCTTCTCCTGATGCGGTGCCACCATCTGTTAATTAAGACTTCCTTGGACCCCCATCGTCTTTCTTTCCTTTTCCTTGTTATCTATTGGTGGTCTTTGATTTACTGTTTAAAAATCTCCCCCATTCGATTTGTGGGCTATGTATAATTCTTGCAATATTTTCTTGTTTCTTTTTTCAGATTTCTTGTAATTTTGTGCTTGCAAGATTATTTTCTGTAAGGGTTTAATTCCTGATTATTTGTTAAAATTTATAAAAAAAAAAAAAATAGGAGTGCTGAGAGTGCGGATCCTTGAGGAACTCCTTGACGGACATTTATGGGTCGGGAGGTGTTGTGTCCCACCTTGAACTGTAGCTGTCTTTTGGTTAGGTATGAGCGGAACCATTCCAAAGTGATTCCGTGTATACCAGTGCTCTTTAGTCTGTCCAGGAGCGTGTTGTGGTCCACTGTGTCGAAGGCTGAGGAGATGTCAATGAAGATCATTATAATTCCATTCCTGGTGTTGTCAATTATTCTTAGGATGCTGTCGAAGAGGTAGATCAGTAGCGTTTCGACTCCATGGTTGGGACGAAAGCCGTGTTGGTTGTCGTCGAGTGTTTCGTATTTGTCAATGTGTTCCTGGAGTTGTATTTGAACTGTTTTTTCGATGATTTTTGCCAGGAAGGGTATGCTGGAGATTGGTCGGTATGCTGCTGGATCCTTTTTGTCGAGAGTTGTTTTCTTTGTGATTGGTCTTACTGAGGCAAGCTTTAGTTGCTTTGGCATGAGTCCTTGAGTGAGTGAGTTGTGTACTATTCTATGTATGGTGTGGATGAAGTTTGATTTGGTGGCTTTAACCCATGACACTGGGCATGGGTCTGTAGGAGCAGTGCTTGTGTTGATTGTAGAGATGATGTGGGATATATGCTCAGTTGAGGGTGAGTAGAAGGTGCCCCAGGTTTTGTTGTATGCGTCTGTCCTGGTGGTTTCACTGGGTGTTGTGCACTCTGTGGAGTGAAATTTGCTTTTGATGTGGTCAGCAAATTCCTGTGGATCAATTTGTATTTCCCCTTCTGTTGTTTGCTCTTTTGTGAGGATCTTGACTATTTCGAAAAGCTCTCTGGGTTTGTTGATGGAGGTATTTATCATGTTTGTGTGGAATTCCCTCTTTGATTGGTTGATTAGTTCATTGTATTGTTTTTGTTTTGTTAGGTAAAGGTGTTGGTCGGCTGTTGTTTTGTTTTTTCTCCATCTCCGTTCAATCTTCCTGAACTCCCTCTTTTCCCGTCGTATGTTTGCTGAGTACCATGGTTTGTTTTGTCTCCTGTTGTGGTGGTGTTTCTCATGCTTGCCACCCGATGGTTTGGCGGCGTTAGCTAAGATGCTGTTCCAGCTGGAAACTTGTTCCTCCAGGTCATCTGTAGTAATGTTCAAGTGTTGTATTGTGTCCTGTATGAATTCGTCTCTGTCGAAATGCTTGAATCGTCTTTGTGAGTGTGAGATGTTTGCTCTTTCGCTTGTCTGGTCCTCTTGTGATCGCAGCTTCATCTCGATTAAGTAATGGTCAGACCATGGCACTGGGGTGATGGTGGGTGGAGAAATTAGGTCTCTTGATGTTAGGTAATTGGATGCGAAGATGAGGTCTGGGGATGATCCATGTCTGCGTGTTGGTGCATTGATTATCTGTGTGAATTGAAGTGATGTCATTGCTTGAAGGAAGGCCTCTGCGTCTTTGGTATTGGTGGACTTGAGGTTGAAGTCCCCAATCAGTAGCGCTGATTTGTTGTTTGTTGTTATGGCACAGGCTTCTTCGAGAGTGAAGGCTAATTCGTCAGGTGGAGCTCTGGGTGCTCTGTAGGTTAGGCAGATTGCAATGTTTTTATTCTTGATGCTGATTGTGTTACATTGCTGTGTATTGGTGAAGCCCTGTGTCTTGAACTTTAGGTTTGTCTTTGCTATTATTAGGACTCCTCCTCCACACTTGTGGGTGCGTGGGCAGTTGTATGCTGAGTAGTTGTCCGGTACTAGTTGGTTGAATAGTACATTGTCGGTAGGGTTGAGCCATGTCTCTGTGATGCATATTATGTCGGGCTGTCGCTTTTCTATGTGGTCTACAAGAGTGTGTATCTTGTTGCAGACTGATCTGGCGTTTATGAGCTCAAACGTTGTTGTCTTTGTTGAGGAGGTTGCTGTTACATGTGCTTCCTTTGTGTAGGTTTGGGAGTTTGATTTGTGTCTGTTTGGTCGTTTTGCCTGGGAATTTCTGAGTGTTTCTTTGTGTGTGTGCTGTGGTTCTAAATGTGGTAGTGCTGTTGGTTTGTACCATGTTGTACTTGCTTGTGGGTAGTGGGGGTGTGCGGATGGTGGGAGGAGTTGTGTGACGAGTAGGTAGATTGGGAGGAAGTATGTGGCGCGCATGTTGGTCTATTGTGATGTTCTGTTAGGGTGATGCCTGTTTTTCTTAAGTCTTCGTCTGTTGGATATTTTGCTGTTGCTTTTCATCTGTTATTCTGTTGTTTTCTTCTGGTGTACTGGTGGCTGAGGTTTTCGCTTTGTAGTTCCTTTGTGCGCTTCCTTGCCGCGCTGTTCTTTATACGGCCCCGGGTCTGCCCTGATTGGACAGCACTTTGCCGCCGGCTGGCTGTGCTCTCGTCGCCGCTCAAATCCCCCGAGTGGGGAGAGTTGCACTCGGTTCGGGAGCCTGTCCCATGGGGGGAGCCTGTCCCCTTGGAGGGAGCCTGTCCCGTGGGGGGAGCCTGTCCCCTTGGAGGGAGCCTGTACCGTGGGGGGAGCCTGTCCCCTTGGAGGGAGCCTGTCCCGTGGGGGGAGCCTATCCCCTTGGAGGGAGCCTGTACCGTGGGGGGAGCCTGTCCCCTTGGAGGGAGCCTGTCCCGTGGGGGGAGCCTGTCCCCTTGGAGGAAGCCTGTCCCGTGGGGGGAGCCTGTCCCCTTGGAGGGAGCCTGTCCCGTGGGGGGAGCCTGTCCCCTTGGAGGGAGCCTGTCCCGTGGGGGGAGGCTGTCCCCTTGGAGGGAGCCTGTCCCGTGGGGGGAGAGCCGGATCTGGTAGGGTGTGGATGGTGAAAGAGGCAGTTTGGTGGTAGGAAATGTGTGCTGTTTTGTGGGGATTCTACTTGTGGTTCTGACGTCCTTCGCCTCGGTCTGCTCCTTGTTGGGTTCTGATGAGATGTTGAGCTCTCTCTGCTGTTGGTCGTGATGTGGTTTTTTCGGTGGATAGGTCGTTTGTTGCTTCCTTCTTTGTGCGCCTCAGTGCCACGCCTAAGGGCCACGCCAAAGGGCCCTCTGGCGAGGCCCTCAGGCGCGGGCGCGCCCGCGAGGGACGCCGCTTTTATGCAGGCGGGCTGCCGGGTGTTCTCACTCCCACTGCCCCGATTGGACAGGAGTGCTGTGGGGGTTGGCGGGCTCCAGCGGCAGCAGCGGCTCCCTCCGGAGGCGAGGGATGCCGCTTTTATGCAGGCGGGCTGCCGGGTGTTCTCACTCCCACTGCCCCGATTGGGCAGGAGTGCTGTGGGGGTTGGCGGGCTCCAGC
The DNA here is from genome assembly GCA_033557465.1 of Ichthyophis bannanicus. Taxonomy (NCBI): domain Eukaryota; kingdom Metazoa; phylum Chordata; class Amphibia; order Gymnophiona; family Ichthyophiidae; genus Ichthyophis; species Ichthyophis bannanicus. The sequence goes on from CM066033.1 coordinate 417,956,795, forward strand.
GGCAGCAGCGGCTCCCTCCGGAGGCGAGGGACGCCGCTTTTATGCAGGCGGGCTGCCGGGCTGCCGGGTGTTCTCACTCCCACTGCCCCGATTGGGCAGGAGTGCTGTGGGGGTTGGCGGGCTCCAGCGGCAGCAGCGGCTCCCTCCGGAGGTGAGGGACGCCGCTTTTATGCAGGCGGGCTGCCGGGTGTTCTCACTCCCACTGCCCCGATTGGGCAGGAGTGCTGTGGGGGTTGGCGGGCTCCAGCGGCAGCAGCGGCTCCCTCCGGAGGCGAGGGACGCCGCTTTTATGCAGGCGGGCTGCCGGGCTGCCGGGTGTTCTCACTCCCACTGCCCCGATTGGGCAGGAGTGCTGTGGGGGTTGGCGGGCTCCAGCGGCAGCAGCGGCTCCCTCCGGAGGCGAGGGATGCCGCTTTTATGCAGGCAGGCTGCCGGGCTGCCGGGTGTTCTCACTCCCACTGCCCCGATTGGGCAGGAGTGCTGTGGGGGTTGGCGGGCTCCAGCGGCAGCAGCGGCTCCCTCCGGAGGCGAGGGACGCCGCTTTTATGCAGGCGGGCTGCCGGGTGTTCTCACCTCCCCACTGCCCCGATTGGGCTGGAGTGCTGTGGGGGTTGGCGGGCTCCAGCGGCAGCAGCGGCTCCCTCCGGAGGCGAGGGACGCCGCTTTTATGCAGGCAGGCTGCCGGGCTGCCGGGTGTTCTCACTCCCACTGCCCCGATTGGGCAGGAGTGCTGTGGGGGTTGGCGGGCTCTAGCGGCAGCAGCGGCTCCCTCCGGAGGTGAGGGACGCCGCTTTTATGCAGGCGGGCTGCCGGGTGTTCTCACTCCCACTGCCCCGATTGGGCAGGAGTGCTGTGGGGGTTGGCGGGCTCCAGCAGCAGCAGCGGCTCCCTCCGGAGGCTAGGGACGCCGCTTTTATGCAGGCGGGCTGCCGGGTGTTCTCACTCCCACTGCCCCGATTGGGCAGGAGTGCTGTGGGGGTTGGCGGGCTCCAGCGGCAGCAGCGGCTCCCTCAACCAACTCAACCAACTAGTACTACTCAACCAACTAGTACCGGACAACTACTCAGCGTACAACTGCCCAGGCACCCACAAGCGTGGAGGAGGAGTCCTAATAATAGCAAAGACAAACCTAAAGTTCAAGACACAGGGCTTCACCAATACACAGCAATGTAACACAATCAGCATCAAGAATAAAAACATTGCAATCTGCCTAACCTACAGAGCACCCAGAGCTCCACCCGACGAATTAGCCTTCACTCTCGAAGAAGCCTGTGCCATAACAACAAACAACAAACCAGCGCTACTGATTGGGGACTTCAACCTCAAGTCCACCAATACCAAAGACGCAGAGGCCTTCCTTCAAGCAATGATATCACTTCAATTCACACAGATAATCAATGCAAACAGTATCAGTGGCTTCTTCAATGCAAACAGTATCAGTGGCTTCTTCAATGCTGGAAGAAGTCTCGCTGCAATTACTCTGAAGCAGCTGCTTTCCTAATTCCAAGAGGAATAGACGACGTCTGTGCTTTGACTTCGACTGCCATTCTGGATTTAGTGACATCCAAACAATGAAGGCGTTCAAAGCACTGATGTCCAACATGTTGTAGAAGATTGTCACTGGCCAGTGTTTTGTCATTTGTTTTGTGGAATACGTGCACAACATTTGATCTGCCATATCTACTCCACCTTTACTAGAATTATAGTCCAAGATCATGCGTGGTTTTTTTGTCTGGACGTGTGTCATCTACTTCTTCTTGATCATGCAAACTGCTCAGAAGAACAACCACGTTTCCTTTCTTCGGGCAATAGGAAACCAGAGTGGCATCATCGCGAAAGGCAAACAGTGAAGTGAATACCTCTTGGCCCTTTGCTGTTACAAATTCTGGAGGTAATTATTTTCTGTTCTTTCGAATTGTCCCCAAAAGGGTCATTTGGTTTTCTAGCAATTTCCGTTACAGGGATAAACTGCAGAAAAAATTGTCAACAGTAACATTTCTGCCAGATTGCGTCAATCCTTCAGCGAGTTGCAGCACAACCCTTTCACCCTGATTCTGTTCCCTGTTTTGTCCGAGTTCCCTTCCTGTATATATTTGAAGACGCAGAACATATGACGTTGCACTGTCACACATCATCCATAGCTTTATGCCATATTTCCCAGTTTTGCTGGCAATATATTGTCTGAACAGAACACGGCCACAAAATGTAAGCAGTTGCTCATCTACGGTAACATTTTCACCAGGAACAAAGGCGTCACTTAGGGGCTTGTTTACAAAACTGCGGTAGCGGTTCGCGATCGTTATCGGAGCCGTGACCCCATTGATTTCAATGGGGCCACGGCTCCGATAATGACCGCGAACCGCTACCGCGGCTTTGTAAACAAGCCCCTTAAAGTTGCTTCCCAGGTATCAAAAACGTGTCTGATTGGAGCAAGCTTATCCATGTCTCGTTGTTCACATCTGTTGGTTGCATCATCAAATCTGAGAGCACAAGAAATTTGCTGAAAATGGTTATGGGCCATATTTTTGCCGAAAACAGAACGACCATCTTCAAGATTCCACAACTGAACTATGGATTCATTTTGTGACTTGTACACGCTTGAGAGGATCAGAAGGCCAAGAAAACGTTGAAATTCTCCGTCTGTCAAATCTCCAGATGTCATCATAAATGTGTCTTCCTTGTTTGCTCGTCCACATCATGATTTCATTCAATAAGTTCTTCCTCATGAACAAGTGGAATGCTGCGAGAGGGCCATCGACATTTCGTACAGCATACCTTGTAGGACCTTCTTGTACGGGCATGACATTAGCTTTGGTGTTTCTTCCAGCAGCTTGCTTTATAGGTTTCCTGTTCCATGATGTGGCATCCTTAGATACTTAGGCTTCAATGGCAACATTTGTGCTTATAGTTGAGCTCCTCTACGACCACAATTAAGATTCCTCACAGATGATACTGACACTGAGGACTCCTGCCTTCTTCCCCATCCAGCACAGCCTCGACCTTTGTCTCGACCTGTAACTTGACTCTTTGCTGCAGGTGATGTTACCAGCTCAACATCAGTCTCACATTCACTTGGTGACCAACTGCTGTCTCCATCTGAATCATGACTGTCATCATCAGATTTATTGCCCGAACTTGGCTGATATGCTTCTTCGCTTGCAGAATATGCTGCATCATCAGACAACTCAGAGCCGTCACTGTCAGCATCTCGTTGCAATATTTCTCTTACTTGGGCAGCTGAATACTTTTGTTTTGACATCATAAACAATAACCTAAAATAAATAAACAAAGATAAAGTTGAATAAAATGCAAAGCCGTTTTACTATAGGTGTACAATAATCGTGATGAATGATCTGAAAGCCTTTAGATTTCATCGGAAATAATAAGAGAACGTATGATATCAATTACAGAAAATGTGTAATTTTCATAAAATAAGAGTACAAAAAATAAATGATACATAATTAATGATAAATACCTTTGTCAGATCAAAAAATTCACAAAACTGCAAACTGTATCACGATCCAAACCGGACGTAAGCAACTGGGGTCAAAAATGACCCCACTGGTACTCTGTGCTGCAATTCATTACTAGCTTCACCAAGTGGATGAAAATTATTCCTCTCATGGCGCAATATAAAGAGAATATTGACATGTGAAAAGTCATAAAAAGATTGCATTCTTGAACAACTAGTTTCCAAGATACGCGTTGTGAAACTAGCAATGGGGTCACTTTTGACCCCATTGGTACTCCCAGGGTTAAGGGCATGCGATGGATGTGATCTACCAAGATTTCAACAAAGCCTTTAATACTGTTCCTCATAGGAGATTTATCAATAAACTCAACAGCCTGGGGATGGGTCCCAAGGTGGTGAACTGGATCAGAAATTGGTTGACTGACAGACAACAGAAGGTGATGGTAAACGGAACTCACTCGGATGAAAGGAAGGTGATTAGTGGTGTGCCCCAGTGACTGGTATGGTTCAATGTATTTGTGAGTGATATTTCTGTAGGACTGAATGAAAAAGTCTGTCTTTTTGCAGATAACACGAAAATTTGAAACAGAGTGGACTCGCCTGGGGGAATGGATAAATTGAGGAAAGATCTACAAATGTTAGAAGAATGGTTTAATACTTGTCAGTTAAGATTTAATGTGAAGAAGTGAAATGTCATGAACTTGGGATGCAGAAATCCAAGGAAATTGTATGCGATAGGGGGCGAGAGGTTGGTGTGCATGGACCAGGAGAAGGACATCGGAGTGATTGTTTCCGAGGATCTCAAGTTGGTGAAACAGTGTGACAAGGCAGTGGCCAAAGCCAGAAGGATGCTAGGTTGCATACAAAGAGGAATTACCAGCAGAAAAGAGGAGGTACTAATGCCACTGTACAAATCGCTGGTGAGGCCTCACTTGGAATATTGTGTTCAGTTTTAGAGACCATATCTCACAAAGGATATAAAAAGACTGAAAATAGTTCAGAAGAAGGCGACCACAATTTATTTGGCGCCTGCACCAGGAGACATATGAGAAGAGACTTGAAGACCTAAATATGTAGAGGAGAGAAGGGACCGGGTAGATATGATACAGACCATTAAATACTTAAAGAGTACTAATGAACAAGCAAACCTTTTTAAAGACGGGGAAACTGCAAAACTAGAGGACATAACATGAAGCTGTAAGTGGGGTAAACTGAAAGGCATCAGGAAATACTTTTTCACTGAAAGGGTGGTGGATGCTTGGAATGCCCTCCCGATGGAAGTGGTGGGGCATGGGACAGACACAGTGGATCCCTTTATAGCAACAGGATAAAATCAAAATAACCTTAACTGTCTCTGCTATCTCAACAAATAGGGATGACCTGCATGGAGTGGTGGGTACACCCCTAAACAAAGGCATGGAGAGGGGTGATCTGCACGGAGTAGCAGGTGTACCTACTCATGTCATCTTGCTGGGCAGACTACTGTAGATGGATCATGATGTTTTTTATCTGCCGTCACATACTATGTTACTATGTTGCTGTTACTGCTGATATAGATGTTTTTTGCTGCTGACCTTCTGCCATAATCTGGATGAGCTGCTGCATCCTGACTTGTCACTGTTCTCCTGCAATATCACCACAGCTTCCTCTTTTGCAGTTGAGTTAATCCTGCAGTATTCCAGCTCCAACAAACTTTTATCAGCCTCTAGTGGCCAAAACAAAGCCTGTCCATCTTACACTGCTACGTATACCTTCTACAAGCTCCCTAACTAGGGTGAAGCTAACTCTATTAGCCCATACAAACAAACAAAAAAATTTTTTGACCTGCTGTAGAGGCCCATGCTGGAGGTACATGGATTTACTCTCAACCACATGGTTAGAGGAAATCCCCAAGCTTCCAATATATGTGGTAGTGTGACACAGTGGGAAGGGGATTTCTTTACAACACAGGCCAGACAGCAGTTCAGGGAAAAGAAAAGCAGTTTTTATTCTGTCCCAGCTTGTTAAACCTCCACAATCTGGTTCTCCCGGCTCTTCCTCCAGCCCCAGTTAAACGTTTCTACCTCAGAACTCCTTTGCATGGCTTATTTTGGAAGAATCTCTGGCTCCATGGGCCACACTCCCTCCTGCAGTCTGCTGGGTTCTTAACCTCTCTCTGTGAGCCACACCCTCCTAGCCCTGAACTCTGGGCTGCAGACTCTTTTAAAGGGGACTGTTGATAATCCCTTTGGAGAGGGATGGGTAACATTCTATAGACCCCATCACAGAGGGGTGTTTAGTGGTGTTCTTACGAGAGTGAATATGACTTGGATGTATGTTGACTGTACTCCTGTCCAGCTGTTATGGCGCTTCTCAAAGGGAATGTTGACAAGGTTGGTGGATTTAATAAATGCTTCCTTTGGGGAGAGAGTTTATCCAGAGGTTTTAAAACAAGGCATGATGACTCCGATAATTAAGAAAGGGAGAGATATGACATGTTCAAATCTGCAGCCAATTACTTCATTACCAACTCTTGCAAAATTGATAGAGAAGGATATAGTATGTTGGCTAAATGACTACTTGCAAGAAGTAGGTGGATTCGATTGGGGGAAGGCAGGATATTGACGAGGTTCAGGTACTGAGCTGCTGATGGTGGCAGTTATTAACATCATATATTAAGCGAGAGACAGTGGAGTGCTGGTGCTGATGGTGACTTTAGATCTGACAGAGGATTTTGATTTAGCAGAATGGCCTATTTTATGGGATCACTGCCAGAAGTTAAGAATAGATGAGAAAGTTCTGGCATGGTTAGGTTCTTTTTTAAAGGACAATTTAGGGAGTGTCGTGGGGAGAAGATGTTGCAGATTTTTTACCTGCCTTGAATTGTGTCACAGGGGTCAACTTTATGTCCCACGCCCTTTAATATTTTATGAAGTCACTGGGCCAGTTGATTAGAATTTATGGTTTCTGGGGGGAGGTTTTATATGCTGATGACATTTAGTTGGTGATTCCTCTAGGAAGGGATGATATGGCAGTGATATGTACACTGAATGAGTATCTGGTTATGATAGCTGTGGGAACATCGTATAGGGTCAATTGTTGAGAAATCAGAGGGCCTGGTTTATGGTCCATTGGATTGTGTGACCTTAGGGGAATGGCCCATATAGATGTGGCCAGATGCTAGTTCAGAATGCATATGGGCAGCTAAGGCTGGTCAGATAATTGAGGCCTTTTTTGTATGAGGGCACAATGTGGATTGTTACTCAAGCACTAGTTGTTTGACTACTGGACTACTGTAATCTCCTCTATGTGGTCTTCCAGCCTCCGTAATGCGGAGACTGCAGGTAGTCCAAAATACTACAGCTAGGATGTTGTCAGGTCAGGGGAAAGTGGGAGTCTGTGGCACATGTGTTGTGTGATTTGCACCGTTTGCCAGTGCAGGATCGAAGTATTTTTTAAGTTGGTATCGCTAACCTTTAAGGTACTGTGAGAAGACCGGCCTGGCTATTTCTGTAAATTGTTGGAGTGGTCAGGGCCATTTGTTGTGTACTCTCGATGCTAGGCAAGTGCAATTGTAGATGTTGTGGAATAAGGTATTTGACGGTGGTACCAGTTTTATGGCATAAACTTCCCCTAGATTTGCAGCAGGAGCAGAACTGGGTAGTGTTCTGGCGAAAATTAAAACCTTTTTTATTCTATAGATAAGGGTGGAGGGGGAGACAGGGTAAGACTTTTTTTCTGGATTAGTGCACTGGCACAATCTTTAATTTTATAGTAAGATTTATTTATTTTTTAGTCTTTGGAGTCTGTTTACTAAGCGGCGCTAGCGGTTTCCATGCAAAATCAGAGTCACGGCCCCGTTTTATTCAATAGAGCTGCTGCTCCAATTTCGAATGAAAGCCGCTAGCACCGCTTAGTAAACAGACCCCTTTGTTTTTATTGTGTTGTGATGAGCTTGTTTTTATTGTTGACAACCTCTTTGCATAATGTATCATAATAGCAAAATACAAATGTTTTTAAATTAAATTAAATTAATAACATGATCAAATATAATTTAATAAATGGAGGGAGGACAGCAAGGAAACCGACTGCCCTAGCATTTAACTTTCAAAAGGGAAACTATGGGGTCTGTTTACTAAACGGCGGTAGCGGACTCCATTGGGGCCACGGCTCCGATATCGCACGGAGTCCACTACCACCATTTAGTAAACATGCCCCATGACAAAATGAGGAAAATGGTTAGTAGTAGCAAAGGTTAAGCGTTTACTTCAGGCCTGGACATTGATAAAAATACCATCATGCAAGCCCAGACCAGATGTATTTGACACTTTTAAAAAGGTGCAAGGAAGGACAAAGAACTGTTGTATGATGTAAAGATGAGGTGAGAGAGACTGTGAAAAAAGGATCCAAATGAAGAAAACAGGAAACAGCATAAGCACTGGGAAGTTCGATGCAAAGCATTGAGGAGGCAAGTAAACAGAATTTGAAAAGAAACTTGCTGTTGAAGTCAACACTTAGGGCCTGATACTCTTAAGGCTTTTACATGATTTACTGATCTGTAAACCGTGTAAATGCTGAACGGGATATTCAATGGCACTAATACAGTTAGTGCCATTGAATATCCCCAACTAACGCTGCTATATGCCCTGATACTAACTGCTTAGCATTGGGGTATGTCATGGGCTGAAACATTCTCTAACTGGATAGCAGTGATATTGCACCTAGTTAGCAATCTGCGGGTAAAACTAGACAAAGCAAAAGCTGGCCTAGTTTTACCCACGGGAGCTAGTCAAGTAGCAGTGCAATATCGCCTCTACCCAATTAGCTTCTACAGCTGCAGAGGCAATGCGGCGACTCCAGATGTTCAATGCTGAGACCATATATGACCCTAGTATTGAATATCCAGGGTTAAAGGTTGGCGGTGATGGCTATGCACTATAGCAGCGCATATCCGTCCCAATAGAATATTGGGCCCTTAGAACTTTTTCTGGTACTTTTGAAGCAAAAGGCCTGTGAGGGAGTCAGTTGGAAGGCACTAAGGAAGGCCATAGAGGAGAGACATAAAGAAATAAGGACACTCTGGCAGCGGGAGAGTTGAGCAAACAGGGACATCTCGCCAAAAAAGCCGCTTTCATTACTGATTCTGTGAATGTACAGGCCCCATCTAAAATCACTATGCAATTGTTCAGGGAGTTGAATGAAGACTGCAAGACTGCATACCACATGTGTGGTGGAAAGAAGATATGCCGATTCAGACATGCAGGGACTCAGTTACAGAAAAGGGAGCAGAGATATGCAGGCATGATGTAAAGTACGCATAGACTCACAGAGTTGAGTTGAGGAAAAAGATGGCTGCAAGGCAGCACAGAGTCATCGGAATGTTGTGTTCCATGGAGGGACCAAGCTCTGCCCCAGGCCAAACTCCATGCAGCTGCGATTACAGGCCTTTCCCTACTTCTGCCCGCAGGAGATTGGATCCCTGTAGGCTGAAGCAGGAGAAACCCCGATCGTAGCAGCAAAGTTTTAGTAGGGCTAGAGGGCCCCTGTGACCTCCCCTTTCCGACGCCTGAGGCAGCCTAATTTCTTCCTGTGCTAATGCGGGGGAGGCTTCTACATTTCTTTTCCCCACATATAGCTTTCTAAAATTGCTGCTCCCAGTGTACATGACAAGACATACCCATGCAGTCCTAAAGTAATTTTACAGAGGCTCTGCATGTAGTAATAATATGGCAGAGCCTTTTGTAAAAATATTATGGGAATTCTCATCTTCACATACTATGTAAAGTCTGCCTTTACCAGTTTGAAACACTTTAAAGTACTGTATTGTATATATTTAACCATTTTTTCCAGTTATTATTTTCTATGAATTGACCCTCTTGAGATCATTTAAGTCAATTACCTTCACAGCTTGCTTAACAAGTCCATATGTTCTGCTAGGCTACACTGCTACTGTGGTGTGTTAACCTTTCTACTCGTTCCATTACAGGCCTAGGATGGTAAGCATTTTCTCTGTGGAGAGACACTGTAGCATCGCAGCATGAAACTGTCTTTCCACAGGGTAGAGATATTTTTTCTGTTATATCTACTTTTCATGCGACAACTGGGAGTTTAGACTTCTTGGTACATAGAAACTATCCTGCAGTGATTTACTTAAACCCTTTATTGCCAATATGTTTCACATCTATATAACCAAAGGATGTTTTTGCTTTCCAAGAGAATTTTCAAACCGCAGTATCTTATTCTTCTTTGGTTTGTGTATAAGCCAGCCACATAAACTTTTCCAGTGCAGGGTGTTCTATTGATGCAAATGGCACATGTAGAACTATTAACCGCTTCCATTTCTGCTGAAGAGATTGATGCAGTCTCTGCTTTGTAGACCATTTTATGCATGAACTAAGAAAACCAGTATTGTGAGTCCAAGTATAAGTGGAATAAAAGCAGGACTGGATTAATCTGACCTGCATAAATCTAGGAAGTTTTCTTTCTGTAGATCCTCAGGCTCCACAAATAATCTTCTTTTATTTAATACAGTAACTTATATTTAATCTATTTTATGTATTTATTTGTCTATTGATTTAATCAATTTATAATTTGTCTTACTACAAAATAGTACCCTATGTGAGGAGAAACAACAGGTAAAACACAATACATAAATTAACATATAAACTTAATAGTGGAGGGTACAAGCTTTACATACTGTAGTTTGATTCTCTTCCAAAGTCTCTTGAAGCACTTTTGCCCTTAAGCTCTGCACAAATAACGCACCACAATTATTTTATTTTCTATCTTTCCCAGTTCAACTTTGCATTCAGTAATGTATTTATTTAAGAAATCTCCGACCATTACATCTATCTTAAAATACACTACCATAGGCCAAGAGTATTTCACACTTTGGGGAATGAACAATAACACCTTGTTTGCCTTTCTATCTGCAAAATTTTCTCTGGTGTGTGACCTGATGCTCCCAGGGAGCCTCTTAAAGGAGCTAGTGCCTAAAACAGAAACTCTCCAATCCTCAGCATCAAAAATAACCCTGCCCTCTAACCAACTCCCCCACCCCCTCCCCCCACCAGCCACACATCAGCTGGAAATCTCTTCTCTCCCAACATCAGATAACCCAATCCCTTTGCATCAATTAGAACTTCTTCCTCCTCCTCTCTCTACCACTCCCATGTCCAACCATCCCAGCAATTACCAGGAGTCTTTCTGGGAAAAGGCCAGATGATGCCTTAGACACTACTGCCCGGATGGTGCCTATGTTAAAAATGGCACCACTTGATCATTAATGGTTATCACATGGTACTACTTCTAGAAAGACTACAAAAGGGGCCTGTTACTTCTGGAGAGAGATCTGCAACTGTGAGTATATACTTCTGGGACTTTTCTGAAAGGAATTTTTTTTATTAAAGCTAATTAATCTGTGAACCCACTATTTTTTGTTAAATCAGTCAGGGCCTAGTAGCAGCAGTTTAGGGTTTACATTTAAAACACAGAAGAGAGCTTTCTGGTTAAATTTCATACCCAGCAGAGAGCTTATAGTTTAAATTTAATAGTCATTCAGGGCTTAGCATCAGCATAGTACTGTTAGTTTGCATTACAAAAACAGAAGATAGCTTTCTGGTTAAATTTCATACCCAGCAGAGAGCTTGTAGTTTAAATTCCATAATAAGTTAGAGCCTAGCAGCAGCAAAGAGCTATAATTTAAATCAAATAAGAATATAGCTTACCTTCAGCAGAACAGGACAGGGTACTGTGTAGCAGCCCTCTTTTAATAAGTGTTATTTCCCTCCCCACACCCACCCACCCCTGGGATAATTGTAGCTTTATAGGTACTTACACATTTTAACAGACAGGAGGTGCTCTCAGGTGAAGCTCGTTACCCAAATCAGTCATAGACTAAGGATCTGAGATTAATTAAGCTTCAGGTGAACAAGGTATATTAAACGTATTAGGTACAGTTTTATTGGCAACCCTTAGTAAGTAAAGAACTCAAAGATCTAAACAAAAACTTAAAACTAAGATGCAGAGAGCAGTCCAGCAGCGAGATGGGGGCTTTCCAGTCTTTTGCATTGAGTGTCACATGTATGATTTTCTCCCAGTTGGTGAGAGGTCTTACGTGTGCACTAGGTGCAAGGAGCTCTTTGCTCTCAGGGAACGAGTCCGTTCTCTAGAGGCTAGAGTAGCAGACTTGGAAAACATAAGACAGACAGAGAGGTACACAGACGAGACCTACAGGGATATAGTCCTGAAGTCCCACCTCCAGTCTGGCAGCATCCCTGTTGCCATGGAGGAGCGAGGTCACGTGACAGGAGAGCATCACCCTGGTGTGGCAGGAAGTGATCCTGTAACTAGGACCTGTCCTCCACGTGATGTAAAACCCTCTCGCACTGAGGAAGTTTCTCAGGGCCATGTGCCCATGAGGGAAGGGTTAGGACAGCCGTTATAGTTGGTGATTCGATCATTAGGCATGTAGATAGCTGGGTGGCTGGTGGACATGAGGATCGCCTGGTAACATGCCTGCCTGGTGCGAAGGTAGCGGACCTCATGCGCCACCTAGATAAGGTCTTAGATAGTGCTGGGGAGGAGTCTGCTGTCTTGGTACATGTCGGTACCAATGACATAGGAAAATGTGGTAGGGAGGTTCTGGAGTCTAAATTTAGGCTTTTAGGTAGGAAGTTGAAATCCAGAACTTCCAGGGTAGCGTTCTCCGAAATGCTTCCTGTCCCAAGTGTAGGACCCAAAAGGCAGGCAGAACTCCGGAGTCTCAATGCGTGGATGAGACAATGGTGCAGAGATGAGGGTTTTGGATTTGTTAGGAACGGGGGAACATTCTGGGGAAAGGAGGGGCTCTTCCGAAGGGATGGGCTTCACCTTAACCGGGATGGAACCAGGCTGCTGGCATTAACCTTTAAAAAGGAGATAGAGCAGCTTTCAAACTAGATAATAGGGGAAAGCCGACAGTCGCCCAAGGGCAGATGGTTCGGAAGAATGTATCCTTGAAGGATACTACCAAAAGCAGAGAGGTTCCAAAAAAAAGCAAAGTAGCCCAAATGCCCTCAAATATGGAGCAGACAGAGCTTAAAGATCCCAAATTACCCATGTCTACCAATAGCCAAATTATATGAATAAAATACAGTCTCTAAAATGCTTGTATGCAAATGCTAGAAGTCTAAAAAATAAGATGGGAGAGTTAGAATATATAGCACTAAATGAGAGGTTAGATATGATTGGAATATCAGAGACATGGTGGAAGGAGGACAACCAGTGGGACACTGTGATACCTGGGTACAAACTATATCGTAATGATAGAGCTGATCAAATTGGTGGAGGGGTTGCGCTCTATGTTAGAGAGGGCATTGAGTCAGAAAGGATTAAAGTTTTGCAGGAAACAAAATTTGCTGTAGAATCTCTATGGATTGAAATTCCATGTAAAAAGGGGAAGGAGATGGCAGTGGGGGTGTACTATCGACCACCAGGCCAGAATGAACAAATGGATGATGAAATGCTCAAAGAAATCAAGGAAGCTAACAAAAGTTACAGCACAGTAATAATAATGGGTGATTTCAATTACCCCGGTATCGACTGGGTCAGTGTCACGGCAGGACATGCTAGGGAGATAAAGTTCCTAGATGACATAAATGACTGCTTCTTGGAGCAGCTGGTTCATGAACCGACCAGAGGGGAAGCCATATTAGACCTAGTCCTTAGTGGAACACCAGATCTAGTGCAAGAGATAATGGTGTTGGGGCCACTTGGCAATAGTGATCATAGCATGATCGCCTTTGATTTAATTAGTGGAGGAGGGATAGTACGGCAATCCACAGTACTACCTTTTAACTTTCGAAAGGGAGACTATGATAAAATGAGGAAAATAGTTAAAAAAAACTAAAAGGAGCAGTTGCAAAGGTTAAAGACTTACATCAAGCTTGGGTGTTGTTGAAAAATACTATCTTGGCAGCCCAGACCAGCTGTATTCCATGCTTTAAGAAAAGTGGAGGGAAGTCCAAAAAACTGCCAGCATGGTTTAAAGATGAGGTCAGAGAGGCTGTTGTTGCCAAAAAAGCATCTTTCAGGAAATGGAAAAAAAAGCCAAACGACGAAACCTGGAAATAGCACAAGCACTGGCAAATCAAATGCAAGGCATTGATAAAGCAGGCAAAGAGAGAATTTGAGAAGAAGCTTGCTGTGGAAGCAAAAACACGAAATAAAGATTTTTTCAAGTACATTCGCAGCAAAAAACCTGTGAGAGAGTCAGTTGGTCCATTGGATGACAGAGGAGTTAAAGGGGCACTAAGAGGCGACAAGGCGATAGCGGAGAGACTGAATGAATTCTTTGCTTCAGTCTTTACTGAGGAAGATGTAGGGATGTTACCCATGACTGAAGTGGTATTTAAAGGTGCGGAAGAATTGAAGGAAATATCGATACATCAGGAAGATGTATTACAACTATTAGATAAACTGAAGAGTAGCAAATCACCTGGGCCGGATGGTATACATCCAAGGGTGTTGAAAGAACTGAAATATGAGATTGCAGACCTTCTATTAGTAATCTGTGAACTATCATTAAAATCATCTCTAATACCTGAAGATTGGAGGAACACCAATTTTTAAAAAGGGTTCGAGGGGTGATCCGGGAAACTACAGACCGGTGAGCCTCACGTCAGTACCGGGAAAAATGGTAGAAACCATCATAAAGAATAAAATTACTCAGCAAGTAGATAGTCATGGCCTAATGGGAGACAGCCAACATGGCTTTAGACAAGGAAGATCTTGTCTTACTAATCTGTTATGTTTTTTTGAAAGTGTGAATAAACAGGTGGACAAAGGTGAGTCGGTTGATATAGTGTATCTGGACTTTCAGAAAGCCTTTGACAAGGTCCCTCATCAGAGACTTTTGGCAAAACTAAAGAGTCATGGGATAGGAGGCAGTGTACTACTGTGGATCAAGAACTGTTTAAGAGATAGAAAGCAGAGGGTTGGGCTAAATGGACAATTTTCCCAATGGAGAAAGGTGAATAGTGGTATACCCCAGGGATCTGTGCTGGGTCCGCTTCTTTTTGACATATTCATAAATGACCTGGAAAGTGGAATAACGAGTGAGGTTATCAAATTTGCAGATGACACAAAACTATTTAAAGTTGTTAAAACCCAAGAGGATTGTGGAAAATTGCAAGAGGATCTTGATAAATTAGAAGACTGGGCATCAAAATGGCAGATGAAATTTAATGTGGACAAGTGCAAAGTTATGCACCTAGGGAAGAACAACCCAAACTATGGTTATACAATGCAAGGTTCCACATTAGGAACCACCACCGAGGAAAAAGATTTAGGCGTTATTGTGGATAATATGTTAAAACCCTCGGCCAGGTGTGCAGCGGCAGCCAAGAGAGCAAATAGAATGCTAGGTATCATAAGGAAAGGAATGGAAAATATAACAAAAGATATTATAATGCCTCTATATCGTTCCATGGTGAGACCGCACCTTGAATATTGTATGCAATTCTGGTCGCCGTATCTTAAAAAGGATATAGAGTTATTAGAAAAGGTTAAGAGAAGAGCCACTAAAATGGTAAAGGGGCTGGAAGGATGTTCCTATGAAGAAAGGCTAAAAAGGTTAGGGCTCTTTAACCTGGAAAAGAGACGGCTGAGGGGAGATATGATAGAAGTCTATAAATTAATGAACGGAGTGGAACGGGTAAACGTAGATCTATTGTTTACGTTATCAGAATATAGAAAGACTAGGGGACATGCAATGAAGCTACAGGGTAAACTATTTAAGACTAATAAAAGAAAATATTTTTTCACTCAATGTGTAATCAAACTCTGGAATTTGTTACCGGAGGATGTAGTAAAAGCTGTTAGTATAGCTGGGTTTAAAAAAGGTTTGGACAAGTTCCTGGAGGAAAGGTCCATAAACCATTATTAAGAAGGGACCCAGGATATCAATGCTTGACCCAGTACAAGCATTGCGGAACCTGTGTCTTTTGGGGAAACTGCTAGGTACATATGACCTAGATTGGCCACTGTTGGAAACAGGATACTGGGCTTGATGGACCTTGGTCTGACCCAGTATGGCATATCTTATGTTCTTAGAGGTCAGACTGTCAAATAAAAGAGGGTGATGAAGGGTCTATTTCAGCACCAGCCCTTTAAGAGATAGCATGTCTGATATAAGGCCATCATCTTTGCGTTGCTGTGGCTAGGAATGTGTGATGCTCCTGGCTGCAGCAGTGCAAAATGAAATTTATTACAGTAGTGCTCCCATGAATGGGACAGCAAGAAGCCCAACTTTGGTACAGATGAAACCTTCATCCTGGCTAGGCTCATGCTGCGGAGGGAGTGAAGGTTGTTCCTAGTGACTGAGCAGAGAGACTCAGAGAGGATGTTCAGAGCTTGGGATAGGCTGATCAGGCAATAAAATCATGAAGCATCCTACCCCAGAGAGATAATAATAATAGCCTGAAATGGAAATAGAAGAGCCAGGTAAGTGAGGGAGAATGCACTCAAACACCAGTATGGTGTCCTCCAGGCAGACGTTGTCTGTACTGCACAACATGGAAGGCATGTATAGATGGCCAACCAGAAATAGTCAGCAGGATCCCTATGGGGCTGTCAAGAGGACGTACAGAAGACAGGCCACTATTCCTCTGTACGTCCTCTTGACAGCCCCATAGGGACTGAACTGTTTACCTGTAAAATGCCACCCAGCCACTGGCTACAGATATGTCTATATACACTTATGCAATCTTATAACTGCAATTTTCCATGTAAGAAACATGGGGCGGCATTTTCGAAGGCATTTACACGGGTAACTGCCCTAGTTACCTATGTAAATGCCTTAACCTGGATTTTCCAAAAATACCTACACGGGTAGTGCCTTTGGACAATCCCGCCTAAGTCCCTAAAGTGCCCAGATGCTATGTGGTTAACACTGGTGCATGTTGAGGGCGTTCTGTTGCTGTGGAAGTGAAAATTTGGGTTAAGGGGGTCGGTGGGCAGGCTATGACCAACATGACACATAGTCTGCCCAACTAAAAATCGGGTCCATGCTTTTTAAGCATGGAAAATGGCAAACTTTATACATTTTTCAGGCTACAAAACTACAACAAAACAACTTTTGTGGTCATCACTCATTGCCAGCTGCCTAAGGGATTTTCAATATTGCTCTCAAAATATCTTAGAATTGAGCTTTTTTTTTCTTCAAAATATGGCTCATTATGTCTTCTTAAGTTCAACGTGCTGAAAATCCATTATGCCAAATCTGTATGAACCCCCCTCCCCTCCAAAGTTGGGTGTTTGAGAGTGTGCTGAATAACATAAAGGTAAATGGCCTCTTTATTCTGCCAGAGGTAACTGCTAAAGAGATCAGATGAGAGACTAAACATTGTGCTTGTCTGTATGTGTGATATTGAGGGAACAGCGTGCTGTGCCGGCCAAGCTGGAAAAAAAAATATTTGAATACATTCAAGAGGGGAGATGCAAATCAATAACTGTGTTGAAGGAGCTAGAGTTAATATTTGCTCACATTTACATCTATTATTACGATTTATCTTTTAAATCTATAGGGAATAGTGTAGGGGAATAAAGTGTATACACTATACAGAGGGTGGAGAGGCAAGTACTGAGACTGGTGGAAACTGCTCACCATAAGAATAATGGTATCAGTGAAACAGGTACTGGAACCAGCACGCTGTGTAATTAATACAAAGCAGTTCTGGATTTAGAGACTGTTAAGCTTCTTTATCTAAATAGAGCTTCCCCCCAACTGAAAGGGGAGGAAGGGACTCCCCCTGCAAGTTTGGATAACCTGCTAGTCATATGCTCTAGGATAGAGACTAGTAGGGGAGTGCTCCACAGCAGGGCCGGCCCATCCATTGAGCGAGAATGTTTTTTGCACAGAGCCCCGCGTTTCAGGGGGCCCCGCGCAAAAAACATTCTGATCCAAAAGTAAAATTTAAAAAAATAACAAAAAGCTGTCTGCTGCCGCTTCCGGGGCCGCCGCAGCAGAATCGAGTGTGCCGCGGGGCCCCCCCTGTGCCCGGTAGAGCCTGCCCTCCCCGGTATCAGCTCTCTCCAGCTGCAGTCACACGCACCGGTTTCAGAAGTTCCCATCAGCCCCCGCAGGCTTAACAGAGCCGCGAAAGGGAAACTAGTCCCTTCGCACTCTGAAAGCCGGCGCGTGTGACTGCAGCTGGAGAGAGCTGATACCGGGGAGGGCAGGCTCTGCCGGGCACAGGGGGGGCCCTGCGGCACACTCGATTCTGCCGCGGCGGCCCCGGAAGCGGCAGCAGACAGCTTTTTTTTATTTAAAATTTTCGCTGGGCTGGAGGGGTGGGGGGGTTAGGAGTGGTGATGGGTGATGGGTGCTGGGGGGGGTTAGGAGTGGTGATGGGCGCTGGGGGGGGGTTAGGAGTGGTGATGGGCACAGGGGGGGTTAGGAGTGGTGATGGGCGCGGGGGGTGTTAGGAGTGGTGATGGGTGCTGGGGGGGTTAGGAGTTAGGGGTTAGGGAAAGTGGAGGGAGAAGGGGGAGAGAAGGAGGAAAAGGAGAAAAGGGGAAGGGGAAAAAGAAAGAGGGGAGGGGAGGAAGGGGGTGGGGGAAGGAGAGGAGAAGGGGAAGAAAAAAGGAAGGGGAAGGGGGAGAGGTAAAGAAAGTAGAAACAAAAAGTATATAAATGATTATTAAAGAAAAACTTGATAGTCCACATCGTGATTAAGTCCAAAAGAGGTCATTGTATTCAACTTAAAAATAAACCACTGTACCAGGTGAAGCAATGATTTATCAATATCCCCACCTCTTTTTTTAATGTAGCTTTTATGCTCACTAAATCTTGTCCATAAAGGATGAATAGTCTTACCCACATACACAGTAATAATGTAAATTACATTTCTAATATTACAATTACTTTGATGGTGTAGATATATTCTCTCTTTTGTCACTAGGTATATAAAAACATCTAATTCTAGTATAAGAGGGGTGCCAACATTTTTTGATCACTGTTAGCTGACATGACTGCCCATTGCAGCATTTGAAAGCAGTTGGGCTCCAGAGGCACAGAAAGATCAGTCCAGCAATCATCTGTTGAAACTCCTCCCACTTGCTCAGCTGTTAGCTGACATCATTACCCATTGCAGCATTTGAAAGCAGTTGGGCTCCAGAGGCGCGCCCGCATCTGGCGGACCCGCAACTGAGGGCCTCGCCAGAGGGACCTTAGGCATGGACTGCATCTAAGAAAAGGCATCTGCACCCAGTTCCCAACTAATTCTCACCCTGCTTAAATGCCGGCACCTTCAGGCAGTTCAATCAGATCTAATTCTGCTTTTGAAATCACATCGCTCCAGCACTAGACTGGCTGTCTGTCACACAAAAGAAGGTTCCTGCATTCCTGGAAATTATGTGGCCATGTTGCAGAAGCCTTTATATTTCCGTCACCAGCGGTGTTTGGCTACCTATTTGTATCACATGCATTTGACTGTCCTTCCTTTCGGTTTTGATTGACTATGACTGTGAATGTGTTACTTTGTTTTTGTAGGTCATTCAAAAGTAAGCTCCTGCCCTCCTGTTCCTATTTCTTATGTGAGCTCTTTGGGGCGACTCTGGGGGCACTCAGGTATTCCTGTCTTTTGTCCCAGTCCATTTGTGTTGTACTCAAATTCGTAACATCTGGTAAGAGATCTAAATTTACAGCTTTTTCTGTTTTCTATTTAATAGCTCTTATGTCTATCATTCCTTCCATATATGGGCATCGTCCCATGTGGCCTGGTTTATTTATACATCCTTGTGATGCTCGCAGTTACTCAAATCTTATATGCTATCCTACAATTCCCTCAGGCCATAATACGGTGTCTCTCTCCACTACAAGGCTACTTCATGCTACACTATTAAACTGTCATTTGTTGCAAGCTAAAACACTCCTTAGATGCTCTTTTCTTAACTGAGACCTGGTTGAAGGAGGGGGAGAATCCACTCCTGCACCAATGTCTTCCACCTGGTTATATGGCTTTCTCCACTGTCTGGCTTGGCCGCACCAGGGGAGGAGTCGTGGCCATTTTCCACTCTGGCATTCCAGTTTCTGAGGTTTCGTCTTCTATCTTGACATACACTGAATCCCTCTTGCTTTGTCTTGATGGCTCTCCTCCCTCTTATTTTCTTCTCTTGCATGTTCCCCCTTCCCCCTCATCTTTGGGGTTCTCTCTTGCATACAATCTCTGAGGCCGCTTTGCTTTTTTCTCATTTTCTTTCAGGTCAGCTATTTCCCCACTACTTCTGCTACTTCTAACTACACACTAGGTTCCACTCACTTTCGTCATAATATGTCTTCTTCCACTCTAGATCACTTTCCATCAACAGACACTATGTTCCCTTCTAACTTTTCTGTCCTCCTTGTAGATGATCAAGCTGAACTTTGGTACTCTGTTTTGTCATCTTCTTTAGATCATATTGCACCTCCTCATCCCGTCCATCACTCGTCATGTCACAAGCATCCTTGGTATCACCAAGGACTTTTTATCACCTGTTGTCAACTTCACCATGCTGAATGATTTTGGAGGAAGTACTGGACCTCCTCATGCCTTTGTTGCTACAAGGAACTGCACAAACTTTATCATTCTCAAGTGCATCTGGCCAAGAAGGATTATTACTCCTAGCAAATAGCAACTGTTGTTAATTCCATTCGCAAACTGTATACTATTTTGGTTTCCTAACTAGACCGTCTATAACCTCTCAGGATTTATGTCAGGCTTCCTTACCATCTCCTTTGATGTTGGCTACTTTCTTTGTTCATAAAGTGCAAACTCTTCAGGCTCGTTTTTCCAATTGTCCATTGCCCCTTACCCCTATTTTATTTTCTGACACCTGCATTATGGAATTCACTACCCCCTGAAATTTGGTTGGCATCTTCATTTCCCTCCTAGTTCACCTCCTTCTGATTCTATATCTTCCTCTCTGAACTCTCTTCTATTTCTGTTTCATTTCTGGTTGTCTTTTTCTTCAGTCTCTGCCACAAATCTTCTTAAAATTCTTAACTCATCTCATAAGACTACTTCATCTATAGATCCTATTCCTTCTATCTGGCTCTCTGCCCCATCCCTGGCTCTTCAACCACTCAAATTATCAATGATAAACAACAGTCTGTCTAGTGGAGTTTTTCCTCGCTTCTGGAAACATGCTACAGGCCTATCTTGAAGAATCCTTTTGCTGATCCCTCTGACCCCTCTCAATACCGTCCAGTCTCCACTCTGTTTTTTGTTTCTAAATGCTTGGAAAGGTTTGTCTTTGCTCAATATTCATCACATTTAATATCTATTCATGCTTTTCATCCTAGACAGTCGGGATTCTTCCCAGATCACAGCACTGAAACTATCCTTCTTTCACTCACTAGTGAGCTTCATCATTCTCATGATCGTGGTAATGTCTCGGTATTGGTTTCTCTTAATCTTTGGCCGCTTTTGATCATGTAGATCACTCTACTCTCCTTTTTTGTCTTCATGATTTGGGTCTTGGTGGGGTTGTTCTTTGATGGTTTCATTCATATCTCTCTCACCAATATTTTTCAGTAGTCACTAGGACTTCAGCTATTTTGTCTGCAGTTTCTCCTGTTCTTTCTTTCTCATGTGGGGTTCCTCCGGGTTCTATTTTTGCTCCCCTGCTGTTTAATATTTTCTTGACTCCCTTATTGCTTATTGTTTAACAACATGGTATTTCTTTTCATTGCTATGCAGATGATATTTTTCTGGTCCACCATACCAGTATTTTCTCTCTGGATCTTACTCCCCTCAATGACTGTTTAGCAAGTATTTCACAATGGCTTTCTGACAATTTTTTCTGTCCTAACCCTACTAAATCTGGGTGTCTAAGTCATCCAACACCTTCTTTAGCTCCCTCTCTTCCTAGTAGTCCCATTCCTTTAGTTTCATCAATGCGTTACTTAAGGGTTATTCTTGATTCCTCTCCGTCTTTTCACCTTCACATTACTGCAGTAGTCCGACACTCCTTCTTTTTTCTTCATAGTATACGTGCCGTTCGTCCTTTCTTTTCTCCCTCTTCGTTAACCACTTTATTACTCTCTGGGGTGATTGCTAGGTTGGATTATTGTAATGATATTTGTCTCCCTCAGTCTCAATATGTAGATTACAACTTATACAAAATACAGCAGTACACATTATTTCTCATGTGTCTAGATATGAGCATGTCACTCCTCTCCTGCAGCAAAATCACTGACTCCCTTTCAGTTTCTCTGCACAGTTTAAACTTCTTTTAATTGCATATCATACACTTCATTTTGGGATTCCTCTGTATCTTGCTGATTTATTAATTTCTTGTTCCACTCATTATCTTCTCCGGGATACTCATACTTACCAATTACACCTACCATCATCTTCTCAGGCCAAATTAACCTCCACTCATTCATTTGCAGGTGCATTTTATTTTCTGACACCTGCATTATGGAATTCACTCCCCCCCCCCCCGAAATTCGGTTGGCATCTTCACTTCCCTCCTTCAAGTCCCTTAAGAACATATAAGAACATAAGATATGCCATACTGGGTCAGACCAAGGTCCATCAAGCCCAGTATTCTGTTTCCAACAGTGGCCAATCTAGGTCATATGTAGCTAGCAGTTTCCCAAAAAGACACAGGTTCCGCAATGCTTGTACTGGGTCAAGCATTGATATCCTGGGTCCCTTCTTAATAATGGTTTATGGACCGTTCCTCCAGGAACTTGTCCAAACCTTTTTTAAACCCAGCTATACTAACAGCCTTTACTACATCCTCTGGTAACAAGTTCCAGAGTTTGATTACACGTTGAGTGAAAAAAATATTTTCTTTTATTAGTCTTAAATAGTTTACCCTGTAGCTTCATTGCATGCCAATACTGAAGAAAGGTGACCCATCTTACTTTGGAAATTATTGCATGTCCCCTAGTCTTTCTATATTCTGATAAGGTAAACAATCAATCTACGTTTACCCGTTCCACTCCGTTCATTAATTTATAGACTTCTATCATATCTCCCCTCAGCCGTCTCTTTTCCAGGTTAAAGAGCCCTAACCTTTTTAGCCTTTCTTCATAGGAGTATCCTTCCAACCCCTTTACAATTTTGGTGGCTCTTCTCTGAACCTTTTCTAAAATCTCTATATCCTTTTTAAGATACGGCGACCAGAATTGCATACAATATTCAAGGTGCAGTCTCACCATGGAACAATATAGAGGCATTATAATATCTTTTGTTTTATTTTCCATTCCTTTCCTTATCATACCTAGCATTCTATTTGCTCTCTTGGCCGCGGCTGCACACTGGGCCGAGGGTTTTAACATGGTATCCACAATGACGCCTAAATCTTTTTCCTGGGTGGTGGTTCCTAATGTGGAACCTTGCATCGTGTAACCATAGTTTGGGTTGTTCTTCCCTAGGTGCATAACCTTGCACTTGTCCACATTAAATTTCATCTGCCATTTTGATGCCCAGTCTTCCAATTTATCAAGATCCTCTTGCAATTTTCCACAATCCTCTTGGGTTTTAACAACTTTAAATAGTTTTGTGTCATCTGCAAATTTGATAACCTCACTCGTTATTCCACTTTCCAGGTCATTTATGAATATGTCAAAAAGCAGCGGACCCAGCACAGATCCCTGGGGTACACCACTATTCACTTTTCTCCATTGGGAAAATTGGCCATTTAGCCCTACCCTCTGCTTTCTATCTTTTAACCAGTTCATGATCCACAATAGTACACTGCCTCCTATCCCATGACTCTTTAGTTTTGCCAAAAGTCTCTGATCAGGGACCTTGTCAAAGGCTTTCTGAAAGTCCTGATACACAATATCAACCGACTCACCTTTGTCCACCTGATTATTCACTCCTTCAAAAAAAACATAACAGATTACTAAGACAAGATCTTCCTTGTCTAAAGCCATGTTGGCTGTCTCCCATTAAGTCATGACTATCTGCATGCTGAGTAATTTTATTCTTTATGATGGTTTCTACCATTTTTCCCGGTACTGATGTCAGGCTCACCGGTCTGTAGTTTCCCGGATCACCCCTGGAAACCTTTTTAAAAATTGGTGTTACATTGGCGATCCTCCAATCTTCAGGTATTAGAGTTGATTTTAATGATAGTTCACAGATTACTAATAGCAGATCTGCAATCTCGTATTTCAGTTCTTTCAACACCCTTGGATGTATACCATCCGGCCCAGGTGATTTGCTACTCTTCAGTTTATCTAATAGTTGTAATACATCTTCCCGATGTATCGATATTTCCTTCAATTCTTCCGCACCTTGAAATACCACTTCAGTCATGGGTAACATCCCTACATCTTCCTCAGTAAAGACTGAAGCAAAGAATTCATTCAGTCTCTCCGCTATCGCCTTGTCGCCTCTTAGTGCTCCTTTAAACCCTTTGTCATCTAATGGACCAACTGACTCTCTCACAGTTTTTTTGCTACAAATGTACTTGAAAAGGTCTTTACTTCGCGTTTTTGCTTCTGCAGCTAGCTTCTTCTCAAATTCTCCCTTTGCCTGCCTTATCAATGCCTTGCATTTGACTTGCCAATACTTGTGCTGTTTCCAGCTTTCGTCGTTTGGCTCTTTTTTCCATTTCCTGAAAGATGCTTTTTTGGCAACAACAGTCTCTCTGACCTCACCTTTAAACCATGCTGGCAGTTTTTTGGACTTCCTTCCACTTTTCTTAAAGCGTGGAATGCAGCTTTTCTGAAAACAAATTTGTTTAATACTGCTTATGACTTACCTACTTAATTTGGTTGATTTGTTTGTCTTGTACGAGGTGTGATAAAAATGAAACAAGACTGTGGCAGCCACACCCATGACTCAATGCCACTCTGTTTTTCTTTTTTAGGTTTTTTTGGAAGCACACTGCTCCATTGCTTTGTCACGCAACTGGAAGTGGCAGAAATATGGAGCAAAGAATCAACTTAAAATTTCTGGTTAAGTTGGAGAAGGACCCAACTGAGTGTCTCCAACTTCTCTAAAAGGCTTATGGAGAAGATGCAATGTCAAGGCCGCAAGTGGCACAAATGCTTCAAGACTGGCCGTGAGGAGGTGGAGGATGACCCCAAGTCAGGATGGCCTTCCACGACAAAGACGGCTGAGAATATTGAGAGAGTGAACCAGATGGTGCAGAGTGATCTCAGATTGACGGTGTGGATGATGGCTGAGGAGCTCAGCCTGAACAGAGTCAATGCGGACCATCTTGGTGCAGGAGCTGGGGATGTGGAAGGTGTGCACCAAGAAGGTGCCCAGGCTTTTATCAGACAACCAGAAGGAGCACTGGGTCAATGTTTGTTGAGACTTGCTAGAGAAGATTGGAGAAGATCCAGAGTTTGTTGGCCAAGTCATCACAGGAGACGAGATTTGGGTCTTCCAGTATGACTCTGAAAGCAAGAGACAGAGCCTTCAGTGGAAGACTCGACTGTCACCCAGACCCAAGAAGGCGCGCATGTCCAAATGAAGGATCAAGGTCATGCTCATCACATTCTTTGACCAGAAGGGAGTGGTCCATCATGAGTTTGTGTCTGAGGGTCAGACAGTCAACCAGTACTTCTACCAGCAGGTCCTCAATCGCCTCTATGACTGGGTTCAGCGGAGCAGGTGGGCTCTGTGGAGAGACAAGTCATGGCTGCTCCACTACGACAATGCACCCACACACACCATGCTCAGTGTTAGGCCAACAAACAGATCACAGCTCTCGACCACTCTCCTTATTCCCCAGATCTCACACTGCGTGACTTCTGGCTTTTCCCCAGGCTGAAGACTGTGCTCAAAGGAACTCATTTCACCTCTGTAGAAGAGATCAAGGCCACTGTGACAAGGGAGCTGAGGGATCTCAAGGAGGAGGACTTTACCGAGTACTTCCATATGTGGCAGAAGCAAATGCAGAAGTGCATTAACTCTGGGGGGGATTACTTTTAAGGAGACAATGCATGATTTTTCTGTAGATTTTGTAATAAAACATTTATGAGACAGTCTTGTTTCTTTTTTGTCACACCTCGTATGTCCCTCTTTTGTTCTTTCTTTCATGTGGTTTGATTGACTCTCCACTGTCCTGTTTTTATTGGCGTTCTTTTCTCACCCTCCGCTGTCCTCCGGAGCTCCCCCGATCGGGGTAGAGCACCCGAGCAGGAAGTCCTCCTGTTTGGAAGCTCCTGCCCAATCGGGGCAGTGGGAGCAACAAAGGCCGGCAATAAAAGGGCCGCCCCAGCACAAAAGAGCCGCAGCAGCCTCCGACACCCTCCGCTGTCCTTCGGAGCTCCCCTGATCGGGGTAGAGTGCCTGAGCAGGAAGTCCTCCTGCTCAGAAGCTCCTGCCCAATCAGGGCAGTGGGAGCAACAAAGGGCCGGCAATAAAAGGGCCGCCCCAGCACAAAAGAGCTGCAGCAGCCCCCGACACCCTCCGCTGTCCTCCGGAGCTCCCCCGATCGGGGTAGAGTGCCAGAGCAGGAAGTCCTCCTGCTCGGAAGCTCCTGCCCAATTGGGGCAGTGGAAGCAACAAAGGGCCATCAATAAAAGAGCCGCCCCAGCACAAAAGAGCCGCAGCAGCCTCCGACACCCTCCGCTGTCCTCCGGAGCTCCCCCGATCGGGGTAGAGCGCCCGAGCAGGAAGTCCTCCTGCTCGGAAGCTCCTGCCCAATCGGGGCAGTGGGAGCAACAAAGGGCCGGTAATAAAAGGGCCACCCCAGCACAAAAGAGCCGCTGCAGCCTCCGACACCCTCCGCTGTCCTCTGGAGCTCCCCCGATCGGGGTACAGCGCCCGAGCAGGAAGTCCTCCTGCTCGGAAGCTCCTGCCCAATCGGGGCAGTGGGAGCAACAAAGGGCCAGCAATAAAAGGGCCGCCCCAGCTGGGCGCGCCCACGCCTGGCGGGCCCGAACCTGAGGGCCTCTCCAGAGAGCCCTTAGGCGTGGCCACAGAAGCAGCAGCAAGAAAAGCCACCACATTACATCAAACAAAGGAATAGCAGCCTCGACCAGACAAAACAGAAGACCTGACCAGAAAGGACAACCAGAGCCTCAACAACCTCGATACCCCAGTAAGTCACCACAATCCATCATGGCCACAGCAACCTACCTGCCAATATTCCTCTTCATAACACAACTCTTCCCACAGCACACAGAAACACACTACACACATTCAGAAACCATATGGACAACAACAACCATGCCTACCTACCTCCCCCTGCAACACACCACCCAGAGCTCTCTCACGAAAGGCAAATGCAACAGACACACAATCCAAAAGAACAACCCGCACCCAAACATGAAAGCAAACCACAAGGAACCTAGCACACCAAACACCACCTCCATAGAGCTCATAAACACCAGATCAGTAAGAAACAAAATAAACACAATCAGAAACCACATAGAGGACCAACAACCTGACATCCTCTGCATCACAAAAACTTGGCTTACCCCCACTGACAATGTCCTCCTCAATCAGCTACTCCCCCCTACATACTCAGCCTTTAACAGCCCATGCACACACAGAAGAGGAGGCGGGGTTCTGATCATTGGAAAGAACACCCTAAAACTGAAGACTCTCACCTCACAAGACTCAGACCAATGCAACACAATTGCTATAGGAAACAAGCAAATAGCCCTGTGCCTCATCTACAGAGCCCCCCATGCTCCAACAGAGGAACTAGCATCCACGCTAGAGACGGTATGTGCAATCAACACAAACCACAAACCACTAATTTTACTGGGCGACTTCAACCTCAGCTCTACAACCAGCAAGGACAAGGAAACCTTCATGCAAGCAATGGACTCCTTACACTACACGCAAATAATCAACACCCCGACGCACAGACATGGATCTTCAGCGGACCTCATATTCGCCCCAACCACATAATCAACAAAGGTGGCATCTCATCACCCACAGTCACCCCAGTGCCCTAGTCGGACCACTACTGAATCAAAATAAAAATCACAAACCAAAGGGAGAGAAATGACAAGACACAAAACATACCACATGGACAAAGAAGATTCAAAGCCTTCGACAAGGACCAATTCCTACAAGACACACTACCCCACCTCGACCCTGGAATGCATGATCTGAACAAACAAGTAAACAAATGGAACAGTATCATCAATGCAGCAGCCAAAGCCAACAAACCCAAAACAGGGACAACAACTAACTCCAAAAGACAACACACCCCATGGTACTCCAAAGACATACGCAATGCAAAAAGAAGCCTGAGGAAGATAGAACGCTGCTGGAGACGCTCTTAATCTCCCTCCACCCAGGCCTTATACCTAACCAAACAAAGGAACTACAATGAACTCATCAACCAAACAAAAAGAGAACACCATACAAACACCATTCAGAAGGCTTACAACAAACCCAGAGAGCTATTCGCAATAGTAAAGAATCTAACCAATGAACCAAATCGTGAAAAAGACATACAGATCGACCCACAAACATTTGCTGATCACCTCCAAGATAAGCTAGGCGTCTTACCACAACAAACAATGGAAGGAACCACCATCCCAACCATTCCCACCATAACATGGAACAATTTCAGCACTCCATCCACGAGGCAGCTCTCAGATATCATCACCGCGCTCAACACAAGTACTGCACCAACAGACCCATGCCCGATCACTTGGATCAAGGCAACAAAGGAGAGCTTCCTCAGCCTCATCCACAACATGGTAAGCAACTCTCTGGTGCAAGGAACCATGCCAGCCCAGCTGAAACTAGCCACAATAAGGCCGATCCCAAAGAAAACCACACTAGACAAAAGCAATCCAGCAGCCTACAGACCTATCTCCAGCATACTACTTCTGGCCAAAATCATAGAAAAGGCCGTGCAACAACAGCTACAGGACCATATCGACACACATGCCCCACTGGACATACATCAACATGGCTTCCGCCAAAATCACGGAGTCGAAACACTACTGTTATACCTATTCAATGACATAATCCAAACCATGGACAGCCTCAAACAAGGAACACTAATGATCTTCCTAGACATCTCAGCTGCTTTTGACACGGTAAACCACAAGATCCTCCTAACCAGACTTCAGAACATTGGAATAACCGGCACCGTCTTAAAATGGTTCAACTCATACCTAACAGACAGGCAGTTCCAGGTCAAGATCGGATCCAACATTTCACAACCCGCAATCATCAAACAAGGGGTGCCACAAGGATCCGCACTATCCTCACTGCTATTCAACCTATACATCCAACCAATCTGCAACATCATGAAAGCACACGAAATAAACTACACTATCTATGCAGACAACATCATGATATACACCACAATCAACCTCGACAGCCCCGACTACACCAAAATAACAGACTGTCTCAACAGCATGTCCAAATGGCTCCTGCACAACAACCTAGCCATAAACTACAACAAGACAGAAGCACTCATCATCACACAAAACACCAACTTCAACCTCCCACCATTCATCAACATCAACAACACAGCAATACCACTGAAAAATGAAGTGAAATACCTCGGAATAACACTTGACAGAGAACTGAACTTACAATCACACATCAGAAAAACCACCAAAAATGCATACTACAAGATGAGAATAATCAGACACCTCAAGCCACTACTCACACAAGACCACTTCCGCACAGTCTGCCAAGCACTGATAACCCCCATCCTTGACTTCTGCAACCTGATCTATAATGGCATGCCAAAACAAGCACTCAGACCACTACAGATGGCTCAAAACACAGCAGCCAGAATAATCACTGGTTCATCAAAGCATGACCACATCACCCCCATCCTGAAGGACCTCCACTGGCTCCCAATCAACTACCGCATCAAATACAAAATGATACTAAACATATTCAGAATCAAACACAAGAGCTCTGCCCTCAGCCTCCAACCCCTCATACTTCCTGACGCCAGCACTAGACCTAGAAGAAAGGCTACAGCAGACACACTCAACACTCCAAGCAACTACACAAAAGCATCCAAATCCACCACACAAAGAGCCCTATCAATGGCGGCTCCAGCAATATGGAACACACTCCCAGATGAGCTACGGTCAACTGAAGTCCCAAAGGTCTTCCGAAAACCCCTAAAGACATTGCTCTTCACTGAGCACTACGGCCCAAGCAGATAGCCAGTTTATACAGACTCGGACCAAGCCCATAACGGAATATCAGACTCGGTCTCAAGATCTTCCACAGAATGCCACAGAGACAGCAAAACACATGTATATAGATGTAATATCTCATGTTGTAAATAGCTCACGCATGTATGGATATGTATATAACTGTAGAAACTACACGTTGTAAATAGCTCACACTAATCAGCTCACCTACACCCACACACCTCAGTGTACGTAAACATACCAACACAAGCACCAATGTCACTGATTGTTTGCTGTGTACACCGCCTTGATTAAAGGATAAGGTGGGATAGAAATACCCTTTAAATAAATAAAATAAATAAAATAGACATGGTTGTACAACACTGTGCTGAGACACCTTGAAGGGTGATCTATCAAATAATTAAACCATAACCATAATCATGGGGCGAGAAGATCTCTTAGATTCTTATTTTGATTACAATCAACATCTTGTCTCTGAATCATTAATGGTCCTCTAAAATATTCCAATGTCTCCTAAGAATCTCTGGAATATAACCAAACATGCTTGAAAATTTCATTGTACAAAGGTGGAGTCAGAGGGCCTTGTAATTCCTCACATTTAGCTGGCCTGGCTTGGGAATAGCCAGATAAAGTGTAGTCTTTTGGCTAGTCTCTTTTTGCAAACCTACTATTCATATCTTTTGCCTGCTTATCAAATTCCTCAATAGTAGTGCATAAGGTCTTCTTTAAGCAACTGGTATGGAAACAGTCATATTGAAGGAGCTTGTTTCTATCTGTGGGCTTCCTGAAAATGCTGGTTCTAAAACCATGCTATATTTATGGCAGGTCTGAGTGCTCTCAGCGAAGTATAATAGATATGATTTAATGTTGTGGAGTTAAAATTCATGGTGGCTATGAATTTTTGTTGCTGGTTGCATGGAATACAGTTTATCTGGACTCTATGCTCCTTTTACAGAATAAAGTGTTCCAATGAACATGAATAGATCGCTGTTTCTTTGGATAATTTGTAAATCAATGTTGTACGATTTGACAGGCTATATTCATTGTTTTTAAGTGTTCCTAGTGTGCATTGGAAGTTATATCTCCAGCGTTATTGGTGCCATATAGACTATATTTATAACCTGTTTCTTTTCTATATTTGATTTGCTGTCTATTATTTATTATGCTTTATTTCCTCTTCATTATTATCAAATGATATATTATACAATTTTTAAATTATTATTTTTATTTGTTATATTAAGGTACATAGTTGGCATTCAGAAGTGGACCTTCTGTATCCATTTGGTATATATTATGTATGTTACTATTCAATCTATGCTGCCTTATGTTTTATGTTGCAAAAACTTAAACATGTTATGTTATGGTATGGTATATTATGAATCATACGGCTTACATCTCTGTTGTATATATTGTAAACTCCCTAGGAAGACAGTTGCTACTGGCTGAAGGGAAGGAGATGGATGAACTACTGATGAACAGATGATCTTCAGACACGGAGCCTATGGAGGTCAAGGCCTAGGAAATAGAGGAAGCCATGGAGGAGAAGGATGAAAGGCCAGCAGCAACTTTCCCACCCTCTATTTCATCTACCCGTGGAGTGCTGTTGGCCCTGGCAGTGCCAGTATCACTTTCTACCTCCTCACCACTTATCACACTAGCAACCTCTTTGACATCCTCTTGGGCCATTAAAATTTCAATATCTGATGCTTCTGATGCACATCTTACCCATGTGGAGTCCTCAGATTCTGTACTTACAAAGACCATCTCCACACACTTTTTAGCAGGGAATATAATGTGCATGCTCCTCTGCTCAGTTACCTTCACCTGCTGCTTCTCTCATGCCTCTCTATTGCCTCAAGCTCCCCCTGCCCTCTGTGGAGATTGATTGATTTACCATCCTTATATACCGATAATTATAACAAGTTAGACATTGCATTTGAATCAATACAGTACAGTTTTGCCCATCATAAAATACCTACTTCCCCATTAAACTCAATCAATTTCCTACTCTCCAATCAGGGCTGTACCAAGGCCTGTGTGAGTGGTGCGGCCGCATGGGGTGCAAGCACAGAAAGGGTGCTGATATCATCACAAGGCTTCCAGGAAGTTCAAAAAGAGTGACTTACTCAACATGACTGGTTGGAAAAGGACACCAGATTCATTAGTTGCACAGGGCGCATTTCTAGCTTGGTACAGTCCAGTCTCCAATCTTACCCTTCTAAATAAAAGCCTTCTTAAAAAAATGAGATGACACTAGACTCCTCCTCTTTCACAGTTGCACCAGAATCTGCAGCTCTTTCTGCTATCCCTCTAAAGATGTCTCTATTTAGTTTCATCAGCAGACTATAGTAGGTTGTAAACATACTCTGGGAACGACCTGCCTCTTTGTGCATACTTATGCCAGTGTTGCATCTTACCTCTCTTCTTTCATTCTACGACCATTTAATTTACCACACTTATCCTTCACAAACATTATGATATGATCAGACTAGATTCTCAGCTCTTGGAAACAGGGACTGTCTGTCTTTTACCAGCATCTACCACCCACCAGGCCTTTGATGCTCATGAGGACCAACACCTCAAATATGCTGTATCATATATTTGCCCTGGGATCACCTGCCGCAGGTCCTAGAGTACTCAGTGATCTGCCTTCCAGAAGCCATTTGAAGTACTAATGTTCATAATGGACTGGGTTCTCAACACTTGTGGACAGAGACTGTCTGTCTTTTACTACCCTCCACCATCAGCTAGGCTTCTGATGCTCAAGAGGGCTATCACTCCAACTGTGCTATGTCAGATATTTGTCCCAGTCTGACGTGATGTAGGCCCTGAAGTGCCCAGTGACCTCACCTCCCTCCTCTCACTGTTCAACTGAAATAAAAAAAATGTCAAATATAAAAATTCCCAATTCCTTAGGTTGCTTAATCGTTTTCTTATAATTTAGTTTATTTCTACTGGGTTATGACTTTTCTGTCTATCCTCTGACTGTAGGATGGAATAGTTACAGGAAGGTGCCCATCCCTCCCCCACCCAAATGGCTGCTGTTACAATAGATGAAAAAGGCATTGGCAAGGCATTGATAAGGCAGGCAAAGGGAGAATTTGAGAAGAAGCTTGCTGCGGAAGCAAAAACGCGAAGTAAAGACCTTTTCAAGTACATTTGTAGAAAAAAACCTGTGAGAGAGTCAGTTGGTCCATTAGATGATAAAGGGGTTAAAGGAGCACTAAGAGGCGACAAGGCGATAGCGGAGAGACTGAATTAATTTTTTGCTTCGGTCTTTACTGAGGAAGATGTAGGGATGTTACCCATGACTGAAGTGGTATTTAAAGGTGCGGAAGACTTGAAGGAAATATTGATACATCGGGAAGATGTATTGCAACTATTAGATAAACTGAAGAGTAGCAAATCACCTGGACTGGATGGTATACGTCCAAGGGTGTTGAAAGAACTGAAATATGAGATTGCAGACCTACTATTAGTAATCTGTGAACTATCATTAAAATCATCTCTAATACCTGAAGATTGGAGGATCGCCAATGTAACACCAATTTTTAAAAAGGGTTCCAGGGGTTATCCTGGAAGCTACAGACCGGTGAGCCTGACGTCAGTACCGGGAAAAATGGTAGAAACCATCATAAAGAATAAAATTACTCAGCATGTAGATAGTCATGACCTAATGGGAGACAGCCAACATGGCTTTAGACAAGGAAGATCTTGTCTTACTAATCTGTTATGGTTTTTTGAAGGAGTGAATAATCAGGTGGACGAAGGTGAGTCGGTTGATATTGTGTATCTGGACTTTCAGAAAGCCTTTGACAAGGTCCCTCATCAGAGACTTTTGGCAAAACTAAAGAGTCATGGGATAGGAGGCAGTGTACTATTGTGGATCAGGAACTGGTTAAAAGATAAAAAGCAGAGGGTAGGGCTAAATGGCCAATTTTCCCAATGGAGAAAGGTGAATAGTGGTGTACCCCAGGGATCTGTGCTGGGTCCGCTGCTTTTTGACATATTCATAAATGACCTGGAAAGTGGAATAACGAGTGAGGTTATCAAATTTGCAGATGACACAAAACTATTTAAAGTTATTAAAACCCAAGAGGATTGTGGAAAATTGCAAGAGGATCTTGATAAATTGGAAGACTGGGCATCAAAATGGCAGATGAAATTTAATGTGGACAAGTGCAAGGTTATGCACCTAGGGAAGAACAACTCAAACTATGGTTACACGATGCAAGGTTCCACATTAGGAACTACCACCCAGGAAAAAGATTTAGGCGTCATTGTGGATACCATGTTAAAACCCTCGGCCCAGTGTGCAGCAGCGGCCAAGAGAGCAAATAGAATGCTAGGTATGATAAGGAAAGGAATGGAAAATAAAACAAAAGATATTATAATGCCTCTATATCGTTCCATGGTGAGACCGCACCTTGAATATTGTGTGCAATTCTGGTCGCCGTATCTTAAAAAGGATATAGCGATTTTAGAAAAGGTTCAGAGAAGAGCCACCAAAATGGTAAAGGGGATGGAAGGATACTCCCATGGCCGGCCCGTCTATTGAGCAAGAATGTTTTTTGCACAGGGCCCCGCGTTTCAGGGGGCCCTGCGCAAAGAACATTCTGCTTTTTTTCAAAATTAAGTTAAAAAAAAAAAAGCTGGCTGCTACTGCTGCCACTGCCGCCGCTGCAGCGGCAGAATGGAGTGTCCTGTGGGGCCCCCTCTGCCCGGCTGAGCTCTCCCTCTGTGACGGTTGAGCCCCTCTGTGCCGGCTTTCAGATACGCGAAGGGAGAGTGTCTCTCTTGCGTCTCTGTTAAGCCTGCAGGTGCAGATGGGAAATTTCCCATCAGCCCCTGCGGGCTTAACAGAGACGCAGGGGAGACACTCTCCCTTCGCGTATCTGAAATCCGGCACAGAGGGGCTCAGCCGTCGCAGAGGGAGGGAGGGAGGGACTCAGCCGGGCAGAGGGGGCCCCACGGGACACTCCATTCTGCTGCTGCTGCGGCGGCAGCGGCAGCGGTAGCAGCCAGCTTTTTTTTTTAAAATGTTCCTTGAACCGATGAGGGGGGGGGGTTAGGACTGGTAATGGGCTATGGAGGGGGTTAGGACTTGATTTGATGTGGGCTGTGGGTTGATGGGGGGGTTAGGACTGGTAATGGGCTATGGGGGGGGCTAGGACTGGAAATGGGCTGGTAGGGATAAGACTGGAGGTGGTCTGAACGCGATAGGACTGGTAATGGGCTGTGGGCTGTTGGGGGGGTTAGAACTGGTAATGGGCTTTGGGCTGATGGGGGCTGTCTGGTAATGGGCTATGGGGGGTTAGGACTGTTAATGGGCTTTGGGGGGCTAGGACAGGAACTGGGCTTAAGGGGAGGGTTAGGACTGGTAATGGGCTGTGGGCTGATGGGGGCTGTCTGGTAATGGGCTATGGGGGGTTAGGACTGGTAATGGGTTATGGGGGGGGCCCAGGACAGGAAATGGGCTGATGGGGAGGGGTTAGAACTTGAGGTGGGCTGATGGGGTTAGGACTGGTAATGGGCTGTGGGCTGATGGGGGCTTAGAACTGGTAATGGGCTATGGGGGGTTAAGACTGGTAATGGGCTTTGGGCTGATGGGGGCTGTCTGGTAATGGGCTATGGGGGGTTAGGACTGATAATGGGCTATGGGGGGGCTAGGACAGGAAATGGGATGATGGGGAGGGGTTAGGACTTGAGGTGGGCTGATGGGGTTAGGACTGGTAATGGGCTGTGGGCTGATGGGGGGGTTAGGACTGACAATGGGCTATGGGGGGCTGACTGGAAATGGGCTGGTGGGGGGTTAGGACTGGTAATGGGTTATAGGGGGGGGGCTTTAACTGAAAATGGGGTGATGGGGGGTTAGGACTGGAAGTGGGTTGATGGGGGGGCTAGGACTGGTATTGGGTTGGGGGGTTGCTAGGACTGGAAATGGGCTGATGGGGGGCTAGGACTGGAAATGGGCTGATGCAGGGACTAGAAGGGAATGGATGCTGGGTGAGGCTGGAACTAGAAGGGAGCTGATGTTGGGGGAGGATTAGAATGGGATGGGGCTGGGAGAGTAAAATGGAAAGGGGAAAAATAT
Source organism: Ichthyophis bannanicus (assembly GCA_033557465.1). Taxonomy (NCBI): domain Eukaryota; kingdom Metazoa; phylum Chordata; class Amphibia; order Gymnophiona; family Ichthyophiidae; genus Ichthyophis; species Ichthyophis bannanicus. Next base: position 417,992,432 of record CM066033.1, read on the forward strand.
TTTGTGTGGGAGGGATGAAAAATCTACAATTGGCCGGGTATTGGGAGAGTAAGTGGGGATTGAGGATGGAGGGGTAAAATTTGAGTGGATGAAATAGGAATGAGGAAAGAGCAAAAGGAGAAATATTAGTATGTTAAAGCAGTTGTAGAGAGAGAATGGAAAAAAAACTAGGAGAGAAGAAAGGACAAATGGACAGCAGACGATGGAGAGTTAGCAGAAGACACGAAGAAACCAGAAGAAAGTGGCTGGAGCAATTGCAGCTGAAAAAAAGTGCACAAAAGATAGAAAAATATCTCTTTATTTTGAATTTATTAATTGGAATATGTCAGCTCTGGTAAATGTGCATCATTAACGTCTGTGCTTTGTTTAGTACAAGAGCAAATTAATGTATAGTTTTATTTCTACAGTGTTGTACATTCCAAGTTTGGCTTTTGGGATTCCCAGTTTAATTATTGTCGTCCTGTTTCTAAATTGTGATTCCTTGTTTGGTGATGGTTTATGTTCTGTTCATGTGTAACTGAGCTGAGGTATTCTGTTTATATAATTCCTATTTGACATTGCCACTTGTTCTCTTTCCCCAGTAGGTCATGTATTGGTATTCTCTGAAATGTATTGGTTTAATATTTGCATGTTTCCTTTTGATAGGTAGGGTTTGGTGCTTTGTGAGTCCTGGTAGTGCTGTTAGGATATGGCGGGTTTGCTATGGGTTCTAAATGGGAAGTGTTTGTAGTAGTTCCTATTGTGTCTGGCGGTTGGCACTGGATTATAGTGATGTAGAAATCTTTTAGTCTTTCTTTATTCATACACTCATTAAGAGGCATGTTTACTAAAAGTTAGTATATGGTAACATTATGCAAATATTTATGCAAATGAGGCCCCTTATGCAAATGAGGCCCCGCACCGAGTCTCCGCACATGGCCCCGCACCCCCCTTGGTCCGCTTCTGGATACTCCTATGAAGAAAGGCTAAAAAGGTTAGGGCTCTTTAACCTGGAAACGAGACGGCTGAGTGGAGATTTGATAGAAGTCTATAAATTAATGAACGGAGTGGAACGGGTAAACGTAGATCGATTCTTTACCTTATCAGAATATAGAAAGACTAGGGGACATGCAATGAAGCTACAGGGTAAACTACTTAAGACTAATAAAGAAAATATTTTTTCACTCAATGTGTAATCAAACTCTGGAATTTGTTACCGGAGGATGTAGCAAAGGCTGTTAGTGTAGCTGGGTTTAAAAAAGGTTTGGACAAGTTCCTGGAGGAAAGGTCCATAAACCATTATTAAGAAGGGACCCAGGATATCAATGCTTGAACCAATACAAGCATTTTGGAACCTGTGTCCCTTGGGGAAACTGCTAGGTACATATGACCTAGATTGGCCACTGTTGGAAACAGAATACTGGGCTTGATGGATCTTGGTCTGACCCATTATGGCATATCTTATGTTCTTATGTAAGATTGTTACAAAAAATAATTCCACTGCCTCCTATGACTGTGGGATGGAACAGATGAATACAGTAATCTCAGCTTGTCTTTCCCCAGTGCCACTGCCTACTACTAAATCTGTTGTACACATACTCGGGACACACTAGTGCATGATGCACACCAACGGGCTCAATTGAAAAAATAAGATTTGACAGTTGGTAAGAACAGAACTTTCCTAGCATCTTTCTGCCTTTCCTGTTTCCCCCCCCCCCCCCCCAAGACACTTCCTGCAAGAACTGGTAGGAAGCCCTGCAAAATTCTCAGACTTCTAAAACCAGACATAGCAGCATTCTTAAGCTTAAGAAAGGGAGGGAAGAAAGTGCTCCCTGCAATATATATGTTTTTTCAATATTTTCAACCCAAGCTGAGCATCACTTCCTTACTCCTTCAAAGTCACACATAAAATGGCTATCTGGGGCTTGTGATGGTCTGTGTCTTGCAGCCCTGCCTAAAATCATGACCCAAGGGATTTTCATAACTCGGGCAGTAATTTGTTTCTTTGGCTGCTTGCAAAGATTTCCCAGCATGGTTGACTGAAAAGCCTCATACTGCATGCTGGTCACTTCCTCCTCCCCTTCCCCTCCCCCCTCCCACCCCCCCCCCCCCCCCCTCCCGACCTTCTTCCCTGATCAGATTTGCTTCAGTGTGTCTGGCTGCATGTGCAGAAAATGACAAGAAAGTTCATAAATGCTGATTCATCCAAATGTGCCGAACATATACACAGTCAGTTAGACCCATAGCTAACAGAATTTGCCAATTTTCATTGATTTTACCATATGATAACTAATGCATATACCTTGTAGGAAGTATAGTGATGTTTTAGGGCCCGGTTTAATATTGCTTTTTCACAAATAGGGTTGGTCTGTGTGAGTCCTGACAGTACTAATATGGTATGACAGGTCTGATATAGGTTCAGAATGTGATTTTGTATTATTTCATAATATTGTGTCTGGCAGTGAAGCAAAGTTATATTGCTGGTAAAGATATATGATGTCCAATTATGTATTTGCTTCCACAAAATAAGTGATCTAAAACATTTTCTTGTTGGATTCTTAAACACCACCTCAGTTATAATCTTTGATAGTTTATAATGTCCACCTTAATGTTTATTTTACCCAAAAATCACCTTAAGACTTACATTCTAAATAATTTTTTCTTGAAATAACTCCTATAATCATTTTAAAAAAATTCAACATATTGCCTAACACAGCACTATTTTTTCAGGCCATACAACATCTCACTCCCACATCAGCGGCTACTTATCTTATCTTGGTGCTTTCATCTTCATATTCCACAACAATGGCTTATATTATGCAGTCCAACTCATTGTTCGCACCTTTCAGAAGGCTACCAACAAACTTCCTCTTCCGATTTTCAAAGCAAAGAATGCCAATCTAATTCTTCATTTAATCCACCTGGGACCACCATCTGAAGCGGAAAAATCAAATTCTGTTCCCTGTAATTCACTCATTTCTCCTGATTCCCCCCCCCCCTTCCCCCCAAGGGTGTTATCCCATCTGCGATTCTCCACCTGATTTTTCAAGAGCATCATTTTTTTCAATACAATCTTGCACAAATGGAGCAGATCATTTTTTAGTCTTCATACCAGATTGATGTTCTGTCAGATGAGTTTTAACTTACCTTTTAGTTTGCCTTGGGAGGGGGCTGCCACCTGGGTGTTCTGGTTCTTTTCATTACCTAGCATTACCTTTATCCCATCTCCCTCATTCCCTGCTTGCACCCTGAAGCTTGATACCAGCTTACAGAAGGAGAGTAAGGTTAGTGGTACAATGATCCAAGCATTCTTTAACCTTCCTTTCTTGTTGCCAGTGTCTCTCCCTCCTCTTTCAAACCTGTTTGAACCATGAGGTGCACTGTAGAAGTCTATTGTGCACTGTGTGGGCCAAACAATTGATCTACGTTGTGAACTCCATGGGCAGGAAAAGAACTGTGAGCAGGAAGAGTGCATTACAGAAACACTGGGCTTGATGTACCACTATGTGCACTCTCTTTGGAGGAAAGAGGGATGTCCTCATTGGAACTCAGGAGCCGGAGATCTTCACTATGGGCCCGATTCTAATAGGTGAATAGCAGGACAATAGATTTGCTGCCCCACTATCTGCCCTGGTAGTCTGACCCGTCTTTATGGGTTGGCACTATGGTACTCTGCCAGGGGCCCCGTGCATCTAAGAGGCCCCGCTCACTCCAGCAGCTGCTTGTTGTAATGTTTTAGTTTTATAAGTCCTTTTTATGTTTAAGACATTTGAAGTTTAATTTTTTTTATTATGTTATTTCTTTACTTATTCTAGTTTCAATTTATTTTTTTTTACATTTTTATTTTACACTCAAAAAGTTTTTTAAAGTTATTTTTGAATGTTTCGGTCCTTCGTTCAGCTTGTTCGGTGTTCCTGAACTAGGGTTGCCAACTGGCCGGTTTTCAGCCGGCCTGGCCGGTTTTTCCATGGCCAGGCTGGCTGCCGGCGCAGAGGCAAAACCAGCCCTTGAAAAGCCAGTTTTTTTGCTCTGGCCGCAAGATCGGGAGCGGCCAGAGCAAAAAAAACAGCTTTTCTCCCAACCCGGAGGGCTTCAGAGGGAGACGGGGAAGCCCGCGCGAGGCCCCGGCTCCCTCTGTACAGCCGCCAGCGTGAAGAGCCTTTACCTTCACGCTGGCGGCTGTTCCTGTGAAGCCGCGATTGGTGGGAAAGGTTAAAAGCAATGCCCTTTAACCTTTCCCAGCATTCGCGGCTTCACAGGAACAGCCGCCAGCGTGAAGGAAAAGGCTCTTCACGCTGGCAGCTGTTCAGAGGGAGCCGGGGCCTCGCGCGGGCTTCCCCAGCTCCCTCTAATGCCTCAGACAGCCGCGGTTTTGTGGGGGGAGGCCAAGGACTGCCTGGGCTGTTGATGGGGGAGGGGGCCTGGACTGGAAAAGGGCTAGGAGGGGGAATTTGACTGGAAATGGGTTGTGATGGGGGGGGGACCTGGACCGGAAAAGGGCTATGGGGGGGGGGACTTGGACTGGAAAGAAATGGGCTGTGATGGGAGGGGACCTGGACTGTAAAAGGGCTATGTGGGGGGGGGGGGCAAGGGGAGGGAAAGGGGGTTTGGTGGGGAGGGGGACCGGGACAGGAACAGGGCTGGGGGGGGGGACTTGGCCTGGAACTGGGCTATGGTGGAGGGAGGGGGAACTTGGACTGGAAATAGGCTGTGATTAGGGGGTACATGGACTGGAAATGGGTTGTGAAGGGGGGACAGACCTGGACTGGAAAAGGGCTATGGGGGGCATTGGACTGGAAAGAAATGGGCTGTGATGGGGAGGGGGACCTGGACTGTAAAAGGGCTATGTGGGGGGGGAAACATGGACTGGAAATGGGTTTTGATGGGGAGGCGGACCTGGACTGGAAAGGGCTATGGGGGGGGGGGGACATGGACTGGAAATGGGTTGTGATGGGGAGGGGGACCTGGACTGGAAAAAGGCTATGGGGGGGGGACTTGAACTGGAAATGGGCTATGGTGGAGGGAGGGGGAACTTGGACTGGAAATAGGCTGTGACTAGGGGGGCTAGGACTGCAAATGGACTGTGATGGTGGGGGGGGGGTAGGACTGCAAATGGGCTGTAATGGTGCGGGGGGACTCGGACTGCAAATGGGATGTGATGGGGGGGGCCTAGGACTGGAAATAGGCTGTGATGGGGGACTTGGACTGGAAATGGGCTGTGATGGGGGGGGGGGCTAGGACTGGAAATGGTCTGTGATGTGAGGGCTAGCACTGGAAATGGGCTGATGAAGAGCTGGAATAGGACTGGAAATGGGCTGATGTGGGGCATGGGAGAATGGGATTAGAAGGGAGTGGATGCTGGGTGGGTCTAGAACTATAAGGGAACTGATTTTGGGGGAGGACTAGAATAGATGGGGAATGAAAATGGAGAGGGGAAAGGATATTTTGTGTGGAAGAAAAGTCTATGATGGGCTGGGTATTGGGAGAGTGAGGGGCTTGAGAATGGAAGGGTGAAATTTAAATGGATGATAAAGGAATAAGGAAAGAATTGGGGGAAAGAGCAAAAGGGAAACAATCAGTATGTTAAAGCAGAAATAGAGAGAGAATGGAAAACATCTAAAGAGAAGAAAGGACAAATGGATAGCTCGCAGAAGACACGAAGAGAAACCAGAAGAAAGTGACTGGAGCAATTGCAACTGAAAATAAAACGCCCAAACAGAAGGTAGAAAAATACTTTTTATTTTGAATTTATTAGCTGGAATATGTTTGGTCTGGGAAGTGTGTATTGATAACATCTTTGCGTTTTTGTTTAGTGCAAGAGGAAATTACTTTATAGTTTTATTTCTCCAGTGTTGTACATTTCATGTTTGGATTTTGGGGTTCCCAGTTTAATTATTATATGACCAAGGAAGTTAGCCTACACGTATCCTCGGTAATTTTTGTGGGTGGGGCTGGGGGCGGGGCAGGGGTGGGACTAGGGGCGGAGAATGGGTGGAGCATGGCGAGCCACAGGTGTCGGGTTTTTCTCAGTGAAAAAGTTGGTAACCCTATCCTGAACAGTAGAATGTAGACCGGGAACCAGGCTATCATAATCTACTTCCGGTTTAACTTGTAAACACTGAAAGATGCTGACACCTCACCTGACAGCGTAACATTTAATTTAAATAATATTAAATAGTATTAAGCTACAAAGAAGTCTGAAGGTCTGATATGTTCTATAATATAATATATATGTTTTCTATTCTTTGTAATGTAAATGTAATGTAAACACAAGTTTTGTCACAGTCGTCTGCTATTACTAAGTTTTGCTGGTTTAATTTAACTGTGTCTGTGTGGTTAGTTTTACTGGTTACCGTAATATTAACTTGCTTATATATTTTATATTACAGATTATATAACAAAACTACATTTAATATAACAGCATGACTTCAAGGGAGTGCGACATAAACCACAATTAGAAGTCTGGTTGGCAAAAATGCCATGAACAGGCGCAGCAGGATGCTGCTGCTATAACTGGAATGCGGTCAATTATGACGTGCTTTGGGCAGAAAACTCAGCCCTGCATGACCGCTCCAGCTCAGGAGGCTGAGGTAGGAGTAGATGTCGCTTTAATGACTGCGACTACTAACATAAATGAGACAGCAGTTAAAACTGAAGAGAAAATGGAAGTGGACCGTCTGCCATTCCAGCAGGCAGAAGATGCTTCAACGGACATTACCGAGTTTCTAGAACATGATGATGTTTCAGTTCGGTGTCTTTCTGCTGTCTGCTACTCTACAGACTTCGGCGAATGGCCCATCAAGATTGTCGACGACATGCGCGAGTACTGGGCGACAGCAGGTAGTGCGCAATGTGCCCACTGGGACTCAGATTTCACTCCAACCAGAACTGTCTGTGCAACCGATGAAAAACCAAGGAAATGCTCTTGTGACCTGTTCAAAACAACTCATCCGCTGTCAAAGGAACCTATCGATGATGACTGGCTTTGCTATTCACCATCTAAGCTTCGTTAATTTTGCTTTCCATGCAAGCTAATGTCACCATAAGTTGTAACCTTCGGCACAAAAGGTTTTTGCAACTGGAAGCATAAGAAGCAACAAATCATGGAGCACGAGGTCAGTTCTACTCATCGAGTATCCGTGATTAAACTGCTAACACAGCAAAACATGTTGATCAGGCACTAGTAAAGCAACATTTAATTTAATTAATTTAATTAACAGATTTTTTATATACCGCTCCTTCCATTGATCAGATGCGGTTCCCATAGAACAACAATAAACAGAGCGAGCTGTTTTTACATATAACAATTTGAAACTTGGAAATTACAGGTAACAATTAACAATTAGTGAACTATGTACAAATGAACAGGATATAACTATATACAGAGTTATTTGTTATACAAGTGTCCTCAATACATTGTTTTATGGTTACAGTACTTCATTCCTTTGTTGAAAAATGTATTATCTGGAGTAGGATTATCCTTTATCTAGCTGAGGGGTGAGAGGTGAGTTCGTCAAGGGTCCATAGTGCATTGTGAATAGGTGTGTTTTAAGTTTTTTCCTAAACTCCATGATTTCAGGTAATTGTCTTAATTCTATTGGGATTGTGTTCCACAAGATGGGGGCTGCATGGGAGAAGGCTTTCTTGTTTGTGGATTTTTTGGCCCTAATGAATTCTTTTGGTGTTGTTAGTTTATTTAACTGGTCTCTCCTTTGGAGATTATGGGTGGATTCTATTTTGATGAGGTTATTTATGGTCGGGGGTGCTGTTTTAATTATGGCTTTGTATGTGGTTAAGAGAGTTTTGTAATCTATACGGCTTTGAACATGACAAACAACGTGAGTATTTGCTTGCTGTTGTCAAGAAGTTGTTTGAAACTATTTCCTTTTTATCTGAACATGGTCTGGCCTTTGGAGGTGACAACCAGATCATTGGCTCTGCCCATAATGGCAATTATTTGGGAATCCTTGAACTTATATCAAAATTTGATCCCTTCATGGCACAACACCTGCAGATGCATGCTAACAAGGAAAAAGGACACACTTCATACCTGTCTGCCAACATCTGCAATCAACTAATTCAGCTGATTGGCCAGTCAGTTCTCGATCGCATAAAGGCCGAAGTTCAGTCTGCCAAGTACTTCTCAATCTCAGTTGATTCGACGCCTGATATAACACACCAGGATCAGCTGACAGTGATTATTCATTACATGTTGTCATCTGGCTCTGTTGAGGGTTCCTTACATTTCTACCTCAGTAAGGTCACAAAGGTGAACAGCTTGCAGATAGCTTGCTTCAATTTCTGTACAGCTGGGGGATCAACATTGATGATTGTCGAGGACAGTCGTATGATAAAGCCAGCAACATGAGCGGCAAATACAGAGGTATGCAGGCTCTTATACGGCAGGTAAATCCTCATGCCGCCTACATACCCTGTGCAGGCCATTCCTTGAACCTCGTTGGTCAGTGCACAGCAGCTTGTTGTGCCGATGCCGTATCGTTCTTTGACTTTGTCTAATGGCTGTACATGTCTTTTGCTGGTTTGACAGCATGCTGGGCCATCCTCAAGGACAAGCTGGAACAGACTGCAGGCCGGCTAACACTAAAGAGACTGTCCGACACACGGTGGTCAGCACAATTTGATGCAGCAAATGCTCTGGTGAAGGACTATGATGAGATTGTCGAAGCTCTGGAGGATATTATACAGTAGATGACAAAGTGGGCGAACACAAGGCAGAGACGTGTCAAGAAGCCAGAGGATTGCACGATCGAATGCAGTGCCTTGAGATGGGCATAATGGTTGCTTTCTGCCAGAAGGTTCTTGCAAGATTCCAAGCGAACAGCGTGTCATTGCAGTCAGCTGATCAAAACTTGAATTATGTTGCTGCGATTTATGACTCACTGCAGATATACGTCCAAAGCCTTCATGAACAGTTCGACCACTTTGAAGCACACGGCAAAGACCTGTAACGCTGTGAAAACTATCAGGCTGATCTCAGCAAGCGAGTACACAGATGAAATTGCAGATACAATGAATCCGGCATGGACACTGAGATTCAGTTGCAACCACGTGATAAATTCCGAACTGACACATTCATCGTTATCATCGACAGCCTTGCTGCTGCACTGTTGAAGTGCAAGGAAGCATATGCTGAATTGGCCGACCAGATTTGCTTTCTTGCGTAAAATTTCATCATTTTCTGATGCAGAAATTCGAGAAGGTGCAAGCAAATTAGTTAATCGCTATGCCTCCGATCTGCAGCCTGAACTGGCGGAAGAGTTAGTACAATTTAAGGCAGTTCTGCAAACAAAGTTGGGCAAGGAAGCATTGCAGGCATCGGAGTTGGACGACCTGGAGGAAGATGAGAATGACGATCCAGATAATGCTACAATCTGCAGCAAGATCAAAATTCAGTTGCATCACTTCATCGTTGATAATGGCCTCTGTAGCACGTTTGCGAACACAGAGATCGCGCTGCACATTTTCCTCTGCCTCATGGTGACGAACTGCTCAGGTGAGCGGTCATTCAGCAAGCTGAAGCTGACTGAGAATCATCTCAGATCAACGATGTCACACGAGCATCTGAACATGCTTAGCTTGTTGTGTATCGAGCAGGACCTTCTGAGAGAAGTTGACTCTGAGTGCATTATCCGTGACTTTGCATTAACACATGTTCGAACTTCGACATGTTGATACTTAGCTGTCAGCAGTCAGCATGTGGAATGTGCATTAATGCATTGCAAAGTTAGAATGCTTGAAACTGTAAATTTCCAATTTGATTGTTAAGTGTTTGACAGGCTGACAGGTGTATGTGAATTGTGATGTGGACATATGATTGTCAGCTTTGTTGGTCAGTTTGTCAGTAATTGATTAAAGTTGATTTCAATGATTTGTAATGAAATGATGTCAAGAGTGACTTTAGTGAGGAGTCCATGACATGGGCAGCTGGGCTCATCATGTGGGATCCGGCCCATCTAGGGCCCCTGCAGGCCACCAGGTGCCAGGGGCCTCACACTATCATAATCACTAACCCCCAATAGTGTTCCCCACAGATTTACTACAACCCCTATTAAGAGCAACACTCATCTATCAATCTATCATACTTTTGTTGGAACGCACACTATGAGGATCAATTTAACATTATATCCTCTCATAGTGTGTTATTCCTTTTTATTCTTTTTTTAAAAAGGGTAAATAAACCCCTAAACCACACTAAGGAGACCAAACTCCATAGTATGTACCGGTGAAAACATTTATATCTGTGCTTAAAGTGTTATATTTCAAATAACGCTCACACTGGCAAAAGACGGGCCAGCGGGAAGTATTACACCTGACACCCTCGCTGCACACAGAGCTTCAGTGTATGCAGCAGGGGATGTGGGGGTGAGAGGGAGGGGTGTGGGTGAGGTGTGGGCAGGGGCATGGGCATGCCCGACCCTCAGACATACAGGGCCGATTCCATTAACGGCCCTGTATTTCAGGGGTCACTGGAGGGACAGTTTCATTATCTAGCAATTCCTCCTCAGAGGTGGAATAAGGGCAAGCTGCACCCCCATCCCGCCCAGCAGCCATCCACAGGAGCACGACGGCCCACCACCAGCGCAGCAGGCTACCAGACCTGTGTCCCACCGCCTGATCTGGGCTCTGGCAACCCCCGCCAGGGGTCAGGCAGCAGGGCTAGTGCACTACAAGCTTGTGCTGTGGATGTCCTGCTGGCCAGGCTGGGGCACGCCGGGCCACTCTCAGGCCCGATTCTGTATGCTGCGGGAACGTTTTGCTCCCGCATTACAGAATCGGGTCCTAATGAGCCCATCTGCTTGGGGCTGTCTGGACGGCCCGGACATGCCCCTTTCTGAATTGGGCTCCACGAACTGGATGTGGCTACAAATATCTTTCATTCACAAAGGTGTCAAAGAACTTCAAAATTTGTGATCTTATAAGACTTGGTAATAGGGATTTCCATTATGTCTGCCAACTGATTCTTTAGCTTGGTTAATTGATTTCATTTTTTTACATTTCTCTTACTGAAACTCTGAATGATTCATATTTAAGAACACATTTGTTTTCTATATGCTTTATGGATACACTTTAATTACACAGAGCAGATTGTTGCCAAGATATACATGTTAATTATAATGCTGTTTTTAAGTACAAAGTCCCACTTTTGAAAGGATTATATTCTCAAAGTCACACAATATATTCATCTGGAATCTTGCATTTCTTGAAGGCCCATAAATACATTTTCAAAGATATACCTTATTCAGTGTTATATCAATCACCTCCCCAATCTACCTACTGGAAATCTTTTGTGACACTCTAGGAAAAAAAAATCAAAGTGAAAATAATTTATTTGTGTTATCGCTGCTTCATTAGCATAATATGTAGGTAGCAACATAAGGGAGATAGAGGGAGAAACAAAGTGCATTGGATTGTTATTACAGATATTGAATATACATTAGAGACAAAGACATTTAAGATATTTAGACAATGCTGCCTTTCCTCTCTGGACTATTTTTTTTTTTATTTTATGAATACAATCCACCATAGCTGGGATAGAAATTATTGATTGTAGTGGAATGATAAATGTAATACATTACCACGTTGGCTATGAGAGAATAATAAAAGCACCATAAACATTCAAATTAATTTGCTGTAAATTATAGTTACATGCAGAACATGGTATTAACCCTGGAGGTTTGGTAAGAAAAGGGCTAAAAACGTGCAAGCTTCTGCAGCCAGTCTGCATGTTTCTCTTGGTCATGTAGTGACTTCTCTTTTAGTCGAGGATATTTGCACATCCATAGTGATCACTATTGTAGATGAACAACTTCTTGATCAAAACCAAAACAGAGTGCGCTAAGAATCATGGAAGTAATGTTTAAATCCCACTTCTAATCCTTGTAATCTTGGCAAGTCACTTAACCCTCCATTGTCTCAGTATAAGATTAATTTTTAAGCTATCTAAGGACTGGAAAATACCTGATTTACCTGAATGTAACTCTCCTTGAACTCTGAAAAAGGTGATGAGCTAATTTAATCCAATTCCCTATTGTTCTATACTTAAAGACTTGCAAGCTCATTTTCAAAAGCTAAGTTCCCCATGACATTTCACTTTGAAAATTCAGGATCAGCTAGAATTCTGAATATAAAAGTGCTTGTGAACTTGCATCTACTTTAAAGCAAGTACAAAGTGAATACAGTAGGATAGACCTGAAGACTTCAAAATTAAATCTTTATGTTTACCTTACTTCCCCTGACCTTTCACCTCCCTTCTCAGAGTTCCTTTTTGTCATGGCAGAGGTCTGCTCACTGTAAAATAGTAGGTACAATTTTGGATGCTAGCAGAGTGCCGTTTTCAGCCCAGCAAATATACCCCAGTAACTGCTTAATTACCTGGCAAATTCTTCAGAAAATTATTCTCCATCCTATCTGTATATATGCAGTTAATGCTGCGAACATTAGGATCTGATAAGGTGCTCGGTTAGATATTGTTGAGCTATGTATGTTCTTTTGGAAACTCTGCAGTTGACATTTGAAGCCCAAAGGTTTAAAGGGAGCACTGTGGAAGCTACACAATGAGATATTTGAAAGCCATCTGTACAATAACAATATTCTGTTGAAACCCAAATAGAAATGGCAATGAACTGCCTTCTTGTTGAACTGCTCACATATGTAGCAAAAATCTGGAGCAGGGGTTCTCAACTTAGTCCTCAGGACACACCTAGCCAGTCAGGTTTTCAGGATAACCACAATGAATATACATGAGAGAGATTTGCATACACTGCCTCCATTGCATGCAAATCACTCTCATGCATATTCATTGTGGTTATCCTGAAAACCTGGCTGATGAGTCTGGAGGACTGGGTTGAGAACCCCTGATCTGGAGAGACGGTACCAATCATACTGTTTATCTCATAGGAGATTTTCTCTGGCCTTCTTAATAATATACAAGACCACCTTCCTCTAGTCACTGCACAAGACAAAAAACAGCTGCCTGATACACACCCCAGCTAAAGGACATGTAACGCACACTCCAAATCGCAGAGAGAAAATAGATAAACACCAGATCAACTGACAGCCTTAACACATACAAACTCAAGCTTCAAGAATACCAGGCAATTACAACGCAAGCAAAAAAGGACTACTACACAAAGTTGATCCAAAGCTCACTTAATAGCCCCCATAAACTCTTCAAAGTAGTGAGATCACTAACCAAAGATACAACGCAACAAACAGAAAGGTCCAACCTAACCCCACAAATGCAAGAAGATCCAGGAGTGGATCTAGTGGTGGGATCCTGCCAGTTTGGCCTGGTTGACGTGAACTGCTTCCTGTCACAGGCCACATTCAGTAAGCCGGGTCGAAAACAGTATCTGGGTGCCGGCGCTACACTGGCAGAATTCCCCCCGCCTGCCTGTGATTTGATGGCATCAGGGGACTGCGGCATCATGGGAAGCCCCCGATGCCATCAAACCACTTGCAGGCAGGGGGATCGGGCTGCTGTGGTGACCACCAGAGGCCCAAGTGTGTGGCACCAGCAATGCAAACACGTGCCATGCTGCTGCCTGCTCATTTCTGTCAATGGCGAGATCTACCATGAAACTAATGCAGCTTAAACTTCAGGTTCCCTAATCCCAGAGAGGCCCCAAAAGCGATTTTAGTCCATATTGCTTAAAAATTTGGGGTCTACTGTACGAGAAGGGGTTTTTAAAAAATATTAATAATATAGTGTAATTCAATACAAAATAATAGTTAAAATACAAATTAAAAGGCTATTAAAGAAACATGTAGACTAGCTGTAAATGAAAATCGTTCAAATTAAGGATGTTTTATTCTAAATATATTTAATATCAAATAATTATAAATAATTTCAAACACTATTAATATTTATGACAGAAATTAAAAAAATGTATTAAACTTTTTTATCTTAGCCTCTCATAGGTGTCTAAAATAAAATATTATATTGACTGTGGTCTTTTCTATGTTTTATTTCACTATTCTAAGATGCATCATGCATGTATACAACATTTCCCTAATTTTCATCCCCCCATAACTCAAAAACTATAAGGCATAGGAAATTTGTATTCACACCAGTGACTTTGACATGTGAAACAATCCAGTACAGCAATTTTAATCAAAATATGAGATGTAGCGGTTAAATTAAAAACAAAAAAAGTGTGATGATCTGTCGTGGAACTACCCCATTGAAGAAGATAACAGTGGTTACCAAGACCTCATTGCTAGTTGCAAAGGGGCCCCCATAACTTCAAGGCTCTAAAAATGTAGGTCTGCCACTGAGCAGGTCACTTTCAGACCCTAACTTCATCTCACAACAATAACATGAACACACTCACCAGCACAACAACTCAGTTAGGATCGGAGCATCTGAACACATGGAATGCATTCACAAAATTCATATCTAAATATTGAGATAAAGTCATCACTAGTATCAACACAACCACCTCACCACTTGGTCCATGCTCGGTCAGCTGGATCAAGCTTTCAAGACAGTAACTCAACCCAATAAATCTCAAAATCACCCAATTATCTCTGCAGCAAGGATACATACCACTAGAACTAAAAATGGGCTCCATCCACCCAGTAAGAAAGGGAACATCAACCAACCAACTTCCTACAGGCCTATAGGCAGCCTCCCCTTCATGGCTAAAATACTAGGAAAAAATTGTCTATCAACAACTCCAAGATCATATAGAAACACACTTTCCACTCGACCATAAAACAGCAGGACCATACCAAGCCATAATTGCACCCTAAGATACTTGCACATCTGGCGCACCCTCACCCCTATCTCCCCCATACCTCCATGTCTTCAATGTACAGCTGGCTGCCTGCTCTTGCCCTGCTGCCACCACTTTTTGTTTTCTTGGAGGCAGTGGCAGCAGCAGAGGCAGATATGAGTTCAAATGAAAAAAATAAAACCCACGCTGGTCCTTTGACTCCGTACTTGTAGAAAGGTCTGGTCCCTCCCTCCCTATCTTCTCTGATGTAGATCACGTTAGAGGAGGGAGGGACCATGTCAGCCATTCAAAAGCTGGTCTTTGCAACTCCACATTTGAATGACTGGCCTGGTTCCTCCCTCCTCTGAGAAGGAGGGAGGGACTAGACCTGCCTACAAGCATGGAGTCGGAAAGACCAGCTTGTTTGTTTTATTTAAATTCAGGTCTGCTCTTCTGTTGCTGATGCCGCCGCCACTGAGAAAACAGAAAATGGCAGCAGCAGGGCAACAGCAGGCAGCGTGGAGGGAAGTCAAGGCCAGATGTCTGAAATGCACCCCTATATCCTTTGTATCCTGTGTGATTGCACCACTCACACAGGTCTAGGTATGGCGCTGATCAACAGTATGGATTTAGACCTCACCATTTATTTATTTATTTTATTGTTCTTATATACCGCACTCTTAAAAATTAGTGTGGTTTACATACAACAGTATTGTGCCGATAAGGCACTTACAATGAACAGGAAAATTAACTTGGATTTCAATTCGGGAATAACTATATACATCAATTTCAAAATTATTTACAATCTGTATCTACAATATGTACATCCATGGAGTCGAATCTCTACTGACCAC
The DNA here is from genome assembly GCA_033557465.1 of Ichthyophis bannanicus. Taxonomy (NCBI): domain Eukaryota; kingdom Metazoa; phylum Chordata; class Amphibia; order Gymnophiona; family Ichthyophiidae; genus Ichthyophis; species Ichthyophis bannanicus. The sequence goes on from CM066033.1 coordinate 418,008,003, forward strand.
TGTTACTTGACATCCTCATCAGGATTCATACTCATATTCTTAGACATTCTTCATAACGCCAAATACCATAAACCTAAATGGGACCCAGATCCAAGTCAAATAAGAAATATGCTATCTAGGACTCACCATAGAACTATGCCTCTCCTTCACAGAGCACATAAGGAACATCACAAACAGCATCTACTTCAAACTCAAGACAATCCAACACCTCAAACCTCTCCTAACCCAACATGACTTTCGATCTGTCCTCCAAGCAACAGTCTTTCCACATATTGACTATTGTGACATCTTCCATGGCCTACCAAAAACATCCATCCACCTTCTCTAACATGTTCTCAACACTACAGCAAGATCTCTCTGCAACACAAACAGAACACAACACAACCCCCCTGCTCAAACCACTGCATTGGCTTCCAATAATTTAACATAAAATACAAATCTAACCTCACAATCTTTAAAATCCTCAGAAATCTATCCTCGCCACACCTACAATCACTACTTCAAGAAACACATGACAACAGAAAGAGACAAACTGGTTCACAGAACATGTTAAGCATACCAGCAATATACACTAAAACCAGCAACACTGCATCAAAAAGAGCCTTCTCCCTATTTGCTCCTTCCTTATGGAACTCTATCCCTGAAAAACTTCGAAGCACAAAGGACATAACTTTCAAAAAAGCCCTCAAAACCCATATATTCAAAGACTGCTTCTCAGATAACATCACATAGCTAGCCATCATCTAAATCTTCCATTACTCCTCTCCTCCCCCTTCAATCCTCCCCTTACCCATCCCACCGCTCCATAACTACCCCAGCATTTACAATATATCCCTACACATACCAAGTTTAAACTTATGTTAAATGTTTCCCTAAGTTGTTCATCCTTTTACAATGTAAACTGTTTTGACCTCAGGATAAAGTGTGTGAGAGCCAGAGAAGGGGTTAACACAGTAACACAAAAAAAATCCATCAAAATGTCTGAATGCTGGAATTGTACTGAGGTGCGTATGTGAAGCTTTCAGAGGTATGTGACATCATATGGAAAAGATGTAAAAACACACTTTTCAGTTAATGGTGGACCTTGAGAGAAGGTAGAAAGGCAGTCATGAGAAATAAACATGCCAGCTTAGCATAAAGAAAAACATATGGCCCCCAGTATAGTTGTCAGAACATGGAGAGTTAAAGAGATATATTTCTTGGGAACTGAGGGGTGGGAGAGAACTGTCTGGCCCACTGTCCAGCTGACCCTGTTAAATAAATAAATAAATAAATCTGTTGTTCTCTAGTCCAGTTGGGTTTTCAGGGTATCCACAATGAATATGCATAAGAAAGGTCTGCATATAATGGAAGCAGTGCATGCAAATCTATCTCGTGCATATTCATTGTGGATATCATGAAAACCTGACTAGCCTGGGGGTTCCAGAGGACTGGATTGAAAACCACTGTAATATATGAATGTGTATGCAAGAAATAACACAATAGTGTACTTTTGGTTTTTTAAGTGCCTTGAAGTCAATGCTGATTCTTGACAACCCAGCAACCCCTGGGTTTTCTTGGTAAGGTATGACCAGAAGTAGATTGTCAGACCTTTTGTTCCAAGGCAATGGAGGGTAAAGTGACTTGACCAAGGCGTGCTAGTGGGAATCAAACCCAGTTTTCCTGGGTAGTAGGCTGTTGCGCTAACCAGTAGACTACTCTTTCGGTCATAGTGTACATAAAGAACATAAATGCATGCCAATTATAAAACACCTTCATTCAAGGAAGAATTTTCAGGAAGTACATTGAAATCATTTATACGTGTGAAAAACAGTCAAGGCTATTTGCTTTTGTGACAGGTAAGTGTGTAATCTTCAGGATTTAAACTGGGCTGGTACATTTTTTGCCCCCATTCAAAAGGGAGATGGCACTGGGTCTCAACGAGGGCTGAACTGAAACAGCCTCACAGCGCAGAATGTTCAAGGTAAACACTACGGGACTGTTTCAGACCACAGCCACCGCTGCACATCCTGGAGAGGGATGGCAGCGACAGCAATGGGGTCCGGGGAGGGCACAAGTGATAAGGTTCATTTCTTTGCACCTGCCCTACTCATTATGCACAAATTTACAAAACAAAGTTCAAAATTTAAATGTGTGATGGCCAAATATGCATTCAAGTGAATGCTGGCTTCTGTTTTTTCTTGGCAGTGTGACCAGAAGCAAATTGCCAGAGCTTTTCTCTGAGGCAATTGAGGGTTAAGTGACTTGCCCAAAGCCACAAGGAGTGCTCGTGGGAAACACACCCTGGTCTTTTGGTTATCAAGACAGTTCTCTAATCATTAGGCTACTCCTCCACTCTGGGGATGTGCTGAGATGATTACAATTGAGTTTGATAATCAAAATCATGGGACAGAGTATACTAACACTCTAAAAGCTTATTGCAAAGGGGTACAAGGCTGAAAGTTTGTCTAGGGCACCTGTACCAGCCATGACCAAATATGTCACAGATGAAGCCATTACTCCTCAGAGTAGCTCTGTGTCCATTGGATGTGGCTAGAGGCAGGGACGGTGCAGGAGCATGCTTCTACTTCCTTTATTTTGCACTGGTGGTGTTTGGGTTGTGGGCAGCGGATTGAGGGGCAAGGCAGGGCAGGGCAGCGCACACGAACTAGGGCTATTTCTGTTCAGGCTATGGATGGTGGAAGTGGTCACAGTCCATGCAGCTCCAGTCCCTCTGCCTCCAGGAGCAGTTCCTCTCAAAGCTCCTCCACCAGCTCCAGTTCTGGCTAAACCCAAGAGGGTTGGCTCTCAAAATGGACCAAGTACATTAAAGGCTATCAGCAGTGCGGGTTTATGCTCAGCAACAGCTTTCTACTACATATAATAACAACACTGCATACAATGCATATAATACATAGACTATTGAATGGCAGATAAGACCCATAAAAACTGTCCAATCTATTTTTGCTTCCTGCTAGCTTAAGACAGGTAACTGTACATAATGGGCCCGATTTTCGAAGCTCTAGGCGCCTGCTACACATGTAAAAAATAACATTGCCAGTGTAAAACTGCCATATCCATGTAAACCAGATATTCAGGAAGGTGGCTTGAATTTGAGAGGCTCAGCAGCCTCACAGTGCCAAGCGTCCAGGCCCAGGGGCGGAATAGGGGCATGTCATCCTCAAACTTATATAAAGCGGATTTCCAAAAGCCGTGTGCACTGACATTGGATGTCACTAACCGTGTAAGCCTAAGCAATGTTTCCTGGTGCATACAACTGCTGAGGGTGTGCGGCGAATCAGTGTAGTGGCGGTACAGTGCATAGTAAAGCAAGGAGAGCATGTGGAGGCCTGTACCCAAACCGTGCAAAGGTAAAGCATTGCTGGACCGGCTGTGAAGCCATGTGGGCCATGCACATAGTGTTTCAGAGGTAGAGACATTCCTGCCATGCCCGGGCACAGCGGAGGATGCAGCAGGCAGTGCATATCCATCAGCAGACAGTAGCCCAGCACCCGAGATGCAGGTACCATGTCCCACGTGAACACAGGCCCAGGGTGAACAACCTGCAATTGATGGAGGAGGAGGTCTACCAGAGATACAGACTGGTTGGGGCAATGATGATGGAATTGTGCAGCTTACTCAGTGTGGACCTGGAGCCCTCCACTTCCAGAAGCCAGACCCTGCCAGTGGTTATGATAGTGACCACTGCCCTGGGATATCTGGCAACTGGCAGCTTCCAGCATGTGATAGGAGTGACTCTTGGAATCATGCAGTCACTGACAGCCACTGCATAAATGCCTTTACCAGGGCCCTGCTGCGGAGGATGCGCCACCTCATAGCCTTCCCCCAGATACAGCAGGTGCAGCAAAAGATCATGCAGGCATTCTACAAGTTTGCTGGATTCCCATCAGTGCTTGGATGTATAGATTGCACCCACATTGTACTGTGGGCACTGTGGCTGGAGCGGAGAGTATACCAGAACAGGCATAGTTACACATCAAGGAACATGCAGGTCATTGTGGATTCTGCCTGGTATGCTGCCATCTCCCTCAACAGACACAGGTGACCCTCCAGATGGTGCTCCACTCACAGTCGGTGTTCCTGCCACACCTCAAATTCAGCCTCCCTTGTCTGTGTGGCTGCCTGTAGATCCTGGCATATACCATGCAGCTCGGCCTGTATGCTCTTGGTGCCAGCCACCAGATGTGCACTCTCTTGCAGTAGCTTCTGGTCCACATCTATGTCCCCTGCATCAACAGGATCATCCAGGATGACGAACTGTAGCTCAGTGAGTGGGGCATCATCTGTCCCCCACCTCCCCATCACTGGTAGACACACTGGCCTGTTCCACTGCCTTGGGAGCTGCATCAGTCTGTTCCTCTACCCTGTTGTCACACTGGAGTACACCTCCGCACTGGGTGTTTCACCAGACTGCATCACAGACTTGGCATGTGCACGGGCCCCTGTAGCTGTGCTGCATCCCGGCTGTGCACTGGCATCATCCACGGTGGATGAGGAGGCTCCCCCTGATGCATTGGTTCCAGGCTGCGAGGCTTGGGTCCCTGGCAGGTCCGTTGGAGTGCAAAGGTGGCAGAGATTAGTGACATGGGTTGCTAGATCGTCCTATGGAGTGCCACCAAGCCCACAATGGAACTAGTAGGGGGATTTCCAGTCTGCACTGTCCCTAACCCATGCATCACCCAAGGACTGACAGACAGATAAGCAGGCCTGGGGTGGATGGAACCATGGTGGGGGTCACATGCATGCTGGCATAGTGCCACTCAGGCTATGGGGCAACACCTACTCAGCCTCCTGTGTGCCTGCTGTTGCTGGCCCTTTTCTTCTTCACAGCCTGCCATACCATCCACTACTTCTTCTTAATATCCTCCATGTCACTGTTGTAGTAGTGGATGGCATTTACTCTCCTGACGATGTCACGCCATACTGACATCCTCTGCCATGTAGAGGGCAGCGTGCTACTGCATGATGAGCCCCGGGGCCATCGAGGTCTCTGAAGGTGTAAAGGTTGCCTTCCAGGTTTGCTTTGGCCCTTTCAGCGTTCTGAGTGCCATTGTGTAGCTCAGGTACTATGGCAGTGTTAGGCTACCCATGTAGGCCCTTTCACACATACGTGGATACATTGTGCAGCCACACCATGCCCCCTCAAAAGGCATATATGGTACCCATGTAGGTTTCTGAGTGCCGATGGTATGAAAATCTGCTTGACAGGTCTCCACTGTAGGATGTCATAGCTGCACACCATGGCGCGACAGCAACATATGCATGCATGGATTTCCAGACAGTAATACCCAGAAGGACTGATAGCATAGTATGCCCTTGTTGCTGGGATGGCTGTGGGGGCCCACTGCCGGGGAATGTGGACCATGGCTCTGCTGCATGATATGCATTGTCCATGCCAAGTCATGCATTGGGCACAGGACCCCCTGGTAGGGACATGGGCAGGCATGGCTGTGGGGGCAGAACATCCTCTGGCCCCTTACTGGGAGCCTGCTGGCTGAGCACTGCACTGCACTGACATATTGGGGCACTTGGAAGATGGGGCCTCCATCCCCCCCTGCTATCCCTTCTGGGCCCGCATCTGCTCTGGCTGTAGCGGACAACTCTGGTCACACTGACATCTCCTCCTCCTCCTCCTCCTCAGACTCCCCGTCCTGCCCCTGTTCCCTCCTCCTCCTCAGACTCCCCATCCTGCTGCTGCACCATAGCCCCTTCACTACCCTCCCGCTCTATGGTGCTGTCCTCCATCGCAGTGCCACTGGACTTCCCCTCCCCATCACTACTGGATATACTACTGGGATCTGCACCGCAGGATGGCTGAGCTGGCACCAGACTGCAGCTCCAGGTTGGTGCCCATGGTGTGCCAGAATTGTCCGGGCCTCCCTCGAACTGGCTATGGGGGAAGATGGAGGGGGTTAATGGTCTGAACAGGTGTGGCTCTGGGGTGGTTTGGTGCAGCTCCATGATGCCCACAATGCATTGTGCAATCCACCTATGGGTCACAGGGGTGTGCCATCCCACAATGTACACTGCATGACCTCCCCTTTGCCCACCCCCAGCCAGCTCTGTTCTCCCCCTAAAATGCCCAGCTGTGGCTTGCCTGCCCCTCCCAGGCAATGGACATCAACAGGAGGCAGGTACACAATGTGCATCTGGGCCCACCATCGGTGGTGTGTGTCCCTGTACTGCCCTTCCATGTCATGCACCGGCCATGTGTGTGTGCATCTGCATATATTGGGTACCAGCTGATGCACACACGGGGTAGTGGTAATGGGGGATGGCATGACCGCCCCAAGCACATTCAGGTCATTGCATATGGGGGATCCACCATCAGATGGTCTGCCTGCACATGGCTCCACTCTTTATCTCACTGACATTCCTCAGCTGCCAGCCACTCCCTGATGCGCTGCAGCTGGTTTGGTCGCTTTAGGTGTAGTGTGCGTTAGTGGCTCTTAAGGGCCTCCAATGTGCGTTGCATGCCATAATCACTGTGAGAGAGAGGAGGAGGAGGCACACATGGGGGCTCAGTTGTGTGCTTCCACATCACCTATTGCGCATACCTTTATCCTGCCTCAGCCTGGTGGCCTGCCCATCCTGGGGGCAGGGGCATAACCAAGGGTAGCAGGTGGGGTGCATGTGAGGGTTCACCTCTGGCATCTGGCACTGAATTCCTATCCACTGCTCACCTGTATCTTTGATATGTGCCCCTTGCCACCACCAACAGTGCCATCTGGGCCACTGATTCACCTGTGTCACCCCTCTGGTCTCTTCAGCCACCTCTGCAGTCCCCCCCTTCCCATGCCCCCCTTTGTTGCAAACGGTCCTGTCTTGGCACCATGGTACATGGTTGTGGACTGTGAATGGCCTCGGCTGTGGGAAAGTATCATGGCAGGGGGAATCCACTGCTTCAGGGGCCACATCACTGCATGGTTCATTAGGCGCCATGCAGGACAGGGTGTCGTGGTTTGTGCATGCCCGCCATTATACATCTGTCAGGTCCTGTTGCATCACATTATCGACATACTGCCACAGCTGGACAGAGGGTGGCGGGCAGTGGTGGCTGATCTGCTTGCAGGGACAGACAGACAGCACATATGTGGATACTGTCACTGGCCCCCTCCAACCCCTGGGCTGAGGTCACAGGGGCTGTGGAGTGGAGCGCATGTCCATGGCATCCACACAGGCCAGCATAGTCCCCTGGGGTGGGCAGTCTAACCACAATTCCCCTTGCACCAGACAATACCATTGCTGTGTGAGCCCTGTGGTGTTGCTGCTATCTGCCACCAGGGGATGCAGTGGCCTCTCCACCTGCTGTGTCTGAATATGCCTACTGCTGTGGGCAGCCAGGGATGGCACCTGTACCATGCATGGCCCATCCCCCTGCTATCATCTGGTCTGCAACCATTGGTAATGCCACCAGGATGTGGCTTGGCCCCAAGGCCCTGTCTCCCTGTGCAGACACACAGCTGTGACTTTCAGGGTATGTATGGCTTAGCATGGTGCTCACTCCCCCCACCCATTTAGGTCTCCTTACCTATTCAGACAGGGGGGCCCTCCATATGGACATGGACACCTGTGGATTTGGCTGCCAGCCCCCCCCCCCTGGGGTATAGCACCCCCTCGTACCGCAGTACAGATCTCACAAGGGCCTCAGACTCATCAGAACAGTTCACTGTCCTTCTCATCACCTTGTTGCTAGTATTTCTCTGCCCAGCCACAGGGGGATCTTGCACAGGCAGTCCATGGGGCCTGCGTGATGGTGTCATCAATACATGGGTACACTGGACTGACAATCCACAGGTTCATGCACACCTGCCATCCCGCTTCTCTGGCCACTGGTTTGGACACCTAGATGGGTATCCTGGGCTAACATCTTCTTAGGCGCCGAGCCCGGGTTCCAGTCCCTGTTCATTCCCATCTATGCCACATTGGGCGCCTACCACTGTGCTCAGTTTGTGCCACGTTTTTGAAGCTTGGCCATTTCGGAGGCACATGTCTAATGATTCAAGCACTTTTCCTGAGCAGGTATCACTTGCCTCGGCGCCTTGTTGAAAATCGGGCCCAATATATGTACTGCACTATTGTGAATGGACTAACTATGGACTTGACTTACTGGGGCTTTTTCTTTTTCTGTGTTTATAACAAACTACAGTATTATATAGATATTATTAACAGTGTATTCATTTTACTATTTTAAGTCCCTTGCCTCCCTGCTGCAGATAATACTGGGTCTATCAAACATTGTATTCTGCTGCTCATATGATAATGATATAATGCATGCACATACTGTTGTATCCTCCTTGCATTTGTGTTGCAGGCAGTCAGTATACACGAGGAGAGAGAGTTAGAATTGAGTGGTAACAAAACATTCCACTGGTTTGGAAAGAGTAATAAATTGAAGCAAGTGTATAATGTATCGGATAGATTTTATAGTTTTAACCACGGAGTGCCAAGGTCAGGATAGTGATAGCATTGCTGGAATTTAATGTAACCCCCCAACTCCCTAAGGAGGTAGCATCAGACTCCTACAGCAACACTTCAGGTGTATTGGTGTAGTCAAACCTGACTAAGTGGGTACCTTGGAGTCTGACACTCACTCAGGTGGGGGTTGCCAAGAAGTCACTAACCACACCCCAAATTCCTCTACAGGTAGGTATAGAGAAGTTTACTGTAGGAGGAAAATATAATCTAGGTTTGTATACGCCTAAAGTCAGTGTGATGTTACAGAGTTGTTCTTATAGTAAGAAATAGAATTACATAACAGAACTAAATAAGCTAAATAATCCACAAAATACTCTTGAATTTAAATTTTCTGTCAAATTTATTACGCATATATGATAAATTAATAAATAAAATGTTTTAAAACTGAGCACTTCAGAATTGTATACAGTACACTAGTCAAAATTTCTGAATAAATAAGTTTCTTTCCAAATCGTGCAAGTGGCATTAAAATGAATTACATCTTAAAAAAATATATTCTTGTTATTCCACAATAGTGCATTCTAACAATGGAGTATTAATAACTCAGGTGAATATTTTTCAACACCTCAATTATCTGTTTGTTCAACTTTTGCAATTACCAGAGTTCTCAAAATATAATTTCCCTGTTACAGGTTTAGTAAAACCTGATTTCTTCAGGTAACTTAAATTAATCGTTAAATCAGTACTGAACAGTTTTTTGTCTGAAATGTTCTTATTCGCATCCTGCTAATGAATTATTCTTTCCCTTTCCAAGATTCCTTCAATTCTTTCCATCTTTCTAACAGGTAATTTTAATATTAGGACCTGTCTAATTTCTTTATGTGTCTTCTTTGAGCTCAAAGGATGTACTGGTTCCTGGTTTTTTAGGATGTACTGGTTCCTTATTCTGTCCTCTTTCTTACATGGGAGCCCTTGATCCCTCTATTACTTGATTGGAGTTCCATCTGGATTCCTCAGAAAGGCAGATTCTTCTTGATCTCTTGTTTCAGCTGCTGCTGTGACCTACTCCCTAACTTAAAAGAAATTAATAAAAGAAAAAACTGTCATAACTATTGCAGCAAAACACCTTCTTTTAAAAGACAGGTAAATATGTTGTTTTTCTTAAACAGGAATTCAACAAGCTCTGTATTCCGTTGTCTTTCCCCACACAGACAGTGCAGTTACATCAAAAGTTTAAACTCTCTTTCTCAGAGCAGTAACCGGGTAGCTGGACACCACGCTCCCTCTTATCCAATTCTTAGCACCACCCCCCCCTCACCTTCCATTCCTTCCCAGCGCATAGCAAGCCCCCACCTACTCTCCTATTCCCTTTACTCCCAAATCAAGCACAGAGACAGTAGTTGGGCATAAACTGGTCGCAGTTTTATTGAACATAACTTCAATAACAGTTATAACATAATAATAACTCAATCCCTGTGCCCCGCGGCAAGATCGGCCACCCGCCATGTGATTAGCAAGGTGACTTCTCCGCCGCCCCCCGCACAGTAAAAGCACCGGCCAATTGGCAATAACCCTTCCCCGACTTGGCCGTCTCAGTAGCACAAGTCGACCCGGGTTTAACCATGCTGAGGGCCCCCGCCCTCATGGCCTGCCGCTCCGGACCCCGGGAACCCCCGGGACCCCGCAACCTCCCCCAACTGCGACAACCCATGTCTTACCCCCCAACCACTAGGCAAAGGGTGGGTGGGTGGGAAGCATCCAGCGTGCACCTCTCACTGCGCCACGATGCCGACAGGCTCGGGCGCGTGGGAGTGCAAGCTGTTGGATCCCCTGCACGCGGACCCGCGCGAGGGGATCCAATCAATTCAATTTACTCTTGCTTTTGCCAGCCAATCGCGTCGCCCTCTCAAACGCTCCCGTCGAAACCCCCCCCCTTCAACCCCCCTCCTCCCCCCTCTTCTCTTGCTCGTACACGAGCAGCTGGACCGGTTCGCCTTGGGCCAGGCACCCGGTTACCATGCGGGCGCTTGGTACCTGGCCCGCGCCCTAGTTTTAACCGGGTAGCTGGACACCACGCTCCCTCTTATCCAATTCTTAGCACCACCCCCCCTCACCTTCCATTCCTTCCCAGCGCATAGCAAGCCCCCACCTACTCTCCTATTCCCTTTACTCCCAAATCAAGCACAGAGACAGTAGTTGGGCATAAACTGGTCGCAGTTTTATTGAACATAACTTCAATAACAGTTATAACATAATAATAACTCAATCCCTGTGCCCCGCGGCAAGATCGGCCACCCGCCATGTGATTAGCAAGGTGACTTCTCCGCCGCCCCCCGCACAGTAAAAGCACCGGCCAATTGGCAATAACCCTTCCCCGACTTGGCCGTCTCAGTAGCACAAGTCGACCCGGGTTTAACCATGCTGAGGGCCCCCGCCCTCATGGCCTGCCGCTCCGGACCCCGGGAACCCCCGGGACCCCGCCACCGGCACAGACCCTTTAGCCGTCTGTGCCGCCCCCCCCCTAAATGAGACTATTCATAAGATTAACTGTATCAGCGACCAGTTCCTTTGTCCAGAACTACTGTCTCCAGTGCCTCCTGCCAGTCATTGAGCAGGAGGTCTAACCCAACCGGGGATAGGTGTATCCCATCACTCCGATATAGGCCCACACAACCCACTTCCACCCAGGAATGCTGCACCTGGTAACCCCCCTGTTCGCACACCCATCTCCCCACCTGTCTATTAATCTTAATTAGGCCTTTGGACCACCGCTTTTGCCCAAGGCAAGCAGGTCTAGGGATGATGTCAGACCACACCACCACCAACTCAGGACACCAACGTAGCACCACAGCAAAATCTTTCTTCGCCGCGTTAATCAGCTGCCTGCAAGTCCAGGATGACACCTCATTGCCGCCAAGGTGCACGAGCAGAATCGCCGGCTGCCTTCCGATCTGCAGCTGCTGTCGAAGCATGGGTAGCATCTGGGACCAACGCATCCCTCGTAGACCCAGCCATGAGACTGACAACACTGCCATATCGAAGCCCAGGTTGCGCCCGACAGGCCGGACAGCTGCTCGATTCTCCGCCCAGAAGACAAAGGAGTGCCCCATCAACCAACACGCCCTGCATGCGTGTCCGACATCTGGAAAAGAAAAGAACAGTTAATAACACCCCCCCCCCCCAACTCCTCCCCCCTTTGTGACAGGCATCGACTTAAGGATATTTATAGGTACTATATATATAAATGTATGGCCATTAACAGTGGTTCAACGTTCTAAACGTACATAGCTCTGGAATGCCCGGGACTGCCAACGGCCTATCCGTTGTATCTGCGTGTCAACACACCCGATCTGAGCCGCACTAGTCGCGGCCCCTATGCGAAAGGAATGCGCCGCGAAAAGCGAGGCGTCCTCGCCCAGATGGGTCAATGCCATCCGCAAAACCGCTGAAAATTGAAAACGTGTTAGCACTTGGGAATTCGCATGCACGAATAAACTGCCTGCTACCCCTGGCCGGGCATGCAAATAATCCCGCATGGCCGCTACCGGGCATGTGATACCGCCTATAGGGTTTAGGATTACCCAAGCCCCTTTCCCCATCTGATCAGTCTTCGATCTCGTAATGAGGAACTTAAGTTGCCCGCCGTCAATCCGTACATGCTGCCTACGCAAAACCGATCCGTACACATCTTTCTTGGAAGCCGCCGCCAGCTCACCGACTCGCAAGGCTCCGAAAAAGGCCAACGTGAACGCGGCCCGAAACAGTACTGCCTCGAAGTGAGACTCCACCACCCCCGGCAGCTCAACGCAAAGCCTCCGTAAAAGGCTATGCGAGACGGGGCGCCTGCTGTCGGGTGGGGACGGGCGGGATCGCTCCCAACCGCGTAAGAGCCGCCTCACCACAAAACCTCCCCCACCCGACCCCGAACCGACTGCCTTTGCAAAGAAGTCGAAACCCGCCAGATGCCCCCGGACAGCCGTTCTAGATAACCCCGTGCCCTTTGCCCAGGCTATATACTGCCCGAGCATGTGGTCCGTCACCGCGCCCCACCGCCAACCCCGGCCCCGCAGAAATGTCACCACCTTATTGCAGCCCCGCCGATAAGCAGCCCAGGTACTCTCCGCCACCGAACTCCGCAACAGCTCTCTCATCTCTGCTGGCCAACGCTCCACAATCTCGACGGGACCGTCCTCCCAACGGTATCTGCTTCTGGCGCCAACTGCCGAAACCTCTCCATCTGCAAACGAGAAAGAGCATCGGCAATCGCATTAGCATGCCCCGGAACATGCCGCGCCTTTAACAAGAGATTTAGGCGCATGCAACCTAGCACGAGGAATCTCATCAACGCCGCCACCTGTAAACATCGTGGAGTGCAGCGGTTGACTAAACTCACCACGGCGGCGTTGTCGCACCACCATAGCACCCTGCGGTTCCGCAATCTGTCCGGCCACAACTCAATCGTAACCAGCATCGGGAACAATTCCAAATACGTTATGTTCTTCAAAAGACCCGACGCCAGCCAAGCATCAGGCCATCTCTCAGCGCACCATGACCCTCCAAAATAGATACCGAGACCCACTCCCCCTGCTGCATCGGTAAATAGCTGCAGTTCAGTGCTTGAAAACTCCAACTCTTTTATCACGGAGGTCCCGTTAAATTCCAGCAAAAATACGTCCCAGACTCTTAGATCCTCCTTGATCCCCGCGGACACTCTAATACGATGATGCGCCTTCGTCGCACCCGCGGTTGCCGCCGACAAACGCCGTAAGAAGACGCGCCCCATCGGAATCACCTTACAGGCAAAATTCAAGGAACCAATCAAGGCCTGCATCTCGCGCAGGGTTAACTTGGCCGAGGCCAGAGCTGTCGCCACCAGTACTCTCAACCGAACTACCTTTTCTCGTGGTAATCGCGCTACCATCAGCTCAGAATCTAACTCCACGCCCAAAAATGTTAGCCGAGAACACGGCCCCACAGTCTTCCCCTCCGCCAGCGGAACCCCTAGCTGGCCTGCTAAGTCCACGAACCCATCCAGCAGCTCCTGACACGCCTGGGAACCTCTGTCACCTACAAACAGGAAATCATCCAAATAGTGCACCACCTCACTGCGCCCCACTAGTCGGATCAATGCCCAATGCAAAAAGGTGCTGAATTTTTCAAAGTACGCGCATGAAACAGCGCAACCCATGGGCATGCACTTGTCAAAATAGAAGCCCTCCAAGAATCGAAAACCCAAAAGTCTAAAGGCCGAGGGGTGCACTGGCAACAAGCGAAAGGCAGACTCTATGTCCACCTTTGCCATCAACGCACCCCGCCCAACCCTCCTGACCAGCTCTTCAGCCTTATCAAACGACGCGTAGCGGACCGTGCAATAATGGCGGGGTATGTGATCATTAACGGAGTCCCCTATCGGAGAAGAGAGATTATGTATCATCCGAAATTTTCCCGGTTCTTTTTTCGGTATAATCCCTATCGGGGATAACACAAAATCCGGGAACGGCGGCCGCGCAAAAGGCCCCGCCACCCTGCCCAAACATACCTCCGTATTCACCTTCTCCGCGGCCACCGCCGCCAACCGCCTGACCGACGGGGAATTCCGCGCCACTGAGGACGTCAAAGTCCCCGCAACCGGTATAACAAACCCAAACTGAAAACCTGACAACAACAATTTTTGAATGCGCGAGCTCGGGTATCCCCGCAACCACCTTCGCAGCACTTCCACTCTAATCGGCGTGGGGGCAACGTCAAACACCCCCCGCGGACCTGCCGGCAACTCCGGTTGGCACTGCCGGGCCTTTTTTAAGGCATTTCGCTGCTGGGTGTCCCCCACCACACGCGGAACAGGCGTGACGAAACTTGCAATCCGGGAAGGGGCAAGCTGCCCTGTTGTAACGCCAACACACGTCCCCTGTCGTCCCGGCAGCCCCCCTAATAGGCGTTTGCACCGCCCCGCCTCGAAAGGAACGACCTATCCCGGCTGTGGATGACAAGCCACCCCTCCCGGACCCCCCTCCCACTGGCCCCCTCGCGGACATCTGGGTAAGCCACAAGTTGATGTCCTGGGTCGCCCAGGTTAGGGATCTGTTCTCCTCCATCTTATCCCTAAACTTCTCATCATAATTCAACCAGGCCCACCCTTCGTGGGTCTGGGAAGCTTCGAGGATGGTATCCGCATACGCAAGCACCATGCCATACTGTCCCGGCCAATGCTGACCCCAAACGCTGGCTAGCCTCAAGAAGGCTCTAACCCAGTTAACGACCGTTTTAGAGACCTTCCGAACCCTACCAGCCTTCTCGTCTTCCTTCCGCTTCTTTTTACTCTCACCTGAACGCTTACGACCATCCAGGAGGCGGAAAATATCGATATATTTCCGTTTCCGAATTTTGCGCCGCAACTTCTTCGGAACCCCCTCCCACAGTTCGGATAAAGTAGCCACATGCTGAACCGACCCGCCCGTAGCCGCACCCCCAGTCTGCCCCTCCGAAGACGACCCCGAGGACTCGGACGAGGATGAAGACGACGAATCAGTGTCTTTTCTGCGCCGGCACGAATGTTTCCGTTTTCTCGTGACCTTGCCCCTTTTTTCCGCCTTTTCACCACACTCCTCCCCCGCAAGCCCCACCTCCAACAACAACTCACCCGCAGGCGTAGCCGTGGAAGCCTCCGGCTGCTCCGTCAACCTGGAGTCCAGACTCCGTGGTCCCGCTCCGCTGGTGCTCGCTGCCTGAAGTAGACGCCGCGACCGCCTCTATCTGTGCAGGCTGTAGTTCCCGTTGCGCGTCCATGCTCTGCTGACATCCACTGGTACCCGGCACAGGCCCTGGCGAGCCAAGGAACGGAGCCTGTGGAGATAGAAAAGCACAACCCTGGGGAGCAAAACCCATAGACCAGGCCGGATGCCATACCCCCGCCCACTCGGTGGAGGACATGCCCTGTCCCCCCCTCCTCCACCCTTCGCCATCCATAAGCCGTGCGCCTGTAGCAAAGCCGGGCATGGCCCCCGTCCCCCATCCCCAATTGGGACCCACAGCTAGCCCTCCCCCGTCTGCCCCATGGAAGCTAGGGGCAGCATAAGACAAGTATCCGGCCGCTCCTGGGGAACCACGCGCTCCGCCCGACAGGGGGTCTGCAGCACCCCGCCCCGCACTAGTGGCTAGGCCTCCGCCCTCCGCATCCCAGCCCCCTATCCCTTGCTCACCGCCAAACCCACCAGCTGTTCCAATTCCCCTCCCCCCACGTGAGGCCCCCCTTTCACTCCTCCCTGCCCTCCCCCTAGCACCTACCCCTCGGGCCCGTGCACGGGAACCACTCGCTGGCCCGACAGACCCCGGTCCCCTCCCAGCAGCAGCGGGAGTCTCCGGATTGACAGGAGGCCTTGCCCGTCTGGTGCTCCCGGTCCCCGCTCCCCTAGTTACCGCCCCTTTCCCCTTCGTACGCTTGCTGGGCCTGCGAGAGGGCATTGGAAAGGCTGCTGGCAAAATTACAATGCGGGAAGTGGGACAGGCTCGCTGCCGACACCTCTCCCCCACTGATCAAGACCCTAACTAGGCCCCCCAAACTTGCCTGGCGTCCCGCCGAAGCACTCGCTAACGCAGCCGTGCTCTGGAGCCAGCCACCTCACCGCACACTCTGCTCAGTCGAGGAAGTTAGCGCCGCTCGCCTCCTCAGCCGGACTTCTCACGAGGCCTCCGACCGACTAGCCGCGCTCACCACCAGCGATACCTCGACAAGTAAGCAGCAAGGAGAAAAGCATCCAGCGTGCACCTCTCACTGCGCCACGATGCCGACAGGCTCGGGCGCGTGGGAGTGCAAGCTGTTGGATCCCCTGCACGCGGACCCGCGCGAGGGGATCCAATCAATTCAATTTACTCTTGCTTTTGCCAGCCAATCGCGTCGCCCTCTCAAACGCTCCCGTCGAAACCCCCCCCTTCAACCCCCCTCCTCCCCCCTCTTCTCTTGCTCGTACACGAGCAGCTGGACCGGTTCGCCTTGGGCCAGGCACCCGGTTACCATGCGGGCGCTTGGTACCTGGCCCGCGCCCTAGTTTTTATCTTCTCAGCAGCACTACTCTAATTTCTGGAGCCTATTTTTTTTCCATTTAGTTGAGAAGATATTCTTGAAGCAATCTTCTCCAGTTGTTTTCAGAGATTTTAATTATCTTTAACTTTGTAGTTCAAATTCACTGAGAACAAATCAGAATTTCCCTGCTTTCTTGACAGACTTCCTGAGAGAATTCAATTCCATTCAAGAAATATTCTCTCCTCTATAACTTCTTCCCCTTCACGTGGTTTGCAGCTTGTGGTGCTTTGAGGGCTTGTGTGCATCAGTGATGCTGAGACTAAGCTATCGGTACATTAACTACTGGCAGGGTGTCCCAAGATGGACAGGTCTCAACTGAGGTGCCAGACTAAGACACACCACCCATCTGAGCAGCAGTAGAATGGGGTGATGTTGGCAGCAGAGGATAATGTTTCTGTGACAACGACAACAACACTAGAACTAACTGTGCGTAAGAAAGGCCTGGCAATCTATTTCCATATCTTGCCATGAAAAGCCAATAGATAGTCACAACAAAACAAATTCCACTATAGTGCTGGAAGATGAGACCCCCAGGTCGGAAGGTACTCAACTGTCTACTGGGGAGGCGTTGAAGACTTTTCAGAGTAAAGCCAGCATTTATGATGTGGTTGGATCAAAACCCTTGGGACGTCTGACTGCTGATGTAGCTGTGGATGAAATGAGAGTCAGTGGCTGCAAAGATGTCTTACATATTGGGACATAGAACGCGTGAAGCATGAACCAAGGAAAGTTGGAGGTGGTCAAGAATGAAATGGAACGTGTACAACTTGATCTGTTCAGTGTCAACGAACTGAAATGGACTGGAATCGGGCACTTTGCAACAGATGATCATATGGTCTACTATGTTGGAAATGAAAGACAAAGGAAGAAATGATGTTGCATTTATAATAAAAAAGAAGCTTGCAGGAACTGTAATGAAATACAATGCAATCAGTGAACGCTTAATTTCTATTCGTCTATGAGGAATGCCCATCAACACAACTATAATTCAGGTATATGCCCCAACAGCTGCAGAAGAGGATGAAATTGATGAGTTCTATGAACAAGTACAAGCTGAAATTGACAGAACATGCAAACAGGATATCCTGATAGTTATGGGTGACTGGAATGCAAATGTGGGAGCAAAGAAGGTGGCAAAGTGGTTGGAAAATATGGACTTCGCAGAAATGAAGCTGGAGAAAGAATGACAAAATTCTGGAAGCCCAATGATCTATTCATCTCAAACACCTTCATCCAGCAACACAAGCAGCTACTGTACACATGGACTTCACCCAATGGATTGTACAAAAATCAAATCGACTACATCTGTATTTGGATTTTCAGAAAGCCTTTGACAAGGTCCCTTATCAGAGACTTTTGGCAAAACTAAAGAGTCATGGGATAGGAGGCAGTGTACTATTGTGGATCAGGAACTGGTTAAAAGATAGAAAGCAGAGGGTAGGGCTAAATGGCCAATTTTCCCAATGGAGAAAGGAGAATAGTGGTGTATCCCAGGGATCTGTGCTTGGTCCGCTGCTTTTTGACATATTCATAAATGACCTGGAAAAGGGAATAACGAGTGAGGTTATCAAATTTGCAGATGACATAAAACTATTTAAAGTTGTTAAAACCCATGAGGATTGTGGAAAATTGCAAGAGGATTTGATAAATTGGAAGACTGGGCATCAAAATGTCAGATGAAATTTAATGTGGACAAGTGCAAAGTTATGCACCTAGGGAAGTATAATCCAATCTATCGTTACATGATGCAAGGTTCCACATTAGGAACCACCACCCAGGAAAAAGATTTAGGTGTCATTGTGGACATCATGTTAAAACCCTCCACCCAGTGTGCAGTGGCGGCAAAGAGAGCCAACAGAATGCTAGGTATCATAAGGAAAGGAATGGAAAATAAAACAAAGGATATTATAATGGCTCTGTATCGTTCCATGGTGCGACCACACCTTGAATATTGTGTGCAGTTCTGGTCACCGTACCTTAAATAGTATATAGCATTATTAGAAAAGGTTCAAAGAAGAGCCACCAAAATGGTAAAGGGGATGGAAGGATACCCCTATGAAGAAAGGCTAAAAAGGTTAGAGCTCTTTAACCTGGAAAAGAGATGGCTGAGGGGAGATATGATAGAAGTCTATAAATTAATGAACGGAGTGGAACGAGTAAATGTAGATCAATTGTTTACATCATCAGAATATAGAAAGACTAGGGGACATGCAATGAAGCTACAGGGTAAACTATTCAAGACAAATAAGAGAAAATATTTTTTCATTCAATGTGTAATCAAACTCTGTAATTTTTTACTGGATGATGTAGTAAAAGCTGTTAGTGTAGCTGGGTTTAAAAAAGGTTTAGACAAGTTCCTGGAGGAAAGGTCTATAAACCATTATTAAAAAGGGACCTTGGATATCACTGCTTGACTCAATAGAAGCATTGTGGAACCTGTGTCTTATGGGGAAACTGCTAGATATGTATGACCTAGATTGGCCACTGTTGAGCTTGATGGACCTTGGCCTGACCCATTATGGCATATCATATGTTCTTATGTGGAAGTCAATGATGGAAAAGCTCTATAATATCAGGAAAGACAAAACTTGGAGCTGATTGTGGTACAGATCACTAACTACTAGTATGCAAACTCAAGCTAAAGCTGAAAAAGAGCAAGCCGCTCATTAATGTTGCAAAATATGACCTTGACAATATACCACTGGAATTTAAAGACTGCCCCAAAATCAATTTGCTGCTTTAGATACAAATGACAGAGCTCCAGAAGAGTTATGGGATGATATGAAGAAGGTTGTGTTGGAAGAAAGTGAGAAGTCTCTACAAAATGTGAAAAAGCAAAAATGGCCAAAATGGATGACCAAAGAAACTCTGAAAATTGCCCATAAATGTAGAGAAGCTAAAGTGAGAGGTGAAAAAGTGGCAATTGCAGAACGCAACAGAGATTTTGAGCATGCAGCAAGACAAGGAGAAATGCTACAATGATTCATGCAAGGAAATAGAATCAGAAACTCTTAGAGGAAGAATAAGATCTGCTTTCTTAAAGCTACTGGAGTTAAAGAAAAAATTCCTGACTCAAACTGGAATGCTACAAGATGCTCAAGGATCCATGTTGAATGATGCTGAGAAGATCAAGAAAAGGTGGAAAGACTATACAGAATCATTATGCTATAAGGATCAAGGAGACCAACAGCTGTTTCAAACTGTACCATTGGTGATGAAAGAAGTTGAAGCAGCACTGAAAGCCTTATCAAAGAACAAAGTACCAGGCATTGATGGCATTCCTGTTGAAGTATAACAGCAATCAGAGGCAGGTATTATAAGGTTCTGCCAAGAAATTTGGAAGATATCATCATGGCCAAGTGACTGCAAAAAATCTGTGTTTAAAGTATGCAGGTGATCCAACTGACTGTGGAAATTATCACACAATCACTCTGATCCCACAAGCCAGTAAGATTCTACTGAAGATTATTCAGCAGAGATTCCAACCATAGTTGGAACAAGAACTGCCTGAAGTGCAGGCAAGCTTCAGGAAAGGGCAAGGAATGAGAGACGTCATCGCAGATGTGAGATGGATCCTTGAAAAGATTAAAGAATATAAAAAAGATATCTATATGTATTTTATAGACTACAGCAAGGCTTTTGACTGTGTGAACCATGAGAAATTCTAGTCCATATTAAGAAGCATGGGTATACCAGAACATCTGATAGGGTGCATAACCTTTGCATTGATCAAATGGAACAAGGAGAAACAGAATAGTTTTAAATCAGCAAAGGTATATGACAAGACTGCAAACATTCCCCCTACCTGTTTAATTTATATGCAGAACAAATCATAAGAGAAGCAAGACTGTATGAAGACAACCGAGGTGTGAAGATTGGTGGTAGACTCATCAACAACCTTCGCTATGTTGATGACACCATATTACTGGCTGAAAGTGAAGACAATCTGAATCATTTGCTTCTCAGGATCAAGGAACATAGTCTTAAAATGGGCCTGCATGTTAATGTAAAGAAGACAAAGATCTTGACAACTGGCAAAATCAATGTTCATAGTTGATGGAGAAGAAATTGAAATAGTTGACAATTTTAATTGAAACAGTGGATCTACTTTCAATAAAGAAATGACAAGCAGTCAAGGAATCCGATAACACATTGTTCTTGGCAGAATGCCTAAGAAGAATCTAGACAAGATTCTCAATAGCAGAGATGTCTCTCTCCATACAAAGGTTCAACTTGTTCAAGCCATGGTATTTTCAATAATGTCATATGGATGCGAAAGTTGGTCAGTAAAAAAGATAGACAGGAAGAAAATCAATACCTTTGAATTATGGTGTTGGCGATGAATACTCTGTATACCACGGACTGCTCAAAGAACAAACCAGTCAGTACTAGAAGAAATCAAACCTAAGCTTTCCTTAGAAGCTCAGATGGCAAGACTTTGACTTTGATACTTTGGACACTTCATACGAAGAGAGAGATTGTAGAGAAAAAAAATCATGCTTGGCACGGTAGAAGGTCAATGCAAGAGAGGAAGGCCAGCCATGAGATGGATTAATACAATTACAGCAGCTTTGGGTGCCACTCTGTCAACAATGAAGGCCCGATTCTGATGCAGACGTAGATCCCCTCTGTGCGTCCCACAGGACAAAAATTGCAAATAGTCCTGCACATATAAGCCAGGACAGTAATTCTGTCCAGCCTGCACATGCAGGACTGCACTAGGCTAATTCGGTCAGGGCATTTAAATGGAGCTGCGGCACCATGGTGTCATGTTGCCATGGCACCACAGCTCCATTTAAAAGCTGTGATGCCGGCCACCGACCAAAATGGTACATTCCCTGCAGCCTGACCCCCGATATGGCCTCTGAAGGCCAGGGTCGGGCTGCGGGGAATGTCCCCTGGCCACCCCAGCCCCTTCCATGCCCCGAATTTATTATAAAAAAAGCACGTCCAGGGGAGTTATTCAACCTTGGAGGTGGAATAACTTCCCCGGCCATTTTGCTGGCCCTGGTCATACAGGGCCAACATTAGAATCAGCCCTCTATGTCCAGGGCTGGCGATCGCCCACTACCTGCCCACTCTCTGTCCCTTGACTGCCCATTCCCTGCCCCCTATTAATTTCCCCGCACAACAGGTGGGGAAGTTAGTCAGGGGCTACAGTCGGCATGAATAGCTGGGATGGACATAAATGATGTTTGGTTGAAATACTGGTCAACATTGAAATTGCTACTGACTTTAAAAGGCCCTAATCTGTAGTATCTTGGTGAGCTGAACATGAATATAACATTAAAAAAATTTATTGGCTCTCGTTTTGAAGATATTGCATGTAGTTCATTTTTGACGTTTCACCGTGTAAATTTATCCAGTAGGACATCAACAACATCCCAAATAAGCCTTGAATGATGTAATATTGCATCACATTGCATAATAGCAGCATGCACACATCATCCAGAGTTGATTGCATCATTTTCTGATGCAATGGAATACTACTGCCAGACAGCTGCTGAAGCAATCTGACATCAACAGTGTACTATACGCAGTCGGAAAGGTTGAGCATTTAAAATATTTCAGACTGTGTGTGAGACAATTTAAGCTACTGTTACATGTAACTTTTATTAATCATATAATTTTAGCCATTTAGGTACAATACAGAACAGTAATGCTGCGAAAGTGCGTTAATACCGTTGACAATTTCTGCTACATTTGTGGGGAAGTGACATTTGCCAACCAGAAAAAAAAGAATCACTTCTCAACTGAAGAAGGCATATCATCTTTACCTTGGATGCAAGATTGGTGACCAAGACAAGCCTTGGGCCCCGCATATATGCTGCGCTACATGTACAACACAGCTTTCACAGTGGTTGAATTGCAAAAAAACCATCAATGCCGTTTGCAGTCCCCATGGTGTGGAGAGAGCCAAGCAACCACATAAATGACTGTTACTTTTGCTTGGTTCCTCCTTTTTCCAGCGGAATAATGAAGCAAAAGAAGTCGAGCATAGTGTACCCAAAACATTCCGTCTGCATTGAGACCAGTTCCACATGGTGAGGGACTTCCTATTCCAGAACCTCCATCAGAATATTCTCTTGATTCATATGATGAGGACAAGGGTGAGCCGGCCTGTTCTTCTCCTGGTCCGTCAGCATGCAGTGACCCAGATTTTCACTGGGATGCATTATCAACTCCACACAGAATAACGCAGGAAGAACTAAATGACTTGGTTCATGATTTGGACTTATCCAAGAACAAAGCAGAATTGCTAGGATCAGGACTCCAACAATGGAATCTTCTAGAAGAAGATGTTAACATTACTTCATATCGAAAGCGCCACCAGCAGTTGGAGCGTTTCTTCAGAAAGGAAAGTAATCTGGTATTCTGTTCCAATATTGAAAGCCTCATGAATGCCTTAAAAATCACTCAAGACCCACAAGACTGGAGACTATAGAATCTTTGAAACTGAGTCTGAACAATGGAAACCATCTTCCATCTAATTCAGTAGCGCATGCCGTCCACATGAAAGAGACATACGATAACTTAAAGCATCTACTGACTTCCATTAACTATAACAAGTACAGCTGGCACCTCTGTGGTGACTTGAAGGTAGTTGCTCTTTTAATGGGACTGCAGCAGGGATATATAAAATACATGTGCTTCTTATGTGAGTGGGATAGCCGAGCAAGAGATTGGCACTACTTGCGGAAGGAATGGAATCGCAGACAAAATGTAACAGTTGGAGAGAAGAATACCCAGCACCCAGCTCTGGTTGAGGCTCACAAAATCCTGATACCACCCCTTCACATCAAACTAGGTTTAATGAAAAACTTTGTGAAAGCCATGGACCGCACTTCACCAGCTTTCCGATACCTGCATGAAAAATTCCCTCGACTCAGTGAAGCAAAGATTAAAGAGGGAGTTTTTGTGGGTCCTCAAATTCGAGAGCTCTTCAAAGATGACTGGTTCAACAACTTGCTGCAGGGTGATGCAAAACAAGCATGGAATGCTTTTCGCCTAGTGTCAACAAACTTTATCGGGAATGTTAGGGCAGAAAACTACAAGATCCATTTCCTTGATTCCCATCTTGATTTCTTTCCTGACAACTGTGGTATGGTTAGTGATTAACAGGGCAAACGTTTTCACCAGGATATCGCAACGATGGAGCAAAGATACCAGGAAAATGGTCCACTACTATGCTGGCTGACTTCTGCTGGACACTCCCCAGAGAAGCTCCCAAACAGCTGTACAAGAGACAGGCGAAAAAAATCTAAGTAGTAGTCTATGACTTGCTTTTTTACAGGTATTAACCCAGGGGTCACCAACCTGCGGCCCGCGGGCTGCATGCGGCCCGCGAGGTCCCTTGGTGCGGCCCGCGAGGCTCTACCCCGGTGCGGCCCGCCAAGGATGCTGCTGAAAGTACCGGCAAATTCATCGACTCCTTCTTCTGCAGCCGCGGCTCCCTGCCTCTTAGGGAACCGCAGCTGTGCTTGTAAAATCATCGCGGAGCCCTTCCTGTCTTGACGGGCTCCGTGCAGCATTGTCCCGCCTCCAAAGGAAGTGGTAAACAACTTCCTTTAGAGGCGGGACAATGCTGCACGGAGCCCGTCAAGACAGGAAGGGCTCCGCGATGATTTTACAAGCACAGCCGCGGTTCCCTAAGAGGCAGGGAGCCGCGGCTGCAGAAGAAGGGAGGGAGCTGACATGGAATAAAAGTACAGGTATGAGCAGTTTTGTTTTCGCGGGGGGGGGTGTGTGCGGCCCGCGAGTCTGCCGGTAGTCGGCTGTGCGGCCCGCGGCCCTCTGGAGGTTGGTGACCCCTGTATTAACCGAAGGTCTATTATATTTACTATTGACATGCATTTCATGATGTAAACATTGATTCTTGTAGATTACAAAAAAACTAGAGCCAACTTTGCAATTTCACTGTCATATTTGTGTTCAGCATATAAAAATTGATAAGAAATGAATATTTTTATTTCAGTAACATGACTTTTGTAAAAATTTGTTGACTAGTGTAACACCCCATTAGCTTGTCCTTATCCACAAAATGTAATATCTGGGCAATAACAGGTCACGGTCTCTCTGCATTTTTTCGCCTTGGCCCGATTCAGTGGAGGTGCTCCATGACCATCCTATCCCCAAACATTTGCAATCCCACTTGCCTTGGCAACCATGATATCTCCATGATATCCCATAGATCACTGTCCTTATAAGATTCCAGCAGCCCAATTAGGTGGACGTTATTCCGTCTTCCTCAGTTTTCTTGATCATCGATCTGATCAAGCAGTTCCCGTTTGGTCTGCGCCAGTTGTCCCATGTTCTGTTCCAAGGCCTCTGTTCTCTCCTCCTGTGTTGCAATGCACTCTTCAAGCTGCTGGATCTGGGCCTCCAGGCTGCCCCTACAGTGTTCAAATGAGGATGTACATGGGCCAGGCGCTCATCAAGTACCGCTCTAAGTTTGTGGGTGATTTCATGAACCGCCTCATCATGAGTCGTTATGCTCTGTGGAAATTGTCTGTCAACTGCCATCTTAGCCATTCATTCTTTTAGAAACAGAGAAAAATGATGACAGAAAAAGACCACATGGTCTATCTAGTCTGTCCTTCCATATCAACAACTACAGCAGTCCCCTTTTATCCTTTAGAGATCCTCTGTGTTTGTCCCATACTTTTTTGAATTCAGATACCGTCCTCATCTCTACCACCTCCCTGGGAGACTATTCCATGGATCCACCACTCTTTCTGTAAAGAAATATTTCCACATATCACTCCTGAATCTACCTCCTTTCACCCTCATCCCATGTCTCCTCAAAGCAGAACTTGTTTTCAATCGAAAGAGGCTCTCCCCATGTGCATGTATGCCATCGAGGTATTTAAACATCTCAATCATATCACCTCTATCCCGCCTTTCCTCTAAGGTGTAGATATTTAGATCCTTAAGTCTGTCCTCATATGCTTTATAATGAAGACCTCTAACCATTTTATTAGCCACCCTCTGTACCGAGTCCATCCTGTTCATATCCCTTTCAAGGTGCGGTCTCCAGAATTGCACATAATACTCCAAATGAGGTCGTACCAAAGATTTATACAGAGGCACTATCACCTCCTTTTTTCTGCTAGCCATTCCTCTCTGTATACACCCAAGCAGCCTTCTAGCATTTGCTGTCGCCTTTTCTACCTGTTTAGCTACTTTAAGATCATCAGACACAACCATACCGAGGTTCCACTCTTTAGTGGACAAAAGTACTTCACCCCTTATACTATATTGCTCCCGTGGATTGCTGCAGCCCAAATTCATGAGCTTGCATTTTTTAATATTAAATCCCAGCTGCCAAATTCTAGAGCATTCTTCAAGCTTAGCTAGATCCCTCCTCATGTTATCTATACCTTCCTGGGTGTCTATTGCAGATTTTGGTATCATCTGCAAAGAGGCAAACCTTACTCGACAGCCCTTCTGCTATATCACTAACAAAGAAGAATCGGACCAAGGACACATCCCTGGGGCACACCATTGGTAACTTCCTTCTCCTCAGAGTGAGTTCCATTTACCTGTACTCTTTGTCGCCTCCCATTCAACTAATTTCTAACCTAATCAGTAACTTTAGGGTCCATCCCTAGGGTGCTCAGTTTGTTTATAAGTCGCCAGTGAAGAATGGTGTCAAAGGCTTTACTGAAATCTAAATACACTACATCTAGGGCACTCCCTCGGTCCAACTCCCTGGTCACCCAGTCAAAGAAATCAATCAGATTTGTCTGACAAGACCTGCCTCTGGTGAATCCATGTTACCTCGGATCCTGTAATCCACTGGACTTCAGAAACCTCACTATTTTCTCTTTCAGCAGTGTTTCCAATAATTTACTCACCACCGAAGTTAAACTAACCAGCCTGTAGTTTTCAACCACATCCTTACTTCCGCTTTTGTGTAAAGGCAGCACATGAGCCTCTCTCCAGTCCTTTGGCACCACTCCCGTCTCCAACGAGGCATTGAAAAGGTCAGTCAATGGAGCTGCTAGAACGTCTCCAAGTTCCCTCAGTATTCTATGGTGTATCCAATCTGGGCCCATCGCTTTGTCTATTTAAAATTTAGCTAGTTTCTCACATACAAAGTCTTCTGAAAATTGTTTACGATGCCCCTCGCATCTGTTCCTGTTTGCAGGTGTTTTCTGAGGTCCTGTTCCTGGTTCTTCATCTGTGAACACAGAACAGAAATATTTCTTAAGCAATTCTGCTTTATCCTCATCAGCATCTACATATTCTTCCCCTTCACCCTTAAATCTGACAATACAATTTCCTCACTAACATATCTGAAAAATGTCTAAAATACCCCCCCTCCCCCCATATTTTATTACATTGGCTATTTCCTCCTCTTTTTGAATCTTTCTTTTCCTGACTACTTTGCTAGCTTCTCTAAGTTTTTCCAAATATAGATGCCTATCTTCCTCTCTCTTTGATCTCTTATATTTCGTGAAGGACTCCCTCTTTTTCTTCACCTTTTTAGCTACTTCTTTCAAAAGCCATAGCGGTCTCCTTTTCCTTTTACCTGTATTTACCATTTTAACAAAATGTTTGGTTGCCCTTAAAATATCCCCTTTCAGATTTGCCCATTGTTTTTCTACATCTCCCAGCTGTTCCCATCCCGCTAACTACTCCCTGAGGTATTGGCCCATCTTGGCAAAGTTAGTTTTCCGAAAGTCTAAGATCCTCACTTTTGAATGGATTCTAACAGTGTTAGTCCTAATACTGAACCACACCATCTGGTGATCTCTGGATGCAAAATGATCTCCAACTATAACATCAGAAATACTTTCATCGTTGGTAAGCACCAAGTCCAGTATGGCTCCTTCACGCATGGGGTCTGTTACCAATTGCCTGAATAGTTCTTCCTGTAGAGAATCCAGGATCTCCTTACTTCTAGATGATACTGAAGCAGGAATGTGGCAATCAACATCTGCATATTGAAGTCGCCTATCAGTAGCACTTCCCCATTCCTAGCAATGCCACGTATGTCTTCAATTAAATCTCTGTCCACCTCGTCCTCTTGTGAGGGAGGTCTATATATCATGCCAATGCAAATAGATTTCTCTTTCCCTCTTTCTACTGTAGTTTAACCCACAGTGCCTCCTCTCTCCCTTTTAAGCTCTGTAATTCCAAAGCTTTAATATTATTTTTTACATATAGTGCCACTCCTCCTCCTCTTCTTTCTACCCTGTCTTTTCTGAATAAAGAATAGTCTGGTATAGTTACATCCCAGTCATGGTTTTCTGTGAACCATGTTTCTATAACTGCCACTAAATCCAAGACAGCCACTCCCACCAAAGCTTCAACTTCAGGGACCTTATTTCTCATGCTATGGGCATTTATACATACCACTTTCCATATGTTACCCCTTTTACCCATTTCCGTAAAGGTACTTAATGTTTCACTTACTTGGGGGCTTTCTTCCCCTATCCCCAATGAATCTAGTTTAAAGCCCTCTTGAGTAGATTAGCCAGTCTACTACTGAAGATGTATCAACCTTTCTTTGACAAATGGACATCATCTCTGCTCTGCAACCCTTGGAACAGCATCACATGGTTCAGGAAACCAAAACACTCTCTATGACACCATCCACACAGCCATGCATTCATCTCCAGGATGCGAGCCTCTCTGCCTTAGCCTTTACCCTCAACAGGGAGGATTGAAGAGAACATCACCTGCACCCCTATCTGCTTCACCCTCTGTCCCAGAGCTATGAAGTCGCTTTTGATATGCTCAGAGGGATACCAGGCAGTATGATTTGTTCCGACATGGATTAGCAACATCGGGTAATAGTCAGTGGGCTTGATGAGTCTCGGAAAACTCTCTGTAACATCTCGGATTTTGGCACCTGGCAGACAGCATACCTCTCTGGACATCAAGTCTGGTTGGCAGATGGACGCCTCGGTACCTCCCAGAAGACAGTCACCAACCACTACTATCCTTCGCTTCCTTGTGGTCAGATTCTGCAAATTTGGGGTACTTGAGCTCTGGTTCCTCCACTTCCAGGGCTGCATAATGGTTCTTAAATTCAAGGGCTGGAGAAGTTGGATTGGTGATTCTGCAAGCCCTGGTGACATGTGTCCAACCTTCATCATTCTGTAGGCACCCATCTTCTCCTCTGCTGGAGAGCTTGATGGTTGCAAGAAGCATCTCATCAATGTACTTCTCACTGTCCTGAATGCTCCTCAGCCTCGCCACCTCCTCTCTGAGTTCCTCCACTTGTTTCCTGAGAGCTTCAGCATGCAGGCACCCTGCACATGGAACTGGTCCTCAACTGGCATTGGGATCTCTGTCTGGACAGAGGCAGAAGCTGTAACAGGGGCAACGGCTTTAGTGATACGATTTTTCCCAGCCATTGTTCTGTTCATGGAGCTTAGGTATCTTTGTTTGAAATGTATAGCCCCCTGTTAGGAATACCTTTTGTTGGCTTTGGGGTTTTTACAGGCATGCTGTGGCCTTTCACCACCCTTCCTTTCAGCCCACTTGCTCAATTATGTTGGCCGTATCAGCTGAAGGGTATGGGGGTTGTTTGCACCAGGTTTCTCTGCCATTTTTAGCAAGTTTTTAGTACAACGGGAGCAGAGCTCGGCTGATTGGTGTCCACTCAGCTCTCTGTCATCATATGATCTCCAGCATTTAATGTTTTACTTACCTTAAGGCTTTTACTTACCCGGGGACTTTCTTCACCCTTCCCAAATTAATCTAGCTTAAAGCCCTCTTCAGTAGGTTAGCCAATCTGCTGCATAGGAAGAGGAATGATGAGCAGTAAGAAGGTGGTAGAAGTCTTTGATGATACCTCATTTGGAGTACAATTCTGAAGATCACATCTTCAAAAAAATAGAAACAGAATGGAGTTGGTGCAGGGCATGGCTACTAAAATGATCAGTGGTCTTTGTCATAAGGCATATGAGGACTGACTTAAATATCTCAATATGTATATTAACATTAGAATATTAGAATTGCCATACTGGGTCAGACCAAGGTCCATCAAGCCCAATATCCTGTTTCCAACAGTGGCCAATCCAGGTTCCCAAAAAGACACCCAGGTTCCACAATGCTCGTCCCGGGGTAAGCAGTGGATTTCCTGGGTCCTCTTTAATAATTGCTTATGGATCTTTCCTCCAGGAACTTGTCCAAAGCTTTCTTTTTTTTAAACCCAGATACACTAACAGCTTTTACTACATCCTCCAGTAAGGAGTTCCAGAATTTGATTATGCATTGAGTAAAAAATAAAATTGTCTTATTAGTCTTAAATGGGTTATATTATAGCTTCATTGCATGTCCTCTAGTCTTTCTACTTTTTGTTGGTGTAAATAACCAATCTACGTTTACCCTTTGCATGCCATTCATTAATTTATAGACTTCTATCCTACCTCCCCTCAGCTATCTCTTTTCCAAGTTCAAGAGCCCTAACCTTTTAAGCCTCTCCTCATAGGGGTATCCTTCTATCCTCTTTACCATTTTTGTTGCTCTTCTCCGTACTTTTTCTAATTCTGCCATATCCTTTTTAAGATATGGTGACCAGAGCTGCACACAATATTCAAGGTGTGGTCGCACCATGGAATGATACAGAGGCATAATAATATCCTTGGATTTATTCTCCATTCCTTTCCTTATGATTTCTAGCATTCGATTTACTTTCTTGGCTGCCACTGCACTCTGGGTGGGTTTCAATGTATTATTCACGATGATGCCTGAATCTTTTTCTTGGGTGGTGGTTTGGAAGGAAGGAGGGAGAGGGGATATATGATAGAGATACCTCCATAGCATGAATGCTTAGCATGATAGCCTCTTTCAGTTTAAAGAATGCTCTGCAACGAGGAGCCATAAGATGAAGGTGAAGGAGGATAGACTCAGGAGTAATTTGAAGAAATATTTATTTACTGAAAGAGCAGTAGGTATGTGGAATAGCCACTTAATGGAGATGGTGGAGATGAGGACTGTATCTGAATTCACAGAGGATCTCTAAGGGAAAAAAGGGGGCCATAAAAATTAGTAGTTGGCATGGAAGGGTAGACTGGATAGGCCATATGTTTCTGTGTTCCATTCACTGACCATCCTTTCTGTGAAAAAAATATTTCCCAACATTTCTACATCTTACCATGAACCCTTGCTCTATAATATTCCTTCCTTTAAAACAAGTATGCTTTTTGGGCAGCAATAATGCACTTGAATGGTTATTATATTTCCCCTGTTTTGTTGGGATATGCCTAGGCAAGAAAATTTCACTTTTCATTTTTTTTCACAATTTTTCCCGTTTTGGGTGTTTTCTGTTTTTTCCACACATTCATTTTAGTTGGGATTTTTTAGTGAACACTAAATTGATTTAACATACCACTGATGAATTAAGGTGTACTAAGTCAATTGATGTGGGTTAAATCAATTTAATGTGCACTATATGTTTTAAGGTGCCTTAATGAACAAAATGTGCATTAATGAATGTACACCCCTCTAGGGATTATGGGCCTGATATTTGAAAGGCATTTACAGCCCTGTAAACCGTGTAAATGCTGTTATCCAGGATATTCAATGCTGAATATTCCCTCTTTTCTCCCTTACATACCCTGAAGCTAACCACATAGCATTGGGGCATTTTGGGGGTGTTCCAAGGAGCAGTGGAGGTGGTAACACTTGATATATGGGCAGCAGCAATATTATATGCTGCCCAGTTAGCGACCTGAGTCTAAGGTGAAGCAAAAGTATATCTATCTTTTAGCACAGGAACTAACCAGGCAGCATGCAATATCGCTGCTGCCTGGTTATCAACTGTCAATGAAAACTACCTCCAGATATCAGATGACTACAGTGTAAACTATAGATAATAAAAGTCATTGATGAATGTGCCATTGGGTGCTGCTAGTAACAAAATGCATTTATGTTGCCACAACAATAGTTTTGTCGAGGTCAACCGACATGAGCAGGAGAAATGGGGACTCCCCCCTCAACATCGGGAGAACGCTTTTTATTCAGTGAGTAAAATACCCAAAATATAATGAACCATAGTGTATTCAACACTTATCTTATGAACAGGCGATATACGTCCTCCATAAGTAGACATCGGGTTTGAAAATGCATACGACATGCATGTTTTGGGCCCACCAAGAGCCCTGTGTCAAGTGTTCCCGTTCAGTAATCCAAGTGATTGCCCCAAAGAAAACACCGAACCCAACGGTTCTTATACGTTACGATAATGGCCGCCGATTGGATGGTAGAAATTACATCATCCAAGGAATGCCCAAAAGGGTTTTTTCAAAACATCTCCGTGAACTTCAGAAACCCTTAAACTCACACCAGACTCCACCAATCATAATCTAAATTTAGGCCCAATGGAATGACTGTTTGAAGGGGGAAATATCCAACGTTGTTTGCGCCATTGCAACTGATGTTCACGATCTCCCCCTCGGAGACCCAAACCCAATCAATAATCCTCCATCTGAAGTTTCCAAAGGAATGGTTCATCCGTATACAGTGTTCTACCACTGGTGCCGAAAGAGTCTTTGATCTAATCCTGGAGGCATGCTCACCAAGCCTAACCTTCACCGGACGAATCGTCCTACCAATGTATACCAGGTTACAAGGGCAAATCAACATGTAAACCACCTGTCACCCCCCGAGGGGGAGATCGCGAACGTCAGTTGCAATGGCGCGAACAACGTTGGATTTTCCACCTTCAAACAGTCATTCCATCGGGCCTCAGTGTTGAGGGGGGGGGGGTCCCCATCTCTCCTGCTCGTGTCGGTTGACCCCGACAAAACTATTGTTGTGGCAACATAAATGCATTTTGTTACTAGCAGCACCCAATGGCATATTCATCAATGACTTTTATTATCTATGGTTATCAACTGTGGATGAGAGGCATTGCGGTGATCCTGGATATTCAATGCTGAGGTCGTATATGTCTGCCTAACTCGATATCAGGCCCTACATGTTTAGATTTCTGTCTCATAGATCTGTGCTTCTCAACCCTCTCCTGTAGGCACACCTAGTAATTCAGGTTTTCAGGACTACTACAGTGAATATGCATGAGACCCATTTGTATATAGCAGACCCATTATATTCAGATTTGTCTCATACATATTTCTTGAGGTGATCCTGAAAATACAGTATTATTGGCAAGGCGGGCCCCAGAAGAGGGTTGAGAAGCACTGTTATAGATGATGCGTCACCATTTTGGTGGGCCACTTTAACTCTCGGACTCTATTTGTCTTTATAAAATAGCCTCAAACTCTTAGGCCTCCAGTCCTGAAACTCAAGGTGAGATCTTACTAACAGCTTGTACAATGGCATGCATGCCTCCTTTTCTACAAGTTATATCCTTCTTTATGCACCAAAATAGCCATATGGATCTGGCCTCCACCTAGTCGCACTGTTTACCTACCGTGAAATTATCAATATATTCAGCTCATCATCTCTTCCCTGCTTTATGTACATCAGTGTCATACCCTTATCATATACCATAACCATAACATCAGTGTCATAACATCAGTGTCATATGTCATACCATAACCATAATATCAGTGTCATACCCTTATCATATACCATAACTATAGATTTTTGCACTCATGAAGGGTCCACATAGGAACCTACTTTGAGACATCCATACTCCCTCAACTTTCAGTTCCTTTGAAAGGTCCTTCTTGTTGATGTCAACACACTTGTTCAATTTGCAGCAAAACTCTATTTCACAGATGGGAAGAATTAAAATATTGATGACCATTCACACTCCAAATTCATCCCTTTCAGGCTCATCATTTTTAAATCGAAAATCTAATGTTGCTCTTGGTAGTTCAGATCTCGATAGTGATCCCTCTTAAAATTGGTTCCTATGTGTTTTGATAAAAAATGTACCAGCACAAAAAGAGACATAAGCTGCTGTAAATATATATGGTTACATACGAGGGTTGCTATTTATATTTCTGGCCTTAGCAACAGTAAGTGTTGCCAGGCGCCATCCAATGGTTCCATTGGAACACTGACATTGTTGAACATAACCTTATTCATAACATTTTATCATTTGAGCACGATTTGTTGTTTACAGTAACTTGAAAAATTCATCTTGGGCGAAAAATGGAATTAACTTGTGAACATTTTCGTGTGATTATTTTTCATAACTTTCGATGTGGATTATCAAGACAAGAGTGCATCGATGAACTTAATTTTTTATACAGCGATAAAGCACCATCCTACAGCACTGTAAAAAACTGATATAATGAATTCAACCGTGGACGACGTTCGCTCCAGGACGAATTCCATCAGGGTCGTCCAAAATCGGTTGTTGTGCCAGAAAATATCGATGCTGTGTGTGAACTGATAAAGCAAGATCGTCATGTGACATACCGTGAGATTGAGGCATCTTTGGGCATTAGTATGACAAGCATCAATAAGATATTTCATGATCATTTGGCTGTAAAAAAGATTTGTTCGCGTTGGATCCCGCATAATCTGACAAACGCTCAAAAGAAGGCTCTTGTCGATTGGTGCAAGGAAATGTTGAAAAAATACGTTCAAGGTGCATCAAAGACTGTGTATAACATCTACACAGGTGACGAATCATGGATCTATGCATATGAGCCTGAAACAAAACAGCAATCGACTGCATGGGTCTTCCAAGACGAGCCAAATCCAACAAAAGCTGTTCGCAGAAGAAGCACATTGAAGCAAATGGTTGCCTGTTTCTTCGGCATTACCGGTCACGTAGTGACAGTGCCGTTAGAGCAACGTAGGACGGTCAATTCTGAATGGTACACGACCATTTGTTTACCAGAAGTCTTCAGAGAAATTCAGAAAAAGTCGAAGAAGAGGCGAATAATTCTTCATCATGACAATGCGAGCTCTCACACATCGGCTCAAACAAAGGAATTTTTGACCGGCCAAAACATCGAATTGATGGGTCATCCACCGTACAGCCCTGATTTGGCACCCAATGACTTCTTTTTATTCCCGCACATCAAAAACAAATTACGTGGTCAATGATTTTCAACATCCGAAGATGCGGTTGATGCATTCAAAACACATGTTTTGGAGTTACCTCAATCGGAGTGGAAAAAGTGCTTCAAAAATTGGTTCAAACGCATGCAAAAGTGTATTGATCTTCATGGAGAATATTTTGAAAAACAATAAAACCAATTTCGATCATAAATATTTGTTTTTTCATTATTAGGCCAGAAATATAAATAGCAACCTTCGTATATTTACAGCAGCTCGGGAGCTGGTGTAAATGCACTCAGTTGAAGTATTCATATAGGTATGTATTTTACAATCTACGTGCTCACTTTATAACTTCACCCATGATCCTTCCAAACTCATCCTCTGAACACACACACATATGAGCTGTGTACAGTATTTTATTTATTTATTTAATGTCTTTTCTATACCGTGCTCTTTAGAATCAGTGTGGTTTACAGTCAACAAAATTTGTACAGTGCAGACAGAACCTGCGCTGTCCTTACAATGAACAGGTGTTACAAGTTGGGACTAACAAGGGTAACTATGTACAGGCTGAGAGATCTGGTTGCAGGTGACCAGATTGACTGGCAACTATTTACAGGTTGTCTAACTATATACAGGTTATTCATTCAGATCGCAGATGTACACCTTGACCGGGGATGCTTGGCATCTATCTGAATATTAGAAGGCTATATACACATTGGCAACTATATACACATTGGCATCTATTTGCAGTATTAGAAACTATATACACGTTCAATATACTGGGTGTATCGTTGTGCTAAAGGGTGGGGCTGCAACAGTGTGGTGTGGGAGTGCTGGGGGCGGTGTCCTGGCGGTTGAGTATGGCTGGTTGTGATTTGTCGCTAGTATGGGAGTAGTGTTGAAGGAAGAGATGGTGCTTCAGTGACTTCCTAAATTGGGCGAGGTCAGTGAAGTCAGTAGGCACTTACTTCTCATAGCACATATTTGTATGTGTGTGGTAATGTTGTAAGAGGCCTTTTCTTGGAGTACAATAGTGTTTAGGTGTGGAAACATCTTTCATTTAATTAAATTCAAACTATTTTTCTTCTTAGCTGAAGCTTCCATCACCTCTCATTTCCCTCAGGTACCATATGTCCACTGTGTTGCAGATCTTACCATGATCCCCAAAATACATATTTTCTTTCCTCTTAATCCCTCTGTTGTATCACTCATGAGGATATTGATCAAAACTGATCCCAAGGCATGTCACTCATCACCTTTTTTTCCACTCTTCTGTCTCCTGTTTGTTTCTAATAAAACCTAGTATGATAAATAAAAAAAGATGATATTTCTGTCTCTTGGTCTGAACTAATAGACTGTGTTGCTGCAGGGTGCAGACACATATGGTAAGAACAGTGCACTCTATACTTAAGTGCGACCGGCTTCCACTGCTCCCATACCTAGCCCCTCTATCATTCTCTCATTTCATTTTTTTCTCTCAGAATTTGATTTCATTGGACTTTTCCTTCCTTTTCACACTGTTTTTGCACTTATCAATCTGTATAGTTCGTTTTTCTCAGATCCTTCTTCATATACAACTGCCTAGTTCTTTTTTTTTTTAACTGAAAACTGATCTCAAAGGAAAAAATTTCAAAGTAGCAGAGAGGCTAAAATCCTGCAAGAATGACTAGAAAGGGTACGTTTTTTTAAAATATCAGTGCAAATAATCTACCCGAGGTTTGTGATTTGCAGATGGTATTTTCACTATGCCAGTTCTTACATATTCTGTCCAATCTGCAATCTGTTCATATGCCCAGATTACAGAGGATTCTGATGTTTAATAAGGATCTCGTCAAGCTTTAAACTGAATAGTCAACAATTCCTGTACCTGTATAACCCAATTATTTCTGTGTTGCTTTAGCAATTGCTATTTGACATAGTTAAGCTGTATATTGACTTGGTGACCTCATGATAACAAACAGACATTTTGAATAGAATGGCAACTATACAGTAGATTTACTGACTCTTTATGGACTGCAGCACAGGAAATCAGGAGGTTGATGTACTACGGGGCAGAGCTGCCAAGCTACTTGGTTCCAGGAGAGAGATTTCAGAACAGTCCTGGATTTTTAACAACCCCATCTTGATGCATTATGGCACACACAGCAATAATTTCAATGGGTTGAATAAGAGACTAAAATATCACACTGCTTTGGGATGTAAGTTAAAAAACAGTAAGTTAAAAAGGATTGGCCAATAAGTCTTCAGCCTGGAAATGGATAATTTAGCAACTCTGAAAGGGAGAAAAAAGTTACAAATGGCACTTCAAGTGCAAAAACAGCAACCAATGTGTGTTATTGGTGATAGCTTGTACTATTTGCCAGTTTAGGGGTCCTTTTACTAAACTGCAGTAATGGTTACTACGGGATTTAGCACACTAAATGCAGCCTGCATGGTATAAACCCATGCAAACGACTTTTAGTGCTTTGGAGAAGGATTGGGGGGGGACTGGGATTGAGAGTACGCATGCCAGATGGTAACAGCTAGCACAGCTGCATTTGACACAACTCAAGAGGAGTCATAAAGTGCCACAATGCTACCAGCAATCTAATAGTGTGGCTGTTGTCTAGCAGTGGATGAAATATGCGGCAGCTGCAGCAGCACCCCATGCTCCCCTTGGGTACGGTCACAACTGTCCTGGGGCACAGATTTCCCCAGTCCTCAATCCCCACAACACAAATCTGCTAACCACAACCCTCTCCTCGAAGGATCCCCCCCCCCCCACACACACACACACACTGATCTATCTTATCACAGGTTTAAAAGGAGAAAAAAGGCTTCAGATTACACGGATCAGGCAGATAGCACAAAACATGTCTTTGCCCTCTCCATCACATCAGCAGCCAAACTCCTTTAACATCATTTATATTAATATTTATAAATATTTTTCAACCATTTTAATCCACCCTTCTTATTCTATAGTGGCAAACAGCATAAATAATCCACCCGTCTATAGTGGCAAACAGCATAAATAATTCACCCTTCTTATTCTATAGTATCATTAATACAACTTAACTGAATGGTCTCCATAGCCTAGTTCAAAATCTTGATTCGGATCTACAGATTTCCATTCATACCCCGAAGCCAAACATTTTATCGACTCAGGGTTTCGCACTATGCTTTCTCAAGGGGTTGCAAGAAATATGCTAAGGGGGAAAATACAAATATAAATAAATAAACCTGTGTAAGAAACCTCCGGACAAATGATTCAGAAGGAGACAGCAGTCGCACAACCAAAACAGCACAAGCACCAGGCATCCACAGTAGCTAATACAGAAATACATAAATTCTAAACAAAATGCCTCATTCAATGCTGCTGAAAAACTTTGCTTTCTTAAAATGGAAAGGAAAGGAAAGGAAATGCAGCAAACACTTACCCTCACTGACCATCAATCCCAAACAGCAAAATCACTCCGGATTTTGAATTGCGATGCCCTACTTTTTCACAATGTGCTACAATTGGATTACTCAATGTTTGTGTCTTCAGACCTTATCTATACTCACCTAAGTGTACCTTCAAAGCCTTACTTATCCTCCCTATGTAGCGCTTACGGCACTCGCACACAATCATATATATCACAAAACTCAGTTTACATGTATTGTAGTGTTTTGCTTGAAATATCTGTTTTAAAATTGAATCAGTTCATTCTTAACCTTCAATCATTTACACACAATAAACACATGATTGGCATTTAAAATGTCCTCTAGAGGAATCACGCCCCTCCTCCAATCTTCACCAACAAATCTGTAATATTTCTTTCCCTAGTGATGATCATCACTGGAGGATCCTTAAACATGGGATATACTGTTAACATATTCAGTGCCTCCGAATGATATACGTGGAGGCCAATTCTGATCAGGGCATGTCCAGGCCATCCGGACGTCCAAAATCTGGACGGCCCAGATATGCACCCCCTTCTGCTCCTGCAGGAGCTAGACAGCCTCATGGGAGTAGAATTGGAGTATAAGGCCTGGATGTGCCCCAATTCCGGCCCGCCAGATGTCTCCCCAGATAGCCCAGCCAGGCGCCTGCACGGAGCTGCACTACCATAATATTCCATCACCATAGCACCACAGCTCTATGCAGGAGCCCTGATCACCCACACGCAAGCAAAAGTTCTGTTCCCCACCACCCGACCCCATATCAGGCCTTCTGAGGCTGGGATCAAGCTGCCGGGAACCCCCTGCCCTGCTCAACTGTGTCTCGGTTCCTGCTGACCTGGTCACAGAGGTCAGGGGGGACTTATTCCACCTATGAGGCAAAATAAATCCCCCGTCTAGATCACCAGCCCTGGACATGCAGGGCCAACACCGGAATCAGCTCTGAATGTCCCAGGTCAGGGTCCCGCCTTCTCCCCGCCCTCACTCCTCTTCCGGCCCACGTTCTCCCGCTCCAATCCAGAGCTGCCTGCACATTGCTTCAGTATGTGCAGGGAGCTCCTTGACAGGAATAGGCACCCAGATATTGAGAATATACATCCAATCTGGATGTATATCCCCACTAAACACAAATTGGAATGACCCCCTTAACCTCCATTGCTCGAGCTGAAAAAGGCAAGAGACATGATCTGATCATTCTTATATCCATGTTGATGTGGTAACAATAATTGTCTTTGTACATACAAAGCTATTTATATTCTTTATTGATAACAGAATTAGGGTTAACTCTAGCCTTAAGTCACCACTTTAATTCTCATGCTTTGCCTAAAAATGCTCTTTGCAGTCATAAGAATTGACCAATACTAACATAATAACATAGTAACATAGTATATGATGGCAGATAAAGACCAGTATGGTAGTCTGCCAAGCAAGATGGCAAGAGTAGGTGTACCTGCAACTCCATTCAGGTCACCTCTCTCCATGCCTTTGTTTAGGGGTGTACCCACCGCTCCATGTAGGCACCCCTATTTGTTGAGATATAAGAGATAGCTATGTTTATTTTGATTTTATCCTGTTGCTATAAAGGGATCCAATGTGTCTGTCCCATGCCATTGTGAATTCTATCACTGTATTTGCCCCTACCACTTCCATCGGGAGAGCATTCCAAGCATCAACCACCCTTTTAGTGAAAAAGTATATCCTGACATTGCTTTTCAATTTACCCCCTTGCAGCTTTATGTTATGCCCTCTAGTTTTACAGCTTCCCCATCTTTGGAAGAGGTTTGTTTCTTCATTAATACTCTTTAAGTATTTAAAGGTCTGAATCATATCTCCCCTGTTCCTCCTCTCCTCCAGAGTGTACATATTTAGGTCTTCAAGTCTCTTCTCATAAGTCTTCTGACACAGGGCTCCAAATCATTTTGGTCACCTTCCTATGAACAGTTTCCAATCATTTTATATCCTTTGTGAGATACAGTGTCTCCAAAACTGAAAACAATATTCCAAGTGAGGCCTCAAAAGTGACTTGTACAGTGGCATTAGTACCTCTTCCTTTCTGCTGGTAATTCCTTTTGGTATGCAACCCAGCATCCTCCTGACTTTTGCCACTGCCTTGTCGCACTGTTTCGCCACCTTGAGATCCTCAGAAATAATCACACCAAGGTCCTTCTCCTGGTCCATGCACACCAACCTCTCTTCCTCTATTGTGTACATTTCCCTTGGATTTCTGTTTCCCAGGTGCATGACACTGCACTTTGCATTAAATCTTAATTGCCAAGCATTAGACCATTCTTCCAGCTTATGTAGACCTTTCCTCATGTTCTCCCCTCACTCAGGGGAGTCCACTCTGTTGCAAATTTTTGTTTCATTTGCAATAACACAGACTTTTCCATTCAGTCCTTCAGCAATATCCCTCACA
This sequence comes from Ichthyophis bannanicus, assembly GCA_033557465.1. Lineage (NCBI taxonomy): Eukaryota > Metazoa > Chordata > Amphibia > Gymnophiona > Ichthyophiidae > Ichthyophis > Ichthyophis bannanicus. Next base: position 418,048,280 of record CM066033.1, read on the forward strand.
AATACATCAAATAATACCGGTCCCAGGACCGAATCCTGGGGCACCCAGCTAATCACCCTACTTCCATCCCAAACTATTGAGTTTATAGATAAACCTCCTATGAGGAACAGTATCAAAGGCTTTGCTGAAATCCAGGTAGATGACATCCATCATATGCCCCTGTTCTAGCTCTCTGGTCACCCAGTCAAAGAACTCAATCAGATTTGTTTGGCAAGATCGTCCTTTGGTAAAACCATGTTGCCTCAGATCATAAATGTTCAGGGAGAGAGCCTCTTTCAATTGAAAGCAAGTTCTGCTATGAGGGGACATGGGATGAGGGTGAAGGGAGATAGATTCAGGAGTGATATGCGGAAATATTTCTTTACAGAAAGAGTAGTGGATCCATGGAATAGTCTCCCAGTGGAGGTGGTAGAGATGAGGACAGTAACTGAATTCAAAAAAGCATGGGACCAACACAGAGGATCTCTAAAGGTAAAAAGTGGACTGTTGTAGTTGTTGTTATGGAAGGACAGACTAGATAGGCCATGTGGTCTTTTTCTGTCATCATGTTTCTATGTTTCTATACAATCTGTTGGTTTTGAGTTTTGAGTGCCTCCATTATTTTTCCGCCACCAAGGTAAGACTTACTGGCCTATAGTTTGTTACTTCTTCCCTCTTACCATTTATGTGAAGAGGTACCACATCATCCCTTCTCCAGTCCTGAAGAACTTCTTTTGTCTCCAAGGATCTGTTAAAAACATCCTTTAAAGGCCCTGCAAGAACCTCTCTGAGCTCTTTCAGTATCCTGAGATGTATCCCATCTGGTCCCATGGCCTTGTCCACTTTCAGTTTTGCAAGTTGTTCTAACACATCATCTTCTGTGGATGGTGTGGTATCTACTCCATTCCCATTTTTATATTTGGGAGTTACAGGTGGTCCTACTCCAGGATTTTCTTTAGTAAAAACAGAGCAGAAGTATTCGTTTAGCAACTTCGTTTTTTCAATGTCACTTTCCATGAGTCCGTTCCCAGCACTTTTGAGTCCTGCAATTCCACCTCTGATTTTCCTCCTCTCCCAAATATACATGAAGAACGTTTTGTTGCCACACTTCACATCTTTAGCCATCTTTTCCTCTGCCTTTTATTTTGATTTCCTTATTTCTCTTTTTGTCTCTTTTAGTTTGATCCTGTATTCTTTTCTGTGTTCCTCTGTTTGCAAGCTTTTGAATTGTGTGAAAGTTGTGTTTTTTACCTCTATTTGAGCAGCCACTACTTTGGAAAACCAAATAGGTTTCCTTCTCCTCTTGTTTTTATTTTCTTTCCTTACATATTTATCTGTTGCCCCTTTTATTTCCACCTTAGTTTAGCCCATTGCATTTCCACTTCCCTTATGCCCTCTCACCCTGCCAACTCCTCCTTCAGGTACTTGGCCATTTTACTGAAGTCAGTGTTTTTGAAGTCTAGGACTTTGAGCTTGCTATGACTAGACTGCACCTTGGCTTTTATCTCAAACCACACTGTGTGATGATCGCTGCTGCTCACAGGGGCACCCACCTGGACATTCAACATGCTATCTCTGTTGGTGAGCACTAAATCCAGCTTCGAGCTTTCCCTGGTCAGTTCCATCACCATTTGTCTAAGTAACGTATCTTGAAAGGCATCCGCAATTTTTTTACTTCTTTCCAGATCTGCAGAAGGAATACTCCAGTCCATATTGGGTAGAATAAAGTCACCCAATATGATCACTTCCCCCCATTTGGCTATCTTTGCAATATCTATAATCAATTCACTATCTATTTCTTTGGATTGAGTTGGAGGCCTGTAGACCACACCAGTATGGATGACAGCACCATCTCCTCTTTCCAACACAATCCATAGCGCTTCTTCTTTTCCCCACGTCCCCTGCATTTCAGTAGCTTTAATATTGCTTTTGACATATAGGGCTACTCCTCCTCCTTTTCCACCTTCTCTATCTCTTGTGTAAGTTGTCTTTCATGGTCTCAAGCTACTATATTATAATAAGTTATTTCTTTCAATATCTTTGTGATATAGATTTAGTTGTAATAGTATCCACTTCCTTTTTAATTCTTATGTCCAACAAGTCAATATAAAATTGGGACCCGATATTCAACTGGGCAGTGCAAAGTGCCATAGCTGCTTAGCCCTGCCCGCTGTCCCTCTAACCCTGGATATTCACTTCTGTGACAACGGAAGTGAATATCTGGGTCAGGCCATGCTGCCTGGAAGCCGCTGAGGCTAACCATTCAGCATAGATATTGGATGCTGCACGGTTAGTCTCAGCACTTATAAGATAGGCAAGGGTTTTCCTTGCCTATATTATAAGTGCCTAGTGCCAACCCGCCAACTGTGCAGCTTCTATTATTGGTGCTGCACAATTAGTGCTAGTCCCCACCTCCGCTCTGTCCCAATGCTAGCTAGCTAGCATCGTGGAGCGTAGGGGACAATTAGAGATATTAGATGGCACTACCCATGTATGTGCCATTAAATATCCAGTGAGCAGGCATTTACATGGTGAACTGGCTGTTAACCATGTAAATGCCTTTTAAATATCAGGCTCTTGAAGTTTAGCCATCTTAAAACATATACATATATATATTGTTTCTGGGTGTTCAACAAAAACAAAACTGTTTCAAATCTTTTTATGTACCTTCCCAAATAAAAACAATATCATCCAGAAATAGACTCCACAAAGAAAATTGCTGGAATGAAGGTGTGGTATATACAAATTGTTGCCACAGACGGAGCTACCATTGCTCCCATCACTATTCCCTGAGCCTACAAATAGAATCCCCCTCCCCCATATCAATATAATTCTTAGCACATACTTTAATATATCCATCAATAATTCTTTTGGCTCCTATGCTTAGATTTATATGCTTCTGATGGATAATATTGTACTATATCAATGGCTTCCTGTTGATCAATATTAGTATAAAGAGCCTCTGCATCTAAGATGACCAACCACTTTGTATCACTTATATTCATCACCTGTGGTAATCTAACATGTGGGTGGTATCTTTAAAAAGGATTTGCACTTCCTTGTCATCGGGTTAAGTATCTCATCCAAAAATATAGACAATAGTTCCAATAACGACCCTCTACTGCAGACAGTTGATCTCCCTGGAGGATTTTATATAGATTTATGGACCTTTGGCAGAGTATAGTAAACTGTTATCTATGGGCTCTGATTCATCAAAAAATGTTTTCTTTACAATTATATATTTCAACATCCAAGCCTCCTTCAATAAATGTTTGATCTCTTGTTTTAGAAATATAGTCAGATCTTCAGCCAATAATTTATAAAAAAAACCCTCATCCTTCAATTGCCTCAAATTCTCAGCATGATATTGTGCTGTGAACTGAAACCCTATAGCTTCCCCTTTATCCGGTTTCTTTATTATCTCCTCATCATCAGCCAATTCCTTCTGAGACTTTTTTTGTGATTTAGTCACTTTATAATATCTCTTCTTTTTTTCCAAATCTTCCAAATCCCTGAAAATGAATTGTTCAAATGCTGGGACCAGTAGATCTGGGGGACCTGGAGGCATCCATTTAGAAGATAATTTCACTAATGAATCATCCGTCAATCATTGTCCTGCGCACATACACACATCTGTTTGCCACAGCCCAGATAGCTTCCCGGCAATCTGGCCAACCTGGAAATTGAATTTTGAAAGTCATATGTAATATTCCAAATATGGCAACCCACTTTAGCACCAAGGTACATGATCTTAGACAATCCTTTCCCCACTGCCCCCCTCCTATCTCTGATGCACAGCCCTGTTCCCCTCCTCCTGATTCCCAATTATCCCACTCCTGGCACTCATTCCATTCAATTAACACCTCCGAGCTCATCGCAATAATTTCCTCTTCAAAGAAAACCTTTTGCTCCTTGGACCCCATTCCTTCCACTTGGTTACTCTCTCCCTCTTTAGCTCTCATTCCTCCTGTTCTTGCCATGATTAACTCCAGTCTCTCCACGGGTGTCTTTCCTCATTCCTGGAAACATGCTTTCATCTGTCCCATCCTTAAAAAGTCTTCACTTGACCCTACGATCCCCGCTCACTATCGTCGTGTCCAATCTTTCTTTTCTCTCTAAAATTCTAGAAAAGGTTGTATTCTCACAGCTGTCTTCTCACCTTGAATCCACTCACTTTCTTCACCCTCGCCAGTCTGGTTTCCGGCCTGGCCACATTGTGGAGACGGTTCTTCTGGGATTTCTTAACCCTTTCCAGGCCGAGGCCAAAATTCTTGGGATCCAAAATTCTGACTAAATATTCCTATCAAATGGTATATAATACATGACCATAGCAGAAGGAAAATCACTATTAGAACATATTGAATAAGACGGGTATGATTTTCCTGAAATATGCAAAAATTAACCCGGCTGCAGAATGTGGATTAAAAATTTAAAGTAGGCCTTCAAAGGGTTAATGAACTCCACGTTGCACATGACCACGGTGACTACTCGGTGGCAGTGTCCTTAGATCTTTCTGCTGCCTTTGATCTCGTCGACCTCTCCCTTCTCCTGGCCTGCTTACGTGAGGCGGGTCTCTGCAGCACGGTTCTTCATTGGTTTCATTCCTTCCTCTGCTCAAGGTCTTGCTCAGTTCTCTCTCTTTCCACCCCAGCAATTTCCTCTGAGCCTTTCCCCCTCCTCTGTGGTGTTCCACAGGGCTCAGTACTAGCCCCCCTCCTCTTTAACATTTTTCTTTTACCTCTTGCTTTACTGGTTCAACAACATGGGATCTCTGCTTTCTACTACACCGATGATCTGGTTCTCCTGCATCACACTTCTCCACTCCATCCTGATCTCACCATTCTGACTGGCTCACTACCCACTGTCTACATCTCAACCTAATGAAAGCTCTCGCCATTTGGTTCACCCGCGGTAGCTCCCCTCCTCCGATTGCACCTTCTCTCTCTGGCTCACCTATCCCCCTGGTACGTTCCTTTCGTTACCTGAGTGTTTTCTTTGACTCTGATCTGTCCTTTCGGGATCACATTTCTCATGTTTCCAAAACATCATTTTTCTTCCTCCGTCAAATTCGCGCTATTCGTCCCTTTCTCACTTCACAGGCACTCACTACCCTTCTCTTATCCCTGGTCATGTCCCGCATCGATTTCTGTAACTCTGTTCTGGTTGGGCTTTCCTCTTCACAACTTTATTGCTTACAACGGATTCAGAATACCGCTGCTCAGCTTATTTCTCACTCCTCTCCTCGCGATCACATCACGCCTCTTCTTATTCATCTTCATTGGCTTCCCATTAAATTCTGCATTCACTACAAAGTCTTGTCACTTGTCCACCAGGTCCTTTACAGTCACTCTCCTCGATATCTGGCCGACCTCATTCATTTCCATACCCCTACTCGCACATTACGATCATTGCATCTCAATCATTTATATCTTCCCTCCTCTTCACGAGCCCACCTTCAGTCCACCCGCTCCTCTGCCTTCTTTTTCATTGGTCCCGCCCTCTGGAACTCTTTACCCTTCTCTATCCAGCTTAAACAACAGCATGCCACCTTTAAGAGCAGTCTGAAAACCCACCTCTTTACCGTTGCTTTTGACCTCTCTGCCCCCTCTGTGTGATCTTACTCTCCCTGCCCCCCTCCACTTCCTCTCCCCTTCTGTCTCGTTGAATGACTTCACTGTTTTGCTTTCCTATCCACTATTGTAACTTCCTTTCCACTTTCTGCCTCTGGCTTTCTGTACCTTTATTTTTGTAAACCGCTTTGATGTTACTGTTTAGCGGTATATTAAGCAAATAAACATAAACATAAACATATGGCCCCATCATTCAATATCTGAAATTAGAGTTCATTAGCAACAACTACCTGCATTAGATTGGCTAGCCTCCACCATTGAATATCCTCCCGTATAAGAAGAATATTACATATGACTTCCAAAACTTGCATAAAGTTTTGCTTCTCTTAGTATTTCACCTTCTTAAATATGAGTTCTATAGAATCAACAAGGAGTGAGGCACATTCCGGCAGTGAAGTATTCAATGTCTAGGGAAAATTACTTCCACTTCTGTGGCGACCCTTACTGGCCAAATGATCAAGACTGACTGCAAATCTAAAAAGAGGCTTCCCTCTAGCCCCTAATGGCCAGTAAAAGTACTTACATCACCCAGACAAGCAGTCAGGGATAGGAGTTTCTATATAAAAAGGAAAAATCAGAGGATGAGGGCGACAACTACTATCCCCAACCAAACAATTGCAAAATGTGTGCCTTTGAGTCAATGCTGACTCCTGGCTACCCAGCACCTCCCGGGTTTTCTTGGCAGTGTAACCGGAAGTAGATTGCCAGGCCTTTCTTCTGAGGCAGTAGAGGGTTGTGACTTGCCCAAAGCCTCAAGGAGTGCTAGTAGGAATCAAACCCTGGTCTCTTGTTTACCAAGCCAGTTGAACTACAGTAGATAAGTTCCTTAGCTGTTGTATGCTCTCATTCAACAACAAAATTGAATGTTCATTGCTATGATTAACCACTATTATTACAGGCAAATGATGCATCAAGCAATGCATTTGAAATCTCAATGGGTATGCACACATCATGCAGCAAGAAAATTAATGTTGGTCATATATTTCTCCCTCTTATCATACAAATCCTATTTAACAAAATCTTAAGCTCTTCAGTCATGATTTACTGATCAGTATCAATTACCTTTGCTGAAAAGTACTAGTGATTGTAAAGTAGCTGGGAGCTAAATACATGGCATATCATGACCATAGAAAAATGTCAAACTGTCTTTCCACACATTGATACTATATTATGGGGATTGTTTTAGAATCCTTATTTGCAATTTCTATGTGGAAATTCTGTCATTAAAATGTAGAAATAGCACCCACATGTATATGGTGATTTTAAAAGGCTCAATTTACACATGCATGTTGGGGACGTAGCTTGGGTAAGGCCTGGGAGGATCAAAACTTTATACTTGTATTTTCCATTTCATAAAGGGAATACATGTGTAGGACCTACAGTCTCCATGGTAGGATTTACAGCTGCCCCCTAGCACTTGCAGGAGTCCTTTTACTAAAGGTCGCTATGGTGTTGCACCTCATATGGCAAAACGTCTGAAACGATGGCACGTTAGGTGCAACACCATGATGTTAACTGTCGGGGTGTGGAAAGCATTTCCCCGGCTGTTAATGCAGATCCCTGTTCCTTAGCGCACACCACATTAGAGCGGATGCACTTCGCTCCACCTATTGAGATGGCATTAGGTGATCCCATGCTAATATATGTAGTGCATAGTATGAACACGGCACTAACGCCGATGAGCTCACCACATTCAGTCTCCGCCCCTAACACGCCCACTGGCGACCCTACTGTGGGTTAGACAGTTACTACGGGAATCATCCCCGCTCTGTCATGGCCCTGCGCTTGCTGGAAATGCATGCCCCAATGCGCATTCAGCACACATCAGAACATGAGCTGCCAGCTAGCGCCATTTAGTAACAGACCCCACACAGGTTTTTAAAAAGTGCTTGTTTCGGCCAGCCCATTACTGGAAGGATTAAGGGAGTTATCGTCCTTGTAATAGAAAGAGAAAAGTGTTTTTTTTTTACCTATATCAGGCAGACTTGGGATGTTAAGCCTGTGCGAGTGAGTGATTGGAATATAGAGCAGAGCTCTAGACAAATCAGGACAGAATTGTACTGTGGGTTAAGTTGTTCACATACTAGAGAGAACTCTTGCTGAGATTCAAGCGAGGGGGAGAGCTCACTGGTAGTTGGAACAAGGCGGTTGGGAGGGATAAGCTGGAAAGTAAAGATGTGTTTCTGAGGTTCCTGAGGAAGGTGACTTTTGAATTATTAATTGAGGATTTGTGTCTTGGCGTGCTGGTGATAGTGTGAGTGAAGAGAATGATGTGATTTTTAGGAAAGAAAAGTGTTAGAACTTTGGAAGGAGGATAGCCAGAGTGTATGAAATATATAAGTGACTTTTACTAAGATTTTGGGATATCTATCTAAAGATTTGCTGATCAGATGAATTATTAAAATCTACTGGTAAATTAGGACTGAAGTTTGAGTTAACTGAGACAGTTTATTAACTGCCTAAGGCCCTAAGTAATTGGAAATGCTTTTGATAGTATGATCATTTACATAGATTCTGTTTTTGTGACAGAAAGCCTCTCAACTTAAAACAAAAAAAACCCCTGAGAATAAAAAGAATTGGCTCTGCTAATGTTAGAAGGAGCTGTTTTCTGATTCCAGTTCAGATCTCCATCTACAAACCTAAAAGTATAAGGCCTGATTCCGTCCCGGATGTACATGCCCTCTGTACGCCTGGTCTGAACCGGACATACAGAGGGCGTTGCGATCAAGCCTGTATGTGAAGGTTGGGACTGCGATTCAGTCCAGCCCACACGTACAGGCCCTGCCCAACAGGGCAGTTCAATGGAGCCGTGGCGCCATGGCGTCCAGTTTCCATGGCACCACAGCTCCATTGAAGATCCGTGATCCCTGGCCGCTGGCACCAGCATCGATTTCCCCACAGCCTGACCTCTGATCTGGCCTCCTAAGGCCGGGGTCGGGCTGTGGGAATGTCATTGGCCCCCCTTGCCTCATCCGTGCCCCAGTCTGCCGATCCCTGACTCTAGGGAAGTTATTCCACCTCGGAGATGGAATAACATCCCCCTACAGGTCGCCGGCCCCGGACATACAGGGCCAACATTAGAATCGACCCTGTACGTCCAGGGCTGACAACCGCCCACCACCTGCCCTAACTGCCCCCCCCCCCGATCTGCCCCTTCCCCCCCCCCCCCGACTAACTTTGCCGTACAACCAGCAGGGAAGTTAGCCGCCAGTGGGAAGGGGCATAAATGACTCTGATACTGCTTGTTGTACTGCATATGTGATTTCTAAGAAGGACAACTATTTGAGCTGAAACTGTGAGAAAGGCATGTGGAAGAGTATGTTTGGTTGAGTGCTTATTTAAATACAGGTAGTTGCTGTATTCTGTACCTTAACTAAGGCTGCTGAGCATTGCAAACCTATTTAGAAAAAAAGAAGAGCATATGGATAGGATCCTAGATCTACTTCATCCATCTGACTAACTCTCTCTCCTCTAATCCTCGTCGTCTCTTTAGCACACTCAATTCTCTCCTTAGTGTGCCTCCACCCCTGATTCCTCCCTCCCTTCCTGCCCAAACCTTGGCTGACTACTTCCACGACAAAATCCACACGATCACCCTCCAGTTCCCCTCCTCCCCCTCTTTCCCCCCTATTTCCCAATTCTCCCCCCTCCCCCTACTTCTGCTTCCCATTCTTCCTTCCCTGTGGTCTCTGATGCAGAAACGTCACTCCTTCTCTCTTCCTCCAAACTTACTACCTGCTCTTCTGATCCCTTCCCCACTCATCTCCTTAGCTCCATCTTTTCAACTATTATCCCTTCTATTTCTCATATTCTTAACCTCTCTCTCTCCACTGCAACCTTCCCTTCTGATTTCAAGCAAGCTGTGGTTACACCCCTCTTCAAAAAACCCTCACTTGATCCCACCTGTCCTTCTAACTATTGACCCATCTCTCTCCTTCCTTTTATCTCTAAACTACTTGAGTGTGCAGTCTACCACCGTTGTCTTGATTTCCTTTCCTCTCATGCCCTCTTGGATCCTTTACAATCTGGCTTCCATCCCTTACACTCCACTGAAACAGCTCTTACTAAGGTCTCTAATGATTTGTTCCTGGCTAAGTCCAAAGGCTTCTATTCTGTCCTCATTCTTCTCGATCTATCTGCTGCCTTTGACACTGTTGACCATAACCTTCTTCTTATCACCCTGTCCTCACTTGGTTTCAAAGACTCTGTACTATCTTGGTTCTCCTCCTATCTTTCCCATCGCTCTTTCAGTGTGTGCTTTGGTGGCTCCTCCTCTTCTTTAACCCCACTACCTGTAGGTGTTCCTCAGGTCCGCTCCTCTTTTCTCTCTATACCCAATCCCTTGGTGCCCTTATCTCTTCCCATGGCTTTCACTATCATCTCTATGCCGATGACTCTCAAATCTATCTTTCTGCACCTGTTATCTCTCCTGAAATCCAATCTAAGATCTCACTCTGCCTCTCTGACATTGCTACCTGGATGTCCCACCACCGCTTAAAACTGAACATGGCCAAAACTGAACTCCTTATCTTTCCCCCCGTATGCCTCTCCTCTTCTTTCCTCTTTCTCTCTCTCTGTGGATGACTCTGTAATCCTCCTTGTCTCTTCAGCATGTAACCTTGGTGTTATTTTTGATTCCTCTCTTTCTTTCTCTCCACATATCCAGCTCATTGCTAAAACATGCCGTTTCTTTCTATACAATATCTGCAAAATTTGCCCTTTCCTATCTGTTGATACCACTAAGATGATTGTCCACTCCTTAATCACCTCCTGTCTTGATTATTATAACCTTCTCCTTGCCGGCCTCCCTGCGAGCCACCTCTTTCCTCTTCAGTCAATTCAACACTCCGCTGCTCGACTTATTTTCCGCCAGTCTCGCTTTTCCCACATCACTCCTCTCCTCATCTCGCTTCATTGACTTCCCATCCATCTCCATATCCAATTTAAACTTCTCCTCCTAACCTATAAATGTATTCACTCTTCTGCCCCCCAGTACCTTTCGTCTCTTATCTCTCCTTACACCCCCTCTCGGTTACTTCGCTCTTCTAATAGTCTTCGTTTATCTGTGCCCTTTACTCGTACTGCGAATTCCAGACTTCGCTCCTTTCAACTGGCAGCACCCTTTGCTTGGAATAGTCTTCCTGTCTCTGTGCGGCAGGCATCTTCCCTGCCCATTTTCAAGTCCAGACTCAAATCCCACATCTTCACTACTGCTTTTTATTCCTGTCTTGCCCTATCTTGATCTCTCCATCAACTTTTGTTTACTTTGTCCTGTAAATTTTGTTATTGGTATTTTGTAACTTATTTTGTATTCTGTCTTATTAGATTGTGAGCTCTGATGAGCAGGGACTGTCTCTCCTGTATGTTTGTACAGTGCTTTGTATGTTGCGGTGCTATATAAGCGTTTATTAATGATAATAATAATAATAATAGGGGAAATGTGACTATTATTTGTTTTAAATGAGATAGTTAGATTACACATAAACTCTGTAAACTAGGATCACACAGTTTAGTTACATACACACAGGGCAGGGAGAAAGGGGGAGGGAGGGTTGCCAACTTTTTGAAAGATAAAATCCCGCCACCTGTGGCTAGCCATGCTCACCCATGCGGACTTCTGTCCCATCCTTTCTCCACCTCCTGTCCCGCCCCTGCCCCCAAAAAATAATTGCAGAAAGGACAATGTGCAAACTAAACAAGCAAAATTGCTACACATTCTTAAACAGAAATCCCGGAGAACCGCGTGATGCGTGAGTGAGCAGGTCGTGGGACTGCTTGCTCCGGGGCCATTCTGGGCGAATTGGCTGATTAACCGCATATAAAACACCCCAACTACTATTAATTACAACCGGAGGCTGAGGAATATCGTGAAACATGAAAAGGAGCTCTAGGGCGGACGGTACGCTGGCGGCAGCCCCGAAAAAGGACAAAGATAAGCTGGGCAAATCTGGGGCCTGCATGACCATGCTAGCGTCGCCAGCTTCCCCCGGGGCGGAGAGTGTTGAATCTGGCACGGAGGACTTGGCTAAAGAGGTGGCAAGGTTTTTGGAGCCAAAGTTTGACTTAGTGCTGCAAAAGCTTGAGAACTTGGCTGAGACTATTTCAGATATGGGCAAGAGAGTCGACGAATTGGAACACCGCGTTTCGGCGATTGAGGATGAGGAGGGGTAGCGTGAGCGCGAAAGGAAAGTATACAGCAAGCAGCTGGAGGCCCTCCAGGCCAAGGTGGACGATTTGGAAAACCGCTCGCGTAGAAATAATCTCCGAGTGGTAGGCATTCCAGAATCCTATAAGGAGAGCGGTCTTCTACAGTTTATGGGAGACTGGTTGCCTAAAACTTTGGGCCTCACTGCGCTGGCGGGAAAACTGGACATTGAGCGAGCACATCGGATTGGGCCGCGGAGAGAGGAGCAGCAGCGGCCCCGCGTAGTCATCATGCGACTCCTCAACTTTCAGTACAAGATGCAAATTTTGCAAGCGTTCCGACGCCACCGGGACTTACAGTTGGATAATAGTAAAATTCTAATATTTCAAGATTACTCCAATGTGGTGGCACAGAAGAGGAAAGAATTTACACCACTGTGTGACGTTTTGTTTAAACAGCAGATGCGTTTTACCCTGGCTTTCCCAGCGACACTTCGAGTAACGCATCTGGGGAAAAACTTTGCATTCGACTCACTGTCAGCAGCGAAGCAATTTGTAGAGAGCCTGCCGGTGAATTCTATCATGGATAACCCTCTGACATGAACAGCTGGCAGTGAATTCAGCCGGATGGACGAGAGAAGAAAGCAAATGCACAATCGCAGTATGGGGTAGCTGGTGGATTTCTTACTTATCTGACAACACAGAAATGGGGAGTTGTTATATCTTTATTGGGGTATTATGCTCGGGTCATGTTGTTCCATTGGCTACGAGTTATGTTTGCTTGTGTCCCACTGTTACTACCTGTTGATATATGTTAAATCATTTGAGTGGTTGGGAAGGGGGTGTTCCTGACTTTGGACGAGGCCCGGGAAGGCCCTGTTGCATCTAGTGGGTTCTACCTCAGCGGACAGTGCTGAGGCATAGATTGTTGGGTTTTTACTTGTTAGGGAAAGGGATGGATAGTAAGGGGAGGGGGAGGTGGGGGGGAGGGGGAGGGGGAGCGGAGGGGAACAGGGAGGGAGGAGTGGGTGGGGGGGATTGCCTTGTTTGGACGGGGAGTGTGTGCCGTATGTCTGTTGCTAGAACGTGGAGTTATAGTAATGGGCTCGTTGCTTTCCTCACATACTTTGGGGGTGCTCTGCCCCATGGCTGGGGGGGCCCTAGGCTACTGTTTAACCCTGGGTTGAGGCTGGGCGATCCAGGGCTTGTGATGTGGATGGATCATCCTGCTAGTAGAACAGTGCGAGTACTGAGTGAATGAGAGATGCACTAAAGCTGGTCTCCTGGAATGTAGGAGGGGTCAATACTCCTGTTAAAAGGACGAAGATTTTACAGGCCTTAAAGAGGGGACATGTGCAAATTGCCTTACTGCAGGAAACGCATTTAAGTGCCGCAGAGCACGCCAAGCTTAAAAAAGATTGGGTGGGACAGGTTTTTGCGGCCTCTGCGGGGACACAGAAGTGTGGAGTGGCCATCCTGGTGAAAAGGGGCCTCTCAGTTGAGGTTCTTAAAGAGGAAGCCGACCCACAAGGTAGATTTTTCTTCTTACACGCAAAAATATAAGGGGAGGAGCTGCTTCTTGGGAACATCTATGCCCCCAATACTTATGATCACCAATTCTTTAAGCTCATTTTGAATAAAGTACTAGGGGCGCCGAAGATACCGTTGATACTGGAGGGTGACTTCAATTGTCCCCATGATCCAACGTTAGATAAATCCCGAGTGGGGGGACCTAGCGGGGCATGGCATAAAAATAAAGGAGTGGGTTATCTCTGTCATATGGAGGGTTTGATTGACTCGTGGAGGACCCTGCATGGGGTGGAGCGGGATTACACACATCTGTCGAGAGTCCACCAGACCTGGTCTAGGATAGATTATATATTGATCTCTCGAGAAAGCCTGGAAAAAGTGGCTGCGATAGAGATTGAACCCTTGGTAATTTCAGATCATGCTAAGGTGGCCCTGGAGTGGCGCCTGCGGTCTTCTGGAGCTGCCAAATGGTCGTTTCCTGGTTATCTCTGGAAGAAGGAGGATTTTCGGAAATACCTGATACAGCAATGGGAGGAATATTTGATGCTGAATGATACGGGCGATGTTACGGTAGCAACATTTGGGAGGCGGGGAAAGCAGTGTTGAGAGGGCATATCATAGCTTATGTAGCTAAAGAGAGGAAACGGCTTAATAGCCAGCTCTTGGAATTGGCCTCTAAACTGCAGGAGGCCAAACGGCACTTTCTACTCCATCCGGGTAGGTTCCCAGAGTATTTAGAGGCACAAAAAAGCGTTAAATGAGGTGCTGCATGAACGGGCGGTTTACTCGCTGCAATATTATAAACATCAGTTATTTCGCTATGGGGAGCGAACAGGGAGGCTGCTGGCGCGTTTGGTGAAGCCACGAGGTGGCATCCAGGGCGTGGTACGGATTAGGGATAAACAGGGGCAGTATCACTCGGAGCTTACTCAGATTGTACAAGTCTTCAGTCAGTATTACCAAGAGCTCTACATGCCTGATATGGAAGATAGGGAGAGGGAGCGGGAGTTTTTGGAGGATGTCCCGCTACCGCGCTTGACAGCAGAGGACCTGCAAGAGCTTAATGCGGATATCATGGTAGCGGAAATACAGACGTGATAAAAAAGGGGAAACCCCATAAGGCTCCGGGGCCAGATGGATATGGATCTGAATTTTTTAAGATTTTAATGACCCAAGTTGCTCCTACTTTAGCAGCTCTCTACCAGGAAACACGGGACTCAGGCTTATTCCCTAGAGATATGCGGATGGCAGCCATCACTATCATACCTAAAAAAGGCCGGGATCCGGAGGATCCCGCATCTTACCGACCCATCTCGTTAATCAACTATGATATGAAGGTGGTGGCATCGGTTCTAGCGGCGAGGTTGCAGAAGTTCTTACCCCACTTGGTTGGGGATCACCAATTGGGGTTTGTGAGGGGTAGAGGAGCATTCCCCAATATTAGCAAAGTGTTACTAGCCATGGAAAAGTGTCTGACGCAGGAGTTGCCCTTGATTTTAGTAAGCCTCGATGCGGAGAAGGCTTTTGATCGGGTGTTGTGGTCTTATATGTTTGAGGTATTGCAGAGATTTGGCTTTGACGGAGCCTTTTTGGATTGGGTGAGGGCGCTTTACGCTCATCCGCTAGCCTGTGTAACAAGCGGTGGGACTCGATCCCAGCCGTTTGTGCTGCGTAGGGGCACGCGGCAGGGTTGCCCTCTGTCGCCTCTGCTTTTTGTTTTACAATTGGAGCCTTTGCTGCTTGCGCTTCTTCGGGCGGAGGGGGTTCGGGGTGTAGAATGGCCAAACGGGGGTATTAAGGTTAGCGCTTTTGCAGATGATATGCTGCTATGTCTGTGTAATCCGCAGAACTCCTTGGAGCAGGCTTTGGGAATTATTGAGAGATTTGGTACTTTCTCGGGACTTCGAGTTAATGTCAGTAAATCCATGGCTTTGGATGTGGGCGGTAAGGCACGGCGGCTCTGGCGGGGGCAGTTTCCACTGGTTTGGGCTCAGGGAGAATTTTGTTACTTGGGAATTCAGATTCCGGATCATGTGTCGAAACTTTATTCTGTCAATATCAGACCGATGCTTGCTAGGACTGCGGCAACTCTACAGAAATGGAAAGATCTGCCACTTTCACTCATGGGGCGGATAGCCTTATTCCAGATGATGGAGGTGCCCTGATGGATGTACCTGTTGCGACACCTGCCCATATGGTTGCTGCGTAGAGATGTTTTGTTTTTGCAGAGGCACATTGTGCGATTTCTATGGAAAGGGAGGAAGTCAAGGATTCCGGTTGCCGTGTTGATGAGTGCTCGGGCAGAAGGGGGGTTGGGTCTTTTTTCGGTGCGGGATTATAATTTCCTTTGTTTGCTCAGACCCCTCAGGGATTTGATTTTGGGAAAACAACACATGCTTCCGCGGTATTTGGTCATCTGGATGTCACACCCCGATAGCGCGGCTTACTTGTTGCATTGTAAGGGTAAGGCTCTCCCAAAACCCTGGAGGGATTCGATCTATTTAGGGGCGATTAGACAAGCCTGGAGATTTTTGAGCCAAAAGAAGGGACTTTCCTGGGCTGCCACGGATTGTCTTCCGCTGAAGGACAATCCGGACTTTGAGCCAGGGCGGCGAGGTGGTATGCCAGTGAGCTGGGTAGCATCTTGTCTGGGGTATATTGGACAACTGCGTATGCAGAACCTTGGGGGGACGGACGCATTCCAGTCATTGGCAGGACACTATCAGCTCGCGCCTACTTCATTTTATTTTTACTTACAGGCGAGACACTATATCCAAATGCTAGAACAGAAACATGGATTATGGCAGGGTAATCTGGGGGTGTGGGATTTTCTATCAGAAGCCGACCAGACTTTTTCTTTGAATACTATCCGCGCAGAGTGGCATCCCGGGGGGGGGGACCTGGGTCCGCTAGAGTCGCTGGCCCACAAATGGAGTCAGGAGGGGGGTCTACAGGTTAATGTCTATGATTTACAGGAGGCCTTTAAGAAGGTCCGAGGCATCTCTGAATCCATTAGATTCCAGGAAACCCAGTATAAGCTATTATGGCGAGCATATGTGCCCAATGTTTGGGCGGCTCAGATGGGAATACTCTCAACGGATGTGTGTCAGCTCTGTGGGTCTGCACGGGGGACGTTACTACTGCATCGTTTTTGGGAATGCACAAATATACAATACTTTTGGCGGGGAGTGCGAGATTTGCTATGGACCTGGAGGCCTGGTCCAGGGGACTTAACTCCGGAGTGGTGTTTACTTGGCGTGCCCTGCATAGGCGCTTCTGCCTCCACCAGTGGTAGTAGGATGGGGGGTGAGACCACTGAGGGGGAGCGAGGATGGGTTGAGGCTCTTGACCCACATGCTAGTAAATTATATGATCGTGGCTTTCTCATAGCGAAACACTGTATCCTTAGACATTGGATAGATGAGAAGCCCCCCCGGATGGAGGAGTGGTCCCGGGGTCTGCTGGGCCTAAAAAGTCATGAACTGCGCACAGCCCAAATGTTGGGAGGCAAGAAATATGCAGAGTGGGAGAAACTCTGGCAAGGAGTACCTGGGAATGCTCTGCTGGAGCTTCTCCTGGTAGAGGAGGTGAGCGGGAGCTTATAAGTTTTTGACTGATTGATTCTGGGTTTGAGCGTGGTTGTCTGGAGGGGTTGGTGATGAGAGAGAGTGCGGGTTAGGAAGGGATACAGGGGGGGAGTTACCTTGGGGGGGTGGGGACTGGGTCTTTATTGGGTATGGGCATTGGCTCATTTGCTGTTGATGTTGTATACCATATTACTTATTGCATGATGAGCTAGACTACTGTTAATATTGCTATGCGAGACCGGGGTCTGCAGCTATTGTCTGGAAATGACAGCCGGTTTTCCGCTGTTTACTGTATGAACTGTAATTGGTGAAGTGCCTTTGATTGTACACACATATAACCCAATAAAAATGATTTACAATAAACAGAAATCCCATACTAACAGAATACCCAGCATTGGTTGTACACACACACACACACACAGGGCCCCGCGTTTCAGGGGGCCCCGCGCAAAGAACATTCTGCTTTTTTAAAAATTACATAAAAAAAAAAAAAGCTGCCACCGCGGCAGTGGCAGAATGAAGTGTCCCGCGGGGCCTCCTCTGCTCGCTGAGCCCCTCTGCAAGGGCTTTCAGATTCGCGAAGGGAGAGTGTCTCCCTCGCAACTCTGTTAAGCCCGCAGGGGCTAATGGGAAATTTCCCATCAGCCCCTCGCGTCTAAAGGGGCAGATGGGAAATTTCCCATTAGCCCCTGCGGGCTTAACAGAGACGCGAGGGAGACACTCTCCCTTCGCGAATCTGAAAGCCCTTGCAGAGGGGCTCAGCGAGCAGAGGAGGCCCCGCGGGACACTTCATTCTGCCGCTGCTGCGACGGCGGCAGCGGCAGCAGCCAGAGCCAGCTTTTTTTTTTTTTTTAAATTTTGCCATAAGCCGATGGGGGGGGGGGGGGGAGTTAGGACTGGTAATGGGCGGGGGGGTTAAGACTGGCAATGGGCGGTGGGCTGATGGGGGCTATCTGGAAATGGGGAAATGGGGGGTTAGGACTGGTAATGGGCTATGTGGAGGGGGTTAGGACTGATAATGGGCTATGGGGGGGCTCGGACAGGAACTGGGCTGATGGGGAGGGGTTAGGACTGGTAATGGGCTGTGGGCTGTTGGGGGGGTTAGGACTAGTAATGGGCTATAGGGGGGGTGTTATGACGGGTAATGGGCTGTGGGCTGATGGGGCTGTCTGGAAATGGGGTGATGGGGGGTTAGGACTGGTAATGGGCTATGGGGGGGGGGGCTAGGACAGGAAATGGGCTGATGGGGAGGGGTTAGGACTGGTAATGGGCTGTGGGCTGTTGGGGGGGTTAGGACTGGTAATGGGCTATGGGGGGGTTAAGACTGGTAATGGGCTGTGGGCTGATGGGGGCTGTCTGGAAATGGGGTGATGGGGGGTTAGGACTGGTAATGGGCTATGGGGGGGGGTAGGACTGATAATGGGCTATGGGGGGGCTAGGACAGGAAATGGGCTGATGGGGAGGGGTTAGGACTGGTAATCGGCTGTGGGCTGATGGGGGCTGTCTGGAAATGAGGTGATCGGGGGTTAGGACTGATAATGGGCTATGGGGGGGTTAGGACTGATAATGGGCTATGGGGGGCTAGGACAGGAAATGGGCTGATGGGGAGGGGTTAGGACTTGAGGAGGGCTGATGTGGTTAAGACTGGTAATGGGCTGTGGGCTGATGGGGGGGGTTAGGACTAGCAATGAGCTATGGGGGGCTGACTGGAAATGGGCTGATGGGGTTAAGACTGGAAGTGGGCTGATGGGGGGTTAGGACTGGTAATGGGTTATAGGGGGGGGCTTAAACTGAAAATGGGGTGATGGGGGTTAGGACTGGAAGTGGGTTGATGGGGGCTAGGACTGGTAATGGGTTGGGGGGTTGCTATGACTGGAAATGGGCTGCGTGGAAGGGGAGGCTTGAACTGCAAATAGCTGATGGGGAGGGAGCTTGGAATGGAAATGGGCTGTGAGGGAAGGGAGCTAGGACTGAAAATGGGCTGATGGAGCAGCTAGGATAGGACTGGAAATGGGCTGTTGGGGGGAGCTAAGATTGGAAATGGGCTGTGGTGGGGGCTTCAATTGAAATGGACTCATGGAGGGGCTAGAACTGGAAGTAGGCTCATGGGGGGCTTGGACTGGAATTGGGCTGAGTGGAGGGGAGCTAGGATTTGACATGGGCTGATGGTGGGGCTAGGAAATGACTAGAAATGGGCTGATGGGGGCTAGGATTGGAAATGAGCTGATGAAGGGACTCAGACTGAAAATGGATGGGGGAGCTAGGACTGGAAATGGGCTGATGGGGGGCTAGGACTGGAAATGGGCTGATGCAGGGACTAGAAGGGAATGGATGCTGGGTGAGACTGGAACTAGAAGGGAGCTGATGTTGGGGGAGGATTAGAATGGGATGGGGCTGGGAGAGTAAAATGGAGAGGGGAAAAATATTTTGTGTGGGAGGGATGAAAAATCTACAATTGGCCGGGTATTGGGAGAGTAAGTGGGGATTGAGGATGGAGGGGTAAAATTTGTGTGGATGAAATAGGAATGAGGAAAGAGCAAATGGAGAAAGATTAGTATGTCAAAGCAGATGTAGAGAGAGAGAATGGGAAATAAAAACTAGAAGAGAGAAGAAAGAACAAATGGACAGCAGACGATGGACAGTTAGCAGAAAACATGAAGAAACCAGAAAAAAGTGGCTGGAGCAATTGCAACTGAAAAAAATGCACAAAAGGTAGAAAGATATCTCTTTATTTTGAATTTATTAGCTGGAATATGAAAGCTCTGGGAAATGTGCATCATTAACGTCTGCGCTTTGTTTGGTACAAGAGGAAATTAATTTATAGTTTTATTTCTACAGTGTTGTTGTACATTCCAAGTTTGGCTTTTGGGGTTCCCAGTTTAATTATTGCCTTCCTGTTTCTAAATTGTGATTCCTTGTTTGGTGATGGTCTATGTTCTGCATGTGTAACTGAGCTGAGGTATTCTATTTATGTAATTCCTATTTGACATTGCCACTTGTTCTCTTTCCCCAGTATTCTCTGAAATGTATTGGTTTAATATTTGCAGTGTTGCCTTTTGATAGGTAGGGTATGGTGCTTTGTGAGTCCTGGTAATGCTGTCAGGATACGGCGGGTTTGCTATGGGTTCTAAATGGGCAGCGTTTGTAGTAGTTCCTAATGTGCCTGGCGGTTGGCACTGGATTATAGTAATGTAGAAATCTTTTAGTCTTTCTTTATCCATACACTCATTAAGAGACATGTTTACTAAAAGTTAGTGTATGTTAACATTATGCAAATATTTATGCAAATAAGGCCACTTATGCAAATGAGGCCCCGCACTGAGTCTCCGCACATGGCCCCGCACCCCCCTTGGGCCGCTCCTGCACACACACACACACTCACACAAAATGAAAAGAGAAATATATAGACAAAAATTAAACTAAAACCTCAGAAAGCCAGATGCTGCATATAGTGCAACACAGGATGCATTTCTCCCGTACTGTACAAAATAGAAGACAGCAGATGTCAAGACTGGCAGTAGGAGGGATGCAATCTGGCAATTGCCCTGGACCCACAAGCCAGAGAGGGCCTCAGATCCGTCAGAGATGGAAAAAGGCACAGCTTGCTAGTGGATGTTAGGCAATGCAATATCTGCCTTTGAGTCAATGCCCACTCTTGTAGACCCATCAGCTCCTGGGTTTTATTGGCAGTGTGACTGGAAGTGGATTGTCAGGCTTTTCTTCTGAGGCAATGGAGAGTTAGGTGACTTACCCAAGGCTACAAGGAGTGCTAGTGAGAATTGAACTCTGGTTGTTTGGCTACCAATTCAGTGTTCTAACCACTAGGCTACTCCTCTAACTCCAGCTTCTCTGTGCACCAGCTCCCTTCCATGGCACTTGTGGCACTCTAGAGTGCTGGACTGCTGTCAGGATTGCAGCGGCAGTGTCCGGGAGTAACCACAAGCACCGCGTGCTTTAAACGGAAGCAGCCACGGTGATTATGGCTCTCCCCAATGCCTGCATAACCCCATATGCTGCCTGATCCCCGGGCTTTTCTTTTTTCTAATCCTCCACCGCTGCCCAGGGCCTATTTGGGCCCACCATGCCCTCTGACAGCTCCGATCGCAGTCCGAACCTGTCCTGCTGCATGTGTACGGCCAGCCCTTGGCAGGGCCATGCAAGGGTTTCTGGTGCTCCCCTGCAACCTATAAATCAGTGCCCCTTCCTCATATTATTAATGTTGGCTATACCCCACCTTCTTTTTCCCAAAACTCCTTTGTGAACTCTTTTCATGTGATGCTAGTATTTCTTCTTCAAATCCAATGTTGTAAGAAAATTGCAGTGAAAGGGCAAATGCATAGCCAGAAAAAAAATAACTACTCAGCAGTAAATACTTAGTATCATTCAAACAGTCCAAAAAAACCTCGGATTCTGGTCATCTCACTAAACAACATCATGAACATTCTCAAAAGTCACAGAAGATCTACAAGGCCAATTCTACCATACCAAACCAGCATAAACTTCCAAAACTCATACAACGGGCCTACCCAGAAAAAAGCAGCATTATAAATAGTGCAGGGTGCCCCAAAACATCCATTCATCTATTTGAAAAGCTGAACAAATTACTACGTACAGTAAAGATCCCTACATACAAATTTTATGTTAACAGAACATCTGGCCTGAGTCACACACTCAGAACACAGACTCTCACCAAGTACAGAATAAGTGACCACATCCTAAAGTAAAAATAAAAATATGTGACAAAAATTAAACTGAAACCCCAAGAAGAAAAATTCTGCATGCAGTGCATCATCAGATATATAAAGAGATGCAGTTCCCTATACTGTGTAAAATATAAAGATAGTACTAATTCCAATCACTAAATTAAAAATAAAATTATTTCTTCTACCTTTGTTGTCTGACCATTTTAATCTCTAATCATGCTGGTCCCGATCCGAGACTTCTGCTTTCCTGTCTTCTCTTAGCTCTTTCTATGGTCTATAGTCCATCTTCCATTTCTTATCTCTTCTTTTGTTTTCTACACTTCCTTACATCAGGCTATTTCCACACCCAGTAACCCTCCCCAGTTTCAGTCCCCTTTCCAGTCCTCCCCTCCCATTACATTCCAATGTCAACCCCCTTGTATTCCCAGGACTGCCAGTGGTGCCCATTCCCTTCCAGTCCCCCTCATTCCCCACTGCCAGCCTCTTCTAGTCCAAATACCATCCCAGGTATCAGCTCACTTCCAGTCCCAGTGCCACTCCACGTCATCTCCCTTCCAGTCACCCTACCATCTGTCCATCCTCCTTTCAGAGCCATCCCCATGTGCCCCCTTCCTTCCAGAGTCCCCCCCATTATCCAGCAACCTACCAGTCCAAGTGTCAGCTCCCTCCAGTACACCCCCCCCCAGATGTCAGCTCCCAGTATTCCCCTTCCCCCTCTATCAACTCCCTTCCAGCCACCTCCTCCCCCGTCAGATCCCTTCCAGCCACCTCCTACTCCCCCATCAGCTCCCTTCCAGCCACCTCCTTCCCCCCCATCAGCTACCTTCCAGTCCCCATCTTCCCCCCAAGTGTCAACTCCCTTTCTGCCACCTCCTTCATCCCTCTGTCATTTTTCCCTCACCTTCTCCCCATGTCAGTTCCCTTCCAGCCCCATCTCCCCCTCTTTCAACTCCCATCCAACCCACACCTTCTCCCATGTCAGCTAACTTCCTGCCACCTCCTTCCTCCCTGTATCAGCTCCCTTCCAGCACTCCATGTCAGTCCCTTCTTGCCACCTCCTTTCTCCCCTGTGTCAACTCCCTTCCTGCCCCCACCTTCCCCTCATGTCAGCACCTTCCCCATGTCAATCCCTACCTGCCACCTCCTTTCTCCCTCATCAGCTCCCTTCTTGCCCCATCTTCCCCCCATGTCAACACCTTCTCCACCATCAGTCCCTTCCTGCCTCCACCTTCCCCCCATGTCAGACATTTTACCCCGTGTCAGTCCTTTCCTGCCACCTCCTTCCCCTTGGCAGCCATGGCTCCTGCTCCTTACAGAGCCACGTCTGCAATAGCGCTAATAATTTAAAATCAAAGCAAAACGGGGGGCGGAGCCTTGCATCAGACAAGATGGTCATGTAAGAGTTGTGCTCCGGAGGGCAATGGTCAAGAATCCTGACTTCAGCAGTCTTTAACTAGGTAGATCCTACCTACTCTGATATCATTCAATCTTGAATAGGTCTGGCCCCAAGCCGACGCGGCTGGATTACCAAATACCTCAAAACACCAGCGCAAAGAGAACCAAAATGGAGTCTCTCTCACCTCACAAGATGGCAGTCATCAGAGATTGTCCTGAGGCCTTACAAGAACTTCTGGCTGAGATTCTCACTGTTAAGGACTTGGTCAAAGCTAATGGAGACTCGTGCACAGTGCAGGAGGATATCAGCGCCTTGAAAAATACTTTGGAGTCAATTATTGTCAGATTGGAGAAGGTGGAGAGCGTGGTGGCAATGCATGTGGAGCGGTTCAGGGCCATTGAGAAGCAAGTAAAGTTGATACGGTCACTGCAAAGAGAGTTGGAAGGTGGTAACAATCGCGCTCGAAGGAACAACATAAGATTTTTGGGAATTCCAGAGGGAGCCAACGGTCCTGACATGATTGCTTTTTTACAGTCAATGATCCCGTGTGTGTTAAAGGTGAAGTTCGTCATGCCTGTTGAGATCGACCACGCCCATCAAGTTCCTACTCAGTCCGCGGTTACGTGCAAGCGTCCATGTCCAATCATCCTCAAAGTTTTGCACTTTCAACAAGTAACACAAATAATGGAAGCAGCCAGAGCACACTCTCCCTTGGAATATCAGGAGCACAAACTCTTATTCTTCCCTGACTTTGCGAAGGTGACGGTAGTTCGGAGAAAGAGTTTTTTGGCGCTACGTCCATGCTTATTGCAGCTGCATGCCAGTTTTGGGCTACTCTACTCTGCTCACATGAGAGTCACGCTGCACAACCAGACTAGAACTTTTGATGATCCAGGGGAGTTGCACGCGTTCTTGGAGGACAAAGAGTTGGTGTTGATGCGGTGAAAGCTTGCCTTGCAAATCAGTGCTTGCAAACATCCTTCAACGCTTTCTTATTTGGGTGTTTTGACTGGTCTGAGGTCATGAAATAGTGACTCATCCATGCAGAGTTGACATTCGATGTGCCATTCAATGTGACTCTCTTGGAGGAACTCCAAGGTATTGTCCTGGTCAATAATGTCTTACTCTTTGTTTCCTTCTCTCTTCTTTTGTGTTTTGTGTTGTTTGTGGTGTCTGTTGTGGTTGGGAAGGCAGAGGGGCTTGGAGGAGCGGGATGGCCCTTGCCTACATACATGTGGCCTTTTGTGATCATAAATTGTTTTGCTGGGGGCAGTTTTGCTATAACTTTGGGGCTCCGGGTTTGGGGATGCTGTTTCCTGTTTCTGGAATGGGTAGTGTGTGGTTTAAGTTGATTTAAGCGGCAGAGGCGTTGAAGTAAACTAGTTAGTTTTTCCCTCCGTGCCTGTCTTGTCCCTTTGGGCTCACCCACTAGGTTTTGAGCTGTTATAGCCCCCCAGGGTTTTGGTGGCTTTGTTATTTAGAACTATGTGGTTTTATTTTGAGCGATCTTCCACAGGGGCTATGGCTAAACAGAGGCTTTTCCTTTTGTGTTTTTCTCTTGGGCTATAAGTGCAGCTATCATTGTGAAGGCTTTTAAGGTGTGGATCAACAATGTAAAATCATATATTATAACTTGGTATGTTTCTGCAACATTTGACTGTCATTTTGTATTATATTGTCAATATGTCTTCTTTTAAGATAGTCTCACTGTGTTAAGGGCATTAACAATCCCATAAAGAGGAAAAAGATATTTTTATATGGACGCAAGGAAAGTGCTGACATCCTATTGTTACAAGAGACACATTTGAAAGTGAAGGAGTCGTTAAAATTAGATATAAAACCCTTTTCACTAGTGGCTTTTTCTGCTGCCAATCAAAAAAAAAACGGGGTAGCCATCCTTGTAAGGAAATCTCTATCCCCCATTATAATACAAGCTAGATCTGATACAGAAGGGTGGTGGGCAATGGTTGTCCTTAAAACAGGATCCACAGAACTGGCCTTAATATATATGCTCCTAATATAGATTGCCCTGCCTTCTTTAGCTCCATTGTGGCCTTGGCACAAGAGGTGTCCAGCTATCCAACTATTGTGGGGGGAGACTTCAACTTCGTACTAGACCCCATGTTAGACAGGAGTCCAGTGAGAACTAATAAGGTCCCCAAAGCTCACCCTGTTCTTTTGTCTCTAATGCAAGAATTGGGACTGATAGACATATGGCGGTTGCAACATCCTATGGGCAAAGAATACAATTTCTTCTCTCCCCCTCATAACTCGGTATCACGCATAGAATATTTCCTAGTCTCTAAAGGACTATGCTCTAGAATTAGTGAATCCAATATACATGCGGCTCATATCTCTGATCATTCTGAAATCTCATTCACCCTATTTGACTCAACGAGCGACCCGTCTCATTCACGTTGGCACTTTGATAGAACTCTTCTCGGCAGCCAGGAGTTCCGGGAAATCATCCTGTTGGCTATAGAGGAGTATTTTCAGTTTAATTTACCTCAGGATACCTTGGGTTGGGCGTGTTGGGAAAGATTTAAAGCTAATATGCGGGCCACCATTATCAGTTTTGCTGTACGACAGGCCAAGCAGCGTAAAGCAGAACCTGAAGCTTTATACAATCATATTAAAGCGGGAGAGTGCATCATAGGTCAGAAAACTGATCCTAATATTCTGATATGGTTACAGCGTCTTAGATTTAGATATAACTCGATTTTGTCTACTGAGGCTTCACAGAATATTCAAGTGCAGAAAGGGCGGTACTACTTGGAAGGTAAGAGGGCCAGACGGTTACTAGCTAACTCGTTAAAAGGCCATAAGGAAGCTTCTCACATCACTGCTTTGAGAGATCCTCAGTGCAAGAATTGATTGTCAAGGACTCTGATATCACAGAGGCCATTCGCCAATTTTATACTCAGTTACACTCCCCAGAGATAGTTTTCTCTGAGGAGGATTTTGATAGATTACTGGCCAATACACAGAGGCCGGTGTTAGATCAGGATATAGCGGCAGGACTAGATAAACAGATTACGGTCATGGAAATTATCCAGGCTATTAAATCGATGCAAGTGGGCAAGGCTACTGGCCCAGATGACCTTCCGGTTGAATTTTATAAAACCTTTTCCAAAATCTTAGGCCCATATCTTCAACAATACTACAGGCTTCTTTTGGAAGCGGAGGCCCAGACTGGAGCGTTTGCCTCTGCAAACATTGTGGTTCTTGAAAAACCTGGGAGAGAACCTCAATTGGTTAGTAACTACTGCCCAATTTCATTACTAAATGCAGATTATACATTTTTTGCAGCCATTTTAGCTGGTCGTCTCTCCAAATTGATCCCTTCTTTGATACATCCGGACCAATGTGGCTTCACTGAGAGACTCTCCACAGCCGATAATGCTAGAGTGCTGTGTCACGTTTTGGAAAGTGCAGAAAGAATAGAGGGCCCACTTGTGGGATTATCGCTAGATGATCGACTGGAGTGGCCTTTCTTGTTTGCTGTTCTGAAGTGGTTTGTGTTTGGTGAGGGTTTCTATAAATTAATCAAACTAATGTATGCGAGACCAAGTGCTAATATCTCTGTGAATGCGACTCAGTCTAAAGATTTTCTTTTGGGGCGTGGCACCCGTCAGGGTTGCTCCCTTTCACCCATCCTTTTCAATCTGGCCTTGGAACCTTTGGCCCTATTGTTAAGACAAGGCCTTGTGGTTAAAGGTATGTCTATAGCTGACTTGTAAATTAAGCTTTCTATTACGCTGATGATTTACTGCTGTTTACCATGCCTAGCTCTATACCGGCTATTCTAGAGTTGATAGAACAATTTTCAGGATTATCAGGTTATAAAATCAATTGGTCAAAGTCTGTAGCATTCCCTTTAAATTCAAGGGTTTGTAGGGTGGATCTAGAAGATTTTCCCTTTATGTGGGAGCCTAAAATGGTTCCATACTTGGGCGTCCACAATTGCTATCCACTTAGTGTAACTTTACTGTTCAATGAAGGGGACCTCCTTTCTATAGTTTGTAATATAACTGTGAAATGGTCGCCAGTCTATCTTTCTTGGTGGGGTCGTCTTGGAGCAATAAAAATGACTATCACTCCTAAAGTGAACTATGTGTTAGAAATGTTACTAGTCTTTCTTACAAATAATACTTATCGTCAAGTTGAAATGACTCTTGTCCAATTCGTATTGAAAAATAATCCACCTAGAATTGCTCTTAGGAAGCTTAAGTCTAAAAAAGAGGAAGGGGGTGTGATCTTCCCTGATTTTGAGGCCTACCATTGTGCTTTTCTACTAAAACAAGATTCAAAGTGGGTGGAGGGGGCTGGGGGAAAAAGCCCAGTATGGCTCAACCTAGAAGAGAGATTAAGTGCTCCGTTCCCCTTGAATCTCCTCCCTGGCATGGTGTCTTCTGAGAGGTTGATGTCTCACAGGGTAATAGCAGACACTCAAAGGGCCTTTCATCAGCTAGCGAGGGCAATTCCTAAGGAGGAATGTTTATCAAAACTAATCCCCATCTGGCACAGTCTTTTCTTAAAAATTCATCAAAGTCCGTTTGCATGGCAACAATGGTTCAGTAGGGCTATTTGGGTCATTGGCCAACTGGTATTAGATGGCAAGTGGAAGCCTTTTGCTTGTTTACAGCGGGAGTTTGACTTGCCTAAATCTTTATACTTCCAGTAGATTCAGCTGAGACATTGTATAGAGAAATCCCCTATTGATATTAAATCTTTACCTGAAGAATGTGGGTTGTTGAACATTATAGGTTCAGCCCAATTGGCTCCTGGGGTGGCTTCTTACTATTATAAATTGGTTGTTCAGAAGCACACTCCACAGTCCATTGGTGTTCAGTTGATATGGGAACATGACACCGGAATCATGGGTGAAATTCTGGAGCAAGACAAATAGAGTATCTCAGTCTGCCTCTATTTCACAAGCTTTATACTTTTTTGCATACCAAGCTCATTTTACCACGATAAAGGTTGCTAAGTGGGATAAAGCGGTTGGAAATGAATGTTTGTCTTATCAGAGTGATGTTGTCACTTTAAGACATATAGTATATGATTGTCCTAATATTCAGTCCTATTGGATTTCGATCTGAAACCGAATCCAAGAGGTCTTGGGATTCAGGGCCACTCTCTCTTGGTCTGTGATTGTTTTTTGGTCAGCAATTGGCATCTCGTCGTTACAGAGGGATTGCCATTTTTTATTTGACTTTATGATGGGAGTGGTTCTGCATCTCGTTATTGCAAACTGGAAACATACTGCAAAGCTTAGCTGGCATGAATGGTGGAACCGTTTGTGCTTATGCTGCAAATATGAACAAATGCCACATTATGGCACAACTCTCATGCCTTCCACCCTCCTCAAGTGGAAACCCCTAAATACTTACATAAGAACATAAGATATGCCATACTGGGTCAGACCAAGGTCCATCAAGCCCAGTATTCTGTTTCCAACAGTGGCCAATCTAGGTCATATGTACCTAGCAGTTCCCCCAAGGGACACAGCTTCCACAATGCTTGTATTGGTTCAAGCATTAATATCCTGGGTCCATTCTTAATAATGGTTTATGGACCTTTCCTCCAGGAACTTGTCCAAACCTTTTTTAAACCCAGCTACACTAAGAGCCTTTACTACATCCTCCGGTAACAAATTCCAGAGTTTGATTACACGTTGAGTGAAAAAATATTTTCTTTTATTAGTCTTAAATAGTTTACCCTGTAGCTTCATTGCATGTCCCCTAGTCTTTCTATATTCTGATAAGGTAAACAATCGATCTACGCTTACCCATTCCACTCAGTTCATTAATTTATAGACTTCCATCATATCTCCCCTCAGCCGTCTCTTTTCCAGGTTAAAGAGCCCTAACCTTTTTAGCCTTTCTTCATAGGAGTATCCTTCCATCCCTTTTACCATTTTGGTGGCTCTTCTCTGAACCTTTTCTAAAATCGCTATATCCTTTTTAAGATACGGCGACCAGAATTGCACACAATATTCAAGGTGCGGTCTCACCATGGAACGATATAGAGGCATTATAATATCTTTTGTTTTATTTTCCATTCCTTTCCTTATCATACCTAGCATTCTATTTGCTCTCTTGGCCGCCGCTGCACACTGGGCCGAGGGTTTTAACATGGTATCCACAATGACGCCTAAATCTTTTTCCTGGGTGGTGGTTCCTAATGTGGAACCTTGCATCGTGTAACCATAGTTTGGGTTGTTCTTCCCTAGGTGCATAACTTTGCACTTGTCCACATTAAATTTCATCTGCCATTTTGATGCCCAGTCTTTCAATTTATCAAGATCCTCTTGCAATTTTCCACAATCCTCTTGGGTTTTAACAACTTTAAATAGTTTTGTGTCATCTGCAAATTTGATAACCTCACTCGTTATTCCATTTTCAAGGTCATTTATGAATATGTCAAAAAGCAGCGGACCCAGCACAGATCCCTGGGGTACACCACTATTCACCTTTCTCCATTGGGAAAATTGGCCATTTAGCCCTACCCTCTGCTTTCTATCTTTTAACCAGTTCCTGATCCACAATAGTACACTGCCTCCTATCCCATGACTCTTTAGTTTTGCCAAACGTCTCTCATGAGGGACCTTGTCAAAGTCTTTCTGAAAGTCCAGATACACTATATCAACCGACTCACCTTTGTCAACCTGTTTATTCACACCTTCAAAAAAACATAACAGATTAGTAAGACAAGATCTTCCTTGTCTAAAGCCATGTTGGCTGTCTCCCATTAGGTCATGACTATCTACATGCTGAGTAATTGTATTCTTTATGATGGTTTCTACCATTTTTCCCGGTACTGATGTCAGGCTCACCGGTCTGTAGTTTCCCGGATCACCCCTGGAACCCTTTTTAAAAATTGGTGTTACATTGGCAATCCTCCAATCTTCAGGTATTAGAGATGATTTTAATGATAGTTCACAGATTACTAATAGCAGGTCTGCTATCTCATATTTCAGTTCTTTCAACACCCTTGGATGTATACCATCCTGCCCAGGTGATTTGCTACTCTTCAGTTTATCTAATAGTTGTAATACATCTTCCCGATGTATCGATATTTCCTTCAATTCTTCCGCACCTTTAAATACCACTTCGGTCATGGGTAACATCCCTACATCTTCCTCAGTAAAGACTGAAGCAAACCATTCAATCTCTCCGCTATCGCCTTGTCGCCTCTTAGTGCTCCTTTAACCCCTTTATCATCTAATGGACCAACTGACTCTCTCACAGGTTTTTTGCTAAAAATGTACTTGAAAAGGTCTTTACTTCGCGTTTTTGCTTCTGCAGCAAGCTTCTTCTCAAATTCTCCATTTGCCTGCCTTATTAATGCTTTGCATTTGACTTGCCAGTGCTTGTGCTGTTTCCAGGTTTCGTCGTTTGGCTCTTTTTTCCATTTCTTGAAAGATGCTTTTTTGGCAACAACAGCCTCTCTGACCTCACCTTTAAACCATGCTGGCAGTTTTTTGGACTTCCTTCCACTTTTCTTAAAGCGTGGAATACAGCTGGTCTGGGCTTCCAAGATAGTATTTTTCAACAACAGCCAAGCCTGATGTACGTCTTTAACCTTTGCAACTGCTCCTTTTAGTTTTTTCTTAACTGTTTTCCTCATTTTATCATAGTCTCCCTTTCGAAAGTTAAAAAGGTAGTACTGTGGATTTCCTTACTATCCCTCCTCCACTAATTAAATCAAAGGTGATCATGCTATGATCACTATTGCCAAGTGGCCCCATCACCCTTATCTCTTGCACTAGTTCTGGTGTTCCACTAAGGACTAGGTCTAATATGGCTTCCTCTCTGGTCAGTTCATGAACCAGCTGCTCCAAGAAGCAGTCATTTATTTCATCTAGGAACTTTATCTCCCTAGCATGTCCTGACGTGACACTGACCCAGTCGATACCGGGGTAGTTGAAATCACCCATTATTATTACTGCGCTGTAACTTTTGTTAGCTTCCTTGATTTCTTTGAGCATTTCATCATCCATTTGGTCATTCTGGCCAGGCGCTCGATAGTACACCCCACTGCCATTGCCTTCCCCCTTTTACATGGAATTTCAATCCATATAGATTCTACAGCAGATTTTGTTTCCTGCAAAACTTTAATCCTTTCTGACTCAATGACCTCTCTAACATAGAGAGCAACCCCTCCACCAATTTGATCAGCTCTATCATTACGATATAGTTTGTACCCAAGTATCACAGTGTCCCACTGGTTGTCCTCCTTCCACCATGTCTCTGATATTCCAATCATATCTAACCTTTCATTTAGTGCTATATATTCTAACTCTCCCATCTTATTTTTTAGACTTCTAGCATTTGTATACAAGCATTTTAGAGAATGTATTTTATTCGTATTAATTTGGTTATTGTTAGATATGGGTAATTTGGGATCTTTAAACTCTGTCTGCTCCATACTTGAGGGCATCCATACTTACATCTCTAAAGCTCGATGTGGTGTAAATTAAGGGGTAATTAGTCAAGCCATCATGTTACCACATAGTGAGGAGCTGGTGTGGAGTCATAGCCCTTGTAGATCCCCTTTTTGTGCTTATTTCATAAGTTTTTTGATGATCGCATGGTGAAGGGAGGGTTAAGGTTGGGGTAGGCTGTTAAAACCTTGCTTTCTACTCTTATGTTCAAAGAGGTTTATCAGTTTAATTGTAATTTTTTTGCTTTTGTTGTAATTTGTTTGAAAATGTAATTAAATAAATTAAAATCAAAGCAAAACCAATGTGGAACCCTCTGGCCCTATGAGACCCTGCAGCTGCATCCCGCCCCCTCTAGCATCACTTCCTTTTGATAGTGAGATGCAGCAGCTGGGGTTTCATAGGCCCAGAAGGCTCTGCACCATTTTGCTTTGATCTTAAGTTATTAGTGCTATTGGAGAAGGTGAGGCTGCGCCAGGGGGTACAAGGAGAGATGAAAATACAGTTTTCTGCTCTGGCGTTCCCGGTCCCGCGGCCAGAGCAAAAAAACGGCTGGTTTTATTTTTGGCCAGCTGGAAGCCAGCCAGTTGGCAACCCTAGAGGGGGGGTTATTTATTTTTGAGGCAGTATAGTAGGTACCCTGGAGGAGAGACCCTGTTCTCAAGTTGCATCTGAAGCTTCACTGGAGTGAGAATTTTCATAAGGTGCCCAACATAAAGCTGCAAATTTCCATCTGCAAAAAAGAGGAAGAGATAAGTGACAGAGCTTTACTAAGGCTAGTGCACTAGACCTAAACACTTTCCCATTACACAGCTAGAATACATAACTTAGCTGAAATAGCCTTTACAAATGAAGAATTTTCCTGTAAAAAGAGAAGATATAAACTAAAGGGTGTTGAAAAAAATAATTCAGAAAACTGTCAGTTGAAAAACTGCAGAATCTTTATTATTTATTTATTCAACCTTTTTTTTTTTATATACCGCCTTTCAATTTTATCAATGCGGTTTACATTTAACTCAACAATAATACATGGAACTGTTGCAGATATAACTATGGTATATCCTATAAACTTAATTGTTAAGCCAACAGCGGCAACTATTTACATTTAAATATTAATGGATGGGGGGCGGTGCTCTAACTAAGATGGCAGTAGCCATTTGACTGGTGCGAGAGCGTTTTATTTTTGGAGCCTTATGGGCAGGAAACATAAAGGGAAAGGTGGGCCATTGCCCTCTCAGCCCCCCTCTACCTCTATGCCTGTTGTTAGAGGACCTCTTGATTTCTTCGTAGTGCGCGCTGCCCGGGACCCAGTCATAGTTGGGGAGGAACGTCGAGCTGCGGTTTCGCCGGAGTCGGGTGACTCGGCGTCTGCTTCGGCTACATCTGTCTCCCCATTGAGCCTGGTGCCAAAAGTCTTCCGTGTGCAGTCCCTGCCAGAGGGTTTCCTGGAGCTTGGCTCTTCCCTGTTAAAGAGGGAAGTTGGTGGTTCGAGAGGGCCAGAAGCAGAGGGACTGCTGAAGCAGGGGAGTGTAGTCTT
The DNA here is from genome assembly GCA_033557465.1 of Ichthyophis bannanicus. Classification (NCBI taxonomy): domain Eukaryota; kingdom Metazoa; phylum Chordata; class Amphibia; order Gymnophiona; family Ichthyophiidae; genus Ichthyophis; species Ichthyophis bannanicus. The sequence continues at coordinate 418,081,232 of CM066033.1, forward strand.
TGGGCAACACATCTCTATTCCAGTGTCGGCGTCATTTGGTGAGGTCGACACAGGGAAGGAGTTCCCTGTGGTATGTGGAGGAGAGACGCCAGCACGAATGGAGGCTTCTTTAATAACTGCTGTTCCGGGCTTAGTTTTTTCACTTCAGCATCCGGTTAACTTTATTTTGGAGTCCATTTGGCAGATAATTATTTCCTTAGGGGAAGCATCGGTTCCACAGATAACATCATTGGATCAGAAGGTGACTAATTCAGTGGTTAAGGTGGAGGAGCTGGAACGGAAGGTCGTGGAAGTACAGTCGGAAGCGGTGGAGACTCGGAGAAAAGTTTCTGCTCTTGAAGATCAATCCGACGCATTCAGGAAGAATTTTTCCTCAGTACAAGTTAAGTTGGAACACTTGGACAATTTGTCTAGAGCTAACAATTTAAGATTAATTAATTTCCCTAGGCTTACTACTGTATCTCCTAGAGAAATGTTTAGACAGTATTTGGTAGATGTGTTGGGGGTCTCCCCTGAATTGATTCCGCCCCTGGTTAAGATTTATTATTTACCTAAAGCTAAGTTAACATCTGGCTTAGTTAACCTAGGTGGGGATCGAGAGCAAGGGAATATATTGAATGTTTGGAATTATTGGAGCAGTCTGATTGTGAATCCCTGGTTCCTTCTTTAGAGATCTTCTGTGTTGCTCCCATGCTTTTTTTAATTCAGTTACTGTCCTCATCTCTACCACCTCCACTGGGAGACTATTCCATGGATCCACTACTCTTTCCGTAAAGAAATATTTCCGCATATCACTCCTGAATCTATCTCCCTTCTTCCTCATCCCATGTCCCCTCGTAGCAGAACTTGCTTTCAATTGAAAGAGGCTCTCTCCCTGAACATTTTGCTTTACTTTCTGATAGAAAGTGGTTGTTAAAGCTTTTTTTTAGGAAGCAGAATTTGTTATTTAGAGGATTAATGGTTCGTATTTACCCGGATTTAGCCAGGGAAACCCAGAAACGTCGCAGGGAATTTCTTCTGCTGTGTCCTGGTATTCTACAGCTGGGAGGTCTCTTTTTCTTGAAGCATCTTTGTAAATGTTTAGTGAAGTATCACGCTGTTTGCTATATTTTTTATGAGCCTCCCCAACTAACTGCCTTCATTAATGCTCGGCACTTGGAGTCCTCCATTGGTGCCTCGCCTGAGCTCTCATAATTGGGAATTCGGGTTTGGTTTGTCGCTCATGATTCTTTCTGCTTATGATTAATAAATATGTTTTGCATTTCCCCTCTCTTTTGTGGGCTACGGTGAGTAGATTTTGTTTCAATATGAATTACTTTGTTTCTGTTTTTCTAGAAATACTATGGTTGCTAAATGTATCTGGTCTTTTTTCTGCAAGAAATGTTTGTAAACTTTCTTGATTTAAGTTGTAAAATTTCATAAATATAAAATAAAAAATAAATAAATATTAATGGTTGATATTTTGGGTAGGTGATGGTCAGCCAAGTTTATTCACAGCCTGAATGTAGGTGGTATTCAATTGGGAGGTGCTGGTAATGATTGACTTAAGTACTAGAGTAATGGTTAAGTATTGAGTGTTGCTCTGTAGTATTCAGTAAATAGACACATTTTCAGCATTTTTCTAAAATTGGAAGTGCCATTGATTGATCTTAATTGATATGGTAGAGATTTCCAGAGAGTTCTTCCGACGCTCTTTTTCTTACTGAAACCTGGCTCCGCGAGGGTGAGGATGGTGTTCTCCAATGCTGCCTTCCCCCTGTCTACTCTGCTTTACATGTTCCCCGCCTCCATCGGACTGGTGGTGGTGTAGCGGTTATCTACCGATCCTCTCTCCCTCTCTCACTTGTCTCCTCCCAGCCCCGCTCAGGGACCTCTACCCCTGTATTTTTCCTTCTTCTCTATACCCCACCCTCAATGCGTCCTGATCTCTGGGAGTCTCTTCTGCTCACCCTTTCGGAGACATCCCTTCTTTCTTCACATCTGGTTGTTCTCGGCGATTTCAATGCCCATTTGTCCTCTCAAACTCGCCCTCCTGATAAGGCTCTCGTGTCACTCTTCACCGACCTCTCTTTGACCCAGCACGTGGATTGCCCAACTCATTCTTCCTGTAATAAATCAAATGTCCTCCAATATTCTTACAGGCAAAATACCTATACTGGCTGTATAATCAATACTAAATGTTCACATAAAAAAAGGGGCACACAACATTAAGATAAGCGTTTTTCATCATTGAATTTATTTAATTACAATTTATTGAGCTGAGGTCATTGATGCAAAACTGGTACAGAGGAAAATCAAGTTCTAGATTAAGTACCTAGCAAGTCTGAGACCTTTCAGTTCATAATCAGAATATACACAAGTTTTTATGTGAACATTTAGTATTGATTATACAACCAGTATAGGTATTTTGCCTGAAAGAATATTGGAGGACATTTGATTTATTACAGCAGTTTAACCCTCCATTAATTAGACCTACGATCTTTGGTGTAATAACAACTCATTCTTCCGGCTATACCCTCGATCTTATCCTCACTTTCTCCCCTTCCCCTTATATTCCATTTGATATCTTGCCCACTCCTCTTCCCTGGTCTGACCATCATTGTCTGCTGTTTTCCTTCTCTCTTCCTCCCATACAAGCTTCCTCCTCACCTGCTGTTGTCACCTCTTCCGAGATTCTCAAACGGTACCTTACGCCTCTTACCTTACAAGACTTTCCCCTGGCTAACTCTCTCTTTTCCCCCAAATTTTACTCCCTTCCTGTGGACCAGCAGGTTGACTCCTGGTCCTCTATCCTTACTGGTACCCTTGACAAACTGGCTCCCCTTCGTCCCATTCCCTGTCGTCCTATGTCCCATCATCCCTGGTATCACCCAGGTTTATACCTCCAGCGTACCTATCTTCGGCATGCTGAGCGCCGTTGGCGCAAACACCCCTCTGCCACCTCTCTAACCTTCTTTCGTTGCGAACGCCACCGCTATCGTGCTATGATCACTGAGGCCAAAAGGACCTATTGCACAGACCTCATTGCCTCCTCCTCTAACTCCTCCCATCATTTGTATCAGGTATTCCATTCATTATCCTCCCCCTCAATCCATCCCCCTCATCAGCGCTCCCTCCCACTGCTCCTAGTCCGACGAGTCTCATCTCCTTTTTTGTTGACAAGATCCAGTCTCTCCGCTCTTCTTTTCCCCATTGTCCCCCTCCTCTCTCCCCCTCCCTCCCCTTCTGCTCCCCCGCCATTCCCTCCCCTCCTCCATCCAGTACCCTTCCCCACACGTGGCACTCCTTCCGCCTCGTCACCTCTGCTGAGCTTCTTAAGGTAATCTCCTCATCTCACAAAACGACCTGTCCACTCGACCCCCTCCTCTCCACCTGGCTCCTTGATCCCTCTCTCTGACTTCTTCCATATATTCTGGCCATAATCAACTCCACTCTTACCTCTGGCAGTTTTCCCACTCATTGGAAACATGCCGTGGCCCACCCTCTTCTGAAGAAACCTACCCTCGATCCTAACCTTCCTGCCAACTGACGACCTGTTTCAAACCTCCCCTTTCTTTCCAAAGTCTTGAAAAGTTGGTTTTCACCCAGCTCTCAGCACATCTCGACACCACCCTCTCTCTTCATCCCCATCAATCTGGCTTTAGGACTGGTCACAGCACTGAAACTATACTTCTTGCCCTTCTTAGTGAACTCCACCACTCTCACGACCGGTGCGACCTGTCCATCGCTGTCTCTCTGGACCTCTCCATCGCCTTTGATGTCGTCGATCATCATACTCTTCTCACCCGCCTGTCTGATTTTGGTATTCGAGGCACTGTGTTGCATTGGTTTCGGTCTTTTCTTTCACTCCGCACCTTCACCGTTCACTCAGGCCCCACTACCTCTTCCTCTTTCCCTCTCCACTCTGGTGTTCCGCAAGGTTCCATCCTTAACCCTCTACTTTTTAATATCTTCCTCGCTCCTCTTGCCCTCCTCATTCAACAGTCCAGTATTTCCTCCTACTTTTATGCCGATGATATTCTCCTCATTCACCACACCAGTTCTACATCCCCAGACCTCTCTGCTCTCAACGCCTGTCTTTTTTTTTTTTTTTTTAAATTTCTTTATTAATTTTCAATCAGAACTACACCATAACACAGCAACAAATACAAACACAGTAACAATAAATCACCCAATCTGAAAAGTAACCAGAGTCTCTCAGGAAGGTACAGGAAATATGAAGGAATACCGATAACAAACCCCCCCCCCCACATCCCCCCCCTCCCAAGCCACCCCGGGACCATCAGCATTCCATTCCCTTGAAAAAAAAAGGAAAAACACAACCAACGGAACATTCCTTCCCGTCTGCTGTGCGAGCAACTACTAAACAGAAACATTACCCATGAAAACCCATTAAAATCGTGCCTGCGCCACATAATCCTCCAGTAACTGCCACTTGTTACCAACAGGTGGGTCGCAGCCCTCACTGGAGTGCCTGTTCCCATGCAGTCCACGACGCGAACTCCCTTGCCAGACTTCCCGGTCATAGTTTTTCTCATAACAAACATACCGACACGTCAGAGCCCACCAAAGGTGGGCATCCAACTGAGTCAGATCTTTCCAGTTGGAGATAATCAATTTCAATGCAACCGCCATCAGGAAATTGAACAGAAAATGACTACCCTTGGGAAGCTGCAAGGAATCCGCGTACGAGCGGAGTATAACTATATCCCACGACAGTGGAACTGGCACCCCGATAATGCGATCAATCTTGCTCCAGATAATTCGCCAGAATCCCTGAACATATAAACAATCAAATAACATATGCTGATAAGTGCCCACCTCGACCTTACAGGACCAACACTTATTAGATGCTGTTAAGTCCCACTTTGCAACTTTAACAGGGGTTAAAAATGCTCTACACGTGAAGAAATATAGGGATTGAGTAATCGGTGCTGTGTGTGACACTCTATTTACTTTATTCCATATAAGGGGCCACAGGCGTGGAGGGATAGTAGATCCAATATCTAGCTCCCAACTCCGCCCCACCCCACACCCGGGCTGCCGTATGTTATCCCGCAGTATGGCATAAATAAGCGACATATGGCCACCGGCAGCCCTTAAGTCCTCCACCCTATTTTTTAGCCCCCAAGGAACATCCGTTTCCTGAACCCCCCCTGCCACTCTATTCAAACAGTGCCTCAGTTGCAGCCAGCGAAACTGCTGCGTCTCGGGCAATCCGTAGTCCACTCTGAGATCCTCAAAACTCTTCCACCCTGTGCCATTCACCAACTGTCCTACAGTCCATATTCCAGCAGCTTGCCAGGCCCTCCATGCAAACGCCCGGCGCCCTATTTTGAGCGAAGGGTTGGTCCAGATGGGATGATGCCGGGAGACCCTCTGATCACCACATATGACTTTCTCCAAAAAGCTAAAGGCTCTTTGGGTAGACTGCACCACCCGAGACCCTTTACCCTGACCATCCCCATGCATTCCCATCAGCAAAGACATGGGGACCGGGGAAGTCAGCCCCTGCTCGACCACAACCCATACTGGGCATTCCTCTGGGGCCCTATCCATCCCCCACAGCAGGCCTTGCTTCAGCAATGATGCATTATGATACCACTCAAAATCCGGAAACTGCACTCCGCCCGCCCCTCTACTCGCTTTCAACTTCCGAACTGCTATTCGCGGAGGCTTACCTTGCCACAAAAAGGCCAGAAGCAACCGCTCCACCTCCCTGTAGAAGGCCCTCGGAAACAAAACAGGGACCATTTCCAAAATATAATTAATCTTAGGCACTAGGACCATCTTTATGGAGTTCAACCTTCCCCACCAAGATAGATGTAAAGGGGACCATTTCCATGCTAACTCCTGGGCCATTTCTTTAATACGCTGGATATTAAGCTGTATCGTTTCCTCGATCGAGGAACAGTAACTGACCCCCAAATATTTAATCTTCGCGGTTTCCCACTTAAAATTAAAACCCTGGACAGCGGAGGAGAAGGTAAACCGGTTCATCGGAAATGCAGTGGACTTATCCCAATTGATCTTATATCCGGACAGTTTCGCATACGCATCTATAACCTCCAACACCTTTCCTATCTCTGGAGGTTGCAGGAACAGCAACAAATCATCAGCATATGCTGAAAGTTTCACTTGTCGTCCCGCGACCGCTAGCCCCTGAATTTCCTTGGTCTGCCTTATGAGAGTGGTCAGGGGTTCCAACGCCAGGTTAAATAACAATGGGGATAAGGGACACCCCTGTCTCGTCCCTCTACGCAGCAAAAACTGCCGGGAGCACGTCTCGTTAACCAGGATCCTGGCCGACGGGGCCGTATACAGGAGGTGAATCATTCGCCGGAACCTACCTCCAAAACCGAACCAATCCAGGGCTTGGTCTAAGAAACCCCATTCTAGCCTATCAAAGGCCTTTTCCGCGTCCACGGATAGCCCCACCACCGGCTCTTACAAGGCCTCCGCAGCAGAGAGTAGATTTAGAAGGAGCCTACCGTTGTCCGCTGTGGAGCGACCTGGAATAAATCCGCATTGATCCAGGTGTACCAGGTAAGGCACCACCCGGACTAGTCTATGGGCCATGATAGTGGAAAATAGTTTATAATCCGCATTGAGCAAGGATATCGGACGATAATTGCCCACCTTAAGCGTGTCTCTCCCTGGTTTTTCCAGCACTATAATATTCGCTTCACTGAGGGCCCCTACCCCAGGAGCCTGCTCATCTAAAACCTGGAAGTATAACAACAGATAAGGGAGAAGATCATCCGCAAAAACTTGGTAAAATTCTACCGGTATTGCATCTGGGCCAGCGGCCTTACCGCATTTCATACCCATCAGCCCCTCCCGGAGTTCTTTAACCGTGAAGGGGACCTCAAGATTATCGCGTTGCACATCTGTTAATACCGGATGCGCCACCTTACCGAACAGGTCCTGAAAAGCTCTCGGATCCGTCTCCGCTTCAGAGCTATAGAGGTCAGAATAAAATTCTCTGAATGCCTCTGCCATATCCCCCTCGTTACACAACAGGCCTCTCTGCTCATGCTGAATGGCCGCTATTTTAACATGCGGCGGCCTGGGATTTAAAGTACGCGCCAGCAAGCGGCCGGCTTTATTGCCCTCATTGTACCATACGCCCTGAGCCCGGCAGCCAAGCGCCTGCGCCTCCCTACTGAGGGCAGCATTATATTGGAAACGTAGTTTTTGCAGCCGGAGTAAAACACACGGGTCAGTCCGAGCAACCAGCAGCCTTTCCCCCGCCCGAATTTGTGCCTCCAGCGCCTGCAGCTCTCTTTTCCGCTCCCACTGAACTCTAATCTTGTAGCTCGTAGTCACGGCCCGAACAACTGCCTTGAAGGCCTCCCACCATGCCCACCCCGAAGTGTCGTCAAGAGAGTTGTTGACAAAATAACTCTCTATCTCTCCCCTCATTTCAGCGCAATACCCGGGGTCTTGCAACAATTCCCTGGGGAAGAACCAAGTTGCCACCCCTTTACCCACATCCCCCACATGCACCTCCAATAGAATATGGGCATGATCTGATATATGTGATTCCCCAATCTTAGCTTGCTCCACGGCGCAGAGAAGCGACTTGGAGATAAAGAAGTAATCAATCCGTGAATGCGTCCCATGAGGGAAAGAGTAAAAGGTATATTCCCTCTCTGCGGGATGGAGCAGCCGCCATACATCAACCAAGCCTTCAGTCTGTAAGAGAGACCGGAGGGCTACATCAGCTTTACCCTGTTTGCGGGGGCGATAGGGGTAGCGGTCTATCAAGGGGTCGACAACTAAATTAAAATCTCCCCCTAGAATCCATGCAAAACCCGCCCATTCATGTACTGCTTCTGAGAGCCTCTGAAAAAAACCCACATCATCCACGTTAGGACCGTATACATTCAACAAGGCCAGCTTGACATTTCCCATCTGGACCAATACCTTAACCCATCTCCCCTCCCCATCAGCCTTGGCGGAGAGCACCTGCAGCCCCAACTGTCGAGTGGCCAAAATGGCAACCCCATTCTTCTTCCGCGGGGCTGCGGAGTACCCAATTAGGGTATAATTACCTAGACTCAGCTTTTGGGTTTCTGAGGCGGACAGGTGCGTTTCCTGCAGTAGGACTACATCCGCCGCCTGTTTCTTGCAAAATAACATGATCCTTTTACGTTTAAGAGGATTCAGGACTCCCTTAACGTTTAGGGAAAGCACCCTAAGCGGCTTCATGGAGCAAGATTGACACTTGTAGCATTGACATAAGTAGCAGAAACCCAAGGCCAAACACACAGCGCAGACACCACACTTCATAATATCCCAAACCTCTTAGGTCCCTAGGGGGCCACCCCCCTCGCTCAATCCCCCCACACCAAAAACCCCACCTTGGGAGAGCTAACATGGCAAGTAGCCCACAACATCCTGCTCATGACCCAATTCCCGCCCACCATGTCCATAAAACATATACCAGGGAATCGTACCCCCCATTACCTGAATACAATATCAACCAGGAGAGCCCTACAAACCCTTACCTATATTTATATACCCCGCCCCCTCCCCCCCCCCGGCACCCCCCCTACGATTGAGAGAAGAAAAAAAAAGGGAAACATGACAAATTTGTGCAAACCTCTGGGGTCACCAACACCCATTTCAAACAGAGGAGAGCCCATACAGACCCCTTCAATAAACTAAGGTCCAGCGCGCAATCCCCTTGAGGAAAGCGCAGTCCAGGCCATGCAACCAGCCGCTCCTCTCGATCCCCGTAGCTCCTTCGCCGCGGGGCCCTCAAGCTTCCAAGACCCACAACAGGTAACACTTCACCGCATTTGGGCTGCCTCCTTCTCCTCCAGAAATTGTTGTAGTGCAGCAGGATCCTCAAAGGAACGGGTCTGGTTGTGCAGGGTGATTCTCATCCGAGCGGAGTAGAATAAGCCATATCTGGCCTGCAGTTGCTGAAGCCTGGGTCGGAACGCCAGAAGTTGTTTTCGCTTGTCCACCGTTGCTTTGCTAAAGTCGGGATAAAATGCAATGGTATGCTCAGCGTACTTGATAGGAGCTCGCACCTTCGCCGCTGACATAATTTCTGCTACTTGCGCGTAGCGCAGGACCCTCAGGATCATCGGGCGAGGTTGCCGTACATTGGGCCCAGCATGGGTGGGAATCCGATGGGCCCGATCTATCTCGAAGGCCTGAGAGAACTGCACCTTCAGCATTGCCGGTAAGGTTTTCTCCAGGAACTCAACCGCATTCGTCCCTTCCACCCCTTCAGGCAGCCCCACCAACCGTATATTGTTCCTCCGTGCCCTATTGCTCTGGTCCTCCAGCGTTCTTTCCAAGGCCTCCACTCTCTTGCCGAGCTTCGTAAGCTGCTGCAGTTTCGCTTCCTGCACCGCCATTTTACCCTCCGCCTCCCCGACTCTACCCTCCAGGGTAGCCAGCTGCACTTTCAGCTCCTTTAGTTCTAGTATTTCGGTTTGCACCACTGCCAGGGTCTCGCCATTCGCTGCCACCATACCTTTAACCGCCTTAATTTCAGCGAGCACTTCTTGAAGCCCCACCATGCCGTCCGGGGATCCGGCCGGCTTGAGCGGAGATGGCGGATCAGGCTTCTGTCTTTTCACACCGGTGTTCGCTGCTCCTCCAAATTCAAGCCGCGTTTGCTTGCCGGTAGCCATTCCAGCCCGGGGAAAAGCCACGGGAGGGGGGGGAATCGCGGGTCCGACACTGTTAGGGCCCAGGAGTAGGCAGGATTTGCGGAGAGCACAGAACTATGCGGCCATACTTGCCAGAGACCAGGCTCCGCCCCCTTGCTCTCAACGCCTGTCTTGATCTTATCGCCACCTGGTTCTCTGATAATTTTCTCTGTGTCAATCCTTCTAAGTCTTCGGCTATTTGGTTCTCCTTCACTACTGCTCCTCCCACTCTATCTCCCACAATGTCCTCCCTCCCCATCCCTGTCGTTCCCTCTCTCCACTATCTTGGTGTCACCCTTGATTCCTCTTTGTCTTTCCACCCTCATATTTCCTCCCTCGTTCGTAGTTGTTTCTTTCATCTCTGTCGTATTAGATCCCTCCGGCCCTACCTTTCTGCAAATTCCCTCACCACTCTGGTTCTCTCCCTGGTGATCTCCCATTTAGACTATTCTAACTCAATCTTCGCTGGCCTTACCAACTCCATCATCTTCAACTCATCCAAAACACCGCCACCCGTTTAATCACTTTCTCTTCCCCTTTTGACCACATTACTCCTTGCCTTCTCTCTCTTCATTGGCTTCCCATTAAATTCAGATTTGTTTATAAATACCTTATCACTACCCACAAAGTTCTTCACACGGGTGTTCCTCAGTATCTGTCTGATCTTATCTACCACCAGCCCGCCCCCCCCCCCCTGTTTCCTCCAATCCTCCCATAGCAATCGCCTCTTTTTCCCTCCCCGTCCCAGGCTCATCTTGAACTCACTCGTCGCTCTGCATTCTTTTTTCTAGGTCCCGCCTTATGGAACTCCCTCCCTCATTCACTCTGCACTGAGTCTTCATTCGCTCACTTCAAAGCTCTTCTTAAAACCCATCTCTTTTCCCAGGCTTTTGATCTCCCAGTGCCCCCATGATGGTCCTGATACCACACACCACCCCTTCCGTCCCTCCCCTCAGTGTTCAGCCTGTCTAGCTGTGTTATTCTGTTCCTTTTCTATCTTTCTATCTGTGTCTCTCCAGTGCTTTCCTGTCAATTAAATGGTGTTCCTTTCCTCTTTTAATCTTCTAACAGCCTCCTCTCTGTTTTTTATTGTGCACCGCTCTGACACTCCGGTTTGGGTGGTATATCAAGCCTTGCAAATAAAAATAAATAAAATATCGTCTTATATATCATCATTATTACTTTGTATTCTATTCGGGATTGTATTGGTAACCAGTGAAGGTATTTAAGGACAGGTGTGATGTGTTCTTGTGATCAATCAAACTGCGGTATTTTGGGCTAGCTGTATTGCCCGGGTGGCTTGTTTGGAGAGACTTTGAAGTAGTAAGTTGCAATAGTCAAGATGTGGGGTACAGTGTTAACTGCTTCATATATGCAGACGATGTACTACTTTACATGCCCTTCTCGACAGAGAACCCAGACCTCTCCCCTCTGACAGACTGCTTCAATGCGGTATCCAATTGGCTGCAATCTCGGAACCTCAGAATTCAGCACAAGAAAACAGAGGTCCTGTTCATCACGAGGAATCCAAACTTCACCACACCGCCTCACCTAAAGGTCAAGGAAGCTGAACTACAGACCAAACCCACAATCCGGTACCTTAGAGTCACCTTGGACCAGCGCCTAGACATGAAGTTGCACATAAGCAACGTAGTTAGAGCGGTATACCACAAGATCCATATCCTCAGGCACCTCCGTTTCCTGCTAGAACCAGATGACTTCTGGACAATTTATCAAGTGCTAATCATACCACAGTTTGATTACGCCAATTCAATCCTGCATGGTCTTCCTCAATCTACTTTGAACCCTCTACAGCTTGCGATGAACGCTGCAGCAAGAATACTACTTGGAGCTTCCAAGAAAGATCACATCATGCCCATCATGAAACATCTCCACTGGCTTCCTATACAGGCCAGACTCTCTTTCAAAACCCTACTGCTTACCTTCAAAGCTATCAATGGGCTCTCCTCTGCATCACTAGCAGATCTTATCCAAATCACTCCCCCCAACAGGTCCAGAAGATCAGTAGCAGTCAACACACTAATAGTCCCGAAAGAAATAACCCAATGCACCCAGGCAACAGCAAACAGAGCTTTCAAATTTTGTGCACCTAGAGACTGGAACACTCTACCACCCAACATACGCTCAATCCCTGACCTGGCCCAGTTTAGGAAGGCGGTAAAGCACTACCTATTCTGCATGTACTACTAGGTAGATGGCGCGGCGATACAATAGCCCCATCCACGGACTAGACTAGGCCACACAATCGAATCCGACCCTACAAGACACCAATGAATATGACTAGCGAAATACGACTTCCGTGAAGATTAGATGTAAATAGTTTCCCAAGTTATCCAAGTTTTCGTATCTGTTCATTGTAAACACAGTTCCGTAAATGCAATGTGTATGTTTTATGTTCCATGTAAACCGCACTGATGTTGAACAGCGCGGTATAAAAGAAATGTAAAATAAAAAATAAATAAATAAAATAAATAACTAGAATACCATGTAATACTTATCTGACATCCTTAGGGTTGTTAGAAAAATTCACTGGTCTACAATTTTTTAAAAGTTGTCTGCTTCAGAGACAAAATCTACCAATCCTTATGGATTTTGATGCGCTGAATTAAAAAATGGCAATTAAAACCACTGACTGGCTATTGTTTCCAATGATATCTAAGCGTATTCATTTTACATGTATATATAACGTGTTCGTAGTAGAATTTTAATCACAAATTATTATAAACCTAGGTCTTTTCATGTGTTTATGGTTGCCATATATGTTGTTGTTGTTGTTAAGTGCCGTCGAGTCGGAGTCGACTCATGGCGACCCTCTGGATAGCTATCCTAAATTGTGTTCGGTCTTGAGTCAGGCGGCTCATTGTTAACAGACTGGTACCCGTAGCTGCTGTTATTGTATTGATCCATCTCATTGCTGGCCTTCCTCTTTTGCACTGAACTTCTATCTTGCCAAGCATGATGTCTTTCTCTAATGATCTCTCTCTTCGCATGATGTGTCCAAAGTATGAAAGTCGAAGTCTTGTCATCTGAGCTTCTAAAGAAAGCTTAGGTTTGATCTCCTCTAGTACAGACTGGTTTGTTCTTCGGGCAGTCCATGGTATACACAGTATTCGCCGCCAGCACCATAATTCAAAGGCATCGATTTTCTTCCTGTCTATCTTTTTTACTGTCCAGCTTTCACATCCATATGATGTTATTGAAAATACCATGGCTTGAACAAGTCAAATCTTTGTATGGAGAGAGACATCTCTGCTCTTGAGAATCTTATCTAGGTCTTTCATAGCCATTCTGCCAAGAGCAATGCAATATATATGACCTTGATAATATTTGACCTGTAGTCTTTGTTTAAAAGTTTAAAAATCAGTCAAAGGATTATTTAAAAACAATTTATTTAAAAGGTTAGTATAAAACAGAAAGCAAGAAATGACTGTGTATGCATTAGTATTCATTTCTGACCTTATTGTGTATCTTGGCTTGTCTCTTGTATTCTGTAAATGGAGTATCTCTTTTCACTGTCCAGCAATAGTCTGCAAGCATTGATGGGCTCCCTTTGCCTAGATATATTTTCTCCATCGCTGCAATGTCCTGATGAATTCAGTCATTATGCTCATTACTCACTGCTCCGCAGTTCGGTGGAAAAAATCAAGATGACAGTGCAAAAGATTTATCTTTAATGACATGTTGCAGCCAGGACTGTTGTATGCATTGAGGAGTTTTTCCACCAATTCTCTGTAGTTGTCTGCCTTGTAGTTTCCGAGAAAACCTGTTGTCACTAACTGGAAGGCTTTCCATGCCATCCTTTCTTTGCCACATAGTGCACGATTAAATGCATCATCCCGAAGAACTTCACCAATCTGAGGACCAAAAGAGACACCTTCCTTTATCTTAGCTTCACTTAACCTTGGAAATTTTCCGCTGAGAAACTTGAAAGCTAGTTTTATTGTTTATTGTTTATTAAACTTGATAAAAACCGCCTTTCAAGTATAATCAAGGCGGTGTACAATAAAAATAAGTCACATAAAATCCAGACGAAGCTGGAGGGTAAAAAGGAAATATACAATAATAATAAATATAAAATTTACAAAAAAAAGGTAAATAAAATTATACTGAAACATCAGATATAGGCTATAAAATTATAAAGGACAGAAAGAAAGAGAGAAGACAACTGGGAGTCAACAAAACGGAAGAAGGGTATTAAATACAGACAGAGAAGGACATCAAACAAAGGGAGAAGGAACATCAAACGCTAGGGAGAACAAGTGAGTTTTTAGATTGTGCTTGAAAGTGGTGTGGAGTGGTTCAAGACGGAGGGTGGAAGGAAGGGAATTCCAGAGAGCGGGACCAGCAAAATAAAAGGCAGAGAGGCGGGTGGACTGTAGGTGAGCGCGAGAGGGAGGGGGAAGAGAGAGACGATTGAGATGGAAAGAGCGTGGGGTGTACCTGGGAGTGTGAAAGGAAAGTAAGTCAGCTAGATATGAGGGAATGCCAGTATGGAAAACCTTGTGTAGCAGAATCAACATTTTGTATTGTGGACGAAAAGAAATAGGCAACCAGTGAAGATGAAAAAGTAAAGGAGTGACGCGATCGCGAGTAGTGGAAGAGGTGATTAGGCGAGCAGCGGTGTTTTGTATCCTTTGGAGTCTGGCTAACTGATTTTTTGGGAGACCGAGAAATAAAGAATTAGAAAAATTGACCCGAGACATTACTTAAGATAGAACCAGTGTAGTTAAGGCAGAAGAAGATAGAAAGGGGCGTACAGAGCGGATCTGGCGAAGAAAGAAAAAAGAGGTTTTGGCGATGTGAGAGATATGAGTGCGAAAAGATAGGTCAGAGTCAAAGTGAACACCAAGATAATGAAACGTGTAAACTAGGGGAACCGGAGTGCCAGAGAAAGAAGGAGCGAGTGAAGGGGAGGGACCCCCACCAGAAAACCAGATAGCAAGAGTCTTAGTCAGATTCAGGTGGAGACAGTTAAGAGTAAGCCAGTTAGCAACAGAAGAAAGACAAGAGTTCAAAGGAGCCAGATCAGGACAAGAGGGAGAGGTATGGTGAAGCAAAAGAATATCATCGGCGTAGAAGAAAGCTGATATACCGGACTGCTGGATTAGAAGAGCAAGGGGTGCCAGAAAGAGGTTAAAAAGAAGAGGAGCAAGGACAGAACCCTGAGGAACCCCACAGGAAAGATTTTGTGAATCAGACGGGGGAATTACAGGTGAAGAGGAAAGAACTGCACATGAGCGGGAATAAAGGAAGGAGTGAAACCAGTGATGAACAGTGCCACAGAGACCAGCTTCCCGGAGACGGTGAAGAAGCAGAGAGTGGTCGACAAGATCAAACGCAGCCGAAAGATCCAGAGCAACCGCCACCGAAACCTCACCACGATCATGTGCCACATGTAGTGCATTAGTGAAAGCTAGAAGAACAGTGTCAATGCTGTGCCCAGGACAAAAACCGGACTGATGGGGGTGAAGATAGTTAGTAGAGTCAAGATGGTGAGAGAGCTGAGCGAAAACAAATTTTTCTAGAAGTTTAGAAAGGAAAGGGAGATTAGACACTGGCCGATAATTAGAAGGAAGTGAAGGATCAGAGGAGGGGTTCTTTAAGATGGGGCGGACCAAAGCGTGCTTCCAGGGTTTAGGAAAAATTCCGGTAGAAAGGCTAGAATTGAACATAGTAAGAATATGTGAAAGACAACCAAGAGAAGGAGTGAGAAGCCAAGATGAGGGGATAGGATCAAGTGAGCAGAAGGTCTTCTTGGAGGAGGAAATGAGGTGATGGAGTTCAGGCGCTGTAATGAGGGAGAAGGTAGCCCAGAAGTGTGAAAGGTGAGAGACTGTTGGGGGAGAGGGAAGGGGGGAGGAGAGATGATAGGGGCAGGGCAAGAAGGAAGGGAGTCACGCAAGGAATCAACTTTAGAGATAAAAAAGGAAGCCAGACGGGAGGGGGAGGGACAGACTGGGACTGCGGGGGCTGAGGATGGGGTGTGTAGTGAAAGAAGAGACCGGAAGACGGAATATAAATGGCGGGTTTGATTAGGAGCAAGAGATATAGCAGTGGAAAAGTAATCACGTTTTGCAGAATGAAGCCTGGAGCGGTAATAGGAGTGATGAGACTTAAAGATAGATAAATTAATAGGAGAAGGGTCCCTGCGCCACAGACGTTCGGCTCTCCGGAGGTGCGTCCGGAGTAGCCGTAAGCCATAATGGTACCAGGGGTGAGAGGGGCGTTGACGAGGTGGCTGGGAGCGCAGAGGAGCAAAGCGGGTAAGGGCGTTGGAAAGAGAAGAAAACCAGGTAGAAGCTTGAGAATCAGGTGACAACAGTGGGAAATTGGGAGGGAGAAGTTCAGAGACTGGGGGTAATCGTTGGAGAGTGAGGGGAGTGAGGGCGCGGGAAAGATGCCTTGAGGACGGGGGGGAAGAGGATACAGAGGAGACGGAGGATGCGCGGCTAGGGAGAGAACAAGAGAAGGTAAGATAGAAGTGATCCGTCCAAGGCAGGGGTGTAGCAGATACACCCGATAAAGAAAGAGGAAAGGATGTGGAAGTCAGAAGAAGATCCAAGGTGTGACCGGCCTGATGAGTTGGGAGAGCAACATGTTGAGAAAGAGAAAGATCTTGAAGGAAAGAAAGAAAGGAAAGCTCCCGTGATGAAGAAGGAGCATCTAGGTGTAGGTTAAAGTCCCCAGCAATGATAAGGCAGGGAAATGCCAGGGAGACCTCGGTGATGGTTAGTAGGAGGGCGTCCCAAAGATGGGAACGGAGAGCTGGAGGAGAGTAAACCAGAAGAATGTAGAGAGAAGGGGAAGTGTGAAGGCGAAGTAAGAGAGCTTCAGGATAATGCAAGTGAGAGGAAGAGATCTGAGTATAGGGAAGAGAAGGGTGAAGGTTTGTTTTGTCCATAGCTTTGATAACATTTTTCATTAGACCCATCTTAATGTGTAAGTGTGGCAACAAAATCTTCCTTGACTTGGAGTGGAGGAGTGGCCTAGTGGTTGGGGGGCAAGGTACTTCAGACCAGAAGGTCAGGGGTTCAAATCCCACTAGCAGACAGCAAACTTTGGCCAGAAAGACTGGGTTTTTTAGTCCCACAGGTGCTCCTTGTGGTCTTGGGCAAGCCACTTAACCCTCCATAGCCCATGTTCCCTGTAAAATAGTTATCTCCAAGTTATAATGCCCTGTTCAATGTAATTTCAGTTTGTTCAATGTAAACCGCACTGATGCAGAATAGCATGGTATATAAGAGAATATAAATAAATAACAAGTGATGGATCCTGCACACTTTTCTTTCTGGGCTCCAATGACTGTCAGAGTGGTCAATCTCTCTTGATGTAGTGGGAATCTTTCGTGCGACTATCCCATTCACAGAGAAAACAGCAGTACTTTGTGTATCAGTTTGCAGACTGAACGATGACTTTCAAATCACTGCCGCTGATGTTGGCCATAGTTTATGCATCTCAACGGCTATTTTATATTGACATAGGTTTCCTTCATATGGATTGCATGATCAACTGGAATTGATGGCAAAAAATTGATATTATATAACAAAACAGCTTTAAGACTTGTCTTTGATGAATCAATGAACAACAGCCTCCACTCATCTGGATGATGAATGATGTTGAGGGCTGCTGTCAGACCATTAGTGTTGTTGCAGTCTACAAGAACACCTTCCATAAAGAAGAATGTAACAAGATCCTTTTGAAGTTCATGGAACATGGGAACCCTAACATCACCTGACAGGAGATTCCACTGCTGCAGTCTGGAACCCAACAGCTCTGCCTTACTCTTAGATAGTTCCAAATCCCTGACAAGGTCATTCAGTTCACCTTGTGTTATAAGGTGTGGTTCAGAGGAGAAGGATGGGAGAAAATTTGGGTCATGTGACATTGATGGTTCGGGAACAGAAGTTTCATTCCCTTCCTCTTCCTCATCTTACTCCAGTGAGAATGATTCTGGAGCATTAGGAACCAACAGTCCTTCTCCATGGGGTACTGGGTATATAGTTGATGGAATGTTTTGAAACTGCACAGTCCAGTTCTTAAACAAACCTTTCCCAACAGGAGGCACCATGCAGAAGTAACAATTGCTGATATAGTCTGTCAGCTCTCTCCAAATCATTGACACTGCAGAAGGCATGAATTTCCTTTTTCTATTCAACCACTGGCAAAGATTTGTTGCACAAGTGTTGCAGCATTTGTGTGGGGCCCAGTTCTTGTCCAGATCTCCAGGTTTGCAGCCAAAGTAAAGGGGGTAGGCTTTCTTAATCAAAGTTGTTATACTGTGTTTTTGTGATGCAAAAGTCACTTCACCACAAACATAGCAGAAGTAATCTGCATTGTTCAAACAATTACGAAGTGTCTCTCACTTTGGCTGGTCTATAGCCAAAATACTATTGACATGTCATGTTCATTAAAAAAAATGTTGCACAATTTGTTCTGCAGAGTGATGTAATTAAGCTGAGTTAGGATTGCATCATCTATGACCTCTAGAAATAACATAGAAACATAGAAATATGACGCTAGAAAAAGACCACATGGCCTATCTAGTCTGTTCTTCCATATCAACAACTACAACAGTCCCCTTTTTTCCTTTAGAGATCCTCTGTGTTTGTCCCATGCTTTTTTGAATTCAGATATTGTCCTCATATCTACCACCTCCACTGGGAGACTATTCCACGGATCCACCACTCTTTCCGTAAAGAAATATTTCCGCATATCACTTGTGATAAGGAAGCTTATCATAGCTCAGGAAGGAGCTATAGAAAAGGTGAAGTGACTCTGAACAAGCAACCTGTCAGTTCTGGTAGAAATATGAAAACAGAATTTTGCCATAAAAGACTACCAGTCCCAGAATGCACCAGGTTTCCAACAGCCATTAGAGGAGCTGAAGTGAGGAAACGTGTGTTCAATCAGGAGGGCTATGAGGTAATCCCTAAGCACTCATCTCAAAGGGCAGGGCCTGATTCAGCACAGCTGCGCTGTGTTAGGGAGGATCACTTATCTAAGCAGAATAAGAGTAGAGTTTATTCTACAGATGACCATCTTCATGATCACCTTGGATATCCAGAGAATTATCCTCAGTTTCATCTGAAGGATTATCAGAAGCAGAAGCAAAACCGGACGGACAGAGAGGGAAAGATACCCTTTGGAAGAAGGAAGAGAAAAGCCTTTGAGAGGTCTAGAAGAGTCCAAAGCAGTACGTATACTGGGAGGTATTCCAAGGGCCAGCATACACTATTGGACTGGGGAAAGCCAGAGGAATGGTGCTGCAGAGCTAGGAATCACCAGAGGCTACCTGTGAGGGAGACGGCTGCACGTGGAAGGGACTCTAAGACCTGTGCCAGAAGGTATGTGAAGAGAGATCCAGTGTCCAGGGATCTGGATTGGAAGGCTGGACATAAGAACTGGACTACATACTGGCCAGGCTATATAGAGAGGAACTCTAGCAGCAATGGAAGCTCAAGTATGAACACTGATCTATGCCCTAGCTATAACCTTGAAAGACAGCAGGGAAACAAGTATTCTCCTGAAAATGCTCCATTGAGAGATTCATCTGTGCCAATCCATGATATTGAACCCATGCTTGTTGAACAAGGGGGAATAATAGCAGATGAGGATCCTGTTTATATGGACTGCTCTCTATCTAAACTCCGTTGGTAACTTTCTGCTATAAAGTACAGCAACCATCACAAAGAAATACAAATTTGTTCTTTAATCTACTCAGAAAAGCTCCTGAAGCAGGATTTGACCCACACTGTGGAAGGCAAGCCAGCTAAGGGGTTTCAGCTGGTGACTGCTAGCAATTAAGCCTTACCTAATTGCTTGTGAGCTAGGAGAGAATCACTTCTGTATCTATGTGGGAAGTAATCAGAAGTTAACCTCAAAAGAACTGTTTGTTTCTTGCTTTGTAGCTTTTCATTTGTTGTTTTCCTGATTTTGACTTTGTTTTTCCAAGTTAACACTGAAAGCAAGTTACCTAATTTATGTGCTACCAAGCATATCTGTGTTGGGAGAAATAACCCCATAAATAAATATCTTATTGGCTTTACCCAAGAGCACAACTAAATTATTGTCAGCAGCTGTGTCTGGTGTGAATGAACTACATTGTCCACAATACCTTGCAAATCATATAGAGATATGCACTTGCCAAGACTGTGAAGATTTTCACCCAGGCAGCCGTCTGACACACTCCTGAATCTATCCCCTTTCACCCTCATCCCATGTCCCCTTGTAGCAGAACTTGCCTTCAATTGAAAGAGGCTCTCCCCCTGTGCATTTATGCCATGGAGGTATTTAAACATCTCAATCATATCATGTATGATGCAATAGCATCTTCAACTTGCATCATTAATTAATTGTTTTGCCCGAAAAGCAAGCACTATCCAAACAAAAACATAGATTTATCACAAATCCAGTAGAAGTGCACACATTTTAGTAATTTATGGTTTAAATTGAGATCCCTTCCCATTATAACTCACATATATTTAGCACTTCTGAAGTCGAGGTTGTAAGTACTGACCCAGTAGTTTAAATTGAAAACTAGAGTCAATAAACAAGCATCATCAATCTCTGTGACCTAGAGTTAGTAAAGTGTAACTGCATTTATTTCTAAAGCATTTAGGCTGTAGAATGGTATTATCTTAACTTGCAAAGCAAGAGCGACATTGCTAAGAATGTGTTAAACTGCACTTTACAAAACATAGGGGCTTGTTTACTAAGCCACGGTAGCGGCTTCCGCCCAATATCGGAGCCGCATCCCCATTGATATCGCGCAGAAGACGCTACCGCGGCTTAGTAAACAAGCCCCATAGTGTAATTTCTGTGTATTTTTAAAGTATTATTTGATATTTTAAAGGTTATGCACTGCAATGTATTTTAAAATGAACACATTTATTATTTTTATGTTTATTGAATATCCGTGTATTTGTCATAAAATAGAGTTTTAGAAATAAAACCATTTCAAATTTTAAGTGAACTTACTTGTGAGGTTTTTGTTAAGGGATTTCTTCCTTAAATCTCTGTACGTATTATTGCACAGTAAATGTGAAATCGATCTGGATTTAATCTGAGAGTCACTGTTAATAGATTAAAGCTTTGCAATCTGTGTACCTGGATTCTAACTGAAGGTGTACCTGAGGTATTGACTTGACCTACTGAGATAAACATTACATCTGGGTATAGTAATGTAACAATTCCAGTGGAATGTCCTGGTTTACATCCTTATTGCTGCAATTGTTTATTTCCCTCTCCAAACTGAACATTAATAAAGATCATGATCTCTATATTTATCAACCTTTATACACATATGAAGGCACATTTTTCAAAGGATGGCCAAGTGCAATCTGGGATGTCAAAGCCAGAATGTCTGAAAAAAAGGCACGCATATGCAAGTTCAGGCACAGTTTCAGAAATGTGGACATCCTCAGAAGAGCATGTCAGAACAGGGATATTTAATTGCCTAATGGTTAAGGTAGGGGGTTAGAAGCAGAGTGGCCCAGGTTCAAATCTCAGTGTGGGCCTTTGTGGACTTAGGCTAGTCACTTAATTCTCCATCTTCTCTATACACTTTGAATGTTTAAAGGCCACAGCAAGCACTTTCCTTATGCCTGTTCTTGACTGGACGAGCCTGCAAAACATCTCTAATGTTTCTGAAATCAAAGGTGGACATATAAATTCATTGCACCTACAACAGGCCGCCTGTCTAATTGGACGTCCCCACACTGGAGATGTCTCTAAACATCATTAGTAAAATGCCTCCAGAGATGTTTCTGTGATTTCGATGTGCACATCTTCGGATGTCCAAATCACAACTAGGACTTAAAATTACCCCAGTGGAGTCATTTTAGAAGCCCTATTCATGAATGCCTGAAAATGGGCACTTAGATGTGAAAATCAGAGACATCCCCAGACCCATTTTAGAAAGCCAAGTATATAGATGTCCCCATTTCAATCTGGCTTTTGTCCCTTACACTCTACTGAGACAGCTCTTGTAAAGTCTCCAGCTACTTGTTCCTAGCTAAATCAAAAGATCTTTACTTGGTCCTCATTCTTCTTGACCTTTCTGCTGCTTTTGATACTGTTGACCACCACCTTCTCCTTGACACATTGTCCTCACTTGGTTTTAGTGGTTCTGGCCTGTCTTGGTTCCCTTGAACAGATCCTTGGAAACAGGAGAGGTTTGTCAGGACTGGAGAATGGCTGATGTTGTACCTCTACACAAAAGTGGTGACAGGGAAGAAGTGTCAAACTACAGGCCCGTGAGCCTTACATCGGTGGCGGGAAAAGTAATGGAGATGCTCCTGAAAGAGCGAATAGTGAACTTTCTCAAAACCAACAGGTTGCAAGATCCGAGGCAACATGGTTTTACTGAAGGACGGTCTTGCCAAACAAATCTGATTGAGTTCTTTGACTGGGTGACCAAGGAACTAGATCAGGGGCATGCAATGGATGTCATCTACCTGGATTTCAGCAAAGCCTTTGATACTGTTCCTCATAGGAGGCTTGTCAATAAACTCAGTAGCTTGACAACAGAAGGTGATGGTACATGGAGCTCACTCGGATGAGAGGAAGGTGATTAGTGGGGTGCCCCAGGGTTTGGTCCTGGGCCCGGCACGGTTCAATATATTTGTGAGTGATATTGCTGAAGGACTGAATGGAAAGGTTTGTCTTTTTGCAGATGACACAAACATTTGCAACAGAGTGGACTCCCCAGAGGGAGTGCTTAACATGAGGAAAGATCTACAAAAGCTGGAAGACTGGTCTAATGCTTGGCAACTATGATTTAATGTGAAAAAGTGCAGTGTCATGCACTTGGGTATCAGAAATCCAAGGGAAATGTACACGATAGGGGGTGAGAGGTTGGTATGCATGGTTCAGGAGTAAGACCTTGGTGTGATTATCTCTGATGATCTCAAGGTGACAAAACAGTGCGACAAGGCGGTGGCAAAAGCCAGGAGGATGTTGGGCTGCAAACAAAGAGGGATTACCAGCAGAAAGGAAGAGGTACTTATGCCACTGTACAAGTCACTGGTGAGGCCTCACTTGGAATACTGTGTTCAAGTTTTGGAGACCATATCTTGCAAAAGATGTAAAAAGACTGGAAACGGTTCAGAGAGAGGTGACCAAAATGATTTGGAGCCTGCATCAGAAGCCTTATGAGAAGAGACTTGAAGAAATAAATATGTACACTTTGGAGGAGAGGAGGGACAGGGGAGATATGATTCAGACCTTTAAATACTTAAAGAGAAATGATGAACAAACAAACTTCTTCCAAAGACGGGGAAGCTGTAAAACTAGAGGGCATAACATGAAGCTGCAAGGTGGTAAATTGAAAGGCAATGTCAGGAAATATTTCTTCACTGAAAGGGTGGTGGATGCTTGGAATGCCCTCCCGATGGAAGTGGTGGGGGCAAACACGGTGACAGAATTCAAAACGGCATGGGACAAACACAGTGGATCGCTTTACAGCAACAGGATAAAAACAAAATAAACGGTACCATCTAACTTCTGAACTATCTAACATCTCAACAAATAGGGATGTCCTACATGGAGTGGTGGGTTCACCCCTAAACAAAGACATGGGGAGGGGTGGCCTGCACAGAGCGACAGGTGCACCTACTCTTGCCATCTTGCTGGGCAGACTAGATGGACCATGCTGGTCTTTATCTGCCGTCACTTACTATGTTACTATGTATCTTCTTATCTCTCCCATTGCTTATTCAGTGTTTGTTCTGGTGATTCCTTTTCTACTGATATCCCACTCTCAGTTGGTGTACCTCAATGGTTTGTTCTGGGCCCTCTCCTTTTCTCTCTCTCTATACCCAGTCCCTTGGTGCTCTGATCTCCTTCCATGGCTTTCAGTATCACCTTTATGCTGATGACTCTCAGATCTATCTATCTATACCTGATATTTCTCTGATACTCCAGGCCTGCATCTCTGCCCCCTATCTGCCTGGATGACTCACTGCCATTTGAGGCTGAACATGGCCAAAACTGAGCTTCTTGTTATTCACCCTGGCCCTCCTCCCCCCTTCCTCCTTTCTCTATCTCTGTGGATGGCACTCTTTTTCTTCCTGTTTCCTCGGCCAGTGGCCTTGGGGGTCATCTTTGACTCCTGCCTCCCCTTCTCTACAAATATCCATCGGATAGCTAAGACATGCCATTTCTTTCTCTATAACATTAACACAATTCACCCTTTCCTTTCTGAACACACTACTAAAACACTTATCCACTCTTTAGTCACCTCCCTTCTTGACTATTGCAAACTCCTCATTGCTGGTCTCCCTCCAAGTCACCTCTCTCCTCTTCAATCTGTTCAGAACACTGCTGTGCGGCTAATCTTCCGCCAGCCCTGATATATTCATTTAGCCCCTCTTCTCAAGTAACTTCATTGGCCTTCCATTTCTGTATCCAATTCAAACTTCTCCTTCTGACTTATAAATGCATTCATTCTACTGCCCCTCACTACCTTTCCTCTCTCCTCTCTCCCTACACCCCTCCTCATGAACTCTGATCTTCCTCTGGCTTGATTCTCTCTATGCCCTTGTCTTCCTCTACCAATTCTAGACTTTGATCCTTTCAACTTTCTGCTCCTTATGCCTGGAACAAACTACCCAAGTCTGTACATCAGGCTTCATCTTTCCCGCTTTTCAAATCCATGCTAAAGACTCACCTCTTTGTGGCTGCTTTTGGATCCTAATCCTTTATTTTCCTTGTGTCTCTTTACCTTTCCCTATTTCCCTATTATTCTCAACTACCTTTCCCTATTTCCCTATTATTCTCAACTATTGTATTTGTCTGTCTCAATTAGGTAAGCTCTGACAAGCAGGGACTGTCTTTTGTATGTAGCTGTACGGCACTGCGTACATCTTGTAGTTCTATATAAATGATCAACAGTAGTAGTAGCAAGAATGTCAATGTAGCATGGGGGCCTTTACCCAGGGCGGAGCAGGGGAGATGCACATCACAGTAAAATTTCAGAATGGCACAAGTATGTCAGGCCCTGGTTCTTGAGATGTCCATATCAATATCTGCTTTTGACCATGAATAAGGTGCAAACAATTGCTTGTTTCATGGATGCAACACTTCTGGGGGGGGGGGGGGGAGCAAAATGTACTGTCATTGCCACAGTTAATATTTCCATGCCAAAGTAACCTATATGTGAATACATACTCCAAATATATTAAAGGCCTGTTGCCAAATGCATTAGTATCTGCAATGGCAGACAAGAACATGCTAGTTTCATAACATAGGCATCCCCTTCTGAACTACCCAGGCCAGGATATACAAGTACCCTAGTTTGAGGCAATTCAGGGACATCCACATTTGTGAAATGGCCTACACCTGTGCACGTACCTGGCCTTGCTATGTACGCAGGGCCCATCTCCAGAATCACTTACCGGGATGTTCATTTTTTGAGATGGAGAAGGAGCGAATTTAGAAGGTACTTATACATGCCTCCATTCACTGTCGCCACTCCCCCAGATTTTTGGACATTGTGCTCTGAATGACCCAGATTGTTCCTAGACATCCCTTCTAAAATGACATTCATAGTTTTGCAAAACAGTTCACATATTGTGGTGGAGAAGCAGGCTTAGAATGCAGAGAAAGAAAGAAAAAGCAGCCTTTTTTTTCTTTTCCAAAAGAAACTGCAGGCACAGGAAGGGTTAACACCCAAACTAAAGACAGAGATTCCCTGCAGAGGAGTGCAGACCTAGTGACACGCCCTGTTCCCATGGAGACAGAGGGAGGAGTTGGGAGTGGTTTGGGGGCGGAGTCAAGAGCCATAGGAAAGCCCCAAACATTTAGCCAGGGAAGTTGCACTCACAAAGGAACACAGAAAGAGAAAGAGACACGGAGAGAGAAAGAGAAAGAGACACGGACACGAGAGAAACAGGAGACACAGAAGCAGCTTGCACAGAAGCAGTTTGAAAGCAGACACAGAGGCTCTGGGATAAGCAGAGTTGCTGCAGAGCCAGGGGAACGAAGAAGAAAGCTGACCCAGGACAGGAACAGAGAGCTGAGAAGGTCAGTGGAGAGCTCAGGGGAGGATTCTTCTGAGGAGGAGATATTCTCCAGAAGTTCATGGCCTAGCCCTTCTCACTGTAAGGAGCCTACAGGAAGGAAGAGCACTACTAGCAAGGTGTGCCCTTTACAAGCTTTAAAAGAGCTGCTAAACAGGGAAACCCTTTCCTACCCTTCCTCCCACAAGCTCACGTTCTGCAAAGCATGGCTGGGAGCAAGTCTTGAAGGCTTTACAACCTACAAAGGCTTCTCAGGCGGATACTAAGGAGAGCAGATATCTGAGGGAGCCTAGCGAGGAAGACATGGACCTGGGGGACAGTTTTGATGCAAGCAGTGTTTCAGACATGGAGATAGACTGTGCTATCTGTGCCAAGGAAGAGTAAAAGAACTGAATAGGGTTTAATGAGCTGGAGGAAAACCCAGGAGTTCTTAATTACTGAATGTGCTACCTGTGCTAGAGGAATAAGAACTGAATAGGGTTTTGTTTAGCTGGAGAAAGCCCAGAGGTTCTTAATGGTAGCTTGGCTGATAAAAGCTGCATGGATAAGAAAGCCAGGAAGAAGCTAAAAGTTCATATTGTAACTGGAAGAAATACTACTGCAGTTGGAAAGTCTCTTGGTGGACCAGGGAATATTGCTATACCTGCTGTGAAAGTAACAGTGGAGATTTATAGTGCCTCCTGGGGACCAGAAAACATACTGCTGTTGCAAAAAGAGTTTTTACATGTGGAACCAAGGTTTAAACTAAACCAAGCCAAGGACTGTTCAATAGGCTTGTGTTTATATGGGAGAGGTATCCCAAACTTTATGTTTTGTAAGCTTCAAACTATTCTTGCCAAAGAATTTAATTTGGTTAGGAAATCCTTATTTCTTAAATAAAAGAAATATTCCTGCGACCTTTGCACTTGGCTCTAATCCTTTAAAGGACACAACTACATGCTATTTGGGCTGAATTTATACAAAGGACAATCGGAACCCTCTCGTACCACTAGGCAACTGCCTGGCCACACGGGGGAGCTCCGACAATATACATGTAAGCGCCGACACTTATACATGGAAGCTGTCGAGTTTCCTCTGTTAATTTTTCCAGAGTGTAGATTTGTGAAAAGGCTCCTCTGGCTCTGTGTCAGCCAGGGCCGTACCAAGCTATAACTGTACCCTGTGCGACTTGTTGAAATGGTGCCCCCCCCCATGACATCAGACTTTTATCAGTTACATATTTTATTTATTTAAAAGCATTTCTATGCCGCTTATCAAAATCTAAGAGGCTTACAAAATAACATTCATAACAATAAATTAGACAATAACAAACTGAAAACATCATAAAACAAAAAAAATGGTAGTATTAGACCAGTGGTTCTCAGACCCTTTTGCTGCAAGGCCCACATTTAAGATTCAAACATTTTTGCGGCCCACATGTTAAATAAAGTTAATAAACTAATAAAGTGCTTTATATTTATATTATAAATATAACTTTATAAAGTATTATTTTATATTTTTCTCTACATGTTTAACTGCATATTGATTGGTACACAAGTTCTTTTCATTTATGTTTATTGTTAAAGATGGCACCGTTTCCGGTTGGATAGCATGTCTATTCTGGCTGGAATTTGTGACAAACACACTCGAAGACCATCCTCCATGTTCATTCTTGACTGATATTTGGTTTTCATGGCAGTCAATGCAGAAAATGAAACCTTGCATAAATAAGTTGTTGAAAAAGGTAGAAGAATTTTCATTGCCAGAGCTGACAACAACGAATATTCCAGCGAAACAGTGCACCAAAAGGAAGAGATATCCACAGAGAGGTCGTTAAATTTGATTTGTAATGTGCGATCGCTAGACAGCTCTGCTAATTCTTCTTGTGCATAACCGGTTAATTCAGAGAATGCACACTGAAAAGGATTACGAATCCAGTCATAAGCTTCAACGTCTTGGGGCGAGAAGTATATGTTGAAATATTCAGCACGTGATCGCTTGCCGTACCAGTAGCCTGTGTTTACTCTGCCCTCCCCATCTTTGATTGGAAAGGTTACCGGCGTGCAGCGTCAGTTGCCTGATTTTCCAGCTGATAAACTGAAACTGTTCTAACAGCTGCAATGTGGACATCCTAATAAAGCGATCTACAATTCTGCAGCTTGCATCCGTGAAGTCTGCCGCTATGCATTGCGTGAAAAATGCAGATTAATTTTTTATTTTATCTACTTTTTTCGCTATTTTTCTTGTTGCTTTGAGACTTCAGCGAGGCCCACAATACTGCCTGTCACGGCCCACCTTTGGTCCGTGGCCCATGAGTTGAAAACCACTGTATTAGACAATAGGCCTGTATAAGGTTAACTAAAGTTATGAGTCTATGTAACCCATAGTCAACTTTAGTCTACTTTATACAAGCCTATTGTCTAATACGACCATGTAAAAACACTATCAGGTAACAGTCTACATGGAGCTGTTATAACTAACGTAGGTGTCATCTTGATACAAAATCTAGCTTATATTTAAATTTAGCCAAATGTGACTTCATGGTCCACAAAGGCAAAATTAATAAGTAGAAAACTGGTCTTTGGTAAATGTTACTCCATGCAGGACACCCCTATTTGTTGAGAAGTTCAATGTTTCAGTTTATTTTTATTTTATTCTGTTGCTTTAAATGGATCCATTGTGTCTGTCCCATGCCATTTTGAATTCTGTCACTGTATTTGCCCCCATCACCTCCATCGGGAGGGCATTCCAAGCATCTACCACCCTATCACCTAATCACCTTCCTTTCCTCCGAGTGAGCTCGATTTACCATCACCTTCTGTCGTCTATCAGTCAACCAATTTCTAATCCAGTTTACCACCTTGGGACCCATCCACAAAATACTGAGTTTATTGATAAGCCTCCTATGAGGAACAGTATCAAAGGCTTTGCTGAAATCCAGGTAGATGACATTGATCGCATGTCCCTGATCTAGTTCTCTGGTCACCCAGTCAAAGACCTCAATCAGATTTGTTTGGCAAGATCGTCCTTCGGTAAAACTATGTTGCCTCGGATCTTGCAACCAGTTGGTTTTGAGAAAGTTCCCTCCTTCAGTAGTGCCTCCATTACTTTTCCTGCCACCGAGGTAAGGCTCACAGGCCTGTAGTTTGACACTTCTTCCCTGTCACCACAATTGTGTAGAGGTACAACATCAGCCATTCTCCAGTCCTGAGGAACTACTCCTGTTTCCAAGGAATTGTTGAAAACATCCTTTAACGGCCCTGTAAGAACCTCTCTGAGCTCTTTCAGTATCCTGGGATGTATCTCATCCAGTCCCATGGCCTTGTCCACTTTGTTTCGCAAGTTGTTCTAACACATCATCTTCTGTGAATGGTGTGGTATCTACTTCATTCCCATCTTTGTATTTGGGAGTCACAGTTGGTCCTTCTCCAGGATTTTCTTTAGTAAAAACAGAGCAGAAGTATTTGTTTAGCAATTCCGCTTTTTCAATGTCCCTTTCCACGAGTTCATTCCCAGCACTTCTGATTCCTGCGCATCCACCTCTGATCTTCTTTCTTTCCCGAATATACCTGAAGAAAGTTTTGTCGCCACACTTAACATGTTTAGCCATCTTTTCCTCTGCCTTTGATTTTGCTATCCTTATTTCTCTTTTTGTTTCTTTGAGTTTGATCCTGTATTCATTTCTGTGTTCCTCTGTTTGCAAGCTTTTGAATTTTGCGAAAGCTGTGGTTTTTGCTTTTATTTGAGCAGCCACTTCTTTGGAAAACCAAATAGTTTCCTTCTCCTTTTGTTTTTATTTACTTTTCTTACATATTTATCTGTTTCCCCTTTTATTGTCACCTTTAGTTTAGCCCGTTGCAATTCCACTTCCCTTATCTCCTTCCACCCTGTCAACTCCTCCTTTAGGTACTCGGCCATTTTATTGAAGTCAGTGTTTTTGAAGTTTAGGAATTTGAGCTTGCTATAGTTGGACTGCACCTTGGTTTTTATCTCAAACCACACCGTGTGGTGATCGCTGCTGCTCATAGGTGCATCCACCCAGACATTCGATACGCTATCACTGTTTGTGAGGACTAAATCCAGCGTTGAGCTTTCCCTTGTTGGTTCCATCACCATTTGTCTAAGTAACGCATCTTGCAGAGCATCCACAATTATTTTGCTTCTTTCCAGATTTTCAGAAGGAGAAATCCAATCCACACTGGGTAGATTAAAGTCACCCAATATGATTGCTTCTCCCTTTGTGGCTATTGCCCATGTTCCCTGTAAAATAGTTATCTCCAAGTTATAATGCCCTGTTCAATGTAATTTCAGTTTGTTCAATGTAAACTGCACTGATGCAGAATAGCGCGGTATATAAGAGAATGTAAATAAAATAAATAAATAAATAAATTTTGACAATGTCTATAATCAATCCGTTATCTAACTCTTTGATTTGAGTCGGAGGTCTCTAGACTACAGAAGTATGGGGAAGTGCCATCTCCTCTTTCCAACACAACCCAGAGCACTTCTTCTTTTCCCCATGCCCCCTGCATTTCTATAGCTTTAATATTGCTTTTCATTAGTGTATAAACCAAAATACTATATCGTCACCTTTCAGAGCTTCTTATACTTCACAGCTTTCATGTAGGGTCAGCTCCACGATTAACCTATCAAAATTGTAACTCTATTAACCATTCAACGTGCCTCATATAAAAAACTCATTAGAAATAGCGACTGGGTCTGAGACTAGATCATGGCTAATTACTGGACCACCACGATGGTTGCGGTTCAGTTCAATGCCTTCAGATGCATCAATGACCCAATATGTCGCTCTTGAAATGTAATTCAGAATCAGGTTAGAATTCAAAACTTCTACCATAAATGATCACAAAAAGCAATGCTTATCTCCAAGATGTTTAAAACTTTCCCAACCCCTGAATATTAGCGCAGTGGCGTTTCACGGATGAAGCGTTTCGTCAGGGGATATTTTAGTTCATGCGATTTACAGCATTCCTCTTTCAACCCGATCCGACATTGTCGATATTGGCTCTCAGTCAGCACTTAGGATGCCGCGCATCGGCGGCGTCCTAGTGCTGACTGAGAGCCAATGCGATGTCTCAGGAAGTTCCCCGTATCACTTTTAACAGTGCGGGCTTTGTGATCATGCTGGTGGGTGGCTGCAGCTGAGCTTGGTACAGCCGCAGAACTGACAGAGAAGCATCCCATGACTGTGGTTATAAATACAGTGCAGACCGAAACCCAGGACCATACCTAGCCCGATCCCTTCTGACTGCGCCCCCCAGATTTTCGCGACCTGTGCGGCTGCACCGCTCGCACCGGGCTAGGTACGGTTCTGGTGTCAGCAAATACACATGTGATTCTACACATCCTTAAACATATTGTACAAAAGGCTCCATATTTGGCAAAACCTTTTCTAAAATTCTGGCAGAACTGTGTATGTGGCCCAACCTTGATGTCTGAATTCTGATATTCACATGTTACCTATAATTTGTCTTTATGTGTCATGTCATTTTCCGTTTGCCTGAAATTACACTTTGCAGTAGCTTAAAGGACTCTGTGATATAAAAATGGAAAACAGTGTTAGTATAACGTGTCATGTTTTTCATTAAAGATAAATCAATGTAGCTAAACAGTAGAAAAGGTGATGGCGAAAGTCAGAAGGATGCTTAAGTGTATTGGGAGATGATTGACCAGCAGGAAAAAGGAGGTGATAGGGCTTCTGTATAAGACTGGTGAGACCACATTTGGAGTATTGTGTGCAATTCAGGAGATGGCACCTTCAAAAAGAAATAAACAGGATGGAGTGTAGACTTCTAAAATAGTCATTGACCTTTATCGTAATGCATACAGAGCTAGATGTAAAGAATTCAGTATGTATACTGTGATGCTCCCCCCCTTGCTGATACCCGTAGGCATGTAGGGTTTAAGGAGGTTAAGTTCCTTCCTGAACCAAAGTTTCACTATTTCCTGAAGCAGTGCTTGTAGGGAAATGTAGTTTCTTTAAGAGTTTAATGAAGGGTAGTGTGACTCAAGTGTTTCAAGCAAAAGGATTTATTTCCCCTCCCGGGGTGGACTTCACAAGGAATGAAGGTAACACAAATATCTTGCACTTTGGCAGAAAAAGGACAAAATAAGATATCCAACTTAAATAGCTTCAGTCAGCGTTAAACATTTTTCTTCCAGCAGATTAAACACCACAGTACTGTTTCCTACAGCTCTGTTCCCTGCTCACAGTAAGTCTGTATTTTCTTCACAGCACAATTTTAACATAGAGATATTATCTCCTCAGCCAGTGAAATCGTACAGTCCATTTCTTCCATAGGAGTATTTACACAGGATGGCTCTGTTTCCATAAATTCTACCTCTGGGGTAGGAATTGTTTGCCACGCTCCCTCTGGAGCCGCGCCTTTTTCTCCAACCCTAGGCTTTGTGATAAGCTCTTGGGTTTGGTACAGCTCTAAACAATCATTCTCCCCATAGTCCTTTCCACCATAGCCCCAACCTTCTGGATCAATAAACTCCCAGTAATTATTATGATTCCAGCCCTTAGGCTTACCTTGGAACCTGGCTGTGGAAGGTTTTCTCCGTGGCTTATAGATAGCTGTCAGTTCCCAACCTGACTTGTGCAAAACAGAGTTCAACTGCCTTCCTGGCTTTTCCTTCTGTTTATAATCCAGAGAGTGTTTCAGCTGCCCGGGTCTGCTCCTGCTGTATCTTTGACTCAGAGCCTCTGACCTTTCTTCAGCTTGAGACTCAGTCCACCTACTTACTGGAAGATGGCTTTTCTTCCTCCAAGGGGACTCTGCTCATCTCTCTTCTTGTTCACTCTCTCCACTCTGGCTTTCCTCCTCTCTCTCCTCTCTCCCTACTGGGACCTCTTTATGAGTCAGCTTTCTCGGGTAGGGCCTGACTCCGCCTCCTAGCAGGTGTTCTGAATTACTTTGTAACTCTCTGTTAAACTGGTAGCAGGGGCATGTTTCTCTCTCTCGGGCTTGGTTTTTCTGACAACCAGTAGCCATGTGCTTTTGTTTATATTGCAGCCCTGCACTTTTTACCTGGTTTTTGGGAGTTTCTACCGGGCTAGAAGGACTCACTATGTCACAGATCCCCCCACTTAAAATATTACGGGCTGCCGGAATCTGTGACGGACAGCACGTAATCCGTCCTTCTGGGCTCTTGTGGTGTTCTGTACTGGCCAACTCTACGGTAACCGCCCTTTCTTTCCAGGGTTTTAAAACATTTATATGGTAGGTTTGGCGCCGACCCTTACTGTTTTCTATGAGGTATGATACAGGACCGACCCTCTTCACTACTGTGCAGGGTCCCTTCCATCTTGCGTCGAATTTGGGTCCTACCTCGGCTACCATAATGACTACTCTATCTCCCTCTGTCAATTGGCGAGGCTTTGTCCCCCTATCATAATATTTCTTTTGCTTCCTCTGGCTGGCCTGTAAATTATCCAGGGAAATTTGAGACGTTCTTTCCAAACGACTCCTAAGGTTTCTCAGGAACTGGGGTACCTCTATCTCTTCCCTGTCGGGCTCTACCCATTGCTCTCGCAATATGTCGAACTCCTTTGGGGGCCCTACCGAATAGCAGTTCATAGGGGGACGCCCCTAGAGACGCCTGTACGCGTTCTCTACAGGCATACATTACAAAAGGTAAGAGCGTATCCCATTCGGATGTCTGCCCATCTAAACCCCGCCTAAGCATTTGCTTAATGGTTTGATTCATTCTCTCGACCATGCCATTGGCCTGGGGGTGGTATGCCGCCGTACGTACATGGTGGATGCCGAAGGCATCCCACACGGTGGCTAGGTACCTCGACATAAAATTGCTTCCTTGGTCAGTTATCATCTCCTGTGGGAAGCCAACCTCACAGAACAGTTTAATGAGTTCCAGGGCTATTGTTCTGGCCGAGGTGCTCCTGAGAGGAATGGCCCATGGGAAGCGTGTTGCCTGATCCATGATCACCAACATGTACTGAAAGCCCCGGGGAGTCCTATCGAGTGGCCCTATAATATCCATTGCCATTCTAAGTATTGGTGTGGATATGGCCGGTGTGGGTATCATTGGCACTCCTTTAGGTTTGGACGCACTAACCCGTTGGCAAGCGGGGCAGGCTTCGCAATAGCGGGAAGTTTCCCTGAAGACCCCCGGCCAGTAAAATCGTGCCAGGACCTGGTCCAATGTCCCCTGAATTCCCTTGTGGGCTACCACTGGGTGGTCATGGGCAAGTCGCATTACGATGGCCTTGAACGTAGTCGGTACTACCAGTTGCTTCCTTACCTCCCCTGTAAGTGGATTGTTGCTCTCCCTATATAAAATACCATTATCCAAGAGGAATCGGGGCAGTGTATCTCTTTTTTCCTGAGCATAGGCAAAGGCCCGTCTTAAAGCGGGATCCGCTTTCTGTTCCCCCGGGAAGGAAGGGAATTTCCTCACTAATTCCGCGGGTACCCAGAGTAGCCCCTCCCCAGCTTCCAACCCTGCCCTTCCATGGGTTCTGTGGTGCCTTTCCTGTTTCCTTGTTGCTTTTCCTTTCCTCACCCTCTGAGATGGGGCGCCAAAAAGGTCCGTCTGTGCGGGCAATGGGTCTGTCATTTCCTCTCTTTTCTCCCTTTCGGGCTCAGGGGAATTCTCCCTATCCCGGGATGGACCCGCTACTTCTTCATCAGGGTTCTTATCATCCTGAGGGGTTCTTACCTGGGATTGGGTGGAGACATACCCTGTCCTTTCTCCTACACCCCTTCCCATTCCCTGAGAAAATAGGGGCCAATCATTACCTAGAATGACATCATATAATAGCTGGGGAACGACTGCCACCTTCACTTTCTTTTGTGATGCCAACCCTTCTATGGTAAGGTTATAGACAGGATAATAGGAGGCAGACCCGTGCACACACTGCACTCTTACTTGTCCTACTGCTTGACCTGGCGCTGACTGGGCTTGTATGGCCTCCCAGAGCCGTTGGGAGACCATGCTCTGGTCAGCACCAGAGTCAAGCAGTGCTTGGGCCTCTACACCCTCCACTCGTACTGGGAGCAAACACCCTGACCGGACTTTCTTTCCTATACCGGCCATCAATGCTTTACGTAAACTACAGTCCCTTTGAAAATGCTCTATGCTCCCGCATTTAAAACATTTTCCTCTCATATTGGAAAAACCCACATTCTCATAAGGCAGTTTACTTTGTACATTTCTATCCTTATTACCAGCCTTTGCTGCACCCGGAATGCTTCATTTTGGGGCTTTGGCAAACTCAGCCTCAAAATATCGCTCCGTCATGCTAGCCGCTTCCTCTGAGGTTTTACAATCTTGTAACATGAGGAAGGTTTTTACTTCTGCTGGCACAGCTTCTAAATACTGTTCTAGTATCAGCTCATCCATTATGGATTCAACAGTTCTCTGCTCTGGTTTTACCCACTTCCAGGCTAAACCTTTCATTCTATAGTATAGGGCTTTAGGGGTTTCTCCGGGCCTCAACTTGGCCTCCCTAAATTGGCGCCTATAGAATGAAGGGGTCAGCCCGAGCCTATCCCTCACAACATTTTTAATAGCATCATAGTCAGTTGTTAAGGTAGCAGGCATTGACTTATAGGCTGACAAGGCTTGGCCGGATAGAGACATGGCAAACCTTATGGCCCACTGCTCCTTAGGCAGCTTTATGGCCTCTGCCAGATGCTCGAAGGCGTCCACATAGTCGTCAACATTATCTGTGGGGGACAGCTGTCCCAGCATAAAGATATCTCTACCAGGTAGTCCTACCCCACGGGTATACTCAGGTAAGTCTCTTGCTGGCTCTTGCTGCTGCTTTACTAACAGTTCCATGAACTCCCTTATTGGCTTCTGCTGTTCCTGAATGGCAGCCATGGCTTGATCCTGGACTCGACGAGTCATCTCCAATTGTTTGTCCCACTGCAGAGACATCCATCTTAGCATTTCCTGTGGCTCCATTTTAGCTCTTCAGGTACTTGGGAAAAACACACAAAACAAGACCCAAGTGTGGCCCAAAAACAAAAACAAAAACAAAAAAATTCTCCCTTTTTGTTTTTTTTTCCACCCTGTGCACTACTACCGTGCACTACCTTTTCTCTGGTTATTCCTCCGCACTTATGCCCAGCTACAATTACCTGAGCTCAGTGCAGAGTCAGGCACTGAGAAAAGTAGCTCCTTTTCTGACCGGTAGTCAGTCGAGCGCCGGAACTTCCTGTTCCTGGATATCAGCCACTCGCTGCTGCTGGACTCTTGTCCCTCCAGGTGTCCTTCAATCCAGGAAAAATCCGTACTACTATGCCATTGTGATGCTCCCCCCTTGCTGATACCCGTAGGTATGTAGGGTTTAAGGAGGTTAAGTTCCTTCCTGAACCAAAGTTTCACTATTTCCTGAAGCAGTGCTTGTAGGGAAATGTAGTTTCTTTAAGAGTTCAATGAAGGGTAGTGTGACTCAAGTGTTTCAAGCAAAAGGATTTATTTCCCCTCCCGGGGTGGACTTCACAAGGAATGAAGGTAACACAAATATCTTGCACTTTGGCAGAAAAAGGACAAAATAAGATATCCAACTTATATAGCTTCAGTCAGCGTTAAACATTTTTCTTCCAGCAGATTAAACACCACAGTACTGTTTCCTACAGCTCTGTTCCCTTCTCACAGTAAGTCTGTATTTTCTTCACAGCACAATTTTAACATAGAGATATTATCTCCTCAGCCAGTGAAATCGTACAGTCCATTTCTTCCATAGGAGTATTTACA
Organism: Ichthyophis bannanicus; assembly: GCA_033557465.1. Lineage (NCBI taxonomy): Eukaryota > Metazoa > Chordata > Amphibia > Gymnophiona > Ichthyophiidae > Ichthyophis > Ichthyophis bannanicus. The sequence continues at coordinate 418,117,677 of CM066033.1, forward strand.
CAGGATGGCTCTGTTTCCATAAATTCTACCTCTGGGGTAGGAATTGTTTGCCACGCTCCCTCTGGAGCCGCGCCCTTTTCTCCAACCCTAGGCTTTGTGATAAGCTCTTGGGTTTGGTACAGCTCTAAACAATCATTCTCCCCATAGTCCTTTCCACCATAGCCCCAACCTTCTGGATCAATAAACTCCCAGTAATTATTATGATTCCAGCCCTTAGGCTTACCTTGGAACCTGGCTGTGGAAGGTTTTCTCCGTGGCTTATAGATAGCTGTCGGTTCCCAACCTGACTTGTGCAAAACAGAGTTCAACTGCCTTCCTGGCTTTTCCTTCTGTTTATAATCCAGAGAGTGTTTCAGCTGCCCGGGTCTGCTCCTGCTGTATCTTTGACTCAGAGCCTCTGACCTTTCTTCAGCTTGAGACTCAGTCCACCTCCTTACTGGAAGATGGCTTTTCTTCCTCCAAGGGGACTCTGCTCGTCTCTCCTCTTGTTCACTCTCTCCACTCTGGCTTTCCTCCTCTCTCTCCTCTCTCCCTACTGGGACCTCTTTATGAATCAGCTTTCTCGGGTAGGGCCTGACTCCGCCTCCTAGCAGGTGTTCTGAATTACTTTGTAACTCTCTGTTAAACTGGTAGCAGGGGCGTGTTTCTCTCTCTCTCGGGCTTGGTTTCCCTGAAAACCAGTAGCCATGTGCTTTTGTTTATTTTGCAGCCCTGCACTTTTTACCTGGTTTTTGGGAGTTTCTACCGGGCTAGAAGGACTCACTATGTCACAATACTAAGTCCCTTATCCACGCACTAATAACCTCCCACCTTGACTACTGTAACCTGTTCCTCACTGGTCTCCCTCTGAATCATCTTTCTCCCCTTCAATCTGATCAAAACCCAGCTGCACGGCTTATCTTCCACCAGTGTCGTTATGCTCATATAATGCCTGTGTGCTGACTGGCACAATATATTAAGAAATAGCCAGTCAACCAAATCAACCTTGGATTATGTCTGACATCTGAAACAATAGAAAAACAAGTTAGAAATTGCCCAAATATGGACCATAAAGATGCCAGATATACCACCTATAGGACAGAGAATGCCAGCAGCCTATATTCATGATAGCATCCTGTCCCAACCCCGCAACTGAGGTGCTGGTAGAGCCACCAGTCCAAAAGAAATGGGAGCCATAATAGTGGCTATCAAAATCCCAAACTTACAAATTTCTATGCATAACATACACAAATGGATAACTTGTGAGGAAGGAGGAATCAGCATGATGAAAAAGCAGCTCCTCCCCCCTAGGGCACATTTCATTATACAGATGATGATTCATCAATGGTCAAGTAACTGCACCCTCTACCTTATGCAAAATTAAGGGCCCATTTTCAGTCTTCAAATGAAATATAAAAAGTTGGGGGACAGCAGAGGCTGGCAGCAGCAGGAAGGTGAGCGGATGCAGTGGGTTCCCTGTAGCCCGATCCTGGCCATGGTAGGCTGGATTGAGGGTCAGGCTGTGAGGCAAGGGGGACTCTGTCCCACGGTCAGGATGCCATGGCATCACAGCTCCATTCAGGAGCCTGGTTGAGTTAGCCAGGGAGTTGCTTGGATGTGTGGCACTTCAGAGTCGGTGACTGGCCTGCATGTTAAGGCTGGTTTACCCGATTCTGATTTTGCGGGGGTAGACCTTCCTGTGGAATCAGAATCGGGTCTACCGTTGTACGCCCCAGTTCTGAGGGGCCGTACAGGGGCTGAACGTCCAGAAGGGAATAGGCCTCCACATTTCTAAAGACACCCCACTTGAAATAAGACAGAGAGTCAGTACCCTATTGCCCACCCCGTGTATGTGCCTAGCATAAGCTGGAACATTTAAACATAAACACAATAAAATGAACTCCCTGAGCAAATTGAAAACTTACAAGCAATTAAGAGATTGCCTATTAATAATCTCAACCACTCCCACTGTTATCTGACCAAATAATCATAGCTCTGTTCTCCAAACTGACAGGGCCATAACTACTGGGAAAAGTTCCAGGAATAAAATGTAGTGAGGAACTTCACTCTCCATCCATGAGCCAAGTCACAAAGCCATACTTCACGCACCCTGCAAAAATATAAACAAATGAAGCTCACCTGTGGCATCTGAAAAACACTCCAGGTTGTAGCTAGACAGCAAAGGAGCTTGAAGTTTGGGAAGTACATTAAAATCACACACAAAGGAATCCCAAATCCACAAATTCTGATAAACACCTGCAGTAATCCAAATGAAATGGTGTCCTAGCCAGAAGCCTTTAGTAGCAAAAGAATGCTAAATGAATGCCCTGCCCATTACAATAACTGCAAGCAAAATTGAGACTGCCAGTCAGAGCTTGCACTGGTATAAGTGTCACCAATTTTGCACTAGTGCTTGCAAGCACTGAACCTCAGACACAGGCAGTCTAGATGTCATAGCCATTATATTGAGCTCAATACCCAAGAAGGTGAGCATGCAAGTAGGCCCTTGAATTTTGTCCCCTGCTAAAGGAATGCCAAAACTAGCTACTAATACCTGAAAGGTCTACATCAATGTCTGACAACCAAAAGGGCATGCAGAGCCAATAAATAAAAAATCATCATGCAATGAACTTCCCCAGAGTACCCCCACATCTGCTCAGTCACCCAGTACAAAAAGAAACTAAGCATCTCAAAAAGGTTGCAAGATGCCGAGCAACCCATAGGCAAACCTTCATTGAAATATTTGCCCTGAAAATTAAAAATGAGAAAAGGAAAAGAAGGATGAGTTGGCAAGAGCCAAAAAGTGGATTTGATGTCCACTTTTTCCAAGTGGGCACTTGGCCCACACTACCTCACAAGAGCTACAGACAAATCATCAGATGCATGCAGCAATGCTCTTTAGAAATGCCATTGTTCACCAACATATGCAATAGATAGGTTATGGATTAACCATAACATGTTCGGATCCTTCTTGGGGCAACACCCAAAGGAGACAAAAACAAGATGGAAATAGGTTGTTCAAAAAAAAGGACCAGAAATCTGACCAAAGACAAAATCAGCCAGCAATTTCTCCACTATGACACCAGGCAACCTGAGCACTGAAAAGGAATTGCTTAATAATAGTAATAATAACAATAATAATATATTATTACAAAGAATGCCTGTAAAAGGAATCTTAAACCCTAACATAAAACACTCCAAAATCATCCAGGGATCAGCCTGCCAAGGATAACAAGCCAACCAAGGCCATATTGTATGAATTCAATGGGGCTCCGATATTGCATGTGAACCACTACCACTGTTTAGTAAACATACCCCTAAATCTTACTTTCATTGACCTTCATTGGGCACTTGTTTACATCACCCACATTTGGAGGTGGAGTGGGTGGTACCATAGGTGACACAAGTTTGACGGAAATTCCTGTCATTAAAACTTCAGGAAGATCAATTAAATGGCCAATAGACATTAAAGCCTGAGCCAGGCCATCCATTCCTTTGTGACCCCCAGGAGAACAAAACTTACTGCTACCCCCCCCCCCCCCAACTAAAACAAAACTGTTTTTTGCCAGCCCTCTGTCCAGAAACCACCTGCCCCTTCCCTAACATCTTGGTTAACCAAAAGTTCATGCCCTACGTACTTCAAGACTTGTGAGTATTCTCTTCCATTTTATCACAAAAACATGTGCTGGTTAGCACAGTGCCACACATTAGCAATGCCCTAATGGAAGGAAAACAGATGCACATGCCTCCAAAACTAAGCATGGGCCTTGTACTAAATCCATGTTGAGAACACAAACTTTCAGAACAGGCTTTAGGAAAATGGCCCAAAGTGAACTAATAAATGACGTGTAGCCCTCTTTCTGTATGGTCCAGACAGTTATTTCACCAACTGCTTGGCAGACACGGGAGCACACCAGCCCTAGGAGCTTTTTATCCAATCTTTCTTTGAGCTCCTGGATTTAAACATTTCAGGGTCTCTTGTTGGAGACTGGTAAAATCCGGAGGCCCTTTTCACTCACATCTCAAACAATTGAGTCTTCATACCTGAAACTGTGTTCTTAACCAAGAGTTTACTTAAAGGTTAGGGTCACTGAGTAACAAAGAACAACAGTTGGCATTAACAACAAAACAGAAACTATGGTACAAAATTTAGATTACTTTCCTTACTATTTGTTCAGTGCTTTTCTGGTACCTCATTCCTTCCCAGACACTGCACCTTAATTTTTATCATTGGATTTCTTATATCCCACCTAGTTAGTTGGCCAGTTTAAATATTCCTCCACTTGAATCCCCTTTCTCTATAATCAACTTATCCCCAGAGTACCTGACTATCATGGACTGCTGTCACAATTCTCCAGACCTGCGTGAAATCACATCTCTTTTCTCAGGTACTTCTAGGATATAACTTGTGTTGGTTCCTTCTTCACCTGCGTGGATAAATGCTGGAAAAGTGCAGCCTTTCCAAGATCTCTCCACTGTCCCTAGCTATTGAGGCCAAAAGGGACTGGGACAGGTATACTGTGGATCCCTTTCAGCAAGCTGAGCTCCACCTCTGCCATTGATAGTGGATCCAAGCCTGTTTGACTCCTCTTATCTAGTCTTAGTGGCTGGTGCAGGTGCTCCTTCCTGCAGGATGATGGCATTGACTGAGTGCCCCTTAAGGGCAGCCTTCTCCTTAACGCATGGTACAATGGTTAAGAACCAAAGACAAGATTCTGCCCCTGGGTGAGATTTTTATACTCAGGGAGTGTTTCCCTCTTAAAGAAGTCTCCTCCCAGCCTGAAATGACTGGCAGAAAGAACTTCCTCTGATATGGAAAATAACACCTTTCTCTCTACTTCTGACAATATTTAGTAGGGGCATAGGATGGTGCTAACACTGTTAATGCAGCATGCAAGTAGTCTCTACAGAAACAAAGCAAAATTAAATGAAACCATTTTCTTCATTTTCATTTCATTTTGAAATAAAATTAAACAAAACAAGCCTATTTCATTTTGTTTTCATTTCATATAACCATAGTGATGATGAGATTTAAGCATACTGGCTTGAATTGAATTGAACAACTGGGGAGAGTTGAATGTAAACAACTGGGGAGAGTTCACGAGCCCATGCTTTTCAAAAAACAATTTTGATCTTCATGCAAAACCCAACTGAATGAAGTGGTTTGAAACATGGTATTGTGTCAATCATCTGGACTCACGGATATTCAGTTTTGATGGACAAGAACTCTTTTCTAAATGACTATAGTTACCGTAAGTGCATTACTTCATATTGTGAAATTCATAGGGGGGACATACCTTGACTTTGGCTCCTCAAAAAAAACCTTTTGCTGATATATAAAAATTAAAATGGACTTAATTGTCTCTGGAAGTATGATCCTCATGATGAAGAGTCCAAGAAATATTTAAAATCTTTATAATGGGTGGTTTGCAGCCCTCACAAACATCTACCTTTTCGTCTGTTACCTCAGGTCCTTTGGACCGTTTTCTTGCATGTATGACTCGGCTTCCAGTAGCAGAAACAGGGGAGATCATGCCAGCTGCAGTCTTGCCGGGGCCACAGAGCCCGGCTTCTGCTTTGGACTTTCCAACTCTATCCCATGATTTGCATCTGGCACCGAAGACATTTGGTCTCCGACAGTCCCCCATGGATTCCTTGTTGCCAGGGTTTCCCCCTGGCGGGGGTGAGCCAAGTGCATTGAGAGGGCCGGGCCCAGAAGTGAGTGAGGTGGGAAGTCTTCCTCCCCAGAACTGCATTCACACACTGCCCTTCAAATGCCACTGGTTGGACAACAGACAGTAGATGAAGCCGCGTCATTGTGAAGCACTCCAACACCCGCGGTAATGGAGGTAGCAGTGGCACAAACAGATGACATTGGAACATTTATTTTTGTTCAACTGGAGAACTTTACATTGGAGGCCATTTGTAAGACCATAGTCTCACATGGGAAGGCTTTGATCCCTCAAGTTTCATCTTTGGCAGTGCAAGTCTCTAATAATGAGGCTGGGATACAACAGTTTATTTATTTATTTATTTTATTTAACAATGATTTATATACCGCATCTTCCATAGTTCAGTTGCGGTTCACAATAAACAACAGTTAACAAATCGGAGTTTGTTTTACATAAAACATCATATAACCAAATAACAATAAGATAAACAACTAGTGTTAATACAGAACAGTATAGAACAGTGTAAACTATATACATTATGTACAAATACACATTATGTGGGGCTTAAGCGTTATTCAGAGTACAGTATCAGCTATGAAGAATTGTATGTGTAGGTCATTTGGGATTTGTTAGATAAAAGCTGGTTAGCCATTATCTAAGTCTATTGAGGGATGATCTGAGTTGTTGTAATGTTTAGAAAAGAGATAGGTTTTCACTTTTTTGCGGAATTCGATGATCTCGGTTAGCAATCTTAGATCATCTGGGAGGGAATTCCAGATTGTTGGAGCTGCATGAGAAAAAGCTCTATTGTTTCCAGGTTGTAATGCGACAAAACAGGACAAACACCAAGGGGATGAATACTTTCATAAGGCACTCTTATTTAGTTTAAGTTGTGCACAAAAAGTTCAGAATCAAGGAGGATGCCTAGATACTAGAAAGAGGGTGAAGGGGGATGTCGCCAAGAAGGGCAGGCATCCCTGTTATCTAAGTGGCCGTCATTTTTTGTGGGTTTAATTTAACACTTGTTCTATACCTCTTGTCTAAAAGTCAAAGTGTTTTACACCTAACTGGGTACAACTAAATAAGGACATGGTATTCATGAACAGTTTTACAGATAATGAGGAACAATAGTTAGCAGGTGTTTAAAACCAAGCTAGTTTGGCTAAATTGACTTATGTATAGTGAAGCAAGGATTGGATTTCCTTTACTGTCTTATTATTCTTGTATGTGTGGATGAGTATTCCAGTGAATGTAGACATTTTGTGAAGGTATTTATTCTTTTCTGGACAGTGAGGGTATTGTGAATAGTATTATTGTGATAAGCAGTAAGGTAGAGTGGAGGATGAGTATTTCGATGTGGCAAGTATTGTGGGTGACGAGTTTCATGTTTTCACCTGATGTGGCGAAGTCGATGTGTGTTTATTGCTGCTGGGAGTCTGGGCTGTAATATTCTAAGAACAGATGAGTCTATAGTTTCTTTCGGAAATTGGCTAGAACTTCTATGGCTCTTAGTTCTGATGGTAGGGAGCTCCAGATGGTTGGGGCGTAGAGCGTGATGGCCCGATTGCAAGTGTCCCATTTGCTCTTTGTCCTTTGGGGTGGTATAGCGAGGAGATTCTTTGTACTGTGCCTTCTTAATCTGTCACCCGTGGTTTTCCTTATTAATGTTTGCAAGCGTTCCGCTGAGTGGTTGTGTAGTATCTTGAATGTGCCAAGTATTACTTTGTATTTGATTTGAGTGATAACTGCTTCCTTGGAATCAATTAAGAATGAGGTGTCTAACATTAAAGTTAAATTGGGGGGGGGGGGCGCTCGTGAGCCCGCTGCGTGATGGCTGCAATTTAACTGAGCTCCGTCCCAAGTACCCCAAAACTCCAGCTAACATGTGCTAAGTGAAGCAATTTTCCCCGAACTCACCTGCCCTGGGTCGGCATTTGCAAGTGGTGACCCTTGAAAACCTGACAAATCGCCCGGTAAGATTCCTGACGGCTGGGACGTTGTGGAGCCAGTCTCTGGAGTGCGGCCTGCTATCTGCCTCTCATCGACGCTTGCCTTGGGCCTGGACAACCTCACTGCTGACCCTTGCGATTCTTGGCGGATTGGACAGCATCTGAGCGGAGTCCCCCTGGACTGTACTACCGGACCCCTGCACCGGGTCGGAGCACGTGCGGCAGCCTACCGCCGGGCGGAGCAGCATCCTCGAGGTTGGGTCGCATGAACGCGGACTTGAAGCCTTTTCGGCTGGGCTGAGGAGGGGGCCTCGATCCCACACGGCAACCGCTAGTGCCTATTGCATCCTCCTGCCCTCGCTGCGGCCTTGTCAACGCAAGTCCCCCTGAGGGGGGTAAATACGAATGTTACCCTTTTCTTCCCATACCCTCTGGATCATGAACGGCGCCAAAGACAGTGGCAAGGTATTAGCAGCCTAGCGCCCCGCCGAGGCCCATACTTTTCAGCGCGGCTCCTCTGTGCCCTGTTGGAATGCTTCTGCGCTCTTATTGATTTTGGATCTTTGCAGTTATCGGCACTCTGCATCATATTTCCACATAGCTCTGCAGAGCAATCTGAACAACCTGGCAGCCCGCCTCTTCTGGAGGGCCAAAGCAGCCTTCCCCTCCTTACATCGCTGTCTTTCCAGTGCCTCTATCATTGTGGACATTGATTGTATCTCTCTCCTCTCACTGTGAGACAGTAATTGTCTTGCGGGCTTGCGAAGCTTCGTGCATCGTTGCCTCTCCAGTGCCTCTGCCCTTGCTGACATTGACTATATTTTTCTCCTAACACTGTGTGGCATTGGTTGCCTTGTGGAATTGTGGGGCTCCCCTTGCTGTTTGCCTGAGAAGCTGCCCGGTATACGCCGCTATTTGGCTTGCTTGGTATTTCTCCCTCCTATGGCTGCTAAAGCTAAAAACCCTGAAGCTCGAGAGGGGATGCGTTCCTCCCAGCGACTTCAGATTAAGTCTGGGGCTCCCAGCAGTCCACTTGAACAATCTCCTCCATCAGGCACGGATGATGAGACTGTAAGTGAAGATGAACTAGATCCCCACAAGCAGCTCTCCTCTGCTCAACTCAAAAAAGAACTCCGCAGAGGCTTTGCGGAATTAGCCAGCGAGTTTCGCTCTCTACGTGAAGAACTGATGAATGATGTCGCAGCATTAAGGACTGATGTTAAAGAACTGGGAGCCCGAGTAGAGGATGTGGAGGCCAAAGCGGTTGACCATGATGGGACTTTGCTGGATCTACAATGTGCGCTTGACCGACAACATGCGCAAGCGATGGAGTTGACTTACAAAATTGATGACTGAAAACCGCTCCCGCCGCAATAACATGCGTTTTCGAGGAATCCCAGAAGCGGTGGGGGGCGGAGAGGATTTACCGACAGTGCTTAAACTGTTGATAGCGGAACTGCTCCCGGCGGAGGACCTGGCTGCTCATGTGTCTGGGATGGAAATTGAACGAGTCCACCGTGCCTTGGGAAAACCTCCCAATAACCAACCTCGTGATGTCATTGCGAGATTTTTGCGATATTCTGATGCTGAGCTTCTCATACGGCGAGGCCGGGAGAAAAAAACGGTCTGCTTCCAGGACGCAGCAGTGTCAATTTATCAAGACCTCTCGACGTTTACCTTGGCGCGCCGGAGGGAGATGAAACCAATTACGATGGTCCTGAACAGCAAGGGGATTCGTTACTCTTGGTCTTTTCCATTTAGGATGAACTTTCTTTTGGGAAATAAAAAGATTTCAGCAAAAGACCATACTGAAGCTTGGCGAGCTCTTCGTCAAGCGGGACTAGTTGATGATAATGCTCAGCCTCACCCGTCGCTCCCTAAGCCCCAGCACTCCAGGTGGACTCGGGTGGGCAAACCCGCTTGATCTCTCTTGGAGTAGGAGAACTTCTATTACCTTTAAGGGAGCCTCCTCCAGTGGGTCTCCCGGCCTCAAGGTGTGGGGTTGAATGAATGGTTTTTGATGCTTTGCTGTTCTTTGTAATGTTTTCTATTGAGTTATTGGCCATTGGCCTGGGTCAGCCCGGGCCTCCACTCTAATATACATAGGGGGTGATGGGTGACTTGCAAATGTTTTGATGATGACACTGTTTTGATAAGGGGGCAGGATGGTACTGATGACTCAGGGTGGGTGGGGGAGTAATGGGGAAATGCTACTATCTGTTTTGTTTGTACTGTTGCTTTAAGGGGACTTGGGGGGAACAGGGTTTGAGGTCAATTTACCATGTCCTGTATTAATGTTGACAGGCAGGTGGTATTGACGGGAAGGGGGGTTGGTTTTGAGGGAGGGTGTTTTAACTTGGAGTTGGAGGGTGTGTTTGGGTATGGGGGGGGGGACTATGGCACTTGTTTCTGGAGTATGGAATAGGTGGGCTTGGATAATAAACCTTCTGGGTTCGCTGGGGGGATGCTGTCACTGGGACCCTTCGGGTAACTGGAGGGTAAGAGGGTTTAGACTGTGAATATTAATGGTGCGATTTATTTCTTTGAATGTTAAGGGTCTCAACTCCCCAAGGAAGCGGTCGCTGCTGTTTTCAGAGTTGCATGCTTTGCAGGGGGACATTATTTATCTACAGGAGACTCATCTTCAGAATTGTAAGCAGGGCTGGTTAAAGCGGTCCCCGTACACTGAGGTGCGGGTGGCCTCAGACGAGCAGGGCCGGAAGAAGCGGGGGGTGGCCTTCCTATTTCATCAGAGCCTGTCCTTGCAGGTAGAGGAGGAAAAAAGAGATACCCTGGGGAGGTGGCACTTTCTGAATGTTCGCTTAGAAGGGCACTTGCTAACTTTAGCTAATATCTACGTGCCCAATGAAGGCCAGGGGTCATTTTTTATGCGGTTGAAAGCCTTATTGGCGGACTTCGCAAGGGGTCCCATTGTTTTTGGTGGGGATTGTAACACACATTTGGTGCCCCATCTGGATTCCACAGGTCGCGCTGGGGGGGGAGTGAGGGGGCCGGCTAGAGCCCTTCAACGCCTTATGTTAGATTTAGGTTTGCGGGATGTTTGGAGGGACACCCACGAGGGAGAGCGGGGTTATACCTACTACTCTCCAGTTCATCAGGTTCACACTCGCATTGATTATTTCTTACTGGATCAGTGCCTGATGGACGGGAGAATGGAGGCTGGACATGGAGCGCTGACTTGGTCAGATCATGCCCCGTGCTGGCTTGCCCTCCCGGCAGGATTGTACAGCGAGCACCAGCGCCTCTGGCGCTTAGATGCGAGGTTCTTACGGCGGCAGGGTGCAGTGCAGGAACATGCCCGCTTCATCACTGAATTGTTTGAGCTTAATGACTCTGGGGACGTCTCCCTTCCCACGGTTTGGGATGCTTTTAAGGCTATGGCCCGTGATCAACTCATGGCAGAGGCAGCCCGCACGCGGAAAATGTGGACGCGCGACCACAATCAGTTGGTGAAGGAGTCTACTCGCTTAGGTTTGGAGCATGCCCGAACCGGCTCACGGCAGGTTTTGCGTCAGTGGCGGACTATTCGAGCCAATTTGGATGCATGTTTGCAGAGGGAATTAGATAATAAGCGCCGGAAATTACGGCAAACTTTTTATGAGCATGGGAACAAAACTGGCCGCTTCTTGGCCTTGCGTCTTCGGCAACAGCAATCCGCGAGAGTGGTCCGCGAACTGCGCGATTCCGGGGGACGGAAAAGGGTAATTTCTCGGGAGATACGCGATATTTTTGCTGATTATCTGGAGCAGCTCTATAAGGCAGAACCCTTTGACCGGGATCGTGTGCAGGACTACTTACAGAGGATTGCTCTGCCGCGTCTTCCTGACCCTGACCGAGCTCAGTTAGATTCTGAATTTACGGTGGACAAAGTGGGAAATGCTATTCGGCGGCTGAAAACTGGCAGTGCGCCGGGTAATGACGGCTTCCCAGCGGAATACTATAAGAAGTTTCGTGTACAATTAGCGCCAACCTTGACCATATTGTTTAATGAGGTCTTGGGCGGGGTTCCTCTCCCTTCGTCCCAGTGCGAGGCGTTGATAGTGATGATACCCAAGCCAGGTAAACCTCTGCATGACGCGGCGTCGTATCGCCCCATTTCCCTGTTAAATGTTGATGTCAAAATATTTGCTTCTGTTCTGGCTGCGCGCTTGAACCGGGTCCTTCCGGTTTTGGTTCATCCTGATCAGGTTGGGTTCGTGCCGGGTCGCCAGGCCGCAGACAACATAAGGCGTATGTTGCAGGTTATTCATGTGGCCCGACGGGAGCCGCAACCGGCTTTGCTGGTGGGGATCGACGCAGAAAAAGCTTTTGATCGGGTCGATTGGGGATACCTTTGGTGTGTTTTGGCGACAATGGGCTTTGGCCCTAATTATATCCATTGGGTTTGTAGTCTCTATCAACGCCCTCAAGCGTGCGTTCGGATAAATGGGGGACACCCGAGAAACTTCTTCCTGGAGAGGGGCACACGTCAGGGCTGCTCTCTTTCGCCTCTGCTCTTCGCCCTTGCGATGGAGCCCTTGGCACAAAGCTTTCGTGAACATCCAGGCTTGCAGGGGGTCCGCATTGGCCCCACGGAATATCGGATTGCGTTCTTTGCGGATGATATTATATTGTCCCTGGTGGATCCGTCTGCTTCCCTTCCAGCCACGATGCAGCTGTTTGAAAACTTTTCTCGGATATCCGGTTTCAAAATTAATTATACTAAATCGGAGATCTTAAATGTCGGGGTCCCTGGGGTGGTTTGTGCGGAGCTCCAAGCGGCCTATCCTCTTCGATGGGTATCAGGTACCCTACGCTATATAGGGGTGCAATTGACCATGGAGCGGGTGGACCTCTTTAAAGCTAACTATGAGCCCCTGCTCCGTCAGGTTCGGCGGGACTTAGATATCTGGAATGGCCTGCTCCTTTCCTGGTTTGGGCGTATAGCGGTAGTCAAGATGGTAGTCGTTCCCCGCTTTCTCTATTTTTTTCAGGTTCTACTGCTTCCCATTGCGCGGTCCACTTTGGCGACTTGGCAGCGGTTGCTTATGAAGTTTATATGGCACTATCGTCGCCCGCGGTTGGCACGGCACGTTCTCTATGCCCGTACGCGCACTGGAGGTATGGGCATGCCCAATTTGCATTGGTACTATGCGGCGGCACAATGTCGGGCGGGGGTGGAGTGGATGATTGCCGATAGCACCAAACGATGGGTACAGATGGAAATTAGTTTGGCTGGGGGAGAGGGGTTGGGGGATTGGCTGTGGCTTGGTCCAAAACTTCAGCGCGGTAAATGCATCAGTAATCCCTATGTACTTCATACCCTCCATTGCTGGGATCAGCATTTTCGATCCCGGGGTACAGACTTGTCCCCTTTGGCCCCTATAGTAGACAATGCTTCCTTCCCACCGGGGTTGAGTGACTTAGTCTTTCGGCAGTGGGGACATCATGGCCTTAGCCGGGTCGGGCAATTCTTTGATGAAGGTCGGTTACAATCCTTCCGTGCATTACAAGATGAATTTGACATTCCGGGTGGGCATATCTATCAATATATGCAAGTGACACATTGGGTTCAATCTAGGCTTGTGCGGCCCCAGGTTGCTCGGGACCTGACGGATTTGGAACGTTACTGTGAGGGGTGCACTACTACTAAGGGACTCGTGGCGACCCTATATGCACACCTACAGGGGTGTCAACCGCGCTCTACAAGACACCGGGAGCTTTGGAACTCTGATTTGAATCTTTCTTACGCTGAGCAACAGTGGGAAAGGGTGGAAACACGCTTGTGGAAGAGCTTGGTAGCGATTAATGCCCGTGAAACTAATTATAAAATAATGTACCGTTGGTATATGACCCCGGCACGGATCGCTCGTATTTATCCAGTGGCTGCGGACCTCTGTTGGCGTAATTGTGGGCAGCGGGGTACCTTGGGGCATATTTGGTGGGCTTGCCCCCGCATTTGCGCCTTTTGGAGGGGTGTACAATTCTGGCTACAATTGCTTTTGGGAGTGAGCATCCCTTGGGACCCGGGGATCTTTCTTTTTGGGGCCTCGGTGCCGGGCGCACGGGCCCCGCAGCTTGCTTTACTCCGCCACGGCCTGAATGCGGCCCGATTATCCCTTACAGCAGCATGGAAACGTGATTTGCCCCCTTCCTTCCAGGTTTGGTTGGAAAGAATGTGGGATATGTATACAATGGAGCGGGGGGTAGCTGTTAGCAGGATGCGTTTGGCGCGCTTTGAATTGATATGGGCACCCTTTGTTTCTCGTTATGGCGCGTGATTGCTATAGACAATCAAAGGGGAAAACACAAACTTCAAGGGAACTTACCCTTGTATGTGCTTCTTGCTCTCTGTCTTCCCTTGTCTAAGGACCAGCAAGCCATAGATGGGGGGATTGGGGGGGGGGCTTGGTTTAGGGAGGTTTTGGGGGGAGGGAAATGGGAGGTTGGGGGGGCTGTAGCCCCTTTTCTCTCTTCGGAGCTTTGACCTATGTGCCATTAAAGTTGAATGGGGGAGCAGTGGGGAGGGAATGGGTGGGGGAAGGGGGAGGGTGGTTGTTTGGTACTTATCTTAAAAATACAAAAATGAAGGCGTATTGTAGGCTACCATTGTGTTTTAAAGCCCTGTTTTTGATGTTGCACTCTCTTTGATGATGTATTTGGTTTATGGTTCTCGTTTCTATGTATTCTTTGGAAGCCTTTCAATAAAAAAAAAAAAAAGTTAAATTGGAATCTTTGGAAAGTCAATCTAAGGCATTTGTTAACAATTTTGGAGTGGTTGAGAGGAAAATTGGCTATCTGGAAAACGTGCATTGAGCTAGTAACTTGCGCCTAATAAACTTTCCAAGAGCCTCTACTATTTCCACAACGGATATGTTCACAGAATATTTGGTGGACACATTAATAGTACCTTGGGATTCTCTCCCTCCAATAATTAAGTTATTTTACCTTCTGCCTGGTAAGAAGGAGCCCTTACCTATGGCTCATCAACTGGATGTATTAAATATTACTGATATCCTTGAGCCCTCTCGAGACGAGCAAGTAATTCCTGCTACTTTGATTGTTACATTTGCTCTTCTTTTGGATAGGGAGTGGCTTTTAAAACTCTTTTTTGTAAGAAACATTTGTTATTATGTGGTCAACATGTGTATATATATACCCTGATTTGGCTAGGGCAACCCAGCACTTTTGTAAAGAGTTTCTCTTGATGTGGCCTGGGGTTTTGCAGCTGGGTGGGCTCTTTTTCTTAAAACACACTTGTAAGTGTTTGGTGAAATATCTGTCTGTATCATATATATTTTATGAGCCCACCCAGCTGCATACCTTCGTGAATGCGGGAAGATTGGAGGTCTCTATTGGTTCCATTCCGGATAAGTCGCAAAATGTGTAATAGAATCTACTGGGATGTAGCTTCTTTTTCTTTGTAGTAGAAGTATTTTCTTTTTGGGAACCCCCCTGTAGTGGGCTAGGGTGGACAGGCAAAAAATGATATTGCAATTTTGCTTTGAATATTTTGGATTTGAATGTTTTCTGTGATGCACTGCTCTTTTTCTGTGCAAGATGGTTTGTGTTAACTTTCTCAGTTTAATATGCAAAATTCTATAAAGAAATAAATAAAAATCTTTATAATTTTGGAATTAGACTTGGTATAATGATTCATATTCTGATGTTCTAAAGGTATCAATTGTTTATATAGGTCATGACAATCTGCTGACTGAGGGATGAGGTGGAACTTCAAAAGGAACAAAACGGTGGAGCTATCTCAGAGCTCTGGTCAGGGAGCAAGCGGGTTCTCACTGAGAACACCGATCAGGTGATTGTACCAATAAAAAGAAAGCAACTTATATTCCCTTGCTATATAATTTAAAAATATATATTTGCAATGTTGCTTATACTCTGTAGTTTAATTATGTAGCCTAGTACTATAAAATATAAAATACTGATTTGTGACACATTTAATACCATGACTTTGCAGTAAGCATGCATTTTGCATACACTGAAGCTCTGCTTCTCAATAATGGGTGCAGAGCAGAACTCAAACATTTCTCCATAGAGCTCACCAAATCAAAGCATCTCTCATCCTAGTGTCATTCAGCAACAGCAACATAAACTCTTTATGGTACCAGATGTTGTGAAGTAGTAAAAAAACCCTACAAAAAATCACTGAAAATCTATAGAGCAAATAAACCTTTCCATAACAGAGCTAAAGTCAGGTCCTTGGGAGGTGCAATGGTGGGGGGTGGAATGGAGATACTAGTCTGATTCTCCCTTACCCCCTTTCCTGATCAGGTACAAAGTGATGTTACTATTGCAGGGGCATTTTGGGGGCATTGCTTTGCCACCTGATGTGACTGCCTCATTTATCCTAATTATAGAGCCTTCCATTTTGAACACAAATGTACATCCCTGCAAACTACCAATGCACGAGGCATCTCCATGGACACATTGAAATTATGCACTGGACTGTACATGCAGAGATTTGAAAATGAACTCTCTGCACATACTCCCCTGATCTTGTCTTCACTCTTTTTCATCTGTGTGTCCAAAACAAACGTTGGCATATACCCCAGCTGTGTGTGAGACTGACACTTATTCTGAACACATAGCAAACTCAGATTTACTACACAAGCAGATGGAGTCTTAGCCTAATATAACTGGAGAGAATTTCCATAAATGAGTAGTTAGTAGAATTCTGAAGACAGAATTCTGTCTTTTCAGCCCAATCATGACACTCCATTCTAGCTACGGTTTTAACATGACTACCATCCCAGCCCTTCAGGCCACAACCTTGGGGTCTTTCAGCGACTCCTTTTCCTTCCCTGTGCCCGGCCACAACATAACCAAAACTTGCTGAGCCTCTTCAAAATCCAGCCCTTCCTGTCTGAACATACTACCAAAGCCTTTATTTGCTTCCTCATCATCACCATCACCTCTCTCTTAGTCTACAATTTATTCCATGAAAATGGTTTCCTTTTGGAGCAATTTGACCCACCGTTGATGAGGATGTTTAAGAACTCATTACAGCTGAATAGAATATTAGGTTGTGTTTTAGATCCCTTAACCCCTCATTGTATAGCACATTCTAGGGAGTACTTACTAAACTGATAAAATCATGGTTACCATGGGAGTCACTAATCTGCTGTAACTCTATACAGCAGCTTAGTGACTCCTGCAGTAAAGGAATAAAGTAGCTTGCGGTAAATCACTAAAAGCTGCATTATTCCTATGAAAAAAAATAATACTATCTTCCACCAGAGCAATGAACTGCTAACATGTGGCCTGATGCTCCTGGCTACCATATCAAAGGGGCCGTGAAAGTAATATCCAACTGGTGAGCAGGGGTTCTCCACCCCCCCCCCCCCCGACATATGTTTTCAATCCACACCTCCACCAAAGCAACAGTCCAGTCCCCCCTTAGCCCTGATCTGAAGCCCCTCACCCCCCAATGGTTTTCCTGGCTTTCTTAAAGCAAGGGGCTGGATGGGAGCAACCCCTACTCTTTCCCATCTGGACTGGCATTGGGTTCAAAATAGTTCCTGCAATCTCCTAACGGTAGTCTCAGGAAACTACCGCTAGGGGATCACAGGCTACATATGTTGAACTGGTTGCCACTTGAAGATTCTTTGCTTGGTTTTTGAGGTGGCTAGACATGAGCCTCCAAGGTATCTGAACTCAATCTTAAAAAGTATGAATTGTCTCATTCTCTTTGAACAGAAGGCATTGCTCTTGGTTTTCATCTTGATAGAGATGGATAAAGTATGTTTGTTAGGGGGCGCTTCTCTGTGGAATATGCTTCTTCCTGATGTAAGACAAGAAAATAATTTTATTTCATTCTGTAAAAAAATTGAAAACATTTATATTCCCTTAGCAAAGGGTAAATATGGATTAGACATTATCACTTTATCCATGGGGATTCTATGCAGGAGTTGTTTTGTGGGTTGTTTTGTATTGTTTTAAACTTGTTGATAACCAGTTTGGACATATTGAAGATGGTGGGCTGGTCTATGAGAAATTTTAGATACGAAAATAAAGGCTGTCTCTCCACTGTAATCTGTTCAGAACTTGGCAGCATGACTTATCTCCATTCAATGCCAATATGATCATAATAACCACCTTCTTGAAGCACTACACTGGCCCTCCCATCTTATTCTGCACAAAATTCAAACTACTTGTCCTTGTCTACAAATGCATTCACCTCAATGAATGTCTTTCATTTTCTCATACACCACTCTTCTCAAAACTTTGCTCAGTGGACAAATTGCTTTTAATTCATGCCCTTCTCCTCGTCACTATATATCATCTGTATCGTCTAGCTTGTTACACTAAATGCTTGGAATAAACTCTCTGTGCCCTCTCTTGCTAGATTCAAATCCAGCATGAAAATACATCTTGTTTAAGCCATTTCTAAAACTTAAACCTACTCATCCTGCACATGGCTTCCTTTCCTTGCCAATTGGCTATTATTATTATTATCAGTATTTAACTCAAGTCTTTTCAGTAGTAGTTCAAGGCAAGTTACAATCAGGTACTGTAGGGCACGGCCCTACCAAGCCATAAATGTGCCATGTGTGATTTGCACAACTGGCGTGCCCCCCCCAACCCCCCATCACAGATTTGCCATTTGCCTCATGCCCAACATCGTGCCTTACCCCACACCTCCCTGTCCAACTGCCTCTCCGTGCTGCCTGCCCTTTCCCCATGCCAACTTTTGTGGTTCCATGGCGGCAGCAACAGCTAAGCGGACATCCAATTTAAAAAAATAAATAAACACGCGGGTCTTTCCAACTCTGCGCTTGCCTGAAGGTCCAATCCCTCCCTCCTCCGATGTATGCTCATGTCAGAGGAGGGAGGGACAAAACCAACCATTCAAATGTCGGTCTTTGCAACTCTGTGCTTTAATGGCTGGTCTGGTCCCTCCCTCCTCTGATGCAAGCACGGAGTTGGAAAGACCCACGTGCTTTTTTTTTTTTTTAGAATTGGATGTCCGCTTCACTGCTGCCACCATCACTTCTGCCGCCAAGGAAACACGAAAAGCAGTGGCGGGACAAGGGCAGGCAGCGTGGGAGGAGCCGAGCCTGGCAGCCCCAAATACGCCCCTATTTCTTTCCACCTTGTGCGGCTGCACCGCTCGCACAGGGCTAGGTATGGCGCTGCTGTATTGGGGCTCTTAGCAGGCAAAATGCCTTAAAAATGGTTCCCGCTGTCTTAAGTTAGACTTCATGCCCTCTCTGTACTGGTCGCCCATCTGTCTGCATTAATAGATTGTGAGCTTCAAGAGGCACGGGCTATTTATTATGGGTGTCTGTAAAGCACTGTGCATACCCAGTAGCATTATACAATACAAATCATAATAATACTGCTATATAACAACCGCTATTATATGCAGTAGCATATAACATTGTATAGATGAAGCTAGCTTTAAAACAGAATGCATCAAGCAAAGGTGAAACATTTGAGATTATACATCCTGACATTTATTGCTGCTCTGATAGACTACCAGGATCAGTTTCAAATAAGGATTTGACAAATGAGAAATCTATAGGGAGTACTGTCATAAAGATATCACAGTTGACTACAGCTATAGTAATTTCGACATCATTCATGATTACAAAAGTAAAACTATACAAATGCTCTTGACAAGGCATTTCATTTTTCATGTTAATTATCAAATTGTTGCATGTATTGGTTTAATATGAATATTTTTCTTTTGGATTGTCATTTCTAAAATATAATTGACAATGTTAATTAAATGTGCAAGACAATTTGTGACACATTTAATTCTACTGAGTGATGGTACGTAACAGTGAAACAGTGGCTACAAGGTTAGGCTGCCCTAAATAAAGATGAGATAAGCACAGGTAGGGTGTAATTTTCTAAAACTTATGTGCCAAGTACATGTAATGAAAATGGAATATACCTGTGACTATAAGAAGATGGTGCTTTTGGCTTAGGGATTATAAGTAAGTCCATGTGGAAAAGTGTGTGCCTACAAATGAGGAATGCTCTGGGCAGAGTATGGACATATTCTGGGAGCATGCACAAGTGTGTATTTTAAAATGTAAGCATGCTCCTATATAACCAAAAGTGGATATCCATTTCAGGTGCTTAAACGGTGCTTAAATATAGGGTAACTTGTCTTTTGGAACCTGGTACATGAAGAAGTGTTCAATGCTAGATATTTACTTGAGAGTTCATAGACAGTGTTCTTCATACTTCAAAGTCCTCTGCCTTTTCTTATTTTCCCTACTCAGCCTTTCCTTTGCTCTCTGCCCCTCTCTTCTTCCTTCTCTCCTTTTCACTATTTTTCCTTCTTGCCCTTTGCCACCTTCTCTTTCTCTATCCCAGCCACTCTATCCTTCCTCTGGTTCACTCCGACCTTCTGTATGGTTCTGTGTGTGGCTATGTGTCTCTGTGAGTGGCTGTGTGAGTGTCTTTGAGCATAGAGATGGAAATGTTACTGGTAGTAGGTATGATGTTGGTGGTGGATCTGGTGGTCGATAGTCTAGCAACAATGAGTGGGTGCACATGTGGAGTGTGTGTGCTCTCTCTTGGAGGAGTGAGGCAATAGTGGAGATACCCCCAGGCGTCTACCAGGCATTTCCCTGGTGGTGGTCTTCAGATGCATTGGTATAGAGTGTCTCCCTCACTAAGGTGATTATTGTAGAAGCATTCCCACATCTAAAAAGCAGCATTTACATGTGTAGATTGGCATACATGTATAAATGGCATTTTAGAACAGAATCTTTTCAGACATGGAAATGTTCATCCCATCTATATTCCCTGGGATAGCGGTGGGGCCAGGATGAGGGAGTGATTTGAGTAGGCCTACAATGCAGATGTGGATTCCCCATTTCATATAAGAAATATCCAGCAGTGCCACTGGGCCGGGTCCCGAGGCTGGCATAGTAACCGGGTTCCAGGGCCCGAACCCATGCCGCACTTTGAGATGCGCTGTCGGTGGGGGGGGGGGGAGGGGTGCAATGAGCAGAGCAGAGTAGGAGGTGCTGGCTGGGCTCAGCAGCCCTTGGCGCTGTAGCGTGGCGCTGCAATTGGCTGGCCGGGTCGTTGGTGGGTGGGGTGGCAGGGTGCGAGGGAGAGCAGCGTCGGGCGTTCTCCCTCTTCCTGCTTGCTCTCGCCGAAGAAAGGTACGTTTTGTTCTTCTTCAAAGGGGGGCCATGCTTTTCGTGCGCGGTGGTGGTTTGGGTTATCAGTTGTCGAGTCGGGGGGGGGGTGATTGCTGCGGCGGCGGCTATATATAAAAAAAAAACAAAAAAAAACCAGGGGACGGGGCAGGGCATGTCAGCGGTGCGTGTGGCTGCGGCCTGCTGCACGTGCTAACGGGCTCCCGTTTTGCGGGGTTTCTTCCTGCTTCGCGGGCGTTGTGGGTTGCTGAGCCTACATATTTAATTCATCACCTAACATAAAATACAGCCATTCCTCGCTTAACGACCGAGTTCCGTTACAACGACCCGGTCGTTAAGCGAATTGGTCGTTAAGCGAGGAAAGGCATACTTCAGCTTATGGGATCCTGTGCAGGAGAAATCGACGCTGACAAAAGCAAGTGCAGACATACCTGATAAAAGGGAACACCAGGACAGATGAGGGAAAACATGAACAAGCAGGAATGACTGTGAGAGCTCGCACCTACGACCATCGCTTCGCCGTTACGACCGCTCACCGTCGGTGATATGGTCGTAAGTGTGAGCGGTCGTAACGGCGAAGCGATGGTCGCAAGTGCGAGCGGTCGCTAAACAGGTAGGTCGTTAAGTGAGGACTAGCTGTATATATATTGTGATAAGGAAGCTTATCATAGCTCAGGAAGGAGCTATAGAAAAGGTGAAGTGACTCTGAACAAGCAACCTGTCAGTTCTGGTAGAAATAAGAAAACAGAATTTTGCCATAAAAGACTACCAGTCCCAGAATGCACCAGGTTTCCAACAGCCATTAGAGGAGCTGAAGTGGGGAAACGTGTGTTCAATCAGGAGGGCTATGAGGTAATCCCTAAGCACTCATCTCAAAGGGCAGGGCCTGATTCAGCACAGCTGCGCTGTGTTAAGGAGGAGCACTCATCCAGGCAGAATAAGAGTAGAGTTTATTCTACAGATGACCATCTTCATGATCACCTTGGATATCCAGAGAATGATCATCAGTTTCATCTGAAGGATCATCAGAAGCAGAAGCCAAACCGGACGGACAGAGAGAGAAAGAGACCCTTTGGAAGAAGGAAGAGAAAAGCCTTTGAGAGGTCTAGAAGAGTCCAAAGCAGTACGTATACTGGGAGGCATTTCAAGGGCCAGCATACACCATTGGACTGGGGAAAGCCAGAGGAATGGTGCTGCAGAGCTAGGAATCTCCAGACGCTACCTGTGAGGGAGACGGCTGCATGTGGAAGGGACCCTAAGACCCGTGCCAGAAGGTATGTGAAGAGAGATCCAGTGTCCAGGGATAGGGATTGGAAGGCTGGACATAAGAACTGGACTACATACTGGCCAGGCTATATAGAGAGGAACTCTAACAGCAATGGAAGCTCAGGTATGAACACTGATCTATGCCCTAGCTATAACCTTGAAAGACAGCAGGGAAACAAGCATTCTCCTGAAAGTGCTCCATTGAGAGATTCATCTGTGCCAATCCATGATATTGAACCCATGCTTGTTGAACAAGGGGGAATAATAGCAGATGAAGATCCTATTTATATGGACTGTTCTCTGTCTAAACTCCGTTGGTAACTTTCTGTTATAAAGTACAGCAACCATCACAAAGAAATACAAATTTGTTCTTTAATCTACTCAGAAAAGCTCCTGAAGCAGGATTTGACCCACACAGTGGAAGGCAAGCCAGCTAAGAGGTTTCAGCTGGTGACTGCTAGCAATTAAGCCTTACCTAATTGCTTGTGAGCTAGGAGAGAATCACTTCTGTATCTCTGTGGGAAGTAATCAGAAGTTAACCTGAAAAGAACAGTTTGTTTCTTGCTTTGTGGCTTTTCATTTGTTGTTTTCCTGATTTTAACTTTGTTTTTCCAAGTTAACACTGAAAGCAAGTAACCTAATTTATGTGCTACCAAGCATATCTGTGTTGGGAGAAATAACCCCATAAATAAATATCTTATTGGCTTTACCCAAGAGCACAACTAAATTATTGTCAGCAGCAGTGTCTGGTGTGAATGAACTACATTGCCCACAATACCTTGCAAATCATATAGAAATATGCACTTGCCAAGAGTGTGAAGATTCTCACCCAGGCAACCGTCTGACAATATATATAACTAACGTAAAGTGCATTCTTGGTCGGGTAACTGAGGAATCCCGGGAGCTTCTGGGTCACATGGGGTCTCTATTTAGGCTCACTCCACAGTGCTACCTGAGGTGGGAGAGGCAGCTTTGGGCAGATTTTCATCTTCTAGATTAAAAAAAAACAACAAAAAAAAAACCAAAGCACCCAATTAAGTATATAGTTAATTGGGGCTTATGGCTCGTCGGCGTGTGTCTCGGGGATTGTGAAAGAGGCCAGCGGCAGCTGCGATGGCCAGAGGTCCTGGTTCAGTGGGGCGTGGTCGTCCGTCCCCCAACGTGGGCCCGGTAGCGGCCGTAAGGCAGCATGGGGCTAGTCGTGGGCATGGTAGGGGGCGAGGGGCCGGGGTGGTTCGGGTGAGGCCCTCCAGCCCCGGGTGAGAGGGCTTTCATCGGAGGGTTCGGGGTTGTTGGTACCGGGGCCATTGCCTGATGCTGCAGCCTGTGGGGATGGACCTGGTCTCTCCGGGGTGCTTGGTGCCGGGGGCCCTTCTGCGGCTGGGAGTCCTGGGTTGGCGGCAGCACGGGTTGAGGGCCCAGTGGTGGTTTTTTCGGCTGGCAGGTCTGCGGGTGCATCCCCTTCCCCTTCTGTGGTGTCGGGGTACTTCCCACATCCGGGGTATGGTGGGTCTGTGGGCCCGTGGGCATGTGGAGTGGGTCTGTGGGGTGGTATGGGCACTTGGGGTGGTGGTTGGGGTGATTGGTTTGGCGCCGGGCGGAGTGGGGTCGGCAGCGTCGAGGGTAGGTGTGTGGCTGCTTGGGAGGCTGGCGGGCTTGGTTCCTCAGCCTGGGGTTGGGGTGGGGGACCGGCTGTGGCACCCAGCAATCCGGGGCCTGTTGCTGCTGGCCTTTCTTCTTCTCTTTCCCCCCAGGTCCTCCAGAACTCGACACCACAGACGGACATGACTGACACGGTTCTGGTTCGTGGTCCAGATACGGCATGTTCTTCTGAGGAGCGGAATGAATCGGCGGCAGTGGTCCAGCCTGTGGGTGTTACGGCGGCTCCTACCTCTGCAGCTGGTGAGTATGTGGGGGGGGGGGTGCGGGTGAGGTGCCCGCCCTTAGCGTCTGGCGCGATGCAGCTCTCGGGTCGAAATCCAAGCACCGATGGGGGCGTCGTTGTCGGCAGGCTTCTTCATCTTCTTCTTCGATGTCCTCTTCCCCTTCCTCGGGTGGCTCAGTAATTGCGGGGAGAGGAAAAGGGGAGGTCAGGGGGTCCACGGTGGTACGATGTTCCGAATTGTGGGAGTGTGTGCTGCGTAAGCTCCGCCATCGGATCAAGCGGCGTAAGTATATCGATATTTTCCGCCTGCTTGATGGCAGGAAACGCTCCGGAGAAAGCAGGAAGAAGCGCAAGGAGGACGAAAAAGTGGGCAGGGTGCGGAAGGCTTCCCGCAACACCCTGAACTGGACTCGCGCCTTCTTGCGTTTGGCTAGTATGTGGGGCCATTATTTCCCGGATCAATACGGAGCTTTGCTGGCCTATGCGGATGCGATCTTAGCCGTGTCGCAAGCTCACGACGGGTGGGCTTGGTTGAATTACGATGAGGAGTTCCGGGACTTGATGGAAGAGAATGGACAGCTTTCCTGGGGGACGAAGGACGTCAATTTATGGTTGACGCAGATGTCCTCGAGGAGTCGGGGTGGTGGCGCGGGAGGCGGAGGGGGTAAGGTGGGGCCGTCCACTTCTTCTGGTGGGTTGCGGCCCTTTCGGGCCTCCGCTCCTACCCAGCTCCAGCCACGAGGGGGTGCGGTTGGGAGTGACATCTATTGGCGCTTCAACAAGGCGTCATGCCCCTTCCCTGACTGCAAATTCAAGCATGTCTTCTTGTTGTGTGGGTGTGGGCATGCGGCCACCAAATGCAGTCAAAAGGGTGTGGCAGGTGCCCCAGCGGGGGGTAAGTGAGGGGGCTTGCAGCGTTCTGGCGCATACGCCCGTCCGGGTTGACGTTATGCGTCCGTGGTTGGCGCTTTACGGGCATTTTCATCATGGGGGGGGTAGCTAAGTTGCTTTTGGAGGGTTTTTCCGAGGGTTTTAAGATCCCGTGTCAGGGCTCACCGGTGACGGGCGGGTCGCATAACGCTAGCTCCGTCAAGGCGCATTTTGGGGTGGTGCGGCAGAAGATTGCGGAGGAATGCGCGTTGGGTCGTGTAGCGGGGCTCTTCTGCGAGCCTCCATTTCCTTCATTCACCGTTTCCCCGTTGGGCATGGTGCCCAAAAAAAGAGCCGGGCAAGTTTAGGCTGATTCATAACCTTTCTTGTCCACCTGGAGGTTCGGTGAATGATTGCATATCGCGGGACCGGTGTTCGGTACGCTACGCATTCTTCGATGCAGCAGTGCTTCTGGTGCGCCAGTCTGGAGCAGGTGCTTTGCTGGCTAAGGTCGACATTGAGCCTGCATTCCGACTCCTGCTGTGCACCCTTCTGCTTTCCCATTGCTGGGTTTCTGTTTCGATTCTCGGTTTTATTTCGACAAGTGCATGCCCATGGGTTGTGCTATATCTTGTGCACACTTCGAAGCATTTAGTACTTTTTTGCACTGGGTGCTGGAGAGGCAGTCAGGCTCTGGTAACATAGTCCATTATCTGGATGATTTTCTATTTGTTGGTCTGGGTCAGGCCCAAACATGTGCCATGTTGCTGCGGACCTTTCTGCGCTTGGCTGGCGATTTTGGCATTCCTATTGCGAATGAGAAAACCGTCGGGCCGGTTACCCGCCTCACTTTCCTGGGGATTGAGATTGATACCGAGCGTATGGTTGTGCGATTGCCTGCCCTGAAGGTTGATCGGCTTAGGGAGTTGGTGGCGTCTGTTGGCTCTTCGCACAAGACCACCCTGCGGGTCATGCAGTCGTTGGTTGGTCACCTTAACTTTGCTTGCAGGGTGCTGCCCATGGGGCGTCCTTTCGCGCGGCGGTTATCACTAGCCATGGCGGGTGTGCGGCTCCCGCATCATAAGATCCGGGTGTCGGCTGGAATGCGCGAGGATCTGTGGGTGTGGGATGCTTTCCTTGTCTCTTTCAATGGGTGCTCGGTGTTGCAGTTGCCGGAGGTTTCGAACCTAGATCTGCATTTGTTCACGGATGCTGCGGGCAGTTCTGGTTTTGGGGCTTATTTCCAAGGGGCTTGGTGTGCCGAGCCTTGGCCTGCGGACTGGGTGCAGTCGGACATGACCCATAACATTGCCTTTTTGGAGCTTTTTCCGATAGTTGTGTCTTTTTGGGTCTGGCCCGAGCGTCTGCGCGACCGGCGGGTGGTGTTCTGGTGCGACAATGCGGCGGTGGTCGAGGTTCTCAACCGGCATGCACCTCGGTGTCCGAGAGTGGCTTCTTTGATGAGAGTTTTCATTTTGGCTTGCTTGCGATTGAACATGACTGTGTGGGCGCGGCATGTGCCGGGTGCCCAAAATGCTATAGCTGATGCTTTGTCCCGTTTTCAGTGGGTGCAGTTTCGGCGCTTGGCGCCAGCGGCGGAGGAGTCGGCCTCGCGGTTTCCGGAACTTCTTTGGAGTGTTGGACCCTGATCTAATGGCATTACTGGCGGCGTCGGTGACACACGGCACTTGGGCGCTGTATCGGCGGGGATACTCCCTGGTGAGTTCATTTTTGTGTGCTAGGGGTTGGTCCGGTGGGTCTGTTACGGTTGGGCCTGTGGGACAATTTGTGATATGGGCCAAGAGGGAGGGCTGGGTGCAGTCTGCGGTTGTGGCTGTGCTGGCCAGGTTTTCCTTCTTTTGCAAGGCAGCTGCTTGGGGCAACCCCAGGGTATACTTCTTGGTTAAGCGCCTTTTGGCGGGCTGGGCCCGGGTGCACCCCCGGGTGCGGGATTGGCGTCTTCCGGTTTCCCATGATCTCTTACTGCTGATTTGCGAGGCGTTGCCGCGCGTTGCGGCCTCGCGTTTTGAGTCCATTCTTTTTCATGTGCTTTTTGCAACTGCTTTTTTTGGGGCGTTCCGGGTGTGCGAGCTCGTTCCCAGGTCTGTGAGGCGGGGTGCTTTCGGTGGGCTTGCCCTTGAGCATGTATCGGTGGAGGAGGCTCAGGTGCGTATTCACCTACCGCGCTCCAAGACGGACCAGGCAGGGAAAGGGAGTTGGGTGGTCTTGCATGCTATCTTCCCCTTGATATCCTGCCCGGTCCATGCCTTGCGGGACTACCTGCGGTTACGGCTGGCGGTGCAGGGGTATTTTCTCATTCATGAGGACGGCAAGCCGGTCTCGCAGTTCCAGTTTACGGCGGTGCTGCGCTTGGTCTTGCAGTGCCTGGGTCTTGATGACAGGAGCTATGCTTCCCATTCCTTCCGGATTTGGGCGGCCACGAGTGCGGCCGCTGCGGGTCTCGAGGCACAGGTCATTCAGCACATAGGCAGGTGGCGCTCGGGGGCTTATGAGGGCTATGTTCGCCCATAGGTCCCGGACGTAACATCGGGTTGTGAGGAGGTTCTGGTGTGGGGGGTTCCTTTCCGGAGAGGGGGGGTGGGAAGGGGGTGTGCTAACAGTTTTCCTTCCTGTTGCAGAGTTGCCTGCTGGTGGCAGTGCGGTTTCTTCTTTCAGATGGCGCGTGCCCTAGGGACTGGAGGATCATCGGGCACTCCTTTGTCTACTGGGCAGAGCGTCGGGCGGCGGAGCAGCCGTTGGGCATTCATCTTGGTCTGGACGAGGCAGGCGTGCACCTGTGCTGGATGGGTCAACGCGGTATGCGATGGTGGCAGCTGGTGGCCTGCGTACAGGCGAAGACGGTGCCTGGGCAGCGGCCGGCTGGTCTGCTGATACATTTGGGTGGCAACGACTTGGCCAGCTGGTCGTGCCGGCAGCTCATCAGGACAGTACAGCGGGATATCGCTTGGTTGCGGGACTTTTTCCCGGGTGTGGCCATTATATGGTCGGACATCATTCCTCGCCCTGCGTGCTGGTCCCAGCGTCGTTGGTCGCGAGGCCTTATCAAGCTCAACAGGCAGATCGGGCGTTGGGTTCAGCAGACGGGGGGGGCTTCAGGTGTTGCATCCTTGGGCGGATGTCAAGTGTGCGGGCTTGTATCGTTTGGATGGTGTTCACCTTGCCCCGGTAGGTCAGGATCTGTTGTTGGATGACTGGCAAGAGGCTCTAGAGGGTTGGTGCTGGTCGCAGCTTGGGGGGGGAGGCACAAGGTTAGTGGTTCACCTTGTGCCGGTGGCAGGGTAGCGAGCTGGCGCTCGCCGACCTGGTGGGGCATTTGAGGCTGATGCCGCTTTGAACGGGAGCGGTTCTGCTCCTTAGGTTGGGAGAGACGTCCCGGTTGGGGTCTCTGCCCGGTGGAAGGCAACTGGAGCCGGCCTTTGCTAATAACATGGCGAGGCAGGCGGTAAGAGGAAGGGGGGGAGGATGATGCACCACTTTGCTATAAATTGCTGGTGGGGGGCATCATCCGGATAAGGGGGGGCTGGGGGGGACTTGCGTGCATTTGCTAAGATTGAGTTGGCCCATGTTGGGCCGGATTTTCATTGTCATTAAGAAAGCTGCGACCAAGCAATTTGTTACCATGACCTGTTGTTTGTATGTTTATTCGGGTTACCAGTTTGGGTTGGGGGAGGTGGCTGATGCAGAGTAAGATGGGTGGGGGTGGGTATAGCTGCCTTAGGTGAGAGTGATTTGGATGCATTGGGTCGGGCTTCCGGATACCTCGGTTAATCCAGCAGTGCCGCTGGGCCGGGTCCCAAGGCCGACATAGTAACCGGGTTCCCGGGGCCCGAACCCATGCTGCACTTTGAGATGCGCTGTCGGTGGGGGGAGGGGAGGGGTGCAATGAGCAGAGCAAAGTAAGAGGTGCTGACTGGGCTCAGCAGCCCGTGGCGCTGTAGCGCGGCGCTGCAATTGGCTGGTCGGGTCGTTGGTGGGCGGGGCGGCAGGGTGCGAGGGAGAGCAGCGTCGGGTGTTCTCCCTCTTCCTGCTTGCTCGCGCCGAAGAAAGGTGCCCCTCCCGACCCTCACTAGTTATGGGGTGGGGTGTGTTCATCGCAGCTGGGGGGGGTTTGAGTTTGGCATGTCGACTGTGCAGGGTAGCGAGCTGGCGCTCGCCGACCCGGTGGGGCATTTGAGGCTGATGCCACTTTGAACGGGAGAGGTTCTACTCCTTAGGTTGGGAGAGACGTCCCAGTTGGGGTCTCTGCCCGGTGGAAGGCAACTGGAGCCAGCCTTTGCTAATAACATGGCGAGGCGGGCGGTAAGGGGAAGGGGGGGAGGATGATGCACCACTTTGCTATAAATGGCTGGTGGGGGGCATCATCCGGATAAGGGGGAGAGGTAGGGGGGGGGGGACTTGCATGCATTTGCTAAGATTGAGTTGGCCCATGTTGGGCCGGATTTTCATTGTCATTAATAAAGCTGCGACCAAGCAATTTGTTACCATGACCTGTTGTTTGTATGTTTATTCGGGTTACCAGTTTGGGTTGGGGGAGGTGGCTGATGCAGAGTAAGATGGGTGGGGGTGGGTATAGCTGCCTTAGGTGAGAGTGATTTGGATGCATTGGGTCGGGCTTCCGGATACCTCGGTTACTACATTTCATTGACAACTTTTAGACATTGGCATTTCATCTGCCTTTAAGCATGATTAAGTGCCTGCTGGCAGGGGTGGCTGTGATTGTGGAAGCCAGGATACCTTAGGTACCTCCCACATGATGACTCTGGACTCTACCCCATCCTTTATTCCTGAAAGCACATTGTTCAACCCCCCCCCCCATTACCCATGAAATGGTCTTGATTCCCCCAATACCCTTCCAAAGCAACTCCAATCCTACCTAAAGCACATTGACAAAGCCCCCCTCCTCAGGCAGTTCTGATCCCCCTCTACAAAGGCTTCCTCACAACCAAATGGTCTCTACCTGCCCCCCCCCCCAACAACTATAACTCAACCTAGTAGCCCCTCTCAGAAGACAACACATACACACCCTCTGATCCCCAATTTGGGCTTACCAGGAGTCACCAGTGGACAATGGAAGTGGAAGCAATGCCCACTAACTCCTACTCAGCATGTGGTCTGATCCAAAATGGCACCAATGACTCATAGGGGTAATCTCATGATACTTTGAGTTCTGTGAGGTTACTGCTAGGGATTATTGGTGCCATTTTGGATCAGACCACATGCTCAACAGGAATGAATGGGTATTACTCCTGCTCTCACAGTTTGCCAAAGATACAAGATGGGGATAAAGGGAGTTGATCTGCCAGGGGAGGCCACTTGGAAAAGTTATAATTATTGGGGGAAGGGGGATCAAGGAGAGCACATTTGATTTGGGAGACCCTGGGGGGATTGGAGATCAGAACTTCCTGGGGAGAGTGACTTTGTCAATGTGCTTTTGGGGGGATTGGGACGAGCTGCTTTGGGATGATGGTGAGATCAAGGCTGGTTCATGAGGATGGGAGATTGAGGCTTCTTTGTGGGGTGGTTGGGGGATCTAGATTGCTTTGGGGTATGGGGGCTTTGATGAATAGGGGAGTGGGCAGAGTTTAGGGCCAGAAAATGGGGTACCCAAAGTCAGGGGCCACCCAGTGATCACAGGTGCCCTCAACTTGTGATATTGAATTGGGTATGCCTTCATTGCAGAAGCAGCGATTTTAAGAGACTGTTCCCATGCATATGTGGCGGCTTTCCATATCTTTTCCCCCATGAAGCTTTTTAAAATTGTTGCTCCTGCCCATGCATTCCTCCACCTATTTCACAAGGGGCTCTACATTTGTAAAATACTGTCATAATTCTCCATGCCCTGATATGGGTGTGCGACCTCCCCCTCCACATCCTTTCTATAACATGCCTTCAGCTAGTGGCATAGGTAAAGAATGGTCTCTGTCAAATCCACGCCGGCATAGACATCACTTCTTTATTTATCAGAGGAGCAATGTTTGTGCAGGTTTAGTTTTGACAAAGACACCATCCTCCGTTTATGCCAGTAGCTAAAGGCTCACTAACTGCCCACCAATTGAAGGGGATACTCTATGCCCCCACCTGTAGGTCAACACTAAGGAAACTCCCGTTAGATTTGGGGGGGGGGGGGGTATATGACTTTGAGTGTCAGAGGTGTTCCAGTGGAGGCATCAGCTGCGGCTCTTTTTAAAGGCTCCCCAGGAGCATCAGGTTGTGCATTAGGGCCCCAATGTTTCTGGGGAGGAAAATCACTCCAGCTCAAAATCGGCATTATTTTCCAGTAATAACAAACACTGCCTGCACAGTTAGACACCAAAATGTTTTATTTGTTTTGATGAAATACTTTGCATATAGCTTGTGTTATGGTAAACTAACATGCTTTAAGGGTTAATAACAGGAATTTGCAATTTAACACCCCCAAATCATGTGTTATCCCCTTTATGACTATTAGCAACCACCCCTCTAACATGGTGGTTAAATCTTGTTAAAAATTATGCATTAATGTATGTCTACTGCCAATTTTAATTTTATTTTGAACATTGCTCCATTCTGAATGTGTTTAGAAACCCTCTACCTTTTCTGTCATGTTGAATTTTTCCTTATAGTATGAGTGAGCCTCATTTTGACTAGCGCAATTCATATAATAAGCAGCAAGAGTTTTTAGTCCTGGCTGTAATTACAAACTGGGAATTATTGCAATGCACTTTGCTTCCTTCAGTAGGAACTAGTGATTTTCCCCAGTGCCACGGTAAAAAGAAAAAATAAAACTGAGTAAAATGTGTGTGCCTATTTAGTTGCTATAAGTAAAACAGCATATGGCATTTAGAAAAAAATGTATGGTAGAGTGAATGGATGTGGGATATTTCAATCACACCTATGGAGAAATGATTCAGAGCGACCATGCAGTCCCCTCCCTAAACGGTACTTGAAGCATTATAGCTGCTCATTATTTTTCAGAAAAGCCTTCTAAGTGTAATAGATACATTTCCTCTTCACTCTTCTACCTGAGGAAGTGAAGCACTATAGATTTACTACCATAAACGGATTATAATAGCCAGTCAGAGTATAAGACTTACTAGCACAGAGTGCAATTAATCCTAACTTTAGAATAAATCTGATTAACTGTGCATTGCTTTTTTATAATTCCCAAGTGCTAAGTGGGGTTCATTCTGATTACAAGTTCTAAATGTAAATTTCATTATGCTTCCGCTCTTCGTTTCACTAGATGGCAGGTCTTGCCACTGGTCAGTACTGACCACTAACAACATAACAAATAGCCCTTGTCATTTCAAGTAACCAAAACAACAGAGAAAAGCAGCAAACAAGACCAACGGGGTGGACAATGTTCAGTAAGCAAATTATGTTAGCTGAATAAAGAAAAGAAAAGTGGATAATCTGGTTCAATTTTCAGGGTAACTTTAGCACAGTGAGTTCCTAACTTTATCCATCTAGTTCTATAAATCAGTATTGACCAGTTAAAGGGGCCCTTTTACTAAACGGCTCTATGGTGTTGCACCTAATGCGGCAAAAGCACTGATAAAATAGTGTGCTAGGTACAACACCACCATGTTAACTGTTAGGGGCATGGAAAGCATTTCCCTAGCAGTTAATGCGGAGCCCTGTCCCATAGTGTGGGGAGTATAAGCGCGGGTGCACCTAATGATGCCTACTGAAGTGGCGTTAGATGATCCCACGCTAATACAGCTAGTGTGCAGTGTGAACCCCATGCTAACTGCTCAGAGCACTCCCCACCCACTCTCTGCCTCTATCCCACCCACTCATGACCATAACGTGAGTTAGACAGCATCAAAATCATCCTGCGCTGACTGTCATGGCCCCGCACTAACTTGCAATGCATGTCCCAATGTGCATTCAGCACATTCCAAAACACACGTCGGCAGTTAACGCCATTTAATAAAAGGCCCCAAAATTTTGCTGCCCACTGAAATGCCTCTAAACCTACCTCTTTTATGTAGATCAGAGGCATCTCCAGTATTTGGGGTGACAATGCATGGAGCAAGTTATGTATGAAATGGGGAAGCCAAAGTGTGGGGGGGCATATTCAAAATGATTAACATGGTTAGCAGATCTATGTTAATAGTGGTGAGCAGGATGCTCAGTTGCACATAGTCATTTTCTGCCCCTGAATATCCCCTCATGATGCTGTTAGACATCCCAGTGTTAACCGCGTAACATCGAGGTGTTCCGGGGATGGCGCTGAAGTTAAGTGGACAGTGGCGACATTCAGCCACTGGCCAATTAACTTAAAATGGCTAATATTAGACACTTCAATGGCTAGCCTAACTTTAGCTTGTTTAGCTAACCAGGCAATGGCTGAATATCACCACTGCCTGGTAAACTAACACACTAACTGAGCACACAGGATATTCAATATTGGTGGCTGGATTTGACCCTGGCATTGAATAGTAATTTAAAAAAGTGATAGCCAGCCACTTTAAGTGTGCTGGCCGCGCTACTGAATATTAGCCCCAGTGACATTTCTACTTTTCAGACCCTTCACCACAGCACAGCTCCCCCTCTCCGTCCCCCTCCCCCTCCCCACCTTTAAATTTGCTAACAAGACAGCACAAGAAAATCCCCAAGCAGGTTCAGCCACCAATCAAAACTACCCTCATAGCTGATAGCTTCATTCAACGACATCTTCAGTGTGGGCGTGAGGTCTGTTAGTGGTGTGCACGGGGTATGTTTTTCATGTCTTCTTCTGTTCATTTGGATTTTTTCCTTCTTTTAAGAATTTCATGCAGTTCATTTCACACATTCATTTGAATACAAAGTTTTAAAAATACATTAGAATGTTTTAACACCTGCTAATTGGCTTAAGGTGCATTAATCCATAGGCTAATGCACTAAATCAATTCAGCAGGCGCTACATTTTCTAAGGGGCACTAATGAACCAAATGTGCACGAATGAATGCATCTTCCTACTGCATAGAGAGGGATATAGCATCAGAAAAGCGGAGGTATGGGTCAGTTCATTTTTGAAGGCTGTATCTCACTGAAGATATAAAACGATTTGAAGTGGTTCAGAGAGAAGCAACCAAAATGCTGTGGGGTCTGCGTTAGAAGAGATATGAGGAGACTTGAAAATCTGTGTATACCTTATAAGAAAGAGGGGCAGGAAAGATGTGATAAAGAGCTTTCAATACTTGAAAGGTATTCATGACCAAACAAACCTTTTCTAAAGATGGGGAAGCTGTAGAATTAGAGGACTTGAAATGAAGCCAGAAGCAGACAAACTTAAAGGCAACATCAGGAAATAGTTTTTGTTTTTTACAGAAAAGTTGATGGATGCCTAGAATATCCTCCTGGTGGGCTCTAAAGGAAAAAAAAACAGTGACAGAATTCAAAAAAGAGTGGGATAAACAGAGGAGCCCTAAATGGAAAGTACATGGAATCAAAGTATAGAACATTTCTGCCTTTACTTAATCTATGGAAATGTATTCAAATATGGGTTGTACACATGAGTTTACCCGAATAATAAATGATCCAGTTTGTAAAGCCCATATCTGTAAGTAAAGTGCTTTTTTACCCTTTTGAAAGTTATGTTCTAAAAGGAACATTTTATAACACAGCACTTGGGCTATCATGGTGCATAGGCGGGTACAATATTGTGCCCTAAAAAATTTAGCATAAACTAAATTTATTTAATGTGTGTTAATCTACAAATGAACATGCTTTAAGCCAATCAATTAAGTCACTCCCCTTCTTCTGACCCAGGAGATGAAGAGAAGGGTCAGGATGTGGTCCTCCGTTTAGTGATCCTCCTCTACCCTGCTCACAGCTCCAGAGGAATCCTCTGCTGGTGCTCTTGGCCTTGTAGGGATGTTGACCTGACTATTGCTGTTGAGCAGCTATGACCACAGGTTCGGAATGATGTATCCTTGAAGAATACTAGCAAAAGATGGAAGTTAGGGCATATCGACAAAGAGATTCCAATAAAGACAAAAGTAACCCAAATGCCCTTTGAGGTATCTTAAAAAGGATATAACAAAATTTGAAAAGGTACAGAAAATAGCCACCAAAATGGTAAAGTGGATGGAAGGATACCCCTATGAGGAGAAGCTTAAAAGGTTAGGGCTGTTCATCCTGGAAAAGAGACGGCTGAGAGGAGATATTATAGAGGTCTATACATTTCTGAATGGAGTGAAACGGGTAAATGTAGATCGATTGTTTACACCATCAAAAATTAGAAAAACTAGGGGACATGTAATGAAGCTACAGTATAACCCATTTAAGACTAATAAGAGAAAATATTTTTTCACTCAACGTGTAATCGAGCTCTGGAGTTGTTACCGGAGGATGACGTAAAAACTGTTAGTGTAACTGGGTTTAAAAAAGGGTTGGACAATTTCCAGGAGGACAAGTCCATAAACCATTATTAAGGAGGACCTGGGAAATTCACTGCTTGCCCCAATACAAATATTGTGGAACCTGTGTGTCTTTTTGGGAAACTGGTAGGTACTTGTGACCTGAATTGGCCACTGTTAAAAACAGGATACTGGGATTGATGGACCTTGGTCTCACCCAGATTGGCATATCTTATGTTCTTATGTTCACATAGATCCTTTTTAAAGGGACTGACTCCATGCAAGGTCTCTCTTTAAGTGCACCTCTTTGATGTTCTTGAAAGGCATGTCTTGAGGTTAAGACAGTTGGGGTGGGCTTAATCTGGGATTAGACAGCTAGGGAAAGCCTCATCCACTATTTTCTTAACACTAATAAGGTTAAGGAATGCCCCCCAGTAAACAGTACCACACAAACATACTGGCCGTGACTGCAAGTATTAGTGTCTAAGCATCACCAGATGAGTCTTCTTCAGTACACATGTACTGACTACTGTTAAGAGCAGCTGCATTTCATGCTCACATCTAAAGCTTGTAGGTACACTGGGGCTCTGGTTGCTATTGTATCACCTTTCTTAGCACTCTGGCCATTCTGGCAGAAATAGGCTTTCATTGACTGTTACCCTCATTCTCCTTTATACCCTCACATCAAAGAGATTCTGTTCCTTCACAAAGACTGTATGGATATTTGCAGTTTCACAAAAGGTGTTTTTATTCAGGGCTACAAGGAGACAACCAAGGCATAGGTTCTTACAAAATCTGTGCACTCTCACGATACAACCATGGTATTCTAGGCAATTGCTTTGAAACAGTGAAACGTTCTCTTCTTGACAAGTCTCTAAAGATCTTCGGAGTAACAGAAAAAAAGTCAGAGGGTATACAGGAATTGCACATTTTTACTTAGAAGACCCAGGACCTAGCCTGCCAGTAGAACCTTAGCCTATAAATACAGCTACAAAGGAATGAAGTTCACTGTGAAAACAATGATCTGGCCACTCTCGGAGCAGTTATTTATGCCAGACTATAAGAATATAGACATTGTGATTGAAGCCTGGTAAGTGTGGGTCCACATCAGTTATGAGACCTTTGGTACTGCATGTTTGAAGTAGCTGTCCTCACTACCTGCAGGTGGCTTATTGCAATTGCCCCCAAAACTGATTGAAACTGATTTAGTTCAAAGTATTCTGTCATGGTTTAATGTGTCAGCACTCATAAACTGAGCCATGCAGAGAGGTGGCCATTGGCCAACAGGCTTATGGTTACTGTGGCCCTTAGAGTACTCTGGAAACTTCCTGTGATCAAGAAGATGAGGGCTGTGATGGCTTTCAGGTATACTCCCATAGCATTAGTCTCCAAGTGGTAGGATGGAGTTGAACCTCTAGCTGGTGGCATAGATAAAGAATGATCTTCTTGTTTAACTTAAATTTGTGTATGCATTGTTCCTCAGACAAATCAAGAAACTGGATTCTGGGCCAGTAGATCCTCTGCAGAGGGTAAAATCCTCCTCCTCTGTTGCCTCTCCCTCCTTCAGTCAGAGTACACAAGAACCATTCATTGTAAAATGCTCATCTGATACCAGCAGTGCAGGCACACACAAAGATTTATTTATTTATTTTAATTCTCTTATATACCATGCTATTCTGCATCAGTGCAGTTTACATTGAACAACTGAAATTACATTGAACAGGGCATTATAGCTTGGAGATAACTATTTTACAGGGAACATGGGCTATGAAGGGTTAAGTGGCTTGCCCAAGACCACAAGGAGCACCTGTGGGACTAGAAACCCCAGTCCTTCCGGCCCAAGGTTGCTGTCCTCTAGTGGGATTTGAACCCCTGACCTTCTGGCCAGAAGTACCTTGCCCCAACCACTAGGCCACTCTTCATAGACACACATAGAGACATGCACACATAGATAAAGACACAGAGACAAAGAGAAAGAACAGGCATACACCCAGTCACAAGAAAAGAGAGACCTGCTCCTGACTCAGGTGTTGTTTATAGCAGGTGTGTCTACCAGTATTTTTTTTTTTATTTTTTTTTAAATTATTTATTTATGAATTTTCAACATGATAAATCAAGTATAAACTTGTACAGAATAATAATACTTGCAACCAGAAAACAAGTACAACAAATATTATAATACAGAAATAAAACAGCAAGAATTATTTTAGCCCCCTATAGTGGAGGGGTAAGACCTTGTAAAGGAGAAAAACTCCAAGAGGGAGAAAAAAAAAAAAAAAAAGGTAGTAAATTAAGAGGAGACGGCGCCCTTAGAAGAAATTTAACTAGCGATGGAGTCATGTCACAGGTGTAGAGCTAATTGATAAATGAGAGTTTAGGAAAACAGTAAGATCTTCAGGGGAAAAGAAGACATACTTCTGAGATTTATAGGTAATTAAACATTTACATGGAAATCTTAGCATAAAGTGTGCACCAAGTCGAGTTACTCCCGGTTTCAATAAAAGGAAAGCCCTTCTACGCTTCTGCGTCTCCCGTGCAACATCTGGGAAAAGGAGAATCTTCTTCCCATAGAACAATTTGCCCCGCTTCTTATAAAACAATTTTAAGAGCCACTCCCTATCTGAGGAAAGAGCCAAAGTTACTAACAGAGTTGATACAGCTATGTCCTCCTCTTTAGGTGTACTAATCAAATCTGAAACATTGAGAAAGTCTATCTCTAATTGACCCACAGAAACTTTCCCACCTCTTTTCCCCAAAGGGAGATAGTAAACTTTTGAGACTGGGGGCAACAACTCTGGCGGAACTGCCAGAACCTCCTGTAAATAACTCTTAAACATATCCAAAGGTGCCTTCCCAGTTATTACTGGGAAATTCAAAAGGCGAACATTACATGCTCGAACAGCATTCTCCAATGTTTCAGTTTTAACCCGCAGATTCATATTGTCTTTGACTAAAGATTCAGTTAAATCCACAACTTTAGTTAATTGCTGATCCATGATTAATTGCTTGCTGGTAACTTCTGCGATGGAAGCACGTAGTAACGGAGACTCCACTTCAAGTGTGGTAACCCGATCCGAAAGGGAAGAAAATTGAAAACCCACCATTTGGCTGAGATGCGAAATAGCGTCCCAAATGCTGTCCAGAGTCACTGAGGCTGGACGAGTCAGAGCAAAAGAGAAACTGGGAGGACCAAAGGAAACTTGACCTGCTTCCCCCGAAGATAAGGTAATAGCTTCAATTACCTGGACAGAGTCCCCGGTCCCAGACTGAGATGATACAACAGGCTGCAAACCTCCATCACGGTCCTTACTGTGCTCCGGAAGCGGGTCCCGCATATGCGACGCAGCGGCTAGCATTCCAGAAGACCGCCCGTCATCATCCAGCGCCCGAGCAGGCAAAGACCCAGGAGGCATCAGGGGACATCGTCCATCAGGGGAGAGCGTGGTATCAAGGGCGGAAGACGCCGAGTCCGAATCCAACGGCTACCAAGCCCGCTCGAATCCCCTCAATCTTCTCCTTAGGCAACTGAACAAAGCGATCCATGGGTCCCTCACCGGTAGGTAGAAGCTCCACGGGAAGAGCTTTCACCTTGGGTTTCCCCTTTCTCTTAGGCATGTCAGTCGGCTAAACGCACGTCGCCGCCATCTTAGAAAAAGCCACTCCCCCTGTCTACCAGTATTTAATGACATACGTAGGTGCATAGTGGCATTATAAAATGTGTAGCATGCACCTACTTGCATATCCCACCTAGTACTTTCCCATTCTCTATCCAGGACATGCTCCTTTTGTATGCACTCACATGTATGCATGTCATCCAAGGTATATGCATATTACTCAGATTCATAAACGGCATGTAGGCATAGCCCTTTATACATACATATTTATACAGGCTTGCTTTATGACATTGATACAGTTACCCTCATAAGGGCCAATTCCTATTAGCACATGCATGCACAAAGCTGTTCCTTCCTTGGAGCAGGAACAGGTGTAATTATGGGCAACTGGGAAAACAATTCATAAAGCTACATGTGCCTAAATAATGTCATCATATAATAGGTGGGGCAAATACACCTATGTGCCTTCACAACTATGCACTCTGAAAGAAAATTACCCTCCTTCTGGTCAACATTCAAATGGTATTATGGTTCACTAACGGCCGGTAAATGTATAACTCCATAAACATAGATTTTCAGCCCCTACATGGATGGTGGTGGGTTGAAAAGCTGTCTATTCAGACCAGCACTATCCATATTGTGGAGGGGTCAAATTATAAAGGAGTGTGAGTGGTAACCTAAAATTATCCATATACAGTAGCAGCGATATTCAGCTACTCTTTGGATAGTGCATACATTTAGTTTAGGCCTGCTGAATAGCTTGCTCACTCCAGGTCTTCAGTAAAAAATTGCTGAAGTTTAGAAAGTATTAAAAAAAAAAGTTATCCAAAGAGAACTCGGATCTGTATTAGCAACAGAGGAAACGTGTGCTTTAAAGTTTGCCAGGGCTGCTGGGTCTTGGAGAACAGTGTATCTGTGTGTTTCTACCAGCAAAGCAGTGCAATGGACACTGGAAGGCAGGAATAATGTTAGTGAGGGACAGAGGTTACGACTCGCTGCTGGTTCATAACAGGTGCAATATAATGTAAAAGCTGAATGACGGCTACCACTGTATTTGTCTAACAAGCAGTGATCTCACCCACTGGCCCTACAGAAAAGAACCATCTTGTTTAATGTAAAATAATTGAGATTCCTTTAGGATTTATTTTTTACTTTCAAAGCTAATCTAGCATTGAGAAAGGATTTTACCTTCCACTCTGCTGAAAGGCTTCTTCTGTGTGTTTAAAACATCATCACGAGGTCATGCTTTTAATGAACCTCAGCATAAGCATGTGAGAAATCATAGAAGGGATTATAGTTTAGTTTATAGTTTATTAAAAGCTTCAATATATCACATTTCCTTTTTATAGCAAAGCTGATACATTAAATTGAATAAGAAATTACAATCAGAGAGTGAGGGAAATAAGATAAGAACTGAAGATCAAGTATAAGAATATAAAATAAAAGGTAATTGAAATAAATAAATTAGTGGCATCTAAAGATTCTAAGAGTTTTGCTGTCTCTCTAACCTGGCTTCTTATTAAAAACCAAAACAAAGTAAAATGTTTTCAACTTTTTCTTGAATTGTTTCAAGGAGCGTTCCAAACATACATAATTGACAATGAGTTCCAGAGGGAGGGAGCAAGGAATA
Source organism: Ichthyophis bannanicus (assembly GCA_033557465.1). Taxonomy (NCBI): domain Eukaryota; kingdom Metazoa; phylum Chordata; class Amphibia; order Gymnophiona; family Ichthyophiidae; genus Ichthyophis; species Ichthyophis bannanicus. The sequence continues at coordinate 418,158,030 of CM066033.1, forward strand.
TAAGATCATTACTGTTTTTATAGACTCCAACCATGCCTGATTTAGTGATGGAAACACCAACAGATTTGATCCTTAACACTAGAAGCCCCAAAAGGAATTTTACCTAGAAACCCCAAAGTTTGTCAATTGACGCATTAGCACGACGACTGCGTTTAGCATGAAATGCAGATGTGAATTAATGTGAAGTTACTTATTTGTTAAATATGTGCAGTATGTGACGTCATTATATGACATCATTGTGTGTTTATTGTTTGTAATGTCGGAGTAAAACTGTAAACAGTGATTGAGATGCGCCACCTAGTGGTAACATGAATTTATACCCAGAAGCCCCAAAATACGTCAATTGATGCATCCAAGACAATTGAGTGCGTCAATTGACATACTTTGGGGCTTCTAGGTATAAATTCATTTTCCCGCTAGGTGGTGCATCTGTCATTAATTTTCAATGCACATATTTGAACATCTTGACCTTGCTGCAAAGTCATGGAACATGACTGACATGGTTCTAGCAGTGGCGCTGGTATACAACTTCGAAGATGCATTTGCGTCAATTGACGCACTTTGGGGCTTCTAGTGTTAAGAGCACAGTGAATGAGAAAGGATATATGGGACGAGGATAAGTATTGTGGGAGACCAGAATGGAGAGCTTTGAATACCAAGAATACCAAGGCAGTCAATAGTTATCAACGAGGAATGGAATTACATGGTTAAACTTCTGGGCATTGCATATGAATTTGATAGTTGTATTCTGTATTCTTTGCAAATTAGTAATATCTGAATTTGAGATTCCATTATATAAGACATTAACATAATCTAACACGGAAATGAAGAAAGCATGAATCAAAGTGTATAAGGCTGCATGATTAAGAACATTCTTAATAGAGCAAATCCTACGTAAGGCAAGATATGAGGTTTTGATCACTGCTGAATTCTACAAACTAAAATAAATTTCAGAATCAAAGATGCAACCTAGGATTTTTAAAGATTTGATGGGATTATTGGAATGTTATATATCTCAGATGGAGTTGCAATCTTGAAACTATGGCCTGAGATCCACGTATCAGTAGACTTTGAAGGATTGAGCTTAAAGTCATTGTTACTCTGAGATGCTCACATTAATGTTTAAGGCTTACATTACACAATTAACCTTTAACATATTATTTCTGTTCTAATATTTATTGTTCCATGAAAAGCCACTTCAGGCCATGTTGTTATCATGTAAATCGCTTAGACTCTCAAATTTAGTGCTATATAAGCATAGCTAAATAAATAAATTGTTGGTGAGCCAGTTGCTAACAGCATCAATTTAAGTGTGTCAAACTGGGGTCTAATGGATCTGTGGACACCACCAGTTGAATATCATCAATGTAAATATATCCAGAGATGTTCTTTTTTTTTTTTAGAAATTAGGTAAACCAGTGCAACACAATAGAATCAGTTCTGATATCTTTGAGTGAAGATAATAAAAATTGATGGTTAACTAGGTCAAATGCCTCTGAGAAATCCAATGAAATAATAGCAGCTTGCCTGGAGTCTAGATGTTTGCATCACTCTGCAGAGCAGCAACCATTGTCTCTCTGCTGTGACCATTGCAAAAAACAATGAATCTATTAAGTTGGATAATAACTGACTTTTCAGTGATTTTTGATGGTTGCAGCCTTTTAAAAATGTGGTAGTTAACACTACCACTTGTGATAAAGAAGCCTCTAGTGAGCATATGGAAGTAGAAGAAAAGAATGATTTTACCTTTAAGAAAAGTGACATCCCTGCAGTACACACGTTTCAGCGTTTGTCAAGAGAAAGCAAGCACAGAGAAACTGAAGCTAGGCTGCCACACCCAAGCTCTGCTGACGTAGTAGCAAATGGGAGGAAATGCAAGTGGACTGTAATGAGAATGATTCATTATCATCTGAAGTACCTATGGTGAATATGTCTGATTTTAATTATGTTTTAATTTGTTGTTGGTCATGATTTATAACGTCATTTATTTATTTATTTCACTGTATAAGATGTCCATATGGCTTGTTCACATTATGTTTTTTATAATAGTTGATATTATTATTTATTATTGCTTGTCTATTTATGTAGTACACCAGAGTTTCCCCTGAAGAAGTTTATTACGAAACACGGCCTGTGTCGGGCAGCATGGTGTTTGAAGTTTAATAAAGTTATCCTTCCTTTATACCACGGTTTGTATTTTTACGTGGCTACTTGTTCTTCTTGGTGGTTCCTACAGAAGTTCTACAATGGATGGCATCTCAGTTCGAGAAGCAACGAGAGATGGCTCATTGTGCACAAGAACAGGCTGCGGCAGCTTTGCAGGCCCAGCAAAAGCCGGTAGTGAACTTAATGGAGGCGTTGCTCGCCAGCCAGAAAGTGACAGGGGGAGCAATACCAACTCCATCAACTTTGGATGCGACAACACACACCTGTGTGGTAGGACCACAGACTTGTGGGACTTTTTCATTTGGACAACTTGCAATAGGTGATGATGTTGATGATTTCATAGAAGCGTTTGAGAGAGTTGCCCATACTGTGGGGTGGCCAATGGAACAATGGGCAGTATGGCTAGCCACATCCCTCACGGGAGAGGCACTAGCAGCCTACAGGGCCATGCCAGCGGCACTTGCTACAGATTACGGAGAGCTCAAAAAGGCTACCCGAGACCGCTTGGGTTTAACTCCGATGGTCTACCATCGCATACTGAGAGCTACAAACTTAAGAGCTGGTGAGACACCTAAGACTCTGTGCCAAAGGGTCAGAAGCTTAACTTTGAAATGGCTAGCTCCAGAAGGAAAAACCATGGAGTCAGTAATAGATACAATTGTGTTAGAGCAGTTCATGGCTGCGGTCCCTAAGGAAATTCAATCCTTTCTGATATTACAAAACTGCTGCACCACAGCAGAGGCAGCCCTGCTGACCGAGCGGTATTTAGAAGCCGAATTGGCTGGTCAGGCAAAAGGGGGGGCGCTCTGAGAGTATCAGCGGAGGCTAGTTTTGGAAAATCAGAAAAGGGACCGAAACAAAATGTGGAATGTATGAAAAGTTATTTGCCTAAGCAAGAGAGCAGGTGGGCAAAGAAAAAATGTTTCCAATGTGGAAAAGTAGGTCACATACAAAAGGAATGTCTAGCACGTACAGCATTGATAAGTGTCAATGTGAAACAGATACAAGGAGGTTTCCTTTTGAATGTGGAGGTTCAAGGCATTTCAACTAACGCTCTACTCAACTCAGGTGCTGACCAGAGTATGATTTCTAGGAAACTCTGGCAGGCAATAGAAGCCCGGAGTGAGTCAGTCCCGAGCTGACTAGAGGGAAGGGTCAGAATCCGATGTATCCACGGAGCATCCTCCTTCTATCCAATGTACAAGCTATTAATAAAGGGGTTAGGAATACAGAGGGAAGTCCTAGTAGCGGTAGTCCCGAAATTGCCCCGTGACCTAGTGCTGGGTAGGGATTGGCCCCAGTTCAGAAGAGGGTTGGAGAAGGGCCTACATCCAAAAGTGGGTCTGGTGTCTACTCGATCCCAGTCAACGACCCCAGAGATAAAGGATGAACCCCCAGAGGAGTCACTAGGTGAACTACCAACACACGATGACCTAATAGCTTCCCCTTCTGATAGGCCTAAAAAGGGAAAGGCTGAGAAACGCAGGGAAAAACAGCGTAGGGCTCAGGGGAGAGCTGAGATGGAGGCCGGACAAGGGTTACCTTGGGTTCCAGCTGAATTGGTTAAAAAGGTCCCGTCCTTCCCCAAAGAGCAGTAAGTGGATCCCGCGCTAAAACGGGCATTTGAATATGCCCAGGTTGAGAGGGATATCCTCCCAAGATTCCTTTTGGATAAGGGAGTATTATATAGGGAGAGTCTGGATCCACAGGCAGGGACGGTCAGGAAGCAGCTGGTGGTACCCGCCGCTTTTAGGACAGTGGTTTTGAGGCTGGACCATGACCACCCCATAGGCAGTCACAAAGGAGTACAGGGGACTTTAGACCAGATTCTTGCCCGTTTTTACTGGCCGAGTGTTTTCAAGGAAACCACCCGCTTCTGTGAGTCGTGCCCTTCGTGTCAGCGAGTTACCTCTGTTAAACCACCAGGGATGCCCATCATTCCGACTCCCATGATATCAGAACCCATCCGACGAATCGCAATGGATATAGTGGGACCTTTGCTGAAGACACCCCGAGGGTTTCAATATATATTAGTTATAGTGGATCAGGCCACCAGGTTTCCGTGGGCCATTCCCTTACGGAACATCTCCGCAAAAACAATAGCCTTAGAGATAATTAAGCTATTTTGTGAGGTGGGTTTTCCCCAGGAGGTGCTGACAGATCGGGGTAGCAATTTCATGTCAAAGTATTTGGCCCAAGTATGGGACGCTTTCGGGGTACAACATGTAAAGACAGCCGCCTATCACCCCCAGTCCAATGGACTAGTAGAGAGATTAAACCAGACACTGAAGCAAATGCTAAGGCAAGGCTTGGATGGTAATATGCCTGAGTGGGATGTTATGCTCCCCTTTGTGCTATACGCCTGCTGCGAGTGGACACAGGCATCTTTAGGGGCATCCCCCTATGAGTTCATGTACGGACGTGCCCCACGAGGAATTTTAGACATATTACAAGAACAATGGGTTGAGCCTGAAGTAGAAGTAATGGGAGTACCACATTTTCTGCGAGATTTGAGGGGGCGGTTGCAAAGGACCTCCCAGGTGACAGAAGAAAACCTACAGGCCAGCCAGGATCGCCAGAAGAAGTATTATGATCGAGGTACAAAACCCCACCAAATAGCCCTAGGAGAGAAGGTTATAGTAATGGTGGCAGACATCGGGCCAAAATTTGAGGTCCAATGGAAAGGACCCTATAAAGTGGTCAAACAGGTGGGTCCGGTATCTTACACAGTAGAGAACAATAGGGGCCGCCAGCAGGTTTACCACGTAAACGTCCTTAGGCCCTGGCGTGAAAAAACAGTGGTAGCCAGTCTATCCAGAGTGGAATACAAGGCAGGAAGGTTACAGCAAGATATCGAGGCCCTATCGCAGATTACAAGCTGTACGGGTGAAATGTCACCAGCCCGTAATATCTTAAGGGGGGGGGATATGTGATAAAGAAGTCTCTAGTGAGCATATGGAAGTAGAAGAAAAGAATGATTTTACCTTTAAGAAAAGTGACATCCCTGCAGTACACAAGTTTCAGCGTTTGCCAAGAGAAAGTAAGCACAGAGAAACCGAAGCTAGGCTGCCACACCCAAGCTCTGCTGACGTAGTAGCAAGCTTGGAACCTAATTACAGACACCTGTCCAGAGAGGCAGAGACACGGCTCAGAGAGCAGGAATATAAACCCTGGCTAGAGAGAGAGTCAGAAGGAGGAGAAGGAGGATGAGAAGGACGACGAGAACAAGGAAGAGACAGGAGAACAACGATGACAGCACACGAGAGGGAACACAGGAGGAGACACAGCTGGAGAAGTGGAAGTGAAGCAATCAGAGCAGAAGGGGAGAAGAGAAACCTTCAAACCCCAGTGCCGGATAGAAAGGTTCAGAGAGTTCAGAGGTGGGAGCCCAGGATTCAGTCCAAGAGTCTACAAAGCCTAGCCTGGAACAGGGAACCGGGGCAGAGCTCCAGGGAGGAACTCCAATAAGGGAACCAGAGACTGCTTCCCCATAGCTGGAGAGAGATTGCTGAACAGAGCCAGAGAGGAGTCTCCACAACCTCAGGTACCTGTAATCCCTATCACATAGAGCTGTGCTCAAAGGAGACACGGAACCCCTTAGGGAGGAGTTACCCTAAGACGTATGATAGTAGCTTGAAGCAAAACACTGCAGTTCAGGAGTTGGAGGAAATGCAAGTGGACTGTAATGAGAATGATTCATTATCATCTGAAGTACCTATGGACTGTACGTTGTGTTTAGCTGATGACATTGAATCCCTTTGCTAGTGTATATTGGAGAGCTGAGGGAAGACAAAGGAAAAGTTGTTGAAGGAAGCTGCTATGTTTTTCTTTATCTGTTAAGCAGTTGCACTTTTGAGTAAAGAGTGTGAAGCTCAGCCAGCATACTTGTGTAAATAACCTTGAGCGAACAACTGAAGAATTATCCTGATGCAACCTGCATAGAACCTTTTGTTTGGGGAATAAATTTGTCATCTTTGCCTTTACCACTGGATTCACGACTATTTCTTCTTAGAAGGCAAAAGAACTACCACTCCCAGCAGGCTTAGCTGGAACAAAATAGTTTATACCACCTTCTATAAGGAGAACATAATGGCAACCCTAACCCTCTTAGCCTGAGGCGGAGGGCTAGGGCATGACACACTACAATTGTGTATCATTTACAAAGCACTAGAGAGTTACACAGCACTGTAAACACACATAAAAGAGAGGCAACCACTGATCCATCATAATGCTTGGGAGGAGTAGGTGTGGAAATGATCATATGAGGGAAGGCAGGTGAGACATAATCTGGGCCAGCAGCAGCACAAGTACAGAGGAAAAAAGAAGGCAGGAAATGTACCAACAGCTGGAGATTTCAGTGCAAATGTAAAAGAACAGATGTCATCTCCCATCTCCATGGATGAGCAAAGGAAAGAAAGGACAGTACAAGAAGACAATCCTCATGTGTGGGATTTGCATCAGAATCATCAGATTGCTAGAGTGCTAAGTGGAGAGGAGAGAGAGAGTGGTGCTGGTACCGCCAGGGCCAGGAGCACCCCACAGGGAAGGGTGCCTCTGGAATTACATCCTCTCCTCCGTCCTTAGCCCCAGATTGAACAGCATCACAGAAATAACAACAGTATCTCCCAAAGAAGCAAACAAGGTAATACTCTGCCTGAAAGCTCTCAAAGGGGTTTTGGTGTTCCTTTTTAAAAGCTAAGTCTTTTTTTCTATACTGCAAAGGGAATTTTGCTTGTTTGTGATGTTGGGCAAAGCTCTTTCAGTTAGAGTTCATTGTCTTTGTTCCAGCTAGCCATTCACAGCTAACTCTTTGAAGCCACTGACCTCATCAGGTGTTAGTGGCTCTAGATTAGCTGGCTAAGCAGCTAGGCAGTGCTGTATAAAGCACTCTACCTAAGATATATAACTTTCCAATAATCCCATCAAATCTTTCAAAATCCTAGATTGCTTCTTCGATTCTGAAATTTATTCTAGTTTGTAGCTTTCAGCAGTGATCAAAGCCTCAAATATTGCCTTACGTAGGATTTGCTCTATTAAGAATGTTCTTAATCATGCAGCCTTTCAGGTACTGGCATTCCTGACGGACTCTATTACAAGTAAGGTAATAGTCTGACTGAAAGCTCACAAAGGGTTTTAGTGCTCCTTTTTAAAAGCTAAGGGGTCCATTCTGACACAAGTTTAGTGGGGCTGGATGTCCGATGCAGATGTCCAGACCCGCTAAATGCCGGGTTGGCGGCCCGGATGACAGAGCTCCCTGCACGTAGGCCAGTTGTACAGGGAGCTCTGTTCATGGGTGAGAGGGGTGGGCCGGAGGAGGAGCGAGGGCGGGGAGTGGGCAGGACATGACCCCAGATGTACAGGGCCGATTCAGAGGTCAGCCCTGTATGTCTGGGGTCGACCATTTTCAAGGGGGACTTATGCCACCTTGGAGGTGGAACAAGACCCCTTAGATGGAGGAGGAGGATGGATCTGGGGCCAGGAAGGAAGGTAAGGGGTGCAGGGGGTTCCCCGCAGCCCAACCCGATCGGGGGTCAGGCAGCAGGGAAAAGAACTTTGCTGTAGCTGCCGGGGATTGTAGCTCCGGCATGGAGATACAGTGCCGTGGCAACTGGATGCCACAGCACCACAGCTCAATGCAGGAGCCTAGCTGGGCTAACCATGTAGTGAGCTGGACATCCAGGGCCCAGAATCAGGCCACGGTCTGCACGTCTGACCGGTTGCACCTGATTCTGATCTCATGGGCACTTCTAGCCTCCTAGGGATCAGAATCGGGTACAACCAGGGCAGGTCCAGATTCTGGGCACATGCACAGGTGTGGGACACACATAATATAATGGGCCTCCACATCTTTTTCTCTATACTGCAAAGGGGGACTCTTTTTGTTTGTTTGTGGTGTTGGACAAGGTTCTCTCAGTTAGAGTTCATTGTCTTTGTTCCAGCTACCCATTCACATCTAACTCTTTAAAGCAACTGACATCATCAGGTGTTAGATCTCTCCCTACTCACTCTGGCACCCACCCACCCCATGTGAACATTCTTGCTTTATAGGGAAACTCCCCAATTAGCTAAACACAGGGACATAGAACAGCACTGTTAGAACACACTTAAAAGAGGGTAACTGCTTTTTCTCTTAAAGGACAGCTAAGCAACAGGTAGGAACTTTGGTAGGTCTCTCTTTTTTACTTCAACAGATACCAAAGCTACATCAATTAAACAATGGCTGGGAAAAACATATTGCTAAAGCTTTTGCCCCCGTTACAGCTTCTGCCTCTGTCCAGACAGAGATCTCAATGCCAGTTGGACAGGTTCCATGTTCAGGATGCCTGCATGCTGAGACTCTCAGGAAACAAGTGGAGGAGCTCAGGGAAGTGGTGAGGCCAAGAAGCTTTCGAGACAGCAAAAAGTACATTGAGTTGCTTCTTGAAACATCCAAGCTCTCCAACAGAGGTGAAGATGGGAGACTACAGAATGATGAAGGTTGGACATGAGTCAGCAGAGCCTGCAGTATCAACAATCCAACTCCTCCAGCCCTTGAATTGCAGAACCAGGATACAGCCTTGGAAGTGGAGGAGGTGGAAGCATCTGAGGAAATGAAAGAACCACAGCTCAAGCATCCCAAAGTTACAGAGTCAGTCACCACAAGGAAGAGAAGGGTAGTGATGGTCGGTGACTCTTCTCAGGGGTGCTGAAGCATCCATCTGCTGACCAGACTTGATATCCAGAGAGGTGTGCTGTCTGCCAGCTGCCAAAATCTGAGATGTTACAGAGAGTTTGCTGAGACTCATCATACCTACTGACTATTATCCAATGTTGCTTATCCATGTCGGCAGAAATTATATTGCTAGGTATCCCTTTGAGCATATCAAAAGTGACTTCATGGCTCTTGGATAGAGGGAAAAGCAGATAGGTACGCAGGTGGTGTTCTCTCCAAAGGCTGAGACAGAGAAGCTCATATCATGAAGATGTATGCATGGCTGCATAGATGGTGTCATCAAGCATGTTTTGGTTTCCTGGACCATGGGATGATGTTCCAAGTGCTGCAGAGCAGAGATGGTGTCAAACTGTTCAAGAAGGGTCAAAGTGTCTTCAGCTACAGACTGGCTAACCTACTGAAGAGAGGTTTAAACTAGATTAGTTGGGGATCTGTGAAGAAAGCCCCCAGATAATTGAAACATTAAATACCTCTGTAGAAATGGGTAAAAGGGGCAAGATCTGGAAAGAAGTGTGTTTAAATGTCTGTAACGTGGGAAATAAGATCCTAGATGTTAAGGCTGACTTGGATTTAGTGGCAGTTACGGAGACATGCTTCACGGACAGCCATGACTGGGATTTAATTATACCAGGCTATACCTTAAAGAAAGGGAAATCCATTTGCACTGGAGTTATATACCGATTCCCCTCACAGGGAGTAGAAGTGGATGAAGATTTAATAGAAGACATACGCAGTAATGCCATGAAAAAAGAAGTTCTACTTACAGGTGATGTCAATATGCCAGATGTGGATTGGCACATCCCTGTTGCAGCATCGTCTAGAAGTAAGGAGATCCTGGATTCTCTACAAAGAGAACTATTCAGGCAACTGGTAACAGAACCCACATGTGATGGGGCCAAACTGGACTTGGTGCTTACCAATGGGGAAAATGTTTCTGATGTTACAGTGGGAGATCATCTCACATACAGTGATCACCAGATGGTGTGGTTCAGTATTATGACTATTTATTTATTTATTAGATTCTTCTATACCACTCCTTCCAAAGATCAGGAGCGGTTTACAAACAGAACCTTTTACATAAAATGGTGGTATAACTTTTTACATATTAAACTTTGTAATTACAGTTAACAATAACAATTTACATTTTGCTTAAAACAAGAAGCTAATAAACCATGTACATAATATCTGATTATGATGATTTTCTTTGAGTTTGAGGGTGCAGAATGTGCGTGTTTCTCAGGAGGTGATGGTGCTTGTGAGGAGAGGTCTATGTTTGTGTTTCCATAGTGTGCAAGGAAGAGGTAAGTTTTGAGTTCTCTTCTAAATGTTTGGAGGTCTTTGATCAATCATAGCGGTAGTGGGAGGGAGTTCCAGAGTCTGGGGGCAAGATATGTGAAGGTTCTAGAGCTCCTGGTCTGTTTTGTGTTGTGGATAGAGGGGGGGGGGGGTTACAAGCAAGTGGATAGCATTTTGCCTGCGGGATCTGGTATTGGTTGAGTATGAAGAAGGGTTGATAAGAAGGATGGGAAGATGTTATTGGTAAGTTTGAAAGTTACTGTTAGTAACTTATATTTTATTTGGTCATATAGGATGGGGGTTATATGATCAGTTAGGCGGGCCTTTCTGACAATTCTAGCAGTGATATTTTGTGCTCTCTGTAGTAAGTTTATGTTTTTGATTGGTAGACCCTGTAACAGACTATTACAATAGTCAAATTGTGGGGTGATAAGGGCCTGGACTACTGATTTGAAATCATTGATGTCTAGCAGGGGTCTAAGATGTCGAACAGTTTTCAGTTTGAAGAAGATAGTCCTTACCGTTTGTTTTATATGAGTGAGCATGCTGAGGGATTGATCTAGTATTATGCCGAGGTATTTCACTTCTTGTTTAACAGGGAGTATAATATTATTAATCTTGATGGTTTGAAAGGGGGTAGGGTTTTGATTTCTTGATATGTATAGGACTTCCCTTTTCTTGTAGTTAATATTAAGGTTGTTGGACTTTAACCATGATTCTGTTTCAATAATGCAGTCTGATAGATTGTGATAGGTAGGGTTGTTTATGTCTATGGGGAGAGACAACATAATGTCGTCAGCATAGATGAAATACCCAATGTTGAATTTTCTGAAGATGTTGGTAATTGGTTGCAGGTACAGGTTGAAAAGGAGGGCTGAGAGGGCGGAACCTTGGGGTATTACTTGTTCTTGGGGGAATTTCTCAGATGAGTTTTGGCTTATTTGGACATGAGGTTTATGGTTTGATATGTATAATTTGAACCAGTGTAATACCGTGCCTCCTAATCCTATTTGTGCTAATCTCAAAATGAGGGTGTCATGGCTAAGGTTGTCAAATGCTGATGCAATGTCAATAAAGAGAAGGAATGCACACAGGATTGTCTATGTCTCTGATGAGGTGGTCCATTAATGTTAGAAGCAAGGTTTCGACTCCATGTGAATCCAAATTGGTGGGTGTCTAACGGTGCATTGAGGTCAATGTAATCTTGGAGCTGTAATTGAATGACTTTTTCTATTATTTTCACAACAACTGGTATACTGGCTATAGGTCTGTATGTGCTTGGGTCTTTTTCATCAAGTGTCTTATTCTTAAGTATAGGACATATGGATGTAGTTTTAAGGCCAGCAGGCATGATTCCTTGGGAGAGTGATTGGTTAACAATATGGAAGATATATGGTGCAAATTCTTTTTTTGTGGATTTGATCCATGCTATGCTCATGGATCCAATCGGGAAGTTGTGGTGTTGATGTTTGTTATAGTAACATAGTAAATAACGGCAGATAAAGACCAGTATCCCATGAGATAAGGTTTATTGGGTGGTCTAGGGAAGGTGTGATATGGCTAGTGTTTTTATTTTTAAGCTTGGATACAAAATAATTAGCTAGTGCTTGTGGGTTTATATTATATACTTCTGATTCAATATGGCTTGTCTTGTTTAGTGATCTAATGATCGCAAAGAGCTCTCTAGGATGGTTGAGAGAGCAGTTTAGGATTCTTGTGTGGTAATCTCTTTTTTATTTTGTTAATTATCTCTTTGTAGATAGCGAGTATATTAGAGTTGTTTGTTTTTCTTGAGTTTTGGTTAGCCTCTGTTTTTTTTTTGTTTTCTTAATTGCCTCTTTAGTTTAGTTAGCTCATATGTGTGCCATTTTTCAGCGCTTTTAGAGGTTTTCTTAGGGAGTGTGATGGGGGGAGCAGCTTTTTGAATAGAGCGATTCCATATGTTTAGAGTGGTGTCAATGTCAGGGGAGTCAGTTGAATCAATTATAAGCTGGGGCAGGATGTTGTGTAGGAAGGTGTTTCTATTGAAGTGGGTAAAATGCCTAGTTAGTGGGTTTTGTGTCCATCGTTGTGGTAAGAGAGGTGTTTAATGGTATATGAAAGGTTAACAGATGGTAGTCAGACCATGGGACTTTAGTTATTACAGGGGAAGTGTACATGTAGTGGTTTATGGTTTGGTGTGGTAGGAAGACAAGGTCAAGCAAGTTCCCCTTTGTGTGTGTTGGAGAATGTATAATTTGGAGTGGAGGAGTAGCCTAGTGGTTGGGGCAAGGTACTTCAGGCCGGAAGGTCGGTGGTTCAAATCCCACTAGAGGACAGCAGCCTTGGGCCGGAAGGACTGCGGTTTCTAGTCCTACAGGTGCTCCTTGTGGTCTTGGGCAAGCCACTTAACCCTCCATAGCCCATGTTCCCTGTAAAATAGTTATCTCCAAGTTATAATGCCCTGTTCAATGTAATTTCAGTTTGTTCAATGTAAACCGCACTGATGCAGAATAGCGCGGTATATAAGAGAATGTAAATAAATAAATAAATAAATTTGGTGGAATCCCATGTTTGTCATTGATTCTAAGAAGGTGAAAGTGTTAGTCGGATTAAAGGATGGGAGATTAAGGTCTCCTAGGATGATGTGGGGTTTCCTCAGTGAGGCTGCGCATGCTGATTCTAGTATGGGGGACAGGTTGTTGTGTTCGGGTGATGGTGGTCTATATATGAGGCAAAGCAATATGTTCTTGTTCCCTATTTCAAGGAAATCCATTCCATCTAAATTGCTTGATGTTGTAGGGGTAAGTTTGAGGGTTTTTTTTTGCTTAGTATGAGTACCCCCCTCTTCTTTTTTATTCCTGGTGGCAGTTAAATAGGTCATATCCCTGAATCTGTAATTGGTTTATTAAAATGTCAGCAGGTGAGAGCCATGTCTCAGTAGCACAAAGGATGTGTGGGTTTTCGTCCTTGAGTAGATCAGTAATTATAAGTATCCTATTTCTTATAGATCTTGATAAGTATGCATTTTAATTGGGTAGGGGGACTGTGTAGGTTTGTCTTTTGCTGTATCTGTATAGGTTGGACCTGTCTTAACCTGTTTCAGAATTTGATGTTTTTCTGATGTGGACTAGGGCTGATACACTCCATTCAAAAGTGAGAGTCTTAGACTTTAGGAAAACTAACTTTGCCAAGATGGGACAATACCTCAAAGAGCTGTGATAGGGATGGGAACAGCAGGGGGATGTAGAAAAACAGTGGGCAAAACAGAAAATGGATATCTTAAGGACAACAAAGCTTTTTGTTAGAAAGGTAAATAAATGTAAAAGGAAAAGGAGGTCGCTATGATTCTCAAAAGAAGTAGCCGAAAAGGTGAAGAAAAAGAGGGAGTCCTTCATGAAATACAAGAGATCACAGAGAGAGGAAGTTGGGCATCAATATTTGTAAAACTTAAAGAAGCTAGCAAAGTAGTCTGGAAAGCAAAGGTACAAAAAGAAGAAGAAATAGCCAATGCAATAAAATGCGGGGAAAAGACATGGGTCTAGATGGGCTACATCCAAGAATACTAAGGAAACTTGGGGACATTCTAGCAGCTCCACTGTCTGACCTTTCCAATATCTCTTTGTAGTCAGGAATGGTACCAAAGGACTGGAGAAAGGCACATTTGGTCTCTTTACACAAAAGTGGACGTAAGGATGACATTGAGAACTACAGACCAATTAATCTAACCTCTGCGGTTAGTAAATTATTAGAAAGGCTACCAAAAGAGAGAATAGTGAGATTTCTGGAATCCAATGGATTGTAGGATCCGAGGCAGCATGGATTTACAAGAGGCAGGTCTTGTCAGACAAATCTGATTGATTTCTTTGACTGAGTGACCAAGGAGTTGGAGAGAGGTAGAGCCCTAGATGTGGTATAAGATTTCAGGAAAGCCTTTGACACCATTCTGCATAGGCGACTTATAAACAAACTGAGCACTCTAGGGATGGACTCTAAAGTTACCTATTGGGTTAGAAATTGGTTGAGTGGGAGGTGACAAAGGTTACAAGTAAATTGAGCTCACTCTGAGGAGGAGGAGGTTGCCAATGGTGTGCCACAGGGATCTGTTCCTGGTCCAATTCTTTTTAACATCTTTGTTACTGATATTGTCGAAGGGCTGTCGGGTAAGGTTAGCTTATTTGCAGAGGATGCCAAAATCTGCAATAGAGTAGCCAAGCTTGAAGAATGGTCTAGAATTTGGTAGCTGAAATTGAATGCTAAAAAATGCAGGGTCATACACTTGGGCTGCAAGAATCCAAAGGAACAGTATAGTATAGGGGGTGAGGTACTTTTATCCACGAAAGAAGAGCGGGATCTGGGCGTAATTGTGTCTGACTATCTTAAAGTAGCTAAACAAGTAGAAAAGGCAACTGTGAAAGCCAGAAGGATGCTTGGATGTATAGGGTGAGGAATGGCCAGCAGAAAAAAGGAGGTGATAATCTCTCTGTATAAGTCTCTGGTGCAACCTCATTGGGAGTATTGTGTGCAATTCTGGAGAACGCACCTTCAAAAGGATATAAGCAGGTTGGAATCGGTGCAGAGGGTGGCTACTAAAATGGTTAGTGATCTTCATTATGAAGCATATGAGGGCAGACTTAAAAGGTCCACTATTGATTTGGGCAGGCTATATTCCCCCTACGGCGTATAGCACTGCCCGCCAACCCTTAACACCAGATATTCAATGCCAGGCTCTGGCATTGAATATCCAGGGATCACCACAAAAGCTGGAAGCTGCAGTAGCTAAATAGGTAGCAGTGATATTGCATGCTGCCTGATTAGCTCTAGTGCCTTAAAGAGGAAAACCCATGCCTATCTTTAAGGCGCAGATAGCTAAGCGAGCAGCATGCAATATCGCTGCTGCCCAGTTTGCGCTTGTAGCTGCTTCAGCTCCGCCCTGGAATGCCCCCGACACACCCCAATGCTAAACAGATAACAGCGGGGCACATAGGGGAGTTAGGAGGGGATATTCAATGGCCATAACTACGTATGTGCCATTGAATATCCTCATTTAAGGCATTTACATGGCTTACTGGGTTGTAATACTAATATCCAAATACACAAAACACCTCTCAGTAAACCACTAATTATTCCAACTTCAAGCCACAAACCTAAAAAAGAGTATAAAGTCTTCACTACAAATCTAAACAATGGGCTCACGCCGGACCTCAGGACTTATACACCCCCCATGTGGCGAGTTTATCACCATAGGGTTATGGTGGACACTTACATCATGGTGATAAACTCGCCACATGGGGGGTGTATAAGTCCTGAGGTCCGGTGTGAGCCCATTGTTTAGATTTGTAGTGAAGACTTTATACTCTTTTTTAGGTTTGTGGCTTGAAGTTGGAATAATTAGTGGTTTACTGAGAGGTGTTTTGTGTATTTGGATATTAGTATTAGTTTTACCTCTCAGGCGGTTTTTTCTTGTTACTGGGTTGTAAACCATGTGAATTTATTTTGAATATCAGGCCCAATGATCTTCATATGTATACTTTATAGGAAAGGCAGGATAGGGGAGATATGATAGAGAAACTTAAAAACTTCCAGGGCATAAATGCACAGGAGTCTCTTTCAATTGAAGGCAAGCTCTGCTATGAGGCGACATAGGATGAAGATGAAATATACAGAAATATTTTTTTACGGAAAGAGTGATAGATGCATGGAATAATCTTCCAATGGAGGTGGTAGAGACAAGGAGAGCATCTGAATTCAAAAAAAGTATGGGACAAGCACAGAGGATCTTTAAAGGAAAAAAGGGGACTATTGTAGTTGATATAGAGATTTAACTGCTTTTTCTCTGAAAGGACAGCTGGGAAACTGGCTGGTACTTGGTAGATCTCTCTCTTTTGCTTTAACAGATACCTAAGCTCCACGAACAGAACAATGGCTGGGAAAAATCGTATTGCTAAAGCTGTTGCCCCGTTACAGCTTCTGCCTTGGTCCAGACAGAGGTCCTAATGCCAGTTGAAGGACCAGTTCCATGTGCAGGGTGCCTGCATGCTGAAGCTCTGAGGAAACAAGTGGAGGAACTCAGAGAGGAGGTGGCGAGGCTGAGGAGCATTCAAGACAGTGAGAAGTACATTGATGAGATGCTTCTTGCAGCAACCAAGCTCTCCAGCACAGGAGAAGATGGGAGCCAACAGAATGTCAATGGTTGGACACAAGTCACCAGAGCCTGCAAAATCACCAATCCAACTTCTCCAGCCCTTGAATTAAAAAACCATTATGCAGCCCTGGAAGTGGAAGAGGTGAAAGCATCCCTGGAAAGGGAAGAACCAAAGTTCAAGTACCCCAAAGTTGCAGAATCAGTGAGCAGAAGGAAACGAAGGGTAGTGGTGGTTGCAGACTCTCTTCTGAGGGGTACTGAGGCGTCCATCTGTCGACCAGACTTGATGTCCAGAGAGGTATGCTGTCTGCCTGGTGCCAAAATGCAAGCTGTTATGGAGAGTTTGCCGAGACTCATCAAGCCCACTATTACCCAATGTTGCTAATCCATGTTGGAACAAATGATACTGCCAGGTATACCTCGGAACGTATCAAAAGTGACTTCATGGCTCTGGGACAGAGGGTGAAGCAGTTAGGTGCACAGGTGGTGTTCTCTTCAATCCTCCCTGTTGAGGGTAAAGGCCAAGGCAGAGAGGCTCACATCCTGGAGATGAATGCATGGCTGCGTGGATGGTGTCATCGAGAGCGTTTTGGTTTCCTAGACCATGGGATGCTGTTCCAAGGGTTGCAGAGCAGAGATGGCATCCATCTGTCCAAGAAAGGTCAACGCATCTTTGGTAGTAGACTGGCTAATCTATTGAAGAGGGCTTTAAACTAGATTCGTTGGGGATGGGTGAAGAAAGCCCACAGGTAAGTGAAAGCCCCCAGGTAGGTGATACATTAAATACCTTTATGGAAATGGGTAACAAGGGTAACATATGGAAAGCAGTGTGTATAAATGCCCGTAGCATGGGAAATAAGATCCCTGATGTTAAAGCTTTGGTGGGAGTGGCTGACTTGGATTTAGTGGCAGTTACAGAAACATGGTTCACAGAAAACCATGATTGGGATGTAACTATATCTGGCTATACTTTATTCAGAAAGGACAGGGTAGGAAGAAGGGGAGGAGGAGTGGCACTATATGTAAAAACTACTATTAAAGCTTTGGAATTACAGAGCTTAAAAGGGAGAGAGGAGGCATTGTGGGTTAAACTAGAAAGAGGGAAAGAGAAATCTATTTGCATTGGTGTGATATACAGACCTCCCTCACAAGAGGAAGAGGTGGACAGAGAGTTAATTGAAGACATACGCAGCATTGCTAGGAAAGGGGAAGTGCTACTGATAGGAGATTTCAATATGCCAGATGTTGATTGGCACATTCCTGCTGCAGTATCATCTAGAAGTAAGGAGATCCTGGATTCTCTACAGAGAGAACTATTCAGGCAATTGGTAACAGACCCCACACGTGAAGGGGCCATACTGGACTTGGTGCTTACCAATGGTGAAAATGTTTCTGATGTTGTAGTGGGAGATCATTTTGCATCCAGTGATCACCAGATGGTGTGGTTCAGTATTAAGACTAGGGCTGTTAGAATCCATTCCAAGGTGAGGATCTTAGACTTTAGGAAGACTAACTTTGCGAAGATGGGCCAATACCTCAGGGAGTCGTTAGTGGGATGGGAACAGCTGGGGGGTGTAGAAAAACAGTGGGCAAAACTGAAAGGGGATATTTTAAGGGCAACTAACCTTTTTGTTAAAATGGTAAATAAAGGCAAAAGGAAAAGGAGACCGCTATGGTTTTCGAAGGAAGTAGCTGAAAAAGTGAAGAAAAAGAGGGAGGCCTTCATGAAATACAAGAGATCACAGAGAGAGGAAGACAGGCATCTGTATTTGGAAAAACTTAGAGAAGCTAGCAAAGTAGTCAAGAAGGCAAAGATTCAAAAGGAGGAGGAAATAGCCAATGCAATAAAATGGGGGGATGAGACATTTTTCAGATATATTAGTGAGAAGAGGAAGGGCAAAAGTGGTATTGTCAGACTCAAGGGTGCAGGGGGGGAATATGTAGAAGCTGATAAGGATAAAGCAGAATTGCTTAACAAATATTTTTGTTCTGTGTTCACAGATGAAGAACCAGGAGCAGGACCTCAGAAAACACCCTCAAATAGGAACAGAAGCGAGGGACATCTTGAACAATTTTCAGAAGACTGTGTTCGTGAGAAACTAGCTCAACTTAAAGTAGATAAAGCAATGGGACTGGATGGGATACACCCTAGAATACAGAGGGAACTTGGGGACGTTCTAGCAACTCCACTGACTGACCTTTTCAATGCCTCGTTGGAGTTGGGAGTGGTGCCAAAGGACTGGAGAGAGGCTCATGTGGTGCCTTTACACAAAAGCGGAAGTAAGGATGTGGTTGTAAACTACAGGCCGGTTAGTTTAACTTCGGTGGTGAGTAAATTATTGGAAACGCTGCTGAAAGAGAAAATTGTGAGGTTTCTGGAGTTCAGCGGATTACAGGATCCGAGGCAGCATGGATTCACCAGAGGCAGGTCTTGTCAGACAAATCTGATTGATTTCTTTGACTGGGTGACCAGAGAGTTGGACCGAGGGAGAGCTCTAGATGTGGTGTATTTAGATTTCAGTAAAGCCTTTGACACTGTTCCTCACAGGTGACTTATAAACAAACTGAGCACCCTAGGGATGGACCCTAAAGTTACTGCTTGGGTTAGAAATTGGTTGGGTGGGAGGCGACAAAGAGTACAAGTAAATGGCGCTCACTCTGAGGAGAAGGATGTTACCAGTGGTGTGCCCCAGGGATCTGTCCTTGGTCCGATTCTTTTTAACATCTTTGTTAGTGATATAGCGGAAGGGCTGTCGGGTAAGGTTTGCCTCTTTGCGGATGATACCAAAATCTGCAAAAGAGTAGACACCCAGGAAGGTGTAGATAACATGAGAAGGGATCTAGCTAAGCTTGAAGAATGGTCTAGAATTTGGCAGCTGGGATTTAATGTTAAAAAATGTAAGGTCATGCATTTGGGCTGCAGCAATCCAAGGGAGCAATACAGTATAGGAGGTGAAGTACTTTTGTCCACTAAAGAAGAGCGGGACCTAGGCATGGTTGTGTCTGATGATCTTAAAGTAGCTAAACAGGTAGAAAAGGCGACCGCAAAAGCTAGAAGGATGCTTGGGTGCATACGGAGAGGAATGGCTAGCAGAAAAAAGGAGGTGATAATGCCTCTGTATAAGTCTTTGGTGCGACCTCATTTGGAGTATAGTGTGCAATTCTGGAGACCGCATCTTCAAAAGGATGTGAACAGGATGGAGTCGGTGCAGAGGGTGGCTACTAAAATGATTAGTGGGCTTCATTATAAAGTATATGAGGACAGACTTAAGGATCTTAATATGTACACCTTAGAGGAAAGGCGGGATAGAGGTGATATGATTGAGATGTTTAAATACCTCCGTGGCATAAATGTTCAGGGAGAGAGCCTCTTTCAATTGAAAGCAAGTTCTGCTACGAGGGGACATGGGATGAGGGTGAAGGGAGATAGATTCAGGAGTGATATGC
Source organism: Ichthyophis bannanicus (assembly GCA_033557465.1). Lineage (NCBI taxonomy): Eukaryota > Metazoa > Chordata > Amphibia > Gymnophiona > Ichthyophiidae > Ichthyophis > Ichthyophis bannanicus. Next base: position 418,177,775 of record CM066033.1, read on the forward strand.
GGAAATTTTTCTTTACGGAAAGAGTAGTGGATCCATGGAATAGTCTCACAGTGGAGGTGGTAGAGATGAGGACAGTAACTGAATTCAAAAAAGCATGGGACCAACACAGAGGATCTCTAAAGGTAAAAAGTGGACTGTTGTAGTTGTTGATATGGAAGGACAGACTAGATAGGCCATGTGGTCTTTTTCTGTCATCATGTTTCTATGTTTCTAGAAGGGCAGACTAGATGGATCATATAGTCTTTTTCTGTCATCATGTTTCTATGTTATAGGCCCCCCTTATAAGAGGCTTGGAGAGGCTGTAATGTCATTTTAGAAACCTTATTCGTGATTTGGATGTCCAAAAATGTGCATGTCAACCTCCAGATCATGGGGATGTCTGCAAAGATTTTAAAAGCCAATTTTAGAGAGGTCCCTGGTGCGCACATGTCTAAATATAGCAGTGGGCTTGGTGAACTTAGACATGCATGCCTGATTTCAGAAATGGCTGGCATGTTTAGGCCCCTACCCAACTCTGTACCTAATCCATGGCACAACTAAGCATTGGAAAAGTGCTCATTTTGCTGGTATATACCCCAGAGGGTGTAGAGGAGATAGTACTCTGGTGTTCCCAGTACTATCCACAGTTACAACTATCTTTCACAGGAAATGGGACCACCTGCATTGCAGTACTCTTTCTGCCACTTGCAGAATGTCCATCTGGGAAGGCTTCCCCTTTCTAGAATACTGCCACGGAAACATCTATGTAGATGTCCCTGATGACGTTAATATTGGGAACACCCACGTTTCTGAAATCGTGCCTGAAGTTGGATGGGATCAGTCTTTTTGAGCACATTTTCACATGCATGTCATTTCTAAAACAAGCCTTCATGTTTTCCTAGCCCCAGATGTGATACCCCTTGCCCCCCCACCTCCCAACTTTGATTCAAACTGGCAGGCAGCACTGCTATTTACTCTGCCTGCCAATCTGGCTCTTGGGGTTTCCGTTTAATTTTTATCTGCATATTTCATTTATTAGATTTTGGTTGCATATTCTATTTTTGTTGACAGTCAGTCTGTGTTCTGCACTAAAGAAAGAGAGAAGGTAATCTGTTTGTAATTAATGTTTACATAGGATCAATCTGTAGTAATTCAACTTGTTCAGTTCTCCCAATAGGTGTACTGATGTTCTCATGCCCATTGTGGTGCCGCCTTTTCCTTGGCTGGCCCTTGTTCTGTGACTCCTGGAAGTTAGTGCGTTTGGCTTGGCTGATTTGCTCTATAGGCTTAAAGAGGCTTTCTTTAGAGTTTTGATAGTAGTTCACAATATGCCTTGCACCGGAGGGTGTCTGTTAATAAGCATTGGTATAGCTAAAACAGATAATACATATTTCAAACATTTTTGGTAACTCAGCAATAAACCAGAGGCCAGCAGATCTAAAGCCTAGTAACTATTTAACAATCTCTAAGAAGAACTAATAGAAAAAAACATTTAATGGTTTCCAGTAACCACAGGATTTGTTACAGTGCTGCTGAACACTGTGGGACAAAACTGTTAGCTTTATTTAGTTTCACATGTCATTTGTGGAATTTTACATTTAGTTTTTATTTTGTTTTAAAATTTGTTTGGGAGAAAATGTCATTATAGTGCTTACTATCCCTTAATAGTGTTCCTTATCATTCAATAGAGCAGATCAAATCGGTGGAGGGATTGCACTCTATGTTAGAGAGGGCATTAAGTCACAAAGGATTAAGGTTTTCCAGGAAATAAAATTCATTGTAGAATCTCTATGGATTGAAATTCCATGTAAAAAGGGGAAGGGGAAGGCGATGGCAGTGGGGTGTTCTATCAACCGCCTGGCCAGAATGAACAAATGGACGATGAAATGCTCAAAGAAATCAGGGAAGCTAACAAATGTTACAGCAGAGTAATAATAATGGGGGATTTCAATTACCCCGGTATTGATTGGGTCAGTGTCAGGCAGGACATGCTAGGGAGATAAAGTTTCTAGATGAAATAAATGACTGCTTTTTGGAGCAACTGTTTTATGAATTGACCAGAGGGGAAGACATTTTGGACCTAGACCTTAGTGGAACACCAGATCTGGTGCAAGAGATAAGGGTGTTAGGGCCACTTGGCAATAGTGATCATAGCATGATCACATTTGATTTAATAAATGGAGGAGGGAGGGTAAGGAAATTCACAGTACTACCTTTTAACTTTCAAAAGGGAGACTATGATAACATGAAGAAAATAGTTAAGAAAAAACTAGAAGGAGCAGTTGCAAAGGTTAAAGACTTACATTAAGCTTGAGTGTTGTTTAAAAATACTATCTTGGAAGCCTAGATCAGCTGTATTCCACGCTGTAAGAAAAGTGGAAGGAAGTCCAAAAAACTGCCAGCATGGTTTAAAGATGAGGTCAGAGAGGCTGTTGTTGCCAAAAAAGCATCTTTCAGGAAATGGAAAAAGGAGCAAAATGAGGAAAACTGGAAACACAAGCACTGGCAAGTTAGATGCAAGGCATTGATAAGGCAGGAAAAGAGAGAATTTGAAAAGAAGCTTGCTGTGGAAGAAAAAATGCATAATAAAGACTTTTTCAAGTACATTTGTAGCAAAAAACCTGTGAGAGAATCAGTTGGACCTTTAGATGATAGAGGGGTAAAAGGGGCATTAAGAGGGAACAAGGCCATAGCGGAGAGACTGAATGAATTCTTAGCTTTGGTCTTTACTGAGGAAGATGTACTGATGTTACCCATGACTGAAATGGTATTTAAAGGTGATGCTGTGGAAGAATTAAAAGAAATATCGATACATGGGAAGATATATTACAACTATTTGATAAACTGAAGAGTAGCAAATCACCTGGACCGGTTGATATACATCCAAGGGGGTTGAAAGAACTGAAATATGAGATTGCAGACCTACTATTTAGTAATCTGTGAACTATCATTAAAATAATCTGTAATACCTGAAGATTGGAGGATGGCCAATGTAATGCCAATTTTTAAAAAGGGTTCCAGGGGTGATCCGGGAACTATAGACCAGTGAGCCTGACGTCAGTATCGGGAAAAATGGAAGAAACCATCATAGAAAACAAAATTACTGAACATGTAGAAAGTCATGGCTTTAACAACCAACATTGCTTTAGCCAAGGAAGATCTTGTTTTACTAATCTGTTATGTTTTTTTGATAGTGTGAACAAACAGGTAGACAAAGGTGAGTCAGTTGATATAGTGTATCTGGACTTTCAGAAAGCCTTTGACAATGTCCTTCATCAGAGACATTTGGCAAAATTACAAAGTCATGGAATAGAAGGCAGTGTACTATTGTGGATCAGGAACTGGTTAAAAGATAGAAAGCAGAGGGTAAGGCTAAATGGCCAGTTTTCCCAGTGGAGATAGGTGAATAGTGGAGTACCCCAGTGATCCGTGCTGGGTCTGCTGCTTTTTGACATATTCATAAATGACCTGGAAATGGGAACAAGTGAGGTTATCAAATTTGTAGATGACACAAAACTATTTAAAGTTGTTAAAACCCATGAGGATTGTGGAAAATTGCAAGAGAATCTTGATAAATTGGAAGAGTGGGCATCCAAATGGCAGATGAAATTTAATGTGGACAAGTGCAAAGTTATGCACCAATGAAAGAACAACCCAAATTATGGTTGCACGATGCAAGGAACCACCACCCAGGAAAAAGATTTAGGCACCATCGTGGATAACATGTTAAAACCCTCTGTCCAGTGTGCAGACGTGGCCAAGACAGCAAATGGGATGCTAGGAATCATAAGGAAAGGAATGGAGGATAAAACAAAGGGTATTATAATGCCTCTGTATTGTTCCATGGTGTGACCGCACCTTGAATATGGTGTGCAATTCTGGTTTGCCATATCTTAAAAAGTATATAGCGTTATTAGAAAAGGTACAGAGAAGAGCCACCAAAATGGTAAAGGGGATGGAAGGATACTCCTATGAAGAGAGGCTAAAAAGGTTAGGGCTCTTCAACCTGGAAAAGAGACAGCTGAGGGTAGATACGATAGAGGTCTATAAATTAATGAATGGCATGGAACGGGTAAACATACAGTAGATCAATTGTTTATGCCATCAAAATATGGAAAGATTAGGGGGCATACAATGAAGCTACAGGGTAACCTATTTAAGGCTAATAAGAGAAAACAGTTTTTTATTCAACATGTAATCAAGCTCTGGAATTTGCTACCTGAGGATGTAGTAAAAGCTGTTAGTGTAGCCAGATTTAAAAAAGGTTTGGACAAGTTCCTGGAGGAAAGGTCCATAAACCTTGATGATATGAAGTGTCTGTGACACTTGCAATGGTTTATAGTGTTGTTGCCTCTTTTAATAGGTTTAATTGAAAATGGATGGAAAGCTCATACATTCTTAAATAGCTTTTCACATAATTGAATGGGAACAAATGGGATGGATTCATGAATGATTTAGTCTAAGAAGTTGAAACTATTGGGCTTCGGGAACAAATACTAACCAAAAAAAAATCTTTGCCATGTATATCCCTGGTGGATAGTAGTGGTGGTCAGTTGAGAATGCATATGTTCAGCACTGTGGAGAGTGTAACAGGGGTTGTCAATCCAGTCCTCAAAACACACTTGGCCAGCCAGGTTGTCAGGACAACCACAATGGATATGAATGAAAGAGATCTACATACAGTGCACGCACATCTCTCTCATGCATATTTATTGTGGTTATCGTATTAGAAGCAAGGTAGAAAAACATGCAAAGTGGAAGTAAAACAATAAATCTTTATTGAAACATGATGGTTTCACCCTATATGGCTGTGTTTTGGCTAAAGCCTTCATCAGGTGCATAGGAAACTCAAATAAAATATAGTTGAAAATTTGCCCACACAACCAGCAGGAAAACTATTTGGTAAAACTTTAGGTAAAATATATGCAAATTAATGCATATAAATCAAAGAAAAACCAATAAAACAATAAATTAAAAAAAGATAAATGTAAAAAAATTAAAAAAATACATGCATATATATGTAAGAGAAGAGGTGGTAAAAAACATGACCTCATGATATTATAAATGAAGGGATAGAAATATCATATTTATTTATTTATTTAGCTGCATTTATATCCTGCTTTTCACCGGGTCAAAGCAGTTAGACAAAAAATGGGAGAGGGGGGACAATAATCAACATTACAATAAAAAGAGTCTCATCATATAAAAAAACGACTAGAAAAGAATGAACCCATGAAGGGGCATCAAAGACAAATAAATTATAAACAATAAAAGTGGAAAATTTTTAACAGACAGATGGAAGATCTTTTAGTGCCTAAAAACTGGAGTGCATAGAAAAAACACAGTTCACTAATGAGAATAAACATACTCAGTGGTGACATAAAGGAACCATGGATGTAAAATACAAAAGACAGAAGACAATGCCACTAAAAATGATACTAAAAGACAATTGTGGTCAACATTATTGGCACCCTTGCATTTTAGGTATGTTGTGTACAATATTTTGAGAAATGATTGGAAATATTCCAACAGTATGTCATTGTAATATTTTTAATAGTATGTTCAAAGGTATACAACAAAAAAGATGTCTGTGCAACCTAGATGTAGTAATTTCTGAGAAAAAAAAATATAACCTGGACAGGACTAATGGCACCCTTCACTAATATTTGGATACACAACCCATGGCAGTAATGACAGCCTCCAAACATTTCTTGTATCCATCTTTAAGTTTCATACAGCTGTCTGCTAGCAGTTTCTCCCACTCTTCAACTGTGATTTGTACCAGCTCATGAATGTTTCCAGGATTCCTATTACCAATAGCAGATTTCAGCTCTTTCCAAAGGTTCTTGATTGGATTGAGATCAGGACTCATTGCTTGCCAGTTTTAACCATTTTATGTACTTTTGGGTGTATGTTTTGGGTCATTGTCCTTCTTCCCCCCCCCCCCGCCCCATCCGACCCCCGGTCTGTGCAAAATCATATCCAGGGAAGTTATTCCACCTCGGAGGTGGAATAACCTCCCCGGACATTTTGCAGGCCCTGGACGTACAGGGCCTACATTAGAATTGGCCATGTACGTCCAGTGCCAGTGACCAACCACTGCCTGCCCAGAGTCTGTCCGCAGGCTGCCCATTCCCCATCCCTGTCTAACTTGCCCACAAACCAGCAGGAAAACTATTTGGGGACAGAAGCCACAAATAGCGGGGAATAACCCCCTTATTTTCTTTTTTCTCCCTCTGGTTTTCTCTATCTCCATAGGATGTGGTTATTTATCCCCCTTCTGAGTCAGTTCCGGATAGCGTTATCGCATACAAGTGCCTATGAATGGGAGCCCTTATCCTACAACTGTGCTGAGTAGTGTCTTTGGGACACTACTATGACATATTGTGTCAGACCCATTGTTTTTTTCCTCTACACTAGCGCACTCTGGGTACAGATGGGCCTGCCAGCTTTCCCGCTCAGGACCTCCAGCCCAATTGGGGCTGTGGGAGGAGGAGGAGCCACACTCAAACAGAAGCCACCGTCGGCGGGATCAGCTGAACAGCCTGCAGCCATCTTCTGCTCCCCCGATCGGGGTCGAGCACCTGAGCGGGCCTGCCAGCATTCCTGCTCAGGACCTCCAGCCGAATCGAGGCTGTGGGAGGAGGAGGAGCCACACTCAAACAGAAGCCGCCGTCGGCGGGATCAGCTGAACAGCCCGCAGCCATCTTCTGCTCTCCCGATCGGGGTCGAGCACCTGAGCGGGCCTGCCAGCTTTCCCGCTCAGGACCTTCAGCCCAATCGGGGCTGTGGAAGGAGGAGGAGCCACACTCAAACAGAAGCCGCCGTTGGCGGGATCAGCTGAACAGCCCGCAGCCATCTTCTGCTCCCCCGATCGGGGTCGAGCACCTGAGCGGGCCTGCCAGCTTTACCGCTCAGGACCTCCAGCCCAATCGGGGCTGTGGGAGGAGGAGGAGCCACACTCAAACAGAAGCTGCCGTCAGGTGGCCCGCGCCTGAGGGCCTCGCCAGAGGGCCCTTTGGCGGGGACCAAAAGCAGTCCGGAAAGCTGAAGGAAAGGCAATCCCAGAATAGATCCTTCAGAAAGATAAGCAGGTACTCCACCCTGGATCTTGTTCCAAAGCATTATTCATACTTCAGACCCTGCCCAACGGGTCTTTGCTAATTATATTTCAATCCGGTCGCCCGACTAAACTTCATAACAACACTAATTATCATTGTGTTAATATTTATTGGTTGTCACTTGACTGCTTAATTGTATGCCCGTGTATATACCTGCTTTTCGCTATTCACAGTATTGCCTGTGAATTATACATGTCCTCTGATCTGTATCCTAGCCATATGTTTGTATGCTTATCAGAACAAACACCTTTACTCCATGACTGTTAACTATATACCTATGACGCTTCCCTGACTGCATGTTAAACAGCTAATTATCTTCGGTGTTATTCTTCCAGTCAAATTGGTGCACCTACCAGCCTGCTATAATAGCATTATTTAAACAACTGACCCACCCACACTTTACCTTCCAAACACGCACAATTGAAGATTCCAAATGGCCTTCCACTTCATTGCCTTGGTCAGTTTTTACCTTCTCTCAGCTTGGCTCGGGAACTCCCTTGCCCTATCCCCCTCATCCAAGCAAATCCCAATCCTTCAGAGTCATGGAAGAAGATGGTCAGGGGCCCCCTATCATTATCCAAAAGGTGAAGCTCACACGCGTCACTCTCACTTGCTGCACATCGCACTCCAACAATCTAGGAAAACTAAACAAGAGGAATCCCCTCATTCTCTAAGCCTAAAATGTGCCCTTATAAATGCACGTTCAATTCATAAGAAATGGCCCGTCATCCCAGACATAATTTCCCTCCATGATCTGGATATACTCATGATCACTGAAACCTGGCTATCATATGAGGACAATGTCCTCCTCAATCAATTCCTACCCTCCAACTTCTCTATTCACACACGACATAGAGAAAATAAGAGAGGAGGAGGAGTGCTCATACTCACCAAGACAGACCTTCATTTCCATATGACTGATTCCACTAGCACAAACAACTTAGATATAGTAATATTGCAAACGAACAGTGCTCTATCAACCTGATATACAGAGCCCCCTCATCCTCCCCGGACGATCTCCCTACTATTTTAGACCTAGCTGCCAACATGCACAATCCCAGTACACCAAACTGGATACTGGGAGACTTCAATCTCCCATCTTATACTGGGAGACTTCAATCTCCCATCTTTGCATCACAATCAGGCTTCCGCCCTCCTTGATGCCATCGAGGATCTGGGATACAAGCAAATAATCAAGGAATCTACACATATAAAGGGAAATATTCTTGACATGGTGTTCACTCCACTGTCAGTCTTTGATCCAAGCCACGACCTTGTGATATCTGTTACCTCTGTACCTTGGTCGGACCACAAGCTAATCAACTTCCAGATACCCATTAACAACAAGCAACCACAGGATAACAGAAGATTGAGCAGCACATCAAGAGCGTCAACAAGAAGTTTTCGACCGTTTGGAGGCGGAGCCTGATGTCCAACGGGGTAGACGCCTGGTGCTGAAGCTCCCGAGAGGCCTACACAGAATCCTGACTAAACTCCTGCAAAACTTCACTATTTTGCTTTAAAATCGCCGGGGCGCATCGGAGGGATGGCGGGACCTAAACCACAGCGCCTAGATTTCGGCTCCCCCACTTCGTCGCACGGCAAACGCTCCAAAACGGAACTGCCTTCCCCGCATAAGATGGCGCCGCTCTGTGAGAGCCCTGAAATGCAGCGGGTGATACTCGAGGAGATTCGTGGTGTAAAGGAACTGGTACAATCCAACGGAGAAGCGATCCGCGCCATGCGTGAGGACCTTACCATGATGCAGGAAAGGCTCGAGGGCCTCTCGTTGCGCCAAGACAAAATGGCGGAGACTCTTGAATGGCACGCGGTGCGAATGGGGAAGATCGATAAAGCTGAACGCCAGATTTTGCTCCTTCAAAAGGAACTTGAAGATAGCAATAATAGAGCTCGTCGCAATAACATTCGACTCATTGGAGCTCCAGAGGGCGTAGAAGCAGGAGATCTGCGGGAATATCTGGGCAATATTCTACCCTCTCTATTGAAGACGACGTTTCTTAAGGACCTGGAGATAGACCGGGCACATCGTGTCCCCACTAATATGGCGCTCAACCGGACGACTCCCAGGCCCATCATTTTTCGGCTACTGCGCTATCAACAAGCTGAGCAAATTCTGGCTGCTGCCCGGGCTAATCATCACCTCGAGATAGATGGGCATAAAGTGTCTTTCTTCCCTGATCTCTCTAAGCCCACGATGGACCGCCGAAAGAAGCTTCTTGCTTATCGCCCTCGCCTTCAGCAACTGCAGGCCCGATTTGGTCTCCTGTATCCGGCAAAGCTACGCGTTACGCTGCATAACCATACCAGGACCTTCGAGGATCCTGACCTCCTCGCTGCATTTTTGGACTCTAAAGAAGCTGAACTGATGCGTTGATGTTACCATCAAGCTGTGTTGCTGTTCAAAGCTCTCTTAAATCTCTACCTCATTGGGGCCTATCGCAGTGATTTCGCTGCGGACGCGGTTGGACTGCTCTCCTGACCTACTTCTTTGAACCGCCATCCTGCTTCTCTGCACCCTTCGGTGGCTCCCGGGACTTGTTCCTGCTGCAGGGAGTATGGCCAGTATCGGGCCTTCTCTGGGGCTTCCCCCCGCAGACTCATGGTCGCCAGTAATAGTTGGGGTTTTGCTTCTTCTCCAGTGCACTTCGGTGCCTGTCTCTTTTTTTTTGGGGTTATTTATGCTTTCTACCAAAAGTTTATTATTTCATGTCGTGTGTACAGTCATTTGCTACCAATATGCATAGTTTAGGGAATAATGTGCAACTTCATGTTCTCTCAGAATTTTGTATATTACTAGATGGCTTTCTGTAAGCTCTTATCATTGAATGTCAAAGGTATCAATAGTCCAATCAAAAGGAAGAAAATTCTTAGCTATTTGAATACTGAGCATGCTGATTTAGTACTGCTTCAAGAAACGCATTTAAATGCTAAAGAAACACTAAAGCTTAATGTCAAGCCTTATGCTGTTGTGGCGTATTCTCCCGCTGTTGCTAAACGCTGTGGTGTTGCCATACTTGTTAAGAAATCCCTGCAGGCCACCGTGCTAGATATTAGCTCAGATAATGAGGGTAGATGGGCTCGCGCTCATCTCAAAGTGGGGGATCTAGAATTCACGTGTATTTGTATTTATGCTCCAAATGTTGACAATCCTGGTTTTTTTGCTAAAATTGCACAAGCTGCGCAAGCCTCCGCTCATACCCCACTAATACTGGGAGGAGACTTTAATCAGGTCCTCGACCCTTTGGTGGATCGGCAGCCGCCTAGAACCTGTGGTCCACCCAAGAGTCTCTCCATACTTACAGCTATGATCGCTGATTTGGCTTTGGTGGACATATGGAGGTTATTGAATCCTTCTGATTTGGATTTTACCTTTTTCTCCGCTCCTCACCAATCACAATCCCGAATAGATTTTTTTCTTTTATCTAAAACATTGGTATCGCAGATTGGTATGGCTAAGATTCACCCCTTGCACATTTCAGACCATGCTGCCATATCTTTTACGATACACACTGCTGCGCAAAATGCAAGTCCCCGAGCATGGTCTTTTGATAGGTCTCTCCTAGACCAACAGGATTTTCAAACTGAAATACGGGCTGCCATACAAGATTACTTTCATTTTAACTCTCCCCTTGACACAACGAACTGGGCCTGGTGGGAGGGTTTTAAGGCGTCTATTCGAGCCACGGTGACTAGTTATCAAATCCGTCTTGGGAAACAAAGAAGGCAACAATTGGTGATCCTTGAACAACAGATACAGGCTGGTGAACGTATTCTTACGTCCCGAACAGACCCATGTGTTCTGCTTCGTTTGCAACGTCTCCGTTTTCAGTACAACAAGATTTTGCATAATGCCGCTGTTAGAAATATAGCATCCCAGCAGGGATTGTATTACCGGGAAAATAATCGCGCTGGTAAACTACTAGCTAATGCTTTGAAGGGGAAAAAAGAAGCCAAACGGGTAGCAGCTCTCCGAAGCCCATCTGGGAATGGCCTTGTCACAAAAGATCATGAGATTTTAGAGCTTTTTCGCGATTTTTATGCTAGCTTGTATAAATCTGAATGTGAGTTTGTTCCTGAACATTTCGACCGCTTGTTAGCTGGTGTACAGCGTCCTACTCTCTCGGCTGAGGAATGCACGGCCCTTGATCATTCGTTTACTCTTGTGGAAATACAGGATGCAATTAAAAGATGTGCCTCCGGCCGTGCTGCGGGTCCAGACAGCCTTCCGGCTGAGTTCTTCAAAACTTTCAGCTCTGATCTGGCCCCGTTTTTGCAGCAATACTTTACTACCCTAGTAGCCGACGGATCCTCCCTTGGTTCCTTTTCAGAGGCCAACATAGTGGTCTTTGAGAAGGAGGGGAGAGACCCACACCTGACAGCCAATTACCGACCCATCTCCCTGCTTAACGCAGATTATAAAATCTTCGCCACTATTCTTTCTACTCGGCTCTCTCACAAAATGACCACTTTAATACATCCAGATCAATGTGGATTTATTCCCGGCAGATCAACTGCTGATAATGCCAGGACTCTTTGTCATGTACTAACTAATATGGCCTCCCACGATCGTCCATTGGTTGGCCTTTCCCTAGATGCCGAAAAAGCCTTTGACCGGCTAGAATGGCCATTCCTATTTGCGACCCTCCGTTGGTTTGGTTTCGGCGATAATTTTCTCCGTTGCCTTCAAGTGCTATACTCTCAACCAACTGCTAGTGTCTGTGCCAACACATTGAAGTCCCAGCCATTTTTACTGCAAAGAGGCACCCGTCAGGGGTGCCCACTTTCCCCCTTACTTTTTGATCTTGCGTTAGAACCCCTAATCCTGTTAATCCGTCAGTCTCCACATATCCACGGCGCTCCCTTTCCCCGTCGGGATATAAAAGTCTCAGCGTATGCAGATGATCTTATGCTTTTTGTTTCCTTAGACTCCGTATCTGTTGTTCTGGATCTAATTGACCGCTATTCTCAACTTTCAGGTTACAAAATTAATTGGACCAAATCAGTCGCCTTTCCCCTAAACCACCAGGTTCACCAAGCAGACTTGCAAACCTTTCCTTTTGTATGGCAGCCCCGTATGGTAAAATATTTAGGGGTACATTACTGTTATCCTCTCGAAGAAACCGTCGCTTTTAATGTCAAAAATTTAATCACCAAGGTCCGTGAGCTCACCCAACGTTGGTCTCCACTTACTCTTACGTGGTGGGGCCGTATGGATACCATAAAGATGATGATTGTTCCCAAGGTTAATTATGTCTTAGAAATGTTACCGTGCCTTCTCCCTCGACACACCTACAAAGATATCGAGGGCCTGTTGATCAGATTTTTGTGGCAGAACAAACCGCCTAGAATAGCGAAACATAAACTTCAGTCAGATAAGGAACATGGTGGGATAAGATTTCCTGATTTTTTCAACTATCACCTCTCTTTTCTTCTCAAACAGGGTGCCCGTTGGTTGGACGCTTCTTTCCCATCCAGACCAATATGGTTAGATATAGAAGAAGACCTCTGTAAGCCCATTCCACTTAGCTATCTCCCTGGAATGACTTTCCCACTGGATGCCCACTATCCACCAATGCTCCTGGATACACTTCGCTCCTTCAATGTTCTCATCAGCTCCCTAGATTCCCTAGCTTGCCCACTAGATAGGCTTCCAATTTGGCATAATGCTCGATTCCAAATTCAACATAAGCCGGTGGCCTGGAGTCCCTGGTATTCCAGAGGCATCTGGACTCCCAATCAACTGTTTCACAATGCTCGCTGGAAATCCATTAATGAGCTCCATTGTGAGTTTGGCCTTCCTTCTAAATACTATTTTCAACTGCTTCAGTTGCAGCACTGTCTCAAGAGTGCTGGGGTTTTTCCCCCACTAACTCCTCATGACCAAGGGATAACTGAGGTGGTCTCCTTTATTGGGGCTCAGTCCGGTGTTGCTTCCACCTTTTATAAAACTCTTTGTGCTCCTCAGAATGCTGTCCCCCCTTCTGCACAGCAGACTTGGGAGCGAGAATTGGGTGTAACTCTAACCCCTGAACATTGGAACCTCTTCTGGAGCAAAGTGGTTCGTGTTTCCCGCTCGGCTTCCTTAACCCAGACGCTTTTCTTCTTTGCCCATCGCTGTTTCTATACCCCTGATAGACTGGCCAAATGGACTTCCACTCTGAGTAATCAATGTTGGACTTGCCATGCAGCTACAGGCACCCTCACTCATGTCATGTACGAATGCCCCGCACTACAACACTACTGGAGCCGGGTCTGGGGTCGTATTCAATCTATCTTACACTTTACTGAACCACTCTCCTGGAAAATAGTGGGACTCCGTTCTGCAGCGGGCATCCCCTCTCTCCCGAAGTCTGCTTACTTCCTCCTTGACTTTCTAATGGGTATTGCCATATCGTTAATCATGAAATATTGGAAAAATAGCTCTTCACTGAGTCCTCTAGAATGGTGGAATTGTGTCTGTCTATATAGTAAGTTTGAACAAATTCCTCGTAGGGCTACCCCTTCCCTTCAGGCCCGCTACCAGGTGTCTAAATGGAAATTACTCACAGATTTCGTGCAGTCGGCCAAATGCTCGCACTTGACTGTCTAGTTATATCTCTCTCTTGATCCATAGTATATCATGACTGTTATGTTTATGTTCTAACATAATTGCTATGGACCCCATGCCTGGGTTAATATCTTTTCTTTTCTTTTTTTTTTCATTATCTAGAGAAGAAGCATAGGGGGGGAGGGTTGATGGGGTTATTTTCCGGTTTATTCCATTTTATTTTGATGCAATCATCCTTGTTTTATTACTGTGTGTATTGTTATTGTTATAAAATGAAAATAAAAGTTTAAAAAAAAAAAAAAAAAAAAGAAGTTTTCGACCGTTCAACAGAGATCTCATCCTGTCTGAGACCCACCCTCTCCTCAACGACACAACTCTCAACCTCAAAAATTTGATCTCCTCCTGGAACAGCAACCTTAGCGCAATTGCACAACGACCACACACTAATAACACCCCAAGGAAAAGAAACTCTGCTCCATGGTTCTCCCCGGATCTGCGGTCTTCTCTTACACATTTGCGAAGACTTGAGAGACGATGGCGCCGATCATTCTCTATAGAGGATCAAACCGCTTACAAACTCCACTTATCAATTCACCGAGAAACAATCACAACCAAAATGAAGCAATTTCACACCGACACTCTTAAAAGAGCACTGAACAAACCACGTGATCTGTTCAATTTAATCAAAACTCTATCGAAGGAACCATCTCCCGAGCAGCATGATGAGATTCACCCGCAAAAATTTGCCAACTACCTACAGTCTAAACTACTCCAAACAGATAAGGTCTCAGCAGCCACCGCACAAGAGCCAACCTGCCTAATGTCCTTATCTATGTTCGCCACACCATCCACAAAATACATTGAGGACACCATCACGTCTCTCAATACCACCACGGCTCAAACTGATCCTTGCCCAGCCTTTTGGATAAATGAGCTACGCAGTGAGTTCAGTCCTTTCATTATGAGACTTATGAACCTATCATTCACAACCGGATCTTTCCCCACAGCTCTCAAACATACATCCATTAGACCTCTTTTAAAAAAACTCCAAACTAGACCCCAGAAGGTCGACTCATACAGACCCATAGCCAGTATACCTCTCCTAGCTAAGATAATTGAGAAAGAGGTACAAAGGCAAATCCAAGATCACATAGACTCCGCTGCCCCTCTAGACCAGTGCCAACATGGTTTCAGAGAGTCTCATGGCGTGGAAACCCTCCTTACCACCCTCTTCAACAATATAATCTCAGGTATCGACAACATCCGTCAAGGTTTTGTGCCTATCTTCTTAGACATCGCTGCAGCATTCGACTCAGTAAGTCACAAACTTCTCCTGGGGCGACTAAAAGAGAAGGGCTTCTGCGGCACCACACTCGAATGGTGTAAGTCATATCTGGCTGGAAGATTGCAACATGTAAAATCCGGAGCAGTAGAATCACAACCTTTCCATCAAAGGCAAAGTGTACCGCAAGGTTCCTCTCTATCATCACTCATGTTCAACATATACATTCAGCCCATCTGCAATATCATCAGATCTTTCAATGTGAACTGTTTGATATATGCAGACGATATACTGCTCTACATGCCGTTCTCTACAGATCAAATGGACCTTTCCCCTCTGATAGATTGCTTTGACGCAGTTTCCAAATGGCTCCAATCTCAAAACCTCTGTATTCAACACAAGAAAACAGAGGTGCTCTTCATCATGAGGGACAACAGTTTCACTCCACCACCCCATGTAAAAGTTAAGGAAGCAGATCTGCAAGCAAAAGCCACAATACGATACCTTGGGGTCACTTTGGACCAACGTCTTGATATGAAGGTACACATAGGTAACATAGTAAGAGCAATCTACTTCAAGATCCGAACGCTCAGGCATCTGCGTTCCTTATTAGATCCAGGTGACTTCCGGACTATATACCAAGCACTAATCTTACCTCACTTCGACTATGCTAACTCCATCTTACAAGGCCTCCCACAATCTACCTTGAACCCGCTACAACTCGCCATGAATGTCGCAGCAAGGGTCCTTCATGGGGCCTCTAGGAATGACCATGTGACGCCTATCCTGAAGCAGCTTCACTGGCTCCCCATACATGGAAGGCTTGCTTTCAAGACCTTACTACTGACCTTCAAGGCCGTCAATGGTCTTACATCCTTCTCACTTACAGAGCTCATTCACGCCGTTCCACCTAACAGATCCAGAAGACCAACAACAATAAACTCTCTAATAATTCCGAAGGCCTTAACAAAATGCACCCTGACAACAGCAAACAGGGCTTTCAGATTTTGCGCCTTAAGATGCTGGAATGCCCTACCATCCAACATTCGTGCTATAGTTGACCTAGCTCAGTTCAGGAAAGCGCTCAAATATCACCTGTTCCTCAAGTATTACCCAGACAGTTAGACGCCTAGCTAACCCCACCAAAGAAAGTAACTACACGATACTTACTAGAGCTTTGTCATAACGCCTGTTTGTAGATATTACATGTAAATAGTTCCTCTATGTTATCCAAGTTTGTACACCTGTTCTCTGTAAAACCGAACAGCCTGTTCTTCTGGTCTTTTTGTTTCATGTAAACCGCGCTGATGTCGAATAGTGCGGTATATAAGAGATTGTAATAAATAAATAAAATTGATATTTAAAGGGGAATCCTTGTTCCTTTACTCTCCTGAAGTACAGTACCCTTCTGTGCCTGTCTACAGTTATATGACCCCCAATAATCCTTGCTCCTATTTTCGATATATGTAATTTGCAATAGGTTTGTTGACCTTTGTGTTTTGACATATATATCTTGTGCATATTCATATTTCATCACATGGGTATAATGAATATGAATTATTTTGGTATCATTTATAGTGGCATTGTTCTTCTGCCCTTTGCATGGATATTTTGGCTTGGGCATCCATGGTTCCTTTATGCCACCACTGATTAAGTTTACTCTCATTAGTAAACTATGTTTTTTTATGCACTCCTCTTTTTGTTGTTCTAAAAGATCTTCGTCTGTACTGTTAAATATTTTCCACTTCTATTGTTTATTATCTATTTGTCATTAGTACCCCTTCATGGGTTCATTCTTTTCTAGTCTGTGTTATTATATGATGAGACTTGTTTTATTGTATTGGTGTAATATATATTGTATAATATTTTCTATCCCTTCTTTTATAATATCATAGGTTATGTTTTCAGCACCTCCTCCCTCACATACATATACATGTATTTAAAAAAAAAATTAGTGTATCTTTTTTTACATTTATTATTTTATTAGTTTTTCTTTAATTTATATGCATACTTTACATATATATATATTATCTTAAGTATTAATGCATGTTTCTATTTTTGAACTATATTATATTTTAGGTTTCTGACGAAGGCTTTAGCTGAAACATGGCCATGTAGGTTGGGATTAACAATGCTTCAATAAAGATTTATTATTTTACTTCCACTCTGCATGTTTTTCTACCTCACTCCTTTTCACCTTTTCCTTTTTACTATAATCTTGCCTTCATGGATCTGAAATGTTTGTTAAGTTGAATAACAGAGGTGGAAATTATGATTGTCTCCTGTTACAGGTAGAACAAAAGTGAACATTTGATTTTCAGTCTCTTGAACTGCAAATTCTAAACTACAGTGTTGAATAGAGCGTTTTTCTGTGACTGTATACACATCTGTTGGCAATGAATTTTGAGTGAAGTAGATCCTATGACTGTTTTCAAATTTATGCTATATATATACCAATAGGGTTAAAGTGATTTCATGTCTATTGGATGGTAGCATTTTGATGAAGATACACCTCATTTTATTTATACAATTATGCATATTTAAAATTTATAGCTCATGCCTTTCCAGTAGTAGATCATTGTGAGTTTACTGTAGGCATTTCCCTGCCCCAGAGAGCTTACAATCTAAGCTTGTACCTGAGGCAGTGGAGGGTTAAGCAACTTGCCCAAGGCCACAAGGAGCACCAGTGGCATTTAAACACTGGTCTTTCTGGTCCTAGGCTGCTGCCCTAACTATGTAAACAAAATGTTAGTGTGCTATATATTCCAGTCTCATGTTTATAAATCTGTGGATGTTTTTCCATTATGTTTTGATACCTTTTTTCCACTATTTTTGTTTGTCTAATACAGTGTTCATGGCTAAACATTGGCCATGTCAAACTTTTGACTTGATTTCTTCAATATTGTGCTGAAATGAATAGACCAAAGGCTATTTATTCACATTAATCTGGATTTTCAGCTCTGCTTCCCTAGCAGCTGTGCTGACTAAACAGTAAACAATTTTCATCTATACCAATCTATTAATTGAGGATAAGTATTGCACATAATTAGGCTCAAGGACTTCCTTTTGTGAGAGTATCTGTCTGCTCTTGGATGAACTGTGACTAAACATAGAAACTTGACTTAGGAATTTATTTTAACAACTTTTTATATTTACAAATGTACTTCACCTTGCCTAAAGAGGTTGGAGTATGCATGCAACACTGAGCTCCAGAAAAAATACTGGGAGTCCACCGCTGATTAATAGGCGTTAAAGGTCTTGATGTTTCACAATACCTCTGCTTTTCTGAGGTCCCATTGTCCTTCTCAATGTAAATATTTATCTCCAGGAACAAGCAGGAATGAGTCTTCACATATGGGTACGTCGGTGCCGACGGAGTCCGCGCGGGAACGCTTCCCAGCATCCAATCAGAAAGCTTTTGGAAGCATCCCAACACGCCTGCGTGCTGCCTTCCCGCCTTCCCAACTGCCTCTTCTCAGTTTTCATTTTTCCGCGGAGCCGGCAGGACGTTCTCCTGTCACCGCAGAAAATTCTTCTTTTATTTTTTAGTTTTCTTGTGGTCGCGGCTGCCTTCCCCGACGCCACCGGTACCGCCGGTGTTTCTTTTTTCTTTTCTTGTAAAATATTTTCTCTTTAAGGAATATATTTTTCTTTTTTAGTGTCTCATGGTTCTCAGGCCTTCTAGGCCTCTCCATTTTTCATCATGGAACCGCCAGCCACTTTCCTCAGGAAATGTACAAACTGTGGCGGTACAACTTTAGTTTTAGACACTCACAATTGGTGTCTAACCTGCTTGGGTCCTGACCATTTTCCTCCAGAGCCCTCGGGCACCAGTATGGTGAGAAGAAGTTTTCAACCTCAAATTCCCCTCGACACGCGGTCCCCCTCTAACTTCAGGGCACCGACCATATCTTCTTCTACACAGGATCAGGTAACCCAAAAACAGTCTGTTAATACTAGCCAGTCCTCGAGCGGCAGTTCTCATGCACAGCATAGAGATGCCTCCGGCCTTGCCCTCGAGAATCCACTTGCTTCAAAACCCCGGTGGGAGTCTTCGGCCTCCAAAGCCTGTGTGGGGTTTCAGGTTGTTCCTGAGGTTCACCCCTCACAGAACATACCTGAGCCATGTCCGGTGGTGGCATCCGCTTCGAGTGGTACCGATACCCCGGCATCGGCACTGGTGTTGGATGAAATATTCCTTACCAAGGATCGTCGTCTGGCGTCCTCGGTACCTACGGGCCCGTTGGATACGCTTCAGACTGACTTTTCAGTATCGGTATCGACACCGATACTAGTACCGATGTCGGTACCCTCCAGACGTGCATCGATAGACTCGCTTCCTTCGATGCCGAGTCTGGAATCGATTTCTAGTCTGGAGGACTGGGTACCGATTCGCCTTGGTACTGACTTCCGTCGGTACCGAAGGCTCGGTTCCGATACTTCGGATCCGCAACTCTTGGTTCCTCCGATACCGTTAGAGTTGCCACCGGCTGGTCTTCTTCCACCGGTATCAGATACGGTACCGAGATCGGTACCGATATCCACAGTACCATTATGGTCGGTACCTTCCATGCTTCTCTCATCAGGCTCGCTTCCCTCGATGCCGAGTCTGGAATCGATCCCTAGCATGGACGATCGGTTACCGACTGTCGCTGGTTCTGACCTGCAGTACCAGCGACCATCATCTAAGGATCCCATACTGCACCATTCAGGATCTTCTATTCCTATATACTGGAATAGAGCCCTCGGTGCCAACGCTAGTTCTTCATCAGATCTAGCCTTTCCAAGGGAAGATCCCTCTGGGGATCCTTCTTTCCAGACTTTCCTCCTAGATATGGCAAAATCACTTGCCATTCCTATTCCTGGACAAGAACCTACACAAGGGAATACAGAATACCTCTCTGTTCCTAGCGAAGCAAAGGAGAATATAATGCTTCCTTTGCATCATTCTTTGCAGGATCTCCTTCTACGAATGTGGGAAGCTCCTTTAAAGGTACCCCCACTTTCCAGAGCAACTGATCTCCTACATCAGGTTTAAGGTTTAAGGTTTAATCATTTGATAAAAACCGCCTTTCTGTAACAATCAAGGCGGTGTACAATAATAAAATACATAAAATACATAGAAAGTTTTTGGCCAAAGCCAGAAAAGGAAAGGAAATATACAAATTTGTAGAGGACAGATGACAAAAGTACAGGAGGTACAGGACAGGATACAAGAGGCAAATAAGTACACTAAAGGTGAACTCATACAAAAGGAGAGGGAACGTTAAATGCTTGGGAGAAGAGATGGGTTTTGAGGTTTTGTTTAAAAATGGTATATTGTGATTCCAGGCGGAGAGAGGAGGGGAGAGAATTCCAATGAGCAGGACCGGCAAAGTAAAACGTAGAGAGACAGGTAAGCTGCAGATGGGCACGGGAAGGGGAAGGAAGGGCAAGACGGTTAAGATGGAAAGAGCGAGGTGTATACCGAGGGGAATGGAAGGAAAGAAGATCAGTCAGATAAGATGGAGTACTAGTGTGGTAGACTTTGTGTAGTAGGGTCAATAACTTAAACTGAAAGCGAAATGGAACTGGCAACCAATGAAGATGGAAGAGTAAGGGAGTGACCCCCTCTCCAGGGTTTCAAAGAACTCAACTTCCTCATCATTCCATTGTAGTGGAATCAGCATTGAGGCGAGTGAAGAGTAATAAAAAGCACTCTTCTTGTCCGCCAGGTCATGAGTCTAAGACACTAGATGCCTTTGGACGTTGTGATAAGGAAGCTTATCATAGCTCAGGAAGGAGCTATAGAGAAGGTGAAGTGACTCTGAACAAGCAACCTGTCAGTTCTGGTAGAAATAAGAAAACAGAATTTTCCCATAAAAGACTACCAGTCCCAGAATGCACCAGGTTTTCATTAGAGGAGCTGAAGTGGGGAAGCGTGTGTTCAATCAGGAGGGCTATGAGGTAATCCCTAAGCACTCATCTCAAAGGGCAGGGCCTGATTCAGCACAGCTGCGCTGTGTTAGGGAGGAGCACTCATCTGAGCAGAATAAAGGTAGAGTTTATTCTACAGAGAATTATCCTTATCCTGAGAATCAGCTTGAGCTTGATCATCAGTTTCATCTGAAAGATCATCAGAAGCAGAAGCCAAACCGGACGGACAGAGAGGGAAAGAAACCCTTTGGAAGAAGGAAGAGAAAAGCCTTTGAGAGGTCTAGAAGAGTCCAGAGCAGTACGTATACTGGGAGGCATTTCAAGGGCCAGCATACACCATTGGACTGGGGAAACCCAGAGGAATGGTGCTGCAGAGCTAGGAATCTCCAGACGCTACCTGTGAGGGAGACGGCTGCACGTGGAAGGGACCCTAAGGCCCGTGCCAGAAGGTATGTGAAGAGAGATCCAGTGTCCAGGGATCTGGATTGGAAGGCTGGACATAAGAACTGGACTACATACTGGCCAGGCTATATAGAGAGGAACTCTAACAGCAATGGAAGCTCAGGTATGAACACTGATCTATGCCCTAGCTATAACCTTGAAAGACAGCAGGGAAACAAGTATTCTCCTGAAAGTGCTACATTGGGAGATTCATCTGTGCCAATCCATGATATTGAACCCATGCTTGTTGAAGAAGAGGGAATGATAGCAGATGAAGAATCTGTTTACATGGACTGCTCTCTGTCTAAATTCCTTTGGTGATTTTCTGTTATAAAGTACAGCAACCATCACAAAGAAATACAAACTTGTTCTTTAATCTACTCAGAAAAGCTCCTGTGTAGGTTTCCTAGCCACGCAGTAGAAAGCAAGCCAGCTAAGGGGTTTCAGCTGGATAACTGCTAGCAATTGAGCCTTACCTAATTGCTTGTGAGCTAGGAGAGAATCACTTCTGAATCTAGGTGGGAAGATACAAGAAGTTAACCTGAGAAGAACAGGTTTTTTTTTCTTTCTTTGTGGCTTTTGGTTTGTTGTTTGATATATGCTAAGAAAACATTAGCTAATGCCTACAGAAAAAGACCAGTTTGTACCAACCAGGTCTTATTTCTTTTGCTTTAATTGCCTGACAAGTTTAAAGGTTGTTTTCCTGATTTTGTTTTTTTTCAAGTTTAACACTGAAAGCAAGTAACCTGATTTATGTGCTACCAAGCATATCTGTGTTGGGAGAAATAACCCCATAAATAAATAAATATCTTATTGGCTTTAACACTTGAGCACAACTAAATAATTGTCAGCAGCTGTGTCTGGTGTGAATGAACTGCATTGCCCACAATCCCTTGCAAATCACATAGATATATGCACTTGCCAAGACTGTGAAGATTCTCACCCAGGCAGCCGTCTGACAACGTCAAACCTTCCAGACATCCATGCTTTCAGCAAAAATTCTCTCATATATTTTGTATATGGGTCTATCTCTTGAGTAGGTCACAAGAAAATTACATCTTTTGACTCCTTTTCTTCAAGAGCCCAAACAAGCAGACTATTCCTTACTGGTTAGTCATGCTCATAATATCTCTAGGTTTCTTAATCATGCTTCCCTAGACTCCTTTGAGTCTGTTAGCAGGACTTCTGCTATAGCTATAGGGGCACAACGTAGAGCCTGGCTCCAAGCTTCAGACTTGGACAAATGGGCACAAGAAAGACTGGGAAATACTCCTTGCACTGGAGAAAATCTCTTCAACAAGGAGTCTTTACTCCAGGTTACTCAGTTATCCACTGACATTCCTGTTTCCAGGGGCTATTCTACGCCGCCTTCTTTCCCAGTAGGTAGGAAATGTCCTACCAAACTTTCTTCCCCTAGGGGGAGAAGGTTTTGTCCATCATCTGCCCATTATACAGATGTTCCCAAACAGGGGAAACATCGCCCTGGTCTGAAGAATCTACAAACTCAACAGGGTCAACAAACCCAGCAGTCGCAGGGTTTCAAATAGATCATTGTCCCTCTTGGATGCTGGTTAGGGTAGCAGTCTGCTTCTTTTCACTTGCAGTATCTGCACTAATTTATCCTAACCTACCTAGATATCTCTTCATGAGACATCTTTTCTCTAAGAGTCTTTATGATGATCATGCCCATACTTAACAGATTTCCTCTTCCCTTGGAGGAAAGAGAGGTAACAACTATCAATAGACAGTTGTTTTTCCATGTATTGGCATGTATCATCTCACCTGTCGGAGACTTCCTCCATAATTGGTCTCTTGCAACTCTGTCTTACCTCCCTCTTACTACAACATTTAGTTTGTAAGAGTGACTTTTTTGCACGGGTAAGCCCTTATGGTCCTCTACCTGTTCTACCGGGGGATTCTCCCTTCTGGAGTTGTCTTCCCCCTTGTTACCTTAGGGCAGCTCCTCAGACAATAGGAAGTCCTACCATGTCTGTTTCTTTTTTCCAAAAAAAAAAAAAAAAGAGGAGGGAAAAGAAATTCTCCATGATTGCCCTGATAGTTGCTGCAAATTTTTCCCCTCCACTAGCAATCCTCCTAACCTTAGTGCTAAGTCCCAAACAGGGTATCAACCTCGTTTGGGAACCCTATTATCACAATTTGGTTGGTTAACTTCTATTCTTCGCCCCTTGCCCTTGGCAGAATAGCTGGTTACCTGCTGGCTTTCCACAGCCAGTTTTTCTTCTGACCAACCTGCAGCATGCTCTCTGCAACTTTACTAGAGTAGCTTTGCACTATGGGCCCTTGCTAGAGAGCATTAGTATCTTGCCTAGCAGATAACCCCAGATGCTTAAAAGGGGTTTCCCCAGTCATGTTTCATGCCTGGCAGGTATTCTCTACCCTTTCCATCTTATCTTAAAAATCTTTTGAGGCATAAGACTCAGGCCTTTCAATACGTGAAAGCCTAAAGAAGGGCCAATTCCCTAGCTTGGCCCATATCTCCTAGGGTCTCCCGTCAGAGATAAATTCTTCACTGGCAGCTAGAGGATACCTAATACCCATCTTGCCCTCATAGGCGGATCACTAGGGTATCTTCCTCCAGAGGCCTCCTCTATCCAATCTCCATACTACAATTCTGGAGATATCTGGACTTCCTGTCTGCAGACTGCCGTTATCCTCTGCTATTTTCACGTAGGCCATCCTGGTTACTCAAGAGCTCAAATTCTGCAAAGAATTAAGCCGCCTTTTTGTCAGGGACACCTTTCCTCTGACTATGCCAGTCATAACCAGGAGAAGAGGATTTTTTCATTTTATCTATTCAAGCAGTTATCAACCTTCTTGCTATTAGATAAATCTTCCTCTCGCCCTATAAAGGGGGAGGGGGTTCTCTGGACATCTCTCCATCCATATACCTGGAGACATGTCTCTATATGCCTGCCTATTCATCTAGGTATATATATATACATTAGGGTGGTCCACTGCCATAGGGGAAAAAATAAAAGTAGGAATATCTTTGCTCCCTGGCCTGATTCTGGTTCAATTTATGTAGAAAACAGTGTGTGCAAAGTTTGAAGCCAATCAAATAATATTTAGGGGTGGCTCAAGGTCCCTATCTATCAGGCCCCTGGATCCCCCCCAGGGTTCGTCAGACCACTGGGTATTATCCGCTCATAGACGGGGGTATCATGCTTGCCAAGCACTCAATGTGGTCCAGATGCTAGTAAGGACTTTGACGATGTGGGGAACATCTTACGGTGTTGCGAGACAACACCCAGAAGGAACTGGAGTTGCTCTTCTTTGGTGGTGTGTCGGCCGTTGAACTCCTCAATGAGTTTGACCCCTCGCTCAGCCACATCGTTGATCACTGGAAGATTTTTTACTTTCTTCAGACCATCTTTGAATGATGCATTCTCTTCCCAGTCTTCTGGGTCTGCATTAAGAAAATCACTGTTGATGTCGAGGTGTTTCAGGAAACGGATTGACTTGCGAGTTGCAAAAGATTCAAGTGGTGGAATCATGGAACTTTTCAATTCGACCCGCTTTGGGGGATCTTCGTCTTCGTCATCATCCTCATCGCTTTCATCTGATTCTGCCGGGATCATGGCCGACACTATGGCCCGCTTTGTCGGTGCTGAAACAGCTTTATCGAACAGTGACAGTGCCACAAGCTCCTCTGACACATACCACAAATGCTGTTGCAGTTTGTCTCTGGCCGCTCTTCCAACACGGTCATTGTGGTAAGAGTGTAGTTTCTTCAGCATCTCCAAATCTGTTCGAGGAGCAACTGCGGCATCAGGGGCAGAAAACCAGGCTTCCACATGAATCAGGATGGAGAAAATGCTCACATCACGAACACAGGACTCCTCCCGTTGGGTAAGATCTTTGAGTTGTCCTCGGAACATCCAAATCTTGAGACAGTACAAGACTTTTGCCATCCATCTGGCATGATGGAAAGCTCCGGGTTTCTTGAAATTGAAACTAGGAAGATTCCCTCCAAGGCAGACAATCGTTAACTCCAAGAATTCTAGGTAATCATCTCGGTGATTGCCCTGTGCCAACTTGGCTTCCGCAAACTTCATGATGCGATCCCTGTCAGGTTGCAGAACCTCCAAGTCTTTTCCAGTTTGATAGTTGGACTTGTCAAGGGAGCCCCAATTCTTTTGGAACCGGCAAAAGAGTTGGACATCGGGACCCGATGAAGCTCCAGAGCATGTAGAGAATACTGCACCAAGAATTATTTCGTAAATGTGATGGTGGCATGCCAAATGAAGGACTGTGCAACGGAGTCTCTGTTCTAGAAGAATGCATGCTCCTGATCGATGTCCCATGTTCGATGCAGTTGTATCAAAGCAGAAGCCTGCAACCTTTTCATCCAAACACCATTCCTGTAACAGTTCATAAACTGCTGCAGCTTGATTCTCGCCCGTTCCTGATGTCAGTTTTGGTACACCAAGAAGTTGTGTTTCTCCAGTGGAGACAGCCGTTATCAAAACTGGAAGGCGGTCAACGGATGTGGTTGAACAGAGGAGACATGGCAATAACTTGCTATCCCAATGCACAATGCATGTTTTGCCTTCGGCTTTGAATGCGTTGTGCAGGTCCGTCCATTGTTGCTGATGGTGCTTTTCTCTATGGCGCTTGATGCTGGAGCGGCTGATATTGAGCTCCCCAGGATAATGTCCCAGACTTCTGGCGCTTTCAGCTACCACAAACAGAGCATTGCAATCCGTTGTCCCATTCCGATCCAGGGCTGCTGTAAGCTCTGGGGTCCAGACATTGTTAGGTCGATACTGCTTCGTTTGTGGAGTTGCTTTCTTCTGTCCGTTATCTGAATCCGCAGATGTCGACGAGTCTTCACCTAACTCTGCTGAGGAAGAAGATCCTTCCAGCTGAACTTGGCTTGTAGTTGCATCGGCTTCGGCAACATGTTTTTGTCTGCGCCTTTTCAGTTCTTCTTCTCGCTGTTGCGATCTTGCTTCCGTGTTGGCCAGTTTCTTGTCCATCGTGCACATTGAGCCGCGGCGCCCTGGTTCTCATTGCGCTATTAAGAATTCTTTGTCTTCTTGAATATGAATTAAAGACATTGCATTGGCATGCGCCACATCAAATAGGTTTTTCATTGCAACCTGGAATTCTTTTTCATTTGCCTCTTGTTTCCCTCCTCTCCCTTTGTTTTTCTTCAAAGGTTTCCACTGATTGAACAATTTCTTTACTTTTTCTTGAATTTTGTCATTTCTTTGAACAGGAAGCCTGGCCTTTTCCCAGTAAGCTTCTACTTCACTTGTTACAATAGATGCACTTTCACTAACACCTTTGTTTAATGTCACATGGTGATGTAAAAATACACTTAACACTTGCTCCTTGCTGGGGAGCTTGGCCCCCAGAATTGTGGTGGACATTTCTTCAATGAGATAAAAACCACGTTTTTTCGCCATCTGAAAAGAATAAAGATACAAAGATAATAGTACAATGTCTTTGTCACCTCTCAGAGACGAGATTAGTTCAAATATGACGCAATCAAATGTAATCAGCGTGGAACTGAGTGGATGATACAAGATGATGCAACATTTTGTCATCTGCTCCCAGGGGGAAATCTCAAGACTTGTTGAGCCACCCCTAAATATTATTTGATTGGCTTCAAACTTTGTACACAGTGTTTTCTACCTAAATGGAACCAGAATCAGGCCAGGGAGCAAAGGAATTCAGGAATTCATTTTTATGGACCACCCTAATATACATATATACAGATATATATATATGCTGATTTATATCTATCTGTGTGTCTTCTGCCCATACATATCTCTTTATAGATATATGCATATATACCCTATATGTGTATATATTTAAATCTACATATATATATATATGTATATATATATATGTACATATATATTAATACATATAATGAGATATATTTTTAGATAGATCTGTATCCATCTACTTATCTATCTGTCTGTTAGGATCAGATATCCTAACATTCCTTTATGTTCCTGACAGATGGGCACTAACCCTATCAATGCTGTAACAGCATACCTAGGGGACTACACCTAGAACCACTCCTGTGGTAATTAACCTTTTCAGGTTAGGTACTCCTGAAGCTCTCCATGTACCTTTCTTTCCTAATTGACCTCATTTAGGAAAGACATTGTGGAGCTTCTCTTGCTCTAAAGCTTAGCGCTCCTGAGTCTGTCCTTACCTTTTTATCAGGTACAAGGGTTTCCATACCCTTTCTTCCCTACATGGACTGATTCCAGCCCCAGTCCAGTTGGGTCAGACTAAATTTTTCTCTTGGCCCTAAATTTGTACTGTTTTTGGACCAAAGCAGCTTAAGCTTTCCTTAATAGTACCCTTCTGCGTCTCCGCTGAAGCTCTACCTCTCATACTACCCCAGTTTTCCCCTGGGGCTATTTTTCTCACCCTAAAGGGTTCTGACCTCCACTTGTTTTTTGTTCTACTTTATTACCTCTACTTCTCAGTGAGATACCCCTTGAGCACATTCACTGGCTCTTCTATCAGATCCATATGTAGCTCAGTGCACTTGTGCAATGCCAACAAGGGAGACCCAGATTACAGCTCTTTTCTGTATTCAACTCCTACCCTCCATCCCCAGGATGCCTGAGGTCCTGAGGAATAGCATGGCTCGTTCTAGACTTGCAACATGCTAGGACTCCCTCCGGGCATCTGAGTTTGGGAGTCCCCATATGTGAAGACTCATTCCTGCTTGTTCCTGGAGATAGCACAGTTACTTACCTGTAACAGGTGATCTCTGGGAACAGCAGGAATAAGTCTTCACAACCCACCCACCTCCCCTAGGAGTTGCATTTCTCTATCTCTATCTTTCCCTTCCTTGCTCTCTCTCTTTCTTTGTCTCAGCTTTAAAACTTAACTGAGGAGAGGCAGTTGGGAAGGTGGGAAGGCAGCATGCAGGCGTGTTGGGATGCTTCCAAAAGCTTTCTGATTGCACACTGGGAAGCGTTCCCGCGATGACTCCGTCGGTACCGACGTACCCATATGTGAAGACTTATTCCTGCTGTTCCCAGAGATCACCTGTTACAGGTAAGTAACTGTGCTTTCTTTAAATATTATCTTGTAATTTGTGATTTTTCTTACATTTAAATAGATATTGGGTGCTTTTCTTGGTACAAAATTCAGCACCGTACACAAACAAATCATAAAATATCACATTCCATTTAAGACTAAGCAGCAGATAAATTCTTGTGCACAGTACAATACTGCAAGATGTATTTAAACAGTGTCTATTTTTAATTATGAAGTAATCATAAAATCTGCCAGTTACTGTATTTAAGAATATGTTTGAGACCCTAAGCTCTCACTCAGTACATGTGGAGCCCCATTCTAGGAGGGGGACGTCTGGGCCATCTGGCCGTTAGGTCCCAATTCTGGTCCATGGGAACTAGGCCCAAGGATGGCCGATGCCCTCCCCACAGGCACCCCAAATAGGGTTGCCAACTTTTTCACCGAGAAAAACCCGACACCTGTGGCTCGCCATGCTCCACCCATTCTCCGCCCCTAGTCCCACCCCTGCCCCGCCCCCAGCCCCACCCACAAAAATTACCGAGGATACGTGTAGGCTAACTTCCTTGGTCAGATAATAATTAAACTGGGAACCCCAAAATCCAAACATGAAATGTACAACACTGGAGAAATAAAACTATAAAGTAATTTCCTCTTGCACTAAACAAAAACGCAAAGATGTTAGCAATACACACTTCCCAGACCAGACATATTCCAGTTAATAAATTCAAAATAAAAAGTATTTTTCTACCTTCTGTTTGGGCGTTTTATTTTTCAGTTGCAATTGCTCCAGTCACTTTCTTCTGGTTTCTTCGTGTCTTCTGCGAGCTATCCATTTGTCCTTTCTTCTCTTTCAGATGTTTTCCATTCTCTCTCTATTTCTGCTTTAACATACTGATTGTTTCCCTTTTGCTCTTTCCCCCAATTCTTTCCTTATTCCTTTATCATCCGTTTAAATTTCACCCTTCCATTCTCAAGCCCCTCTTACTCTCCCAATACCCAGCCCATCATAGACTTTTCTTCCACACAAAATATTTTTTTCCCTCTCCATTCTCATTCCCCATCCATTCTAGTCCTCCCCCCAAATCAATTCCCTTATAGTTCTAGACCCACCCAGCATCCACTCCCTTCTAGTCCCATTCTCCCATGCCCCACATCAGCCCATTTCCAGTCCTATTCCAGCTCTTCATCAGCCCATTTCCAGTGCTAGCCCTCACATCACAAGCCATTTCCAGTCCTAGCTCCCCCCCCCCAATCACAGCCCATTTCCAGTCCAAGTCCCCCATCACAGCCTATTTCCAGTCCTAGGCCCCCCCACCATCACATCCCATTTGCAGTCCGAGTCCCCCCGCACCATCACAGCCCATTTGCAGTCCGAGTCCCCCCGCACCATCACAGCCCATTTGCAGTACTAGCCCCCCTAATGACAGCCTATTTCCAGTCCAAGATCCACCTTACTTCAACATAGCCCTTTTCAAGTCATTGGTACCGCCCCCCTCCCCCTAGCACTTTTCCAGTCCAGGTCCCATCCACCCCCATCACAACCCATTTCCAGTCCATGTCCCCCCCCCCCATAACCCTATTACAGTCCTGGCCCCCCCCCCCAAAACAGCCTTTTTCACTGCCATGTTCCCCCCCCCCCATAGCCCTTTTCTGGTCCAGGTCCCCTCCACCCCCATCACAACCCATTTCCATTCCCTTGCCCCCCCCATAACCCTTTTACAGTCCAGGTCCCCCCCCCCCATCACAGCCTATTTCCAGTCCAAGTCCCCCCCCCCTTAACCCTTTTCCAGTCCAAGTCCCCCCCCCTTAGCCCTTTTACAGTCCAAGTCCCACCCCCCTTTGCGCTTTTCCAGTCCAGGTCCCCCCCATCACAGCCCATGCAGTCCTTAACACCCCCCACGACCAGCATCGCGGCTGTCTGAGGCTTCAGAGGGAGCCGGGGAAGCCCGCGCGAGGCCCCGGCTCCTTCTGAACAGCCACCAGCGTGAAGAGCCTTTTCCTTCACGCTGGCATCTGTTTCTGTGAAGCCGCGAATGCTGGGAAAGGTTAAAGGGCAACCTTTAACCTTTCCCAGCATTCGCGGTTTCACAGGAACAGCCACCAGCGTGAAGGTAAAGGCTCTTCACGCTGGTGGCTGTTCAGAGGGAGCCGGGACCTCGCGCGGGCTTCCCCGGCTCCCTCTGAAGCGGAGAAAAGCCGTTTTTTTTGCTCAGGCCGCTCCCGATCTTGCGGCCAGAGCAAAAAAACCGGCTTTTAAAGGGCCGGTTTTGCCTCTGCGCCGGCAGCCGGCCTGGCCGTGGAAAAACCGGCCAGGCCGGCTGAAAACCGGCCAGTTGGCAACCCTAACCCCAAACTGCCACGGCACCAGCCCCCAATATCCTCACCACCCAATCCATGGATGGCTTCCTGCAGCCTGGATCGGATTGAGGGGACCTCCTGCACCTGGCCCCGGCTCTGTGGGTGGCTCCGCTGCCCCGATTCCCCTGAAAAACTGCTTATATCACCTCTGAGGTAGCATAAGCAGTACGGCCCACCAGGCCTGGCAGCATGTACAGGTTCGTGACCTGAATCGGCCCTCTACATGCTGCTGGGCGTACTGCCCCCACTCTGCCCCCTGACAGCTCTCCCCATCCTGAAGCAAAGGACCTATGGGGAGAGCCGGTGGGGGTATAGTGTTTAGACGGATTGCGGGGCTGCCCCGCAACCTGCTTTCTAGAATGAGGGCCTTATTCTCTTTAACAGCATCAACTGGAGAAATAATAAATGTGATCTCTGCTACTTGGGGAAATGGCCTTTATATCTAAAGTACTAGCTTACTGAGGCATGCAAAAGTCATTTTCACATTAATCCAAACACAAAACAACCTGCTGTGATAAGGTTCGGCCTTAACTCGGAAATCCTCTTCTCTCATCATGGTACTGCCAAGTCTAATTGCAAAACAACAATTATCTAATTCAAGGGCTGACTTCATTTTGAAGCTTTTTGGGATCTGTATATTGTCCATTTGGTACTTTGTTTCAAAGAGAGTTGTCAGGGCCCTTCACTAAAAAGAAAAATGTGAAGTCTGCAACAGCAAATGAGAAATGCTGCTGGCTGTTAGAAAAAGCCACAAGAAAAGTAGAGGTTTAGAAGCTACTTTTCAAAGAAGAGAAAGGAGCAGATTTCATGAGAAGCCTTTGATCAAGTCAGAACAGAATTTGGACAAATGCATTGATCATGGAAGGTACTGGAGAGATAATGTCGAGCTGGAGGTAGGGTACAAAAAGGCTGGTGATGCTAGAGACAAAATAATAAAAAAAGGCTCAGAAGGTCTGTTTTACATTCCTTCATGCCATTGGACCCTAGATGTTTAGCTTTGTATAGTTTACTTTATTGAATTTATTTTATACTGCCTTTTGGCTTTTCAGGTGCATCAAGGTGGTATACACTTAAAAATATAGAAGGGAAATTACAAGTTTTCAAAATAACAAGAGAAAAAGAAAGTAGGTAGGGACAGTAGTAGGGAAGGCTGAAAATGGGCCTCAAAAACTCTGAATCAGATCTCTTGGGCATGCAGTTAATTTTCTCCAAAGGTTTGCATGAATAAGTAGGTTTTCAATGCTGGTTTTAATCTGTTCCTATTTAGGTCATTTCTCAATGTATATGGTAATGTGTTCTAGACATAGGGCCCACAGTACCAAAAAACTGGGCATCTTGTTATCCTTAGGTAGTATTTTTAGGCTTGTGGAACGATTAGTTGGTATAGTTGGTGAGTGTGGGTTGGGCAAGTTGATAGATATGATGGTAGTAATTGGCTAAATACTCGGGTATTCTTGTGTGAAGAATTTTGTAGATAAGTAATAGAACTTTATATTGGATTCTTGTCTCAGTTGGAAACCAGTGAAGGCTCATTAGTGCTAGCGTGATATGTTCATTCTGCCACATATCTGTGAGCATTCTGGCTGCTGTGTTTTGTTGAAGTTGGAGACAGCGGGTAGAGTATTTGGGCAGACCATAATATAGTGAATAGCAGTAATCTAAGCAACTTAAGATGAGTGTATAGACTAGGACTTTCAGGTCTTGAAAGTAAATACAATGTTTAACTGCCTGGATCTGTCTGATAGCACAGTAAGTTGACTTAAGTGTTGCTGATATTTCTGGTTCGAACTTAAGTTATGCATTGATTTTATAGTCTAAGATTCTAAGGGGCCCTTTTACTAAAGTGGGCTATGCAGTTAATGCATGATTTGGCATGTTAACTGCATGTCTGGACCTGTTTTAACAGTTACCATGTGAGCATGACAGTACATGACAATTTGTGTGCTGCTAATTGCACGTTAGGGTGCCGAATGGGCAGGTAAGGGGCAAAGAGTGGGCATGGAAAGCACATTGCAGTTAGTGTAGGGATACATATCATGCACTAATGGTCAATGCTGCAAACAGCATGGCTTCACCTAATGCCACCTCAAAACAGGCCACTAAAATAGTCGTGGATCGATATCTTCTGGCCTTTAGGAGTTGGTGTTTCTTTTAGTGCACGGACAGGATTCAGCATCCATATTGCCTTTGTTTTTGATGGGTCAACTATAATGCAATGGTCTGTGAGTCAGGTTGTTATTTTTCCAAACATGCATTTAAGTAGGTGATATCGGGGTGGGTTTTATCTGTAAAAAAAGACTGTTTGTATAGAGGGCAATTCTATCCTGACCATCCTGCCCCTGTACGGCTGATCAGAATCTGGGAGCACAGCAAAAGCACCTGATTCTGATCCAGTGGGGGCTAGACCTGCATGAGGGATCATAATCGGATCTACTGGCCTGGACGTGCGAGTCATGGCCCGATTCTGATCAGTCGCATGCACAGCAGATCCCTGGCTACCTCAGCCAGGCTCCTGAATGGAACCGTAGTGCCAAGGTGTCCCGTTGCCATGGCACCGCAGCTCCATTCAGGAGTCGCAATCCCCAGCCATCAAAGAAAAGGCTCTTTCCCTGCAGCCCAACTGCCGATCTAGCCTCCCCCTCACCTCTTTGAGGTTGCCAGCCTCTGCGGTCCCCCAACGACTTCAGAATTGATCCTGTAGGCCCAGAGTTGTGTTCCCACCCACTGTCCGCCCTCCCCCTCCCATCCACAAATAGAGCTCCCCACATAACTCGGCAATATGTACGGGGAGCTCTTCTGCCATAAGCACTGTCCAGACTTTTAGCGGGTCTGAAAGTCTGGATCGGATGTCCAGACCCGCTAAATGCAGATCAGAATGACCCTCATATTGTCCACAAAGATGCATCTGCTAGAATGTGTTAGAAAATAGTGGCACTTAAACATGTAAAACTCAAAAGGCAGAAGGGCGGCAAAGAAGGGTGACCCTTTAAAGTGCCTAACTTTTGTCGCATAGTGATAATCAGGCAGAGGCTGAATATTGCCACTGCCCGGTTATCACCAGGTGCCACATCCACCCTGCCCCTGGAATGCCCCAATGCTAGCCATTAGGATTTGGGCATTCAGCATCAGTACTCATGAATATTCATCAGCACTAACCGCTGAATATCCTGGCTAACCACGTTGATTATCGGGCTCTGTGTGTTTTTATTAAGATGGTATGACCTGTATGATTTGGATTCTTGTTTTATAGTTATGTAAAAATACCCCGATGCAGACAATTGTTTGCTGAAACATGTCTGTGTTGGGTATTTTTAAATTTTTTTTATTTGGCCTAACCATTTTTTATAAAATACTGTCTATGATTATTTACCGGCTGGCTCTGCATTGGTGACTTCCTATTACTTGTTATTTCTCTGATCCCTTTTCATGTCATCAGGCAGTCACTGGAGCAGTTTAAACTGTAGTCCTACTCCCTCATGATACTCAACACTGTAATCCAGGGCAGACCTTTTTGTGCTCAAGGTAGATCTAGCACTCTAAGCCACTGCTACTGGTGCCATGTCAAGGCTGTGTCTAAAACCGCATAGATTTAAGACATTTACTGAAGAAAAAGTAACTAAAAATTGTTTCTTCCACTAAGAAGTAAAGAATTTCAGGAATCTGCCTACCGTCTCTGAGATCCAGCTGAGAAATGCCTGAATACAGTGGTCATTGTTCGAAGTGGTCATTGTTTCACTTTCAGAAAAAAAAATGATGCCTTCAAGACATATAGCTGATAACTCGGATAGGAAGGTCAAGATGCACTGAAAAATGATTGGTTCTTTTCCTTTCTTGTCCCATCCCAACCAGCTCCATTCAGTCTGAGCTTGAAGTGCAGGTGAAGGTCAATTTTATGTAGGCTTTGTGCCTACAAAGATAGGGCAACAAATGTGTGCCAAAATGTTATAAACAGTATAGCAAATTTATAAAACAATTTTAAGGGAGAGGGGCCAAAAAGGTGTAATAGGCACTTGAATAGGCTTAAGCTCCAAGCAGCGCCTGACTCCATTACCCACTGATAGTATTTTGTGATGGGAGAAAAGGAAGGCAAAGTCCCTTGGGCTTTGGAATGTACTTAGAAATGCATGCATAAACATTAGTATGCATACATTTCAATATGATATGTGCATTGACATGGACACATGAAGACATAGGAAAAATGGTTCTGCTAGCTAGCAAGCTTAACTTAGATTGGCAGAATTTACTCTTCCTTGCCAAAGTGCTGTCTAGAAGGAAGTACCGTCTCTCTTCCACAACTCATGGAAGTTCATGAGTCAAGGAGTTATGAGCTGGGCATGGGTCTCTCTCATGTACCATTTTAACTGCTGGACTTTATTTATTTATTTATTAGATTCTTCTATACTGCCCTTTCCAAAGATCAGGGGCAGTTTTCAAAGAACAGAACATTTTACATAGAACGGTGGTATAAATTTTTACATCATAAACTTTGAAATTACAGTTAACATAACAATTTATATTTTGCTTAGAACAGGAAGCTAATAAACTATGTACATAATCTCCGATTATGATGCTTTTCTTTGAGATTGAGGATGCGGAATGTGCATGCCTTTCAGGGGATGTGTTGTGATGTAGCTTGTGAGGGGGGGGGTCTATGTTTGTGTTTCCATAGTGTGCAAGGAAGAGGTAAGTTTTGAGTTCTCTCCTAAATGTTTGGAGGTCTTTGATCGATCGTAGTGGAAGTGGGAGGGAGTTCCAGAGACTGGGGGCGAGATATGTGAAGGCTCTGGAGCTCATGGTTTGTTTTGTCTTGCGGATAGAGTGGGGGGTTGCAAGTGAGTGGATAGCATTTTGCCTGCGGGATCTGGTATCTGGTTGAGTATGAATGAGGGTTGATAAAAAGGACGGGGAGATGTTATTGATACGTTTGAAAGTTACTGTTGGTAACTTATATTTATTTATTTTATTTATTTAACAATTTGTCTATACCGCCTTATCTTAAAATCAAGGCGGTTTACAATGAACTTCAATTTACAGAGAACTTTCAATAGTAACAATTAAAAGTTATATTTTATTCGACTTAGAACTGGGAGCCAGTGGAGCTCATATAGGATTGGGATTATATAATCAGTTAGGCAGGCCTTACAGACAATTCTAGCAGTGATATTTTGTGCTCTCTGTAGTAAGTTTATGTTTTTGATTGGTAGACCCTGTAACAGACTATTACAGTAGTCAAAATGTGGGGTGATAAGGGCCTGGACTACTGATTTGAAATCGTTAATCTAGCAGGGGTCTAAGATGTCAAACAGTTTTCAGTTTGATGAAGAAGATAGTCCTTACTGTTTGTTTTATATGTGGAAGCATGCTGAGGGATTGATCTAGTATTATGCCGAGGTATTTCACCTCTTGCTTAACAGGGAGTACGATATTAATCTTGATGGTTTGAAAGGGGGTAGGATTTTGATTTCTTGATATGTATAGAACTTCTGTTTTCTTGTAGTTAATATTAAGATTGTTGGACTTTAACCATGATTCCGTTTCAATAATGAAGTCTGATAGATTGTGATAGGTAGGGTTGTTTATGTCTATGGGGAGAGACAACATAATGTCGTCAGCATAGATGTTATACCCAATGTTGAATTTTCTGAAGATGTTGGTAATTAATTGCAGGTATAGGTTGAAAAGGAGGGCTGAGAGGGTGGAGCCTTGGGGTATTCCTTGTTCTTCATACCTACGGGCAATAAGAGGGTACATGGGTAGGTACTTTGAAGCCACAACTAAACCTTCAGAAGGAGGGGTAGGAAGAGCAGCTTCTGGATTAGGGTCATATTTTACTGGCTAGAATGTTGCACTACTAAGGAGAAATAATAAATGTTTGACCAAAAGAAGGAATGGGTGGGCAGTGCCGCACCTTGACATCTTGTAGATATCATCACTAGTGGGGACACAAGATCAGGTTAACCTTGAAAATGTAAGAGCTCCTCTTTGGCAGCTGATATCGCCTATGTGATAATGGCATTCCATTCAGGAAGAGGGTATGTACTGTTATACAGAAGCCAGAGACCAGGCACACTACTGTCACATGCAAAGTAAGGAAGCCATGCCACATACAGTTACAGGGATCTCAGACCTTGCCCCGAAAAGGGATTGCACGGGGATCACTTGGTGTGTGCATTCATGAGCACACATTTGATTCATCTAAGCACCTAAAAATTAAAAAAATGTGCGTAAATCACATGTATGGGATATACTTATGAATTAATGTGCAAACAATTGATAGCACTCTTAAAACGTTCTTGGAAGCATGCACTGCATGTCTGAAAACTGAATAGGTGAAAGAAACAGAAAAAATGCACAAAGAATGGGAAGCATTTATTTTAAATGAACGTAAACTTTCTTTTGGCTGTGCGCATCCCTAGAAATCATAGGGCCCAATATTCAGCAGTGGCGGTTAAAGCTGCTAAAACGACTAGCCATCGGTGCTGAACTTTGGACCCAGATATTCAATGTCGGGATGGCAAAGCTAACCGGACAGCAGTGATATTCAGCCGTTGCTCGATTAGGATTGGTGGTGAAAGTTAGGCCAACCTTTAAAGTGCCTTACTTTTGCCACATCGATAACAAGGCAGCACCTCAACATCATTGTTGCCCGGGACAGAGGACGGATGGACCAGGGGCAAGAGCAACCAAAGAAGAAGGGCTGGATTAGGGAATAGAATGCAGACTAGCCCCCCTCTTTTCCTCTTTCCTGCAGCTCTTACTGCTAAGGGGAGAAAGTTAGGCACCCACAGATATTCAGTGTCACTAACTGCTTTAGTGCCATTGAATATCCCAGCCAAGGTGATTAATGCAGTTAGCAGGTCAATTAACCGCCTTAATCGCTCTCAGTATCGGGCCTATAGTTCCTATAGACACATATTTCACTCATTTTCTAGACCAAGAATCTAGCACCTGAGAATACCCGAGGTAGAATTTCCGAAGCAGTGTGGCTAGATCTGAAGAGGCAACAAGGTAAATATACCAAAGATAGGCTTGTACCTGTTTCTCTTAATAGATAGTAATTGCTGTCCAGCTAAAAGTAGCGTCTCTACATAAGGAGCTTTCGCAATGACTAGGTCCATGCATATTTGTTGGGATGACACCTCATTTCAAGGCTGTCAGCACAACTATCAATGTTTCATGAAGCAATGGTTTCCAAATATGCATGCCTCCAGTTTCAGGGTACTGTAAAGGCTATTCTTAAAGTTACAAGATGCATGCTAAAACTAGGGGTGTTCAAGGCCAAATAAAGTTTGGTTCATGCTCATTTTAACACATTTTTCCCAATTTTTGAACAATTTTTGTGTTGATTTCACTTATTTATTCTTTACATGTGCATTATATGCACACTAGAGCTGTGCATACATCAAGTATCTGCACACCATTTGTAAGTTTACATACATACAGATGATTTACACACATTTTATATTTGTGGTCATCTAACACATAACTCAGAAAAAGGTATCATTCTCAGAGGAGCCAGAGGTACTACAGCCAGTAAAGACAGAGTCAGCTTCTCTAACCGTCCCCTACATGCAGGCCATTTCACTTTGACCTCCTATTACGGCTTAATTTCTGGGGAAACATCCTGGAACACAGTTCTTCTACTTCTCCTCAGATTCTAGAGCAGCAGAGGTGGTCTGCTAAAGCCTCTGCTTCTAGGCAGCTGCAGGAAAGAGATGAGGAGGGTGTGAGTCTGTACTCTATTCCCTAATCCAGCTCTTCTTCTCCTGTTGCTCTTACCCCTGGTCCATCTGCCCTCTACCCCAGCTCCACAGTTGCTTCCTTTTTACAAATTACGCATTACTTCTTACCATCATCTTTCTCAATTGTGCAACACATCCTTATACACACCTCACGGCTTGGACTACTCGTTTACAGCCTTGCAGTCTAGTTTTATTGCACATAAAATCAATTGTTCCTTGCTATCACCTTCCCACTATTCTACTAGGACTGTTTCCTACTTGTCTGTAGAAATTGCTTTTTCCAATACAATCAGACTTGGATAGCAAATCCTGTGACCAATTAATTTTATTCCCACTTCTTTTTCTTCTCAAATGAATACTAGGTCCCTCAAGTACCTGCTCCTGCTAGTCCAAAAAAAGGCAGAGACAGGACTGGACCCAGTCTCCACCATCCCCAGATACTGTGACTGGAGTACTACCTCCACCCACATCACCACCAGATGCAACTGAAAGATGAGGATGAAGGACCTGGGGTTGTCCTCCAGTCATGCCAGCCACAGAACCAGCCACTACCCAGTTGCTATAGTACAGGAAAGTAACCAAATTGAAGAGGGAGATAAAAGGAATGGGTGACAATCTTGAAAGGATGTTTCATGCTGAAGAGTGGATGCTTGACATCCTAACACTGATCACATCTGCTCTTGAGCATAAGGGTCTTCCATAGTTCATTTACCAGACTCCCTTCATCTCACCAGATGTCTCCTCCTCTTCTCTTTGGGGTCCTTTAGGTTTTTCTCTTTATGTAAATATCCTTTCCTGTACCCCTACTATATTTTTGGAAACAGTGATGCCATGTGTCATTTACCATGCATGGGGTCCCATTAGTCTTCACCCAAGCCTGCCATAGAATAAAGGGTAAGGCCCCAGTGAGCATTAGAATCCTACAAATGCCATCTCACATACTGTAGATCCTTGTGAAAAGGCCAGCCCTTTCTAGCTATAACTTTCCTTAAGTATACCTCTTTGATGTCCCTGAAAGCCATGTGCACAGGGCCACTTCAACTCCTTTGGGACCCTGGACAAATGTTTGACCTTCCCCGTTCGCAGCACTTCCCCAGAGCAGCACAGTGTCAATGGCCCTGTTCATCTCTTCTGCTCCATCCAGCCTCTTGCAAGTGAAGTAAGTAAGTGAAGTGAAGCAAGTGAAGTGAACAGTCCAGAAACAGAAGGCATTAGTCTGTTCACTTCTCTTGCATGCAGCTTGAAGGATCAGGAGGAAGGAGCAGGGATGCGTTTACCTATGGGCAGTAGAGCAGCTACCCCTTTCACCCATAGGTAAAAGCAGCCCAGCATGTGCAGATTATATGACCATATGGACAGGTCTTACTCTAGTCACACAGCTCAGGAAAGCTTCATGTTGACCTGCCCTCTAGTCCTTTTCCTGCTGCTGTTGGTTTATTATTTATCACATCTTTCCAGGAGAAGATCAAGGTGAGTTACAGTCAGGTAGAATATGCACAAATGATAATGCCCCCAGATATCTGTATTACACAGACATGGTGGCCATATTTTCAGATGTTAGGGTCTAAGCATCACCGGAAGGGTCTTCTCCTTTACAAAACTACTGTCCACTTGTAAGAGCAGCTAAAACTAATGTCACATCTAAAAGTGGAAAGTACATATATCAGGAGAGGCCTGCACCCTGGTTGATATTATTTCATCCTTCTGAGCACTCTGCTTGGAGCAGGCTGCCGTAATCACCAATTCCCTTTACACCAGTGCAACCTTGTCCCTTCAGGAACAAAGGCTCACACAAGAAGGATGAAGCATCACAAATTGTGATTCTATTCAAGCATAGCCAGAGGTGGCATCAGTTTCACTAACTATGACAACTATAATTTTTGGAACCAGTGATTGACTATAGAAACACTGAAACATGATGGCAGAAAAAGACCACATGGCTTATCTAGTCTGCCCTTCCATATCAACCACTACAACAGTCCCTTTTTTCCCCATTAGAGATCCTTTGTGTTTGTTCCATGCTTTTTTGAATTCTATGTGCAGCAGATCTGAAGTTCAGATATAGCTGTACCTCTAAGATTCTTAACAAATCAATAAAGAGGTATACTTTTGTTTAAATATTATTCCATAGGTTTATGTTTGTTTCTGTTGTGAAAACATCAGGGCTCATTCTGGATGTTGATCCCCTCTGTACGTCTGGTCTGAACCGAATGTACAGAAGGGATTGTGATTCTGATCCTGTGGTGCACGTCTAGCCCCACGGGATCAGAATTGCAATCAGTCATGTGCATGCAGGCTGGAACTGTGATTCAGTCTGGCCTGCACGTACATCTACCCGACAGACTCAGTCAGGGCTTTTAAATGGAGCCGCGGCG
The DNA here is from genome assembly GCA_033557465.1 of Ichthyophis bannanicus. Lineage (NCBI taxonomy): Eukaryota > Metazoa > Chordata > Amphibia > Gymnophiona > Ichthyophiidae > Ichthyophis > Ichthyophis bannanicus. Next base: position 418,218,592 of record CM066033.1, read on the forward strand.
CCATGGTGTCCAGTTGCCATGGCACTGTGGCTCCATTTAAAAGCCACAATGCCAGTCGCAGGATAAAAGTGTTTTTTCCCCACAGCCCGACCCCTAATCTGGCCTCTTAAGGACAGGGCCAGGCTGCGGGGAAAGTCCTCCAGCCCCCCGCCCCATCAGCGCCCCGGCAGTACCAAAAAAAAAAAAACCATGTCACCGGCCCTGGACATCTGGGGTTGACATTAGAATCAGTCCTGTACATCCTGGGCTGGCGACCATCCAGATTCCATCCCTGAGCTGCCCCTGTCTAACTTCCCCGCACAACCGGCGGGGAAGTTAGACACAGCTGGAGAAGGCACAAATAGCGGGGACGGACATCCTGTTGGGCCCGATTCTGTGCAGCTATTTGTGGCACAGAATTGGGCTCATCATCAACAGAGTAGGCTAGACATCTGGCAGTCCCTGTGTGAAACCTGATGCTCTGGCCTGTGTTTGACCCCACAAATGTACTCAAACCAGTGCTAAGACAATGCTAGAAAGAATTGAGTACTAACATTCTCTGCACATACTGGAGTCAAGTCAGTATTGTAGAAAGCAAGGCCAGATCAGCTTACTGGCTGCCATAGTTCCAGTCTTTTCCAGACTGCACAGTTTCTAAAGCCTGAAAAACGCTAAGTTACAGCTTATATTTTCTTTTTGCTTGATGCTAATATAGCTTTTAACTGTTATACCTTACTTTGGGAATATTCTGACTGTGTAGCCCTAAAGCCTGCAAAAACTATAATTTTCTTTCTTATCTCTGTTGGTTTTTAGCTTCCTATATAGAGTTTAACTGTCTGTTTTGGGGAACTTGCTAATATAAAGTTTAACTGTGGTTATACATTAAGCTTGGGGATAATCTGACTGACTGCTTTTCTGGGTAGCCTTGGAGCAGATATCTGTGGATGCCCCCAGTTCAGGAACAGCCTTCTGACCAGAGACACTTAGGTCCCCCCCACCCCACCCCTCACCCCCCACCCCTCACCCCCCCACCCCTACACCCCCCCTACACCCCCACCCCCCCCCCCCCCGCCGCCTGGAGCTGAATTGCTTATATAGTAGTCACATACATTGCCATCTGTCACACATCTTCTTCTTCCTTTCTTCTTCTTCTTCCTCTTCTCCTTCTAGCACTGCTTATTCAGCATGTCCTGCATTCAGTGCAATAACTGCAGTACATTCATTCCAAGACAAATAATTTGGAAGCTAAGAGCTTGTCCTCTGTGCCTCAGGTCAGCTGCCATGCATAAAGAACTGACTCTACTAAGGGAAGGCCTAGCTTCCATGCATAAAGAGGTGACCCTACTGAGGGAAGAACTGACTGCAATGAAGCACATCTCTTCTAGGATACAAACTGAACAATGTTCACCACTGCTCCCACAAAGAATCAAGCACCCAAGGGACAAGTGGATCACTGTGGGTTCTGGTAGATTGTGACCTGTAACACACAGACATCCTATGCATCAAAAGATATCCCTGCATAATGCCTTCTCTGCCTTGGCCAATGAGGACGAGGAACTGAGGGAGGAACTGGCTACAATGAAGTGTACCTCTTCTAGGATACAAACTGAACAAAGTCCACCACCGCTCCCACAAAGAATCAAACACCCCAGGAACAAATGGATCACAGTAGGTTCTCATAGATTGCGACCTGTGACACAGAGCCATCATATGCATCAGGCAATATCCCTGCATAATGCCTTCTCTGCCTTGGCGAATGAGGATGCCCAATCCAAAGAAACTGAAGGGCCCTTAAATGAGACAGACGATGCCCAATCTCCTGCTAAAGGACCAAATATGAAGAAAACCTCACCAAACAGCAAGCTACTACTACTTGGTGATTCCATCATCAGTGGCACCAACTTGGGAACACAGTTCAAAGGAGAGAAGATAGTCAGGTGCCTCCCAGGCTCTTCAGCCAGCAGGAATACAAACCATGTTGTTGAAGTACTTAGAGCAGAAAGTGAACACACCAAACTTGATGTTGTTATCCACTTGGGCACAAATGACCTGGCTAGAAACAGTGCCTCTACAGTCCAAAAGGACTTCTAATCCTTGGGAGAGAAACTCAAACCCATTGTTAACATTGTTGCATTCTCAGAGGTTCTACCTGTCCTTGGTAAGGGGGCAAAAAGGCTGCATTGCATTAACAGCTTTAATGCATGGCTCCAGACCTGGTGTAAACAAGAAGGATTCAGATTTATTGGCGAAAGGGGTAACAGATGGAACAACAAGAGACTATACTGTGCTGATAGACTACATCTCTCCATCGCAGAGAAAAGAATCCTAAGTGAAAAATTTAACCAATATGTGGATATGCATTTAAACTAGAAAAAGGGGGTGATGTATGTGGAAGATCAAGCTCTGGACATCACCCTCTGCAAAAGCAGATTAAAATTAGAAACAGCCAAACTTTTAAACCACACATCAAAAACAAGTGGGAAGATGTAGGCAGATCAAAATCAATGCAAAATACACCCAAGTTAAATGCTGGAAAGCAATGAGCACAAATGCTTGAAACTTAGCCAACAAAGTTCCGGACCTGGAAGCCCTAATGGTGGAAATGGATTTGGACATTGTGGCCATTACAGAAACATGGCTTAATGAATAACATGATTGGGAAATAGCCATCGCTGGCTATAATCTATTCAGAAGAGACAGAGAAAATGGAAGAGGAGGAGGAGTAGCCTTGTATGTCATAAGCAATATTAAAACTACTGAAATGCAGGGGGCATGGAGAAAAGAAGAAGCGCTCTGGATTGTGTTGGAAAGGGGAGATGGCACTGTCATCCATACTGCTGTAGTCTACGGACCTCTGACACAAATTGAAGAGATAGATAAGGAACTGATTATATTTATTTATTTATTTCTCTTATATACCGCGCTCTTCGATATCAGTGCAGTTTACATATTACCAAGATAACCACAAAGGGGGAAGTGATTATATTGGGTGACTTTAATCTACCGGATTGGATTACTCCTGCAAATCTGGAAAGAAGCAAAAAATTTGTGGATGCTCTCCAAGATGCGTTACTTAGACAAATGGTGATGGAACCAACCAGAGAAAGCTCAACACTGGATTTAGTGCTCACCAACAGTGATAGCGTGTTGAATGTCTGTGTGAGTGCCCCTGTGAGCAGCAGCGATCATCACATGGTGTGGTTTGAGATAAAAGCCATGGTACAGGCCAATCATAGCAAGCTCAAAGTCCTAAACTTCAAAAATGGCCGAGTACCTAAAGGAGGAGCTGACAGGGTGGAAGGAGATAAGGGAAGTGGAATTGCAATGGGCTAAACTAAAGGTGGCAATAAAAGGGGCAACAGATAAACATGTACAAAAAGTAAACAAAAACAGGAGGAGAAGAAAACCTGTTTGGTTTTCCAAAAAAGTGGCTGCTCAGATAAAGGCAAAAAACACAGCTTTCACAAAATTCAAAAGCTCACAAATAGAGGAACACAGAAATGAATACAGGATCACACTCAAAGAGACAAAAAGAGAAATAAGGATAGCAAAATCAAAGGCAAAGGAAAAGATGGCTAAAGATGTGAAGTGTGGCGACAAAACTTTCTTCAGGTATATTCGGGAAAGGAAGAAGATCAGAGGTGGAATTGCAGGACTCAGAAGTGCTGGGAAAGGACTCGTGGAAAGTGACACTGAAAAAGCAAAATTGCTAAACAAATACTTCTGCTGTTTTTACTAAAGAAAGTCCTGGAGAAGGACCTCCTGTGACTCCCAAAAATGAAGTGTTAGAGCAACTTTCAAAACTGAAAGTGGACAAGGCCATGGGACCGGATGGGATACATCCCAGGATACTGAAAGAGCTCAGAGAGGTTCTTGCTGGGATGTTAAAGGACATTTTCAACAGATCCTTGGAAACAGGAGAGGTTCCTCAGGACTTGTGAATGGCTGATGTGGTACCTCTTCACAAAAGTGGTGACAGGGAAGAAGTGTCAAACTACAGGCCTGTGAGCTTTGCCTCGATGGCGGCAAAAGTAATGGAGGCGCTCCTGAAAGAGCGAATAGTGAACTTTCTCAAAACCAACAGGATGCAAGACCCGAGGCAACATGGTTTTACCGAAGGACCATCCTGCTAAACAAACCTGATTGAGTTCTTCGACTGCGTGACCAGGGAACTGGATCAGGGGCATGCAATGGATGTCATCTACCTTGATTTCAGCAAGCCTTTGATACTGTTCCTCATAGGAGGCTTAGCAATAAATTCAGTAGCTTGGGGACAGATCCCAAGATGGTAAATTGGATAAGAAATTGGTTGACTGATTGGTGATGGTAAATGGAGCTCACTCAGATGAAGGGAAGGTGATTAGCGGGTTGCCCCAGGGATCGGTCCTGGGCCCGGCACTATTCAATGTATTTGTGAGCGATATTGTTGAAGGACTGAACAGAAAAGTGTCTTTTTGCAGATGACACAAAAATTTGCAACAGAGTGGACTCCCCAGAGGGAGTGGTTAACATGAGGAAAGATCTACAAAAGCTGGAAGAATGGTCAAATGCTTAGCAATTAAGATTTAATGCAAAGAAGTGCAGAGTTATGCACTTGGGTAGCAGAAATCCAAGGGAAATGTACGCATTATGGGGCGAGAGGTTGGTGTGCACGGATCAGGAGAAAGACCTTGGTGTGATTATTTCTGAAGATCTCAAGGTGGCAAAACAGTGCGACAGGGCGGTGGCAAAAGCCAGGAGGATGTTGGGCTGCATACAAAGAGGAATTACCAGCAGAAAGGAAGAAGTACTTATGCCACTGTACAAGTCACTGGTGAGGCCTCACTTGGAATACTGTCTTCAGTTTTGGAGACCATATCTTGCAAAGGATGTAAAAAGACTGGAATCTGTTCAGAGGAAGGCAACCAAAATGATTTGGAGTCTGCATCAGAAGCCCTATGAGAAGAGACTTGAAGACCTAAACATGTACACTTTGGAGGAGAGGAGGGACAGGGGAGATATGATTCAGACCTTAAAATACTTAAAGGAAAATAATGAACAAACAAATCTTTTCCAAAGACGGGGAAACTGTAAAACTAGAGGGCATAACATGAAGCTGCAAGGTGGTAAATTGAAAGACAATGTCAGGAAATACTTTTTCACTGAAAGGGTGGTGGGTGCTTGGAACGCTCTCCCGATGGAAGTGGTGGGGCTAACACGGTGATGGAATTCAAATTGGCTTGGGACAGACACAGTGGATCCCTTTACAGCAACAGAATAAAATCAAAATAAACTGAACCATCTAAATTCTCAACAAATAAGGGTGTCCTACATGGGAGACATGGGGAGGGGAGGCCTGCATGGAACGGCAGTTGCAACTACTCTTGCCATCATACTGGGCAGACTAGATGGACCATACTGGTCTTTATCTGCCGTCATTTACTATGTTACTATGTAAAATACTGAATGCTGTAGGTAAGGCTGTTATCTGGTCAGATGAGGGCCCAGTTGCCTATGACTTTAAACAGAAAACAGATTCTTCATCTAAATAAACCTTGTTGTCTGATAGGCCCACTTCATAGTCACTGAAAATGTCACACATAGCAGCACCACTAAGCCTAAAACACACAAAAGTCAGACCTACAATATTTACCAATAAATACCCAGATAGCCAGTTCAGAAAGAAAACAAAGAGATATGTTGTGTTTGACAGAGGCATGAATGGTAAAAAAAAAAAGTTTGGTTCTTGCTCATTTAAAACACATTTTTACGGATATCCAGGCATTTTTTTTTTTTTTAGGGGAGGGAGGTGGTGGGTTCAGCAAATTGTTATTTAGGCATACATTTTTGCTGTCCTAACTTTATATGGATATCTATCTAGATAGCAGGCTGAATATGACTGCTATCCAGATATTTGCCTCTAGAAACCACACCTCTACATCCAATTACAGAAGCACAGCTATAGACACAGGCGCACACAGACACAAAGTATAGATATGCATACAAACACAGACCCTAACACACCGACAAAATACAGAAACATATGTACAAACACAGACACAAAACACAGATCACACACACAGAACACAAACAGATACATAAACACCCATACAATCACACACAGAGGAGTTGGAAATAATTACACGAGACATGATCTCTATGCTTTCCTTACCATGCCTCCCCCCCTCCCAGTGCTGCTATACCCTATTGTGTTTTGAGTGTATGTCTGTTTTGTGTGTGTGTGTGTGCATGATGTGGTTCTGTGGGATAGAGGGTTCGAAAGGAGTAATTCCCTAAATGCTACTATGTTACAGAAGCTGAAACTGCTTCTTCCACAGAAATGGACAGAACAATTTCTTGGGGACTTTGGGCCTGACATTCGAAAGGCATTTACAAGGTTTACAGCCCAGTAAACCATGTAAATGCCTTAACTAGGAATATTCAAGGAGCGGAGGCGGGGATAGCATTAGGTTGTGTTGGGGACATAATTGGAAATATTCAACAGCACTAACCATGTAGGTACCGTTGAATATTCCCAGTTAAGGCATTTACACAGTTTATTGGCTGCAAACCTTGTAAATTATCTGGCTAGCAGTCATATTCATATTTTGGCTCACCTAGTTCTAGCCACGGCTGCTATCCGGGAATCGGTCCAATATCGCCGCTACCCAGTTAGTCTCTGTGGCTGACTCCAAGGCGCCTAACCCGGATATTCAATACCATCACCACGGCATTGAATATCTGGGTTTAGAGGTCAGTAGGCACATAGCCCACCCAACAGAATATCGGACCCTTTATTTGCAATTTACCTATTTAAAAACGCTACATCTTTTGTAGCGATATTTTCCTATGCCAAATGTGGTCCCACTGTGTAAAGCTTTCAGAGTCATTTTGCCCCCAGATAGAAGACAAGCAGACAGTCTCAACTCAATATTCATTAAATTGGAAAGAATACGAATGAGGTGATACCAGGGCCGGCCCGTCCATTGAGCAAGAATGTTTTTTGCACAGGGCCCCGCGTTTCAGGGAGCCCCGCGCAAAGAACATTCTGCTTTAAAAATTAAATTAAAAAAAAAAAAGCTGGCTGCTGCCGCTGCCGCTGCCGCCGCAGCAGCAGCAGAATCGAGTGTCCCGCGGGGCCCCCTCTGCCCGGCTGAGCTTCCCTGCCCGGCTGAGCCCCTCTGTGACGGCTTTCAGATCCACGAAAGGAGATTGCCTCCCTCGCGTCTCTGTTAAGCCCACAGGGGCTGATGGGAAATTTCCCATCTGCCCCTGCAGGCTTAACAGAGACGCGAGGGAGACACTCTCCCTTTGCGGATCTGAATTTTTGAAAGCCGTTGCAGAGGGGTTCAGCCCGGCAGGGAGAGCTCAGCCGGGCAGAGGGGGCCCCAAGGGACACTCGATTCTGCTGCTTCCGCGGCAGCAGCAGCAGCAGCCAGCTTTTTTTTTTTTTTTTTAAATTTTCCCTGAGCCGATGTGGGGGGGTTAGGACTGGTAATGGGCTATGGAGGGGGTTAGGACTTGAGGTGGGCTGTGGGTTAATGGGGGGATTAGGACTGGCAATGGGCTATGGGGGACTAGGACTGGAAATGGGCTGATGGGGGGTTAAGACTGGAGGTGGGCTGATGGGGTTAGGAGTGGTAATGGGCTGTGGGCTGTTGGGGGTGGTTATGACGGGTAATGGGCTATGGGGGGGTGCTATGACAGGAAATGGGCTGATGGGGAGGGTTAGGACTTGAGGTGGGCTGTTGGGGGGGGGTTAGGACTGGTAATGGGCTATGGGGGGTTAAGACTGGTAATGAGCTGTGGGCTGATGGGGGTTAGGACTGGTAATGGGCTATGTGTGGGTTAGGACTGATAATGGGCTATGGGGAGGCTAGGACAGGAAATGGGCTGATGGGGAGGGGTTAGGACTTGAGGTGGGCTGATGGGGTTAGGACTCGTAATGGACTGTATGCTGTTGGGGGGGTTAGGACTGGTAATGGGCTATGGGGGGGGTTAAGACTGGTAATGGTCTGTGGGCTGATGGGGGCTGTCTGGAAATGGGGTGATGGGGGGTTAGGACTGGTAATGGGCTATGAGGGGTTAGGACTGATAATTGGCTATGGGGGGGCTAGGACAGGAAATGGGCTGATGGGGAGGGGTTAGACTTGAGGTGGGCTCATGGGGTTAGGACTGGTAATGGGCTGTGGGCTGATGGGGGGGTTAGGACTAGCCATGGGCTATGGGGGGCTGACTGGAAATGGGCTGATGGGGTTAGGACTGGAAGTGGGCTGATGGGGGGTTAGGACTGGTAATGGGTTGGGGGGTTGCTAGGACTGGAAATGGGCTGAGTGGAAGGGGAGGCTTGAACTGCAAATAGCTGATGGGGACGGGGACTTGGAATGGAAATGGGCTGAGTGGAAGGGGGGCTTGAACTGCAAATAGCTGATGGGGAGGGGGGCTTGGAATGGAAATGGGCTGTGAGGGAAGGGAGCTAGGACTGCAAATGGGCTGATGGAGCAGCTAGGATAGGACTGGAAATGGGCTGTTGGGGGGAGCTAAGATTGGAAATGGGCTGTGGTGGGGGCTTGGATTGAAATAGACTCATGGAGGGGCTAGAATTGGAAGTAGGGTCATGGGGGGGCTTGGACTGGTATTGGGCTGAGTGGAGGGGAGCTGGGATTTGACATGGGCTGATGGTGGGGCTAGGAAATGACTAGAAATGGGCTGATGGGGGCTAGGATTGGAAATGAGCTGATGAAGGGACTCGGACTGGAAAAGGATGGGGGAGCTAGGACTGGAAATGGGCTGATGGGGGGCTAAGACTGGAAATGGGCTGATGCAGGGACTAGAAGGGAGTGGATGCTGGGTGAGGCTGGAACTAGAAGGGAGCTGATGTTGGGGGAGGATTAGAATGGGATGGGGCTTGGAGAGTAATATGGAGAGGGGAAAAATATTTTGTGTGGGAGGGATGAAAAATCTACAATTGGCTGGGTATTGGGAGAGTAAGAGGGGATTGAGGATGGAGGGGTAAAATCTGAGTGGATGAAATAGGAATGAGGAAAGAGCAAAAGGAGAAAGATTAGTATGTTAAAGCAGATGTAGAGAGAGAATGGAAAAAAAAACTAGAAGAGAGAAGAAAGGACAAATGGACAGCAGACAATGGAGAGTTAGCAGAAAACATGAAGAAACCAGAAGAAAGTGGATGGAGCAATTACAACTGAAAAAAAATGCACAAAAGGTAGAAAGATATCTCTTTATTTTGAATTTATTAACTGGAATATGAAAGCTCTGGGAAATGTGCATCATTAACGTCTGCGCTTTGTTTGGTACAAGAGGAAATTAATTTAATTTTATTTCTACAGTGTTGTTGTACATTCCAAGTTTGGTTTTTGGGGTTCCCAGTTTAATTATTGCCTTCCTGTTTCTAAATTGTGATTCCTTGTTTAGTGATGGTCTATGTTCTGCATGTGTAACTGAGCTGAGGTATTCTGTTTATGTAATTCCTATTTGACATTGCCACTTGTTCTCTTTCCCCAGTATTCTCTGAAATGTATTGGTTTAATATTTGCAGTGTTGCCTTTTGATCGGTAGGGTATGGTGCTTTGTGAGTCCTGGTAGTGCTGTTAGGATATGGCGGGTTTGCTATGGGTTCTAAATGGGCAGCGTTTGTAGTAGTTCCTAATGTGCCTGGCGGTTGGCACTGGATTATAGTAATGTAGAAATCTTTTAGTCTTTCTTTATCCATACACTCATTAAGAGACATGTTTACTAAAAGTTAGTGTATGGTAACATTATGCAAATATTTATGAAAATAAGGCCACTTATGCAAATAAGGCTCCGTACCGAGTCTCCGCACATGGCCCCGCACCCCCCTTGGGCCGCCCCTGGGTGATACTGTACCAATGCAAGTCACTGGTGAGGCCTTATTTGGAACAATATTTGTGCATCTGTGAAGTTATAAAACCGTCATCTTAGAAATTCTACTGCACCTTTCCACAACTTGATTTTTACTCCTGTTATCTGTTAGAGCAGAGCCCTAGGGTTTGAACTTGTCTCCAACTCAGGTTTTAGTTTACTGCTGCTGAAGTCTTGGGGCTGAAAGCTCATATTTCCGAAATGTAATGCTCTGGTTTTCATAGCTTAACATGGTTGTTTCAGTATCCCCAGTGATGAACTGCAATGCTGTATTATAGCAAATGTATGATTGCCCCAGGAATAATGTGGTAATCCTATAATCCATCTACTATTTAATTCCTGGGAGTAACATTCAGTAAAGAGCAAGAGAGTGTACCTGCTCTACTGCTGAGTTTCAGACCTCACAAAGGCAGGGGAGGAAAGAAAACCATCGGTGGGAGAGGAGTTCACTGAGTTTTCAATTTCTATTAAATGTGCACCGTGTTGCGAAGCACAGCTGCTTTCCCTATTGCAGGAAGGATCAGTAGTGTATTGAAAAGGAGTGTAAGTGTCTGAGCTCCTTCAATGAGGGATGCTAATGAATATTACACAAATTTGGTTCTGATGCACTATATGGGGTCATTATGAAGCTCTATTTGCACTTTGGGCATCCAAAAACAGGCATAGAGATGTATCCAGAGCCATTTTAGAAGGCTGCTCTGGGGACCTCCCCACCGCGATGATGTCCAAGGCTGAACTTATTTATTTAATGGTATTTATATACCGCCTTATCATTCAATCAAAGCGGTTTCCACGGCAAACAATCAAGGGGCAAATGTTTTCATGCAGTGTACAGAGTGGTGTGTATGTGTTGGCGGGGATGTGATTAGATTTGGTTTATCTACAAAGTGCGCTATTATACATCATGAGCTAATATACAGTCTTATATACAGTCTTGGGGTGGGGGGGGGGTTTGATGATCTGACTTGTATACTGGTTCAGGGGGTATGTCCATAATAATCGATGAACAGGGTTGTCATCGATTACTATGGACATGAACTTGGATGTGGTGGAGGCATGTCAAGGGCGTTCCTAGGAACCTGGACATCACTACCTGATTGTTCAGTTGAATCTAAGTTTAGACCTTCTCCAGGCACCTGAAAAGTGCTGGTTTTCGCTGAAAAACATCCAGAGAGCATAAAAGAGAAAGCACTCCATCGTCCCCAGTATGACTCCATTAATATCAGCTGTGGGATTTGAACCCAGCTTCTTTGTTCTTAGCCAACTACTCTAACCATTAGGCTATTCCTAGATGGCTATGATCTGGAATATTATTCTGGAGATGTCTATGTAGACGCACACACACAAATGTACAACTGCCTGAGAGGATTCAGGTACTACTGGGCCTGCTTCTGGGCACCCTTGTTGCCTTTGTGAAATAGGCATAAAATAAGCATTTTGACATTCTACAGAAATGCCCTTTTATAAAAATCAGATCTCAAATGGGAAACCCATTAGTGCATTAATCCCTTATTAATTTTAGAAATACCATGAACTCTGATGGAAAGAAGAATGTTTTTGTGCCATGGCTTAGAAGACAACAAAATGGGAGACGAGTGAGGACATGACAGCAGAGGCAAGCATTAATTACAATTGTATAAGCACTTATAGAATGATAATCAAAAATGTACTTTTCAATGAGTAAACTATCAAATTATCTAGACCATGCACTATACCTATGTCTGTGTCTTTTAATTATTAAGTTAATTCTATAACTTGTTCAGGATGTCTTTCTATTTAACAGTGAAATTCAAGTGCTAACCTATTTTAAGGTTCCAAATAAGTGGATCACTCCTAAAGATAGAAAACTTACAGTGAAACTAATAAGCATAGTGAGAAGCAAGATGAGACTTTGTGCTTGGATGATGAAGAATGTGCTTTAAAAAAAATATATTCGTAAAGGTTGCAGTAATGCAAAGGAAAAAAAAGTATTGTGTGGGCATGAAAGAGAGAAATAAAACCACATTGTGCCCTGTAGACTAAGAGCCTTAATACAGGAAAGAAACATTCATTTTGGACCAGTATGTTAAAATGAAGTTGCTACTCCTATTGTCACCGCAGTGGCACTGAATAGTGAGTCCCATATATATCAGCACAAGAGTTGCATGGGTGCTGGAAGACCAGACTTCATGGAAGAGCAGAGTTGGTGTGGTTGATAGGGATATGCACAGAAAGGGAAAATTTGGTTAGTTTTCATTATATTCATTAATCTTTTCCCATTTTGGAGTATTTTTCAGATTAGTTTCACACAGTGGCTTTAAAAGGTAATTTCTGGTGCACTTCACATAGATTCAAAGCACGCTAATCAACAAATTAGGCATGCTAAGTTGATTAATGAACATTAATGAGACTGAATAATCATTTCTTACATAGTGTCATATGGCCCGATATTCAGCAGCAGTGGTTAGTTCTTCTAAAGCACACAGCCGCCACCTCTGAACACTAACACTAGCTGTGTTTTTTATATTTGGAAGTGGTCCCAGAGGATGTACGGATGTGAACTACAGGCCAGTTCGTCTGACCTCTGTGATGAGTAAATTAGTGGAAACACTGCTAAAACAGAGGATAGTGATGTTTCTGGAGTCCAATGGATTGCAGGATCCAAAGAAGCATGGTTTTACTAGAGGCAGGTCTTGTCAGACAAATCTGATTAATTTCTTTGACTGGACAACCAGAGTTGGACCTAAGGAGGAGTCCTGGATGTGGTGTACTTAGATTTCAGTAAAGCCTTTGACACTGTCCCACACAGGTGACTTATAAATAAATTGTGCACCCTAGGAATGGACCATACAGTGACTGACTGGGTTAGAAATTGGATGAGTGGGAGGTGACAAAGAGTACAGGTAAATGCAGCTCTCTCTGAGGAGAAGGATGTTACTAGTGGTGTGCTGCAGGGATCGGTCCGATTTGTTTTAATATATTTATTAGTGATATTGTGGAAGGGCTGTTGAGTAAGGTTTGCCTCTTTGCAGATGATTCCAAAATCTGCAATAGAGTAGACACCCAGGAAGGAGTAGATTACATGAGGAGGGATCTAGCTAAGCTTGAAGAATGGTCGACAATTTGGCAGCTGAGATTTAATACTAAAAAATGCAAGGTCATGCATTTGGGCTGCAAAAAACCAAGGGAGCAGTACACTCTGAACTACTGAGATATAAGAAAATATAAAAACCTGTATTGCATTATGTTGAATTAAATTGAATTAAATTAAATACTGATGGATCCTGCTAAGCATGTTTCAAAGCAGGTCATACACTGGCTAATTTCAGATTTTTAGGAATCATCCCGTCTTTTAGAGGTACATTTACAAAATCTCTTACAAAATCATCTTTGCACCAACCGCAGGTTTACAACTGGAAAAGCCATGGGGTAGGTTCAAAGCTTGTGTGGTAAATGCAAGGAGTGTACCCTGCATTTAGTGCGCAGGGCTGCCCAATACCTGTCCTGCAGGGACTGCAGACCTAGGCATGAGCAGGCACCGATTGAGCCCCCCCCCCCCCAATAATCATACCCTCCGATGTTCAACACCCCCATTGCCTTTCCCCGGGTTATCTTCCACTCCCTCTGATCTTCACACCCCATCAATACCCCTTTTCAGGACTGCCATGGAGGCCCTGCAAAGGGATCCACCAACCAGGGTCATCAAGGCTCTCACACAACACGCCTGTACCCTCCCCCCTCCTGGGATTTACCCGGGTCCAACCAGGTCATCCCTGGTGGTCTATGGGTGATTGGGGCAGGAGCAGCCCCCCTTTGGCAGTTCTCAAAATGGTACCAGTATCACCTCTTGCTAGTCTTGCCACCCCTACAGGTAGTATCGTAAGACTAGCATGAGCTGATCCCTGCACCATGCCGAAGACTTCAGGAGCCAGGGCAGGAGCAGAAGGGGACTGTTTTTGTCCCAATATAGACCACAAGGGATGACCCAGTTGGATCTCGGGTAAGTTTGAGGAGGAAAAGGCATGGGTGTGTTGTAGGGGGAGGGGGGCTTGATGACTCTGGTATTGGTGAGCCCCTTTGCAGGGCCTCCATGGCTGGAAAGTGTCCTGAAAAAGGGAAACAATGAGGAGGTGGGAAGATTGGGGGGGGGGGGGGTGGAAGGTTTCCCTGTTGGAGGGGCATGTTGGAGGGGTTGGTCATAGAGGGGATGAGATCACAGAGGGGGGGGAGGAGAGCCCAATCAGCTGTGCTCTTTGGGTGGCGGTAATTGCAGCTACACTATCAGTAGTTTCAAGCATGCTAGCTGTCACTGGTCAACACGCTCACTTTGTGCCCTAATCCCGCCCTCATTCTGCTTACCTTCAGTGAGTACATCAGTATTTTGACCATGCTGTCTGCACTTACCCCATAGTAGTGGTTACCATGAAGGTTTAGCTCATGTTAAACCCACAGTAACTGCCTACTGCAGCTTAGTAAAAGATCCCCACAGTGTGCTATATTTACTGAAGCTACTGAAAATGTAACTGATGTGCTTGATCAAGAGTTCATTCTTTATGATATTTCTACCATTTAGGACTTAACTGACTGGGTCAGTGTCACGGCAGGACATGCTAGGGAGATAAAGTTCCTAGATGACATAAATGACTGCTTCTTGGAGCAGCTGGTTCATGAACCGACCAGAGGGGAAGCCATATTAGACCTAGTCCTTAGTGGAACACCAGATCTAGTGCAAGAGATAAGGGTGTTGGGACCACTTGGCAATAGTGATCATAGCATGATCACCTTTGATTTAATTAGTAGAGGAGGGATAGTAAGGAAATCCACAGTACTACCTTTTAACTTTCGAAAGGGAGACTATGATAAAATGAGGAAAATAGTTAAGAAAAAAATAAAAGGAGCAGTTGCAAAGGTTAAAGACATACATCAAGCTTGGGTGTTGTTGAAAAATACTATCTTGGAAGCCCAGACCAGCTGTATTCCATGCTTTAAGAAAAGTGGAAGGAAGTCCAAAAAACCGGCAGCATGGTTTAAAGGTGAGGTCAGAGAGGCTGTTGTTGCCAAAAAAGTATCCTTCAGGAAATGGAAGAAAGAGCCAAACAATGAAACCTGGAAACAGCACAAGCACTGGCAGGTCAAATGCAAGGCATTGATAAAGCAGGCAAAGGGAGAATTTGAGAAGAAGCTTGCTGCGGAAGCAAAAACGCGAAATAAAGATTTTTTCAAGTACATTCATAGCAAAAAACCTGTGAGAGAGTCAGTTGGTCCATTAGATGATAGAGGAGTTAAAGGGGCACTAAGAGGTGACAAGGCGATAGCGGAGAGACTGAATTAATTCTTTGCTTCGGTCTTTACTGAGGAAGATATAGGGATGTTACCCATGACTGAAGTGGTATTTAAAGGTGAGGAAGAATTGAAGGAAATATCGATATATCGGGAAGATATATTACAACTATTAGATAAACTGAAGAGTAGCAAATCACCTGGGCCAGATGGTATACATCCAAGGGTGTTGAAAGAACTGAAATATGAGATTGCAGACCTGCTATTAGTAATCAGTGAACTATCATTAAAATCATCTCTAATACCTGAAGATTGGAGGATCGCCAATGTAAAAAGGGTTCGAGGGGTGATCCGAGAAACTACAGACCGGTGAGCCTCACGTCAGTACCGGGAAAAATGGTAGAAACCATCATAAAGAATAAAATTACTCAGCATGTAAATAGTCATGGTCTAATGGGAGACCGCCAACATGGCTTTAGACAAGGAAGATCTTGTCTTACTAATCTGTTATGTTTTTTTGAAAGTGTGAATAAACAGGTGGACAAAGGGGAGTCGGTTGATATAGAGTATCTGGACTTTCAGAAAGCCTTTGACAAGGTCTCTCATCAGAGACTTTTGGCAAAAGTAAAGAGTCATGGGAGGCAGTGTACTACTGTGAATCAAGAGGCAGTGTACTACTGTGAATCAGGAACTGGTTAAAAGATAGAAAGCAGAGGATTGGGCTAAATGGCCAATTTTCCCAATGGAGAAAGGTGAATAGTGGTGTACCCCAGGGATCTGTGCTGGGTCCGCTGCTTCTTGACATATTCATAAATAACCTGGAAAGTGGAATAATGAATGAGGTTATCAAATTTGCAGATGACACAAAACTATTTAAAGTTGTTAAAACCCAAGAGGATTGTGGAAAATTGCAAGAGGATCTTGATAAATTGGAAGACTGGGCATCAAAATGGCAGATGAAATTTAATGTGGACAAGTGCAAAGTTATGCACCTAGGGAAGAACAACCCAAACTATGGTTACACAATTCAAGGTTCCACATTAGGAACCACCACCCAGGAAAAAGATTTAGGCGTCATTGTGGATAACGTGTTAAAACTCTCGGCCTAGTGTGCAGTGGCAGCCAAGAGAGCAAATAGAATGCTAGGTATCATAAGGAAAGGAATGGAAAATAAAACAAAAGATATTATAATGCCTCTATACCGTCCCATGGTGAGACCGCACCTTGAATATTGTGTGCAATTCTGGTCGCCGTATCTTAAAAAGGATATAGTGTTATTAGAAAAGGTTCGGAGAAGAGCCACCAAAATGGTAAAGGGGATGGAAGGATACTCCTATGAAGAAAGGCTAAAAAGGTTAGGGCTCTTTAACCTGGAAAAGAGACGGCTGAGGGGAGATATGATAGAAGTCTATAAATTAATGAACGTGGAATGGGTAAATGTAGATCGATTGTTTACGTTATCAGAATATAGAAAGACTAGGGGACATGCAATGAAGCTACAGGGTAAACTATTTAAGACTAATAAAAGAAAATATTTTTTCACTCAACGTGTAATCAAACTCTGGAATTTGTTACCGGAGGATGTAGTAAAGGCTGTTAGTGAAGCTGGGTTTAAAAAAGGTTTGGACAAGTTCCTGGAGGAAATGTCCATAAACCATTATTAAGAAGGGACCCAGGATATCAATGCTTGACCCAGTACAAGCATTGCAGAACCTGTGTCTTTTGGGGAAACTGCTAGGTACGTACGATCTAGATTGGCCACTGTTGGAAACAGGATACTGGGCTTGATGGACCTTGGTCTGACCCAATATGGCATATCTTATGTTCTTAACGACAGGAATAAAATTCTCCTAATGCATAAAATTCTCCTAATGCACTTACCTTCCATTTCGGTCCATCAAATTGTTATTGACATTACCCTTCTACAAATCTCTGGGTAGGTCTTTTTACTGAGACAGAGTGAGAAGGAACATGTGATAGTTCCCTAACTGTTGTAAACAATTCTCTAGGTCAGGATAATGATTTCTAGACTCTAATAATAACCTATTCCTTCCTAGAGGCATCTATTGCATTTGTATAATATATTACCATTAAAAAACACAAATTCCTATCTACTTCTGCCGTAGAATGCCACCATCCACTTTCATGGCGGCAAAGCAAGGCTTACTCCATATGTAAAATCTTAGAGGTATGTTTACAATGGTGCGGTAAGGTTTTGTACCTACCGCGGCGTAGTGCAAATCCTGTGCAGTAGATGCAGGAGGAGTGCCCAGCATCTATTCTGCATTTCCTCACAGGGTAGACACTTACTGCAGGGAGTGCGGGAGCACCAGCACTTCCTGTGGAGGCTGGGAACATGGGCCTGAGATGAAAATACAGGGAAGAGACAAATGGCTGCAACTGCAATGTCCCACTCCCCCCACCCTCTATACCCAAATCCCCCTGGCTTAGGGCCCCTTCAAAATACATAGTCCAACTCCCATATGAAGGCCACCCTCACAAAGCCACCCCTCCCCCCCAGCTGATACCCCTTGACTTCAGTATCCTCTCTCCCAAACAGCTATCAAAGCAGTACCAGCTTTCTTGGGCCCTTCTCAATCAGGCCCCCCATATCTGCATGTCAAACTCCCCTGGGTCTTACCAGGGGTTCCTGATGGTCTGAAGCAGAAAGAACTACTCACAGGAGCTGCTACTGCTAGGGAGGAATCTGCACTTGTAATTCTCCAAATCTTGGGGAAAGGGAATTTTTGGGGTTTAAGCTGATAAAATCTGTGTCTATTTTAAAATTCTGTGTTTTATAAAGTCAGTTAGGGCACTGCATAACAAGCCAGCTTTCAGTTCGTTTTTCTTCCCCATCCACCAACCCTGACTCCCACCCACCCCAGGCATAATCTTTGATTTATAGGCTCTTTAACCTGTTAAAAGGAAAGGAGTGATCTTATTCACTTTCAGGTTTAACTGGTTATCTTCATCAGCAAGTTATTAGGCCTTAGGAATAAATTAATTAAGGACTGGCAGTTCACTTTGAGGTGAACATTAAACAAAGTCCCTTAAACTTATAAGGTATAATTGTATTGGTTCAAGTCAATGGCAGCACGAGGGTTTCTGTTTACCCTAGGCAGACCCTCTGTGCCACCGCCCCCAAAAGACTGCTCCTCCATCCAGTCCACCATGCTGCTCCCACCTTGCGCTGAAATGACGGTGGCTGAACTGCTGCTTCAGCATTGCATCGGGCCTTAAAGTGCCCAAGCTCATGCGAGCTCACGACCTGACACTCCTACCCCCTCCAATGCAACTTTCTTGGAGGGCAGACAGGAGTGGCAGGCCAAAACTGCATGCATGTGTGCAAGCGTTTTAAAGCCTGCCGCAGCACTGAAGTAACAGTTCAGCTGCCACTTCCCAGGATGCTGAGTTAGCATCGTCAACCACCAAGGTTTACCAACTTAGGCAACCATCTAGTTTGCCTACTGGATGAGCTGGCTCTGGTTCAAGTATCCTTATTCCCCTAGCAAGTTTAAATAACTAAACAACTTACATAGCTAAACAAATCTTTAACACTTAGATGCAGATGACAGTCTAGCAGCGAGATGGGGGCCATCAAGTCTTTTGCACTGAATGATACATGTATGATTTTCCCCCAGCTGATGAGAGGTCTTATGTGTGCTCTCAGGGAATGAGTCCAATCTCTAGAGGCTCTGGAAGAGCTGAGGCAGACAGAAAGATATATAGACAAGACTTACAGGGACATAGTAAAGAAGTCCCACCTCCAGTCTGGCAACCACTGCTATCATGGAGGAGAGAGGTCATGTGAAAGGAGAGCATCACCTTGGTGCTGCAGGATGTGATACTGTAGCTAGGTCCTGTCTTCCAGGTGAGGTAATACCCTCTCACACCAAGGAGGCATCTCTAGGTCCATGTGCCATGAGAGAAGGGTTAGGACAGCCATTATAATTGGCAATTAGATCATTAGGTATGTAGATAACTGGGTGGGTGGTCAATGTGAAGATTGCCTGGTAACTTGCCTGCCTGGATGAAGGTGGTGGACCTCTTGTGCAACCTAGATAAGGTTTTAGATAGTGGGACCCATGATATAGGAAAGTATGAGAGGGAGGTTCTGAAAGCCAAATACAGGCTTTTAGATAGAAAGCTGAAATCTATAATTTCCAGGGTAGCGGTCTCAGAAATGCTTCCCTTTCCACATGCAGGACCCAAGAGGCAGGCAGAGCTCCAGAGTCTCAATGCATAGATGAGATGGCGGTGCAAGAAAGAGAGTTTTCGATTTGTTAGGAACTGGGCAACCTTCTGTGGGGTGCTTTTATGAAAGGATCGGCTCCGCCTAAACTAGGGTGGAACCACACTGCTGGCATTAACTTAGAGTAGCTTTTAAACTAGAAAAGGGGGGAAGCTGACAATCGTCCAAAAGCACATGGTTCAAAATGATATATTATTGAAGGATACTAGCAAAACAAGGAAGTTAGGGCATCCCTATGGAGAAGTTACAATAAACGTAAAAGTAACCCAGATGCCTTTAAGTAAAGAGCAGAGTTGAAAAATTCCAAATTACCCCGTCAACTGGTAACTAGACCATGAATATGAACAAAATACAATGTTGAAAGTCTGAAAGACATACTAGAAGTCTAACAAATAAGATGGGAGAGAAGGGATATAGCACTCAATAAAAGGTTAGATATAATAGGCATCTCAGAGAGCCACTGGACTGAGGACAACCAATGAGACATTGATTCTTGGTTACAAATTATATCGCATGATAGGGTTCAACAAATTAGTGGAGGGGTTGTGCTATATATGTTAGAGAGGGAATTGAGTCAAAACAGATAAAAGTTTTGCAGTTAAAAAAATACACTGTAGAATCTCTATAAATAGAAATTCTATGTAAAAAGGGGAAGGCAATGGCAGTGGGGGAGTTCAAATGGCAGATGAAATTTAATGTGGACAAGTGCAAAGTTATGGCTGTAGGGATGAACAACCCAGACTACAGTTACTGATGCAAGGTTCCACATTAGGAATCGCCACCCAGGAAAAGGATCTAAGCTCTTAGGTTGAAATCCTCTGCACAGTGTGCAACGGTGGCCAGGAAAAGAAATAGAATGCTAAGATTCATAGGGAAAGGAATGGAGAATAAAACCAATGCCTCTGTATTGCTCCATGGTGCGGCCGCACTTTGAATATTGTGTGCAGTTCTGGTCACCATATCGCCCCTCCCCTCCCCCCCCCCAAAAAAAGATAGTGGAATTAGAAAAAGTACAAAGAAGAGCCACCAAAATTAGAACAGGAATGGAAGGATGACCTAAAAGTAAGGGGTTAAAAGGTTCAGGCTCTTCAGCTTGGAAAAGAGATGGCTGAGGGGCGATATGATAGCGGTCCATAAAATGAGTGTAGTGGAACGAGTAAATATAGAGATCAGTTTACTCTTTCAAAAAGTAGAAAGATAGGAGACAGGCACAAAGCTGCAATGTAGCACATTTAAGATTAATTGGAGAAAATATATTTTCAGTGTACAACTAATCAAACTCTAGAATTTCTCGTCGGATGATGTAGTCAAAGCTGATAGTGTAGCTGGGTTTTAAAGAGGTTTGGGCAAGCTCCTGGAGGAAAAGTCTATAAACCATTATTAGCAGGGACTGGGGAAATCCACTGCTTGCCCCTGGGATAAGCAGCATGGAATGTGTCTACCTTTTCCGAACCTGACAGATAGTTGCAACCTAGATTGGCCACTGTTGGCAACAGGATACTGAGCTTGATGGACCTTGTTCTGACCCAGCATGGTGGTTGTTATGTTCTCCTCTCCTGCTCCATCTCCACTGGCATTCAGTGGTGCCAGACTTGCACTACTGACTCTTAGCAGTAGCACATACAGTACTATTGGCAGTCATAACAGCTAGAGCACAGCACTATCACGAATCCTGGCTGTCTCTGTCTGCCACACCCACTCTCTGCCATGATCCCACCCCTGTGGCACACTAGGCAGACGGAGCAGAATTAACCCCATTCTGTCTGATTAACAGCCGGGTAACTATTAATTCAGGTCAGTGCATGATGCACAATGAACCTTGGAGACCTTCCTAACAATTTCCACACCTTAGTCAACATGCCCCTCAGTATACCAAGAAGCTCTTTTTTTTTTTTTTTTTAGAACATATAACATTTTGTTTAGGAGATTTCATAAGAAATTGATGTAAACTTTCTGAACACGATGCCAGCAATTTATCCACAGATAAATCCCCCCAAGCTCACTGCTTATAGAGGGAGGAGTAGCCTAGTGGTTGGGGCAAGGTACTTCTGAGGCAGTCATGAGGTTTAGCTGTAGGTAGCCCTTCCCCCCAGCCATGCGGCAAGCCATGAGGCTCTGATCAGCCTGACCCTTCCCCCGCAAGCCATGAGGTAATCAGCCTGCTAAGAGAAAGGCATTGAGATTTCAGTAGGCACCCTTCCCCCCACTCCAGGTCTGAGCACAGTATCCCCTAGCCCAGAAACCAACAGACCAGAGCATACCGGTTTGGACAGGTCACCCAGGTACCTCCCCAGGGGCTGCTGATTGGTGGGCAGGAAATACCTGTGGCAAATGGGATTGTAGAATGAGTTTAAAACTGTACTGTATATAAGGCATTGTAGGCCGTCCCTCGGGGCTCAGACTCTTGTGGAGGTTGCTGGTATCTCTGTCTGATCCTGTGTGCACATTAAAAGTTCCTGTTTGCATTTCAGCCTGTCTGAGAGTTTTCCTTCTGTGGGTGAGTGATTGAATAAGAGCTTTTCACAGTGATTGCGATAACATTTTTGGCGACCCAGATGGGACCCTTTTAAATTAAATTTAAAAAAGCCTCTCTCATCACACCCACGGTGGGAAGACTACTGCTTTTTGCAGGATCGGGGCCTCCACCAGCCAGGGACCGGCCTCTCCAGGTGATTAATGGTCCTTGGCGCCCCCGGGCCACTTTGTGCTCGGAAGGACACCTTGATTTGTCTGGACAGCCGGTCCCTGCGGTTGAATCCCCGATTGAAAAACCAGCTGGATAGACTGGCATCCAAACTTCCTGTCTGATCAGAGTTCTGGTGAGTACTGCTACCTTACTGTTTGGGGCTAGTTCTGTACTCTATCTTTGAGTCCTGGTAATTTCTGGGAACCTGTAGCAGCCTGATCAACTGCACGAGCAGTCCTAGTAGGGGCCTTAGTGGCCCTGAAGCCATTGCTCGTCCTGTATCTGAATACCGGTAAAATCTGAATAACTGCAGTAATCTGAAACTGCAGTAATATCTTTTAAAAGTGCTGCCGAAAGAAAAAAAAAAAAGTAACCAAACTATAGCACTTGATAAGCTAAGAATTAGATCACTGCTTCTCTTCTTTCCTTTCTGCTTGTGGGAAGTTATCTGAAGCGGGACTGCAAGGAGAGAGTTCTCTAATGTGCTACCGCTGTTTTAATGTCTGCTCCCCCATGCTGTCGTTGTGTTCCCACTGTTAATTGTGCAGCTCTGTTCCCAATGTTAAATTTCTGTTTCCCCCACGTGCTGTTCTGTTCCCAACGTTAAGTTTCTGTTCCCCTGCCTCCCGGTACTGTTCCGGTGCTGCGCTGAGCCCCCGCTGAATTTTCTGCCTTTCCCTGCTGTCCCGATGCTTCCCTGAGCCCCCGCTGAGATCCTCTGCCTCCCGGTACTGTCCCGATGCTTCCCTGAGCCCCCGCTGAGATCCTCTGCCTCCCAGTACTGTCCCGATGCTTCCCTGAGCCCCCGCTGAGATCCTCTGCCTCCCGGTACTGTTCCGATGCTCCCCTGAGCCCCCGCTGAGATCCTCTGCCTCCCGGTACTGTCCCGATGCTTCCCTGAGCCCCCGCTGAGATCCTCTGCCTCCCGGTACTGTCCCGATGCTTCCCTGAGCCCCCGCTGAGATCCTCTGCCTCCCGGTACTGTCCTGATGCTTCCCTGAGCCCCCGCTGTGGTCCCCTGCCTCCCGGTACTGCTCCGGTGCTGCTTTGGGCCCCCGCCGTGATCCCCTGCTGCCCCCGCTGAATTTTATGCCTTTCCCTGCTGTCCCGATGCACCACTGAGTCCCCGCTGGGTTTCCTGCCTTTAAACCAAAAGATAAATAAATAAATAAAATGCTAACCTTTTTGTTTTTTTATTAAGTCGATCGCTTGGAAGTCCATCACTTCCCCTTTTCCCATCTGTAAAGCTGAGGGTGAACCGGTGTGGAAGAGCACGAGGAGGTAGCAGCCATTTTGTGGACACCACGTGCGTTTTTCTGCACTGATCTAGTGGACACCACGTGTATTTCTCTGCGGAGAGGTATTGAGGGGCCCTGGAGTGAACCTGGAGCTCCATCTAGTGGTCATTTAAAAACTAGCTGTATTTTTATCCTTATGGTTAAAGTGATCCTGGAGCTCCATCTAGTGGACATTAGAAAATAGCTAGCTATATTTCTCATATTATAATATCCTCATGGTAAAAGTTAAATCCTATGATACAGCTAGAGAGAGTGTGTGTAATGTATTTGAACAGCTGCTACTGAGGAAAGAGAGTGTATGAGTATTCGCTGCTGAGACGTCTCTGTTTTCTGTTTTCCCTCTTTCTTTTTCCCTTTGTGGTCCTGTGTGTTTTGTGCAACCAAACTCTGCCTGTTACCTGGATTATATTGTATATTGTATTCCCAGAAGTGAGATTAGAAAATTTACACTGAACATTGTGATTTGTGAATTGTGATTAGAGCATGGGGTCCGGAGGCTAAATTATAGTGAAGGAGCATCCGGACCAGTTCTCCCTATATAGATTCATGGCTGGCCCATATAGTTAATGTGCTGTTATGTAAAAATTGCTAGTGGCTCTGTGTTTGTTAGAGTGTCTCTGTGTTTAGTTGTGACATTAGGGAAAGAAAGTTTTTGTCCAGACATTAGGTCTTTATATTTCAGGATTGATTTTGATACTCTATCAGTAAAAGGTGAAGTTATTGACGAGTCGCCCCTGTGTCCCCAAACAGTGAAAAAACACCAGGTCTACTGATTGCAGGGAAGGGGACAGTTTGGAAAGGGGGGTGGGGTTTGCTGTGTGTGGACTGTAGTACTGGTATAGCAGTGAAGGAAGACAATTGCTTTGTTTGATGCATATCCAGTTTCATTGCTATGTTTCATGCATGATCAGTGGTCAGGGAACCAGGTGTTTTGGTCACACCTCTCAGCGGTGACTGGGGGATAGTAGGAACTGCTGAAATAGTTTGCATAGCTATAGAAAGATACTGGGAGGAGTTCCTTCTTCTAGCAGATGAATGGAGGCCCATTAGAGAGGACAAAAGAAAAAAAAATCACCTAGGAGTTTTTTCTCCTAGAGGACAAAGAACCCCAATTCACCTAGCCACACCTAGCCTGCAAACAATCCTCTTGTCATCAATTTTAATTGTAGAGTTTTGAGCTTCTAGAACCATGAGGTGCCTCCTTTGAGCATCCTCAAATGTCTGCTGGAAGCAAACAAAGGCTGAAGAAAAATCCTTATAAGATCATGAAGAAATGAAGATTTTTTTACTTGTCCTTTAAAGCCTGGATTTTATCTCTGGTACATATATTTGGTTTTGACTGCACATACAAACTTAAGCAAGTAATACTTCTGCATGATATGCCATCTTTGGCAGTTTATTCTGCAGACAGTAAATGCTGTGCTGATGATTGCGTTCTTTCCTGCTTGGTACATTAAACTGCCTTGATCAACTGTATTCATTTTTCTGATACTACAATAATATTGCATTCCAGATATCCACCAACCTTCTTATAAAGTATCAGTTTCATGCCTGTTTTGAACTATAAGATACAAGGTAATCACTTTGCCTTGTTAAGTTCTGTGCTGATGAATGATGAACAGGACAGTAACATCATAGGTGCTATTTAGAATAAATTCACCTGTGCTGCTGTATTTGAATTTTACATGTTGGTGTCCAGAGTTCAGGAGCACAATATATTATAGCACTGTGAGATACAAATCTTTTTAGTTTATACATTTATACTTTGTTACCAAATATACTGGTAGGAGTACATTATGTAGAGGTCCAGTATACACAGCAATAAGATGAGTAAATATTAAATTTTGGAAAAGGGCTGATCTGAAATCGCTTTGTTCCCAAGTATATAGAGCAAATTTAGTGGAAAGATGGAACTGTGTTTCCCAGAAAATATGGAAATATTTGTAAAAAAAAAAAATTATTTACAAATATAATGATAACATTAACTTGAGTTGATTGGATAAAACTAAATCTTACTTGTCAGCAATGATCCAGGAGAGCTTTGAGAAAATGAATGAGAGAGAGAGAGAGGGGCAGAAGGTGAGACGACAGCCTAGGAAAAAGGCAATAAAACGTGCTACTCCAAGTGTGATGATCTGGGCCACCGGAACTCTGACTGCTCTAAGACTCCTCGAGGACCCACAAGGCCTGAGAAAACATGAACCTTGTACATTTATGCCTCTGAAGAGACATGAATAGGCAGGGGGGAATAGGCCAAGAAGAACCCGAGGAAGTATTGCCATGAGGCCTATTCACAAATGCCTTGCAGGCCAAGAAGAACCAGAAGGAGTATCGCCATGAGGCCCAACCACCAATGCCTTGTACCCTCTTAGTCTCTCACCTCAAGAGGATCTCTTTTGACACCATAATTAATGGATAGCTTGCATAAATCCTTGTGAACACTGCATTTTCAAGATCAGTCCAAGTATTTTTTAAGTTTCCTACAGTACTCTCACTGCGAACCAGGTATACAATAGACTCTAGTCATACATGAGAGATATGTGGCTGTCATGTTAGGAGCCATATTTCTTTCTATTGGAATTGATGTATAGTTTTATATTGAAGATTGTTTAGACAGTCGCTATTTAGAATGAGCACCCATGCCAATCTAGAACTGCACCAATTAAGTTAGTGGGAAATGGACACTGTTTACAACAATACTACGTTTCTAACAATTGTTTTAGCAGCCTTGCCAGTTAAGGATACATTAGTATGGTATAGAAAAAGAAAAATTGAAGGACCTATGTATGTAGTTGGTGGAAAGTGTTGTGAGGGATAAAGTGGTATATTAAGAGGAAGGACTCTGATGGACAATAAACTGATGAAGGTAATTAATGATGTGGAAGGACTCTGATGGACAATAAACTGATGAAGGTAATTAATGATGTGGAAGGACTCTGATGGACAATAAACTGATGAAGGTAATTAATGATGTGGAAGGACTCTGATGGACAGTAAACTGGTGAAGGCAATTTAATGATGTGAAGTGATGTATCTGGCTGGTGAATATAAAAATGATGAGCATTTTATTCAACTGTGCCGTCTCCAGTATCTTCAATTTGGGAGGTCATCTAGGCCCCACCACAATACTCAAAGATTGTAGGTAGGCACCTGGAGACAGGCTGGGTGCACCTTGCATCCTGATGAGCTTTGGAAAAAACCCCGCACTAACCATGTGGTACTTCCAGATGCTTTTTTACCTTACTTTTCCTCTGTGTGTCCTGGCCAGGCATGCAGAGGCAAAGGGGGATAAATTGATGACAAATTCTCACAGACAAAAAATTGGTGTGATTCTAAAACTTGTCAGAATTACAGAACACGCGCGTGTACTTGTCTGATCTGTAAACATGTGGAGATCAGTCAAGGGCATAATGGAATATTTCCTACCAGCAAAGGAACCTCCAGCGATAATGGATCAAGGAGTGGAAGCAGGATCTGCTGACCCCCCAGTGGCGAGACCCGTATACCGTTCGGCGGACCCCCCCCCCCCCCCGGCTGTCAAGGTGGCTGAAGTTGCTCCGAGGATCCAGAAATTGTTCCAGCCTGGACTTCTGTCACAGTTCCAAACCAGCCCCTGCGCTTTGACACTTTTGCCCAGTACGGGATTCTAACAGACTGCCGATGAACTCTGGACCACCGGAGAGACTGATTTACAGACACCTTTCCTGGAACCGGGATCAGACTGAGAAAAGGTGCCTTAGCTGATATGGACTTGCTTTCAAACAAGTGCAGAGACTACTAACACAGCAGTATTACTTGCCCAAACTGCTCTGAACATGACAGACCTTTGTATACGTAACTCTCTACTTTAACTTGTCCCATTGCTGTACCGTACATTTTAACCAGGTGCCTTTTTCCTTACAGGTTGTTTCCACCCTTGACACCCTGGTAGAACGCAAGGTGATTACCACTGTCATGGCCCTGTCCCAAATACAGCCCTCAACCGCCTCTAGCGGTTGAGGTCTCACTTAAAAAGGGGGGAATGAGGCAGTCATGAGGTTTAGCTGTAGGTAGCCCTTCCCCCCAGCCATGCGGCAAGCCATGAGGCTCTGATCAGCCTGACCCTTCCCCCGCAAGCCATGAGGTAATCAGCCTGCTAAGAGAAAGGCATTGAGATTTCAGTAGGCACCCTTCCCCCCACTCCAGGTCTGAGCACAGTATCCCCTAGCCCAGAAACCAACAGACCAGAGCATACCGGTTTGGACAGGTCACCCAGGTACCTCCCCAGGGGCTGCTGATTGGTGGGCAGGAAATACCTGTGGCAAATGGGATTGTAGAATGAGTTTAAAACTGTACTGTATATAAGGCATTGTAGGCCGTCCCTCGGGGCTCAGACTCTTGTGGAGGTTGCTGGTATCTCTGTCTGATCCTGTGTGCACATTAAAAGTTCCTGTTTGCATTCCAGCATGTCTGAGAGTTTTCCTTCTGTGGGTGAGTGATTGAATAAGAGCTTTTCACAGTGATTGCGATAACACTTCAGGCCAGAAGGTCGGGGGTTCAAATCCCACTAGAGGACAGCAACCTTGGGCCAGAAGGACTGGGGTTTCTAGTCCCACAGATGCTCCTTGTGGTCTTGGGCAAGCCACTTAACCCTCCATTGCCCATGTTCCCTGTAAGTATTAGTGTATGTGTCTCATATCCCCACGTGTTAAATGTATCCCCCAATTGTGCTGTGACCGCTTTGATTGAAGGATAAGGCGGTATACAAAACTGTCTAAATAAATAAAATAAAGGCCAATAAGCTGTCAGATTTTCTTGATCTGAAACTGCCCGATGAGAATGCCGAGTTATTGCAACATCCGGTGATTACAGTTAAGGTAACCTTAGAGAAAGGATTAATAGATGGTGATCTCTTCATGGCATTGGTACATTTCTTATAACCTTATTTATTGATTTATTGATCATCACCTCTGGTAAAAAGATTAAATCCAAAATTTAACCCTTATGATGCTTTGACGTTTTAGATGGATTCCAGTCAATGACCCTAATACAACTTTCCAGTGCCAGACTCTATTCCCATTGCCATCCCCCTTCTCTCAGGCCCAGCAAAAGCATCACCCCAAGCCCTAGCAACAGCATCATCCCCCCTTCTCTAAATCCCTCTATCGGCAATAGCCCTCACTTCTCCCAGCTCACTGCTTCTCCTAGTCCCTGCATCAGTGATCTCCCCGCCCCCACATCCACCCCACCTACTACAGTGGCAGAAGCCTGCGTTTTTCCTCTCTGTTGCTTCATCAGTTGCACAGCCTGCACTGCAGAAGGCTTTGTAACATGAGAACAGGAAGCGCCTAGTCTCTTGTTTCAAATATTTTCTAGTGCTGACAGCAGAGTTGGCAAAGCAACAGAGAGTCACAAGAACAAAGCACAAGCTCCTGCCACCACCAATGGACCCTTCCAAAGCAGCCAGATCTGAAGATATCACCCACCCCCGATGGTACTACTAACCAGATAATTACTGTTTAATATCTGGACCTCACATCTAGAGCCCCTGTGATTCAAAGGGTAATATTGGAGAGTTCTTACCTTTGGAAATTAGTTTGTAGGCCCATGGGGACTAAAGTACCTGTAGACATGCAAACTACCAGCAGCATTAGAAACTGGTTAGATAATTGCAAAAGTTTGAATAACATGGTTAATGTATGAGGTGAGCCTGCAAAGATCTGCTTGCCTTTACAAACTGAAGTTTAAAAACAGATTGAAAAAAAAAACATTGTTCAGACAAGCTGTGTCATGGAAATTACTTAAATTCCCTTAAATCATTCCACTACATGAATAAAAATTGAGACATTTTGCTGTACTCTCAAACTCGATTATAGTTTAATTTACAGAATCATATAGATGTGGGCACAGAAGGCAAAGATTTATAGCGTTGATGAGATGTCATAAAATGTTAAAACACATATATTATGCAACCTACATCTTCTATTTTCACTTAATACGGTTTTATGCACAATGCATTATTTCACAATGTTCATGATCCCAAATAGAGTGCTAAATTTTCACTAATAAAATATGATTTCACAAAATGATTCACAGAATTAATTGGGATTCATATTTATTAAAACCAGAAAGTAGCATTAACAGCCTCTGTGTTGAAGGGACCTTGATTTTCTGTTTTCATAAATAGGAAAACTGCAGTTAAAAAAAAAGTATTTTATATATATTCACAAAGTATCAGAATAGCTCTTGTTTCTTTCATTAATATAAATACATATATCTAGAAAAACTGTGTTGCACATTGTTAAAAACAAAATATGTACAGAGTACATGAGAATTCATTCAAAACCAACACTCACACTAGTCAAGGACGAACTCAGGGTTGTCATGGCTTGCGTATTGTTGTCCAAAGAGTTCTTTTTTATAGCATCTATTGAGTTTTTAGATATGAAGATGGAATACATTTTTGATAGTCAATATTCAAAAAGTATATCCCGCTAACTTTTGGAGTTACTTGGACAAGCCTTGAGTTTTCAAGTCCTCTTCTAACTGGCTTGCAGGTGAAATTTTGTCAAGGAAATTCTTACCCGCACAATGGGGGCCTTTTGCTAAAAGGCACCATGATGTTGTACCTGATGCGGCATTAACGCTTAAACCATAGCGCGTTAGATGCAACACTACAGAGTTAACTGTTGGAGGTGTAGAAAGCATATTCCCGGCAGTTAACGTGGTGCTTCCTGCCCTAGCTCAGCATGAAGATAGCATTGACATGTTTACCTTTACCAATGTAGATGCTCGTAAATGCATCAGTATTAATTGCTCACCTTGAGGTTAGTGTAGGTGCACTGACTGCAAGGGTATTTACCCCACCCACTCTTCACTCCTAACCTGTTAGCACTGATATCCGGCTACGCTGTCTTGGCCTCATGCTGTAAACCCATGTCCTCGAGCACCTTTAGCATGCATCAGAGCCCACACTAACAGCTAACTCCCTTTCGTTAAAGGTCCCCAAGATAAACTAACTAAAACAGACAGCACTGAGTTTAACTCTGGCTGGTCAACTCAGATATTCAGCAGTGATAAGCAAAAGGTACCCATTAAAAGGTTGTTGTAAATCTGATTACTTTGGTTAATATTAAGCTAGATATTCATCCCAAATGCATCTTTAATTTTCATTTCCTAGATGTTTTCTTGCTGTTATTCTTTTTATTATATTCTTAGAGGCCAAATTTCAGCCAACAACTGCCAGATAAAATTAACTGGGCAAAGAAAAAACATACAAGACAGCCAAGGATCATTGGTTCCTATATGTTAAATTGCAAAATCAAAACTTTGCAAACTAATTAATTAATTAATTAAAATGGGCAGAATGTGAGAAAAATGTGATGTTGGGATGTCATGAAATCATAAACCCAGAGGTGCAATCTAGGCATGGAGGTTACTGTATATGGAGTAGAAAAAAATTGTCTTTGGAAGCAAAATCTTATAAGGATATAACACAAAAGCTCACAAACACTAGTGGGAAAAGTTCAAGACTCTTCAGAGTACAGCCAGCATTTCTGATATGGTTGAAACAAAGTCCTCAAGATGTCTGACTGCTGATGTAGCTGCACATGAAATGACAGACGCTGCAAAGATGTCTTGTATATTGGGACATGAAATGTATGAAACATGAACTAAGAGAAGCCAGAGATGGTCAAGAACAAAATGGAACATGCACAACTCAATCTCTGTTGGGTGTCAGCAAACTAAAATGGCCTGACAACAGCCACCCTGATGAAATGAAAGACAAAGAAGAAATGGTGCTGCATTTTTAAATGCGAAAAAGCCTGCAAGAACTGTAATGAAATACAGTGCAGTCAACGAGAGCTTAATTTTTTATTTGTCTATGAGGAATGCCCATCAACATAAATATTGTTCAGGTATATAGCAACAGCAGACGCAGAAGATGATGCAGTTGATCAGTTGTACCAACAAGTACAAGCTGAAATTGACAGAACATGCAAATAGGATATATAGATAATCATAGCAACAGAAATGAAGCTGTAAAATAACTGATAGAGTGGCCAATGTAACGCCAATTTTTAAAAAAAGGTTCCAGGGGTTATTCGGGAAACTACAGACTGGTGAGCCTGACATTAGTACTGGGCAAAATGGTAGAAACCATTATGAAGAACAAAATTATTGAACATATAGACGGAAATTTTTAGAAGAGACATCCAAATGCAATCTGGGCTTTTTAAGTCAGAACGTCTGAAAAAAAGCAGGCACATCCAGATGCAGACACAATTTCATAAATGTGGACATGCCCGAAATGAGCACCTGTGGGGGTGTCTACATAGACATCCCTAGAACCATAATGTAGAAAACTGATGTTTAGGATAACCTAATGGTTGAAGCACTGGGTTAGAAACAAAGCAGTCAAGGTTCAAATCCCACTGCTGCTAGTGTTGACATTGTGCTGAATAGTAGAGATGATAGAATACTTTCTTCTCTAATCCCTCTGGATTTCAGCCAAAACATTCCCTTTTCAGCAGGGGCGGCCCAAGGGGGGTGCGGGGCCATGTGCGGAGACTCAGTGCGGGGTCTCATTTGCATATGGGGCCTCATTTGCATACATATTTGCATAATGTTACCATATACTAACTTTTAGTAAACATGCCTCTTAATGAGTGTATGGATAAAGAAAGACTAAAAGATTTCTACATTACTATAATCCAGTGCCAACCGCCAGACACATTACGAACTACTACAAACACTGCCCATTTAGAACCCATAGCAAACCCGCCGTATCCTGACAGCATTACCAGGACTCACAAAGCACCATACCCTACCTATCAAAAGGAAACATGCAAATATTAAACCAATACATTTCAGAGAACAACAATACATGACCTACTGGGGAAAGAGAACAAGTGGCAATGTCAAATAGGAATTATATGAACAGAACACCTCAGCTCAGTTACACATGCAGAACATAGACCATCACCAAACAAGTAATCACAATTTAGAAACAGGAAGACAATAATTAAACTGGGAATCCCAAAAGCCAAACTTGGAATGTACAACACTGTAGAAATAAAACTATACATTAATTTGCTCTTGTACTAAACAAAGCACAGACGTTAATGATGCACATTTACCAGAGCTGACATACATCCTCTTTAACATACTAATCTTTCTCCTTTGCTCTTTCTTCATTCCTATTTCATCCACTCAAATTTTACACCTCCATCCTCAATCCCCACTTACTCTCCCAATACCCGGCCAATTGTAGATTTTTTATCCCTCCCACACAAAATATTTTTCCCCTTTCCATTTTACTCTCCAGCCTCATCCCATTCTAATCCTCCCCCAACATCAGCTCCCTTCTAGTTCCAGCCTCACCCAGCATCCATTCCCTTCTAGTCCCTGCATCAGCCCATTTCCAGTCCTAGCCCCCCATCAGCCCATTTCCAGTCCTAGCAACCCCCCAACCCAATACCAGTCCTAGACCCCATCAACCCACTTCCAGTCCTAACCCCCCATCAACCCATTTTCAGTTTAAGCCCCCCCCTATAACCCATTACCAGTCCTAACCCCCCATCAACCCATTTCCAGTCAGCCCCCCATAGCCCATTGCCAGTCCTAAACCCCCCCCCCATCAGCCCACAGCCCATTACCAGTCCTAACCCCATCAGCCCACCTCAAGTCCTAACCCCTCCCCATCAGCCCATTTCCAGTCCTAACCCCCCCATAGCCCATTGCCAGTCCTAAACCCCCCCATCAGCCCACAGCCCATTACCAGATCTAACCCCATCATCCCACCTCCAGTGTTAACCCCCCATCAGCCCATTTCCAGTCTGAGCCCCCCATAGCCCATTACCAGTCCTAACCCCCCCCCCCCCCCAACAGCCCACAGCCCATTACCAGTCCTAACCCCATCAGCCCACCTCAAGTCCTAACCCCTCCCCATCAGCCCATTTCCTGTCCTAGCCCCCCCATAGACCATTATATGTCCTTAGCCCCCCCCCCATAGCCCATTACCAGTCCTAACCCCCCATCTGCCTACAGCCCATTACCAGTCCTAACCCCATCAGCCCACCTCCAGTGTTAACCCCCCCATCAGCCCATTTCCAGTCCTAGCCCCCCCCCCCCCATAGCCCATTACCAGTCCTACATAAGAACATAAGATATGCCATACTGGGTCAGACCAAGGTCCATCAAGCCCAGTATTCTGTTTCCAACAGTGGCCAATCTAGGTCATATGTACCTAGCAGTTTCCCCAAGAGACACAGGTAACACAATGCTTGTAATGGGTCAAGCATGGATATCCTGGGCCCCTTCTTAATAATGGTTTATGGACCTTTCCTCCAGGAACTTGTCCAAACCCTTTTTAAACCCAGCTACACTAACAGCCTTTACTACATCCTCCGGTAACAAATTCCAGAGT
Source organism: Ichthyophis bannanicus (assembly GCA_033557465.1). NCBI lineage: Eukaryota > Metazoa > Chordata > Amphibia > Gymnophiona > Ichthyophiidae > Ichthyophis > Ichthyophis bannanicus. The sequence goes on from CM066033.1 coordinate 418,252,353, forward strand.
TTGATTACACGTTGAGTGAAAAAATATTTTATTTTATTAGTCTTAAATAGTTTACCCTGTAGCTTCATTACATGTCCCCTAGTCTTTCTGTATTCTGATAGCATAAACAATCGATCTACGTTTACCCGTTCCACTCCATTCATTAATTTATAGACTTCTATCATATCTCCCCTCAGCCGTCTCTTTTCCAGGTTAAAGAGCCCTAACCTCTTCAGCCTTTCTTCATAGGATTATCCTTCCATCCCCTTTACCATTTTGGTGGCTCTTCTCTGAACCTTTTCTAAAATCGCTATATCCTTTTTAAGATACGGCGACCAGAATTGCACACAATATTCAAGGTGTGGTCTCACCATGGAACAGATAGAGGCATTATAATATCTTTTGTTCTATTTTCCATTCCTTTCCTTATCATACCTAGCATTCTATTTGCTCTCTTGGCCGCTGCTGCACACTGGGCCGAGGGTTTTAACATGGTATCCACAATGACGCCTAAATCTTTTTCCTGAGTGGTGGTTCCTAATGTGGAACTTTGCATCGTGTAACCATAGTTTGGGTTGTTCTTCCCAAGGTGCATAACCTTGCACTTGTCCACATTAAATTTCATCTGCCATTTTGATGCCCAGTCTTCCAATTTATCAAGATCCTCTTGCAATTTTCCACAATCCTCTTGGGTTTTAACAACTTTAAATAGTTTTGTGTCATCTGCAAATTTGATAACCTCGCTCGTTATTCCACTTTCCAGGTCATTTATGAATATGTCAAAAAGCAGCGGACCCAGCACAGATCCCTGGGGTACACCACTATTCACCTTTCTCCATTGGGAAAATTGGCCATTTAGCCCTACCCTCTGCTTTCTATCTTTTAACCAGTTCCTGATCCACAATAGTACACTGCCTCCTATCCCATGACTCTTTAGTTTTGCCAAAAGTCTCTGATGAGGGACCTTGTCAAAGGCTTTCTGACAGTCCAGATACACAATATCAACCGACTCACCTTTGTCCACCTGTTTATTCACTCCTTCAAAAAAACATAACAGATTAGTAAGACAAGATCTTCCTTGTCTAAAGCCATGTTGGCTGTCTCCCATTAGGTCATGACTATCTACATGCTGAGTAATTTTATTCCTTATGATAGTTTCTACCATTTTTCCCAGTACTGAGGTCAGGAAGGACGAGCGATTTGGAAACTACCCATTTACTTTCGTGGCTCTTTGAAAGCTCCCCCATTATGTACATATTTAGAAAACACTTCAATAATTGAAAGTACGATTCCAAATGTCTGCACTATAAGATTTTTCTGGGAGGGATGGCATCAAACAGGGCTGGCCAGCCACTAGGCAGTGGTCTAGGCAACTGCTTTTCACGAGGGGGAGGAGAGCTCAGAAGAAAGAGCAGATCGAGTCTGTGCTGCTGCCAGCACTTGCTAGTTTTACTCTATCATCAGCGCTTACTTTTACCCACAGGACGATCGGGCAGAGTGTAGATTAGTCCACATGCCCTTGTAAGAGGCTCTTGAAATCTCTCTCATTATGCACATAGTCACAAAATAAAAGTTTAGCATTGACAAGGGCGCTGTCCAAATACACATTTTTAGAGGATTGCCCGGGTGCCGAGATAAGGTGATATAAGTTATCTGTTAAATAAGTCATCATCATCATCATCTCTGTCAAGGCAGTTTACATTGTAACTTAAACTTGGTAAGAAACATTAAAGAAGGTCACTGATGACTTGGATTCTTTGGGGGGGGGGTTCAGTGACTTGCCCAAGGCCACGAGGGCATCTAGTGAAGTCCAAGCCGGGTATGTGACTGAGGAAGCTCGAGAGCCTGACCGGCATCGGGCTCGATGGACCCTCTCCCTCTACCTCTACCTGACCGTCTTCTGCGGCGCTGCCTGGGGCTGGACGCTTTATACGGCACGGTCCTCGGCTCCCAGCTCTGCGCGTTGTCCGTCGCCAAACCCACTGGGACCGAGTTGGGTTTTCGGGCCGTGTTGAGGGGGCCCTGCTGCCGCGACGCCTCCACGGCTCCCAGGCTCCGCACCCCGCACGGCTCCTCCACCCAGGTGACGCTCAGCAGGCTGAGAGTGAAGCCCAGGGAGATGCCGACCACCACCGGCCCCACGGGGCGCACAAAGGACAGCAGCATGGAGAGCCACATGGCTGCCGCGGGGCTCGGCAAGCCCCTCCTTGCCGGCTTTGAGATTCCCGTCTCTGTTAAGCCTGCAGGGGCAGATGGGAAATTTCCCATCAGCCCCTGCGGGCTTAACAGAGACGCGAGGGAGACACTCTCCCTTCGCGAATCTCAAAGCCGGCACAGAGGGGCTCAGCCGTCGCAGAGGGAGGGACTCAGCCGGGCAGAGGGGGCCCCGCGGGACACTCAATTCTGCTGCTACCGCGGCGGCAGCAGCCAGCTTGTTTTTTAAAATTTAATGTTGACAAAAAGCAGAATGTTCTTTGCGCGGGGCCCCCTGAAACGCGGGGCCCTGTGCAAAAAACATTCTTGCTCAATGGATGGGCCGGCCCTGCTTCTCAGGTGCCTGGAGCAGGTCTAAACTTAAACGTGACACCAGACATCAGTGACGTTTCTGAGATCGGGCACAGACATAAGAATATAAGATATGCCATACTGGGTCAGACCAAGGTCCATCAAGCCCAGTATCCTGTTTTCAACAGCGGCCAATCTAGGTCATAAGTATCTAGAAGTTTCCTCAAAAGACACAGGTTCCACAATGCTTGTATTGGGTCAAGCATTGATATCCTGGGTCCCTTTTTAATAATGGTTTATGGACCTTTCCTCCAGGAACTTGTCCAAGCCTTTTTTAAACCCAGCTACACTAACAGCCTTTACTACATCTTCCGGTAATAAATTCCAGAGTTCAATTACATGTTGAGTGAAAAAATATTTTCTCTTATTTGTCTTAAATAATTTACCCTTTAGCTTCATTGCATGTTCCCCAGTCTTTCTATATTTTGATAATGTAAACAATTGATCTACGTTTACCTGTTCCACTCTGTTCATTAATTTAAAGACTTATTTATTTATTTAGCTGTATTTATATCCTGCTTTTCACTGGGTCAAAGCGGTCAATTGGGGGATATGAGACACATACACTAATACTTACAGGGAAGATGGGCAGTGGAGGGTTAAGTGGCTTGCCCAAGACCTCAAGGAGTGCCTATAGGACTAGAAATCCCAGTCCCTCTGGCATGAGGTTGCTGTCCCCAGGTGGGACTTGAACCCCTGGCCCTCTGGCCTGATGTACCTTGTCCTAACCACTAGACCACTCCTCCCTCCTCCCTTCTATTATATCTCCCCTCAGCTGTCTCTTTTCAAGAGACAGCCCTAACCTTTTTAGCCTTTCTTCATAGGGTATCCTTCCATCCCCATTACCATTTTGGTGGCTCTTCTCTGAACCTTTTCCAATAACGCTATATCCTTTTTAAGATACGGCGACCATAATTTCACACAATATTCAAAGTGTGGTCGTACCATGGAACGATATAGAGGCATTATAATATCCTTTGTTTTATTTTCCATTCCTTTCCTATTTGCTCTCTTGGCTCCTGCTGCACATTGGGTGGAGGGTTTTAACATGTTATCCACAATGACGCCTAAATCTTTTTCCTGGGTGGTGGTTCCTAATGTGGAATCTTGCATTGTGTAACCATAGTTTGGGTTGTTCTTCCCTAGGTGCATAACTTTGCACTTGTCCACATTAAATTTCATCTGCCATTTTGATGCCCAGTCTTCCAACTTATCAAGATCCTCTTGCAATTTTCCACAATCCTCTTGGGTTTTAACAACTTTAAAAAGTTTAGTGTCATCTGCAAATTTGATAACCTCACTCGTTATTCCCTTTTCCAGGTCATTTACGAATATCTCAAAAAGCAGCGGACCCAGCACAGATCCCTGGGGTACACCACTATTCACCTTTCTCCATTGGGAAAATTGGCCATTTAGCCCTACCCTCTGCTTTCTATCTTTTAACCAGTTCCCGATCCACAATAGTACACTGCCTCCTATCCCATGACTCTTTAGTTTTGCCAAACGTCTCTGATGAGGAACCTTGTTAAAGGCTTTCTGAAAGTCCAAATACACTATATCAACTGACTCACCATTGTCTACCTGCTTATTCACATCTTCAAAAATACATAACAGATCAGTAAGACAAGATCTTCCTTGTCTAAAGCCATGTTGGCTGTCTCCCATTAAGCCATGACTATCTACATGTTCAGAAATGTTGTTCTTTATGATGGTTTCTACCATTTTTCCAGGTACTGATATCAGGCTCACTGGTCTGTAGTTTCCCGGATCACACCTGGAACCCTTTTTAAAAATTGGCATTACGTTGGCCATCCTCCAATCTTCAGGTATTACAGATGATTTTAATGATAGTTCACAGATTACTAATAGCAGGTCTGCAATCTCATATTTCAGTTCTTTCAACACCCTTGGATGTATATCATCTGGTCCAGGTGATTTGCTACTCTTCAGTTTATCAAATAGTTGTAAAGCAAATTCCCAATGTATCAATATTTCCTTCAATTCTTCCACACCTTTAAATACCACTTCAGTCATGAGTAACATCCCTACATCTTCCTCAGTAAAGACTGAAGCAAAGAATTCATTTAGTCTCTCCGCTATAGCCTTGTTGCCTCTTAGTGCCCCTTTAACCCCTCTATCATCTAATGGACCAACTGACTCTCACATTTCTTTTGCTATGAAAGTACTTGAAAAGTCTTTATTACACATTTTGGCTTCTGAAGCAAGCTTCTTCTCAAATTCTCCCTTTGCCTTCATTATCTAAGCCTTGCATTTAACTTGTCAGTGCTTGTGCTGTTTCCAGTTTTCGTCATTTGGCTCTTTTTTCCATTTCCTAAAAGATGCTTTTTTGGCAACAGCAGCCTCTCTGACCTCACCTTTAAACCATGCTGGCAGTTTTTTGGACTTCCTTCCACTTTTCTTAAAGCATGGAATACAGCTGGTCTGGGCTTCCAAGATAGTATTTTTAAAAAACACCCAAGCTTGATGTAAGTCTTTAACCTTTGCAACTGCTCCTTTTAGTTTTTTTCTTAACTATTTTCCTCATTTTATCATAGTCTCCCTTTCAAAAGTTAAAAGGTAGTACTGTGGATTTCCTTACCATCCCTATTTCACTAATTAAATCAAAGGCGATGATGCTATGATCACTATTGCCAAGTGGCCCCAACATCCTTATTTCTTGCAGCAGATCTGGTGTTCCACTAAGGACTAGTTCCGATATTGCTTCCCCTCTGGTGGGTTCATGCTCCAAGAAGCAGTCATTTATTTCATCTAGGAACTTTATCTCCCTATCATGTCCTGTGGTGACACTGACCCAGTTGATACCAGGATAATTGAAATCACCCATTATTATTACTGTGCTGTAACTTTTGTTAGCTTCCTTGATTTCTTTGAGCATTTCATCATCCATTTGTTCATTCTGGCCAGGCGGTCGATAATACACCTCCACTGCCATCGCCTTCTCCTTTTTACATGGAATTTCAATCCATAGAGATTCTACAGCAAATTTTGTTTTCTGCAAAACTTTAATCCTTTGTGACTCAATGCCCTCTCTAACATAGAGTGCAACCCCTCCACCAATTTGATCAGCTCTATCATTACGATATAGTTTGTACCCAGGTATCACAGTGTCCCACTAGTTGTCCTCCTTCCACCATGTCTCTGAGATTCCAATCATTTCTAACTTTTTGGGAATGCCTTGGCCACACCTCTAGCATGCCCCCATGCAGACTTGGATATTCTCACACTGGAAATGTCCCCAGAGCCGGCTTCTAAAATGTCTCTGGAGACATCTCTGTGCCCATTTTTGGGCATCAAAAGCATGAATAGGGCTTCCAAAATGACCCCTATAGATAGTCATGGATTTTGCCAAGAAAAGTCTTATCTCAATAATCTGCTTCATTTTTGAAGTTGTTAAAAAACAGATAGATAAAGGCAATTGGTTCTGGTCTCAATATCCTAAAAAGGATATAGCGGAATTAGCAAAGGTACAGAAAAGAGCCACCAAAATGATAGAGGGATGGAAGGATATTTCTACAAGGAAAGACTTAAAAGGTTAGAGCTCTTCAGCTTTGAAGAGAGACTACTGAGAGGAGATATGATAGAGGTCTAAAAAATAACACAGGTACACTATCAAAAAACTGCCTCCAGTTTTGCAACTGATTCCTATAGATTTTGGGGTGCTGAATCCAGGAAAAATAGCCAAAATGTTCCATCACGTCACGTTTTCTTGCAAAATTAGATTTCTTACCCATATAAGGAATGTTCACATAATTTCTTTTTAACCGACTGCAGTTTATTCTCTTGGCCCGAAATAGAGGTTGTAATGGTTAACTAACTAGAAACACTCCCTCATGATATTTTAGAGTGTTTTGTATTCATTTTATACATTAACAGGACAATTGGGAGGCGGGGGGCTAAATCCAGTACTCGCGCTGGCGCATGTTCTTTCCTGTTCGCCTCGCCTCGTTCGCTCGCTCAAACACGGTGGTTGCGACATGAATGTTCCTGTCAAATTTCAGTTTCTTGCAAGTTCATTATTACCTTTTGTTTGCTCAGTCGTAATCCAGCTTTATTCCGAAGTGGTTCACTACAGTTGTAGTTTGCAGTGCTGTGTATTTGTGATGGCTCACAGAGCCAGAGGTTGCGTCAACTCTCCGGACAGTTTTTGTTTTATTTGTGGGGAATATACCGTGAAAAAGCGGCAGAGGAACATTTCTGCATTTATTAAAAGAGTATATTTCGCCTATTTCGGTTTGAAGTTAGGCGATCAAGACAAACCGTGGGCTCCTCACAAAGTGTGCAAGACATGTGAGGAAGATCTACGCTTATGGATGAAAGGTAAAAAACAAGCATTTCGTTTCGGAATACCTATGATGTGGCGTGAACAAAGAGACCACAGCAGTGACTGCTATTTTTGCTCTTGCATTGTGAAGGGATACAACTTAAAAAATAAGAACGTAATAAGTTACCCCAACCTTCCCTCAGCAATTAGGCCTATGCCTCATAGCAACGAAGTACCTGTGCCTGAACCACCAAAATCTTTGGATCATATTTGTGTGGACGGTTCTGATCATGATGAGACTCATCAGATGGCTTTTCCCAATGAGTCCAGTACTTCCGAGTTTGAAACTGAACCAGATCCGAAACCTGAACTTTTCTCTCAAGCTGAATTGAATGATTTAGTCTGGGATTTAGGACTCCCAAAAGATGCTGCCCAACTGCTAGGTTCTCGGCTTAAACAGAAAAATCTATTGTCACCAGGAACAACTTTTTATTGGTACCGCAACCGCAAGACACAATTTTTGAAGTATTTCAGCAAAGAGGAAGATTTGGTATTTTGCAACGATATATACGGAGTGATGGAAAAGTTTAAACTCAAGTATGATCCTGCTGAATGGCGGCTGTTCATTGATTCGTCAAAAGACAGCATAAAAGGTGTTCTTCATAATGGCAACACATTCGCTTCAGTTCCTATTGCTCACTCTGTTATTCTCCAAGAAAAATACGAGAATTTGGCCCTGATTCTTCAGAAGATTCGTTATGATGAGCATAAGTGGATGATTTGTGGAGACTTTAAAATTCTATCCATGCTATTAGGGCAGCAATCCGGTTTCACCAAATATCCCTGCTTCCTTTGCTTGTGGGATAGCCGGGCCCGCGACCTACACTGGGGGAAAAAAGACTGGCCAATTCGGGAGTATTTGAGACCCGGTGAGAAAAATGTTCTTCATGAGAGCTTGGTACCTCGTGATAAAATTCTATTACCACCTCTCCACATTAAGTTGGGTCTCATTAAGCAATTCATCAAGTCCCTTCCAAAAGATGGTGAGTGCTTTCGGTACCTTTGCTCAAAGTTCCCCCGACTTTCTGAAGCAAAGCTAAAGGAAGGAGTGTTTGTTGGCCCTGATATAAGGAAACTCATTTCAGATGGAGCATTCGCTGAAACGATGTCTGAGAAGGAAAAAGAAGCCTGGGATTCCTTCAAGGATGTTGTTCTCAAATTCTTGGGGAACAGGCGGGATGAGAACTATAAGGATATTGTTGCCAGGATGCTCAATGCCTTCAAAGAACAAGGCTGTAACATGAGCCTGAAAGTCCATTTCTTGCACTCCCATGTGAACTACTTTCCTGAAAACTTGGGGGCGTACAGTGAAGAACAAGGTGAAAGGTTTCACCAGGACATCAAGGACGCAGAGAGAAGGTACCAAGGAAGATGGAACACCACTATGATGGCTGATTTCTGCTGGTTGCTGCTGCGGGAAACCCCAGATGAAAAATACGCCAAGCAGCGCACCAAGAGAAGCATTCGGGGGAAGAAGAAACGGGCCCACCAGGAGATTGATTGACCCAAGAATGACTTTAAAATCTAAACTGTGTTGACAAATATCGTGTTTTTACTAAACTTTGAAATAAAAATTTGCTAATTATTACCACAGTGTCGGATCTCATTTATTAGAATTTTATTTTCACACCATCGGGTGTTTGTCTTCATGTATTGCAATGGTGCGGTTTGCGTTTTCTATTCTTACATACATACCTGTACAACATTTTTTGCACATTTCTTTGCTTTGCTTTGTGTCTAACCTCGCTCTTATATGCTCAATGTTTGTGCACATGTATGTGGCTGTTTTAAGTGCAGACAATTTTGCTACCATCACTGTGTTTTGTTGACATTACTCTATTCTTATGTGCTGCCTTGTTACAATTTTCTTTATTCTTATTTGAATAACTACTAAACAATTAGTATAAAGAATTCATCCAAGAAACTTTTATCTCGATCGCACTCAATCTGAAACGTTCACCTCAAACTGCTAACCCAATGTAGCAAAAAATCTGTACGTGATGGAGCAAATTGGTTACCAGATTTGGATTCAGCGCACCAAAAAACGTAAAAATCAATCGAAACATTAGAGGCAGTTTAAAAAAAAAATTTTTTAGTGTACCTGTGTAATGAATGGAGTGGAACAGATAAACAGACTGGTTGTTTACGCCTTCAAGAAGAAAAATTAGAGGACACACAATGAAGCTATAATGTAGCATATTTAAGATAAACAGATAAAATATTTTTTCACTCAATGAGTAATGACATTCTGTAATTTGTTGATGGAGAATGTAGTATTAACTATTATTGAATCTGTCTATCTTATGGAAACCTGACATGTATGTGTGAACTGGATTGGCCATTGTTGGAAACAGGAAGCTAGGCTTAATGGATCTTTGCTGGGACCCAATATGTTCTTATTTTTATTTTAAACACATTTTTCCAGCAATATAAGTAGGCATTATGCACATGAACTTCACTCAATGAACTGTACAAAAATCAAATTGACTACATCTGTGGAAGTTAACGCTGGAAAAGCTCAATACATCAACAAAGACAAAACCTGGAGCTGATAAACTACTAGTATGCAAGTTCAAGCTAAAACTGTAAAATAGCAAGCTACTCATGAATATAGCAAAGTATAATCTTGAAAATATACCTCTGAAATTTTAAGACTGCCTGCAAAACTGATTCATCACTTTGAATACAAATGACAGAGTAGCAGAAGGGCTATAGGATGACATCAAGAAAGTTGTGCTTGAAGAAAGTGAAAGGCCTCTGGAAAAGGTAAAACAGCAAAACACCCAAAATGGATGATCAAAGAAACACTGAAAATTGCTCAGATATGCAGAGAAGCTAAAACCAGAGGAGAAAGAGGCAATCACAGAAGTTAGCAGAAATTTCCAATGTGAGGCAAGTTGAGACAAAGAGAAGTGCTCTAAAGTCACATTTAAGGAAATAGAATCAGAAACTATTAGAGGAAGAACAAGATCTTCTTTCCTAAAGCTGCAAGAGTTAGAGGAAAAATTCCAGCCTCAAACTGGAATGCTACAAGATACTCAAGGATCCATGTTGAATGATGCAGAGAGGCAGGGCGGTGCATGCCGCCCACCCCAACTGCTGGCTGGGAAGGGGGTGCACTCCTGCCGGGCCCATGGAGACAGTGTAGCAAACTTACAATTAAGCTGGCTTGCCATGGTGCCTCATGCTCCAGGGGCCAGCCGCTCTTCTCTGGCTGAGGTTTCCTGATACACGAGACTTCAGCTGGGAGAGAAGAGTGACTGGCCCCTGGAGCATGAGGCACCATGGCAAGCCAGCTTAATTGTAAGTTTGTCATGCTGCCTCTTGAGATCAAGATCAGATGGATCAACAGCTGTTTCAACTTTTACCTTACAATCAAGAACCGCTGGTGATGAAAGAAATTGAAGCAGCATTGAAAATATTATCAAAGAAAAAGCCCTGGGAATTGATGGCATTCCCAGTGAAGATGCAGATGGTACAATACTTACAAGGCTCTGCCAGAAAATTGGGATGTCAACAATATGGTTTGGACTGGAAAAGAACTGTGTTCATACCAATGCTGATGAAAGATGACCCGACTGACAAAATTATCACACAAACACTCTTTTCTCACATGCCAGCAAGATTTGACTCAACATCATTCAGTGGAGACTACAAGCATTCCTAGAATGAGAACTTCCTGAACTGCAAGCAGACTTCAGAAAAGAGCAAGGAACAAGAGACATCACCGTGGATGTGAGATAAATTCTTGGAAAGACAAAATAAATACCAAAATGATATTTATGTGCATTTCAATGATTACAACAAGGTCTTTGACTCTGTAAATCATTAAAATCGCTGGGCCACATTAAGCAGCTTTGTTTCCAATACACCTGATAGATATCATGGACAACCTTTACATTGATCAAGAAGCAACAATTTTAATGGAACAAGGAGAAACAGAATGGCACAAAATCAGCAAAGGTGTATAACAAGGCTGCATTCTTTCCTAAATCTCTTCAGTTTATCTGCTGAACAAATCATTAGAGAAACAGGACTATTTGAAGACAACCACAGTATGAAGACTGGTGGAAGACTCATTGACAATCTGATGATACCACATTTCTGGTTGAAACTGAAGATGATTTAAAGCATCTTCTTAACAAGAACAAGGGACAGAGGGGTATATTTACTAAAGTTTGCCAACAATTAGGAGTTTAGCCAAAAATGCTGCCATACAAAAAATCCAGCACTAGCTGCTTAATGTGAATTGTGGTAGAGACTAAGAAGTTAGGGCCTGCAGCATGCACATTATAGTTAGTACAAGTGTCTTTAATGCATGCTAAGCGGCAATTTTGCACTTAGCATGGGTGTACTTACTGCCACCTCAAAGGGTGGCATCAAATATACCCGCTTCAACCACAACAAACTGTTTATCACAGGGATAGAACAGAATCCATGCTAGCTACATGAGGACATGCCAGGCACACCACCATGTGTTAGCATGACCCCAACACTATCCCCTTGCAAGGTTTCAGGGCTTAATGCATGGTGCACTGCCACATTTAATAAACATGCCCCTTAATCTTAAAATGGGCTGGCACCTTAAGTGAAGAAGATAAAGATCTTGACAATTGGCAAAATTAATTTCATGCTTGATGTAGAAGAAATATATGTAGTAAACAACTTTAATCTGCTTGGATCAATAATGAAACAACAGGCAGTCAAGGAATCCGACAACACATTGCCCTTGACAGAATGGCTGTAAAGGACCTAGATAAGATTCTCAGGTGCAGAGATGTATCTCTGCATACAAAAATTAGATTTGTCCGAGCCATAGCATTTTCAGTGATGTTATATGGATGCAAAAATTGTACAATGAAGAAGAAAAACAGGAAGAAAATCAATGCCTTTGAATTATGGTATATATCATGAACTGCCTGAAGAACAAATTAATCAGTACTAGAGGAGAACAAACTTAAGCTTTCCTTAGGAGAAGTTCAAAGACAAGACGTCAACTTTTATACTTTGGACACATCATACAGTGCGAGAGACCATTAGAGAAAAACATCATTCTTGGCATGGGTAGTGGGTGACTCAGCTTGGCACACAGAGGAATGAAGGAACAGAAGGGTAAAGCAGGAGATGTGACCTCTTTTGCTGTCTATAAGAAGAGTGCTCATGGGCCCCATGTTCCCAAGTGTATGGCCAAGCCCCAAATTCTCCCTAGAGGCGCCTGTCAAGCAGCTAGCCAACCAGTTGGGGGGGGGGGCACCTGCGAGACCAAGCAGCATGGCTGCATACGTCCGGAGCTCACCAATTCTCCAGCCCTCTCTGTAGTTGCTATTGCAATTCTCACCTACCGCCAACATGTGCTGAAAACCCAGAATGATCCTCTAACTGCAGTGATTCCTCTACCCAGCTTTAGCACTAATCGTAATTAAGTGCAAGCCACCTATCCGATACTTGCTGCTGTAGCCATGGCCCTCTGGGAAGTCCATATGGCGATCGCCAACCTTTCTGTTTGATAGACCGTGATGGCCCGATCCCACTGACCACAGTTTTGAACTCAGGCCTGCGCACCGACTGCTGGCTCCTGGTGAGCCCCCTGCACTTAGGTCTTATACGAACATAAGAACATAAGATATGCCATACTGGGTCAGACCAAGGTCCATCAAGCCTAGTATCCTGTTTCCAACAGTGGCCAATCTAAGTCATACGTACCTAGCAGTTTCCCAAAAAGACACAGGTTCCGCAATGCTTGTACTGGGTCAAGCATTGATATCCTGGGTCCCTTCTTAATAATGGTTTATGGACCTTTCCTCCAGGAACTTGTCCAAACCTTTTTTAAACCCAGCTACACTAACAGCCTTTACTACATCCTTCGGTAACAAATTCCAGAGTTTGATTACACGTTGAGTGAAAAAATATTTTCTTTTATTAGTTTTAAATAGTTTACCCTGTAGCTTCATTGCATGTCCCCTAGTCTTCTGCTTGCAGCGCCGACTGCTTCTGTAGCGAAGGGCTGCAGAGGACAGGAGTCACGGCCTACAGACATACATGGCACGTGCTTTGGGGTGCACTGTGAGCAGGCGGCCCCCCTCCAGTTCTGAGTCGCACTGCTGACTGCTTGGGATGTCATAAGCATGGGCGCCAATTCCTTACACTTTCCAGGATCACCGAGTCCCGCAGGCCAACTGGAGGTGCATTTTTTTTACACTACCCGGTAAGAGCAGCTGCTGCCACAGGAAGATTGGAGCGCTTTACTACCCACTTCAGCATCGCATTGCACGTGTTAAGGAGAGACCTGCAGGAGCCCAGCAGCCTAAGTTGGAGGAAAGGATCTGTAGCATGGAGGAGGTGGCTCCTTAAGGTAAATCCCTGTCTATTGGGCATACTGAAGGGCAAGAGGAAAGAGGGTAAGGAACAGAATAGGCAAGAAACCAGAAAGGCAGAGAAGGAAGAGGGGAGCAGAAAGAGACACTTAATAAAAAAAAAGAAACCAATAACAAAGCGAAACAAACATTCAATCATTTCCTTAGAACTTTGTGAAGGGGAGTTTGTGACACCCCCCTCCCCCCATGTTTTTACTTGCATTACAAAAGGGGTAGTGTGAATATCTCTCCTTCAATGATTTTATTTATCGCTCTTCCTTTACTTCTGGGAAATTGGCAAAGAGGTCCTTCATGGGCAACTAATGTCTTTATACAGTGGGTTCAGAAAGAGAGAGCTTGCTAGACAGGAGGACCTTAGATGAACCATTGAATAGCTAGAACTACACCATGTGTGGGTCCCAAGGTGTGGTAGAGCTTGGTGCACACTAGGGGTAAGTTATCTGCATTGGAGACTGAGACCATAGCCTCAATGATGTTTCAAACTTAGTGCCACTTTTACAAACATGGGAATAAGGTGAACCGGTTGCTTCTTTGGCAGTTAATGTGGCAGAGGATGAAGCATAAAGTGTACGCCCTCTCCTCGGTTCATGGATCACGATATATCGATCCCCAGAGATAGCCAATACATTTGCTAATTTCTACAGGAACCTATACTCTTCTCAGTTAGGGATAAACAGGGCAGAGATCCAGGAGTGGTTGGTGGATGCAAATCTCCCCAGTCTCCTTCCTGAGGCATGAGAGACACTAGAGCGCCCTCTCTGACTAGAGGAGGTGCATTTAGCAATCTGCCAGTTATAAGTCGCCAAGGTGTCAGGACCCGATCTGCCGTCAGCTGAAATATACAGTACAAGACCTTACCTGAGCTCTTTGCCCCCACCCTGGTCTGAGTTTTCAATATTGTCCTAGCCGAGAAGGTGCTATCAACCTTTTTTTATCAGACCACCATCATGCTAATTCCCAGAGATGGTTAGGATGCAGCAATTATAGACTCATCTCACTTCTAAACAATGACTATAAAATTTTCACCAAAACTCTCACTTAGAACTGTGCTCACTTAGAACTGAAGATTCATGATCTTATCCACCCGGATCAAACAAGGTTTCTAAAACAAAGATATAATGTCCATCGGTTAATAAATACCTTAGATGGAGTTAGTATGGCAAAGTAAAAAACCTCAGTACAGATTGCCCACTCTCATACTACCCAAAAGCGATGGAAGCCTATGCTTCTCTGACCTGGGGAAAAAAAAGAAGAGTTAAATAAAAACAAATATTATTGGTGCTTGTGCTTACGTGCTGCCTATTTTTGGATGACTAGTTCGGGTTCCGACTAGGTGAGTTTAGAAAGGACATGGATTAAAGTGGTCTCATTTTTTCAAGAGACAAAGAATGTCCATCGTGTACTTTCCCACCCCTTCCTAGGGCCTATTTGGAGGGCCTGGCATATGCTGTGTAAGAGGCATAGATTATCTCCCTGGTTCTCTCCCTACATACCAACTTCAACCTTCACCTTTGCGAGGGATTTTGGTGGGAGGATCTTGAGCCTTGGAAAAGACCTATGCTTACCATCTATATTTGAAGGCCCCACTTTTGCCTCCAACGATCGACTGGAAATCACACGAGGAACCTCGTTGACCTTCTTTCAGTATTTCCAATTGTGCCATTGTTTTGGAGCTCTCTCCCAAACTACTGAAGTGTTGCACCTAGGCAGTGGGAGCGAATTCTTTACGAGTCCAAGCAGTACAAATCTTTTCTGGGTGGTTTATACAAAGCTCTAGCTGCAGATTCCCCAGTCCAACCGAGATCTTGCCTATAGTGTAGGGTGGAGTGCGGTGTTGGGGTCAGGCTGGAGGAATTTTTAGAGGAGGTGTACCAATACTCTCAATCTTGCTTGATATCTCCCTCCCTAGTAAATACACAGCACCACATCTTTATGCAGATGTCAATAACCCCAATTAATCTTTTCTGCTGGGGGAGAGGGGATGATCCCCTTTGTTGGAGGAATTGTAGGACATGGAGAGATTTTGAACACATGTGGTAACCGGCGAGATTTCGAACACATGTGGTAATTCTGCCCCAAGCTAAAGGTCTTCTGGTTTTGCGTGCATACGAGTATTGGTCAGACCCGCAGAGTGACATTCTTGATTGAAACCTACATGTTTTGGTATTTTCCACCAAATCTTCTACTTCAAGAATCATGTCACCTCTCTAACTGCTTGCTTTTCATGGCTCACAGCATCACTGCATGTTACTGGAAACAGATCAGGCCACCCACCCATGAGGAATGGTTGGTTAAGGTCTGGGATGTTTACCAGGTACAACGGATCTCTGAGGTAAGCCCAAGATAGTAATGGATATGTGGTATGGATTCCTTTGTTCGGTGGTTAAATCCCTTCTAGGTGAGACGGACACCTGATTGCACTTAGCTCTACACCAATCACTCTGGTAGTACTGTGATTACTTACAGGCTTGACTCTTGAGATTACAGTCTTCGATGAGCTGCTACCTGCCCTCCCATGGTGTACTTAGGGTGCTCTCTGGCATGCTTATCAGATGACCTCAATGTGATTTGTGTTGCTCTCAATTTCCCCCCGATTACCTTTTTAGTGCCTTCAATATACCTCTATTTTGTAAGATCTAGGAGCTGGGGTAGAGGGGGGAGAGAGGAAATTAATTTCAGAGGGGGGACACTCCACGGATATGTCTAGGGGGTTGGGGAGCACTTGCTCCCACTAGCACGCTTAGATCCCTCTGTAGGTCAGAGCTCACAGCTGCCCACTAGGTTATCCTGCTTTTCAGATCTTAAAGCGCCCTCTAAGAGGTGGTTCCATGGGTTCTTCCTTCTCCATCTTTCCTCCATGCTGTAAATCTGATGATTGCAGGGGGAGGGACAGGAGGGTGAAGGAGAGGGAGGGGCAGGTGGGTGGGGGTTATCTGTTCCTAAGTCCTTCTTGTTGAAGGATCCCTCTTCAATCATTTGTTTCTTTCCTTTTTTCTCTTTTCTGGATAGGCTATGTGGATATTCTTCTAGAAGCAACATGGTTACTTATTCACTTCCGTTTTTTACATGAGTATGTTCAGTTTCACTAGCTGCTATTTAATAGTGTTTGGGACAGGTTACCTCAGGCCGGAAGGTCGGGGGTTCAATTTCCGCATGGGGGCAAGCAACTTCAGGCCGGAGGGACTAGGGTCTTTAGTCCCATGGCCACTCCTTGTGGCCTTGGGCAAGCCACTTAACCCTCCATTGCCTCAGGTACACTTAGATTGTGAGCCCTTCGGGGACAAGGGAATAAAAAAAAGTACCTGTTAGTATACATGTAAACCACACTGATTCTAAAAAGCGTGATATAAAAAATAAATAAATAAAATATATTATATATTCTAGAATTCTTACGGTCTGTGATGTTTGGAGTTATAATCCTTCAGTAGCTGATCAATACAAATTGTATTAAAAAAAAAGTAGATAGGCAACTAAATATAGCCTGAGAGCTCTTTCAGAAGCTGCAGTGCAAGCCAGCCTATATGTGGGGCCCTGGAGCATCATAGGGTCCCTCCTGGGATTATCAAACACATGGCTAGTGGCACTCTACCATGCTTTGCTCTCACCTAGCCTCTCTTGCTGCCTATGAGAAAAGTGCCCATGGGCTCTGAATTCACAGGCATATGGCTAGGCCCAAATCCTCCCCAAAGGGGCCTGTCAAGTAGCTAGCCAACCGAATATAGCCTGAGGCTGTTTCAAAAGCTACAGTGCAAGCCACCCACAAGTAGGGCCCAGGAGCACTTTTTGCCTCCAGGATTACTGGACATAAGAACATAAGAAATGCCATACTGGGTCAGACCAAGATCCATCAAGCCGCTACACTAACAGTTTGATTATGCATTGAGTGAAAAAAATATTTTCTTTTATTAGTCATAAAGGGGCTACATTATAGCTTCATTGCATGTTCCCTAGTCTTTCTAATTTTTGATGGGGTAAACAACCTATGTTTACCCATTCCACTCCATTCATTAATTTATAGACCTCTATCATATCACCCCTCAGCTGTCTCTTTTCTAAGTTAAAGAGCCCTAAACTTTTAAGCCTTTCCTCATAGGGGTATCCTTTCATCCCATTTACCATTTTGTGGCTCTTCTCCGTTTCTGCTTTTTAAGATATGGCGATCAGAACTGCATACAATATTCAAGGTGCAGTCGTACCATGGAGTGATACTGAGACATTATAATATCCTTTGTTTTAGTCTGCATTCCTTTCCTTATGATTCCAAGCATTCTATTTGCTTTCTTGGCCACCGCTGCACACTGGATGGAGGGTTTCAACATATTATCCACAATGACGCCTAAATCCTTAACTGGGTGGTGATTCCTAATGTGGATCCTTGCATCGTGTAACTGTAGTTTGGGTTGTTCTTTCTTAGGTGCATAACTTTGCACCTGTCCACATTAAATTTTATCTGCCATTTGGACATCCAGTCTTCCAAGTTATCAAGGTCCTTTTGCAATTTTTCATAATCATTTTTGTTTTAACAATTTTGTGACATCTGCAAATCTGATCACCTCACTTGTTATTCCCATTTCCAGATCATTTATATGTTAAAAAGCAGCGGACACAGCACAGATCTCTGGGGTACTCCACTATTCTTTTTCCATTGAAAAAATTGTCCATTTAGCCCTATCCTCTGCTTTGCTACCTTTTAACCAATCCTGATCCACAATAGTACACCATTTCCTATCCTATGACTTAATTTTGCCAGGATTCTCTCATGAGGGACCTTGTCAAAGGTTTTCTGAAAATTCAGATACACTGTATCAACCAGCTCACCTTTATCTACCTGTTTATTCACACCTTCACAAAAATAGAACCGATTAATGAACACATGGCTAGTGGCACTCCACCATACTCTGCTCTTACCAGACCCAAGCCACCACCCAAAACAAACAAAAAAAAAAAGGAGCAGTAGGAGTCAAAGGCCTGGTATTGGACTCTGGGACCCCGATGGGAGGTTTCCAGATGCTGGCCAAAAAGTGCTCTGGTATTTCAGTTGTAACAAGGGCAAAAACAGTATCCATGGCAAAAGAAATACTAGGGGTCACAGGCTATATCAGACCACATGGAAGATAACCATGGCAAAAAGAAAACAACTGAGAAAAGCATGCACGTAAAAGCCCACAGACCTGCCCAAACCGAGAGTCCCAAAAAAGGAATCTCGAGGTTGACTGGGGAAACCCTATTAGAGAGGCTCCGGATGCCGACACAGGCCTAGGGAGGCCCAACTGAGTAAGGTCTCTATTGTTTTTTTCAGTCTGAAACTGCTTTAATCGTAATAGCAGAGAACAAATGACCTTCCTTTAAAATCAAAAGGGAAATGTCCGCATTGAAATCAATGAGGAAAAAGGGACTAAAACCATATCACCAAAAATAAGAAACAAAGGGAAAGAAAGTGAAGAGTATATCATGACACAAGAGGGAAGGGAGGCCTGGGCCCAACAAACTGGCCTACCCTCCTTTGAGGCTCTCCTGTTCCTCTTCCAGCCCACCAGAGCTCATAACCTATAGGTAACAGGGCAGTTATCTGCTCCAGAAGACATGGTCGTACCTTCAAGAGTCTATCTAAAGCCTTCACACCATAGTGTGGGCGAGGAGAGTCAGACTCTGCACCATAGTGTGGGTAAGAAGCATCAGAGTCAATCCAAAGACTGCACTGTAGCACAGGCGAGGAGAGTCAGGCCCATCTTTTACTGCTCTACCAGTCCACATACTTTGCCACCTGCTGGAGGCAGAAAACACTGGATTCTCTGCTGGAGGCAGACAACACTGTCTTCTCGCAGAAGATATATTAAGTGATGAAATCACTAAAAGCTTCTCAAGTCTACCTCCACTTGCTGGCAGGGGTGCATAACTCACTTATCTAGAATGGTCTAGCAGGATGATAAGGACTGCTCATTTAGTGCTAAAACTAATTTGTGTTAAGTGCAAAGCCTGCACAGTGACTGTTGGGGGTATTGCCAGCATGTCCCCAGCAGTTACCATGGGGATGCATACTCAAAAATGTGTAATTAAAGCGGATGCACCTAACACCACCCATTGAAGTGTCATTATGATTCTGCATTAATTGCAGCATTGATAGACACATGCTAAGTTCCCCCATGCTAATTACAGTGAGCTCTCTACACCAATTCTATGCCTCTAACCCACTCATTCCTCACGCCATCATGCGATTTACAGTTACCATGGGTATTATCATGCGGAACTGTCGTGCCCCTGGGGTAACAGTAACCGCAGGTCCCATCAGTTTGTGCATGCTAAAATGGACATAAACTGCTTAGCACAGTTTATTAAAAGGGCCCAAAACAAAAAGCACCACAAATAACACGGGAAATAAGCAAAACAATCTATTTCACCTGTGCAACCCTATAAAATTGCTGCTTCGATAATACTCCTGACCTTGACTTGCCCAAGGAGGAAGAGGAGAGTTAACTAATCAATCCTGAGTCTCCTGTGTGCTACTACTGTGTCACCAGGTCAACTCCAGATGAATGCTTAGAGTCTGAAAATAAAACGTAAACACTACAGTGATAAACTGTTCATAATTTTCAAGACGACTGTAGTGTAAAGACTATTGATGATAATTCTACCAACAAATAACTACCATATCATGGCAAAGGATTAAGTTTTCTAAAATACTGTAAAATCAATAATGTCCCTTTCGAGTAGAAGTTCAATATAACTACACATACAACCAGCACAGCTTTGCTGCCATAGGTGTGGACTTCTTTCGGGGAAGAAAAGCAAACAGAACAGATTTTTTTTTACTTTCTTGTCTTTCTTCTAGAGAGATTCTTTTTTCTACAAAGCAAGCTAATAAACATTGAATTCAGGTTCAGATCACCAGAGAAATCTGGTACACACCTAATTATTTCCTTATAATTTTGTTCTTATCTTTTACTTCTATTTTTCTCCAAAATTATTTTATATTATAGCACTAAAGGGTAGCACCATGCCCACAACAGCCTAAAGTAAAAAAAAATGAATTGCAGCTTAAAATTTTCTGAATTGGCATTATTTATCTTGTTGTGAATGTGATGTTCAGTACCCCCCACCAGAATGTTAACATAGGGGTATGTTTACTAAAGGGCAGTAAGGGAGCAAGTGAGCGATTAGCACCGCGGAAAACGCCGATAAAGCTGGAGTAACATTCGGAAGCGGAGCTCTCAGCGTTAAAGTGAAAGGAGGTGGAGAATGGACATTAATGGGGCAGAGTCCGGGCGGGGATAGCATTTGTCCCCTTAATGCCGGGCTGTGTTACTATGTTTTAGAGCTCCTTGCACTGGAAACCCTAACTCCATCTGAAAGCTTGCAGTAAGGGCTACTTCTGAGGGGAGAGGGCCTATTTAAATGTATGCAATGTGCTCCTCTCACCTGGATCTCAAATTAGTG
Organism: Ichthyophis bannanicus; assembly: GCA_033557465.1. NCBI lineage: Eukaryota > Metazoa > Chordata > Amphibia > Gymnophiona > Ichthyophiidae > Ichthyophis > Ichthyophis bannanicus. The sequence goes on from CM066033.1 coordinate 418,273,047, forward strand.
ACAGTAGTGCTCCACTGGCAGCACCTACATGGTGCCCATTAAGAAAGGGTACAATGTTTTTGGTGCCAAATTGCCAAAGGTTATAAACAAAAAATGGTGGGTCCAAATATAGAGAAAGACTTCCTTGTAGACCTAAATGAATTAATTTTTTTGTTGGACACTGGACTCCAACCCAAAACAAGAAGTTTAAATCTTGGGCTAGAAATCCACATCCATTTTAAACAAATTTTGCAGTAAAACGATTGTGGCTAACAAACTCTAAAGCCAACGTTTTCAATCATTCAGTACTTAACTGCAGCATCACGGCGAAGCAAGTCCAGTAAAGGTGGGCAACATGCTACAGTCCTGCATTTCAGGTCATTCTTTTAAAGACCCTGCTTCAGGTATATACTTGCCACCACCAAATATAGACAATGCCATAACCCAAAGGAAGACCAAGGAAGTTACTTAAAACCCCTCACATTCAGGGTGACTGCTGAAACATGTGTTTTGCACATTTGGCAGCTGTTATGTGCAGAAAGCCCACAATGTCTCTACACATTACAGAGCTGATGTGATAGACTGCAGCATTCTCCATATGGTCATCAGTTGCATAAAGGTGTTCAGATTGTGCGGTGTATCATGGGTTATGGAAGGGCTAACCAATACCGGCACCCAGAGCACCAATTGCAGCCATAGTGGTGACTGTGATCACCGGGGCATTGCCCAGTATATGCTTGTCATCTATGATGGTGGGAGACATGTGCATGGCCCCCAGGGGAAGGCAGGAAGATCTACGATGGACCTCATGGGTCATGAATTTGGTTTGAGTTCAGTGCATGTGCAGGTGTGCAGGAATTAGTACCATACTGCGATGCAGCAGACCTCTGCGTGAGACTATTTGGCATTGGAGGGACGGGCATCTGACCTCACAAGTGGCTTAGCCTTTGGAGAAGAGATGTATTCTGCAGCTGTTATGCATGTTCACCCTGCAGATGTATGACACAAGAGCAGTCCATGATTGGGATCCTTCATCATAAATGTGACTGAACATCTTTTGCTCCATCACATATATGCAATACATGCAGGCACATCCCACTCCTGGGATGGCCACCTACAGGGATCATCACAAACCTTCCGTGCTCCATGTGGCGAATATGAGAGACACTTGCCAAGTTGATATATGCACATATGTCAATAGGATTGCATGGTGGTTATGACATTGAGACAGCTTTCATACTCAAATAGCTGGAATTGGGGCTTTCCCATGGCACAGCTACTATTTTTTCATGCATACTACATCTGCATTTGTGCAGTCACATCAAGTACATCAGGGTAGCAAGGCCATACCATGCTCTCATCTACTGCCATCTATCTGCATATGCCCATTATGTACAGCCATGCATTCTACTACCAGCTGCAACTCCATGGCCAACACAGGGACATTTTTATCATTAGGTTGCATTACTCACACTGCTCCTGTGAATGATCCAAACATCACATCTCCAGCTCAGTCATCCTTTTGATGCCCACATTGTGGCTCCACCAGGGGACACTTCTTCCCAAACCTATGGCATACACTGACATTACAGAGGTTTACATGGGCAACCCTCACTGATACAGTATAGGTGCCTCCCACATGCTCATTCCACTTACTGACAGACATATAGGGTACATATGGATCTGACATGTCCATCAGCTCTTATATTTTTTTATACCACTTTATCATTTCAATCAAAGCAGTTTACATTGTAACTTAAACTGGGTAAATGTACATTAAACAGGGACATTGATAACTTGGATTTTTCTGAGCAATGGAGGGTTAAGCGACTTGCCCAAGGCCACAACAAGTGCTAGTGGGAATCAAACCCTGGTCTCTGGGTTCCCAAGTCACTGCTCTAACCACTAGGCTACTCCTCCACTCCTTGCATTCATCACCTTAAATGTGACTTTTACAAGGGCTCCCTTATCCTGCATTAAGGTGCCTGCCATTTTCAGTCATTACAGTGCATGCTTGGCACCTTAACGCCCAGTCTCCTGCTAGTGCCCGATAAGTGCAGCCAAGCCCCCTTACTGCCAGAACACCTATTCTCTGCCCCAGACTTTACCGCACAAAAACAGCCTTACTGCTGCCATTTTCACTTGCTAACCAATGCACCCTTAATACCCTTTAGTAAACATTCCCCACAGAGCACTCTCAAGGTTTTCTGTATTCTGAATGAACAGAAAGTTACAAGAGCTCTTATGTTTAAATAAGAGTGCACAGAAAAAAAATTTCATTAAGACAAGTACAATGCACTAAAGGTGGGTGTTTCATCATTTGAATATGTTTTTAAAGCATAGAAATGCTGCAATTTTATTCTTAAAATAAACTGACCTAAAAAGAGCACTAGCGATTTAGTCTTCCTTATTGCATCTTAGCTTTTCTTTTTGAGAATTGATTAGTTAGAATTAAGTCATATGGTACAGACAATATTTCAGATTTAACATTTTCATGAAAAATTAACTTGCCACAGTATTTCTTTTCTTTTCAACATATATTTTAATCATATTATTAATTTTGTTTCCAGTGAGATTGTATAAATCCATGAATGGGGGGGGGGGGGGAGGATACATTTGTGTAGGTCATGTAGGCAGAGAAATGGGCTTCTAAACCCACTTGCTTAAAACCATGCCGACAATTTATAAAAGGCTCAGTGATTGCTGATTTTTTAAAATTGTATTTTGTCACCAAAGAGATATGTATATGTGGCAGGTCATTTGTATACATGTACACACACACACACACACACACACAGGAGTAAGTTCACATGAGTGACATACATGCTATGCAGTGCTAGTCTATAATTAGATGATATATTCCTTGTATGAAAAGTTAAAGAAGTCTGAGAAGTCAAGAGTTACAAAGCTTCAGCATTTATGCAAGACAGCAGCATGTGCAATCTCTAGAAGAGTAATCTAATAGTTAGGGCAGCAACTTGGGATCAGAAAGATCAGCATTCATATTCCCCTGATTCTTCTTGTAGCCAGGGGCAAATCATGTAACCTTTTGATTGCTTTAGGTGCACCCTTAAATTATAAGCACTCTGGAGATAGGGGCATTCCTATTGTAACTTGCCTTGATCTACTACTGGAAAGGTGGGTTTTTTTTAATTTTTATTTCATTTTTAGCTCACGCCTTTCCAGTAGTAGATCAAAGCAAGTTACATTCAAGTACTGTAAGCATGTCCCTGTCCTCAGAGGCTTACAATCTAAGGGGTATGTTTACTAAAGGGCATTAGGTAACAGGCATTAGCGGCAGTGATAAGGGGTATTACATACGCAAAAGGCTCTGGATGGGTAGGAGGCATTCCGGCTTTAAGGGCTCAATGGGCCATTTAATGGGCATTAACAGGACATCGGGGGTTAAGGTGTCAAGCATTCACTTTAACACCCGAAAACGGCTGTCACGTTATTGCTGGATAAGGGAGCCCCAACAAAAGCCAATATAAAGGTGTTGAATGGAAGGACATGTCGGAGCTGAAGGACCTGACAGATCCGTGGGCATCCAACGTGCCAGCCAGTAATTGTGGCGAGCATGTGGAAGGCAGCTGTGCCCATGCACTGGGAGGTGCCCATGTAAAAACACCATAATATCAGTATGTGACATAGGATGGGGTCCCAGTGGAATCAGAAGTGGCACGATGTGTGCAGCGAAAGGAGGGTGGAGCAGGAGTGGCAACATGAAGATCAGGCACAGGAGAGGTGTGAGCCATGGTGTAGTAGCTTTCACAAGAAGACATGACTGCACAGAGCCACCAGAGGCTGAAAGATGGGCTGCAGGAAGGATGGTGGCAAAGGAGAGTGTGGCATGGGCTGGCAGCACTGCCAGTGTGTGACAGATATTGTCTGCAGTGAGTTATGCTATTCACCTTGTTTCCTACCCAATTGCAGCATGCCTTAGGTGCGTGTCGCATCTGGGCCCTTCCCCTGTTAGACAGGGTCCCTCCTAGAACAGCACATCAGTGGCCACTGTTGCAGCAGCTGATACCATGGCCACCAAATGCAGTGGGTACTTCTAGGTTTGCATTGGCTGCTGCTACAGTCCTGCTGCTCCTGCCGTGATCACAGTGAGCAAGCCAGGAACAGCTGCTTTCCTAACCATATGGGACTACCAATCCACCACAGCAAGCACAGTCAGATTGCCCCTGCTGGCCACCACAGAGCTGTTTCAGCCATGCACATGCCAACTGTGCCTGGCCAGCACATAATGCATGGGCAGAGAGCAACCATATACACCCTGGCTTGGGCCAATCAGTATTTGGCATAGTGATTGGACTCCCAGTACAGGGAGTGCACCCACATCAATAGAGCTGGACTGCCTATAGCACTATGGGATATGTAGCTATGCCATGGTCACAGCTTGGTAAGAGTGAGAGTGCCCTCACACCATGAGCTGCTGTAACCACCCAGGTCATGCACATGGCACACGGGCACTATGGAGTCTCATCATTGACCTCACCTCCGATGCAGGCCCATCCTGGGCAAACTGTTCTGTCTAAAGCCATACCCCAAATCCTCTGCTCCTCATTATGCACATTTGTAGACTAACGCTGGAAACAGCCTAGGCAATGCAAGGCACAGTGCAGTGCAGAAGGTCACAGAACTCTGCTGAGACACACACACACACTCACATCACCATGCTGTGCAAAAGTGGGATGGGTGGCATTCCTGCCTGCCACTTTGGTCTCCATATAAGCACAAGCATTGTTAATGCGTGCTCATGGTGCAAGCGCTAGCAGCGCACACTACCATTCATGCATGTTGTTAACGTCTGCTCAGTGAGCCGGTGCTATCAGCCTGCCTTTCCATCCAGCTATGGATAGTGGAGCCTGTCCATGTGGCTGATGGGTGTCTGTACCCTTGCTGGTCAATGTTTTGGGTTGCACATGCTGGTGCTGTACCAGCACTGTAGGCCAAAGTTTATCCATAGGGACATGCAATACATGATCCACAGCCAGTCTTAAAACTGTGACCCTCTACTCATATACACAATGACTTTGTGTGTTGAGCCACAGAGCTGCCATATGAATACATCAGTCCCTGGCACTGACATGTTACGCATTAGGCAGACCTGGGCACGTGTTGCAATGTGATCGGCACACAGGACCATGACATGGGTCTTGCCTGCTGCAGGTGGGTGCCACTGCACCTGTCTCCGACCCCCCCACACCATGCTGCCATGCCGGCATGCCTTCAGTGGGGTGGTGTGCACTACCAACTGGTCCACCGTGCAGCTTTGGCAGATGCCTAGGGTGCCAAGTCCAGATTGGTGGGGCAGAGGCACACATTGTGGGACATGTCCCCCCCCCCCCAAACAACTGCTGCTGCCAGAATCCCATCACCGTCTGCTGCTGATTCATCTTGGGGGGAGGCAGGCAGCTACAGCTGTGGTATTTCCATGGGCACCTGCATTTTGCAGCTTCCTGAGTGCTACAGCTGCTGGCACTATCATCTTTTTCCTCCGGAGCTGGCTTCAGTGGCCTAGGGTGTTAGGAAACCTTGGTCCACACCATAGTTAGTTAGTTAGCTATTTATTTATTTATCCAGTTTTCTATACCGCCTTATCCTTCAATCAAACCATATGGCGCATCACCTTTCTGCAGCAGCAGCATGTCTGTGTGCTGCCAATGCTGATGTGGGATCATGATGGACATCACAGATGTGCCATCTGGGCAGCTGCCTGGTCTGCCTTGTGCCCCAGCAACCCCCACTGCATGAATGATATGCCACCTCCTTTGCCCCATTTGCACCATCAACATGGTGCCCTTTCATACTTGGGCACTATGCTGTTGCTGCTAATGGAGCACTATTATCACTTTCTTCAGCTCCCCTGTCTGTGCATCACATTGCAGACGTTTAAATCGGCTCTATCCACTCAAAATACACCCCTTCCACAAGGTTTTACTTGTCGTTTGGAGTCCCAGCATTAAAAGGCTTTAACACATTAGCACAACAGGTGTTAAGGGAACACCGATTGTTAACGCCCTCTCTCCACCCCATTAACGCCCACTCTCCGTCTACTGTGCCATTAATACTACAGGAGTCTTCAACGGCTGTTAATGCAGCTTTTTTGCAGCATTAAGGGTGCAAGGGTGCCGATAACAGGTATTAATGGCAGACTTGCTCCCTTAACACCCTTTAGAAAGCATTACCCCTAAGTTTGTGCCTGAGCTAAATACTACTAAATAAACTAAAATGCATGATTATATTAGTTTAGTTCTTAGAGTCTTACATTGACTGCCAATTTTTCAAAGGCTTCAGTTAAAATAATGTTCCACATATATGTGTTCATGTGTTGCTTAGTATGAGCCTGTAAGCATCTGTCAGTCTGCAAGTAAAGTGTTGTATCAGATTCATGGAGACGTTTGTCTGAAACAATCTCATAGCACTCTGAGGATAATTTCCACCTAACTACTTAGCTTTATCTCCCCTGCTGACATCCCTTCCATCGGTCATAACCTCAGTTTATCACTTTCCACTGCAACTGTTCCTGATGCCAGTTTCGTCCGGGTCAGTGTCACAGCAGGACATGCTAGGGAAATAAAGTTTCTAGATGAAATAAATGACTCCTTCTTGGAGCAGCTGGTTTATGAACTGACAAGAGAGGAAACATTTTGGACCAAGTCCTTAGTGAAACACAAGTTCTAGTGCAAGAGATAAGGGTGTTCGGGCCACTTGGCAATAGTAATTACAGCATGATCACATTTAGATTTAATAAATGAGGAAGGAGGGCAAGGAAATCCACGGTACTAACTTTTAACTTTCAAAAGGAAGACTATAATAAAATGAGGAAAATAGCTAAGCAAAAACTAAAAGGAGCAGCTGCAAAGATTAAAGATTTATATCAAGCATCTTTAAAAATACTATCTTGGAAGCCCAGACCAGCTGAATTCCACTCTAACAAATGTAGAAGTCAGTCCAAAAACCTGCCAACAATTGTTTAAAGGTGAGGTCAGAGAGGCTGTTGTAGCGAAAAAAGCATCTTTCAGGAAATGGAAAAAAGGAGCCAAATGACAAAAACTGGAAACAACATGAACTATGGCAAGTTTGATGAAAGTCATTGATAAGGCATGCAAAGAGAGAATTTGAAAAAAATCTTGCCGTGGAAGCAAAAATGCATAATAAATCATTTTAAAGTATATAATTCTTTGCTTCAGTCTTTACTGAAGAAGATGTAGAGAAGTTACCTGTGACTGAAATGGTAAGGTGATGAATCAGAAGAATTGAAAGAAATATCAATAAACTGGGAAGATGTATTACAACTATTTGATAAACTAAAAAGAGTAGCAAATCACCTGGACTGGATGGTATACATCAAAGAGTGTTGAAAGAACTAAAATATGATTGCAGACCTACTATTAGTAATCTGTGAACTATCATTAAAATCACCTGTAATCCTGAAGACTGGCGAATGGCAAAAGTAATGACAATTTTTAAAAAGGATTGCAGGGGTGATCTGGGAAACAACAGACCAGTGAGTCTGACATCAGTAAGTGGCAAAATGGTAGAAATCATTATAAAGAACAAAATTACTAAACATGTAGATAGTCATAGTTTAATGGGAGAAAGCCAATATGACTTTAGCTAAGGAAGATCTTGTTTTACTAATCTTTTTTTTTTGAAGGTGTGAATAAACAGGTAGACAAAAGTGAGCCAGTCAGTATAGTGTATCTGGATTTTCAGAAAGCCTTTGACAAGTTCCCTCATGAGAGACTCTTGTTGAAATTGAAAAGTCATGGGATAGGAGGCAGTGCACTATTGTGGATCAGGAACCGGTAAAAAGATAGAACGCAGAGGGAAGGGCTAAAAGGCCAATTTTCCAAATAGAGAAAGGTGAATAGTGGAGTACCCCAGGGATCTGTGCTGTGTTCACTGTTTTTTTAACATATTCGTAAAAAACCTGGAAATAGGAACAACAAGTGAAGTAATCAAATTTGCAGATGTCACAAAAGCATTCAAATTGTTAAAACAAAAAAGTATTGTGAAAAATACCAAGAGGATCTTGATAAATTGGAAGACTGGATGTTAAAATGGCAGATGAAATTTAATGTGAACAAGTGCAAAGTTATGCACCTAGGAAAGAACAACCCAAATTATGGTTACACCATGCAAGGTTCCACCATAGGAAGCACCACCCTGGAAAAAAGATTTGGGTGTCAATGTGGATAACATGTTGAAATCTTCTGCCCATTGTGCAGCCATGGCCAAGAAAGCAAACAGAATGGTAGAAATCATAAGGAAAGAAATGGAGAATAATCCAAGGGTATTATAATGTCTGTATTGTTCCATGGTACGACCGCACCTTGAATACTGTGGGCAATTCTTGTCACCATATCTTAAAAAGGATATAGCGGAATTAGGTACAGAGAAGAGCCATCAAAATGGTAAAGAGGATGGGATACCCCTATGAGGAAAGGCTTAAAAGGTTAAGGATCTTCAACATGGAAAAAAGACGGCTGAGGGGAGATATGATAGAGGTCTATAAATTAATGAATGGAGTGGAACGGGTAAACGTAGATTGTTTGTTTATGGATCCGGTCCACCAAAGGAGCACTTCACCACGTTGTACGGAAGACACCCAGTCTATAATACGTGGTGGTTAAACCAAAGGATACTTTATTTGATACTTGGGGCTCTCAGGTTTTTCAGTATCAAATAAAGTATCCTTTGATTGTTTGTTTATGCCATCAAAAAGCTAGGGGACATGTAATGAAGCTACAGTGTAACCCATTTAAGACTAATAAGAGAAAATATTTTTTCATTCAATGCATAAGCAAACTCTGGAATTTGTTACCGGAGGATGTAGTAAAGGCTGTTAGTGTAGCAGGTTTAAAAAAGAAGGCTTGGACAAGTTCCTGAAGGAAAGGTCCATAAACCATTATTAAAGAGAACCCGGGAAATGCACTGCTTGCCCCAATACAAGCAGTGTGGAACCTGTGTGTCTTTTTGAGAAACTGCCAGGTACTTGTGACCTGGTTTGGCCACTGTTGGAAACAGGATACTGGTCTTGATGGACCTTGGTCTGACCCACCCAGTATGGCATTTCTTATGTTCTTAGGAAACAGATAGGACGCCAGTGAAGTGACTTGAGAAAAGGGGTTTTATGGCAGAATACAAGTTGTGTGCAGCTGAGCTTTGAATATATTGCAGAGATATGGTTTTTCTTGTGCAGTTTCTCCAAATGGGTTAGTTTTGCACATACCATAACAGCAATGAACCTCACTTCTAAGCCAGGGTATATGGAGTAGAATCTCAGGGTGCAAAAGCCTAAGTGGGAGGTGATAAGGGTTTGGTAAAGGTTTTAGTACAGTTGTCTTTTTCTTTCTAAATGCACAAATTCTGAAGATGCTGTAGAGAAATAAATAACAGGTTTTAGCAGTTGGATATTTGCAGAGAGAGAGAGAGAGAGAAATCAGAAATACTCCCATCCCGAGGGAACTGGGAAGATAATAACATTATCCACAGAAACAGAGAACGGGGGAAGGTGTGAGGTGGGTTTAGAGGAAAAGATAAGAAGCTTTGTCTTGGACATGTTAGGTTTCAGATGGCAATGTGATATCCAGGTGATAATGCCAGACAAGTAGGAGGTGATTTGAGGCTGGATTTCTAGTGACATTTTCTGGTGTAGAGAGATGCATATGGGAGTCATCGTCATAAAAATAGTTCTGAAAGTCGTGGGAGGACAACAGAGCACCAAGAGAACATGTTTAGAAAGAAAAGGGGACCCAAGACAGAGCCCTGGGGGATACCAATTGGCGGTGGAATAACAGTAGATGAAGAGGATCCAACAGAACATACAAGGGGATCATCTTAAGTGATTGTTTGCACATAAGCCCCGATATAAGATTACCCCACATGTAAAATTATTTGTGGTGACATAAAAGCATATACTTTTATGTAGCCTGAGAGTAAGCATATTTTAGAGCAGAGCACTGACTGTCTGGAAGTATATGAATAGGTTATGAAATATGCACTTACGTGTATACTTCAGTCACTCTTGAGCCGCTATAAATGCATGTGGCTGCATTTTAGCTATAATTTCAGGAGATTTTGTGAGGCTAAGACATGTGAGCCCGATCCCAGAAGGGGCAACTCTGGACCACCTGGACGCCCCTATTAGGACCCGGTTCTGCACCATGGGAACCAGACGGTGCAGGTTTGGGCCATGAGATGGCCTGATGTACCTCTGCATCCCTGCGGTGACATCCTTCCCACATGCTGTTCAAGTTGATGCAATGCTGACCCTTGTTTCCCCACCATCCGACCCTCAATTGAGCAGCCAGGGCCCGGATTGGGTGGCGAGGACCTATCTGTAGCTGCTCCTGGCTTTAAGAGGGGTTCCCAGGTCCGATCAGCAACTTTTCAACTGCTTATTCCACTTTTGCGGTGGAATAAAAAGCACATCTGACCCCCACAAACAAGATGTACAGGGCTGTGACAGAAATCGGCCCTGTATGTCCTGCCGCCGTGGCCCACCCCACTCCTGCCCTCCTCTGACTCACCCCGCACTGCTGTTCTTGGTGTGCGGGGGGAATGTGTTACAGAATACGGCTGGGGTGGATAGCCCCGCTACCCACATCACAGAATCAGGCTTATAGAGTCCTGTTTACTAAGCATTTTCTCAATAGACACAAAATGGGAAAATCCTTTAGTAAACAGGACCCATAGTTGCCTAGGTGACCACTTACAAAATAACCCTTCTAAAATGCTATAGGAACTAAGAAGAAAAAGACGACAAACAAGAAATCCAAGTGAGGACAGAGAATCAAGGAGAAGGTGATGATCAACAGTGTTGAAATCAATGTATAGGTCAAGAAGGATGAGAATCAATTAAAGAGCTTGTATTTGGTCAGGAGCATGTCATTGGAGATTTTGACGAGAGCTGTTTCTATAGAATGTATAAGTCTAACCCTCCGCAGCCCTCTTCAACGGCTCAAAAACCGCCGCTTCTGAGGCGCGCAGTCAGATCGGGGAGCAGCAGACATCATCGGAGGGAGTGAGCAGGAGCTCCTCCTCACCTCCATTCTGCCAATCAGCAGCCCTCCTCAGCCCTCTTCAACGGCTCAAAAACCGCCGCATCTGAGGCGCGCAGTCAGATCGGGGAACAGCAGACATCATCGGAGGGAGTGAGCAGGAGCTCCTCCTCACCTCCATTCTGCCAATCAGCAGCCCTCCGCAGCCCTCTTCAACGGCTCAAAAACTGCCGCTTCTGAGGCATGCCCGCGCCTGAGGGCCCTTTGGCATGGCCCTTAGGCGTGGGTCCGTGGCGTGTGAGTAAAACCTATTTTATAACTGTGTACTTAACTGTCATGCTGCTATATCATGGTTGTAATTTGTTGTTCTCCTTTCCTCTTGTCTCTTCTACCCTTTTATCTACTACTGTATTTCTTACTCTGTATCTCTTACTCTGTCCTATCTCATATATGGCGTTCCTTTCGTATTTTCTGTAATATTTATATTGTATTGTAAACCACTCTGATGCTTTGGCCTGAGCGGTATATCAAATGATTAAACATAAACATAAACATAAATTGGAGTGGATCAAAAATGGCTAAATCAGTGGATATGAGCAGCATGTTTGAGTACTTGCATGCAAAAGGGAGGAGGGAGATGTGCTGATAGTTAGCAGGATAAAGTAAGGTCCAGGGAAGGTTTTTTGAGAGTGATGTAATCTCAGCATGTTCCTAAGCAGTAGGAACGGTTGCCCCGGAAAATGATAGATTAGCACATGGCAGATAAGAAGGATAGCAGCAGTGGAGATAAATGGATGGGAATAGGATCAGAGGGACAGTAGGGAGTAGGGAAGAGAAAAGATGTAGGAGGCATATTCAGCAGTCATGGACAGCACAATTAAAGCGTCTGGCCATCCCTGTTTTAAATTAATCCCAGATATTCAGTGCCAGGGCCATAATTGGCCAGTGGCACTGAATAGCTAGTATGCCCAGATAGTGATTTAACAATCTAGTCAGTGGCAATATTCAGCTGCTGGCTGTACAGCTAAAGTAGCTGAAGTTAGACCTCATTTGTTTTGGCCTAACTTTAGCCAGTTAGGGTTAACTATCTAGTGGCTCAATATTGCAGCTGACTGACTAGCCCTTTATGCAGCTTCTCTCTGCCCCCAGAACGTCCCCATGCTAACCAATTAGCATTGTAGCGTTCATCTGGACTAAGAGGTGATGTTTAGTGACTCTGGATATATGATGCTGAATATCCCGCTCAGAGAATTAACATGGTTAACGGGTCTGCTAACTGGGTTAATCCCTTAAATATGTTCCCTGTACAGTTTAAAAAATGAACAAAGAGGGCAGGGGTCAAAGGAAGGGTGTGGGAATAAAGTGGGAAAAGGGGAGATGGCGGCAACCTGGTGGAGAATTCAAGATTAAACTTTCAAACCTCATTATGGAAGTAGTCATCTATAGCTTGTGCAGAAGGTGGAAGGGGAGGATTGGAGGGAGAGGCCCTTTGAGGAGGGAGTTGAATGACACAAAGAGATGAGGGTTGGAGGCAAGAGAATTTATCAAACGGACACAGCAATCTTTCTTAGCAAGTTCAATAGCATGCTGGAAGATCAACATGGAATTGGAATGTCTGAGCATGGGTACAGAATTTTAGATAGAGGCACTATGCAGAAGGAGCACAGGAATATAGGGAGAAAATTTCAGAGGGCAGCTAAGACTGGTCTTTGGTATGCCTTATAGGGTGGGACGGGGATGAGCAAAAGCATACAAAGCAGAGAAGAGTTCAGTGTTACAGAAAAGGCCCCCTCATCAACAGACTCTGACAACACCGTGGATGAGAAAATAGATGAAATAATGGTGGAGAGAGCATTAAGGCCAATAGCCTGAAAATTCTTAAATGCGTTGGTGGTGATAAGATGAGCCTGTGAGGGAGAGTGGTTAAGTGTGAACGTTATCAGATGCTGGTCAGAGAGGAGAAGAAATGAGGTAAAGAAGACTGAAGAAGAGAGTTGGAGAAAAAGATAGGATGGAGGCAGTGGTCATGATGGGCTGTTAGAGCATAGTTAGAGGTTGAATGAGGAAACTAAAATAAGGAGTTGAGGCATCTATCAGAAGGGTCATCATCATGGAAGTCCCCAAGAATGAGAGAAGGGGAAGATTGTTCAAGAACGAAGGAAAACCAGGAGTCATAGTTAGTGAGAAAGGACGAGGAGGACTTATCAGGGTGTCAATAAATGGTAACTACCAAGAGATGTAACTGAATGAATAGGCAGATAGAGTGGATTTTATTTATTTATTTTATTTATTTAGTTGCTTTTCTATACCGCACTATTTATTATCAGAGCGGTTTACAGGAAACGTATTTGTGCAAAGAGGGCAGTTCAATGCACTTACAATAAACAGGGTAATTAAACATGGATAACAGGTTAACAGGTAACAACTATTTACAATTTAGTATGCAGGCTTATACACCTATCTCGTTAGTAAGTACAGTTGATATGGCAATGACATTCTGTAAATTAAATAGAGGTGGGTTCGGAAGGTAGTGGTGTCGTGGGCATGGGGCTCGTGTAGAGAGAGTTGGACATGAGTGAAGGTGGCTGAGAGCTGTCATTTGAGATGGAGAAGTACTGGGTAAATAGGTGACATTTCAATGCTTTCCTAAATTGAAGAAGGTTGTTGATGGCGCGGATGTCAGGTGGGAGAGCATTCCATCAGGAGGGTGCGTAGAAGGCAAAGGCACGGTTGCTCGTAGTCTTGGAGCATTTAATGATTGCTTTGGGAAGGATGAGAGTGTTAGTAGCAGCTGACCTCCTCATCCTGTTGGGGGGGGGTTATCTGGACTAAGTCAGCGAGGGAGGTGGACGTGCAGTTATGGATGGCCTTGAAAGTCATTGTTAGAATCTTCTCAAAGAAATAAAAGGAGTGAAATTGGTTGGAAAAAGTTGTTGAAAAGACTAGCAGAGTAGCAGTCCATCACCATCACTGCAGCTAACTGGTTGAAGTATATGGCAAATGTTAATCTCTATGACAGAGGGCAACAACTGAAATAGAGTCTTCAGAGGAAAGCCAAGTCACGGTTAAAGCATGATGATAGAGTATGAGAGAGAAAATAGATCATGAATGTAAGCAAGCATGTTGTAAATAAAGCAGACATTCCATAAGGGGCATGAGAATGGGAGAGAAAAGGAAAGAAAGAGAGGGATAGGATTAAGATTGAAGGGGATATAGTTTGATGTGCATAACAAGGGGGGGGGGGAGGAGAGAGAGTGACAACAGTATGAGGATGAGATGCCCTCAGGGAAAATGAAGATGGCTGAAGAGGAGGAAAATTTTGAAACTCAAGAGCAGAGGAGAGGGTAGAAGAAAAAGAAAGGCTGGTGAAGAATATAGAGAATGGGTAGTGGAGTCTTCAGATTTCTAGTGGTTTAAAGTAGAGAATAAGAGGGGACTTCCGGCGATGCGTGAGTGAGAGCAGACGTCTCTCTCTCGCTCCGGGGCCGCCTTGCCGATAAACCTGCAAATTTATCTATTTTTTTGGGTCTCCCCCCTCTACCCACCTCAAATCGCTTACCGGGTACTGCACTGTCCGAGTGTAGCAACTGCGGGGTACCGGAGATGCCTTTGCCGGCGAGAAAAGAGCGCGACAAACCACCTCGAGCATGGCCCTCCGCGGCGGCCACAGTGCAGCCGTCCTCCCCCGGTGCGGAAAGCATTGACTCCCACTCAGAGGAGCTGGCGAAGGAGGTGGTCCGGCTCCTCGATCCTAAATTTGATCGCCTCATGAAGAAATTGGATGGGATGGAAGAAGCGCTGACGGAGGTTGGTAGGCGCGTGGAGGAGCTTGAGCACCGCGTGGCAGAGGTAGAGGAGGGTGAGGGCCGCCGAGACCGGGAGCTGGAGAATCAAAAGAAGGCAATGCTTGAGATGCAGAACAAATTGGAGGATCTGGAGAACAGATCCCGCCGAAATAACCTCCGACTGGTGGGTCTGGGAGAAGAGAGGCCTGATGGAGAACTGTTGGTCTTCCTGGAAACTTGGCTGCCTGAAGTGCTGGGTCTGGCGGACCTTAAGGGTCCCTTTCAAATTGAGAGAGCACATCGCCTGGGAGTGAGGAGGGAGAATGGCGAGCGGCCGAGAGTGGTGATTCTTCGAGTGATGAATTTCCAACATAAATGGCGCATATTACAGGCTTATCGGAAGAGTGGCGACCTCATGTTGGACAACAGGCGAGTACTAATATTCCAGGATTACTCGGCGGCAGTTGCGGCAAAGCGGCGGGAATTTTCTCCAATATGTACTGAGCTATACCGTAGGAAAGCCCGCTTCACTTTGGCTTATCCAGCCATATTGCGAGTTTCCCTCCAGGGCCAGAATCATACTTTTGATCAGGTGGCGGCCGCCAAAAAGTTCCTAATCCAGCATTTTCCTGCGGATGTCTCCGAGGCCCGTTCATGAGCGTCCTGGCAATCTGTATCCAGCACTGGCCAATCTCGATCATCTGTATCAAGCAGTTTCTATCCAGGGACACAGGTACCACAATGCTTGTATTGGTTGGGCATTGATATCCTGGATCCCGCTTTAATAATGGCTGGTGGACCTTCACTCCAGAACCTTGATTGGACCTTTTCACACTGGAGCTTTGCTGCATCCTCCGGTGACAACAATTGCAAGGTTTTGATTACAGGCTGAGTGAACACTGTTTTCTTTTACTAGTTTTAAATGGTTTGCTCTGTAGCTTTATTGCATGTATCCTAGTCCTTTTATAAGAATGTTTAGTTATCCTACTCATGCTATGTTGGTTAGTATAATGGGTGTTTGCACCTGCTTCATTGGTGGGTGGGGGTGGGGACACTGCGGCCGCAGTGGCGGAGGGGTGGGGCGGCCCTGAAGCACCGCGTTGGAAGTCTCACCTCAGTGCGGTAACTGAGGGTTGAATGCTTATGTTTTATGGGGTTTGCTGTTTATGTACAGGGAAGGGTTAACTTGGTAGAAGTGGAGCGAATGGGGGAGGGTGGGGGAAATGTGTTGGGAGGGGGGTGGGGGATGACGGGGGTAGAGAGGGAGGGTTGGGGGGGAGAAGGGGAGGGACGGGGGGAGGAGTGGTATGTATGTGTAGCAAGTGGACTGCGCCTGGACTCCATGATGAATGAATTACGGTATGACGTGCAGCATCTACAATTCCCACACACGCCCATTTGGAGTATGATAGGAATGAGCTGGAGTTCTGGGTCGAGGCTGGGCGACCTAGAACAATGGTATGATTGGTGGATGTGGTTCTTGGACTGTCTATGGGATAAGGGAAATGCGGGATGATCTCCGTATAGTCACCTGGAATGTCGGTGGTTTAAATACCCCGGTTAAAAGGACCAAGATGCTCCAAGCTCTGAAAAGGAGCCGTGCCCAAATAGCCTTATTACAAGAAACCCACTTGACGGGAGTAGAGCATGCCAAATTGAGAAAGGACTGGGTGGGGCAGGTCTTTGCTGCGTCCACAACCATAAAGAAACGTGGCGTGGCGATTCTGGTACATCGAGGCCTTGGCGTGGAAATCCTGGGGGAGGAGACTGACCCAGCAGGGCGGTTTATCTTTCTACATGCTAAAATTCAGGGGCAAGAACTTTTTCTGGGTAACATTTATGCCCCCAATGTTTATGACCATCAGTTCTTCCAACTAGTACTGAGGAAAATATTGGGGGCCCCAAAGGTCCCACTGATATTGGCAGGGGACTTCAACTGCCCACATGATCCAGTGTTAGATAGGTCCGCGACTGGCGGCGCTTGCGGAGCTTGGAGTAAGAAAGGGGTGGGATACCTTTGTCAGATGGGTGGTCTGATTGACTCTTGGAGAATTCTGCATGGGGTAGAGAAGGATTATACGCATCTGTCGAGAGCACACCAAACTTGGTCCCGGATTGACTATATTCTGATTTCAAGAGAGAGCCTGGGTAAAGTGGTCAAAGTGGAGATCGAGCCCATCGTGGTGTCTGACCATGCGAAAGTGGTGTTGGATTGGCAGGGCACTTCCCCGGGAGGAACACGGTGGACTTTCCCGGGTCACCTCTGGCAGAAAGAAGACTTTCGAGCGTATCTGGTGAGCCACTGGGAGGAGTATCTCCGTTTCAACGATACCGGAGATGTTGAGGTGGCGACCTTTTGGGAGGCAGGTAAAGCAGTGTTGCGTGGCCACATTATAACGTATGTAGCGCGAGAGAGGAAACGCCTTAACTCGAGACTTTTGGATCTGACGAGTCAGCTGCAGGAGGCTAAGCGGACCGCTATGGTGCGCCCGAGGAGGCTTGAGGAATACTTAGAGGCTCAAAGAGCTTTGAATGAAGTGCTCCATGAGCGGGCCATCCACTCGTTGCAGTACTATCAGCACCAATTGTTTCGATTTGGGGACCGCACGGGGAGGCTCCTGGCGCGTTTGGTTAAACGGAAGGGAGGCATTCAGGGGGTGGCCCGAGTGCGAGACGAACAAGGGGTTTCCCAGACTGATTTACGGAAAATTGTCCAGGTATTTCGCCAATACTATCAAGCCTTATATACGCCAGATATTGAGAATAGAGCCCATGAACGTGAATTCCTGGCGGCCATCCCCGTGCCTACACTGACAGAGGCGGAGCTTCAGGGATTAAATGCGAGAATAACTGGGGCAGAAATCCAGGCAGTGATAAAGAAGGGGAAGCCTCATAAGGCTCCGGGCCCCGATGGCTATAGCGCTGAATTCTATAAAGTACTGATGCCTCATATTACACCTACTTTGATGGCATTATACAACGATGCTCAACAGAGGGGTCTTTACCCGAGAGACATGAGAACAGCAGCAATAACTATCATCCCAAAAGAGGGTCGTGATCCAGAGGATCCGGCATCCTATCGCCCCATATCTCTGATTAATTATGATATGAAGCTGGTGGCCTCGGTGTTGGCGGCCCGATTGCAAGGGCTCCTACCTCGGTTGATTGGCCCACATCAATCGGGTTTCGTCAAGGGGAGAGGGGCTTTCTCCAATATCAGTAAGGTGTTGCTTGGCATGGAGCACTGTTTGTACCAGGAGACTCCTTTGCTACTGGTGAGCCTCGATGCTGAAAAAGCTTTCGATAGAGTCTCCTGGTCTTATATGTTTGCGGTCCTCGCGAAATTTGGCTTTCGAGGTGAGTTTCTGTCTTGGGTGAGAGCGTTGTATGCGAGTCCGCTGGCCTGTGTAGCGACTGGGGGAACTTGCTCCGAGTCTTTTGAGCTACGTAGAGGTACGCGACAGGGATGCCCCTTATCGCCCTTATTATTTGTGCTGCAATTGGAACCCCTGCTTCTTGCGCTCATAGCGGAAGTAGAGATACGGGGAATTGATTGGCCCGGAGGTGGCATTAAGGTTAGTGCTTTTGCAGACGACATGCTCCTTTGCTTATGCGCGCCGCAGGCCTCTTTGGAGCGGGCCTTGGGAATGATCCAGCGATTTGGCGCATTTTCAGGACTCCGGGTTAACTTGAGTAAATCGGTCGCGTTGGATGTGGGTGGCCGAGCCAGGCGTCAGTGGAAGGGGCCTTTTCCCCTGCGATGGGCATCAGGGGCATTTCGCTATCTGGGGATTCAGATCCCTGATCATGTGTCGAAGTTATATGCTGTTAACGTTCGACCGATGCTGCAGCGCACGATGACTACTCTCCAAAAATGGAGGGATCTCCCGCTCTCGCTTATGGGGCGTCTTGCTCTTTTCCAGATGATGGAGGCCCCGCGTTGGATGTACTTGTTGCGCCATCTGCCTATTTGGCTGTTGAGAAGAGATGTGCTGCTTTTGCAGCGTCACATTCGACTCTTTCTATGGAGGGGCAAGAAATCACGGATCCCCCTTTCGGTGATGATGAGCAGCAGGGAGGAGGGGGGGGCTGGGTTATTTTCGGTGAGAGATTATAACTTCCTAGCCTTGCTAAAGCCGCTGCGAGATCTAATTTTGAGGCGGGAGGATATTTTACCGATGGGACTGGTTGAGCGGCTCTCCGCACCCTCTCATCCAGCCTACTTGCTGCATTGCCGGACGCCGGTATTGCCACAGGCGTGGCGAGGGTCGGTCTATTTTGGTGCCTTGCGACAGGCTTGGCGGTTCCTTTGTCAGAAAAAAGGAGTACATTGGTACAGTACGGACTGTCTGCCATTGCGTGATAATGCTGACTTTCCGCCTGGGAACCAAGGGAGACTTCCCGTGAGTTGGACGCAAGCGGGTTTGGGATATCTGGGTCAACTTCATATGCAGTCACAGGCGGAGTTAGATTCCTTTCAAGGGTTGATGCGCCGCTTTCATCTTGCGCCTCAGACTTTCTTTTTCTATCTGCAAGTGAGACACTACATCCGAGCACTGCAACGTACCGGGGGCTTTCAATTCGATACATTGGGGATATGGGAATTTATGGCGGCCACTGACGGTAAGCTTTCGTTGCGAATCTGGCGGGAGGAGTGCTATCCGGGGGGTGAGCGGGCCCCGTTAGAGAAACTAGTCCAGCGGTGGAAAACCGATGGTACTGTCCGACTTACGGTGGCTGCCTGCCAGGAAGCTTTTCAACAAATCCAGCTCCTCTCTGAATCTGTCAAATTTCAAGAGCTACAATATAAATTGCTCTGGAGAGCATTTGTGCCCAACACTTGGGCGGCCAGGATGAAGGTGCTCTCGACCGATGTTTGCCATTTATGTGGGACCCATAGGGGGACCTTGCTACATCGTTTTTGGGAATGTGTGAGTGTAAATCAGTTTTGGCAGGACGTATATAACGAGCTGCAAGTTTGCAGACCCCTTGAGAAGACACTTTCCCCTGAATGGTGTTTGTTTGGTCTGGTGGAGACCACCTTGTTGGAGACGACTGGGGGGACCCCTGGTGATGGTGTCTCACACATTGCTCTGTCCGGGGTTGGGTGCCCTACCTCCTTAGGTGAAGCGCCTACGCGACAGCTCTATGCTCGTGGCTTCTTGATTGCGAAATCTTGCATACTCCGCCATTGGGTGGATGATCGACCCCCGGGACTTCGGGAATGGTGCAGAGCCTTACTAAACTTGAGGAGGCACGAGTTTCGCACAGCCCATCTGCTGGGGAACAAGAAACTAGTAGCCTGTGGGAAGGTCTGGGAGGGGGTTACTGTGGAGTTTTTCACCTCCCGGGGGCTCATCTGTGACAGGTCCTGTGTGACTGATGAATGAAGTGTGAGGTGGGTCTGTATGTTTGGGATGTGGGGTGGAAACGTCTCTGAGCCTAGATGGTTAGATGCTACCGATATACTGCTATATGGAAGAGGGCGTGTGGAAGAGCTTAGCTGCTCCTGAGGGGTGGGTTTGGGAGGGGGGGTTGGGGGGGAGTGGAGGGTGTAGGGGGTGGGTAGACGGGTTTTGTCTGAGTGCTGGACTTATGCTGTTGAGTTACATAGATTCTGTTTAATTCGCAGAGTACTTTCCTGTGGTGTTTCATTTCCATGTATATCTTGCTCCATTTATTTTCACATATGTTCGTTTCATATGTTTTCTTTGTGTATGAAACTTTGGAAACTCAATAAAAATGATTTGAAATAAAGTAGAGAATAAGACTGGAAAGAACATTAGGGAGAGAAAGTGTAGCAGAGCCATAGAAAATAGAAAGAGAATCTATTTAAAAAGAAATTTAGAATGTCCATCTTTAAGTTTGCTTTGTTTAGTCACTATCCAGTCATGGATTTTTTTTAGTCAGAGGACTTGTAGTATGGAACCAATTGCCTCTGGAAATTAGGAGGGAGTCAGATATCCTAAGCTTTAGGAGGATGATTAAACCTATTTGTTTAAAAAATTATTTTGTTTGATTGATTCAGGAAGGTGTGGTTAAGTTCAGAGGTTCTGGGTGATGGGTCAAGAGGTAGAATGAGATTTTAAAATAGTTGATTGTTTTCATTCTGTTTATATGGTGTTAACTATATTATATGTATTTTATGCTGTAACTTGCTTCAAAGTGTATAAAGATATAAAAAAGTTGATAATAACAAATTGAAATGACGATATGGCAAGCAGCTGGATAGAATGTGGAGTATCAGTAGCAGAAGCCCAAAAGGGTTTGGGGTATTTTTTGGATTCCTATTTGTCTTTTGAACTATAGATCTCAGCTGTGGTGAAATCATGAGGGTTTTTTTTTCATTGTGTTGAATTCATTCAGTTGCTGTCTGCTCTTATCCTTAACCAGATAGATTATGCTATGGCCACATCTCTTCCTCCTCATGGAGATGCCTACAGTTACTCCAAAACACTTCAGTTTGGCTCTTAAATAATGTCTGAAGATTTGTGCATATGGCTCACCTTTAATCTGCTCAACAATGACTTCCAATTTCTTATGGAATCCAATTTAAAATCCTGAACTTCCTTCCTATTTAACTAACCTTCTAATCCCTTATTACCCTTCACACTCTCGTCATTCACAGCAGGGCAATTCAGTCACTGTTCCCTCTCTAAGAGTTGTCCTTTTGGGCACTATCATTCGGTCAGCCTCTGCCTTCTTAGATCCTTTTCTTTGGAACTCTTTACACCTTGCCCTGAAGGCAGAATCCTTTAGCACAGCATTCAAAACTGGTCAAAAACCCATCCTCTTTTTTAAGGCTTTCCTGGGTTTTTGATGACTCCGCTCAGGATGAGTAGGTCTGGAACTTGAATGCCTGCTTGATATGAAGTGGGGTTAAAGAAGGGATCTCTAGGAAGAATATGGGATGCCTAGAGAAGAACGTACACAACTCCAGGGAAGTGGCAGTAGTAAAGAGAGGCATGCATGTGCCTTTGGAAATTGCTATATCTCCACCCTAAAAAATGAACGTCCCAGTAGCCTGTTCTGAAAATGGGCCTAATGCAGATAAAGCCGGGCGCGTGAATGGGTGTAGGCCATTTTACAAATGTGGATGTTACTGAATTGCGTGGCCTCAGAACCAAGTACTTGGATGTGCTGGCAGGAGTATCATAGAACGGCAGCATCTATGCTATGAGACCTGCACTTCCTGGCCTGCCATTTCAGACATGCGACGGCAGGCCAGTAATATGTTTGGAGTACCTATTTACATGCAGATTTCTTAGAGCAGGAAGTAATACTTGTGGCAATGAAAACATTGTATGTGCTTTCCCCTGGAAGAGTTACATCCATGAAACACTTTTTTTCACCTTATTCATGGAGGACGTATACAATAAGCATTGATGTCCCTCTAACCAGGGCCAGACATGCTTGCACCATTGTAAAATTGCACCACAATGTGCATCTCCCTTGCTCCGCCCAAGCCATGCCTCCAACATGCTCCTGTGCTACATGGACATTGTCACGCCAGGGACATCTATATACCGGACTCTAAAATGAGTCCAGGGATATCTCTGTGACTTGCTAATGTGAATGCCCATTTTCAGATGGCCAACACACGAATAGGGTTTCTAAAATAATCCTCCCTCCCCACTCCCATAATCTGTTGGGGATTTGTGATATATACCAGTTCATGTTTTTCCTGGAAGTAAACACTTCCTCTTTTATACTTAAGCTGGTTTCTATGATGCTGGCTATTGGTGAAACATTTGCTCCCTCTCTGTTTTCTAGTCTCCCCTAAATAGTGTAAATTACTTTGTGGTGTTTTAGTCTAAAAAACATTAAATAAACACAAACATACACCTTGGAATAAGATGGGAGGAATATGCAGATAGCTTATGAACTCCCCAGGAATTGGTAAGCTGCTGGGTTGAAAGTAGGTTATTAGCAGCCGCAGTCCAAGTGGCCGTGGTAGACCCGGGAGTTAGCATAGAGTGGAGGAGTGGCCTAGTAGTTGGGGCAAGGTACTTCAGGCCGGAAGGTCGGTGGTTCAAATCCCACTAGAGGACAGCAACCTTGGGCCGGAAGGACTGGGGTTTCTAGTCCCACAGGTGCTCCTTGTGGTCTTGGGCAAGCCACTTAACCCTCCATAGCCCATGTTCCCTGTAAAATAGTTATCTCCAAGTTATAATGCCCTGTTCAATGTAATTTCAGTTTGTTCAATGTAAATTCAATGTAATTTCAGTTTGTTCAATGTAAACCGCACTGATGCAGAATAGCGCGGTATATAAGAGAATGTAAATAAATAAATAAATAAATAAATAAATAAAACAAAGGAGTATGCAGCTGGCCTGCAATCTCTCCAACACCTAGGAAGTGGATAGATAGAATGTGGGGTAGCAGCAGAGTAAGACCAAATATGTCATTGTGGACTTGAGAATCACAACAGAGGAAGCTGGGAGGAGTAGGCAGATGGCCTGCAACTTCTGGAGAATATGACGAGCAGCTCAGTGGAATGTGGAATGATAGCAGTGGAAGACCAAATGAGCTGTGGTGCACCTAGAAGTCACCATAGAGGATGACAGGAGAGTTATGTGTTATTGTCCAGGCTATTCCAGGCCCTGCCACTGCCTGATCCAATGACTTTGTTTTAGTTCCACATACAAAACAAGAAAAAGAGAGAAATTCTTCTTCCTTCCCTGTGCTTCTCTGCTTCTGGTGCTGCTATAGACAGTGTCATTATCTGCTCTTCCTGCCTGTTCCAGGCTCTTCTCTGTTCATTATATAGCTGCCTCTTTCTAGCATTGCCTACATGAGCCAAGTGATCTGTCATTCTGATCCTACCAACCATGACATCAGGTTACATCTTCTGGGATCAGTGTCTTTCTACCTAGATGCCAGTCTACTTCCTTTGCCTGCTTTTCATCTTTCTTGGTGCCTCAGGTCTTCATCCACTGTTAATGATGATGGTACCCTTTATGTGGTCGGTTGGAGTCTTTTTTCTCCATGGTAAAGAGGAAATGATTGTTGGACCTCCTAGCCCCCACTTACTATATGCCCTCCAGAATAATATTTCCTTCTAGGCTAATAAAATCTTTAATGGCTATTATTAGTAAGTAGGTCCCATTACATAAAATGGGACCTATGGTAAATTAACACAGAGTTGTAGTAAAATAACCATGTAAGTGGTAATGCACCTTAATAACTATGCCCCATTTTTTGTTGTGCTTTAACATCACCCAATGTCTTGCATTCATCCTAGCAATGTATCTTTATTTATTGATTTCACATATGACAATCCTATTGACTCAGAAACTGTGCTTGTAATTGGTCTGCTTTGCAACAACCTACAGAACAGTACAGAATACAGATGAATGTTTAGATTGTTTTCCAAGCTTCCTTTCAAGAAAGGGGCCCTAAGTTCTTTCATATAATTTTTTAGGCAGCATGACAGAAAGTACATTCTTGCTCTCAAAGTCTTTCAGACAAATCATAGAGTTATATGGCTCTCCTTCATATATTCCTCAAATAGGGTAATTTGCCCAATAAACGTTATCCCTGTCACAATTCTTTTAGTGCTTCTTTATGCCCAGAGGATTTGAGATGATCTTACCAATGCTGGTGTTGCAATAACCCTCTCCCCTGGCCTTTGTTTCTTCATATTGGTCCTATTCTGCTCCTCTCGCAGTGCCTGATGGGCATGAAGAAGTACTCTCACCTTCAGAGGATTGTGAAGAGGCCAGCATTGAATGTCTGTTCTGGAAGGAGGAACTGGCGGCATTGATTGCCAGGGTCTCATCCACCATGAGTTTGGAGGATGCTCCAAGCACAGAAGTGAAGGTGCAGCCACTCCTGCAAGGGGTGTGGAAATCCACTACTGTCTTCCCATTCCTGGAAGTGATCAAGGAAATGAACTGGGCAGAGTGGGATTCCTCCAACTCCCTGCCAAGGGGCTAAGGGTGTATAAGAAGATATACATTCTCCCAGAGAAGGAGTGTGTTGTGTAGTTTGATATTCCCAAGGAGGATGCTCAGTTCTCGGCAGTTTCCAGATGGACCATCATCACTGTGGAATTCAGATCAACCTTAAAGGATTCTCTGGGCTGAAAGGTAGATTTGTTATTGAAGAACCAGTTCACCATGATGGCTGCTATCCTTCAGTTGGCCATATATGCAGGCCTGATATCTTGAGCCCTGCTCCTGTGGATTCAGTCTCTTCTGCCAGATGCTACTACCCCTCTTTTGGAGTCGGCTACAGCCTTCCTTTCTCATACCATTTACAACCTGGTACATCTAGCAGCTAGAGACAGTGCCCTATTGATGATGACATGGTGTTGGATTTGGCTCCGACACTGGGCAGTGGACATCTTCCAAAGCATGGTTGACCCAACTGGCCTTTAAAGGGAAGCTTCTTTTTGGGGCCGATTTGGAGAAGCTGGTGAAGTACTTGGGCAAAATGAAATCTTACCGCCTTCTGGAGGACAGGTTCTGTGAACCTGTGAAGCAGGCAGGGGTCCCTTTTCCATCATCTTATGCCTGCCTTCAATGGGTGCACTTGATGGACTCCCATTGCTACCAGCCTGGAAAGCCCTTCTTCCCCACTGCTTCTGAATTTCAGGCTGGTTCTCAGTCTTTCATGGAGTATGTGGACCCAGGAACTCTGTCCCCTTCAGAGGAGGACCCTCCTCCTGGGCTGCACAATGAGGGTTGGGGTTCCATTCCCTGTTTCTCTGGCTGGGGGTAGGGTTCACCTCTTCTTTCAGGAATGGGCCCGGGTCACTAAGGATCATGGGGTGCTAGACATCATTCAGTATGGCTATGTCCTGGAATGCAAATAGCCAATCTCGGATGCTTTTGTCATCTCCCCCTGTGGGTCTGCAAACCAAAGGGCTGCTGTGCGGATCACCTTGGACAAGTTGCTGCTCCTGAAGGCAGTGGTTCCCATTCCTCTAGATGATCAGGGCAAGGGCAGGTATTCCATCTATTTCATAGTGCCATAAAAGGATGGATCATTCTGGCCCATTCTGAACCTCAAGAGTGTCAATGAGCACTTGCGCGTCCTGTGCTTCTGGATGGAAACTGCAATCCATGATTCAAGCGGTGTGTCAAGGGGAGTTCCTTAACTCTCACTTTAAGTTTACTGCCCTCCTATTTGGAATCTCTACTACCCCAAGGATGTTCTCCAAGGTCATGGTGGTAATGGCTATAGCGCTACAGCACCAAGTGATTTGTGTGGACTCATCTGAGCCTGTTCTCTTTCAGAGGCATCTTGAGTAGCAACCCAAGTGGTGTCCTTTATGGAAAGCCTCAGCTGGGTCATAAATCAAAGAAAGAGCCAGTTGAAACCTTCCCAGTTCCTGGGAGCATGTTTCGATACTCGTGGGAAGAGTTTTCCTGCCAGAAGAGAAAGTCAAAAGGATCCTGGATTGCTTGACACTGTTCTGTTCACAGCAGGCTCCCAGAATTCAGCACTATCTTTATCTCTTCAGTTTGATGGCAGTGACGATCGAGATGGTGCCATGGGCACATGCGCACATGCAGCCACTCTAATGGTCTTTGTTGACTCGGTAGTCCCCGAGTTCTCAGGAGTTCGAGCTCAAGCTCCCACTCCTGATGATGGTGAAGGCCAGCCTTTGGTGGTGGCGGCAGCCCAGTCATCTGAGGAAGAGTGTCCCAATGGACGATTACTCATGGATCCTTCCGACAATGGATGCAAGTCTCTCAGACTAGGAAGCCTATTGCCAGGCCTGCATGACCCAGGGCTGTTGGAACTGCAGGGAGGCGGTGTGGGCCTGGTTTTCCCACAAAAGTTCCTCAAATATCACCAATATTTCCAATTGCCTGGGCACATGGGAGTCGTGCACCAGAAAATAAAAAGATCTCAGATCACAATTATTTGTCAGTAAAAATAACTCTTTTATTTGGCATAAGCAAAAGCTGTAAGCAAAGATACACAAGTGTCTATCTGAGGGATCTGAGTACAGGCAGCGTTCCCTGTCTCCACAGTGATGAGACAGAGAAGGCCGCCCTGAGCTCTGTAATTGCATCCTTATATACTCTATACCTCTGTAGCAACTCCTGCACAAGAGTTTTGTTCCGTGTGCAAAAGTTGCTATACTGTCTGTAAAAGGTTGTAGGGCCTGTAGAGGCCTCCTCCCTTTGGGACAAAGGAGGGCCGTGTGCAAAAAGTCTGCAGAGGCCTCTTTCCTTTGGGACAAAGGAGGGCCATGTGCAAAAAGTTTGCAGAGGCCTCTTTCCTTTGGGATCCACCCTTATTAGCATATTAATGGCTTTTATTCTTGCTAGTGTTGAGTCACCCTGCCATTCCTTTTGTTTCATTAATCACTGTAGCTTTCAGCACTGTAGTCTTCAGGGCTTATGAATACTTTGTATCACCAGCTTTGTTTGGCCTGTTTAACTTGTCCAGGCTTGCCCAACTTGCTCAGGCCTGTTCAATCTGTTCAGGCCTGACTTAGCTTTTCTTAGCCGGGTCCATTTTCTGTGCACTTCTGTTCAGAATATTGTTCCCTGGCTTTACTCTTGTTGTGCTGGGCTCTGGGTACTCATTTTCTTAGCTCACGTGTTTTTTTTCGTGCCATCATGATGTATTACAGCCTCAGGCAAGGATGTAGCCATACTAGACATACCTATCAGCCAATTTCCCTTCAGCGGTATCGTCCATAATCTGTCTCAAAGGTTGGTTCTTCTGTGTTTCCAGCCCATGGTCAAAGGCCAGGCAGTTTGGGTATTTCCAGATATTGCCACAGCAGTGGCTAATGCGGGCCCGCGCCTGAGGGCCTCGCCAGAGGGCCCTTTGGCGTGGCCCTTAGGTGGGGCACGACAGGCGGAAAAAGAACGCTGGCCTAACGCCTCAACAACTTAATAGCAAATCGGCAACCGATACTTCAAACAAAATCGAGCAGCTCGCTCCACCGCTGAATTGATCCCTCTCCGAGAACAGCAAGTATACCACATACAAATGGAACTATGTTCTAACTGATATCCTGCATATCCCTTAAAGCCTTGCTTACTATTGTTAGTAACCATATCAGTAAATATACTAAGTAGCTATAAACATACACTGTTCATATTAATAAGATACATTGTTGCCAGTACTCACTAGTTGTGAACTATTGTCCCCAGTAGCTAGACAGAATGTACTGTTGTCCTAATTCAGAAAGTTATACTGTTGTCAGTAGATAGACAGACACACTGTTGTCATAATCCAGAAAATTATACTGTTGTCAGTAGATAGACAGACATACTGTTGCCATATTCCAGAAAATTATACTGTTGTCAGTAGATAGACAGACATACTGTCGTCACCACCCATAAATTTACAAATACTGTCTTCTCATCATACGATATGACACACTAGCCTGTTTACCGGTTACACAATATACCAGCTAAGATCCAGTCAGCTCTAGTGTGCCAAAAACCGCCTCGACTCACCTCCTGCAAGCCTCCTACCTCTTGGGGTTAACATGGAAGACATGATCATCAGGTTGATATGCCTGTTCCTACTTATTATAGCACTACCATCCAATATTTTGGCCCTCACCACCCCACAAAACCACATTCCTATTGTACTACATAGGGAGAGAAAATGGTCAGGAGACCCCTATCACAACTCACGTGGGGCCAACCTCTCGCACCACAACCTCCTATTACAAGTCCCACTACAACACAACAAGAAAACCAGACAATCTAAAAAGTTCTACCCTAGTAGCATGAAGTGTGCACTTATAAATGCCCGCTCACTTCGAAACAAGTGGCCAGCGATCACAGACATAATAATATCCCATAAACTAGACATTCTCATGGTAACCGAAACATGGCTCTCAGCGGAAGACAATATCATCCTTAACCAGCTGCTCCCACCTAACTTTACAGCCTTCACCGGACACAGACAGAACAAAAAAGGCGGAGGAGTAATTATCATCGCCAAAGCCGACCTACAGTTTAAATTGGAGGAATCCAACAGCAACAACCATCTAGAGACAGTATCTATTTCAAACAACTTATGCTCTATAAACCTGGTCTATAGATCACCATCAGGAGATCCAGACGACCTAGCAACCATAATAAATCTGGCATCTCTCACCCAGGGCCCAAACAAACCCAATTGGATCTTAGGAGATATCAACCTACCATCATTACAGGACACCCAAGCAACAGCATTCCTAGATGCCCTAGAGAGCCTCGGATACACGCAAATGGTGAGAGAACCTACTCACGAGAAAGGCAATATCCTCGACCTCATATTCGCACCACAGCTAATTTTGGATCAACCACAAAACATAGTACTATCCATAACGGCAGTCCCATGGACCGATCACAAACTCATCACCTTCCAGATGCATACCACTAACCATTCACACAAGACAATAATGGATAAAAGCAAGCCCACTAACTCATCTACCAGAAGTTTCCAACCATTTAACAGAGAACGCATCCTCTCTGAGATTAGCACACTCTCTGATGACACCTCACTAAGCCTTGAAGAACTGATCTCCTCCTGGAACAGAAAAATCAGCACTATTGCTATCCGCCCTCCAACAAACAAGAACCCAAAAAAGAGATCTACAGCCCCATGGTTCACAGCGGACTTAAAAGCCTCACTAACTATTCTAAGAAGGCTAGAAAAACGATGGAGAAAATCACGCACCAGTAGTGACCAAGCAGCTTACATCCAACACCTGGCAGAGCATCGTAGAACCATCACAGATAAAATCAGACAACACCACACAGACACCCTGAAACGGTCATTGAATAAACCTCATGACCTGTTTAACTTAGTTAAAACACTTGCCAAAGAACCAACCCCGGAGCACCACAGCATGATCCACCCACAGGACTATGCAATTTATATGCAATCTAAAATGTGCAAAACTAATAAAATATTAATACCGGAACCTCTTGATGAACAAGACTACCCAGTATCTCTGGCATCCTTCTCCACTCCCTCAAAGAAAACCATTGAAGATACCATCCTAGCACTAAATACATCCACTGCGCACACAGACCCTTGCCCTGCACACTGGATAAAGGACCTGCGTTGTGACATATCATCAATTATAGCAAAATTTTTAAACCAGTCCTTCACCACCGGCTCATTTCCAACTACGCTCAAGCAGACCTCTGTAAGACCGCTGTTAAAGAACACTAAACTTGATCCTCAGAAGGTAGAATCTTATAGGCCCATATCTAGCATACCTATGCTAGCAAAAATCATTGAGAAAGTAGTGCACAGGCAACTACAGGATCATATAGACACCTCTGCTCCACTTGATCCGGCTCAACATGGTTTCAGAGAGTCACATGGAGTAGAAACACTACTTACAACACTCCTCAACAACATAATCTCAGGTATGGATAACATACGCCAAGGTTTCGCTCTTGTATTTCTCGATATAGCAGCGGCCTTTGACTCGGTATGCCATGAAATTCTCATCTGCCGGTTAAGGGAAAAAGGCATCTGCGGAACAGCACTTGAATGGTGCAAATCTTACCTGTCCGACAGATGGCAGCACATCCGAATTGACGGGGATACATCTGAACCATTCCAACAAAGTCAAGGTGTACCCCAAGGATCCTCCTTATCTGCATTGATGTTTAATATATATATTCAACCCCTCTGCAACATCATCAGATCCTTTAATGTCAGTTACATGATATATGCAGACGATGTGCTACTATATATGCCAATATCATTGGATTGCCTGGATCTCACACCGCTGACTAACTGTTTTGACGCCGTAGCAGAGTGGCTCCTATCCCAAAACCTGAGAATACAACACAAAAAGACGGAAGTCCTTTTCGTCTCAAGGAACACCAACTTCACTCCTCCTAGTTGTATTAATGTAAAGGATGCCCAGCTCCAAGTGAAACCTGCAATACGTTACCTTGGAGTAACACTGGACCAAAACCTTGACATGAAGAGTCACATAGCCAACACAGTCAAGGCAATCTACTTTAAAATTAGATCCCTCAGACACCTACGCACACTACTTGAACCAGATGATTTCCGTACCATTTATCAAGCCCTTATACTTCCCCATTTCGACTTTGCAAACTCTATTCTACAGGGGCTCCCCCGGTCCACCCTGAACCCCCTGCAACTGGCCATGAATAGTGCAGCGAGGGTACTCCTCGGGGCATCTAGGAGAGACCACGTGACACCACTCCTAAAACAGCTACACTGGCTTCCCATTCAAGCAAGGATCAGTTTCAAGACTGTACTGCTAACATTTAAAGCGACCAAGGGGCTCACCTCTTCTTCTCTCTCCAACCTCATACTACCACTTGCACCAAACAGGCCAAGAAGAACAGCAGAAATGAACACACTAGCTATCCCAAACGACACCACAAGATGTGCCAGATCAACAGCCAACAGAGCATTCCGACTCTGTGCCCCCAGTTTATGGAACACCTTACCAGCACAAATCAGATCAGTACCAAATTTGAGTCAGTTCAGAAAGTCACTGAAACATTTCCTCTTCCTTAAATATCTCAATGACAGCTCAGAACATAACCTCCAGGTGAATAGCAGGAGTGGCCAAACAGACAGACCATCGTAACAGGCCAACTACACAATGTAAATACAAACAGTTCCATATACTATTGCACCACCTTTGTATATAGTTAACCATGATATCTCTTGTCAGATAACACACCTTTGTATATAGTTTCCCCTATTTCCCAAGTTTATATCTCCTGTTAAATGTAATTGACCAGACATATGTAAATTGTCGGATGTTTTTTGTTCAATGTAAACCGCGCTGATGTCTAATAGTGCGGTATATAAGAATTGTTAATAAATAAATAAATAAATAAATAAATAATCAGCAAGGCGGCATGAAGAATAGATGACTCTCTTGTTTGCCTGGGTGGAGAAGAACCTCATAGCATTGTCAGCTGGGATGGACAATGTGAAAGTGGACTTTTTAAGCCAACACTCACTCTTTCCAGGAGAGTGGGAGTTGGGTGAGGAGGAGTTCCAGTTGATTGCCCTAGATGGATCCAATGGCGATCTGCTCCAATGCCAATGTGTTTCACTTCTTAAAAAGCTGCAAGGAGATGGGGTCTGAGGGAGTTAATCCCCTGGCTCAGCCTTGGCCAAGTCAGTGCCTGCTGTGTTTCCTCCATGGCCCCTGGTGGGGCATGTGATTTGGCGAATAAAGAGCCCCCCAGGAAGGGTTATTCTGATGGCACTGGATTGCCCGAGGAAAGAATGGTTCATAGGTCTGATGTGGCTCCTGCAAGTGCCACCTTTTTGGTTGCCTTCATTTCGTGGCCTCTTGTGTTAGTGGCCAATCATCCAAGAAGACACAGATCCCTTCTCATTTACAGCTTGGTTCATGAAAGGAGACAGCTAGCATGTAAGGGCTACTCTCCAGTGGTGGTTTCCACTCTGCTTGGAACCTGGAGGAGGTCTACCAACTTGGCATATGTGAGGGTCTGGTACCTCTTTGAGCAATGGTGCAGCACATGGCAGCTGGTTCCTGAGGCAGTCAAGGTGCCTCTCTGCTGGCCTTTTTGCATTAAGGTCTGAAGAAGGGCCTTTAGAGGTCTGGTGGCTGGTATGTCACTAGCCTTAGACCCAGATATTTCATGCTCTCTTCAGCGGGTTTGGCATCTGTGTCCACCTCCCCCCCCCCCCCCTGGTCTGCAGTCCATTCCTGGTATCTGTGTCTGGTGCTCAGGGCCCTGATGGCTTTGGATGTCTGGAGGATGCTTCTCCAGGACTTGAAGGTTACAAATCATTTTCGTAAGTCAGATCATCTTTGTGTGCTGTTTGCTGGCCCATGCAAAAGTGACACGGTGGCTGTCTACATCGAGGCACTGGATTAAAGGAGGCCATTGCCTTGGTGTACATAGTTCTCTACTGTTTGTCCATGTGGAGGTTGTGTGAGGTTTGTCATGTTCTCCCATATGTTTGGGACGGATATTGAAGAGACCTCTGGTGGCTGAGGTGGATAGAGGCATGGGAGTGATGTCATTTAAACCTGGGCTTTTCATTGGTTCTTAGTCTCCACCAATCTGCTGATAGGAGAACAAAACACACTTGTCTGGACTGGTCTAGCAGTACTCAGGGCAAGGACATTATCTGGTAACTAAAATGTCTCTTTGGATCTCTCAGCAGCATTTAACTTGGTGAATCATGGCTTGCTTCTGAATCATCTAAACGACACAGGCCTTCAAGGCTCAGTATTCTCATGGTTTTTCTCCTTCCTTCAGGAGCATTCTTTTCTGGTCCATATGCATGACTCATTATCAACATCGCATAGTCTCCCATGTGGGGTACTCCAAGGGTCTACACTTTCACCCATTCTATTTCTTAGTCCACTCATCACACTTATACTGTACAATGTACCAGAACCTCAGCTTCATCTATACAGACAACATTCTATTACTATTCTATACAAAACTGAAAGTGGACAGGCCATGGGACCGGATGGGATATATCCCAGGATACTGAAAGAGCTCAGAGTGATTCTTGCAGGGCCATTAAAGGATGTTTTTAATAAATCCCTGGAGATAGGAGAAGTTCCACAGAACTGGAGAAGGGCTGATGTAGTACCTCTTCACAAAAGTGGTAGTAGGGAAGAAGTGACAAACTACAGGCCAGTAAACCTTCCCTTGATGGTGGGAAAAGCAATGGAGGTGCTCCTGAAAGAGCAAATAGTGGACTTCCTAAAAACCAACAGGTTTCATGATCCAAGGCAACATGGTTTTACCAAAGGACGATCTTGCCAAACAAATCTGATTGAGTTCTTTGACTGAGTGACCAGAGAACTGGATCAAAGGCATGCGATGGATGTGATCTACCTAGATTTCAGCAAAGCCTTTGATACGGTTCCTCATTGGAGGCTTATCAATAAACTCAACAGCTTAGGGATGAGTCCCAAGGAGGTAAATTGGATCAGAAATTGGTTAACTGACAGATGACAGAAGGTCATGGTTAATGGAACTCACTCGGATGAAAGGAAGGTGATTAGCGGTGTGCCCCAGGGTTCGGTCCTGGGACTGATACTGTTCAATGTATTTGTGAGTGATATTGCTGAAGGATGGAATGCAAAAGTCTGTCTTTTTGCAGATGATACGAAAATTTGCAACAGAGTGAACTCCCCTGAGGGAGTGGATAACATGAGGAAAGATCTACAAAAGCTGGAAGAATGGTCTAATGCTTGGCTTTTGAGATTTAATGTGACGTGCAGTGCCATGCACTTGGGAAGTAGAAGTCCAAGGGAATTGTATGCGATAGGGGGCAAGAAGTTGGTGTGCACGGACTAGGAGAAGGACCTTGCAGTGATTGTTTCTGAGGATCTTAAGATGGTAAAAACAGTGTGACAAGGCAGTGGCAAAAGCCAGAAGGATACTGGGTTGCATATAGACAGGAATTACCAGCATAAAGGAAAAGGTACTAATGCCACTGTACAAGTCGTTGGTGAGGCCTCACTTGGAATATTGTGTTCAGTTCTGGAGACCGTATCTCGCAAGGAATATCAAAAGGCTGGAAATGATTCAGAGAAAGGCCACCAAAACAATTTGGAGCCTGTGTCAAAAGACTTATGAGAAGAGACTTGAAGACCTAAATATGTACACTCTGGAGGAAATGGAGGGACAGGGGAGATATGATTCAGACCTTCAAATACTTAAAGAGTATTAATGAACAAACAAACCTCTTCCAGAGACAAGGAAGCTTTAAAACTAGAGGGCATAATATGAAGCTGCAAAGGGATAAACTGAAAGGCAATATCAGAAAATACTTTTTCACTGAAACGGTGGTGGATGCTTGGAATGCCCTCCCGATGGAAGTGTGGGGGCAAATACAGTGACAGAATTCAAAATGGCATGTGACAGACACTGTGGATCCCTTTATAGCAACAGGATAAAATCAAAACAAACAAAACTTTTATATCTCTGTAAATAGGGGTGACTTACACGGAGCGGTGGGTACAGCCTAAACAAAGGCATGGGGAGGGTGATCTGCATGGAGCAGCAGGTGCACCTACTCTTACTGCCTTGCTGGGCAGACTAGATGGACCATACCAGTCTTTATCTGCCTTCATATACTATGTTACTATGTATTCTCTATTGATGAACTTTCACCTGATATCTCACCTGCTACCGGGCTACGAAACAATTCGTTAAAGCTCAGTCCTTCTAAGACATTGGCCATCTGGTTTTACAACACATCTCAGACTCCTGTCCTTGCTCTGGTGATTGAAGGGATAGCAGTGACCCTGCAAACTACCCTAAAATGTCTTGGTATCATTTTGGATACCCAATTATCTTTTTCTCCTCAGCTGGCTCAAGTTGTCCAGACTTTTGTGCTCACAATTCGACGTTTGTGCTATACAACCTTTTCTAGACTCAGCTGCAGAAATTTCAGTAGTCCTCCATATGGTGTTGTCCCATGTGGACTATTGTAATATTACCTATTTGGATCTGCCCCATTACCAAATTAAACATTTTCAGTTGGTTCAGAATATGGCCATACGCACTCTCAATTGCACACACAGATTGGATCATGTCATATTCTTTCTCATGCAATATCATTGGCTGCCTGCTGCATCCTGTATTCTGTTTAAAGTTTTGACCTTTACTCATAAGGCAATACATGACTTGACCCCGGAATACCTGTCTACATTGGTCACCCTGTATGCCCCCCCCCCCCCTAGAGTTCTTCGCTCCCTCCTTGGTTTCTGCTTGCCATCCCTGCGCCCTCCTTGATTAAGTATGAAGCAACCCGACAATCTACCTTCTTTGCTGCATCCACAGCTCTATGGAATTTATTACCAACTAATTTGTGGACTGAACAGGATCTGAAGAAGTTTAGACAAACTTTAAACATTCATTTGCTTGAGTCGGCCTTCAGAGTCACTATGGCACCCGAGTAGGTAGTGCCTTTCCTACGTGTGCTAGTCAGGACGGCTTAGTTCTTTCCTTACCCAACATCCCTTATTCCCCATGTCTCTGATTCCCTTCCCCTTCCTTACTTGTGATTAGTAACCTCTCTCCTGCTACTGGTCTCTCTTCTATCCCCTTTCTGTTGGAAATATGTGCGTTCCTTTCTTGCTTTTATGGGATTTTATATGATTTTATTGTAAACCGCATTGCTTGGTCACAGATTTGCGGTATATCAAATAAAGACAAACATAAACCATATTGCTTCTCTTCTGCCCCTGTCAGTGTTTTGGGGTGTTCTTTTCAATGTTGGTTTTACTTTATCTTTCTTTTGGTTCTGTGTGGTCTTCCTGACAGTGTTGATGCTGCTTTGCCCTTCTACCGGTACCTTGAGGTCTTCCAGCCAATGTTTCATGATTTATCGATGAGGCATTTCAGTTGTTCCAAAAGCTGTATTTCAGACCGGACAATACTTATCAGCTCCTTTGTGACAGTCTGTGGAACAGTGCAGAATATAGGTGAATAGGCTGCATTCTAATCTTCCTTTCAAAGAAGGGTCTCTAAGCCCCTGTCTGGTGATCTTTTTGGATGCATGACAGTATGATTTTGCCATGAAATCCTTATTAGAAATCCTCCTGATAAGCCCAGATGCTCCTTCATGCATCCCTTAACCTGGCTGATTTTTCCTTAAACTCTGATTCTGACCTATACCTCTTGTTGCTTCTGTTTCCATGCGCAGAGGATTTGTTTTTTGCCAATCCTGGTGCTACTTAGCCATTCTCCTGTTGCCATGGAGTCTTCCTGCCTATGTTAGTGCTTTGAAGTTTTCATGCTACTGTTGGTTCCCTTTGCTGCTCTACTGGTGTTTAGGGTCTTTACTAGCTTTTGAGAGCTACTTTTCCTTCAGCAGATCAAGGCAGAATTAATTTATGCCACTTGTAGTTCATTTCCACTTATAATTTGGGATATTCCCCAAAAAATGTTCTGTAAAGGGCATATTTACATTTAGAGGGTAATTTTATAACAAACCACCTGTGCATGAAGGTCTAGTAGGTGCCTATTCTTAACCTACTTTATTAGAAGATACTATTTATAAAGCAACATACAGTAGGTGCCTATGTAAGGGTGAACTGGCAAAAATCACAGCTGCAGCCATTTATGCCTGATCATGAGCCGATATAAATGTTAGCCCATAAAATATATCCATATGCAAGTATTTTATAAAATTTGTGTATCAATCCATCCCACCCCCACCCCAGAACATGCCTGCAAGTGAGTTGCATGAAAGTGCATGGTCTATTGGCATCATGTGCACTTTTAAGCATGCAACCCATGTGATAATTTTATAAAAACTTTTTGATGCACATAAAAAAGGATTTTATGAAAATCAGAAGCACAAAATTAACCTATCTACCCAGAAAGCTAATTTTTGTTTTTTTCATAAAAATGAGGTCCAGATTCATGTGCTAATCATTCTTTTCAGCTTTACAGCAAAACTATGACCTCAGTTCATCCTGGGAAGCTTAGGCCTCTGCTAGGTGAACAGCTGCCAAATATATCACATGGAAAAGAGGGCAGTCATCCACTATTCATATTATTTTTCAAACCATATAAAAATGTATCAGAAGAGTCCCAGAAAGCTATCTGGAGTACATGAACAGAAAAGAAGGACTTGTACTAGCTTTAATCAGGCTCTGCTTCACTTCCAGTCCTGCTTCTGTACAGAACTGAACGAAGTCCATCTGGCTGG
Organism: Ichthyophis bannanicus; assembly: GCA_033557465.1. NCBI lineage: Eukaryota > Metazoa > Chordata > Amphibia > Gymnophiona > Ichthyophiidae > Ichthyophis > Ichthyophis bannanicus. Next base: position 418,310,470 of record CM066033.1, read on the forward strand.
CTCCCCCTTTGTCAACAAAGCTGCCATTATTTACTCTTGAAGAAAACATGCATTTTATTTGCATTTCCCCTGCATGGAAAGTCATGAGAATTGACCTATCTCATCCTCTTGCCTTGAATCCATTTCCTTTGGAATGAAGTAAAACACACCTCTCAGGGGGCGGAGCCTGGCTTTTGGTCAAGATGGACATGTAAGAGCTGTGCTCCGGAGGGCAATAGTCAAGAATCCTGACTTCTGCAGTCTTTAATCAAATAGTTCCTACCTACTTTGATACCATTCGATCCCAGATATGTCAGGCCCCAAGCTGACATGGCTGGATTACCAAGTATCTCAAAACCCCAGCGCAAAGAGAACCAAAACAGAACCTCTCTCCCCTCATAAGATGGCGGTTATCTGAGATTGGCCTGAGTCCTTGCAGGAACTTCTGGCTGAGATTCGGGCAGTCAAAGACTTGGTCAAATCTAATGGAGACACACTGTGCACAATGCAGGAAGATATTAACGCCTTGAAAACTTCTTTGGAGTCAATTATGGCTCGTTTGGAGAAGGTGGAGAATGTGGTGGCTTCGCATGTGGAGAGGCTCAAGGCCGTTGAGAAGCAGGCTAAGTTGATTTGTTCACTTCAAAGAGAGGTGGAAAACGGTAACAATCATTCTCGGAGTGACGACATAAGAATACTGGGAGTTCCCGAGGGAGCAGAGGGCCCTGATATGGTGTCCTTTTTGCAGGCCATGATTACGGGTGTGTTAAAGGTGAAGTTTGCCATGCCATTCGAGATAGAGCACGCCCATCGAGTGCCTACTCAGTCCGTGGCTGCGGGCAAGCGTCCACACCCAATTATCTTGAAAGTCTTGCATTTTCAACAAAGTATCGCAAATAATGGGAGCAGCCAGAGCACTTTCTACTTTGGAATATCAGGGACACAAACTCCTGTTCTTCCCGGACTTCGTGAAGGCGACAGTGGATCGAAGGAAGAGTTTTCTGGCGCTATGCCCAAGCTTATTGCAGCTGCAGGCCCGTTTTCGGCTGTTTTATCCTGCCCACATGAGAGTCACGCTGTCTAACCAGACCAAGACTTTTGATGATCCAGGGGAGTTATATGCATTTTTTGAAGACAAGGAGTCGGCGGTGATGCAGTGAAATTTACCTTGCAGTCTTGTTTGCAAACGTTATACGGCACTTGCTATCATGGGCGTTTGATTGGTCTGAGGTCATGTAATGGCGATTTGTCCATGCAGAGGCGACATTCAATCATGCAGCTTTGATGTGACATTTGTTCGGTCTCTTTTGAAGGAGCTCCAGGGCACTATCCTGGTGAAGATGTTTTCCTACTGTTTCTCTCTTTTTTCTTTTGTGTTCTATGTTGTCTGTGATGTCCATAGTGGTTGAGAGAGTAATGGGGCTTGGGAGAGTGGGAAGGCCCTAATTTAATTCAACAAGGGCTGCCCTGCCATACAGTTCGGGCGTTTTGGGGACATTGTTTCTACTCTTGTGGTCGGTTGTGGGCAAGATGTAATACTTTAAGTGACAAAGAAGTGGAAATGTATTGGGTCACTTTGCCCTCCATGTCTGTCTTGTTCTGGTGGGCTCACCGGCTAAGTTTTGTGTGTTTTATAGCCCCCCTGGGTTTGGTGGTTTTGGCGGTTTGTTTTTCAGAATTATGTGTTCTTACTGTGAGTGATCATGTGCAGGGGCTAGGGCTAAATTGTGGCTCTTTTTTTCTAGGGTTTTTTTTCTGGGCTATAAGTGCAGCTACCACTCTGAGGGTGTTTAAGCTGTTGCTCTACAATGTAAAACTATATGCTACAATTTGGTATGTTTTTGCAACATTTGACCGTCAATCTGTACTATGTTATCAGTATGTCTTCCTTTAAGATAGTTCCACTGAATGTTAAGGACATTAACAACCCCATTAAGAGGAAAAAGATTCTTCTATATGGTCGTAAAGAAAGTGCTGACATCTTGCTTTTACAGGAGACTCACTGGAATGTGAAGGAGTCGTTAAAACTAGATATAAAACCCTTTTCTCTAGTGGCTTTTTCTGCTGCCAATCATAAGAAAAATGGGGTAGCCATTTTAGTGAGGAAAGCTTTATCCCCCATGGTTATACCAACTAGGTCTGCTACTGAAGGGCGGTGGACAATGCTGTCATCAAAATTGGTTCCACTGAACTGGCCTTAATTAATATTTATGCTCCTAATATTGATTGCCTCAAACTATTCCCCTGAACATGCCTATATGCCAGAGCTTTTTGAGGGAAAGAAAACCTTTCTAAAATTACCAAGCAGGACATGTCACAAGAACCTAAGTTCATCCAAATGGGAAGAACATTCAACATATGGTATTCAGATTCCTGATTTTTATAAATGCAATATAAATAATACAGTATAAAAGAACACAAAGAGGGATACGATATGAATGAAACAGTTCAGAAATTAAAGACAAAAATATTCCTCCACTAAAATACTATGACACATCCTAGAGAAGAAGAGTGTTTCACTCGAATGCCAGAACGCTCAATGAATGACCATATGATCAGGGTACTAAAAAGGAATATCTAAGCTACCCAAGCAATTAAGATGATCATACATTCTGAAACAAGCACAGAGAGCTTGACAGAGGCTTAGTATCCTCTCCAATGACCAGAAATAGTCCTCTTAAAGCTTTAGTGTTTGTCTCTATCAGTTTCCCATCCCACTCCTTTTATTTGGGAACTCTTTACAGCTTAGAAAACAGACAGCAGACTATCATCTCGATGCAGTCTGTAAGCGTCTTTTATATTTATTAAGCACATGCTAGTTTATAATCCATGAATTTGATGAAGGAAGTAAAGCTAGTCATAAATGGGTTAAGTTACGCCAATAATAATGTTTCTTATTTTAAATTCCCAGCAGGAATTCACAGGCCATGCAAGATGTTACTTTAGTAAGTACATTTATTCCAGTTTGAAAGAGAGTGCGAGAGTGAGAGAGACCAGGCAAGTTTTCTGCTGTTGTTATTGCTCCTTGTCTAGTGTTATTTTATTTGTATTTTATAGTTAGAATCATTTGGATTTAATATACGTAAATAGAAGGGGCTGCTGACACTGATTTTACAGCTATTTATAGTGGAAGAACTAGTACCAATTTACCCAGACAAGTGCTGCCATTGTATCCCCAGGAGAAGTTTCCCATTTCCAGAGAAACTGGTAGTGAGTTCGTTTAAACATGCATGATATTTGATTGGTGCTGCTGTTTTCAGTGCCATTGAAATATCAAAAACGACAGCAGATGAGGACTGGAGGGCCTATCTAGCCTGCCAAAATGACTTCCTCTTGCAGTGCTATGAATCCTGGTTAATATCAGACTTTGTCTCATGTTTTACAGGCTATGATCATTATGTACTTCCTTTAATTCTGCTATTGTTTTTGCCTCCAGGACTTCCAGTGGAAAGGTATACTTTTTCCTTGAGACAATATACATACATACATACATACAGACATATATATATATATATATATACACAAACACATACATATATATACACACACACACACACACACAAACACATACACATATACACACACACACACACACATATATATATATATTTCTTTCTTTTTTTTTTTTTTTTTTTTAACGGGGTCAATATTTGAAAGCACTTGTGGTTGGCAGATGGTGCTGACCACATAAGTGCTTTTTTTTCTCAGACTAATTCAGTTGCTAATGCATACATTTTGGCTGCAAACGTTACTCAATGAGCAAAATAGGAAGGGCCAGGGTGTTCCAGTGGCTGTATCAGAACTTAAGTGGATAGCAATGATATTCAACTGCTACCTATAGCACACAAATGGTAGGTGTAACATTATATTGATAAGCTATCCATATATATGTGTTTTTCCAGCAATCCCACTTGTACACTTAGGGAAATTACTTATATATAGTTTTTCAGCAATCCAATGTAAAGTTATAGTGCCTTGTAAAGATTTCCACACCCTTACACATTTTTCACATTCTGCTGTCGAAAAATGCAATTCAGGGACCCACAAATGAAACACAAGTGTTTAATGCAGATTTTAAACACACATTAACTGTTAATGTGAAGCTCAAAAAATAATGCACCAAGTTAACTGCCACATTAAACACCTAACATGGAAATTCATATTAAGGGGTGGAAAAGGGTTGGAAAGGGATTGGAGTGTACCTTACACTTAACATGGGCGATATTAGTACTCACTGACGGCAAGGCAGGAGATAACGAGCAACAGTTAATCACACTTCCAGAGGTGTAGTACACTGTAGTCCACATTAGTAACCATTCTGTTAATGTCTGTTAGCAACCATTGCTCTGCGGTAGCATGACAACTGCCTTCCCAAGTGTTGGCGATGCCCCCAACAATTACCACAGAGGTCTTAAGTTTTGTATTAACATGCATTATCTGCAAAATCCTAGTACATTTTTGTAAATCGGTGCCAAAAAGTAGGAGTTTGCTTCATTGATCTATGCGACATACTCTACACTTTCAATGCAAAGGGACAATTGTAGAAATATTCAAAAGATAATTAAGAATAAGAGACCAAAAAGTCTTGATTGTATGAATCTTCACATCCTTTACCAACATACACCCACGTTAGCTCCTTTTCAAAACATTGCCTTAATAAGGCCCAAAAGAAATTAAAGAGAGCAGACCTGGATCCAATCCCAATAGTTATATTGGTTTCAATACTCCTGGATGAAGAAATGAGTTGTTCTGTTGTATGAACTGAATCTGAAGCAAAGGTCTTAATACGCCAAAGGCTGAGCTACCAAAAGAACTTTGGGCTAAAGTTATTCAAAGATAAAGATGTGGGGAAGGCTAAAAAAATTTAAATATGGGTGAATATTTCTTGAGACACTGATAAGTCCATTACTTTGAATTCCCCCAAGATACTTTCATCATCAGGCAGTTTTTTCCAACTAAGTAGCTATGCGTTAAGGAAAACACTGAGGAAGGTCATGGAGACCTAAGAATAAAGAGAACTTCACAAGTCTCTGGTTGTGACTGGGGAAAATGTTGACTTTTGAACAATTCCAAGATGACTTCACTAATATGTCCTGTATGGGAGGATGGCAACAAGGAAGCCACTCTGGAAGAAAATTCCCTATGATGTGCCATGTGAAGGCTCAATTTAGACAGTATGTGGAGATTGGAACTGAGACAATGAGGTTGAAACATACTCGGTTCTGATAGTATTTTCAAAGTGTCTCTGATAAATGTAGCAATATTTCTAAAATTCATAAAATGAAATGCAAAACAAAAAATGTATACACCACTGCCAAAGGTGCCACAAATGAAAAAAAAATAATTTGTACCCACAACAATATAAATATAAAATATTTATTACAAAAATCTTAATTATCCAGTGCTTTTCTCATATAAATAAGTGACAAACACATTTCTTCAGAACCTCCATACTAAAAAAATTACCATTCACTTATTTTCATGCTTGTCCATACTGAGCATAACTTCTGTCTTCTGTCTATATAAAAGTTTTAACAATTCACATGGCTCAGAGCTTATTGGCAAAAATACAGCTCGTCAATCTAGTTACTTGGTGGTTCACAGAACCTGACCCTAGCCGCTGGTTTCATCGTATACAAATGGCTTTATCAAAGGGCTTGTCAACCTCCAATATTAATTGGTCCATGATGGTATGTATATATATCCTCCTGCCTCAGATTTCAAACACAAACACGCATGTGGTTTGACATCCATGTACAGCAGGAGGTATCGTTTTACAAATTTACATGTTAATGGAAGAAATTCTGCAACTTATACGTGTGTCATCATTTCAGAATCTGAGCATGTAAATTGTTGGCACTTATATGTGCATGTGAATATTTTTCAAAACTTAGACGTGTAGCTACTGCTAGTTAAATACTGAGGGTGCTGTGTTGAGCTCATTTCAAACTGGGGGGAGAAATAAATTGGGGGAGGGAGGTGAAGGAGGATAACTCCCTAAATACCTTATGTACAGGGCTGGCCAAAATGCACATTGTTCTCAAAAATTACACATGCCAGGGGGTAGGAGTATAACCAAACATGGAGAATTTTGAGTTTGCACGCACAATCCCTATATGAAATAGGAAATACATGTAATTCACAAAAAATACCCCCCCCCCCCACCCCCAGTATTTGCAAATCTATACTGACATTACAACTCTATCTTTTTGGTTTCTTTATAGCTTTACTCCACTTTTGATCTTGTCGACACCACACCCGTCTTCTTCACTGTACTCAAGATCTAGGATTCTCTATGACAAGTTATCAATTGATTTTCCTCTTACTTATATCACTATTCCTTCTAGATTTCCTCTGGTTGTTCCCTCTCTACCTTTCATGTCATTCTATCCCCTCTGGGGTTCCTCAGGGATCATTACTTGTCCCTATCCTTTTTTACATTTTTCTCCCCCCTCCTTCCTCTTCTGATTCTGTCTCATGAATGTAGCCCCTACTTTATGTAAATGACATCCAGATCCTCTTCACCATTAATTCCCTTTCTGCTGATATCTCTTGCTTTAAGGCCAATGGCAAGTGGCTGAGAGACAACAATCTTTCATAAATATTTTCAAATGTGAAGTTATCCACTTTCCTTGCTCCCGTACTCCCACTCCATCCCCCCCTGGGATTGACAAGACTGGCACCCCAGAATTGTGTCCATTGCTTAGACATCTCTTGACTTCTTCCTTTCTTTCAAATCCCATATTGATTCCGTCATAGACTCCTCCTCCTTCTCTCTGTTCACATTAGATCTATCAAACCTTTCCCGGTATTTAACCAGTTTAGAACCCTGATTCTAGCTCTTGTCATCTCCTCTTTTGACTATTGTAACATCCTCTGTAAAACCTTCACTTATCCTCCCTTAAAGTCCTCTAACTTATCCAATCTACTGCCATCAAACTTCTTGATACTTGAGGGAGACCAAAATGGCAGCAGCATGCAGGTATTCCTAGGACGCTAATCTTTCTAATGGGCATGAAAAAAAGGAAAAATATGGAAGGTTCCCTCTGCTCCCCATCAGTCTACCTCTAACTTAATGATGGATGCATTCCTAATTTGTCCTGGGAGTCAGCAAGCCTCAAAGATGAGCCTGGCTGCTTCAATGCCGGTGTCAGTGGAATCTATGTCACTATTGGGTCTGGAAATGTCATTCTCCTCTGAACTACGGTGGCCCCCGCAGCAGTTTGTTGAGTCCTACCCAGATGAAGCAAGTATTTTGCCCACCTAAGATTTGGGAGGGGCGAGTGCTGGAGAGTGTGATGCTGGTGCTGTGAATAAAGACTCTCAGTGGCTCCTCCCCCTGGAGATCCAGTTGATGCGGAGGCACCTTGAGGCCTGGCTTTTGAGCAAAAGAAGGGAATTTTGGCAAGCAGTTTGGATTCCTCAAAGACCATAGGTATGGTTTCAAAGGATTTCCTCACTCCATTTGTTCTTCAACGGCCAGTGCAATTTTCCTTGGAGATGATCTGGGAAGTCATAATCACAGCTGGGGTGCACTTTGCAGCCCCAGATCCAGCTTATTTCCTCAAAAGTCTAGGAGAACTGTACCAGGTTGGATCAATGCCAGCAGGATATTTCTATTATACAGACCTCTATTAAAGACCAAGAGAATAAGAACACTTCATTTCAAGGTACATTGTCTGTATTGATAAAGGTATGCACTTAAGAATAAAGTGGAAAAGTTAGAAAATGCCGCTAGGATTGCTAATATAAGGGCCCTTGATTTTCCTACGTTTCAAGTGGTTTCTCCAAAGGAGATGTTTAAAACTTATATTCTGAAGATTGCTTGAGAGCCTTTACCCCCTATCTCAAAGGCATTGTATCTTCCTAAGGCTAAGAAGCAGACTTCTGAAAGTTCCCTCCAGTTTCCGCCAAAATCTGAGGCGCGAATATTTTGGACTTACTGTAAAATCTGATTCAGAGGTTTAACTTCTATCACATGGTTTCAGGGTCATTCTGAGGCACGAATAGCGGGGATGTTGATCCCCGCTATTCGTGCCTCTTCCTGGGTCCCATTTACCTTCCCCATGTCTTGAACAGGGAAGGTAGATAGGGGCAGGAAAGGGGCGGATTGGGGCGGCGTCAGGGCGGGTAGTGGGTGTTCATCGGCCCTGTACGTCCCTGGCCGGTGACTTGCACAGGGAATCTATTTCACCTCTGAAGTGGAATAAGTTCCCCTATTTGGTGGGGAACAGTTGGCCTGGGGTGCAGATGGGGCAGAGGTGCCCGAGGACATTCACCGCAGCCTGACCCTGGCCTTAGGAGGCCAGATCAGGGGTCAGGCTGTGGGAAATTCACTTCTGGAGCCAGCACCCAGAGATCACAGCTCTTCAATAGAGCCACATTGCCATGGCAACCTGACGCCATAGCGCCACAACTCTTTGAAGAGCCCTGACAGAGGTAGCTGGGGGAAGGCCTGTACCTGCAGACTGGATTGAATCGGGGTCCCGGCCTACACGTACAGGCCTGTTCGTGGGGCTAGACGTGCCCTGTGGGATCAGAATCACGACTTTGATGTTTGTTCTCTATGTGGATCACCTTGGGACTGGCTTTTGAGAATGTACTTTAAGAACCAGCAGCATTCTTTTATGGGCAACAATGTTTGGATTTTCTCCAGTCTTTCCAGGGACACACAGATGAAGAGAGGATTTTCTTGCTTATGAAACTTGCAGTTTTACAAATTGATGCTCTCTTTCTCTTAAAATGTCCTTGTAAATATGTGGTGAAATATCAGTCTGATGCCTATATATTCTTTGAGCCCTCCCAACTGCCTACTTTTTTTAAAATTCTCATACTATCATTTTCCTGCTCCTATAACTCCGTAATAAGTAGGTTATTGCCTGCAGTGCTTCTCACTTTTTCCTATTGAAGTATTATTTGCTTTTTACATATGTTCTTGGTCTTCCTGCCATTATTGCGGGCTACAGTGATGGTATACTTTGATTTCCTTATGTTCAAATGCTTTACTTGGGTGTATTTGATTAAACTTATTAATATAAAATTAAAAACAAAAACAACAAAAAAAAGAAATCTTCTTGAGGCCAGATATTGAATTGAGCCGGCTATGTGCCTCTGCAGCACATATCCGTCCCCACCAACCTCTAACTTTGGATATTCAATGCCAGGGTCATATGCAGAACATAGAATATCCGGGATTGCTGCATATGCCCTGGAGCCGCAGAAGCTAACCATGTAGGATGATATTGCACCGCTGCCTGGTTAGCTCCCACGGTTAAAACTAGGCCAGCTTTTTCTTGGCCTGGTTTTCCCTGCTGTTCGCTAACGGGGTAGCGGTGCTATATCGCCACTACCCAGTTAGCGATTGTCGCTGCATTTGTTCTGCCATGGAATGCCCACGATATGCCCCGGTGCAAACCAATTAGCATAGAGCATGTAGGGGAGGTAATTGGTGATATTCAGTGGCACTAACCATGTTAGTGCTGTTGAATATTCTGTTCAGTAGCATTTACACTGTTTACAGGTCTGTAAACTGTGTAAACGCCTTTCACATATCAGCCTCTTGGTGCCTATCATTATGATTGTGCCTTTTTACTTCTTAATTACCAGCATTGCCCACCCCCCCCCTCCAGTTTTTGCACATATTAAGGGGTTATTTTAGAAGCCTTATTAACAATTTCCATATGGAGAATCTAGCATTTACATGTGGTAATGGCATCCATATGTAAATAACAAGTTTAGAAAAGGTTAAATTTGCACATGGATGTCTGTAAAGTATATAAATTGCAAGGGGGTTTGTCAGGATATTGCCTGGGTGGATCAAAAATCAACATGTGTGTTTCCCATTTCATACAGGGAATGCACATGTATTCTCAAAATTACCACTTTGGGGTATACAGCAGTTTCCTGGCACTTATAGGCATTTTTAGAAGTGCTTATTTCAGCCAGCCCTTTACAAGAGGGATTAAGGGATTATCCTCCTTAATGCCCTGTTTATTTCCACCTCCAAATTGAAATGAATTAAAGATAGTGCTCTCTATACTTAGAGGCATTGGTACATGTAAAGAAACATTAAAAAAAAAGGTTGTGTAGGTGCAGTCTGGAAGGCCAATGCTACCATTAGGTGAACTAGGCAGTCACCTAGAGTGCTGGCCCTCCAGAGGCACCTGTTGCCACTGTTATTGTGATAGGCTACGGCCTAGCATGGCCTGCTACTATGAAAGGCCTGTAAGTTAGGCCTGGATCCTAACTCCCATTATAGCTAGAAAAAGAACCAAAAATCTGTGAAAAATAAGAAAACTGTTTTAAAATGCTTAATAAGAAGTTTTCATGAATCCATAAGTCTTCTATTATTCTCTTGTGTGTGAAAGAACAGAAATGTTTCAGTATATGCATTCCAGAAGCCAAAGTTAACCTTGCAGTAGAAAAGCAGCGAAATTCAGAACTGCACCATTGTTCAAGCAATCCTAAAGGAGGGGGCCGGTTGCTAGGCTCCAGAGGGATTTCTAATTGGACAAATGAAGGGAATGTATAACCAATGAAAAGTTTGCATGTATCGAGTTGGAACCAATAGAAAGTGCTCATGTATCAAACTGAAAAAGAGGTATAAATGGTTATGTCTCTGTATAAACTTTTGCTCAGTTCCTTTTGAAGCTTTGACTGACTGGGCCTGTGCACAATAAACTGGCTTGGACCCTGTCAATTGACTCCTGGACTTATTCATTGATTGCAGTTTGCCACAGCATTATAACCCCTCAAGCTTACCTTTAAACTTCAGTGCTGTGGGCTGTTTCCTTCCACACCTCTGACCACTGATGCTGACTTTGTGCTGCAAACAGGAAGTCTACATCAGGTGTCGGAGAGAGGGTGGAAGCAAAGAGTCCCACAACACCAAAGTTTAAAGGTAAATGCCAAGGGGCTGTTTGCCGCCATTGCTGCTGCTGCCCATGCCAGAGAAAGGTGGCAGCGGCGGACACAGGCACCAGAAGGGGAGGGGGGAAAGGGGTGAGGTTTGCGTAGGGTGCCTCATCTCCTTGTGCTGGCCATGGCAATCAGGGATGTCCAGGTCAAAACGTCCCAAATACCGTGGGAGTGGCAGCTATGAAGGCAGGTATCTATACATGGCTTCTAAAATCGCTCCATATCCACACCTAAAAGATATACTTTTATATTAGCACTAAAAACCTGGTGGATATGTGCATGTCGCTAGGCCAGTCTTGTGCAAATTTTGGCCCAGTTTTAGAAACATATATGTGCCCAATATGGACGTCAGTGCCACAACAATATAGACAATCCCGAAACAAACTTTTAGAAGGGGAACTTCTATCCCATGCTGCATACAGGTTCCAGCCTATCATTTTGCAAGTGGAGACATGAGCGGCATGTCACCTACAAGACAAGTGTTGCCATGTACCTGCATGTTTCTTTATCATCGGGAAAATTATCACAGTCATGTGCCTTCTTCAGAACTCCCCCAGGTGTTTGGCTGCTGAAATGAGCACTTTTCTGTTGCCTATTCGTATCCTGGAGCAGGCATAGACATGGAAAGCCACCCCTTTTTGGAATTCTCTCCCCCTTCATATCTGTCAGAAATTCACTAAATTTAAAAAGGAGATCAAAACATGGTTGTTTCAGCTCGCATCTGATGAGGGCTTGGATGCTCGGAGGTGATGCAGCCTGCCCCATTCATCCTTCCCCAAACCTTTTCTATTTTGTTTTATTTTTTCTTAACTCTCTTCATTAAATGTAAGCTTTTCCTTAATTCTTTTTTCATGTTTTATTGTATTAAAAACCACCTTGTTGGGCCATCTGCCCAAAGGGAAGTCTAACAAGTGATTATAAATAAATGTATGACGTGAAAGAACATAAGAAGTGTCATACTGGCTCAGACTAAGGTCCATCATCGCAGTATCCTGTTTCCAACAATGGCCAATCCAGGTCACAAGTACCTTGCAGGTTCCCAGAAAGGTATACAGGTTCCACAATGCTCGCCTGTGGTAAGCAGTGGATTTCCCGGGTCCTCTTTAACAATGGTTTATGGACCTTTCCTCCGGAAACTTGTCCAAACCTTTTTTAAACCCAGCTACACTAACAGCTTTTACTACATCCTCAGGTAATGAATTCCAGAGCTTGATGATGTGCTGAGTGAAAAAATATTTTCTCTTAGTAGTCTTAAATAGGTTACATTGTAGCTTCATTGCATGTCCCCTAGTCTTTTTACATTTTGATGGCGTAAAAAATTGATCTGTTTACCCATTCCACTCCATTTATTGATTTACAGACCTCTTTCAAATCTCCCCTCAGCCATCTCTTTTCCAATTCGAAAAGCCCTAACCTTTTAAGCCTCTCCACATAGGGTATCCTTCCATCCCCTTAACATTTTAGTGGCTCTTCTCTGTACCTTTTCTAATTCCGCTATATCCTTTTTAAGATACGGCAACCAGAATTGCACACAATATTCAAGGTACAGTCTCAGCATGGAACAATAAAGAGGCATTATGATATCCCTGGTTTTATTCTCCATTCCTTACCTTATGATTCATAGCATTCTATTTGCCTTCTTGGCCGCTGCTGCACACTTGATGGAAGGTTTTAACAAGTTATCCACAATGATGCCAAAATCTTTTTCCTGGGTGGTGGTTCCTAATGTGGAATCTTGCATTGTGTAACCATAGTTTGGGTTGTTCTTTCCTAGGTGCATAACTTTGCACTTGTCCACATTAAATTTCATCTGCCATTCGAACGTCCAGTCTTCCAATTTATCAAGGTCCTCTTGCAATTTTTCACAATTCTCTTGTGCTTTAACAACTTTGAATAATTTTGTGTCATCAGCAAATTTGATTACCTCGTTCGTTATTCCCATTTCCAGGTCATTTACGAATATCTTAAAAAGCAGCCAACCCATCACAGATCCTTGGGTACTCCACTATTCTTCATTGGTAAAATTGGCTATTTAGCCCTACCCTCTGCTTTCTATCTTTCAACCAGTTCCTGATTGACAATAGTACCCTACTTCCTATCCCATGATTTTTTAATTTCACCAAAAGACTCTCATGAGGGAACTTGTTAAAGGCTTTCTGAAAATCAAGATACACTATATCGATCGGCTCACCTTTGTCTACCTGTGTATTCACACCTTCAAAAAAATAACAGATTAGTAAAATAAGACCTTCCTTGGCTAAATCCATGTTGACTTTCTCCCATTAAAAACTATATCTACATGTTCAGTAATTTTGTTCTTTATAATGGTTTCTACCATTCTGCCCCATACTGATGTCAGGCTCATTGGTCTGTGGTTTCATGGATCACCCCTGGAATCCTTTTTAAAAATTGGCATTACATTGGCCACATGCCAGTCTTCAGGTATTACAGATGGTTTTAATGATGGTTCATAGATACTAATAGTAGGTCTGAAATCTCGTATTTCAGTTCTTTCAAAACTCTCAGATGTATACCATCCAGTCCAGGCAATTTGCTACTCTTTAGTTTATCAAATAGTTGTAATACATCTTCCCGGTTTATCGATATTTCTTTGAATTCTTCTGATGCATTACCTTTAAATACCATTTCAGTCATAGGTAACTTCACTACATCTTCTTCAGTAAAAACTGAAGCAAATAATTCATTCAGTCTCTCCACTATAGCCTTGTCCCCACTTAGAACACCTTTTACCCCTCTATCATTTAATGGTTCAACTGACTCTCTCACAGGTTTTCTGCTATGAGAGTACTTGAAAACATTTTTATTATGCATTTTTGTTTCAGCAGCAATTTTTTTTCAAATTCTCTCTTTGCCTGCCTTATTAATGCCTTGCATCTCATCTGCCAGTGCTTATGTCGTTTCCCATTTTTGTCATTTGACCCCCTTTTCCACTTCCTGAAATATGCTTTTCTGGCTATAACAGCCTCTCTGACCATGCCTTTAAACCATGCTGGCATTTTTTTTGGACTTCCTTCCACTTTTCTTAAAGTGTGGAATACAGCTGGTCTGGACTTCCAAGATAGTATTTTTAAACACCACCCATGCTTAATGTAAGTCTAACCTTTGAGCTGCTCCCTTTAGTTTTTTTCTTAACTATTTTCCTCATCTAATCATAGTCTCCCTTTTGAAAGTTAAAAGGTAATACTGTGGATATACTTGTCATCCTACCATCATTTATTAAATCAAACGTGATCATGCTATGATCACTATTGCCTTATCTCTTGCACTAGATCTTGTGTTCCACTAAGGACTAGGTCTAAAATTTATTCCCCTCTTGTTGGCTCATGAACCAGCTGCCCCAAGAAGCATTCATCTAGAAACTTTATCTCCCTAGCATGTCCTGCTGTGACACTGACCCAACTGATACTGGGGTAATGGAAATCACCCTTTATTACTACTTTGCTGTAACCTCTGGTAGCTTCCCTGATTTCTTTGAGCATTTCATCATCCATTTGTTCATTCTGGCTAGGCGGTCGGTATACAACCCCACTGCTATCACCTTTCACTTTTTACATGCAATTTCAATCCATAGAGATTCTACAGTGTATTTTGTTTCCTGCAAAACTTTAATCCTGTGTGACTCAATGTGCTCTCTAACACAGAGTGCAACCCTCCATGAATTTGATCTACTCTAACATTGAAATATAATTTGTACTCAAGAATCATAGTGTCCCACTGGTTGTCTTCCTTCCACCAGATCTCCGAGATATCAATCATATCTAACCTCTCATTTAGTGCTATATATTCTAACTCTCCCATCTTATTTTTTAGACTTCTAGCATTTGCATACAAGCATTTTAGAGGTTGTATTGTATTCATATTAATCTGGTTATTGGTAGGAAGGGATAATTGAAATTTTTGAGCTCTGTCTGCTCTGTACTTAAGAGCATTGGCTTACTTTTGTCTTTATTGGAACCTCTCTGTCAATGTGCCCTAACTTCAATCTTTTGCTTGTGTCCTTCAAGGACATGCACTCTTGGGCGACTATCAGCTTTCGCCTATTATCTAGTTTAAAAGCTTCTCTATCTCCTTTTTAAAGGTTAATGCCAGCAGCCTGGTTCCATCCCAGTTAAGGTTGAGCCCATTCCTTCAGAAAAGCCCCTCCTTTCCCCAAAATGTTGCCTGGATCCTAACAAATCCAAAACCTTCTACCTTGCACCATCATCTCATCCACGCATTGAGACTCTGGAGCTCTGCCTGCCTGTTTTTTGGGTCCTCCGCGTGGAATGGGAAGCATTTCAGAGTACGCTATCCTGGAAGTTCTGGATTTCAACTTCCTACCTAAAAACCTAAATTTAGCCTCCAGAACCTCCCTACCACATTTTCCTACGTCATAGGTACCGACATGTACCAAGACAGCAGACTCCTCCCCAGCTCTATCTAAGACCTTATCTAGGTGGCACGTGAGGACCGCACACATTGAAAACTTCAGAGCACTGCCTGCCTTTTGGATCCTATGCGTGCAACGGGAAGCATTTCTGAGAATGCTACCCTGGAGGTTTTGAATTTCAACTTCCTATCTAAAAGCCTAAATTTGGCCTCCAGATCCTCCTTCCCGCACTTTCCTATGCCATTGGCACCTAGATGTACCAAAACAGCAAACTCCTCCTCAACCTTGTCTAGGTGGCACATGAG
Source organism: Ichthyophis bannanicus (assembly GCA_033557465.1). Lineage (NCBI taxonomy): Eukaryota > Metazoa > Chordata > Amphibia > Gymnophiona > Ichthyophiidae > Ichthyophis > Ichthyophis bannanicus. Next base: position 418,326,061 of record CM066033.1, read on the forward strand.
GTCCACTGCCTTCGCACCAGGCAGGCATGTTACCAGATGATCTTCACGTCCACCAGCCACTAAATTTCTCTTGCTCATCTAATGGTTGCTTAGTGCTGAGCCATAGTGATTCTAAAACCTTATAATTATCTTCATAGATAAAAACAATTTCAAACTCTTTACTCGTCATTCAAGTAATGCAGTCAGGCCTGTACCTAGCCCTGTGTGAGCGGTGCGGCCGCACAGGGCGCAAAGGCTTAAGCGGCGCATTTTAGCTGTCTTCCGTTGCCTGCCACCGCCACTTTTTCTTCTCTCAGCGGCGGCAGGCAATGGCAGGACAGCTAAAATGTGCCCAATAAGTCTTCTCACTGGCATGCTAAACAGATCTTTCCCTCCCTGCAAGAGTTGCTTAGCATGCCGGCGACTTGCATATCGGGAGCACCTCTTCTCTTCTGCTGCGGGGGGGGAGGGGGGTGTGCATGCGCCCGATGTGCAAGTCGCACAGGGCGTGATCTTCTCTCGGTATGGCCCTGAATGCAGTACAAAATAATCCGTAGTACCCAAGTTGTAATCCTCTTTTAAATCTTCAGAGGAACATAGCTTCCCATCATTAATCACCTTTCCAAAAGTATCTTAGCCAAGACCCTCCCACCTCTTAAAAATCCCATCTCTCCCTAGGCCACAGTCTGTGATACCTGGGTACAAACTATATCGCAATGATAGAGCTGATCAAATTGGTGGAGGGGTTGTGCTCTATGTTAGAGAAGGCATTGAGTCAGAAAGGATTAAAGTTTTGCAGGAAACAAAATTTGCTGTAGAATCTCTATGGATTGAAATTCCATGTAAACAGGGGAAGGCAATGGCAGTGGGGGTGTACTATTGACTGCCTGGCCAGAATGAACAAATGGATGATGAAATATTCAAAGAAATCAAGGAAGCTAACAAAAGTTACAGCACAGTAACAAAAATGGGTGATTTCAATTCAATCAATTCAGTGTCATGGCAGGACATCCTAGGGAGATAAAGTTCCTAGATGAAATAAATGACTGCTTCTTGGAGCAGCTGGTTCATGAACCTACCAGAGGGGAAGCCATATTGGACCTAGACCTTAATGAAACACCAGATCTGGTGCAAGAGATAAGGGTGTTGGGGCGACATAGCAATAGTGATCATAGCATGATCGTGTTTGATTTAATTAGTGGAGAAGGGATGGTAAGGAAATCCACAGTACTACCTTTTAACTTTTGAAAGAGAGACTATGATAAAATGAGGAAAATAGTTAATAAAAAACCAGAAGGAGCAGTTGCAAAGGTTAAAGACTTACATCAAGCTTGGGTGTTGTTGAAAAATACTATCTTGGAAGTCCAGACCAACTGTATTCCACGCTTTAAGAAAAGTGGAAGGAAGTCCAAAAAACTGCCAGCATGGTTTAAAGGTGAGGTCAGAGAGGCTGTTGTTGCCAAAAAAGCATCTTTCAGGAAATGGAAAAAAGAGCCAAATGACAAAAACTGGTAACAGCACAAGCACAGGCAAGTTAAATACAAGGCATTGATAAGGAGGACAAAGGGAGAATTTGAGAAGAAGCTTGCTGCAGGAGCATTAGATGATAGATGGGTTAAAGAGGCAGTAAGAGCCAACAAGGCAATAGCGGAGAGACTGAATTAATTCTTGGTCTTTACTGAGGAAGATGTAGGGATGTAACCCATGACTAAAGTGATATTTAAAGGTGCGGAAGAATTGAAGGAAATATCAATACATTGGGAAAATGTATTACAACTATTTGATAAACTGAAGAGTAGCAAATCACCTGGACCGGATGATATACATCCAAGGGTGCTGAAAGAACTGAAATATGAGATTGCAGACCTGCTATTAGTAATCTGTGAACTATCATTAAAATCATCTGTAATACCTGAATATAGGAGGATGGCCAACGTAGCGCCAATTTTTAAAAAGGTTCCAGGGGTGATCCGGGAAACTACAGACCCTTGAGCCTGACGTCAGTACAGGGAAAAATGGTAGAAACCATCATAAAGAATAAAATTACTCAGCATGTAGATAGTCATGGCTTAATTGGAGACAGCCAACATGGCTTTAGACAAGGAAGATCTTGTTTTACTAATCTGTTATGTTTTTTTGAAGGTGTGAATAAACAGTTAGACAAAGGTGAGTCGGTTGATACAGTGTATTTGGACTTTCAGAAAGCCTTTGACAAGGTCCCTCATCACAGACATTTGGCAAATCTAAAGAGCCATGGGATAGCACGCAGTGTACTATTGTGGATCAGGAACTTGTTAAAAGATAGAAAGCAAAAGGTAGGGCTAAATGGCCAATTTTCCCAGTGGAGAAAGGTGAATAGTGGAATACCCCAGGGATCTGTGCTGGGTCCGCTGCTTTTTGACATATTCATAAATGACTTGGAAAAGGGAATAACGAGCGAGGTTATCAAATTTGCAGATGACACAAAACTATTTAAAGTTGTTAAAACCCAAGAGGATTGTGGAAAATTGCAAAAGGATCTTGATAAATTGGAAGACTGGTCATCAAAATGGCAGATGAAATTTAATCTGGACAAGTGCAAAGTTATGCACCTAGGGAAGAACAACCCAAACTATGGTTACATGATGCAAGGTTCCACATTAGGAACCACCACCCAGGAAAAAGATTTAGGCGTCATTGTGGATAACATGTTAAAACCTTCCACCCAGTGTGCAGCGGCAGCCAAGAGAGAAAATAGAATGCTAGGTATCATAAGGAAAGGAATGGAAAATAAAACAAAGGATATTATAATGCCTCTATCATTCCATGGTGCGACCACACTTTGAATATTGTGTGCAATTCTGGTCGCCGTATCTTAAGAAGGATATAGCATTATTAAGAAAAGGTTCAGGGAGAGCAGGTGAGCAGTTTGCCTGGTGCCCCAAGCAGCGGAGGAGGAGGAGCGTCGTTACCCCCCCCCCCCCGGGACCTTTAAAACTTCTTGGTCCACCGCGTTGTGTTGGAGAGCGGGTGAGCAGTTTGCCTGGTGCCCCGAGCAGCGGAGGAGGAGGAGCGTCGTTACCCCCCCCCCCCCCCGGAACCTTTAAAACTTCTTGGTCCACCGTGTTGTGTTGGAGAGCGGGTGAGCAGTTTGCCTGGTGTCCCGAGCAGCGGAGGAAGAGGAGCGTCGTTACCCTGCCCCCCCCCCAAGACCTTTAAAACTTCTTGGTCCACCGCGTTGTGTTGGAGAGCGGGTGAGCAGTTTGCCTGGTGCCCCGAGCAGCGGAGGAGGAGGAGCGTCGTTACCCCGCCCCCCTGGGACCTTTAAAACCTTTTGGTCCACCGCAGACGCGGCCCGTGGACGCACGCCCGTGGTCGCGTGCTCGAAGGGGCATGACCAAAGGGGCAGGAAACGCCCCTTTGGAGCCCCTTCGGAGCAACTAGGAGGAATAGGAGGAGGCCCGACTCATGGGTAAGCGGCGGAAAAAGGTTTTTACATCAACGAGTACCCAAAAGGCCCCTAAGATCGTGGGCCCGATGGATGTCCATTTGCAGAAAGCTCCAGTAGATTGTGAGCTGCCGGACTTGACCCATGGGTCTGTAAGTACTGCCTCTGACTTATCTCCTATTGCGCAGGGTTTTACCCTACCCAGTCAGGAAGTTGTGACTGAGGGGGTGGTCTCTCCCAGGAGCGAGGCCTTGGGAGTAGACCCCTCGGTAGTGGGTTTGGATGTTTCTTTGCTTGGGAAGGATGAGAGTTCTGGAAATTTGCTTCCAACTGTATTGGATTTTCCTGTTTCTGTTCCATCGGTTGTTCCTCCTAATGAGGTGTCTTTGAGAGATGTTTGGGAGATGGTGGCCCGCATGGAAGTTTCCCTGCATGCTTCTCTCTCCCAAGTCTCAAAGTTTTCTAAAGATGTTGTACAGAGGCTGGGTGTCCATCAGGAAGCTATAGTTAGGCATAACACTGCTTTAAATAAAGTGACGGGTCAGGTTTCTGCTATGCAAGCTGCTATTTCTTCTTCGATTAGAGATAATCTTACTATTCATCACCAAATGGAGTCCCTTGAAAATGCTGTGCGTGCAAAAAATTTGAGATTTTTGAATTTTCCGCAAACACATTACTTGTCTCCTTCTATTTTGTTGTACAAGTATTTCAAGGAGGTTCTCCTAATTGATGATGAGTATTCTATAAAATTTTCCTCTGTGTATTATGTTCCTATACTTGCTTCTGCAGGGACCTCCTCTCCCACTTCCGAGGGTGTAGAGAAAGGTTTGGTGGCTCAATCGTTAGATGTTTCCGCTTTTTTGGAATCCTCTACTGATGAGATCACTAAACGTGCCACTTTGGTTGTATCCTTTATTTCTTTAGCTGATAAAAACTTGGTCCTGCGTTCATATTTTCCAAAAAAGGATCAGTTGTTTTGTGGCTCTACAGTGCAGGTATTTCCTGATGTTTCTAGACTTACTCAAGTTAGGCGTAAAGGTTTTTTGGCATTAAAGTCTCGCACCCTGGCAATTGGGGCTTCATTTTTGTTAAAGTATCCCTGTAAATGTATAGTGTTATATGAACAGGTTAAGTATGTTTTTATGGAAGCTGATCAATTGAACTTATTCTTGCTTGGTAAAGAAAGTGTTTAGATAATTTTGTTTTTTTTTTTACTTCCTGCCTATGTATGAGGGTTATATGTATTGATTCGGGGCCCAGTATTTCTTTTGTAATAATATTCTTGGTTCTTTTTTGTCTTATTTGCTTACCGCTCTCCCTTAATTTGGACTTGATTGTAATTCTTTTTCATTTTTTGAAATAAAGTAGTTGAAACTTAAAAAAAAAGAAAAAAGAAAAGGTTCAGAGAAGAGCCACCAAAATGGTAAAGGGGATGGAAGGATACCCCTATGAAGAAAGGCTAAAAAGGTTAGGGCTCTTTAACCTGGAAAAGTGACGGCTGAGGGGAGATATGATAGAAGTCTATAAATTAATGAACGGAGTGGAACGGGTAAAAGTAGATCGATTGTTTACGTTATCAGAATATAGAAAGACTAGGGGACATGCAATAAATCTACAGGGTAAATTTTTTAAGACAAATAAGGGGAAATATTTTTTCACTCAACGTGTAATCAAACTCTGGAATTTGTTACCGGAAGATGTAGTAAAGGCTGTTAGTGTAACTGGGTTTAAAAAAGGTTTGGACAAGTTCTTGGAGGAAAGGTCCATAAACCATTATTAAAAAGGGACCCAGGATATCAATGCTTGACCCAATACAAGCGTTGTGGAACCCGTGTCTTTTGGGGAAACTGCTAGATACTTATGACCTAGATTGGCCACTGTTGGAAACAGGAAACTGGGCTTGATGGACCTTGGTCTGATCCAGTATGGCATATCTTATATTTTTATAGGCACTAAAATGGAAAAGTGTCCCTCCTCCCAGTACACCTTAGTCTCACCGATGCTGTGCAAATAGATTTCTCAATTAGCACCTCTGGACTGCTTCCTTCCCAGCTATGCTAAGTGATGGCGGTGACACATGGGGATATAATATTGTCCAATTTGCACAAACTCTTCGGATCCCTGGAATCCCAAGTCAAATCCAAGACTTTCCACACATATCACTTTATGCTTTATAGCCCAGGAAACAAGTGGAGGAACTCAGAGAGAAGGTGGCGAGGCTGAGGAGCATTCAAGACAGTAAGAAGTACATTGATGAAATGCGTCTTGCAACATCCAAGCTCTCCAGCAGAGGAGAAGATGAGCGCCTACAGAATGACGAAGGTAGGATACAAGTCAGCAGGGTCTGCAAAATCAACAATCCAATTTCTCCAGCCCTTGAATTGAAGAACCATTATCCAGCCCTAGAAGTGGAGGAGGTGAAAGCATCCCTGGAAAAGGAAGATCCCAAGCTCAAGTATGCCAAAATTGCAGAATCAGTGACCACAAGGAAGCGAAAGGGTAGTGGTGATTGGTGACTCTCCTCTGAGGGACACTGAGGTGGCCATCTGATGACCAGACTTGATGTCCAGAGAGGTATGCTGTCTGCCAGGTGCCAGAATCTGAGATGTTACAGAGAGTTTGCCAAGACTGATCAAGCCCACTCACTATTACTCAATGTTGCTAATCCATGCCGGCACAAATGATACTGCCATGTATCCCTCTGAACATATCAAAAGTGACTTCATGGCTCTGGGACAGAAGGTGAAGCAGATAGGTGCACAGGTGGTGTTCTCTTCAATCCTCCATGTTGAGGGTAAAGGTCAAGGAGAGAAGCTTGCATCCTGGAGATGAATGCATGACTGCGTGGATGGTGTCAGAGAGAGTTTTGGTTTCCTGGACCATGGGATGCTGTTCCAAGGGTTGCAGAGCAAAGATGGCATCCATCTGTCCAGGAAAGGTCCACATGTCTTCAGTAGCAAACTGGCTAATCTACTGAAGAGGGCTTTAAACTAGATTTGTTGGGGATGGGTAAAGAAAGCCTCCAGGTAAGTGAAACATTAAATACCTTAAATACCTTTATGGAAATAAGTAAAAGGGGCAACATATGGAAAGCGGTATGTATAAATTCCTGTAGCTTGGGAAATAAGATCCCTGATATTGAAGCTTTAATGGGAGTGGCTGACTTGGATTTAGAGGCAGTTATAGAAACATGGTTCACAGAAAACCATGACTGGGATGTAACTATACCAGGCTATACTTTATTCAGAAAGGACAAGATAGGACGAAGGGGAGGAGGCGTGGCACTATATGCAAAAAATAATATTAAAGCTTTGGAATTACAAAGCTTAAAATGGAGAGAAGAGGCACTGTGGGTTAAACTAGAAACAGGGAAAGAGAAATCTATTTGCATTGGCGTGATATAAAGACCTCCCTCACAAAAGGAAGAGGTGGATAGAGAGTTAATTGAAGACATACACAGCATTGCTAGGAATGGGGTAATGCTACTGATAGGGGATTTCAATATTCCAGATGTTGATTGGCACATTCCTGCTACAGTATCATCTAGAAGTAAGGAGATCCTAGATTCTCTACAGGGAGAACTATTCAGGCAATAGGTAACAGACCCCACACGTGAAGTGCCATACTGGTCTTGGTGCTTACCAATGGTGAAAGTGTTTCTGATGTTATAGTGGGAGATCATTTGCATCCAGTGATCACCAGATGGTGTGGTTCAGTATTAGGAGTAGGGCTGTGTTAGAATCCATTCAAAAGTGAGGGTCTTAGACTTTAGGAAAACTAACTTTGCCAAGATAGGCCAATACCTCAGTGAGTTGTTAACGGGATGGGAACAGCTGGGGGATGGAGAAAAACAGTGGGCAAGACTGAAAGGGGATATTTTAAGGGCAACCAACCTTTTTGTTAAAATGGTAAATAAAGGTAAAAGGAAAAGGAGACCGCCATAATATTCAAAAGAAGTAGCTGAAAAAGTGAAGAAAAAGAGGGAGGCCTTCATGAAATACAAGAGATCACAGAGAGAGGAAGACAGGCATCTATATTTGGAAAAACTTAGTGAAGCTAGCAAAGTAGTCAGGAAAGAAAAGATTCAAAAAGTGGAGGAAATAGCCAATGCAATAAAATGGGGGGATAAGACATTTTTCAGATATGTTAGTGAGAAGAGGAAGGGCAAAAGTGGTATTGTCAGACTCAAGGGAAGGAATATGTAAAAGCTGATGAGGATAAAGCGGAATTGCTTAACAAATATTTCTGTTCTGTGTTCACAGATGAAGAACCAGGAACAGGACCTCAGGAACAGAAGCAAGGGGCAAATTGAATAATTTTCAGAAGACTGTTCATGAGAAACTAGCTAAGCTTAAAGTAGACAAAGCGATGGGACCGGATGGGATACACCCCTAGAATACTGAAGGAACTTGGGGACATTCTAGCAGCTCCACTGACTGACCTTTTCAATGCCTCATTGGAGTTGAGAGTAGTGCCAAAGAATTGGAGAGAGGCTTATGTGGTCCCTTTAAGGATGTGGTTGAAAACTACAGGCCAGTTAGTTTAAATTCAGTGGTGAGTAAATATTGGAAACGCTGCTGAAAGAGAAAATAGTAAGGTTTCTGGAGTCCAGCAGATTACAGGATCCGAGGCAGCATGGATTCACCAGAGGCAGGTCTTGTCAGACAACTCTGATCGATTTCTTTGACTGGGTGACCAGGGAATTGGACCGAGGGAAAGCCCTAGATGTGGCGTATTTAGATTTCAGTAAAGCTTTTGACACCATTTCTCACAGGCAACTTATAAACAAACTGAGCACCCTATGGATGGACCCTAAAGTTACTGTTTGGGTTAGAAATTGGTTGAGTGGGAGGAAACAAAGGGTACAGGTTAATGGAGCTCACTCTGAGGAGAAGGAAGTTACCAGCGATGTGCCCCAGGGATCTGTCCTTGGTCTGATTCTTTTTAACATCTTTGTTAGTAATATTGCAGAAGGGCTGTCAGGTAAGGTTTGCCTCTTTGCAGATGATACCAAAATCTGCAATAGAGTAGACACCCAGGAAGGTGTAGATAACATGAGGAGGGATCTAGCTAAGCTTGAAGAATGGTCTAGAATTTGGCAGCTGGCATTTAATGTTAAAAAATGCAAGGTCATGCATTTGGGCTGCTGCAATCCAAAGGAGCAATATGATATTGTGGGTGAAGTACTTTTGTCCACTAAAGAAGAGCGGGATCTAGGCGTGGTTGTGTCTGATGATCTTAAAGTAGCTAAACAGGTAGAAAAGATGACAGCAAAAGCTAGAAGGATGCTTGGGTGCATAGGGAGAGGAATGGCTAGCAGAAAAAAGGAGGTGATAGTTCCTCTGTATAAGTCTTTGGTGCAACCTAATTTGGAGTATTGTGTGCAATTCTGGAGACTGCACCTTCAAAAGGATATAAACAGGATGGAATCAGTACAGAGGGTGGCTACTAAAATGGTTAGTGGTCTTCATTATACAGCATATGAGAACAGACTTAAGGATCTTAATATGTACACTTTAGAGGAAAGGTGGGATATAGGTGATGTCATTGAGACGTTTAAATACCTCCATGGCATAAATGCAAAGGGGGAGAGCCTCTTTCGATTGAAAGCAAGTTCTGCTATGAGGGGACATGGGATGAGGGTGAATTGGGATAGATTCAGGAGTGATATGCAGAAATATTTCTTTATGGACAGAGTGGTGGATCCATGGAATAGTCTCCCAGTGGAGGTGGTAGAGATGAGGAAAGTATCTGAATTCAAAAAAGCATGGAACAAACACAGAGGATCTCTAAAGGAAAAAAGGGGACTGTTGTAGTTGTTAATATGGAAGGACAGACTAGATGCAGGCCTATGGTCTTTTTCTGTCGTCATTTTTCTATGTTTCTATATCGTGTAATCGCTGCCACCAGATAAATAGAAATCATTTCATTTGCAGCCAGAGTAATACTATCTTATGAATGGCTATGGGTAGAGTTTGAAATGGGTCCATAAATTACAGTATATCTATCTACAGGGACAATTGTTGCAGATGCTAGCCACCACTTCTGGATTTAAATTGATATTTGGAATCCTGAACTTAGCACAGCCTCATACCATAGAAGTTTGTGCATAAGCACTGGCAATGTTATATGCAATTGAGTTCTAAAGAGCAGAACATTGTCTGCAAATAACAAGATCTTATGGGTTCCCTACTCTCTCTAATCTTTTGATGTCTTTGTTAACTTGGATGGCCTGCATCATTGGCTCCATCACCAACACAAAAAAGTGAAAGCAGGTATTTCTGGTGGTTGTCCCACCCCAAGAGAAAAATATCAGTTTAACTTCCATTAGTTTTAAAACAAGCCAGTCACCTCCTTTATGCCCTGACACTGCTGTAGTGTGCATCTTTATCTTTATTGCGATGCTTGATATACCACCCAAGCGAAGCGTCAGGGTGGTATATAATCAAAATGGTTGAGGGTAATAATAGAGACAGGAACGCCATTGAATAAACAGGAAAGCAATGGTTGGAGAGACAGACAGAAAGTGAAGGGATAGGAACGCCAGACACACATGGAAAGAGAGGGGGATAGGGGAACTTCTAGGGGGAGGAGGAAAGCCTAGGGGTAGGGGAAGGGAAGGTCAAATGCAAGGTGGAAGATATGGGTCTTGAACATTGCCTTGAATCAAGGGAATGACACCTCAGTGTGAAGGGCATAAGGTAGTGATAGTACGAGGGTGATAAGGGAAGATGGGAAGAGAAAAGGGCGAATGGCGTGGATTTGATGTAGCGAAGTGAACAAGCAGTGGATGAGCAGGGAGATATGTGGGTGGAAGGTGAGTGATGAGTCCAGTGTGACACCGAGGTACTGAAGGGTTGACACGAGAGATACTGGAGTAGCACACAGTTGAGGGGGATAGCATGGGGGAGGCTCCGAAGGAGAACCAAAGGGCCGCAGACTTAGAGGGGTTGAGGTGAAGATAATTGTTGTTCAGCCAGGAGGAGACGTGAGAGAGGCAAACCTTGAGAGGAGCAAGATTAGGAGAGATGGAACTACTATGATACAGGAGGAGAATGTCATTGGTGTAATAGTACCCAGAAATCCCAAAATGCTGGATGATAAGGGAAAGTGGAGCAAGAAAAGCATTGAAGGGAAGGGGAGCAAGCACTGAGCCCTGAGGAACACCAAATTGAAGGGGAGTTACTGGGGAGGTAGCAGAACCGGTCTGGATGGAAAAAGTGCCCGATAAAAGGAAAGAACGAAACCAGTGGTGAACTGTTTCATGAATCCCGAGATTGTGCAGATGGGTGAGAAGCGTGCAATGATTGACCAGGTCAAAAGCAGAGGATAACTCTAAGAAGACAGCAAGACAGAGATCACCTCATTCGTGAGACTAGTGAACCTCATTCAGGAGTGCAAGCAGGACAGTCTGGTGGCTGGTTCTGAATCCGGATTGGAAGGGATGTAGGGAGAGGACGGTGTCGAGGTGAGAGGAATGTTGTGAGAAAACCAATTTTCCAGGACCTTTGAGAGGAAGGGGAGATTAGAGACAGGACGCCAGTTGGCCAAGGTGGAGGGGTCGAGAGATGGTTTCTTCAGATAAATCATTAAAGAGTTCAATCTTACAGTTCTCATTTGATCTTCCCCTTATGACTTGCAGTCTTCATGATCCTCTCCTTATCTGAGAAGTGGATTAAAGACGCCATTATAGCATATGGTTTATAGCCTGGTGGTGATCCCCACTTGTGGTGGACTTGCTCCAGTTCCACTTCTCCGACAATGTCCCCTTGGACCTATTTACACAATAGATTCAAGCATATCTCTTGCATTGATTTTGTGCTATTCAGATATTTTTCAGTCTCCAGCATGCCACAGATCTGCAAATTGCATCTATGTGACTTGTTTATCAGGTTCTCATTTTTGTCTTTCATAGATTCATTCTCCTGTACTAGATTTTCAAAATCCTTGTGCAGTTCTAAGAAGCTTTCAGCATGGCACTTGATGTGCTCCTCTATATCCTCTTCCACATCCTCTACATTCCACCCCAGCTCCACCATATCTTTGCACAGCAAAGAGACTGCATCTTTTAACTCACTTTTCATTGATGCCATGTCCATCCTTGCTTCAAAAAAACTATCGTCACATTTTGCACTGTGTGCACCGTTCATCCTGATACTGCCTCTGAATCAGAGCCTGAGAAGCTACTCGGCTCCAACACAACACAGAAACATGATGACAGAAAAAGACCACATGGCCTATTTGGTCTGCCCTTTCATATCAACTATTACAATAGTCCCCTTTTTTCCTTTTGAGATACTCTGTATTTGTCCAATTCTTTTTTTAATTCAGATACTGTCTTTGTCTCTACCACCTCCACTGGGAGACTATTCCACGCATCTACAACTCTTTACATATAGAAATCTTTCCACATATTACTCCTGAGCCTTCCCCTTTCACCCATATCCTGTCTCCTTATTGCAGAGTTTGCCTTCAATCAAAAGAGGCTCTCCTCCTGTGCATTTATGTCAGGTTAATTAGGACCATGACATTACTGCCATGGTCCTGATAAACCCTCCTCCTACATCCAGGTGTGGGGTGACAACGTTTTTTTAAACTTATTCCTCACTGACCTCTACTGTAGATGGATGTTTTCCGCTATTTGCAGTTGAAAAAAAAAGGCCACAATTTCAGCATCTGCTTTTTCTTATTCAAAGAATAATTCCACTGGTATGGGGGGGGGGGGGGAAGTATTACAAAAATACTTTAACAATAGCACTACTATCAGGAAGCAGCACAAGAGATTTTTGTTTGTACCATCAAGTCATTGCTAACGCCTGGTGATCGAGCAGCCTCTGGGTTTTCTTTGCAAGATATAACTGGAAGTAGATTGCCAGGCCTTTTCTTCCTAGGCAATGGAGGGTAAAGTGACTTGCTCAAGGTCACAGGGAGGGCTGGTGGGAGTCAAACACTGATCTCTTGGGTATTAGGCTGTTCTAACCACTAGGATACTTCTCCACAGTACAAGAGAACCTTGATAAAAAATTCTAAAAATATATATATTATGGACCATCAGAAAGGATCTAATAGTGTTTATTATATCTGCACCAAATACCATTCATCTGTCCCACATTTATTCATAGACAATTTATTTCTTAATCTTTTTAATATTCAATTCTTAGCTTTCTCATTTCTTCTTCACCACACCAAATAACTTTGAACAGTCACTTCCACCACAGTGTATACCATAACTCAATCACTGTTCTCTCTTGACCGTATTTAAAATGTTCTGCCAGTTCATGGCAGCCTCACGTCCTCTACCCCCTTGCCCACATACACACTTCCATCCTATATGGGATAGAAACATAGAAACATGATGGCAGAAAAAGACCATGGGCCCGATATTAAAAACGTTAGGCTGCATCTTGGAGGGTAAAGCTGGCCAAAAAAATGGGTAAAAGTGGAAATCAGTGGCAAACCACATATTGAGTGAGCTGCACATACAAGGATATCGGCACAAGGCATCATGCTGTAACCATGTATGAACGGGGGTGTAATGGGGCAGGAAATGGGTAGGTTCTCCACATCCCTGCCAAATGCTGATATTGATCGATGATGTGTGGCCAGATATATGGGTGAAAACTGTGCAACTCTAGGCCAGTTAAGGGATGCCTCCACAGAAAGCCTGCAATATCGCTAAGAGGGAATGTGTCCCTGTCTAGCGGCACAGTCAAACCAGGCAAAAGACAGTGATCAGGGCAAGGGATGTGGTGGCTACCCATGCAACACCTAAGGTGGAGACGCCACAGATGGGCAGCAGCTGGTATTGGGTCAGGCAGGTAGAAGACGCTATCGTAGGCCCTGGGTATACCGACCAAGGGTCACGTACCTGCAGATGACCTCAGAGGTGGTTTTCCAGTGGTACCACCTTGAAAATGACAGCTAACAGATCTCTGTGCCTTCCTAAGACATGACCCAGAGCCCACAACTGTTAGAATATACAACAATAATAGTGGTCACTGAGAAGAATCATTTGGAACCTAAGAGCTTGTCCTGTATGTCTCAAGTTAGCTGCCATGCATAAAGAATTGATTCTACAAAGGGAAGAACTAGCTGCAAACCACACAAAGTCCACCACCGCTCCCACAAAGAATCAAACATCCCAGGAACAAATGGATCACAGTGGGCTCGGGTAGATTGCGACCTATAACGCAGAGACACCTTACACATCAAGAGATATCCCTGCATAATGCCTTCTCTGCTCTGGTTAATGAGGATGCCCAATCCATGGAAACTGAAGGGCCCTTAAATAAGACAGTCAATGCCCAATCTACTGATAAATCAGATAAGAAACATGGCCGCAGGGTAGATTTTGCAGATACATCAGAAGAATTGGACTCCTCAGAATCAAACAAACAAAAGCACTAAAACGGATTTTTTCGACGACGAGGATGGAAGAAAAAAAACAAAAGGAAAATACTCCCGGAAGGGAACGCGACAGAAGAAATCTTAAACGATCAAGCCTTAAACGATCAAGAATTGCCAGTAATAAATATATCCGGTCAAGACCTTACTCTGAACCAGATTCACATCTTAAGTAAGGGTCTTTCATATGTACCTACGATAGCTTTCGACAAGTTCCAATTTACTATAGATTTTGAACAACTAATACGAAAATTGCATCTAAAGGCATTTTTTGCAAAAGAGTCAAGTGAACAGCCCCAATTACTGGTTCAGAACCGAGTACAGCTACCACTTAAGTCCACATGGGCCCCTCCAGGGATTTTACCTCCAGCAATCTCGGTATTTAGGGATGTAGTCTTGAAGGATATTGATCGACTGGTGACTACTAACAAAAAAAGTAAATACAATGCCCTTTCTTGACAGAAAATATCTTCACTCAAAGAGTTACAATCATGTAATCATGTACGGAGCTTGTTATTAAAAGAGCTGACAAAGGAGGAAGTATAGTGATATTGAGTAGACATCAATACATTCAAGAGGCCCACCGCCAACTATCAGACCGAAATACCTACAACATTTTAGAACAAGACCCGACAGATCGGTTGCAAAGTTCAATCAAAGAATTAACGTCTCAGGTTTTACATCAAAAAGTGATTTCGAGAAAAGAATGGTCATTCCTTAATGAGGCAAATCCAACACTGGCAAAATTTTGTCTAGTACCTAAGGTACACAAGAGTTTAGACAACCCCCCAGGTCGCCCAATCGTATCAACCAAAGGCTCACTACTGGAACCATTGTTGATATATATAGATTCTTTTTTACATCCTATGCTACCCCAAATGCCTTCCTATATACGAGACACCACCCATTTTTTAGAAATCTTAACACAAAGCTCCGGTTGGGCTGGGGTAGATACTATCAGATTGGTCACGCTAGATGTAGCATCGTTGTACACTAGCATCCCACATTCAACTGCTCGAGATATAGTAGTAGAAACATTACGTCTTCGAGAAGATCTTTCTGATCTTCATTTAACATTTCTAGCAGATCTTCTGAATCTAGTCCTGTTTAGTAACCACTTTCTATTTGAGGGAACCATATATCATCAGAATCAAGGAGTAGCAATGGGAGCTACCTGTGCTCCTTCGGTGGCAAACCTTTATATGGCATCATTTGAAAAGCAATGGATTTTTTCAGAACCCTCTAATCCACATATTAGAATATGGAGACGTTTTATTGATGACATCTTCATGTTATGGGATGGGCGACAAGATGAATTGGAACTCTTTTTAACATGGTTGAACAGCAGAGACAAGAATCTCCAGTTCACGTCTGTGAGTAATACCACCAGACTACAATTTCTAAATGTGTTAATTACAAAACAGGACAGCCACTGGCATACGTCAGTATACTGTAAACCTACTGATAGGAACACTCTTCTGCATTACTGAAGTGCACATCCACATAAACTCAAAGATAGTCTCCCATTTTCCCAGTTCCTTAGGTATAGAAGAAACTGTTCAGATATCAGAGACTATAAAATACAAGCGCTCCAGCTGAAAGAAATATTTCGGGCAAGAGGATATCCATCTAAGATCATTGATCAGGCTTACAAACGGGCATTGTTCAACAATAGAGATTCACTGTTAACCCCGACTCAGAGGGTGCCTGACGAAGATAACAAGGTGAACTTAATAACCCCGTACTCCCCTTATAGTAACATGATTCAGCGCATAATAAAAAAACACGCTAATGTACTTCAAAGCACCAGTGGCTTAGAAGATAAGAACATCAGATGTGTGTGGAAAAGACACAAAAATCTAAAAGAAATTTTAAGTCCCACAGTGTTAAGACCATTGACTCCAAAATCCATGCCACAAGACAATGGGCATTATAAATGTGGAAATTGTGCCATTTGCAATATCACTGAAGAATGCACTTCTTTTCAATATAGGGATAAGAGATATCATCTGCGACATCGAACTACATGCACTTCAACGCATGTTGTATACTGCATTTGCTGTCCCTGCCAATTGATTTATGTGGGTAAGACTATTTGTCCTTTCCATATCCGTTTACAAGAGCACCGCAGCAGATTAAAGTGCAGACGTATGGAGGCACCGATAGTACCCCACTGTTTGAGTTTAAAGCATAGTTTTGAGGACCTTAATTGTTTTTGCATAGACCAAGTGTGTGGTAATGGCAAAAAAAACTAAGCAACAAATGTTACTGTACCGAGAGCAAAAATGGATTTTCACACTTCAATCAACAATGCCAACGGGATTAAACATGCAGATCAACTGGAAAGCATGCATGTAGCTGAAGAACACAATTAAATGGAAAAAGATTTTTTTTGCTATGTAAGATCGAGATAGCCTGAATACTCTCTGTTAAATTATCCATGATCATCCCTTTCTAATCAATGATACTCATGATATTAAACGAGTGGGAGCCTGCACATAGATGAAGAACGAGTTTAGAAATGGTTAACGATTCTAAGTGCACAAGATTGTGCGGGTTAATAACCATCGTTTCCTAATTGAGTATGATTTTAGTAGATTACCGTATGCTTATTCCACACGAATGAAAGTCACAATATCACCATTTACAACACCAGCTGGGGATTATTGCATTTAACTCCCGGCCGGCAGAAAAACGCCGCATAGCGAGCATGCGCGGCGTCTTTGGCGAAAAATGTCTAACTGACAACGCAGAAGACAGCAGTCGGTTTTGGAAGTGCGGTGAGTGAAAATTAAAGCCCGAATAAGGGATAGATCAATGTGATAACTTTGCATTAGCTAACACAAAACGAGGTGATGAAAGTAATCTTATAAGCAATATGATATTGTATTTCTAGGAAAACCGACACAGTGCGAAATAAAACCCCTTGAGAAAACGTTAGTGAAACGCACCAGCGCAAAGGTTGACGTTGGGGAAGAACAGCTCAATCAGATAAGTGCCACTTCTGATTTACCTTTGAGTCTGAAATACATCTTTGTGGGAAAGATCTGTTTAGAGCTGAGCACTATTAATGCAACATAAGCAACATGAACGGGTCATTGATGCACTTGTGGTGGGCGCGATCTAAGGGGCACAATACAAGGGGCGTTTTAGGCCCCTTGGGGTACCGCAGGAGGAGCAGGATCCGAGCGGCATCTCAGGACAGCTCCATGGGTAAGTGGAAGAAGAAACAAGTCCCTGCTGAGAATGTTATTGGTCCGATGGATCGGCATGTAAAGGTAAATGTTGGGTGTAATTTGCCTGCAGACTCTGACTTTCTGATGTTACAGTCCCCTGGGGCATTCCTGAGTTCTCCAGAACATTCTCCACCTCCTCCTCCATTTGATACCTCTCCAACCACTCTAGATATTGTGGGGGATGTGTTTCAGCAGAGTACTCCGGTATATACGGATGGAATACTGAAATTGTTTACCTGGTCTCCTACTCCCTGTGACGTTGAGGATATACATGAAGGTCAGGTTACCTTGACAGACATTTGGAGAGTGGTGAAACAGACAGAAAATACACCTGTGTCCATGGTTTCGCAGCTCTGTACTTTCTCTTCTGAGATACTTACAAAGCTGAATTTAGTTGAATAGAAGGTAGGGGGTTTGCTTAATCAAGTTTCTAAATGTGAAAGTCAGTGTCTCTCTCTCCAGGCTGTTAGTACATCCAGCATTAAGGAGAGTTCAGTTATGCATCATAAAATGGAGTTATATGAAAATATGTTTCAGGTTAGGAATATCCGTTTTTTAAATTTTCCTATGTTTCATTTACTGTCGCCAGAGATCTTGCTACGGCCGATTCTATAGCTATCTCTAAGCTTTATTATTTATTTGGACGGAGAGTCTCTAGTGTGTCCCCAGGTAGGTTTGATTCACTTCAGGGCCATCAAGACCTTGATCTGATTAAACTCCTAGAGGACTCACAGGATACTATAACATCTCGTGCTACTCTTGTTGTAACCTTTGTTTCTGAACAAGATATAATATCTGTATTTAAAAAGTTACTTTAAAAATAGGGTAGCAATGTTTTGTGGCGCCAAAGTACAGTTATTTCCTGATGTCTCAAGGGCCACGCAACTTAGGAGATGGGCCTTTTTGGCCCTGAAGCCTAGGGTGTTGGCACTTGTGGCTACTTTTTTTCTAAGGTATCCCTGTAAGTGTTTAATTACGGTACAGGGATCTCAGTATGTATTTATGGATTCCTCACAGTTGGAGGCCTTTCTAAATGGTAGAGAGGGACAAGATAAATAAGAGAATCGAGGTTAAGGATAAGGATTGGAGGACATAGAATATAGGCTGTGTATCTGGAGCCGTTTGGCTTTTTTTTTTCCTTTTGTATGATGATTTCTTATTGTTATCCCCATTTTGTGGGCTGTGAGATAGTGGTTGTATTTCCTTTTGGAATTGTTTAATCTTTTCTTATGTTATCTTAAAGGGTACTAGAGTTTCTTGTATGCTTGCTTTGTAAGTATTTGATTGAAAACTTGATAAATAAATAAATTTAAAAAAAAAAGAAATTCTACCTGTTCTTGGTAAGGGAGCAGAAAGGCTCCATCACATAAACAGCTTTAATACATGGTTCCAGACCTGGTGCAAACAAGGAGGATTCAGATGGACCAACAAGAGACTATACTGTGCTGATGGACTACATCTCTCTGTCGCAGGGGAAAGAATCCTTAGTGAAAAATTCAGGCAGTATGTAGATATGCATTTAAACTAGAAAAATGGGGTGATGGATGGGGAAGGACAAGTTCGAGACGTCACTCCTGGCAAAAGCAGAATAACATCAGAAACAGCCACACTTTTAAATCACACATCAACAACAAGTGGGAAGAGGTGGGTCGAACAAAAGCAATGCAAAATACATGCAAGCCAGTTAAATGCTGGAAAGCAATGAGCACAAATGCTCAAAGCTTAGCCAACAAAGTTCCGGACCTGGAAGCCCTAATGGTGGAAATGGGCTTGGTCATTGTGACCATTACAGAAACAAGGTTTAATAAATCACATGAATGGGATATAGCCATAGCTGCCTATAATCTATTCAGAAGAGAAAGAGAAACTGGAAAAGGAGGAGGAGTAGCCTTGTATGTCAAAAGCAATATTAAAGCTACTGAAGTGCAGGGGGCATGGGGAAAAAAAGAAGCGCTCTGGATTGTGTTGGAAAAAGGAGATGGCACTGTCATCCATACCGCTGTAGTCTACAGACCTCCAACTCAAATCAAAGAAATAGATAACTAATTGATTATAGATATTGCCAAGATAGCCACAAAACGGGAAGTGATCATATTGGGTGACTTTAATCTACCCTATGTGGATTGGATTACTCCTTCTGCGAATCTGGAAAGAAGCAAAAAAACTGTGGATGCTTTCCAAGATGCGTTACTTAGACAAATGGTGATGGAAACAACCAGGGAAAGCTCAATGCTGGATTTAGTGCTCACCAATAATGATAGCATGTTGAATGTCCAGTTGGGTGCCCCTGTGAGCAGCAGCAATCATCACACGGTATGGTTTGATATAAAAGCCAAGGTGCAGTCCAATCATAGCAAGCTCAAAGACATAAACTTCAAAAACACTGACTTCAATAAAATGGCCAAGTACCTGAAGGAGGCGTTGGCAGAGTGGGTGGGGATAAGGGAAGTAGAATTACAATGGGCTAAACTAAAGGTGGCAATAAAAGGGGCAACAGATAAATATGTAAGGAAAGTAAATAAAAACAAGAGGAGAAGGAAACCTATTTGGTTCTCCAAAGAAGTGGCTGCTCAAATAAAGGCAAAAAACACAGCTTTCACAAAATTCAAAAGCTTGCAAACAGAGGAACACAGAAAGGAATACAGGATCAAACTAAAAGAGACAAAAAGAGAAATAAGGAAAGCAAAATCAAAGGCAGAGGAAAAGATGGCTAAAGATTTGAAGTGTGGCGACAAAACTTTCTTCAGGTATATTCAGGAGAGGAGGAAAATCAGAGATGGAATTGCAGGACTCAGAAGTGCTGGGAAGAGACTCATGGAAAGTGACATTGAAAAAGCAAAATTGCTAAACAAATACTTCTGCTCTGTTTTTACTAAAGAAAATCCTGAAGACTGACCACCTGTGACTCCAAATATAAAAATGGGAATGAAGTAGATACCACACTATCCACAGAAGATGATGTGGTAGAACAACTTGCAAAACTGAAAGTGGACAAGGCCATGGGATTGGATGGGATACATCCCAGGATACTGAAAGAGCTCAGAGAGGTTCTTGCAGGGACGTTAAAGGATGTTTTCAACAGATCCTTGGAAACAGGAGAAGTTCTTCAGGACTGGAGAAGGGCTGATGTGGTACTTCTTCACAAAAGTGGTGACAGGGAAGAAGTGACAAACTACAGGCCCATGAGCCTTACCTAGGTGGCGGGAAAAGTAATGGAGGCGCTCCTGAAAGAGCGAATAATGGACTTTCTCAAAACCAACAGGTTGCATGATCCGAGGCAACATGGTTTTACCAAAGGACGATCTTGCCAAACAAATCTGATTGAGTTCTTTGACTGGGTGACCAAAGAACTAGATCAGGGGCATGCGATAGATGTCATCTACCTGGATTTCAGCAAAGCCTTTGATACTGTTCCTCATAGGAGGCTTATCAATAAACTCAGTAGTTTGGGGATGGGTCCCAAGGTGGTGAACTGGATCAGAAATTGGTTGACTGACAGACGACAGAAGGTGATGGTAAATGGAGCTCACTCGGATGAAAGGAGGGTGATTAGCGGGGTGCCCCAGGGTTCTGTCCTGGGCCCGTCACTTTTCAATGTGTTTGTGAGTGATATTGCTGAAGGACTGAATGGAAAAGTCTGTCTCTTTGCAGATGACACGAAAATTTGCAACAGAGAGGACTCCCTTGAGGGAGTGGATAACATGAGGAAGGATCTACAAAAGCTGAAAGAATGGTCTAATGCTTGGCACTTAAGATTTAATGCAAAGAAGTGCAGCGTCATGCACTTGGGAAGCAGAAATCCAAGGGAAATGTACGCGATAGGGGGCGAGAGGCTGGTGTGCACAGACCAGGAGAAGGACCATGGTGTGATTATTTCTGAGGATCTCAAGGTGGCAAAACAGTGTGACAAGGCAATGGCAAAGCCAGGAGGATGTTGGGTTGCATACAAAGAGGAATTACCAGCAGAAAGGAAGAAGTACTGATGCCACTGGTGAGGCCTCACTTGGAATACTGTGTTCAGTTTTGGAGACCATATCTTGCAAAGGATGTAAAAAGACTGGAAACTGTTCAGAGGAAGGCAACCAAAATGATTTGGAGCCTGCGTCAGAAGCCTTATGAGAAGAGACATGAAGACCAAAATATGTACACTCTGGAGGAGAGGAGGCATAGGGGAGATATGATTCAGACCTTTAAATACTTAAAGAGAAATAATGAACAAACCTCTTCCAAAGATGGGGAAGCTGTAAAACTAGAGGGCATAACATGAAGCTGCAAGGGAGTAAATTGAAAGGCAATGTCAGGAAATACTTTTTCACTGAAAGGGTGGTGGATGCTTGGAACGCCCTCCCAATGGAAGTGGTGGGGGCAAATACAGTGGTAGAATTCAAAATGGTATGGGACAGACACAGTGTATCCCTTTACTGCAACAGGATAAAATCAAAATAAACTTAACTATCTAATTTCTCAACAAACAGGGGTGTCCTATACGGAGTGGTGGGTTCACCCCTAAACAAAGACATGGGGAGAGGTGGCCTGCACAGAGCGTCAGGTGTACCTACTCTTAACATCTTACTGGGCAGATTAGATGGACCATACTGGTGTTTATCTGCCGTCATTTACTATGTTACTATGTTACTTTCAGAGTGTACATTAGTTACTCAATGTAGAAAAAAAATGTAACTCTACATTTTACAGCAGTTTAAAGAAAAAGAAAAAAAGGGAAAAAAGCTCATAAGAAAAATGGGTCTCAGAACTTATGCGGATTTTTCATGTGGATAGCAAACTCTCACTGCTGACGCCACTCAGGACATTCATGCTCTCACACTACATGCAAGATTTGCATGTCATGTTGTGGTGTGGTGCTATACCAAGTACAGTTGTGTTTTGATGGTAATATCCCCTGGCGAAATGCTTTGTGGGACATCCAAAGGGGCATTGGGGCAAGAAGTGGTTTTGAATAGAGGGGGTGGAGACTATCCAAGATGGCTGCGGTGTTGTTTCTTTGAATACTCATGCCTAAGAGGAAGGGAAAGTTGAGGGCTTTTCCCTCTGAGCCTCAACTGCCCAGTTCTGGTCCAATGGACCGTTTCGTCAAGTTACCTTCTGAGAAGATCCAGGAGATACGAGCCAACTTGGTCGTGCCTAGTGCAGAGGCTCAGACACTTCCGTCGGATTCAGAAACATCTCTCTCTCCTGTAGTGAGGCATCCACCACCACGCCCTGCTGCGTTGGAACCTCCCTCAGTTCTTGCAACGCCGACGACTCCTGAGGTGGGGACGCCGGCTGTGGAGAGGGTGCAGTCTGAGTGATTGGTTTCTTTGACCCCCGATAGTCTCGGGGAGGCTTCGGGCGGAGGTTTGGTGCCGAGTACTCCGGTGGATAGTCTCGTCCTGCAGTTGGTTTCAACTCCTTCGTTAGATTTACCTCCTCTGACACGTCCTTAGAGACCATCTGGGAAGCGATTGCCATTCTTTCTAGTTCGATCAACTCACAAACTGCAATGTTGACGTCTCGGGTCGGGGAAAATACGGTTAACATCCAGAAGAATGCTGAAAATATTGATGTGGTAATGTCTACATGTGAGCAGATTAAGGTACAAAATTAAACTCTTAGTTCTCAGCTGGAAACTGTTTCTGACGTGTCCTCGGCCCTGACTAAGGAGAATGGGATGCTTAAATATAAATTGGAAGTGTTAGAAAATGCTTCCAGGGCAGCAAATCTTCATGTTTTGAATTTTCCACGACTCCCTGAAGTCACGGCTTTGGACATGTTCAAACGGTATATGCAGGAGATTTTGAAAGTTCCTACTGATTGGATTCCACCTCTCAGTAAGGTATATTATTTACCTCGTCGGAAGAAGAATGCTGAGACCTCAGTGGCTGTATCCAATGTGAACTTTAATATTTTGGATGTCACCAGCCTTCTTGAGGACATTGGGGGAGAAGGTTCAACTCTCACTTCTTCAACATTGTTAGTTCAATGTGCATTAGTTACGGACAAAGACTGGCTCTTAAAAATGTTTTTTAAGAGAAGATTGGAAACCTTCTTAGGTTTTAGAATATCAATGTTTCCGGATTTAGTTAAGGAAACCCAAAAGAGGAGGAAGCAGTTTTTGCTATATAAACCCGGGGTGTTAAAAATCGGGGGAACTTTTTTTCTTAGATTTCCTTGCAGATGTTTAGTATTTCTTAACAATTTGAAATATATTTTCTCTGATCCTAGTGATCTTAATGTCTTTATTAATGCTGGACTGTCTGCTGTTCCTCCACCTGAGTAATTCGTGTTAATTATTCCATCTAAATCCTCCTTGGTGTATATATATTCCGAGGGTCCCCGTAGTCACTTTGGTTTCTTATGTTGTATAAGATGTATTAGTTATTTTGCCAAAGGCTCTTTGTTGGTTTGATATTTCTTTTCTCTCCCTCCTCACAATTGTGGACTACAACAATGTATGATTATTATTAGTCACTTTTTATTGTTTTTCTCCTGTTATTATCTATACATACTCTGTATTCTCTGCAAGGAATATTTGTTTTTTTGCTGTACTATGTTGAAAATGCATAAATAAAAAAAAAAGAAGTGGTTTTGAATAGAGGAAAGTTAGCTGTGATTGGAGCTCAGATAAGTAGTGGCCATTTCTCCTTAATTTTGTTGTTTTGATTTGGATTCATGAGTGTTTAATGGAGGATGTGACTAGGAGATAAAGAGAGGTTGATGTGAAGGGGTAATGTCATAGCATGAACGTCCTGAGTGGCGTCAGCAGTGAGTTTGCTATCCACATGAAAAATCCCCATAAGTTCTGAGACCCATTTTTCTCCTTTTTCCCTCTTTTTCTTTAAGCTGCTGTAAAATGTGGTGAGTTTAGTAGAGTGTTACATTGTTTTCTACATTGCACAACTGTTAAAGCCATGCAATGCCTGTGACTCTCCAGCTGACAACTGCCCTTGCCTTCTTTGCCAATGGAAGCTTCCAGCAGTTGGTGGGGGCAACCATGAGTATCATGCAGTCAGCAACATCACATTGCATTGGGTCATTTATAACTGTTCTCCTCAGACGGCTTCATAATTATATGTGCTTCCCAGCAACACCAGAGATCAGGCAGAGGACCATGCAGGCTTTTCACTGGATAGCATCCTTCCCATTGGTCCTGGGAGCAATTGATGGCACCAATGTGGGCCTCATACCCCCTGGCCATTATGAGAGGACATACCACAACAAGGACCTATACCACTCAGTAAAATGCAGGTTGTCATTGATGCCCAAATGTGCAGTACAGATGTCTGTGCATGCTTCCCTGGATCTTGCCATGATGCCTATGTGTTATCACAGTCTGCCCTTGGCCAGGCAGCAGTAACAAGACACCTCAGTGATGCCTGGCTACTAGGTGAGTGATGCCTAAATGAAGCTGTGGGTGTATACTGGTATGTGATTGTGAGGCTGCAAGGGCTTATTGCAAGCCCTAATGGTGGCACAGGGAACTATCCAGTTTGTGTGAGACAGGCATCGTTGGGAGCAGGGGATGGAGAGGCTGGTGACATGTTTGGGGAGGCCATAGATGTGCTGTGATGGAAAAAGGCCCCACAGTATAAGTATTGCTTGCATAGGTCTGCAGATGGCGCATCTGACCCCTGCTATTGAAGAGGTATTAGGAAGTACTAAGACCACATGTCCTTGACGCCCTACTTAGGGGAGGAAGGGGCTGGCACTTATGGGCCACTATTGCAGCTCAGAGTTATTACTGTTTTCCTAATGCTGATGCCTGTGTAGAAAGGGTAAATACATGGCAGCAGATGGCACCATGGATATTTATTTATTTATTTATTTACTTCTCTTATATACCGCGCTATTAAAATCAGTGCGGTTTACAATTGAACAAAAAACATACTGCAATGTCACACGACAATTGAGTTTTTACATTGAACATGGACGAGATAACCTGGAGGTAACAGGGGTAACTAATTACAGAGGATAGGACAGCATCACCAGAGAGCCACCCCAGAGCAGCATGGTTGTAAAAAAATGTCACACGTACCTGATGTCCAGTAGTTGTCACAAAGACTGAAGCAGAGATCACAATGCTCCACCAATGGCCCAACATGCATGTGTGCCCCCTCCCCTCTGAGTCCACAGGTGATAGGGGATACTCCTTCGGTCATGATGCCATTGTGCAACCCACAAACAGCCCAAGAGGAGAACTATAACAGAGCACTGGTGGAGTGGGCATTTGGTCTCCTAAAAAGGAGTGGAGGAGTGGCCTAGTGGTTGGGGCAAGGTACTTCAGGCCGGAAGGTCGGGGGTTCAAATCCCACTAGAGGACAGCAACCTTGGGCCGGAAGGACTGGGGTTTCTAGTCCCACAGGTGCTCCTTGTGGTCTTGGGCAAGCCACTTAACCCTCCATTGCCCATGTTCCCTGCAAGTATTAGTGTATGTGTCTCATATCCCCTCATGTTAAATGTATCACCCTGTTGTGACCACTTTGATTGAAGGATAAGGTGGTATACAAAACTGTCTAAATAAATAAATAAATAAAAAGCAGATTATGATGTCTGGACAGGGAAAGCTGCTGTACAGTCCTGAACAAGTCTGCTACATCTTTACAGCATGCTGTATCCTCCACAATATAGCACCCAGCAAGGGATCGAGGTGCCACAGGAGGAGATGTGTGTAGCGGAGAAGGCTGTGATGATTGGCTGGAGAAGGATTACCACATTGGCAGCTAGCATGTGACAGCAGCGGCACAAGCAGCAAGGGATAGACTGATCCAGGAGAACTTCTAATTTGAGCACACCCATTTATTAGCAGAACATAAATTAAATATCATCAACTACATTGCCACTGTGCCCTCTTTGCATCGAGACTGTCCTCCTGTGACGCCCTCCCCAACCCTCTTCTCAACCCAGGTACTACACCTCCATGGTGGTTCCTCTGATATATTGCTAGCTGTCTCATCCTCCTCCCCATGGACGGACATCTCATCTGACTGTAGCCTGATGGTATGCTGTTGCTCCCCAATGATGATTCTGGCTCTGGTCCCCACCTAGCAATCTCATGTAGGTAGCACAAGATGGAAGCCATGTAGGCAGCTGTCTCTCTGAATATGTGCAGCACTGCCTCCTGGTGCCTCTCATGGTGCTCTGCCATTTCACACATCAATTGTGTTATATCGGGGACCTCCTGGCTACTACTACTGAGCATTTGGATATCACTACAAGACATATGCAGTGCTGCACAAGCATGTAAGAGACAGTCCCTGTTCATCAGAGCTTACAATCTAGTCAAGACAGACAACACAGTAGGTGTAGACAGAGATACATCTAGTGGCAATGGTAAGGAAACACAAGAATACTCTGCAGGCTGCTAAGGATGCCCTTAGTCAGCCCCACCATCTCTGCACTGTCCTGCAGCATCTGCTGCTCAGCTGCACCCAAACAGGTTTCCATTGGTTGCTTGGGTATGGGGAACTCCAAGTGCAGCAGATCCTCAGGATGTGGTTGAGGAGGTGGAGGTGTTGGTGCAGTGATGCAGTCATCATGAGGGCTGGTGAGAATCCCAGGTGCCAAAATGCTGAAATCTTGTGCAGGGACACCAGGATGCAGCTGTATGCTCACTCCAGAAGGACCTGGCTTCTCAGCTGAGGATCTTGCTGGGCATCCATCTGTGGCAGAGGCAGGTAGCTAATAGTTAGGGTAAGGGAGGTGTCTATGGCCAACATACTGATTAAGCATGAGGTTCCCCCTGTTAATGTCCAGAGAGTAGTTAATGGTGAGTGCTACAGTGTGATGATGAAGTATGAAGCTGTTGTGTTGCCAAGCCCATGTTTGAGTCACTTACTCTAAATTAATCACTTGCCTCACAGGGCTCATTGTCCCTCAATGATGGAAAGCAGTGACTGGACATAAAAGGAAGGCATCTGCATGTATGGAAATGGGAAGAGAAGGGGGACATCTGATTGACCAGGATCTTGCTATATGGGCAACAAGACAATGTGGAAGCACACTCAGCCTAATACAGTGGTGCCTACCTCTCCCTCGCCCCAGTTCCCAATACCTGTGTCCTATGTGTGGTCAAGCATGCTGAGGGTGCTGTGCAGCTGTTGGCCATGGGCATATAGTGAGGAAAAGTAGCCCGTCCAAGGGTCAGAAGCAGCAGAAAATAGTCAACAAGCTTGGGAATGGACAGTGTGAAAACAAACACATTGGGAGGAGTGTGTTTGCAGGGAACAAGGGACCTGCAGGGAGGGATGTGCCCCACTCATCTACTGCAGTGCCAGGGGTGTAGTGTTGTAAGGGTGGATGGGAAGAAAAGATGGTCACAGCAGACTGGTCCTACTCACCCCATGTTGCAGCTGCAGCAGAGCTATCCAGGCCAGCTACCCCAGTGATATAGCAGTCATCCATACATGTGACTACCTGCTCCTCCAGGTCACTCGGTGCCTTCTGCTGTTCTGGTGGAACTTTCAGGTTCACAGCTTGCTTCTCTTTAGCATGCTCGTGGAGCACACACCACTTCTTTTTAATGTCCAGAAGAATGTTCTAAATAATGCCTTGCCCCGCACTAACACACATTAGGAAACCGCGTAATTAACGATGATATATGTGACATTTGATGTATATATGTAAATAGTTTCACCCAGTTGTTAGCCAAGTTTTAAGCACCTGTTTAGTGTAAGTGCATCACAGAACCCTGCGTCGTATATGTTCTGTGTTCCATGTAAACCGCACTGATGTTGAATAGCGCAGTATAAAAGAGACTGTAATGAATAAATAAATAAATAAAATAAAATGTCCTCCATCTCCCTATTATGGTGGTGCACAACATTCACATGATTATTATTAGTCACTTTTTATTGTTTTTCTCCTGTTATTATCTATACATACTCTGTATTCTCTGCAAGGAATATTTGTTTTTTTTGCTGTACTATGTTGAAAATGCATAAATAAAAAAAAAAGAAATGGTTTTGAATAGAGGAAAGTTAGCTGTGATTGGAGCTCAGATAAGTAGTGGCCATTTCTCCTTAATTTTGTTGTTTTGATTTGGATTCATGAGTGTTTAATGGAGGATGTGACTAGGAGATAAAGAGAGGTTGATGTGAAGGGGTAATGTCATAGCATGAACGTCCTGAGTGGCGTCAGCAGTGAGTTTGCTATCCACATGAAAAATCCCCATAAGTTCTGAGACCCATTTTTCTCCTTTTTCCCTCTTTTTCTTTAAGCTGCTGTAAAATGTGGTGAGTTTAGTAGAGTGTTACATTGTTTTCTACATTGCACAACTGTTAAAGCCATGCAATGCCTGTGACTCTCAAGCTGACAACTGCCCTTGCCTTCTTTGCCAATGGAAGCTTCCAGCA
Source organism: Ichthyophis bannanicus (assembly GCA_033557465.1). Taxonomy (NCBI): domain Eukaryota; kingdom Metazoa; phylum Chordata; class Amphibia; order Gymnophiona; family Ichthyophiidae; genus Ichthyophis; species Ichthyophis bannanicus. Next base: position 418,354,455 of record CM066033.1, read on the forward strand.
GTTGGTGGGGGCAACCATGAGTATCATGCAGTCAGCAACATCACATTGCATTGGGTCATTTATAACTGTTCTCCTCAGACGGCTTCATAATTATATGTGCTTCCCAGCAACACCAGAGATCAGGCAGAGGACCATGCAGGCTTTTCACTGGATAGCATCCTTCCCATTGGTCCTGGGAGCAATTGATGGCACCAATGTGGGCCTCATACCCCCTGGCCATTATGAGAGGACATACCACAACAAGGACCTATACCACTCAGTAAAATGCAGGTTGTCATTGATGCCCAAATGTGCAGTACAGACATCAGTGCGGTTTACAATGAACATAAGAGTTGCACATCTCAATTTCGTGATTTGTGCTTACAGTGAAACAGGTATAATAACTTGGGTATACATTAAACAGGAAAATTAAACTTGGCTATGCATTAAGCAGGTATAACAGGTAAAATAGGGTATAAATAACCAGTCCCTTAACAAGGAGACACGATGAATAAATACAGTCTACTTTATGCAACAATATAATGAGTTATGCGGCACTGCATAAGTTTCTCATGGTGGTTGGAGGGGAAGGTGTGATTGCGAGTGATCAGTCTGGGAATGTGACGTGCATGAGTTTGAGGTGCTGCATTGAGATGTGAGAGTGGGTGAGTGTGGGGAGAAGACTGCATCATCGTAGTGATGAAGAAAGAGGTGTCATTTCAGTGCCTTCCTAAATTGGGAGAGTTCACTGATGGTTCTGATAGTTGCTGGTAGTGCGTTCCAGCAGGATGGAGCAAAGAAGGAGAAGGCTCTGGATCTAGTGAATTGAGAACACTTCGTGCTTGCCTTAGGTAATATGAGAGTATTTGCGGCATTCGATCTCCTTGCTCGATTGGGAGGTGTGATTGAAATTAGATCAGTAATGGCAGTAGCAGGGTATTTATTGATGGCTTTATCGGTCATAATTAGGATCTTGAATGAGATCCTGGCTTGTATGGGTAGCCAGTGCAATTGTTTTAGTATTGGAGTAATATGAGAACTTCTTGAGGCTCTATGAAGGATTCTTGCAGCTGAATTCATTGCAAGTTGTAAGGGGTTAGTCGTGCACTTAGGTAGACCATACAAGATCGCATTGGCATAGTCAAAGTGAGGCATTATTAGGGCCTGAAAGACAGTTCGGAAGTCATCAGGTTCTAACAGTTGACGCAAATTGCGGAGGGTCCGGATTTTATGGTACACCGACTTTGTTATGTTTTTGATATGAGCCTTCATATTAAGTTGCTGATCAAGCGTTACACTTAGGTATCTTACTGTAGTCTTGCATATGATCTCTGCGTTGCGAACCTTGATAGACAGGGGTGGAGTAAAAGCCGGATTCCTGGTTACGAAGAGGGCTTCTGTCTTTTTGAAATTTAACTTAAGCATTTGTGCATTTAGCCAGTCTGTGACAGCGTCAAAGCATCTGATAAGTGAGGATAGTTCAAGATGTTCTGTCAAAATTGGCATGTACATCAAGACGTCGTCAGCATAGACCAGGCAGTTGATATTAAATGATTGGATGAGATCACAAATGGGTTGCATATAGACATTGAATAGCAAGGCGGATAGAGATGAGCCCTGTGGAACACCTTTAGTTTGGGGGAAGGAATCGGAGTTGGAGGGGCCAGAACGGACATGTTGCCAGCGATCAGTGAGGTATGAAGCGCACCATGACAAAGCTGAAGCTTGAACTCCCTTCTCTCTGAGGCGTAGCAGGAGAACTTCGTGGTCTACGGTGTCGAATGCGGCAGCAATGTCCATGAAGATCAGTGCAAAGCCTTGTCTGATGTTATCGAGACCTAAGGTTATGTTGTTGAATAAGGTTGTGAGTAATGTTTCAACACCATGTGCTTCGCGAAATCCATGCTGGCAGGGATGCAGGGGTGCATTAGTATCTATGTGATCTTGTAATTGGCGTTGGGTAATCTTTTCAATGATTTTTGATAGGAGAGGTATGCTGGAGATAGGCCTGTAGGATTCCATCATCGAAGGGTCCAACTTACTGTTTTTTAGGAGTGGTCTGATAGCCGTTTCAGGCTTCGAGGAAATGTTCCAGTAGAGAACGATACATCAATCAATTTGGATAGGAATGGGCTGAGCTCGGCACGCAGGGCCTTTATCCAGGGAGCTGGACACGGATCGGAGGGTGCTGTTGTAGTGTTTATGTTTAGGATAGTGTCTTGAATGACTCTGTCAGATGGAGTAGAAAATGATGTGATAGTGTGTTGGGACCCACTCAAGAAATGACCAAGAGGAGGTTGTGGGATGGAGAAAGGTAGGCTGGCTGGTATGGGGGGCTTAGCAGTGTGGGCAAGCTGATTACTTTTCTTACGCAAGTAATAAGCATATTCTTGTGAGTCATATTCTTGAACTGTACTTTGGAGCACACCAGTTCGAAGGCCCAAGATGGGGTCAATGTAGGGGAGCACTATCATCCATTGGTGGATTGCTGCAGATTCAGTGGTGCATACACCAGTAGGGGAGGCAGTGCATGTGTTAAAAGACCCTCTCTGACTGACATATGCCAGTGTGCTTGGGCAACACTGCCCCATAATCTGACTCACACCATAACCATAAAGAAGGCCCACCTGTCATTTACACCACACAGCCTACCAATTGCAAGCAATCACTGCCTATGTAACAGAGCCAGACCAAATACAGATGTATGGCAATAAGACCAATTTTTATGTATGAAATGCTGTTTGAAAAAGGAGGATCAGGTAGCATATCACAGAAGTGCATATACAACATGTATCAAACCATATATTTACATCCTCCACCCATGCCTCCCCCCCAGCAATGGCCACAACCCCTTCCCTCAGCATATTCCCCCCTACAACCCACTCTTCCCCCTCCCTTTGAAGCATTCTCCTCCCACCACCAACCCTTCCACCACTCCTCTCCCCAAGGCCTCCGTCCCTCCTTCTGCCAATACAACAAGCTGTAGAGTCAGATTGGTTATTTACAAGATGTGATGCCCCTGATGGCCTGGGTTGTGGGACCTTGCAGGGCAATATGCAGTCCCCTCCATATCACTGCTCCCTATTGACTAGTGGATCACTTTTGAGGACCAGTCCTGGGTTGTGGGCTTGAAGATCATTAACTCTTGGCCTGGCTACTTTCATGCACCTCCCCCACCCATCACCTGGCATCCATGGCTTACTCACCTGCACAGATGCAGTTGGATGGTCCTCCAGATGGGTGTGGCCTACTGAAGATTGGCCCTGAAGTGGCCACTGGGGTACAGCACTCCCCTCCCACCTCAGAACCATGCATGCTAGGGCCTCTGTCTCCTCCATACTAAAGTTTTTCTGCCATCTCCTACTTGCCATTTTGTCAGTAACGGCTCCTGGGAAGGGTGAGGGGAGGGGGCCCTACTCCTGGAATGTGCCAATGGAAAAGTTAGCACTGCTCACTCAAGCACTGCGACACAGGTCTTTTGGTACCCATGTTTGCAGTGAAGGGAGCTATTACACGTGTATTGCCATGCATATTCCACGCTACCTGGTTTTCACACCGATAACCACATATCTGTCAACTTCCCGCAGAGGTGGGCATTTGCATAATACAATGGTAATCTGCCATAACCCCATATGTGAGCATTTCCCCCTTTCACATGCATTGCATGGGGTTCATCCAATATGAGCACCGGCTGTTGGTCGCATACATGGGTTGTGCGTCGCTGGCTATACATTCATGCACCCTCATTTTCACTACTTGCATGTGTTTAAACCACATTGCTCATGATTCATGCCTTTCTTTGACTATGTTTTTTAAGGCACATTCCAGCGCTTTTCCCATCCTTCTGAATATAAGGCCCTATATGACCTATCTAGTCTGCCATTCCATATCAATTACTATAGTCCCTTTTCTTCTTTTATAAATCTTCTGTGTTTGTCCCATACTTTCTTGAATTCAGATCTTAATGAGCAAGGCTGTGTACAGTTACTGTATTGCAATTCTCTCACTTCAAATCTTTTATTGCCATCATACTTCAAATTGTTGCAGATTGTTTATGTCAATCCTTATGCATTGATTAGATGAGGTACAAATGTAGTAGAACCTAGAACATAGTATATGGTAATCTCCAAAAGCCAGGAAAGAATATCTGCAGCAGAAGACCTACACCAACTAAAACATCAATACTTTACTGTGAGGACCTGCTGACTGTGAAATTTTCAAATTAGCTGTAGATTTGCTAGTAGCAACCCCTGTGAGGTATATAGCTATAACAATGAACACAATTACAACAGAAGGAAGGGCATAAGGACAGGTGAGTCTGATCCTGTAGCCTTATGAAGTCATAAGGAAGGCATTGTCTTTGCACAAAGAATTGGAAGTGTGCACATACCAGATAAAACTTGCTAAATACAATGGTGGCCTTTTAAAGGCGACAGCATTTAGCTCTCTGCTATCTTCAGATAGTGATTATCTTGAATCTTCTTTTTGACAGGTGAAGATTTGCTGGATTATGAACAGTCAGAGATCGGTGAGGCTTACTGAAAGGCAGTTCCCACGACAGAAAAACATGAGCATGGAGATAATACAGGCCATGTTATAAAAAGCCTGCAAGGAGAGTCAAGATGCTGTTATCCATACAGCCACTCTCAGCTAGTTCTCTGCTTGCAGCATTTTCAACTGTTCATACCTTAGTGAAATGCAGGACTTATCCTGAATAATTCACTAGAATTCTGCAGCTGTAAAAATTTCTCTGATGCATTCTTTTTCTATGCACTCAGCTGAGTCAGACCTTTTTGACCAGTGAATATTTCTTGCATACAGGGAATTTATGCACTAGAAAATGCTAAATCAGCTTGGGGACAGAGTCTGACTAAGCCAACCTTTTTCAGTGCATAAATCTGTTCTATTCAGGGCACATGTATCTGTCAAAGATGTTGAATCATCTTCCATATTTTTTATTTTAAATATTTCTCTAGACTCTCCTAAAGCAGTTTGTTGCTCAGCAATCCCATTAGGTAGATTTTTGGAAACCAAACCTTGGAATGGAAGGTTTGTAAATCATCTCTTAAATTCTACAGGATGAGCAGACAAATACAGTATATATCTTTGCGATTTTACTTCTAAGAACTGTTTTTTGCAAGCAACCCTCTGACCAAAATATACTAATTGGTACTATGACACCTGCCTAACTTTTAAATCCTACTGACATCTAAGAATAGAACTCATATTACAGTGGGAGTGAGAGAAAATAAAAAGAAAAAAAAGAAAAAGGGCAAAAGCAAAAAATGAACAAAGAGAAAAAGTGATAGTAGAAAAGAAGAAAGAAAAGGAGAGAGAAAGAGGAGAAGGATTTGAGATCAGGATAGAAAGGAACAAGGACAAACTAGATCAGGAGGTACAAGAAAATTCAATAAAGATGTAGGGAAGAGGAAAGCAAGCTGGGGAAAGAGCAAGAAGAAAGAGAGAAGGCAAAGAAAAAAAGCAAAAACGCAGAGAAAGAGAGAGAGGGAGAAAAACAAAGCTGAAGTTAAGAGAGAAGGACATGAGCCAAAATGGGAGGAGAGAGACTGAGATAGATGGGAACGGTCAAGGGAAGGAAAGCTTATAGGGGTAAAGAAAAAGTGTGCAAAGATCTGGCTAGCACAATAGCCGATTGTACTGCTAGACAACTGGCAGTCATGATGACCCTGCAAGCTGCTGGAGCCATCACTCCGATTCCAATAAAACACACTAACACTATCCATTGGGTTTTCATGGCAAGATACAGAAGTAGATTGCCACGCTTTTCCTCTGCGCAGTTTAAGTTTAGTGTTGTTGCCATTGTCACAGAAATGTGATCCTCCACTGCCAACACTGTCCCATCTGCTGCTGCCCAGATGGGTGGTTTGTCTTACTCTGGCACCTCAGCTAAGACCTGTCCATCTTGGGAGACCCTGCCAGTAGTTAAACTACCGATAGCTTAGCCCTCAGCATCACTGATGCACGCAAGCCCTCACAGCACGACAAGCTACAAACCAAGTGAGGGTGGTCAAGAATGAAATGAATCATGTACAACTTGATCTGTTGGGAGTCAGCGAACTAAAATGGTCTGGCATCGGGCACTTTGCATCAGATGATCATATGGTCTACTGTGCTGGAAATAAAAGACAAAGAAGAAATGGTGTTGAATTTATAATAAAGAAGAAACTTGCAAGAACTGTAATGAAATACAGTCCAGTCAGTGAACGCTTAATCTCTATTCATCTATGAGAAATGCCTATCAACACAACTATAATTCAAGTATATGCCCCAACAACAACTGCAGAAGAGGATGAAATTGATGAGTTCTATGAACAAGTACAAGCTGAAATTGACAAAACATGGAAAGAGGATATCCTGATAGTCATGGGTGACTGGAATGCAAAAGTTGGCAACAAAGAAGACAACAAAGTGGTTGTAAAATATGGACTTGGCAACAGAAATGAAGCTAGAGAAAGACTGATAGAATTCTGCAAGACCAACGATCTATTCATCTCAAACACCTTCTTCCAGCAACACAAGCAGCGACTGTACACATGGACTTCACCCAATGGGCTGTATAAAAATCAAATTGACTACATCTGTGGAAGTCAACGATGGAAAAGCTCTATAACATCAACAAAGACAAAACCTGGAGCTGACTGTGGTACGGATCACCAACTACTAGTATGCAAACTCAAGCTAAAGTTGAACAAGAGCAAGCCATTCAAGAATGTAACAAAATATGACCTTGAGAATATACCACTGGAATTTAAAGACTGCCTACAAAATCAATTTGCTGATTTAGATAGAAAATGATAGAGCTCCAGAAAAGTTATGGAATGACATCTATAAAGTTGTGTTGGAAGAAAGCGAGAAAAAAGGTGAAAAAGCAAGGACAGCCAAAATGGATGATGGAAGAAACTCTGAAACTTGCACAGAAACACAGAGAAGCTAAACCCAGAGGAGAAAGAAAGACAAATGCAATACTCAGAGATTTCCAATATGCAGCAAGACACATGCAAGGAAATAGAAGCAGAAACTATTAGAGGAAGAACATGATTGATAGTTAAAGAAAAAATTCCAGCCTCTAATTGGAATGTTACAAGCTGCTCAAGGTTCTACGTTGAATGATGCTGAGAAGATCAAGAAAAGGTAGAAAGAATATACAGAGTTTTTATATGATGAAGATCAAGTGGACCAACAGCTATTTCAACCTGTACCTTATGATCCAAAACCATTGGTGATGAAAGAAGAAGTCAAAGCAGCATTGAAAGCCTTATCAAAGACCAAAGCACCAGGCATTGATGGCATTCCCATAGAAGTATTACAGTAATTTAATGCATCTGTTACCATACTTACAAGGCTCTGCCAAGACATTTGGTAGACAACATCATGACCAACTGACTGGAAAAGATCTGTGTTTATACCAATACTAAAGAAAGGTGATCCAACTGACTGTGGAAATTATCACACAATCATTCTGATCCCACATGCCAGCAAGATTCTACTGAAGATTATTCAACAGAGACTACAACCATACCTGGAACATAACTACCTGAAGTGCAAGCAGGGTTCAGGAAAGGGCAAGGAACAAGAGACATCATCGCGGATGTGAGATTGATCCTTGAAAAGACTAAAGAATACCAAAAGAATATTTATTTGTGCTTTATCACCTACAGCAAGGTTTTTGACTGTGTAAACCATGAGAAACCATGGGCCACATTAAGAAGCATGGGTATATCAGAACACCTGACCGTTCTCTTGCAAAATCTATACATTGATCAAGAAGCAACACTTCGAACAGAACAAGCAGAAACAGAATGGTTTAAAATAAGCAAAGGTGTACGAAAAGGCTGCATACGTTCCCCCTGCCTGTTTAATTTATATGCAGAACAAATCATCAGATAAGCAGAATTGTATGAAGACAGAGGTGTGAAGATTGGTGGAAGACTCATCGACAACCTTCGCTATGCTGATACTACATTACTTCACTCAAAAAAATCCCTTCACCGGAGATGCTTGAAATACACCAAAAAAATCCCCTGTATAGCCCCCCGTAAACATCAATTTTTTCTTTTGTCGGACCCCAATGAGGGAGGTTTAGATGGATTGCTAAACCACACCCGTCAGAAAGGGTCCATTTTAATCACACCATTCTCATGGACAAAAGAAAAAATTGATGTTTACGGGAGGCTATACAGGGGATTTTTTTGGGGATACTACATTACTGGCTGAAAGTGAAGATGATCTGAAACATTTGCTTCTCACGATCAAGGAACATTGTCTTCTTTACATTAAGATGTAGGCCCATTTTAAGACTAAGATCATGACAACAGTCAAAATCAATAAGTTCATCGTTGAAGGAGAAGAAATTGAAATCATGGACAGCTTTAACCTACTTGGATCAACTATCAATAAAGAAGCAACAAGCAGTCAAGAAATTTTACGATGCATTTATTTATATTTATTTATTTATTAACATTTTTTATATACCGCACTATTCATTATCAGCGCGGTTTACATGGAACAAGAAACCTCAGACAAGTTACATTTATCTGGTCATTACAGTTAACAGGAAAATCAACTTGGATAACAGGAGCAACTATTTACAGAACAACTATTTACATAACAGTGTCATAGTGTCTGAAAAGCGTACTGTTAATCTGGTGAAGTAGTGTAATGTGCTGTTGAGACAGGAAAGTTTACGTGGTTGGAATGTAGTTATTGATATTTGGGTATGACAGTGTTTCTTTGTTCCCTGGGAAGTACTTGAGGAAAAGGTGATGTTTCAGGGCCTTCCTGAACTGGCTGAGATCAGAGATGGCCCTAATGTGTGATGGAAGGGTGTTCCAAAGTTTTGGGGCACATAGACTGAAGGCTCTGCTCGATGTTGTGGAGTTGTATCTTATGACCTCCTTTGGTACGATTAGCATATTTAGTTCCGTGGTTCTTCTTAGTCTGTTGGGTATGATTGGTTGTATCATCTCCGATAATGAAGTGGAGGCGAGACCTTTGTACGCTTTAAAGGCCAGGAGCAGTGTCTTGAAAGTGATTCTCGCTTGAATAGGAAGCCAGTGTAATTGTTTTAGAAGGGGTGTTACATGGTCTCTTTTGGATACTCCAAAAAGCACTCTCGCTGCACTGTTCAAGGCGAGTTGAAGAGGATTTAAGGTAGATTGAGGAAGCCCTTGTAGTATGGAGTTTGCATAATCGAAATGGGGAATGATTAGAGCCTGGTAAACAGTACGGAAATCGTCTGGATCAATCAGTAGGCGAAGATGTCTGAGGGAGCGGATCTTGAAGTAAATTGCTCTTACTGTGTTGGATATGTGAGTCTTCATGTCAAGGTTTTGATCAAGAGTCACTCCTAGGTATCGGATATGGGGTTTTACTTGCAGCTTGGCATCTTGAACCTCCAAGCATGTAGGTGGAATGAAGTTCGAGTTCCTTGAGATAAAGAGAACCTCCGTTTTTTTATGTTGGATTCTGAGATTTTGTGTCAGTAGCCAGTTTGATATGGCGTTGAAACAGTTGGTTAAGGGAGTGAGGTCCATCTTATCTATGCAGATCGGCATGTATAATAACACGTCATCAGCATATATCATACAATTGACATTAAAAGATCTGATGATGTTACATATAGATTGCATGTATATGTTAAATAGTAATGATGATAGAGAGGATCCTTGAGGGACCCCTTGTCCTTGATGAAACGGATCTGATATTGCCCCATTGCCCTTGGCAGAATGGCTTGGAAAGACATAGACAAGATTCTCAAGAGCAGAGATGTCTCTCTCCATACAAAGATTCAACTCATTCAAGCCATGGTATTTTCAGTAACATCATATGAATGTGAAAGCTGGATAGTGAAAAACATAGACAGGAAGAAAATTGATGCCTTTGAATTATGGTGCTGGCGGTAAATACTGTGTATACCATTGACTGCCCAAAGAACAAACCAGTCAGTACTAGAGGAGATCAAACCTAAGCTTTCTTTAGAAGCTCAGATGACAAGACTTCGACTTTCATACTTTGGGCACATCATGCAAAGAGAGAGATCATTAGAGAAAGAAATCATGCTTGGCAAGATAGAAGATCAACGCAGCAGCTACAGGTACCTGTCTGTCAACAATGAGCCACCTGACTGAAGACCAAACACAATTTAGGACAACTATCCAGAGGGTTGCCATGAGTCGACACCAACTCAACGGCACTCAACAACAACTATAACAACACTGAGGAGAGCAGTACTGTAACACCTCACTGTGGATGTTAAAGCCCAACCAGATATATTTTTTTAATGAAAGCAGGATTAGAGAAGGGAAACAAAAAGAGAATGGAACCCAGTTAAGAACAAGGGATGAAAGGATGGGTTACAGGAAGGTAGAAGAAAAAGTAACAGGGGGTTATTAAAGAAGGGAAGGCACGGCACATAACCACCAAAAATATATCGGGGAGTGCTTCATGTGAAAGTTTGAGGTACATTGCACTGGACTTTAATCATGTGGAGGGTTATTTTATAACAGGGCACCATGGGGAAGTAGCTACAGAGGTGCCTACATAGGCACTATTTGATAAAGGCAAGTAGGCACACCCAGTACTTGAGACTGGCATATGTGACAAAGAGCACATTTTGAATGCAGGTATAAAACTTCATGTATACTGTCTTCCTGTGCAGGCATAGATCAAGGCATTTTATAATCTGCAAATGTACATGAAAACTCTACTCATGCGTTGCCCAGACTGTTCTCCCAATTATGTCTACTGTTAAAGCGCATATTTGTACATCAGCCACTATTTCATAAGAGGTCATTTACGCATACATTCTGTGGCGGAAAGTTATGGAAACTCACCTAGATTGAGAGGGCAAGAAGGTGCCTATTTGCAGTCTAATTTATAATGACACACAAGCATCTACAGAATGTGCCTTTATAAAATATTAGCACAAATTCTGTAGAAATCACAGATAAAACTGACCCAGCTCAAGATGTTTTCAGGTTTTATATTGCAAATACATAGGAAATGAGCCAGACTAAAGAGTCAGAATGCTAGGAATCATAAGGAAAGGAATGGAGAATAAAACAAAGGATATTATAATGCCCCTGTATCATTCCATGGTGCGACCGCACCTTGAATATTGTATGCAATTCTGGTCGCCGTATCTTAAAAAGGATATAGCGTTATTAGAAAAGGTACAGAGAAGAGCCACCAAAATGGTAAAGGGAATGGAAGGATACCCCTATGAGGAGAGACTTAAAAGGTTAGGACTCTTCAATCTGGAAAAGAGACAGCTGAGGGGAGATATGATTGAGCTCTATAAATTAATGAACGGAGTAGAGCAGGTAAATGTAGATTGGTTATTTACACAATCAAAAAGTAGAAAGACTACAGGACACACAATGAAATTACAATGCAACTCATTTAAGACTAATAAGAGAAAATAATTTTTAACTCAATGCCGAGGATGTAGTAAAAGCCGTTAGTGTAGCTGGGTTTAAGAAATGTTTGGACAAGTTTCTGGAGGAAAGGTCCATAAATTATTATTAAAAAAGACCCAAGAAATAAACTGCTTGCCATAATACAAGCATTGTGGAACCTGTGTCTTTTTGAGAACCTGCCAGGTACTTGTGACCTGGATTGGCTACTAATGGAAACAGGATACTAGGCTTGATGGACCTTGGTCTGACCCAGTGTGGCAGGCATGTCCAACAGGTAGATTGCGATCTACCTGTAGATCGCGGAGGGGTCAGAGGTAGATTGCCAGGCCCACTTGGCTCCATCTCTCCAGCAGCTCGCCCCATCGCTAGGAGAGAGCTCGTGCCGTAAGGTTGTCTGCCAAGAGCTTGCCGCCGCTGATGATCCTTTGCCTGTCTTTTTTCCCTGCCTGCAGTAATCTTGCCTGCGGGTGTATTGGGGGGCGCTTGTTGTTTTCGCGACAATAGTTTGTGGGTACCCCAGGGGGCTGCCACCCGCCCCCCCGTGACGAGATGCCACAGGCCTGGCGTCATACCTGGTCTTCTGCCTCTCAGAATCACCCATTCCTGCCCCCACCCCAACACCCTTTAGAAGTGTGTTATATACCGAGCGATATCCATTTGCCCGGGCTTTACCTGAATACACTTACCGTATTAGTTCTGTCGTGTGCTGGTCGTTGGTCGCTTTATAGTTCGCTTTCATTAAACATTTTCGGGAAGACACAACAAAGTGTCAAGAATTTGGTGATTTTGGCGGGCTTTTCCAATTTTGTTCTAACTTGCCTATGCCTTGCCTTCGAATTGGTTCAAACCACTGTGACTTTTGCTTGCCTCTGCAATTTTATTTTGCCTAGCCTTTGCATTGATTCTACACTGCAATTTTATTTCACCTTGCCTTTGCATTGATTCTACACTGTGTGCAGAATTTCTTAAAGCGCGTGTGGTGGTATTTGAACTTGCTTGGCGGTATTTTATTTTATCTGGTTTGCTGGACAGGTGTTTGAGTTTTTTTGATGATTGTTTGGTGGTATTTGATTATCGGTGCCAGTATGATGAATTCTTATTTTTACTTTTAGAACTGCATGTCTGGTTTTGGCCATGTGTGGAGACTCTGTGCGGGACCTCATTTGCATAAGTGGCCTTATTTGCATAAATATTTGCATAATGTTACCATACACTAACTTTTAGTAAACATGTCTCTTAATGAATGTATGGATAAAGAAGGACTAAAAGATTTCTACATTACTTATAATTCAGTGCCAACCGCCAGGCACATTAGGAACTACTACAAACACTGCCCATTTAGAACCTATAGCAAACCCGCCATATCGTAACAGCACTACCAGGACTCACAAAGTACCAGACCCTACCTATCAAAAGGCAACACTGCAAATATTAAACAAATACATTTTAGAGAACAACAATACATGACCTACTGGGGAAAGAGAACAAGTGGCAATGTCAAATTGGAAGTACATAAACAGAATACCTCAGCTCTGTTACACATGTAGAACATAGACCATCACCAAACAAGGAATCACAATTTAGAAACAGGAAGGCAATAATTAAACTGGGAACCCCAAAAGCCAAACTTGGAATGCACAACACTGTAGAAATAAAACTATAAATTAATTTGCTCTTGTACTAAACAAAGTGCAGACGTTAATGATGCACATTTCCCAGAGCTGACATATTCCAGTTAATAAATTCAAAATAAAGAGATATTTTCCTACCTTTTGTGCATTTTTTTTTTCAATTGCAATTTCTCCAGCCACTTTCTTCTGGTTTCTTCGTGTCTTCTGTTAACTCTCCATCGTCTGCTGTCCATTTGTCCTTTCTTCTCTCTTCTAGTTTTTTTTTTTTCCATTCTCTCTCTCTACATCTGCTTTAACATACTAATCTTTCTCCTTTTACTCTTTTCTCATTCCTATTTCATCCACTCAAATTTTACCCCTCCATCCTCAATCCCCACTTACTCTCCCAATACCCGCCCAATTGTAGATTTTTCATCCCTCCCACACAAAATATTTTTCCCCTCTCAATTTCACTCTCCCAGCCCCATCCCATTCTAATCCTCCCCCAACATCAGCTCCCTTCTAGTTCCAGTCTCACCCAGCATCTGCCCCCTTCTAGTCACTGCATCAGCCCATTTCCAGTCCTAGCCCCCATCAGCCCATTTCCAGTCCTAGCTCCCCATCCATTTCCAGTCCTATCCGTCCCTCCATCAGCTCATTTCTAATCCCAGCCCCCATCAGCCCATTTCTAGTCCTTTCCTAGCCCCACCATCAGCCCATGTCAAATCCTAGCTCCCCTCCACTCAGCCCAATTCCAATCCAAGCCCCCCATGAGCCTACTTCTAGTTCTAGCCCCTACATGAATCCATGTCAATCCAAGCCCCCACCACAGCCCATTTCCAATCTTAGCTCCCCCAACAGCCCATTTCCAGTCCTATCCTAGCTGCTCCATCAGCCCATTTCCTGTCCTAACTCCATCCCCTCACAGCCCATTTCCATTCCAAGCCCCCCTCCCCATCAGCTATTTGCAGTTCAAGCCCCCCTTCCACTTAGCCCATTTCCATTCCAAGTCCCCGTCCCCATCAGCTATTTGTAGTTCAAGTCTCCCCTTCCACTCAGCCCATTTCCAGTCCTAGCAACCTCCCCAACCCATTACCAGTCCTAGCCCCCCATCAACCCATTTCCGGTCCTAACCTCCCATCACCCCATTTTCAGTTTAAGCCCCCCCCCCATAGACCATTACCAGTCCTAACCCCCCATCAGCCCACTTCCAGTCCTAGCCCCATCAGCCTATTTCCAATCTTAGCCCCCCCATAGCCCATTACCAGTCCTAACCCCCCATCAGCGCACAGCCCATTACCAGTCCTAACCTCATCAGCCCACCTCCAGTGCTAACCCCCCCATCAGCCCATTTTCAGTCCTAACCCCCCCATCAGCCCACAGCCCATTACGAGTCCTATCCCCCCTCCCCCCCATCGGCCCAGGGAAAATTAAAAAAAAAAAGCTGGCTGCTGCCGCTGCCACAGCAGCCACACCCTACCTATTGAGTGAATCTAAAATGACCGATACTTCTCTATATTTTTATTTGTTCTATTTTTTTGTCGGAAGTTTTTGCCATGAGAGATTACTCCCTCCCGAAGCGTAACTTCCCTTTTAATCACTTTTATGGTAATATAATCACCGTATAAAATGCTGTGAGGTAATCGCAATCAAATATAATGCTACATCACAGTCACTATCCCACAGATCTTAACGAACACAGCACTGCGTTTAGAGCCACACTCTCTTTTCCGGCCCTGTCTCAACGCTTAAAAATCTGCTATCTCTTGTACTCATCTGATTAATGTATCCAGCCTTTGGAGTTTCAGTTTTCTGCCTTTTCTCCGAAAATTTCTTGTTCTTTCAGTTCATTATAGAGAGAAATGATGCAGTTCATCTCCCATTCAGACTGGGCACTCCCGTTGTTTCAGTCGCACTTGCTGATCAAATTCAAAAGGAACAGCGAAAAGTTCTTAAATCCTCTATCAGCCCACTACTGTGACCTCATAATAGACTCATCCAATCCAATTCTAAGTTCAGCCTCTTCGGTTCTAAAGAGCCAATCCGAAAAATCCAGCTCTGTTCCAGCCATTGAAGACGTTGCTCTCTATCCCCTCCTCTAGGATTTTCAGGAACATGATCTATGATTCGCCATTGAAAATCTGAAAATGAATGATTAAAATCCATACAATGTTGAACTACAGGGGCCGAACTTACTGCATTTCGTATTCGTGAGGCATGCTCCTGTAAACGAAGTTTTACTTTTCGAATAGTCCGTCCAACATATACCTTTATACAGGGGCAAACCAATATATAAGCAGCATAAGTTGTAGAACAGGTAGTTAACCACTTAGATGTCTGCTTTATAGTGGAATTAGGAATGGACCATTCCATACCTTCTATGGTCCGCTGACAGAGGTCACAAGATAGACCCTTAGAGCATGCAAAATGACCTCTTGGGGAATCTTCTGGAATTCGCCACAGCAGCAGCAGCAGAATCGACTGTCCCGCGGGGCCCCCCCTGCCCGGCTGAGCTCTCCCTGCCCGGCTGAGCCTCTCCGCGACGGCTTTAAGATCTGCGAAGGGAGAGTGTCTCACTTTCTCCCTCATGGCTCTGTTAAGCCCGCAGGGGCTGATGGAAAATTTCCCATCAGCCCCTGCAGTCTTAACAGAGCCGCGAGGAGACTCTCTCCCTTCGCGGATCTGAAAGCCGTCACAGAGAGGTTCAGCCGGGCAGGGAGGGATCAGATGGACAGGGGGGGCCTCGCGGGACAGTCGATTCTGCCGCAGCGGCAGCAGCAGCCAGCTTTTTTGTTTTTTTATTTAATTTATTTTTAAAGCAGAATGTTCTTTGCGTGGGGCACCCTGAAATGTGGGGCCCTGTGCAAAAAACATTCTTGCTCAATGGACGGGCTGGCCCTGGTTTTGGCACATCATCCAGAGATCTTCAGTTCCTGTTGATCTTTAATACTTTGGGACAGTGACAGTTTTGGACCAGATTCAGCCAGTGTTTATACTAACTTGATTTGGCCTTGTTACATCCAGCTACCCCAGTATAATGAAGATGAGTGTTCCAAAGAAGAGCAAAACCTCCCACTTTTATGATGAATGGGAAATGGACTACTTCTTCATCATGGTGAAAGACAAGTGTTGTTGTCTAATTTGTAACGCCCCAGAATCCTCGCCCAAGAAGAGTAATCTGGAATGTCATTATAAGGCTCTACATAGCAATAAGTTTGATGCTGATTTTCCACCCAAAAGTGAAATTCGCAAACTGAAGCTCAAAGAACTTAAATCGAAATTGGCAACAGTTGATGGTGAAGCCAAGGTCACATTTGGTCAATGCAACCATAGCATCCTTCAAGGCCAGCAACCTGATCGCAAAGAAATGCAAACCTTTCACTGCAGGGGAATTTGCAAAAGATTGTTTTCTTGAAGCAACTGACAATCTTTTTGAAGGATTTAAAAATAAGAGAGATCATAGCTGCTATTCAAGATGTACAATTGTCAAGAAACACCGTCGTGCGGCAAATAGAAAAGATGTGTGGAGACACAACTGAACAATTGTTGGAGGATGTTTCAAATTGTGTTGCTTTCTCACTCCAACTGGATGAATCTACAGACATAAGAGACATAGCCCAGTTTATAGTCTTTATCCGAATGGTTTTTGAAGACTTCAGCGTTAAAGAAGAACTACTTGGAATGATTTCTTTAAAAGGGAGAACTACCGGTCAGGAAATATTCAGTTCTTTCCATTCTTTTGTGACAAAATGTAATCTTCCATTGCATAGACTTGTTTCCATCACTACTGATGGAGCAAGAGCAATGACAGGCAGTGGCGTAGCGTGAGTTGTCAGCACCCGGGGCAAGGCAAGTAATTTGCGCCCCCTAACCCGGACCCGATCACAGCAGTCAGCAGGCTCTCTCTTTGCACCCACCGCACCGCACGCCTGGCACCCCCCCCCCCTCCACAGTGGGCGGCGACCCGGCGGCTCGGATCGGATTAGGGTTGCCAACTTTTTCACCGAGAAAAACCCGACACCTGTGGCTCGCCATGCTCCACCCATTCTCCGCCCCTAGTCCCACCCCTGCCCCACCCCCAGCCCCACCCACAAAAATTACCGAGGATACGTGTAGGCTAACTTCCTTGGTCAGATAATAATTAAACTGGGAACCCCAAAATCCAAACATGAAATGTACAACACTGGAGAAATAAAACTATAAAGTAATTTCCTCTTGCACTAAACAAAAACGCAAAGATGTTAGCAATACACACTTCCCAGACCAGACATATTCCAGTTAATAAATTCAAAATAAAAAGTATTTTTCTACCTTCTGTTTGGGCGTTTTATTTTTCAGTTGCAATTGCTCCAGTCACTTTCTTCTGGTTTCTTCGTGTCTTCTGCGAGCTATCCATTTGTCCTTTCTTCTCTTTTAGATGTTTTCCATTCTCTCTCTATTTCTGCTTTAACATACTGATTGTTTCCCTTTTGCTCTTTCCCCCAATTCTTTCCTTATTCCTTTATCATCCGTTTAAATTTCACCCTTCCATTCTCAAGCCCCTCTTACTCTCCCAATACCGGCCCATCATAGACTTTTCTTCCACACAAAATATTTTTTCCCCTCTCCATTCTCATTCCCCATCCATTCTAGTCCTCCCCCCAAATCAATTCCCTTATAGTTCTAGGCCCACCCAGCATCCACTCCCTTCTAGTCCCATTCTCCCATGCCCCACATCAGCCCATTTCCAGTCCTATTCCAGCTCTTCATCAGCCCATTTCCAGTGCTAGCCCTCACATCACAGGCCATTTCCAGTCCTAGCCCTCCCCCCCCAATCACAGCCCATTACCAGTCCAAGTCCCCCATCACAGCCTATTTCCAGTCAGAGGCCCCCCCCCCACCATCACAGCCCATTTTCAGTCCGAGTCCCCCCGCACCATCACAGCCCATTTGCAGTCCTAGCCCCCCTAATCACAGCCTATTTCCAGTCCAAGATCCCCCTTCCTCCACCATAGCCCATTTCCAGTCCAAGTTCCCCCCCCCCCATAGCCCTTTTCCAGTCCAGGTCCCCTCCACCCCCATCACAACCCATTTCCAGTCCATGTCCCCCCCCCCCATAACCCTTTTACAGTCCAGGTCCCCCCCCATCACAGCCTATTTCCAGTCCAGGTTTCCCCCCCCCATAGCCCTTTTCTGGTCCAGGTCCCCTCCACCCCCATTACAACCCATTTCCAGTCCATTTCCCCCCCCATAACACTTTTACAGTCCAGGTCCCCCCCCCCATCACAGCCTATTTCCAGTCCAAGTCCCCCCCTTAGCACTTTTCCAGTCCAAGTCCCCCCCCTTTAGCCCTTTTCCAGTCCAAGTCCCCCCCCCCCTTAGCCATTTTCCAGTCCAAGTCCCCCCCTTAGCCCTTTTCCAGTCCAAGTCCCCCCCCCTCCTAGCCCTTTTCCAGTCCAAGTCCCCCCCTTAGCCCTTTTCCAGTCCAACTCCCCTCCCCCCCTTAGCCCTTTTCCAGTCCAGGTCCCCCCCATCACAGCCAATGCAGTCCTTGCCCCTCCCCCCCGACCAGCATCGCGGCTGTCTGAGGCTTCAGAGGGAGCCGGGGAAGCCTGCGCGAGGCCCCGGCTCCTTCTGAACAGCCACCAGCGTGAAGAGCCTTTTCCTTCACGCTGGCGGCTGTTCCTGTGAAGCCGCGAATGCTGGGAAAGGTTAAAGGGCAACCTTTAACCTTTCCCAGCATTCGCGGCTTCACAGGAACAGCTGCCAGCGTGAAGGTAAAGGCTCGTCACGCTGGTGGCTGTTCAGAGGGAGCCGGGGCCTCGCGCGGGCTTCCCCGGCTCCCTCTGAAGCGGAGAAAAGCCGGTTTTTTTGCTCTGGCCGCTCCCGATCTTGCGGCCAGAACAAAAAAAAACGGCTTTTAAAGGGCCGGTTTTGCCTCTGTGCCGGCAGCCGGCCTGGCTGTGGAAAAACCGGCCAGGCCGGCTGAAAACCAGCCAGCACTGCAGAGAGCTGCGAGTGCGAGCGCACCCCCCCCCCCCATGTTGCTCTCGGTGCGGCCGGCCCCCCCTGCACCCCCCACGCTACGCCTCTGATGACAGGTGAGGTTAACGGTTTCATAGCCCTCTGTAGACAGCATGACGACTTCCCAGATTTCCTTTCTTACCACTACATCATTCACCAGCAAAGTTTGGCAAGCAAGAGACTCAATACAAAGACTGTCACGGACATCACTTTCAAAATTGTAAATTCAGTTTGTGGAAGATCACTTCAAAGATGGTTTTTCAATCTCGGCAGATGTAAGGTGGCTAAGTAGGAACAAATTTCTGCAAAGATTTTCTGATTTACTGAATGAAATAAGAAGTTTATTGAAGGAGATGGGAGATGACCAAGAGGAGTTGGAAGATGAGGAGTGGTTAAGTGATCTGGCATTTCTCACTGACTTTACAGGCAAACTAACTGATATGAACCTTGAACTACAAGGTAAAAACAAATGCATTGGTGAGATGATGAGTACAGTTTCATCTTACAAGAGCAAATTTGAGCTAATGATGACTGACATTGCAAACAACACTTTTCATCATTTTCCTAATACGCAGGACCAGCTGGGACAATATCCAAATTTTGTTTTTCAGAACAAAAAGTATGTGACAGAAATCTGTCATACAGAAAGAGTTCAGAAAGTTAAGGACAAATGGACAGCAGACGATGGAGAGTTAGCAGAAGACACGAAGAAACCAGAAGAAAGTGGCTGGAGCAATTGTAACTGAAAAAAAAATGCACAAAAGGTGGAAAAATATCTCTTTATTTTGGATTTATTAACTGGAATATGTCAGCTCTGGGAAATGTGCATCATTAACGTCTGCACTTTGTTTAGTACAAGAGGAAATTAATTAATAATTTTATTTCTACAGTGTTGTGCATTCCAAGTTTGGCTTTTGGGGTTCCCAGTTTAATTATTGCCTTCCTGTTTCTAAACTGTGATTCCTTGTTTGGTGATGGTCTATGTTCTACATGTGTAACAGAGCTGAGGTATTCTGTTTATGTACTTCCTATTTGACATTGCCACTTGTTCTCTTTCCCCAGTAGGTCATGTATTGTTGCTCTCTAAAATGTATTTGTTTAATGGTTGAGGCGGAGCCAGCGAGGACCCAAGATGGCCGCGTAAGAGAAGCTCTCCTAGCCCCTAGGCAGCGAATCCTAATTTTCAGCAATAATACCTGCTTGGATTGCGGCGCATTGGAGTGCTAGAGTTTCGGCATGGAAGCAGGCAAGCAGACCCGATTGGATTTTGCCGCCGCGGCGGCGCCTGGTACAAAGAGATCCAAGTCGGACCCACTTTCACTGCATAAGATGGCGGCTCCCCCTGCAACAGCGGAGGGTTTGCAAGAAATTTTGCAGGAGGTGCGAGCGGACCGCTGCCGGGTGGACTCTAACGGTGAGTCCCTGGATACTGTGCAAATGAGCTTAAAAGACCTAACTGCCTAAATGCAGTTGCTAACACAGAGGGTTGAGAAAGTGGAAAAGGCAACAGCGGAGCACGAGGAACGTTTGGCCCTTGTCCCGAGACTCAATCGTAAGCTTGTAGGGCTTGAAAAGAACCTCGAGGATATGAATAATAGGGCCCGTCGAAACAACATACGTGTTTTGGGAATAGTTGAAGGGGCTGAAGGGAGTGATCCTATTCGCTATTTGGAAATGCTGATACCGAAAATATTGAAGATAGAATTTACCCGCCCTTTTGAAATAGAAAGGGCCCATCGGTTGCCATCAGCTGCCAACCCTGGCTCCAGGTTCCCGCGACTGATGATCTTGT
Organism: Ichthyophis bannanicus; assembly: GCA_033557465.1. Taxonomy (NCBI): domain Eukaryota; kingdom Metazoa; phylum Chordata; class Amphibia; order Gymnophiona; family Ichthyophiidae; genus Ichthyophis; species Ichthyophis bannanicus. The sequence goes on from CM066033.1 coordinate 418,375,277, forward strand.
GTGTGCTTAGACATCAACATGCAACTCAAATCCTGGCGGCAGCAAAGGCCGCTCAGCCCTTTTTACCCCGACTTCAGTAAGCCTACCGTGGAGAGACGTAAGCAATTTCTAGCACTGCGTCCTCGTCTCCAGCGCTTGCAGGCAAGATATGGTCTCTTCAATCCAGCCCGGTTCAAGGTGACTCTAAACAACGTGACTACGACTTTTGAAGATCCGGCAGCGCTGGAGGGGTACATCGAGGACCAAGAGGCTTTACAAATGCAGTCAAGCTAATGTGCCGAAGCAGTGGTGAATGGTTGAGTGCGTGTAATGGTCTGAGGACCTGATGGGGGAGAGGTCCGGTCTCTTTTTGGGCCTTTCAGACCTCAATGGGGTCTCTCAAACCAGTAATAATGGATCCGGACTCAAAGAAGATGGGGTGGCGGATCTTGCTGTTGCCTGTCTGTGTTGTGTTGGCTCGAACACAGAAGCCCTGTGGGACTTGAGGGCGGCGGGCGCGGGGAACGGGAGAGATATCATGTCATAAGTTTGATATGTTTTTGCCTGTGTGCTCATATGGTATTTGTACTCTTTATGCATGCATGTCAGTTAATATTTCGCTGCGGGTAGACTTTTAGCGGGGCCAGGCTGCGCTATATTGGATGTTCTTGCTGTCTCACCAAAGCTTATTTTGTTATAATGGGGTGTTTTGTTGGGGGGTCATGGGTGGTTCTCAGGAGAGGATTGTAAGTGGCATTTGTAGGAGTGGCCAGTGTTGGGCTAAGTGTGTGGGTTTGTTTTGCTGTGTTTTATGTCACGAAACATGTAACATATTGTGTAGTAATGGCTAATCGGTTAAAAATTTTGTCCCTGAATGTAAAGGGAATTAAGACGCCCATTAAAAGGAAAAAAATAATAACATATTGCACCCGGCAGCATGCAGATGTCATATTTTTACAAGAGACACACCTTAGTTTGCAGGAAACCATGAAGTTTATGGATAAGAAATACATTGTAGCAGGCTCCTCCCCAGCAGATCACAAGAGGAATGGGGTGGCTACATTAGTGAGGTAATCGATGGGGGTAACGGTGGTTCATGCTAGTAATGATGATCTCGGGAGGTGGTCTCGGTCCTTGGTAGAAATTGGGGGTGCTGGCTTTCTGTTAGTTAATGTGTACGGTCCCAATAAGGATGATCCAGACTTCTTCAGTGCTTTAAATAGCATGCTACAGAAGGACTATGCTGCTCCAATAATTATGGGCGGGGACTTTAATTTGGTAAATGACCCCTTAGTAGATCGCTGTCCAGCAAGAGTGGACAGGCCCTTTCGTGCAGATGGGGCCTTTTCAGCCCTTATAAAGGATTGTGGTCTGGTCGATGTTTGGAGGCTGCTTCACCCGACTGAAAAGGATTACACCTTTTTTTCACCAGTCCACAAATCTCTCTCCAGGATAGATTTCTTCCTAATCTCCAGATCCTTGGTCTCGAGTAGCTGTCAAGCGGAAATCTTGGGTGGGACTGTATCTGATCAATATGCTAAGTATGAAAGGTTGTACAGCAAACTCCATCATCCCGTTAGAGGGGAGCTCAGCTATGATAGATGGTCTCTTTTAGACCAGTATGTTGCACGGTCAGTGGTGGCTTAATAGTAGTTTTCAGTCAATGTACTGCAATGTTAGCTCTCGGGAGCAATGCGACTAAGATGTGACCAGCCTGCAGATGGGGGATGGCTGCTCTGTAGTGTTTATTGTTTCTCCTCTCCTTGAGAACCGGGGATGGTAGGGGGGTGGGGGGAGGGTAAGAGGGAAGTTATGTTTTGTGTTTAATTGTACATGTTGTGTATGTAATACCGTATGTTGGAAAATTTAATAAATAAAAACTTTAAAAAAAATGTATTTGTTTAATATTTGCAGTGTTGCCTTTTGATAGGTAGGCTGCTGTGCTTTGTGCCTGGTAGTGCTGTTATGATACGGCGGGTTTGCTATGGGTTCTAAATGCTATACACCCTGGGAAACCAACCCCAGAAACATTACAAAATACTTGATCTCCCTACCTGCCTTACTACAGGAACTGAACCCACACCCCATATAGATATCATTTTTTTGTCGGATCGCTCACCATGAAAAGAAACATTTCCTCTCTCGAAGTGAGCCCTCCTTTTAATCAATTTAAAGAGACCGAATACCCGGTCAAAAACCAGACCAAACAACACTTGTTGCTGTCTACACCTTGTATTAAAAAATGGATTCCCCAAGCTTATGTTTAACGGAATTCTCTACTTTGTCATTAATTACTCTTCCTTATCAAGCAAAAACAAGGAAAAGAGTCACTTAGCTGAATCCATATTGCGGAGGACCTTCATACTCCTTCTTTAATTCTTCTCCAAAGGAATACCTCCAATATTCACTCCCAACAGGGTTGCCGGGTATTCGGTCTCTTTAAATTGATTAAAAGGAGGGCTCACTTTGAGAGAGGAAATGTTTCTTTTCATGGTGAGTGATCCGACAAAAATATGATCTCTATATGGGGTGTGGGTTCAGTTCCTGTAGTAAGGCAGGTAGGGAGTTCAAGTATTTTGTAATGGGTTCTAAATGAGCATTGTTTGTAGTAGTTCCTAATGTGCCTGGCGGTTGGCACTGGATTATAGTAATGTAGAAATCTTTTTTAGTCTTTCTTTATCCATACATTCATTAAGAGACGTGTTTACTAAATGTTAGTGTATGGTAACATTATGCAAATATTTATGCAAATAAAGCCACTTATGCAAATGAGGCCCGCACCGAGTCTCCACACCTGGCCCTGCAAGCCCCTTGGGCCGCCCTTGGGTTGCACACTATAATTATCACACAATTAGCGTGGGTGCACTTAACCGCCTCCTCGATAAGAAGCATGAATTGCACCCAGAGTAACTGAGAATGAATGAACTTAACACATAAAAAAGCCCCTTACCACTTGTTTAGTGCAGGAGACCTGCTGGGCACACCCTCGACTGTTATCATCTGGCTTTTGTACAGACTGCACATTGGGTTTTGCATTTTAGTAGAAGGCTCCTTAGATAGCTTATTAGTAGATATCATGAAAAGGTAAAGGGGAGAGAGGTGCAGATGAGCTAACCTGAAGGAGAAGCTGCTATAAGGTGTTTTAGTGCATCAGACATTTTAAAACCAACAGGAAAAGATTCTCATTTGCTCCAACTTTTTTTTTATGGTGTGCTCCTCTCATCAACAGATTCCCATTTAAGTTTTGCACTGTATGCAAAAATAATTTCTATTATTCGCTCTAGGTTTGCTGCTCATTCATTTCATGGCGTGTTCTCTTGTTGTAGGGGCCCTTTTGCTAAATTCCTCGAAGGATTTGCAATTAACATGCATTTGTAACACACTGTAAGTGCAAAGCCTCTGCATTAAACTATTAGGGATGTGGCCAGCATGTTCCTAGCAGTTAACACGCAGATATGTACATTAAAATGTACATATGTACATACCAATATGTACATAGACTTGGAGTGGAGGAGTAGCCTAATGGTTGGAGCACTGGCTTGGGAACCAAGAGACCAGGGTTTGATTCCCACTGGCACTCCCTATGGCCTTGGGCAAGTCACTTAACCCTCTTGTGCCTCAGAAAAATCCAAGTTATCAACATCCCTGTTCAATGCGCATTACCAAGTTTAAGTTACATGTAAAGTGCTTTAACTGAAATGGTATAAAAAACCTGCTAAACAAACATGGTGTGATTAATACAGGTGCACCTAAAGATACCCATAGAGGCCATGTGCTCTCCATAGACACATTCTGCCCCAGTCCCGTCCACTCTAGTGAACGATGGCTAATTACAGTGCATTTTAGTGGCCAGTAGCTGGCGTGCCTGCACATTATCATTCACTGTGTATGCTAAAACACACATTAACTGGTTAGCAGCATTTAATAAAAAGGACCCCTTAGTGTTGTTTAAAGAGTTAAACAATCATTACCTATTTATCTTTTCCATCTTACTCATGATTTTATATATTTTTATTACACTACCTCTCAGTCGTCTCTTTAATGAACTGAAGATCCCTAACCTGTTTAGCCCTTTCATCATCAGAGCAATCTTCTATCCTCTGTCATTGTTGTCGCCCTTCTCTGAACCTTTTCTATTTCTGCTATATTCTTTTTGAGAAAGTGTGACGTGAACTGCACACAATACCCAAGCTACAGTCTCACTAGGGACCTATAAAGAGGCACAATGATATTCTCAGTTTTTCAGTTAATCGTGTTTAAATCCCTAACATTCTATGCCCTTTCTTGGTAGCGGCAGCATACAGAGTTGAACATGTCAATGTATTATTCATTATGACTCAAAGATCTTTTTCTTGGGCGATGACTCCTGACTTACAACCCAACATTTTGTACCTGCAGTTGCAATTATTTTTTCCCTTTGTGCATCACTTTGCTCTTGACCACATTAAATTTCACATGCTATTTAGATGTCCAGTTTCCAAGTCTCACAAGATCACAATTCCCTGCTGTTTTAATGACTGAATAATTTTCTGTTGCTTGCAGATCTGATCATCTCACTTGTTGCTCCTTTAACATATTCATAAATTTTCTGGATAAACAGCACAGGTTCCCAAACCGACTCTTAAGACATTCCATTACTGACCCTTTTACATTTGAAAAACTGACCGTTTGGTCTGAATCTTTATTTCCCTTTAGCCAGTTTCCAATTCCCAAATGGGCATTGCATTTTATCCCATGACTTAATTTCCTAAGAAGTCTCTCATATGGAACTTTGTTAAATTCTTAAAAAAAAATCTAAATACCAACTGTCTAATCTTTATCTAGTTGATATAAGGTATTTGGATTTTTAGAAAGCATTTGACAAAAGTCCCACATGAGAGAATTCTCAGGAAATTAAGTCATGGGATAGAAGGCAATGAACTATTGTTGATTTGGAAACTGGCTAAAGGGAAATAAAACTCAGATACTCAGCTTTGGGGGTCAGGCCTGGCTAGTACCACCTTGGAAGACCAGGTGCTATAGGCTTACTATATGGAAGAAAAGCCTGGCAAACTACTTCCAGTCACACTTTGGCAAGAAAACCCAGGGGATGGGTCAACAAGATTCAGCAAGAGCTTGAAGGAACACAACACCCTTATCTACTTGTTTTTTTCTGAGGGAAAAATGAGAGAGGATGAAGGCTTGCTGGCAAACCTGGAGACTTAAAGCTCGGCACAGAGGGCAGCTTTTGAATTTATTTGGAAGAAGCCTATTTTTATTTCATTTAAAAACAAATCTAGTTCTCAGCTAGCTTTAGAAGTTTTATATTAACTTTTGTTAGATTTAGGTTGGCCCTTATATTCTTAAAAGAAAGACATCATAAAGGAGCTTGTTGTAGAGGTTTTAAATTAATTTCTCTTAGATTTATGTAGGCTGCAAGCAGGCAAAGGGCCCTTTAGCGTGGCCCTTAGGCGGCGGCCCACTACACAGCTCCTCAATCACTTCAACAACAGAAACTGGAACGTCTCCCCCTTCGCACAGATCCTCCCTTCTGAAGCCACCTCCAAGTGCAACTTCAGCTAGAGTTACTAAGTCCATGCTGTTACCGACTCTGCATTTGTGATTACTACTTAACCCATTGAGTCCCAGGCCTATCCATTATCTGGATACATCAGACCATCGGAATCATCTACTCAAAAATACCAGCTTCGCACTCTCCACCCACGGTTCTTGAACAAAAGGTACTACAAGTATATATTACCGGGACTCTCGCTCAGAAAGCTAAGGACTGTTGAAGATAATCCCTCACACTGCTTACCTATGTTTAAATAGATATACCTTGTGTTATAATATGCTCTTACTGCCATTGTGTATTAGGGTACTTTACCGTGCGCAATAATATACTGCCAACAGCTAACTAACAGTTAGTGCCTTTGCAAGAAGTCCCACACAACCTCCCTACGCTGACTTTACTAGAACATACCCTACACAAACAACCAGCTTCTGCACTAAGACTCTCATATAAACCATTAAAATGCCCTCACTCAGCATAATCCTTTTCACAATATACTTACTCAGTAATGCCTTCAATAAATCCCTCATTGAGGCAGCCAGCATTAACACAATCAGGGTCATAAGAGGACACGGACGGAGAGAGCATAGTAACACACACCACCCACCACTTGATAGCCCTCAAATAATGCACCCTCACTTAATACACATACCACTTATACACACCACGAAAACTAAGCAGCCACAAGACCTACGCAACCTAAGATGTGCCCTCATAAACGCACGCTCTGTCCGGAAAAAGTGGCCAGCCACCCCTGCACTCATTTCTGAGCTTAACCTAGACATGCTACTAGTGACGGAATCATGGCTCAATAGCTCGGACTCTATCCTCATCAACCATCTCACCCCCCCTAACTTTTCATTTCACTCATGCCACAGAACCACTCGCAGGGGGGGTGGTACATTCATTCTTGCTAAAAACAGACCTACACTATCAAACACTTAGCTCCAACAGTTCAACCCACCTAGACACTATCACTATAGCCAACAATTACAATACAATCAACCTTGTATACAGATCCCCATCCTCATCCACTGATGATCTTGCAACCATAATCGAGCTAGCATCTAACCCATCAAACCCACGTAAACCCAACTGGATACTGGGCGATTTTAATTTACCAGCCCTCCAGACCACCCATTCCATAGCCTTCCTCTAAGCACTCCATAACCTACAGTATGATCAGATAATCGATGCCCCTTCACATCAAAAAGGAAACACGCTAGACCTTATTTTTTGTCCCCGGCTGGTGACCAAGACAGACCATAAATTCAATTTAAGCATTTCCCCCATACCTTGGTCAGACCACAATTTAATCACATTCCAGCTTCCCCTCCAACAAGAGAGAGCACAGGCTGCAAATCTAATCGATACAGGAAGAGCACACTCCAGACGTTTCAGAGCCTTTGACAGTGAAGAAATTATTAAGAACGTCTTCCTCAATATTAATACTGCATCACCGAACATCGACAAGGTGCTGGAATCCTGGAATAGCAACCTGAAAGCCAGTGCACAGGGGCCTACCCAAAGTAAATCACATATCATGAAGAGTCAACCAAATAGGAGGTTGCCTGCATGCTGGTATACGACGGAACTCAAGACTTCTCTACAAACATTGAGAAAACTAGAAAGGAAATGGCGACGCACCCGGACTCAAACAGACCTGACACTTTATAGCTCACACCTGCAAGCCCATCGAGGTCTAATTTCCTCCAAAATTAAGGAATATCACTCAGTGTTGTTAAGCCGCTCCCTGAACAAGCTACACGATCTATTCAACATTGTGAAGTCCCTAACGAAGGAGGCATCACCATCTCAAGCTACAGCGATACTTCCCCAGCATTATGCGGACTACATTAAAGCCAAATCCAATAAGGTTAATAAAATAACACTATCCACTCCTGCTAAAAGCCTACCTAAGCAACTCACCACCTTTTCAGTTCCATCAGAAGAAAGCATTGAGCACACTATAGCAAATACCAATGCCACCACCGCCCCGAATGACCCCTGTCCAGCCTTTTGGATAAGGTCTCTACGCCATGAGGTCAGCCCAATAATAGCCCAAATCATGAGCTTCTCCTTCTCCACCGGTCAATTCCCTGCAGGACTCAAGCAGACATCCATTCGACCACTTTTGAAGAACGCCAAACTGGATACCCTGAAGGTTGATTCCTATCAACCCATATCCAGCATCCCGCTGTTGGCAAAGATAATTGAGAAGACGGTACAGCGACAGATACAGGATCATATTGACTCAAACGCCCCCTTGACCCATGCCAGCATGGGTTCAGAGAATCTCACGGGGTCGAATCTCTCCTTATCACACTCATCAACACTCTCATCACTGGAATTGACACCATCAAAAAAGGGTTTGCACTAATTTTCCTTGACATCGCGGCCGCGTTCGACTCTGTAAACCACCTTCAACTTCTGGTGCGATTACAAGACAAGGGAATAAATGATTCGGCCTTGCTTTGGTGCAAATCCTACCTATCCGATAGATGGCAGCAGGTGCGGATAGGAAACTTGACATTGCAACCATTCCAACAAACACAGGGTGTACCCCAAGGCTCATCCCTATCTGCCCTCCTGTTTAATATATATATGCAACCCCTCTGTGAATTAATTCGCTCATTTAACATCTCCTGCCTGCTCTATGCGGATGATGTGTTGCTATATACCCCATTTTCGACTGAGGATCCAGATTTTACACAGCTGATAAACTGCTTCGATGCCGTAGCTGACTGGCTCTTATCCCAATGTCTCAAGATCAACTTCAACAAGACTGAAGTACTATTTGTGACAAGAAGCCAGAAGTTTTCTCCTCCAGCAACAATAAAAACAAGGAACGCAGAACTCCAAAGCAGACCCAGCATCCGCTACCTAGGGGTGACACTGAACCAACACCTCAATTTCAAAGCTCACATCAGCAAGTCCATCAAACAAATCTACCACAAGATAAGAACTTAACATCATCTACGTCCATTGCTGCAATCTGAGGACTTCAGAACAGTTTTTCAGGCCTTGGTGACCCCCCACTTTGATTACGCAAATGTAATCCTGCAAGGCCTCCCTAAAAACACCTTAACCCTCGGATACACTACCCCCGGGTCAGGGGTGACCCGGGTGTCAGTTTTTGTGTTTTTTCTTCAAAATGGTAAGGAATTGTATTTTGGTACTCTAGGTATTCCTCAACGAACCATTTTTAAGTATTTTCATACATATGGTTTGCAAAAATAACGTTTTTATACAGTACTGCATGCTGCTGAACAAACAAGGGGTGATTTTCGACACTCGCACAATAACACTCTCCTTTGTTTTATAGCAGCAAAGAAAGTCACCACGCCAAGTCCACATTACAATCCTGTGTTTTCTAACGTCTTGCTTACATTTATGACGTCACCTGACGTCAGTTCCTTGTTTGTTTCTGTGGATTAAAATTTTTTACGACAAAGGTAAACAATGCCACTCCCGAAACGCTTCAGCAGCTGTGCAGCAACTGAAAAAATTAGACGTTGGTTGAATGAAGAAAGTGACAGTAATGATAGTTTGAGTAATGATACTGAAGGTGCTGATACGGATAGTGCAGTCGTTCCCGCCCAGTCCGATCAGCTTGATCTTGATGATAGCGGCAGTGAAGCGGAAGATGCTGTCGAAGAAAATAAAACAAATGATGACGATAGCAGTTCATACAGCAATTCTGAAACTTCTGAATCACATTCTGAAAATGAGGAAGTTACTGACAGTCATTACACAGCTCATTCTGGCATGCATTGGAATAAAACTGTACGGCCAACATCAAGAACAAGGGAAGCAAATATAGTCAGAGAATCTTCTGGACCAATTGCTCTGATCAGAGGTATAACTAATGCTAAGGATATTTTTGACATGTTTGTAACTCCAGATATATTGTCAGCAGTGTTAGATTTCACAAATTCTGAAGGCATACGTAGAGCTGAAGCAATGCAGCCACCATGTACTGACTGGAAGCAGGTAACAATGGAAGAGCTCCAAGCAACATTGGGTCTTCTGTACATGAGTGGTGTTTTCAGATTGAACAAAGTATCTGTACGCAGAACTTGGGCTAAAAGTCCTATCCAGAATCCTATATTTCCAGCTGTTATGTCAGGTAAAAGGTTTGCAGAAATATTGAGTTTACTTCGATTTGATGACAAACAAAGCCGTGAATCACGAAGGGCCAATGACAAATTTACTCCAGTCAGAGATGTTTGGAATTTATTCATTTCTCAGTGCATGAAAATGTACACACCATCTGCATACTTGACTGTTGATGAACAATTGTTAGGGTTCAGAGGCAAGTGTCCGTTTCGTCAATACATCAAGTCTAAACCAGACCGATACGGTATAAAGTTATGGGTGTGTGCAGATGCCGAAACGTATTATGTATTCAACATGAAGCCATACCTAGGGCGTGAAGAGTCAGTTACTCGTGACAAAACAGTATCTCTAGGAGCTGATGTTGTTTTGAAGCTTATTGAACCTCTGGAACGGTCTGGCAGGAACATTACTTACGACAATTTCTTTACTAACGTACAACTGGCTGATGTTCTTCTTAGCAAGAATTTGACACTACTGGGCACTGTAAGACGTTGCAACCGTGACATACCTTCAGAATTCCAGGCAAATCGCTCAAGAATTGTGGGATCCTCAATATTTGGCTTCAGTGGAGACAAGACTTTGGTGTCATTCGTCCCAAAACGAAACAAATCAGTTATGCTGCTGTCAACACTTCACCATGATAATAAAATTGATGAAACATCAAAGAAGCCAGAAATAATACTTGACTACAACAGAACGAAAGGGGGTGTTGACACAGTAGATCAGTTGTGCCACACATACAGTGTGAAAAGATCAACTCGTCGATGGCCACTTTGCGTGTTTTATGGACTGCTTGATATCGCGGCTGTAAATTCATTCATAATATTTATGTACAACAATCCTATGTTTCATCACAAGGAAAACTGCAAGAGAAGGTTTTTTCTGGAGGAACTCACTTTGAATCTCATGAAGCCTCAGCTACAAAATCGTCAAAGCCATCCAGAAGGTCTGACAAGCCATACACGTCAATCCATGGCCAATGTTGGCTATCCTTGCCTTGAAATGCCTAAGCCACCAAGACCGTTGACCACACGGGCATCAGCAAAGAAAAGAAAAAGATGCTCCTTTTGTCCAAGTGACAGAGATCGAAAAGTATTTACCGAATGTGAAATCTGTCTGAAGCGAGTGTGTCCTGAACATTCAAGAACAACTACTAGCACATTGTGCATAAACTGTTGTTGAAAAAAACAGTCAATGTACTTCATGTATTGCTTACTAGTTTTCTGTTGTTTACAATGCACCGTTGTCAATTTGTTATAACACGGTAATTTTTTTGTCACAATTTGCATCATGCCATTACTTGACATAATGGCACCATACTTTGACTGTTGCTGTCCACCTAGCGAATAAATATAGAACTATTGTAGTTTGCAAAGCGTGCAGTGCTGCACACCATTTTTAAGCTTGCAACTGAATAGTTAACAGGTATTGACATTATGCAGCATATATCTGACCTTGTACAACTTGTCCTGCCTGATCTTGGCTAGCATTGCACATTATTCACTTGAAAGGGTGAATTAATAACAAGTATTATAAAAAATAAATAAAAGTATGTCTTTTTCTTCACAATTTAACCATGTTTTACAAACAAAAGTAGATGTTTTACCATATTTCTACATATGGGTCAGGGGTGACCCGGGAGTAGTGTATACGTGTCAGTTGATTTACCGAGTGTATCCGAGGGTTAAACCCATTACAGCTAGCGATGAATGCTGCCGCACGTGTACTGAGTGGAGCAGCAAGAGATGATCACATCACTCCGATCCTCAAGAACCTACACTGGTTACCAATATACTGCCGCTTAACCTACAAGGTAACCATCATCACTTTCAAGATCATCAATAAGTTAGCCCCTCCAGCATTAAAGGACATGATTCACCCTGTTGCAGCCAATAGAGAAAGGAGATCGCACACCACCAACACACTACTGATCCCCAAGGAATAGAGCCTTTCAATTCTATGCCCCAAGTTGCTGGAATGCCCTTCCAGCAACTATCAGAAACATAACGGACCTAGCACAATTCAGAAAAGCGCTTAAACACTACCTCTTTCTCTCACACTACTCACAGCCAACCAACTGACACCCCCTGAGAATACATGTACATTGCTAATTAAGTAATCCTGTATATAATGTTTCATTTATTTTATTTATTTATTTATTTATTACATTTTCTTTTATACTGCGCTATTTAAGATCAGTGCGGTTTACAATAAACATTAAATCTACACATCTCAGTTTAGTGATTTGATTGTTGTTGTACATAGTTAAACCCAGTTGAGATCCAAGTTAAGATTCCTGTTCAATGTAAGTGCCGCTGGCACAACCTTGTTTTTATGTGAACCGCGCTGATTTCTAAGAGCGCAGTATATAAGAAACAATAAATAAATAAAATAAATAAATAGCTGCTTACTTTAGAGGTTTAAAATAACTTCTGTTAGATTTAAGCCCTTATAGTCCTAAAAGCAAAATAGACAGAGAGTTGGTCTTTTTCCCACCCACCAGACAGATCCCTTAATTTATAAATTGACATCTCAATTAAGAGAGAGAATGAAATTTGATACCACAGTCTATTTTCATCAGGAAATGATTACCCCTTGACAGTTAATTAGCAGTTCACTGTGTGGTCTGGAAGGACCACTGGAGGCACTGGAAAAGCCTGGGTCAACCAGGAGAGGGAGGGCAAGGTCCAGTTACCTTTAAAGGCAGACTGAGAACTCTGAGCTCACTTCCCCTGAGGCAGCGGGGACAGAGGACTGATAGGTGGAGAGCAGCCGAATGAAGAAGAACAAATGGGGATTTAAGAAACCTCACTGGACTTGCCTCCCCAAAGTATGGAGCCTATGGACTGCTCTTTAGTCAGAAGAGATGTTTGTTGTGCTATGCACTGGTGAAAAGAAAATGTGGACTTAAAGATTGTTTAGGAATTTACCTTTTGATTCCTGCACTGATGTGCAGGAGATAAATCCAGAGAAGGGTGAGGGGGAGCTGACTTTCCCTGTGCAGAAGCAATGTGATGGCTTGAGCCTGCTGAGCTGCCTGGAAGCTAAGGAGTGGAGCAGAGGCAGCCAGCTAATTAACAGCCTAAAGGAATGTGATATCTGGGAGGTTTTTTGTTGGTTTAAATGCCATTTTGATGCTGCAAACAGGGAGAGCTGACTCTTGGAGCTGCTTTTTAACATATTTATAAATGACCTGGAAATGGGAATAACGAGTGAGGTGATCAAATTTGCAGATCACACAAAATTAATCAAAGTTGTTAAATCTCAAGAGGACTGAAAATTTTAAAGACGACCATGAGAATTTGAGAAACTGGACATGTAAATTGCAGATGGAATTTAATGTCAGCAAGTGCAGAGTTCTGCACTTAGGGCCCGATATTCAGTGGCGGCAGCTAGTGCAAGTACAACCTTTAGCCATCGCCGCTGAAGAGTTAAACCAGATATTCAGTGCTGGAACCGTATCCGGCCACCAGCACAGAACATCCCGGTTTGCTGCAGAAGCTGAAAGCTAGTCAGACAGCAAAGATATTCAGCTGCTGTCCAGTTAACTTCAGCGATAAGAGTTTAGGACAGCTTTTTCTGCGCCTAACTTTCAGTGCTGAGGGATAGCCGGCAGAGACTGAATATCACTGCTGACCAGTTATCCCCGAGTACTGCCCCTGGAATGTCTCGATGCTAACCATGTAGAACAGGGGCATATAGAGGCGGTATCTGGGAATATCCTGCTTAGAATATTGGGCCCTTAGGGAAGAACGACCCAAATTATAGTTACACTATGCAAGGTTCCACACTAAGAATGACCAACCAGAGAAAGGATCTCGGCATCATCATGGATAAAACCTTGAAACTCTGCTCAGTGCTCAGTAAGTCAAGAAAGCAAATAGAATGCTAGGAATCATAAGGAAAGGAATGGCAAATAAAACCAAGGATATTATAATGCCTCTGTTTTTCTCTATGGTGTGTGCAAATCACTTGTAAATCCATATACCTATGGATATACACAGATACAATCAAATGCACACATTTTTAACTTTCCGCGTGCATACAGTGCATGTGAAAGTGGATGAATATACAGAATGAACATGAAAAAAGGCCAGAAAATTGGGAAAAATGTGTTTAAAATGAGCAGTACTCTTTTTTGGCCATGCATTTCCCTAGTCAGGGAGGAGTAGCCTAGTGGTTGGGGCAAGGTACTTCAGGCCGGAAGGTCGGGGGTTCAAATCCCACTAGAGGACAGCAACCTTGGGCCGGAAGGACTGGGGTTTCTAGTCCCACAGATGCTCCTTGTGGTCTTGGGCAAGCCACTTAACCCTCCATAGCCCATGTTCCCTGTAAGTATTAGTGTATGTGTCTCATATCCCCGCGTGTTAAATGTATCCCCCAATTGTGTTGTGACCGCTTTGATTGAAGGATAAGGCGGTATACAAAACTGTCTAAATAAATAAATAAATAGTCTCTAGTTCCTGTCCAGGTGGATAGTAGCATACCACCACCACTGTTCCCTATCTCATATAGAATTTCTATCCAGAAAGATTCCATATTGCCTAGTGTCACCCCACCACCAATTTCATTCTCCTTGTCATTTCAATATAAATTTGCATTCTGGTATCACATTCCCTATTGGTTTTCTTTCATCCACCAAGTATCTGTCTTGTCTATTATTTCAACGTTTTCATTTACATTCTACCTCTCCAGTCTTATTTCTGAGACCTGGTATTCATACAGAGATAACTTGACAAGAACCTCAACATGCACTCTCTAATCAAGACAACAGCCAACAGGGCACACTTTAAAATCTCTCCAGCATTTATGACCACTTCTTCATAATGACTACAGAACAGTATTCCAATCTATCATAACACCCCACCTAGGTTACAGCAACATACTACACCAGTGATTACCAAAGCACACATTATATCCACTCCAACTAGCTCAAAATACCACAACAGGCACTTCACGGCACTGATACATTATACCCACCCTTAATAGTTTACACTGGCTACAAATAACCCAGAGGGTAAAGCACAAAGTCGTAACCACTATATACACAGCATATCAGCCCCCTGCCTCGACTCTCTAATCACAAGAGCTCCTACAACGAGGCCAAGATGATCAGTGAACCAAAATTAGTCACCCATGCCTCAAGACAAAAATGCACCCAACAAATGAACAGAGTTTTCACTCTCTTCGCCCCTTCAATCTGGAACATACTCCCTGAACCAATAAGAGCCACACCAACTACACAGGAACTGAAGAAGTTATTAAAAACTCACCTTGTCATTAAACATTTTAACTCTAATAACACCACATAACAGCATACAAGATAACATATTTCAGGGGAGGGTGGAATAGGTTAATACCCTCGGACTTGTTAACTCCAAGCTTACATCGCCCTTAAATTCTTTGTAACTGCAACTTCGCTGAGTTTGTTCTCTGTAAACCATTTTGGCCTAAAGGCGGTATAAAAATTTTGTTAAATATATATAAAAACTTGTTAAACTCCAAATGTATTTTTAATTGTATTCACAGCCCATGTATCATTTGATGGTGGTAATTTAGAATCATATAACTCCATTAGTTCATTATTTAAATGCCCTTGGGCTACTGCAGCCTTTACCACAACTTCTCTACTAGACTATTCTATCATCAATATTTTGTCAGTTTCAGATATGTACTCCATTGTGCTCCTGAGTGACTTCCAGTTTCCCCTAAGATCTAAATATTTTTAGCTGTTAATTGGAACAAGCATATCTTTACACAGAACACCAATGTGCAGTGACATGTATACCAGCTAAATATGGAAACATAGGAGCTTTTATATTTTTAGAATTCCTCTGCACCCCTTTAACTCCGTCCCAATTCCTTCCCCCATGAATAGCAAAGAGAAGCAGAAAAATCTCATATGCATCCATCCAGTTCCTTCAGACATCTGAGAATCCAACATTAGGCATGCCCTGCTCACCCCCCCCCCCCCTCATGTGATCTCCCTTACCTCTTATATCTGAACAGTGGGCACTAGGCTCCCCACCCCTGGAATCTCACCACCTATAGTTCATTTAAGATTAGATTCCTCACTCTCAGGATAAGGTATCCATATAAGCCCCCCCTCCCACCCAGATGCTCATAAAATGTTTTACTCCATAGAGTTCCTTTAGCTTACATGCAATCCATATTAAGTAGCTAGTAAAGACTGCCCCTCCATTCTCTATATATGATGGTACATCCCCATTTGTTCAGACTGATACCTAAAACCCATAATCATAGCACCCACCATCTTTTCCCCATGTTCAGTAGCTCTTCCTGAATTATCTCATCAAAAAGTATGAATCACACCAACTTCTGGACCTGGACATTTATGACATATTCTGAAAAGTGAAAAGAAAGTGTGTGCTGTTGAGTCAATGCTAATCTTGACAAGTTGTGATTGGAAGTAGATTGCCAGTCTACAGCACCTGGTATTCCAAGATGGTCCCCCATTGAAGCACTAGCCAGGCTCGACTTTACTTACCTTCTAAGAATAGCCAAGATTAGGCTTATTCAGGACAACAAAGCCATAGTATGACCTACTCTAAATATTGAAACATCAGAGTCCAGAATTCCTGAATCTTGGGGCATACTCAGAACATATCTCCCAAAGATGCCCGTAACTCCCCATATTTCAACCAGTTTGGATGGGAGCACTTCCCACATGAAAGGCTCGCACCAGTGAAAAATAAGCTTCTTGCAAAAATTTGAACTGCGTATCTCTAAGATTCACGTTAACTAGAATATGAGGTATTCTTTCTATAGCCATAACAATATCTTCACAAGTCAATGTAAACACCATTCACTGTTCTACTTGTTCACAATTGTGGCCTCATCATGAGGCAACAATAACTTTCTGAACTCTTCTGTATGACAAATGTTGTCTCTTCCAATCGCCCTAGATAACAAAAAAATCTAATTAAATGTAAAATTCAGAAGAGAACTAGACTGTGACCAGGCTATACACATGGCTATGGATTAAAATAACTTTCTGAAACCCTCAAGATCTAAATTTAAAGCTGCTATATTTCCATTTCAAATATTTGCACCTACACCCTGGTTCCATCCTGGTTGAGGTGGAGTCCATATCTTAACACTTCTTTCCCGAGTATGTGCCTGCGGTGTGAGAGGAAACTGCATCACACGGAGAAGAGGTCCTAGCTACAAGATCACTTCAGTCTCCTTCCAGGTGATTTTCTCACACCCATGGCAGTACAGAGTGCCACACTGGAAGTGGGTTGCTATGCTATGTTTCTAAAACTTCATATATGGGCTGGAATGTATTTGTTACCTGTTTTTCTATCATTAATTCTTTTGTTGATGTAAGCTGCTTTATATTGTTTAGAAGAAGGACAATATAGTAAAATTTTAAATAAACATATATACCTATCTGCCTCAACCCTTCCAGGTCTGCTACTCTAGCTTCCAGAGATCAGACTGCAGTGGGTAGAATTGGTAAAGAAGGGACGGAACAAATGGGGATTAAAACATTTTTCTAAAACTGTTTATTCTATTAAATCAGAGGGATTGTAAAGACTATGGGGTCAATATTCAGTGTTTCAAAATATGTATATTCAGAAACCACTATACAAATCTAGGCAGCGTTGCTGAATAAATATGGGTGACTAGACTTACAATGGCAATATTTGGCTGCTATGCATATAGTTAAGCAGTTTAATTTAGCGCAGCCTTTTTTCTGGCCTAGATTAAACTGCATAGCTCTATGGATAGTGGCCAACTATCATCCCTACACATATAGCTGAGTGCCCTGCCTTAACACTGCCTAGATACTATATGTAGTGCTATTGACAGGGAACTTTGACATTTAGTGATTATTGCTAAAGATGTTTGCACAGTAAATAAATGTGTGCTTGGCAGTTTGAAGTGCCTGAGAATCAGGTTATTATTTCTTGCTGCCATAACCCACTTATGCCCCTGTGAGTGCTGGGGTTCTACCTGCTGGACAGCCTTCCCCTTACGACAGGTGTTTGATGGCTCTGGCAGAACCCCTCAGGAATAGGCTGCCTGCAGGTCAGGACCAGGTAATGAAGCATGCAGCAAGATAGAAAAATGTCACATGCCTTGAAGAGGTGGTCGAGAAGCTCTTCAAATCTCTGAAGCAGATCTTGAAAAGGCCATAATCCCTTTCAATGATTGCTTCTTTTTTTTCCTACTTATGAGCCATGGAGTAACTTTCCTCTGGTTGCCACCCCTAGAGTCTATGAGATCATAAACACGCCTTCTAGGAATTGCCCCTATCAGCTGTGGGGGAGAAGTAAGTGAGTTTAGCAATAGTTCTGCATGTGGCTGGTAGGCGAAGCTAAGATGCTTCATGTACTTTCCAGTTGAGATGGTGAACAGTTTTGTGGAGAGAAGAAACAAATGTTAAGTTGCTTACCCAAAAGCCTTTCCAGGTAATGTCAAAGTGGTTATGTATGTCAGACTGCCAGAACGGCAGCATCACGACAGGAGCCTGGGAAGTATGGGCAGAAATCTAAGAGGCCTGTGGCATTGCAGAATTTCTACATGTTCAGGAAATAAAATGTGTTGCTCTTTCTGTAGCTGCCTTCTATCCCTGATTGCAATTGTCCCTCAGGCTGATAGGAAACTGAGCCAACTCAAAAACATTTGGTCATGGTTTCATTTGCCTACTGTTCCCTCTTCTTTGAAACAATTTATTGATTGGCTTTCCTGAGAAAGTACTCAGAAAATGAGCAATGCAGAATGAGATGACTGACTGACTTATGCCCACTGTGGCCTCACAGTGGTCTGGAAGCTGATTGTCTAGAAAGGCAAGGGCTGTGGTGACCGTTGGTGTGGCATGTCCTCTCCCAATTGACAGGCCGGAGTTTAAAAATCAAGCTAGTAGCATCTGTAACAGTTGGCCTTCTTGGTGAACCTAAACCTGCATATGCATTCTTCTTCTGTGACAGGTCTAGGAACGCAATTCTGGGCCTGCAGACCATCCATCTTCTCCACTGCCACTCCCTCTTCAGAGACCAAGCACACAGGAATAACCCCTGCATACTATTCATTATAGAGTACCCACCTACCAACAGCAATGCTAGACCACCACCAGTAAGACTAGATCCCCACAACAACCCAAAATCATGATCAGCAATACCAGAGTCACCAACAGGAAGAGAGTCACATCCATTGAATGACACAACATACACATAATACCATAGGCCTTCAGGTATAGTTAACAGCTTCAATAGGCCTAAATACCCAAAAAGTACTGAAGTATGAAATTAAACGACCAGTGTTAGTCCCTATCATTAAATTTGGACAAGCATTCTGACAAACAGAAGGAATGAATAAGAGCCCACCACTGGGGGGGAGGGAGAGAGAGAGAGAGCACGAAACAATAGAATTTGCAAAACAAGAGTAGCAGTCAAGGAAAAAAACAATAGTAAAGAAAAATTGCTGTAGGAAATAGAAACTACTGTACAAGTAGATCAAAGTCTGGGACAGCAATGGTTAAGGATGGGAGAATGTAAACCTAAATATGAGATTGATACTCCCACCATGGGATAATGGACTACAGACAAGATGATTCATAGCCAGCACAGAAAAAATAAAACTGGTAAAACTGAGACATGGCAATTTTGTAGCACTGAACTGGAAACAGGTCACACATATTGCTGGGTGTGAAGTGCTTTTGTCAGAAGGCCTGTATGCAGAAAAGCACACTAAGGAAACACATCTCACCTAATGTAGGCTATGCAAACACTAACATCGCTGTGCCAGAAAAATACTGGGATCGCAAGCCTGACAGAGTTGTCGAGAATGGGAAAGTTGTGATCACCTGGGACATTCCTATTGCCAGAGGTAAAAAGCGTGATGCGAGAAAACTGGACATTGTGGTAAAGGAGACAAGTACAAAAACAGCACTATTAATACAAGTGTCAGTGCCAAGTGACTATTCTGAACTATGTGTGGAGAAAGAAAATTCTGAAGTACCAATATATGCAATTTGAGATCAAGAAAATGTCACAGAAAGGCATAGAAATTATTCCAAAGTACTGGGTGCCACCAGTCTGATTAAAAAGAATTTCCAAGAGTCTGTGCATATTAATCTTATGAATGCCAGCAGGCTGCTCTCTTTGTAACAAGTGTTGAAGTGAGCATTAGCAGTGAAATCAGAGAGACTGAGAGAATCCCCGGCATAGCCTGGCATAGGAGTGGAGTTCATTTCTGTCATATACATAATTAACCAAAGTGGAGATATTATCCTGGTGGTAAACACAGAGACAGTGAGACACACACACAGAAACATCCACAGACGCTAAGGAGTACAAATTTGTGAGGGCATATTTGATATTTTTGGCCAGCTAAAATAATTTTGGGCAAACTAATTGCTTGTGTACCTATAACTCAGGTTAAACACATACAACTGATTTACATCCTTAGAAAAGTATAAGCATGCATAAAATGAACACATTTAAAACAAATACATAAAGAAAATATGAAAACACACAAAAAATCAGGACAAATTTAGAAAATATGAACATTAGCCTAATTTTTGTTTTTGCACATGTACATCCCTAGGAGCCCAAACAGAGGCAAAGAGACAGACACAGAGGGACCAGACACATCAGAAAGACATGCAGAGAAAGGGTAGGCAGGTAGGAAGACAGTAACACTAGGTAGATGCAGAGCCAACCCAACCATTAGGCAAACTAGGCAGTTGCCTAGGGAGGGAGATTCTAAGGAGCAGGGCATTCAAAGCTAAACAATCGATTCTGACAGCCGGTGGGGGGGGGGAGGTGGACAACAAGGCTTAAGGCTTGCCTAGGGCACCAACACTTTGAACTAACTGTGGGGCCACTAATAAAACATACAAAACAAACAAACAAACAAGTACCAAGAAATGCAATCAGTCTAAGAAAAAGTGGCAGAAAGATACCAAGTGATTTCCCAGCATGTTGAGTATCACAGGCTTCGTTAAGAAGAATTTCCAAGCACACCTTGATAAATTACCCATACCTGTTACATCATACGAACTCCAGAAGGAGGCTCTTTTTGGCATGATACATGTACTACGCCAAGTATTAGCATTAAATTTGAAAGACTAAGATCATACCCCACATACCCTGGCTTAGAAATGAGGTTCATGACTGTCATGGTATGTACCAAACTAACACACAACCGGACTACCTAAGAGCCTAATAGAACCAACAAACAAATCTCTTAGTCAATAAATATAATACCTACAATGGTTTCAATGATTTCACTAAACTTTCATCACCCACTAACATTCACTAATATCAAGTTAATTGAGATCTCAGGACAGCTATACGCCCTACATTTGGCGAAAATTTCACCATAGGACTAGCAGATGCTCACATCACAGATCTCCAACATTTCCTTATTTAAATTTATTAATTAATACTAGTAGACACTAAATATAAGTATAGTCAGCATCTCAAAACAAACATTGCCTTATAACGCCACTTGTGTACTAAAGCTAGTCAGCGTATCAAATTGAACTAAAAAAATGATTGTTCATTCCGATGGAGAGGCAAGCAACAGCATCTGCAAGCAAACAAGAGCAAAAGATCAAAACTGCAATAGCCCAACACTAACAGTAGTATTAAAGTACTTATCTGTTCAGATGCAGCCGCCCAGCTCTTCAAAGCTCTATCAGATTCACGGCTTAGCAGGTACGCTCAATTGCAGAAGCAGATACTAGCTGACCCGTCTCTCAATCCGCCATGCTGCAAACACCCAAATACCCAACAAAGATCTTTGTTTCGCCAAAAGGCTTCTTCAGGGGTTTCACAGAATAATCAGCAGTTAATAGCATTTCAATCTGCCATAACCGGCTTCTCCCAAAGTTCAGAATCGCTAAAAAAACAGCGTCCAATGTCACTAACTATAACGAAACTCACAGCCAATAGAAACAATCCTCAAGCACACCAACCAATAAGAACAGACTTCTAAACAACAAAGCCACTCCCCAAAACGTAGACTAACCACAATACTCACAATAAACAGCGTGCAATTGGAGCTTCATAACCACCCTAACAGAAAAGGCTCAAATGAACCTCAAAAGAATGAAGTCCATTCTATTTTGTCATTTAAGCCACAAGGAACTAATGCATTCAATTTATAGATCCATTGTTGTTCTTTTTGCAATATTGCCACTACCCAGTTAGAGACAGTCTCCTCCTCCACTCCACCCTGTAACGCCCCTAAGATGCTCTGCTGCTAACCAGCTTCCTGTGCTTGCGGCCATCACCGGATATTCAATGCCGTCACTGTGGCATTGAATATCTGGGATAGAGGTCAGTAGGGAGGGTTATGTGCTGACAAGGCACGTAGCCCTTTGGAAATGTACACAGCTCAATATCATGCCCTAAGTGCCCAATATTTAAAAGGCATTTACACAGTTTATAGCCCAGTAAACCATGTAAATACCTTTAATAGGGATATTCAACAGCACTTACACAGTTTGTGCCATTGAATATCGGCTTTTAACATATTTAGGTATTTATTTATTTATTTAATTAGGCTTATATATGGCTTTTCTACTAGTCAAAGTGGTGTACATTCAGGTACTGCATATATATTTTTCCCTTGTCCCCAAAGGGCTCACAATCTATGCTTTTGTAGCTGAGGCAATGGAGGGTTAAGTGGCTTGCCCAAGGCCACAAGGAGCACCTGTGGGACTAGAAACCCCACTCCTTCCGGCCCAAGGTTGCTGTCTTCTAGTGGAATTTGAACCCCCTACCTTCCAGCCTGAGGTAACTTGCCCCAACCACTAGGCCACTCCTATATGCCCCAATGCTCTCTGGTTAGCATCGGGGTGTGTAGGGGGGCATTCAGGGGCAGCACAGAGGCAGAGACTGTCGCTAACCATGTGGCAGCGATATTGCGTGCTGCCTGGTTAGTGATCTGTGCCCCTGACATCCTCCCTGTAGGCGCCCCCGACTCCAGTGTTCCCAGCCCCCCTTTTCCCTGCCACCTGACCCAAAGGTGACCTGCCATGGCCTGGATTGGACCACAGGAACCCCCCCTTTTGAAGTGGAATAAGCAGCACGGGCCCAGCAGCACATACAGGGACATGACCTGAATCGGTCCTGTATATGCTGCTGGGCTGGCCAACCCCTGCTCCACTCCAATCCCCACCCCCTCCTGCCCTCTGCCAGCTCTCCCCGTTCTGATGCAAAGGACGTACAGGGAGAGCCGGTGGGAGAATCAGGTCCTGAAGGCTTGCGGGTCTGCATGTCCCGCCAGGACATGCAGCCCCATATCCCACATTTCAGAAGGGGGCCAATAGTTCAGACAACCATGACTGTGATGTAATTATACCAGGCTATACTTCATTCAGGAAGGACAGGTTAGGAATAAAGAGAGGAGGAGTGGCACTATATGTAAAAAATAATATTAAACCTATAGAATTACAGGGCTTAAAAGGGAGTTAGAAAAAACTGTGGTTAAACTAGAAAGAGGGAAAAGGAAGTCCATTTGCACTGGTGTGATATACAGATCTCTTTCACAGGGAGAAAATGTGGACAGAGATTTAATAGAAAACATACGCAGTACTGCCATGAAAGGAAACGTGTTACTGATAGGTGAATTCAATATGCTGGATGTTGATTGACACATCCCTGCTATAGTGTCATCTAGAAGTAAGGTGAAGGGGCCATACTGGACAAGGTGCTTGCTAATGGGGAAAGTGTTTTGTGATATTATAGTGCAGAGGTCTCCAAATCCAGTCCTGGAGGGCCGCAAACCAGTCCATTTTTCAGGATATCTCTAATGAATATGCATGAGATAAATTCAAATACAATGGGGTCCATGCATGCAAATATATCTCATGCATATTCATTAGGGCTATCCCAAAAACCTAGCAGGATTGCAGACCTTCAGGACTGGTTTGGAGACCCTTGTTATGGTGGGAGATCATCTTGTATCCAGTGATCACCAGATGGTGTAGTTCAGTATTAGGACTAGGGTTGATGAAGTCTATTCAAATGCGAGGGTCTTAGACTTCAGGAAAACTAACTGACAAGATGGGACAATACCTCAAGGAGTTGTTAGAGGGATAGGAACAGCTGGGGAATGTAGAAAAAACAATGGGCAAACCTGAAAGGGGATATTTTAAGGGCAACAAACCTTTTTGTTAGAAAGGTAAATGTAAAAGGAAAAGAATGTAAATGTAAATGTAAAAGAAGTAGTTGAAAGGTGAAGAAAGAGTGGCCTTCATAAAATGCAAGAGATCATAGAGAGAAGACGACAAGCATCAATATTTGGAAAAACAGAGAAACTTCAAAAGTAGTCAGGAAAACAAAGATACAAAAAGAAGAGGAGATAGCAAATGCAATAAAATAGGGGGGGGGGACATTATTTCAGATATGTTAGCGAGAAGAGGAAGTGCAAAAGTATTGTCAGACTCAAGGGGGAAGGGGAGGAATATGTAGAAGCTGATTAGGATAAAGCGGAATTGCTTAACAAATATTTCTATTCTAATGTTCACAGAGAAAGGACCAGGAGCAGAATCTCAGAAAACATCCACAAATAGGAGCAGAAGTAAAGAAGATCTTGAATGATTTTCAGAAGACTGTGCTCATGAGGAACTAGTCAAACTAAAAGTAGACAAAACGGTGGTGCCGGATAGGATACATCTGAGACTATGAAAGGAATTTGAGAACATTCTAACAGTTTCACTGACTGACCTTTTCAATGCTTCTTTGGAGTCACGAGTGGTCCCAGAGGACTGAAGAAATGCACATTTGGTCCTCTTATGCAAAAGCAGAAGTAAGGATGAAGTTGAGAACTACAGGCTGGTAGTCTGACCTCTGTGGTGAGTAAATTAATGGAAATGCTGCTAAAACAGAAGATAATGAAGTTTCTAGAGCCCAATGGATTGCAGGATCAGAGGCAGAATAGGTTTGAAAGAGGCAGGTCTTGTCAGACAAATCTGATTGACTTTTTTGAATGAGTGACCAGAGAGTTGGACTGAGGGACAGCCCTAGATGTGATGTACTTGGATTTCAGTAAAGCCTTTGAAACTGTTCTGCACAGGTGACTTATAAATAAATTGAGCACCCTAGGGATAGACCCTAAAGTGACTGAATGGGGTTAAAAATTGGTTGAATGGGAGGCAACAAAGTATACAGGTAAATGGAGCTTCCTCTGAGGAAAAGGTTGCTACCAATGGTGTGCCACAGGGATCTGTCCTTGGTCCACTTTTTTTAACATCTTTGTTAGTGATATTGCAGAAGGGTTGTCAGATAAGGTTTGCCTCTTTGTGGATGAAATCAAAATCAACGATACAGTAGACACCCAAGAAAGAGTAGATAATAAGGCGGGATCTAGCTAAACTTTAAGAATGGTCAAGGATTTGGTAGCTGAGATTTAATGTTAAAACATACAGGGTAATGCATTTGGGCTGCAAAAATCCAAGGGAGCGGTATAGTATGGGGCGAAGTACTATCCACGAATGAAGAACATGACCTGAATGTGATGGTTTTTGATGATCTTAAAGTAGCTGAACAGGTAGAAAAGGTGACGGCAAAAGCTAAAAGGATGCTTGGGTGCATAGGGAGAGGAATGGCCAGCAGGAAAAAAAAGGGAGGTGATAGTGCCTCTGTATAAATCTCTGGTGTGACCTCATTTGGAGTATTGTGTGAAATTCTGGAGACCACACCTTTAAAAGAATATAAACAGAATGGAGTTGATGCAGAGGGTGGCTATTAAAATGGTCAGTGGTCTTCGTTATAAAGCATATAGGGACAGAAACAATGGAAGCAGTGCATGCAGATCCCTCTTATGCATATTCACTGTGGATATTCTGAAAACCTAACTGGCCTGGGGGTCTTAGAGGACTGGGTTGAGAACCACTGCATTAGAGCCATCATTCATTGGTTGATTCAAGTCATGTGAGCACTAACAACTGATCACAGATGAAATCTAATTTTACTGCAATGGGAATGTGGTTCTTCTGTTCAAACTGATTTGAATTGTATATAAGGGTGACAATGATCATGTCCTGGCAATGTTCCAGTTTCTACTATTTCCTTTTTTAATTGGTCTTTATTTTATTTTGTGTGTCATATATATGTGTATGTGGAGCCCAATTCAGAAAGGGGCACTTCCGGGCAGCTGCGAGCAGGACGGGCCCATTAGGACCAGATTATGTACCGTTCCCACAGCATACAGAATCAGACAGAAGACGGCCCGGCGTGCCCCTGCATGCCTGCGGGTATGCCTTTCCCACAGGCTCCCCTGACTCCCCCGAAACTAACCCCCTCAGCCTAACCCACGGCCTGGCAGCTGGGCCCTGGATTGGGTGGCAGAGACCTATCTACACCAGACCCCGGGGAGAGGTTCCGGCCCCAATTGCTTGGTTTGTGCTGCTTATTCCACCTCCCCTAACATTGCAGAGTAAGCACAGGGTCATGGAAAGAGAGTGGATGTGCCATCTGGTGATAGCATGTAGGACAGTACCATGTGCTAGCTGTCATGACAGGTGATAATGTGGTGCAACACTACGAGAAGCAAGTATACCACGTAGATACAAAGACCAAGTCCAGGCATGGTAATGGGAAAGACAGACCTTTATTTTCCATATACCAGGGACTACCCAACACAGGCCATGTTTCATTGCCTTCATCAAGGGTTTTTAACTGGCACACTAAAATCATAAATACTTAGAATATCATAAAAACACATCATAATACATAAATGAAAAGAGATAAATAAATAAATGACTAAAAACATTAAAAAACCAAATAATAATTAATGACCACACATAAAAATAAAAAATAAATAAAATATCACTAATCATAAATATACACATAATATATAAAAAACATTGTATAACAAACATATATATATAGTGTATATCAAACATATTAGTGAAATCATCATAAACATATGTTAAAAAACAACAACATTAAAAGCATGTGACAACAATAAAAATAATAAAAGGTAAAGCGTGGGGAAAACGCCATTCAGTTAAAGAAGATCCTTATCAGAGCCGCCGGGATAATTAAACATTATAGGTTCATGCTGTCTTATATAATCTATTTATTTATATATGCTATAGTTATATACAGCATTCAGAGTGTCATGGCGTTTTTCCGTGCTTTACCTTTTCCTTAAAAGCACATGTGTAGGCGTTCTAATGCTCATTTGCATAACTTTTGACATATAGCGGATCGCGCTCCCTTTTCAAGCTGATATGTAAGCTACAAAGTTTGCTTGTTTGATTTGTTTTAATTCCTTATTAGTAGATACAAATTTGTTTAAAGAATTATTAAATTGACAATGTGGTTTTTAATAGAATGGTCCTTCCCTTTATGTTTAAGTATCTTTTGCCCTTTACGCTACGGCTCTGAAGAACACGTATATGATGTTTACCTGTTTTCTACGCCTAATATAGTTATTTAGTTCTTTTAGATTTATATATCTTGTATTTACATATACTTTTATTCGTGCCCTCTAGCCAAGCACATTCTGTTTTTCGCTCCTGCTCCAGTGTAATATTATTGTATTTTTAATTATAGCACAGCCATCCAGTTCTCTCTCGGATTATATGTAGTTTTATATTTTTCACATTCTCATTGTTCCTTCCAGTTGTTACTTACCTGTTTAGGGTTAATCCATGTACATAAGTACAACAAAGATATGCAAGAGATAGGATTCTCAAAGAGGTACAGATTTATTATTTTTATTGTTATCACATCCTTTTAATGTTGTTTTTTAACATATGTTTATGATGATTTCACTAATATGTTTGATATACACTATATATGTTTGTTATACAATGTTTTTTATATATTATTTGTATATTTATGATTAGTGATATTTTATTTATTTTTTATGTGTGATCATTAATTATTGTTTGTTTTTTTAATGTTTTTAATCATTTATTTACTTATCTCTTTTCATTTATGCATTATGATGTGTTATGATATTCTATGTACTTATGATTTTAGTGTGCCAGTTAAAAAACCCTGACGAAGGCAACGAAACACGGCCTGTGTTGGGTAGTCCCTGGTATACGGAAAATAAAGGTCTGTCTTTCCCATTACCATGCCTGGACTTGGTCAGGTGATAATGTGGCTACACTTAACACCATCTCGAGAGGTAGGATTAACTGCAGCTGTGCTACCAACAGTTCAGTAGCATGGCAATGCCCTTGTGGAAAACATAGAAGTGTAGCCATGATGCTACCACCGATACCAGCTCCTCATACTCAAGCCATAAACCCTTCCAATAGGCTAGCCCCCCCCCTCCACCCTCACCAAGGCCCCTCCATGCCCTTGTGGCTCAAACATGCCCCTCAAACAGCACTCCTCCCCTCCTCAAGCATCTCCAGAATCCCCTGTAAGGACAGCAAAAACAACCCCTTGCAGCAACCCCTGATTTCCCAAACCCCCAAATAGATCCCCACCCCAATAAAATTCCAATCCCAACCCTCCCTCCACTAACTGAACACCCCTGTCTTTGATGAGAATCCCTGTTAGTCCTTGTTGTCAACGACGCAAGAGTGGTCCCCCTCGCTACTGCCTTCAGCTCTGGCAGCTCTCAAAAGGATGCCGGTAACCCGCAGCAGTAGTCTTGCAGAACTTATCGTGGCCCCCGCATGTGCTAAAAGTACCTTGTGTGGTAAATGCTGGACATGTCCCCTGCATTTGCCGCACAGTCTTTGCGCTTATCTACTCTGCAAATACTTGCCGCACATTAGTATACAGCACATGCCCCATTAACTGTTAAAGCATGTTAACTGTCATGTTAAACACCTAATTCAGAATTTCATATTAGGAGGTGAGAAAGGGTCAGGGAGTGTACTTTTCTGTCAATATCGGTGTCATTAATGTGTAACGGTTAACGAACTCCAGAGGTGTAGTTAATTGCATTGTGTGTTAATAGATGTTAGTGGCCATCACTCTGCATTAACATCACAGTTGATTTCCCCCAAGATGTTCATGTTTATTTTAAAAAACTTTCTTAACTGCCCTTCATAGAAGCAGCAGAGTGGTGTACAATATAAAACAAATCGAAAAGCGATGGATACTTATGCCACTAACGTTCTGAATGTCAGAGTTGCCGGCAAGGCAGAATGAGTCCAGAATGAAATCAAGGGTGGTTGTGTTTGGGGTTGGTTCTAATGGGACGAAAAGGGGCCACCAAATCCAAAGCAGAGGAAAGAGAAGAAAACCATGGGTCATCCTGAGAATCAACAGAGAGCGAAGCAAAGTCATGCAGGAAAACATTCCGAGCAGTGGGGAAACCAGTCGATAGTTGCAGGTGATAGATTGCAAGCAGAAATGCCAGTGGAATGAGAAGTAATGGGGTGAAATTGGAAGGAGAAGAGAATACAGAAATGATCAGACCAGGGAACAGGGTGAAAGAGGAAAGGTCTGAAGAGAGAGAGAGAACATGAGGAGAGAATTAGATCAAGCGTATGACTGGCTACATGCATGAGGAAGGATATGTACTGTCAGAGGGAGAGGTCAGACAGCAACTGGCAAAAAGACTTGTCATGGGAAATATGGGAGAAGAGTAGTGAACATTGAAATCACCCAGCACAATAAGCTGGGGATAGAGAAGAGAAGCTTCGGAGATGGAGTGATGGAGGGAGTCCCAAAGATATGGGTGCTTAGTAGGTGGAACATATATGAGAAAGGAAGGGAACCATTGAGGCGAACAAGGAGGGTCTCTGGATAAGACAAAGTGGTGGAGGATATTAAAGTGAGGGGGAGAGTAGTTATGTCTCTGTCACAAATAACATATCACAAGAATCCAGCTGGACATAAATAAGGAGAGTTTTGCCTGTAAAGAATGACAGTTAAGCAGAGCAAGGGATAGAAACAACAGAGAAAGAAACAGGGGAAGGATGTTAAGGGACACGTTCACAAGTTTGCAGATATCCGAGTGGAACCAGGTAGAGGGGGAGGTGACCATAAAGGGAACCATCCTCACAGAACTGGGATTGATCCCATAGCCCTGCCAGACCACGGCCAAGATGCAGGTGACAACAACAGGCACCAACAAGCAAGCAGGCAAAGAGAAAAAAGTCCTGATAGTGGTAGATAGGAAGGCCTCAAAGATGCGTTCCTACAATAACAGAATTTCTGCAGCAAATGCAGGTTAACTTTTGTAATTAAAAGACATTAAATGAAAAACCATAGTGCAGTTTAATAATTAGGGACCTAAATCAGAACCTCTCCTTCACTAATCAAATAAAAAGAACTACTAATACAATATATGCCAAACTACGTACCTTCCGGAATCTCAAACCCCTCTTAAGCCCCACTTCCTTTCGATCTGTCTGCCAAGCCCTCACAACCCCCTCTCTTGATTACTGCAACCTAATCTATCATGGCCTTCCAAAGAATGCTATACAACCGCTCCAACTTGCCCAGAACACGATTGCTCAACTCTTAACCAGCACTCCCAGGCGATCACACATTACACCAGCCCTATATGACCTCCCCTGGCTCCCCGTCTACTGTAGGATTAAGTTCAAAGTTCTTACCCTTATACATAAAATCATTTCCAACGAATCAGATCCTTGCCTTTCACCTCTCACTCCCCTCTCTGCTAGCTCTAGAACCCGCCGTACCATTACCAAAAACCTCATCTCTATCCCAACAACCATAAGATATAGTAAACAATTTACTTGTAACAGGGCCTTTTCCCTTTATGCTCCTACCCTATGGAACTCTCTTCCCCATGAGCTGCGGAACTCTAGAACTCACCTTGAGTTCCGAAAAAACTTAAAAACCCTCCTTTTTCAGGAACATTTTTCCCTTCCACCCTAGCACTAACCTTCTCTGCTTCCCTCCAGCGCCTACCCCTTCTAAACCTTCACACTGATAACTGATACCTCGGTTCATATCCTTGTAAATAGTTGTTCTTTTATTTATTTATACATATAATTAGTTCATTGTTATATTATGTATATATGTTACTTGTTCTATGTAAACAGTGGAAACACTCTATGTTATGTTCTATGTAAACAGTCTTGATTTGTAGAAAGACGGTATATAAAACCTGTTAAATAAATAAATAAATAAATTAGGGACTCATGTTAAAACGGGTTCGGAAATGAGGTCCAAAGTTTGACCCCGAGGCAAGAGAATTAAAAGATTTGTTTATGATCAAAAGGATCATCACTGCGAGAAATGGCATTTGAACCCTTGCTTTCCTGTTCAATACTCACTAGGCTGGTTATTCAAATGCATGTATCTGCATTGCAGCACCAGTTACCTGGATACGAGTAAGTGTCCTGTGAGTAGATTTTTGGCAACACTAGTGGATAATGCTACTGAAAAGTTTTACAGACCAGCTTGGTATAATCAAGATAGTGCCTGGGGGAGTGTAGGTGTTCTTCCTAAATAAAAAAAGGGAGGCAATTTTAGTAGCTCTATTCATGATTTTCAGTCTAGGAATACCTATTCACATATGTGCAGATCACATCCATGTCCCAAGGGTCATGTTAAAAAGACCAAAATTTGCATGTGTCCAGTACATGGGACATGGCAGAGGCATGTTTGGGGTGACAAAAAAAAAAAGAACCATCTGTATCTCCGATTTCAAAATGGTTCCACATTTTTAAATCCAAATAGTAAAAGCCCTTAAATTACAACATTCCACATTACAAACTCATTCACCATTAACTCATAAGCAATGTGACCTCAGGAAAGCTCGATATCTCACACAAAGTGAAAATCTCACTTAAAGAGCAGCTGACACTTACATCATTGGTCACCAAAGCCCATCACAGATTCATCCACAATACTCATACATACCAAAACTTTATCCCAACCCAATCAAATAACACCAAGGGAAAATTCCTAATTACAACATACACTGATTCACAACTACACCACCACACCACACATACAAATAGCGTCAAATATACTTTAAATGAATTTTCCAATTCTCTACAACAGGATCCGTCGAGACTGCATAACACCCCTAAAAAAGAAGGGGAAAACACATGATAAATATATAGAAGAATCACCAACCCAAACGGGTCCGCAAATACTTATCCTTAAATTAAGACGCTCCAGCAGTCACGAACGGGTCCGTTAGTGGAATGCAATCTTCAAAAGCTATTAAGCTATAAATTCAGCGAAGAAGGAAATAGCATTAAATATCCATCATATAAAATCTGAGCCACAACCCTACAGAAGCTACTGTTTCGCCAACCAAGAGGCGTCATCAGGGGTTACACAGTAATCAAAAGTTACTTCATAGCCATTCTAACTGCCAACCTTCCACCGTCCACATTTTTAAACCCATCATTGGACATGTCCATATTAAGACCTGCTCTTCGGCGCAAGTAAGTATTTCAAAGGTTCTCGTTTCAGCCATCTCTCAACAGTAGGGAAAACAGGGGCATTCCCTCTTATTGCCATGATCATTTGCTCTCCCTCATAGAAGGATGGGAGGTGAATATCAAGGTCTCTTCTATGTTGTCGTGGTACTGCAAGTCTCCGTTTGCAAAATGGTAGGCTTGGCCATGTATGTGGCAACATATCCACATGCATGTCTTGAAATGCTGGTGCAGACACATCTACATTATCGGTTCTGCCAATGTCCATATTTCACACATGTACACTTCTCAAATCACTCATGTCCCTGGACATGTCTGGGGCTTTATTCTACATGTCTCCATTTACTTATATGTTGGTGGGGATGTTGACCTTTTGTGGCAGAGAGCAGATTTCAGTATGTATTTACATGTATCCACTTTCTCTGCTGTCCTTTCCAAGGAATATCAGAAGTGTTGACGTCTGTGACAAGGCAGAGCCCCAGAAACAGGAGAAAATGGGTTTAAATCACTTTCTGTCACCTCAGATGCTTGGAGAGGCAGGACAGGAAGGGGTTAAGTTTCCTGTGCACAAACCTTCTCTGCAGAGAAGAGCAGGGAAAGAACCACACCCTAGCTCTAGGCTAACCCAGAGACATAGCCAATCAGGGAGGTGGGAGGAGTCAGACCGGATTGGGTCACTCTGCACTCATAACCAGGAAGCAGCAATTAGTAGGGAGGAGGGGCTCGAGGAGCAAGCACTGGAGCAGCAAGCCCTCGAGGAGCAAGGCCTGGAGAAGAGGAACTGGTTACAGAGCAGTGCAAGCAGAAAGGCTGAGCCCAGAGGAACTAAGGAGAGAACCAGGGAAGGGAGAGTTCCTGCAAGTGGTCCAGGAAGAGACACAGGCAGACCTCAGCTCCATGAGAGAGAAAACCTTGGAGGTGACCCAGAACGGGATTCAGAAGCCTGGAATACTGACTTGGAGTCAGGGGAGTTCCCCAGAGGCAGACGCTGCAAAAACCAGGTCAGAGCAAACTCTTCTAAGCCTTGTAAAGTAAATAGCTTTGAGAAAAGTCAGTCTATAGGAACTGACAATAGACTGCTTGCTAAAAGAGGCAGGGGTAAACCAGACCCTGAATATAAACCTGAAGTTAATAAAGGGAAGAGGGGCTATAGAAAAGTCCCTGTTAGAAAGCTGCAAACATTTCCATGGTATAGACAGCATGACCTAAGCTCTAGTTCAGAGGAGCACACACCTGCTTGCCAGCAAGAGGCTAATTGGCAGCAATCGTGCAGAGAGCTAAGGGAACCCTTTGAGGACCAAGAGGAAGCAATGGAATTGGGGGCTCCATTATCTAGTTCCAGTGAGTCAGAAATGGAGTGTGGAATTTGTATGATAGAGTGAAGAACTATAAGTATTCCTAATTGATGATTGAGTGCTGAGAAGCCTTAAGCCAATGTTCTAGAACTTGCATGAGAGACCGCTGCGTTCTAGTGAATGGAATGAATCAAAGCTTCATGTAGTACAGCTGTGAATAGAAGGCAATATA
Organism: Ichthyophis bannanicus; assembly: GCA_033557465.1. Taxonomy (NCBI): domain Eukaryota; kingdom Metazoa; phylum Chordata; class Amphibia; order Gymnophiona; family Ichthyophiidae; genus Ichthyophis; species Ichthyophis bannanicus. The sequence continues at coordinate 418,408,780 of CM066033.1, forward strand.
GAGAAACTGCTCCTACACAAGAAGGCAGTCATTAATAAGCCAGAGTTGTGGAGATTGCCATTTCTATGGGAGGCTGTTTGACACTAGAAAGAAGTACAACAGGAGAAAGATTCTTTATTACCAATAGATACTGAGAAAGCAGTACTAGAAGATTGAAGCCCTGTTGTAGTAATGAAGCTGGAAGAAGGATGAAAGTTTGTAAATATTTTATGTGTCCCTGAGAAGTATCAGGAGAAGCTATATAAACACTTGAACTTTTATTTGGTACAGAAGGTTACCATTATACTTCTGTGGCGGGGGAGTAAGTCCTGTACGGTGTCCTTTGCTATACTTTGTGCAAATACCTTATGCATGAATAAAGCATTACTTACTTTGGAAACCCAACCTTGGCTGTCGTCACTCACTCCACAACTACAGTAGGAAGGCTTCAGCACTAACAAGGACTCCTTTAAACTCACCCCACTGTGTGGCTCACATCCCCTTGGCCTGCTTACGCCACAGGCTAGGCGGTGCGTTGTCACACGTCCCAGGGGACACCTAAACGGTCTTTCTAAAATGTTGTTTTCACAGGAATAATGGTGATATTCAGTCCACCATCCATATAGCTATGTTTATAAATTTAGGTCAGCAAGTTATGTACTTTTGATTTGAAACCCCTGAATTTTTCTGTAATCTGTATTGTGACAATGCTCACCATTCAATAGGTATATTCAGTGCACTCACTATCCAGATAATGACGCTGAATATGTATATATTATATTTAAGACACTGTAGCTGCCATTCAAAAAAAACCCACCCTGACCACAGCTTTTAAATATTGACCTCACTTTCTCATCATTAGGCTATTCTATTTTGTACTGGACACGCACTGAGGAACTCTGAAAGAGAGGAAGGGATTGTAGAGCTGAACAGTTGCTGTGAATGACAGACTAGATACATCATAAGATCTTTTTCTGTTTTTCTGTTTTTTTTCTGTTCCTTTTCTTCATTTCCATGAATATTGACTCCATTCACGTTTTGTGAAGAACTATACTGTAATCTAGGCAGAATTATATATATCTGCTTGATAAATGATCATCTTCTTTAATTATATATTTACACAAAGAGACTATCAACAAGTCAGACCCTTTCCGTGTGTAAAAAGCAATTGATCCTATTTATAGAGCAAGTTCAAGAAAGGTATCAGACAGCTGGGACTTCAAAACGGAGAGTTCTCTTTTTGTTGGTACAGGTTTCAATGTGTGTTTGTTTTCTTCCTGACTTGCAGTGGATCAAAGAACAGGAAGAAAAGCTCTCCAGCGATAGATGGAGACTCCTTAAAGAACTAATATATTCTAGAAAACATGTTGAAAAGGAGTTCAATGTACTACCCTGTCAGTTTCATCAGATGATGGATCTATATCTGAAACGGCAGATCACTATACACAGAGAAAGAGAGAGAGAGAGAGAGAGATGTTCATGACCAAATAAAATGTATTCTATCGCCTCAAATGTACCCGTTCTTCTTTCTAAATAAAACCTGATGCCACAAAATACATTTTAACAATTGTCTTTCAGCCTTCTATGCAGCATCAACAGCTGAAAATAATCAGCCCGATATTCTGCGGCACTTATCTGGTTATCGGCACCTGCTAACCGGATATGAGCCACTGACTGTTAGATTCTGGAGCACTATCCAAATAGTGATGCAGAATATCACAAAAGAACAATTAGTGCCAAGTAGGCAGCATCTGGGAGCAGGGCTGTTGAAAGGACCAGAGCATCCTGGCGGGCATCCTGCTGCCCCCTCCACCCCCATGGCCACCCCCTCACACACACTTTCACTGCCTCTGCTGCCGCCCATGTCAGGGGCCTGTTGTAGTAGAAATGGCTCATGAACCATGATGTGCCATTTCCACCGCGCTCTGACACAGCTTCTAGTTTGCATCTTCAGTCCCGGACGTTGGATAGACTCCAGTGCCGAGTACCTGGATTAGGTTTCAGTGGCAGCAGGCAGCTGCTTTAAAAGTGCTGATCACTGTTGCTGAATATTGACCCAAGATATACTGTATGTATGCCTTTGGATACATCATGTGAAGAGAGAGATCATTAGAGAAAGACATAATGCTTGGCAAGATAGAAGGTCAACGCAAAAGAGGAAGGCCAGCAATGAGATGGATCGATACAATAACAGCAGCTACAGGTGCCAGTCTGTCAACAATGAGCCGCCTGACTGCAGACCAAACACAATTTAGGATAGCTATCCAGAGGGTCGCCATGAGTCGACTCCGACTCGACGGCACTTAACACCAACAACAACATGCCTACAAGATGGGGCATGCTTATATGTGCAGCATTCTTAGGCATTCCCAGGAGCACAACAGGGGTGAGGCAAGTGCCGAGTTGTGATGTATGCATGTATTTTATAAAGCAGGTACATGCATAGAATGCAGGCACACGTTTACACCAACTTTGCAACATTGCCTTAAGAAAATAGTCTGAAATAGGTGTCATTGAGAATAATGGGGATTGCAATCTTTAATGTGCATTTAAATTGCATTCATTCACATTAATAGTTCAATGTACATTAGCAAATAGAGTCCAGAATTTGAAATGTCTAACTTAGATAGTTTCAAATCAAAAGTATATAACTTGAAAGATCTAAGTTGGACATTTCATTTTATAGCTGCTATTTGTATGGGCCACCCAGCTATCCCCAGAATGCCCCAAATCCCATCCTCTTTCTGTACATTTAAATTTGGGCATATAACAATTTAAGCGTACAAAAATTTCCATTCATCTTCCGTCGATTAAAAAAAACAAACAAACCAGCACTTCTGAGATTCATGCTGCCACCAACCATTGAAGTGCTTTTGAAAAGTGACACCCCCCCCCCCTCAATGTTTAATAACAATTAAAACGTTCCTGCGGTCACTAATCCTAAGTCAGCTCCAGTAGGACAAAAAATATATAGATCATCATCATCATAGATGGTAATATGTACTGGATCTCTAAATCAGCAAGATATTGCAAATGAGACATTAACAACATAGCTGGAAGGGCGGATCTCTGAAGAATACCATATGGAGAGAAACACAGATAGATTTATTAGGCTCTATGCTTACCACTGCTGGCAATCTGAATGATAAGACTTAAACCACCTAAGTGCCATCAAAGATAAGCCAATATTAATCAGCTAAGAGAGCAAAATATCATAAATGATACTATCAAAAGCAGTACACATATCTAATATAACCAACATAAATCTGAATTGAGCACCAATTGAATTAAATTAATACTTCATAATAGCATTTAGAAATGTGCAGTTTTTTAAAATGGCATAGGAGATATCAGTGATATGTCATTTCATGTCATTTTCTAAATGGAATGATACAATAAAATAACAAATTGTCAGGGATTTTCTATCATCAATCGGGTACACTATTCTCACTTAGTATGCAATGATCGTATTTAGTGTGCACTAATGCTACACAGCACACGCTTATTGTGCACTATTGCAGCTAGCATGCACTATTCTTGCTTGGCACATACTATGTAAAGAATAGTGTGCACTGATGATGAAGAGAATACCTAAAATAGTCCTTCTTAACTAATATAAAAACAAACTTCTAAGAAACCGTATGAAAACAAAATGAAGTGAAACATTTTTGGGTACACAACTTGGACAGTAACATCTCTTTGACATGAGCTGAGTGAAATCGAATCGTTAAGGGTTAAGACTTTCAAGATTGTGCATGCCTTCTCTGCATGCAATTTCTCATCAAAAACATTGGAAGCAGTTTCTCCAAATGGGTTAGTTTTGCGCATACCATGACAGTCGTGAACCTCACTTGTAAGCTAGGGCATGGCGAGTATGATCTCAGTCTCTCAAATTTACTGCTAAGACTCGGCATAGTAACTGCATCGTGCCAAAGAGAGCCTCCTGCTGGAGTTTGTAAGATGTAACACGCAGGGGCGGCCCAAGGGGGGTGCGGGGCCATGTGCGGAGACTCGGTGCGGGGCCTCATTTGCATAAGGTGCCTCATTTGCATAAATATTTGCATAATGTTACCATACACTAACTTTTAGTAAACATGCCTCTTAATGAGTATATGGATAAAGAAAGACTAAAAGGTTTCTACATTACTATAATCCAGTACCAACCGCCAGGCACATTAGGAACTACTACAAACACTGCCCATTTAGAACCCATAGCAAACCCGCCGTATCCTAACAGCACTACCAGGACTCACAAAGCACCATACCCTAACTATCAAAAGGCAACACTGCAAATATTAAACCAATACATTTCAGAGAACAATAATACATGACCTACTGGGGAAAGAACAAGTGGCAATGTCAAATAGGAATTTTATAAACAGAATACCTCAGCTCAGTTACACATGCAGAACAGACCATCACCAAACAAGGAATCACAATTTAGAAACAGGAAGACCATAATTAAACTGGGAACCCCAAAAGCCAAACTTGGAATATACAACAACACTGTAGAAATAAAACTATAAATTAATTTCCTCTTGTACTAAACAAAGCGCAAAAATTAATGATGCACATTTCCCAGAGCTGACATATTCCAGTTAATAAATTCAAAATAAAGAGATATTTTTCTACCTTTTGTGCATTTTTTTTCAGTTGCAATTGTTCCAGCCACTTTCTTCTGGTTTCTTCGTGTCTTCTGCTAACTCTCCATCTGCTGTCCATTTGTCCTTTCTTCTGTCTTGTTTTTTTTTTTTCCATTCTCTCTCTACATCTGCTTTAACATGCTAATCTTTCTCCTTTTGCTCTTTCCTCATTCCTATTTCATCCACTCAAATTTTATCCCTCCTTCCTCAATCCCCACTTATTCTCCCAATATCCGGCCAATTGTAGATTTGTCTTCCCTCCCACGCAAAATATTTTTCCCTCTCCATTTCACTCTCCCAGCTCCATCCCATTTTAATCCTCCCCCAACATCAGCTCCTTTCTAGTTCCAGCCCCACCCAGCATCTGCTCCCTTCTTGTCCCTGCATCAGCCCATTTCCAGTCCTAGTCCCCCATCAGCCCATTTCCAATCCTATCCTAGCCCCACCATCAGCCCATTTCCAGTCCTAGCTCCCCCATCCATTTCCAGTCCTATCCGAGTCCATCCATCAGTTCATTTCCAATCCCAGCCCCTCATCAGCCCATTTCCAGTCCTATCAGTTCCTCCATCAGCTCATTTCCAATCCCAGCCCCCCATCAGCTCATTTCTATTCCTTTCCTAGCCCCACCATCAGCCCATGTCAAATCCTAGCTCCCCTCCACTCAGCCCATTTCCAATCCAAGCCCCCCATGAGCCTACTTCCAGTTCTAGCCCCTCCATGAGTCCATTTCAATTCAAGCCCCCACCACAGCCCATTTCCAACCTTAGCACCCCCAACAGCCCATTTCCAGTCCTATCCTGGCCCCTCCATCAGCCCATTTCCTGTCCTAGCCTCCCCCCCACTCAGCCCATTTCCAGTCCTAGCTCCCTCTCCTCACAGCCCATTTCCATTCCAAGCCCCCTCCCCATCAGCTATTTGCAGTTCAAGCCCCCTTTCCACTCAGCCCATTTCCATTCCAAGCCCCTGTCCCCATCAGCTATTTGCCGTTCAAGCCCCCCTTCCACTCAGCCCATTTCCAGTCCTAGCAACCCCCATCCCATTACCAGTCCTAGCTCCCCCATCAGCCCACTTCCAGTCCGAACCCCCTATAGCCCATTACCAGTCCTAACCCCCCATCAGCCCACTTCCAGTCCGAACCCCCTATAGCCCATTACCAGTCCTAACCCCCCCATCAGCCCACTTCCAGTCCTTACCCTCCCATCAGCCCATTTTCAGTCTTACCCCCCCATCAACCCATTACCAGTCCTAACCCATCAGCCCAGTTGTAGTCTTAGCCCCCCCATAGCACAGTACCAGTCCTAACCCCCCCAGCCCATTACCAGTCCTAACGCCCCCCACAGCCCATTACCAGTCCTAACCCCCTATCAGCCTACTTGTAGTCTTAGCCCCCCCATAGCCCATTACCTGTTGTAACCCCCCATCAGCCCATTACCTGTCCTAACCCCCCATAGCCCATTTCCAGTCCTAATCCCCCATCAGCCCACTTGTAGTCGTAGCCCCCCATAGCCCATTACCTGTCATAACTTCCCCCATCAGCCCAGTTCCAGTCTTAGCCCCTCCATAGTCTATTACCTGTCCTTACCCCACATAGCCCATTCCCAGTCTTAACCCCCCATCAGCCCACTTCCAGTCCGAACCCCCTATAGCCCATTACCAGTCCTTACCCCCCTCCCTCCCTCCCTATTTACAGTCCTTACCCCACCTCCCCATCAACCCATTTACAGTCCTCCCCCCTCAGCCCATTTACAGTCCTCCCCCCTCCCCATCAGCCCAATTACAGTCCTTACCCCCCCCTCCCCCCCTCCCCATCAGCCCATCCCCAGCCCCAACCCCCCCTCCCCCTCCCCCCATCAGCCCATTTACAGTCCTTACCCCCCCTCCCCATCAGCCCATTTACAGTCCTTATCCCCCCTCCCTCCCTCCCCATCAGCACCTTTCCAGTCCTTACCCCCCACCCTCCCCAACAGCCCATTTCCAGTCCTTACCCCCCCCTTCCCCATCAGCCCATTTACAGTCCTTACCCCCCCCTTCCCCATCAGCCCATTTACATTCCTTACCCCCCCTCCCTCCCTCCCCATCAGCCCATTTACAGTCCTTACCCCCTCCCTCCCTCCCTCCCCCCCCCCCATCAGCCCATTTACAGTCCTTACCCCCCCCCCCCAGCCCAGCTAAGTTTAAAATAAAAAAGACCCAGAAACCGGCTGCTGCTGCCGCTGCCGCCGTGGCAGCGGCAGAATGGAGAATCCCACGGGGCCCCCCTGTCCGGCAGTCTTTGATGCGGCCTCAGCGCAGGCTTTTCAGAGCCGCGCGAAGGGAGAGTTTCCCTTTCTCGCGGCTCTGTTAATCCCGCCGCGGGGGTGATGGGAAATCCCATCAGCCCCGCGGCGTGATTAACAGAGCTGCGAGAGGAGAAGCTCTCTCTCTTCGCGCAGCTCTGACAGCCGACGGAGGCCACAGAGAAGACTGCCGGACAGGGGGGCCCCGCGGGATTCTCCATTCTGCCGCTGCCACGGCGGCAGCGGCAGCCGCAGCCGGTTTCTGGTTTTTTTTTTTTAAACTTAGTTGGGCTGATTGGGGGGGGGGGGGTGGTAAGGACTGTAAATTTGCCCCGCGGGATTCTCCATTCTGCCGCTGCCACGGCGGCAGCGGCAGCCGTAGCCGGTTTATGATTTTTTTGAAACTTTAATGGGATGCAAGATGTTTTTTGCGCGGGGCCCCCTGAAACGCGGGGCCCTGTGCAAAAAACATTCTTGCTCAATGGACGGGCCGGCCCTGGTAACACGTATGGGTAGTTTGTCAAAATGTGCTTGGAATTTTTTTTTTTTATCAAGCCTGTGGGACCCAACACAATGAGAAATATTTCTGTATTTTTCTGCGGCACTTATCTGGTTGATAAGTGGAGGAGTGGCCTAGTGGTTGGGGCAAGTACTTCAGGCCAGAAGGTCAGGGGTTCACTAGAGGACAGCAACCTTGGGCCGGAAGGACTGGGGTTTCTAGTCCCACAGGTGCTCCTTGTGGTCTTGGCCAAGCCACTTAACCCTCCATAGCCAATGTTCCCTGTAAAATAGTTATCTCCAAGTTATAATGCCCTGTTCAATGTAATTTCAGTTTGTTCAATGTAAACCGCACTGATGCAGAATAGCACAGTATATAAGAGAATGTAAATAAATAAATTTTTCTGCCACATTTTCTTGGTCTCTGACTGCATTTCTTGGTATTTCAGGATTGTCTGCCTCTCCATGCAATCCACAAAGTAGTCCCTTGGAACTGACACCTCTGCTGTTCTGGTGTTTTTCTCCTTAACCACTATATCCAGCTTCCTCACATCCATCTTTTTATCGGTTGGATTGGGAATATCCCAGGTGATCATAACCTCTTCAATCTCTGTAATTCTTTTAGGGTCATGATCCTAGTGCTTCTCAGGCACAGTGATGATGTAGTGCTTACAGAGTTTACAATCGTTGAAGCGCGCTAATTTATTATAACCTTTATAGAAATTTTCTGCCATCAGTGGCTCCAACTATGTGGTGAGTCACTGTTTCCAGGTCTTTCTTACAGAATCAACATATATGTATCTGTGTTGCCAGTTTTTTCAATGCTCGTTAAAAACCATCTTGTCCATAATCTGCTGTTCTGGTCTGCAACTATCAACCTCTCAACCTTTGGCTTCAATTCACCTTTCCTCAATCATTCATGTGTCTGTTCTTGATCAAAGTGTTCCTGGAATAACACTCTGTATTTCCGACTATATTTGTGCATTCACCACTTGTTTTTCCTTGTCTGTTGATCTAATTCTTTAAAGAGATTTTTCTCTTGTTTTGCAAATTCTGTTACGTCCTTCCCTGTGTATGCCTGTGGATCCTCACTCATTCCTTCTAGTCGTTAGAATGCTTGTCCAAATTTGATGATGGAGACAGATTCTGGACATTTATTTTCATATTTCAGTACTCTTTCTGCATTTGGATCAGATGATGCAGTTAGATAGACCTGGAGGCCTAGGAGAGTAGCTCTGTATTTGTAATCAATCTCTATGAGGTCTATCCCTCATTTATCTCTAAGGATGTACAGTCTTGGCATACACTGAATCTTGTAAATTAATTCATGGGCATGGAGGAGTTTTCTTGTCCGCACATCTAGTTTTTCAAGATCTTTGAGAGGTCAGTTCACAATCCCAAAGCTATATTAGAGTACAAGAATTGTCAGCTGATTAATGGCATGTATCTTATTCCGTGATATTAAAGCATTTCTCATTAAGGATTTTAATCTCCTGTAGTATTCTTTACTGATCTTTTCCCTCGGTAATTTCTGCTTGAGTGTCCTTTCTTCCTCTACTTTGACATACTTATATATGCCTTCCCGTTCAAGATCCTTGATATCACAGCCCTCAGCCAGGGAGATATTTTCAATTTTGCTCAATTTTCCTCTTAAAAAAAAAGTTGCCTTAGGACATTTGTTGAGGCCAAAGGTTATTCTGATGTCATCAGAAAAGCTTTTCACCACACGGAGTTGCTCTGCTAATTGTTGGTCAATGGAACTGTAGAGCTTCAGATCGTCTACAAATAAAAAATGAGATGATGTTTCTGGGTTGTTACTTTCATCAGGATTCTGGCTAAATCCATATCCCAAAGAGTTGTTGAGTGTACTCAGGGCCGGCCCGTCCATTGTGCGAGAATGTTCTTCGCATAGGGCCCCACGCTTCAGTGGGCCCTGCGCCAACAACATCCCACACTGAATGGCAGGCAGGGTGGCTTTAGAGGAAGCCGGAGAGGCCCCAACTCACCTCCAGCAGCTGCCAAAGTGAAGCGCGTCTTCATTTTGGCAGCTGTACTGGTTTAGAACGCTGCCGCGCTGAGCGCCGGGAAACACGAAGTCCCCTTTGACCTCAGTGTGGCAACATTCTAAACTTCAGTACAGCTGCCAAAGTAAAGGAAAAAGACATGTTTCACTTTGGCAGCTGTTAGAGGTGAGCTGGGGCCTCTCCGGCTCCCTCTAAAGCATTTTAGATAGCCACAGGGCTCGAGTGGAGGGGAGGGGGGCTTGAACTGGAAATAGCCGATGGGGAGGAGGGCTTGGACTGGAAATGGGCTGAGTGGAGGGGGGCTTGAACTAAAAATAGCTGATGGGGAGGGGGCTTGGACAGGAAATGGGCTGAGTGGGGGAGCTAGGACTGGAAATGGACTGAGTGGAGGGAAGCTAGGACTGGAAATGGGCTGAGTGCGGGGCTTGGACTAGAAATGGGCTGAGTGGAGGGGAGCTAGGACTGGAAATGGGCTGATGGTAGGGCTAGGATAGGACTGGAAATGGACTGATGGGCTAGGATTGGAAATGGGCTGAGTGGAGGGGGGCTTGAACTGGAAATAGCTGATGGGGGGAGCTAGGACTGAAAATAGGCTGATGGGGGGCTAGGATTGGAAATGGGCTGATGTGGGAACTAGGATTGGAAATAGGCTGATGTGGGGACTAGAAGGGAGTGGATGCTGGGTGGGGCTGGAACTAGAAGGGAGCTGATGTTGGGGGAGGACTAGAATGGGATGGGACTGGGGGAGTGAAATGGAGAGAGGAAAAAATATTTTGTGTGGGAGGGAAGAAAAATCTACGATTAGCCAGGTATTGGGAGAATAAGTGGGGATTGAGGATGGAGGGGTAAAATTTGAGTGGATGAAAAAGGAATAAAGAAAGATTGAGGAAAGAGCAAAAGGAGAAAGATCAGTATGTTAAAGCAAATGTAGAGAGAGAAAGGAAAAAAAAACTAGAAGAGAGAAGAAAGGACAAATGGACAGCAGACAATGGAGAGATAGCAGAAGACAAGAAGAAACCAGAAGAAAGTGACTGGAGCAACTGCAACTGAAAAATAAAATGCACAAACAACAAAAGGTAGAAAAATATTTTTTCATTTTGAATTTATTAACTGGAATATGTCAGCTCTGGGAAATATGCGTCTTTAACATCTGCATTTTGTTTAGTACAAGTGGAAATTAATTTAGAGTTTTATTTCTGCAATGTTGTTATACATTTCAAGTTTGGATTTTGGGGTTCCCAGTAGTCTTCCTATTTCTAAATTGTTCTTTCTTTGGTGACGGTCTATGTTCTGCATGTGTAACCGAGCTGAGGTATTCCGTTTATGTAGTTTACATTTGATAGTGCCACTTGTTCTCTTTCCCCAGTAGGAGATGTATTGGTTTAATATTTGCAGTGTTGCCTTTTGATAGGTAGGATTTGGTGCTTTATGAGTCCTGGTAGTACTGTTATGGTATGGTGGGTTTGCTATGGGTTCCAAATGGGCAGTGTTTGTAGAACCTCCTAATGTGCCTGGCAGTTGGCAATGGAGTGTAGTAATGCAGAAATATGGTAGTCTCTTTTTATCTAGACACTCATTAAGAGGCATATTTACTAAATGTTAGTGCATGTTAACATTATGCAAATATGGCCCCTTATACAATTGAGGCCCCACGCCAAGTCTCCGTACATGACCCCGCATCCCCCCTTGGGCTGCCTCTGAGAGTACTCATTGGATTAAGCACCATACAAAACAGAAGGGGCAAAACAGAATCTCCCTGAAATATTCCTTGTTGGATCTTAATGTTAGGAAAGATGTACTGACCATTTGCATATCTTAAAAACAGTATGATTTGCTACATTGTCATGGTGAACTTAATGAATTCTATCAAACCATGATTTATTTTATACATTTCAAGGCAATTTATTATCCAAGAGAGTGTGGGAGTGTAGTTTTCATTATGCAAAACTACATGCATTATCCAGTATCCTGTACTCCCAGCTGCCTGTACTAGCCACAGGTGAAAATACTTGCCATGTTAAACAGTGCTTGTGCTTTTAACCATGCACAAGCTGATCAATAGTCAAAGCCGTACTTCCTACAACAAAAATAGTATTTTATCCCCAGAAAGTGCATTCATTAATTCCATGTGAATACTGATATTTTGGTTATTGCTTTCCATGATAATTGAGACTACATCTTTCTTAGACTTTATTTTACCTTCTTTGGTCCATGTGTTCTCTACTAGAACATGATTCAAGATAAGAATCTTACAGATATTTCTTATCCTGGCCTTTAATAATATCTAACACTGGTGGATAGTATGAAGGTCATGTTTTATCAGAGCTTTATGTGTGCTCGAGGACGTCTCCAATTGCATGCCTCTGTGTTTTGCAGGACTGCACATGACCCAAACTGCCACAGTAAGACTTAAGTAGAAACTGGATCACCCCTAAACAAAGACGTGGGGAGGGGTGGCCTGCATAGAGCGATAGGTGCACCTACTCTTGCCATCTTGCTTGGCAGACTAGATGGACCATGTTGGTCTTTATCTGCCGTCATTTACTATGTTACTATGTTACTATATTTTAACATGTAAAGTTTGATGGAAACTGAAAGATACATGGCTGTTATCAAAGCAATCAGCATACAGCGGATGGTGCTATAATAGACTGATTAAGATTAAACTTAAGAAATATATAACTATTATAACTGAAGAGCCTGATCTTCAAACACTGCCAAGGCCAGCCATGGTGCTTAAATATCAATGGGATATGAGTATTCAGAGGCAGTAACCAGATTGGCGCTGCCGCTGAATATTCCTGCTGAGTGGCACAAACCAGCTAATTCTTGGCATTTATGCAGGTTGCTCAATTTTCAGCCTTACAATTTAGGACAGTTTTTGGTGTGGCTCAACTAATCTGGTTAGCTCCTGACTGAAAATCGGGCAAATGGATAAGTGCCGATACTTAGCTGGTTTGCACCAACCCACCTCCCATAAACCATACCTGCACTAATCGAACTGTGTAGGGGCAGTCTGTGGCACTATCTGGATAATGCCGCTGAATATCACAGTCAGTGCCCATCATTGGCTGGCCTCCCTTTGTCCATCTGGCTATGAGCTTTGACCCGGTGAAAAGCGGGATATAAATACAGCTAAATAAATAAATAAAGAGCTTTGAATATTTATCTGAAAGCATTCAATTTTATACAAGGAAGAAATTGCTTTATAAAGACCAAAATAAAGAATGAAAAGTATTGTAACCCAACCTCTGGGCACATCAGCCTTACTTATACCCCGCTAGATGCTACCGTAATCATGTAGCTGTACCTTGGACTGGAACACCTCTGGAAGAGGTACAGTGGGAAAAAAACCACTACCATCCAGCAACTTTGTTATCAGAGAACAGAACTGACTCACCTAGGAGTGGAGGGAAACCCAGCCAAACGAGTTGTATCTTCATAAATCAAACAGTTTATTAAAAGGACAGGACTTGGACAAGTTTCAGCAAAAAAGGCCTGCATCAGGGATCTATAAACATATATAAAACGTTACCGGTTGATTCTTCCTCGGGGACTCTTCAGCTGGTTTTGTCGCTACTCCTGACTTTATAAAACCAATAAGTCCAAACCTTATTCTTCCTTTATATTGCCTCAGGTAATAAGATGGTGATTGAACAAATAAAGCCTTTTCACCTTTTTCAAAGTAAACACTTTAGCTACTCTTAAATATTCATCCATCTTCTTACACTTACACTTACACACACACACACACATACACACTCTCTCTTTAATGAGTCCTGATCATCAATCTGATTTTTTTAAGCTACTCTTCTCAGAATCAAACTTTACTGGCAACTAGTGGTCACAAATCAATATCACAGCACAGTTAAAAAGCTTTCATCTCCACCTACAATGGCGTTACCATGTACAGCTTTTGGAGTCACTAAAACATTTTTCTCTCAGAACTTCTTATGAAAAACCAGTTTAAAACTGGCAAAGCCTCTTAAGAATCTTCATTCTAGGGAAACTTTAAACCAAATTATCAGCTTTAGACATCTATCTGGCTTCTTGGCCAACCAAATCTTCCTTGAATTAGTTTTCAGAAATTTAGTATTAGATAGCTCAGTAAAATTTCAGAATATTTAAACCACTTGTCCAAAGGAGATCCAAGGAAATCTCAAATCCTTTTCCAAAAATATCACCTTTACCTCTTCTCCAGAAAAGTACAGAGAGACATCCAATTTATTTTACTTACCCAAGGATTGGATTTATGTCCCAAAAATCTCTAACTAAAATCTTTCCTCTCTACCACAGCCAGCACAGCAGCCTCTCTCTTCACAGACAAACCCCAACCAGTGATCCAAACAAGCCAGAAAAGTATTCTTCCACTCACTTCCCAAAGAAATTGTTCCAAGCACCCTTCAAAACTCACTCTTTCTTACAAATTAAAGATCTCCCCCACAACAGCCCTAATTACACTTTTTAAGTATTTTTAGTTCCTCACCTTCAATCTTAATAAATTAGAAAGACAAGTTAGAAACTGCCTCACTGAAACTCTGACTTCCTGCCTACAATAAACGTCATCAGAGCTCTCCAGGGGGATGCCTGCTCTGCCTGATAAACTGCAGTCTCCTGCCCTTTCATTTCACTATATAATTACTTTAAAGGCAGCCAGAAGTCCCAGTCTTTATTTAACTTTGAACTGCAGTCATACCTTTTTAAAACCTGCTCAGTATTACAGTCCTACTCTTCTTTATTTTCATTTTAAAAACGGCTGCCATACTTTCTCTCTCATTTAAAACTGTAGAACATTTTTAAGGTTTAAACTCTTACTGCCCTGAACTGCATAGGGCCATGTCAGTGCTTTGACACTGATCCATTTTTCTCCTGCCAAATACCAGCACCACCAACAAACCAAATGCACCTGAAACCTCTGCTAAAAAAACATTTGTTTTTATTCTTATTATAACCCACTGGTTACAGTATTTACATAAAAAACATTGAAATGAATAAGACTCAGCAGTTGTCGCATTCATTCGCGCTTAGGTTATACCTTTCCTGAGCTAGAATAACTATATTTAACTAAGAGAGATCCTGCTAGTTTTAGTGGCCTTATCCTAGGATTCAGGTCTATAAATTGAACTGAGGACATTAGTGCCCCACATGGTTATGCAACATGAATTTCATTTTTTGATCAATATTTATTTTTCCCTCCCTGCAACCTCAATCTCTATTTTACAGGAGATGAAAATCAGGATAGCATAAATATCTTTAGATTTATGCCATTTTCTGACAAAAATGACTTTCAGTGTATTGAGCCCAAGTGAGTAAACATCACTAGTTAATATACAAATACAATTGCAGCCAGTTGCTAAAATTAGGCAGCACCTTGGGAGCTAGAATTTTCGGGATTACTCTATTCAATAAGACCACAGTAAATCTCACATAGAATACTATCAATAGAAAAAAAGACAAACCCTCAATATTCTTAGTGTCCCAGTCCTGCTAGCCCACCCTCTCTCGTGGTAAATCTTCCTTTTTATTCTATTTTTAAAAAGGAAATCTCCCTCCAATCAAAAATCCAAGGGATAATACCATAATTTACACAGCGTCATATTTCAAGCCTTGAAACTCCCGGCCCTTCTTCCTGCATTACACATCATATCTTAACTTCCTCTTCACCCTCTTCTTATGATTAAAACCCAAGTCAGCTGATATCCAAACCGGGCTACTATTGGCTGTGATCTGAGTAATCGGAGCTGATCGTATCCTAACAATTAGCCAAACTATATCAGTCCAATGCCAGATTTAAGCCTTCTGGAGTAGTTGTATGCAAATAATAAATCCATGACTGTTCCCTGAATTGTAAACGGAACAAACGATCTCCCCCTCGATGATGTTTGGGGACGAAGTCAATGATACGCCAATGCAAATCTTGGAATGAATGCTTGTACTCCAGGAAATGAAGTGCAACCGGAGCCGAAACTACTCCGGAATTAATACATGATCGATGTTCCTGTAAGCGCTTCTTCATTGGACGCGATGTTCGTCCCATATACAGTTTTTGACAAGGACAACAACATATAAGCAACGTGAGTACTTAAACAGGTAGTGTGATGTTTGCTAACATATCTAATACCAGTCACAGGATGATCCCAACTAGGGCCTTCCAAAGTAGTGCTGCAAAAATCACAAGTTCCACACCGGTAGTGTCCTCGAGCAAGAGATGTATCAAAGTTCTGGACATTATGCATGACCCAATCCTCTGTGTTCCATCCCCTCTGAAATGCTAACATCAGTGATTTCCTAAAACAAGGATGTAAAGCCAAAACCAGCCAATTCTTCTTCAAAATATCCATCACAGATGAAGCATTTGGCATGAAAGGTAAAATCCCAACACATGATATAGACTCCTTGCGCTGAACGGAAGAGTCTGCAGACCCATCATCCCACCACTCAGGATGATCATAGTGAGCTTTTCTATATGCTAGCTTAATCACCCAAGAAGGATAGCCTCTCACAGCCAATCTCTGCTTTAAATCTCTCGCGTGTTTTTGAAAGTTCTCCAACATGGAACACAATCGGCATAGACAGATGAATTGGCCCACCGGTAAACCCCTTTGTAGGGGACCTGGATGGTAACTAGTATAATGCTAAAAAGTGTTTCTCTATACCGGTTTTCTGTATAACATAGATTGTAAAAAAGTGCCCTGTTTGTAAATACAAACATCCAAAAACTCGACTGAGTGTGAATTCAATTACATTCGGCTACAATGACCCAGTATTTAAAGCAATGGATGATTCTAAGAGGGCTACGGATATTGAAGCTGCCTCACATGTTTCAGGAGGACAAGGTGTTTCTCAGTACATGGAATAGTATACTCAGGGGCGGCCCAAGGGGGGTGCGGGGCCATGTGCGGAGACTTGGTGCGGAGCCTCGTTTGCATAAGGGGCCTCATTTGCATAAATATTTGCATAATGTTACCATACACTAACTTTTAGTAAACATGCCTCTTAATGAGTGTATAGATAAAGAAAGACTAAAAGATTTCTACATTACTATAATCCAGTGCCAACCGCCAGGCACATTAGGAGCTACTACAAACACTGCCCAATTAGAACCCATTCTTGTTCGAGATGTGACCTTTGTCAACCAACTATTGAAGGGGATGAGTGGGACATCCCAAATATATCTGTTCGACAAAGAGCACATTGGATGACCACATGTTCTTCCATTTATGTAGTTTTTGTATTAGTGTGTCCATGTGAGAAGATTTACATAGGTCGAACAACACGTAAGATTAGAACACGGTTACAAGAACATGCCTCCAGAATTCGACATGCAGTTCAATCGGCCCCTTTAGTTCAACATTGCATAAATTTCCATCATCAGTTTACAGATCTCCGTTGGAGAATTTTGGATCATGTTCCAGATAACCCGAGAGGGGGTGACCGTGAGCAACGTTTGCAGTGGCTAGAACAAGCTTGGATCTTTCGTACGGCATCATTGGAGCCCCATGGTCTGAATTTAGAACTTGATTGGTTGCGATTACTATGATGCGGAGGCCTCTGATTGGTCTGATCTTGGATTTAAGTCCCGCGTTTTTTCCATTGATGGTCAGCAAGTTGGACTAAGTTTCTGAATCATCTCGACACAATAATCTCTCCGTAAATTGCCTTTGGATGAATCATTTCTATTCCATTGGTGAGAGGACCATCGAAGATGAATAATTCTCTTTTTGCAGTGGTTAAAGCGTTGAAACAGGGCCAGAAGAGGAATTGAGGCTCTAAACGCAGTACTGTGTTCGTAGTTAATCTGCATTACTGAAGTTGAGCCGTTTTTTCGGCACATCAAATTGTGAGTAGTTGTGTTATAGCACTGAAAATTAGTGCAATTATCTCACAATATGTATCTATCAAAAGTGGTTGTCATACCAAATTTTAATTAAAAGGGAAGTTACGCCTCGAGAGGGAGAAATCACTCACGGCAAAAACCTCCGACAAAAAAACAAAAAAACAATATATTTATAGTGGATATTATTGGGTTTTCAGTCACTATTAAGGCACTCAAAGTGTGTGGATTATTAGGAATATTGAGTGGTTGGGTTTTGCAGTTATAACAATTAGAACCCATAGCAAATCCGCCGTATCCTAACAGCACTACCAGGACTCACAAAGCACCATACCTACCTATCAAAAGGCAACACTGCAAATATTAAACCAATACATTTCACATAATAACAATACATGACCTACTGGGGAA
Organism: Ichthyophis bannanicus; assembly: GCA_033557465.1. Taxonomy (NCBI): domain Eukaryota; kingdom Metazoa; phylum Chordata; class Amphibia; order Gymnophiona; family Ichthyophiidae; genus Ichthyophis; species Ichthyophis bannanicus. Next base: position 418,426,445 of record CM066033.1, read on the forward strand.
AGGGAACAAGTGGCAATGTCAAATAGGAATTACATAAACAGAATACCTCAGCTCAGTTACACATGCAGACCATCACCAAACAAGGAATCACAATTTAGAAACAAGAAGACAATTAAACTGGGAACCCCAAAAGCCAAATTTGGAATGTACAACACTGTAGAAATAAAACTATAAATTAATTTCCTCTTGTACTAAACAAAGCGCAGACGTTAATGATGCATATTTCCCAGAGCTGACATATTCCAGTTAATAAATTCAAAATAAAGAGATATCTTTCTACCTTTTTTGCATTTTTTTTCAGTTGCAATTGCTCCAGCCACTTTCTTCTGGTTTCTTTGTGTCTTCTGCTAACTCTCCATCGTCTGCTGTCCATTTGTCCTTTCTTCTCTCTTCTAATTTTTTTCCATTCTCTCTCTACATTTGCTTTAACATACTAAACTTTCTCCTTTTTCTCTTTCCTCATTCCTATTTCATCTGCTCAAATTTTACCCCTCCATCCTCAATCCCCACTTACTCTCCCAATACCCAGCCAATTGTAGATTTTTCTTCCGTCCCATACAAAATATTTTTCCCCTCTCCATTTCACTCTCCCAACTCCATCCCATTCTAATCCTCCCCCAACATCAGCTCCCTTCTAGTTCCAGCCCCACCCAGTATCTGCTCCCTTCTAGTCCCCGCATCAGCCCATTTCCAGTCCTAGACCACCCCCCATCAGCCCACTTCCAGTCCTAGCTCCCCCATCCATTTCCAGTCCTATCCAAGTCCCTTCATCAGCTCATTTCCAATACCATCCTCCCATCAGCCCATTTCTAGTCCTTTCCTAGTCCCACCATCAGCCCATGTCAAATCCTAGCTCCCCCCCACTCAGCCCATTTTCAATCCAAGCCCCCCATGAGCCTACTTCCAGTTCTAGCCCTTCCATGAGTCCATTTAAATCCAAGCCCCCACCACAGCCCATTTCCAATCTTAGCTCCCCCAACACCCAATTCCCAGTCCTATCCTAGCCCCCTCCATCAGCCCATTTCCTGTCCTAGCTCCCTCCCCTCACAACCCATTTCCATTCCAAGCCCCCTTCACCATCAGTTATTTGCAGTTCAAGCCCCCCCTTCCCCTCAGCCCATTTCCATTCCAAGCCCCCATCCCCATCAGCTATTTGCAGTTCAAGCCTTCCCTTCCACTCAGCCCATTTCCAGTCCTAGGAACCCCCTCAACCCATTACCAGTCCTAGCCTCCCCCTTCCCCATAGCCTATTACAAGTCCTAAGTCCCCATCAGTCCACTCTCAGTCCTAATCCCATCAGCCCATTTCCAGTCCTAACCCCCATCACCCAATTTTCAGTTTAAGCCCCCCCTATAGCCCATTACCAGTCCTAACCCCCCATCAGCTCACTTACAGTCCTAACCTCATCAGCCCATTTCCAGTCTTAGCCCCCCCCATAGCCCATTACCAGTCCTAACCCCCCATCACCCCATTTCCAGACTTAGCTCCCCATAGTCCATTACCAGTCCTAACCCCCTATCAGCCCTCTTCCAGTCCTAACCCCATTAGCCCATATCCAGTCCTAACTCCCACCCCAACAGCCCAGGGAAAATTTAAAATAAAAAAAAAAAGCTGTCTGCTGCCACTGCCGCCACTGCGGCAACGGCAGAATCAAATATCCCGCGGGGCCCCCCCTGCTCAACAGAGCCTGCCCTACCTGCATCAGCTCCGTCTCCGCAGTCGCACCGGCTTTCAGAGTGCGAAAAGAGAGTTTCTCCCTTGCGGCTCTGTTAAGCCCACGGGGGCTGATGGGAAAGTCCCATCAGCCCCTGCGGGCTTAACAGAGCCACGAAAGGGAAACTAGTCTCCCTTCGCGCTCTGAAAGCTGGTACGACTGCGGAGACGGAGCTGATGCAGGGAAGGCAGGCTCTGTCGGGCAGTGGGGGGCCCCGTGGGATATTTGATTCTGCCGTTGTTGTGGCGGCGGCAGCGGCAGCAGACAGCTTTTTATTTTTAAATTTTAAAATTTACTTTTAAGCAGAATCTTCTTTGCATGGGGCCCCCTGAAACGCGGGGCCCTGTGCAAAAAACATTCTTGCTCAATGGACGGGCCAGCCCTGAGTATACTCAATATATGTGGGCTTGATTTAATTGCTTTATTAATAGATTGATTATCAAAGGAGGAATCCACTATACAGGAGCAATTAAGCCCTTTAAAACAACAACTGCAGCAAATTATGACTTTTGAGAAATTTACCACTGATTGGGATGCCTATGATTTACAATTGCAGCAATTCAAGGAATCCTTACGTCAGATGAAAATTAAGAAGTTTGTGAGGGATTCGACTGATTATAAGAAGGATCAGGTTTACACTTGGCAGAGTCAATACAAGGAGAATAAAAGTCAAGTAAAGCAGGTCACGTCTGAGGAGGCGGATGAAGAGGAGAGCGGTGACTCTACCGACAACCCCCGAGTAGGATCATCAGAACCTTTAGGAGGTTCAGGTCCGGCACAGGTTTTTTCGATGGGCCGCCCTCGAGCTCACCGAGCACACTATCAACATCAAGGGGAGGGTCGGAGAGAACCTATAACCCACTCCTATTACAAACAGCAGTAATTCATATTTCGTCTTCACCCCTGCTTGATGCATAGTGGGAGGTGTTGGAATTAGGGTTATCTTTTGTTCCCTCACCGAAATACGAAGCTTTTCGGATGCGGATTGCCTTGCATCATTTTTTCCGTAAATTATATGTGACAAAATTGTTTGCTGATGCTCCACAATCACTGACTCGGGATGATTAAATTTCTCAGAATCGTTCTAAGTGGTGTCCACCTGGACCATTGGATCCAGTGATCACCACGTTTCAGAATTTAGTGTTACGGAACTTAGCCTCGATGGTGAGTAGTTTGCCAGCTACTTTCTCTAATTTAAATATGACCCAGTTCAAAGTGCTACAATCACTGCGTGCTCAATCGGAAGTTTGTATTCACAGGGCAAATAAATGAGGTGCTATTGTAGTGCAAGACAGGATCAGATATGAACAGGTAGTACTGGATCATCTATCTAATGGGAAATATTATAAGTGGCTAGATACTGATCCATCATCTGATTTAAGTGCTCAAATTAAAGCTTACACTACTTTTGCGCATACGTCTACTTGGATTACAAAACATGAATATGAATTTTTGAACAAGAGAAACCCAGTAGCACCAATACTATATATGGTTCCCAAAATTCACAAAAATTTGACCTGTCCTCCAGGTCGACCAATTGTTTCCTGTTGGGGTTCTCTGTTAGAGCCCTTTTCACAGTTTTGTGATGTTTTTTTTTTACATCCTTTGATTGAGAAAATACCTTCCTATGTGTGGGATTCCTTCCACTTTCTTTCTTTATTGTGTCAACAGGCTTGTGATAGTTCGTCAATGTTATTGGTAGCAATGGATGTAACGGCACTATACACCAATATAGAACAAGAGGAAGCCTTGAATATGGTGGAAAGTTTATCTTTACAGTTACCTCCCCGATTGCCTAAATAATTTATTGTGCATCTATTGAGTCTGGTGTTAAGAAAGAATTTTTTCTTATTCAATGCCTGCTATTATTTGCAAATACATGGGGTAGCAATATCTTTTTTTCTACGGACAGGTTCGGAGTCTCAACTGCTGGACTTTTTTGCTTGGATCAATGCATTGAATATTAATTTACAATTTGTGCCCAAATATCATTCACACACAGTTGAGTTTTTGGATGTTTGTATTTACAAACAGGGTGTTTCTTTACAATCTACATTATACAGAAAACTGGTACAGAGAACCTTTTTTGCATTATACTAGTTACCATCCAGGTCCACTACATAGGAGTTTATCAGTGGGCCAATTCATCTGTCTACGACGATTGTGTTCCACCTTGGAGCACTTTCAAAAACACGCGAGAGATCTAAAGCAGAGATTGGCTGCGAGAGACTATCCTTCTCGGGTGATTAAGCTAGCATATAGAAGAGCTCGCTATAATCATCCTGAGTGGTGGGATGATGGGTCTGCAGACTCTTCCATTCAGCGCAGGGAGTCTACATCATATGTTGGGATTTTACCTTTCATGTGATGGATATTTTGAAGAAGAATTGGCCAGTTTTGTCTTTACATCCTTGTTTTAGGAAATCACTGATGTTAGCATATCAGAGGAGATGGAACATAGCAGATTGGGTCATGCATAATGTCCAGAACTTTGATACATCTCTTGCTCGAGGACACTGGTGTGATTTTTTCAGCACTACTTTGGAAGGCCCTAGTTGGGATCATCCTGTGACTGGTATTAGATATGTTAGAAAACATAACACTACCTGTTTAAGTACTCACGTTGTTTATATGTTGAGTTGTCCTTGTCAAAAACTGTTTATAGAATGAACATCACGTCCAATGAAGAAGCGCTTACAGGAACATCAATCGCGTATTAATACCAGAGTGATTTCGGCTCTGGTTGCACTTCATTACCAGGAGTACAAGCATTCATTCCAAGATTTGCATTGGTGTATCATTGACTTCGTCCCTGAACATCATCGAGGGGGAGATCGTTTGTCCCGTTTACAATTCAGGGAACAGTCATGGATTTATTATTTGCATACAACTGATCCAGAAAGCTTAAATCTGGCCTTGGACTGGTATAGTTTATTTATTTATTTATTTAAACAGATTTATATCCCGCTTTTTCCTTCAATCAAAGCGGTAACAAAACAAAACAATACAAGGTTAAACAGAGGTGAATGCAACATATACCACCTTTCTTAAAATCAAAGCGGTAATAAAAGGAAATACATGACACAGGGAAAATGTTACAGTACATACATAGAATAACTATACAAAATAAGTTACAACATGGGTTACATTCTAATACATACGATCTGGAAAGGGTGAGTTTGGTTAATTGTTAGGACACGATCAGCTCCGATTACTCAGATCACAGCCAATAGTAGCACGGTTTGGATATCAGCTGACTGGGGTTTCAACCATAAGAAGGTGAACAGGAAGTTAAGGTATGACGTGTAATGCAGGAAGAAGGGCCGGGAGTTTCAAAGCTTGAAACACAAAGTTGTGTAATTATGGTATTATCCCTTGAATTATTGATTGGAGGGAGATTTCTTTTTTAAAAATAGAATAAAAAGGAAGATTTACTATGATAGAGGGTTTTCCCACCCGATTTAAATCCAACAAAAAAGTGAGACAGCAGGACTAGGACACTAAGAATATAGAGGGTTTATCTTTTTTTCTACTGATAGAATTTTGGGGATGGCAAAATAGTCAGGAGAACCATCTGAATGGAGCAGCATGGCTGCCAAGGATCTCCACGTCCCACCAGCCGAAAAAAAAATTGCTGCAGCTCTCCACCACTTTTTCTCCACTTCCTTAAGTCTAGTATTGTGAGCATGCTCTTTTCCCAGACTGTGAGATTGGTACCAGGCACTATTGGTCCTGTGACCATATGCTTTCAACATGCCCACAATTCTGATCTTAAGGTAGAGAAGGAAGAGTGGTAAGTACATTAGGGGCAGGGGACAAAGAAGAGGGAAGGAACAGGCACAAGGACGATTTGTCTAGTATGTCCAGCTCTGCACCAGCCCTGATGACAGCTATAATGATAATAGCTGGCTATACCAACAACCAGAATTGCTATCCAGTTAGCAAAAATATTCAACTAACAGTAGGATCTGCATGAAGTTAAGAATGCCAGAATGTCCTGCTTTTTTTATTAACAACTTCTTTTTTTATTTTTATAGGTGTCTCCCTTATATAATAATTCTATCGTTTGAATAATCCTTTGGTGATAATCCACTTTGGTAATGTGGCCTTGATTATTCTTGTGTTCTCTTTTTATTTATAGATTGAACATAAATGTGTATTTCAGAATGTTTTTGACTAGGAGACTGGCATTTATGAATTGGTTTGTTCCTTTTTTATACACTGAGATATTAGAAGCTCAGATGACAAGACTTCATACTTTGGACACATCATGTGAAGAGAGAGATCATTAGAGAAAGACATCATGCTTGGCAAGGTAGAAGGTCAACGCAAAATTAAGACCAGCAATGAGATGGATCAATACAATAACAGCAGCTATAGGTGCCAGTCTGTCAACAATGAGCCACCTGACTGAAGACCGAACATAGTTTAAAGACAACTATCCAAAGGGTTGCTATGAGTTGACACAGACTTGACGGCACTTAACAACAACAACTACTCATTAATTAACAATTATTTAACATCTGTATTTATGTACGTTTTTAGTCTCTGTTGAATACTTTGTCTTATTTAATATTTATTAGTTTTATGTACAGAGAATGATACAGGGAAAACAATTCAGGCAATTGGTAACAGAACCCATACGTGAAGGGGCCATACTGGAATTGGTGCTTACCAATGGTGAAAGTGTTTCTGATGTTATAGTGGGGAGATCATTTTGCATCCAGTGATCACCAGATGGTGTGGTTCAGTATTAGGACTAGGGCTGTTAGAATCCATTCAAAAGCAAGAGTCTTAGACTTTAGAAAAACTAACTTTGCCAAGATGGGCCAATACCTCAGGGAGCCGCTAGCGAGATAGGAACAGCGGGGGGATGTAGAAAAACAGTGGGCAAAACTGAAAGGGGATATTTTAAGAGCAACCAACCTTTTTGTTAAAATTGCAAATAAAGGTAAAAGGAAAAGGAGACCGCTATGGTTTTCAAAAGAAGTAGCTAAAAAGGTGAACAAAAAGAGGGAGGTCTTCATGAAATACAAGCTATCACAGAGAGAGGAAGACAGGTTTCTATATTTAGAAAAAACTTAGAGAAGCTAACAAAGAAGTCAGGAAAGCAAAGATTCAAAAGAAGGAGGAAATAGCCAATGCAATAAAATGGGGGGGGGGGGGGGGGAATAAGACATTTTTCAGATATGTTAGTGAGAAAAGTAAGGGCAAAAGTGGTATTGACAGACTCAAGGGTGAAGGGGAGGAATATGTAGAAGCTGATGAGGATAAAGTGGAATTGCTCAACAAATATTTATGTTCTGTGTTCACAGATGAAGAACCAGGAGCAGGACCTCAGAAAACACCCACAAACAGGAACAGAAGTGAGGGGCATCTTGAACAATTCTCAGAAGACTGTGTTCGTGAGAAACTAGTTAAACTTAAAGTAAACAAAGCGATGGGACCGGATGGGATACACCCTAGAATACTGAGGCAACTTGGGGGATGTTCTAGCAGCTCCACTGACTGACTTTTTCAATGCCTCGTTGGAGTTGGGAGGGGTGCCAAAGGACTGGAGAGAGGCTCATGTGCTGCCTTAACACAAAAGTGGAAGGATATGGTTGAAAACTACAGGCCGGTTAGTTTAACTTTGGTGGTGAGTAAATTATTGGAAACGCTGCTGAAAGAGAAAATAGTTAGGTTTCTGGAGTCCAGTGGATTACAGGATAAGAGGCAGCATGGATTCACCAGAGGCAGGTCTTATCAGACAAATCCGATTGATTTCTTTGACTGGGTTAGCAGGCAGTTGGAGCGAGGGAGAGCCCTAGATGTGGTGTATTTAGGTTTCAGTAAAGCCTTTGACACCGTTCCTCACAGGCGACTTATAAACAAACTGAGCACCATAGGGATGGACCCTAAAGTTATTGCTTGGGTTGGAAATTGGTTGAGTGGGAGGTGACAAAGGGTACCGGTAAATGGAGCTCACTCTGAGGAGGAGGTGGTTACCAGTGGTGTGCCCCAGGGATTTGTCCTTCGTCTGATTCTTTTTAACATCTTTCTTAGTGTTATAGCGGAAGGGCTGTCGGGTAAAGTTTGCCTCTTTACGGATAATACCAAAATCTGTAATAGAGTAGACACCCAGGAAGGTGTAGATAACATGAAGAGGGATCTTGCTAAGCTTGAAGAATGGTCTAGAATTTGGTAGCTGAGATTTAACGTTAAAAAATGTAAGGTCATGCATTTGGGCTGCAGCAATCCAAGGGAGCAATATAGTATAGGGGGTGAAGTGCTTTTGTCCACTAAAGAAGAGCGGGACCTATGCGTGGTTGTGTCTGATGAATTTAAAGTAGCTAAACAGGTAGAAAAGGCAATGGCAAATGCTAGAAGGATGCTTGGGTGCATATGGAGAGGAATGGCTAGCAGATAAAAAGGAGGTGATAGTGCCTCTGTATAAGTCTTTGGTGCGACCTCATTTTGAGTATAGTGTGCAATTCTGAGACTGCACCTTCAAAAGGATATACACAGGATGGGGTCAGTACAGAGGGTGGCTACTAAAATGGTTAGTGGTCTTCATCATACAGTATATGAGGACAGACTTAAGGATCTTAATATGTACACCTTAGAGGAAAGGCGGGATAGAGGTGATATGATTGAGATGTTTAAATACCTCCATGGCATAAATGCAAAGGGGGAGAGCCTCTTTTGATTGAAAGTAAGTTCTGCTATGAGGGGACATGGGATGAGGGTGAAATGGGATAGATTCAGGAGTGATATGCGGAAATATTTCTTTATGGACAGAGTGGTGGATCCATGGAATGGTCTCCCAGTGGAGGTGGTAGAGATGAGGACAGTATCTGAATTAAAAAAAAGCATGGGACAAACACAGAGGATCTCTAAAGGGAAAACGGGGACTGTTGTAGTTGTTGATATGGAAGGACAGACTAGATAGGCCATTTTTATGTATTCTGCTGCTTTTTTAAAATTTCCTTTTATAATTTTAGGGGCCATCTTGACTAAGGTGCAGTAAGGTTTTGTACTTATCATGCATTTTAAGCAGAATTAAACATGCAGTAAGTGCAAACCCTGTGTGGTAGAGTCAGGGGGTATGCCCAGCATGTGCCCTAATTTTAGCACACAGGCCAGACACTTACTACACAGAAGCTGCATTCTCTGCCTCAGCAGCTAGGCAGGAAACGTGAGCCCAGCAGAAATGACATCATCCTGCTAGAGCAGTGTTTTTCAACCTTTTTTGTGCAAAGGCACACTTTTTTCATGAAAAAAATCACGAGGCACACCACCATTAGAAAATGTTAAAAAAATTTACCTCTGTGCCTATATTGACTATATATAAAGTAATTCTCTTGAATAGGAATCAAACACTCACACCAACACCCCTCCCCTGCTGGTTCACACCAACCCCCCTCCCCTGCTGGTTCACTCACACCACCCCCCCCCCCTCCACTGCTGGTTCACTCACCCACCCCCCTGTCACTTACTCACCCCTCCTGCTGGGTCACTCACTAACTTACCCCCCCTCCCCTGCTGGTTCACTCACACCATTGCCCCCCCCCCCCTTGCTGGTTCACTCACACCACCCCCCCCTCCACTGCTGGTTCACTCACACTCCCCCCCCTTGCTGGTTCACTCACACACACACACACCCTCTGCCCAAGCCACTGCTTCTGCTTTGTACAGAGCAGCGGCTGCACTACACTTACATTGAAAAGTAAAGAGAAACTGTGTCAGGAGCCCTCCGGTCATCGCAGAGCCCGAGGAAGTGATGTCATGGGGGCGGGCTCCTCACAGGCTGTCTTTCCTTTTCAAATTAACTTTATTGCAGCTAAAGTTAATTTGAAAAGGAAAGACAGCCTGTGAGGAGCCCGCCCCCATGACATCACTTCCTCGGGCTCTGCATGATCGGAGGGCTCCTGACACAGTTTCTCTTTGCTTTTCAATGTAAGTGTAGTGCAGCCGCTGCTCTGTACAAAGCAGAACCAGCGGCTGCACTGCTATAGGGAATCGCGATCGCGTTCGCGCCGCGGACTTCGGCACAAAAGCCGGTTTTTTGCTCTGGCCGCTCCCGATCTTGCGGCCAGAGCAAAAAACCGGCTTTTCAATGGCCGGTTTTACAACTGTGCTGGCAGCCGGCCTGGCCATGGAAAAACCGGCCAGGCCGGCTGAAAACCAGCCGGTTGGCAACCCTAATTTGTGAGCGGAGGCCACATGTTACGGATGAAATTGGAATTTTTCCCACGGCACACCAGACAATATCTCACGGCACAGTGGTTGAAAAACACTGTGCTAGAGGATAGCAACCTTGAGCTCGAAGGACTGGGGTTTCTAGTCCTACAGGTGCTCTTTGTGGCCATGGGCAAGCCACTTAATCCTCTATTGCTTCAGATACAAAAAAACATCGATTGTGAGCCCTTTGGGGACAAGGGATATATATTGCACACACATAGTACATGAATGTACACCACTTTGACTTGTAGAAAAAGCTGTATATAAGCCTAGCTAAATAAATAAGAAGGCCCAACCCCAGCATCCCAACCCCAACCCAGTCCAAGCCGTGTCCCCCCTAAGAAAGTCCTCAAACCCTTAACCCCTTGATCTTCCCTGGGTACTCACTAGTAGCTGTCCCTGGTGTCTAGTGGACAGATCTCTCAGCTAAGGTGTCAAGACTAAGAGAAAACATCCATCTGGCTGCAGCAGTATTGGACAGTGTTGGTGGCAGAGGATCACATTTCTGTCATAATGGCGACATTGTTATTACTTGTGCAGAAGAAAGGTCTGGCAATCTACAGTACTTCCATAGCGTAGAAACATGATGGCAGAAAAAGACCATATGGCATATCCAGTCTGCACTTCCATACCAACTACTGTTGTTAAGTGCCATCGAGTTGGTGTCGACTCATGGCGACCCTCTGGATAGTTGTCCTAAATTGTGTTCAGTCTTCAGTCAGGCGGCTCATTGTTGACAGACTGGTACCCGTAGATGCTGTTATTGTATTGATCCATCTCATTGCTGGCCTTCCTCTTTCCAACTACTACAGTCTCTTTTTTCCTTTAGAGATTTTCTGTGTTTTCTTGAATTCAGATCCCATGTTTTCTTGAATTCAGATACTCTCCTGGTCTCTACTACTTCCAGTGGGAGACTGTTCCATGCATCTACTACTCTTTCCATAAAGAAATATTTCTACATATTATGTCTGACTCTATCCCCTTTCACCTTCATCCTATGCCCCCTCATTGCAGAGCTTTCCTTCATTTGAAAGGGGCTCTCCTTTGCATTTATGCCATGGATGAATTTAAACGTCTCTATCATATCTCCTCTCTTCCGCCTTTCTTCCAAAGTACTGTATACATATTGAGATGTTTAAGTCTGTCCTCATATGTCTTATGATGAAGTCCACTGACCATTTTGGTAGCCACCCTCTGCACAGACTCCATCCTGTTTATATCCTTTTGAAAGTCTGATTTCCAGCATTACACACAATACTCCCAATGAAGTGTCACCAAAGACTTATAGAGAGGAACTATCACCTTCTTCCTCCTACTGGTCCACTGCACCCAGGCATCCTTCTGGCTTTTGCATGGCCTTTTCTACCTGTTAAGCCACCTTAAAAATCCTCAGAAACAAATCATATTCAGGTCCTGCTCTTCTTTCATGGACAGAAGTACTTCATCCCCTATACTATGCCACTGTCTTGTATTTATGCAGCCCAAATGCATGACCCTGCATTTCTTAGCATTAAATCTCAGCTGCCAGACCATTCTTCAAGCCTAGCAAGATCCCTCTCATGTTATTTACTCCTTCCTGGATATCTGCTGTATTGCAAAGAGACAGACCTTTCCTGACAGCCCTTCCACAGCATCACTAGCAAAAATGTTAAAAAGAATCAGACCAAGGACAGATCCCTGTGGCACACCACTGGTTGCATTCTTCTTCTCAGAGTGAGCTCCATTTGCCTGTATCCCTTTGCCATGAAAACCCAATGAATAGTTACAGACAGCTATCCACAGGGTCACTATGAGTTGACAACTTGAAAGCACTTAACAGGTTACTATAAAGCTCATTTTAGATAGATCATGGAGAAAATAATTAAGACATTCAGGTCGGGAGGTGCATAGTTCTCCCCATATTACAAAAGACTGTGCCAACAGAGAACATTTTGTAAAATACCTAGATGGACATTAAAAATTCAAGGGTATTTGCCAGCACAAAAAAGGGAGCAGCACATGGGAAAATGAAGCATCCTGCTCTTCCCCAATTCTGCATGCCTGCAGCATTCTAAAATCGCTGCTCCCATTAGTCACATTCCCCCTTATCTCAATCTCTTCCCATGCCAAACATAACCTCCTCAATCCCCAGCACTCCCTCCCAGTTGCATCACATATGACCCGATACATCCCTAAAAGTGTCACTTGCCCCCAATGCCCCATCCAACTAAACATACAAATAGAAATTTTAGAGAGCTATTTACATGTGAAGATCTATACCACATTCAGATTTCAAGGGAATGTGGTATGGACAAGCTGAAAATCTAGAAGTATATTCCCCATTTTACAGGGTGAATACATGTGGTGGCCAAAATCGTTACACCTGCTCCAAGGCATGCACAAGTGCCAGCTTGAAGGAGAAGATGCAAAGGCCCACCAATCTCCATCCGATACCTCCTCTGACAGCATCACATGTCCCTACCATGCCCCAGCACCCTACTAACACCATCACATGTCTGATGCCCACTTTACACTCTCCAACAACATCACATGTCCCTTGACACCGCATGGCAGTCCCAAGCAGCATCACATGTCCTCCAATGTCCCACAACAGGCCTCTGAAGCATCATTTGTCTCCTACCCCTGCCCTCTCCCCCCCACCCCCCCCCCCCCATTGAACTGCACTGAGGTCCTGCCACTTCTGATATACTCCTGATTTCAGGTTCTAAATTGCACCATTGTCCACTAGCAGTAGTCTGGTAGTATTGCCGCTAGGAATCAAGCTGTGGAATAAGAGCATTTTGAGTCTACTACTAAGGGACAAGGGCATCGTTTTTAATCCCATTCCAGAGCAGGAGTGACGGGATTACTCTTGCTTCCTATAGATCACCAGGGGCTTCCAGGAAGAGCAGGGGGGGTGGTGGTAGGACTTTGATGTTTTTGGGGGGAATGTTGGGGATGTCAGGGGTACAAGTGATGCTACTGAGAGGTGTCATGGGTATTGGGGGACATAAGATGCTGTTGCAGAGTTGTCATGGAATGTTAGGGTCTTATGTAAGAGGGTGCGTTCAATTCACAACAAAAGTACTGATTTTCTAATGTTTTCTAATGTTTTGTTCTTCTATGTAGCACTCTCGGTTTCCAAAGGTCTCAGTTGTCTTGTAGCTAAGCCTTAAGACTCACGTCTGCCGGCCCAAGCCTTGATCACATCAATGACCTTCTATTAAAAGGAAACCCTTTTATGATTTTAAAATTTACCAGCCAACAGCTCTTCAACGAACAGGATATCAAATGGATTTAACTTGTGTACGTGCTAGTACCTTTTCTGCTCAGCTAAATCTGGCTAGCTTAATGAACTTAAAGGCTGCACTTAGCTGAACTTCTTCAATATATCCCAAAATTCGCGGCTTTGGTTAAACGCCTTCAATCTTCGATCCCGATGCTCCCACGGGGTACCACTGTGGCGTTTCACAGCCGACAGTTTCATCAGGGGATCTGCTTTGGTGCTTGCATTCTGATGCTGCCCGCGTCTGTCTTCCTTCTACAAAGCAGTCCGGAAATGACCAGGCTGCACAAAAATGCCACGCATGGAATGTTAGGGGACATATGATGGTGCCTCTTGGGTACAGGGGAGGAGGAGCATATGTGATGCTGTTGAATGGGAAAGATTGAGGACAGGGAATGGTGGCACCATCAGTCTTTGCACCAGTCCATTCACTTGTTTGTGCTTTAGGGCAGATGTAAAAGGCTGATATGCAAAATGTTTGGCCATCACATGTACTCCTCTTGTAAAATGTTGAATATTGTGATGAGGAGAGTGTGCCTGAGTCCATGGAGTTGGAAGAAAATCAGTCATTTACCTTTAAAGAAAGAGACAGGCAAGGAATCAGTAGCTCTCAAACTGCAGGCAGAGAAAAAAAACACGCAGCTACTGAGGACAGGACACACCCAAGCTCTGCTAATCCAAGGGCAGGCTTGGAAATTAATGAGGGACACCTGGGTGAAGGGGAGTGCATGGTAGGTCAGAGACACTCTTATAAACCCAGGGAAATATTGGAGGAGAGGACGGACAGAGAGAACAGCCAGGGAGAGGGCAACAGGAACAGGAGTACCAGGACGAGGCAGCACATGCAGCAGCATGCTGGAAAGAAAGATACAGGAAACCAGCACTCGAGAGAGCTGACCAGGGAGAACACTGGAGAATTCAGTGTGGAGAGAAGCACCAGAGAAAGGCCCAGAGAGTTCACCGTGGAGGAGAACGGTGGGGACTTCCGAGGGAATCTCAGGGGTGAAAGCCCTAGTCAGAAGAAAAGCCAGGATTGCAGGGAAACTGCAATTGGTTTTAAAACTAGGAGAGCTGTGCAAGAGAAAAGTGCTGATAAGGGTCAGGCTGCCGTGCCAACCGTTCCTGAACCAGCTAAAGAGCTGCAACTTCCAAAAAGGTGCGTGAATAAAAGGGTAGCCAAAAGTGCCATGAGCCAGTTAGAGGCATTGTGTCATTTGATGCAAGAAAAGAATCTCCACGATCCTGGTGGAAACCCTGTGCATAGGGAAAAGCCTCAGTGGAGAAAGGTTCTGGAACTTTTAGAGAATATTAAGCCTGAGGTTTTTCAGGTTGGCTTAAAGCCAGGTTTACCGGACACAGGTCCTGAGGAAATGCAGATAGACTGTTATGAATCTGATGAGGGGTCTGAAGATTCAGTAATGGATTGTTCTCTGTGCCAGAAGGCAGAATAAAAAGTTCTTGGATAAAAGAAAGAAAAAGCCTATAACCTGAATGTCCTAGAAGGCAGTGTGAAAACAGGGAGAAATGTGTTTAGCCAGGAATGCTAAAGAATCCTGTTGCTGAAGAAAGGATATTTCTTTTCGGTTTGAAGAGAAGAGAAGCTTTGCTTGATTGCTGAATGATTTGAAAAACAGCGACACATGTTAAAAAGCTGCATAATGCAGTTTCATTGTTTGGTTTGATATAAATGCCTATGGATTATTGTTTGGAGAAAGAATCCTATTTGTTTTGCTTTGAGCCTTAATGCTCTTTAGAAAAAGAAATAAATTCCTGTGTTTTGCCTTGTAAACCCTCGGTCTCCACACTACTTGTTTTTCTGAACAACACAACTACAAATCCCAGCAGCCCCGGCACTGGATGAGTAAGAAACCTCTTTAATTAAAGGACTAACAAATGCAGCCCTAGGCTTATAGGCTGTTGCCTGGGCCAGGGGCCTCCACAATATACATCTTTATTTTTGGATCACTCAAACCATGTGCAATGTATATGGAATATTTCTTCATGTGTAAATCTGTAGCAGCTTTCGAAAATTGCACACGTAGCCAATCTGCACATGTAAATACTGCTATTTACATATGTAGATGTTTCTAAAATCTTTATTCATTAATCCTTAGCTAGCGTTTGGGGAGCAGGTCATCTTCTTAATCAGAAGATGTAGCTGTAGGTGCCGCTGGATTCCATGTGTTGTTCATAATACGCTTTCAACCTTGGTGATCGGTGGCAATATTTCTGGCCTCATCGATGGTCAATCACTGGTTCTTTTGGTCTTCCTTGAGCCTTGTTTTCTTCGGTGCTGCTTATTGAGCCCTTCAGTGGACAGGTTGCTTTCACCGAAGGAGTTTGTATGGCAGCCAACTGGTGTTCATTCTGCAAACGTGGTCAAACCATCGCAGTCTGTGTTTTTGGATTTGTTCTTCGACTGAAGGTTATGGTCATACCTTGTCCAAATTGTCTCGTTTTGAGGGTGATCACAAAGAAAGACACCCAAAATCTGTCTCAGGCATCACATTTGAAAGACCTTGAACTTGCTCATGTGAGGTTTGAGCAGAGTCCATGTTTCCGATCTGTACAGGAGAATTAGCAGGTTTGCTTCTAAAATAACCCTTAAATGTGTTTTGACCAACATTCTTGTTAATACTGCAGAAGAAGTGTTATGAAAGGTATGTTATGTACAGTCCTTTATAGACCCTAATTGCAACTAAGAAAGTTTGCAGATTTGCAAAAGGATCTTATGAAACTGAAATATTAGACATCTCATCTAAATGACATATTTAATTGGGAAAATACAAGGTGATGTACATAGGAAAAACTAATCCCAACTACAGGTACAAAATGCTTGGGTTTTTTGCTCAGAGTCACCACCCAAAGAAAAGATCTTGGAGTCTTTGTGAATACATTGAAATTTGCAGTACAGTGTACCATGGCTGCTAATAAAGCAAATCAAATGTTAGGGGTTATTTCAAAATAGGTTGGTGTGAGTGATTATGCCTTAATTTAAGGTGCCTTTTTTGCCCCTTATGCTAGCATTTTATAAAATAGACTTTATTTGGGTGCATCAAAATGCATTTTAACTTGGCATCATCTTATAAAATTACCCTCCGCATTCCTTTCAGGTTAAAAAAAAAAAAGAAGAAAGGTTTCTTGATAAGGAAATTGATATATACTTGAATCATTAATTTTGAAAAAAGTTCACATACTGCAAAGGTTGCATAATATCTTTAAGTATATAAAAAATAGATATAAAAAGTAATTTTCTTCACAAAATGCACCCCAAGAATATTGAGGAAGAAGACACTTATTTAGCTGCTTCACTCTTTGAGAATATTTATTGATTAACTGACTTTATGTAAATTCAGATATTTTACAAGTAGTGACCTCAGATTATTTTGACATGAATGTCTGAAGTTTAAATCAGCCAGTTAAATATATATAAAAAAAATGCAATTAGTAGTCTTGGCTACAGAGCCGTAATGAGGCACTTCAGCACCTGGGGGGGGGGGGGGGGGGGACCACTGTAATGCATCCTTCTATCCCAAGCCCCACCCTAATCCTCACCCGCTACCTCCTCCACTCTTATGTTCAGGTTTAGCGGAGTTACTTACCTGTAACAGGGGTTCTCCGTGGACAGCAGGATAAGTCAGCCACACCTGGTGACGTCCTTCGGGCGGCGCCATGCAGAAGTGCTCTTTAGAACTCTGACCTGCCCAGGTAGCCCACCTCCACGCCCCGCCCCTAGCTGGCCAGTATGTTCCTAGCTGTGCCTTCCCGGCTAGGGGCGAGACTAAGCAGCGGACCTCCTCCAGGGAGGTGGGCGGGATTTGTGGCTGACTTATCCTGCTGTCCACGGAGAACCCCTGTTACAGGTAAGTAACTCCGCTTTCTCCATGGACTAGCAGGATTGCGTCAGCCACACCTGGTGCCTCCCTAGCAGTGCGGAGCGCCAGGTGGAGGAGGGAGCGTACATAAGTGAAGAGAACGCATGTCAGGCAACAATTTTTAATGGAGCCAAGAGAGTACAAGAGCCTGTAGAACTGAGGCAAACATTGCATAAGGTGCATTACAAGTGTGCAAGCAGAGAACTGAGGCAAACATTGCATAAGGTGCATTAACAAGTGTGCAAGCAGTGCGGTATAGTGCATTTGGGTGCAGTAACAACACAGTAAAAACACAACAGCATCACAACAGCATAATATGGTGTAGAGTGCGAGAGTGCATAACAGTGCATAATGTGCAATAAAAGTGCAGTATGTGCAACACAATACGTGACAAGTCCAGAGCATGAGGAAGTCCAAGCCCTTGGCTGTGGAGAGCCTCAGCCGTTAATCACTGAGGATGTCAGACTCTCTTTGATAGTGGAGGCCAGGACAGCCGTTCCCAACGCGCAGTCCTCATTTGATCGCAGATCCAAACAGTGGTGACGCTGGAAGGTTTGCAGAGTAGACCACGTGGCAGCTTTGCAGATGTCGGAGATAGGAACAGAGCGCAGGTTCGCCAGAGAGGTAGCCAATGCCCTGAGTCGGTGAGGGCCAACTCTAGGTGGGGACAGATTGTCTGGTGAAGCTAGGCAGAAGGAGATGCAGGAGGCCACCCAATTGAAAAGTGTCCTTTTGGAAACGGGTTGGCCAGGCCTGTTTGGGTCGAAGGACACGAAAAGCTGGTCGCACTTTCTGACCGTGCTAGTCCGCTGGAGGTAGATTTTGAGTGCCCGGAGGCAGTCCAGGGTATGAAGGCGTTGTTCATCGATGGATGAGTGAGGCTCCGGAAAGAAGCAGGGTAGTTCGATGGACTGATTGACATGGAAGGGCGATGCGACCTTTGGAACAAACTTAGGGTTGGTGCGCAGGGATGCCCGGTCCGGGAGTAAGCGAGTGTATGGGGGTTGCGCCACGAGAGCCTGCAGCTCGCTGATTCTTCGAGCAGAAGTGATGGCCACCAGAAACAGAGTTTTCCATGAAGCAAACTTCATCTCTGTAGAATGAAGAGGTTCGAAGGGTTCCTGCATTAGGCGATGAAGCACTGAGTTAAGATCCCAGGTAGGGGGCGGGGATCTGATCGGGGGTTTTAAGTTCGCTATTCCCTTCATAAAGCGTCTGGTTATTGGCAGCATCGAGATGGAGTCGGCCCCTTCAACAGGGTCATGGAGGGCAGATATAGCGGAGAGATGCACCCGGATGGACTGTGTCTTGAGACCGCTTGTAGACAACAGGTTGAGATACTGAAGGACTTGCGCAACAGGGCAAGAGATGGGATTGAGGCCCTGCTGTGCACACCAGGTGGAGAACCTCTTCCACTTTAGGCCATAGGATTTTCTGGTGGACGGCCTGCGGGCCGCAAGAACGACGTCTTGAACCTCCGAAGGCAAGCGTAGAGCCGAGAGACTCAACCTTGCAACCTCCAGGCAGTGAGTGCGAGGGCTCTGAGGTTGGGGTGTCTCGTGCTGCCTCCGTTCTGCGTCAGCAGGTCCTCCCGGGGGGGGGAAGGCGCACCGGGTCCCCGTGGGCCAAGCGTAGCAGGAGTGAGAACCACATCTGCCACGGCCAGTAGGGCACAATCAGGATGACGTGCGCTTTGTCCTGGATGATCCGCTGTAAGGTTGCTGGGATGAGGGGGGTCAGTGGGAAGGTATACACCAAAGACCATTCCCCCCAGAATACGTCATATGCATCCCCTGCCAGCCTGTTGGGCGCTGGGTGTCTGGAGCAGAACAGGGGGCATTTCGCATTCAGTTCCGTGGCAAAGAGGTCTAACGATGGTTTCCCCACTGTTGGAAGAGGACATTCGTCACCTCTTGTGAGAGTGACCATTCGTGAGGTTGCAGCTGCCGACTGAGTTTGTCTGCTAGGGTGTTCATGTCCCCCGGTAGGTAGGAGGCCCGTAGCTTGCAGCCGTTTCCCTGGGCTCAAAGCAATATTTCTGTCGCTTCATTGCAAAGGGGGCGGGAGCCAGTCCCCCCTTGCTTGTTCACATAGAACATGGCTACTTGGTTGTCCGTTTGTATGAGAATGGCTTTGTCCCGTAGATGTGGAAGGAACGCTAGGAGAGCGTATCTGATGGCTCTGAGCTCGAGAAGATTGATATGCAGGCTCTTTTCCTTCGTGGACCACGAGCCCTGGGTACTGAGGTGTTGGAGGTGCGCGCCCCACCCGGTGTTGGACGCGTCCGTGGTGAGAATCACCTGATGCGCCTGTTGATGTATGTCCTTGCCCCCGGACAGGTTGGAAGGGGTAGTCCACCAGCGCAGGTGAGTTCTGATGCTTGGTGTCAGCGGCACCCGGGTGGACAGTGGCTGGGAATGCTGATTCCAGAGGGAGCGCAGGTGCCACTGCAGTGGTCGCATCCTCAACGTCGACATGGGCAGGACCGACGTAGTTGCTGCCATATGCCCTAGGAGGCGGAGGATCGCTCGCGCCGAGAATTCTGCCTCGGCCGTCTTGGTCGCTAGCAAAACAATGTTGTTCAGCCAGCGCTCCGGGAGGTAGGCTCGGGCTGTCAGAGTGTCGATTACTGCCCCGATGAATTCGAGCTGTTGGGACGGCTGCAGATGTGATTTCTTGTAGTTGATGACAAATCCTAGAGAAGTGATTATTGCCATTGCTTTCTGCAGGGACGCCAGTAAGTCCGGGGCCGAGTGCCCCGTGAAGAGCCAGTCGTCCAGGTAGAGAAAGACAGACATCCCAAGCTTGCAGAGGTGTGCCGCGACCACGGCTACGCACTTCGTGAAGACTCGAGGTGCAGGGGAGAGGCCAAAGGGAAGAACCCTGTACTGGTAGTGCTGCCCCAGTACCTGAAAACGCAGGAACCTCCTGTGTGATTTGTGGATGAGGATATGTGTGTAGGCTTCTTGTAGGTCCAGGGAAGCCAAGAACTCGCCTTGTTGTATCAGGGGAAGAATGGCGTTGAGAGAGTACATCCTGAACTTCTCCCTGATGATGAACTTGTTCAGTTTGCGAAGGTCGAGGATAGGGCGCCATCCACCTGTCCTCTTTGGAATGAGAAAGAATCTTGAGTAGAAACCAGAGTCGATTTCGGAGAGAGGCACTTCCTCTATGGCATGAGACTCAAGGAGGTGTATTAGTTCTGTTGTCATGGGACGTTAAAGGTGTGGAGGAAGAGAATTGGTTGGTTTGCTGCTTTGGGAGGGAGGAGTGCAAAATCGCAAACGGAATCCTTCTTGGATGATTCGTAGGACCCAGGAGTCGGTGGATATCTTCTCCCACTCCTGTAGGAATTGTGACAGGCGACCCCCTATGCGGGCGGGCGCCTGTGGGGGCTTGTCAAAAGGAGGAGCCTCCTTTGGTGGCTGGGGGTTTGGTGCTTTTTTTCTGTCTGTGATCCCTCTGGGTTTGCCGCTGGGTAGAGGCCCCTTGGTAAGCGTTAGACTTGTACTTTGGAGCTTGCCACTTCCGGTTTGGGGGGTATCTCTTGTTAGAGCTGTAGGAGTTGTTACTATAGTAGGTTTTGCGCTGGTAGCTGCCTTTCGGAGGTGCACTGCGGCGTTCAAATCCTTCTTCCGCCAAGGTTTGGAGGGTGGTGCAATGTTCTTTCATGACGTTCACTGCGTCTACCACCTTTTCTCCGAATAGCGAGTCACCCGAGCAGGGTGCGTCCGCAATCTTGTCGTGTGTATCCTCACTGAGGCCGGAGGCTCTGAGCCATGCCCATCATCTGGCAGATATAGCGGTGCCAGCGGTCCGGACAGAGGTGTCTAAAGCATCAAAGGCTGTGCTGGCCAGGTGTTTGCTACACTCAGATAAGTCAGCAAGCGAGCTGGCGATCAGCGACTGAGTGTCCTTAGGTAGGGCTGAGGTGGCCTTCTTTATGTTCGCCACGCAGGTGTCCTGGAACAGGATGTGTTGGAATTGATGAGAGGCGATTTTGGCATTCAGTATCGCTCCCTGGATGGCCTTCCTGCCTATCTCGTCGAGGAGTTTTTGATCTCGCCCAGGCAGGTGGTTCGCATGCGTCCGAGAGGATCTAGTCCTTTTTAGAGCAGATGAGACGACGATGGATTGATGTGGCAGTTGTGCTACCGTGAATCCTGGTGTGGGTTGGATTTGGTATTTAGAGTCCAGGCGTCTGGAGAATGGGCATCCGGAAGCGGGGGTCTGCCACACCTTGAGGTAGTTATCCCGCAGCTTGCGATGCATAGGAAGAGAGAAAGAAGGCTTGGGTGCAGCAAGGTACCTGAGAACCTCAGGGTCAGGTTCTTCGGTCTGGTCAGGAGAAGTTAGAGCCAGGGCGGTTGCTACCTTTTGCAGGAATCTGGGGTAGGACCGGTCCTCCGGGGGAGGAGGGGGCCCTTCTTGCTCTGGAGAGTGTCCACCCTCAGGTGCAGTTCCGTCGTTGGAGACGGAGCCCACGACGGCCTCAATATCGCGCTCTTCCGCCGTGCTGTCAGGGGAAGGATTCATGGGCAAAGTAGGCTGCGCATCTGATGGTTCTGCAGGGGGGCACTCGCGGTGGGACCCGCTGAAGGGGCAGGTGTGGAAGCCACAGGTGGGGGCACGGTCTGCTGGACTAACTGAGTCAGGAGCTTCAAAATAGCCGAATTATTAGCCGTGTCGGTGGAGTGGCTGCAAGATCTCACCTGGCGTCTACTGATGGAGGAAGAATGCCCTTTGCTGGTCCTGTGTTGCCCATGCCTGCGATGCCTCTTATTCACTGACTCCCAGCTCCCTGCAGAGGAGTCTGAAGAGCTGGAAGGACTCCTGCAGTGATTCCTGCCTTTGTGCCTCCGGCGGTACTTAGGGGTTCTTGCATGGTGCTGCTGGCATTGATGGCTGTGGGAACCGCCGTCCGCAGCACCAGAGAAGAAGACAGTGTCCGGGGGAGCGAGCCCTGCATTAAGAAGGGAGCCCGCGGCGTTGGAGAGGTGGGCGGAGCTATCAGATGCGTCAGCAGCGTGAACGTCATGCCGACGGTGGGCGGGGCTGGAGGACTGCTCAGAGTTCCTGGAGGACTTCTCCCGGGCGCCATTGTTGTGCTCCACATGGCCCCGGGGTGAGGAAGTAGACAGGCCAAAGCCCTCGGGGTCTGCGGTAGCGCGGATGATGGACCTCGAGGGAGTAGGAGCAGGCCTTACCTCAGCGGGGCTTTGGATGACAGCAGCGAGGAAGGTCGTTGGTGAGGCCCGGCTGGGGAAGGAGGCCCTATCGGGCACTTCCCGGGCCGCGGGCCCAGACAGAGCAGGGAGGCTCGAGTCGGTGGCACGGCTGGGGATGGAGGCCCTGTCGGGCACATCCTGAGCCGGCGGCGGGCAGACAGCGCCTCGGGATCCCGTGTCCGGTGCCGGGAGCAGTCCCATATTTCTGCCCGTGCCAGAAGAGGTTCCTCCACAGCGGTTGCAGCCATGCGAATCCGTGTAAGTCCTGTGCCCGCAGCGCGGGCATTTTTTAAACACTGATTTAGGCATAAAAAAAGGTGAAAACAAAGAAATAAAAGGAAATTCTTGGTGTAGGAGAGCAGGGTCCGTCTTGCTGGCAAGGCGGAAGGAAGAAGACTGGCCAGCTAGGGGCGGGGCGTGGAGATGGGCTACCTGGGCAGGTCAGAGTTCTAGAGAGCACTTCTGCATGGCGCCGCCCGCAGGACATCACCAGGTGTGGCTGACGCAATCCTGCTAGTCCATGGAGATCTTTCCCTTCTCCCCCTGAACCTGGATGGTAGGATCAGACAAGCACTCTATCTGGCTTTTCACCTGGTGTTAGCCCATGCCATAGTATGAGCCATTTTTCCAACCCTTTGGTCTTCGCATCCTTGGAAGTCATCCCTACCGCGTTGCTTGACAAAACTAAGACTACTGAAGCATTTTATAGGGGATCACATTTGTGCTGAACATCAAGACAGTAGGAGTATAAGCCAAATTTTCTGCAATGATTTTCCCCTGAAGCGGAGGACATCCTTAAAACACAGCCTGCGTTGTGTCTATTATACAATATTTTTTTTTATTTCATTATGGAGAATTTTCAGACTTCAAAGATTAAAATTATTGTTATCTTTAAGAAGCATCAGCTTTCTCATATAAGTCATAATATTCTGTAATGGTGGATCAATATTTAGAATGAATTTCAGTTTAACTAAAAAATTGGGACCATACTGTACGATGGAGTAATGAATTTCATGTACTTGGTGCATTTTTCTTAGAAAAAGTGCCGGCACTCATACGCACACTGGAAAGACGTGAGCTAAATACTACTAAATAAATAATACATGAGGACCATGGGTCAATTTTAGCAGGCAACGAACAAGGTGCTGGTACTCCGTACCACCGCGTTCCCCTGAAAAATAACCTGCATGTAACCATGCCGGTAATTTTAAGCATTCACAAAAAACACTTTACTGTTGCTTCTTTAAGTTTACACAGAGTATAATTTTTTTTATCTGGATGTAAATGATTAAAGTGGTGTAGGTTCTTTGTGTTGTATCACATTGTTTGATTTTGAGATATCTAAGAGGGTTTTTGTTATTCCGTTTGTTGGTAAACTTTGATATGTTATTGTAACTGCAAAGCAATAGCATGCCAAGTTTAAGAGAGTCATTACCTGCTAACGTCTTTCTTATAACATGGCAAGCAAGAACAGTGGCAAACAAAATATTGCAACATGTTTGTGGTTAATGTATGTGAGATTGTTCTAGTATAGAATGACTTAACATTATCAGACGTCATCGTTTCTTATACTAAACAAAAAAAAAAAAAGATTTCAAGTTAAGATATTTTAACACAGTATGCCACAAAATACGCTAACATCTTTTGTCAATTTGCATCTGTAGCTTGGTAGCTGTCAATATAAATCTAAGTATCTTGAAGGATTCTATAAAACTTCCATATCATATGCTGTCACTTACTCTACTGTCAGACTGAGCTGTTCAATTTCCTGCAGCTCAAGGTGGTTTTACATTTGGTTTTGAAATAACAGGAGCAGGGCCAAATTAAGAGGTCTGGCAAAGTCACAGCAACAGGTATAAAAATCCTTGTGCAAAAGGCATCATGGAACTTTTTCTTGATTATTGCATAAGTTGTTGCTTACACAATTTATTTTCTGTGAAATCTGTCTCCTAGCTAGCTCATTCATCTCCACTAGGACGACGATATCAAATTCAATTCTCTTCTTTCTGCTTCTACAATACCGAGAATGAGGAAGGTGAATTTGGGCACAGGGTCTTTAATTCCATGAGGATTGTGTATTAGGCGAATGCAGGCTCAATTTCAAAAGGAAACTCACCGCAACAGCGAGCACTTTCTGTCTGCACACTTTTGTATTTGCTTCAAAGTACATGCAAAAGTACACACTAAAAGTGCTCATGGAGACTGAAAAACACAATCTCTGTACAAGCTTCATTGCCCCTACAGCAAGCCTGCCCTCAGCGGTGCATAGTTTTGGTGCACCTAAAAACATGCATGCTGTCATCCAGCACATTCATGGGGAGAGGGGATCATTTTATAACAGGTTAATAGGGCAGAAGAGTGCCTATTCTAAGTCTGTTTTATAAAGACATTTAGACTCCTATGTGTCTATAAAATACTAGCGGGAATACATGTTAGTACGTTCTTTGTGCACAAACACTCCAATTTTATAAAATGTGTATGCAAATTTTGACTTCGCCAGGCTTCTGCCAAACTCCTCCTTTGACCATGCTTATTCTACAAGTACACACAAGCTTGCATTGTACATACAAAATTAGGTCATAAGTAAGAGGTCTTTTACGTATGTGAAACAATGTTTTATGCCTGAAAAAGATTTATAAAAAAAGTTACCCTTTATTTGTTAAAGCTCAGTTGCATAAATTAAGACCAAGCAGCCCCTGCAATGTGGAAGTACCCGGGAAAAAAGGGGAGCCCCACATAACAGCAGCAAGGTATGGCGACTTACTTTATCACATTTGCCACACTACCTCCACTCTTGTAATTTTTCCGTGGGCCCAGCGGCTGTTCCTTGCCAGGCTGAAGTCTCACGATAGCACCTACACCACGGGACTTCAGCCTAGTGGAGAATAGCAGCCAGGCCTGCAGCAAATTTACAAGAGTAGAGGCAACACAGCAAACACGATGAAGAATGTTTTCCACCGCCGCGTGGGGGAGCCACACAGGGAGGGAGTTACCACATGAAGAGGCACCCCACCATGACAATGGAGCACTTTCAGAAAAGTTTGCTTGGGGGCCCCTCATTGTTGCATTTTTTCGGTATATAATTCAGTAACTCATCTGCAAAATCTTGAAATGTTGTTTTCAGCTCAAGAACTAATCATACCTGCTGTGGAAGGCAACAGTAATATACAGCGCTGTCCACTTAGAGCCTATGGTTTCAAAGCCCATTATCTAGGCTCGTAGCGACTTTATGCTTTCCCCGGCAGCTTGGAAGGATAGCTGTGAGAAACCGCAGCTCTCACATGGATATCAGAGTAGCTCTAGTCTATGACTTACTAAAATCCCATCTAAATATGCAAATTGATGCATTAAACTTTAATCCAAAAAAAAAAAAAAGCAGGGCCAGTTTAAATATTAGGTAGATTGGGCAGGCACCTAGGGACGCGGCTACTAAAGGAGTGACAAAGAGTAGCTGCAATCAGTCAAAGGCTCCGACAGCCACACAAACTTAAAGAGCCATCAGCCTGAACCTTTGCCGGCAGGGAGAGCGGGTACTTTGCATCTAGCCCACGTATCTGGATAAATGTCTTTTTTTAGTAAATGTCCCTTCTTATTTGAAAGGAAAGGTTAATATCTAAAAGTTGATGTCTAGTTATATATCATTACAGAATTATTCTGGGATGGATGGTGGTGGTGTCGTCATGATTGTTCAGTTTAATTATCATATTGTGGGGGGGGGGGAGGGGAGGTAGTCTAAGGACCTGAAAGTTGATGGAGGGGGGTGTAAAGCTGAAAGCTCATACTCTTCAACCAGTCCTGGAAAAGAAACCACATAAAGAAAGCCATTTTGCTTAATATTACCGATGTCCAGCACATCTGAACTTAGTACAAACTCATCTGAACAGCAACATTTTACTTTCTTTTTGTTCTCACAACCTTAAAAGCACAGTCTACAAACTTAAGGCTACAGGGCAGATTCTGAAGGCATTATCACCGATCCCAGGGCAGAGATGAAAGATGGTTGCTACTGTAGTTTGAAACGTTTACGGCCTGATTCTGATCCACAAGTACATCCCCTTTCTACATTTGGTCTGAACTGGACATACAAAAGGGAGCACGATTCTGATCCCAATGGGCACATCTAGCCCTGCGGGATCAGAATCATGATAAGTCCTGTACGTGCGGGCCGGGACTGCGATTCAATCCCAGCCTGCACGTACAGGCACTGCACGGATACCTCAGTCAGGCTTTTAAATGGAGCTGCAGCGTCATGGCGTCATGTTGCCATGGCACCACAGCTCCATTTAAAACACGCGATGCCGACTGCCAGAAACTAAAGTTTATTCCGCACAGCCTGACCCCCGATCTAGCCTCCTAAGGCCAGGGTCGGGCTGCAAGGAATAAACCCTGGCCCCCCCAGTCCCTTCCACACCCCGGGCCATGAAAACAAAAAAACAAAAAAACAAAAAAAACACATCCATGGCCGACATTAGGATCGGTCCTGTATGTCCAGTGCCAGCAACCGTCCACTGCCTGCCCACTCCCCGCCCCGACTAATTTCCCCACACAACCGGCAGGGAAGTTAATCGGGGGCTGCAGCCGGCACAAATAGCGTGGTTCAGAATGACCCCCTTAGTATCTGAGTAGGGTTGCCAACTTTTTGAAAGAGAAAAAACACGCCACCTGTGGCTAGTCATGCTCCACCCATGCCCACCCCCACCTCACCCCTATCCCACCCTTGCTCCACCCCCCTGTTCCCCCCAAAAAAATTGCAGAGAGAGCAATGTGCAAACTGAACAAGCAAGATTGCTACACATTCTTAAACAGAAATTCTATACTGACAGAATACGCAGGATTGGTTGTACACACACAATACAGACAGGCCTTCATCAATAAATGAGCACAAAAGAAAAAGAGAAATATATAGACAAAAATTAAACTGAAACCCCAAGCAGCCAGACTCCGCATGCAGTGCAACATGAGATAAATAAGAGATGCAGTTCCACATACTGTGTAAAATATAAAAGGTAGTACAAAGTCCAATCATTAAACTAAAAATAAAATTATTTGTTCTACCTTTGTTTTCTGACCATTTTATTCTCTGATCATGCTGGTCCCAATCTGAGGCTTATGCTTTCCTGTCTTCTCTTAGCTCTCTTTCTATGGTCTATGGTCCATCTGCCATTTGTATCTTCCTTTGTTTTCTTCACTTCCTTCCATCAACCTATTTCCAGTCCCAGTAACCCTCCCCAGTGTCAGTATCCTTTCCAGTCATCCCCTCTCAGTACCTTTCAATGCCAGGCCCCTTGTGTTCCCAGGACTGCCACTGGTGTCCATTCCATTCTAGTTGCCCTCCTTCCTTCCTCACTGTCCAGCCCCTTCTAGTCCAAATACCATCCCAGGTATCAACTCACTTCCACTCCCAGTGCTATCCCTGTGTCAGCTCCCTTCCAGTCACCCTACCCTCTGTCCATCCCCCTTCCAGTGCCATCCCCATGTGTCTGCTCCCTTCCAGTCCCAGTGCCCCCTCCCTTCCAGCCTCCTCCCCATTACCCAGTCACCTAACAGTACCATCCCAGGTGTCAGCTTCTTTCGAGCCCCCTCCTTACTCCCTCTGTCAGCTGCCTACCAGCCACCTCCTTCCCCCCCCCCATTTCATCTGCCTTCCTGCTTCCACCTTCCCCTGTCAGTCCTTTTCTGCCACCTCCTCCCCCCCCTTTCAGCTTCCAGCCAACTCCTTCACCCTGTCAAGTCCCTTCCTGTCACCTCTTCCAACCCCTCTTTCACCTCCCTTTCAAGCCCTCACCTTCCCTCTGTGTCAGCCCCTTCATCCACCTCCTTTCCCTTGAAGCCGCCACACCTGTTTCTTACAGAGTGACAGCTGCAATAAAGCTAATTTAGAAACAAAATGAAACCTGTGCGGAGCCCTCTGCCCCCCCCCCCCCCATGCAGCCTCACCTTCCCCTTGCAGCTGCCGCTCCTGCTTCTTACAGACCAGTGGCTGCAATAAAACTTATTTGAAAACCAAAAGAAACCTATGCAGAGCCCTCCTGCCCTGTGAAACCCCTGCTGCCGTGTCTGCGCTCAAAGGAAGTGACGCTACAGGGGATAGGACACTGCAGCAGGGGTTTCATAGGGCCGGAGGGCTCTGCACAGATTTCTTTTGGTTTTTAAATTAGCTTTATTGCAGCCGCTGCTCTGTAAGAAGCAGGAGCAAAGGCTGCAAGGGGAAGGTGAGGCTGTGGGGGGGGGGGGAGGTAGGGGAGGGGTGAACACAGATGAAAAGCTGGTTTTCTGCTCTGGCCACTCCCACTCTCGCAGACAGAGCAAAAAACTTCCAGTCTTCAATCTTTGCCGACAGCTGGCCTGGCCACAGAAAAAACAGTTGGTTGGCAACCCTACGTCTGAGAAGATTTCCACTCCACCCCAATTCCTTGTCTATTGAGTGAACCACATTACCTGAGACAATCCTTTCAGCGAGGTGTGTGGCAGGGGTAGGGAGGAGGAGAGAGAATAAAGGGAGAAAATGCTAAAACATGTTCACCATCACCTCTCTCACTAAACTAATATAACTGTGGCACAGTAAGGGTTAGAGATGCATTACCACTGAGACAGCTTTGCAGTAGATTTTGATATTCTTTCAAACAAATTGCTTAAAAATACCGCACTGCCAGGGAACAGTAATATAGTTATCTCTTAAACTTAAATGGTGCCCTCTTTGTGCCACACAGTATTTCCGGCTGCACAAGGTAAGCACAGTACCGGCATTTACCAGCTTGTAACACTTTGTCATCATCCCGCAGAATTGCTGAGAATTGACACCGACTCCAACAGAGCTAATCACAGATTGCCGTGGCAACAAACCACAGTATTACACAGATTGCCAGCAGTTTATAACTGCCGGTACAGTAGTAATATACCTTGCATCAATTTGAAGAAAGATTAACATTTTTATTCCTTTGTGCTATTCTCTGTAGTTTCCCTGAACCCTTCATGACAAGTGCCACAAAGGAGCAGCCTCATTGATCTTATATAAGAATACCTCATGCGCATTGGATCCGATTAGGTCATGTTTGTTATATTGTGAGTGATACTGAGTAAAACGTACACCGCGGTGACATCATTTGGGACACTATCACAAAGTGGAGCTCTTCCTGAAAACTAAAAGGAAGTGCAGGCAATCCGCTCTAAGAGATGTCAAGAAATTGGTTCAAAGTAAGATTTTCGCAGGATTAGAGGAGAATTCTTATTACTTACAAAACATCTCTTTCAAATGTTGTGCAGTAAACGAAGTCTGTAGTTTTCTGCCAGCAAGGAATGGTTCTTCATGTTGATTCTTCCAACTCATTCTAATTTTTGTGCATATTGCAAATAAGCTTATAGAGCACCTTCTACTTCTTTCTGACCTTAAAGTCTTACAAAACTTCTCCATTACCTACTAGATAAGATATACAATTATCATTTTTATCTTTAAAATCATGAAGGGAAATGCCCCTATTTAAGATCTTCATGGTTGCCTCAAGTTAATTTCCAGTCTATATGGTCATCTGACACAGACATTTATCTTTGTCATCCATTGGCCTATTTGTTTAGAAGAACATAAAGACATAAGCAATGCCATACTGGGTCAGACCAAAGTCCGTCAAGCTCAGTATCTTGTTTCCAACAGTGGTCAATTCAGGTCACAAGTACCTGTCAGGTTCCCCAAAAAGTACATAGGTTCCATAATGCTTGTCCTGGGGCAAGCAATGGATTTCCTGGGTCCACTTTAAAAATGGTTTATGGACTTTTCCTCCAGGAACTAGTTTTGTAGCGGCAGAGCGCAAACAATCCAATAATACCAGGAGTCTGTTCAGAAGGTCCAAATCATTTATTTGTGCACAAGACTCAAGCAGAATCACATTCAAAATGGCTGAGCAATGGTTTCTAGCAAAACAACAACTTTTATACCTTTCTTCTCCATTCTGTACATAGGCAAACTTTTCATTGGTCCCGGTAACCCTTCATGCTCCATCTATTGGTCCCGGTACCACTACGTAGTCATCCAATGAGGACCTTGGTCTGGGCACAGCACCTGGTTGCCCCCCTTATAGTCCCCATTACAATGGACAGTTCTTAGACTCTTGCTACAATTCTCCTCCAAGGTCACTTAGCTGACTAGAACATGTGGGAAAGCAGGGCACTGTAACCCTTCTCTCAGCAGAATTAATTAGTTCACAGAAGCTTTCACACATCTTATCAGTACCAATTAAAGTTGTTTTTCTATCTTTTGTAAGTTTCGATTCTGCTTAGCTATGCTTGGTTATGCTTAGTTAAGTTTCGATTCTATGGAAGCAGCATTCGGGGGGGGGGGGGGGTTTCACTCCTCTGGGCCTAGCCACAGGCTTTTCTTACAGGTCAAGCTGCTTAGGCCTGTCTGTTTAGTTCAAGCAGCTGGATCATAGGCCTTTGCCTACCACATTCCCCCCTTTGATTAATCTCACCCTATTTTCAATAAGGTGTGAGAGTTAAATCACTCAATTACACTGGAGTCGGATTACGACCATACATGCTAGGATTAGGGTGCCATAAGGCCAAAATCTTTGTGGCAGTCTTGCATTCTATGGTATTTTCAATAACACTGTTAATGGAGCGCATACAACATGGGATTATACATGGTAACAACAGAAACAAGACTACAAAAACTAATATTATCATAGCAAAAGTAGTAAGTCCCCCCAGGCCAGAGAAGATAGATTCAAACCAGTTAGGTATCTTAAGACCATGCCAGGTCTGTACTGGCACATAAGCTTGCTTTCGCATGTTTTCAGCAATCTCTTCAACTACTTGACCTTTGTCATCTATCTTCAAACAACAATTGGTTAAATTCAACTTACCACATTCTCCTGCTTCAGCGGCTAATAAGTAATCTAGTGCCAAGCGATTCTGATATATTGCAGTACGCATTTGTGTGCTTTGTCTAGCTAAAAGTGTAAGTGCTTGGCTAGTCTCATTAGTAATTAGTTCAACTACTGCTTGTAAGCGTATGATACGGTTTATCATATACACAGGGGTCCGGTATCCCCAAGTGCCATCTTGCTCCCAAGTGGCGGGTCCATAATAGGCAATAATTCTCTCAGGTGGCCAATCTTCCCCTTCCCATTGCTCCCATTTGCCTATCTTCAAGGCTGCTCTTTTCTGTCTCTTTGTATAGACTGGGTGACCTAATTGTTCTCCATGTTCTGTGGGTAACAGAAAGAAAGAAGGTCGGATGGTTCCTAAGACACATGCCCCTCCCCAGTGAATAGGGAGTCGAGCGTATGCTCGGGTTCCACAGATCCAATACAAGCCAGGTGGGGCTTGCCAGGCATGAGGCTAGGCGAGATTAGTCCATAAATCGGCAAGCTCAGGGAATTTCGCTAATGGGTTGGTAGGTTCAGGTTCATTAACTCCTGACCACCAAGACGTCTGTTTTGTGGTGTCATTATAAAACTTCTGGCTAAGACAGACAAGCTGTCCTACTTTCAAGGTGAACTGGGGTCCAGTCCGAGCATAACACAGACGTCCTACTATTGGGTGTGCTAATACCCATTCACTGGTGGTCTTATGCAATTCAGTATGATTGTAAGCTATTGAGTAATTCAATTCTTGGGCCTCCCAGGGCCACTGATCACCCATTCTAGTTCCTCCGCAGAAGTAACAGTCTGAAATGTGGAGACTGGATACGACTGCTCCAGCTAACTCTAAGAACAGATTTTGTGAAGGATGGGGAATGTCAAACTTGTTTACATGCATAGTTTCATAGAAAGTATTATGTATATGATACCGTGATGAACGATGGGCCTGGGTATTCAGTCTTATATATACAATGGTTCCGGGATCTGATCCAGTGCCCGCAATACGTAGTCCAAATTTATATCCTTGCTTCCAGGCACTAGGGTTTATTATGTGTAACTCTAATGGGTTGCAGGCACCCTTTTTACATTTTTCTGGATTCTTTAGATGGGGCTTAAACAGGGCTGCCATTCGATTGTCCCTGGTATTCTCTACCATACCAGTTTTCCATGTAGCATAGAACACACATTCCCACTTTGGACAATAGTAGTCTTTAACTGGTGCTGTGCTATATTCATTTGCTAAAACTCATTTACCTGTACATGCCCCCCACCCGGTGGTTCCTTCTGGACACATATACTTATGATCATAATAATATGCTTTTTCCCAGTTAGCACAATGAGACCGACCATCTCTATTTATAGCATTGCAAGCATCAAAATACAAAACAGCACCCTTTGTAGGGTCAGTGAGTGGGGGTGTGGCATTAAGTAAAGCTCCATCTGCATCATCCCATCGTATTTTTAGAGTATAATAGGATGCTTTCTGATGTGGGTTAAAACAAACTTTAGTATCTCCCTTAGTACAAACATTCAGTTCAGTGGTGTTGTATATACACCGGCTCACTGTACCAGTACAGGTATAGTAAGAATGATAAAGCAAAGTCTGAGTTACTTTCATTCCAGTTCGAGTGGAAGTAATGCAGGCAGTACATGGGGGTAAAGCAAGAACAAGTTCAAATTCCCCCAGGCAGGCAACCAGGACAAAGTAGAAACAAAGATACATGTTGATTGTAGTCCTTCTGAGTCTCCGCTGGGAAATCTTGACCTCGACGTTCACTGTCTTTTGGCACAATGCTGACCCGTTTGCTAATAAAGCAATTCAACGGGTGTCAATGTTGATTGAAGATCCTCAAGTTTCCGTTGTATGCCAACTTACCAACCGCAGTTGGCCTGGAGAAAGTCTGTGAAGGCACAGTTATTCGATGAAGAAAACAAATGTCTCTGCTGTATTGGGAACAGCAATCCTCTTCAAAAGACTTGTCAGTTATGCAATACCGTAGTTCTTGGGCGGCCCAGAGGAACTCTAGGCCGCTGGTTGCCGCCTCAGGGTGAGTCGCAAAGGAATATCAGGATGCTGCACTGCTGTCCACTGATCTGGTTCTGGAACTGCTGCTGGCTTGACTCTGCTATGATGGATCCAAGATTCGATTTCTGCGACCTTGACAGCTGTTGGTGTGGACAGGATAACAGTGTATGGTCCCTTCCAATGAGGTTCCAGCGGTGTCTTCTTCCAATCTTTGATCCACACCGAGGTACCAGGCTTGTAGGGATGCAAGGATTCCGTCAAGTTGATGGGTAACTGGTCCTGTATCCACGCATGAAGAGTCTGCAGAACAGAGCTAGGAGTTCTTGTCTGGTTATCTCTGAACCAATTTGTGTCAAACTCCCTTTTACCCCCTGCACTATTGGTGGGGGCCTACCATACATGACTTCAAAGGGAGAAAATCCTGATGATTTCACAGGGGCTGAGCGTATTCTAAGTAAAGCTATTGGGAGAACTTGGGGCCACTTCAGGTGGGTCTCCTGACATAGCTTAGACAACTGAGATTTCAGAGTGCGATTCATTCGCTCAACTTTCCCTGAACTCTGGGGTCTGTATGCAGTGTGTAACTTCCATTGTATCTGTACGGCATTTGCTAACTGTTGGGTAATCTGAGATACAAATGAGGGCCCATTGTCTGACCCTATTACTGCAGGGATTCCATATCGGGGGATAATTTCTCTCAGCAATACCTTGGTGACCTCTCTGGCCTTTTCAGTCCTGGTGGGAAAAGCTTCTACCCACCCAGAGAAGGTGCAAACTAAAACTAACAAGTAACGATATCCACTGACTTTTGGCATTTCAGTAAAGTCTATTTGTAGGTTGTGCATAGGGATTACACCACCTGACTGAGCTCGGGGTGGCGGTGTAGGACCCTGTTTGGCATTGTTCTTTGCACAAGTTACACACTGGCGAGCTACTGCGGCTGACAAGGCTCCCAACACTGAAATGCAAAAATGGGGTCTGAGTGCTTTTTCCATTGCATTTTTCCCATAATGTGTGGCTTGATGAAAGGCCTTTACAAAGGCGGGTCCCAATGACTCAGGGATCACTATTCGCCCTGGAGGTTGGCTACCCTCTGCTGGTGGCAGCTCAATCCATCCATCCTTCAGTACCCCCTTTTCTGTAGTGCAATAATAGTCCAACTCCCTTGTTGTGTATCGTGGCGTCCACAAGTTGAGGGGTACTGGAAACAATGTTGCTTGTACTGGTGTTGCTTGTGGTGAAATTTGGCCTGTCATGGCTGCTTTTCGCGCTGAAGCATCAGCAAATCTGTTTCCTTGGGCAACTTCTCCTTTTCCTGTTTAGTGTCCTCGGCAGTGCATAACAGCCACTCGTGCCGGGGCCCATACTGCATCTAGTAACATTAATATTTCTGGGCCATACTTAATTGATTTTCCTCCAGAGGTAATGAGTCCTCGTTCTTTATACAGAGCTCCATGAGCATGTAAAGTTGTGAAAGCGTACTTTGAGTCTGTATATACGTTCAACTGAAGTCCGGCACCTATTACTAGTGCCCTTGTTAGCGCTATCAATTCTGATTTCTGTGCTGATGTTCCTGAGGCAAGAGCTGATGATTCAATGACTTTCTCCTGGGTGACTACTTCATACCCGGCACAGCGTCGTCCATTGATGATGAGGCTGCTTCCATCCACAAAATAAGTCTGATCAGGGTTCTCTATGGGTACATCAGTTAGATCAGGTCAACTTGAAAACACAGTGTCCATGACTTCCATACAGTCATGTTCTGGTGGGTCCTTGCTGATTGGTATCAAGGTGGCTGGGTTTAAGGCATGGCTCACTTCCAATTGTATCCGAGGATTTTCGCATAACATGTTCTGGTACTTCAGCATTCGGGAATTAGTGAACCAGTGGTTTCCTTTCTGTTCCATAAGGGCAAGCACAGTGTGTGGTACTGTAACGCGCAGGTTCTGTCCTAAGGTGAGTTTGTCTGCTTCACTCACTAACAATGCTGTGGCTGCCACAGCTCTCAAACATGGTGGCCATCCTTTGGCTACAGTGTCCAACTGTTTTGATAAGTATGCTACGGGCCGCTCCCAATGTCCCAATGTCCGAGTCAACATTCCCAGAGCGTTCCCTTGCATTTCATGTACAAATAAATGAAAAGGCTTCTGGACATCTGGTAGTCCAAGTGCTGGTGATGACATTAACGCTTCCTTCAAGGCTTTGAAAGCTTCATCTTGATCAGGTCCCCACTCTAGTGGTGATTTCTCTTCTCCTTTGGTGGCTTCATATAGTGGTTTAGCAATCTGAGCAAAGTTGGGTATCCATATTCGGCAGTATCCTGCTGCTCCCAAGAAGGCTCTGACCTGTCTCCTGGTAGTTGGGGTTTGGATACTGCACACAGCTTCTTTTCTTTCTGGTCCTAATTGCCGGCTTCCTTTGGTCAGCCGGAACCCCAGGTACTTTACTTCTGTTTGGCATAGCTGCGCTTTTGCTCTGGAAACTTTGTATCCAGCTTCATCTAGTAGTTGTAAAAGGTCATTTGTGGCTTGTACACATTCACTCTCTGAGGTGGTAGCTATCAACAAGTCATCCACATACTGAAGAAGCACTCTTTTCCCAGGGGTTACAGGATAATTTGAAAGGTCTTGGTTCAATGCTGCACTGAAAATGGTGGGTGAGTTCTTGAATCCTTGAGGCAATCGTGTCCAAGTGAGTTGGCCCCATCTCCCTGAGACAGGGTCCTGCCATTCAAAGGCAAACAACAATTGACTAATCGGGGCTAATCGTATGCAGAAAAAGGCATCTTTCAAATCCAGGACGGAAAAGTGGGTAGCTTCAGCAGGTATCAGTCCTAAGAGTGTATAGGGATTTGGCACAACTGGATGTATGGTTTCAACTGCTTCATTCACTCTCCTCAAATCTTGTACTGGGCGGTAATCACCTGTCCCGGGCTTCTTGACTGGCAGGAGAGGCGTATTCCATGGTGATTGACATACTCTGAGAAGGCCATACTCCAGCAATCTTAGTAAATGACGATGGATGCCCTCAATAGCTGGTCTTGGGAGTGGGTATTGTTTAACATGTACTGGTGCTGCTCCAGGCTTAAGGGTCACAATCACTGGGGCTATGTGTTTGGCTAGACCTGGTGGGTTACCTTCTGCCCATACTCCAGGAGGAGCCATAATGTTGGCTGGCATGCTGAAATTGGTATCAGGAACTGGTTTAGTACTGTAATATCTCCACTCTTCTTCTCGGGGGACAGTAAGCACCATGAGTCCTGCAGGCTTTGAGTTTCCAGTCATTTGCATTTCTCCTTTCTCAGTAAAGGATATTTGGGCCTGCAGTTTGGCTAACATATCTCGTCCCAGTAGTGGCACTGAGCACTCAGGCATATAAAGGAATTGGTGTGCTATTTGCTGTCCTCCTAATTCACAAACACGGTCTTTCAAAAAAGACTTGGTGGCTTTGGCGCCAGTTTCTCCCATAATAGTAATTGCTCTCGTGGACAAGGGAGCTATTTGCTTATCTACTACAGAATGTTCTGCTCCAGTATCAACCATAAAGTCCATGAATTGGTCCCCTATCTTTAAACAGGCCATAGGCTCCTGGGGACCTAAAGCGAATTCAGAGCCCGGTCTGTCCTAATCTATTTCATCTAAATCATAGTCCGTTGCGGTTGCAACTCCTTCTATGGCCTCCTCTCTTTCCCGTTGGAAATGTACTCGATTTGTCCCTCTGCGATTCTGTGATTGGCCTCTCTCCCTCTCTCTCTCCGAGGGGCATTTTCTTCTTCTTCGTGTGAGGCGTCTTCGAGTTGCGGGCATGCATTCCTCCAGTGTCCTTCTTCCTTGCAATAAGCGCATTGATTTACGCCTAGCAGGGGCCGGCTATCTCCTCGGCCCCTTCCTCTTCCTCTTCCTCTGCTCCTTCGATTAGGGAAACCTCCCCGTTTCTGTTCAACTAAAGCGGCAGCCAAAAATCCGCTTTCTTCTTCATTTTACGCTCACTTTCTTTCTGTCTTTCATTATCACGGTTCACAAACACTTTCTGGGCGACTTCCATTAGCTGTGACGTATTCATGCCTGCAAACCCTTCTAGCTTCTGTAATTTGCGTCTAATATCTGGTTGGGACTGGCTGACAAAAGCGGCGTTCACCATGCATAGGCTTTCAGGTGCAGCTGGGTTATAAGGCGTATACATTCTATATGCTTCAGCTAACCTCTCATAGAATACTGCTGGGCTTTCATCTGCGCCCTGGATAACTTCGGCTACCTTGGAGAGGTTCATGGCTTTCTGACCCCCCTTTCGCAGGCCTTGCATAAGGCCTTGACGAAACCGGGCTAGGGATCTGGATCCGTCGTCGGTGTTTGGGTCCCACCGAGGATCTTCATTGGGAAACTCTTTCTTTGCTGCTTCGCGGTTATCTATTCCTTCTCCTCCCGCTACTAGGGGATTTTCTGCTAACCAATTGACAGCTGCTCGCATAATTCTCGTCCGCTCCTCAGTAGTAAATAGAGTGGACAGGAGTTGACGGCAATCTGCCCAAGTAGGCTGGTGGGTTTGCATTATTGTATTCATTACTTCTGTTAATTCTTGGGGCTTATCAGTATAGGAAGCATAATGCATTTTCCAATTCAACAAATCAGTGGTGGAGAGGGGCACATAAACTAGACTGGTGGGTCCCGCTACTATCTGGTTCTCTTCGTTCGTTACGGGCATTCCCGGGACCTGCCGTAGTGGCATTACTTTCTTGATAGGGCCCCTCTTTCTCAATTTAGGCTTTGTCTTAGATTTCTTACTTGCAACGGATGAACTGGTACTAACAGCTGATTTTACACTTTCAGTCTCGCCCCGGGAAGATGTCCCTTCTTCCTCTTCTTCTTCTGACTCAGAATTTTCCTCAGTTTCTAGCTGATGAATCTCTTCAGGGGGTGGGTCATCTAGCTGAGCTTCTGGTGGGTCAATGAGTGAAACTCGCCGGTCCCGGGGGCCTGCCGCGAGATGCGGTGGTACTTTTACTGGGTGCTGAGTTTGGGGCTGTCTAGTAACAACTTCCGGGGACTCGGGATCAACATAAACAGACTTCTGTGACTTCTGTTCTATCCCTGTCTTCTGTGTCTGTTCTGTCAGCGCTACCATTATTCTACACTGTTCTTCATAGCAGCGCTGGGCCCAAGGGGGCGGGCTTTCGCAAATACTTAACCAGGAATCTATATAGGGATACTGGTCGGGGTGCGCTGCTCGCACCTTCCGATGAACTGACTTAATAATTCCTATGTTAAATGTTCCATCTCGGGGCCACATGGGGTCTAAGGTGGGCCACTCCCTAGTACACAAGAGTTGCAATCGTGACGCAGTCATTTTCACCCCATAATCTCCTGAATATCCTTTATTAAAATACTTAATCATACATTCTAGTGGAGTGTGCACAGTAGATCCCGCCCCTCCCATATCGATGTGTGCACGCAACAACAAACAGAAGGGAAAAGGAGAGCGGACCGTGGGTGAGGGGTCCTCACGGCCCTAGAAACATTTAAGGGAAACAAATAACAAGACAAGACGACGGTCGCTTCCTCCGTTTTACGACCTGGACGCGGTCGCCTGGCCAGGAACTGCGTGACTCAGGAGTCCGCCTTCGCTTGGTCTGTGTCACCAGACCTCTCACCCACACTTCATTCACACAATCATGCTAGCAACGTACTCCCAAACAAGCCCAATCCTGTCTATTCTGACTAGGCTATACCAAAGTTATACAAGTTTTGCCGGCTTTTTCCAAGTTCCAAGAAGACGATAGTTTCACCCCACGAATACACTATGCAAGGTTAATCGGACCGTCTTGAGAGGGGATCAGGCTCTCTTATCAAAATTCCAAGTTCCAAGTGGCCAGTTACTAGTTCCAAGTTACAGACTGCAGTTCTGACTCATCTGTCTAGACATACCAAAAACTATACTCACCGGATCTGGTCCCCGTTCCCGAGCAAGCGCATGAGTTAGACCTCGGACTCCCCTCACGGGTTCGAGGTGTTGGCTCCGTCCGGGTCCGGCACCTGCCGAGGCCTGGCCCAACTCCCTCCGATGCAATTGGACCGGTGGCGCCTGGGAGCCGAGCCCATGTCGGAAGGGCACGAGCCCAGCAGGACCAAACCTATAGAGGCGGAAAGTTGTGGTATATCAGCTCGTATACCCTCTACTCACCACATGTTCCCGGCCAACACACCAAGAATATATAGCAGCAGAGCGCAAACAATCCAATAATTCCAGGAGTCTGTTCAGAAGGTCCAAATCATTTATTTGTGCACAAGACTCAAGCAGAATCACATTCAAAATGGCTGAGCAATGGTTTCTAGCAAAACAACAACTTTTATACCTTTCTTCTCCATTCTGTACATAGGCAAACTTTTCATTGGTCCCGGTAACCCTTCATGCTCCATCTATTGGTCCCGGTACCACTACGTAGTCATCCAATGAGGACCTTGGTCTGGGCACAACACCTGGTTGCCCCCCTTACAGTCCCCATTACAATGGACAGTTCTTAGACTCTTGCTACAATTCTCCTCCAAGGTCACTTAGCTGACTAGAACATGTGGGAAAGCAGGGCACTGTAACCCTTCTCTCAGCAGAATTAATTAGTTCAAAGAAGCTTTCACACATCTTATCAGTACCAATTAAAGTTGTTTTTCTATCTTTTGTAAGTTTTGATTCTGCTTAGCTATGCTTGGTTATGCTTAGTTAAGTTTCGATTCTATGGAAGCAGCATTCGGGGGGGTTTTCACTCCTCTGGGCCTAGCCACAGGCTTTACTTACAGGTCAAGCTGCTTAGGCCTGTCTGTTTAGTTCAAGCAGCGTGGATCATAGGCCTTTGCCTACCACAGTTTAAACCTTTTTTAAACCCAGCTACACTTACAGCTTTTACTATATCCTCCGGTAACAAATTCCAGACTTTGCTTACACATTGACAGGCTTATTCTGTCCCAGATGTAGATCCCCTCTCTGAGCCAGATGTACAGAAGGGATCGAGATTCTGATCCCACGGGGCACATCTAGCCCTGCGGATCAGAATCACGAGCAGTCCTGTATGTGCAGGCTGGAACTGCGATTCAGCCCAGCCTGCACATACAGGACCTTCCCGGCTAACTCAGTCAAAGCTCTTCATTAGAACCGCGTCGCCATGGCATCATGTTGCCATGGCACCGCAGCTTCATTGAAGAGCCGCGATGCCGGCCACCAGCTTCCCAGCTACATTCCCTCACAGCCTGACCCCTGATCCAGCCTCCTAAGGCCAAGATCAGGCTGCACGTAATGTCTTCGGACCCCCCTGCCCATCCGTGCCCTGGGCCTGCAGAAAAAAAATGTCCAGGGAAATTAGTCCA
This sequence comes from Ichthyophis bannanicus, assembly GCA_033557465.1. Lineage (NCBI taxonomy): Eukaryota > Metazoa > Chordata > Amphibia > Gymnophiona > Ichthyophiidae > Ichthyophis > Ichthyophis bannanicus. Next base: position 418,466,983 of record CM066033.1, read on the forward strand.
CCTCCGAGGTGGAATAACTTCCCTGCACAAGTTGCCCGGCCCTGGACGTACAGAGCCAACATTAGAATCAGCCCTGTATGTCCAGGGTCAGTGACCAGAGACTGCCCATTGCCCGCCCTGCCTCTGCCTCTGAGCCACCGCTTCTCCGCCCCCGTCTAACTTCCCCATACAACTGGCGGGGAAGTTAGATGCTGGCGGAGAAGGCACGAATAGTGGGAATGGACGTGGCACAGAATCGGGCCCTGAGTGAAGAAATATTTTCTATTAGTCTTAAATGAGCTACCTTGTAGTTTCATTGCATATCCCTTAGCCTTTCTACTTTTTGAGGAGTAAACAATCGATCTACGTTTACACGTTCTACTCCATTCATTAACTTATAACCCTCTATCATATCTCTCCTCAGCCATCCTTTTTCCAAGTTGAAGAGCCCTAAGCATTTACGTCTCTCTTCATAATGGGTATCTTTCCAACCCTTTATCATTTTGGTGGCTCTTATCTGCACCTTTTCTAATTCTGCTTTATTCTTTTTAAGATATGGTGACCAGAGCTGCACACAATATTCAAGGTGCGGTCGCACCATAGAGCAATACAGAGACAATATAATATCTTTACTCTCCATTCCTTTCCTTATGATTACTATCATTCTATTTGCTTTCTTGGCTGTGGCTGCACGCTGGGCAAAGGGTTTCAAAGTATTATCAACGATGATACACAGATCGTTTTCCTGAATGGTGATTCCTAATGTGGAACCTTGCATCATGTAACTGTAGTTTGGGTTCTTGATCCCTAAGAGGGTCATTCTAAAAGGGCCATTCCTCAAATGCTGTTCACAGATGTATCCAATAAGCATATGGGTTTGGCAGAGGCAAATCTGGAGAGGGGCAATGGCCTTACACATCCTCGTTCGATCCCAGAAGCAGCAGAGTCGTCTGCAGGCACATGCATATTTATTCCTGGTCCAGGCACAAATAGGTATCAGGAAAAAATGTATGTTTTCACCTTAAAAGCATCCAGAGAGTGTAGAAAAGATGGAGAATTAAATGATTCTCTTTAGATTACAAAGGCCCACACTGGGATTTAAACCTTGGCCACCCAGCTTTTAAGTCACTATTCTAACCATTATGCTATTAGACTTCTTGGCACCAAAATGTTCTGGGTACATCTATATGGACATTTGATACATGTGCATATTGGGCCCATGTACGTTTCTGGAATTGTGCCTGAACTTGCACGTCCCTGCCTTTCTTTTCAGATGTTCTGGCTTTGACGTCCCAGATTGCACTTGGATGTCCCATTTGGAATGTGCCTCTATTGTATAACTTTGCATTTGTCCACATTAAATGTTGTCTTCTATATAGATGTGCCAGGTCTCCCAATTGATTAAGGTTCTCATGCAATTTTTCACAATCCTTTTGTGTTTTGAATAATTTTGTGCCATCTGCAAATATGATCACCTTTCTCGTTATTCCCATTTCCAGGTCATTTATGAATATGTTTAAAAGCAGTGGACCCATGAAGGAGGCTAGAGTATCTCTTGCTATTGTTTTTTTTCCCTGCATATTTTCCTAATTTCTAATGGTAGCAAGTTATGCTTTTCTTATATAGATTGTGTATGTAGTTTGGTCAAATTCTTAATTTTAAAAAAACACGGCAGGCCCAGCACAGATCTCTGGGGTACTCTACTAATTCACCTTTCTCCGCTGACAAAATTGGCTATTTAGCCCTACCCTCTGCTTTCAATCTTTTAACCAGTTCTTAATCCACAATAGCATACTGCCTCCAATCCCATGACTTTTTAATTTCTGCAAGTATTTCATGAAGGACCTTGTCAAAGTCTTTCTGAAAATTCAGATACACTATATCAGGCATGTCCAACTTTGCACAGGTCATGATCTACTTTTTCCGGCCAAAAGTGCAGGTGATCTACCACCATGAAAATTAAGATTCAAATTAGTTTTAAATTAAATTTTAACCCAATAAAGTTGGAGGATCCCCCCCCTCCCATTTTTAATGAACCTTCTGTCATTTACTTGGATGTGATCAGCGGTTAAGCAAATTAAGCAAAAACAGAGAGACGAAGATCCAGTAAGAACTGTGAGGGGAAATGGAAAGTACATGTTTTCTTAAAGTTTTATTGAGTAATAACTTTCTTTAATTGTATTAATAACTTTCTTTAACTTTTATTGAGTAATTTGTGTTAAATTTAGGTTGAGTTTTGTTCCAGGCTGATACTGAACAATCTTTAATATTTCCCTCTTGCTCATTAGTGAGACATCTGAGCCTGCATTTCATCCACCAGTTTTTTGAAGTTGGGTGAATATTGCATGAGGGTCAGTCTCAGGGAATCCTGGAGATGTTCATCTCTCATGTTGGAACTTTGTGTACTCTTTCTCATTTTCAGATGGGAAAATGCAGATTCACACAAATAAGTTGAACCGAAACAGGAGTGTACAGCTTCAATGCATCTTCTCAAGTTGGGAAATTTGTCTCTAGGCACTAGCTTCCAAAACGATTCTTGCTCAGCACGGGTCTTAAGAAAAATGTCATTTTTAAGTGTTAATATATCGTTTTCAAGAGATGGCTTGTTCAATGAGTAATTTTTACTGATAGCAGCTGCAGTTTCTTTAATGTCCACATCTACTTTGAATGGGTATGACGAGTACTCCACAACTGTTCCAATTTTTTGGAAGTCACAGAATCTATTTTCGAATTCCTGGATAACAGAACAGATTTCTGTCACATACTTCTCATTCTGAAAAACAAAATTTGGATATCGTCCAAGATGGTCCTGCTTATTAGGAAAATGATCAAAAGTGTTTGCAAGGTCAGTCATCATTAGCTCAAATTTGCTCTTGTAGGATGAAACTGTACTTATCATCTCACCAATGCATTTGTTTTTACCTTGTAGTTCAAGGTTCATATCACTTAGTTCGCCTGTAAAGTCAGCGAGAAATGCCAGATCACATAACCACTCCTCATCTTCCAACTCTGCTTGGTCATCTCCCCTCTCCTTCAAAAAACTTCTTATTTCATACAGCAAATCACAAAATATTTGCAGAAATTTGTGCCTACTTAACCACCTTACATCTGTGTGCAAAATGATTTCCGCTGCCCCTTCATCAAGAGTAAGATTGAAAAACCGTCTTTGAAGTGATTTTCCATGAACTGAGTTTACAATTTTGAAAGTGATGTCCATGACAGTCTTTGTATTGAGTCTCTTCATTGCCAAAACTTGCTGGTGAATGATGCAGTGGTAAGAAAGGAAATCTGGGGAGTCAGCATACAGAGGGCTATGTCTACAGAGGGCTATGAAACCGTTAACCTCAACTGTCATTGCTCTTGCTCCATCAGTAGTGATGGAAACAAGTCTATGCAATGGAAGATTACACTTTGTCACAAAAGAATGGAAAGAACTGAATATTTCCTGACCAGTAGTTCTCCCTTTTAAAGAAATCATTCCAAGTAATTCTTTAACACCAAAGTCTTCAAAAACCATCCTGATAAGGACTAGTAATTGGGCTATGTCTCTTATGTCTGTAGATTCATCCAGTTGGAGTGAGAAAGCAACACAATTTGAAACATCCTCCAACAATTGTTCAGTTGCGTCTCCACACATCTTTTCTATTCACCACACAACGGTGTTTCTTGACAATTGTACATCTTGAATAGCAGCTATGATCTCTTTCTTATTTTTAAATCCTTCAAAAAGATTGTCAGCTGCTTCAAGAAAACAATCTTTTACAAATTCCCCTTCAGTGAAAGGTTTGCATTTCTTTGCGATCAGGTTGCTGACCTTGAAGGATGCTATCGTTGCATTGACCGAATGTGACCTTGGCTTTGCTATCAACTGTTGCTGAGTAGCCAATTTTGATTTAAGTTCTTTGAGCTTCAGTTTACGAATTTCACTTTTGGGTGGAAAATCAGCATCAAACTTATTGCTATGCAGAGACTTATAATGACATTCCAGATTACACTTTTTGTGCAAGGATACTGGGGTGTTACAAATTAGACACCACCACTTGTCTTTCACCATGATGAAGAAGTAGTCCATTTCCCATTCATCATGAAAGTGGTAGGTTTTGCTCTTCTTTGGAACACTCATCTTCGTTATACTGGGTTGGCTGGATGTAAGAAGGCCAAATCTGCTAAGTTAGTATAAACACTGGCTGAATCTGGTCCAAAACTGTCACTGTCCCAAAGTATTAAAGATCAACTGGAGCTGAAGACCTCTGGATGATGTAGAATACAAGAACTGGACATGCCAAAACCACACATGCAGTTCTAAAAGTAAAAATAAGAATTCATCATACTGGCACCAATAATTAAATACCACTAAACAATCATCAAAAAAAATCAAACACCTGTCCAGCAAACCAGATAAAATCAAATACCGCCAAACAGGTTCAAATACCACAACACACAATTTAATAAATTCAGCACACAGTGTAGAATCAATGCAAAGGCTAGGCAAAATAAAATTGCAGAGGCAAGCAAAATTTAGTGGTTTGAACCAATTCGAAAGCAAAGTATAGGCAAGTTAGAACCAAATTGGTAAAGCCCGCCAAAATCACCAAATTCTTGACACTTTGTTGTGTCTGCCCGAAAACGTTTAATGAAAGCAAACTATAAAGCGACCAACGACCAGCACACGACACAACTAATACGGTAAGTGTATTCAGGTAAAACCCGGGCAAATGGATATCGCCCGGTATATAACACACTTCTAAGGGGTGTTGGGGCGGGGGCAGGAATGGGTGATTCTGAGAGGCAGGAGACCAGGTATGACGCCGGGCCTGTGGCGTCTCGTCACAGGGTGTGTGCGGCGGCCCCCTGGGGTACCCACAAACGGCATGAAAATAAAAAGTGCCCCCTATTCACCTGCAGGCAGGGATAAAAGACAGGGAAAGGATCAGCAGCGGCGGCAAGCCTTGGGCAGATGACCTGCCGGCACGAGCTCTCTCCTAGCGATGGGGCGAGCTGCTGGAGAGATGGAGCCAAGTGGGGCTGGCGATCTACCTCTGACCTCTCCGTGATCTACAGGTAGATCGCGATCTACCTGTTGGACATGCCTGCACTATAATCAACCGGTTCACCTTCATCTACCTCTTTATTCACATCTTCAAAATATTTCAGTTTAGTGAGACAAGACTTGATGAAATCCACATTAGTCTTGGTTTAATGGCAGAAAGCTATCTACATGTTCAGTAATTTCGTGCCCAATACTCAGCAGCATTTACATGGTTTGCAGACCTGCAAAACCATGTAAATGCCACTGAGCTGGATATTCAGTGGCAACACATGCCTTGATGCTAACTGATTAGCATTGGGACCTCTCGGGAACATTCTGGTGAGGAGTGAAGGCAATACTGCTAATCGAGCAGCGGCAATATTGCGCCGCTGCCCAGTTAGCGATACACATCAAAGGCCAGGTGAAGGAAATCCTGGCTTAACATTCGCCACATATCGCTAATCAGGCAGCAGTTCAATATTGCCACTGCCTGGTTAGCGAGCTGCAAACACGGTGAACCCAGATATTCAATGCTGGGGCTAGATATGACTCCAGCACTGAATATCCGGGTTTAACTTTCAGTGCCAGCAATTGCTGCAGTTAACAGCTTTAGCCGCTGGCGCTGAATATCGGGCCCTCTGTTCTTTATAATGGTTTCTACCTTTTTGCCTGGTCTGTAGTTTCCTGGATCATCCCTGGAACCCTTTTTAAAAATTGTCATTACATAGTGTAGCGCCCACTACTGGCTAGGTGGTGGCCTAGGAGCAGTGGACGTACCTCTTAATGTCCCTTTTGTCAGCTTTGGTCCAGAGCCGCAGCATCTGGATAGTGTAGTTGTGCAATAAAGCATAGCAGAGGGGTTTCAAAAAGGCAAAACAGGGAATTTATTATAATTTTCTTTTCCTAGCCAATGAACTTCTTTTTAAGGAGTTCTAATATACAACAAAGCAATGTCGGATACTTCTCCATTGAAAAACAAAGGCAACAAAACTTCACAGCAAACTTTCAGAACAGTCAATGCAGCATTGTTTCAGACAGCTTGTTTTAAACCAGCAATAATGTCGTTTCCTTCAGCAGAGACCAGAGCTCCAGGTTCCCAGCTGTGTCTAGCACAAACCCAGGTTTCCACAGCACTCTAGACTGCACCTTAACTTCTTCAATTCAAGCTGTTAAACATTTGCATTCTTCACATTAAGCTGCTATCATTTGCATTCTTTACTTTCAAGCTGCTAACATTTATATTCTTTTCTTCAAGCTGCTAACATTTGCATTTTGGGTTCAAGGCTCCACAGACCCCTTTTGAACCTCTCTGTTCAGCTCAAAACGTTAGCACTTCATTTAACCCAATTCTCCAGCCGGTCATGCAGTTAGGAAAGCTTCTGGGTTTTTTACAACTTTAAAACCCTATAGCCTTGTCACTTCTGGCTTACACAGAATGAGCAATCCATTTCAGAATCAGAGGAAACGTTATCTGAAACACACTCATCTATTTGCATGCTTTCCTCATCTAGGTCAATTGGCACCTGGCTGGGCTCAGCATGTGAAATAGCAGGTTTTAGTTTCTCTAGTAACTTTAAAACCTTTCCCCACTGGGATTCTTCTCCCTGCTGAGTAACAGTGGGAGGACAGAGGAGTTCATTATTCTTTAGCAGATTCTTTAAGGCTTCTAATGTGCTCACCTTTTCCCCAGCAATTAGTCTTTTCCCAGGCTTTGCTGAAGATGAAACACTTCCCACAAGCTCTCTTAAAGACAGTCCCGTACCTTGCTCACAAACAGCATCCCCCACAGAACGCACTTTCCTGTCTTCTAGGCCAGCTGTAATTCCCTTACCAGCCGGGATCTCTTCAGGGCTAGAGTTTTCTGTATGCTGAGTGCAATAGGGATTTCTCTTGAGACAGCTCCTGGAGCACCTTCCTCTCTCAGGTCTTTTCCTGGTCTCCTCATTCCCTGCTTCCTCACCAGACTCTCTGGAAGTCTCTACTCTCCTGGTAGACTCTCCCTTCTTGGTGGAAACCTCCTCCCCGGTGGATGCACACACCTTCCTTCCTGCTTCCCTGAGCTTTTATGAGTGAGACTGTCCTATGGCATCCAACTCCACCCCCAAGCATTCCTCGTCACCTCCCCTGGTTACCTTGGAGCTGGGGCGTGGCTCACTCTCAACAGCTCTGTGAATGCAGTTTTTTTTCTTAACCAGAGTTTTAACCCTAAAACTCCCTGAACTATTTCTCTGCTCAGAAGTGAATGGCTGTTTTTTCCCCACTTTCTTGGGCTCTATTACCGTCTCGTCACCACAATAGTTCACAGATTACTAATAGTAGATCTGTAATCTCATATTTCAGTTCTTTTATTACCCTGAGATGTTTGCCATCTAGTCCAGGTGATTTTCTATGCTTTAGTTTATCAAATAGTTGCAATACATCTTCCCAGTTTATCAATATTTCCTTCAATTCTTCTGATATCTCACCTTCAAATACCATTTCAATCATGGGTAACTTCCCTACATCTTCTTCGGTAAAGACTGAAGCAAAGAATTCAGTCTCTCTGCTGTGTGTCCTTGTCCTCTCTTAGTGCCCCTATCATCCATTGGTCCAACTGACTCTCTCACTGGTGTTTTGAAATGAATATACTTGAAAACATTTTTATTATGCACTTTTGCTTCTATGGCAAAGTTCTTTTTCAAATTATCTCTTTTCCTACTTGCCAGTACTTACATTGCTTCCTGTTTTTTTCATTTGGCTTTTTTTAACATTTTCTGAAAGGGTCTCAGCTATAATGGCTTCTCTGACCTTACTTTTAAGCCATGCTGGTTGTCATCTGGCCTCCCTTCCGACTGATGTAAACTCAATCTTTGTATTTGTTCCTTGTATATTTTTCTTAACCTTTTTTCTCATTTTATCATAATCTCCCTTTTTAAAGTTAAATGCTAGCACAGTAAATCTCCTTGCTATTCTCCCTCCACTTATGAAATCAAATGTGATCATGTTATGATCACTATTCGCAAGCGTCCCCAATACCATTACCTCTCCTACTAGATCCTGCATCCCAGTATGGACTAGGTCTAAAATAGCTTCCCCTCATATTGGTTCAAAGCAGTCATTTATTTTATCTAGAAACTTTATCTCCTTGGCACAACCTGATGTAACATTGACCCAGTCAATACTGGGGTAATTGAAATATCCGGTTATTGTTGTTGTTGTTAAGTGCCATCAAGTCGGAGTCGACTCATGGCGACCCTCTGGATAGCTATCCTAAATTGTGTTCGGTCTTCAGTCAGGCAGCTCATTGTTGACAGACTGGTACCCATAGCTGCTGTTATTGTATCGATCCATCTCATTGCTGGCCTTCCTCTTTTGTGTTGACCTTCTATCTTGCCAAGCATGATGTCTTTCTCTAATGATCTCTCTCTTCGCATGATGTGTCCAAAGTAAAAAAGTCGAAGTCTTGTCATCTGAGCTTCTAAAGAAAGCTTAGGTTTGATCTCCTCTAGTACCGACTGGTTTGTTTTCGGACAGTCCATGGTATACACAGTATTCGCCGCCAGCACCATAATTCAAAGGCATCAATTTTCTTCCCGTCTGCCTTGTTCACTATCCAGCTTTCACATCCATATGATGTTATTGAAAATACCATGGCTTGAACAAGTCGAATCTTTGTATGGAGAGAGACATCTCTGCTCTTGAGAATCTTATCTAGGTCTTTCATAGCCATTCTGCCAAGAGCAATGCGTCGTTTGATTTCAAGTTATAATGCCCTGTTCAATGTAATTTCAGTTTGTTCAATGTAAACCGCACTGATGCAGAATAGCGCGGTATATAAGAGAATGTAAATAAAAAAATAAAATAAAAAAATTTCTTGACTGCTTGTTGCTTCTTTATTGATAGTTGATCTAAGTAGGTTAAAGTTGTTCACACTTTCAATTTCTTCTCCTTCAACGATGAACCTGTTGATTATGCCAGTTGTCATGATCTTTGTCTTCTTTACATTAAGGTGCAGGCCCATTTTGAGACTATGTTCTTTGATTGTGAGAAGCAAATGTTTCAGATCATCTTCACTTTCAGCCAGTAATGTAGTATCATCAGCATAGCGAAGATTGTTGATGAGTCTTCCACCAATCTTCACACCTCTGTTGTCTTCATACAATCCTGCTTCTCTGATGATTTGTTCTGCATATAAATTAAACAGGTAGGGGGAAAGTATGCAGCCTTGTCTTACACCTTTGCTTATTTTAAACCATTCTGTTTCTCCTTGTTCCGTTCGAACTGTTGCTTCTTGATCAATGTACAGATTGCGCAAGAGAACGATCAGGTGTTCTGGTATGGTATCCGGTTATTACTGTGCTGTAAACATTGCTAGCTTCCCCGATTTCTCTTAGCATTTCATCACCCATCTATGCATTCTGGCCAGGTGGTCAGTAGTACAACCTCACTAACATTCCCTTACCCTTTATGGAATTTCTATGCATAAATATTCAACCGAGTATTTTGTTTGCTGCAAAACATTTATCCTGTTTGACTCATTGCCCTCTTTAACATATAGTGTCAGCCCTCCACCAATATGTTCTACCCTATCATTGCGATATAGTTTGTAGCCTGATATCACAGTGTCCCATTGGTTATCCTCCTTCCACCAGGTCTCTGAGATGCCTGTTATATCTAACCTTTCATTCAGTGCTTTCATTTAATTTTGCTTTAGTATGTTAAGATGAAATGAAAACAGAAAATGGAAAAAAATGAAATAAAACAAAGGAAGAATTGAGAAGTTTTTTGCCTAGTACAGAGAGGCCAATTCTGTTCTGTGTATCCCCCACCTGTTTGGCAGGTCAGAATTGGGACATGCTTCAGTTGCGCCCAAATCTGATCTTGTGGGGGCTTGACACACCCGTGGGAACAGAATTGGGTCTACTGGCCTGAATGTGCAGGCCATGCCCCGATTCTGGCTGCCTGGACATCTAGTTAACTCCCTGGCTAGCCAAGCCTGGCTCCTGCATGGAGCCGCGGTGCCATTGCATCATGTTGGCATGGCACTGTGGCTCCATAAAGGAGCTGCTATCCCCAGCAGACCCAGAATTCTGCTTTTCCCTGCAGCCTGACACCCAATCAGCGCTGCTGGAGCCAGGGCCAGGCTGAGGGAAACACCTTGCACCCCTCACCTCTGGTCCACTGCCCAGCTCCCCAATAAGGCTCTGACTAGGAGGACTTATTCCACCTCCGAGGTGGAATAAATCCCCCGTACAAATGGCTGACCCGGACCTACAGGTCCAACCGAAGATTCAGCCCTGTACGTCCGGGGTCATGGCACCACCCATAGCCTGCCCTTGCTCTGCCTGCGGTCCAACCCCTTCCGCCCACAAACAGCTTCCCACCGAGCTCAGATCTATGTGTGGGAAGCTCCGTTTCCAGGATGAAGACCAGGCGTTTAGTGGGCCTGGACGTCCGGATCAGACATCCAGACCCACTAAATGTGGTTCAGAATGGCCCCCAGAGCCCGTAATTAGCTTTTATCCTGTCAACACAGAGCATCCCATGTTTTAAAAAGGTTAAAATTAGGTACTGTATGTGCATGTGAAAAAATTTTCAGTTTGTTTTTTTGGGCATATTCGACTTAGTCCCCAATTTTCAGGTGTTGTTTTGCCTTGCTTCACATGTTCATATTAATATTTTTAGGTGTGTTTCACTATGCATAACTCCTATGGTCACAGGTTCACCAGTCTACAGATTTCAAGAAAACTACCTGTCCATGCACATGTTTATTTAAATTTATTTATTTATTTACTTACAGTCTCTTTTATACCACGCTATTCAACATCAGTGCGGTTTACATGATAACAGAAAGCTTATACGGTGCCAGAATCTGCTCCGCATTTACAAAGAACAGGTGCTTGAACTTGGGTAAAACCGGGGACACTATTTACATATAGGCATCACATCAAGTCGAATCAAGAGTATTCATAGTGCATTGGAACTAGAAGGGGGAGCAGTTAATGGTGCGCAATCAACAGGGTAGTGTTTGAGGAAGATGTGGTGCTTCAAAGCCTTCATAAATTGTGTTAGGTCAGGGATTGCCTGGATGCTAGGTGGAAGGGCGTTCCAGCATCTGGGCGCGCAGAACCTAAATGCCCTGCTTGCTGTTGCCTGAATGCATTGTGTTATTGTTTTCGGTATTACTAGTGTGTTGATTGCTGCAGATCTTCTGGCTCTGTTGGGGGGAGTAGTGTGGATAAGCTCTGAGAGTGAGGCGGAGGAGAGCTCATTGATGGCCTTGAAGGTCAGCGGTAGGGTCATTTACATATGCATAAGCATAAGCATGAGCATGAGCAAACAAATATGCAAACGGAAGACTACAGGATCGAGACCAAGATAGATGCCTTGGTGCCTGCAGGAGCAGCGTTTCGCATGGGCTGAAGAGGAGAGAGAGGCTGTGATCGTGGCCAAGATTCCTAAAGGAAGAGGAGCTGGGGCCAGAAGAAGGTAAGAGAAATTTAAAGGTACAGTGGGTTTGGGATAGGAAGAAAGAGGAGGACAGGGGGTGAGAATGCAATGGGGAGGGGGAAAAGGGACAGAGGGAGTGGGGTGAGCAGCAGGAGAGGGCCGGGAAGCGTGCAATGGGTTTAGGCTTAAGAGACGAATGGGAGGAGAAGGAGCCACAATGTGCAAGTTCCAAAAGGCACAACCCCCCACAAGACCCACAGGCACCCCTCCCCCACAGCACACAGACACAGATACACACACCATCCCTGCACTACACACACACACACCATCCCTGTGGCACACACACAAATATGCACCTTACCTCTGCACCATACACACAGCCCACCCCCACATCACATGGGCACACATACACAGATACCTTAACCCCCACATCACACACACACACACACACACACACACACACACACACACACACACACACACACACACACACACACACACAGATATGCACCCTGCTCATGTACACATGCTTGCTTGTAGCTCCTGATAGTTCCCATATAACACAGGAGAACATAAACACATGACCCTATTGACATGCATGCACTCCCCAACACTTCCTAGGACACACACAGATGAACCCTCTGATAGCCTGATTTTGCAAATGGGAAATGCACCATTGTGTCACACTGCAAGTGTACACTTTTTAACTTGTTTACAGATGTTAGATGAGAAGAGAGAGATCATTAGAGATAGGCATAATGCTTGGTCAATGCAAAAGAAGAAGGCCGGCAATGAGATGGATCGATACAATAACAGCAGCTATGGGTGCCACTCTATCAACAATAAGCCACCTGACTGACAACCGAACACAGTTTAGGTCAACTATCCAGAGGGTCGCCATGAATCAATTCTGACACAATGGCACTTAACAGATGTTGGAGTGTTTTATTCATGGAAATTGATTATATAGACATTAATTCATAGGTTAATACATGTATAGCTGATTTTGTGCATTCTTAATATTTTTCAGACACCCAAATAAACTAGATAGATGCTAATAAATGCATATATCTACTATTATGAAATTATTATAAGGGCAAAGAAAAAAAGACTGGAATTATATTTTTAGCTCACAAAATACAAACAGTAAGCATAAATGCAAAGTATTTCAATCCAAGTGCTTTTATAGCTACATTCTTGACTGACCCACTAAGAGAAGTTCCAAAAACACTGCCATTGTATTTAGTCATCTTTAATTTTAAATCATGCCTTCTTTGCCAGTTCTGAGATTAGAGCTTAGTAAGACCACCTCAAACTGCTTCCACTGGATCTATTACATAGCACCATAGAGATAATAGATTAGAGCTCATGATGTATCTCAAATGATGTTGTCCCAAACATGCCATCTTTGTGCTACAGTGGGGAATTAATGAAGTTGTTCTAAAGATGATATTATGAGGTCACGACTTTGTGAAGTAACAAAGGTTCTTTTGTAATGGAAGGAGAAAGGGTCTGCTAGGACGCAGAGAAGATATTATAGCAGGCGTTATGAAGTTGCCTAGGAAACAAACTATGATGAATATCCAGGGAGACGATTTTGAGCTAACCTATAAAGGTAGGACTTGCCAATGCTACATAAAGAATTCTTTAGAATACAGTTCTGTTAAAGGGAAAGTCTTTTTTGGAAAAATTCTTGTGCCTCTAGGCTTCTTCCTGCAGGCATATACGGTACTGGTTAGCACTAAAGAACAGTAAAGAGCCAAGTCACCTTGTCAAACCAGTTTGGTAATTGGTTTCCAAAATGTTGGGAACATAGGGGCCAATATTCAAAAGCATTTATCCGGTCAGCAGCACCTGCTTACTAGATAACTGCTGGCCAGTGAAATGTTCAGAGGCACTATTTGGATAGCACTGCTGACTATTACCTCTGATTATCTTGGCACTGTCCAGATAGTGTCAGGGATGTCTGTGGGTGGAGCTGGAGTGGAGTTCGAGGTTGTCCAGTTAACACTGATATTCTGTCCATTAACTGGATAACTGACCACATAAAGCTATTCCTGATGTTAAGTGGCTTGTTATCCAGAGAGTGGGCTAATAACGTTGCTATCCAGAAAGCGGTGCCAGTCACCACTGAATATGGCTATTCAACGCTTGGCATTCTCTGGATACTGGTTTTGAATAGCCAGCTTTAATTTATCAGAATCCAAAAAATAAACCCAATCAAAATCACCCAATATAACCAAAAACCTTAAAATTCCGATATCTAATATCCCCAAATAAACATTTCTTTTTGTCGGAGTAAGTCAGCCCAGTATCAGGAATCACGCCAGGCACCACTGTGACAACTCCTTTTATTAAACCATTATATATGGATAAAATGAAAATCCAAACTTAGCTTTAGAACAGTGCTCATACAACGCAGCTGAAATATGCCAGCAGTTCAGAAATGACGACGCGGCTCACGTTTCGGGTTTACAATCAAATGTAATGAAACCCTGCTTCAGGTTTCATGACATTTGATTGTAAACCCGAAACGTGAGCCGCGTCGTCATTCCTGACGGAGAAGGAAGGAGCCTGTGCCTCCTTGTTTGTTCACGTAGAACATTGCAATTGATTGTCCGTCTGGACCAGTACAGACTGGTGAGAAGTGAGGTGGGAGAAGGCTCTCAGAGCTAGGCGGATGGCTCTGAGCTCCAGGAAGTTTATCTGCTGCGCAGACTCCCAAGGAGTCCAGAGGCCTTGAGTACATGTCCCTTGGCAATGTGCTCCCCATCCCAGGAGAGAAGCATCGGTTGTTAGTACCTGAGAAGGAGGAGGAGATTGAAAATCCACTCCCAGTACTAGGTTTGGCAGATGAAGCCACCACCGCAGAGAAGAGACCAGCAGGTCCGAGACTTGTACCGAGTCCGTCAGGTTCCCCGTGGCCTGATGCCATTGCGTGCGAAGGCACCACTGGGCAGGTCGCATGTTCAGGCGGGCATTGGGGGTCACATGGACCGTGGAAACCATATGGCCGAGCAGTCTCAGAAATTGCCTGGCAGAGACCAGGGAATTGCTGCGAAAGTGGCTGGCGAGATTCATGAGCCTGTGGGCCCTGTCCAGAGGCAGGAAGGCCCGCGCCTGAAGTGTGCTTAACCTTGCGCCGATGAATTCGAGATCTTGAGAGGGGAGCAAAGTGGACTTTGCGAAGTTTATGACAAAGCCCAAGTGCTGGAGCAGAGACACAGTGCGATGAGTGGCCTCTTTGGAAGACCCGGATGAGCCAGTCGTCCAGGTATGGAAACACAAAAAGGCCTTGAAGTCTGAGATAGGCCGCCACCACTGCCAGGCATTTGGTGAAAACCCTGGGGGCGGAGGATAGGCCAAAAGGCAGGACCCTGTACTGGTAATGATTTCCTCCCACAACAAATCTGAGATATTGTCTGTGGTCTGGATGAATAAGGATGTGAGTATAGGCATCCTTTAGATCTAAGGAGCATAGCCAGTCTCCCTGCTGGAGGTAGGGCAGCAGGATTCCAAGGGAAAGCATCTTGAAGTTTTCCCTTGCCAGGAACTTGTTGAGGTTTTGCAAGTCCAGGATGGGTCTGAGGCCTCCTGTTCTTTTTGGTATCAGAAAGTACCTGGAATAAAAGCCGTGACCTCTCAGGTGGTGGGGCACCGGTTCCACAGCCTGTTCCTGAAGAAGGCTTGCCAACTCCTGAAGGAGTAAGTCCCTGTGCAGAGGGAGTCTTGGAGGCTCCCCTGGAAAGTAGGAGGGAGGTACCTGGTGAAAGTGTAGAAGATAGCCTTTCTGAACTATATGAAGTACCCAGGTATCTGATGTGATGGCTGACCACCTGTGGGCAAAGTGGACCAGCCGGCCTCCTGTGCTGAGAGAAACCAGCTGAGGGGAAGAGGCTATGCTGATGGAGTCAAAAACCCCAACCCTGCTGAACAGGGGCCGGTGTAGTGGGCTTGGGGGCCTGCCGCCTACGGGACCCATTACCCCGTCCCTTGGCCTGCTGACCCTTTTGGGGAGCTGCTGAGGCCTGATACTGAGGGTAGTATTTATAGGCAGCCGCCTTCCTCGGGTAAAAGGGCTTTTTCCCCGAGCCCTTCTTCTTCTGAGAAGGGGCAGAGGTTTTTCTGGACAGCCTAGTTCTGGTCAGAGTCTCGGTCTCGATTTGTGCAGCCTTTTCAGCCATGGGTTTGCCAAAGAGGTTTTCACCTCTGCAGGGGACATCGACCAACTTGTCCTGGACCCATGGCTCGAGGTCGGATGACTGAAGCCAAGCCTGTCGGCGGGCACCGATGCCGGCTGCGGCTACTCGAGCCGATGCTTCGAAGCCATCGTAGGCTGCTCGAGAGATAAACTTTGAGCACTCTCAAATCCCAGTGGACAAGGCTTGGAACCTCTGCAAAGGTTCCTCGGAGAGACCAGCAGAGAACGCGGCAATTTCCTTTGCCAGATCTCGGAGATACATGCCCATATAGAGCTGGTAGGTCTGGACTCGACAAGCAAGCATAGAGCCCTGGAAACACTTTCTACCGAGGGCATCCAGGCTCTGGGCCTCCCGGCCGGGAGGCACCAAGGAGTGCATCTTTTGACTCTTGAGTCTATGCATGGCCGATTCCACCACCATGGAATTGTGCGGTAGTTGTGCCTTTTGGAACCCGGGGCTCTTGCGGACTCAATAAATGGAATCGACCCGCTTGCTTAACACCGGCGCCGATGCCGGGTTCTCCCACATGCGGAAGAGAAGTCGTTCCAGCATCGGAGGAACCGGTACAGTAAAGGCCTCCTTCGGGGGAGAATAATACTGGAGGGCATCGAGCTCCTCGGCTCGAGGCTCCTCCTCGGGATCCACGGGGAATGCCAAGGCCTTGGCCATATCCCGCACAAAGTCCGAGAACCGGGTGTCCTCCGGGGGGGGACCATCTCCGAGGTTCGGACTCGGGCGAGTCCGATGGGACACACCGAGTCCGAAAACTACCAGGGGACTCTTCATCCTCCGATTCCCAGTCGGACTCCTCGGAGGAGGATTCGAGTGGCTCTGGTCAGGCGGGCACCGATGTCCTCCGCCCCGACGCCGAAGGTGTCAGCGTCGACGACCTCGGTCCCGAAAGGGAGGCCGAGGGAGACCGCGACCGAGGATCGACTCGAGCTCGGATGGACTCGAGGATCGGCTCGGTCTCCGGGGTCGACTTGGACGTCAACGTCCCGGTGGCCGGGGCAGACGCATTGGCAAGGCCAGCAATCAATGCCTGCTGCTGGTCCATGAAGGCAGCCAAACTGCTCTCCAAGGCCGTCAACCTGAGTCCAAGCTCAGGAGACCCAGCAGCCCCTGACTCGGGCCCCGACGGCGTCGGGCCCGACGTCAGCTCCTTCGGAGGCGAGTCCACGAGGACCACAGTACTCACGTGTCCAGGCGACTCCATTTCGAGACGAGGATGTTTCAAAGGCCTCTCCGACTCCAAGGACCCGGGACGGCTATCGGGGCTATGCGACCTGGCCCTCGAGGAACCAGGAGCGTCCACCGACGCCGCCCTCGCGGGTTTTTTCTTCCGATGATGTTCCCGGGTAGGAGACCCCCGCTCAGAGGAACTCCGACAATGCTCAGGACCGGAGTCCCGGGACGTCGAAGCCTCTGACGAGGTCCGGGCCCGGCCGGACGCGGAGTCAGAGAAGATTCGTTCTCGTTGATGCTGCCGACTCCTCAACGCTTTTGAGGACATCTTGCCACACGGACCACAGATCATCGGGTCATGATCGGGTCCGAGGCAGCAGAGTCAGCAGTCGTGTGTGTCGGTAAGAGACATGAGTTTCTTACAGTGATCACACTTCTTAAACCCGCTGGCAGCCATCGAGGGAAAAAGGGCCCCTGCGAGGTCAAAAGACAGGGCTGCCAGTGAAAAGGAAAAAATGGCGCGAACGCTTGTCACGAAGGACAAAAAAACGAAAAATAAAGAAACGGACCCGATACCGGCGTAGCGGGTCCGGGCGGGAAAAAGGATCCGGCGTCGAACCGAAAAAGAATAAAAAATAAGAGAGAAAATCAACTTTTTCAGCGGTGATCACAAACAGCGTCTGTAGGGCTCCACGGAAAAAAGAAGACTGAGCAAGATGGCACCCTTGGGCGGGAAGGGGACCGCGCATGCAATTCCCAAAGGCTTTCTTTGAAAGCTGGGGAAATTGCTCCGCGAGGGCTCCGTCGGCGCCGACGTCACCCATATGTGAGGACTGACTTCCTGCTTGGTCCTGGAGAATATACTGTTAGTTATAATGTAAACCGCCCTAATCTCTGGAAGGGGCAGTATAGAAAAATGCTCCAAACAAATAAGGAGGATTCTCCTTTCTGTGGAAAAAAGTTTACGATATTACCTTTCTGTTCCTTGAGAAGAGGAGTGTTTTCCAGAGCTCTCCCAAAAGGTGATTTTTGCTGAATTTTCTGCTCTGTCCCCAGAACGTGCTGCCTTTTAAACTTTTTTTCCTGCTCTAGCCTACCTGAGGGACTAACCTCCTCCCCCCCTGCTGAGGGTGCAGGACAGGGTACCTTGTAACAGCCCTCTTTTAATAGGTCTTATTTCCCTCCCTCCCCCCCCCCCAACTCCTGAGGTAATTGTAGCTTTATAGATACTTACACATCTTAGAGGAAAGGGGGTGCTCTCAGGTGCAGCTCTTTATCCAAATCAGTCATACATTGAGGACCTGAGACTGATTAAGCTTCAGGTGAACAAGGTATATTAGAGGTATTAGATACACTTTTATTAGTATAAGCATCTACACCAACCCTTAGTAAGTACAGAATTTGAAGACCTAAACACAAGCTTTAAACTAACATGCAGACAACAGTCCAGCAGCAAGATGGGGGCTTTCCAGTCTTTTGCATTGAGTGTCACATGTATGATTTTCTCCCAGTTGGTGAGAGGTCTTACGTATGCACTAAGTGCAAGGAGCTCTTTGCTCTCAGGGAACAAGTCCGTTCTCTAGAGGCTAGAGTAGCAGACCTGGAAGACATAAGAAAGACAGAGAAGTACATGGACGAGACCTACAGGGATATAGTCCTGAAGTCCCACCTCCAGTCTGGCAGCATCCCTGTTGCTATGGAGGACAGAGGTCACGTGACAGGAGAGCATCACTCTGGTGTGGCAGGACATAATCCTGTAACTAGGACCTGTCCTCCAGGTGATGTAAAACCCTCTCGCACTGAGGACGTTTCTCCAGGGCCATGTGCCCATGAGGGAAGGGTTAGGACAGCTGTTATAGCTGGTGATTCAATCATTAGGCATGTAGATAGCTGGGTGGCTGGTGGACGTGAGGATCGCCTGGTAATATGCCTGCCTGGTGCAAAGGTAGCGGACCTCACGCACTGCCTAGATAAGATCTTAGATAGTGCTGGGGAGGAGTCTGCTGTCTTGGTACATGTCGGTACCAATGACATAGGAAAATGTGGTAGGGAGGTTCTGGAGGCTAAATTTAAGCTTTTAGGTAGGAAGTTGAAATCCAGAACTTCCAGGGTAGCGTTCTCCGAAGTGCTTCCCATTCCACGTGCAGGACCCAAAAGGCAGGCAGAGCTCCGGAGTCTCAATGCGTGGATGAGACGATGGTGCAAGGATGAGGGTTTTCGATTTGTTAGGAACTGGGGAAGATTCTGGGGAAAAGAGGGGCTCTTCCGAAGGGATGGGCTTCACCTTAACCAGGATGGAACCAGACTGCTGGCATTAACCTTTAAAAAGGAGATAGAGAAGCTTTTAAAACTATTAAATAGGGGAAAGCCGACAGTCGCCCAAGAGCACATGGTTCGGAAGAAGGTATCCTTGAAGGATACTACCAAAAGCAGTGAGGTTCCAAAAAACGAGTAAAGTAGCCCAAATGCCCTTGAGTATGGTGCAGACAGAGTGTAAAGATTCCAAATTATCCATGCCTACCAATAGCCAGATTAATACTAATAAAATACAGTCTCTAAAATGCTTGTATGCAAATGCTAGAAGTCTAAACAATAAGATGGGCGAGCTAGAATATATAGCACTAAATGAGAGGTTAGATATGATTGCAATCTCAGAGACATGTTGGAAGGAGGATAACCAGTGGGACACTGATACCTGGATACAAACTATATCGTAATGATAGAACTGATCAAATTGGCGGAGGGATTGCGCTCTATGTCAGAGAGGGCATTGAGTCAGAAAGGATTAAAGTTTTGCAGGAAAAAAATTTTTCCGTAGAATCTCTATGGATAGAAATTCCATGTATGAAGGGGAAGGTGATGGCAGTTGGGGTGTACTCTCGACCGCCTGGCCAGAATGAACAAATGGATGATGAAATGCTCAAAGAAATCAAGGAAGCTAACAAAAGTCACAGCACAGTAATAATAATGGGTGATTTCAATTAGCCCGGTATCGAATGGGTCAGTGTCACTGCAGGACATGCTAGGGAGATAAAGTTTCTAGATGAAATAAATGACTGCTTCTTGGAGCAGCTGGTTCATGAACTGACCAGTGGGGAAGCCATACTGGACCTAGTCCTTAGTGGAACACCAGATCTGGTGCAAGAAATAAGGGTGTTGGGGCCACTTGGCAATAGTGATCATAGCATGATCGTGTTTGATTTAATTAGTGGAGGAGGGATAGTAAAGAAATCCACAGTACTACCTTTTAACTTTTGAAAGGGAGACTATGATAAAATGATGAATATAGTTAAGAAAAAACTAAAAGGAGCGGTTGCAAAAGGTTAAAGACTTACATCAAGCTTGGGTGTTGTTTACAAATATTATCCTGGAAGCCCAGGCCAGCTGTTTTCCACGCATTAAGAAAAGTGGAAGAAAGTCCAAAAACCTGCCAGCATGGTTTAAAGGTGAGGTCAGAGATGCTGTTGCTGCCAAAAAAGCATCTTCCAGGAAATGGAAAAAAGAGCCAAACAACAATAACTAGAAACAGCACAAGCACTGGCAAGTTAAATGCAAAGCATTGATAAGGCAGGCAAAGTGAGAATTTGAGCAGCAACTTGCTACGGAAGCAAAAACACAAAATAAAGACTTTTTCAAGTACATTCATAGCAAAAGGCCTGTGAGATAGTAAATTGGACCGTTAGATGATAGAGGGGTAAAAGGGGCAGTAAGAGGAGACAAGGCTATAGCGGAGAGACTGAATGAATTCTTTGCTTTGGTCCTTACTGAGGAAGATGTAGGGATGTTACCCAAGACTGAAGTGGTATTTAAAGGTGATACTGCAGAGGAATTGAGAGAAATATCGCTAAACCGGGAAGATGTATTACAACTATTTGATAAACTGAATAGTAGCAAATCACCTGGACTGGATGGTATACATCCAAGAGTGTTGAAAGAACTGAAATATGAGATTGCAGACCTGCTATTAGAAATCTGTGAACTTTCATTAAAATCATCTGTAATACCTGAAGATTGGAGGATCGCCAATGTAACGCCAATTTTTAAAAAGGGTTCCAGGGGTGATCCGGGAAACTACAGACCGCTGAGCCTGATGTCAGTACCGGGGAAAATGGTAGAAACCATCATAAAGAACAAAATTACACAGCATGTAGATAGCCATGGCCTAATGGGAGACAGCCAACATGGCTTTAGACAAGGAAGATCTTGTCTTACTAATCTGGTATGCTTTTTTGAAGGTGTGAATAAACAGGTAGACAAAAGGTGAGTCGGTTGATATAGTGTATCTGGACTTTCAGAAAGCCTTTGACAAGGTTCCTCATCAGAGACTTTTGGCGAAGCTAAAAAGTCATGGGATAGGAGGCAGTGTACTATTGTGGATCGGGAACTGGTTAAAAGATAGAAAGCAGAGGGTAAGGCTAAATGGCCAATTTTCCCAATGGAAAAAGGTGAAAAGTGGAGTATCCAAGGGATCTGTACTGGGTCCACTACTTTTTGACATATTCATAAATGACCTGGAAAAGGGAATAACTAGTGAGGTTATCAAATTTGCAGACAACACAAAACTGTTTAAAGTTGTTAAAACCCAAAAGGATTGTGGAAAACTGCAGGAGGATCTGGATAAATTGGAAGACTGGGCATCCAAATGGCAGATGAATTTTAATGTGGACAAGTGCAAAGTTATGCACCTAGGAAAGAACAACCCACACTATTGCTACACAATGCAAGGTTCCACATTGGGAACCACCACCCAGGAAAAAGATTTAGGAGTCATCATGGATAACATGTTAAAACCCTCCTCCCAGTGTGCAGCGGTGGCCAAGAAAGCAAATAGAATGCTAGGTATCATAAGGAAAGGAATGGAAAATAAAACAAAGGATATTATAATGCCTCTGTATCGTTCCATGGTACGACCACACCTTGAATATTGTGTGCAATTCTGGTCGCCGTATCTTAAAATGGATAAAGCGTTATTAGAAAAGGTACAGAGAAGAGCCACCAAAATGGTAAAGGGGATGGAAGGCTACTCATATGAAGAGAGACTACAAAGGTTAGGGCTCTTCAACCTGGAAAAGAGATGGCTGAGGGGAGATATGATAGAGGTCTATAAATTAATGAATGGAGTGGAATGTGTAAACATAGATCGATTGTTTACGCTATCAGAATATAGAAAGACTAGGGGACATGTAATGAAGCTACAGGGTAAACTATTTAAGACAAATAAGAGAAAATATTTTTTCACTCAATGTGTAATCAAACTCTGGAATTTGTTACTGGAGGATGTAGTAAGGGCTGTTAGTGTAGCTGGGTTTAAATAAGGTTTGGACAAGTTTCTGGAGGAAAGGTCCATAAACCATTATTAAGAAGGGACCCAGGATATCAATGCTTGACCCAATACAAGCACTGTGGAACCTGTGTTTCTTGAGGATACTGCTAGGTATGTATGACCTAGATTGGCCACTGTTGGAAACAGGATACTGGGCTTGATGGACCTTGGTCTGACACAGTATGGCATATCTTATGTTCCCTGATGTCTCTCACCAAAAGCAACTGTGGAGGAGTTCCTTCCTGCAGCTGAAACCTCGGGTTTTGGCCACAGGTGGGACCTTCTTCTTGTGCTTCCTGTGCAAATGTTTTATTTCCTTTGAAAATGTGAGATGTGTGTATACAGACCCATTGCAGTTTACTAGTTTTTTGGATAGTAGACAGGACACAAACGCCCAGTAATTTTGTCCCCTTTTCTATTTCGTTTTCTATTGTTTATTGTATTTGTATGTGTATGATATGTATACTGTATGCAATATTTTGTTTGGTCTCTGCTCCAAAGTGCCTTATTTCCCATAATGTGGGCTATATTTTGTAAAATGATACATCAAAATCATTATGAATGGACACACAAAGAAGAAGTATATATTTTTCAATGATTCTGGGTATATGATATGTATATTTAACATCAAATTCTTACAAAATAAATTATTTTTTAAAACATTACTCTCACCATGTTAAAAAAGGGCATTACACAGGTAGGAGGGAGTGTTAGGTCAGGGGTATAAAAAGCACATACGAAATGGAAGTTTTAAATCTATGCATATGCTTTCTGCCCCCTACCCCATGCACACACAGGAAAAGGAAGGACTGAGCCTAGAAATGTGCATTCATTAGCGTTGATCCATTTAACTGACAACTTAAAAATTTTAGTGGGCGTAAAAGTGATTTGATGAGTATTATCCGATTAATTGTTGTTAAGTGCCGTCGAGTCTGAGCCGACTCACGGCAACTCTCTGGATAGCTATCCTAAATTGTGTTCGGACTTCAATCAGACGGCTCATTGTTGACAGACTGGTACCCGTAGCTGCTGTTATTGTATCGATCCATCGCATTGCTGGCCTTTTAAGCATTAAATTCATGTGCAAAGATGCAAAGTGTGTTATAAATTTCCCTGGTCAACATGAAAAAAAATCATTACAAATAATTTCATGTGTATTAGAGAAACTATGATAAACAATGTTCAGAACCGGTTTTGATTTTGTTGTATTACTTCAGGTTTGAAAGATGATAGTGCTAAAAGTTTTGCTATACTAGCCGAATTGACAAACTGTGTCGGTGATTACTCTACCAATATTAATTGATATTTATTTTGCTTTTCAGGTTAATATTGATTATGTATTTGGGTAATAACACTACTGAATAAATCATCAGAAATAAAATAGTCATTCCAAGACAGTGTAGAAATCATTTTGATGTTTTTTTGTTATGTTTGTGGTTCATTTGCTACTGTATCTCAGCATCTTACCATAACATCAGATCTCCCACAAAATGTACAAGCTATATTTTGGATGCCCACTGGGTGACCATGATAAGCTATGAGCACCTTGCATCATTTGCATACTGTTTGTACAAATGGACTACGTGATTGGTTAAATGGAAAGAAAAAATGGCGATGCCATTTGCTCAACTAATGATATGGAGAAAGCCAAGAAACTATCATGACGACTGATTTTTTTTGTCTGGTTAATATCACAGATTTCTCTGCAAATCTTATGTCTGCAATGTAACCAACTCTACATGACGAAACACTTCCTATTCCAGTTCCTTCACAGGACGGGCTGTCTTCTGTACACAGACGAAATCGAGCTAGATGAAGGTGAAAGTTGCGGACAACCTAAAGATTCAGAAGATGAAGACTGCATGCCAGATGAAAGCGATGAAGAGCTTAGTGATCTTATATGAGATGTGGCACTCTCAAAAAGATAAAGCGGAACTCCTTGCTCTAAAGCTGAAGGAAAAGAACTTACTTAAAAAGAATATTCTCATTTGTCACTATCGCATGCACAATCTTAATTTAGCAACATTCTTCAAAGTTGACGGTCCAATGTGTTTTTACGATGATATTGATGGACTTTTTGGAATCATCTCACAAGTACACAAACCATCAGAACCGCACTTATTCATTAATTCTTCAAGAAAAAGCCTCAAGACCATTCTTATTCATAACAACAACATAAAGCCATCTATTCCAGTTGCACACCCTGTCCATCTCAAGGAGACATATGATAACCTGCAGATATCGCTCCAATCTATATGCTAGGACACTTACCAGTGGAAAATTTGCAGGGATCGTAAGGTTATTGGCTTTGCTGATGGACATGCAAGGTAGATTTACCAAATATTGCTGTTTTCTCTGCCTCTGGGACAGTCACGCTGTCAAAGACCATTATGCTATTCACAACTGGCCTTTAAGAACTGCCTATAATCCAGGAAGCAACAGCATTAGTCATATTTCATTAGTCGAGTCAGCAAACAGTTTGCTTCCTTCTTTACATATAAAACTGGGTTTAATGAAAAAATGAATGAAGAGAATGGTACAAACAAATTCAAAAGGATTTCAGTATCTTGTTTCTAAATTAGGGTTGCCAACCGGCCGGTTTTCCCCATGGCCAGGCCGGCTGCCGGCAAAGAAGAGAAACCGGCCCTTGAAAATCTGTTTTTTTGCTCTGGCCGCAAGATTGGGAGCAGCCAGAGCAGAAAGCTGGCTTTTTGTCAGCGGTCCCAGCACCCCGTGCAGCCGCTGCTTCTGCTTCTTACTGAGCAGCGGCTTCAATAAAGTTAATTTAAAAGGAGAGACAACCTGTGAGGAGCCCTCCGGCACTAGGAAACTCCTTCTGCAGTGCCCGCCTCCTCTGATGTCACTTCCTTTTCCGCCTGGGCACTGCAGAAGGAGTTTCCTTAAGAAGCAGGAGCAGCGGCTGCAAGGGGATGAAGCTGCACTGAAAGGGGGGTGGGTTAAGCTGCACGGAGGAAGGGGGTTAAGCTGCACTGAGGGGGGTGAAGCTGCACTGGGAAAGGAAGGTGAAGCTGCACTGGAGAGGGATGGGGGAGGGGGTGAAGCTGCACTGGGGGGGGGGGGGAAGGCTCCACACAGATCTAAAACTTATTGCAGCCACTGCCCTGTAAGAAGCAGGAACAGCGGCTGCAAGGGGAAAGAGGTGGCAGAAGGGACTGACAGGTGGAACGTCAGGGCTGGAAGAGAGCTGAAAGGTGGGGAGAAGGTGGCTGGAAGGGAGCTGAAAGAGGAGGTAAGGAGGGGGCTCAAAGGGAGTTGACACCTGGGAATGGTAGTTAAGTGACTAGGTAATGGAAAGGAGGCTGGAAGGGAGGGGGCACTGGGACTGGAAGGGAGCAGAAACATGGGGATGGCACTGGAAGGGGGATGGACAGAGGGTAGGGTGACTGGAAGGGAGATGACACAGGGAAGGCACTGGGAGTGGAAGTGAGCTGCAACCTGGGATGGTGTTTGGACTACAAGGGGCTGGAAAGTGAGGAAGGAGGGGGACTAGAAGGGAATTGGACACCACTGACAGTCCTGAGAACACAAGGGGATTGACATTGGAATGTAATGGGAGGGGAGGACTGGAAAGGGGGCTGATGGAGGGTTACTGGGACTGGAAATAGGCTGATGGAAGGACGAAAAGAAAAGAAGAGACAAGAAATGGCAGATGGACTATAGACCATAGAAAACGATCTAATAGAGGACAGGAAAAAACGGAAGCCTCAGATCGAAGCCAGCATGATCAGAGAATAAAATGGTCAGACAACAGAGGTAAAAAAAAGACTTTTATTTTCAATTTAATGATTGGACTTTGTACTACCTTTATATTTTACACAGTA
This sequence comes from Ichthyophis bannanicus, assembly GCA_033557465.1. Lineage (NCBI taxonomy): Eukaryota > Metazoa > Chordata > Amphibia > Gymnophiona > Ichthyophiidae > Ichthyophis > Ichthyophis bannanicus. The sequence goes on from CM066033.1 coordinate 418,492,972, forward strand.
TGGGGAACTGCATCTCTTAGTTATCTGATATTGCACTGCATGCAGAGTTTGTCTTCTTGGGGTTGCAGTTTAATTTTTGTCTATATATTTCTCTTTTTGCTTTGTGCTCATTTATTGATGAAGACCTGTGTGTGTGTGTGTACACAACCAATGCTGCGTATTCTCTCAGTATAGAATTTCTGTTTAAGAATGTGTAGAAGTCTTGCTCGTTCAGTTTGCACATTGCCCTCTCTGCAATTTTTTTGGGGACAGGGGGTGGGGCAGACCAGGGGGCAGGAAAGGGCAGGGTTGGGGTGGGCATTGGTAGAGCATGACTAGCCACAGGTAGCGGGTTTTTCTCTTTCAAAAGGTTGGCAACACTATTCTAAATTTCCAAAGATTACTGCTGCCAAACTGAAAGAAGGTATTTTTGTGAGGCCACAAATAAGACAGGTGATGGAAAATGAAGAATTGAAAAAAATGCCAGGATGCTTTGGGACTTGAAGCATGGCAAGCCTTTAAATGGATTTGTGTACACTGTCTGGGTAATCATACATTGCCAGATCATGTTGATGGAGTACAGAGGTTACTTGACGCATATCATAAATTTCATTGCCACATGTAATTGAAAATGCACTTCATGCACTTACATCTTCACTATTTTCCACCAAACATTGGTGAAGTGAGTGACTAAAAGGGTGAGAGATTTCACCAAGACATTCAGGCCATGAAAAAACATTACCAAGGATTCTGGGATGAGAGCATTATAGCACATTCTGCTGTGAAGGTTGTCAGGATTGTCACGATACAACACCCAGCAGTAAAGTGTCTGTAAAACACTTTTAGCGTGTTTCTTACATGCAAACATGCTAAACATTAGCATGTGTGACATATGACTTTTTCAATGTTTACAATAACATTTTACAGAAACTTCTATGGATGATATCTCTAAAAAACTGCATGCTAGAGGAAAAACTAAAATTACAGATTTAGAATCAGTGTGAAAAACTGCTTTAGGAAACGTGACTTCATTTTTGATGAGAAAAAATTTTTGGTGTAAACCAGTGGGTTTTTTTGTTCAATAAAATGTGCAAAACAAAATGAAAAAAAAATTGAAAATGAAGAAAATTTCCAAAAATTCTGGAAATGGACCGAAAAAGTTGTCTTTGCATATCCCCAGAAAAATCCATAGGTCAATGAGTATATGTCTGTAAGCAAGTGCACATGGAAAAAGTTTTTCAAAACAAACAACATGTGACAAAAAGCTGCATTTTGCCGATCGGGGGGGGGGGGGGAGAGTCAAGATGGCAGTGGTTAGACCTTTCCGAGTTGGCGATTTGTTTTTTGGGCTGTAATGTGCAGCCCTCTCAAGCCCCTCTAGCCTCTTCGCCCTTACCTGTGGGGGTCTCCAGGCCCCTTAATACCTATTTTTTCCCACTTGTCTCAGCAACCAGTATCGGGGGGCATTGAGCCCGGCTGAAGTTGGTTTGCGGCTGGGTAGCCCGGCAACTGCTTCGGGCATGTCTTCTTCCTCCACCAAGTCACAAAGAGCCTCCAAAACTGTATGCTTCCAGTTGTCTCCGAGTGTTAATCTGGGGCAGAGTACCTCCCTGCCTGAGAGTGAATCTCTGCCTTGAGGGCTGGATGACAGAGTGAGCAAGACCGTTGCTTCGATCCCATAAGAATCACAGTACACGGACCGAGTAGAGGACCTGGGAAGTCGGGTGGTGACCGAGGTTGTTGCCTCTGTGAGAGGAGGAATGGCTGCAGGTAATCAATGAGGAGGTTCTTTTTCAACTTGGCAATTTGTCTGTTTTTGCTCCTACACGCCCTGAAGTTTTCACGCTAGAGATTATCTGGGCTCCTATTGTATCGTTGGGGGAGACCCTGATACCGATGATGATGTTGATCTTGGCAACCAAAGTCGTGAGTAATTCCAGTGCTATAGAAACTATTAACGGCGATGCTTGGGTTAACTCAAACATCTTTGACAGAAACTCAGGAAGAAATAAAAGCTTTGGAAGGGCATTCAGATGCCTTTATTAAGAACTTGGCAGCTGTGAATTTAAAATTGGAGCACTTGGATAATCTTTCTAGAGCGGCAAATTTAAGAATTATTAACTTTCCCCGGGTGGCCAATGTGTCTGCTCGAGATATGCTTCGGACTTATTTGACTGAGGTTTTAGCCATCCCAAGTGAGTCATACCCTCCCATTGTCAAAGCCTATTACTTACCTACTGGGAAAAGGTCATCTACAGCTGAAGTCGTTGGAACACAACCAGCAGACCAATTGAACGGTACTGCATTGTTGGAAACTTCAAGGAGGACATTGTGGTTCCATCTACATTAGCAGATATTAATGGTTAGGTTAGGTGCTGAAAAAACTTCACCCCGCCACCACACCTCATATTAGGAACCACCCAAATACAAATTCAACCCCACATAAAATATCTGGGAATCATCATCAATCAAGCATTTACATTTAACCATCAGATAAAAAGAGACTACCAAAACAATATTCCACAAAACAAAGATGGTACAACGGCTCAGACCACTCATTGACCCAAAGGACTTCAGAAAGTCATGCAGGCTATGACGCTCCCCCACCTGGACTACTATAATATGATTTATCACGGACTACCTGCCACCCACATCAACCCCCTATGAACAGCCTTAAACACCACAGCAAGAATCATCCAGAAAGCCAAGAGACATGATCACATCACTCCAATCCTAAGAGAACTTCACATCCTTCCTCTCAAAGCAAGGATTAAATACAAATCTATTCTGCTCATCCACAAAGCCCTCCATCAAATGCAGACTTCTCAACTCCGGACTCTAAAACCCCAGCCTACCCTCAACAGACCAACCCGTCAGAGCACTAGCAACACACTCACTATCCCCCACGAATGAACTAAGCTCAATCAACAGACCTGCAACAGGGCATTCAAACTATATGCGCCCTCCCTCTGGAACTCCCTCCCGAACCCGATCCGAAGCAACAGAGACCTCTCCACATTCCGGAAACAACTAAAAACCATCCTATTTCAAGAATATCTTGGACCAGAAAAATACTTTTTTCACTGACTGCACTTCCAGCCAGGGCCGTACCGAGAGTGAAATGCTCCCTGTGCGAGTTGCACATCGGGCGCATGCCCCCCTCCCACACCTCCATCTAGCCACTTTATGGGGGTGGGAGAGAAGAGGCACGCACCCACTGTGCAACTCGCCGGCACACTAAGCAGGTCTGGTCCCTCCCGGAGAGACCAGACCTGCTTAGTGTGCCGGCGAGAAGAATTAAGGGGCGCATTTCGGCTCTCTGCCGCTGCTAAAAAGGCAGCAGCAGGCAATGGCAGAGAGCCGAAATGCGCTCCTTAAGTCTTTGTGCCCTGTGCGGCTGCACCGCTCGCACAGGGCTCAATACGGTCCTGCTTCCAGCCCCCCTGACCTACCCTCTCCACCATCAACTAAGAGACTTGTGTCTTTTTTTTTTTTAGCTGTATTTATATCCCGCTTTTCACCGGGTCAAAGCAGTCAATTGGGGGATACATTTAACATGAGTGGATAGACACATATGCTAATACTTACAGGGAACATGGGCAATGGAGGGTTAAGTGGCTTGCCCAAGACCACAAGGAGTGCCTATAGGACTAGAAATCCCAGACCCTCCTGCCTGAGATTGCTGTCCCCAGGTGGGACTTGAACCCCTGGCCCTCCAGCCTGAAGTACCTTGTCCTAACCACTAGACCACTCCTGCCTCTTATGTTTAATTTGTTACTTTCTGTTTCAAATCATCAATTTTGGCCCTCTTGGTGACGGCCCCCCCCTTTTTTCTGTCGACTTGATTACTGTCCCCCCCCCCCCTCTTTTTTGTTAAACCGCTTTGACCCGGTGAAAAGCGGGATATAAATGTAGCTAAATAAATAAATAAATATGAATGCAAAAGTCACCAGTAAAGAATGGCTTCTGTGGCTGTTCTTTAGGAAAAGAAGTTCAGCGTTTTGTGGTTTAACTGTAAGAATGTACACAGATTTGGCTAAAGAAACTCAAAAACAGCGCCTGGAGTTTCTCCTCCTCTATCAGGGGGTATTGCAGCTGGGGGGGGGGGGGGCTCTTTTTCCCTCAAGCATCCTTGTAAGTACTTGGTTAAATACGGCTTATTTTCTTATGTTTTCTATGAGCCCTTTCAGCAGCTTGCCTTTGTGAATGCTCGCCGACTAGAAGCCTCTATTGAATCTCCTGGAGTTTCATACATGTATTTTGTATTGGTTGTTATCTGACCTTGTTTCTTCTTTCTTTTGTTTTGTTTCAATTATGACCCTTCCCTCTAATTGTGGGTTAGAGAGAGCAGTTGATTAATATTATATGATTTTTTCTTCTTTTGTGTGAATGCCTCTGGCAAATTGCTCTATTTCTGTACAAGAAGTTTATTCTTGGTATATTAGTTGAAAATTGCATAAATAAAAAAAAAAGAAACCCTAACATAGTTTTCTTTGAAAATTTCTTATCGGTTCTACAATAAAACAATACTCAAGCTCTGCACCTTGGCAGGCTATGACAAATAGCTCCCAAAAGGTTATTTTTATAATTCCCTAATAAAATGAAACAAACCATTAAAATACAATATTTTAACTTGAATTCCCTTGATACAATAACTCTTGAGGTTCATCCCCACCCCTGCCCTCTCCTCCTCCCACAGGATCAGACTCACATTATTGGGTCCGGGACGGGGGGAGGGGGGGAGGGGGGGAGGAGGCGGCAATGGAGGCAGGAGTGATCTCCAATAACTCCTCATCTATGCTACAGGGTATTTCAGTTAGTAAAACTAGGAGTTTCTGAGATTTAACACTAGAAGCCCAAAAGTGCGTCAATTGATGCAAATGCATCTTCGAAGTTGTATACCAGCGCCACTGCTAGAACCATGTCAATTATGTTCCATGACTTTGTTAGCGAAGTCAAGATGTTCAAATATGTGCATTGAAAATTAATGACAGATGTGCCTCCTAGAGGGAAAATGAATCTATACCTAGAAGCCCCAAAGTACGGCAATTGACGTAACCAAGAAAATTGAGTGGTTTTCACAGGGTTCATACAACGTCTAACATAAGAACAGTGTTAACTAAATGTAGAACTGCAAATTCAAAAATAACTGCAAAGTCCATGTCAGTTAACGAACAAACAGGATAAGCATGTACGCCTGCACAACCTGTAACATGTAGGTCAACGTTTGAATTTGATTTTGCACCAGCACATCTAGGCACTGCTGTCTTCTTATGACGTCTCGGCATTCTGTAAATAGAAACGTAGAAAAAAAAAGAATAATATTTCAGGGTGGAAGTGACATGCTAAAAGTTCTGGAGTGTTGGCCTGTTCTAGGGCGTGTTTGAAAGTCACGACATTGTACATACCTGTGTGTAACAGAGTAAATTTCAGTTTTAAATCAATCACTGTTTACAGTTTTACTCCGACATTACAAAACAATAAACATACGATGACGTCATGTAATGACATCACATACTGCACGTATTTAACAAATAAGTAACTTCAAATTAATTCACATCTGCATTTCATGCTAAAAGCAGTCGTCGTGATAATGTGTCAATTGACGCACTTTGGGGTTTCTAGGTAAAATGCCTTTTGGGGCTTCTAGTGTTAACCCTGGAATTACCGAGATTTTTTGCACACACTGAATACCGTTGGGGTCATAAATGACCCCACAACAAATTTTAATTGTTAACCATGAAAATTTTAAACTAAACAGACAAAATATTATTCCAAATTAATTATTTATTATATGAAAGTTAAATGTTTTGAAATGTAATGCTTTATCATAAAATTACATGAAGAAGAGTAGCCATGAAAGCAGTTTTTGTATGCACTTGATGAACAGTACTACAGTCATTTGCATGAGACACAGACAATTTCTGAATGTTCTTTGCAAACACTGCGCTTGCAGGAGGTGCAAACTATGTTGCTTTTCTTGTCCTTTTCTCTGGAACAGCAGTGACACCTTGCCCTTTTCTTTGGGATCCCGACATTTCAAACAGCATCAGTGGCTTCTTCAATGCTGGAAGAAGTCTCGCTGCAATTACTCTGAAGCAGCTGCTTTCGTAATTCTTGAAGGACTAGAACAGGGGACTGTTACTTCTAGAGAGAGATCTGCAATTGTGAGTATATACTTCTGGGAGTATATATCTGGAGAGAGATCTGCAATTGTGAGTATATACTTCTGGGAATTTTCTGAAGGAAATTCTTTCTATTAAAGCTATTTAACCTGTGAACCCACTATTTTTTGTTAAATCAGTCAGGGCCTAGTAGCAGCAGTTTAAGTTTAAATTTAAAACACAGAAGAGAGCTTTCTGGTTAAATTTAGAACCCAGCAGAGAGCTTCTAGTTTAAATTTCATAATAAGTTAGAGCCTAGCAGCAGCAAAGAGCTATAATTTAAATCAAATAAGAATATAGCATACCGGGGGGGCGGAGCCTGATGTCCAGCGGGTAAGACGCTTCGCGCTGAAGCTCCCGAGAGGCCTACTTAGAATCCTGACATAATACCTATACAAACTTACTATTTCGCTCCGGGCTGACCGGGGTACCTCGGGGGGGATGGCGGCCCATAAACCAGCGCGCTTGGACTTCGGGTCTCCTTCTTCTTCTCACGGAAAACGCTCCAAAACAGAGGTGTCCTCCCCACAGAAGATGGTTCCATTTCGGGAGAACCCCGAAATGCACCTGGAGATTTTAGAGGAAATACGCGGCGTGAAGGAATTGGTGCAGTCCAATGGAGAAGCGCTTAGAGCCATGCGAGAAGACTTTGGAGTGCTCCAGGACCGACTTGAAGGTCTCTCATTACGGCAGGACAATATGGCGGGGGTCCTCGACTCGCACGCGGTGCGCTTGGGCACACTGGACAAGGCTGAGCGCCAGATACAGAATCTTCAAAAGGAGTTAGAAGATAGCAATAATCGAGCCCGTCGCAACAATGTGAGGCTCATTGGAATACCGGAGGGGGTGGAAGCGGGAGATATGAGAGAATTCCTGCTCAAAACTCTTCCCTCCTTGCTGAAGATCACCTTTCATAAAGAACTGGAAATCGATCGAGCACACCGTGTTCCTACCCACATGGCGCTCAACCGAACGACCCCCCGGCCTATTATCTTTCGCTTGCTACGATATCAACAAGTGGAACAAATTTTAAATGCTGCCCGGGCGAACCATCATTTGGAATTTGAAGGTCACAAAGTCTCCTTCTTCCCTGATCTGGCAAAGCCTACAGTCGACCGACGGAAGAAACTCCTTGCTTTTCGCCCTCGACTTCAACAGCTACAGGCTCGCTTTGGCCTGTTGTATCCCGCGAAGCTCCGAGTGACTCTCCACAACCAAACCAGGACATTCGAAGATCCTGATCTACTATCAACATTTTTAGACTCCAAAGAAGCAGAGCAGATGCGCTAATCCAACGACTTGGACTTTTATTTGCCGGCTCTGTCCGCCATTTTGAAGGGCCCGATGCGGCGGTCATAGTTCAGTACAGAGACTGCCTGGACTTTCTTTCTTTCTTTCTATGACTTTTGTTATGTGGTCTCCTATCCCTCCATGATGTGTGCCTCGGTCGGATTCGGAGCACGCACAGTCCTACAGGTTATGTATTTTTTCAATTTCGGCCTTCTCTGGGGCTTCTCCCCGCAGACACATGGTCGCCAGTAATTTTTGGGGTTCTGCTTCTTCTCTACCGCGCTGCGGTTTTTCTTTTTCATGTGGGGCGCTTCATTGTATTATCTAAGCTTATTTTCTTTTATGCCATATGTACAGCCAGATACAGTCAATATGAGGGACATTGTGAAATTATGTGCGCTATCATGCTCAGAATTTTTAACTTGTCTGAATGGCTTTATGTAAAATCTTATCACTCAACGTAAAGGGCATTAATAGTCCAATCAAGAGAAAGAAAATCCTTAGCTATCTTAGCCATGAGCATGCTGATTTAGCGTTTCTTCAGGAAACGCACTTAAACTCTGCTGAAACACTGAAACTCAATGTTAAGCCTTACATGGTGGCTGCCTATTCTCCCGCCGTTTCCAAACGTTGCGGGGTAGCCATTCTGGTTAAGAAATCTTTGCAAGCTACTGTAATTGATACTAGCGCTGACAAGGAGGGTAGATGGGCCCGCGTACATCTTAAGGTTGGAGATAGTGAATTTACATGTATTTGCATTTATGCCCCGAATGTGGACAACCCTGCTTACTATGCAAGTATTGCGCAGTTGGCACAGGCCTCTGCCAATACTCCATTAATACTTGGTGGTGATTTTAATCAAGTGTTAGACCCTCTGATAGATAGACAGCCGCCTAGAACGAGTAGTCCACCCAAGAGTCTTGCTACCCTTACAGCTCTGATGCAAGATCTTGCGCTGGTAGATATATGGAGGCTACTTCACCCCTCCGACTTAGAGTTCACTTTCTTTTCTGCCCCCCATCACTCCCAATCTAGAATAGATTTCTTTCTCATTTCCAAAGCACTGATTTCTCAAGTAGACACGACTAGGACTCATCCTCTCCATATTTCAGATCATGCTGCCATATCTTTATCATTACGTGTCACTGCGCGGGACGATTCTCCCCGAGCTTGGTTTTTTGATAGATCCCTACTGGGTCAAAAAGATTTTCAGGTTGATATAAAGGCCGCTATCCAAGATTATTTTCATTATAACTCACCCCATGACACAGCGAGCTGGGCTTGGTGGGAGGGTTTTAAAGCATCTATCCGCGCCACTATAACTAGCTATCAAATTCGGCAGGGGAAACAAAGAAAGCAGCATTTACTGACTCTAGAGCAGCAGATACAAGCTGGGGAGCGTCTCCTCACGTCCCGTACTGACCCATGTATTTTACTCCGTTTACAACGCTTGCGTTTTCAATACAATCAGCTTTTGTACACTGCTGCTGTTAAAAATATCGAATCACAACAAGGGCTATATTATCGGGAAAATAATCGTGCTGGCAAATTATTAGCAAATGCCCTAAAAGGTCAAAAAGAAGCCAAGCGTGTTACCGCCCTCCGTAATCCGTCGGGGGGGGGGCTTGGTCACTAAAGATACCGAAATCTTAGAACTCTTTCGTGATTTTTATACTCGGCTTTATCAATCTGAATGTGATTTTGAGCCAGATGTATTTGAACGCTTACTTTCAGGGGTACAAAGACCGACCCTATCTGACGAAGATAGAGTGGCCTTGGACACACCATTTACTGTCTCAGAAATTCATTCTGCTATCAAGAAATGTGCCTCAGGTCGAGCCGCAGGCCCAGACGGTCTCCCTGCTGAATTCTACAAAACTTTTCACGCTGACTTAGCTCCAGTTTTGAAAATTTATTTTTCTGCTCTGGCCGAGGAGGGTTCTCCTTCTGGGTCCTTTTCCATGGCAAATGTAGTAGTTTTTGAGAAAGAGGGGAGAGACCCGCAACTAACAGCTAATTATCGTCCAATTTCCCTCCTAAACGCGGACTATAAAATATTTGCCACCATTCTCTCTACCCGGCTCTCGGATAGGATGCCTACCTTAATACACCCAGATCAATGCGGTTTCATTCCTGGTAGATCAACTGCCGACAATGCTCGGACTCTATGCCATGTACTGACTACCGCAGTTAATCTTGATCGCCCATTTGTTGGCCTCTCACTTGATGCTGAGAAGGCCTTTGATCGCTTAGAGTGGCCCTTCCTGTTTGCAGTCCTCCGCTGGTACGGATTCGGGGAAGGTTTTCTCCGTTGTCTTCGCACCATGTACGCACAGCCTACAGCCAGTATATGTGCCAATGCTTTAAAGTCTCAGCCTTTTCCCCTTCAACGCGGCACTCGCCAGGGATGCCCACTGTCTCCACTTCTCTTCGATCTTGCACTTGAACCCTTGGCTTTACTAATCCGGCAATCGGAGGAGATTCATGGAGTCCCCTTCACCCATAGGGAAATCAAAATTTCAGCGTATGCTGATGACCTTATGCTTTTTGTCTCTATAGACTCAGTACCGGCTGTCCTAGAGCAAATTGGTAAATACTCACAACTGTCCGGTTATAAGATAAATTGGACCAAGTCGGTAGCCTTTCCATTAAATCCTTTGCTTCATCAGGCAGATATGCAACCTTTTCCCTTTTTATGGCAACCTCGCATGGTCAAATACCTTGGGGTTCACTATTGTTCTCCTTTGGAAGACACTATCTCCTTCAATGCCAAAGACTTAACCTCTAAAGTCCGGGCGCTTACTCACCGCTGGACTCCTTTAACACTTACCTGGTGGGGTCGATTAGAAACCATAAAAAATGATGATTGTTCCGAAAGTGAATTATATCTTAGAAATGTTGCCCTGTCTCTTCCCTCGACGTATATATAAAGATATAGAGGGCCTTCTGACTAGATACTTGTGGCAAAACAAGACACCTAGGATAGCGAAACATAAGCTGCAAGCAGAAAAGGAAAATGGGGGTGTCAGATTCCCTGATTTCCTGAAGTATCATCAATCTTTTCTTCTCAAACAAGGCGCTCGCTGGCTGGAAGATCCAGTACCGAGTAGACCTGTGTGGCTAGACATAGAAGAGGACCTTTGCAAACCGATTCCTCTTACTTTTCTCCCTGGTATGACTCTCCCATCAGACTCCCACTTTCCACCAATGCTTTTAGACACCTTAGGTGCCTTTAATAATCTTATGCACTCTTTAGACTCCCGACTCTGTCCGTTAGACAAGCTCCCACTTTGGTATAACACTCGATTTCGAATACAAAATAAGCCGATGGCGTGGAGCCCCTGGTACACTAGGGGCATTTGGATTCCTAGTCAGTTGTTCCATGAAGGTCGCTGGAAAACTTTTAGTGAATTGCAAATTGAATTTGGTCTCCCAGCGAAACACTATTTTCAGTTGGTGCAACTTCAGCATTGCCTTCGGAGTGCTAAGGTGCTCCCGCCATCGGCCTCCCCTACACAAGGTTGGTTGGAGACTATCCGATCTATCGGTAGTTCACCGGGTGTAGCATCCAATTTTTACAAAACCTTATGTAATGCTATAATTAGAGATACCCCTATAGCGCAGAAAGCATGGGAGAGAGAATTGCATGTGACTTTGACCCCGGAGCAATGGAGCCTTGTCTGGAGTAGAGTAACACGGGTCTCCCGATCCGCCTCACTCAGACACTCTTCTTTCTAGCCCACCGGTGTTTTTACACTCCTGACAGATTAGCCAAATGGAACACTACTCAGGGCAATAGTTGTTGGACATGCCATGCGGCCATTGGTTCACTACCTCATGTTATGTATGAATGCCCCGCACTACAGTATTACTGGCGTCGGGTCTGGGGTCGTATCCAGTCTATTTTGCACTTTCAAGAGCCCCTTTCTTGGAGGATAGTGGGACTTCGCTCAGCTGCGGGGATCCCCTCTCTTCCAAAAACGGCTTACTTCCTTTTGGACTTTATGCTTGGCATTGCTATTTCCCTAATTACGAAATACTGGAAAAATAGCTCTCAGCTGAGCCCCAATGAATGGTGGAATCATGTCTGTCTCTACAGTAAATATGAACAAATACCTCGTATGTTTGCTTCCCCCATTCAGACTCCTCATCATCGGTCTAAATGGAAGATGCTCAATGACTATGTACATTCTGCTCAATGCTCTCATCTGACTGTCTAAATTTGTATATATCTTTGTCCCATGATTATTCTATATCGCAGATCCTCTTTTGATTGTTTTGATGTATAATCACTGTTGTTTGGAAGCGCTCACATGCTGACATAATCAGCTAGAGAAGAAGCGTGGGGGTGGGGGGTAATTGGGTTTACTTTTCTTTATTGTATACTTGTTTTGTCTCCTTTGGTGTGTTGTTTCTTTTGTTTGTTGCAAAATGAAAATAAAAGTTTAAAAAAAAAAAGAATATAGCATACCTCAGCAGCGCAGGACAGGGTACTGTGTAGCAACCCACTTTTAATAAGTGTTATTTCCCTCCCTACCCACACCCACCCACCCCAGGGATAGTCGTAGCTTTATAGGTACTTACACATCTTAAAAGACAGGAGGTGTTCTCAGGTGAAGCTCGTTATCCAAAATCTGTCATACACTAAGGACCTGAGATTAATTAAGCTTCAGGTGAACAAGGTATATTAAACGTATTAGGTACAGTTTTATTGGTATAAATATCCATAGCAACCCTTAGTAAGTAAAGAACTTAAAGATCTAAACAAAAACTTAAAACTAAGATGCAGACAGCAGTCCAGCAGCGAGATGGGGGCTTTCCAGTCTTTTGCATTGAGTGTCACATGAATGATTTTCTCCCAGTTGGTGAGAGGTCTTACGTGTGCACTAGGTGCAAGGAGCTCTTTGCTCTCAGGGAACGAGTCCGTTCACTAGAGGCTAGAATAGCAGACTTGGAAAACATAAGAAAGACAGAGAGGTACATAGACGAGACCTACAGGGATATAGTCCTGAAGTCCCACCTCCAGTCTGGCAGCATCCCTGTTGCCATGGAGGAGAGAGGTCATGTGACAGGAGAGCATCATCCTGGTGTGGCAGGAAGTGATCCTGTAACAAGGACCGGTCCTCCAGGTGATGTAAAACCCTCTCACACCGAGGAAGTTTCTCCAGGGCCATGTGCCCATGAGGGAAGGGTTAGGACAGCCGTTATAGTTGGTGATTCGATCATTAGGCATGTAGATAGCTGGGTGGCTGGTGGACGTGAGGATCGCCTGGTAACATGCCTGCCTGGTGCGAAGGTAGCGGACCTCAAGCGCCACCTAGATAAGGTCTTAGATAGTGCTGGGGAGGAGTCTGTCGTCTTGGTACATGTCGGTACCAATGACATAGGAAACATGTGATAGGGAGGTTCTGGAGGCTAAATTTAGGCTTTTAGGTAGGAAGTTGAAATCCAGAACTTCCAGGGTAGCATTCTCCAAAATGCTTCCCGTTCCACGTGCAGGACCCAAAAAGCAGACAGAGCTCCGGAGTCTCAATGCGTGGATGAGACAATGGTGCAGAGATGAGGGGTTTGGATTTGTTAGGAACTAGGGTACATTCTGGGGAAATGAGGGGCTCTTCCGAAGGGATGGGCTTCACCTTAACCGGGATGGAACCAGGTTGCTGGCATTAACCTTTAAAAAGGAGATAGGGGAAAGCCAACAGTCACCCAAGAGCGGATGGTTCGGAAGAATGTATCCTTGATGGATACTACCAAAAGCAGAGAGGTTCCAAAAAAGAGTAAAGTAGCCCAAATGCCCTCGAGTACGGAGCAGACAGAGCTTAAAGATCCCATATTACCCATGTCTACCAATAGCCAAATTAATATGAATAAAATACAGTCTCTAAAATGCTTGTATGTAAATGCTAGAAGTCTAAAAAATAAGATGGGAGAGTTAGAATATATAGCACTAAATGAGAGATTAGATATGATTGGAATGTCAGAGACATGGTGGAAGGAGGACAACCAGTGGGACACTGTGATGCCTGGGTACAAACTATATCGTAATGACAGAACTGATCAAATTGGTGGAGAGGTTGCACTCTATCTTAGAGAGGGCATTGAGTCAGAAAGGATTAAAGTTTTGCAGGAAACAAAATTTGATGTAGAATCTCTATGGATTGAAATTCCATGTAAAAAGGGGAAGGCGATGGCAGTGGGGGTGTACTATCGACCGCCTGGCCAGAATGAACAAATGGATGATGAAATGCTCAAAGAAATCAAGGAAGCTAACAAAAGTTACAGCTCGGTAATAATAATGGGTGATTTCAATTACCCCGGTATCAACTGGGTCAGTGTCACGGCAGGACATGCTAGGGAGATAAAGTTCCTAGATGACATAAATGACTGCTTCTTGGAGCAGCTGGTTCATGAACCGACCAGAGGGGAAGCCATATTAGACCTAGTCCTTAGTGGAACACCAGATCTAGTGCAAGAGATAAGGGTGTTGGGGCCACTTGGCAATAGTGATCATAGCATGATCGCCTTTGATTTAATTAGTGGAGGAGGGATAGTACGGAAATCCACAGTACTACCTTTTAACTTTCGAAAGGGAGACTATGATAAAATGAGGAAAATAGTTAAGAAAAAACTAAAAGGAGCTGCTGCAAAGGTTAAAGACTTACATCAAGCTTGGGTGTTGTTGAAAAATACTATCTTGGAAGCCCAGACCAGCTGTTTTCCACACTTTAAGAAAAGTGGAAGGAAGTCCAAAAAACTGCCAGCGTGGTTTAAAGGTGAAGTCAGAGAGGCTGTTGTTGCCAAAAAAGCATCTTTCAGTAAATGGAAAAAAGAGCCAAACGACGAAACCTGGAAACAGTACAAGCACTGGCAGGTCAAATGAAAGGCATCGATAAAGAAGGCAAAGAGAGAATTTGAGAAGCAGCTTGCTGCGGAAGCAAAAACGTGAAATAAAGATTTTTTCAAGTACATTCGAAGCAAAAAACCTGTGAGAGAGTCAGTTGGACCATTAGATGATAGAGGAGTTAAAGGGGCACTAAGAGGCAACAAGGCGATAGCGGAGAGACTGAATGAATTCTTTGCTTCGGTCTTTACTGAGGAAGATGTTGGGATGTTACCCATGACTGAAGTGGTACTTAAAGGTGCGGAAGAATTGAAGGAAATATCGATACATCGGGAAGATGTATTACAACTATTAGATAAACTGAAGAGTAGCAAATCACCTGGGCCGGATGGTATACATCAAAGGGTGTTGAAAGAACTGAAATATGAGATTGCAGACCTGCTATTAGTAATCTGTGAACTATCACTAAAATCATCTCTAATACCTGAAGAATGGAGGATCGCCAATGTAACACCAATTTTTAAAAAGGGTTCCAGAGGTGATCCAGGAAACTACAGACCGGTGAGCCTCACGTCAGTACCGGGAAAAATGGTAGAAACCATCATAAAGAATAAAATTACTCAGCATGTAGATAGTCATGGCCTAATGGGAGACAGCCAACATGGCTTTAGACAAGGAAGATCTTGTCTTACTAATCTGTTATGTTTTTTTGAAAGTCTGAATAAACAGGTGGACAAAGGTGAGTCGGTTGATATAGTGTATCTGGACTTTCAGAAAGCCTTTGCCAAGGTCCCTCATCAGAGACTTTTGGCAAAACTAAAATGTCATGGGATAGGAGGCAGTGTACTACTGTGGATCAGGAACTGGTTAAAAGATAGAAAGCAGAGGGTTGGGCTGAATGGCCAATTTTCCCAATGGAGAAAGGTGAATAGTGGTGTATCCCAGGGATCTGTGCTGGGTCCGCTGCTTTTTGACATATTCATAAATGACCTTGAAAGTGGAATAACGAGTGAGGTTATCAAATTTTCAGATGACACAAAACTAATTAAAGTTGTTAAAACCCAAGAGGATTGTGGAAAATTGCAAGAGGATCTTGATAAATTGGAAGACTGGGCATCGAAATGGCAGATGAAATTTAATGTGGACAAGTGCAAAGTTATGCACCTAGGGAAGAACAACTCAAACTGTGGTTACACAATGCAAGGTTCCACATTAGGAACCACCACCCAGGAAAAAGATTTAGGCGTCATTATGGATAACATGTTAAAACCCTTGGCCCAGTGTGCAGCGGCAGTCAAGAGAGCAAATAGAATGCTAGGTATCATAAGGAAAGGAATGGAAAATAAAACAAAAAGATACTATAATGCCTCTATACCGTTCCATGGTGAGACCGCACCTTGAATATTGTGTGCAATTCTGGTCGCCGTATCTTAAAAAGGATATAGCGTTATTAGAAAAGGTTCAGAGAAGAGACACCAAAATGGTAAAGGGGATGGAAGGATACTCCTATGAAGAAAGGCTAAAAAGGTTAGGGCTCTTTAACCTTGAAAAGAGACGGCTGAGGGGAGATATGATAGAAGTCTATAAATTAATGAACGGAGTGGAACGGGTAAACGTAGATCGATTGTTTACATTATCAGAATATAGAAAGGCTATGGGACATGCAATGAAGCTACAGGGTAAACTATTTAAGACCAATAAAAGAAAATATTTTTTCACTCAACGTGTAATCAAACTCTGGAATTTGTTACCTGAGGATATAGTAAAGGCTGTTAGTGTAGCTGGGTTTAAAAAAGGTTTGGACAAGTTCCTGGAGGAAAGGTCCATAAACCATTATTAAGGGACCCAGGATATCAATGCTTGACCCAGTACAAGCATTGCGGAACCTGTGTCTTTTGGGGAAACTGCTAGGTACGTATGACTTAGATTGGCCACTGTTAGAAACAGGATACTGGGCTTGATGGACCTTGGTCTGACCCAGTATGGCATATCTTATGTTCTTAAGAGGAATAGGCGATGTCTGTGCTTTGACTTTGACTGCCATTCTGGATTTAGTGACATCCAAACAATGAAGGCGTTCAAAGCACTGATGTCCAACATGTTGTAGAATATTGTCACTAGTCAGCATCTTGTCATTCGTTTTGTGGTATACGTGCGCAACATTTGATCTGCCGTATCTACTCCACCTTTACTAGAATTATAGTCCAAGATCATGCGTGGTTTTTTTTGTCTGGACATGTGTTATCTACTTCTTCTTGATCATGCAAACTGCTCAGAAGAACAACCACTTTTCCTTTCTTCGGGCAATAGGAAACATCGCGAAAGGCAAACAGTGAAGTGAATACCTCTTGGCCCTTTGCTGTTACAAATTCTGGAGGTAATTCTTTTCTATTCTTTCGAATTGTCCCCAAAAGTGTCATTTGGTTTTCTAGCAATTTCCGTGACAGGGATAAACTGCAGAAGAAATTGTCAACAGTAACATTTCTGCCAGATCGCGTCAATCCTTCAGTGAGTTGCAGCACAACCCTTTCACCCTGATTCTGTTCCCTGTTTTGTCCGAGTTCCCTTCCTGTATATACTTGAAGACGCAGAACATATGATGTTGCACTGTTACACAACATCCATAGTTTTTTGCCATATTTCCCTGGTTTGCTGGGAATATATTGTCTGAACAGAACACGGCCACGAAATGTAAGCAGTTGCTCATCCACGGTAACATTTTCACCAGGAACAAAGGCGTCACTTAGAGTTGCTTCCCAGGTATCAAAAACGTGTCTGATTGGAGTAAGCTTATCCACACCTCGTTGTTCACGTCTGTTGGTTGCATCATCAAATCTGAGAGCACAAGAAATTTGCTGAAAACGGTTACGGGCCATATTTTTGCCGAAAACAGAATGACCATCTTCAAGGTTCCACAACTGAACTATGGATTCATTTTGTGACTTGTACACGCCTGAGAGGATCAGAAGTCCAAGAAAATGTTGAAACTCTCCGTCTGTCAAATCTTTCCAGGTATCGTCATAAATGTGTCTTCCTTGTTTGCTCGTCCACATCATGATTTCATTCAATAAGTTCTTCCTCATGAACAAGAGGAATGCTGCGAGAGGGCCATCAACATTTCATACAGCAAACCTTGTAGGACCTTGTTGTACGGGCATGACATTAGCTCTGGCGTATCTTCCAGCAGCTTGCTTTATAGGTTTCCTGTTCCATGATGTGGCATCCTTAGATACATAGGCTTCAATGGCAACATTTGTGCTTATAGTTGATGACCTCTTAGCTCCTCTACGACCACAACTAAGATTCCTCACAGATGATACTGACACCGAGGACTCCTGCCTTCTTCCCCGTCCAGCACAGCCTCAACCTTTGCCTCGACCTGTAACTTGACTCTTTGCTGCAGGCGATGTTACCGGCTCAACATCAGTCTCATATTCACTTGGCGACCAACTGCTGTCACCATCTGAATCATGACTGTCATCATCAGATTTTGACCTGCCACCTGGTGTTAACACCTATTGAAAAGGTTTCACAGGTCTCTTGCCCCCTAGGTAGAAGGCCTCTTTGTAAAGGTCTCTAGAAGACTTTATTTGTTGCTCAAAGAGTACTGACCCTGTTTTGCCTTTTGTGCTAAGCTATATTCTGATTTGATTTAGATTATAGCTCTTTGTTGCTGCTAGGCTCAAACTTATTATGAAATTTAAACTACAAGCTCTCTGCTGGGTTCCAAATTTAACCAGAAAGCTCTCTTCTGTGTTTTAAATTTAAACTAAAAGTACTTTGCTAATGCTAGGCCCCGAGTGACTATTTATCGCCCGAACTTAGCTGATATTCTTCTTCGTTTGCTGAATATGCTGCATCATCAGACAACTCAGAGCTGTCACTGTCAGCATCTCGTTGCAATATTTCTCTTACTTGGGCAGCTGAATACTTTCATTTTAACATCATAAACAATAATCTAAAATAAATAAACAAAGATAAAGTTGAATAAAACGCAAAGCAGTTTTACTATAGGTGTACAATAATCATGATGAATGAGCTGAAAGCCTTTAGATTTCATTGGAAATAATGAAAGAATGTATGATATCAATTTCAGAAAATGTGTAATTTTCATAAAATAAGAGTACAAAAAATAAATGATACATAATTAATGATAAATACCTTTGTCAGATCAAAAATTTCACAAAACTGCGAATTGTATCACGATCCAAACCGGACGTAAGCAACTGGGGTCAAAAATGACCCCATTGGTACTCTGTGCTGCAATTCATCACTAGCGTCACCTAGCGGATGAAAATTATTCCTCTCATGGCGCAATATAAAGAGAATATTGACATGTGAAAAGTCATAAAAAGATTGCATTCTTGAACAACTAGTTTCCGAGATACGCGCTGTGAAACTTGCAATGGGGTCACTTTTGACCCCATCGGTACTCCCAGGGTTAAGTTGTAGAAATGAAGGTTTGAAATTGATTTGAAAGCATGCGTTTAAAGTCTGTAGCTCTCATAGAGGAGTGCCGCTACTGATTAGACCGCTTTACTGCACATACAGATACTCAAAGTTTTTCTCTAGGGTGGACATACAGGTGGACACTAAATGCTGGAAAACGTGCTGGAGGTAGGGACATATTTTCACATGTGGTGGTCCTGTCCAGGGGCACAAGAGTTCTGGAAGGTAGTTGTGGAAATATTTTTTTGTTTTTACTTTTTACTTAGGATTTAATAAATTTACACAACTATACATATCTTAGCAAAGCACATTCAGCAGTTAAACTGGCATTTATGCTATGAAAGAAAAAAAACAAATACAATCTAGGGAAAAATGTACTCTCTTCAACAAAAGGAAAGGAGAAGAATAAGACAAATTGAGAAAAAAATAAGACCTCAGACAATAACCTACAGAGAAATAAATAGTCATAATAAAAACATTTCCAGATACAGACTTTATGTGAATGTGCCGGAGTTGGACCATTAGAAAATCGAGGAGTAAAAGAGGCTCTCAGGGAGGACAAGGCCATGGCTGACAAACTAAAAGGCCCTTTTACTAAAGTTTTTCACTTACCACATGATTAGCAGTAAAACTAACAGGTAGTAAGTGCAACCATTGTGTGCGAGACATGCCTAGCAAGATCCTGGCAGTTCGCAAACTATCAAGCAGTGGAACATGTGGCACAGTTAATGCACTTGCACCTAATGAAACCCATAAAGATATTATTACATGCACTTACATTAATTGTCACATTACCACTAAAACTTATTTATTTTATTTATTTAACTGCATTTATATCCCGCTTTTCACCGGGTCAAAAGCGCAGCAATTATTCTTGTATTAGTGGTGATGTGCTCTCCACATCCACGTTCCACTCCTAACCCATCCACTTTCCTTCCTAGTGCACAATGGCCACTTACCATGCATTTTAGGAGCTGGTAGCTAGCATGCATGTGCTATATCATTCTTAGTTGCCAGTTATTGCATGCTATAATACACATTAACTGGTTTTCAGTATGCTATAATAAATTAAAAAAAAAATAAGGGAGCTACCCAAGCCAGAAATGTTATTTAATGGTGAATAAAGGTGAGCCAGTTGATATAGTTTATTCAGATTTTCAGAAAGCCTTTAACAAGATCCCTCATGAGAGACTCTTGATTTCTTTGACTGGGTGACCAGGGAGTTGGACCGAGGGAGAGCCCTAGATGTGGTGTATTTAGATTTCAGTAAAGCCTTTGACACTGTTCCTCAAAGGCAACTTATAAACAAATTGAGCACCCTAGGGATGGACCCTAAAGTTACTGCTTGGGTTAGAAATTTGTTGAGTGGGAGGCAACAAAGGGTACAGGTAAATTTATTTATTTAAAAGGATTTATATACCACTTTGTCCTGAAATCAATCAAAAAAAAATCAGTGTCAGTAGAGTTAGTCATGCTGTGTTAACACTGAGTGGAGGTTATGATTACTTGGTGTGCTGTTTACAGGATGAGCTATATACAAGTGGTTATGTACAGGGAGGGTAGGGGAGTACATTGAGTTTTTTCAAACAATGACTTAATATTATCTTGTGGTATTAACATTATACATTGGGTGTCTTTCAGAAAATAACTTAATGGAACTCATTCTAAGGAGAAGGAAGTTACCAGTGGTGTGCCCCAGGGATCTGTCCTTGGTCCAGTTCTTTTTAACATCTTTGTTAGTGATACAGGGCTGTCAGTTAAGGTTTGCCTCTTTGCGGATGATACAAAAATCTGCAATAGAAGAGACACACAGGAAGGTGTAGATAACATGAGGAGGGATCTAGCTAAGCTTGAAGAATGGCCTAGAATTTGGCAGCTGGGATTTAATGTTAAAAAATGAAAAGGTCATACATTTGGGCTACAGCAATCCAAGAGAGCAATACAGTATAGGGGATGAAGTACTTTTGTTCACTAAAGAAGAGCAGGACCTCGGTGTCATTGTCTCTGATGATCTTAGAGTAGCTAAACAGGTAGAAAAGGCGACAGCATAAGTTAGAAGGATGCTTGGGTGCATAGGGAGAGGAATGGCTAGCAGAAAAAAAGAGGAGATAGTGCCTCTGCATTTGATGCAACCTCATTTGGAGTATTGCGTGCAGTTCTGGAGACCGCACCTTCAAAAGCATATAAACAGGATGAAGTCAGTACAGAGGATGGCTACTAAAATGGTTAGCGGTCTTCATCATAAAGCATATGATGACAGACTTAAGGATCTTAATATGTACACCTTAGAGAGAGTCAGCACCGATATCTGGCTAGTCACCGCTGCTGAATATCTGGATAGAGCAGTCAGTGCAGCCACAATCCAGATAGCAACTGAAATCGCAACTCTCTGGATAGCCTCTCTAGAGAGCACTTAGGGAAGAAAAATAGATCTCCTAAGTTATGTAGATAAGCTATCCATATTGGGTGGGAATGTATCCAGATAGCAGCTAAGTGTTGCCGCTATCTGGATAATCACTGGCATTACAACCTCTTTGCCCACAGACTACCCCCATACTATCTGGATAATGCAGATGCAGTCTGTGGAGGTATCCACAGAGGGGCAGATTTAGGGTATCAGAAGAAGTTATGAGCTTAGCACTGATTTTCAGCACTAAGTTCCCATATTAGATTCATATAATGGCAGGCCTAATCTTAAAAGCATAGGGGGTATTCTTAAAAGCATTTACGCAGTTTGGAGACTGCTGCTGAGCCATGCCACCCCCCCCCCCCTCCTGAATTATGAGCCACACCCACCCCCCTACTGAGCCACGCTACCGCCAATTCCAGCAGCGGGGTTGAGGGGAGCATAGCTTGGCCAGGGGTGATGGCATGTAACTTAAAAATCTACTCGTCGACCCATACCCCCATGATGACAACAGACGCCATTTCCTCTTTTAAGCCAGAGCAAGTTTTTTAACATTTTCCAAGCACACGGGATTGAGGTGCGATGATAGGGCACAGGATGCCTGATGCAGAGCTTTTGAACAGATGCAAGCTCAAAACGTGACACACGTGTATATGTGGAATACCCCATAGCCTCTCCACTGGTGCTTCTTCAATCAGCAAAGTGATTTTATTTATGATTTTGGTATGCAATAAAAATGAAAAAGGATGGACTGTTATATGAGCGAGTTTTCTGCTCTCCCTCGACAGCCTTTCCAACAAAAGTTAAACTGAATTAAATAACAGTCTGCTTGTTTTGAGATTCTACCTTTTTCTACTTAGCTTTTTCTAAAGTATACATATTTTAGATATTTAATATCTGTCCCCATATGCTTTAAGTATTTTAATAGCCAACTCCACCCTGTTTATTTATTTATTTTATTTTTTATTTATTTGAATGCTTTTCTATATCGTCTCTTACAGTGATCAGGGGCGGTTTACAATGCAACAAAACATAATACAGTGAACATCATGTAACTGGCGAACTATTTACAATCATAAATCTTTCAATTTTATTGTAGGCGCAGAAGTTTCAGAGATGGTAAGTGAAATGACACATTAATGGGTAGGAGTGAGATTATGATTGGTTTGGTGTGTAGCAAAGGTTACGTGGTGTGGGGGTCAAGTTGGTCAGGGGGACTTGATCAGGGGTGAAATTAGGGTTATGGAAATGCTGGATGAACAGATAAGTTCTTAATTCCTTCCGGAATACTTGGAGGTCTTTAATTTCTCTCAGGCTTTCCAGGAGGGCATTCCATTGTGAAGGTGCAACAAATGAAAACACACTGTTACTTGTTATTTGTTTAGCTTTTCAAATCGAGGTAGGGACTAAAAGAGTGTTAAGGTTCTTCCGTCTTCTAGTTCTGTTTTCACGGGGCATTAGGATTAAAGTTGAGAATCTCTAAAGGTGCTGAATCTCTAGATGTTTATATCCTTTTGAAGGTCTGGTCTCCAGAACTGCACACAGTAGTCCAAATGCGATCTCACCAAAGACGTGTACAAAAGCACTATTACCTCCTCCTTCCTGCTGGTCATTCCTCTCCCTATGCACCCAAGCATCCTTCTAGCTTTCATCATTACTCTTTCTATCTGTTTAGCTCCCTTAAGATTATCAGAAACAATTACCCCCAGGTCTCAGTCTTCTTTCATGGACATAAGTACTTCGCCCCTCTATACTGTACTGCTCCCTTGGATTCTAGCCCATAAGTAAAATGTTTTAAAGTTTAACCTGCGCAAATCATGTTTATTTTATAACGTGAAGCAGGCACACTATTTTTCTTTATAAGACAGTGGCGTGAGCCATAAGATGTGCACATCAGCTTAGCGTGGACTTGAGTGAAGCTGAAGGTCAAGGATGAGCTGGGCAGTGAGGGCAGCTCAGTGGTGTTCCCCAAAAATATATCCTCTCCTCTGTGCAGATGTTAACTTCTGCTTTCTCTTAGGCACGATATTTTTTTAGAAATATCTCCATGGAATCTTTATTTTATGGCCAAAATATTTACTTTGAAAGGAAGGGCAGCAAAGGAACTGCACTGATCTGACTTATGGGGAGTGAAAGAATCATTCTTCTTTGAGATGAGTGTGTCACCATCCATTATGTGTATGCCACGTAAATTTTCTCTTCCTCCTTCTCCTTTCTATAGGCACTGAAATGTGCCCGTCGCCAAATGTACCTGCTGAGGATTGATTAATAGTGTGGCTTGTATTAGACATAAATGTTTCTCCATTCTGCTAGTGTGTCCAAAATGCTCCCTACCTAAAAGGACAGGCCGACTCATCTGAGAGTTCTACTTCATTCCATGCACGGAGATGTCCTATTTTTATTAGGTAAATCAAGTACATCTCTATGTATGAAAAGTAGTAAAACAATTAATCTGGGGGGATGGGGGGAAGGAAAAGGAGCACAAGAAAGAAAAAAAGCCGGAAACACAAATCTTGAAAAAAAATTATATATATATTCTGTTATTTCTAATCTCAGTATGTAGCAGATTAATAGTAGGAGGGGGTCAGCCTCATTGTCAGTCCTACAGCCAATCCACATCACTTTATAAAAGGCAGATACGAGATGGTTCCTGGCATAGAAAGAGTTTGAAAGATTGAGCTGGATCAGGTATATAGACAACTGTGGTCCTCAAGTTGCGCAGGCCACTTATGTTTTCAGGACATTCACAGTGAATATGCACAAAATGTGTTTGCACACAATGGAGGCCCTGCATACATATGTATTTCATGCATCTTCAGTGTAACTGTATTGAAATTGTATTTAGGGAGTGCCTTGAACCCAGGAAAAGAAACCAGGGTGCAGAACTTCTCAGCTGGGCATGGGGAATTGGGTTTCCTCCAGTACCCAGAGCCACACAGAAAGGGGAAGGGTTTGAGACCCAAACTATAAGATAAGACTGCATGACATTAATTTTATAAACCTGTTTTACGAGCATAAGAAGCTTCTTAAAAAGTTAGGTCATGCCTATAGGTATGCGCGGCGGAATTAGGTGTGTAGAATAGGCATACTCAAGGGAGGAGTTTGGAGGGAGCTTGGGCAGAATCGTGATTTAACCATGTATCTTATGAAATAAACCCATGTGTGTTACATGCTAGCCCTATACGACTGCTCTCAAGCAGCTGTAAATGTCAGGACCACAATCTAGGTGCTATTTGTGCAAGATTTGTGCTAGAATGTTTTAAAGGACACATGAATGCCTATGCGTCCTTATAATGTAGGCATCAAAGAGGGCCCTTTGCCACTTCCAAACCTGGGCACTCTTATTATAAAATTATCCTCCTTATGTTTAATCCAGGCCAGGGTTCAGCTACTACCATAGGAAGGGAAGGGAAAGGATTTTGGATTTAGCATATTACTTTCTCAGGAGCAGGCGAGCTACATTCAGGAACAGTAGGCATTTTTTCTGTCTAGGAGAAAGCCTAGACAGAAATGCATTTGGCTACTAGGAAGCAGGAGCAGGACACCTAATCGGCAAAAGCCTGAAAAGTCTGGTCTGCAGAGTAAGAGGCCTATATACTAAAGAGTGTTAAAGAGATATGGGAGGTACTCTGGAGAAAGAAGATTCTGCAAAGGTGTTTTTCTCCAAGAGGATTACTTGGAGGAGTGTGGGGTTTGTTTGCAGGGAGTTTTCCTTGGGCAGTGTCTATTTCAGGAACTACAGTCTTGTAGGGATGTGCACATAAAAAAAAAGTTTTGTTTTATTATTTTCACAAATGTTTTCCAGATTTTCATATGCTTTTTCAGTTCATTTGACATATTCATTTTAATAGCAACATTTTAATGGATCAGGCATGGGAGAGGAGTCTAATAGAGATGGTAAAGAACTGGCTTGGTAACCAAGAGACCAGAGTTTGATTCCTACTAGCACTCCTTGTGACCTTGGGCAAGTCACTTAACCCTCCCATGGCAAAAACTTCCGACAAAAAAGATTTTTCAGAAGAAAGGTCTGGCAATCTACTTCCGGTCACACTGCCAAGGAAACCCAGGAGCTGCAGAGTCACTAGGAGTCAGCATTAACTTGAAGGCATGTTTCATGTTGTGTTTAATGCATACTGACTGATTTGGGGGCGTGTTTACAAAAATGACCTATTTAAGCACACATTAAGACCCAAAATGTAGCTTGGGAGGTGAAGTAGACCCGCACTAACTGTTGGGAGCATGCCCTGCATGTCTCTTTGCTTTTACTGTGGGGAAACTCACCTCAGCACGCTCTACTATAAGCGCATTTAATGTGGGTACACTTCCTGCCACCCATTGAGAAGAAGGTAAGTGCATCCAAACTAACAGCAACATTGGTACTTATAGTAGCATGTGTCAGTGATGCCTCCGCTAACCATGATGTTCCGTCAATGCCCACATCCCTCCCCTAAACTGCCCAGTCAGTAGGAGGTTTTTACCATATCGCTATGTTCTAATAGCAAAGCGTCATTAGCATGTGGTAGTGCACTTTAGTAAACATTCGACCTCCCATTAATGTCTTGCTAGTGTAGGTTAAATCAACTAAGTGTGCCTCAACATTTTAGTGTGCGCTAACAAATACATGTCCATAGAGTCTTGAGAGGGGGCAATTAGAGCTGCATGTCCCATTAGAGCATTCCACAAGGTGTTCTCGGCCAAAGCTAATTACACCATTGAAGGTAAGCATACTTTAGGTTAAGCCATTTTAATATAGTGCCCGCTTTGTTTGTGTTAAAAGAAATTATCTTAAGTGAGTGTAACTGACAATATGCATTAACAGTTATCAAGCAGCAGATTTGCATTTAGTGCGTACCAATGCATCTTGGTAAATAGGCCCTAAAGGAAAGCTACAGCTATGCTCCTGGACCGCAGCAGATGCCCTGCATAAGAGAGTCTGAGACCCTGAGCACTGGCGGACTGTTCTACTTTATCATTCATTCGAGACTGGCTGAAATGAAGATGTGTTTTCCTGTTCCTGCGTTGCTGCTTAGAAGTGAAGTTTTGCTTCCACATCTCAATTACCCTGTGGATTAAGGGGGTGTGAAAATGCTGCTATAGACAGTTTTTGAATGGTGAACTGAAGCGAGAATGGTGAACTATTTTGGATGAAATCCAATCCAAACTAAAGAAAATGTTCTGTTTTGCATACACTACAGTGCCAACTCTCACATTATTTATTTATTTATTAATGTATATTAACTGCATGATCGGGTACTGCCCAGTGCACTGTACAAAGTAAAAGTGCACATAAACCATAACAAACTCATTTATTAACACCCCTCAACCAACCCTGTCCCCTCAACCCCCAGTCAATAAATACTAACCAGAACAATACTCCTACTTTTTAAACAACATCTATCTTCAGGCACCTTCTCCCTCAAAGCAGTAAAATTTTCAATGCCTTTCAAAACACTAGGAGATCATCCTGAATGTGTAATTCCCCCGAGAGCATTCCACAAGATAAGTGCTTGTACTGAAAAGGATCTAGTGCGGCAAGCCACACATCTCAAAACCTTGTAGGAAGGTACCAACAGAAGCCTCTGTTAGTGCAAGAAACAATTTGGAGCATATGGGACTAATCAAGAAGAATAAACCGGAGCCATATCTTGCAAAATCTTAAAAAGTCAACAGCATTATATATTCTATCCTTTACTATGTTTTGAACTTTCACTGTTGGGAATTTAGAGGTTTCCATTCTGGGCTGTCTTCCCTCCTCCCCACACTGCAATGCATCCCAGTTTACACGACACATCTCTTGAAAAGCAGCAGCAGTAGAAGCAGGATCAGCTTACTGCAAGTAACAATTTGCCACCCACCCCACTGCAAAAAGAAGCTGCCAAAGGTATTTAGGAAGAGAGATAATGATCAAGCCATGGAAATGCTGGTGAGAGAGAGTAATCACCTTTGCGCTCTCTCAGGCCTAAGAGGGAGAAGAGAGGAAATAGCCAGTGAAACAGAAATGGAGGGGCGTAAGAAGAATGAATGTGAGAAGCATCCTGGGGCTAATTATAAAGTTTTTTTTGTGTGAAAAGGGAATTAGCTCATGCCTTTTCTCAGGAGCTTGAGGCACAGAAAAGTGTGCGATGACGAGAAGACATGTATTTTTACATGAATTGTATGTGCTCATGTTTGAGGGCGGAGTTTGGGTGAAGCACAGACGGTGTCTCAAATTACAAGGGTTGTTTATAGAATACCCACCTATATGCGTACTTGGCCATGTACATTTGCATATTTGCAGCTGCTGTAGAGCAGATATAAAATGTATGAAGGTGCACAGGTGCATTTTAACCACGATTGTGTCAATTTTGAGAGGCTATTTTATAAGGACACAAAGCCCCATTAACATGTCTGTATCCATTCAGACAGACAGATCTGGGGCATGGAAGGCCACAGAACTGACACCCCAGCTCCACTTTACCTACAAATGAATAGCTGGTATGCAGCAATGAAAATGGAAGAGACAACATCCCAGGAACAGGAAGTACAAGAGTTCAAAAACCCCAAAGCTGTAGGATCAGCAGCCACTATGAAACGAAGGGTAGTGATGGTTCATGAATCCCTTCAGGAGAATCCATCTGCCGATCAGACATCTGGTGCCAAGATCGGAAACATTATGGAGAGTTTGCTGAGACTCCTCAAGCCTACTGACTATTATCATATGCTGCTTATTCATGTTGACACAAGTGATACTGCTAGGTTCCCACCTGAGCATATCAAAAGTGATTTTTTGACTCTGGCAGAGAAGGTGAAGCAGATAAGTATACAAGTGGCAACATGTACAGACCCTGATTCTGCCTCAATCCTCCCTGTTGATGGCCAAGGCCAAGAAGCACACTTTCTGGAGATGGATGTGTGGGATGATGTCATCAAGAGAGTTTTGGCTTCCTAGACCATATCATGACTTTTTCAAGTGCAGCTGAGCAGAGGTGGTGTGAAGAAGAGATGAAGCATCTCATGCAACAGACTAGTCAACCTTCTGAGAAGGAACTTAAACTAGGATCATCTGTGATAGATGAACAAAGCTCACAGGTAAATAAACACCCTCAGGTAAATAAAACATTGAAATGTAGTATAGGAAAAGAGAAATAGGGGCAACATCTGTAGAGCTGCGTACACCAATACCCGGTGTATGGGAAATAAAATTCCTGATTTAGAGGCTGTAATGGAAGAGGCTGACATGGATGTAATGGTAGTCACACAGACATGGTACACAATGACTAGGATGTAATTATACCAGGCTATGATCTATTCAAGAAAGGTAGAGTAAAAAGAAAGGGAGGAGGAGTGGCACTATAGTGTATGTTCAAAAATAACACTCCACAGAACTGCAGAGCTTGTGTGGGGACGAGGAAGCACCGTTGTTAATCTGGAAAGAAGGAATCAAACATCTGTTTACACTGGTATGGTATGCATACCTCCCACTCAGCAACAAAGAATAGATAGAGATTTGATTGAATACATTCACAGTATGGAAGGGGAACTACTATTGGTGGGTGATATCTACTTGCCAGATGTTGATGGGACATCCCAGCTGTGGCATCATCTAGAAGTAGGGAGGTCATGGATTCTCTACAAGAGAGATGTTCCACCAACTGGTAATAGAACCTACATAGGAGGGAGCAACAACAGACTTGGTGTTTATAAATGGAGAGAGTGTTTCTAATGTTATAGTGGGTGATTATCTGGCCTCCCAAATAGTGTGGTTTAATATTAGGATGGCGATATAGAGGCTATTCAGGACAGGTCTCTTCATGTCCCGACCACTTCCCCACTCTGCCCCAGCACCGCCCCCTCCCGCCCACGTACAGTGCTCCCCACACAAATGTTATGTATGTGTGGAGAGCGCTAGAGGCAGAATCGGGGTCTGAATTTGAGCACAGGTTGGACTCTAATCCTGCTCCTCACAGGACAGAATGCCCCCCAAAGGGGGAAGAGGGCAGATGGTTATTAAACTAGGGTTATTTTTAATATGTATACAGGAGAGGGAGCAGATATTTTAATAATTGCTGAAAAATGTATAAATGTATAGATATATGTTTTATAGGGGGCCCCCAGAGCTGGTTTGATGGGGGGGGGGGAGGTGCAGCTATTTTAATCAGTTGTGCACATGTGTAGAGTTTCATACAGTATATACAGGGGAAGGGGATGCATGTGCTTCTTACTATATGGAGTGGATGTATATTTGGGGAAGGTTGAGGTAGAATAGCTGCTTATATGTGGATTTTGCCTTGTTATGGCAGCTCTTTAAAACCCCTATTTCCTACTCACCACAGCTCACAGCCAGAAGAGTCTTACTATAGGGTCCACGGCCAAACTTGGGACCTCATAGAGAGGATGTCTGGCCTCCCAAAAAGCCGCTCATGTTTCATTGCCGTTGTATGAATGGTGCAGCACATTACCTCCTCCATACTGAGACTGGTGCTACGTAGTGCTGGGAATGTTATATGTGCTGGCTAAATCTCCCCGACATATTTATCAGGCTGGCATATGTAGTGACTGAAGACAAATGGCCTGGTTTCTTTTACCTCTCCGCTATGTGGCTAGAGACATCCTCAATGAAATGAAGGCAAAAGATGGTTGG
The DNA here is from genome assembly GCA_033557465.1 of Ichthyophis bannanicus. Lineage (NCBI taxonomy): Eukaryota > Metazoa > Chordata > Amphibia > Gymnophiona > Ichthyophiidae > Ichthyophis > Ichthyophis bannanicus. The sequence goes on from CM066033.1 coordinate 418,522,722, forward strand.
AATACTCTGCTACTTGCTGAAAGGTGGGTGAGAGCACTATAAAGGATATATGCAGGCATTTTAAAAGGATGGACTATGTGCTGCATTTGTCATCTCTTTGGGTTGCCTTGAGGGGATATAGTGGAAAAACACTATCATCCAGCAACTTTATTATCAGAAAACAGATGACAAATTCACTGGAGCAATAAAAGCAAAACAAAACAAAAAACCTGAAGTCAGGATACTTTGAATGGTAATACCCCTAAGATGTCATGACTATTGTATGTTCAAGTAAGATGACACAAATCTTTAAAATATGTGCCTTGCAATAAGGATTCAGAGTCCTTTTAAACTATTAAATTTAAATATTTCATTAACTAACATACTTAAAATACCTAGTATACGAATTACGTCTGAGCAGCAACAATGGAACATAGCTGGTATTAATATAATCTTCCTAGTCTCATTTTTTTTTACAGAATACTTCCCATCAAAACAACAGTATATCAGATACGTATTCCCGTATACAATTGTTCAACTACCAATGCAACATATTCTAGCTTTTGGAACAAGATTCTTTCTTTCTCTCTTTAAAGCTGTGTTTCTTTTCTTTTCAGGATAAAAGAACTTATAATTATAATCAGGCAAGTATTTCGTTTACAACTCAGGATTGTTATATAAATTCCTTTACAGCAATTCAAACTTACTAAACTGCATCCTCTTTTCTCTTTTGCAGGGTCTTCAGGAATATTCCCAGGTAAATATACCTAGACTCTTTTTAGAAAAAAAAAATAAAAGTATTTGAGCGCAAATAAATAGGATAAGAGAGCACTCTAAGCAAACAAAAATGTACACTTATCTTCCAACCAAAAATTCTTTCTTGGGGTCGACACCCAGTTGACTCTTTAACTAGTCTTGCCCTATTGGTTTTGTAAAATCAGGAGTAGGGACAAAACCCTATTCTTCCTGTATATTGCTTCAGATAATAAGATAATGGCTGAACAAATAAAACCTTTTCATTTCTTTCAAGGTAAACCACTTTTGCTCTTCTTAAAGAAAAAGATAATTCAATAAAACCTAACTACCCCCCCCCCCCCTTTTCTTACACGCACATACCATGCAAGCTGTGGCACGCCTTCAAGAGTTTTGCTTCTGCAGTTACTTCAGACTGTCAGAGAAAAAAGTAGTGCTTTAGTATCAGAATCAAAGCTGTAACAGAACCTCAGGTAAGCTGTAACAAACAGCTGCAGGACTTCAGTCCCTTTTTCTCTTTAATCACTCCTGATCATCAAGCTGATTTTTTTTTAAAGTTGGAGACTCTTCTCAGAATTGGCTTTACTGGCAACCAGTGCATATAAACCAATGTCACAGTCCAGTTAAAAAGCCTTTGTCTCCACCCACAACAATTTTACCCTTTACAGCTGCTGAAGTCACAAAAACTTTTCTTTATTTCAGAACTTCTCATGGAAAGCATCTTAAGAACCTCCATTCCTGGGAAGGTTTAAACCAAACTGTAAACAGCTTTGACAACCATCTGGCTTCTTGACCAACCAAATCTTCCTTAAATTAGTTTTTCAGCTTTGAGCAATTAAGTATTAGACAGCTCAGTCAATTTCAGAACAACATTTAAACCACTTGTTCAAAGAAGACCCAGGGGAATCCCACTAGGTAATCCTTTTTACATCACCTTGACTTAGGGTTGCCAACTGGCTCCAGATGCGCCCAACAGGCTTGATCCAGTCCTGGGTTTACCGCGCTGCATGCAGGGACATGTAGTCTTGCTTTTATTATAGGGTGCAATGGAAAAATTAGAACTGCATGATCCTGCATGCAGTGTGGTAAACCTAGGACTGTATCAAGCATGTCGGGCGCATCTGGAGCCAGTTGGCAACCCTACCTTGACCTCTTTCTTCTCCACAAAACTACAGACATCCAATTTCTTTCACTTACCCAAGGATTCTCTTTTTATTTCCCAAAAATCTCTAAAAGCAAACCATTCCTCTCTACCACAGCCAACCTCTCTCTTCACAAACAAACCCCAACTAACCTTCATTTCAAAACACACCAGCATTCCATACAAGCCAGAAAAGTATTCTTCCACTCACTTCCCAAATAGTTCCAAGCACCCTTCAAAACACACTCTTTCCTATAAAATAAACCCCCCCCCCCCATAACAGCCCTAATTACTCTTTTAAAAGTTTTTTAGTCCTCACCTTAATTCCTCAAAGATTAGAAAGACAAGTTACAAAGCTATGTTACTGAAACTCTGTCTTTCTGCCTGCAATAAGTGTCAGCAGATCTCTCCAGGGGGATCCCTGTTCTGCCTGAGAAGCTGCAGCCTCCTGGAATTTCATTTAATTATTTTAAAAGCAGCCAGCAGTCCCAGTCTTTATTTAACTTTGTACTGCAGTCATGCTTTTTAAAACCTGCTCAGCATTACAGCCCTACTCATTTCGTTATTTTCATTTTAAAAATGGCTGCCATACTTTCTTTTGCATTTAAAACTGTGTAGAGCATTATTATGGTTTTAACCCTTACTGCCCTGAACTGCAGCCGGCCCAAACTTTAGTTTACATGGGGCCATGTCAGTGCTGCTTTTTGTTTTTCTTTTTGACACTGTTCCAGCTTTCTCCTGCCAAATACCAGCACCACCACCAAACCAAAGGCACCTGAAACCCCAGGTAAAAAAAAATGTTTTATTCTTATTATTGCCCACTGGTTACATATGGACACAATATAGAGGGGAAGATGTAGCTCTGGTCAGCAATGACAAGGGTAGGGATTGGAGTGGATATGCAGAGTGCCTTGGTAATGCAGTAGCTCCTTTTAGTGCATGGTTCATACCGTTCAGCAACAGCTACAGTTGCACTATGGAGCTAGTGCAGTGACAATGATACTATCTGCAGTAAGTATGGGGAGAGGAACTTTCTGTAGCTCCCTTGGAAATCACACTGATGGGCTAAGAGGTTCCTTGGCAGCTAGTGACATTAGGGTCAGGTGCTCTACAGCTGCCATAGGAAGCCATTCTACTGTGTCAATTTCATGAATATTGATGTGTGGGCTCTTGTACATGTTGCCACTTCCAGGCATTAGGAAGTGTTTTGCTATCCATGATTATTTGCTGCATGCAACCCAGAGAGCATGGAGATTCAGCAACATTACTGTAGATGGATGAGTAAACTTACCTTGTCAGCTCCTTCCTCACCCAAATGAGTATAGGCCAATGTTGTGCCTGTTTGCACGCCTTCTAAGAGATCAGTGCTCTAGCTGTGTGGTATGTGCAGGCGTATAATGGCCTGTCCTTGACATGACAGATACCCACTTTCTAATACTGCTGCTCCTACAGCTATTACATACCTTCCTCCTCCATCAGCTATTACTGCACTTGCAGCAGCAGCTCAAGCTGGGTCCTCTGGATGGTTCTGAAATGTGTTTTCAATGCCTCTATGTCTCACATGAAGCTGAAGCACCTAGATTAGAAGAAAGTGATGCATATTTGTAGAGGGCAGACACTTCAGCATGGATGCTTCCTGCCACCCTTTGACCAGGTTTAGTAATATGCTATATCAAGGCAGCTTTGTGGAGGGGTGTTGGTAGAACAGGTTGAGTGAGGGCAGTGCCATATTGATAGCCAGGATTGGATTCCTGCTTCTGCCTTTAGCAACTGAAAGGAAATTGTTTGTGAAGAACATGTAGGGGAATTTTAGAATATCTGAGATGCCATCTGAAATGTGTGAGATATTTGTGCCATCTGAGATGTCTAAACCAGAATGTTTGATAAAAATGCAGGCACGTCCAGGTGCAGACGTGATTTCACAAACCTGGATGTGCCCAATAGGGACGTCTGCAGGGGCATCTATTTAGATATCCCCAAAAATGCATTTCAGAACCCAGATCTCTAGGATAGCATAATGGTTGGAGTAATAGTTTAGGGCATCCAGGGTGCAAATCCCACTGCTGCTATAGTTGAACTTGTACGGAGTACTGGGGATGATAAGAGTGCTTTCTTCTCTACATCCTCTGGATGTTTTCAGCTAAAATGAGCACTTTGGACATCTCTATGCTCATTTTCAGACATCCAAAGTATGAATATGACTTCTAAAATGGCCCCCATAGTTTCCAGCACTTTTGGGCCTTGTTTTCGCAATCAGTTCTTTGGATTTGGTATATATGTGCCTGTATTGTGTGTGCATGCATGCATGACGTATGCCACACTGATGATTGTCAAACCAAAGAAACAAGGGGTAAACACACAGCAAAAGTTCACAAAAATATTTTTAAGACCTAGGAAGGACATCAAAGGTGTCAAGGCTTCAACTTAATGATAGCAAGAAGCTCACAATTGCCACCTCCAGTTCATCATCTGTCCCCCTGGTCAAAAACTGTCATTTTTCTACTTTTTTACTTTTTATACATGCATTCAGAAGGGGACGGGGGGGAGGGTCTTCTCAGCCATGTTGATGACAGAGTCCATGAGCAGTTCCTAGGATACCATGGCCTCTGACATTACAGTTTACCTGTACAGCATAAAGATCTTCCAACAGCATGATACTATTTGTTTTGTGCATATAGAGGCAGAGCACTCCTGGCATTTCTCTGCTTTGCTGTCTACTCCATACAGTAGGTATCATTCCTCTGCTAGATGGTTTTCTAACAGGGGTTGGACTAGATGCATAGGAAAATGGTTTCTGCTTACCTTGCCAGAGCCATCCAGAATTGCTCCCACATCCTCCATGCGGCAGACTGGTCCAAGTGCTGCCCACCAGAGAGGAAGTGAGTGCACTCGCTAGAGAGCATCAGACATACCTGGAGGCCACTCTCTGCATCAGAAATGTCCCTCTGCCTCCTAGTCACCATTTTGGTACTCTCTAAAGAAGGCGCCACTGAAATACGTGGGGACTGGAAACATATCAAATTAGTTCCACAGAGCAAGCTGTGCCCTGTAGATCTTGAGAGCAGGTGGGCACATGTAAGTTGTGGCCAAGTGTCCATTACACATGTGTAGTATCCGGAAATACCACCATTTCCATGTGCATCGGACCATTCTGTTTGACGGTTTTGAAATATGCGGGTGGGGGGCCATATCCAGCTACACATGTATATTCATTTTTCCCACCACTTGTGCATCCTCAACCCCACTTCTGTGCATGGGTATTGTACCCATGGAAACGATGCTGTTTTAGAGCACTTCCCTCTGTATTTTCTGCCTCTATTTCTGAGGGCTGAGATATATCAATTTTATATCGAACCTATACGTGCAGACCCGCTGTTGTAAAATAATTCCTGTCTCTACATAGACCCTATCACATGTATTTCCTCAAAGAAATAATTTAAAATTTTCCTTCGTATCTACAAATTAACATGTACAACATCTATTTGCAGATGTTAAAAGAAGTTTTCACGTGTGTTAAATTGTAAGAAAAGCCAAACTGCTTTTTTTTCATTGTGCATAATAACTGCACTCTAATGTCCTTAACTTCATTCTAATGTCCGCTTTTGGTTTAACACTACCACTTTAATGTTCTGCATATAATTTTTCTGCAACCTTTCATGACAGTAGGTTTTACCACGCACATAAAAACCAACAGGCAGCCTTCAGCAAGTGTTGTTTTTAACAGACTTTAGTACATAGAAGCCTTTACCAGATAGAAATCTACTATTCTATCCAGAACTACCTTTCAGCCATATTGATTTGTTCATCTTTTCCAAATCTGAAAAATCATTTTTTATCCCTTGTCACAGATTCTAAGCCTAGAAAATATATCACTGCTCAGATAGCACAAGACATAAAAGATTGCAGGGTTGTATTGCCACAAGAAAAGGAATCCTTGAATTCTCTACCTGAGGCCTTTGTGACCTTTTCAGAATAAGGTTTTTAGTAATTCACGATTCAAATCTAATTTTTCCCTGCTGCAGCTGAGTCCAATGTTTTAAAAAAAAAAATTATTGTTATATATGAATTTGCAATATTGCAAAAGTAAATATTAACAGGCAACACATTTTGTAGGTGTTCCTTCAACATAATGCCAGTTTATCTTTATATATTTAAAAAAAGAAGCAGCACAATGTGTTGATCATACTGTGGTTCTCCTGCTAAATATCCAGCGAAGCTGTATAGATCATATTTAATATAAGATTCCATGCCTAGTGAAGAAGACTGGTTCTTTGATGATTAATGACCTTGCGAAGATGTCCAACTATCACATAAAGTTCAGAAGATTAATTGACTTCTAGATGCCATGGGCTATGAAAGACTCATTTGCTAACTAGCTCATGGAAATAATTAATACAAGAGATCATGTGACCATTGCATTAAAATGTCAATAAAAAAACATAAAATAGACAGCCCTTTAGCAGAAACCAGCAAGTAGTCTATGACAAACCTTCTTTCAAGTTTCTCAGATTTTGTTTTTTCTAAATACTATCAGCTTAATATCCAGCTGGGGTGGTTGGTGGGGTTGTTTAAACCCCAGCCAGTGCATCTCAAGAAAATCTGGCTATTTGGATATTCAGAAATCCGGTATCCGGATTGTGGCCAGGGCTGAATATCTGCGGCAAGAACTGCTGCTGTTTCTGCAGTGATAGCCTGTGCTGCTCTCTGAATAACCTATCCAGCCAGCCTTAGGGCATGGAGAGTAGCCTAATGGTTAGAGCACTAGCTTGGTAACTAAGAGACCACTGTTTGATTCCCACTAGCACACCTTGGGCAAATGACTTAACCCTCCATTACCTGGCAATCTACTCCTGCTTGCACTGCCCAGAAACCCAGAAGTCAGCATGGTCTCAAAAGCATGCATTGCATAGCCTTAGGACAACCTTTTGGATGTCCGAAGTTATCTGCCTGGTGGTGCTAAATATTGCAACTATACAGGTAATTGCCATGTCTGCCCATGGACTGCCCCAGTATGCTACGGATAGTACTGAAGCAGTCTGTAAAGATATCCAGTTGCACTATCCGGATAGTGCAGCTGAATATCCTAGTCAGCGGCACTTATTGAGGTAAGCAGGTGATGCTAGAGGCATAAATGCTGCTGATTATCAAATTATATTACTTTTTATATAATTTAAAAGCTAAATCCATTTTCTACGATACACATTAAAATAGCCCGTCTATCTTACATACATTACTATGAGCTTCATGGGATCGTCAGCTAGCATGCATTCATGGATTTAAGCACTTTTTTTCAGCTGCAGTGACTAGTGCAGTTAAAAGGGCTGGCTGTTGCCGCTTTAAGTTATCCCTGGATATTTTGTGCTGGGACCATATCTGGCTAGTGGCACTGAGTTCTAGTTTCTAAGGATAGTGCTTTAGCTATCTGATCAGAGGCAACATTCAGCCACTAGCCAGATAGCTAAACCGGTTAATGTTAGCCAGCCTTTTTCCTGCCTAATTTAACAGTTTCAATTAGTTGGTTAGTAGCTCAATATCGTACTGACCGACTGACATTTGTTGCTGCCTCTGCTCAGAACGCCTGGACACTAAAGAATTAGCGTTGGGGCGTTTAACCAGGCTTTGTTGGGACATTCAGAAGCACAAACTGGGTATATGCCACTGAATAATGGCCTAATATTCAGCCCGTAGTGGTCACAGGTTTCTTTAACCGCCAGCTGCAATAGGAAAATGATGCTGGATATTTAGTGGCAATATCAGCATGAGTGGCTGCGGCTGAATATCTGTGTTTTTGTAGTCAGTGGCCATCCTATCTGCATAGCAGTGATTTTCAACTGCTATAAGAACATACGAAATGCCATATTGCCTCAGACTAAGGTCCATTAAGCTCAGTATTTTGTTTCCAATAGTGGCCAATCCAGGTCACAAGTATCTGGCAGGTTCCCAAAAAGGCACGCAGGTTCCACAATGCTTGTCCCAAAGCAAGCAATAGATTTCCTGGATCCTCTTGGTTTTATGGACCTTTCCTCCACAAACTTGTCCAAACCTTTTTTAAGCCCAGCCACACTAACAGCTTTTACTACATCCTTCTGTAACTAATTCCATAGTTTGATTACATGTTAAGTGAAAAACTATTTTCTCTTATTAGTCTTAAATGAGTTGCATTGTAGCTTCATTGCATGTCCTCTAGTCTTTCTACTTCTTGATTGTGTAAATAACTGATCTACATTTACCCGTTCCACTCCATTCATTAATTTATGGACCTCTATCATATCTCCCCTCAACTGTCTCTTTTCCAAGTTGAAGAGCCCTAACCTTTTAAGCCTATCCTCATAGGGGTATCCTTCTATCCCCTTTACCATTTTGGTAGCTCTTCTCTGCATCTTTTCTAGATCTACTATATCCTTTTTAAGATATGGCAACCAAAATTCCACACAATTTACAAGGTATGGTCACACCATGGAACGATACAGAGACATTATAATATCCTTGTTTTTATTCTCCATTCCTTTCCTTGTGATTCCTAGCATTCTATTTGTTTTCTTGACTGCTGCTGCACACTGGGCAGAGGGTTTCAACATATTGTCCACGATGTCATCTTTATCTTTTTCCTTTGTGGTAATTCATAATGTGAAACCTTGCATCATGTAGCTGTAGTTTGGGTTGTTCTTTCTTAGGTGCATAACTTTGCACTTGTCCATGTTAAGTTTCATCTGCTACTTGGTCGTCCAGTCTTACAATTTATCAAGGTACTCTTGCAATTTTTCCCATTCCAGGACATTTATGTATATGTTAAAAAGCAGTGGGCCCAGCACAGATCCCTGGGGTACTCTACTATTCGCCTTTCTCCACTGAGAAAATTGGCCATTTAGCCCTTTATCCCTGGATATTTCTATCTTTTAACCAGTTCCTGATCTCAAAATCTTTCTGTATAGTGGCTGGATATCACACCTCTATTTGGATAATCTCTGGCTCCTTTCCAACTCTGCTCACAGTCTGCCCAGATAGTGTTGTGATGGTCAGAGGAAACACTCAGAGATATTCTCTATATAGTGTCAATGAACATTGCTCTCATTTGGCTTTATTTAGTTAGCAGGTCCTGTTAACCAGATAAATTCTTTGAATATAGGACTCTAAAAGTGCACATAAATTGTTTGTGTGCACATATACCTTTTTGAAATCATGCATGTACGATCAATTTGTGTGCACAAAATGTTGTAACATGCATAGAAAGCATACAATTAAGACAAATATATGCAAAGCACAAAAATTGCTAAATCTTCATTTTAAAGGAATATTAACCAAACCTTTTTTGGGGACTGTACATCTTAAGTAGTGATTTTAGAAAAGGCTTATGCATACAGTAGATCTGAATAGACCATTCTCTGGTGGGCCCTTAAGGAGGCGACTGCCTAGTTTGCATAATTATTGGGCTGACCCTGCCCTGAGGTGATGAGGGGTGAAGTCATTTATACAAGGTTGCCAGGGGTATTGGAATCTGCTTTCCTGCATTGGCTGTTAGATCTTGCCTTCACTCAATCTTTACGTGTCAAAGAGGAATCTGTTCATACAGACTACATGGACACCCCAATTAGCAAAAAAAAATGTAGAGTAATGAAGAAGTAATAGCTTTTCTCTGGTTTTCAGTCTGTTGAACTACGTTGCAGGCATATTCAGCCTGCAGTGGAAAATATGTGGGTCATGAAATACAACAGACCCAAAAGATTCATGCTCCTAACTTTGAGAGCTATGCTCCTAAGTTGGCCTCTTTAAAATTTTTCTAGGGCTAAGTGCTTAAATATTTTCCTCAAATTTCACTAAACTTCTAAATTCAGCAGCATAAAAATGAGTAGCAATGGGGTGGATTTAAGCTGGGAAAAGAAGTTAGGACTGACTTTCAGCACTAGGCTCATAAATTTAGGTAAATGAATGTCAGGCCTAAATTTTGAAGCATGGGAATGGGCTGCATGGCTAATCATCCACCAGTGTCGCTATGCTCATGTCACCCCTCTTCTCAAGTCACTTTATTGGCTCCCTATCCGTTTTGCATCCAGTTTAAACTTCTCCTACTGACCTATAAGTGCCTTCATTCTGCTGCTACTCCCTACCTTTCCTCTCTTATCTCTCCCTACATCCCTCCTTGGGAACTCTGCCTTTCTGGCAGATCCCTTCTATCTGTGCCCTTCTCTTCCACTGCCAAACCTGCTGCTCCTTATGCCTGGAACAAATTACCTGAGTCAGTAGAGCAGGCTCTACAAAAGGCCTCTCATAAAAAAGCCCTCAGAGCTACACATGAAAAAGTATGTGTGATGCAAAAAATGCTTAGGGACTTTTTTTACTAAAGGTTTTAATGTGTGTTGATGACAATAATGTGTGTTAAGTGCTCAGTGGCACTTGATTTGGGTTAAGAAACATAGAAACATGATGGCAGAAAAAGACAACATGGCCTATCTAGTCTGCCCTTCCATATCAACCACTACAACAGTCCCCCTTTTTCCTTAAGAGATCCTCTGTGTTTGTCCCATGCTGTTTTGAATTCAGATACTGTCCTCCATCTCTACCACGTCCACTGGGAGACTATTCCACAGAACCACCACTCTTTCCATAAAGAAATATTTCCACACATGTGTTAACCTTTAGATGACCCATTTGAAGACCTGCTCTAAAGTGGAGTCTGGGAAAAATAAAGACAGAATCAAGATTTACAGGCATTGTTTATAAAATACAGAGGTAAGGGTACACTTTACTTGTGAACCTTTACACCTGTGTAATTTTGGCTACTTTTTCCCTAGTATTTTATAAAGATATGCACAGGCATCTATGTGTTTTTATAAAATAGGCTTGAAATTACTCTCTTAAAGGACAATCAGTGGTAAAATTCACAATTTTATGACAGCCAAATATACCTCAGTACCACGGATAAGTGTCTGTTTAATTTTGTGTTGTTGCAGTTGGGAACATTGCACATTCCTAGGTACAGCAACACAAGGGGCCCTTTTTATTAAACTGCGGTAAGGCTTTGCACGTACGTCAGTTTTTCTGATGCAAAAAACATGCATTAAGTGCAAAGTCTATGTGGTAAACGCAGGTGGCTGCCCAGGATCTGCCCTGCATTTACTTCCCAGGGCAGACACATACCGTACCACCACATGGTCCTGCCTTTCCTGCCTCGATAGGAAGCGTGGGAGCACTCACGTTCCTGCCATGGTAGGAACATGGGAGAACTCATGTTCCTTTCCACAAACCCATAGAGACTAGCATGAGGTGATTCCAGCACCATTTGAAGAGTGCCAGAGCCACGACAGGAGGGGAGGGGGATTGTTCCTGTCTTGATCAACCCTAGACCACCAGGGTGGAGGATGTGGGTGGGAATTTTAGGGGGAAGTTTTCCTATTCTGGTGTTGGTGGGCCCTTTTGACGAGTCTCTAGAAAAGGAGTACCTCTTGGAGGAATCATGGAGGAACACTCCATTTTGGGGGTGGGCAGCTGGGAGGTTATTGCTAAAGGTGGCCAGATCGTGAGCAAGACATTGGCTGTAGCTGAGTTATCGTGTTGTCAGTGGCACAGCTGACGTTTACCTCCACCTCTAAGATGGCAGCAATTGCAGCCACTGTATTGGCAGTCATGACCCTCAGTGCATAGCAATGTCAGATGCAGTCTCTAGTAACACCCACTTCTACATTCGATCCCGCCCTGCCTCTTCAGGTGCAGAGAGTGTGGGTTTTAACCTGTGCTGTCTCAACTTGTTCCGTAGTAGCAGATACCACAGGGATTTAGTATATGCTGAACTCAGCAGTAACTGCTGACTACCCTTTTAGTAAAAGAGCCCCAAAGATATGGTTTATGGTTTATTAAACTTTGATATACCGCCCTTCAATGAATCAGAGCGGTTCATAATAAAACACAAGATAGCTGGTCCCAAATCAGGCTTACTGTCTCTTAAAGAAGTCCGTGTTTGATGGCATATCCTCCACTCTACTGATCCCTTAGTGGCTTAGTTCTCCTATGCTCTGCTCATATTCCCGAATTTGCAGCCATAATAGAATTTTCCCATTGGCATTTACACCTTCGTGAAGTCATTCATAATTGTCAACTAACTACTTGTTTGGATCTGGGGTTTGTAGGAATGATTGAGGGTGGAATTGTATCTCTGGTATTTACAACCACATCAAAAAGCAAAACAAAAATGTGTATGTTGGAGCTTGACTCTTTAATTGACTCCCTTTGAATACACATTGTTGTGGTGCTTTGATGCTACATGTGCTGAGTAGCAAAATATGGCTGTTTGCTCACATAAGAATACTGTGTTTGATGGACCCTTGGTCTGACCCAGTATGGCACATCCAATGTTCTTATGTACAAAGACACTTTCTTGCTCATGTTTGTTGTAGAATTGCTGTTCCTGCTGCATATGCTGCCAAAAACACATCTTTTTTCTACATTCTTATATATATATATTTTACACATGGCTCAACATTCAGAAAGCCCTTTGTAAAATGCATCACAGATTATGAACATCCCGACTTGGATGTCACTTTTATGATCCAGGGCCGTACCAAGGGCTGTACGAGTGGAGCAGCCGAACAGAGTGCAAGCGCAGAAAGGGCACTGATATCATCACTGGGCTTTCATAAAGCTCAAAAAAAATCCATTACTACATGTGGCTGGGGTGGATGGGAGTTCTAGATTAGTTAGTTGCACAGTGTGCATTTCTAGATCGGTATGGTCCTGTTATGACCTAATCAAATCAAATATCAAGGGGTCAGACAAAAATTTACATAAAAACCTCGAAACATCAAAAGATGTCTTTTAGAGCATATATACTTTTTAGCTCTACAGACCACCAAAAAGCTCATAACTGGTCTCTTGGGGGGGGGGGGGGAGAGTTCATTTTAAAAATCTTAGTCATGAATTGGACATCTGAAGACATCTCCAGTGCAGGGATGCGCTGGAGGCGTCTCTGAGGAGATACAATGAACATAGACATCTCCATATGCACAAACAGACATCAGGAAAGTACTTGTGAGTGGCCTTAAAACATCCAAAGGGTGTAGAGAAGATGGAGTATTAAATGACTAGCCTACAATCGCAAGGAGTTTATGTTTATGTTTATCAAATTTGATATACCGCTCAGACCCTAAGGCATAGAGCGGTTTACAATAATACATCATTTAAGGAAAGAGGAAAGGAACGCCATTTATTTGATAGGATAGGGTAGAGGAGAGAGATAGTTAAATAGGCAAGAGGAAGAGAAGGACATAGAACAGCAAATTACCCCGATACATAGGTAGTATATCAAACATCATCAGGGACTCCAGATGCAGATGCCACGGACCAATGCCTAAGGGCCACTCCAAAGGGCCCTCTGGCGAGGCCCTCAGGCGCGGGCCCGCAAGGCGCGGGCGCACCTCAGCAACGGCGGTTTTAAAGCAACACTGGGATCTGAACCCTCGATTAAGCTCTTAACCTCTACTCTAACCATTAGGCTATTAGACATCTCTGGGCTGTAATACTATTCAGAGGATGTCTACAGTATGTAGATGTCCCCATAGATGTCCATATCAGGCATGTCCATATTTGTGAAATCCTTCATTTGGGTTAAAAGGGATTTTTTTAAAAGATTTTTTTTTTTTGGGGGGGGGGGGGGTTTAGTTCATGAAAACAGTCTTTAATCTTTTCTCAAAGTGACTCCTCTAGAAATCCAGTTCCTGTGATTCTACTGAACAACATAATAATGACATACTTTTTTGTAGCAACTTTATGCAATAACAGAAGTAGTTATCTGCAAGCAAAGTTGATGTCAAGACTCTTCTTGCAGTCATATCTGTTAAAGCAGCTGAATCTTCAAAAACACCCACCACCAATGTTTCAGCCAATTATGCTTGCTTCAGGGGTTTGTCTGCTGTGGTGTGCGTCTTTCTCTTGGCAGAGTCTTGTTTGCACTTTTATGTCCTAGACACCCCATAGAAGAGCTAGCAAATTAATTGTAGGCTTCCACTTAGGATTCTTAGATGTATGTTTACTAAGCAGTGGTACCGGCTTCTGTGCGATATCGGAGCCGCAGCCCCATTGGTTTTAGAAATCAGAGGATCAATTTTCAAAACTTCCAATATTTAAGCACTGCAGCATTTAAATATCCTCCAGACATTTGGCGGCACTATTCCAATTGTAACTGCCACTGTGTATCCAGATTGTGCAGCTACTATACAAATAATCACTGCCATTATTTGGACCTCCCCAGTGCTCTCCAGATAGTGGTGAGGTGGTCTGTGGAGATATTCAGAAGTACTATCTGGATGGTGCTGCTGAATATCTGTCCAAGTGCTCTTAGCCGGATATCCTCCATGGTTATCTAGATAAGACCTTTTGAATATTGGCACCCTCTTTCCAATTATCCTAATTTTCAATTGAAAACTTAAGTGCCTAACATTATTAAAGTGGACTGGGGAAATCCACTGCTTACCCCTCGGATATGCAGCATTGAATCTGTCTTCCTTTTAGGAACTTAACAGGTACAGTACTTCTGACCTGGATTGGCCACTGTTGGAAACAGGACACTGGGCTTGATGAGCCATTGGTCTGATTCAGTATGGCATATCTTATGTTCTTATCTGAAAAATCCTACATTGAAGTGTTTAAAACATGTGAGTCTAAATGAAACATTCAACATTTTTGAAAACTTACCTGAAGTTTCAAAAAATAGAAATGCAGAGTCCTGTATTTGGATTGCTGAAATCCAAATAAATAGTACATGATGGTGGGGTGGTAGGATGGTGTCGGGCATTGTGATTAGGCATTACTTTATTGTATATTGATTTTAACTTAAGAAATGTCTGGTGTTTGGGCCTACTACTAACCATTGATTTTGTTTTATTTGATTTTAATTTATATGGTTTGCATTGGTTGAGTCTACCACCAATGCTGTATTTATATTATTTAGTTTGTTTGATATTTAGGACTAATTGAACTGGTAGATATAAAAATGAGATATAAATAAATACTAACATTGCATCTATCATATCTGATGACCTCAAGATACTGAAAAGTACAAAAAGGTACCATAGGGAGAGGAATTCTACAGTACATAGAATAAGACATGATATTTATAAAATTAGGAAAACTACATTCACTTCTGTATCTGGGAAAATACAAATAGATTAGAGGCAGTGTAGGCAAATGTTATCACATTAGTGCAGGGTTTCTAATAAAACACTTTGAGATGAGACTTAAGTACTGTAGAAGACAGGAGAGAGAAAGCTGATATGAATAACATTCAAATGCTTCAGTGGTGTAGATAGCATGCAAGATCAAAACTTTCTCAGTGGATAAGATATCCTAAAACACTTAAAGGGCGATTTTTATAAAGACCTGCCTAGATTTGGACAACACGAACATGCTTAAACGGCTACTCCTATGCATTAATAAGCACAGTCATGCTGTGCCCATTCTATAAGTGTAAATGCGATGGCACATATGTTCTGCATGGGTAGGTGGAACAGAATGTTATGCATGGACATTATAAAATATTTAATTTATGTGCAGTTTTATTAGGCATGGACATTTACATCAGCTCTAAGACTGCTATAAGTGGGCGTGTCTTCAATTAACATGTATTTGACCACTTACAGTAGTATTTTGTAAAGAAAATTAGGCACCTATTTTTCTTTATAAAATAGCAACTGAGTAGGCAGCTACTTTCAGGTATAAGATAGATGTTTCCTTATAAAATTACCCTCTTAATTCACAATTTACCACAGTGAAATTTACCTCAGTACCATGGGCTAGTGACTCAGCGCTATAAATTTCATTTTGCATTCCTGGATGCAGCAACACAAGGATAGCTGGTTGTCAGACGGGTGCCTGGGTGAGAATGTTCACAGTCTTGGCAAAGGCATATATTAATATGATTTGCAAGGGATTGTGGGAAATGTAGTCCATTCACACCAGACACAGCCGTTCACAATAATTAGTTGTGCTTGAGTGTAAAGCCAATAAGATATTTATTTATGGGGTTATTTCTCCCAACACAGATATGCCTGGTAGCACATAAAACAGGATACTTGCTTTCAATGTTAAACTTAGAACAACAAAATCAGGAAAACAACAGCTGAACTTGTCAGGCAATCAAATCAAAAGAATAAAGACCTGGTTGGTAACAAACTGGTCTTTTCTGTAGGCTCAAGCTAATATTTTCTTAGCAGTGCTTTAATCAACAAACAAAACCCACAAAGTAGGGAAAAACTGTTCTTTTCAGGTTAACTTCTTATATCTTCACACATAGACTCAGAAGTGATTTCCTCAGAGCTCACAAGCAATTAGGTAAGGCTCAATTGCTAGCAGTTACCCAGCTGAAACCCCTTAGCTGGCTTGCTTTCTACTGCGTGGCTCAAATCCTACTCAGGAGCTTTTCTGAGTAGATTAAA
Source organism: Ichthyophis bannanicus (assembly GCA_033557465.1). NCBI lineage: Eukaryota > Metazoa > Chordata > Amphibia > Gymnophiona > Ichthyophiidae > Ichthyophis > Ichthyophis bannanicus. The sequence continues at coordinate 418,539,015 of CM066033.1, forward strand.
GAACAAGTTTGTATTTCTTTGTGATGGTTCTTGTACTTTGTAACAGTAAATTACCAAAGGAGTTTAGACAGAGAGCAATCCATGTATTCACAGCCTGTGTCTATAACCTCTCCCCCTTCTTCAACAATCATGGGTTCAATATTATGGATTGGCACAGAGGAATTTCTCAATGGAGCACTCTCAGGAGAATACTTGTTTCCCTGCTGTCTTTCAAGGGTATAGCTAGGGCATAGATCAGTGTTCATACCTGAGCTTCCATTGCTGTTAGAGTTCCTCTCTAAATAGCCTGGCCAGTATGTAGTCCAGTTCTTATGTCCAGCCTTCCAATCCAGATCCCTGGACACTGGATCTCTCTTCACATACCTTCTGGCACGGGTCCTAGGGTCCCTTCCAAGTGCAGCCGTCTCCCTCACAGGTACCGTCTGGAGATTCCTAGCTCTGCAGCACCACTCCTCTGGTTTTCCCCAGTCCAATGGTGTATGCTGGCCTTTTGAATGTCTCCCAGTATACGTACTGCTCTGGACTCCTTTAGACCTCCCAAATGCTTTTCTCTTCTTTCTTCCAAAGGGTTTCTTGCCCTCTCTGTCCGTCCGCACTGGCTTCTGCTTCTGATGATCCTCCAGATGATGAAGCTGTCCAAGATCATGAAGATGATCTCCAAGATGAATCTGAGGATCTCCCAGATGAAACTGACGATGATTCTCTGTAGAATAAACTCTACCTTTATTCTGCTTAGATGAGTGCTCCACCCTAGCACAGCGCAGCTGTGCTGAATCAGGCCCTGCCCTTTGAGATGAGTGCTTGGGGATTACCTCATAGCCCTCCTGATTGAACACATGTTTCCCCACTTCAGCTCCTCTAATGGCTGTTGGAAACCTGGTGCATTCTGGGACTGGTAGTCTTTTATGGAAAAATTCTGTTTTCTTATTTCTACCAGAACTGACAGGTTGCTTGTTCAGAGTCACTTCACCTTTTCTATAGCTCCTTCGTGAGCTATGATAAGCTTCCTTATCACACTGGTCCAAGGTCAGGCTTGCTATCTCTTAAAGGAGTCAGTGCCAGGTGGCATAATCTCCACCCCACCTATCGCCTGACGGCATAACTCCCCTGCTCTCAATCCCCCAGTGGCATAAATCTCCAAAAACCCTTTCTCAGTTATCTCCTCAAAACCCCCTTTTCAAAAGACTCCCCAGTCCCATGGCATCTACTGGCAATCTCCCAGGTGGCTAAAAGGTAGGCAGGAGCAATCTCTAGTCGCTTCTTCCCCATCTGCACCTAGGTTCCAAAAGGGCCCAAAGCCTCATAGCAGTAGTCTCTCAGTACGGTTGCTAGGTGTTAAGCTGCCAAAGATAATAAGACCAAAATAATGCAGTTTTTCCATTTAATATACTGTACGTTATTTGGAAAATGTGTTATTCTCTAAGCTGTTTTATCTAAGTTGTGCTAAAATTAATTTACCACAGAAAAATTTAACAAGCCAGTCATGAACTTGTGGTATTTCAGTACCACAGATGAGTGGCCATTGTGGAAAATGTAATTTTGCTTTGCTGAAACCAGGAACATCACACATCCCTGGCTTCAGTAACACAAAGATAGTGAGCCCCAAGTTAGACCATCTTTTAAAGGACCCATTCAAGTTCTTAATGCCTACCCTCAATCAAAGCCCTTTACCCCCTGATACTCCCCAAAAGCCCCTTCTTTAAAAGCCTCCATCCCCCACTTCCCCTGGCACCTACTGTGGTCTCTATGATGGCTAGTTGGGGATCAGGAGCTCTCTACAATAGCTCTTGCACCATTGGCTCCTGGATTCCAAATGGCACATAAATCCTCCTAGCAGTAGCCTCACAAACACTGTCATCAGGGATCAAGCTGACAAATAAGAGTGTTCCTACTTAATCCAACTTCTTTGTTCTTGAAAGGGTAGTTTTAATGTTGTTTTAGTCTTGCTAATATAATTATACTTTAGGAAAACAACTTTGTGAAGAAAGAGGAATACTTCAGAGAACTAGATGGGAACAGCTGGAGAATGTAGCAAAGAGGATATTTGAAGTGCAATGAAAGTAAGAGGAAAAGAAGGGCTCTATGGTTCTCAAATGAAGTAGCTGAAAAGGTCAGGAAAAAAGAGTTTAGCTTTCATAAAATACAAGAGATCACAGAAACAGGAAGACAAGCAACGATATTTGGAAAAGCTAAGAGAAGATGTGAAAGCTATGAGGAAAGCAAATATTTGAATGGAATTAAAATTAGCTTATGTAGTAAAATGGGAAGACAAGTCATGTTTTAGATATGTTCGTGACAGGAGGAAGTGCCAGAGTGGTACTGTCAGACTCAAGGGTGTGGGAAGAATAATGTAGAAGCTGCTGAGGACTGGGAATAGGACTTCAGAAAACACACCCACAAACAGGAACAATTTTCAGAAGACTGTGTTTGTGATGAGCCAGCTGTTGGGAGACAGGAGATATGATAGAGACATTTCAATATCTCCATGGCATAAATGCACAGGAGGAGAGCCTCATTCAATTGAAAGAAAGCTCTGTGATGAGGAGGCATAGGTTGAAGATGAAAGTGGATAGAGTCCAGAGTAATTTGCAGAAATATTTCTTTATGGAAAGATTGGTAGATGCATGGAACGGTCTTCCAGTGGAAGTAGTAGAGACTGGGACAGTATCTGAATTCAGGAAAGCAAGGGACCAACACAGAAGAGTTCTAAAGAAAAAAAGGGACTTTAGAGCTTAGTAAGTATGGAAGGGCAGGTTGGATATGGTATAGTCTTTATCTACTGTCATGTATCTATGTTTCTATGTTTCTAAAAAACGATGGGACAGATGGATACATCCAAGAATACTGAAGGAACTCAGGGAAGTATATTATTGGCAGCTCTGCTATCTGACCTTTTCGATGCTTCTTTAGAGTTGAGAGTAGTCCTGGAGGACTAGAGAAGGACACATGTGGTCACTCTACACCAACGATTCTCAACCTAGCCTTCAGGACACACCTAGCCAATCAGGTTTGCAGGATAACCACAATGAATAGGCATGAGGTAGAGATTTGTATACAATGGAGGCAGTGCATGCAAATCTATCATGTATATTCATTGTGGTTACCCTGAAAACCTAAATGGCTAAGTTTGTCTCAAGGATTAAGTTGAGGGCCCCTGATCGACAGAAAAGCAGAAGTAAGGAGGAGGTTGAGAAATACAGGCTTAGATAGTCTGACCTCAACAAAGACAAAACCTGGAGCTGACTGTGGTACAGATCATCAACTACTAGTATGCAAACTCAAGCTCAAGTTGAAAAAGAGCAAACCACTCATGAATGCAGCAAAATATGACCTTGAGAATATACCACTGGAATTTAAAGACTGTCTGCAAAATCGATTTGCTGCTTTAGATACAAATGACAGAGCTCCGGAAGAGTTATGGAATGGCATCAAGAAAGTTGTGTTGGAAGAAAGCGAGAAGTCTCTACAAAAGGTGAAAAAGCAAAAACAGCCAAAATGGATGACGGAAGAAACTCTGAAAATTGCCCAGAAATGCAGAGAAGCTAAAGCCAGAGGAGAAAGAAAGGTAATCGCAGAACTCAACAGAGATTTCCAACGTGCAGCAAGACAGGACAAGGAAAAGTACCACATTGACACTTGCAAGGAAATAGAAGCAGAAACTATTAGAGGAAGAACAAGATCGACATTCCTAAAGCTATGAGAGTTAAAGAAAAAGTTCCAGCCTCGAAATGGAATGTTATAAGATGCTCAAGGTTCTATGTTGAATGATGCTGAGAAGATCAAGAAAAGGTGGAAGGAATATACAGAGTTTTTATATGATAAAGATCAAGTGGACCAACAGCTGTTTCAACCTGTACCTTATGATCGGGAACCATTGGTGATGAAAGAAGAAGTTGAAGCAGCATTGAAAGCCTTATCAAAGAACAAAGCACCAGGCATTGATAGTATTCCCATAGACGTATTGCAGCAATCTGATGCAGCTGTTACTGTACTCACAAGGCTCTGCCAAGAAATACGGAAGACAACATCATGGCCAACTGACTGGAAAAGATCTGTGTTTATACCAGTACTAAAGAAAGGTGATCCAACTGACTGTGGAAATTATCGCACAATCGCTCTGATCCCACATGCCAGCAAGATTCTACTGAAGATTATTCAAAAGAGACTACAACCATACCTGGAACAAGAACTACCTGAAGTGCAAACAGGGTTCAGGAAAGGGTGAGGAACGAGAGACATCATTGCAGATGTGAGATGGATCCTTGAAAAGACTAAAGAATACCAAAAGGATATCTATTTGTGCTTTATCGACTATAGCAAGGCTTTTGACTGTGTAAACCATGAGAAACTCTGGGCCACATTAAGAAGCATGGGTATACCAGAACACCTGATCGTTCTCTTGCGCAATCTGTACATTGATCAAGAAGCAACAGTTCAAACGGAACAAGGAGAAACAGAATGGTTTAAAATAAGCAAAGGCATAAGACAAGGCTGCATACTTTCCCCCTACCTGTTTAATTTATATGCAGAACAAATCATCAGAGAAGCAGGATTGTATGAAGACAACAGAGGTGTGAAGATTGGTGGAAGACTCATCAACAACCTTCGCTATGCTGATGATACCACATTACTGGCTGAAAGTGAAGATGATCTGAAACATTTGCTTCTCACAATCAAAGAACATAGTCTCAAAATGGGCCTGCACCTTAATGTAAAGAAGACAAAGATCATGACAACTGGCATAATCAACAGGTTCATCGTTGAAGGAGAAGAAATTGAAATTGTGAACAACTTTAACCTACTTGAATCAACTATCAATAAAGAAGCAACAAGCAGTCAAGAAATCAGACGATGCATTGCTCTTGGCAGAATGGCTATGAAAGACCTAGATAAGATTCTCAAGAGCATAGATGTCTCTCTCCATACAAAGATTCGACTTGTTCAAGCCATGGCATTTTCAATAACATCATATGGATGGGAAAGCTGGACAGTGAAAAAGACAGATAGGAAGAAAATTGATGCCTTTGAATTATGGTGCTGGTGGCAAATACTGTGTATACCATGGACTGCCCGAAGAACAAACCAATCGGTACTAGAGGAGATCAAACCTAAGCTTTCTTTAGAAGCTCAGATGACAAGACTTTGACTTTCATACTTTGGACACATCATGCGAAGAGAGAGATCATTAGAGAAAGACATTATGCTTGGCAAGATAGAAGGTCAACGCAAAAGAGGAAGGCCAGCAATGAGATGGATCGATACAATAACAGCAGCTACGGGTACCAGTCTGTCAACAATGAGCCGCCTGGCTGAAGACCGAACACAATTTAGGATAGCTATCCAGAGGGTCGCCATGAGTCGACTCCGACTCGACGGCACTTAACAACAACAACAACAGTCTGACCTCTATAGTGAGAAAATTCATGGAAACATTGCTAAAACAGAGGACAGTGCAATTTATGAAATTCAATAGATTGCAAGATCTGAGACAGCTGTTTTACTAGAGGTAGATCCAATTAATTTTTCGACTGGGTGACTAGAGAGTTAGCCTGAGGAAGAAAGCTGGATGTGGAATACTTACTTTTTAGCAAAGTCTTTGATATGGTTCCAAATAGGTAACCTCTGTAAATTAAAGTGTAGTTACTCACCTGTAACAGGTGATCTCCGGGAACAGCAGGAATTTATTCCTCACATATGGGTATCGTCGGTACCAACGGAGCCTGCGCGGGAACACTCCCCAGCGTCCAATAAGAACGCTTTTGGGAGCATCCCTCAGCACATGCGCACTGCTTTCCCACCTTTCCAACTGTCCCTTTTCAGTTAAGTTTGTAGCTGAGTGAAAGGATAGAGGGAGAGAGAAAAGAGACAAAGGGGCATGTTTACTAAACTGCATTAACGTTACATAACGCGCGTTATGTAACGTTAACAATCGTTACGTGACATTAATGTGCGTTCTGAGACATTAACGCGTTAACTTCACGTAACGATCGTAAAGCTCCGCGTCGCGGTAAAACACCGCAGAAGGTGGGGAGAGGGCGGAGAGAAGGGGCCAATGGGCGGAGAGTGGGCGGAGAGTGGGCGGGGAGAGGCTCCAGGCACACTAACGCGCTGAACTCAAGGGCTCAATCCTACCGCGAATGAAAACCTGCCGTTAGATGCACATTTGCAGGGGAGAGAAACCATTTCAGTGTCAGCAATGTACAGCATAGGCAGGGAAACCCACACAACGTGATAAGTGTGATACATGTGCACGGAACAAAAGGGCAAATAAGCAGTGAAAATGACCAGAAGAAACGAGGAAAAAAACATAACCAAGCTAGCCAATAGTGATATCAATGAGAAACAGCAATAAACACCACTGAGAAAGCCTCAGAAAAAGATATTAACTGTGGAAGGGTGTATGCTCTATCCCCATAGAAGGTGAATGATGCCACAGTGAAATAGCGCAGATCAGGGCTTCCCCTTGTTAGTGGACAGGTTCCCTATGGCATGCACATGTTCCGCAACAGCAGGGTGGGCATGTTGGAATGGGCAACTGGGCAGATGCTGGAAAAGGAGATACAGAGGGCTGCCGGCGGCACATGCTGTGGTGCAGCTGGGCCACAGTGGGGACTAGGGTGATGCTCAGTTGGCCCATAGGAATGCATAAACAGTAGAGCCAGACAGCAACTGATGAGGGCCCAACATGGGCACGAGTGTGTCCCCCGCAGTGTCACAGGGGACAGTACCCAGCAGCTACCCCTAAGGGCACAGAACAGTGGCAGGCGGTGCTGGGGGGAAGCGTGGACGTCCATCCAGGCACCCCTACCCCATTACCCACACCATAGGCAGCTGCCTACCTGCAAACTGGATGGCCCGAGACTGCGCACCACCAGCACCACCAGCAGAAGGGCATGGCAGCATGGCGGCGGAGGGGTACTGGTGGCGGAGGGGGCAGTGACATCTGACCATAGCAGGCCACGGCCCAGACCCATGTAGGTGGGTGCTGTGCACTGCAACAGACAGGCTCCATACGACAAACAGCCATGGTACCTCCAGGGAATGATCTGTCCCTGTAGCATCAGTGTGGCACAGTAAGCACAGCCAGTGTGCTCAGGAGCAGAAGGTCACAGGTTCAAACCCTAGCTGTGGTCCCTGCCAACTCTGTCCCCATACTTTTTACCAGTAATAAACCGTGGTAAGAAAGATGGAACCTGTTATTGCTGATAGAATAAACATGCCTGGAACACCTACATTTTACTCTACAGAGCACAGACACCACAAACAGGCACATTACCTAGAGCAGAGTCTGCCAAATGCAGCCCGGGAGGGCTACAAATCATGCAGGTGTCATGCTGTCTCCAATAGAAGGACATGTTAGCATGGTGACAGAGGGCGTACAGGTGGTGGAGGGGGCAGTGGCACCTGGCTGCAGCAGACCATGGCCTAGCCCATTCTAGGTGGGTGCTGTGCACTGCAACAGACAGGCTCCATACGACAAACAGTCATGGTACCTCCAGGGAATGATTTGTCCCTATGGCATCAGTGTGGCACAGTAAGCACAGCCAGTGCACTCAGGAGCAGAAGGTCACAGGTTCAAACCCTAGCTGTGGTCCCTGCCAACCCTGTCCCCATAGTCTTTACCAGTAATAAACCGTGGTAAGAAAGATGGAACCTTTTATTGCTGATAGAATAAACATGCCTGGAACACCTACATTTTACCCTACAGAGCACAGACACCACAAACAGGCGCATTACCTAGAGCAGAGTCTCCCAAATGCAGTCCCGGAGGTCCAAACAACATTCAGGTTCCATGCTGTCTGCAATAAAGATGCCTGTGCTGTATGTCGAATCGCCGCCCCCATGGTATGCAGATGTATGTCATGCATATTCATCAGGGACAACATGAAAACCCGAACATGGTGCGGCCCACCAGGCCTGGAGTTGGGAACCCCTGTCTAAGAGCAGTGACCCACATGGGCGGAAACACCCGCACCCACAGGCCCCATTAGCCACAGCCTCCTGGAGAGGCAGGATGTTGGGCCCTGTGTGCATCTCCCAATACTAGCACTTGCATACCCTAGCAATGCCACCCAAAACCCGGGAATACGGTACACAGATAGCAAAAGGTTGCTATGATAACTGGCACATAGCAATCCCTAAGGTTAGCACAAGCTGCCCAGTGGACTGTAGCATACCAACCACTGTGATGTCTGTGGAGTGTGTGTCAGGTCTGGTACCTGACAGTGTCCACCACCTTGGGGAGAGACCCCAACAGTACTGCATACCATAGTCATTCCTGCACTGTGCCCAGGACTGGTGCGGTGTCCTGGGCTGCCAAAAGCCTATATAGGTGCACAATGCTGGCATAGGTGTGGGAGTGTGCGTCAGTCTATCCAGTGTGTGGTGTTTGCCAACACCTTCTGCAGCCCACACTGCTAGCACTGTTGCCAGTATTGGCCTGCCAATGTGCATAATGAGGAGCAAGGTACTGTGGGTATAGCCGGACAGGGGGGCCTGGGCAGGATGCACCTGCACAGGGCCCAGGGCAATGGCTGGGACATTGTAGTGCCTGCCCACCACCTACAAGGACAGGGTGGCCATGGCATGTCCTGCTGGGAGGTCATGCTCACCCTGACTGTGCAGTGACCATGGCATGGCTGGGTTCCCCCATAGTGCTACGTAGTGTCCCTCTGAAGTGAGATATATGGGCTCTGTCCTCTGGAGCACAATCACTGACCCATCTGCTTGGTGGGTGTGTGCACATCCCAGGTGTGGGTGCACACGTCACCTCCATGAACATGCACTATGGACTAGCAAGCAGACTGTCTGCAGTTAGTATGTGTGTGGTTGGAACACCTTGCAGGGTGCAGCAGCTGGTGACTCACTTTGCTTGCTGCTGAAGGATGTCAGATAGTGGTGTGGGGCAGCTGCGCAGTACCAGGTCTACTGTCTGTCTGTCACTTCCCAATGTATGGAGGCGTACAGATCTGCATAGACTGCCCTGTAGGGGTGTCCATTCCCTGGCAGGACTGGGGTGAATGGTCCCCTCTACTGTCACCAGTGTAGGGGGGTAAAATGTTGATCTTTTGGTTGGAAATCCTGTTTCCCACCCTGAGCCACAGAGGGTGGGTTGGGTGTTGGTACATAAACTGCCTATGGGCCCAAACCCCCCCCCCCCCGACCTGAAATCATGTGACCATGGCACCCACACAGTATATGCACTATTCCGGGTGCATCATAGTCCACACGGGCAAGACGTGATATACAGATGGACACAGGCAAATGCTAAGGGTATCTGCAGGGACCACCTATCACACAGTGGCACTGATAGGGACCTGTAGCATAGCCCATCGCAGCAAAGTCAGGTGCTGCAGAAATGGTGCTGGGCACCCCACCTCACCCTCAGGTTGAGCACAGGACCCATCCACTGTGACGGTCTGTAGCCACTCTGTGGCAGTAACACACACGGTCAGTACCCCCACCAGGCTGAGGTGCTGTGGGGTTGCACATGGTCAGGACCCTCCACCAGGCCGAGGTGCTGGGGGGGGGGGTGCATACCGCAACATGTGACCATCTGTAGACTGCTGATTTGCATGTGCAGTGCATCATGGGTGTGGCTGGTCCAATCCAACCCTGGCAACCACAGCAGACGGTCTGTGTGGTGACCTGCAGTTCCTCTGTAGCCAGCCAGGCATGTAGCAGGAGCTATAGAGATGTAGGCCACTGGCAACTGCACTGGCTGTGGAGACAGAGGTTATGGGTTTGAACCTACTGTGGTGATATGTGGTAGGGCTGTCTGAGGCATTTCCTTTTGTAGCAGCGGAGTGTATGCAACCAAATAATACCAGGAGTCACTTACAGAATCCAAGCCCATTTATTGTGCACAAGGCCCAGACAAGAATGAGTCCAAAAGTGACTGAGCAAGCTTGAACAGGAGCAAATTCATTATATACATTTTCTAACAGTCTAATACACACAAGCTCTCTATTGGTCCCAATGCCCCCCTCTCTCTGGGCCTCTTTCTCTTTTCCCCCTTCTCAATTCAGCTGAACAAAAGGCACATTAAAAGTGTTAGATACATCTCTACTTTGAGGACATCACTAGCCAAAGGAATGTGAAAGTATCTTAATGAGAAATGTTTGAAGCAGACAGTGTTGAAAGACATCATGCAGACGCTGCAATAAGCAGACTTCTCCAACTTGCAATTCTGATTCTTAGCAGCACTACTAAAAGGTAGGGGGTTTAAAATCCAGGCCTAACGTACAGGCTCTTATAGGCCATAGCCTATCACACGTTTAGTTGGTAGCATTAATTAAAACTGCAAAACACCCTCATGGTCCTATAATCTCAAGTGCCCACGCACGTACCCACGCACGCGGCTACACACGTACCCACCCACGCTGCTATGTACGTACCCACGCACGCGGCTACGCACGTACCTACGCACGCAGCTACGCAGCACAAACAATTCTCGAGGATATGGCTGCCATGTCAAGGAAGCCTGCCTTCACCATGGCAGATCGATATCTGCTGACCGAACTCTTCTGCCTCTACCAGGATCGCCTCTTCCCTGGCTCATCCCGGAGGCAGAATCTGGCCAGAGTCAGGAGGGCCTGGGAGCGCCTCACCAGGAGGTACAATAGAAGCTCTGACTACACACGTGAGGTAAGTGCATGGGGACAGGCACCCCAACCTAGGATGTGAAGGAGAACACCCTGTAACCAAACCACCTATCAGCCATGCACTGCCGGGGAATGTCATGTGTTGGTGTGTCCAGCTGGGAGTAACATCTGCCCTCCCCCCAACAACAGAACTGCCTTGCCCACAGGGGGTAGCTGTGACCACCACAGAGATGGAGTACCCAGTACAATGTTATGGTATGTGGCGCTGTTGCAGCCTCGGTGATGTGCCCTATCCACACGACACCACAGGTCTATCACAGAGGCCAAGAGACACACAGGGGTATGTCACCTGCCCCTGTCAGCGATCACAAGGCTCAACTATATCCCCAGGATGCAGCAGGCCTCACATCAGGGGTCCATCCCCCGTCCTGGTGCTATGGTAGCTGCCCCTGTTTGTGATCACAAGGCTCAACTATATCCCCAGGATGCAGCAGGCGTCACTTCAGGGGCCATCCCGCACCCTGGTGCTATGTTATCTGTCCCTGTGTAGGAGTACAAGGCTCAACTATATCCCCAGGATGCAGCAGGCCTCACAACAGGGGTCCATCCCCTGTCCTGGTGCTATGGTATCTGCCCCTGTGTAGGAGTACAAGGCTCAACTATATCCCCAGGATGCAGCAGGCCTCACTTAAGGGGTCCATCCCCCATCCTGGTGTTATAGGTATCTGCCCCTGTGTAGGAGTACAAGGCTCAACTATATCCCCAGGATGCAGCAGGCCTCACATCAGGGGTCCGTCCCCCATTCTGGTGCTATGGTATCTGCCCCTGTTTGTGATCACAAGGCTCAACTATATCCCCAAGATACAGCAGGGAGCACTGCAGAGGCCCACCTCCCATCCCGGCAGTAGCTGATGGGCACTGGCAGATATGTGGAGATGGCCCACACATGTATGCTGTGTCTGGATTGGAGGGGCCCGCACACAGGGCAGATAGGGTCCAAGCCAGACATGCGCATGTGCAGTGCACACATGGGAGTGGCCCTGGAAAAAGCATGGGGCATGAGCATCCCACACAATAGGGGCAGGCACCTGTTGCACACAGAGATATATATGTGGTGCGTCCGAGGCCTCTAAAGGGCATGTGTCCGCTAATGCCCATGCATGTTGTCTACCCGACAGGTGGAGGACCTGCGGAAGAAGGCCCGTGAACTGCGGGCGAGGTACCTGTGCTTCATTGCATGGGTACAGCACGACCAGATGGTGCAACGGGACGGTGAGTGATGTGACATGGCCCTGTGTGGCAATACCTGGCAGATCCACAAGATGCATGTGACTGTTGTGGCTGATGTGTGACCATGGAGATGATTTGTGTTCCCCTCTCCCACAGTGGATGCACGTGCAGATGTGGTGGCAGCAGGGCCGGAGGTGGTTGAGGCTGGAGGAGGCAGACGCCCCTGAGCCAATGGCAGAAGACAACGGCAGGGGTGGCCAGGAAGAGAGTGCCGCCGGACACAGCGAGGGGGAGGAGGGGGATGGGGAAGAGGAGGGGGTGGGAGTGGATGAGGCAGGGGAGGGTGGGGGCATAGGGGGGAGGGGCGTGTTGTGGTGGGGCTCCAGGGGTCAGAGGGGGATCAGGTGGGTGAGGTGGGGGCTGGGGGGGATAGGGGAGGCTGTGGGAGGGGCTATAGAGGGGGTAGAGGGGCTGGGGATGGAAAGGGGTGGCAGGGGATGGGGTGGGGGCGGGGGCTGTGACCAGTGCCCAGTGGCACAGGCCACCACAGGGCAACGGGGGCACCAGCGACCTGCCCCATGTTGCCGGTAAAGCAGACCTCCTGGACATGTGTCTGCCACACATAGCCGCTGACAGGCACACCGTGCATGCAGCCACACAGACACGGGGAGATGTGTGGCTGCATGTGCGGGCTGTGCCTGGCTGCGGCTGTGTGTGCCCAGGCGCATGTCCAGAGGCAGCACGCTGTCATCATGGGGCAGGTCCTGGCAACCCTGACCGTGGTGGCTGACCGGCTGCGCAGGCTGGAGGAGCACTGTGCAGGGGGCGCACCCGGCCAGCCACCACATGATGGGGGTCCCCAGGGTGTGTAGTGCGAGGGTACGCATGGCACACCCACATTGTGCCGGCCCGTGCCACGGCCTGCCATGCCCACCAGGGACGGGGATGGCAGGGCCCCTACCAGACAGGGCCCCACAGCCATGTATATAGTTACCGCTGTAAATAAAGTTGTACACATGTTCCACATACCTACGATGGCCAGATGTCCCTCATTGCTATGTGTCAGTGTTGTGCGAGTGACATGTGTGTCTGTGTGCACTACAAAAGGTGAGAGGGGAATTGGGCCAGTTAAGGGCGGCGGAGACAGCATTTTCCCTGACTAAATTGCAGCAGGGGTGGAATGAAGGGGGGAACCGAGCAGGGAGGAGATTGGCCTGCAGGCTGAAAGCGTGACGGCAGCGATCCATGATAGGAGGGGTGCGTAACCCAGAGGGGACAATGGTGTATACGGCTGAGGACATTAGGAAGGCCTTTGTAGCATATCATACAAAACTCCACAGTGGTGAGGTGCGAGGGGAAGGGAAGATGGGGGAGGAGTTTCTGGCGAGGTGTAGTCTGAGTAAGTTCACGGAGGGTGCGGCGGAAGAATTGGGGAATCCGGTGACCTATGAGTAGGTAAAGGGAGCGGTGAAGACTTTTAAGGACAGGAAGGCTCCGGGCTTGGATGGCTACATGGCAAAATCTTATAAGGTCATGCAGAGTGAGATAGGGGGGTTGTTAATGGAGGTCCTCAATGGGGTGCTGCAGGGGGCGTAACTACCCCAGTCTATGGAGGAGGCGGGTATAACGATAAGGATCATACTGTTTGTGGAGCGTACTGGCCCATCTGGCTTATTAATGTGGATGCTAAGGTGTTGGCTAAGATTATGGTGGGTTTGTTGCAGAAAGTACTGCAGAAACTTGTGCATAAGGATCAGACGGGCTCATTACAGGGAGGCATGGGGTGATAACATTCGGAAGCTGTTAGATGTTATCTGGTCTTTGCAAATGACAGGGAGGGAGGCAATATATCTGTCGGTTGACAATCAAAGGTCTTATGACAGGGCAGAGTGGGGATTTATGTTGCAGGTGTTAGACAATGTAGGGGTGGGAGAGTCATTCTTAAGGTGGGTGAGAGCGCTGTATGCTTGTCCACGGGTGCGAATACGGGTGAACGGGGGATACCCTGAGAGCTTTGGGCTGGGCAGAGGAACAAGGCAGGGGTGCCCATTGTTGCCACTATTGTATCCCTTGGTTATTGGACCGTTGGCAGCATACGTCCGAGATCAGGTAGATATTCGTGGAATTGAGGTGCAGGGGCAGCTCAGTAAGGTAGCACTATTTGCGGTTGATGTTATTCATACTTTGGGGCACCCTTTGGTTAGCCTTCCAAATCTGCTAAAGGCAGTAGGGCAGTATGGTGAAGTGTTGGGCTATCAGTTGAACGTAGATAAGACGGAAATATTGAGTTCTAATTTGGATAGGGGATTGGAGGAGAGGTTGAGGGGCACATTTCCATTTAAATGGGTGCGTGGAGGTTTTTGGTATTTGGGGATACAGTTGGGAGCAGCTCTAGACTGTGTACAGGAGTGGAATTATAAACCCCTGATGGTGGCAATAGGGAAGGATGTAGAAAGATGGAGGGGGCTCCACCTGACGTGGATGGGGAGAATAGCTACAATAAAGATGAATGTGCTACCACGGAGTTTGTTTGTCTTTATGGCCCTACCGTCTAACGTGCTGAGGAAGTGCCTTAAGGGGATGCAAGATCTGATAATGAGGTGTATTTGGGAGGGCAAGAGGGCGAGGGTAGATAGGATTGCCATGTTTCGACCGCAGGAGGAAGGGGGGCTGGGAGTTCCCAATTTGGACAACTATTACGACGCCCACAGCTTAGGGCATTGTTTGTGTGGAGAGAGAGGGGGGAAACCCCGCAATGGAGTAGGCAGAGGGAGTGTGTTTGGAGGCGGTGGTTTGGGGTGGAGAGGGGAAAGGGTCGTGTAGGGGAACTTGAACCCATACCAGAGGTTAACTTTGCAAATATGGGGAAAATGGAAGGGTTATTTACTGCAAGGGAAGAGCCTGACCCGGGCCACATACGTACAGAACATGGGTGCCTTTGCCCGGGAGGTGGGGGGGGAGTTTACAACGTTGGGCCAAGAAGGGGTTGGAGAGGGTGGGGCAGGTGGTGGATGCGATAGGAGGGTTACGGCCTTATGCAGAGCTCCAAAAAGAGTTTGGGGTGAGGGATACCGACCTTTATGCGTATATGCAGCTCTGGTACTATCTGCAAAGGCAGGGGGTTCAGAGGAATCTACAGGGCTGGCTAACGGAGTATGAGGAACTGATGGACCAGCAAGGTTCCATGAGGGGTCTGGTGTCCAAACTTTAGCGCTTACTGAATGCAAGGGCAGAGGGTAAGGCCTGATGGCAGGAACAGTGTAAGGGGGAATTGGGGGGTTCCTGGGAGGTGGAGCGGTGGAAGCCCATCTCTGTAGGGGAATGGAGGCTTGCATGGGGAACGGCTCCGGTAGAGAACTCTCTTAAATTTAGGCTCAGGATGCTCTGGACCCCAGCTAGGCTGCACCATATTTATCTGGAGCAAGCGGATACCTGTTGGAGGGGTTGTGGGGAGAGGGGTAACCTTTTGCATATAGTATGGGGATGCCATAAGGTGCAACCCTTGTGGAGGGAGCTAGAATGTTTTATAGAGGGGCTACAGGGATACGGATGGAAGTGGCCCCAGCCCACATGGAATTGCTGAAGGGGGAGGGGGATGGAACTGGGGGAGTAGCTCTTTCTCATAACTATTGTGTGGTAGCGGCTAGACTGGCCATTTTACACAAATGGAAGAGTGCGGACGTACCGAGGATGAGGGAAAGTATTGGAAGGTTGGTGTTTCTGTGGGAGATCAGTAATGTGGGTGCACGTGTGTGAGCTAAGATGTTTATGTTTATGTTTATGTTTATGTTTATTTAAAATGCTTTCTATACCGCCCCATACCAGTGGCGTCTGGGCGGTTTACAAACAAAAATTAAAAACAGTTACAACATAGGCTGTCAGAAAAGTTAAAAAGAACGCCAGTTAAAATCTTAAAAAGGACAGCAGAGAGACAGATAATAGAAACAGCAAAGTATAAGAGGAAACATCAACAAGAGGAGGGGGAGGGAGACACGGACGAGGGAGGGAGGTCAAACGCCAAACAAAACAAGTGGGTTTTTAGCTGTCGTTTGAAGGCTTGATATGATTGCTCTGCACGAAGAGGGGGGGGAAGTGAGTTCCAGAGCCTAGGACCCAAGAAGTAAAAAGCCGAAGAACGTGTAGACTCCAAGTGAGCTTGAGAAGGAGAAGGAAGGGCCAACCGATTAACGTGGATAGAACGGAGCAGACGATGGGAAGTACGAAATTGAAGAAGATCTGCAAGATAGAGAGGGGTACCAGTGTGAGTCACCCTGTGCACAAAAGTGAGGACCTTATACTGTATACGAAAAGAAACCGGTAACCAGTGATGATGCAGAAGTAAGGGAGTGACATGGTCATAACGAGAAGCACAGGAAAGGAGACGGACAGCTGCATTCTGAACACGTTGTAGACGGGAGAGTTGAGATTGGGGTAGACCAGCAAGAGAAACATTACAGTAGTCGAGACGGGAAATTGCAAAGGAGAGAATAAGAGTAGCAAAAGCAGAGGGTGAGAGAAAAGGACGCACAGGACGAAGTTGTTTGAGGGATAGAAAAGAACGTTGAACTATGGAAGTGATGTGTTCTTTAAAAGAAAGAGAGGAATCAAGAATAACACCAAGATACTTGAGGGATGAGACGAGAGGAATGGGCTGGGAAGAGAGGGAAGGGGCGCAGGTGGGGGAAGGGCTTCCAAGGGTAAACCAAATGGCAAATGATTTAGTGGGATTAACCTGAAGAAAATTAGAAGTGAACCAAGAAGCTACAGCAGAAAGACAGAGATTAAGAGGAGAGATATCAGGGGTATGTGAATCAGTGTGGTGCAGCAGAATGATATCATCCGCGTAATAGTACGCGGAGATACCAAACTGCTGAACCACAAGTGCAAGGGGAGCCAAGAAGACATTGAAAAGGAGAGGGGCAAGGACAGAACCCTGTGGCACACCACAAGTAAGAGGGGTGGAGGGTGAAGAAGCGGACCCAGCAACCACTGAGAACGAACGACAAGAAAGAAAAGAACGAAACCAGTGAAGGACAGTCCCAGAGAGACCAGCATTTTGAAGACGAGTGAGAAGGGTGCTGTGATCCACCAGATCGAAAGCTGCAGAGAGATCAAGAGAAACAGCAAGAGTAAAAAGACCGTGATCGTGAGCAGCATGCACCTCATTAAGAAGGGAAAGAAGGATAGATTCAGTACTGTGACCAGGACGAAAACCAGACTGCCGAGGGTGAAGAACAAGAGAAACCTCAAGGTGAGCAGATAGCTGAAGGAAGACAAGTTTCTCAAGAAATTTAGAAAGAAAAGGGAGATTAGAAACAGGACGCCAGTTTGAAAGAGCTGTGGGGTCAGATGTGCGGGATTTCAGAATAGGACGAACAATAGCGTGTTTCCAAGATGTAGGAAAGAAACCAGAAGATAAGCTAGCATTAAAGAGAGAGAGAATATAGGGGGAAAGAGACAGGGAAGATTCCAGAAGCCAATGAGAGGGAATAGGATCAGCAGGACATGTAGTCTTTCGGATAGAAAGGAAAGTAGATTGAAGGACAGCTGGGGAAATCATCTCGAATGAAGACCAAGAGTGGGATAAGGTAGGAGTGGAGGATAGAGAGGATAAAGGAGACAGTGGAGCGAGCAGAAAGGGCCCTACTACAGGGGAAAGAGGGGGAGGACAGGAGGGGAAAGACTGACGAAGGGTCTTTACTTTAGAAGCAAAGAAGGAAGCAAGGGAGGAGGGATCAGGGGAGGCCGAGGAAGAAGGAGGAAGGGGAGGAAAAGCAGAGTGAGATGCTGTAAGAGAACGAAAGATGGTATAGAGTCTCCGAGAAGAGTTAGAGGAAGAAGAAATAAGCTTAGAATAGTAATCTCGCTTTGCAGAGTGGAGGAGAGTGCGGTAATGATCATGACAGGAACGAAAATTGTGAAGAGAGGAAGAGGAGGGGTGCTTGCGCCAAAGGCGTTCCGCCCTACGAAGATACTTTCGGTGCAGGAAAAGACCAGAATAAAACCAAGGGTGCTGAGGGTAGTGATGAGAAGATTGGTGAGAACGAGGAGGGGCAATATCATTAAGAGCAGCAGACAGAGAAGAATGCCAAAGATGGGCTTGGGTATCAACAGGAAGAGACGCAAAATCACTAGGGAATAAAGACGCTGGGGAAGGAAACTGATGAAGTGTGTCAGCAGTAAGCTTACGGGTTGGTGGAATAGGGAGAGAACGAGAACCAGAAGCACAGTGAGAAGATGATAATGTGGAGTCAAAAGAACCTGACAAAGAGGACTGAGTAGGGATAGTAAAAAGAAGACACAAATGGTCAGACCACGGGAGAGACAGTGAGGAGAGAGGAAGGGGATATAGAGGAAGACTCGGACGTAATGAGAAGATCCAAGGAGTGACCAGCAGCATGGGTGGGGAAAGAAACAAATTGGCGCAGAGATAGATCAGAAAGAAAGGTGAGAAAGGAGAGATCCCTTGTTGAGGAGGGTAGGTCAATATGGACGTTAAAATCTCCCAAAATTAGGAGATTCGAATATAGGAGTGATGCCTCTGAAATAGTAGCAAGTAAAGAATCCCATAGAGATGCAGATAAGGAAGGGGGAGCGTATATGAGAAGGAAATAACAAGGGAGAGGGGATGAGTGTAGACGTAGAAGCAGAGATTCAGGATAGAGAAGAGAAGAAGAGGCGGGAACTTCCGAGAGGAGGAGAGAGGAGCGATATATCACCGCTACTCCCCCTCCGCTCCTCCCCCGGCGGGAAGTAGATAAGAAAGAGTAGCCAGGAGGGAGACATCGGTTGAGAAAAGATTCCTCACCTTCTCTCAGCCAGGTCTCGGTGAGGAAAAAAAGGTCCAGGTTATGGTCAGAAAGAAAGTCATTAATCAGAAGAGTCTTAGACCGGAGAGACCGGCAGTTTAGCAAAGCGAGCTGTAACAGCATAAGAGAGGAAGGAGAGAGAGAGGGAACAGAAGCTGATGGACGTGGATGTGTTAGTGAACAGTATGTGAGATTAGAAAGCTGTCGAGTCATAGTACCAGAAAGAGTAGCAGGAGGCATAACAGGACGCCAACCCCAGTGGACGGGGATAGCTGACATAATAAAACAAAGGAGGAGCAATAACAAGGAAAACCAACGCACCTGAGAACCTTTAGAGCCCCCCCCCCGCAGGAGGAAATACACGGGGAGGAAGAAAGGCAGCCAAAACGGAGAGAGTTAGCAGACAAAGTCGAAGAGCACAGTCTACGGAGCGCTAGGCAGCCAAGGGACCTAGACTTCACGCCCCGTCCCTCGCCCCAAGGAGCTCGCCCAAGGAGCAGGCCGTGCTCCTTGTGCGTGCTCCTTCGTACAACAAGAGGAGACCTGGGGGGAGTATGCAAACTGGAGGGAGGGGGGTGGGCAGGTTTGGATGGCGAGGTAGGGGGATACGCAAAGAGAGGGGAGAGGGGACGGGGGATTGGAGTAGTACCCATTTTGGGAAGGAAGGGGTGGGGAGTAGAGGGGTTTGGCCTGTCAGAGGGAGGGGAGGGGGATAGTGGGTGGAGGGAGTTATTGGGAGCGCCTAAGGATGCCGGGAGCGTGGATGCGGTGGAGTGGAGTGTGGATGGTGTGACTGTTGCCAGGTGGGGTGGTGGATATACCCTACGGGGCTTACTATGGTACCGGGGGGCTTAAAGGGGGGCTTAGAGGGGTAGGAGGATGGGGTGGCCACGGGTGTACAGGGTGGTGTGGGGGGGCGGGAAGGGGTGGCAACCTGTGGAGGGGGGGAGCACCAAGGAGTCGTCGGGGGCCCCTAGTGGGCAGTTGGTAGTGGGGATGCAATGGGGGAAGGGATCGGGCCACTTGGTGAACCGAAGGTTGTGACATGTGCAGTTAACAGTTTGGTTCAGTTCAGTGTGGTGGCAGCGTGCCATGTGGATACCCATGCGGGACACACAGTGCACCTATCCTGGCCCATGTACATCAGGAGTGTCCGAGTGTCCCAGGGGATTGGCCTATGGGGTCGGGGCACCTCCATGGCACACAGCGCAATAACCCATGCACCGAGGTGTACAAAGTACCAGCAGTGCGCTACCAATGTGCTACCAGGGTTGGGCATGGGGACAGGTCAGACAGCATGCACAGGTCAACAGACGTTGTGGCAAGGAGGCCTATCAGCAGTATGAGGGGGGGCCAGGTGACAGGGGGTCACCCTTGTACAGGGTCCCCTCGTACATGCAGCAGGGTGGGAATGACACATACACCTCCGGGAAGATGATGCCCTCCACTGGGCCTACACCGCAAGGTCCCCATGTTGGAAGGATGGGGGAGGTGCACAGAGCACGGAGCCCCATAGGCAGAGCATGCTGCACGTATGCAGGTGCAGGAGGGCAGGCCGATTGTCACCTCCTGGGTGGGGAGGGGCCGAAGCCAGACCCCTGGAAGCAGCAGCCGAGGCCAGAATATGATAGGGAAAGCCAAGGCGGGAACCGGGCTGAGAGCAGAGGCAGCATCAGAGGGGAAGGGGGAGCAGGACGACAGAATGCCACAGGCTGGAGGGGTCGGACCGGTGCAGAGCAGAGCAAGGGCACGGAGCCCCCAGGAGCGGGGACCACTAAGTGGGATCTAGCACGTCCACAGGAGGGTTGGCAGCCAGGCACAGGAGAGATACCATGCTCACCTGGGAGGCTGGTAGCTGGGGACAGTGCAAAGGACAAAGAACCGGGGCCTATGCAGCTGGGGGAGCCTGCGGGACACCTAATAGTGGAGGGAACTATCATGGACTGTGCTCTGTGCGATGCTCCAGAGCCTGCGGAACACGGATGAAACATGCCAGTCCTGTGAGGGAATGCACCAGGGAGGGGTACCCATAGTCCCCAGGCTGGGTGGCCCTGATTACCCCCTGTCGCTGGGGGGACAGTCATCGTGACTATGGATTCACAGCTGGAAACGGAGATGAGGCTGCTAAGCACCTGCTGCAGGGACGAGGGCACCGGGGTATGAACGTAGCCTCTGTAACAGAGCTGTAACCTACCCCGCATTGTATTCGTAGGTCACAGGTACCTGTTGCTGGTGTGGGGCTATGCAATCGTGGGCAATGATGGTACCTGTGGTTACCTGCCACTGCCAGCAAGGCTAGAAGGGGACAACCTATCCCTGCTGCTGCGGACCGGTGTATCCCGCACTATGGGGGCCCCAGAAACACACATTGCTGGGTGTTTGTGTGTTACCGGGGAATGCTCTGTGTCCCTGAAACCTGGACAACTATCCTGTAGGTGGTGACACCACACCATTGTGTAACATACATATCTGTCATGTGCCTCACCCCTTGGAGCCTGACTACATGTCCCCTGTGAGATGCACACATACCGCCAAGCAATGACTACCGATAGGTGAGAGAGGCTGGTGATATGCAGACTGCAGAGCGGCCTTTTGGGGACCCACCCCCCTCTTAGCCAGGAGCGAGGGGTGCCGGCGTGACAAGGTACAGGATCTGATGTCTACCCATGGTGGCCACAGCTGGGGAAAGGGGGAACACAGGCCGGTTGCATCAGTGGCACGGGGTCGTTCCCTGGGGTGGACATGGTGGGGGCTGTGCATATATTGGCCCCACACAAGCAACGCAGGGCACATGGCATCAGCTACGGCCGCTTGTGCAGCCATTTATTTTCCCCTCCCCCTGCCATGCCTTGTGCGGCCCCTCCCACCCCGTGGTGCAGGTGGCATGCCTGCTGCCACTGCTGCTGCCACTGGTGGCGGTGGTGCTGGTGGTGGAGGCGGTGGCCACTGCTGTCCGGTGGGAGGTTCTCTGCCTGCCACCAGGAGCTCCAGGCTGGCAGCCATGCTCCACACCGATGTGGCCAGGTCCTGCACCCCCGCCAGGATCCCCGACATGGTGCGCTGCATGCAGCATGCCGCACGGCGTTGGCATCGCTGTTCTCTGACCACCGCCCGCAGTACATGCCGTACACCTGTGGGGAAAGCAGGTTGTGCGCTGTGAGACAGGGAACCATCCGCCACCTGTACAGAGGCATCGCCACGCTAACACAGTTGGACACTTACCCTCTGCATCCCTCTGTGCCGCCGTGGAGTATGCCCGCAACTCCCCAATGACCCCTGCTACTGCAGACAGTGCATCCTGCCTGGTCCGCTGGATGTCATCCGCAGGCACCTCCCCCGTGGCTGCAGTGGGGGGTGGCATGCTGTCCGGTGCAGGCTGTGGGCCCTGTCTGCTGTCCTCCCCCAGGGGTGGGACTGGACCCCCGCTCCCAAATGGGCCACCGCTGTACCCGTCGGCGGAGGCACCTCTGGCAAGGGTCCACCTGGCAGCACGGCCCGGGGTACGTGTCATCTGGCACCTCCTCTGCCACGTCAATGGAGCAAATGTCACCTGTAGGGCACAATGTTACATAGGTCAGATGGGGTGTGACTGCCTGTCCACCCCGTCGCACCCCCCTACAGGCGCATGCGTGTGGGTGAGCCACATGGGTCTGGGCCAGGGCTCCTGTGCCCCCCTCAATGGTAGTGTTCTATCCATGCTGATGCCCCCTGTGCCCTGCATTACCAGGGCCCCCTCCCCCCTTGCATGCTGCCATGTGTCCCATGCAACCCCATCACCGCCTTCATCCCTGCAACCACTGACCATGGTAGGCACAGGTGCAGTGTGCCTCCCTGTCGCCCACGTCACTACCCGTGTGGCCCTGCTACCCCTGCCAGCCCTGCACCGTATCCCCTGCAACACATTGTCAGCCTCTGATGCTACTGTGGGCCTGTCCCCCTTGCCCCCGCACCTATCCACTGTGCTGTGCCGCCCCCTGCCCACCGTCGACACGTCCCCCCCATGGGTCGTGCACCAGCAGCTGCCCCTGTGCTGGCCCAACCCTAACTCTATGCCAGTGTCGCCCCCTGGTTCCCGATCAGCCACGTAATGCCCCCCCTACCCCACCCCTGGTCCGTCCCCGCACATGTGTGTGTAGTGTCTCTCACAGGTACAGCTCACTCAGACATACCGGCATGTGGGTGTGCTGTGTCCAATGCAGGGGGCAGGCCATGGATGTACATCGGCCCAAGTTGTTCTGCCAGGCGCCGCTCCAGCTCAGATAGGTTGGCCACCTGTGCTGGGCCCCCTCCAGTGCCCTGTGCCCCACGCCTCTCCCTGGCAAGCTTGGTCCGAATGTTGCACTTAATGTCACAGTAGTGCTTCCTTAGGCTCTCGATGTCCCGTTGGGTTCCCCCTGCTGATGCCACCGCTGCCTGCACCTCAGCCCATGCCCTGGTGCGCGTGGCAATGGTCGTGGTGGAGCTGAGGCATCTGAAGAGCAGCTCATAGTGCTCGAGGATGCTGGCCAGGAGGAGATCGTTCTCCTCCTGGCTGAAGCACACCGCCCTCTTCCGGACCTCCTCTGGCACTGGGGCCCTGCGGCGCCTCTGCCCTGGTGCACCCATGGCCTGTTCACTGGGGTTTTGCGAGGCCCCAGATTGGCCTGGCCTCTCGCTGTCTCCCTTGCCATCAGGGTTGGGCACTGGTGGCTGTGGTATGTGCTCCCCTCCAGCCTCCTGGGTCCCTCTGTTGCTGCACTCCATAATGTGGCGGTTATGTGTGCTGAGGTGTTTGCCATTTTGAGCTTGCTATACTTCTAGGTGTACCTTGGATGTGGCTATACGCGCCTTGCGCATGCACTGTGTGGCGCGCGTTCCCCTTGCGCATGCGCTGTGCGGCACACATTCTCCTTGCACACGCAGGTACGTGTCGTGCTGACATATCCTGCGTGCGCTACTATGGATGGTGTCACCACCAGGTGGGCAGGCTGCTGCCTAGGGTAGCAGGTCTGTCTGCCTGATGATGTTTAGGAAGAATAAGTAGTTGTAGACACGAGTGGTTCAGGTAAAGTTAGGGTTTTATTTCCCCTCCCGGGGTCGGATTTTTCAAATGCACAACACAGGAACTTAAGACAATAAAGCCATACTCTCTGGCATGTTATAAAGGAAATAATAATAACTTCTTCTTGCTTCTTAATTCAATGATAGGCATAAGAACACAATTACTCAGCACATAGTTCCTCTGTAGATAAACAGGCACTCTTGACTTTCACTGTTAGGCTCCAGCAAAGCACAATCACTGCTTTAACATAAAGAGGTAATTTTGTCTGAGATAATTAACGTACAGTCCATTGGATCATCACATGAGCTTTCACTAGCATAATCAATGACCATGGGTTCATGCTTACTTTCAGAAGGACAAACGTTTTCCTTGCTACAGAACGTTTGTAAATCTCCTTGCAATGTCTCGTCACGGAGCTTGTCTGACCAGCTCTCTCTAGGGCTGTAATTGCTGCTACCATATTTCTCAGAGTGTGAGAGAGGAGAGACCCACCATTCAGGATATTCAGAACATACCTTCTTACAGGAACTTTTCCCTTTAGAATATCTGTTTGTTCTAACTTCAGGCTTTGGCAGTGAATAAAGGAATTGTTCTCCCTTGTCAGTACAGGTCTTTACTCTGTGAATCCTTCTCTGAGGTTTAGGTCTTTCAAACACTTCCTCTTCAGACATGCACACATCTTCTATAGAATACCTCTCCCTTTCAGGGACTTGTAAATGCTCCCACGTTAGCTCTCTAGTCAAATCCTTCGGTTGGCTTTCACAGCACGGCACCCACCTTGGACTTTTCCTATGAGGCTTTTGAGCATTAACCCTCCAGGTATTTCTGTTGCCAGTAAACTTCCTTAAATCTGCTTCAGAATCACTTCCCAGCTCCCAGATACATACTGTTTCACTCTTTCAGGCTTCCATTCACTCAGGACAGAACTTTGCCTCTGAGTTTCAAACTGCGTCACAGCAGATGAACATTCACAGCTGTTCTCTGATTCCTCTGCTCCTGGCTGCTGGCTTCGCTGTTCTGCCTGGCTTCGCTGTTCTGCCTGGCTTCACCGTTCTGCCTGGCTTCTCTGTTCTCCCTGTTCTGGCTTTCCTAAGTGTTTCTTATAATGCTGATTAGCCCTTCCTCTACTCAGGTGAAAGCTATTAGGAACTAGGGATTCCTTGCTAGTTGGGCGGGGTTGTAAACCTCGTGGCTGGGTTTGTTTACGTTGCCACTGACAACTACTGCTCATATGGCTTGCCTGCCTGTCAGCTTCTGACATAGTTCTCACAGAATCCTGTGTTTTTAAGGCAAAGGATGGATCTTCCTCATTACAATGGATGGCAGCGTTCTACACTCACCATCCTAGTATCCCTCAGTATCGGTACTAGTGGTGTGCACCGCACCATACACGTGCCCTCTTACCACCATTGTGGTTGCTGCTGCTTACTCGCACGCTCTACAGGATCTCTTTGTGCGGGGTTTGATGGTGCGTTACCACACACGTATGGGGATCCTGCAATGTGCATCACGCACACTACGTCAGACGTACGTTGCACGCTATGTGTACGTGCATGGGAACGCGTCTTGCATGCCAGTCACACCATGACATCTGGGTGTGGTACGGGGTGTACTATGCAGTATATTTACAAGCTGCTGCATCACAGGGACATGCCACCTCCTCCCTCCACTCTCATCCCACGTACCCACTCACATACATGCCTTTCAGCGGATGCATTGTGGGAACGCGCGCTTCCATGCGCGCTCCGTCTATACGTACAGGGTGTTGGCCCATGCGGTTTCTGATGGACATTCCAGGCTCACCAGGTGTGTATCGTTACTGTGATTTCTGTCCCCGCCCCGCACCCTATTTCCCAGCCACCTGTCCTCCATCCTGTGTCTATCATGGCTCAGACTGTGAATGCAGGTTGTGCGGTGGTTGCATTGCTCGAGCTGGCTGGGCTGCGCTTTCCGGAGGAGGGAGATGATGTACCTGGGGCTGTGGCACTGGGCATGGGTGCTATCCCACTGAAACTCAGGCCTGCAGCTGTGGGGGGTCCACAGGTGGGTGTGGGAGAACAATGGCGCCGTAGGCATGCTGAGGCACAGCCCCACCTGCAACGCCTCTACAGGCCCAGGCCCATGCTCCAGGACATGAGAGAGGACCAGGTAATCTCCCTCTACTGGCTTGACAAAGGAGCTATTAGGGAGCTCTACAAGGATCTCAGACCTGACCTTGAGCCCCGGACTGTCCGGTCACATGCTATACCGGGATTGGCCAAGATCCTGGCTGCCCTACATTTCTTTGCCTCTGGCTGTTTCCAATCCTCAGTGGCCGCCGTGGGTGGGATGAGTAGGCCAACATTCTCTCGCTGTCTCCACTAGGTACTGCGGGCCATGGTCAGCCGGGTTGGGAATTACATTGCAATTCCCAACGGTAGGCAACATTGGGTGGCCCTGGGACAGGCATTCCAGCGGATTGCAGGGATACCACACATGATGGGAGCTATAGATTGCACACATGTTGCCCTGGTCTCGCCACGTGACAGGGAGGTTGTGTACCGCAACCGCAAACACTTCCATTCCCTGAATGTGCAGGTTGTTTGTGATGCAAGTATGCATATTCTGAATGTGGTTCCATGGTTCCCAGGGTCAGCCCATGACTCCTATATCCTGCAGCACTCGGCACTGTTCGGCCAGTTTGAGGCCAGACAATATGAGGACTACATCCTGCTGGGTGGGTATTCACCATATCTAACGTGCGCTCACCGTATATGGTTGACGGGGCCCCATTGTCACCTTTGTCCTCTGCATGCCTTACATTGTGGTGGTATTTCCGGGTGCAGCCTATTGTGGGCCTCACACTACATCACACCCTGTCACCAGGGATGGGGTCACATACCTCTGTGCGCTGCCACACGTCTCTCTGTCTACCATGTGTGTGTTAGTGCTCATCTGGGTGTCCTGGCACACATGTGCTGTGGGCTGTTCCCTGCCTCTGCTGTTCAGTTACCCAGCTCCTGTGTCCAGGGGCACTCTGGCCGCATATGGTGTGTCCCCTCCATGGCTGCTTGCGACACCTCTGGCTTGCCCATGGCTCCTGCACCTGGCCTCAGGCATACTGCACGGGCAGTTGTACATATGTCTGCCTGTGGGTGTGTCCCTCTCCCACACCATGTGCCACAGGTTTGTGCATGTGCCATCCGGGGGGGGGGGTGGATTGGGGGCACAGAACCATCCACATGGTGTACAGTGTGTATGGGGCCTCCTCTCTTTCGCCATGTAGGGGGTGACACGTGTCTTGAGCTGTAGGCGCACCTGCTATCACACATGTATGCTGCATGTCTGTCTACTTTATCCTGTCTCCACTGCCACTCCCACCTGGCACCCCTGGGGATGTGTTCCATTGGCCTCTGCTCTGTGTGCGCTGTATCATGATGGTCACATATTTGCACAACTGCGCATCTCTGCCCCTCCGAGTATGCCGTGCCACTGGTGGACAGATGCCCTCACAGCAGCCACTGCTGCTGTCTGGGCACAGGTTTGCGACGTGTCTTTGGGCATGGTACCGTAGGTGTGCATTGCCCCCATTGGCCTTCCCTGGGGCTCTGGGGCTCCCAGCATCAGACTCTGGTGCACTGCCATCATGTGCAATAATGTGACATCATATGTGTGTGTCCATGCTTCTCTGCTGTCCAGTTGGACGTTGCTACGTCAGTGATTCCATGGGTCCATCATCTCACGTGTGACTTTACGATGTTTCATTCTGCAGGTGATGCAGGATATGGGTGTCGTGCCTGGTTGCTGAACCCTGTGCGTCTCCCTCGGCCAGGTGCAGAGATGCAGTACAATGAGGCCCATGCCTCCAGCCGCTCAGTCATTGAGCACACCTTTGGCATTCTAAAGAGTCGCTTCAGGTGTCTGGATAGGACCGGCGGTGACTTACAGTACGGACCCCTGACTGTGGCAAAGATCATTCTGGCCTGTTGCATCCTCCACAACATTGCTCGCAGGCACAATGTCCCAGTCGATATTAATGAGGATCTCAGGGAGGATCCTGTGTGCCCTCCTGCACATGGCTGTGGTGACACACATGAGGGGATGGTGGCCAGGCAACATCTGATCGAGGATCTCTTCTCCTGTAAGTTCTGCATGTGTGGGGATGTGCTTCTGGGTCGCCATGTGTGAGCTGATCTGTGTGTTTCACGGCACTGTCATGACATGTCTCTATATGTCTCTTGTGTTTTTGGCTCCCAGGATAGGCTGCTGTGTTCTGGGCTCCCAGAGATAGACTGCTGATACTGCCCAATGCTGTGGTGCATGTAGGGACTGTGTGTACGTCAATGCAACATGCAGGTGACTGGGGTGGGTGGACATACAGGTAGGTGTGCTGTGGTGGCAGCACCGCATGACACATATATGTGTTTCCCTCTCCACTGCTCCTCTGGTGTTGCACATGTCTTTGGCCTACCACTCCATCCACCATATGTTCCGTTTGACACACATGTGACCATTGCCTGTGCACATCTTGGGGGTCTACATACTGTACCTAGTGCACATGTTACCAGGCTGTGTGTGTCTCCAGACACAGGGCATTGTACTGTTTGGGCGCACGTACAGACTTCACTGCCATTGTGGCATTAGACAACCTCGGTGCACCCATGTCTCCACTTGTCCCCTGATTGTCGACAGTCCAGCCAACTGCAGCTTGCGGAATGCTTACCTTGTCTAATGGTGTATGTCTCTGTGTCTTTTGGATGTGTCTACCTGACGGTACCTTCTGCTCCCCTCTGCCTTTGTCTGTCTCAGGGATATGTCTGGCCACCTGTCCAGTGATGCTCACCCATCACTCTATGCCCTTCTGCTTATGCCCTTCTGTACATTGTGTGCATGTGTCATATATTGTTCCCTGACGTGTCTCATGTTTGCTGGCAGGACACTGCACGTCACCGTTTTGTTTCTATGCACCACAGCATTCCTCAGCCATGCTCCACTGACAGCTGACCGTGAGGACGTGGTGATGGATGCAGTTCATTGACATATGCAGCCTCTACTGGGGCCCCTTCTGCCCTTGCCTGACTCGGACTTTCCCCATCAGACCAATGCTATACCTTTCAGGTAGGTTTCACCTTCCATCTTCTGGGACATACACCACGTGCAGATGCTGCATTTGGCCTGTTAGTAACAATGTGCCTTTCTGTGGTATCTCTTTGCACCATCACTGCTGGACCTGCTGTGGACCTCTAGGATGCCTGTGTGACATGGGCATTTACATGACCATGTTGGGATGGTGTCCTGGTATGCAGGGCTATCTCCTGCTGTGGTCCATGTGCACTATGCTGTGTGTTGTGGCTGTGTCATGTTGTAATATTTAAGCATTCAGGATGCACATATTGTGATGTCACTGTGTCCTTTGTGACCTGATGGTGGGTGTGGGTGTGCCATTCCCTTACCTTATTTCTACCCCTTTTCACACAGGACACAACCAACATACATGGCACATCTACTACACTGCATCTGGAGACCCCATCAGCCACATTTGTTTGGACACAGCACCTCTGTGAAACTGTCCCTGGGTGTTGCCACTGGGAGATGGACATCTGCGAGTTGGACACAGGCCTTTTTTGGACCTCATAGTTGGCCTGCTATTTTGACTGTCACTGGGGGAACTGACACACCGTCGCTGCCATGAACTATCTGGGTGTTTCATTGATTGCAGCTGGGGGGGATCACCTTTGCATTGTTGTGGAACATGACACGTCACTGGTGACTTTGCATGGTCCCTGTTGACTTTGCATGCTTCAACCTGGGTCTGTGGGGTGTTGGGGATGGTGACTGCTGTGCATATGGTGGGGGTGAGTGCTGTGGGGATGTGTCGTGCTGGCACCCTCCTCATCGCATCTTACAGTCTGGTTGGGATGGGTGATGGAATGGGAGCCAGGGGTTGGGGAGACAACGGTGGTGTGGGGTCAGGGTGGTTGGGGTCCACTGGCAGCACTAGGTAGGTGGCCTCACAACATGGCTTGGATGTGTGTTAGCAACGGTGCTATCTCCTTACGGTGCCTCCTCAGGCGCCCTATAATATGCCCTATGAGGCACCCTACCAAGCGCCCTATAGGGTGCCCCATAGGGGACATTATGGGGTGCCTTGGCAGACAGTGCACTTTACAATGTGCCCTCTGGAGTGCCTTATGTGGCACCTTAGGTTACGGCCCTGTGAGGGTGTGTTTGCTGGCAGCACTAATTAAAATTAACAAACAAAATGCTTCAGACAGCACTGATTTAAAGTAAAAGGTAATGTCTCAGCCAGCTTTACTCATTAGACCCACAGGGGTATTGAACTCATGAACCCTGCGCCATCAGTCAGTGTATTAACCATTGTGCTGTAGCTCTGGATGCCTTACTAGGCACCTTTTCATGCGCCTTATTGGGCACCCTGTTGGGCTAATGTCTGTAGCTACTCTGTGCCAGTGACGCACACGGTCAGTTCCCCCTACCAGGCCGAGGTGCTGTGGGGGTGCATACCCCATCTTGTGTTCATCTATAGACTGCTGATCTGCATGTGCAGTGCGCCATGGGTATGGGTGCGTTAACCCAAATCCTGGCCACCACAGCAGACAGTTTGTGTGGTGACCTGACGTCCTTCAGTAGCCAGCCAGGGATTTGTTAGTGCTGGGGGAACAAGCGTCTGGCTAGTTGGTATCCACGTATTCATAATAAGTTGAGTGTTTCCTTGGATTTTGCCAGTAGCTTTCAGTGTTTGACAAGGTCGGTGATGTTATTGGGCTTTTTATTTTTAGTAATGATCTTAACCTTGGTCTTGATCGTGTTTGCCATATGCCCTTGTTTGCTGAGACCTTGGTTTGTTTGATTGGCAAGCATTCTGTGTTTGTACGTAGAGAAACTGTTGTTGATCTGAAGTGCGACTTTTGAACATTTGACAGTTATACTCCATAGGTTCACCACATCATTATTAGGGATTTGTTAGTCACACTAGCGATATAGCCCACTAGTTACTTCACTGCCTGTGGAGCCAAAGGTCATGGGTTTGATCCCACAGTGGGGTTATTTAGTGGGGCTGTGTGAGGCATTTTCTTTTTGTAATTTAAAATGGTTCTGCCAGCTACATCACCCTCACAGTGCTGTCTCCTTACGGTGCCTCATCAGGCACCCTTTTACATGCCCTGTGAGGCACCCTTTGATGCGCCCTATAGGGTGCCCCATAGGCGACATTGGAGGGTGCCTTGGCAGACAGTGCACTTTATCATGTGCCCTCTGGATTGCCTTGTAGGACGCCTTATGCGATACCTTAGTTTACGACCCTGTGAGGGTGTGTTTGCTGGCAGCACTAATGAAAATTAACACACAACATGCTTCAGACAGCACTGATTTAAAGTAAAAGGTAATGTCTCAGCCAGCTTTACTCATTAGACACACAGGGGGATTGAACTCACAAACCCTGTACCATCAGTCAGTGTATTAACCATTGTGCTACAGCTCTGGATGCCTTGCTAGGTACATTTTCATGCGCCTTATAGGGCACCCTGTTGGGCTACTGTCTGTAGCTACTCTGTGCCAGTGACGCACACGGTCAGTTCCCTCTACCAGGCCGAGGTGCTGTGGGGGTGCATATCCCATCTTGTGTTTATCTATAGACTGAAGATCTGCATGTGCAGTGCGCCATGGGTATGGGTGCGTTAACCCAAATCCTGGTCACCACAGCAGACAGTTTGTGTGGTGACCTGACATCCTTCAGCAGCCAGCCAGGGATTTATTAGTAGCACTAGCGATGTGGCCCACTAGTTACTTCACTGCCTGTGGAGCCAGAGGTCATGGGTCTGATCCCACAGTGGGGTTATTTGGTAGGGCTGTCTGAGGCATTTTCTTTTTTTAATTTAAATTGGTGCTGCCAGCAAAACACCCTCACAGTGCTGTCTCCTTACGGTGCCTCATCAGGCACCCTATACAGTGCCCTATGAGGCACCCTATACTGCGCCCTATAGGGTGCCCCATAGGGGACATTCTAGGGTGCCTTGGTGGACAGTGCACTTTATAATGTGCCCTCTGGGGTGCCTTATAGGGTGCCTTATGCGACACCTTAGGTTACGGCCCTGTGAGGGTGTGTTTGCTGGCAGCACTAATTAAAATTAACAAACAAGATGCTTCAGACAGCACTGATTTAAAGTAAAAGGTGATGTCTCAGCCAGCTTTACTCATTAGACCCACAGGGCGATTGAACTCACAACCCCTGCACCATTAGTCAGTGTATTAACCATTGTGCTACAGCTATAGATACCTTGCTAGACACCTTATCAAACGCCTTATGGACGCCTTGCGTGGCGCTCTACATGGTGTTTTTTTAACGCTCGTTAGGCTATGACGCCTGGTAATGCACGTTATCTGTAACGATGTACCGCCCATGTCCTTATTTGGCTGTTTCTGCTTTTACCATGGAACCTAACGCAACTGACATTTCCGCAGTTTAGTAAACATGCCCCAAAGAGAGAGAGAGAGAAACAACTCCTAGGGGAGGTGGGTGGGTTGTGAGGACTAAATTCCTGCTGTTCCCGGAGATCACCTGTTACGGGTGAGTAACTACGCTTTCTCCAGGAACAAGCAGAAATGTAGTCCTCACATATGGGGACTCCCTAGCTGAAGGTGCCAGGAAGATAGCCCCAGGAAGGTGCCACCGTCAAGGGTGAAGATCCTTCCTCCCATGGATCTCTGGCATCCCACCAGGGTTGGTGGGTAGGAGTTGGTTTATGTTTGAAAAAGGTTTTGAAGAACAGCTTGGCCAAAGAAGGCATCCCGACGGGAGGCTTTATTTAGGCAGTAGTGGGCTGTGAAGGTGTGTACCGAAGCCCAGGTGGCTGCTCGAAAAATGTCATCGATAGACACAGAGTAGAGATTAGCCATAGAAGCTGCCATGGCCCTGACATTATGAGCTGTGACATGGTCCTGAAGAGGAAGACCCTTACTCTCATAAGTAAAGGATATGCATTGGGCAATCCATTTTGATAAAGTTCTTTTGGAGACTGGAAGTCCCAAATGACTAGGGTCAAAAGCTATAAAAAGTTGTGAAGACTTTCTATGTTGCTGTGTTCTTTATATGTAAAAGGCTAAGGCCCTTTTGCAATCCAAAGTATGAAGGTTTCTTTCTGCATTAGAGGCATGTGGCCTGGGAAAAAATACAGAAAGGTAAATTGATTGATTTAAATGAAAAGGCGAAACCACCTTTGGCATAAAATGAGGGTGGGTTCGAAGAACAACCTTATCATGATGAAACCTAGTATAAGGAGGATCAGCCACTAAAGCTTGCAATTCACTGATGCGACGGGCAGAGGTGATTGCAATTAGAAAGATGACCTTCCAGGTCAAGAACTTAAGGGCTGCAGTGGCTAAAGGCTCAAAAGGTGGCTTCATGAGCTGCCCGAGAACTAGATTTAGATCCCATGCCACCGGTGGTGGCTTGATGGGAGGTTTTGTTAATAGAAGGCCTCTCATAAATCTTGATATGAGTGGATGAGAGGAAATTGATTGTCCATTCAGAGGCTTATAAGCAGCTGCAATTGCACTAAGATGGACTCTTACCGAATTGGTCTTTAACCCAGAATTTGATAAGTGAAGAAGATACTCTAGTATCGATTCTAAGGGTACAATTGGGGGTTTAATCCCCTCCTGGAGCACCATATAGTAAAATGTTTCCACTTGAAGGCATAAGATATTCTTGTGGAAAGTTTCCTAGAAGCTCGAAGGATATCTTTTACCTGCTGAGACAGGTTGAGATCCTGGAGGTCTAAGCCTTCAGCAACCAGGCCATGAGGTGCAGGGACTGGGGATTTGGGTGCCATAGCATTCCGTTCTCCTGAGAAAGGAGATCTGGAACGTGCCCTAACTCCAGAGGTGCCGCTTGAGAGAGATGCAGAAGCAGGGAATGCCACGCCTGGCGTGGCCATCCTGGTGCGATGAGAATCATACGACCCCTGTCTCTCTGAAGCTTGAAGAGTGTTTTGGGAATGAGGGGAATGGGTGGGAAAGCATAAAGGAAGTCCTGACCCCAGTGAAGGAGGAAGGCATCCCTTGTCTGACAGTGGTGTGACGGTATCCTGGAACAGAATCAGGGATGTTCGGCATTCAGTGGACTTGCAAAGAGGTCTATGTCTGGAGTACCCCAGAGATGAAATATCTTTGGCAACTGTTCTAGGTGGAGTGACCACTCGTGAGGTAGCAATACTCGACTGAGTTTGTCTGCCCAAAGGTTTTGAATGCCTGAAAGATATACCACTAGAAGGTGAATTTGGTGCTCTCTGGCGAGGGCCCATAGTCGTAAAGCTTCATTGCATAACGACAGAGAGACGGTTCCGCCCTGCTTGTTCACATAGAACATGGCTACCTGATTGTCCGTCTGGACCAGGACTGTCTTGTAGCTGAGCTGGGCGTGGAACATTCAAAGAGCTATATAAATTGCTCTTAATTCCAGGAGGTTTATGTGTAAACCTATCTCCTGTGGAGTCCAGGTGCCCTGGGTAGAGAGATGATCCAGGTGTGCTCCCCAACCCACCTGTGAGGCATCTGTTGTTAGGGTGACCTGAAAGAGGGGTTGATGGAAAGGAGACCCCACTGTCAGATTTTCTAGTGATTACCACCATTGGAGGGACAAAATTAGTCTTTGAGAGACTGTTTATTTTGTCCGACAAATGGCCCGTGGCCTGTGTCCACTGTGTGGAGAGGGTCCACTGAGCTGCTCACATGTGGAGATGAGCATATGGGACTACATGAACTGTGGATGCCATGTGTCCCAATAGCTTCAGTAGTTCCCGAGCCGTGAGGGAGGATTTTCCTGCTGCTTGGGAAGCTAGCTGCATAATGCGAAGACACCAGGCTTGTGGAAGGAAAGCCCTTGCCTGTCTGGTATCCAGACAGGCTCCTATGAATTCTAGGCATTGGAAAGGAACTAGTTGAGACTTCGGGAAGTTGATTTCCAATCCAAAGTATTGGAGGATTTGCATTGTACGAGACAGTGCAGTGCTGGCCTCTGCAACTGTGGAGGCTCGAATGAGCCAGTCATCTAAGTAGGGGAAGACAAAAATCCCCAGGGTTCATAGAAATGCTGCTACTACTGCCATACATTTCGTGAACACCCTTGGTGCTGAGGCAAGACCAAAAGGAAGAACCCTGTACTGGAAATGTCTTCCCCTGAAAAGGAAACGTAAGAATTTCCTGTGATCTGGATGGATGAGAATGTGTGTGTATGCATCCTTTAAGTCTAGAGAGCAAAGCCAGTCCTGGCCTTAAAGGTATGGCAGAAGAGTTCCTAGAGAAATCATTTTGAATTTCTCTCGAAACAGATATTTGTTCAGTTCTCTGAGGTCTAGAATGGGTCTGTGTCCCCCTGTTTTCTTTGGGATAAGAAAATAGGGGGAGTAGAACCGTGTTCCCTGTTGAAAAATGGGTACTTCTTCTATTGCCCCTTGGGCAAGAAGTGTGGAGACCTCGTAATCTAGCAGATTGCCTGCAGAGGTTTGTGAATTGAACTGCTTTAGAATTGTAGGAGGGGGTATGCTGTGAAAATGAAGTTTGTACCCCTCTCCCACAATGGACAAAGTCCAATCTTCTGCTGTTATTTGGTGCCAACTGTTGATAAAGTGGCATAACCTGCCTGGAATATTGGGGGGTTGGGGACCCCTCAGAGGCAGGAAGGCGAAGCTCTCTGGAAAGGAGTCAAAGCCCTTGAGGGGGCTGAACCTGGAGAGCTGGTTGGGCTCTCTGTCCTTTTGGTTTCTTTTGCTGTCTAGGTTGTCCCTTTTAGGCAACCTGACCTGAAGTCTGCTGAGTATAGGAAGGATAAAACTTCCTCTTTTTGCTAAAAGAGGGTTTTTTATAAGGCTTCCTTTTGGCTAGAGTGACTGTAGACTTTGACAATCTATCTAAGGTAGAATTGTCAGCATCTAACTCATTAGCCTTTTCCTGCCAGTTCTTTCTGAAGAGATTCTCCCCTGTGCAAGGAATGTTGCCTAATTTGTCCTGTACCCAAGTCTCCAAGTCTGATGCCTGTAGCCAGGCAATCCGTCGTGCACCAATGGCAATAGCAGAAGTTCTGCTGATGCATTCAAAGCAGTCAAAAGCTGCACGATTGACAAACTTGGAGACATTTTGAGCATGCTTAACTAGAGCAAGAACATTTTGTCTCTCATCATCTGGGAGAAAAGGGCTCATAAGTTCTAAGTCTCCTGTGACTTCCTTAAGGAACATTCCCATATATAGGATGTATGAACTGATTCTAGCTTAAAGCATGGAAGCTTGAAAAGTTCTGCATCCAAAAGCATCCAGAGTTCCGCATTCACGACCTGGAGGATTGGATGCATGTCTCTTTGCACTTTTCATCCTATGCATGGCTGATTCCACTACCATTGAATGGTGTGGCAGCTGGGTTTTCTGAAAACCAGGACATGGTGGAACTCGATACATAGTATCAAGCCTCCTAGAGTGAGGAGAAGTGGTCAGAGGTGTCTCCCACATTCTGAGCATCAAGCTATGCAGAATCTCATGGATAGGCAGAGTAGCTGCCTCCTTGGGAGCTTTAGGATATTGGAGGATTTCCAATTCCTTTGCTCTGGGTTCTTCTTCAGGAGCTACTGTGATTGAAAGACCTTTGGCCATATCACGGATAAAATCCTGAAAAGACATGTCCTCTGGAGGTGACATTCTGCGTTGGGGAGAAGAGGGATCTTCTAGAAGAAACCCTCTAGTGCCAGCAGAATTGTCAGAGTCTTCGGAATCGGAGGAATCAAAATATTCCTGACTCCGCTGCTCTTGCAAAGCACGATCCCGGTACCGATCGAAGTCAGTACCAAGTTGAGCCGGTACCGCTTTGTCCCCTCCAGCCAGAGATGGCATAGGAAGAGTTCCCACCGGGGCCAGCACCATCAGTACCGGCATCACCAGTGGCGGTACCGGTGTCTGTACTGGTGTCGGTACCGGCATCAGTGTTGATGTCGGCACCAGTGCTCTTGGGACCACCGGTACTGCAGCTGAGAGAAGAGCTGCGATACTGCGCTCGATAGCAAGGAACCTCTGATCTATCGACGCTGCCGATGCCTGGGTGTCAGTACCGGTAAGGACGGCCAGAACCCCTGAGCATGGCACAGGTAGTTCTTGCGAGGTTGAGGCCTCGAGAACATCCTTAAGCCTCTTCGATGCTTTGGAAGCCAAAGCCTCCCACCGGGGCTGTTTTGCCGGTGTGGTTCCCTCAAGGGCAATGCCAATGGCCTCTCGATACTTAGCAGGAGAGCTACCCTTTGAGGACCGGCTCTTATGTTTAGTTACCTGAGATCCATGGGAGGAAGAAGAGGCCCTCGACGATGTTGGTGTAATGGATCTGGAATCCGAAGAAAAAAAGGGTACCGAGCTTTGCGGCCCTGTTCTGTCTTCCTCTTTTGGTCATCCCCATGCAGGAGAGACATTCAGTTGGAGAATGATCAGGTCCTAAACATTTTAGACACCAATCATGGGTGTCAGTGACGGAAATGGTACCGCCACACTTAGTACATTTTTTAAAGCCACTAGTTGGCTTTTCCATGATTTAGGAAAATGGGGCCTAGTGCCCAAAATGGCACCTAGCACCAAAAAGGAACGTTTCTGAAAGAAACACTAAAAGGTTTTTGTTTTTTTTTAAAGAAGAAAAGAAAAGAACCGGCGGTACCGGTAGGCGTCGTGCGGTAGGCAAACGCGACCACAGAAAGAAGTTTAAAGATGTAATTTTCTGCGGTGACAGGGAATAGGTCCTGTCGGCTCCGCAGAAAACGAGAACTGAAGAGGGACAGTTGGAAAGGCGGGAAGGCAGTGCGCATGTGCTGAGGGATGCTCCCAAAAATGTTCTTATTGGACGCTGGGGAGCGTTCCCACGCAGGCTCCGTCGGTACCGACGATACCCATATGTGAGGACTACATTCCTGCTTGTTCCTGGAGATATTAAATGCCCCTGGGATGGACCATATAATGACTGGATTGAGTGGAGGATGGCAGAGGTTGCCTCAAGATAAGGACATTATCAGTGGTGTGCCAAAGATATATTGAAGATATTTTCATGCTCTGGACTGGTCAAGAAAGTCATTTAAAAGAATTTTTCTCTTGGTTAAACCAACAAGATCCTCACATTCAATTTACCTATTCTTATGATACAGTTCGAACAACTTACTTGGATGTTGAAATTCAGAAGGGGGCCAACGGTTGGTTGACTTTGATCTTTAAAAAGAAAGTGAACAAAAATGCCCTGTTACATTACTGCAGTGCTCACCCAATTCAATTAAAAAATAGTCTCCCCTTTTCACAGTTCCTCCGATACAGGCGCAACTGTTCTGAGGATACTGATTTTAAATCTCAATCGAAGCTTTTGCAGAAAAGTTTTCAAAACAGGGGTTATCCTACTAGAATTATAAAACAGGCTTACACTAGAGCGTTGTTTAATAGTAGGGACTTGTTGTTATGGCAGGAGAGAGATAAGAACAACTCTGATGAGGGACAAGTCATTTTAATAACACAATTTTCACCTTTCAGTCATTGCCTCAAAAAAATCCTGAAATGCCATATGAATGTGCTCCATAATATTCCTGGATTGGAAGAAAAAAACCATTCGATGTGTGTGGCAGCGGCATAAAAATTTAAAGGAACACCTTAGTCCGACTGTGTTAAGGCCTTTACCCACTCACGTAAGTGATTTACAACGGGGCCACACTAAATGTGGGCGTTGTAGCATCTGTGATGTTACGTTGGAACTAACTGAATTTCAGTATCAAGGAAAGACATACGCCCTGAAAAAACAGACTACCTGTGGATCTGCATATGTAGTATACGCTATTCAATGTCCTTGCCAACTGTTGTACATCGGGAAGACTATTCGACCTTTCAGAATCCGAGTTAATGAACATCATAGCAGGTTGCGCTGTAGGAAATTGGAAGCGCCAATAGTAGCCCATTGCCTAACTTTTCATCACCAATTTGATCAACTTTGTTGCTTCTGTGTAGATCAAGTGACTGCAAGCTTTGCGGGCAAGACCAGAGATCAAAGCCTGTTGATATGTGAACAAAGATGGATATACACACTACGATCTACTCATCCAGGAGGTTTGAATGCTCAAATTGATTGGGCGGTATGTGTGTGAAGAAACATATGAGAAACTGAGGCTGACTGATAACAAAAAGTAAGATCGACGTGCTTGCAGGGGATCTGCAGAAGCAACATAGTCTGCTATGATAACAACAGCCATTTAATAATGTAGGCTGCGCTAATTATTTTGTATGAATAAGAAATGGATGGTGGAACATCTTTGTTAGGATTAACTAGTTAAGTGTCCAATGTAAAGAGCTAATTGAATTTAGCTGTGACCACGATGAAGGAGCCAATAGGTGGAATTTGTATAAAGAGGGCTTTTTCTGATGACTACGCATGCGCGGCGTTTTTTGACAATGATAAGCCCGTGATGAGAGCTCTAAGGTACAATTTCTCCTGTTGATATGCTGAATTGGTTTTTTCAAAGAAATGATTGTCTGAAATGAATGGAAGTAAGAAAATTACTGACTTTGCTTGTTTGTATTATTCAGAACATACAGAGCAGAACAGTCGCTGCATGTTTACAAAAAGCTGAATTCCCCCGAAGAAACCGCATGGGCGATGAAACGCATCAGCGCTCAGGATTAGCGTTGGGATCTGGGATCTGTGTCTTGACTCAAACAGTTTTTACAGATAAGCAAGTTTTGCTATTTTTCATGTGGTTAAATGAGTCATGACTATGTAAACAGCTGAGTTATACCAGGATAGTGGCTGGATTTAAAAGACTATATTTAAAGGGAAAATTATGGTCCTTGATGCAATTTAGGGGTTTGGAGTTCTAAAGGTTTTTACCTGATATGACCCTTCCCCGCTCAGTCTGAGACCTATTCCCTAAGTGATACAGTATTTTTTGATTATGTGAGTGAGTTGAGCAATTTTTGCATCTGTAATTGATATTCACATTGCTCTATAAAACCCAATTGGAGTCACGTTGTCTAGTTCAAAAGCAATATTAAAGCTACTGAAATGCAGGGGACATGGGGAAAAGAAGAAGCACTCTGGATTGCGGTGGAAAGAGGAGATGGCACTGTCATCCATACTGCTGTAGTCTACAAACCTCTGACTCAAACTGAAGAGATAGATAACGAATTGATTATAGATATTGCCAAGATATCTATAAAGGGGGAAGCAATCATTTTGGGTGACTTTAATCTACCTGATGTGGATTGGATTACTCCTTCTGCACATCTGGAAAGAAGCAAAAAAATTGTAGATGCTCTCCAAGCTGCATCACTTAGACAAATGGTCATGAAACCAACCAGGGAAAGCTCAACGCTGGATTTAGTGCTCACCAACAGTGATAGCATGTCGAATGTCTGCGTGAATGCCCCTGTGAGCAACAGCGATCATCACACAGTGTGGTTTGAGATAAAAGCCAAGGTACAGGCCAAACATAGCAAGCTCAAAGTCCTAAACTTCAAAAACACTGACTTCAAGAAAATGGCCGAGTACCTAAAGGAGGAGATGACAGGGTGGAAGGAGATAAGGGAAGTGGAATTGCAATGGGCTAAACTAAAGGTGGCAATAAAAGGGGCAACAGATAAATACGTAAAAAAAGTAAATAAAAACAAGAGGGGAAGGAAACCTATTTGGTTTTCCAAAGAAGTGTCTGCTCAAATAAAGGCAAAAAACACAGCTTTCGCAAAATTCAAAAGCTTGCAAACAGAAGAACACAGAAATGAATACAGGATCAAACTCAAAGAATCAAAAAGAGAAATAAGGATAGCAAAATCAAAGGCTGAGGAAAAGATGGCTAAAGATGTTAAGGGTGGCGACAAAACTTTCTTCAGGTATATTCGGAAAGGAAGATGATCAGAGTTGGACTTGCAGGACTCAGAAGTGCTGGGAAAGGACTTATGGAAAGTGACATAGAAAAAGCGAAATTGCTAAACAAATACTTCTGCTATGTTTTTACTAAAGAAAATCCTGGAGATGGACCAGCTGTGACTCCCAAATATAAAAATGGGAATGAAGTAGATACCACACCATTCACAGAAGATGGGGTGTTGGAACAACTTGCTAAACTGAAAGTGGACAAAGCCATGGGACCAGATGGGATACATCCCAGGATACTGAAAGAGCTCAGAGAGGTTCTTGCAGGGCCATTAAAGGATGTATTCAACAGATCCTTGGAAAGGAGTAGTTCCTCAGGACTGGAGAATGGCTGATGTCGTACCTCTACACAAAAGTGGTGACAAAGAAGAAGTGTCAAACTACAGACCAGTGAGCCTTACCTCGGTGGTGGGAAAAGTAATGGAGATGCTCCTGAAAGAGCGAATAGTGACCTTTCTCAAAACCAACAGGTTGCAAGATCTGAGGCAACATGGTTTTACTGAAGAACGTTCTTGCCAAACAAATCTGATTGAGTTCTTTGACTGGGTGACCAAGGAAGTAGATCAGGGGCATGTGATGGATGTTATCTACCTGGATTTCAACAAAGCCTTTGATACTGTTCCTCATAAGAGGCTTGTCAACAAACTCAGTAGCTTGGGATGGATCCCAAGATGGTGAACTGGATTAGAAATTGGTTGACTGACAGATGACAGAAGGTGATGGTACATGGAGCTCACTCGGATGAAAGGAAGGCGATTAGTGGGGTGCCCCAGGGTTCGGTCCTGGGTCCGGCACTGTTCAATGTATTTGTGAGGGATATTGCTGAAGGACTGAAAGGAAAAGTCTGTCTTTTTGCAGATGACACAAAAATTTGCAACAGAGTGGACTCCCCCCGAGGGAGTGGATAACATGAGGGAAGATCTACAAAAGCTGGAAGAATGGTCTAATGCTTGGCAATTATGATTTAATGCGAAAAAGTGCAGTGTCATGCACTTAGGTAGCAGAAATCCAAGGGAAATGTACGCAATAGAGGGCGAGAGGTTGGTGTGCATGGTTCAGGAGGACCTTGGTGTGATTATCTCTGATGATCGCAAGGTGGCAAAACAGTGCGACAAGGTGGTGGCAAAAGCCAGGAGGATGTTGGGCTGCATACAAAGAAGGATTACCAGCAGAAAGGAAGAGGTATTTATGCCACTGTACAGGTCGCTAGTGAGGCCTCACTTGGAATACTGTGTTCAGTTTTGGAGACTATATCTTGCAAAAGATGTAAAAAGACTGGAAACTGTTCAGAGGAAGGCGACCAAAATGATTTGGAGCCTGCGTAAGAAACCCTATGAGAAGAGACTTGAAGACCTAAATATGTACACTTTGGAGGAGAGGAGGGATAGGGGAGATATGATTCAAACCTATAAATACTTAAAGAGGAACGATGAACAAACAAACCTCTTCCAAAGACGGGGAAGCTGCAAAACTAGAGGGCATAACATGAAGCTGCAAGGTGGAAATTTGAAAAGCAATGTCAGGAAATATTTTTTCACTGAAAGGGTGGTGGATGCTTGGAATGCTCTCCCGATAGAAGTGGTGAGGGCAAACACGGTGACGGAATTCAAAACAGCATGGGACAAGCACTGCGGATCCCTTTATAGCAACAGGATAAAAACAAAATAAACTGAACCATCCAACTTCTCAACAAATAGGGGTATCCTACATGGAGGGGTGGGTCCACCCCTAAACAAAGACATGGGGAGGGGTGGCCTGCATGGAGCGACGGGTGCACCTACTCTTGCCGTATATTTGCTGGGCAGACTGGATGGACCATGCTGGTCTTTATCTGCCGTCATTTACTATGTATATCCCCTGGGTGTCAGCTGGTTCATGAGTACGGTGTCTGTCTCAGTTAGCCAGGTCTCTGTTATATAGAGGATATCCATCTGGTGATTTGTAATGAGGTCTAGGAATAAGGGGATTTTATTCCTCACTGAGCGGCGCTTATAAGGGTGATATGGATTGCTTGTGTGGGCATTCAGGATGGGGGGTGTCCTGGTATTAGCAGGATGTGTATGAGTCTTCAAGAGGGGTGGTGTGATTTGCTTCAGATGAGTGTTACATGAGGGGAGTTTTGGATTATGTATTCTATAGGCAATGTTGGCTGTGTAAGGTTATGTGTGTGCATATGCCGCTGACTTATACATTGTGGTTAGAAAGGGAGGCATGAGTTTGACAGTAACTTTGTCTTGTCGTGTGTCCTCGGGTTGTTGCTGTTCTTCTTATGATGTGTTGATTTTTTTCTAGCCCCTTTCGATCCAGTATGTTGGATGATCTGTAAAAATGGCCCGATTTAGTCCATGCTAAGAGAGTTGATTCGGACCTCCCTTGCAGTCCACGCCTAAGTGCCATGGCAAAGGGCCCTCTGGCAAGGCCCACCAGGCGCAGGCATGCCTTTGGAGAGCTTGTTTTTAAATCCTGTTGCTGAGTCCTGGAGAGGTGGAGCATGCTCCAAATGGCCTGCTGCAGCACAAGGGCGGGAGAATCCTGCGTTCCCTTCCCTTATGCTGTGGGACAACAAATTGGGGCTGCAGGGGCCGGCTGGAGAAGTGCCTTTGGAGAGCTTGCTTTTAAATTCTGTTGCTGAGTCCTGGAGAGGTGAAGCACGCTCCAATTGGCCTGCTGCAGCACCAGGGCGGGAGAATCTTGTGTTCCCTTCCCTTGTGCCTATAGTAATAAGTCTTGTAAATAAGTTCCACTGTTCTATGTAACATCAGTTGTTGTAATGTACACCGCTTTGCCCCAGTGAAAAGTGGTATAAAAAACAGTCAGATAAATAAATAAAAATAATAACGAGATTATTCAGAATACTGAGATGACAAGGCATACAAATTGATTTGTCTTTGTAGGAGACATTTTGCTCCATGATTGAAAGCCATTTGTTAATAGCAAAGAAATAGGAGGTATGCGAGATGCTTATATAATTTCAATAAAAATATTATACAGTACTTTAAATATAGCTTTCCTCTCCCCCTTCTTTTCTTTTTCTCCTGCCCCTTCTCTTCTTTTTACTTCCCTATTTTTCCTTGTCCTTTCCTTTCACCTCCTTCCTCTCCTTCTCCCACTTTCCTCCCTCCCCTTCCTTTTCTCTTTCCCTCATTTGCTTCTCCTACCATTTCCACATCTACTCTGTCCAAGCAGTAGGATTCAATGAAACTATATTTTAAGCTGTACTGAGCAGGGACAGTCTCTTTTATGTGTCAGTACAGTGCTGCATGCACCTGGTAATGCCTTAGAAATGACTACTAGTAATAGATGACTGTGACTTTTATAAAAGGTCGCCTAGAATGAGAGGGCAAGCAAGCCTCTATATGTAGCCTATTTCACAAAGTGCCAATGTCTTCATAAAATTGATACACAAATTCTGCAGAAAAAATGGGTAAAATAAACTTGCATACATTTACACCAGATTAGGAAGTGGTATAACTATGTTGTTGTTGCTTGTTAAGTGCCGTCGAGTCGGTGTCAACTCATAGCAACTCTCTGGATAGTAGTTCTAAACTGTGTTTGGTCTTCAGTCAAATGTATAATATGCATGACCATGCAAATTTTATAAAGAACATGCATAAATCATGACTCCACCCAAACCCTTCCATTCCTACACAACAGCTGCGTGCAAGAATGCACATTCTAGTTATCACGCATACTTGTGCACGTGAGGTAATTTTATAAGACATTTTACACAGGTTTACTAGCATACACACGCCAAAAGCCTCTATAACATTCCCTCTTGTCTAACTGCATGCTTTGGGTTCTTTTCTTTTGGACTTTAATATGCAGGCTGCCTGATCCACAGAGCACGCAGATTTTAGTGACACAGAGAGAGAAACAATAACTGCTTCCCTGTGTCACTTTGCCTTGTCCTTGTTCAGTTCTTTACCATGCTTGTTATTTCATCTCTAATACCTGAAGAGTGGAGGATCGCCAATGTAACACCAATTTTTAAAAAGGGTTCCAGGGGTGATCCGGGAAACTACAGACCGGTGAGCCTGACGTCAGTACCGGGAAAAATGGTAGAAACCATCATAAAGAATAAAATTACTCAGCATGTAGATAGTCATGACCTAATGGGAGACAGCCAACATGGCTTTAGACAAGGAAGATCTTGTCTTACTAATCTGTTGTTTTTTTGAAGGAGTGAATAATCAGGTGGACAAAGGTGAGTCGGTTGATATTGTGTATCTGGATTTTCAG
Organism: Ichthyophis bannanicus; assembly: GCA_033557465.1. Lineage (NCBI taxonomy): Eukaryota > Metazoa > Chordata > Amphibia > Gymnophiona > Ichthyophiidae > Ichthyophis > Ichthyophis bannanicus. Next base: position 418,583,859 of record CM066033.1, read on the forward strand.
AAAGCCTTTGACAAGGTCCCTCATGAGAGACTTTTGGCAAAACTAAAGAGTCATGGGATAGGAGGCAGTGTACTATTGTGGATCAGGAACTGGTTAAAAGATAGAAAGCAGAGGGTAGGTCTAAATGGCCAATTTTCCCAAAGGAGAAAGGTGAATATTGGTGTACCCCAGGGATCTGTGCTGGGTCCGCTGCTTTTTGAAATATTCATAAATGACCTGGAAAGTGGAATAACGAGTGAGGTTATCAAATTTGCAGATGACACAAAACTATTTAAAGTTGTTAAAACCCAAGAGGATTGTGAAAAATTGCAAGAGGATCTTGATAAATTGGAAGACTGGGCATCAAAATGGCAGATGAAATTTAATGTGGACAAGTGCAAGGTTATGCACCTAGGGAAGAACAACCCAAACTATGGTTACACGATGCAAGGTTCCACATTAGGAACTACCACCCAGGAAAAAGATTTAGGCGTCATTGTGGATACCATGTTAAAACCCTCGGCCCAGTGTGCAGCAGCGGCCAAGAGAGCAAATAGAATGCTAGGTATCATAAGGAAAGGAATGGAAAATAAAACAAAAGATATTATAATGCCTCTATATCGTTCCATGGTGAGACCGCACCTTGAATATTGTGTGCAATTCTGGTCGCCGTATCTTAAAAAGGATATAGCGATTTTAGAAAAGGTTCAGAGAAGAGCCACCAAAATGGTAAAGGGGATGGAAGGATACTCCTATGAAGAAAGGCTAAAAAGGTTAGGGCTCTTTAACCTGGAAAAGAGACGGCTGAGGGGAGATATGATAGAAGTCTATAAATTAATGAACGGAGTGGAACGGGTAAACGTAGATAGATTGTTTACCTTATCAGAATATAGAAAGACTAGGGGACATGCAATGAAGCTACAGGGTAAACTATTTAAGACTAATAAAAGAAAATATTTTTTCACTCAACGTGTAATCAAACTCTGGAATTTGCTACAGGAGGATGTAGTAAAGGCTGTTAGTGTAGCTGGGTTTAAAAAAGGTTTGGACAAGTTCCTGGAGGAAAGGTCCATAAACCATTATTAAGAAGGGACCCAGGATATCAATGCTTGAACCAATACAAGCATTGTGGAACCTGTGTCCCTTGGGGAAATTGCTAGGTACATATGACCTAGATTGGCCACTGTTGGAAACAGAATACTGGGCTTGATGGACCTTGGTCTGACCCAGTATGGCATATCTTATGATCTTTTATTTGGCTCTAAACCAGCATCTAGAGAGCCTGAAGGGCAAACAACATAGACGTCCCCAACATGGACATGCATGCAGATGGCCTCATAGATAGCCCCATTAGGGTCTCTTGGGTCGAAGCTATCCATCTCTGGAAAGCTAGCATAAGGGGATGCACGGCGACATAGCAAAGTGAAAACATGAGCCTCTATTCCCTATCAGTGTTCACTAATACATTGTAAAATACAGGGATAATAGTGTAGCTTCTTCTCCACACCTTCCAGACGTTTGCCTGACAAAATAAGCACTTTTCAGATGCCTGTTTGTTCCTGGAGCAGGTCTACTTAGATGCAATTCGGCATCCACGGCATTTATGAAATCAGGCGGGGTTGTCTAGATTCTTAAGGATGCCCTGGCCATGCCACCACCACACCCCTGTTCCTCACGCTGGGAACATGCACAGACCCATCTTCAAAAAAGGCTCTGGAGATGTCTCTGTGATTTGAATGTCTGCATGACCATTTCTAGGCATCCAAATCATGAATAACGCTTTTAAAATAACATTGATAATCATCTCACATAGGACACCACTTACCACACACCACTTATACCAAACCTCCCATACACATGCCGCATATCCTTTCACCCTACCAAGGCTTACTTCATCTCATGCTTCTTTTGACCAAGCCCCCCACATAGACTGTGTCATGCTGTAAGTGTTCATTTTCCAGCTTAATTTGACTTATGAGTAAGCCATATTTGCCCTATGGCAATTAGAATATACTGTATATCATAGGCATACTATTGAAGTAAATGCTATGGATATTATGTGTTACATAAGGTAAATTAAAAAATGTAGGGGTGGCCTTCAGAAGCGGGTACTATTGACTGAGCATCATGCACTCATCATAGATAGAGCATCTAAGCTTACTGCAGTTGAATATGAGCCATTGCAGCACAGTCATCTATAATCTGGATAACATGTCAATGGTCTCATCAGTCTGCAAGAAACAGGTCTCTATCCTTTTTCTAGTCACTGATTCCTTTCAGGAAGTGACAGATTACCATAATGACATCTGTCAGGCAAACATTTGACTCACTTCTAGGAATTTGTGAAGACTTTCATGCATTCCCTAACGAGTATGGACCATTGATTGCATTCACATACATTCTCTAATCTCTCCCGCAAGAAGGTTTCTCACAATAGGAAAAATCTCCCTTGTCACAAACATGAATATGGGATTTGTTTATATGCCAATAGAATTATGACTCGTGTTGTCATTAAGTACTTCCATTTTCTCTTTGTACGGATTTCTGTGCTTATTTTCAAGTGTCTCAGTGAAATGCTTCGCCCTTCTCTTCCCTCATAAGATATGACAATTGTTAGGATAAACACTTCTTTTGTGTTTGATTAAAGCAAGACTGTAATTCTCATCTTGCTGATTTTCATAGCATGAAACATTGCATTTACTAATTTGTTCATCCTTTTCTTTGCAGAAAAAGTGAATACCTTAGTTCTCTCCGGTATAATTGCCTTTATGATGCCCTTTGCAAAACAGAATTCTGAGCCATCAATGCTACTTTGTAATGGACTCCTAAAATGACTTGAAAATTAATCCAAAGATCACTTGCATGTATCTGTTTGAAAGTGAACTTTTCTTATTTTGACTAGCAAGAGGCCCCCCTTGACTTACATAAAAGTTACATGGAAAGGCATTTGAAGGTCACAGAAGAGATAAACAGAATGAGGGCAATTTTAGACGGAGGTGGTACTTTAAGAGTGAAAGTAGGCACCTACTTGGGTGCTCCTTTATAAAGAAAAGTAGGTACCTGGCAGAAATTGCACCTTAAGTTAAGAGATGGTCATCCACATCACTCCTAGAGCTGGTGTAAATGCTTGCGCCGATATTTTGCGAGTATGTGCAGAAACGAGAGTATTTTATAATCTATGCATCGGGCTTGTGCATGCTCAGTGCATGCTGCGCCCAAACTCTGCCCATGTGCATGCCATTGGCAAAGTACAGACCATCAAAGCAATGTGTGCACTTCTGTGCTGGGTGCTATTTTATAACAAATCAATTTTGTGTGTTTGTTCCCGCCTAAGTGCATAAATGACTAAAGTAGACTCATTTAGGTGCCTACGTTTGGGCTTAGAATAGGCAACTCCTGATATAATTACTCCCAATATGACAATAGATGTACAGCATAAATCCCTATAGGCATCTAGGTGGGGAAAGGGATGCCCCAGTCAGGATCTCCAAAATTTGCACCGTGTTCTAGAAAAGGCTAGCTCAGTGCAAAGCCTTTTGTACAATATATATAGGACTGTAGGAAAGAAATGTGTATTTGGTGCAACACACATCAGAAGAGGTCATTTTCTTTAAAGAACATCAGAAAAGAGTTCTGAACCTCTCAAGGTTTCATAAATAGGTAGCAGTAAACATGCAAGCATCAATTTTGCTAATTGGGCCAGTTTCTCAAATGGGTAGGTTTTGTGCATACCACAACAGTCAGTGTGCCTAATCTTATTATCTTTCAGTTGAGACAAGCTTGGCCCCGTTTTATCTATAGCCTGTGACATAGCAATACACTTCCCTTTTGTGTACTCTTTGATTTTGTGATTTGCTGGGAAAATATTGTTGTCACATTCACTACCCTTGATGAGTTCTCTTGTTTTACGAGTCTCTACCATCAGCAGAGGGGATCAGACGGGAGATGGTGACTATTGTGTTTCCTTTTATTTTATTTCTCCCTTCCTGTCAGTATGTGAACCAATCCCTGCACACTCCTTGGTAGGAAGGGAAAAGCCTAGAGGCATGTGAGCACATTGCACAGATGTCAAAGATAGCGCAGACCTTTGTATGCATGCTTCTGGCTTGCTCGCCCTGTTTTGCGCAGAGCTCATATACATGCTGCTTGCTTACAGCATAGCCCAGCAAAAATTCTGTGTTAATTATGAAACCCTGCCCTGTGAGTGGTTTATTTACTGAGCTGAGTTACGGATATAATGAGTGTTCATTATGCCAACAATGCAGCTTAACACAGAAGAACCTTTACCCCAGTGCATGTTAAGACTTAGAACTGCTTTGCATACAAGTGCTTGTGAACTAGATCATGAATATGCAAATACTGGTCACTTTAAATTTCACAAGCTGTGTTACTCATGGATAGCTAACAACAGCTCCGGAGGTGGTAACGTTTCCCTCAGGGCTGGCCACAGACTGCTGGAAAGTATTGGGTGTCCTAGGCAAATTTTCAGCCTTATGCCCCCTGGGTTTTAATATTTAAACCCAATAGTTGTGATCATCTAAACACCACCTTTCCAACCACAATCCTGTAAAAATAAAGAATTGGAGACCATACTTCTAAATATTAAATGTTGTTTTGCATATACTCTTACATGCTCTTACTGCAGCTAAATGTGCTGATGGCTCTTTGAATTTGTGTAGCTTTGATGACCCCTAGTCTTGCCTAATGATTGTACCGGCCCGTTTCCCATGGGGACATTGCCCCAGTAATATGAGTGCTGATGTCCCAAGGAACAACTTAAAGGGATTGACTTGTTTAATTGAAAAGGCCTTTCTCCTTCTGATCAGATACATTGGTGGTGCTTTAATGAAGGTGATTTCCCCTCCCACAGAATGTATGTAAATTACCAATTCTAAATCTAACCCCCAAGCTTCATTTCTTGCTTCAAAATATATCAGAGCTCCTCTTCCCCACTCCCCTGGCATCCAGACCCACCACCCAGGAACCTACTGGCTCTCTCTGGGTGGTCTATTTGGAAAAGGATTGATCCTCTGTCACTCCTGGCCCAGAGGCTGCATTTTCAAACATAGTGTTGCCTGAGACCCCAGCACTAGCCTTATGGTATTGCTGCTAATCTTGACAAGTATGGGAGGATAGGGGCCTAAGTTTGTACAGGAGGCAAAAGTAGGTGACGTGACTTACCCAATATCAAAAGAAACATTAGTTGGAGACAGTGGTATTCGAACGGTGTTGGGTGCCTGGAGCAGATGCTTCCTGTCCCAGATGACCCGCCCCCACCTCTGGATGATTCTCGTGTAAGGCAGAGCGGTATACAAATGCTTACTAAATAAATAAATAAAAATAAATAAAATTAATTAAATAAATAACGGGCCCAATATTCAAAGGCATTTACATGGTTTATGGTTTATATTCAGCGGTACTAACATGGTTTGTGCAATTGAATATCCCTAAGTAACACTGCTATACACCCCGATGCTAACCGCGTAACATTGGGGCGTGTCATGGGCGTTCTGGGGTGGAGTGGAGTTGGCACTGTTCGCTAACCAGGCAGCAATGATATTGCATTGCTGCTGGGTTAGCGACCTGCCAGTAAAGATAGGCGCAGTAAAAGCTGGCCTTTCTTCACCCATGGGAGATAACTGGGCAGTAACTCAATATCGCCGCCTCCTGCTTAGCTTCTGCGGCTGTGCGGCGACCCCAGATATTCAATGTCAGGGCCACATATGTCCCCAGCATTTGAATATCTATGCTTAATGTTGAGCACCGGCGGCTAGCCACTGTAATCACGCTAGCCACTAGTGTGGAATATCTGGTCCTAAAGTTTAAAAGAAAAAGAAAGAGTACCTGGTGCTGGCAAAGGCTGCCGATTTCAACCTAACTGCTGTTTGTTATTTTTAAAGCATCGGGGCTGGAGTTACCAAGCTAGCAGCAACATTTTTGATTAAAAAAAAAAAAAAGAGAATCTGAAGAGCTGTGTCAGACTGCAGACAGAGGTCTCTGCTGAGCCGCAGTCCACAGCGATCACTAGGCCCTTCTCCGCCGGCTCTGGGACTGCTGGGGGGGATTGGGAGCAGCTGCAATTTACTGCTGTCTCCGATCCTGGCATTGAGAGGCGTGGTGGCATAGGGGTAAGCCACAAGAGTTGCTGCTGTTGCTATTGAAGGGCCGTGGTGCCCGTGGCTGCTCCCAGGTGCAAGTGCTGCACGAGGAGACCACACTCCACCCCAAGGGCCTTCACAAAGGAGATGTGTGCAGCAAGAATACCTTTGCTGGCTTGCCTAATGTGCCTCCTCCAAGAGGGTCCAGAAGCAGCACCCCCCTTCTTGGCCGGCATCCAGGGCAGCTGTACCCACTGCTCCACCCTTGGTACACCACTGGTTGAAGAAGTGAGATTTGAACCCTGAGATCCATAAGTTCTCAGTCTGTGCTTGAAGCATTAGGCTTCTCCTCCACACCACGTAAATTGTAAATCACTTCTTCAGTTAATACCTCTCGGGATATCCATATCTCATGTAATGCACTGGTAAACACATGGAGTCCTTGTACAGGGAATGAAGTTGCCCTGAGGACCTTACCCTGTCTCTTCTTTCACTTTGACTGATGATTCAAAAATGCAAAAGATGACACCTGAAGACTCTTCTACAGATTGAAGATTTTCTTGCCTCTATGCTGTCAGTCTTAGCCTGGAGAGATAAAGACAGAGAGAGTTTTTTTTCTGATATAGATACAAAAGGGGTAAACAGTTAAATACCCAATTGGTCCAGAAGTACTAAACCTTTCCCCATAAACATAAAAGGGGTTATTTTAGAAGCTGTATTTGTAGTTTAATCATAGTAGCAGCAGCAGAAATGCTGTAAGCTGTATCCATGTTAAGATGGAATTTTAGGAAGACCGCGATTTACACTCCTGGCCCGATGATGTCAAAGTTACACAGGAGTGTGTCAGAGGTGTAGTCTGGGAGGAACAGAAAGGTACACATTGTCACCCTCTCGGGGGCCAACCCAACGCCTAGGGCGCTGAGAGTTGGTCTGCCTTTGTATTCCTGACTCAGAGAGTGTGACCCTGCATTGGTCCTGCAAGGCCCTCTGGGAATGGTAGTCCCTTTTACCCTTTAAGAACAGAAGAGTTGTAGTCAAGTGTTTCAGGCAATTTTTCCCCTTCCCAATGGATTTTTGTGCAGGTAAATAGCTTAGGACAAACTGCCACACAATTGGCTTGAGGGATATGTACAAGAACTCAGGTAAATACAAACAAACAATAACAGCTTCCTTCAGCAAAAGAAAATGTTCCCCATTCTTTCTGTTGCTTCACCAGCTTTCTCCAACTAGTGTTCAGCACAGAGACTCCACGTGGTCAGCAAAACATAACGTGCAGTCCATCTGGTTATCCACTATTTCACTGCTATCAGAGTCAATCTGCATTTCTTCAGCGTCAGCAATAGCAGGGTGTGTCAGTGAGCTGCTATCCTGAACTTTAAAACAGATGTCTTCACTATCCTCACATGGCTTCTCTCGGTAGCACTCTGAAGGATAGGACTGTGAATTACCGTATATACTGAAGTTTCTTTTTAGAGAGTCTGCTACATTCTGGCAACTGCAGGGAAATACTTTATAACTAGGTTCAAATCTATGTAAGTTGTGAAGCCTACCTTTCGGCTTTGGAGGGAAAGGAATTCTCAGCTCTGCAAAGTCAGACTGATTCCCAAACACAGCTTGTGTTTGTTTGTCTCTCAGCCTTGTAGCTTCAGCCTTAGAGGTACAAGTATTGTCATGCCAGCAGGTTTCTCTCTCTGGAGCATGTGATTTTTCCCAAGCTTGCCTTCCAGGAAATATCTTATCCTTCTTGCCTTTACCAGACGTCACCTGTCCTGTGCTGCTTCTTTCTGGCGTTAAGACTATGGCTCCCTTGGTTCACACCTCTTGACGTCTTCCTTCTTTCTGCTCCCCTTTAGTCCAGGCTAATGACCACTTTTTATCATCCTGTTTCTCCGGGCTAAACTGTGCCCCTCCCTTAAACAGGTGTATCTCATTATCTCCTGAACTAGGGACTACGTCACAGCGTGGGAGTGTCTTTCCAGCTCGTGACTCTCTTTGTTTACATTCTCTCTGAAAACACTGAGCCATGTGCTCAGACTGCCTGTCAGTTTCTACAATGGAATCCTCTTCTCTCATCAACTCCATAGGCTCAGAAGGGTCTTCTTCATGACAACATGTATCCATCATTTCATATAGGAAGATAGAAAATGGCCACGTCTGGAATTACAGCTGCCCCCTGGCACGAATTGGTTTTAAAGAAGTGCTTGTTTTAGCCAGCCCTTGACAGGAGGGGTTAAATGTGATATTCCCCTTAATCAGAACTGGTTCAAGGACTGAAGGTGCCCTAGGCGGGCCCCTCCATCGTGCAACCCCCCCTCCCCCTCCCCTCCCCCCCCCCCCCCCCCCCCCCCCCGCTGTCCCCATCCCTATTGCTTCTCTGGGACCTTCAGGGGTGGCAATGGCTCAGAAAATGTGGGGAAACACTCTCAACTTGCCAGCGCTGCCCTACAGTTTCTGCCTTTCACTAGCTATCTCTCCCACTCCCTCCTACACAACATCTGGTTTTGAAGTCTGTGTTGGAGGTGATAGAACAGATAGTAGTAGAAGCCATGGGGCAGCAGCAGAGGCAGTCGGAACCCCAGGAGGGCCAGTGCTCTAGGCGACCACCTAGTTTGTCTGATGGTAGCACCAACCCTGCCTTTAATCCACCATGTTTATTTCCCCCTCCAAATTGAAATAAGGCAAAGAGCAAGTCCTCTGTGACTGAATAAGAATGGTTGCATCTCTAGGTTTGCGAATTTATCAGGATACACGTGCAAGTGCCGGCATTTCCACATGTCCATTTTGAAATGCCAGAAAACATGCATGAAATTTGCCAGGGTTCCCATGCCAATTTTTCCCAGCATCTCCCACTGCATGTGAATATCAATCCCTGTGTGTTCCTGTGCTTTCTTCTTTGAATTCAACACACATCCATGATGAGGGGCAGAGATATGTTGTTTTTACATTGGACTTATTCATACTCGCCCTTTTTCTAAGATGAACATAGATTTGCAGATGTTTTTACTTGAATGCTCCTGAAACCATATAAATGGACTTTCAAAATATACCTCCACATGAAACAATAATGCTTTAGTTCATCCTGCCCTCTATCCTTATTGTATGTGGTAGAGTCATACTATTTCCAACTGCTTGTCTCTTGTTAGATCAGATATATGAAATAATAAAATGCACGCTGCCTGTTTTCTAGTATTTCATTTGTTATCCAAAGTCTTCTTATCTGCATGCAATTCAATTTGGCCCGGCTCATCTTTCTCTAATGTCTTCTGTCAACTCCTTTCTCTAAAATCAAACATACCAAATATCCAAATATATTTTACTCCTACAAGTGCTTGTAATGCTGCTAATAATAATAATAATGACAGCCAGAACTAAAGATGTGTAAAAACAGATCATCTCATTTTTCAAAAGTTACATGATTTTATTGCGTAAGTATTAATGCAGCAGAAACAACACACATTTTGGTGGGCAGTCCTGTAATATATGCCGTCATTATAAATCTCATCAATTTAGCAGAGAAACTTATGCATTAGGTGCTAAATGCATGGGTGCATGCCTGGGTGCATTTTTATTTGAAAGTGCTAATTAAGTTGAATGTAACAGGGGATAATGCACTGGCATTTTTAAGGTAAATGACCCCCAATCTATTAACAGCAGAGCATTTCAGCATTAAATTTATTTTATTCATCTTAAACAATTTAAGCAACATGTAGTATGTGGTTCCCAAATGTCCAGAAGCAACACTGTGGCAAATAATTGTTTGCTTTTCTGGTATTCGTATATTTCAAGCAGTTTGGAATTTGTAATGTAACCTGGCCTCCAGGGGTAACAGCCTCTACTTATACCCTATTAGATGTTACTGTAGTTGTATAGCCATACCTCAGGCTAGAACACCTCTGGGGGTGGGGTACAGTGGAAAAAGACTACTGTCCAGCAACTCTTATTAGTGAACTTACAACAAACCCACTGGAGCAAATAAACAACTAAATTCAGGATACGTTTTGGATGGTAAAGCCTAAGATGTGATTACTGTTGCATGTTCATGTAAAATGGCACAAATCTTTTACAATATGTAACTTTAAATCACGATCCAGAGTCCCTTTGAAGTATTAACTTTAAATGGTTTATTGACTAGCATACCTAAACTACCTAGTATACGAATTGTACACCCGATATTCAAAAGGCATTTACAATATTGCTGCTGCTCGGTTAGCTACTGTGGCTACCGGCTTTTGCGGCGATCCCCAGATATTCAATGCTGAGGCCACATATGATCCTGGCATTGAATATCCGGGGTTAAGGGTCGGCGGGCAGGGCTATGCACCATAGGGGCGCATAGCCTGCCCATATCAATATTAGGGCCGCAATGTCTACGTAGCAATATACAAGGGGGGGGGGGGCTGATACGTCTCTGACTTTGTATAGAAACAGAAAACTACGGGCACACTTCAGTTCCAGTGGTCCAAATGATCTCTCTGCATTTTCCTTTTATTTGGTATGAAATAAAACGAAACTGCAGAGACATCATTTGGACCACCAGAACTGAAGTGTGCCCATAGCTTTCTGTTTCTACACAAGGCCAGAGATTTATCAGCCCCCCCCCCCCCTTGTATTCTAGCTTTTGGAATAAGACTCTTTCTTTAAAGCGTGTTTTTCTTTCAGGATAAGTGTATTTCTTATATAACTCTGAACTGTTATATAAATGTTTATGTTTATGTTTATTAAAATTTGATATACCGCTCATTCAAAAAGACCAGAGCGGTGTACAATATAAAAACATATAAAAACTTTGTAAAAACAGTCAAAGACAGTAGCCAGAAGAAAGGAAAGGAAGTTACAATCTCAAATTATAAAGCGGGGGAGCTAAAGAACACAGCACAACAGTTAAGAAGAAGGAGATGACACAGAAGGGAGGGAAGGAACTAAAAAAAAACACAGCACAACAGTTAAAAAGAAGGAGATGGCACAAAAGGGGAGGGAAGGTCCAAAGCAAGGGAGAAGAGATGGGTTTTTAGATTGCATTTAAAAGTGGCATGATGAGGCTCGAGGCGGAGGGAGGGAGGGAGGAAGAGAGTTCCAGAGGGCAGGGGCTGTGAAAAAGAAAGCAGAGGAGCGGGTGGACTGTAGGTGGGCCAGAGAGGGAGAAGGGAGCGTGAGGCGGTTGAGGTGAAACGAGCGGGGAGTGCGTCTGGGGGTATGAAAGGTGAGGAGGTCAGCCAGGTATTGCGGGGTATTGGTATGAAAAGCTCGATGGACCAACGTGAGCAGTTTGTAGTGGAAGCGGAAGGGTAAGGGCAACCAGTGGAGACGAGAGAGTAGAGGTGAAACATAATCGCAAATAGAGGAATGAGTGGCAATGCGAGCGGCTGTATATTGGATACGTTGAAGACGGTACAACTGTGACTTAGAGAGACCAAGAAAGAGAGAATTGGCAAAATCGATACGGGATATAACCAAAGAGAGAAGTAATGTGGCAAGTGCAGAAGAGGTGAGAAACGGACGGATAGCACGAATTTGGCGCAAGAAAAAGAAGGAAGTTTTAGTGACATGAGAGATGTGTTCTTGAAAAGATAAGTGGGAGATAGCGGAAGGAAGAGACCAGTGATATGGGAGAGCCTAAGAGAGAGGGGGCCAGGAGGGGAGGGGAATCACCACGGGAAAACCAAATAGCAGTGGTTTTTGTGAGATTGAGATGAAGACAGTTTTGTGACAACCAACTAGCAACCGTGGAGAGACAAGAATTAAGTGGGGAGAGATCGGGGTGAGAAGGGGAGGTGTGGTGAAGGAGAACAATATCATCAGCGTAGTAGAAGGCGCTGATCCCAGTTTGTAAATACCTTTACAGCAATTCAAATTTACCAAGAGTATCCTCTTTTCTCTTTTACAAGTTCTGCATGAGTATTCACAGGGAAATATTCTTGGACTCTGATATTTAGAAAAAAAAAAACAAAAGTATTTGAGCTCAAACAAACATAAGAGTATACTCTAAACAAACAAAAATGTATACTAATGTTCAAACCAAAAATTATTGGTTGGGGTTGGGGCCAGGGCCCATGTCCACGCTGCCTCTGGTCCAGTCTAGGATCTGGTACTCTCAATTTGCTTCTCTGGATACCTCTTCATCTAGTCTTGTCCTTACTCCTTGAGTTTACTAGAAAAATTAGGCAAAACCCTAGTCTTCCCTTATTTTGCCTCAGGAGATCATAGAGTGACAGAACATTTAATGCTTTTTCACCTTTTTTTTTCTCTAAGGCAAACCTCCCTAAACAAAAAGATAATTAAATAATCCCTAACTTGACCCTTCTCCCTTCCTCACAGATTCACACACACCACATGCAACTGTGGTGCTCCTTCTAAGGACCCTGCTTCTGCAGTCACTTCAGGCTGAAGGAAAATAAATGTTTTTTGCTTTTAAAAGCAGTGCTCTAAATTATAATCAAAGCTGTAGCTGAACTCAGGTAAGCTGTAACAAACAAATCTCCCACCAGACTTTTAAAAACAGAAATTTTCCTCAAAATGGAGCATTTCTGGAAACTGTACATCTAACATACAGTCACGGGGCAGATTCTCAGCATTTGTCTCCTAAAGCTGACAGACACTTTTCACTAATTTGTCACAAAAATGGCAAGGCTGCAGGGCAGGGTCCCCAGTGGCCGATGGTAAATGGGTGCGTGGCCTGGTGCGAGGACACTGCTCGTGGCCACGCAAGGGGCGGTCTTTGGGGGGCATTATTTAAACCCATTGGCTCGCCAGGGATGGACGGCTGAGCGAGCCAATGGGAGGAGCCGAGCCCGGGGCATGGTGGGGAGACGCGCGGACGGTGCCAGTCTCCAGTAGCAGGGGTAGGGGAAGGGTGCAGAGGCTCTTCCTGTCTGCTCTGGAGTCGTCGTGTGAAGCCTGGTGATTGCGGCATCATGCGGAGCAGCGAGGAGCCGCCATCGAGGTGCTGCAGCGGTCGGGAGCAGTGAGCAGTTTCGGTGTTCGCGTGGAGCAGAGTGGAGCCGGTGTTTGTGGAGCTGCAGCTGTCTGGAGGGGACGTCTTGCTGCAGAAGCAGTTTGTAGGAGGAGGCAAGTGAGGCGCTGGCCCATAATGTAAAAAAAAAAAAAAAAGAAGATAGACTAAATAAAAATAAATGTTTGTCCTGCACTGGGGGGGGGGGGAGCTATTATATGGAAATAAATAATTCAATAAACTTATAGTGAATTCGACAGAGGGGAATAATGCCCGTGCGGAGTGGGCAGCAGGGAAGAGGCAGGGGGCCCGGCAGGGGCGGGGCGGGCTGTGGAAGGCAGGCGAGGGGGGCAGGCAGTGCCTTCAGGTGTGGAGCTCGGGAGGGCCACCAGGGAGTCTGATGGGGACGAGGTGGTGAACAGGGATCAGGCGGCCCATGGGACTGGGGGCAGGGGCATCCCGTGCAGAAGGGGGGCTGGGGCAAGAGGGGGGAAGGCATCATCCTCAGCCAGGCTGTGTAAAGGGAGACCCTTTCTGCAGGGGCACAGGGGGGAGGGGGTGTGTGATGCAGGGCTGCAGGTTAGTGGCGCCGGGCTACAAGAGCAGGAGTTGGGAGTTGATGAGGCCGTGGCCTCCAGTGAGGCTATTACTGGTGAAGCTGAGGGTGTCATTGAGGCTGAGGGGAGTGCTGGGAATTTATGGGGTGGGGTTGGGGTGCAAGGCCTGGGCGGGCAGGGGCTGGTAGGGTGGGGCAGTGGGGCGGGAGGCCGGGGGTTGGGGGATGGGTCACGCCGTGGCACGGGGCCCCTGGCTTCACCGGTCAGGGACCTCCGTTCCAGATGGGTTGGTCAGGCGGGTTCGGAGGTGCGGGGACACCGGGTGTAACTGCATCATGGGAGCATTGGAGGGGAGGAGGGCAAGGATCTTCCAGGGCCGAGTGGTTGGAGTCTTGGCAGCCGACTTGTCCCCCAGTTGCCCCCCCCCTTCCTTTTCCTTTTTGTCTCCACAGGATACAGCAATGGCTCAGGCTTCGGGGCAAGGTAGTGGACTTCAGCGGGCCGTGGTGAATATGGGGGCTGGAGCTCCATCGAGAGGTGCATGGAGGTCTGAGGCCAGCTCGGTGGATGTCAGTAGGAGGCAGCCGGCGGACACGAGGACCCTGGAGCCAGAGATCCTGCCGAGGGGGATGCAGGCTGGCGATGCGGCAATGGCAGGTGAGTTGCAAGTGTGTGGTGGGGTTGGGTCAGAGCAGACGGGCGCACAGGAAGGAGGTGGGCATAAGGCAAAAAAGAAGAGAAGGCATTCCCGCAGGCGTCGGCACAGTTCTGAGTCGTCCTCTTCCTCCGCTTCTTCCTCTTTGTCCTCTTCATCGGAAACTGCGGATTCAGGTCCTGGGGTAGGCCAGGCGCCAGTTGGGTCTTCTGGGGGGAAGGGCATGCCTATGCTGGTCTCGTTCTCGGAGTTATGGGAAGGGGTACCCAGAAACTTACGTCGTAAGATTTGGAAGCGGCGGTACATAGACATTTTCCAATTGTTGGAGGGCAGGAAGTGTTCGGGCGAGAGTAGAAAGAAGCAAAAGGAGGATGAGAAGGAGAGGCGTTTAAGGAAAGTTTTGCGTAATGTTGTGAATTGGGCTAGAGCCTTTTTGAGGTTGGCAAGTGTTTGGGGTCATCAGTCTCCGGAGGACTATGGAATGTTGTTGGCATACGTGGACTCCATTTTGGAGGCAACGCAGACGCATGAGGGGTTTGCCTGGTTGAATTACGATGAAAGGTTTAGGGACAAGATGGAGGAGAGTAAGTGGTTGACCTGGGGTACGCAGGATATCAATTTGTGGCTGACCCAGATGTTGGTCAGAGCGGGTGCTGGTGGGGGGGGGTGGGGTGAGAGTTCTGACGGGGAACGTGTCGGGAATGGGTCATTCTTTTCGTGCAGTGGGGGTAGGGGGGTCTGGGGACATCTGTTGGCGATTCAATAAGTCCTCGTGCCCGTTTCCCGATTGCAAGTTCCGACATGCCTGCTCGGCCTGCGGGGGTGGACATTCAGCAGGTAAATGTTTTAAAAAAGGCAGCACGGGCATCCCTCCCCCAGTTCCCAAGTAATAAGGGTGTCTTAGGGTTGCCTCCCACTCCGATTCATTGGGGGACTATAGGGGAGTGGTTGAGATGCTACCCGCGGAGGAAGGATAGAGAGGTGTTGGAACGGGGGTTTCAGGTTGGTTTCAGCATTCCGGTGCAGGGGACGGTGTTGGGAAGGTTAGTGCGCAACTCACCTTCAGTGCGGCATTTTGCAACGGTAGTCCGTGATAAGTTGGCAGTAGAGTTGAGCTTGGGCAGAATTGCAGGTCCTTTTGCAGAGCAGCCCTTCGTGAATCTGGTGGTTTCCCCACTTGGGGTAGTGCCGAAGAAGGAGCCAGGGAAGTTTTGCTTGATCCATAACTTGTCATTTCCGGTAGGGGCGTCCGTGAACATAAGGAGCTGTGCGCGGTTCGCTATGTTTCATTTGATGAGGCAGTTAAGTTGGTGAAATGGTGTGGCCCGGGAGCTTGGATGGTGAAGGTAGACATTGAATCTGCGTTTCGATTGCTGCCATTGCATCCGGCTGCTTTTCATTTGTTAGGATTTTGTTTCAATGATGAGTTCTACGTGGACAAATGCATGCCTATGGGGTGCTCGGTGCATTGTGCCTACTTCGAGAAATTTAGTTTCTTTTTGCACTGGGAATTGGTCCGGAGGGTCGGTTGCGGGAACGTTGTTCATTATCTGGACGATTTTCTTTTTGTCGGTGCGGCACAGTCGGAGGAGTGCCAGCAGTTGTTGGCGGGCTTTGTGGATATGGCTAGCGCTTGCGGGCTTCTGTTGGCTGTTGGTAAAACGGAAGGCCCGGCCACGTGTATTACTTTTCTGGGGGTGGAGCTCGATTCCTTGGAAATGGTGTTGCGCTTCCCGATGGATAAGGTGGTGAAGTTGCGAGTGCTGGTGGCTAACGGGTTGGCGTCCAATAAGCTATCCTTGCGGGAGTTGCAGGTATTGATTGGTTCCTTGAATTTTGCATGCAGAGTCATACCGATGGGTCATGTTTCTGCGACAATTAGCAGCGGCCACAGCCGGAGTAAGGAAGCCGCATCATCGCATCAAAATGTCCAAGGTCATGAAGGCGGACTTGAGAGTTTGGGACGATTTCTTGGAAGGCTTCAACGGGATATCAGTCCTGATGGAGGCAGAGATGTCCAGTGCAGCGTTACAGTTGTACACAGATGCGGCGGATAGTGCAGGGCTGGGTATTTATTTCAGGGGGGAGTGGTGTGCGGCTAGTTGGCCACAGTCATGGCACACAGCTGGTTTGACTAGTAACATTATGTTTTTGGAGCTTTTTCCCATGTTGGTAGTGCTGCAGTTGTGGCCCGACAAGCTCCGGAATCGTAGAGTGGTTTGGTGGTGCGACAATGAGGCAGTGGTTGCTGTAATCAACAGGTATGCTCCGCGCTGTGCACAAGTTGCGGGGTTGATGAGGGACATAGTTTTGGCTTGTTTGCGTTTGAATGTGTTTGTGAAGGCCAGGCAAATTCCGGGCTGCAGTAATAGAATTGCTGATGCCCTTTCTCATTCCAAGTGGGAGCTGTTCCGGACCTTGGCACCAGAGACGGACAATGAAGGGTTGACGGTTCCAGAGCAATTATGGCAGATTGGTCTGCAGAGATGGTTATGCTGCTCCGGAATTCTGTGTCGGCATCAATGTGGTCGGTGTATCGGAGAGGTTGTGACACAGTGGTGGAGTTTCTGGAGTCTCAAGGATGGCAGCCCAGTGTGGCCGCCGACAGCTTACTGGGTCATTATATAGTTCATGTGAAAGGAAATGGGGTTTCCAGGGCATCGGTACGGAGTCATTTAGCTGGCTTTACCTTTTTTGCTAGAGCAGCAGGATGGGGCTACTCGATTCCTGGGTTCCTGGCTCGGAAGTTGTTACATGGATGGGATCGAGCTTGTGTCTCCTGGGGACACAAGGTTGCCAGTTACGCACGAGCTGCTTGTCAGGCTTTGTGCGGCATTACCGAGAGTCACGTCATCACCCTATGAAGCTACACTCTTCAGGGCAGTGTTCTGTCTGGCTTTTTTCAGAGTTTTTCGGATGGGGGAGTTGGTGGCAAGCTCAGGCCGGGCCTCGGGGGGTGGTGGCCTGTTGAGCCGGCATGTGCAGGTCAGGGAGGGGCAGCTGAGGGTGAGGCTGGCTATATCAAAGACGGACCAGTTGGGTAAAGGAGTGTGGGTGGTCCTGAATGAAGTGGTTTCCCTTCCTACATGCCCTGTGGCTGCATTGAGAATGTACTTGCTGAAGCGCCCAGTTGCGGGACGGCTGTTTTTCTTGCATGAGGATTCACGCTGGGTGACGCATTTCCAAGTGGCTGCAGTTCTATGGATGGTCTTGCGGCATATAGGCGTGGATCCTCAACGTTTTGCATCACATTCATTCCATATTGGAGCGGCGACCAGTGCAGCGGCGGTGGGACTGTCAGAGGTGGAGATACAGAGTATTGGCAGATGGAGATCGCAGGCCTTTAGGAGTTATGTGCGGTTATGAGGGGAGGTATCTGTCTGTATGGCTAACTTCTGCTTTCTCTTTCAGATGCTGTGCGGTGCCCACGTTGGATGATCGGACATTCATTTGTGCATTGGGCAGGACTGCAGGCAGATGAACGGCTGTTGGGGTGTAATTTAGGTCTTGACCCGGCAGTGGTGTCCGTACTATGGTTGGGTGAGCGTAGTCTGCGATGGCCGCAGCATTTACCTTTGCTTCGGCACCACCGGAGGGTGAGGACAGAGCCTGCAGTGATCCTACTGCATGTGGGAGGCAATGACCTGATTGAATGGACTTGTAAACAGTTGATTTGAGCAGTAAAGAGGGACTTGGCAGAGGTTCTTCGGATGTTTCAAGAAGTTGTTTTATTGTGGTCGGATATCATTCCAAGGCCTGCCTGCCGGCACCAGCGGCGTTGGTCTCGTGGTTTGGCAAAGATCAATCAGCAGATTTGGCGTTAGGTTTGTGATCATGGGGGGTATCAAATTTTGCACTCTTGGGTTGATGTGAATTGTGTGGGATTGTACCGGGAGGACGGAATGCACTTATCCATGGTGGGGATGCATTTGCTGTTGAATGACTGGCAGGAGGCCTTGGAATGTATCATGCAGTGGGAGGCTCGCTAGTCGCAGCTTGGTCTTGGGGGGGCGGCGTAAGGGCGCTAATGTCTCCTACGCCGGGTGGCGGGATCCCAGAGGTTTCCAGGGTCCGGAGCCTTAAACTGGAATTGGGGCGGGAGCAGTTGCCCCCAACCTGGATGACCCCTAGCCGGTCTTTGCTAGTAATATGGTGAGGCCGAGTAAAAGGGGGGAGGTTGACATTTGCCGCTGGCCCGGCCGCGGCGGGAGTGGAATGAGGTCACCTTGCTAATGGTATGGCGGGTGAGGGCTCGTTCCGCTCGTGGGTTATTAAGAAGTTTGTGTTTTAAGGAAATGCTATGGAATGTTATGATTGTTAATAAAGCTGCGACCAGATGAGCCCAAAGGACTGTGTCAGTGTTATTTTGTATGGAAGGGTTTGGAGTCGGGGGGGCTAGTTAGATGGGAGAGGGGGAAAGGGGAGGTGGGGTGGGGGGTGCAGGGTAGCACCAGGTCCGACCTGCCCCGGTTACTGTGAATTAATCAATTTAAAACTGGAATCATTTTTCAAGGTTTACTACTTCCAATGATTTTAAACCCAGTTTGTCAGATTTTAACAGCTATAAGAGCAAATCAGCCCTCTGACCAGATAATATTCTTCAAATTAAGTTTCAGGCTTTCAGCCATTAAATATTGGACAGTCTATTTACCTAGTATCCCACCTAATGAAGGTACTTCAGAGGTGTTCAAATCAAATCTCTTCTACAACTCTTCTCTCAAATGTGCCATGCTATCCAGCTTCCTGCTCTCCCAATAATTAAAGAGACCAGCTTCTTTAAAAGTTACAAATTCCTCTCCAAATACCTCCAGAAATCCTCAGATCAAACCTTCACTCATGTCTGCATGCAGCAAACCTCCGTTTTTCTGCATCTAGGGTACAAATAAAAAAACCTGACTCTTCACTCCCACACACCAGCATACCAAACTACTCAGAAAAGTATGTTTCCACTTCTCCCAAAGAAATAGTTCCAATCACCCTTCTCAAACACCCTTTTCCTCCTGATTATAGAACCCCCCCCCCCCTAAATCCCTAATTACTCTGTTTAGGCAATTTCCATACTGTTACTTTAGATTCTAATAAGTTAGAAATACAATTTACAAGACTGAGTCAAAGAAACTCTAACTTTCTGCCCCCAATAATTACCAGCAGAGTTCTCCAGAGGGATCCCTGCTCTGCCTGATAATCTGCAACCCAGTGTCCTTTCATTTAACCATTACTTACTTGAAAGGCAACCAGTCAATCTCAACCTTTAGTTACATTTGTACTGCAGCCCTGCTTTTTAAAACCTGTTCAGCATTACAACCCTTCTCTTCTCTTTATTTTACTTTTACTGTAAAATGGCTGCCATGCTTTCTTTCTCATTTAAAGCTGAAGAGCATTATGTTTTTAACTCCTGCTGCCCTGAACTGTAGCAAACACAACTTAATTTTTTGTTTACATGAGGCCATATCAGTCCTGCTTTTATTTTATTTTATTTCTGACATGGTTCCAGCTTTTTTCTGCCCAGCAGCACCAACAAACCAAAGGCACCTGAAACCCCAAAAGCTTTTATTTTTATTCTGAGTATAACCCACCGGTTACTGTAAATGCCCTGAATATGTTGCAGCCTCTCTGATGGTGTCAGATTGCTAGCCCTGAACAACTTTACTGTATAAATGAATCACTTTTCTCAAAGCTACCTTAAAATCACTAATATACATGCAAATGCAGAAACTCTGTGCTAGAACCAGTGCTTAAAGCTCTAGTGCAGGGTTTCATAATGTGACTTTAACTCTGACTCTTTGTGCTAAAATGCAATATTCAAATTACACAGTGCACAAAAAGTCAGTGTTCCTTATCGTTCCTCCAGTTTAGTCCTCCACCTCTGGGTTGCGCACCTCCTCCTGCAGCATGGAGACTGGATAAGTCAAAACTCGTGACATCACTGGATATACACTGTTGGTCTTCTCCCATCATCCCCCAGTTGTGTCCAGTCTCCATGCAGCAGGGGACGTAGTGAGCCTAGGTGCTGGGCTCACTAGAGAAACACATAGGGAGCATTTTATTTGGATAGATAGTTTTTGTTTGCAGTTTACTTTTACCTAACTTTAAGTTAGTTTTATTTGGATTTTAGAAGTAGTCTACATTGGAAAAAAAAATGAGTTCATTAAGAGGACAGGTCCGAACGGGAGGATTCCTTGTCTTTGTTCCGTCAGCCTATTCCTTTGATCCAGCCTGCTCTCCTTCCCAAATCTGCTCTGGGGAGTAGTGGAGCAAAGGCGGTGGACAGCTCCTGTCGTGCTGCTCCTGCAGACGGCGCTTATTGCAGGAGCCGGCATTTGTTCCTCTCAGCGGCAGCAGCTTGATTACATAGCAGCAGCGCTGATAGTAGGATACGTAGTTAATACAAGGAGTAGGTCAAAGAGCTGAGTCTGACTGCCGGACAATGAGGTGAGAGCCCTGGGGCTTTATTATTGGAGCGGGGCAGCCTTGGGCCTAAGTGGATGTCGGCAGAGTTGATTTGGGTGGGAAACAGTGCTCAGGGACCCGAGACTTTCTTCCCGCGTCTTTCTCAGTGGAGGCAGTTTACTCTACAGTGTAAACAGATATTATAGCTTTCTGCTCAAGACTTATGCAATTCTTGTATAGGTGTCTGTTGGCCGTGAACCTGCATTCCCAGTTTTTTATATTAAAAAAAAAAGACTCTTGCGGGGCAGCACTGGTGTTTTTGCTGCAGCTCCGCTGACAGGTCCAGCATGGATGAAGTTGGTAGTTTGGTAAATGGTATGCCTGTTGACGCTGACGGATGTAAACGGCCAGAGGTCAATTTCGGGCTTTGGCAGCAACTGTCATGCCAGCAGTTGAGGTGCCCAGTTTTTTTTCTGCACGTTTGCTATGAAGCGGTTAGGCTGCATCCGGCGACAGCGTTTTTTATTTCTTTTGATCTCTTATGGGAGAAGGTGTTTATTATTAATTGGCATTAGATTGATTGGTTTACTTCTCTCGAGTTAGAAGTGGTGCAGTTAAAGTGATAACAGTAAAAGGAGTTTAAAAAAAAGGCTTTCCTTTAGAGGGGTGTTCTTCAGTGCAACCGCATATGGAAGATTTATCCCTGTCCACTGGCAACTAGTACTTTTGCTCTTGCCTTGGCCTGTATGATCAGTACCCCAAGTCCTCGGTCCGCTTTGACCCTAGGGGTTCATGGTAATTCCCCTGTTCTACTGGCGAGCAGGCACAGCGGGGTGCGGGGCGCTTCAGCTGTATCAAGGGAGCTAGGGGAATCCCTTACAAGGCTGGTTTCTTTAGGATCTCGTGATCGAGGGCTCAGAGACCTCTGGCTTATGGCAACCAGCGGCATTTAGAAGTGTTTGCTTGTTCAGGCTCGCAGGTGACTACTTCCCATTGGTGTTTTGTGTGCCGGGGTGAGATAAAGTAGGATAAAGTAGGACAGAGCCTTCTTCCTAGGGGGAGCCAGTTGCACTTTAGTTGATGAAATTGATTGATTTTATTTCCTCGGCAGCTGGTACCTGAGTCTATGCAGATCAACAGGGATGGAGAGCCTGGTACATTCCAGGTCCTGTTTAAAGGAGTTCCTCAGGAGTGTTCCCAGTCCTTCCCACCAGGATGGTCAGGCCGCAGTGCCGGCACTGACCGGTTAATACTTTACTAGTAGTGGAGTATAAAACGTAATCTAATCGGAGAAGTGTTACTTGGATTGGATCAGGACAAGGTCCGTCCATATCTTTAAGATACAAAACGTATTCAGTACACGATGACGATGCGGACAGGTGAGAAAAGGCCCTTTTGGGTGCTGGGTAGCTTTTAGAGGGCGATGTGGATGTTTTCAAAGGCAGTTAGTAGATACTTTGGTACTACTCCTGAGAAGTGTCCGATAGAAGGCAGGAACAACTATAAAGGATACATAATTCAATAGAATGATGCACAAAGGTTGTAGCAGCTGCAGTTCTGAGAACAGGTAGGGTTGGCATACAAGAAATGTATGTAATTTGACAGACAGTGCATAGGAGGTAAAGGAGATCCTTCCATCAGTCTCTGGTCAGTGAGTAACCTGGTAGGGTTGTCCCTTCTCGGTGGCCCAGAGTATGTATCTATTAAAGCATTAATGTTGATGGTAAGGGAGACTATTCTCTCTTATAGCGATGCTACGTTCAACTACAATTCGGTGAATTTCGGTCCTATATAAAACCGGAGATGGGAATAAAGATGTTTTTTAAAATGGAGGATTTAATAGGATGCTGCATTTAAGTTTGTAGCATCTACAGTTCTGCGGAAAACAGGAAGGATTTACATACTACACATGTATGTAATTTGAAAGTCAGTGTATAGGAAGCAAATGACATCCTTCCATCTGTCTATGGTCAGTGAGTAGTTGGATATGATTGTCTACTGTTTCTTAGCCTAGATTAGGTATATATTAAGGTGGTAATGTGCTCGTAAGGGTGACTGTACTCACTTATAGCCATACTGCATGTGGCTACAATTTGGCGAACTTCGGCTCATATCTTGCATTTAGGTGCGGTTGGGCCGGATCCGTAGGAATTTTCGGAGCCGGGCACCACCCTACTTGTTTCATGCCTTGAAAGCATGGAAGGATCTCTTTGTTCTTGCTGGATCTCAGGAGAGTACATGGCTGTCTTCATGCATCTAACTTGAGTTGGGTTTTTGCAATTCGTAGTGGGGATAGTTCTGCAAGGGGACTTTGTCTGATTACTCAAACTTGCAGAAGCATGCTTACACATTTTGATAGGGCAGCACATCAGAAGTTTCTAGAGTGCCCTTCCTGAAGGTACATTTCAGCGTCATGCTAGCCCTTCGGTTAGGCAGCGATTCCGTGCATCTTCACCGGGTTTGTGTTGAAGGTTGCGTCAACTCGGCGGAAAGGAGCTATCTTAGTTTCCCTTGCCTCAGTGATTGGGTGTTTCGACCTAAGTCCAGGGCTGAAGAGGTACGAATTACGCCCAGAACAGTAACATTTCTTCAGACTCACTGAGTGCTCAAGACGGTCAAAACTAGCTTAGTCTGTCTCAAGGCTTAGGGGTCTTAATAGTACAGTTGGACTTTCACGGGAGAACAGGGTTTCTACCGGAGCGGAGAGATGAGGTGCTTCAACAACTAGTTTGCAGGTTGCAAGTGAAGCAGGTGATATCGGTGTGGAGCTTACTTCAACTACTCGGGGCATTGGTGGCGAATGGGAGGTGATTCCATGAGCCAGAGCTCCCAGGTAAAGGTACTTCTGCAGCGGTGGTCAAGCCAGAACAATCCTCTAAACAAACGTCTTCCAGGTATCGCACAGTGCAGGGGATTCCTTGATGGTGGAAATGGCCCGGGAGATCAGGCAGGCAGGCAGGCCGCTGGAACATCCACAGTGGGTCCCAAGGTTGATGAAGACGAATTGCGCAGGCTGTGGGGCTCATTACAGGGTTCTGTTTACACAAGAAGTTGGAAAGAGCAGAGAGACCATGGATCAAGAAGCCATTGGAAGCTGAGTGGGATAGCTCTGGCACTTCAAGCGTCCGAATCCAGAGTAATGGATCGGGTAGGACTGACTAACAGATACGTATCAGTGGTTTTCCTAAATTGGTATGAGGACACAAGCAGGGCAGTCATGGAAGAGGAATCAAGAGCTCTGTTCGCGTAGAGGGAGTCTCGCCTGCAGGCGCTTTGGCGGCACTCCTCGCAGGACCGCACACTGTGATGCAGGATCTTCTCAAGTGGAGTCCGGAGGAAGAGTGGAGGCTTCATCCGGGAAGTGTTCATACAAATAGTCATCAGGTGGGTCTCCCGATCCTGGACCCCAGGATGATCTTTCTTTTGACCAAAGTAAATACTTTGGTTACAGTAGTAGGCGAGAAAGAATGTCGAAGGGCATCGATGCACCGATGCAATCTTGACCATCGTCCGCCTTCTCGATGCTTTTACCCTTCCGTGGCACTCATAGGGCAAGTGATGTAGTGCGTTGAGCTGTATCGAGGGAAAGTACTGTTGATGGCGTCAGTTTGGCCTAGCGGTCTGTGGGGCACCGACCGGGTCTGGAAAATAGATGGGAAACCTTGGCGGTGGTCCGCAGCAGAGAATCTGTTGACCTGGGGTTCTATTGCTGTATCGCAGGTGGATAGATTCTCTCTTACGGCCTAGCATTCGAAAGGACAGAGTTAGGAAAGTAAGCCTATGCTGGATCAGGGATGACATACCTATGTCAAGGCAGAAGGATGTACCATTCCCTATTGTAGGTGCGGGTATGGCGTGTTTTCAAGGGTTGGTATGCTTGGTGGCAGGTCCAGACTTCAGCAGTTCCAGTTCCTATGGTTCTAGGTTTTGCAGGCTGCGGGCCGTCCACAGGATGGTGACTTCTTCGCGGGAGTGCAGTTGCATCCTGGGGGGGGGGGGGCGGTCACTAGTGAATCTTCGCTCCCTTGTGTCAGGCTTCAGTCTAGGGTTTTTTACAAGCAGTGTTCTAATGGCCATCTGCTTGGCTTGCTGGGTTTCAGTTTTGCAAGCCTGGTATTAGATAGAACCATTCTTGTTCTTACTTAGGGACAAGTTAGTTCTACAAAACGTTTTCCACTTCTTGACCAAGGTAGTTCTGCCTTCCCTTGAATCAGTCGGTCTCGTTCCCAGTTTTAGGATTCTTGAAAGAGAATGCTTCAGTTGGCAGTCTGCGTCGCTTAGCCATAAACAGAGTACCGCAGCCACATTGTTAAGTACCAGAGGTCTTCCGAAAATGGGATCGTTATTTTAGGGGTCTGCCAAAAGTGTAGGAGTAGCTAAAGTTTCAATGTTCAGTTGGATCCGGGAGGCATTAGTTAACACATGTCCCTTATCTGGGAGTCAGGCATCTGCGGGGCGGCAATTTCCTTCTTCTAGAGGGCAGGCAACTTCCTGGATAGAAATTAGATTGGTTCTGACTGTGGAGAGTTGCAGAGCGATGACATGGTCGTATCTCCATACCTTCAGTAAGCACTATCGGCTGACAGTTCAGGTGACGAGTGTTGCCTGCTTTGGGTCGGCGGTGTGGCGCTATGGCTGAAAAGGTCCCTCCCAAGGTTTACTGCTCTGTTACATCCCAGAGGTGGAGGACTAAACTGGAGGAACGATAAGGAAATGGAAATTACACTTACCTGGTAATTGTAGTTCCTTGAGGAACTTCAGTTTAGTTCTCAATCCCGCCCAGAGATGTTTCTCAGAGATAGTTCCTTCAGTTTGGAGAGGGTTCTCGGTCGCTAACAGTGTTCTACATAGATATGCCAGAGATCGCAGTGGCATGCTTTCTTTCTTGGACCTCTTTGAGTCTTTCTTCCTTCTTTCTGGCTGTCTTACTCTGATCTGGGGGGAAGAGCACAGACGCAAGCACAAGGTGTTTTTTTTTCCCTGTATCTTCAGGGACTTTATTATTACAAGTTAAAGGTTACGTTTACAGTTATAATTAATACTTAAGCTACTTATTTCTTGCTCCTTTGAGTTTGCCTTATTAAGAGTTCACTAGGAGATGATGGGAGAAGACCAACAGTGTATATCCAGTGATGTCACAAGTTTTGACTTGTCCAGTCTCCATGCTGCAGGAGGAGGTGCACAACCCAGAGGTGGAGGACTAAACTGGAGTTCAAGGAACTACAATTACCAGATAAGTGTAATTTCTATACACATGCACACAGAGGTCAGCACAGGTTTGTCATGCTGTCCCGGAGAAAAAGGGTCATCTGAGCAGAAGATTGACACTTCCCCTCAGATGACGTAGGCATCAGGGAAATCCCCAGATGCCATCAGAATACTATTGGGGGGTCTTGCCCCTGACACAGACCCTCTGACAGAAACCAATCTGGGGGCAAGATAATGATGGTATTCCCTTCTAAGATGTCACACAGCCAGGATGATGTCAGAATTACCTGCCTCACTAGAACTGGGGGATAAGAAAACTAAGTTCTGGCTAGAATACCCTCAGGGATTAGGAAACAACAGTCAGAATAAATAGTATAGCTAAAAGGATTGGAGCTTTGGGACACTCACATGGTAATTTTTATTCTACCTAGGGAGTTGTTATGTAAAGTAAGTGCACAATTTTTCCCAAAGTTTGGTTTTAAACGTTACAATTATTTAAACAAAGAATGCAAAAATAAACATTTGTGAACAATGTTTCAAATTATTAAATTGGCTTCACATGAACCTTTTCCCAATGAATGGTTCCTCTCCCCAGTCAGAGTCCACACCTTACTTTACCAGAGACACTAATATATATTCAAGCTTAAATATTGAGTGTTATACAGTCTGTACTTATCCCAGTAGTCTTCTAATGTTGGGACCTAGATACAGTTGCTGCTTCTGCTGGTCTTTGGGATTTCTTTATCTTCTCCAGGACCTTCAGGATTTCTCACAGCTTCTTCTGGAACTTGAGGGCATCTGGCTCCAGTTGACCTAACACTAAATTCTAATCTATCTCTTACATTTCAAAAGAAAAAAATACCTAACCTCACTATTCCTGAATAAAAATGTTCATAATAATAATAATAAAAATGTAATATTACTACAGCAAGTTTGCAACTTAAAAAAATAAATATTTTTTTCTTTCTATTTTTTTTTCTCTCTTCTACCTTACAAACTTCACCCTTACTACCAGTCACATACATTCATTTCTTCACAATTTTCCCTCTGACTCTTTCCAATTATAAATGCAAAATTACAGCACTTAGGAAATTCCACTCTCGGTCCCTACCCTCAGCCAACCCATGGGAATTCCTTACCTGAACCCTTTATTATCACCCACCAGTTTTGTCTTTTCAGAACAAAATTAACCTTAAACCCTTCCAGTTTCTTAGGAAAGTTTCTTTATATCCTTTAATCAGCACATTATTCACCACAACAGTCAATCTTTGACCCTCTGGCTTTTCCTTCACAAACCCCCCAACTTGAAAAAAAAAATTAAAAAATCTGACACTTAACAAATTCTCTTACTCTCTCATACATTCTCCCCACTTACACTTCTCTTTCTATCACTCCTTTACCCTAAAACCCTACTTTCAGCTTTTTCTTGAAAGAAAATTCAGAAAAAACACTCAAAATCAATTTACTCATAAACCCTCTCATTCCCAGTCACTCTCTCAAACACCCATACATTCACAACTTCCACCAATTCACTCAAAAATAGGGCCCTGTTGCCACACAGACTGACATGCATCCATTTACTTCAATATTTAAGCTCCAACTGACTCTTTCTCTCCACCTCACTAACATTCTAAATTCCCAAAAAACAGCGTCCTTACATCTGCTGATGTCAGCAAATAGTCCTAGACCATTCTAAATAAAATCTTAATATCTTTAATTTTAAAGAAATTCTTATTTAACTATTGTGAAGGTGTCAAAAGAAGATTTTCTATGCTGTCTCTTTAAACATCTGTCACAGGAGAGCTCTTACCGAATCTGTGTCATTTCTCTGTTCCTCTCAGCTGTTCCTGATTGCAACTTTGTTTCCAGTTGGATCACTCCTCCTCCCCCCCATCATCTGGATACTTTTATAATTTTAAAAAATACATTTTTATACTTCCATCCTCTTTTCTTTTACAGCTTTTATCAGAAATTTGCATATTTATATCACCAGCATACTTTTGGAATACTTTTGATTTAAGTCACTATAAGTTTTGAGAATCGCTGGAAATCGTCACTTTATTTGGGCTTAAAACTTTCCAAAAACTACTTTTCAGGGCTCAACGGCCCTTTCTCAGTTATCCCCTACTTCCAACAATCTAAATTTTTAAACTTTATTTTCTTGGCCCGATTTCAGCTCTTTCAGTGTACCTGAGCCCTTTAAGGCCAGTCCACCCCCAAATGCAGCCATTTTCAATCCTTAGGCAGGTACTGTAACACCATGACCACCCCATGCAGGCCCCTCTCCCACAAGCTGCAATCAGGGACATTCGTGAGATCCCCAGCCCCCTCAGAGGTTACACCAACATCATGGCAGCCCCCCCCCCCCCCCCCCCCCAGTGCAACCAGCAGTCACCTCTCAGGACTCCTGACCCCTCGGGAACATTCAGCCTTTCCTTTTTAAAAATAAAATACTGCCCCGATCACCCTGATTACCCTCATACAAGGCCATCTATCCTCCTAGAGCTCCCCCCCCCCCCCATTGGAAGAGAGCTCCGACTATAGCAGCCTTCACAGCTTGGGAAACCCAAGGACAAGGGAAAACCCTGATCCAGACAACTACCATTTTCCCTCTGTTCTGGCTCTAAAAAGGTGCTCTTCTACTTCCCTGGAGCCATGGGGGGAAAAAAGCTTCTTCTTTTTTTTTCAAGCCCTTGGACGGTGTAAAAACCACTCAATACTGGTGACTGAGCCAGAGCTCCTGCCACTAACTCCAACAACCTTGGCTGTATATCCGACCAGCACCCATCAGGTCCCACATACATTGGGTAACTACCACCACAGGGGCCTCATCTCTAGCCAACGTCTATGTGACATCCCCCACGGAGTCCTCGCCACCACAGCATAAGGATCTAAAAGAGTCATCCACTTGGCACACTGGCCACTGATCACCGGCATTGAGCAGGACACATCGACACTGGTTAGTCCGGTAAGAAGAGGGAGAGGTTACCCTATGCACAGCAAGACCGTAACACACCTCAGTAACATGCAGAGTAAAATCTTAGGAGCCTCCTAAGCAAACCCTGTCTAATAGGAACCCTGATCAACAGAAAGATTCACAGTTACAACCTCCTTTGTATCCTCCTAGCACTACAACTGCTCCTACAATACATAGGGGTAGGCCAAACCAGGTCAAACACATTGATGCTCTTTCTATTAACTCCAATCCAGCACAGAATCCTATGGAACACTCTTACAAACATCCAACCCATAAATAACATACTCTAATACAAATAAAACCCACCCACCACACACAAAACACACATACCAACCTCCTCCTGCTGGACACTTCCATCACATGCACACTCATTAATGCTAGATCAGTCAGAAAAAAACAATACTATCATGGACTACCTACAGACCCATCAGACAGATATACTACTGTATGCATCATGGAAACATGGCTCAATGATACTGACCAGGTCATCCTTAACCAAATCACCCCACTCACATACTCTGCCTTCAACTGTCACAGAACACACAAGAGAAGAGGAGGAGTGCTAATACTAGCAAGATGCCAGTTTAAATTCAAGACCCTTGTATCAAGCAACACAGCAGACTCCAACATAATCACCATCTCCAGCAACTATGTTAATAAATGCCTCACTTACAGAGCCCCAAATGCCAAGTCCAAGGAACTCTCCACATTACTTGAGATAGTATGTGCTCACAACTCACCACGTAAACCTTTCATAGCCTTGGGAGTCTTCAACCTCAATGTGACACCTAACAAAGAGGCAAGACCATTCCTGAAAGCAATGGGATCGCTACAATACAACCATCTAATTAACACCTCCCACTCACAGACTAGGTACAACCCCTAACCTCATCTTTATCCCTAAAGTGCTGTTTGAACCCAACCACATAACACCCCCATCAATTACCCCACCTTCATGGCCAGACCACCACCTAATAACATTCACTATGTGGATCGCAAAAACTTTCAATAATAAACACCACCAACACAAAGACAGAAGGTTCAAGAGCTTTAACAAAGAAAATTTCCTGCAAGAAATAACTCCAAAACTACATCAAAACATAGATGACCTCAACTTCACTACTGAAAACTGGAACCACAACATATCCACCACAGCACCAGTACCAAGTAGAAGACATATATCTACACAGAAAGTAAAAAACACACCATGGTACTCCAATGAAATCAGAGAAGCAAAGAGAATCCTATGCAAACTCGAGAGGAAATGAAGACAGAACAATATCCAAGATGCCCTACAATAATACAAAACCAAACAACAAGAATACAATGACTTGATCAACAGATGCAAGCAAGAATTTCACACCAATCAGCAAATAAACCCAGAGAATGTTTTGATATAGTATGAACAATCACTAGAGAGCCCATCTCAACGAAATGACACTGAAATACATCCACAAAAAATAGCAAACCACCTAATGGAGAAACACTTGAAATTGAATCAGAACATCCCCACCCCCTCATAACCAAGAAGACTGTGATAAGGAAGCTTATCATAGCTCAGGTAGGAGCTATAGAAAAGATGATATGACTCTGAACAAGCAACCTGTCAGTTCTGGTAGAATTGAGAAAACAGAGTTTTCACATAAAAGACTACCAGTCCCAGAATGCACCAGCTTTCCAGCAGCCATGAGAGGGGCTGAAGTGAGAGAATGTGTGTGCAATCAAGAGAGCTATGAGGTAATCCCTAAGCACTCATCTCAAAGGGCAGGGCTTGATTCAACACAGCTGCGCTGTGTTAGGGAGCAGCACACATTAGGAAAGAATAAGAATAGAGATTATTTTTCAGGAAACAGTTTCAGCAACAGTTTCAAGAACAGCTTCAGGAAGAGATACAGAGGGGAGAGCTTCAGCAACGGCTACAAGCACCAGTATCACCTGGAGAAACAGAAGCCAAGCCAAGCAGATAGAGAGAGAAGGAAACTCTCTGGAAGGAAGAGAAGAAAGGCCATTGGAAGGTCTGGGAGATTCCAAGGCAGTACTCATACTGGGAGGTATTCCAAAGGCCAGCAGAGTCCATTGGACTGGATTCAGCCAGAGGAATGGAGTGGCAGAGATAGGAATCACCAGTGGCTACCTGGAAGAGAGAAGACTGCATGTGGAAGGGACTTTCAGACCAAGGCCAGAAGGTATGTGAGAGAAGATCCAGTGTCCAGGGATCAAGATTGGAAGGCTGGACATCAGAATTGGATTACATATTGGCCAGGCTATACAGAGAGGAATAATGATAGCAGGAGAGGCTCAGGTATGAACACTGATCCAGACCCTATCTATAATAGAGAATGGCAGCAAGGGAATAAGCATTCTCATGATAGTGCCTTAATGAAAGACTCATCTGTGCCAATGTATGATATTGACCCTATGATTGTTGATGCAGGGGGAAATACAGCAGATGAAACTATTTACATGGACTGTTCTTTATCTAAATGCTATTGCTAGTTTTCTCTGAGCAAACACATCAGCCATCACAAAGAAACCTAACTTTGTTCTTTATTTCCACTGCAAACAGCTCTTAAAGCAGGATTTGGGCTCACACAGTAGCAGCCAGCCAGCTAAAGGCTTTCAGCTGGTCCATTGATAGTAATTAGGGCTGCACCTGATTGTGTGTGTGAGCAAGGGAGAATCACTGCTGAGATCGGCGTGGAAAATAAGCAGAAGTTAACCTAACCAGCAAAGTTTATTCTTTACTTTGTGCCTTTGTATTTGGTAATTATTTGCTAAGAAAACATTAGCTAATTGCCTGACAAGCTGAAGGTTGTTTTCTGGTTTACTTTGTGACTTTTTGTTATCCATTTTAAACACTGCAAGCAAGTAACCTCATTTATAGTGCTATCAAGCATACATGTGCTGGGTAAATTAAACCCCATCAATAAAAGAAGTATTTTATTGATCTTACCACTTGGTTTCACAACTCAAATTATTGTCATCAGCTGTGTTTGGGAGTGAATGAACTACAATACCCACAATACCTTGCAAGAATCATATGAATATATGCATCATCAAGATTGTGTAAGTTCTCACCCTAGGCAGCCGTCTGACAAATGGCGTAGTTTTTTCGGATTGCTCTTGCACCAAGAGGATTTACTTGTTGTGGATTACAAATAAAGGTCAAGTTTAAAGCTGTAAGAAGATTTCTTTCCCTCATCTGCACTTTGGAAGAAAAGTGGTTGTTCCAGGAAGCTGTCCCAGATGAAAAGACCCTGTGAAAAGCTGGATTCATCACTGAGACAAGGTAATATGTACCTCGGCATGTCTAGTGGTGGATGTGTGTAAGCACAGGGGGTAATTGAAAAAAAGTTGAAAAAAACAAAACAAAAAAAAAACCACACCTGGTTGGAAGGTGCTGCTCTTTGGTTTTTTTTTTTCTTTTCTTGCAGGGGTCAAGATGGATCCGACGGAGATGGCTCAGTGGATGGCAGCCCAAATCAGCAAGCAGCAGGAGCTATCACAGCAGGCCCAGGACACTGCTATGAAGGCCTTAATGGAACAGCAGAAACCAGTGCTTGATCTGGTGCAAGCTCTAGTTCAGCTGCAGAGCCAAAGTGGAACAGATGCAAGACCAGCAGTTAGTACTGGTACACCACATGTGGACACTGTGGGACTCAATCAAGGGATTGGGGCATTTAATTTTGGGAAATTAACTCCAGAAGATAATGTTGATGATTTTCTAGAGTCTTTTGAAAGAGTGGCACAGGCTTTAGCATGGCCAGAGACCCAGTGGGCAGTAAGGCTGGCAGCCTCATTAACTGGTGAGGCACTAGCAGCTTACAGAGCAATGCCAGCAGCCCAGGCTTTGATTTATAAGGATGTAAAGGCAGCTATTAGAGATCGCCTAGGGTTGTCAATTTCAGAGTATAGGCGAATGTTTAGAGCTGTTACATTGAAAGTGGGTGAGACACCCAGGGCTCTGAGTCAGAGAATCAGAAGTTTAGCTGTAAAATGGTTGGAGCCTGAGCAAAAGACAGTAGAAATGTTATTAGATATTATAATGCTGGAACAATTTATGCTTGGGGTACCTAAAGATTTGAATGTTTTTCTTATACAGCAAAATTGCCAAAATCTTGGAGAGGCAACCATGCTAGCAGAGAGATTCTTGGAAGCCATGCAGGCTTGCCATAGAATGGGTGGCCCTCTAAAGAGGGATGCTGAGGCTAGATGTGCTGTATTAGAAAAGAGAATAATTAAGAATGTTTCTGAAAATGAATGTACTGTATCAAACCAGATGACACAGTGGAATAGAAAGAAATGTTTCAAGTGTGGAAAAGTGGGACACTTAGAGAAGAGATGCCAGACACACACTAGTTTAATGGGTCTGGATTTAAAACAGCCCAAGGAAGGATTTCTTTTGATGGTTGATGTGCAAGGAATTACCACAAATGCATTATTAGACTCTGGGGCAGACCAGAGTATGATGTCAAAAAGGCTTTGGAAGAGGATAGAGGCCCAAGAAAGATTTGTGCCTAGAACCCCTGAAAGCCAAGTTCACATCAGATGCATTCATGGTGCTGCATCATCATATCCCACCTATAGGCTAAAGGTTAAGTGCCTAGGGAAACAAGAGGAAGTCCTATTAGCAGTGGTGCCTAGGCTACCCTTTGATTTGGTTCTAGGAAGAGACTGGCCAAGATTTAAGCAGGGTCTAGTGGAAGGACTAGGAAAAAAGGAGGGAGAAGGTTTAATGGTAGTAGCTCCCGGGCCTTTATTTGGAAGTCCTCAGACCACAGCTAAAAAGATGGTTAAGCGTCCAGAAGACCAAGCTACCCCAAAGCAGATATTCGTCCTAAAGTACCATAAGGTCTCTGAGAAGGCCCAAGCTCCTAGGCGGGCAACCCCTCAGTCTGCTGGGTTTGACCTGTGCAGCATAGAAAATGTGATTGTACCTAGCCAAGGGAGAGCACTGGTTGACACCGGTCTCCAAGTGGAAATACCAATTGGATGTTATGGGAGAGTAGCCCCAAGGTCCGGATTAGCCCTTAAATATTTCATCGATGTGGGTGCGGGAGTAATTGATCCCGATTACAGGGGCAATATTAAAGTTCTGTTGTTTAACTTTGGACAGAATGAGTATCATGTGAAGACAGGAGACAAAATTGCCCAATTGATTTGTGAGAGGCTGGGTTTTCCACCTGTGGAGGAGGTCACATCCCTAGAGAATTCTGAACGTGGAGCCAAAGGCTTTGGTTCTACTGATATCAAAGGGGTTAAAGCTTAGCTGCCACCTGTGCCCGAGAGAGGGAGGTGAGTGAAGAGGAAGATTTGGGACCCCAGGTATCTGATTGTAAAGAAAAATCAGAGCCCCAAATAGGTGAGGACCTGACAATGGTACAACAGGAAGAAATTAGGAAGTTGCTTAAGGAATTCCCAGATGTGTTGACACCCATACCTGGGGAGACCCATTTGGTGGCCCATGAAATAATAACTCCACCTGGGAAATTGGTTCGTCAAAGGCCATACCGCTTGCCTGAAGCCAAAAGACAGGAGGTAGTGGCACAAGTCCAGGAGATGTTGGACATGGGGGTAATAGAGGAGTCAAAGAGTCCCTGGAATAGCCCCATAGTCCTGGTGCCGAAGCCTGATGGATCCTTAAGATTTTGTATTGACTTCCGGCAGGTAAACGCCATATCAGTTTTTGATGCATATCCAATGCCAAGAATTGAGGAGCTGCTAGACCAGCTGGGACAGGCTCAATACTTAACCACCCTTGATATGACAAAAGGATATTGGCAAATCCCGCTCACCAGGGAGTCGAAGCCGAAAACTGCGTTCAGCACCCCCGTTGGCTTTTTCCAGTTCAAGAGGATGCCTTTCGGACTGCATGGAGCAGCGGCTACCTGCCAAAGGTTAGTGGATCAGGTACTTCGACCCCACCAAAGTTATGCTTTTGCATACATGGATGATGTCATAATCCATAGTAACACCTGGGCGGAGCATTTGAAGAGGATCAGGGCAGTCTTGTGCTCTATGAAGCAAGCGGGAATCACTTTAAACCCGAAGAAGTGTGCCTTTGCAAATAGGGAGGTAAAATACCTAGGCCACCTAGTGGGAAGAGGAAAAATTAAACCTCTATTAAGCAAAATAGATAGCATCAGGAATTTTCCTCCTCCAACAACCAAGAAACAACTAAGAAGTTTCTTAGGACTTATTGGATACTACCGCCGGTTTATACCGCAATTCGCAGAGAAAAGTGCCATTTTCACGGATATGCTGCGAAAGAATTGTCCAAACCAGATAAAGTGGACACCAGAAGCTGAAAAAGCGTTTTCAGTATTAAAAGAAAAATTGTGTACAGGACCGGTACTGAAAGGAGTAGACTTCAAGAAACCCTTTCTGGTTCAAACCGATGCATCAGATGTAGGGCTAGGAGCAGTCCTGTCCCAGTGCCATGATGGGGAGGAGCATCCTGTGATGTACCTGAGCAGGAAGTTGTCACTGGCTGAACAAAAGTATTCCACGATAGAAAAAGAGTGTTTGGCTATCAAGTGGTCAGTGGAGGCGTTAAGGTTTTACCTTACAGGGAGAAAGTTCCAGTTGGTCACGGACCATGCCCCACTTAAGTGGTTGCAGCAAATGAAGAACCACAATGCCAGGTTGACACGCTGGTACATGGCCTTACAGGCGTTTGATTTTCAGGTTGAACATCGTGCCGGGAAGTTACACAAGAATGCGGATGCACTTTCCCGTATTACGGACTGTAGAGAAGAAGTTTCACCAGTAAAACCAGTCCGTAATAACTTAAGCAGGGGGGTATGTGATAAGGAAGCTTATCATAGCTCAGGTAGGAGCTATAGAAAAGATGATGTGACTCTGAACAAGCAACCTGTCAGTTCTGGTAGAATTGAGAAAACAGAGTTTTCACATAAAAGACTACCAGTCCCAGAATGCACCAGCTTTCCAGCAGCCATGAGAGGGGCTGAAGTGAGAGAATGTGTGTGCAATCAAGAGAGCTATGAGGTAATCCCTAAGCACTCATCTCAAAGGGCAGGGCTTGATTCAACACAGCTGCGCTGTGTTAGGGAGCAGCACACATTAGGAAAGAATAAGAATAGAGATTATTCTTCAGGAAACAGTTTC
This sequence comes from Ichthyophis bannanicus, assembly GCA_033557465.1. Classification (NCBI taxonomy): domain Eukaryota; kingdom Metazoa; phylum Chordata; class Amphibia; order Gymnophiona; family Ichthyophiidae; genus Ichthyophis; species Ichthyophis bannanicus. The sequence goes on from CM066033.1 coordinate 418,619,800, forward strand.
AGCAACAGTTTCAAGAACAGCTTCAGGAAGAGATACAGAGGGGAGAGCTTCAGCAACGGCTACAAGCACCAGTATCACCTGGAGAAACAGAAGCCAAGCCAAGCAGATAGAGAGAGAAGGAAACTCTCTGGAAGGAAGAGAAGAAAGGCCATTGGAAGGTCTGGGAGATTCCAAGGCAGTACTCATACTGGGAGGTATTCCAAAGGCCAGCAGAGTCCATTGGACTGGATTCAGCCAGAGGAATGGAGTGGCAGAGATAGGAATCACCAGTGGCTACCTGGAAGAGAGAAGACTGCATGTGGAAGGGACTTTCAGACCAAGGCCAGAAGGTATGTGAGAGAAGATCCAGTGTCCAGGGATCAAGATTGGAAGGCTGGACATCAGAATTGGATTACATATTGGCCAGGCTATACAGAGAGGAATAATGATAGCAGGAGAGGCTCAGGTATGAACACTGATCCAGACCCTATCTATAATAGAGAATGGCAGCAAGGGAATAAGCATTCTCATGATAGTGCCTTAATGAAAGACTCATCTGTGCCAATGTATGATATTGACCCTATGATTGTTGATGCAGGGGGAAATACAGCAGATGAAACTATTTACATGGACTGTTCTTTATCTAAATGCTATTGCTAGTTTTCTCTGAGCAAACACATCAGCCATCACAAAGAAACCTAACTTTGTTCTTTATTTCCACTGCAAACAGCTCTTAAAGCAGGATTTGGGCTCACACAGTAGCAGCCAGCCAGCTAAAGGCTTTCAGCTGGTCCATTGATAGTAATTAGGGCTGCACCTGATTGTGTGTGTGAGCAAGGGAGAATCACTGCTGAGATCGGCGTGGAAAATAAGCAGAAGTTAACCTAACCAGCAAAGTTTATTCTTTACTTTGTGCCTTTGTATTTGGTAATTATTTGCTAAGAAAACATTAGCTAATTGCCTGACAAGCTGAAGGTTGTTTTCTGGTTTACTTTGTGACTTTTTGTTATCCATTTTAAACACTGCAAGCAAGTAACCTCATTTATAGTGCTATCAAGCATACATGTGCTGGGTAAATTAAACCCCATCAATAAAAGAAGTATTTTATTGATCTTACCACTTGGTTTCACAACTCAAATTATTGTCATCAGCTGTGTTTGGGAGTGAATGAACTACAATACCCACAATACCTTGCAAGAATCATATGAATATATGCATCGTCAAGATTGTGTAAGTTCTCACCCTAGGCAGCCGTCTGACAAGACACAAGACCCAGCCTTCACCAAAACTTGGGGTGAATTTAGCATACCATTCTGTCAACAAATAGAGCATATAATATCCTCACTTAACACTACCACCTTTCCGTCCGACCCTTGTCCTGTAACATGGATAAAATCAGCCAAGGAACAGTTCAGACACTCCATACACAAAATAGCAACAGCATCTCTCACCCAAGGCTAAATGCCATCATCTCTCAAACAAGCAACCATATGGCCAATCTTCAAAAACACACCACTCATAAAAAAATGCTAACATAGCATACCGCCCAATTTCCAGCCTTCGATTCATTGCAAAAATTTATAGAAAAAAAAAGGTTCAGAATCAATTACAAGACCACATAGACCAACTTGCTTCACTGGATTCCCACCAACATGGGTTCCAACCAAACCATAATGTTGAAACTCTGCTTACTTCGCTCTTTGACACCATCATCAGGGGCATAGATAACATCAAAACTGGAATCCTCCTCATATTTATGGACATATTTATGGACCGGAAGGTCAGTGGTTCAAATCCCACTAGAGGACAGCAACCTCGGGCCAGAAGGACTGGGGTTTCTAGTCCCACAGGTGCTCCTTGTGGTCTTGGGCAAGTCACTTAACCCTCCATTGCCCATGTTCCCTGTAAAATAGTTATCTCCAAGTTATAATACCCTGTTCAATGTCATTTCAGTTTGTTCAATGTAAACCGCACTGATGCAGAATAGCGCGGTATATAAGAGAATGTAAATAAATAAATAAATATCATCTGCATAACATATCATAACATCATATCCCACACTGTCATTCTGTGATGGCTTCAAGAAATTGGCCTTCACAACACCACATTAAAGTGGTTTCAATTGTACTTAAGTAACAGACTACAACAAGTCAAATGCAAAATGCAAATATGCCAGGGCATACCACAAGGATCTTCGATCGCCTCACTGCTCTTCAACCTCTACATACAGCCCATCTGCAACATCATCAAAAAACACAAAATGCGGTATCAATTATATGCCGACGATATCATGGTATTCACCATAATCAACCTACACAATCCAGACCTCAGCCATAACCAAATATATGGAAGATATGATCATCTGGCTCAGCAACAACAACCTAACAGTAAACTACAGCAAGACAGAAGCAATCTACATCACAAGAGACATCTCATTCAACCCCCCACAATCAATCAACATAATACACAGGACTATAACAGTACGAAATGGGGAGATAAGACATTTTTCAGATATGTTAGTGAAAAGAGGAGGGGCAAAAGTGGTATTATCAGACTCAAGGTTGAAGGGGAGGAATATCTAGAAGCTGATGAAGATAAAGTGGAATTGCTTAACAAATATTTCTGATCTCTGTTCACAGATGAAGAACCAGGAGCAGGACCTTAGAAAATACCCAGAAATAGAAACAGAAGCAAGGGTCATCTTGAACGATTTTCAGAAGACTGTGTTCATGAAGAACTAGCTAAACTAAAAGTAGACAAATCGATGGGACCAGATGGGATACACCCAAGAATACTGAGGGAATTTGGAGATGTTCTAGCATCTCAACAGACTGACCTTTTCAATGCCTCTTTGGAGTTAGGAGTGGTGTCAAAGGACTGGAGAGAGGCAAGTGTGGTCCCTTTTACACAAAAGTGGAAGTAGGGATGTGGTTGAAAACTACAGGCTGGTTAGTCTAACCTCTGTGGTGAGTAAATTATTGGAAATGCTGCTGAGAGAGAAAATAGTGAGGTTTCTGGAGTCCAAGAGATTACTGGATCCAAGGCAGCATAGATTCACCAGAGGCAGGTCTTGTCGGACAAATCTGATTGATTTCTTTGACAGGGTGATCAGGGAGTTGACCCAGACAGAGCCCTAGATGTTGTATATTTAGATTTCAGTAAAGACTTTGACACCATTGCACACAGGCAACTTATAAACAAACTGAGCAACCTAGGGATGGACCCTAAAGTTACTGCTTGGGTTAGAAATTGGTTGAGTGGGAGGCAGAAAAGGGTACAGGTAAATGAAGCTCACTGAGGAGAAGGAGGTTACCCATGCTGTGCCCCAGGGATCTGTCCTTGGTCTGACTTTTTAACATCTTTGTTAGTAATATTGCAGAAGGGCTTTCGGGTAAGGGTTGTTCTTTGTGGATGATACCAAAATCTGCAATAGAGTAGATACCCAGGAAGGTGTAGATAACATGAGGAGGGATCTAGCTAAGCTTGAAGATTGGTTCAGAATTTGGCAGCTGAGATTTAATGTTAAAAAATGGAAGCTCATATATTTGGGCTGCAGCAATCCAAGGGAGCAATATGGTATAGGGAGTGAAGTACTTTTGTCCACAAAAGAAGAGCAGGACCTAGGTATGATTGTGTCTGATGATCTTAAAGTAGCTATACAGGTAGAAAAGGTGATGGCAGAAGCTAGAAGGATGCTTGAGTGCATAGGGAGAGAAATGGCCAGCAGAAAAAAGGAGATGACAATGCCTCTATATAAGTCTTTGGTGCGACCTCATTTGGAGTATTGTGTGCAGTTCTGGAGACCACACCTTCAAAAGGATATAAACAAGTTGGAGTCAGTGCTGAGGGCTGCTACTAAAATGGTTAGTGGTCTTCATTATAAAGCATATGAGGACAGACTTAAGGAGTTTAATATGTATATTTTAGAGAAAAGGCAAGATAGAGGTGATATGATTGAGATGTTTAAATACCTCCATGGCATAAATGCACAGGAGGAGAACCTCTTTTGATTGAAAGCAAGCTCTGCTACGAGGGCACATAGGATGAGGGTGAAAGGGGATAGACTCAGGAGTAATATATCAAAATATTTCTTTATGGAAAGAGTGGTAGATGCGTGGAATAGTCTCCCAGTGGAGGTGGTAGAGATGAGGACAGTATCTGAATTCAAAAAAGCATAGGACAAATACAGAGGATCTCTAAAGGAAAAAAGGGGGCCTTTGTAGTGGTTGATATTGCCATGTGGTCTTTTTCTGCCGTCATGTTTCTATGTTTCTATGAAACAGTCAGATATCTAGGAGTCACCTTGGACCAAAACCTAAACCTACAGTCTCACATAAACAAGACTACCACAAACACCTAGCACAGAATGAAAACATTAGGAAACTAAGACCAATCTTAAGCCAGGACCAATTTCACACAGTACGTCAAGCTGTCATCACACCTATACTAGACTACTGCAACTCGCTATACCAGGGACTCTCAAACATACAATGTATATACTCCCGCCAATTCACCCAAAACATGGCAGCATTTATCATTACCGGAACATCCAAACATGACCACATCACTTCCATACTCTACTAAGTTCACTGGCTCCCAATACACTCTTGCACCAGGTTCAAGACGACACGAAACATCTTCAAAATCATACATCACTCCTCAGCAACCATCCTACAAGACCTAATTATAAAAGACTCAAGCACATGCCCCAGGCGAAACACCATCAAAAAACATGATGAACATGCCTACCATTTATCAGAAATCTAAACCTCTATGTCTAGAAGAGCGCTCTCCCTCTCTGCACCAGCCTTATGGAACTCCCTCCTGGAAGATATACGAACCACAGTAGACACTAAGGACTTCCGAAAAAAAACTGAAAACACTACTCTATACAAAACACTTTGGAAATGTCACTTAACCCCTGCAAATGCAACATTCAGGGCTCCCCTATTCCCAGCCTACCATGTTTCAGCCACAAACCAGTACAGGACGAAAGCTGTAGATAACCTAAAACATGTAAATTTGCCCCACATGCCAACTGCCCCCTCCCCCTACTGTATCTTTTTGTTTCAATGTTCTAAGTTCCAGTTACAATGTATACTCTTGCTTAATTGCAGTAAGTTAAGTTATAATGTATTTACTCTCTTTTTAATGTACTCAGTTTGTTACAATGTACTGTAAACCACTTTGACTGAAGAATAAAACTGATAAAATACAATAAATAAATTTCTATTATTTCAATTTTAACATGCCGCTGATCCAGCAGCTTCTTGCAACTCCTTGAAACCCATGAATCACTAGGTTTTTTTTAAGGGGGGGGGGGGGTAGTTGTTAAAAACCTATGACTCTCTCTCTCTCCACCACACAGACTTCCCCAGGTAATCTTTCTTATTTAATTATTTTTTTATTCCATCTGGTTACAATAGCAGGACTTTAACACTGACTCTTTGTGCTGGAATGCAATATTCAAATTACCCAGTGTGCAAAAAGTCGGCATTAAACTGGGAGATCAAGCCAAGCACATGCGTACAGAAGTCAGCACAAGTTTGGCATGCTGTCCTGGAGAAACCCCTCACTTGGTTTGCAGCTTGTCGTGCTGTGAGTGCTTGTGTGCATCAGTGATGCTGAGAGCTAAACTATCGGTAGTTTAACTACAGGCAGGGTCTCCCAAGATGGACAGGTCTCAGCTGAGGTGCCAGACCAAGACAAACCACCCATCTAGGCAGCAGCAGAATGGGATAGTGTTGACGGAGGAGGATCACATTTCTGTGACAACAGCAACAACACCAAACTTAAACTGCACGGAAGAAAGGCCTGGCAATCTACTTCTGTATCTTGCCATGAAAACCCAATGGATAGTTACAACAAAACAAATTGTGCTATAGTGCTGGAAGATGAGACCCCCAGGTCAGAAGGCACTCAACTAGCTACTGGGGAAGAGCTGAAGACTTCTCAGAGTAAAGCCAGCATTTATGATGTGGTTGGATCAAAGCCCTCGGGACGTCTGACTGCTGATGTAGCTGCGCATGAAATGAGAGTCAGTAACTGTAAAGATGTTTTACGTATTGGAACATGGAACGTACGAAGCATGAACCAAGGGAAGTTGGAGGTGGTCAAGAATGAAATAGAACGTGTACAACTTGATCTGTTGGGTGTCAGCGAACTGAAATGGACTGGCATCGGGCACTTTGCATCTGATGATCACATGGTCTACTATGCTGGAAATGAAAGACAAAGAAGAAATGGTGTTGCATTTATAATAAAGAAAAAACTTGCAAGAACTGTAATAAAATACAATGCAGTCAGCGAACGCTTAATCTCTATTCATTTACGAGGAATGTCCATCAACACAACTATAATTCAAGTATATGCCCCAACAACAGCTGCAGAAGAGAATGAAATTGAAGAGTTCTATGAACAAGTACAAGCTGAAATTGACAGAACGTGCAAACAGGATATCCTGATAGTCATGGGTGACTGGAATGCAAAAGTTGGCAACAAAGAAGAAGACAAACTAGTTGGAAAATATGGACTTCGCAACAGAAATGAAGCTGGAGAAAGACTGATAGTATTCTGCAAGACCAATGATCTATTCATCTCAAACACCTTCTTCCATCAACACAAGCAGCGACTATACAATGGATTGTATAAAAATCAAATTGACTACATCTGTGGAAGTCAACGATGGAAAAGTTCTATAACATCAAAAAAGACAAAACCTGGAGCTGACTGTGGTACAGATCATCAACTACTAGTATGCAAACTCAAGCTAAAGTTCAAAAAGAGCAAACCACTCATGAATGCAGCAAAATATGACCTTGAGAATATACCACTGGAATTTAAAGACTGCCTGCAAAATCGATTTGCTGCTTTAAATACAAATGACAGAGCTCCAGAAGAGTTATGGAATGACATCAAGAAGGTTGTGTTGGAAGAAAGCAAGAAGTCTCTACAAAAGGTGAAAAAGCAAAAACGGCCAAAATGGATGACGGAAGAAACTCTGAAAATTGCCCAGAAATGCAGAGAAGCTAAAGCCAGAGGAGAAAGAAAGACAATAACAGAACTTAACAGAGATTTCCAACGTGTAGCAAGACAGGACAAGGAAAAGTACTACAATGACGCATGCAAGGAAATAGAAGCAGAAACTATTAGAGGAAGAATAATATCGGCTTTCCTAAAGCTACGAGAGTTAAAGAAAAAGTTCCAGCCTCGAATTGGAATGTTACAAGATGCTCAAGGTTCTGTGTTGAATGATGCTGAGAAGATCAAGAAAAGGTGGAAGGAATATAAAGAATTTTTATATGATAAAGATCAAGTGGACCAACAGCCGTTTCAACCTGTACCTTATGATCAGGAACCATTGGTGATGAAAGAAGAAGTTAAAGCAGCATTGAAAACCTTATCAAAGAACAAAGTGAAGATGATCTGAAACATTTGCTTGTCACAATCAAAGAACATAGTCTCAAAATGGGCCTGCACCTTAATGTAAAGAAGACAAAGATTATGACAACTGGCATAATGAACAGGTTCATCACTGAAGGAGAAGAAATTGAAATTGTGAACTTTAACCTACTTGGATCAACTATCAATGAAGAAGCAACAAGCAGCCAAGAAATCAGGTGATGCATTGCTCTTGGCAGAATGGCTATGAAAGACCTAGATAAGATCCTCAAGAGCAGAGATATCTCTCTCCATACAAAGATTTGACTTCTTCAAGCCATGGTATTTTCAATAACATCATATGGATGTGAAAGCTGGACAGTGAAAAAGATAGCAAGAAAATTGATGCCTTTGAATTATGGTGCTGGCAATGAATACTGTGTATACCATGGACTGCCCGAAGAACAAACCAGTCGGTACTAGAGGAGATCAAACCTAAGCTTTCTTTAGAAGCTCAGATGACAAGACTTCGACTTTCCTACTTTGGACACATCATGCGAAGAGAGAGATCATTAGAGAAAGACATCATGCTTGGCAAGATAGAAGGTCAGCGCAAAAGAGGAAGGCCAGCAATGAGATGGATCGATACAATAAAAGCAGCTACGGGTACCAGTCTGTCAACAATGAGCCACCTGACTCAAGACTGAACACAATTTAGGATAGCTATCCAGAGGGTTGCCATGAGTCGACTCCGACTTGACGGCACTTAACAACAACAACAACAACCTGGAGAAACAGGGTCATCTGAGGGGAAGTTTGATGCTTCCACTCAGATGACCTAGGCATCGTGGAAAGCCTGTAATGGCATCAGAATACTGCCCCCAACACCAACCCCCCCCCCCGACAGAAAACAAATCCCTGAGGGCGCCACCCACCTGATAAAAAAAAAATCTCTGGTAGCCCAGCGGCACCGATTCTCCCCCCCCCCCCCCAACCACTCACTAAAAAAAAAATCCATGGTGGCACAGTGGCTCTGATCCCCCCACTCCCACCTACTTTTCCACTCAGTAAAAAAAAAAAAAACCTCTGCTGTCCCAGCGGGTTTGATTTGATACCACTCGCCCAATAACAAAAAGACCTGGCAGCCCCTGAACCCTCTCCCAGTACCTTTTATTTGGAATGGGAGCATTACTCATATACTTCTGCTCCTGCACTGCCATCCTGAAAAATGGTGGCGACTGTTCCCTCGTGCTGCATCCTGGCAGTCTGCCCCCACCCGGTGCATCCCAGAATGCACTGCATGGGGCCAAGAACCGCCATTTTTCAAGATGGTGGTGCAGGAGCAGAAGTACATGGGCAACGGTTTCGCTCCTGATTAAATGTACCAAGAGGGGGGTGGGGGTTTTGGCAACTGCCAAACCACAAGGCCTTTTTGTTATTGGGTGTGTGGGATCGGGGATGCTGGGCCACCAGGAATTTTTTTTATTGGGTGGGTGGATTGGGGCTGCTGTGCCACCAGGGATTTTTTTTATTGGGCAGGCAGGGATTGGGGCTGTCAGGGATTTGTTTTTTGTTGGAGGGGGTTTGATGCTGGGTGCACTGGCCCCCTGACAGTATTCTAATGGCATCAGGGGCTTTTCCCAATGCCTGTATCATCTGAAGTCAAGTGTCAAACTTCACCTTAGATGAATCTTTGGCTCTTGGTTGGATCTTTACGCTTGCGCAAAGCTGGTGTGAAGATCCAGTGTTAAAAAAAACAGTGTAAAAAACTGCACAGTTTCCGCTCAGTTTTTTTTTTTACAATGGGCACAATTACTTATGCAGCTATTTGCATGTGATTTCCATGCCAAGTATGCTGAAGTTTAGTGCAGTTGATTCTTTTGGCATTTTTCCAGCGCCAGCTTGCTTTCTGTATCGGAGAGCAAGCCTAGAGTGGGACAGTGACAGAAAATGCCGCATTAAGCTTTTCTGCATTGGCCCGACGGTTTTAAAGTCAGTTCACTGAACTCTCCCTATACGATCTCTCAGCTGTAAGACTTCTGTGCTTAAAGATAGTTTAACGTTGCAATTTATTTAATTTTATGGGAGCAGTTGTAGTCAAAACTTTTTCTTAAAGATGATTTTAATGTTTTTTATATCTCTCATGATTGATTGGTTGATTTAGCTATGCTTATATTTCGCAAATCTGACTGTCTAAGTGGTTTACATGAAACAATAAAGGCCAAAAGTGGCATTACATGATACTGTAAACTTTGGAATAAGATGTTGGTAACATAAGATTATAAATGAGTAATGCAGAAATTAATGTACAATGTTAGAAGTAAAACAGTGGACCAAACAATTTCCAGAGGGGTTAAATTCTTGGGAATATTTACAGTTTGTGGGGTTATGTTTCATCTTTTGGGAAATGTTCCAGGTATAGGTACGTTTTTAGTTCCTTTCTGAATTCCAGTAGATCATTGCGGCACGGAGGCTATCTGGGAGCAAGTTCCATATGGCCAGGGCAAACAGGGAAAATGTTCTCCTTGATTCCATAGAGCTGATTTTGGCATTCATTGTTGGGGCATGAAGTATGTTAAGGGAATTTGTTCTTCTGCACCTGATGTCAGGTGTTTTCTGGATCAGTGATTGTAGGTAGGTGGTGGACAAGCCGTGAGAGACTTTGAAAGTTGTGAGAATGGATTTAAGTTTGATTTGTGCATTCATGGGTAGCCAATGTAGTTGTTTGAGGAGCAGGGTGATGTGTTCTGATCTCGAGGCATTGCAGAGAAAGCGCGCTGCGGTGTTCATGGCAAGTTGGAGTGGTTGAGTCAACTATTTTGGAAAGCCCTGAAGAATGAGATTGCAGTAATCGAAGTGAGGGAAGGCGAGGCTTGTAAGACAGAACAAAAGTCGTGTGGTTTAAGGTGTATACTTTTGAGTTTGTAGTAGGTAGTTCTTGTGGTCTTGCTTATGTGGGAGGATAAAGTGAGTTGATGGTCTAGGGTGACTCCTCGGTAGCGTACTTCTGGTTTGACTTGTAGCTATTTTACATCAATGGATATGTGGGGAGGTGGAGTGAAATTGGTGTCCTTAGTGATATAAAGGACTTCAGTTTTAGGTATAGGTCCTTTCTGGGTTAGTCGTCTATGACAGGAACATGGCACTAAACTCCTTTACCATGAATGAGTAGGACACTGAAGTACTACTTACATATTTTCTTTACATGTTTAAATGGGAAGCTTCTCCATAAACTCCTTACTAACAATTTTCCATGTTTAACATGCAGCCATTCACATAGGCACTTATGCAACTTAATCCTAAGTGCTTTCCTCAAACTGCAACACATACCACACCTTCTCTGAATCTAGCTGTATCAATAACTTTAAATAGCAACTCTCAGTTTATGGTTTTAAATGGGTACGTGCAAGTTTTCATATGATTTGCAGTTCATCTCAGCATCAATTAAGTGTGCATGTTCATAAAATTTGCATGAATCGCCATTCATAAACTTTCTTTTCATTGTGTACTTCAACAGAGAGATCCACTAGAACCAATTTGGGAGGTCAAAGAGGGATCACCAGCAGTCAGCTTGTGACACTTCAGCTAATCATGCCAGAGAAACCTATCCTTGCCTGACCTCTGCAAATCCCATGGCTGATGAGGTCACAGAAGGGCTGAAACACACAACTAGCAGAAACACTACAGAACAATTTTGGCTCTGATTTTCAGAGAGTGAGGAAGGAGTGCTGATATGAGGTTCAGGATTCCATAGGAGAAATAGCAGTTTGACTACGATTGGGGTAGGAGTGGAAAGAAGAAAGCAGCTTGGCTAGTGACTAAAGGCTAAAGGCTAGGGCTACGCTCTGGAGATCATTTTAAAGAAGAAAATACACAGAAAGCTTCAAGCCTGACTTTCAAGCTTTAAGAAAGAGTATGTGGCTGGGGTTTACTTGCCTGACTTCATCACTCAAGTTGCTATTTTTTTCTGAGAGTGTTATTTTTTTTCTGCCATACTACTGTGGAGGCAGAGCCTGGCACACAACTGGGGGCTTGAAAGGTTTGGGTAAGGCAAGGAGTGCTTTTGCATTTCAATACAACTTGGAGCCAGTAGCAGAAGGAAAGATTACAGTATCAAAATCTATTTCATTGCAGAGCCAAAATAAATGTCAATAATACTTTTACAACAATCTTTTCATTAATGTCTGTGAAAACAGTTGTGGAGGTAGGAGGGTACCTTATCTAGTCCATCCCATCTTCATAGAAATATTCAGGTAAAGAATAGATAAATATAAAGTAAAATAAAAGCTACCACTGAGACATACCGTGGGAATACAGTCTCATTGGAGCATTTGCTGGGCAAACACAACCCTCCTCTCCAGCTTTTTTGAAGTGTCAGCAGGTAGGCAGTGTAGGTGCTAGCCTAGGCCAATATGAGACCATGGCCATGTTATCTGAGGCAGGGCAGATATGGAGGTGGGAGGACACCTTACTGTATCTACTCTATCCCATGTTCATTGAATAATAAAGCTAACAGATACATATAAAGTTAAATAAACCAAGAAGACATGCAGTTTCTGCATCTTAAAGCTGGAAATTCAGTCCAATTGGAGCATTTGCTGAGTAAACATATTCTCCTTCTCACTATTCCTTTGAAGAGTGTCAGCAGGATGACAGCCTAAATGGGCAGTGAAGGCCTACCTGAGGCCAGGCGTGGAACTCCAGCCATGGTATTTGAGGCTGTGCACTTGGGGTGATAGTATTCTTGGATTGCACAGGCCTGCAGAGTTCTATAAGACAGACAGACCTTAGTTCCGAGAGCTGTGAATCAAGTCCCATTGGCGCATTAGCGGGGCAAACACATCCATAACGGCATAAGAATTGCCACACTAAGTCAGACCAAAAGTCTATCAAGCCCAGTGTCCTGTTTCCAACAATGTCCAGTCCAGGCCAAAAATACCTGACATATGCAAAAGCAGCCAGTTCCCTGTGGCTTATCCCCATTAGTCTACCTTAATAACAAGTCTACCTTAATAGCGCTCTAACTTAAGTCCTCCAGAAATCTGTCGAAACCATTTTTAAAACTAGTTTAACTACCTCTTTTATTGCATCCTCTGACAATGAGTTCCAAACCTTAATTACACAGGTACACTACCAAAAAACTGCCTCCAGTTTTGCAACTGATTCCTATAGTTTTTGGGGTGCTGAATCCAGGAAAAATAGCCAAAATGTTCCATCACGTCACGTTTTCTTGCAAAATTAGATTTCTTACCCATATAAGGAATGTTCACATAATTTCTTTTTAGCCGACTGCAGTTTATTTTCTTGGCCCAAAATAGAGGTTGTAATGGTTAACTAACTAGAAACACTCCCTCATGATATTTTAGAGTGTTTTGTATTCATTTTATACATTAACAGGACAATTGGGAGGCGGGGGGCTAAATCCAGTACTCGCGCTGGCGCATGTTCTTTCCTGTTCGCCTCGCCTCATTCGCTCGCTCAAACACGTTGTTTGCAACATGAACGTTCCTGTCAAATTTCAGTTTCTTGCAAGTTCATTATTACCTTTTGTTTGCTCAGTCGTAATCTAGCTTTATTCCGAAGTGGTTCACTACAGTTGTAGTTTGCAATGCTGTGTATTTGTGATGGCTCACAGAGCCAGAGGTTGCGTCAACTCTCCGGATAGTTTTTGTTTTATTTGTGGGGAATATACCGTGAAAAAGCGGCAGAGGAACATTTCTGCATTTATTAAAAAAGTATATTTCGCCTATTTCGGTTTGAAGTTAGGCGATCAAGACAAACCGTGGGCTCCTCACAAAGTGTGCAAGACATGTGAGGAAGATCTACGCTTATGGATGAAAGGTAAAAAACAAGCATTTCGTTTCGGAATACCTATGATGTGGCGTGAACAAAGAGACCACAGCAGTGACTGCTATTTTTGCTCTTGCATTGTGAAGGGATACAACTTAAAAAATAAGAACGTAATAAGTTACCCCAACCTTCCCTCAGCAATTAGGCCTATGCCTCATAGCAACGAAGTACCTGTGCCTGAACCACCAAAATCTTTGGATCATATTTGTGTGGATGGTTCTGATCATGATGAGACTCATCAGATGTCTTTTCCCGATGAGTCCAGTACTTCCGAGTTTGAAACTGAACCAGATCCGAAACCTGAACTTTTCTCTCAAGCTGAATTGAATGATTTAGTCCAGGATTTAGGACTCCCAAAAGATGCTGCCCAACTGCTAGGTTCTCGGCTTAAACAGAAAAATCTATTGTCACCAGGAACAACTTTTTATTGGTACCGCAACCGCGAGACACAATTTTTGAAGTATTTCAGCAAAGAGGAAGATTTGGTATTTTGCAACGATATATACAGAGTGATGGAAAAGTTTAAACTCAAGTATGATCCTGCTGAATGGCGGCTGTTCATTGATTCGTCAAAAGACAGCATAAAAGGTGTTCTTCTTCATAATGGCAACACATTCGCTTCAGTTCCTATTGCTCACTCTGTTATTCTCCAAGAAAAATACGAGAATTTGGCCCTGATTCTTCAGAAGATTCGTTATGATGAGCATAAGTGGATGATTTGTGGAGACTTTAAAATTCTATCCATGCTATTAGGGCAGCAATCCGGTTTCACCAAATATCCCTGCTTCCTTTGCTTGTGGGATAGCCGGGCCCGCGACCTACACTGGGGGAAAAAAGACTGGCCAATTCGGGAGTATTTGAGACCCGGTGAGAAAAATGTTCTTCATGAGAGCTTGGTACCTCGTGATAAAATTCTATTACCACCTCTCCACATTAAGTTGGGTCTCATTAAGCAATTCATCAAGTCCCTTCCAAAAGATGGTGAGTGCTTTCGGTACCTTTGCTCAAAGTTCCCCCGACTTTCTGAAGCAAAGCTAAAGGAAGGAGTGTTTGTTGGCCCTGATATAAGGAAACTCATTTCAGATGGAGCATTCGCTGAAACGATGTCTGAGAAGGAAAAAGAAGCCTGGGATTCCTTCAAGGATGTTGTTCTCAAATTCTTGGGGAACAGGCGGGATGAGAACTATAAGGATATTGTTGCCAGGATGCTCAATGCCTTCAAAGAACAAGGCTGTAACATGAGCCTGAAAGTCCATTTCTTGCACTCCCATGTGAATTACTTTCCCGAAAACTTGGGGGCATACAGTGAAGAACAAGGTGAAAGGTTTCACCAGGACATCAAGGACGCAGAGATAAGGTACCAAGGAAGATGGAACACCACTATGATGGCTGATTTCTCCTGGTTGCTGCTGCGGGAAACCCCAGATGAAAAATACGCCAAGCAGCGCACCAAGAGAAGCATTCGGGGGAAGAAGAAACGGGCCCACCAGGAGATTGATTGACCCAAGAATGACTTTAAAATCTAAACTGTGTTGACAAATATCGTGTTTTTACTAAACTTTGAAATAAAAATTTGCTAGTTATTACCACAGTGTCGTATCTCATTTATTAGAATTTTATTTTCACACCATTGGGTGTTTGTCTTCATGTATTGCAATGGTGCGGTTTGCGTTTTCTATTCTTACATACATACCTGTACAACATTTTTTGCACATTTCTTTGCTTTGCTTTGTGTCTAACCTCGCTCTTATATGCTCAATGTTTGTGCACATGTATGTGGCTGTTTTAAGTGCAGACAATTTTGCTACCATCACAGTGTGTTTTGTTGACATTACTCTATTCTTATGTGCTGCCTTGTTACAATTGTCTTTATTCTTATTTGAATAACTACTAAACAATTAGTATAAAGAATTCATCCAAGAAACTTTTTTCTCGATCGCACTCAATCTGAAACGTTCACCTCAAACTGCTAACCCAATGTAGCAAAAAATCTGTACGTGATGGAGCAAATTGGTTACCAGATTTGGATTCAGCGCACCAAAAAACGTAAAAATCAATCGAAACATTAGAGGCAGTTTAAAAAAAAATTTTTTTAGTGTACCTGTGTTATACATTGAGGGAAAAGAATTTTCTCCTATCTGTTCTAAATATATTACTTTGTAGCTTCATGATGTGTCCCTTAGTCCTTGTATTTTTTGAAAGAGTAAACAATCAATTTATGTTTACCCGTTCCACTCCACTCAGTAATTTTTTAGACCTCTATCACAGTGATTCTCAACGAATGTGCTGGGGCACACTGGGTAAATCCTTGGTGTGCCTTGGGTAAGTCCTTGGTGTGCCTTGATATTGACAGCAGGGTAGGGCTAGACTGGGCTCTTGAGACAATTGTCCATCTCTATTGAACAATATTCTTGAGAATAGCCATCTGTTTTTGCTCCTATCCAATCTTCTTCCAAGCAGAACACGTAGGCCAGGTGAGAACAGGGTAAACTTGGAGCAGATATAGCAAAGGGCTAGTCTGCTTTTTAATCTACCCCTCTCCTCCTGTAATTCCAGGAGAGCAGGAGAAGAATGTGACTGACTGGAATACACACTCCAGATCAAAGTAGAGCCTCTACTCTCTCAGCTCTAATCTATTTCTCTTCTATCTGAGATGTAGGAAAACAACTTTTATTTTCAGGTTAGTGATTATAATGTGTGATCTAGAAGCTGTAACATCTATGGAGTAAACTGGATGCTCTAGAACCCTCTGGCATGAACTATGTCCTACACAGAATTTACATGTTGGGGACAGTTTGATTGTGTTAGCTAATACGATTTTTCTCTGGTGCATAAATTGTCTTGTAGGTAGGACATACCCACTAGCCCTGATGCTTTTTTAATTAACCCAAAATTATTTTGCAGTAGCAAAACTGAAAGGATGTGCTTTTAGATATATTTTCTGAGTAGATGTCTACAATTTTTCATGGAGAGTCCACCAAACTGAATTGCTAACTTATTACTAGCATCCCTCCTCCCAGTGGTAGGACAGCAGTACTTCTTATGGTAGGAATGTCTCCAAATTAGTTAATTTTGTGAATACCATAACCGCAACGAAGCTTAATCCTAATCCAGGGTATGTGAAGGAATCATACCTGTGCGCCTCTTCTGCTAACTTTAATCTGGTATCAGGATGCATGGAGCCCTGTAATCTCACATGATCTGCTGGCCTCATAAACTCAGATGTGAGATTGAATCCAGCAAACTATGAGATTGAAGCACCCACAAGTAGAAAATGCTGCTCTCCTTCTGCTGCTGAGAGGGATGGAGCAGTGAGGATCATGAAAACAAAGTTAGCCCAACTACTAGAGAACAAGGTGAACATTAAGGTCAGCAGCTTCTGACTGGAGGAGGACGAGGAGCAGCATAGAGAAGCTACTGTCAAAGCAAAGCAATGAGTCCTCGCAGCCACACAAACTCAGCGTCATCAGTGTGTGCTTTTAACTGCAGAAAGAACGGGTGATATTTAAATATGTCCAGTGCAACGCTGCAGTTGCCACTGCCAGTGGTATGGCAAGCATGTCAGCAGCAGATACAGCAGAGCCAGGATGAGCCCTCCCTATTGAGGTCTAAGGCAGAATATGTAAGACCTGAATGTCAGTTGAACCAGCAGAATAGCAAGGCAGTGCAACATACAGACATAACAAGATGTCCCTCTCCCACACCTGCCGAACATACCTTGTCATACAAGTATGGCACAGAGCCTGCAGAGATCAAAGCAGAGATAAGCATACCCCAACTCATGCCCGCATGCAACCTGACAATGACCATATATAAATACATAACCATGGAATGGTAAACCAACAATTGGCTAATGTGTATATGAGAGAAAGGTCTACAGCAGCGGTTCTCAACCTGTGGGTCGTGACCCCCATGAGGGTCGCCTAACTCCACTGTTAAAAAAAAAACAAAAAACACACAAGTTGCTGCTGCTGCCGAGTCGCTGCTGAGTCCACTTCTCGGCAGCGGCAAACTGACAGACTCCAATCTTCTGCAGCCACGGCTCCCTGCCTCTTAGGGAACCGCGGCTGTGCCTGTGAGTGAAGCCGTTGTGGAGCCTTTCTGTCTCTCGATGGGCTCCATGCAGCATTGTCCCGCCTCCAAAGAAAGTTGTTTACCACTTCCTTTGGAGGCGGGACAATGACATGCTGCATGGAGCCCATCGAGAGACAGACAGGCTCCGCAATGACTTCACTCACAGCAGGCACAGCCGCGGTTCCCTAAGAGGCAGGGAGTCGCGGCTGCAGAAGAACAGGGCAGTAGCAGGCAGACAGGGAGAGGGGAGGAGGGGGGCAGGGAACCTGCAATGGGGCCGACATGAGGGAGGGAGGGAGGGGGCTGACATGGAGGGATGGATGGAGGGAGGGAGGGGGGCTGACATGGAAGGAGGGGAGAGCTGACATGGAGGGAGGGAGGGAAGGGGGCTGACATGGAGGGAGGGAGGGAGAGCTGACATGGACAGAGTGGGGGCTGACATGGAGGGAGGGAGGGGGCTGACATGGAAGGAGGGCTGACATGGACAGGGGGGCTGACATGGAGGGAGGGTGGGAGGGGACTGACATGGAGGGAAGGGGAGAGCTGATTGTTGGATGGAGGGAGAGGGGGCTGACATGGACAGAGGGGGGTTGACATGGAGGGAGGGAGGGGGGCTGACATGGACAAAGGGGGCTGACATTGAGAGAGGGGGCTGACATGGACAGAGGGGGGCTGACATGGAGGGAGGGAGGGAGAGCTGACATGGACAGAGTGGGGGCTGACATGGAGGGAGGGAGGGGGCTGACATGGACAGGGGGGACTGACATGGAGGGAGCGAGGGAGGGAGGGGACTGACATGGAGGGAAGGGGAGAGCTGATTGTTGGATGGAGGGAGAGAGGGGGCTGACATGGACAGAGGGGGGGTTGACAGGGAGGGAGGGAGGGAGGGGGCTGACATGGACAAAGAGGGGCTGACATGGAGGGAGGGAGGGCTGACATGGACAGAGTGGGGGCTGACATGGAGGGAGGGAGGGGGGCTGACATGGAGGGATGGATAGATGGAGGGAGTGAGGGGGCTGACATGGAAGGAGGGCTGACATGGACAGGGGGGACTGACATGGAGGGAGGGATGGATGGAGGGAGGGAGGGGGGCTGACATGGACAGGGGGCTGACATGGAGGGAGGGTGGGCTGACATGGACAGAGGGGGGCTGACATGGAGAGGGGGGGCTGAATTGGATGGAGGGAGGTAGGGGGCTGACATTGATGGATGCATGGAGTAAGGGGGGCTGACATGGAGGGAGGGGGACTGACATGGACAAAGGGAAGAGACAGGGGGACATACTGGACAGACAGGGATAAATGCTGGACAGAGTGGAGAGACAGTGCGGGTTAGGATTATAATGGGCAGATGGGGGGGCTAGGACTGGTAATGGGTTGATTAGGGACGGCTAGGACTGGGAATGGACTGATCAAGGGAGGTTGGGACTGGTAATGTGCTGATAGGGGGGTAGGACTGGTAATGGACTGATGGGGGGCTAGCATTGGAAATGAGCTGATCGGGGAGGTTAGGACTGGAAATGGGCTGATTAGAGGAGACTAGGATGGTAATGGGCTAATGGGGAGGTAGGACTGGTAATGGGCTGATTAGGGGAGCCTAGTACTGGTAATGGGGTTGAGGAGGGACTAGCACTGGAAGCGAGCTGATTGGGGGCTTCAACTGGGAATGGGATGATTGTGTGGAGGGGAGGATTGAGCTGCTGACCCTGGAAGAAAACTGGGGGCTAAGGCTACAAATGGGTTGATATGAGGGGATGGGAGAATGGAACTGGAAGGGAGTGGATCTGAAAGGGGCTGCCGTGGTATTTGTACTAGAAGGGACTGGTCATTGGGGAAGGAGGGGGACTGGAAGGGAATGGACACCAGTGGCAGTCATGGGAATGCAAGTTGACATTGGAAGGTACTGGGAGTGAGGAATGGAAAGGGGCTGATACTGGGGAGGGTTACTGGGACTGGAAATAGGCTGATGGAAAGAAGTGAAGAAAACAAAAGAAGAGATAAGAAATGGCAGATGGACCATAGGCCACAGAAAGAGAGCTAAGAGAAGACAGGAAAGCAGAAGCCTCAGATCGGGACCAGCATGATCAGAGAATAAATTGGTCAGACAACAAAGGTAGAAAAAATAATTGTATTTCATATTAGTGATTTGACTACAAAATCATCATAAGTTTGAAATCAAATATTGTTACTTGTTATTGTGGTTTAAATATGTAAATTTTAAAAATAAAAACATATTGCAAAGGCCTATAATATATTAATAATTCAACAAATGATTACAGCGACAATGCGTTAACGATAAAGGAAGACAGACGCATTTGATTTTATCATTGGGGGTCACCACAAGTTCATTGAAACAGCCGCCAGCGGGAAGGTAAAGGTTCTTCACGCTGGCGGGCTGTGCAGAGGGAGCCGGGGCCTCGCGCGGGCTTCCCCGGCTCCCTCTGCAGCCCCTTAGACGGCGCGGGGCTCTTTGGGGGGGCGGCTAGGACTGGATGGGCTGTGATGGGGGGGGGAAATGGACTGGAAATGGGCTGTGATGGGGGGGGAGACTGGAAATGGGCTGGGATGGGGAAACAGACTGGAAATGGTCTGTGATGGGGGGGGGAACGGACTGGAAATGGGCTGTGATGGGGGGGATCAGACTGGAAATGGGCTGTGATGTGGGGGGGGGGAGAACGGACTGGAAATGGGTTGTGATGGGGGGGAATGGACAAATTGGGCTGGGATGGGGGAAACAGACTGGAAATGGGCTGTGGTGGGGGGGGGGAGAACAGACTGGAAATGGGCTGTGATGGGGGGAACCGACTACAATTGGGCTGTGATGGGGGGAGGACTGCAAATGGGCTGTGATGGTGGGAGGGATAGGACTGCAAATGGGCTGTGATGGTGGGGGGAATGGACGAAATGGGCTGTGATGGGGGGGAATTTGGACTGGAAATGGGCTGATGAAGCGCTGCATTAGGACTGCAACTGGTCTGTGATGGTGGGGGGATAGGACTGGAAATGGGCTGTGATGGGGGGAGGACTGCAAATGGTCTGTGAGGGTGGGGGGATAGGACTGGAAATGGGCTGTGATGGTGGGGACGGACGGACTGAAAATGGGCTGGGATGGGGGAAACAGACTGGAAATGGGCTGTGATGTGTGGGGGGGGGGGAACAGACTGGAAATGGGCTGTGATGGGGGGGAACGGACAAATTGGGCTGGGATGGGGGAAACAGACTGGAAATGGGCTGTGGTGGGGGGGAGAACAGACTGGAAATGGACTGTGATGGGGGGAACGGACTACAAATGGGCTGTGATGGTGGGGGGGATAGGACTGCAAATGGGCTGTGATGGTGGGGGGAATGGACGAAATGGGCTGTGATGGGGGGAACTTGGATTGGAAATGGGCTGATGAAGAGCTGGATTAGGACTGGAAATGGGCTTATGGGGGCTGGAATAGGGCGAAGTGGGCTGACGAGGGTGCTAGGATTGGAAATTAGCTGATGGGGGAGCGTGGAGGAAATGGGCTGATGAGGGACTGGAATGGAACTGGAAAAGAGCATATGGGGGCTAGGACTGGAAATGGGCTGATGAGGAGCTAGGATAGGACTAGAAATGGGCTGATGGGGGAACGTAGACTGCAAATGGGTGATGGGCTGGAATAGGACACTGGAAATGGGCTGATGGGGGCTGGAATAGGACTGGAAGTGAGCTGATGGGAGTTGGAAAAGGGCTGGAAATGGGCTGATGGGGAGCTTGGAGTGGAAATGGGCTGATGGGGGGGCTGGAAAGGAACTGTAAAACAGCATATGGGAGGCTAGGACTGGAAATGGGCTGATGTGGAAGCTTGGGAGACTGGGACTAGAAGGGGGCAGATGCTGGGTGGGTCTAGAACTATAAAGGAGCTGATTTTGGGGGAGGACTAGAAAGGGATGGGAAATGAGAATGGAGAGGGGAAAAGATATTTTGTGTGGGAGGGAAGAAAAGTCTACGAAGGGCCGGGTATTGGAAGAGTAAGTGTAGATTGAGAATTGAAGGGTGAAATTTGAGTGGATGATAAAGCAATAAGGAAAGAAATGGAGGAAAGAGCAAAAGGGGAAAGATCAGTATGTTAAAGCAGATATAGAGAAAAAATTTGGAAAAAAATCTAAGAGAAGAAAGGAAAATGGATAGCTCGCAGAAGACACAAAGAAACCAGAAGAAAGTGACTGGAGCAATTGCAACTGAAAAGAAAATGCACAAGCAACAAAAGGTAGAAAAATACTTTTTTATTTTGAATTTATTAACTGGAATATATCAGCTCTGGGAAATGTGCATTGGTAACATCTTTTGTGTTTTGTTTAGTACAAGAGGAAATTAATTTATAGTTTTATTTCTCCAGTGTTGTTGTACATCCCAAGTTTGGCTTTTGGGGTTCCCGGTTTAATTATTGTCTTCCTATTTCTAAATTGTGATCCCTTGTTCTTTAGTGACGGTCTATGTTCTGCATTTTAACCAAGCTGAGGTATTCTGTTCATGTAGTTTCTATTTGACCATGTCACTTGTTCTCTTTCCCCAGTAGGAGATGCATTGGTATTCTCTGAGATGTATTGGTTTAATATTTGCAGTGTTGCCTTTTGATAGGTAGGGTTTGGTGCTTTGTGAGTCCTGGCAGAGCTGTTTTGATATGGTGGATTTGCTATGAGTTCTAAAAGGTCAGTGTTTATAGTACTTCCTAATGGGCCTGGCGGTTGGCACTGGAATATAGTAATGTAGAAATCTGTTAGTCTTTCTTTATCCAGACACTCATTAAGAAGCATGTTTACTAAAAATGCATGTTAACTTCTCCTAAATGTGGTCTAACTTTCATTCTCCTAAATGTGGTCTAACTTTCAAGTCAATTTTTTTGATGTATGAAATGGGGATATTGTTCCCAATCATTGTTACCTATTTTTGATGATGTATGTTTCTTTATATTTAAAATAAAATGGGAAAAAAAAATGCATGTTAACATTATGCAAGTATTTATGCAAATGAGGCCCTGCAATTAATCTCCGCACATGGCCCCGCACCCCCCTTGGGCCGCCCCTGGTCCAAGCTGTCATGATTCCATGTCCTCTTGGGGAAGGCCAGTGCGTCTGCAGTATGGGAGTGTGCATGTGCTGCACCTCCCAGATTTGGAGCATCCATGGCTAGGGATATGACATTATATGCAACTACAGGCATGGGACAAGGTACAATGCTCACTGCCCAGGGCTGTGTATAGGGGGACACTGTATTTGTGTATTTGTTATTTGTGCATGTGACAGACATAGACCACTGTGAGTCAAGCTGTAGTGATATGTGGGCTGTGTCTTTCACAGTAGGTCAGTAGCTGCATCAGCTGCTGGTTTTCCATGATGTTTGCACAAAATCAATGTGATTATGGTGGCTATGTGCAAATGCAGTATGTGGTGATTAGCAGACTGGGCACAGATGGTATGTGAGTGACTGACACAGGACAGTGTTGCCCAAAATATGCAGGCTGCCTAGGACTGATCTGGGTGATTGGAATTCCCAGAAAGTGAGGCTGTTGGTAACCTGCTACTAACTTGGCAGGCCCTTCTGTTTGGTATTAACACCAGGCAACACTCACAGTATTTGGGTTGCTTGTCAACAGCTGCTGCAGCCTTAGGGAGTGACATGAGATGTTATAGGAGAGTCCCTGGCCAACAGGACAAAAGGCACAGATAAGACAGGCCACTCTGGCATGTTATAATTGTACAGTATGCCAATTGACTAGCATCACACACTGCAGACAATACCTGTAGTGCACTGGCAGTGATAGAGATCTGCTCCAGAACCTGCAGGGTTTGCTCTGGGGACCAGGTGATGTGTGCCCTCCCTCAAAATCAGGGTGACTGCAGAAACAGGTAATTTGCACATATGGCAGCTGTCATGTTCATGAAAAACACATTGTCACTGCATAGAACAATGCTGATGTGATGAATCTCTGCATTCTCCATATGGTCTATCTTGCAGTGTACTTCGACAGACATACATTGATTCTGTAAGAAAGACCTGGAAATGGGGCTCACCTCTTAGAGGGCTGTGAAGTTCTCATGGCAGAAAATGTCTATACAGAAAGACATAATAAAGTAGCGCACCTCATCCATTGGAAACTCTGTAAGCACTACTGTAGAACATCACTGCGCTCGAAAAGCACTGGAGTCATGATCCTAAGAGAATTACAGAGAATGAGGAGGTTATGATCACTTGGGATATTCCCATTCCAACCGATAAAAATCGGAGGAAGCCATATATAGCAGTTAAGGAGATAAACACCAGAACGGCATTGATAACAGAAGTGTCAGTTCC
Organism: Ichthyophis bannanicus; assembly: GCA_033557465.1. Lineage (NCBI taxonomy): Eukaryota > Metazoa > Chordata > Amphibia > Gymnophiona > Ichthyophiidae > Ichthyophis > Ichthyophis bannanicus. Next base: position 418,643,401 of record CM066033.1, read on the forward strand.
AAGAGACTACTCTGTGAATCGCGTGGAGAGGCAGAAAATCCTGAAATACCATAAAATGCAGTCAGACACCAAAAAAATGTGGCAGAAAGATATACAGGGTGGTCCAAAAAAAGTGAGAACATCTCATAAATTAAAAGCTTAAATAGTTTACTTATTTACCTTTTTTAGCTATATAACATCTTTATTTCGACAATTTCCAGTCGCCATCTTTTTTTTTTAAATTTGTCAACCGTTTACATCTGTCTTTTTGAATTTTTAAATAACTTACATGCTACGAGATGTTCTCACTTTTTTTGGGCCACCCTGTAGAAATATTTCCCATTGTGTTGGGTGCCACAGGCTTGATGAAGAAGAATTTCCAAGCCCATCTTGACAAACTACCCATACATGTTACATCTTACAAACTCTAGCAGGAGGCTCTCTTTGGCATGATGCAAGTACTATGCCGAGCCTTAGCAGTAAATTTGAGAGACTGAGATCACAGTCCCCATTCCTTGGCTTTAGAATTGAGGTTCACAACTGTCATGGTATGCGCAAAACTTTTGAATGACATGACTATGGCAGCACAAGAGTGTGGTTTCTTGACTGCAAAGAAGAAGAAATTTCTGACTTCTCTTTTTCTAAAGTGCCTGCATTTTATATTTTGCCTAAAATACATAAGGCCTTAGTAAATCCTCCAGGATGGCCGATTGTTTCAAGTAATGAGTCTTTATTAGAACATGTAGGAATTTACTTGGATATGCATTTAAAGGATGAAGTGTTTAAGATCTCTTCATATATTAAAGATACCACCCACCTTTTGCAGCTTTTGCAAGGTTTTGAGAAAATTGATGGAATTACATGGCTGGTGACTCTCGATGTTGCCGCTCTTTATACTTCTATACCGGAAGATGATGCGCTTTCAGTATTGTTTAATGTGTGGGAGAAGAGACCTAGACCACAAAGAGTGCCAACTACTTTTCTTTTTTATTTGGCTGAATTAGCATTAAAAAGGAACTATTTTGTCTATAAAGATGAGTTTTCTCAACAAGTTTTGGATACTGTGATGGGTGCAACCTTTGCTCCATCTCTAGCAAATCTTTATATGCAATTTTTTGAAGAAAAATTGGTGTATTTTTCAATTTATGCGCCCTATATTATGGGAAGGTATAGATATATTGATGACATTTTTCTATTATGGTGCGGCATATATGAGTGTTTTACATATTTTTTTGACTATTTGAATGGCTGTGATAACAATATTAAGTTTGAGATGAATGCTCATGAGCACTCAGTTCATTTTTTGGATGTGAAGATTATTAAAATGGAGAATGCTTTCTTTACAACAGTTAGACTAAATCTACAGACAGGAATACATGTTTACATTTTTCCAGCTATCATCCAGAACATCTGAAGCGGAGTCTTCCTTATTCTCAATTACTATGTTGTGTGGGGGACCCTAGCCCAGGCCGCGGCCTATAGGTGTAGGGCTGCCCTTGTTAGTCTTTAAATAAAGATTATGTTATCCTCGTCCAGAGCCTGGGCTTCTGGGACTTGTAGTTGTGTTACTTATTCAAAAACAGACGTATGGAAAGCAAAGGGGTTTTTTTTTTCAAAGGCAAACAGGAATTTATTTCTTCTTTTCTTTCCAAAAACACTAAGGCTTAACAGAAGGCAACAGGATTCTTCTCCAAACAATATTCCTCAGGAAATTCCATGAAACCAAAGACTGAAACTGCTTTAGAAGGCTCTCTTAACACATGCAGCTGTCTTTCAATATATAACAAACAAATATGTCACTTTTTTTTCCAAACAAAAGGTAAATGTCTTCTCCGCATTAAACAGGGTTCTTAGCTTTCCTGGCTAGAGTAACTCTCCCTGTTTCCTTAATGCTTTTGGGGTTTTCAAGTTACAGGGTTTTCTTTCTCAAGAAGCTTTTTATTCTGCTCTCTGACACCATGAACAGTCCATTAATGAATCTTCAGACATAGAAACAGTTTCAGAACAATCTACCTGCATTTCCTCTGGATCTCCTGCCGGTACGTCTGACCCTAAAGCTCCATGCAACGCTTCTGGCTCAATGCACTCCAAAAACTCCTGAACTTTTCTCCACTGAGGCTTTCCACTACAAGCAAGGTTTTCACCTGGAAGGTGAAGCTTCTTTTTCTGAATTAAATGCCACAGTGCCTCTAACTGTTTCAGGTCACTATTAGCTGTACTTTTGTTCACACACCTTCTGGGAGCTTGAACCCTTAGAGCTGGTTCACGAACTGTAGAAACTGCACTCTGCTGCTGGCCAGTAATTCTCCCAGCCACACCTCTGCTGGCTTCAGAACTACTTGTACTTTTCCTGCAAGCCTGACTTTCTTTTGGGGTGTTGCCTTCACCTCTGAAGTCTCCACGGAGGTCTCCACTGGTCTCCTCCCCGGTGAACTCTCTGGGTCTTTATTGGGTGCTCCTCTCCCCAGCAGTCTCTGTGGTCAATTTCAACTCCCCGGTCAATTCCCCGATCGAATCCCCGATTGAACTCCCTGGTGAATTCCCTGGTGAACTCCCCTTCCTTCCTGTTCCTCTGGGTTTATAAAGCTGTTTTATTCCTATCATGCACTGCCCCCTGCTCAGGTGTTTTTTATTAGTTTCCAAGCCTGCCCTTAGGTTAGCAGAGCTTGGGTGTGGCCTACCTTCAGCCACTGCATGTTTTTTCTCTTTTCTTGCACTCTGCAGGCTATGGATTCACTGCCTGTCTCGTTCCTTAAAGGTAGATTTTTGATTTTCCTCTATTTCCATGGGCTCAGCCACACTCTCCTCATCACATATCCCCCCCCCCTTAAGATATTACGGGCTGGCGCTCAAGTACCCGTACAGCTCGTAATTCTAGACAGAGCGTCTGCATTCATGTGCAGTTTTCCCACTCTATGTTCAATATGAAAATCAAAGTCCTGCAACGCCATGTACCAGCAGGTTAAACGGGTGTTATGATTTTTCATCTGGTTTAGCCACTTCAGTGGCGCGTGATCTGTGACCAACAGGAATCTTCATCCTATAAGATAGAACTTAAGAGCCTCCACCGCCCATTTGATGGCTAAACACTCTCTTTCTATGGTGGAATATTTTCTTTCTGCTGGTGACAATTTCCGACTCAGAAACATAACGGATGCTCAGTGCCCTCATGTTTCTGCGATAACACCGCCCCCAAACCCGTCTCCGAAGCGTCCGTCTGTACGATGAACGGTTGTTCAAAATCTACACCCCGTAACACCAGTGCAGAACAGAGCTTTTCTTTTAATAAAATAAAAGCCCCGTCTGCTGCCACAGACCACTTCAGTTGGTTTGGAGTGTTCTTTTTTAACATGTTGGTCAGTAACGCGCTCTCTTCTGCGAAATGCGGAATGAAGCACCGATAAAAGCCTATTAGGCCCAGAAAACTGCGCAATTGCTTTTTGGTAAGCGGCTTTGGGAATGCTTTTACACTTTCTATTTTATTTAATAGAGGCCTAACTATACCGCGCCCGACCATATGGCCTAGATATTTTACCTCCTGCCTGGCAAACATACACTTCGCAGGGTTTAACGTTATGCCAGCGTGCCTCAATGCCCGTAAGACCGCTTCCATGCGAGGCAAATGCTGATCCCACCTGGAACTGTGTATGATTATGTCGTCCATATAGGCAACCGCATATTTTTGGTGTGGACGTAACACGAGGTCCACCAACCGCTGGCAGGTTGCGGCTGCGCCATGCAGACCAAAAGGCATTCTTTGAAACTGGAAGAGTCCTATAGGTGTTGTGACAAGGCAGAGCTGTCAGAGCACAAGAAAAAGGCTTTTAAACAAACTTTTTCCTCTGAACCTGCCAGGAATACAGGGCAGCTGAGGGTTAAAACCTCAGCGCACAGAGTGGCAGGGCAGGAGAGAAAAGAAAGGGAGCCACACCTTAGCTCTAGGCTGACAGGGAGAGCTAGCCAACCAGGGAAAGGGGTGGACTCTCACCTGATTGGACAAACCACTCCACTTAACCAGGAAGTGGTAGGTTCAGCTAGATCAGAGGGAGCTGCAAGATCTGCAGGATCAGCCCGAGCAGCAGGATCAGCAAGATCAGCTGGATCAGAGAGGAGATCAGACGAGGAACGCAGAGAGCTACAGGAGGAAGGAAAAAGGCAAAATAGGAACTTACCTTTGGCAAAGCCAGAAAAAGGGGACTCCAGGAGTGCAGATATAGCCTTGGAGTCAGGCATTCTTGGCAGAGGAACAGAAACAGAATCCTTATCCAAAAGGGGCCGAGCTCAGAGCAAGCGGGACCAGCTGGGATCCAATTACCTGGACCATTGCCAGCCACCTTGCAGAGAGAGAGCCACGTCTCTGGGGAAACAGCCGAGAATCCTCCCAGGAAGGGATTGCCCTCAAGAAAAGCTGAACCAGGTCAGAAAAAACTCATAAGCCTTTTAAACAGAATATAGAGTCTGTGTCAGAAAGAGACAGAAGTAATTCCTCTGATAGTTTACCTTGCAATATTGGCAGTGAACGTGCTAAAACTTGTAAGCTAGAAGCCAGCACAGGTGTACGTCAGCTAGCTCCTAATTGGCAGCAGCGTGATTCAAGCACGGATACTGAGCTGGAGGAATGGGAGATAGGTAGAGTCCCTGAAAAGCCTAGTTACAAGAAACACGTAGTTCCTCAACAGGGAATAAGGTACAGGAAAAAGGAAGAAGGAAGAAATCCTTATGCCCAGCTCTTTAAGAGGCTGAATAAACAGTTATCCTTACAAGACTGCAGGACAGGCAGTGAGAGGGGAGAAAAGCAGATACAAAGTCTCCTCCACCATTTAAGAGCCCTAGACTCGAATAGGCCAGAGAGCCAAGGAGCTCAACTCAGCGACGAAGAATCCATGCAAACCGACATTCCATTGTCTGATCACAGTAGCTCTGAGATGGAATGCGGGATTTGCCAGTGTGACTTTTAAATGTACAGCTCAAACAGAAGCAATGTTTTAAGGCTGTTTTAAAAGCATGTAGAGAATAGAGTTTAAGTACAGACAAGAAGTTGTCTGACTGCTGATACTAGTGAAGTGCATAATTCTAAGGCTTGAACTGAATTATCCATGTGAAGGTGGAACAGGAAAACCACGCTTGTTGGAAGTTCTTTATTGAATGCCTTGAATGAGTATCGCTGTTAAGAAAGTCTACAGTTGTTTTGGACTACAATAACCTGAGAAGTATCAGGGAACATTTGTACAGGACTTTATTTGCTTTATTCATGTTGTTATCCTTAAATATCTGTTCTGGGGTGAAGAAAACCTGCTGGGAACAATAAACCTATTGTTTACCTTCAAATTGCTTTGGCTGTGATCACTGGGCCTACAACTACAATTTTGCTCAACCAGAGAACAGCGATAACAAAGTAACATACGTGGCGCTGTAACCAAATACACTGCGTCACAAGTTGGTGTAATTGGTAAGACGAGGCGTCACATTATTGGCGTAGTTGGCAGGATTTTTCAACACTCCGTCCAGAAAGGAGGATATACCAACCCCAACAGTTGAAGTCCTGAGGAGAGAATAAACCTCGTGCAAGCTTGAAGAAAAAAAAAAAAAAACCCAAATACAAAAGGAAAGTGCCTGAAGGAAGAGCTGACCGGATCTGCGAGAGCAGTCAGGAGCGCAAGAGCGGTGAAGCCGGACCAGAGTTCCTGTGCAAGCACCAGCGTATTCCTGATGAGCAAGACTCTCCACTTGTAGCAGGTAACCAGTAGCTGGGAAGGCTTGTATAAGGAAACTGCTACAAGGGGGGGAGGGTAAAGCAGACATAAGCCGGGAGCTAGGCAGGTGCGAGTGTATTGGTGCCGCACTTGGTGTGTTTTCTTTTGTGTCATTTCAGCAACAACGGGATGGAGCCCGCACACCTGATGTCGTGGGTAGCGGAGAGGTTCCAGCAGCAGGAGGCGAGAGCAGCGCAGACACAGGAACGCATGGCGGAGATGTTCCAGGCGCAGCAGAAGCCGGTGATGGAGCTGCTGACTTCATGGATTGGAGAACAAAAGGAGACGACTCAAGTACTGAGAACTGTTTCTAGTTCATTAGGAACTAATGCAGGACTTGGACAGTGTGGTCAAGGAATGTGGTCATTAGGACCAATGTCTAAAGAAGTCGATATAGATGACCATATCGAAGTCTTTGAACGCATTGCTATCATGAGCGGGTGGCCAAAAGAGCATTGGGTCATCAGGTTTGCTACTTCCCTAACGGGAGAGGCATTAACAACATACAGAGAGATGCCCAATGATCTGGCTACTGATTATGACGCTGTGGTCAAAGCCATAAGAGAAAGGCTGGGCCTAACACCGGTGGTGTACCGTCGCCGTTTAAGAGGGTGCAAATTAAACCCGGGCGAGTCACCACAGGCTTTATGCCATAGAATTAAAGCGTTAGTGCATAAATGGCTTTCACCAAGTAACAGGAGCCTTGACACTATTATGGATGATATTGTACTAGAACAATTTCTGGAGGCAGTCCCTAAAGAAGTACAATCTTTCTTGGTTCTACAGGACTGTAGAAGCACTAAAGATGCCATCACGCTAGCCGATCGCTTCTTTGCGGCAGAGGCAATACGACAGCGGGGGATGGGTGTTTCAGAGCAGTCAGTCCTGAGAATGCCAGTAACAAAGGGAAGAACTATGGTGGGAGAGTGTCCATCTAAGAAGCCCTTGTTTAAAACTGGGTGGGAAGAACGTAAATGTTTTTCTTGCGGTCAACCGGGACACCTGAGAAGAAATTGTAAGGCTAAGCTAGCACTAGTGACTACTCCTTCCAAAAAAGTGGGGGAGGGATTCTTATTAGCAGTCACGGTTAACAACGTCCAGATTGAAGCGCTGTTAGATTCTGGCGCTGACCAGTCAATGGTCTCAGAGAAATTCTGGAATGAGATAGGAACCCCGGATGAGTGCCCAGACAGACACCCTGAAGGAAAGATTAAAATTCGCTGTGTACACGGTGCGGATAGGCCTTATCCGGTGCACACAGTAGTGGTGGACGGTCTAGGGGTAAAGAAAGATATCCCAGTAGTGGTGGTGCCTAACTTACCCTATTCCTTAGTTCTAGGTAGGAATAGTCCACAGTTTAAGGAAGGCCTAGTACAAGCGTTAGCCGTCAAGGACGAAGCTGACCTTCTTATAAAAGGTAAAAACCCAAGGGGACGTAAAGAGGATAAGGACATATCTCCCTCTAAAGAAAGAGGTGGTATAGGTCTAGTATCTACATGCGCCCAAAGTAAAGACAGTCACGAGGATCAAAATTCTGTAACAGATCCCTTAGCAGAATTACCCTCACATAGTGGGTTGATAACTCCCTCTCGGGAGCATGCAAAACTTAAGAAGGGGGAAAATCGCAGGGAGAAACAGTGCAGGTCCCGTACTCGGACGGAACTAAGGGCAGGACAGGAGTTACCCTGGGCTCCGGCCCAATTGGTAGCAAAATTCCCTTCATTCCCCGATGAACAAAGGCAGGATCCAGCCTTGACCTATGCTTTTGATAAGGCTAATAAGAGAGCACGGTCATTACCCTATTTTCACTTAGTTAGAAAGGTGTTATATAGGGAAACCTTGGATCCACATTCTAAAGGTACCAGGAGGCAATTAGTAGTGCCCAATACCTTTAAAAATTGGATTTTGCGTTTAGAGCATATCCATCCCTTAGGGGGCCACGAAGGAGTAGAAGGCACCTTGAAACAGCTTTTGAGTCGTTTCTATTGGCCTGGCGTTTATCGCGAGACCGCAAAATATTGTAGAGCGTGTCCCGCATGCCAGAAGGGCACCCCCTATAGGCCAGTAAAACCACCCCAGAGATCTAAAAATCGATGGGTAGAACCCGCTACGGAAGAGATAGAGAGACCCCAGTTTCGAAGAAATTTAGGAGCCTGGGTACAGCGTACATCTCAGGTAGTAGGCGAAAATCTGACCTCCAGTCAAGGGAGGCAGAAAAAAGATTATAACCTCCGCACCAAACCTAAGTGTTTAGAAATTGGTGAAAAGGTCATGGTAGTGATACCGGGTCGCAAACCAAAGTTTGAAAGCACCTGGAGGGGACCCTGCCGGGTTATCAAACGAATAGGACCCACCACTTACACAGTAGAAACCAGGAGGGGGAAGCAACAAAACTTCCATGTGAACGTTTTAAGGCCCTGGCACGAACGGGTAGCATTAGCTCGTTTAGCTACTGTTACCGATCACGAATTTAGCTACAGCCACCAGAGAAGGATTCCGGGCTGTTCTGAAAGTTTTCAGACAGCACGGAATATCTTAAATGGGGGGTTGTGTGACAAGGCAGAGCTGTCAGAGCACAAGAAAAAGGCTTTTAAACAAACTTTTTCCTGTGAACCTGCCAGGAATACAGGGCAGCTGAGGGTTAAAACCTCAGCGCACAGAGTTGCAGGGCAGGAGAGAAAAGAAAGGGAGCCACACCTTAGCTCTAGGCTGACAGGGAGAGCTAGCCAACCAGGGAAAGGGGTGGACTCTCACCTGATTGGACAAACCACTCCACTTAACCAGGAAGTGGTAGGTTCAGCTAGATCAGAGGGAGCTGCAAGATCTGCAGGATCAGCCCGAGCAGCAGGATCAGCAAGATCAGCTGGATCAGAGAGGAGATCAGACGAGGAACGCAGAGAGCTACAGGAGGAAGGAAAAAGGCAAAATAGGAACTTACCTTTGGCAAAGCCAGAAAAAGGGGACTCCAGGAGTGCAGATATAGCCTTGGAGTCAGGCATTCTTGGCAGAGGAACAGAAACAGAATCCTTATCCAAAAGGGGCCGAGCTCAGAGCAAGCGGGACCAGCTGGGATCCAATTACCTGGACCATTGCCAGCCACCTTGCAGAGAGAGAGCCACGTCTCTGGGGAAACAGCCGAGAATCCTCCCAGGAAGGGATTGCCCTCAAGAAAAGCTGAACCAGGTCAGAAAAACTCATAAGCCTTTTAAACAGAATATAGAGTCTGTGTCAGAAAGAGACAGAAGTAATTCCTCTGATAGTTTACCTTGCAATATTGGCAGTGAACGTGCTAAAACTTGTAAGCTAGAAGCCAGCACAGGTGTACGTCAGCTAGCTCCTAATTGGCAGCAGCGTGATTCAAGCACGGATACTGAGCTGGAGGAATGGGAGATAGGTAGAGTCCCTGAAAAGCCTAGTTACAAGAAACACGTAGTTCCTCAACAGGGAATAAGGTACAGGAAAAAGGAAGAAGGAAGAAATCCTTATGCCCAGCTCTTTAAGAGGCTGAATAAACAGTTATCCTTACAAGACTGCAGGACAGGCAGTGAGAGGGGAGAAAAGCAGATACAAAGTCTCCTCCACCATTTAAGAGCCCTAGACTCGAAAAGGCCAGAGAGCCAAGGAGCTCAACTCAGCGACGAAGAATCCATGCAAACCGACATTCCATTGTCTGATCACAGTAGCTCTGAGATGGAATGCGGGATTTGCCAGTGTGACTTTTAAATGTACAGCTCAAACAGAAGCAATGTTTTAAGGCTGTTTTAAAAGCATGTAGAGAATAGAGTTTAAGTACAGACAAGAAGTTGTCTGACTGCTGATACTAGTGAAGTGCATAATTCTAAGGCTTGAACTGAATTATCCATGTGAAGGTGGAACAGGAAAACCACGCTTGTTGGAAGTTCTTTATTGAATGCCTTGAATGAGTATCGCTGTTAAGAAAGTCTACAGTTGTTTTGGACTACAATAACCTGAGAAGTATCAGGGAACATTTGTACAGGACTTTATTTGCTTTATTCATGTTGTTATCCTTAAATATCTGTTCTGGGGTGAAGAAAACCTGCTGGGAACAATAAACCTATTGTTTACCTTCAAATTGCTTTGGCTGTGATCACTGGGCCTACAACTACAATTTTGCTCAACCAGAGAACAGCGATAACAAAGTAACATACGTGGCGCTGTAACCAAATACACTGCGTCACAAGTTGGTGTAATTGGTAAGACGAGGCGTCACAGTGTACTGAACGCTGTCTTAGGACGTGATTCCCGGGTTAAGGGAATCTGCCAATAACCCTTGGTCATATCAAGGGTAGTAAGGAATTTTGCCTGGCCCAACCGATCCAATAACTCTTCTATACGTGGCATCGGGTAGGCATCGAACTTTGAGATGGCGTTGACTTGTCGAAAGTCTATACAGAATCTCATTGTCCCATCAGGCTTTGGCACGAGCACAATGGGGCTGTTCCAGGGGCTTTTTGATTCTTCGATGATCCCCATTTCAAGCATTTCCCTTACTTGGTTCGCTACCTCCTATTGCTTGGCTTCAGGTAGACTGTAGGGTCTTTGCCTTATCACCTCACCAGGTGGGGTTACTATCTCATGAGCCACCAACCTAGTTTCCCCGGGAACTGGCGTTAGGACATCTGGGAATCTTTTCAACACCTTGGTCAATTCTTGTTTTTGTAACCAAGAAAGTTATTCCCCCATTCTCGGCACAGGGTCTGTCTTGCAATCGGATAATTGCGGACCCAAATCTTCCTCTTCCTTCTCTTCGAAGGTCGCAGTCAATCCTTTCATGTCTGCACGTCCTGTAGATCCGAATCCTCCGGTTCTTCTGATTGTAGTGGTCATCATGGGAACTTCTTCAAGTGGCGGAAAACCCACCCTCTCGCAGATGAGTTGGGCTATTCGATCCCCCATGTTTACCCTGAAGTCTTCTTTCCCGAAGTTAAAAAGTAACACCTTGACAGCTCCTCTATAGTCCGGGTTGATGACTCCCACCCCTACATCTATAAAATACTTCAGAGCCAGCCCCGAGCGGGGTGCGATGCGGCCATAACAACCTAGCGGCATCTCCAGTTGGAGGCCTGTGTCCACAAAAGTCTTCCCTTGTCCCGGAATGACCAGGTCCACCGCACTACACAAATCGTAGCCGGCTGCTTGCTCTGAAGCGCACCTAGGGCTCCACACATTAGAGGTTGTTCTGCAGTATTTTAGGACAAATTTTGGTCTATTCTCAGATTCTTCCTTTTGGGGTCTTCCTCTCGGTCCCTGCTTCCGAACCTTCCCAAACAGCGGACCGGGAACTGAGCTTACCCCAGCCTCTGCCTTCTGTAGTGATCCGCTGGGTCGCTTCCTACCGCTATCTATAATGGAGGCCCTTAAGTCTTTCTGGAAGGGTAGATCCTCTAAGGTCTCATCTGGAGGTTCATCTTCCCCCTCTATGGCCTTTGACTGTGCTCTGGTAGATACCATACCCACCCTAGGATGTAGGCCCTCTTCTAGTCCTTTCCGGAATTGGGGCCAATCCCTCCCCAATACCAGGGCATGGGGTAATCTGGATACAATCGCTATGGGAATTTCCTTTTTAATCCCTAAACCTTTTATTAAGACTCTATGTATGGAATAAAATGATGATGCCCCATGGATGCACCTGATTGTTACCTTTCCCTCAGGTTGGTTCGGGACCCTATTAGAGCGAGATTCAATCTTTTGCCAGAGTTTCTTGGACATCATGCTTTGATCTGCTCCTGAATCTAACAAAGCTTCAGTAGCAATGCCTTGTACTTCCACCAATAAGAGAAAACCTTCCCCGATCTCCTTAGTATTGGCAGTTATCAAGGCGGTCTTCGCGTTACAATCCCTCTTCAGGTGTCCCTCACTACCACATGAAAAACATTTCTTTCTTATGGAGTAGTTTTTAAACATGGGCATACATATTTTCATATCATCCCCCTTTGGCCTTACCTTCCTTTCTGACAATACAGGATCTGCCCTTTTGGAAGCACTCCCTTTCCCTTGACCTGCAAATTCCGCTTCCACGAAGCGTTCGGCGAGTAAGGTTGCTTCATTTGTGTTCCGGCAGTTCTGCAAAATCAGGAAGGTTTGTATGTCCTTCGGGATTGCAGTCATAAATTGTTCTAGGACAATGCTATCTATGATAGACTCTACCGTTTTTGCCTCTGGTGTTAACCATTTTAATACCAAGCTCTTGATTCTCTGTCAGAGAGCTTTTGGTGTCTCACCAGGCTTCAATTTAGTATCCCTTAACAGACAATGATATACCATGGGTGTTAAACCTAGGCGGTCTCTTATGGCTTTCTTCAGCTCATCATAATCATTAGCCTGGGCTGCAGGCATGGCCCTGTATGCCGCCAATGCTTCACCAGTAAGCGATGTGGCCAGGCGTACAGCCCATTGTTCCTTAGGCCACCCGATTATGTGTGCCACCCTATCAAACGTCTCAAAGTCATCAATATCATCACTCAGTTAATTGTCCGAATGAAAATGTTCCACTAGATTGTGGCCCTAGCCCACATGTATATAATGTTCCTAAAGAACCTGGAATTGTCCGTGCTGGTTTGGCTACTTTCTCCTGAGCTCCCAGCCATGCTCCCATCATGTCCAATAGAGACTTCTGCTGCGCTTGCATTACTGCTGCAGTCTGCTCTTGGGCTTGAATGGACATCTCTCATTGTTTCTCGAACTGATTAGCCATCCACTGTAGTAGCTCCTTGCACTCCATGGCTTCAGCTGCTCTGTAAAAAGAAAAGACAGAAACACCACCAAGTGTGGCTCAAGAATACCAGATCTGCTCCTTCTCTGGTTTCTACAGATTAGCTGCTGCACCACCACACTGGTATCCTTTTCTTTTAAACCCCCTTATCTATGGGTTACCTGATACAGGTGTAGATTCCAGCTTTCAGAAATTAAGGTCACCGCTCGTCCTCCGTGACTCCAGTTCTGACCTCCAGCTGTGCTTAACCTTGTATTCCTCCACAAGGCTTTTGCAGTTAGCACTGTCTTGGGTGGAAATCCTGGGGTGCTTGTAAAATCATTCTTCTTCTTCTGGCGCATGCAGAGGAAGGAAAAAAAAAGATCCATAAACTACGCCGACTGTGGGGGACCCTAGCCCAGGCCGCGGCCTATAGGCGTAGGGCTGCCCTTGTTAGTCTTTAAATAAAGATTATGTTATCCTCGTCCAGAGCCTGGGCTTCTGGGACTTGTAGTTGTGTTACTTGTTCAAAAATAGAAGTATGGAAATCAAAGGTTTTTTTTTTTTTCAAAGGCAAACAGGAATTTATTTCTTCTTTTCTTTGCAAAAACACTAAGGTTTAACAGAAGGCAACAGGATTCTTCTCCAAACAATATTCCTCAGGAAATTCCATGAAACCAAAGACTGAAACTGCTTTAGAAGGCTCTCTTAACACATGCAGCTGTCTCTCAACATATAAAAAACAAATATGTCCCTTTTTTTTTTCCAAACAAAAGTAAATGTCTTCTCCGCATTAAACAGGGTTCTTAGCTTTCCTGGCTAGAGTAACTCTCCCTGTTTCCTTAATGCTTTTGGGGTTTTCAAGTTACAGGGTTTTCTTTCTCAAGAAGCTTTTTATTCAGCTCTCTGACACCATGAACAGTCCATTAATGAATCTTCAGACATAGAAACAGTTTAAGAACAATCTACCTGCATTTCCTCTGGATCTCCTGCCGGTATGTCTGACTCTAAAGCTCCATGCAATGCTTCTGGCTCAATGCATTCCAAAAGCTCCTGAACTTTTCTCCACTGAGGCTTTCCACTATGAGCAAGGTTTTCACCTGGAAGGTGAAGCTTCTTTTTCTGAATTAAATGCTACAATGCCTCTAACTGTTTCAGGTCACTATTAGCTGTACTTTTGTTCACCCACCTTCTGGGAGCTTGAACCCTTAGAGCTGGTTCACGAACTGTAGAAACTGCACTCTGCTGCCGGCCAGTAATTCTCCCAGCCACACCTCTGCTGGCTTCAGAACTACTTGTACTTTTCCTGCAAGCCTGACTTTCTCTTGGGGTGTTGCCTTCACCTCTGAAGTCCCCACGGAAGTCTCCACCGGACTCCTCCCCGGTGAACTCTCTGGGTCTTTCTTGGGTGCTCCTCTCCCCAGCAGTCTCTGTGGTCAACTCTAACTCCCCAGTCAATTCCCCGATCGAATCCCCGATCGAACTCCCCGGTGAACTCCCTGGTGAATTCCCTGGTGAACTCCCCTTCCTTCCTGTTCCTCTGGGTTTATAAAGCTGTTTTTTTTCCTATCGTGCACTGCCCCCTGCTCAGGTGTTTTTCATTAGTTTCCAAGCCTGCCCTTAGGTTAGCAGAGCTTGGGTGTGGCCTGCCTTCAGCCACTGCGTGTTTTTTCTCTTTTCTTGCACTCTGCAGGCTATGGATTCGCTGCCTGTCTCTTTCCTTAAAGGTAGATTTTTGATTTTCCTCTATTTCCATGGGCTCAGCCACACTCTCCTCATCACAGTTGTCATATTTGTTCATCTGATAGTGAGTTCAAATTGCAAGCATGAAATATGATTTCTAAGTTTAAACAACGAGGCTACCTCTGTGCTTCAAAAGGCTTATAAGAGGGCTCGGTTTAGTCATCGTGAATGGTTACTGATGCCTGTGCAAGATAAACAGTGTTCTACTAATGATTTTTCTGAACCATCTGTGACCTGTGTGCTTCAACATTCAAGTCTATCATATTGCATAGCCGCTTCTATTCGTAAGCGATGAAAATTATTGCAAATTCATCCTAAGTTATGCAAGAGTCAGTTGCGTGTAGCCAGGGCTCGCCCGTCCATTGAGCAAGAATGTTTTTTGCACAGGGCCCCGTGTTTCAGGGGGCCCCGCGCAAAAAACATTCATCATCCCAAGTTTAAAAAAAAAAAAAAAAACCAGCTGCTTCTGTCGCGGCAGCATCAAGAGTGCCGCCGCGGGGCCCCCCCTGCCCAGCAGAGCCTCCCTGTATTGTAGGCTAGCGTTCAATCCCCGAACGCGGGCTTCTTTCAGAGCCACAAGAGTTTCCTTTCTCGCGGCTCTGTTAATCCCGCCGGGGCTGATGATTTCAGCCCCGGCGGGATTAACAGAGCCGCGAGAAAGGAAACTCTCGTGGCTCTGAAAGAAGCCCGCGTTCGGGGATTGAACGCTAGCTTACGATGCAGGGAGGCTCTGCCGGGCAGGGGGGGCCCCGCGGCGGCACTCTTGATGCTGCCGCGGCAGAAGCAGCTGTTTCTTTTTATTTTTTAATTTGGGATGATAGGGGGGAAGGGGGTTTAGGACTGGTAATGGGGGGGGGAGGCTAAGACTGGAAGTGGGCTGATAGGGGAGGGTTAGGACTAGTAATGGGCCATGGGGGGGTGCTAAGACTGGAGGTGGGCTGATGGGGGGGGGGTTAGGACTGGTAATGGGCTATGGAGGGGCTGACTGGAAATGGACTGATGGGGGGGTTAGGACTGGTAATTGGCTATGGGGGGCTAAGACTGGAAATGGGCTAATGGGGAGGTTTAGGACTGGTAATGGGTTATGGGGGCCGGGGCTAAGACTGGAAGTGGGCTGATGGGGGAGGGTTAGGACTAGTAATAGGCCATGGGGGTGCTAAGACTGGAAGTGGGCTGATGGGGGGGGTTAGGACTGGTAATGGGCTATAGGGGGGCTAAGACTGGAAATGGGGGGTTAGGACTGGTAATGGGTTATGGGGGGGGGCTAAGACTGGAAGTGGGCTGATGGGGGAGGGTGAGGACTAGTACTGGGCCATGGGGTGGGTGCTAAAAATGGAATTGGGATGATGGGGAGGTTTAAGACTGGTAATGGGCTATGGGGGGGGGCTAAGACTGGAAATGGGCTGATGGGGGTTAGGACTTGTAAAGGGCTATGGGAGGGGATAGGACTGGTAATGGGCTGATTGGGGATTAGCACTGGTAATGGGCTATGGGGTGCTAAGACTGGAAATAGGCTGATGGGGGGGCTAGGACTGGAAATAGGGTGATGGAGGGGTTAGGACGTAATGGGCTGATGGGGAGGTTTAGGACTGGTAATGGGTTATAGGGGGGGCTAAGACTGGAAATGGGCTGATGGGGGGTTAGGACTAGTAATGGGCTGGGGGGGCTAAGACTGTTAATGGGCTGGGGGGTTGCTAGGACTGGAAATGGGCTGAGAGGAAGGAGGGCTTGAACTGAAAATAGCTTATGGGGACGGGGGCTTGGAATGGAAATGGGTTGTGAGGGGGAGGGAGCTAGGACTGGAAATGGGTGAGTGGGGGGGGCTAGGACAGGAAATGGGCTGATGGAGGGGCTAGAATAGGACTGGAAATTGGCTGTTGGGGGAGGTGCTAAGATTGGAAATGGGCTGTGGTGGGGGTTTGGATTGAAATGGACTCATGAATGGGCTAGAACTGGAAGTAGGCTGTCACCCAGCAGACCTGGTTGAGAGAAAGGAAAATGCTTTAAATAAAGAAAAAGGTACATACAAGCTGCAATATCTGGAGGAACCAGATAGAGGGAGCAAGAGGGACTCCAGAGTGACTGAGGAACCACGCCCCACTGATCATGAGGTAATGCCAGCCAACCTCCAATCCTCGAGTGCAGGAGGACTTATTAAGGAGGAAGACTGGAAAGCAGGAGGGAGAAGTGGCAGCGGGAAAGGCAGCGGAAGGAGTGGCAGAAGCTGGAGAAGCAGCAGGAGTGAAGGCAGCTGGAAAGACGGCTGAAAAGGAGGCAGCAGGAAGGAAGGCAAGACAGAGGAAAAGAGGTTAGAATGCAAACCTGAATATTCCACTGCCAGAAGATCACCCAGAGTGAAAGGTGATTGCCTGAGAGCTAAGGAGGAACCTGGGAAGGTCTCAGCTCACAGAGGAGTAAAAGCTGTTTGCCCAGAGAGGCAAAGACATTGCTGCAGCTGTTGTCCAAAACCAACAGGGTCACAGCCTGAAGACCTAAGCCGTGCGGTACAGGCAAGCCAACGGAGAAACTTGTGCAGGCCTCAACCTTCGCTGGAAACAGAGAAGCCAAATTCCCAAGGTAAAGCTTTTTATGATACAAGCTATAGGAAAAGTTTACCTGATAAGAAAGGTTTGAATAATAAATGTTTTTATAAAGCTGCCATAAAACCTCTAAGGAGAGAGGAATTTCCTCAATATAAAACAGCACAGAGCCGACGACCTACGAGTTACCTAGAACATTGGGCTGTGCTAGAAGAGATATATAAGAAGCCTGACTATAACCTACCTGAACCTAGGGACTCAGAGTCAGAGGCTTCTGCCTATGAGCCAATGCAAGTGGAACTGGCAAATGAGGTTGCAGATACCGAAATGGACTGTACGTACTGTACCACGGGAAGCCTAGAATCTTTGCCAGGCTTGTAAGCTGCATGTGTTATTACCTAGAACATTCCTGTTGTGTGAATACCAGCGCTACTGTGAAAGTAACAGTTTTGCTTTAAACTTTTGTTTTACTTTTTCTTGCCTGAAGTAAGGACATTTGCGTTATTGTTATTGCCCAATCCTTTGAACCCTTGCAAGAAGGGGAAATAAAAGCCTTTATTTTCCCACCACTTGTGCAGTTGAATTCTTTGGAAGATTAGGATCCAGGAAACTAACAGGACCAATTCCAATTGGGCCTCTGGATTACTGGCCAATCTCCTCCCCATATAGTTATGTCCGACCTGCCCTGACTGCTACTTACCGCCAGGGTAGTGCTCACGACAAGGCTCATGGGTGGCTTGGATTGGAAATGGGCTGAGTGGAGGGGAGCTAGGATTTGACATGGGCTGATGGAGGGACTTGGATGGGACTGGAAATAGATGGGGGAGCTAGGACTGGAAATAGGCTGATGGTGGGTCTAGGATAGGACTGGAAATGGGCTTATGGGGGGCTAGGACTGGAAATGGGCTGATGTGGGGACTAGAAGGGAGCGGATGCTGGATGGGACTGGAACTAGAATGGAGCTGATGTTGGGGGAGGATTAGAATGGGATGGAGCTGGGAGAGTGAAATGGAGAGGGAAAAAATATTTTGTGTGGGAGGGAAGACAAATCTACAATTAGCCGGATATTGGGAGAGTAAGTGGGGATTGAGAATGGAGGGGTAAAATTTGAGTAGATGAAATAGGAATGCGGAAAGAGCAAAAGGAGAAAGATTAGTATGTTAAAGCAGATGTAGACAGAGAATGGAAAAAAACTAGAAGAGAGAAGAAAAGACAAATGGACAGCAGACGATGGAGAGTTAGCGGAAGACACAAAGAAACCAGAAGAAAGTGACTGGAGCAATTGCAGCTGAAAAAAAATGCACAAAAGGTAGAAAAATATCTCTTTATTTTGAATTTATTAATTGGAATATGTCAGCTCTGGGAAATGTGCATCATTAACGTCTGCGCTTTGTTTAGTACAAGAGCAAATTTATAGTTTTATTTCTACAGTGTTGTACATTCCAAGTTTGGCTTTTGGGATTCCCAGTTTAATTATTGTCTTCCTGTTTCTAAATTGTGATTCCTTGTTTGGTGATGGTCTATGTTCTGCATGTGTAACTGAGCTGAGGTATTCAGTTTATGTAATTCCTATTTGACATTGCCACTTGTTCTCTTTCCCCAGTAGGTCATGTATTGTTGTTCTCTGAAAAGTATTGGTTTAATATTTGCAGCGTTTCCTTTTGATAGTTAGGGTATGGTGCTTTATGAGTCCTGGTAGTGCTGTTAGGATACGGCGGGTTTGCTATGAGTTCTAAATGGGCAGTGTTTGTAGTAGTTCCTAATGTGTCTGGCGGTTGGCACTGGATTATAGTAATGTAGAAGTCTTTTAGTCTTTCTTTATTCATACACTCATTAAGAGGCATGTTTACTAAAAGTTAGTGTATGGTAACATTATGCAAATATTTATGTAAATGAGGCCCCTTATGCAAATGAGGCCCTGCACCGAGTCTCCGCACATGGCCCCGCACCCCCCTTGGACCGCCCCTGCGTGTAGCATATAGTAGAAGTTTAAATTTAAGAGACTTGCTTTGCTCTGCTGTCCCCCGGTCATTGAGCCTGAAGGGACCGACAGGTTATATGATGTGTGGATATTGTTCCTTTTGCACTGTTACGGATGAAGACACCTATTTCCTCTATAAGAGTAAGAGTTATATCTTGAGAAGTGATACGTCATGTGCAACATCTTTCATTGTGTATAGTTTAAAATGTCCATGTTTTAAGCTTTATATAGGAAAGATTACTCATCCTTTCAGCTACTTCTTTTGAGAACCAAAGTGGCCTCCTTTGCCTTTTACCTTTCTATTTGCTTTTCTAACAAAAAGGTCGATTGCCCTTAAACTGTCCCCTTTGAGTTTTGCCCACTGTTTTTCTATATCCCCCAGCTGTTTCCAATCCTGCTAACGACTCCTTGAGGTATTGGCCCATCTTAGCAAAGTTAGTTTTCCTAAAGTCGAAGACCCTCATTTTTGAATGGATTTTATCAGCCCTAGTCCTAATACTGAACCACACTATCTGGTGATCACTGGATGTGAGATGATCTCCCACTATAACATCAGAAACACGTTCACCATTGGTAAGCACCAAGTCTAGTATCACCCCTTCTTGTGTAAGTTCTGTTACCAGTTGCCTGAATAGTTCTCCCCATGGAGAATCCAGCATCTCCTTACTTCTAGATTACACCTCAGCAGGGATGTGCAAATCAACATCCGGCATATTGAAATCACCTATCAATATCACTTCCCCTTTCCTGGCAATGCTACATATGTCTTCTATTAAATCATCGTCCACCACTTCTCCTTGTGAGGGGGATCTGTATATCACACCAGTGCAAATGGATTTCTCTTTCCCTCTTTCTAGTTTAACCCACAGTTTAACCCTCCTCTCTCCCCTTTAAGCCCTGTAATTTTATAGTTTAGGATTATTTTTTACATATAGTGCCACAACTTCTCCCCTTCCTCCTACCCTATCCTTCCTGAATGAAGTATAGCCCAGTATAATTACATCCCACTCATGGTTGTCCATGAACCATGTCTTTGTAACTGCCACTAAATCCAAGTCAGCCTGTTCCATTGAAGCCTCAACATTTGGGATTTATTTACACCATTCTTCTGCATTTTCTTTTGCATAATGAATAACTTTCAATTTGAATTCCACGATGTATGAGTTCCTTACCTTTGGTGTAACCATTTTATGTGAGGTTAAAAAGAAGATTTGTGTTGTAACTGAAATATGTCTGGTATGCTATCTGCGAATATAGTCCAAGTATGTACCAGTCCACTGATTGGATATGCGGTTCAAGGGCATAGTCCACCGTGTAAATTTATTAGATAGGTTGCTCCATTGTATAGGTTGAGCCATCACTTCAAGATATAAAAAACACATCTTATAGTCCAGGAAATACGATATGTATACAAGTGATTTGTGCGGACAAAAATTTTAAGCACCCAAATGAACCAAATGCAAGCTAATGAAGGTACAGCACACCCCTATAAACATGCTTTGCGTGCAGAAAATATTTCATAAAATGACCCCAATTGAGTATTTTTAATCTTTTCTTCATTATGCATTCTCATCAGGTCTCCTACACAGTAAATAGCATATTTAGCTTTCATAATAATACCGAAATAGAACTGTTACTGACAAACAGCAGGTAGAAAAACGTAATAACTTGTTAAAGCCAGTACTGTAGCTCACTATAATGAGGTCTGCCCTATATTCCACAGGCTCATCCTTGATCCTGAATATTCTTAATATTTAAATGTTTCTTTAGAATATATTTTTATATGTATATATGAATATATGTAAACCGCAATGATGCAGAATAGCGCGGTATATAAGAGAATGTAAATAAAATAAATAAATAATATTTTTATTCATTACACAAATTTTATAACAAATAAGGATGATGTCCAAATAAAATCAGGTAGGTGTAATGTGAAAAGACCAAATGTGCTATGACATTTGGTCTTTTCACATAGGCCCCCTGTTATAAAATTAGCCCCAACACAATCATAAGATCAAGAGCAAATAAAATTATAATTGAAAAGTCATTTGTATGAAAATATCACTACAGCACATGCAGCATGAAACATTGGCCGCTCCAGCATGAAATAATGCTTGGTAATGTATTAATGTTTAATATTAATTGATTTGAAATTTAAATTGTGAAACTGATGTAACCAACCCCCTCCCTCTCCCTTTTCCTAGGGCAGCATGCAGGGGCCAGGACACCAAACTAGTTTAATCCTGAGTTCTTTCCCACTTCTTCACTCAGCCCAATGCACTATTATCAAGAAGCAGCAAATTCTATGCCGAGGGGGACGCGTAAACTCTTCGAAGGTGCTTGGCACATAAATTGATTGACTCCAGATTAGGTGTTTCAGTTCTCTTTACTGTGGTAAAATATCCAGTTCAATCAGTAACAGTCTGAAATCACAAAACAACACGTTGCGTCCTTTCACAGTATTTGTGCCTATGATCCCAATTTAAATATTTATGAGTTGTACTGCTGGCAAAAGAATCCTAGATTAGGGCTCCTAAAGCTTTAGCAGATTACAATGTTTTTTCTCCCTACTCAATGAGGTCCTATTCCTCTAATCCTTGCTATGTACCTTGTAGGCAGTCACCCCACTGTACCTCCTCCAGTGACCCCATTATACCACCTGCAGTTGGTAACCTGTACAGCAGACTCCTTGGTTAGGCTTGGGTTGCAAGCCAACTCTCTAATCTCTCTTCCCACTCATGCAGAGCAGCACGTAAAAGCTCTGACTGGCTCTCAAATCTTCACAAATAGACAATTCAGGAATCAAGGGCTGATTCCACAAAAGATACAAATTAAATTAAAAGTCTAGGGCCAGAGCTGAGCCTCCGCACATACCACAAACCAAGCCAACCACCTACTAAGCAAAGACCACACCTCACATCCTGTGCACTGCAGATATATATGGGTCAGATTAGAATCAAGAGGGGGATATTACAGAAAGATGGCATTTTATCTCTGCTAAGGCTAGAAATGGAATAGTCCCACACTCAAAGTGTATGGGATCAGGATCGGTGCTACCTTTATTATCAGGGCCGTATTTACCTATACCCCATGACGTAGGACCCACAGCTGGCAAGGGCCCACAAACAAGAGTCCCCAGGACAATCGTATTCTTTCCATCACTGAGAAACTTCGCGGCTGAGTTCTACCGTCATCTCCAGGTAATTTTTTCGTTCATTTCATCTTCAGTTCTACAGCTCGGAACATCCGCTGACGGAACTGTGTTTGTGGGTGTGTTGGGTATAGTCAGAGTGCGAGGCAGGGTTGTGCGAGCCTGGATCCCTCGCTCTCTAGAGAGAGTTGAAATTGCTGCAGCCTAGCTGAACGGGGCTCTCCGCGAGCTTCTCCAGGCCCTGGCATGAAGGGGAAAGAGGAAAAGGAGAGTGGGGGAGGCGGGAGGCGGGAGTCCGGAGAAGAGCACTAGCGCTCAGGAGTTAAAGGAGCAGGGAAACAGACTCTTCATCACCCGCAAGTACCAGGAGGCGGTGGCCTGTTACACCAAAGCCATAGTGAGTACCGGGGAGCAGCGACGGCCAGGTCCATTTCCTGTAGCTGCTGTAGTACCGCTGGATCATTCAATGATCCTCTTCCCCGATGGATAAGACATTTTTTAATGTATTTCTTGAATTCTGATGCTGATTTTGTCCCTATTGCCTCTTTATGTCAGGCAATTCTATACATCTATTGCCATTTCTGTTTTTAAAAAACCCACTTTCTTATGTTACTCCTGATTTCTTTCCTCATTCAACCTCAAACCACCATCCGCTGTCTTCCGCTCTCAGTCTCTCTCAGTCCCCCCTTACAATAGTCATGAAAAAATATGAAAGTGGCGCATCTAAACGACAAAAGAAAATGCTAGAAAACGAATAGACCGCCAAAATTCCCAAGATTACCAGCTTTCTTCTTCCATCGCTTGTTTTCAACGCTTCCCGTGACTATCTGCGAAGGGGAACGTTCTTTTTCAAAGCTTTCCCTGATAAAAAATAGATTTCATTCTACGATGCCGCAGAAAAGACTGAATTCTCTGGCAGTCATGTCAATTGAAAATGACGTTACTTCTGCATTGACTTTTGATACAATTATTGAAAAGTTTTCACAAACTAAATCGCGAAAGAAAACATTTTTGCAAGTGGTAACTGGTAAAAGGGGTAAGTTGATCTCGTTTTTATTTTTTCTGGGGGCCCACTATTTTTGTTGGCGTAGGGCCTCACTCAAGGTAAATCCGGCCCTGATTATTATAACGAAGTGGTCATCTAAAGCGGTTGTCCTCCAAGAGCACCCATTGCCATTGTTGTTACCCATCTCAGGACCTGTAGTGGTAGCAATGGCTGCATATAGTCCTGTGGCACTTGCCTTAACACTTTCAGTGCTACAGGGCTGTTTGCTTCCACCCTCTCTAAAGCTCGATGCTGACTTCCTGTTTGTAAGCAGGATGTCAGCACTGGGCAGTCCGAGGGGGCTGAAGCAAACAGCCCCATGGCACCAAAATTGTAAGGTAAGCACTGTGAAGTTGCTTCTGCAGATCCCAGAGGGTGGTGGCAGCAGTAATGGCAATGGATGCTGCGGGGGCAGAAGGGATGAGCTTTACCTAGCGCCTGCCCTACATGGGATTGGAAAAGGTCCTGATGAGATCCCTTACATTGATACAACAGAGGTGATGCATTCAGAAGTTAATCATGCAATGTGTGCCTTTGAATCAATGCTGACTCCTGGCAACCCAGCAGCTCCTAGGTTTTCTTGGCAGGGTGACCAGAAGTAGATTGCAAATCCTTTCTTCCAAGGCAGTGAGGTGCCCAAGGCCACAAGGAGCACTAGGTGGGAATCAAACCCCAGTCTTTTGATATCTAGTCACTTCTGTAACCATTAGGCTACACTTCCACTCCAAATTGAGTATAGTTGAACATTTAATTGTGCACAAATGTGCTAATATACATTCAACAAGTTCTGTTCTTGACAAGTGTCTTTCTTATATGAGCTCGATAAAACTAAGGGGCATGTTTACTAAAGTCCGCAAATTTGCGCGCCGCAAAATAGCGCACGGCAACGCGCCACTGAAACGCGCATAAACACGTTTAAACGCCCCGCACACGTGCGTGTCACCCCCGCACAGGTACGCGGCACACCAACGGGCCCCGTACAAGTGCGAGCCCGCAAATGTCCGATAGAGGCGTGGAATGGCTAAAGGAGGGCGGAGGAAGGCTCCGGAGGGGCGGAGGGACGGGGTCAATGGGTGGAGAGTGGGAGGGGAGAGGGTCCCCGCACAGTATCGGGCCCGAATTTGCATGTAAAAACTACCGCGAGTGAAACACTCGCGGTAGAAAGCATTTAAAGGGAAGAGAAACCATTTCCGTCAGCAATGTACAGGAAAACCGGGGAAACCAGCAAAACGTAAGCAGTGTGATACATGTGCACAGCACAAAAGTGCACATAAAAATAGGAAATGACCACAACAGAACTATTAAAAATAGTAATTCAGCTGGGGAACAGTGATAGTGATGGGCAAATACAGAAAACACACCCAACAAAGCTCCAGAAAAAAGAAATGAATTTTGGAAGGGTTTACGGAGCGGAGACTCTTCCAAACAACATTTCCTGGTGTGGAGCTGTCCTGGGAGTGTTTGCTATGGTTGCCCATTAATATCACCGTTGCCCAGCGTGGTGATATTGTTTCCCCCAGTTCCCGTGGTCATTTCCGTGGTTTATGTGCACGTTTGTCACCAGACAGGGTGCATATGCCCACAGTAAAATTGCATAGAGCAGGCTTTGTGACTCCATCCTGCCAAGCTTACTACCTCCAGGGGCTGCACTGTCTCTGTGGCCATAGTGTGGTGCAGCGGACAAAGTCAGTACCTCTAGGACCAGAGGGTCAGAGGTTCAAAGCCCAGCTGGGGCACTTGCCAGCCCAGTCCCTATATTTTACCCACCACTAAACACAGATAGCGCAGACACCCCTGTATTGCAGGGGACATAAGCATGGGGAAAACACCCATATTTTACCCAACAACGCACACACACCACAACAATGGGCATTACCCACAGCCAAGTACCCCAAATGCAGTCCCGTACTGCCACATTCCAATCAGGTCACCTGCTTTTTATGGGAGGAGCTCATGCCAGCATGTTGGCGGACGAGTACATGTGGTGCTAGCGACAGAAGACAGAGGCCTAGCCATGTGCAGGCTGTCACCGTCCACTGCAACAGACTGCAACAGACAGGCCCTGCCGGATCCACAGTCATGGACATGCCAGGGAATCCACCCAATCTGTGGCTACACAGTGGTGCAGTGCACGCAGACACTGCATGCAAGAGCAGAAGGTCACAGGTTCAAAGCCCAACTGGGGCAACTGCTAATCTTGCCCACATATTTTTCCCCCAAGTAAACAGTGATAGTAAGGGCACACCTTTCCTGGCTTGGACATATGCAATGGCAATACGTCTATCTTTTACCCCACTGAGCAAAGACACCATGAACAGGGCCAGTACCCAGAGCAGAATCACCCAAATGCAGTCCTGGTGGGGCACACACCAGTCAGGTTCCATGATGCCACTCATACAAATGCCTGTGCTGTATATCTATGCACCACACCCATGGTATGTAGATGTAGCCCATGCATATCCATGAGGGACAGCAGGAAAACCAGAACAGTGTGATGCAAACCTGGACTGGAATTGGGAATCTGTGCCGTAAAGCAGCAGCCATCAAGGGCAGACACACCCACACCCACAGGCCTCATTGGCCAATGTCTCCTGGAGAGGCAGACCATTGGACCCTGCATGCATCTCCCAAAACTAGCACTTGCATAACTTACCAATGTCACCCTACACCTGAGGTATACGGTACACAGCTCTGAGACGTTTGCTAGGAGCACAGGCAGCTAGATATCCATACGTTACGCACATACTGCTAGTTGACCCCATCCGAACAATCTGTTAGGTGTTTGCGGTGCGTGCTCCAGGCCTGGCCTCTGACGGTGTTTACCACCCTGGGGAGTGACCCCCAGCTGTACTGCGTACCATATCCATGCCTTGCCGTGTTTAGGACCGGTTTGGTGGGCAAGGCTAATTACTTCCTCATTAGTAGCACCATGATGGTATAGGTGTGGAAGTGTGTGTCTGGCTATACAGTGAGTGTTGGCTGCAAGCCCCTTCCACAGCCCACACTGCCAGCACTGTTGCCAGTATTGGCCTGCCAATGTGCATAATGAGGTGCAAGGTACCATGGGTATAGCCAGGACAGGGTAGCCTGGCCAGGATGCATCTGCACCGGGCATAGGGCACTGGCAGGGACATTGTAGTGTCCGGCCACCACCTACACAGACAGGGTGGCCAAAGCATGTCCTTCTGGGAGATCACGCTCACCCTGACTGTGCAGTGACCACAGCATGGCTAGGTACCCCCATAGTGCTATACAGTATTTCTCTCATGTGATAGATATGGGTTTCTATTTGGGGCCCAGTCACTGATTTATCTGCTTGCTGTGTATGCTGGCAGACCAGTTCTGGGTGCATGTGTCTCCATTGGGAACATGCACTATGGACTAACCAGCAGACTGTTTGTAGCTGGTATGTGTCTTGCTGGAATGGCTTGCAGGGTGCAGTGGCTGCTGGCTTGCTGCAGGGGAATATCTGGTGGTGGGGTGCAGCTTACCTTATCCTGGTCCTATGTCTGTCTGCCATTGTGTTGTGGCGGGGTGGTGTTCATTCCTCAGCAGGACTGGGGTTGATGTTGCCCTCTACTGCCACCTTTGCAGGGAGGTACAGTGTGGATCTCTTGATGGGGGACCATGTTTGCTGCGGGGGGGGTTCCCAGGGGGTGCTGAGCCTGACTGGGATATCCATGGTGTTTGTGCAGAAACTAGCTATCTTACACATTAACACTGCTTTGAAACTCCCGCTTGGCCTCCATCAGCCATGGAAGGTGTTGTGGACCTGGTCCTGGGCGCCTCATTGCACACTCAGGGTGAGCACAGAACCCGCACGATGTAACGGTGTGTAGCTACTCTGTGCCAGTAAAACACCCGGTCAGTGCCCCCTACCAGGCCGAGGTGCTGTGTGGGTGCACCCGGTCACTCCCCCCAACAGGGCCGAGGTGCTGTGGGGGTGCATTACCCATCTTGTGTCCATCTGTGTACAGCTAATTTGCATGTGCAGTGCATCATGGGTACGTGTGGCCTAACCCTATCCTGTTTACACCGGCAGACTGTCTGTGAGGTGACGTGCAGGCTATCTGCAGCCAGCTGGGGCTTGCTTACAGCTATGGAGTTGTAGCCCAATGGTTACATCACTCCTTGTGCAGCCAGAGGTCATGGGTTCAAACCCACAGTGGGGTTCTGTGATAGGGGTGTCCACATCATCTTTTTAATTTACTGTACATATGTTGCTGCCAGCAATAACACCCTGAGCGTACTGTACCCATAAGGTGCCTCTGAGGGCGCTTTATGGGGCGCCGTATACGGCACTTTATGGTTGCCATCCATATAGGGTGCACTATACATTATCCTGTGTCGCAACATACATGCTGCCCTATAGGGGACATTCTAGGGTGCCTTGGCGGACGGTGCACTGTCACATGTGCCTTATGGGCTGCCTTATGTTAACATGCTGTGAGCGTGTGTTTTCTAGTTGTTATCACAAAATAAAATTAGTGGGCCTACTACAGCACTCCCCAACATAAAACATACTGCCTCTGCTAGTCTTTTTCAATGGGCATTGTGAGGGATTGAACCCCTGGTCCCTGCACCATTGGTCAGTGTCACAACCATTGTGCTGTGGCTCTGTGTCTGTGCTTGAGCAGCAGCGCGCAGCCTTGTAGCCATCGGCGCGCCGTCTTGAGGCGCACAAAATTAGCAGTGCGCCGCCTTCTGCCGCGTAACATTAACAGCGTGCCGCCTTATGCCGCCCAACATGGGCATGCCCCTTAAAATAATGCCTCAGCCAGCTGTCTTCAATGGGCACTGTGGTGAATTGAACCCATGATGCCTGCACGAGTGGTCAGTGTCTTAACCATTGTGCTATGGCTCCATTCCTGCTATTTGCACATCAGCGCGCCACTTATCCCTCCCACTATTGGGCTGCCCCCTCACACATCAGCGCGACGCCTTCTGCCCACAGGCTCGCCGCCTTCTGTTGCCCCATTTTATTAGCGCGCCGCCATCTGCCGCCCACAATGAACAGTGCGCCGCCTCATGCCGTATAAAATAAGAGTGCGCCGCCTTCTGCCGCCCATAATCAATATACCTCCTACACCACTTTTGCCCATAAAAGTTGATGCCTCAACTGGTCTTTTTCATTGAGCGCAATGGGGGTTTGAACCCCTGGCCCCTGCACCATAGGTCAGTGTCTTCACCATTGTACTACGGCTCTGTTGTTTGGTTATGCAGCAGCGCCCCACTTAGCCTTCCCACGCGCTAATGTGGGCCCCGCACATTTGTGCGACGCACACACGTATGGTCCGGTTTTTTTCTTTTTTCTGCCTGGCCCGCCCACTCCTTATATGGCACCAGCACACTAACGGGAACCCGCACAGCAACGGTGTTTAGTAAACATGCCCCTAAGTTGCCCTTTTACTGAAGTGCATTAGGTTCTTGCACTTAATATGAGTTTAGCACTAAATCTAACATGCATTAAGTGCAAAGCCTCTGCAATTACTGCCAGGAGCGTGGTCAGAACGTTCCCAGCAGTTAATGTGCAGATATGTACCTAACTATTAAGATGGCATTAGTTGCACCTGCACTAATTGCAACATTGAGAGAATGTGACATTTCCCCCTGTGTTAACTACAAAGTTCTCTCCACGCCCACTACCCACCCTAACCCACCCATTCACCTCCCTAACACACGATTGGCAGTTAGTGCACTAATCAGCCCCCAGTAACTGTTATCCCCTGTGGTAACTGTACCGTAGCCCCTTGCGCTAATTTAGCACACGTGAAAACAAGCTTAGTGCACTTTAGTAAAACCCCCCTAAATGTTAATTAACCAACATAATGTAATTTTTTTTAGATAAGCTTTTTCAAAATTGATGGGATTCCTAATCAAAATTAATATATTTTAATGAACAAGCACAATGAGAGCTGACTCATGTAATGTGAAAGCAACAGCAATGACGATCCTATAGCTGAGAAATAGATACATCAGAGTTAAAATGGGAAAATTTGATAGGATTTATTATTTCTTTGGTGGCACTTTAATAGAATAGTGATAATTTAACTTTCTTTCAACTACACTTATGGTTTGATATACTAAGGATTTTCCCACAGATAGAGAATGGCAAAATGCTCTTGTAAATCAGACCTAGCCATAAATGGTTTATGCAAATGTGCTAAGTAAAAGCAGCAAATAAGGACCAGATTATTACCTCATAAACTCTGAAATAAGAGAAATAGTCACTTGTTACAACAATTAATGTTTATTTTTACATTGATAGCCCCACCTTTAGGGAAAATGCTCCTTTGATTGAAATGAATTAGGGATACAAACAAAATATTCTGAACTTCTTTAATCTAGGATCACAAACGTGAGACTGGAGAACAATGGTAGGCAACCCCTTTCCTTTCACTCCGTAAGCCAGCCAGGCTTTCTAGATATCCATACCACATATGCATGAGATGTATTTGCATGCACTGCACCCGTTATTTGTAAATAATGGTTACGCACAGGAGGAGTGGGGCTGCTTCATGCAGCCTTATAAAAATGCTTTCGAGGCATCTCGCATGATAGATATGCAAAACAAGCAGCTTACATAGTTAAACTGATCTACCTCTTCGACAACATCCTCCGAATCATAGACAACACCAAAAAAGGTATCCTAATGATCTTCATTGACATCTCTTCAGCATTCGACATAGTAGCCCACCAGACTCTCCTGGAAAGACTAAAGAACATTGGGCTTCATGGTACCACACTAAAATGGTTCCAATCATACCTGACCGACAGGCAGATACAGGTCAAGGTAGGCCACAACACCTCTCAACCCATAAAAGTCCTCCAAGGAGTGCCTCAAGGGTCTGCCCTCTCGGCACTACTGTTCAACATATACATCCAGACAATATACGACATCCTGAAAGCGAACAGCATCCAATATGCAATCTATGCAGATGATATTATGATATACACGCCTATCTCAAAGGACAACCCTGACTACTCTAAAATAACTGACTGCCTCACACAAATGACAAGATGGTGTAAAGACAACAACCTCGCAATCAACTACAACAAGACTGAGGCACTAATAATCACTCGCAACCAAGATTTCATCCACCCACCAGACATCAGAGTACAAAACACAACCATACCAATGAAATCGGAAATAAAATACCTCGGAGTGACACTGGACAACGAACTGAATCTCAAAACACACGTAAGCAAAACAATCAAAAATGCATACCACAGGATGAGAATCATCAGAAGACTTAAACCCCTCCTCGCCACAGAACACTTCCGTACAGTATTCCAAGCTCTAATTACTCCCTTACTGGATTTCTGCAACCCCATCTACCTTGGGCTAGCAAAACAAACACTCAAACCACTACAACTAGCATAAAACACTGCAGCCCACATAATATCTGGATCATCAAGACATGAACACATTACCCCTGTTCTAAAAGACCTACACTGGCTCCCAATCAGTTCATGCATCAAATACAAAACAATTATAAACATATTCAAGATCAAACACCACACTTCAGCCAACAGCCTGCACACCCCCATACAACCAGACACCAACACTCGCCCAAGAAGAAAAGGAACCTCCAACAGAGTCAACACCCCGAGTGACTTCAGAAAAACACGCAAGGACACCACAGAGAGAGCTCTCTCCCTGGCTGCCCCAACAATATGGAACTCCCTTCCAGTTGAACTGAGATCGACAACGGACCTCAAGGACTTTCGCAAACAGCTGAAGACAACACTGTTCATAGAACACTATAGACACGTCACTTAACCGTACTAACAGGAACTACCAACTTACCCCTTCCAACCCTGATAAGAAATTGTACAACGGCACATGATATATCTTAACCCCTAATTGTATAGAACAATGTATTATAGCTCATGCTGTACAATAGCGCACAATGTACATAGCTCAACCTAATCTAATACACTAACTTCTTACACGCAAATCATGACACTTCTTTCACTGCATGAAATACACGTCCACTACTTTTGATTGTATTGCTGTTACACCGCCTTGATTATAGGATAAGGCGGTATAGAAATACTGTTAAATAAATAAAATAAATAAATAAACTAAAATTCACATATTAGAACGAAGCAAAACTGGATGGGACCGATATTCAAAACCTTTTATCCAGTTAGCTTTGGGCCCTATTTACTAAAGTTCAGTAAGATTTTGCAGTTACCATGCTCTAATTGCCAAAATTAATGATCAGTAATTGCAAAGTCCCTGCATTAACTGGAGGGGGCATGCCCAGCGTCTTCCCATACAGTTAGCATGGAAATAATATGCTTAATGTGTGTTAACTGCATTGCAAATAACACGGATGCAGTCAATGTCACCCACTGAAATAGCAGTGATGTTTCCTGTGTTATCTGCCATGCTAAGAGCTTATGTCTGGTAACCAGCTGTATGGTAACATTAAGGCACAGTCCTCACATTCCACACCTATTCTCTGCCTCGTTCCACATGTACTGGTTAATGTGTAACCAAACAGATGTACAGGGCTACATGCTCCTTCCAGAGCAAGGCAGTAGCAGGAAGATCCAGCGGGAATCCCAGGGCCCTGCTTTCAAGGCTACAGTGGTAATTTCCTACTGGAAGGAGTTGGAGCAGCAGAGTGCCACCAGGAGTCCCAAGTTCCCACTAGCAGGAAGATCAGAACTGTAACAATAAACTGCTGGCAGGAATCCCTGGGTCCCACCAGCTGGCAGGAAGGGTGGCGCTACAGCAGTAAAGTGCTGGTGAGAGTTCCCAGGCAACAGGAAGAGGGAAGCAGTGGCCTTAACATATCAGTGGAAGTCCCTGGGTTCCACCAGCAGGAAGAGGACCGTGCTGGCAGTAGTCCCCATATCCCTCTAGCAAGAAGAGTGGGCTGCAACAAAGAAGAGAAATGGCAGGGAATAAAGGGAAGAGATGGGTTTAGAAAGGGCAAAAGCAGGCAGAGTATAAAAAGGTGGCACCTGAGAAGATGAAAGGAGAAGTGGAGGAGAGGGGTGGGGTTAGAGAAAGGAGAGAGAAGGGAGTGCACAAGGGAAGGAGGAATGTAACCCAGGGGAGAGAGAGTACAAAGTTGGATGAGGAAGGAAGGGGGAGAAGAGTGCAGAGCTAGTTGGACGGGAAGGAGGAAGAGAGGAGGGTATTAAAAAATAGGAAGGCGAAATAGTGCAAGAGGGTGGGTGGGAGAGGGAGTAAGTACATGAAGACAGGGGAAAATGTAAGGGAGAGAGCAGCCTACATGACCGCAGCACACATATGCAAAGTTCCCTGACAACCCCCTCCACCCTCTCTACCCCTGACACACACCTTCACCTCCCAAACACACACATACAGGGTCGGTACAAAGGCATTAGGTATCCTAGGTGAACCTTCAGTCTTATGTCCTCCCTCCTGCCATCACCATAACACCACCCTTCCCAAAACAATCCTGTAAAAATTCATAATTGCACATCATATATTTAAGTTGGAACTTTGCTTTGTATGTGTGTGCCCACTCTCCCTGCAGGTAAAAGAAGGTGCTGATATCTCTGAATTTGTGTGGCTGTCAGGATCTATTGCTTTGCTGCTGCTTTTTGCTGCCCCGCAGAAGCTGCTATCCTAAGTGACTGTCTAGTATTTCATAATAGTTGGGCCTGCCCTGCACATACCCAATACACATACATCCCATTACCCTCTGACATCCCACTCTCACATCTTCACAGATAAGCAGCTAAACTCTCTCTGTGGAAATAGATATACACATCAGTCCTCATTCTGGAATGCAAGTTGCGGGGCTGCACATCTCACCAAGATGTGCAGCCCCGCAATCTGCCTAGATCCTTTTCCCCCACCGGCTCTCCTCATATGTCCTGTGCTTCTGAATGGGGAGAGATGGTAGAGCAGGGATGGGCTGCCCAGCAGCACGTACAGGGCACTATTGAGACGTGATGCTTATCCCACCTCCAAGGTGGGATAAGCAGCACTTTTTTCCTGATTGGGCCAATGGAGCCCCCATCGGGGCCAGGTCTAAGTGCGGGGGAGGGGGGTCCCCACCACCACCCGATCCAGGCTGCAGGAGGCCAGCCATGGTTCGGGCAGCAGGATTTTGGGG
The DNA here is from genome assembly GCA_033557465.1 of Ichthyophis bannanicus. Lineage (NCBI taxonomy): Eukaryota > Metazoa > Chordata > Amphibia > Gymnophiona > Ichthyophiidae > Ichthyophis > Ichthyophis bannanicus. The sequence goes on from CM066033.1 coordinate 418,676,414, forward strand.
GCTGGAGCCACGGATGTCTGGGGCACCTGCAGGGAGGACGTCCCCGCAGGCAGAGGGCACGCCGGGCCGTCATTGGGCCCGATTCTGGCTCCCACGGGAATGTTTTGTTCCAACAGACCAGAATCGGGTCCTAATGGCCCCGTCTTCAGTGGGGACAAACTGGACAGCTCGGACATCCCCCTTCCAGAATGGGGCTCATCATATCATTTACACACACATAGGTACCTAATATACACCATTAGTTCCTATGCTCATCCAGAGACCAGTGCCTTCCTACCTGGCTGTTTCAACCAAATCCCCCACACATACATGCCAGAAAAATGCACCATTGTGTCACACAGTAAGCAGGCACTTTTTAATTTGCTTTTCTCCTCCTAATTTACAAGTGTACAAAAAACAGGGCCAGGTTAACTGGCGAGCCAGTGAGGCACCAGCTCAGGTCGCATGACCTTTAAGTGCGACGGCTCATTTTCCTTCTCTCCCATGGCTGTGCTGTATAGCAATCTTCAACATCATGTCATTTTTTTTAAAAGGCAGTAATAAGCACTTATTATTTCTTGTAAGAGACAGAAGTGCCTGTGTTCTCCTTTAAGAACACCACAGTGCCGGTGCATGAAACACAGCACAGCCGCAAGAGTGAAGAAAAACACTTCCATGCCTGTGTAAATAAATGCAATGGCAGAGCGAAGCAGGTAAAGTGAGGCAGGGTGCCTGGCTGGAACTGATGTTGAGGCTGAGGGAGAAGTTGGTTGGGACTGTGACTGAAGCTGGGTGGGGCGGGGTGGGGTGGGGTTGGGGCTGGACGTAGGCTGATTCTGGGCTCCTGATATTGAAACTGGGTTGATAGTAGGGGGAGGAATACTAGGACTGGAAGGGGAATGATACTAATGGGGGATATTGGAATTGGAAAAGGGCTGACACTAGTGGGGGCTCTGAGACTGGAAGGTGACTAGCACTGTGGGGTACTGAGATTGGAATAGGACTGACACTGGTGGGAGGTATTGCGACTGCAAGGAGACTGTGGTTAGAGGGGATTAAGACTGGAAAGGGGCTGGCACTTCGGAGGGATTGGGCTGGAAGGGGGCTGATTCTAGATCTGCATGATGTTTTGGGTGTACATTTTAAGGTAACCAACAGGACAGAAGAGATGTCTGTACTTGCGAGATGTTGTACTTTATGAGTACAACACATATGATGACATGGACAGCAATAGAGGGAGGAGTAGCCTAGTGGTTGGGGCAAGGTACTTCAGGCCGGAAGGTCAGGGGTTCAAATCCCTCTAGAGGACAGCAACCTTGGGCTGGAAGGACTGGGGTTTCTAGTCCCACAGATGCTCCTTGTGGTCGTGGGCAAGTCACTTAACCCTCCATTGCCCATGTTCCCTGTAAGTATTAGTGTATGTGTCTCATATCCCCACGTGTTAAATGTATCCCCCAATTGTGTTGTGATCGCTTTGATTGAAGGATAAGGCGGTATACAAAACTGTCTAAATAAATAAATTACTGCCACACTGCACTGGTATTTGCTGCTACAACCTTTGGCTGTGTAGCCCACAGACATACTGCAATGGGAGCAGTGTTTAAGTTTCTTTCATTCTACTAGGGAGGTGTCTTTGAGCTGCTGGCGATTGCAGATATTCCACTTATCTAGGCAAGATATTCAGTTTCTCCAAAGGGTCGCATTTGGATTGGGATCCTGCCTTATTGCTGGCCTTTTTCATCGTATTCTTTGTGGGCCTCCAAGACTCTGATGTTGTACTGTGGGAGGTATGTCCTGGGTCATTGTGGTGTTTATGCAACCCATGAGTTTCAGCCAGGACCTAGCTTTTCCGAGGCACAGTGGCACATTCCACTCAGATACACCTTGGTGGTCCTGTGACCTCATGATTGCATGCATATGTTTCGGAACTCCAGCTCATGGATAGGCCACATGAACAATCCAAATTGTGCCACGTCCACTATAATCAATGTTGGGCAGGATTGTTTTTTCCCATAGAATCCTCAATCCATCACCTATTGATGTCTCCGTGGTCTGCATTTGCAACCAGGTAACGTTTGGTTTCCTTGGTACCCACAATATTTTCCGTGAAGGTTTGTGGTATCTGATTGATGCTTTCAACAAAGATCTTGTGTGCCTTTCTAGGTCTGTGTTGGGGCAGTATGATCCCTTCCTGCCTCTGACAATGAGATCCTTTAATGTTTCATGCATGGCATATGGTGTAGGTACAAGACACCGCTCCTGATTGATGAGAGTCCTCCTCCTGCATTTTTGATGTTGTACTGTGTGGTTTGTCCACACTCTACACTAACCGTTAGAGTGTTATCACATTATTTTAACCTCTTCCCACTATATCCTGTGAGTTTCTTGATAGTTCCATGTGCAGAGATGTTCACATTAACATGCCATACTATTGACACATTATTGCTGATGTCCTTGGAGAAGGCATGGTACAGCTTTGCAGTCCATTGTTGGTTGGTTATGGCACTTTGGGTGGTCTCTGGCAGCCCCCTTGTCATCACCATTTTGAAGCATGGCACCATGCATGACTCTGGCAAGATGTGACCCATTGAAACCATATTTTTGTGGTTGTATACAGTCATGTGAGTACTCAAATCCAAAAGAAACCAGCAAGGCACAGATAATAATTCAAAAAACAAGATGCCCACTAATTAAAAGGCAACTACAAGAACATACAAGAATGTCGGAGCTATTGTCAGAGGGGGGAATTCATCCACCCACTAGTTGTTAAGCTCCTTTTTAATCATTTTTATTAAAGTTAAAAACAAAACTTCTTAATTGTGTTATATTCTTTCCTGAAATATCAATATGTAGTTGCACTTATCTCAAAGTGTGCAGCTCAATAGGAAGTAGAGGAAGCCCCCATCATGTGAGTCATGTGAGTACTGACAATTGATTACATGTACCTCTTATGGGACTATCATGTGATTGTGGTTCTTTCTGTGACAACCAATGTGACATTCTTAGATGGGTGTGGTTATTCATGTCCTTTGTACATCAGAGTTCCTCAGATATGTCCAACTTATGTCCCATGTCATTGGCCTTGTTTTATGGGATTGTTTATGTGTCACAGATCTAACATTGTGTCACAGTGCTAACATTGTTTATGTGTCACAGTGCTAACATTGTCCCAAGCCATTCCAAATGGCAGTTTATGGGCAGAGCTATGTGATATTTAGTAGTTCGACAGTGTGGCTGCCATTATTGTTGACCAAACCTATACTAATGCAGAACATGATGCTGCAATGCACCCAACTTGGGCTCATGACATTTACATAGCTGCTCACTGGGCATCCATTATTGGGGATGTGAGGCATGACCTTTGCTCTCTGTCCTCACCATACATCCATGAATACAAGACCACAAATGGACATTTTGCTGGACAGCAACTCATGCCATGCACATTCCAACCACTCACAATCTGCTTGCAGGCCATCATCATGTTATGGATCCTGGAATGTGTTCAGAGACTCTGCAGACACACATCTCACCCACAAAGTGGCGCAATGGTATTCCTTGGCGCACCAGAATATTCTTCAAATATTCTTAGCGAGTACATGTTGCTGTACAAGGTGCTTCAGATTTGTTGTCATTCCTGCTCCTATGTGGCCTTCATGGATTTTCGTCAGTGTGCATACATTGCCACACATCTGGATAACTTTTGAGCCAGTCATGCAAGAGAACATAACTCCGGCATCCATCACTATACAGTGGATATAAATTGACATACATGTTGTAATAGGCATCTCCACACTCACGCTGTGTGTGGCTTCACTTGGCTGTTCTCCTGTTCCCTGTCATCATAGCAGTTACAGAATGCTTTGACAGCGTTACCAACATCATCGGCTGACAACGCTCAGTTGTGCTGCTTGCACACCACATCCAGGAGATGAACAGCACAGACCCTTAACAGTGCAGGTCTGATTGATTCATTGTGCAACATATGTTGTTCTTCAGCAATACCACATATTTATTTTTATTTATTTATTTGGGTGTCTTTATACCGCCCTATCATGTAATTATTTATTTATTTATTTATTTATTTGCAGTCTCTTTTTTACCGTGCTATTCGACATCAGTGCGGTTTACAATGAACATAAGAGTTGCACATCTCAATTTCGTGATTTGTGCTTACAGTGAAACAGGTATAATAACTTGGGTATACATTAAACAGGAAAATTAAACTTGGGTATGCATTAAGCAGGTATAACAGGTAAAATAGGGTATAAATAACCAGTCCCTTAACAAGGAGACACGATGAATAAATACAGTCTACTTTATGCAACAATATAATGAGTTATGCGGCACTGCATAAGAGCAGTTTATATTTGAAACAACTGTATTATATTATAACGTTTTAAGCAATTACTGGTAACAGGTGAGGATAATTATACAATCACTGTTTTACTTAAGATTTAATCTTTTGAAATTTCTTTACAATATTCATAAGCATTGATGAGTTTCTAGTGTGTATTCTTAGGTATTTGCTCTTTATATTCTTAGTACTTTGTTACTTAGTATACATTGAAGAGAGAGGGGGGGAAGGGGTTGAATTTGGGAGAGGTGAATTAATTTTTGGTTTTTATGTTGGGTCAGTGACATTATATTGTTCATTGCGACCAAAGTGCTCAATGAAAAGAAATGTTTCGAGTTGGGTCCAGAAGGTAGCCAGGTCAGTTATCGCTCTAATTCTATCTGGCGACGTGATCCATAATGATGGAGATAAATATTTGAAGGCTCTATTGCTGGTTTGCTGTTTGGTTTTGCGGTAGTCAGTTGGGACTACAAGTGTATTTGTCATTCAGCCTCTACGTTGGTGATCATTAGGGATAGTCCTGATTAACTGTGATGAGGTTCTGAGGGCTATATTTCTGATAATTTTTAATGTGTTCATTGTTATTTTGTATTTGATTCTGCTATGGAAAAGTAACCAGTGGAGAGCATGTAATATAGGTGTTATGTGTTATGTTTTGCTTGAATTGTGGATAATGCGTGCAGCCATATGTTGGGCCATTTGAAGGCTGTATAGTGTCTGCTTGGGTAATCCGTGTAGTAGACTATTACAGTAGTCTATGTGAGGGGAAAATCATGGCCTGTAGCACCTCTAAATTTGTTACATGTAGTAGTGGTTTCAGGTGTTGTAACATTCTAATTTTGTTGTATAATGCACCTGTGATGAGTTTAATATGGGATTTGAAGCCAAGGGTTTTGTAAATTGTCACACCCAGATATTTCACCTCTTCTTTAACTTGTAGTGTTTCTTCATTTACATCAGTGGTGGTGGGTGGTGTGAAGTTTTGATTTCTGTTTATAAAGAGTACTTCTGTTTTTTTATAGTTAATATTGAGGCCATAAGCTTTCAGCCATTGATCTATTTCACTGAAGTATTCTATAATGGGTTTTAGTATGGGTCCTGCAGTGTTAAATGGGATGTACAGCATAATGTCATTTATGTATATGGCATATCCTACTTGGAATGTTTTTATTACTTGACATAGTGGTTGGCTATATATGTTAAACAAGAGTGCTGATAGGACTGATCCTTGTGGGAGACCTTTCCTTTGGTTATAGGTACAGGAACATTGGTGATTGATTCTTACTTGTTGTGACCAGTCTGTTAAATATCATGTGAACCAATTTAGTGTAATGCCAGATAAACCAATTTGTTTTAGTCTTTGTAATAATAGAAAATGGTTCTCTGAATCAAAGGATGCTGCAATGTTGAGGAATATTAATATAAATGCTTGATTTGTATTGTCAATTCCTTTTATGAAATTATTAAGTAATACTAGTAACAGAGTTTCAACACTGTGGCATGGCCTAAAGCCATATTAATGGCATCCAGAGGAGCATTCTGTTCTATATGGTCTTAGAGTTGATTATGTTCGTATTTATTTTGGCCAGGAAAGGTAAGCTGGACATTGGTCTTTAGGATGAGGGGCATTTTTTATAAAGTGTTTTTTGCTTTAGTATAGGGTGAATTACCACTTTTTTGAGGTCTTTAGGCATGTGACCTTGTGTGAGAAATAAGTTTATCATTATTAAAATGATGGGAGCTAGTTCCTCATGTGAGGCTTGATCCATGCTACTGGGCAATGATCAAGGCATGATTTTGTTGTTTTTAAGTTTGTAATTATTTTTTGAGTTGTTCAATGGTGGCCCGATGGAACTCTGACCATTTTCCAGTGGGAGGGATCGTATTGAGTGGTTCATTGGAGGTCTGATGGAACTCTAACCATTTTCCCGTGGGAGTGTTCATATTGAGCGAGGGCTTTAGAGTGACATCGTTTAGGGAGTTTAACTTCAAAATATAGTGGTCAGCTAAAGCCTGTGGGAAAAATGATTTGTGACTCATGCTGATAGTTTTGGATGACACCTTGCATGGTCTGTCCCTCACCCGAATACCCCATACACATGTACCACTACAGATATCTGTGTAAATTTGCCATCGCATATGTACATAGTTTTGAAATATGCTTCTATGTTATTATATTCCCAACTTACATTTGTGTTTCATTGCATTCATGTGTGTTTACTGTGTCACACACAAGTCAAGTGTATCTTGTGATATACTAGGGGTAAAAACAATGACATACGTATTGCGGTCCATTATATGTTACTGCTACTTGGTGAATGTATACCGCCAGCTGCAGCCTAATGGGACATACAGCGACAGGTCTGTTGCCATGATCCAGTCCTTCAGAGTGACAGAGATGCTATTGAACCCATATGTGTACTTGCAAATGTACATCATGCCTGACAGACGTGACTCACATATAGTTTCACATACCCCTGAAACCTTAATTGTACACAGACCCTTAACTTGGCAGTTTGTTCATGGCAACCATTGTCCTGGGGCCCTGATGGCATACCTTTATCTAATGTTGACAGATTGGCACAGCATCTGTTGTGTACCTATGTATTTAGCGATATCATAGGTGTTTTTATAGCACTTTATCATTTCAATAAAAGCAGGCTACATAGTCACTGAGACTTTGTGACATACTTTCACAAAGTCTACTTGTGTTTTATGTTGGTCTGAAGCAATGGAAGGTTATGTGACTTGGCCAAGTACAGAGGGAGTGTGCTTGTGGGAGTTGAACCCTGGTCTCCTGGTTTCCAAGCCAGCGCTCTGACCATTAGGCTACCCCTCCACTCCATTGTTGACACACCTTCCCAATTGTATGCTGCAGCCCATCACTATACATTCAGTCACCAGGCCATCCCTTGCAAAGTCAGAGAGGATATTGTCCCTTAGGCACACCACAGCATTTATTGCAGTGCCTACTCAGATTCACAGGACACAACGTGCTGCATCTGCCATGTGATAGCTGTGACATAGCATTTACTGCGATACTGCATGACACTACATCACATACCCTCTAACTCACTCATGACACTGCCATCCCAAGGTCTTGAATGTGCATGCTGACTGCAAGAGATGGGCTGCAGACAGATATCTGAGCACCCAGGTTAGTCACATGTGGAATGAGTGCACATACCTGCATATGAAAGGATGTGTGTGGACAACTCCACATTGCTCCTGTGAGGATGTCTGGCCAATCAGTTTGCTGCCTTCAGCCCAGCAATGCATAGTGTTACACAGGCCCTCTATAAAGTGTGCATTTCTGAAAGTCAACAGTAAGGCTCATGTTGCATCACAGATTATGAAGTAACATAGCAGGTGTTATTGTCATCAGACATGATATTCCCACTGGCTGTCATTCCTTGCTGCAAACAGGTTCAGGCTCTCTACAGCGCTGTTGCCATGATTATTATATGCATGTAATTCATAGATCTGATTTGTTAATTTGCCTTTTGCTTCTGCCACAGGCTTCTTCATGCAAGAGGAACATGTTGGATTCCCAGTAGCATTCTTGGTGCCTACAGACCACACTATTAGACCTCCATTGCATTGGAGGAGACCACAGACTATTCTGTTGCATTCCAGGTATTAGTGGAGGACAGAGACATCCACATCTGTGGGATTCCTTACCGAAATCAGGGCACACATATGCTTAGGGTCTTGCCTTAATAGTTTGTGATGCAATGTGCTGTCCAAACAATCGGGCCCTGCAGACAGGATGACATTGCAATATGGCATGCCCCTGCATCCTATTTGTCAAGGGCATCTGCTGTTGACATGTCTGTGATAGTGCATGATACCTGATTGCCATAGGCTTCACCTCCTTCACATGTTTGCACCACACAGTGCCACATCCCACTCCTGTGCTGGTGAGCTGTAAACATGTTCACCCATTGCAGGCAGAGACATACAGTATCTTCGTTTGAATGCTGTCCTGTGGCAAAAGGTGTGGAGGTGTACTATAATGGTTACAGCACTGTCTTTGCAACAGCATACCAGGGTTCAAATCCTACTTGTTTTCCTCTGGCCTGTGGGAAACTCATCTCCATCTACTGCCAGAAACAGTCTTGCATCTGCATTGACTGAGGGACACATGTCATTCTTTCCTTATATTTGTTCCGACCATGCACATTGCATTCATGCCCATCTAACAGCATGCATTTCGTGGCTCTGCTGTAGCCCATTGCAGAGGATGAGACATGTGGACCAGGCAGATATATGACACACCTATTGGTCATGATTGGAATATTTCATCTTAACTGCGATGGAACAGCTTTGGCTCCATCACATATATGCAGTACTCTGTTCTCCTGCCACTGTACACATCCTGCCACTTCTGACTCCACGTGTTCCACATCCTATGCCACACACTGACATTGCACCATATTGCATTAACATCCCCTGTGCATCCGTACACCAGCCTCCCACATGCTCATCCACTTTATTGGCTGCCACATACGGTGCCCACTGGTCTGGCAGATCCATCATCTCCCACCTGTTCTTCCATCCATAATCTTTAGATTGTCTTCACTTATTGCTCCTTTATCCAGCGTTAGGGTTACAGTCATTTTTGGACGTGGTACTTGCTTGACACCTTAATGCTCGATGTCCCATTACCACACGTTAAATAGCCATAGCACCCTTAATGCCAGAACGCCTCCTACTCGCCCAGAGCCTTTTTCGCACAGAAACCCCTTTTCGCTGCCATTACCGCTCTGAAAAGCATGCTCCCTTACCGCTGTCTAGTAAACATACCCCCTTAGTTATTTCCTCAATTGGCCTTCTCTCTTCCTCTTCCCTTGACTGGGTCCTCCAGCTGGTACAGAATGCTGATGCCCATCTTTTCTGAGATTGCACATTTTATGTACACATCATCCCTGCTTTACATAGCTTCCGCTGATTACCCATCAGCTGAAGGATCAGATTTAAGCAGGAAACAATGGTTTGAAGAATTCTGAAGCTTTCTTCTCCTTAATACCTGAAATATGTGCATTCCACCTTGACAGTTGCAGTCTTTCAGTGTAAAAAAAACCAAAAAATAAACCTCTTATGAATATTCCCTCAATGAAAATATGTCACCAAAAACAAACTAGGTCCAGGACTTTCAACTCTGTAGGCCCTACATACACTCTGTTACTCACTTCCTATCAAGCTCCATATTACACTCCTCCCCCCCCCCCGCCTTTTCCTCCATTCACAAACAATAAACAGGAAGCCAATAAATATTAGCTGCAAATCAGCTTGTAGCTTTATTTAACACTTCAATCATTCAACAACAATATCAATGAATATCTGGAACAATAGCCATCAATTCCCTTTCCCAGTCAGCAATTGTGCTCGGCTTTCCCACTAGCTAGTGCCAACCTAATTGTAATAGGGTATCCAGTTCCCTGCAGCACTCTCCCCAACCCCCCGCGCCACAGCCCAAATTGACACCAGGCCAGAATCTATCCTATAATCAAATTATACAACCCCCAATCCTCATCCGCACCTGGCGGTTATGCACATGGTCCCTAGAGGCGCTGAAAAAGTATGCTTAGATCCGCCATCTCCCTCCTTCAAGCTTATCTGAGATTAACATAAAGGGTAGGAAGCATCCTTATCCTTAAATCACCATCACATAAAGCTGTGATAGAATTACTCTTCCTCCAAACCTAAGCAGAATGCTAATACGGAACTCAACCTAACAGTGGAAGGGCGGATGGTTCACTGTCACTACTACTCACTTTTCAAAGCTCAAAAATTAATATTTCCCTGCCCAGCTGCAGGTATGCCCTATCGCTCCTCCTCCCCCTCTGTTCCTGCCCTCATGAATCTTACACCATGTCCTCCTGCTTTACCCTTCATACAGCCATTTTTCTCCAGGATCTTGAAGGGGGGACTGAGCGATGTTATGAGCACCCCCTCTCCCAGTCACTGTGAGAGGGCTTTATTTTCTTACTATTCCTTTTCATACTTATACGCCACCTTTTTCCCCTAAAGAGGAGACCAATGGAAGTTTACATCATAAAAACCATAAAATAAGTACAAAATAAGAAATAAACAGTAGAAAGACATTTACCCAATTACACTAAATTGCATCATCAATTATAATTTTTTTATAACTGCCTTTTTCATGGAGCCAAAATAATATATCTTTTGTAAGCGGATAAAGGCCCATTTTTTTCTTGCACACCTTTGCCAATGGTTAGCCTAACAATTGCTGTTTCTTTCCTCCCTGATTATTATTTGTTTTCTTATAACTTTTGTTTTTAACAGGGATTTTTTTTTGTATGTGATGTATGTTTTCCTGTATTGTATTTTATATTACTTTCGTAATCTTCTGAAATCAACATGCTTGTTATAGCACAATATAAATTTAAAACATAAATAATGTTTGAAATTTTTAAACAAATAAATAAGTTTTAAAATGTCATGTGGAGTGGAGGAGTAGCTTAGTGGTTGGGGCAAGGTACTTCAGGCCGGAAGGTCGGGGGTTCAAATCCCACTAGAGGACAGCAACCTTGGGCCGGAAGGACTGGGGTTTCTAGTCCCACAGGTGCTCCTTGTGGTCTTGGGCAAGCCACTTAACCCTCCATAGCCCATGTTCCCTGTAAAATAGTTATCTCCAAGTTATAATACCCTGTTCAATGTAATTTCAGTTTGTTCAATGTAAACCGCACTGATGCAGAATAGCACAGTATATAAGAGAATGTAAATAAATAAATGTGTTAGCTGTCCTGTCATTTAGGAGCAAACATCCTTGGTTGTTCAGATGACCCTGTACCTTACAATCAGGAACCATTGGTGATAAAAGAAGTCAAAGCGGCATTGAAAGCATTATCAAAGAACAAAGCACTGGGCATTGATGGCATTCTCATTGAAGTATTACAGCAGTAAGATGCAGCTGTTACAATACTTACAAGGTTTTTCCAAGAAATTGTGAAAACATCATGGCCAACTGACTGGAAAAGATCTGTGGTCATCCCAGTACTGAAGAGAGGTGATCCGACTGGATATGGAAATTATTGCACAATCACTTATTCCACACACTAGCAGACTGGAAAGGCCATATGATCTTTTTCTGCTGTCAAATTTCTATGTTTCTATCCTTGGTGGTTGATTTATCATTTCACTAGGAAATATTTCCCACCTTTTGTGTAGGTAAAGTGTTCATGGAAAATGTAGGCAAATTCACAGTTGGCAATAGGTTGGGGGAACCAATAACACACCATGGAGCCCTATTTCCAAAATTATGGGTGTTATTTTGTAAGGAAAAAGTAACTGCAAACAATTCAACTTCAGAAGAAAATAAATCGACAATTTTCAAAGTGAAGATGTGATCACACTTTCTCTTTGAAAATTGGTGTAAAATCTACATGGGTTTTTTGAAAATTACCCCCAAGAGAAAATCTTGAATAGAATTATCTAGATTCCATACTTTTTATTCCTCATGCTTTTTTTTCAATTAGGATAAGCATGTTTTATGGAATATTCTTTTCAAAGAACAGCATTAGCAGAGCGAGAAGCACTGCAGGCGTAGCCCTGGAGACTTCAGCTGTTCTAGGATTTGACATTTCAGAATTTTGAGGCATTTAGTATAAGCCTGGCTGCCAAAACACATAAAGCTTGCCTTTCAGGGTTTCGTTTGGTTTGTTTTGATTTTTGTTTTCTTTCAATGCTTTTCTTTTGGGCAGGGGAAGGGGGTTGCAGAAGATTTAATCATCCTTTTATAAGTATTGTTACAATACTGTATCCCCAGTGAAGTTGGATAGCAGCGATTAACCACTCAAAAGACACAGTCAAAATGTCAAGAAGCAATTGTCCTCAACCCATAGCTCAAATCCTGCACTTTTACCTTCACCGCAAAAGAGTTTGTGAGAGAGACTCCTGTTTATTCACAGTATTAGTAATTTCAAATAAAACCAGTCAATGATTAGAAGAGAAAAAAACTAATAGCAGCCAATATTTAGGGGCCCTTTTACTGAAGTGCATTAGAGTTTTGCACCTAACACACATGTAGTGCAAAACCCAACGTGTGTTAAGTGCAAAGCCTGCACATAAACTGCCAGAGGCGTGACCAGCATGTTCCTGGCTATTAGTGCACAGATGTGTACCCTAATGCAGGGTGCAGGTACTGAGGGTGCACCTATCTCCTCCTATGGTGTGACATTTGGTGTATCCATGCTAAATGGCAGGAAATATGTCTCCTTTCTGCTCCTACCCTGCCAATTCAGCACCCCAACATGCGAGTGGCAGTGCCCAAATCAGTGTGCATTAACTGTCATGGCCAGGGCCTGCCCAACCATTAGGCAAACTAAGTGGTTGTCTAGGGCAATGGCTTCTAGGGGAACAACAAGCATGGAATTCAAAACTAAACAATAGAGTCTACAGCCAGGGGGAGCATAAGCTTAAAGTTTGCCTAAGGCTCAACACCTTTAAGCAACTCAGGAGCTTGCTCTGGTCATGCCCCCATGGTAACGGTTACCACAGGCCAGAGCACACAGCTACCATGTGTGAAAATGCACATTAACTGCTTAGCACACTTTAGTACAAGGACCCCTTACGTTATTTTTCTTAACTACGAGATATTAAGGGTATAAACTTATGCACTTCAATACAGGTGAAAGTTTGTAAACCATGAGTGAAACTAATATGATTGGGAAAGTAAGGCATGATTATAACTGATCCTAGCACAGACTGTCACAGAGGTACATTATGGTGCATTTCAGCAGTGTGGCCAATGCTAAATTGTCTTACTATGACAGATAATGCGTATTTCAGCTTCCATGGACAGCAGTACTTACTTGCAATGAAAACCATGTCCACTCAAGATAAATGCTATGTGTCATCTACAGTGGAAAAATGTAAACTGTTTACAATAGAGTCTTTTAAATTTCCCTAAAATTAGTTTGAGATATGCTGACTTTTGAGTCCTGGAGGCACTTGAGGTGAGCTTAGTAATAACCCATTTTACTGCCAGTATGAGATTCACCTACAAAATGCTAATGGCAACATTGACAACACTAATATGTCGCCCCCCCCCCCCCCATGCTAAGTGTAATGTGTTCTCCACCCCTAACCTGCCCATTCAGCACCCCAACGTGCAGTGACAATGTGCAAATCAGCATGAGATAAGTGTCATGCCCCTGTGGTAACTGAAACTTCATTTTAAACTCATCAGAGGGGAATTTGGAGGAAAGCTCCATTATAATCCAAGAAGCACAGAATTTATGGGGGGGGGGGGGAGAGGGGGTTTAAATCACATTATGGAAACCAATGAGATAGAAAGAAATCACTGAAGATTGCATACAAGTTAAAATTAAATACAGCTTGGCCAGTTTAGGATGCAGTCTGCATAATAATGGCCATTGTCCTGGAGTTGGAAGGAATCCGTTAAACATCAGAATTTTAAATGCACTGACTTCAAATTGCATTGAGAAAACTACAGACTGTTTTCAAAAGTGAGCACATGGGAACCAATTAGAAGCTAGGAGACCATGAAGAATCATTTTTTTTTTGGGGGGGGGGGAGGTGTCAGGTGAATGTTCTTAACACTATCCAACAATGAAAAAAAATCGGACTCTAGGGCTTGAACAGCAGATAATAATCTGTTAGTGAGATTATAGTAAGATGTTATCTCCCCAGTACTGCAAAGGTAGGAACCCCATTACCCATACTGGCAGAAACCAATAGGCATTACCTCTGTCTGGTGGCAAAAGGACCCCAATGACACCTTACCCATCCCCTGGTATCATTCCAGAGGAGTTGAATGGTCATGAGAAGGAAGAAGGTTGGACCCTTCCTGGCCTACCACCAGCAAATGACACAGCTAGAGGATGCTATACTACTCTTCGGTGGCCCCAGTTGCATCATTCACTTATAGCAACATTGTGGGCAGAAGAAGCCATGAGGACCATGACTATTGGGGGGCTAGATACCTATGTGGGAAGAGAGGGATTTCTTGGCTATCAGACGTTATTACATTTGATATACCGCTCAGGCCAAAGCATTAGAGCGGTTTACAATACTACATAAATGATACTGAAAATATGAAAAGAACGCCATTAACAAGATAGGACAGAGTAAGAGATAGTGATAGTCAAAGAAATAGAAGAGACAAGAGGAAAGGTTCATTATAACACCAGAGAGGCTGAATATCATACCACCACAGCTCAGTCCTTCCAAACAGACTTGACCATAATCGCTACTCATCACAAATTCAAGCCAGGCAGAAATAAACCGCAGAAATGGCTCCTTATAAACCTCTGCTGCCTGGATATACTTGACAGAAGCAGATGAGGCAGAGCTCTCACTCACAGCCTACGTTAACTCTCTATTGAGGGGGCTTACTAACTCTGAGAGGTTACTGCCTACATCAGAGGGCTACTAACAGGGCTGTTGATGATTTACAGTAAGGGACACTGGAAAACGGGGTATTTATCTTGGCAGATAAAGAAATCCCTGTGCACCAGACAGGGCTGCACCAAGGGCAGTGCGGGTGATGCGGTTGCACAGGGCTCAGATATGAAAGGGGCACTAATATCATCAAATGGATTCTGGGAAGCTCAAAAAGAGTTCCTGCATGTGGCTGGGGTAGGAGGGCACCAGGATCCTGAGTCGCACGGGGCACATTTTTAGCTTGGTATAGTCTTGCATCAAGGCCATTCTATTGAGAGCAAGTTTTACCTTGCCACGGGTCACAGTTCATCAAAGCATATTAAGTTTCATTTACATCCATGTCAAGATCTTATTGACATTCATGGTAATTTTTTTTATTGCTATGAATTTTATTACACATTCCTCCTTATGTCTGCAAATGTCTTTAATGTCTTTTGTTTGATGCTTTCATCCTGTCAGGATAATGTTGTGTGATCAGTTCTCCTCTTCCCATGTCAAGGCAGCTGTTGAAAACACCCTGCTCATTACATGGATCACAAACACTTACAATCACAAAAGACACATCCATAAAATTCTTAGAGGGTTTAAAGGTGAAAAATCAAATGGCTTGTGTATCTCTATGCATTCTTAGAAATCCGCGATCTGCGCTGCTAAGCCCTCAGTATTAAACACATATATTCAATGCTGGGTCATATTTGGATCCAGCATTGAATATCTGGGTTTGCTGCATTTCCCAATATCTAACCAGGTAGCGGTGAAATTGAGTCACTACACAGTTAGCAATATGCGGTGGAAGTTAGGCCAGGGTTTCCTGCGCCTGTCTTTCACCGCATATCATTAACTAGGTAGCAGCTCAATATTGCCACTGCTCAGTTAGCGACTGGTGTATAGAGGTGGCATCCTAAGATTTATTTTATTTATTTATTTAGACAGTTTTGTATACTGCCTTATCCTTCAATCAAAGCGGTCACAACACAATTGGGGGATACATTAACATGCAGGGATATGAGACACATACACTAATACTTACAGGGAACATGGGCAGTGGAGGGTTAAGTGGCTTGCCCAAGACCACAAGGAGCATCTGTGGGACTAGAAACCCCAGTCCTTCCGGCCCAAGGTTGCTGTCCTCTAGTGGGATTTGAACCCCCGACCTTCCGGCCTGAAGTACCTTGCCCCAACCACTAGGCTACTCCTCCCTCCCTCCCATGTTAGTGCTGCTGAATATCCTGCAAACCATGTGAATGCCTTTGAATATCAGACCTTTGGCTATGAAAGGCCCAATATTCAAAAGACATATACACGGTTTACAGTCCAGAAAACCATGTAAATGCTTTAAATGGGGATCTTCAATGGCACTTACATGGTTAGTGCCATGGACTATCCCCTCCTAACTCCCCTATGTGCCCCGGTGCTATTTGGTTAGCATTGGGACGTGTCGGGAACATCCAGGGCAGAGCAGAGGTGGTGGCAAGCGCTAACTGAGCAGCGATATTGCATGCTGCCCAGTTAGCGATGTGCACCTTAAAGATAGGCAAGCAAAACCCTCGCCTATCTTTAAGGTGCAGGAGCTAACCAGGCAGCATGCAATATCGCTGCTGCCCAGTTAGCTACTGCGGATTCCGGCTTTTGCGGCGATCCCCGGATATTCAATGCCAGGACCACATATGACTCCAGCTTTGAATATCCGGAGTTAAGGCTCGATGGTCAGGGCTATACGCCGTAGGGACGCATAACCTGCCCAAATCAATATCGGGCCCAAAGAGATTTCTCCTGCCAAATTAAAAGCAAATCACATCAAAGAAATAGAAGGAAAATAACAATGAAATGTACCAAACCTCAGTTCCAGTTCCCCAATCTAATTTCTGCTCCTCTGGCCGACTGAAGCTGGAGATATTGCAGAGATGGTGTTTGCAACATCTGGGTGAAGCAAGTTTCTGCCATCACAAAAAGGTGACTCCTAGTGGTGTGAGTCAAGTTTCAGATGCATTCGGTTATGGAAGGAACTCGCTCTTGCCAGAAGGCTGTAACTGCAAAGACCAGATAAGATGGGAGAGAGTGTTATATAATGGAGAAAATGCCCATTAGTTACAAGTGAAAGCTAAAGGCACTGTAACAAAGAGACTGGCTTTAGTTGAGCTGGAAACTTAAAGAAGGAGAGAAATGTCAGATCAAAAAATATAAAAAATAATGAAATAGTTTGGAAAGAATGCAGAACAAATTAGCTGAGAAGAGTACACGGTAAAGAAGACTGAAAGGAAGTAAACTCCAGTAGCTTTGGCATGCAGGGTTGATGTGCAGACAAAACAGACTACAAAGCATGAGAAGTCACTGGAGAATAAATGGAATTCTTTCAAAAGCCATAATATCTTCAAATTTTTGATTTACTGATAATTTCCTTTCCTTGAGTCCTGCTAGATCAGTCCAGACATGTGAGTAGTGTCCCCCTCCAGTAGATTTTGGAGAAAGAAAAGGACTAAGAGATTCCAATGACATCATTACTGGTACTAAGACTGGTGCAGCAAGGAGCGGGGTGTCGCTCAGGACACCAGTCGGGTGGTTGTTCCAAGAAAAAGAAAGCAACATATTCCTAAGTTATATAAATTAAAAAATATATATCTTTGCCATGTTAATTAAACTACTACAATTGTTGCTTCATATTAATATGTAGCCCATGAATGAAATATAAACCATATTGACTTCTGACACTCCACACTTGACCAGCATGATATTAAATGTAGATATGTATTCTGTAGAAAAAAGAGATGCACACACTGCATCCAAAGGAACCCCTCCTACCAATAGGTGCAGAACAGAACTAGGACATTTCCTCATAAAACTCAACATACCAAAAGTAATTCCTGTCTGGTATCATCTCAGTAATACAAAACCTCACTGCCTTATTACTAGTGATGATGTCACTGAAATCTTCTAGTCTTTCTCTGTCTCCAACATCTCTTATCAGGAGGATACTACCTACTTGAATGGACTGGTTTAGTAGGACAATCCAAAAACAGAATTGTTTCAGCAACCACAATGTCTTCAGTGGCCTCATACTCTAACCTGACAAACAGCCTCACCCAGATGACTGAACACTACTACCAAATGTATCTGAGGATTCAGACAGTACGAGAAGTGATGTAAGAGTTTTCTTGCGTGGTGGTTTGCTTAGCCAGTATTTTCCTTAACTAAAGGGTACGTTTACTAAAGGGCAGTAAGAAAGCAAGTGTGCCATTAATGTGCATTATCAGCGCCCGTGAGCAATTAATACCGTGGAAAGCACAGATAACGTTGGATTAATGTTTGGAAGTGGGGTCCTTAGTGTTAAGGTGAAAGGAGGTGGAGAGTGCGCTTTAATGGTGCCATAATTTCATATTGTTTTTTTTTGGGGGGGGCCAATGTGTCTGCAGCATGTGAGAGTGCATGTGCTACACTGCCCAGATTTAGAGCATCCATGGCTAGGGACATGACATTATAAGCAACTACAGGCATGGCACTAGGTTCAGTGCTCACTGCCCAGAGCTGTGTAAGAGGACACCGCATCTGTGTATGTGACAGACGTAGCCCACTTTGGGCCAGCATGCACTCTCAGCCTGTCCTTGGCCCACTTTCCACAGTCTCTCCCATTGCATGAGCTGTATCCTGGTCCAAGATAAAAGGTTGCATAATGAGGAGCAGAGGATTCTGGGCATTGCCTAAGACAGAGCGGTTTGCACAGGATAAATATGTGTCGGAGGGTAGGTCAATGGCTGAGCCATCTTCACGGGCATGGCCTGGGTGCACACATCTATTCATACTGAGAGTCCACTCTCATTCTGACCAAGCTGTGACCACATCACAGCCATGTATGCACATGGTGCTATATAGGGTCAGGCTGTAGTGATATGTGGGTTGTTTCTTTTATGACAGTCTAGTCACTACATGGGCTGCTGGTTATCCATGCTGTTTGTACAAAACCAATGTGTTCATGGTGGCTATGTGCACATGAAATGTTATAGCAGAGTCCCTGGCCAACAGGAACAGGACACAAGGCTCAGATAAAACAGGCCACTCTAACATACTGAAATAATACAGAATGCCAGATTACTAGCATCACACACTGCAGGCAATATCTATACCACACTGGTGGTGAGACAGATCTCACTCCAGACCCTGGAGTGTCCATCTATTGCCTGGCTTGCACTGGGGACCAGGTGATATGTGCCCTCCCTCACAATCAGGGCGACTGCAGAAACAGGTCATTTGCACATATGGCAGCTGTCATGTCCAGGAAACACACATTGTCCCTGCATAGTACAGTGCTGATGTGATGGATCTCTGCATTCCCCATCAGTTGCATATATGTGCTCAGATTGCACAGTGCATCATGGGTAATGGAGGGGCTAACCGATACCGGCACCCAGGGTCCCAATTGCAGCCATAGCAGCGACTGTGATAACGAGCATTGCCCAGTACCTGCTTGTCTTCTATGATGGTGATAGACATGTGTATGGCCCCCCTAGGAGGTCAGTGATGGACCGCAGGGTTCATGATTGTGGTTTGTGTTAGGTGTATCTGCAGGTGTACCTATCCTGCAGTGTACAATAGGTGTCAGGGGACTGCACGCCCTGTACATGTGCTGCCTCAGGGGTTAGTGCCACACCGTGGCGCAGCAGACCTCAGCGTGCAACTGTTTCGCGTTAGCGGTACAGTTGGAGAAGGGCATCCTGACCTCATATGTGACTTAGCCTTTGGACAAGGGATTTATTCTGCAGCTGTGTATCTGTTATGCAGCTAGTGTACTGAGTGTGCAATGCATTGCATACTGTATGTGCACAGTTGTAGGCAGACCCAGCCATGTTGTTGCATATCCTGGGTTTTGCCAGTTGCAGGCAGGATCATGCAGTCTCTTTGGTTCTAGACAGTACTATGGAGAAGATTGTGGAGGTGTAGCCTAATGGTTAGAGCACTGGCTCAGTAAGCAACAGACCAGGGTTTGATTCCTATTTATTATCTCTGTGGCTGTGGGAAATTCACTCCAATATACTGCTTTCTTTAGAAGCTCAGATGACAAGATTTTGACTTTCATACTTTGGACACGTCATCTGAAGAGAGAGATCATTAGAAAAAGACATCATGCTTGGCAAGATAGAAGGTCAACACAAAAGAAGAAGGCCAGCAATGAGATGCATAGATACAATAACAGCAGCTAAGGGTGCCGGGTCGCCCGACTGAAGACTGAACACAATTTAGGACAACTATCCTATGAGTCGACATCAACTCGATGGCACTTAACAGCAACAACATACTGCCAGAAATAGTCCTGGGTCTGCATTGACTGGAGGACACACATTCTTAAATTTCTTTTATGTGTTACGATAGCACATTGGGTCTGCTAACACGCACATTGCAATTATGCCCATCTGACAGCATGATTTTATAGACTCTGCTGTCCATGGTATGTGTGCCTTCGAGTTAGTCCTGATTCCTGGCGACCCAGAAGCTCCTGGGTTTTCTTGGCAGTGTCACCGGAAGTAGATTGCCAGGCCTTTCTTCCGAGGCAATGGAGGGTTAAGTGACTTGCCCAAGGCCACATTGCAAAGGGTCTGATATGTTCGCCCTGCAGATATATGACACATGAGTTGTCCATGATTGAAATATTTCATCATGACTGTGACTGCACATCTTTGGCTCCATCACATGTCTGCAGTAGGCCACCTTCAGGGATCATCACATGTCCCTACTTGATCCATATAACCAATATGAGAAGTGTCGGTAAAGCCAGAAGCAGCAGAGAAGTTGCAGAGCCTTCAGAAACCGGAGAAGTAGCAGAAACTGCAGAAGCTGGAGAAACTGCAGAAGCTACAGACACTGCTGGAGTGCAGGAAAGAGGTACAGGCCAGAGAGACCTGAAAGGACAGAGAATACAGAAGGATCCAGGAGATTCAGGAACACGAAAGCCGTACTGTGACTGCTGTGTGAAAAACCCAAGCCATATTGCAGGAGCAAGGCAGATTCTCCCCAGGAGTAGGCCTCAAGCCTCATCCCAAGGAAAGAAGCCAGAGTTACAAGGTAACCCCTACTTTGTTGGAAACAGCCTTCAGAGGGCTAGCATATGGAGAGGACAAGAAACAGAAGCTCCCTGTTCATATCACACTTCTCAGGAGACAAGGTATGAGAACCTTTTATCAAATAAGAAACTTTTAAATAAGCAAGGTTTGCAGGAAGCAAATGTAAAACCGTTGAAGAGAGAAGGATACTCACACTGTAGAACAGCTCATGACTGACGTCCCACGCTGAACCCCAGGCACTGGGAGGTCATACAGCATTTATGTGAAAAGCCTGATTATAGCTTCCCCAGAACCATTGACTCTGTGTCAGATACATTTGAGCAGGAACCGATGCAAGTGGAAGTGGTAGAGTCCCTTTCTGAGGAAGAAATGGATTGTAGCTTTTGTACCACTGGAAGCTTGGAATCCTTGTGCAGCAAGTGAGCAGTAAACTTGTGAATTTAGAAACGTGTGTTTTTGTATCCCCTTTGTGAAGAAAACAGTTTTGCTTTTGAACCTGAATTGTACTTTTTTCTAACCTAATGTAAGGACCTTTCTTTTGTTGTTTAAATCTGATCCTTTGAACCTTTTTGCAAGACAAGGGAAATAAAGCCTTATTTTTCCCTCCACTCGAAGACCTGTGTTCTCTGGGTATTTGGTAATAAGGACGCTACCAAGGCTATACATCCCTGGGCCCTAGAAAATACATACCAAACCCAACCTTATTCTTAATTGTGTCCGACCTGCCTTGGAGCCCATTAGCCACCAGGGTGGCGTCGCGACAATACATATGGATCTGATAGGTCCATCAGCTGTTACCTTTTCTTCCATCCATCACCTAAAATGTGACTTTCACAGGGTCTCCCTTATCCTGCATTAAGGTGACAGCCATTTTTGGATGTTAAGATGCATGCTTTGCACTTTATTGCCCGATGTCCTGTTAGCATCCAATAAGTGAAGCCAAGCGCCCTTACTGCCGGAACGCATAGTGACCTCCCCAGCCTTTACTGCACGATGACACCCTTGCTGCTGCCATTACCACTTGCTAAACGGTGCACCATTAATGCTCTTTATTAGACATACCCTTAAAGCATGGATAGTTATATATTTGGAATGAAAAACTCCAAGGGGATGGCTACTTGGGAGGGGCTGGTGAGGTGCCTGAGGAGATGGGAGGGGTGTGCTCTGGGGGAAGGGGAGTTTCATCTATCTGCAATAGTGAGAGTAAGGAATATCACTCAAGGCTATCTCCCTTTTTAGGGATCCAGATAGCCCCCTGAGAGTATTGGCAAGCTTGATATCCTCCCATCTCTCTTGATAGAAAGCCTACTGTACGACCTGAGGTGTAGTTAGCTTTCCAAGGCTTTTCAAGGACCGGAGGGTTGATAACAATCCATGCTAAGCACTTTTAGTAGTAAGGAACTGATCAGTAATGGTTTTCCTTGCATTAGACAGAATTTTTATGTGATGCTAGTACTGCTTGTGCTTGTGCAAGCACTAACGATGTTGCATATTAATAAAGTTTTAAAGCATGATAAGCACAAAATATGGTTGTTTAGCAGGTTAGCTGCCATGCTGCTTAAACATTAGAGAGGGCAATATTCAAAAGCACTTTTGTGCTAACATCAGAAACTATCCACTTAATGCTTTGTTTTTAATTTGCTGTACTGCTCAGCAAATTTTAGTAACGTAAGTCAGAATTAATCCATACGACTTCAAAGTAGGGGCAGTACGGGAAGGGCCAGGGCAAGAAGTTATACAGACTGGACCAGGGATAATAGGGCAGTAGCCATATTCAGCGGCTGCCCGGTTATCCCTTGGCAACTTAAAGGCTGGCCAAACCTTTACCACCAAAGTTAACTGGTCAGCAGCTGAATATGGCTACTGCTTGGTTAGCTGCAGTGCTATCCAGCTGACGTGGATTTTCTGAAGGCCCTCAAACCAGCTCGGCACTCCTCTGTCTCCCCATATCAGTTCAGAAATCCCCCAAACCATTCCAGCACCCTTCAAACCCCCTCAAGACCTCCTGAACTTGTCAAGACTCACATATCCTGATCCCACTCCCAACACCGAGCTCTCCCTTGTGATCTTGCAGTAAGTGGAGTGAACTTGAGTCACCCCTGCAACATCAGGCTCCTGGTTCAAAATGCATCTTTGACAGAGCTATAACTAGGTGTCAAGCCAAATAAGAAGCACACATCCTTATTTGGAAATTGACCCCTTGCAATATTTAGCTCACACCTTTTGCAGTAGAGGGTCAAGGATAGTCACATTCAGCTACAGTAGCTATTTCCCTGTCCCTAGAGGGCTTACAATCTAAGTTTACACCAGAGGCAATGGGGAGTTAAGTGACTTGCCCAAGGACACAAGGAGTGTCAGTGAGATTTGAATGCTGTTCTTTCTGGTGCTACACTGCTGCCCTAACCACTAGGCTACTCCTCCACTGGTAAATACCAAGACACTACTATTAGGGATCAAAGTTGCCATTTTGGACTCTGAGCATTTCAGAGCAGGAGCAAATAGAGATTGATCCTTCTGTTTGCTAGACTACCATGGCCAGCATCCAATAGGTTCTGGGGGTGGAAGTGTAGGTAGGGGATCTTAGCTGGTTCAAAGGGTGGCGTTGGGAGAGGTTTAGGGAGTGCTGGAGTGTTAGAGGTGTGCTCATCTGGTCAGGCAGTCCAATGAGATTTGTACTGGTGTTGGAGGGGTTGGGATGGGTCTGGACTAGTGCATAAAGGGTCTTTCTCAGTGGAGAAGGAGATTGGGGATAAGGGGGTGCATGGCTTTTGAGATCAGTGATTTTAAACAGGCCTTTCCCATGTGCAACTGAAAAAGAGTAGGATGCTGTTTTGCTCACTTGATGCTTTTAAAATTGCTGTTCCCAAATACCTGTGTATTTATGGACATCCATCTAAGTATTCTACAGAAGACTTCAACCTGGAAATCTCAATTTCCCACTCTATGCCTTATATAAAATGAGCCTTCATACTTACTTCTACTACTAGAGCATTTGCATAACACTACAAGACAGTGCTGCACAGTACCTCTTAAACTTTTATATAAACTCATTTACCTTAAAATATAATTATAAGATTTCAAAGATGCCTTGAAGAGAAAAGTGGAAGTATTTGATTTTAGATGGAAGCACCAGAATTGTTTTCATAAGACAACGCTTCACTCATGAATAAATGCATGCATTAAAAATAACTCTAACAAAGAGTAGTCCAGATGGTACCCTGGCTTTCCAATTATTCCCCATGGAGTTATGTGATGTTTATGCTATTGATATCAAGGTATTTTATCTTTTTATGTATGCATTTTGGCTGTGTATTTCCCCTGTGATCTATAAAGACTTTTCCAATTTTGCCATGATCTGTGGAAATGTGTTTCTATTAAGAACCATCAGTGTGAGACCATGTGAAAATCCATTTGGATTTTTCTGCACTAGAAATTGTTTGGGCTAGAGACATTTTAAGATAACGTACTACTATAAAGATGTAATTATAAGTTCTTTTTATATATTTTAGGAAAGCTAAAATAAAATTATATAGTTGCAATTCAAAGCAAATGATGCAATAGAATAATAATAATAATAGTAATTGACTGGGCCCAAGCTGAATTGGATAACCTTGATCGAAAAACAAGAAAAATGATGCAATGCACCATGTACTGCATCTTAAGAGTGACGTTGATAGATTATATTTGCAGTGTAAGAAAGGTGGTAGAGGCCTTTTACAAATTAATCAAACCGTTGAGGAAGAAAAATGTGGTCAAAATGATTATGTTGCAAAAAGTAAAGAAGCACTGCTGTGGAAATGTGCAAAGAACAGCTCCATAAAGCAACAAAAACACAAATAGAATACAAGAAAGAAATAATCCAGAATAGAATGGACACTTGCCTGAGCCCTGATCGGCGGCAGGAAAGAGAGCGGGAGGCTGAAAACCCCTCCCGCTCTCCAATTTGTAGCCAATCAGGGCCCAACAGGACACCACCTTAAGAAGAAGAGGGCCCTTTGGTGTGGCCCTTAGGCATGGAAATTAGGCGACAAAAGGACGATCAAAACTATATAACACTGCTGGTGCCAACAGTATTCAGCACTTGGAAACCTGCCCAAGACACCAAGTACCTCTCAAATGAATTAAGACACTCCATCATAGACATCAGAAACAGCAAAAAAAAAAAAAAACAACAACCCCAGAACAAGACCAAACAACAGCAAACACCAACCAAGAACCGGAGGAACCAACTCCCAACCTCCACATTCCACCTCCTACTGCCTTCAGACACTTACCAACACCTCACCACTGGGAAAAGGAAGCTACTCAAGGTATCCTAAACTCCTAACTCACTTATATTACAAAGCTGCTTCTATAATTCAAGAGTATCAGCTCACAGCATCACCGATACACCCACTGCCACCACTGACTAATAAATTAGCAGACCATCACAGTAGATAACAGCAGCTGCCTCCCAGACGTCCCTGACTGCTTTACTAGCCACTGCTTTGATCACAGCCTATACAGACACACAATGCAAAGGATCCCTACTTATGAGAGTACAACTCCAAAGAACAGTGACAAAGCCTCATCCTATTCATCCACCTATAGGCCCTCCATGATACGCTACAATAAGGATACAAACAAGCCTGCACTAATACTCTGTTGCCTAATAATACTGCTCCATTTCCTAAAAGTAAGCACAACAGAAAATACACAATGCAACATAGTGAATTACATTCCAATCCTACAAGCTGCCAGAATCAATATCTGCCACCGCCTATATCAAAACCCAACTTACAAGAGACGCAACAGATTGCTTCAAATTAACCCATCAAGCCCCTTGAAGGAACAGAATAAGAGTCAACTGACCCCCCACACCCTGCAATGCACCTTAATCAACACTCGATCAATACGGAACAAATTCCATATAATCACGGACTACATTGAGGAACATCAACTAGATATAATGTGCATAACAGAAATGTGGCTCACCAACACAGATCAAGTAGTACTAAACCAAATCTCGTCACAAACATATGAAACCCATAATAGCCCAAGATCCAACAAAGGGAGCAGTGGAGTCCTGATCATCACAAGAAAATACCTGAGATTCAAGACCATATCAACTCATACCACCTATTGCTGCAACATCATAACCATCTCAAATAAACACATAGCTTTTTGTCTAATATACAGAGTACCCAATGCAAAGTATGAAGATCTGTCACTAATGCTGGAAGAAATATGCTCTTAGTCCACAAAATCCCCTCATAATTCTGGGTGATCTCAACATACTCTCCACATCTACAAGAATTGGACAAGCCTTTATACAAGCCATCGAGGACCTACAATATAAACAAATAATAGCCACCCCAACCCATAACAAAGGTGGAACCCTTGATCATCTCTTTGTACCCAACACACAACTGGAAATGAACCTCACACAACTCACATTCATTATGCCCGTTCCATGGTCATACCAACACATAATAACCTTCCATACCACCCTCACTGCACAAAATATCACCACAGAAGCAATTGGCTCCCAAAAAAAGATTCAAACAATTCGACAAAGATAATTTCATACAGCAAGTCTTACCACATATAAACAAAGAATCAACAGACCTAGAAGTGATAATGAGAAACTGGAACTCAGCAATCCTCAATGCTGCAAGCGCCCTGCACAAGAAAACTCACAACAACAGGAAGAACATCACCCCTTGGTATTCCAATAACATTAGCAAACTAAAACAAGGCGTGAGAAAAACGGAACAAAGATGGAGAAAAATGAAAGATCCACAAGACAGAACAACCTACATAACCAAGATGCACGAATACCAGGCCCTAATAAATAACTGTAAGAAGGAATACCATACCAATCTAATAATGAACTCCCTAAACAAACCACGAGAACTATTCAATATAACAAGGACCTTAACGAAAGACAACCCTAAGGAACACCACCCAATCGATCCCCAAGCCATGGCTGACTTCCTCCAATCAAAGATCAAACCTAACACGAATCAATGCCAGACCTCAACAACAGCACCCCGCCCTATGGGAAAACAAGTCTCCCCATGGAACACCTTTCACATGCTATCAATAAAGGAACTAAAAAACATCATAACCAACCTCAACACCACAACCTCCCCCCTTGATCCATGCCCAATATCCTGGATCAAAGCAACAACTGAACATTTAGCCCCCTCACTACTCGAAATAGTCAAAATCTCTCTTACACAAGGCACTGTCCCTCTCATACTTAAACAATCAATTGTAAGACTGATCCTAGAAAACAACAACTTAGACACAAATGATCCTAACTCATACCGACCCATCTCAAGTCTCCCATTCACAGCAAAGATAATAGAGAAAGTGGTCCAACATCAACTACAAGATCACCTAGACAGGCACTTCTCTTTGGACCCCCATCAACATGGCTTCAATCCCAAACACAGTGTAGAAACATTCATTACATTACTCCTGGATAAACTAATAACGACCCAAGACAACATCAAACAAGGCTGTATATTGGTACTCCTCAATATAAAAGCTGCCTTTGACTCAATCAACCACAATACACTTATCAAACGCCTAAAGGAAATTGGACTTCAGAAAACTACCCTGAAATGATTCACATCATACCTCACCACAGAAAAATACAAGTTAAATCTGGAACATGTCGATCAACAACAATTGAGCAACTACAAGGTACACCACAATGATCAGCACTCTCCACTCTGCTGTTTAATATCTATCTCCAACCACTCTGCAACATAATGATCAAACACAACATAAACTATAGTATCTATGTTGATGATTCAGGAAAAAGCTCAAAACTGCACTGTTCTCTGAAGCGTACCAGACAATAATTGACAAGCATGTCTCAACAACCCAGTAAAGTAACCCTCAACAATGCACCCTCCATAAAATTTACCCTTAAATGTAAATAGTTGGCCGCTACATATTATACTATAGGCCATAGTTTGTTGTAACAAATTTATAATTTATAATAATATCATATACTTGTTAATATGTACTAACCTTGTAAATCTGTATCATGTTCTATGTAAACTACTCAGTAAGAGTTGAGTTATCTGTAAACTGCCTTCATTGTGCGATAACGCAGTATATAACATCCTTAAATAAATAAATGGTACATGCTCCATTCAACATAGACAAACCTGATTACTCAAGAATAACATCATTCATAGATGAGATGTCAGACTGGCTTCAGGAACGCAACCTACCAATAAATTACAATAAAACTGAAGCAATTTTTATAACAAGAAACAGCTCCTTTGCTCCACCGAAATCCCTGCAATTACAACATCATAACCGTAAAAACAGAAGTCAGATTTCTGGGGATATACCTCGACCAAAACCTAAACTTCCAAGCTCACATAAACAAAACAACAAAAACAGCCTACCATAAAGTTAGAATACTACAAAAACTCAAACCACTGCTGGATTCCAACAACTTCCGCACAGTTTGTCAAGCCTTATTAATGCCCACTCTGGACTATTGTAACATCATCTATCAAGGTTTACCAACCCGATCCATTCATCCTCTGAAACTACTCCAAAACACCACAGCCCGCATCATAATGGGTACAACAAGAACCAGCCACATAACCCCAACATTGGAACAACTCCACTGGCTCCCCATAATCGCCAGAACCAAATACAAAGCCATCCTCACTATTTTCAAAATCCTACACCAACTATCACCACCAATACTTCAAACGCTTATTAGCAAAGGCCCTAAAAACAGAATAAAAAGGAAAAACAATAAAAACCTATTAATAATACCAAAGAGCAAAACTAAAGCAAAACAGGCAACCTGACACAGAGCCTTCTCAATATATGCTTCTTCTCTCTGGAAAGCACTACCAGAAAGAATAAGAACCACCAATGACTTATGAGACTTTCATAAAGCCTTAAAGACACACCTCTTTTTGGAGTACTACGGACCAGAAGCAGAACCACTATGCGAAACATAGACACTACAATAAAATCTGACCCCCTACAACAACCAGAATTACAACCTGTCTCAATCCCTATCATATAATAACAATACCCCACAACTAGTAGCAAGAAATCATGTAAATAATATCGTTAACCCCTTCTCTCCAAGTTTAACGACCCTTTTCTATGTAATGTTCCTTGTTTATTGTTCAATGAAAACCACTTTGAATACAAGAAAAGCAGTGCAGAAAAATTGTTAAATAAATAAATATATTAGAAATATTGGAGGAAAGGTGAATGAGACCCTAACATGGGGTCACTTGATATTTAAAAAAGAAACAGAAGGCCTGATAATGGCAGCCCAAGAACAGGCTTTACAAACTAATATTGAACATATTTTAGATGACAGTCAATTATTTTTTTAGTGCCATCAAGTCTGTGCTGACTCCTGGTGACCACTGTTCCCTCTAAGCTGTGTGCGTGTGCACGCGCAAACACCTCTCCGAGCAAGCGCACATACTTTACAACAGAGTGCACAAAAATTATGGTTCTGATTCTGATAGAAAACAACACAAACGTCTTAAAATTTAAAAGTTGTGATTGTAATTACTAGAAATTTTCCGCTTCATTTAGTAATCGTCTATTTTCATTTAATTTGATTAAAATCAATGTGGTGTACATACTGTATTCTGACGTGCAGTCAAATTTTAAAGTATAACTTCGAGTGCCATTATGTGGCGCACAAAAATTTAACCTTCCTTCAAAAGCTGCACAGCTGATATTTTATGCGCACACAGCCTACAGAAAATTAGAGGGAACATTGCTGGTGACCCAGCTGTTTCTGAATTTTCTTGGCAATGTATTACTGGAAGTAGATTGCCAGGCCTTTTCTTTTGAGGCAGTGGAGGGTAAAAGTCACAAGGAGTGCCAGTGGGAATTAAACCCTGGATCTTTTGGGTGCCAGGTAGTTGACCTAAACACTAGGCTACTCCTCCACTCTGAAGCTAAAATTGAACATATTTCAGATGACAGCCAATAGCAATTGTGTAACTCCAAGAATGAAACTGTGGATCATATAATTAGCAGCTGTAGCAAAACTGTATAGGCTACATACAAAGGCACAATAGGGTAGCAAAGGTCATCCACTGGAATCTGTGTAAAAAAATTTAGTATTCCTGTCTGCACCTTAATGTTAAGAAGACAAAGATATTGACAACTGGCAAAATGAATAAGTTCATTGTTAATGGAGAAGAAATTGAAATAGTTCACAACTTAACCTACTTGGATCAACTATCAATAAAGAAGCAACAAGCAGTCAAGAAATCCGACACATTGCTCTTGGCAGAATGGCTATGAAGGACCTAGACAAGATTCTCAAGAGCAGAGATGTCTCTCTCCATATAAAGATTTGACTTGTTCAAGCCATGGCATTTTCAGTAACATCTTATGGATGTGAAAGTTGGACAGTGAAAAAGATAGATAGGAAGAAAATTGATGCCTTTGAATTATGGTGATGATGAAGAAAACTGTGTATACCATGGACTGCCTGAAGAGCAAACCAGTCAGTACTAGAGGAGATCAAACCTAAGCTTTCTTTAGAAGCTCAGATGACAAGACTTCGATTTTCATACTTTGGACACATCATGCGAAGAGCGAGATCATTAGAGAAAGACATCATGCTTGGCAAGGTAGAAGGTCAACACAAAAGAGGAAGGCCAGCATTGAGATGGATCGATACAATAACAGCAGCTACGGGTGCCAGTCTGTCAAGAATGAGCTACCTGACTGAAACATAGAAACATAGAAATATGATGACAGAAAAAGATCACATGGCCTATCTAGTCTGTCCTTCCATAACAACTACAACAGTCCCCTTTTTACCTTTAGAGATCCTCTGTGTTTGTCCCATGCTTTTTTGAATTCAGTTACTGTCCTCATCTCTACCACCTCCACTGTGAGACTATTCCACGGATCCACTACTCTTTCCGTAAAGAAATATTTCCGCATATCACTCCTGAATCTATCTCCCTTCACCCTCATGCCATGTCCCCTCGTAGCCGAACTTGCTTTCAATTGAAAGAGGCTCTCTCCCTGAATATTTATGCCACGGAGGTATTTAAACATCTCAATCATATCACCTCTATCCCGCCTTTCCTCTAAGATGTACATATTAAGATCCTTCAGTCTGTCCTCATATGCTTTATAATGAAGACCACTAATCATTTTTAGTAGCCACCCTCTGCACCGACTCCATCCTGTTCACATCCTTTTGAAGGTGCGGTCTCCAGAATTACACACTATACTCCAAATGAGGTCGCACCAAAGACTTATACAGAGGCATTATCACCTCCTTTTTTCTGCTAGCCATTCCTCTCCGTATGCACCCAAGCATCCTTCTAGCTTTTGCCGTCGCCTTTTCTACCTGTTTAGCTACTTTAAGATCATCAGACACAACCACGCCTAGGTCCCGCTCTTCTTTAGTGGACAAAGGTACTTCACCCCCTATACTATATTGCTCCCTTGGATTGCTGCAGCCCAAATGCAGACTGAACACAATTTAGGACAACTATCCAAAGAGTCACAATGAGTCGACACCTACTTGACAGCACTTAACAACATTTCTGCAGGAAAAACCTTTGGGAACATGTTGCAGAGAAGATTGTAGAAAATGAATTGGTCAGAATCTTGTGTTATTTCCGAATACAGCGATGCATTTAGAACACAACACTCCTGACATTACACTTATAGAAAAGAAAAAAATATAGTTTATAAATGGCAAGGCCTAGGTAATACCTGAATTGAGGTCAAAGAACCAGAGGAATTGATAAAATATAGAGACCTTCGGAATGAAATTGAAAAACTTTGGAAGAAAAAATCTACTGTAACACCAGTTTTGATTGAAGCTCTTATGGCTATATCTAAGAGTTTCCTAAATTTTTACAAATTTTGGACCTACCAGGCTTAACTCCACAAATCCTGCAAGGGACTAACCTATTTGTAACAGCTCATATCTTGCGCTGATACCTGCATGATTCCTATGATTTATGGTTTCTTTTCCACTTGATATACCACCTTTAGCGAATAGCAACAAGGTGGTTTACAATTGAAATAAAAGTATATTTAAAAAATACATAAAAGAAAAGAAAAAATATATATAAGCAAACCCCCCCCCCCCAATTGCAGGATTAAAACCAGTTTTAGGGATATGTTTATTAAAGAGCATTAGGGTAGCAAAGGTGCTGTTAACAGGCGTTATTGGTGCCCATGAGTGGCCAACGCTGAGGAAAGCATCGATAATGCTGGAATAACATGCATTTGCTGGTCCCTTAGCATTAAGGTGAATAGGAGTGGAGAGTGGGAATTCATGAGGTGGAGATTAGGCAGGGATAGGGTGTGCTCCATTACTGCCGGTTGTTGTTACCGTGTGTTAGAGGTGCAGCTGGCAGGAGCCCCAGTTTTGAGCCCCAGTGTTGTTCATTGGCTGAAACACCGCAGGCTAGCCTGCATTTCTTATACACAGCCTGCTACAGATGTCATGACTGTTCAATAGAAACCTGAGACTCCAATAACATTGTGATATCCCAGGATTCCACAAGCAGTACTGTGTAGGCAGTATTCAAAATGTCAGCATCATACCTGTTAGCCAAGACATCTGCCCACACTGCAGCTGCATAGCTACATGGCTGCATCTTGACACTAGGAGATAATTGTTTTACATGGGGGAAACCATATCGCCATGGGGGGTGTCAGAACACGTTAATGCAGAGACAGCAGTATCCTACAGGGCCATTACAGGGATGGTGGGCATATGTGGTTGAGGTGTATGAATGGCTGCAACAGTGGGGATAGGAACCACATTTCCAAGGGCACATGCAGTGAGAGATGGCTGGGGGGGAGGGGGAGGCATGATCTAAGTTAGCCTTTGAGCATGAGGTGGAATGTTAAATGTTTAATGTTAAAAAATGTAAGGTCATGCATTTGGGCTGCAGCAATCCAAGGGAGCAATACAGTATACGGGGTGAAGTACTTTTTCCACTAAAGAAGAGCGGGACCTGGGCGTGGTTTTGTCTGATGATCTTAAAGTAGCTAAACAGGTAGAAAAGGCGACGGCAAAAGCTAGAAAGATGCTTGGGTACATTTGGAGTATTGTGTGCAATTCTGGAGACCGCACCTTCAAAAGGATATAAACAGGATGGAGTCAGTACAGAGGGTGGCTACTAAAATGGTAAGTGGTCTTCATTATAAATCATATGAGGACAGACTTAAGGATCTTAATATGTACACCTTAGAGGAAAGGCGGGATAGAGGTGATATGATTGAGATGTTTAAATACCTCCATGGCATAAATGTTCAGGGGGAGAGCCTCTTTCAATTGAAAGCAAGTTCTGCTACAAGGGGACATGGGATGAGGGTGAAGGGAGATAGAATCAGGAGTGATATGTGGAAATATTTCTTTACGGAAATAGTGGTGGATCCGTGGAATAATTTCCCAGTGGAGGTGGTAGAGATGAGGACAGTAACTGAATTCAAAAAAGCATGGGACCAACACAGAAGATCTCTAAAGGGAAAAAAGGGGTCTGTTGTAGCTGTTGATATGGAAGGACAGACTAGACAGGCCATGTAGTCTTTTTCTGTCATCATATTTCTATGTTTCTATGTTTCCATCGGTATAACTCTGGGTTTCAGCCTGGAGGATGGCAGGTCATAGACAAAAATGGAGAGCTTTTACAAATCACAACACCTCTCAGAATGTACATGGAAACAGTACAGATGTCAGCGTTGTTGTCTACATACCCGATTCCCGATGAATTGTGTCCAGTTCAGGTGGCATTCCAGCAATGTAAATGATGCCCAGCCGCTGGAACATGCACTCCTCAATGGGGCTGAATTGGATCTGAAGGGGACCCTCACCATTAGTGTCCACTCAGCACTGAGCCATGACCTCAATGACCTTTTAATGTCATTGAATCTTTTGTGCATACTTAAAGTGTCCTGCTCAGGCTCCCCCACAGCTGCCACAGCCTCCCTCACACTCTCCCATATGGCATGCAGTGCTGTGACTGATGTTTGGGAGGTGAAACGCCCAAACAAATGCTCATAGTTGTCTAAGGCCTTCTCCAGGAGCACTTCATTTTCTTCAGGATCAAACCCTGGTGCCCTCTTACATGACTCCTGAGGGACTCTCTTCTTCTGCAGCTGTCCGCATTCATGTTTATTTTATTTATTTAACCATTTTTTATACCGCTCTGTCCTTCAATCAGAGCGGTTTACATTGAAACTCAACATAGTACATAGAACGAAAAACAATATGCAAGAAAACTTGAACAAGGGAGGGGAGAAGCGAGGTGTCATGTGTCCTGTGGATGGGCTCTGCTGTGCAGGCCAGCATCCAGAGGATGTCCCTGGCTGCTCATTATCCCATCCCTCATCCCTGCTCTTCTCCTATGCTGACATGTCTTTGGGAGGCTATTCAGCTGGATATCCTTCCCCATGGGATGTTTCTGGATCCTGCCCTGCAACAGCTCTCTCACCAGCAGTTCCTTGCTCGCCTGTAGGGACCACAGCTCTCCTCACTCAGCATCCCTTGGGACAGTGTGAAGCTGCAGGAACACCATTTATATTAACGGGCGCTACATGCACAAGCCCCATGCATGCAAAATGTTGCCCTGACATCTCATTGACAGCTCATGGACATGGACTCCATTCTTAGGGTGATTGGGCTAGATACTTGTGTGTGGAGGAATGTATATTGGCCTGCAGTGCTGCGGAGGTCAGTGGACAATGTTTGCTGTGATAATGAGGTCATATCTGTGTGTCCATTGTGATAGGGGTTGCAGTTATTGAAGAGGTGTGTGAGGGTCAGCTCCATGGCTCCAGATGTTCCCACCAGATTGGATCCAGTCCAGGCTTTACCCCTTTGCATACAGGGAGATGTACTGTATCTCCCAGATCCATATTATATTTCATGGAATATGCCAGACTACAGGTCCATACATGCTATGAGGTTAACTCAGTACTGGATCTAGCCTGTTGGCAAGCCTATGTGTGTGTCAGCAGTGCCCATTGGGCTATGGTAATTTAACTGTGTCTGTTGGATGCAGTATTTGACAAAGCAATATTGTGGACACAGGTTCTGGTCACAGGTATTTTCAACTTCGGGATTAAGGGAATCCTCATGTTCCAGGGACAGATCTGGAGAGGGCAGTGGACTGGTTTTTCAGATACTGCTCCCTGTGGTACCCTGCATGTTCTGCACCACCAGATTGTAGCCCACATCCTGGACAAGGGTTCCCACACAATCCTCATACATATCACATTTCCTTACTGAACATAACTTATGTTCTGCTGCAATGAATCCTTCATGTTTGTGGTTTTGTGGGGGCCAAGCCAAGGGTGCAGGCAGGCAGGGATTAGCAAAGGTGTACAGTTAGGTTTATTGACCTCTGGATGAACCTCCTGCTTCTAATGCTGCAGCAGTTGACACAGGTGGTCTCCATGATGAGACCAACCCTGCTATTACTACATTAGCACTCACATTGTGCCCTTCCCCTATGTGGGGCCTATATTGTCTATAGACACTGTATCCTGGCAATGTTGCATGTAGTTACAGATTTCCTGACATTAACGACTGAGGAACCTTGTTTGTGAACTTAGCATTCAGTAGGGCATCTTTTCTGTACATTACCACTGATGATACAGCCTTTGATATGAGGGCACAGATGTCTCCCTTCCCTACCTGCAGTGATGATGCTATGAAGCTCCTATCTCAGTTATTGACAACAGGATAGATACAATCTCTGAGCACAGGGTCTCTTGTGTCAATGTGTAGTGTGTGTTCAGAGACGGCAGTGCTCAGCAGAGTATGTTGTGAACCTTAGGCAGTAGAGGCCAAAGGCCTATGACTGCTCCCTGCCTCATATGCCACATGCTAATTGCTGACTTACACCACTTCTCAGAGGTCACACACTAAGTCCTGAGTGGGGGGTGCATGCCCATTGGCCTGAAACGGTTGTGACCGCATATGGGTTCTTGTCGCAGGATTTGGCTGATGCATTGGTGGTGGATCATATTGTGATAATTAGGAGGTCCTACATGACTCTGTCCCTTGAGTTGAGCCAGGATAGTCCCACAGCATCTCCACATATGACACATACAGGCCTGGGCCTTTCCTGGTGAATAACTTAACATTATAGTCACACACCGGGCCAAGTCAAATTCTATGTTTGGGGGGCACCACTGGGACCCTCTTCTTGACATTCTAACGCTGTATCAGTTATGGGCATGCACTTCATGCTCACATGTACAGCTTGACAACTTCTTTCTGCCTTAAGAGGTGTAGATGGCAGCAGGGAACATCAGGCATGACAGGTGATGTGTGAGCCACCACCACGTTCCTTGAAAGGTCCTCTGTTGCATGTAAATGTAGCTGACATTCCCTGCTGGCATTGTTAGTGACATTATGGATCCTCCATACACTCTAGGCCCTAGGATTCTGCTGTGGTGTCCCTTGCCAGGTTTTCCAAATGACCAGGATGAGCACTATGTGGTAGCAGTTACAGATGCTAGAACAGTTCACTGATCATGCTCTTCAGCTGGGGAGACTGCAACTAGCTTGGAGTTAGAGGGGGGAGCTATTCTCACCCATGCAGCAAGTGACCCTACCGATGATGATCTGCAAGTATGCATAGGCTCCCCTCCCAGCAAAGCTGATAATGGTAAATGTTGGTGGCAATATGAGATCAGTCCAGTAATGATAATGATTATGATTAGGTGTGGCACGTGCCTTGTAGTACTGAAGATTATGGGCTGTGAGGTACATATGGATGTGTTTACAGAGGGCTAGAGGGAGATAGACAATTAGTTTCTGTGGATCTCTGAACCTTCCTTATGGGGTGCACCCCAGCTTGATTCAGGGCAATGGGGGGTATGAGATTCAAGACCCACACTTCCTATTCATAACATGGGAACATGACATCTGGAAAGGACCACATGGTCTATCTAGTCTGCTCTGCCATCTCAAATACAAAGGTCCCCTTTTTACCTTTCGAGATCCTCTGTGTTTGTCCAATGCATTTTGGAATTCAGATACTGTCCTCATCTCTACCACCTCCACTGGAAGGCAATGTCAATGCATAGTGTATTTAGCAGCACTTATAAATCTAATTATATTATTTATTCATATAATTAGTTCATTGTTATATTATGTATATATGTTACTTGTTCGATGTAAACAGTGGAAGCACTCTATTTTATGTTCTGTGTAAACCGTCTTGATTTGTAGAAAGACGGTATATAAAACCTGTTAAATAAATAAATAAAAATAAATAAATAAATAAAATTAAGGGCATAGGTCAGACAACTGAACAATATATTTGTACTCTCATGTCTTGCTGGCACATATCTCCCCAGAAAACGATCACACTAACCATGATCCGGATGTAGACATGACATGGGTAGATATCCACAGAGTCCTGGTTAGTGTGATTTCCATACTGTATGAGATGGAGGATTGCATGGAGAAGTGTGACTTGTCCCTGCATGAGATGTGAACACTATAATATCTGACCCACTGAAGGGGGGCCTGTAGCCGGCATGAGGAGACAGTTGTCAACCATATGCATCAGTGACACATCTGTGCTGGGTCATGAGGGACCCTATCCATGGAATATGAGGCCTTGCATGCAATCATGGATGTTAAACTGGGTCAAATAGCATATGTGAGTAGACAGCTGGCTTCCCATGCTACATAGCCATTCCTGGTCATTTACTCTGTACTGGATTTTCACTCAGCAAAGGAATCATTGCAGCTGTGGTGTACTTGTGAATCAGAGTTATGTCACATCAACGCATTTTGCAGCTGCCTAATGCTTGTTGGTCTGACATAACGCTCTTTTGTGATGTGCTGTGCAGCTGGATAATGAGTGTCAGTTTGACATAATGCTCTTTTACTCTGATCATGCACTACCAATGTGCATAATAGATGTCAAATAGCGCGGTAAAGAAAAGCTAGAAATAAATAAATAAATAAATAACATCTGATGTCAGTGAATAAGCCAAATACTCTATGAGAAGAGCATGGCAGCCCATTTGAGGAAGCCACAGTTCAGCGATGCCGATATATATCTCTTGGGAAGCTTTATTTGTCGGAAGTCCAGACACCTCTTCCCATCCTCTGGGGCTAGACATGACCTGGAGAAGCTGCAGAGGGCATGGCGGTGTGTGGAGCGCTGCTTCAATCACAGCAGTCAGTACCCACGTAAAATAAATATATGTGCACAGTTACCCTTTGCAGCTATGTCCACAATTTGGACATAATAGCTATGACGTGAAACTATTTTAAACCCTCATGTGTTTAAAGGTGTGCTTGGAGAAACATATGCACCTCCATGCAGGGCCAGGCCAAGTGTCCCTGCCACCCTTGACCCTTGTCAGATCCCCTGGCTGTGCTGCCCCCCCCCATGTGATGTTGCCCCCCAACATGTTGCCGCACCCCCACACTGGCACTGATTAATTCAGCAGGATCGAGGGGGGGGAGCCCAAACCAGCTCAGTGCCAGGCCCTGTACTTCGGCACACGCGACCTGCTGCTTCTGACCTCCATATGTAAAGTCAGAGGAGTTTCCAAAGTGGCAGGCCAGGTGTGCCTGAGGAACAAGGCCTTCCACTGGGCCAAGTCATCCCTCCACCACTGCCACCAGATCCAGCGGCATCAGGGGGAAGCAGAGCTGCTTGGGTCAGCCCGGGATGGGGGGGTGAAGGAAGAGCAGCACAGCTCAGCAGGGAGAGCGGCAGCAGGCCATATGTTCCATACCATATGACATGTTGTCCACATAGACTTGTGGCCCTAGGCAGCCTTTGGGGTTTATATGGCAGTACATGTACTGCCATTATCACACCCATCAGCAGATACAGAATACAAACTGTCAAAGATGTGTTCCTCATCCCACTATACAGACATGTATGCACATACAGTCACAAGGACTGTTGATATGTGGTATCCCAGGGATAGATATCTTTCCATTGGTGATGCATATATGATTTGCTGGGAACTGCAGATGTAGCCATGTTCCAATATGCATTCCATTGTTTTACCCATTGCATACTGTACCAATGTTTTGTGTGTTCTCCCTTGCACTCCTTCAAGCCAACTACATATCACATGCATGAATGCAGTGTGCTTCTCCCATGATCAGATATACACCAGGGATCGCATACCATGGCCGATGGGAACACAGGAACCATGTGACATATCTCATAGGCATTACAGTGCATGCAGAACCTATAGGGCAGTGCCACACAATCGGGGACATTAGTGTAGGTGCACATCCTATTAGCACCACCAGAATGTTGATACTGGCCAGCTATTGCTGTGAGATGTGTAGCATAGTTATCTCACAGGGTTGACACATTGCACTCAGTTATGATATACCATAGCTTTGGCCAGTTGATGTGGCATGTTCACATATGTACACATCATGTCATATGCCTCAGTTGAGACTTAAGGTCACAAGAGACCCATGGAGATAGAAATGTGGGAAGAGAGGGAGCAACACATTCCAGCTCCATTCCAATAATGGATAATCCAGGTGCCATCCGTGGCCCTCAAACAATGGCCCAGACTGCTGACCCTCCAAAGAACGTTCCCAGGGAAAGACACATACACATACACCTATTTACTGTTCAATGTAAATAGTTGATTTCTATTGTTCTATGTACAATGTTCAATGTAAATAGTTGATTTCTATTGTTCTATGTAAAATGTATACAAACTGTGTACAAGACTGTTAACCTGTTATATGTAAACCGCCCTTGATCTCTGGAAGGGGCGGTATAAAAGAAATAGTTAAATAAAATAAATAAATAAATTGTCAACCTCAACTGAGGTCTGCTGTTGTCACACAATGCCCCTAAGACATGTTTGATGAGCATTATTAAGAAGTGACCGAAGATATCAATTCTTGACCCAGTACAAGCATTGTGGAACTTGTGTCTCTTGGGGAAACTGCTAGGTACATATGACCTAGATTGGCCACTGTTGGAAACAGAATACTGGGCTTGATGGACCTTGGTCTGACCCAGTATGGCATATCTTATGTTCTTATGTTCTTAGCAACACTACTGAGGAGTGTTCTCTGCTACGTGAAGTTAGGGAACAGAGCTACGACATAACAGTTAGGCAGCTCAAAATGTGTATGACTATAAAATAGCAGCTTTCACATCCCAAACTGATACATATACATGTCCTTCCATCTAGGGAATGCACCTACCATGTAACACAGTATTGACAGTGGTGATGATTGATACCCCCATCAACCAGCTACATAGACAAATTTGCTTAGGACTGAGCTGGATCTGTCACATGTAGTCCAAAGACCAATGTGTGCATTTTCTGAAAGATCATACAGGCAAATATGAATTGTAGGGGCAGTGAATGTCATGCTTCACATATGATATAATCCCTTGAGTAGCTTGCTATGATAGTGCAGGATTTCTGTGCTTCTGCCACATATGCCACATAATATGCAGCCAATCTGCAACATCACCCGCTCATTTGGAATTTCATGCCTTATCTATGCTGATGATGTGCTTATATTCACACCAGTTAATGTGATAAAACCTGACTACACACCTTTAACCACCTGCTTCAATACAATCTCAGATTGGCTGCTCACACAAAATCTCCGAATCAATTTTAAGAAAACGGAAGGAAGGAATAAAGACTTCTCCCCTCCACCATCATTAAGAACAAGAGATGCTGACTTACCAGTCAAAACCATGATACGTTACTTAGGTGTCATACTGGACCAGCGACTGGAGTTCAAAGAACACATAAAAAGTACAGTAAAATCCATCTATCACAAGATCAGGACTCTACGACCCCTCAGACCCATGCTTGAACGAAATGACTTTCGCACAACCTTCCAGGCATTAGTCACCCCTCATTTCGACTATGCAAACATTGTGCTACATGGCCTCCCCAAGAGCACTCTGATCCCCCTACAGTTGGCCATGAATACAGCAGCCAGAGTTCTATATGGGGTTTCAAGGAGTCAACATATCACCCCCATCCTGTTTGAACTTCATTGGCTCCCAATAACATGTAGGATCTTATACAAAACCCTTCTCTTGACCTTCAAAGCGTTCCACCAAATCTCACCATCCTCGCTTTCTGACATCCTTCACCACTCTCAAAACACCAGATCCAGAAGATCTGTAACAGAAAATACACTAATGGTCCCAAAAGACCTAACAAAACTCACACAGATGACTACCATGAGAGCATTCTCATCCTTCGCCCCTAGATGTTGGAACAGGCTACCTCCTAACATCAGATCACAGAAAGACATGTCCCAATTCAGAAAATCTCTAAAAACACACCTCTTCCTTCAATACTTCTCCTAAGGCACTAGCTCCCCACCTCCCCCCCCCCCTTCCAACCCAAACCATTGACTATGGTTAGTCAAGTAAGGCCTCTAAACTCCATTGCTTGCCCCAGATTAAAATCTCACAATCCCTAACCCATGAAACTCAAAACTTATCCTAATTTGCTGTAAATAGTTGTGAATATTTGTTATTATCTTATCTTATCGTTATCCCCATTGTCCCGGTTTCATTCCCTGTTATCTGTAAACTTGACATATGTTTTATGCTTAAGTACAAGGTTGTTAAAGTGTAAACCGCGCTGATGATGAATAGTGCGGTATATAAAAACTGTTAAATAAATAAATAAATAAATAAAATATGCTGACTGGTGCATTTTGCATACATTTGGAATGTGTCAAATTCATAATGAGATAAGTGATCTGCTGACCTTGCACAGAACCAGAACCGTGCACAGTCAATACCTGCTGGAACACTGCATTTTTTCTCATGTAGTGGGCCTCACGTCGAATATGTTACACTGAGGTACATTATACATTGGAGATTGTTAGGGTATTCATGGCCCAGGTACATACCAGATCCTCATCCACTTCCACCCATTTGACTATGACTGTTTTTGTTTCAGAAACCTCAAGTGTGGGCCATTTTCTGCAGTGTGGGGCTGTGCCAGGGTACATGGCAGACATGTGCTAGGATGTGTAAACCAAAAGGTATTTGGGATCAGCACTATATCCCACACTTAGGCATTACACACAGTAGGTGAACACATATGAGCATATGTGAGTGATATTACACATGTATAGTGGGCACCAAGGGACTAATGGTTGTATTGTTAGGTCCTATCAGTCCTAGAGCAAGGTTACAAGCATATCATGTACAGAACACATCTCTCTCAGGCTGCCACCATTGCACTATGATGCAGCACTTATACACGGCCTTCATGGTGTTCAGACATAATATTTACATGACCTGTATTGCCAGCATGGCACTGATGTCCTCTATATGTCCTTTACAAGTGGAGGATCTGTGCAAGAAGGCCCAGGAGCTCTGGCGGAAGCAGCCTGTATACATCCAGCAGGTATGGGAGGAGCTTTACCCTTCATGTGAGGGTAAGTTGAGGTGACACACAAGTGTCCCAGCAAACAATGACAGGTGTGAAATGTGCCATAGATATCTCCATGTCCAAACACTTTACACATGCAAATCATAGCTGTATGTGACTATCCTGGCTCATGTGGTCCCAGACATACATGCATACAGGGTGTAGAGGACCTGGAACCTGTTAGGTCCTCAAAGACGTGCAACTGTATATTATAACAGTGACATGGTGTCCTACCTTGTCATGATGAACATGTCAGCCATATCTTCAGGCTCAGCATGTTTTTCCAACATCACGCCCAATCTGCATGTATGATGTCACAGGCCAACACACAATCAGAAGAAAGACACTGTTCACATACCAGACATATATTGGACAGAGACACCTCTTCCCCAGGGGCTAACTAAATCCCTTCACAACATCACCCTTTAACGTCCATCTGCACCACATCACTCTGCTAGTTTTCCTGAGTCTAAGCACTGAACGTGAGAATCCCAATGTTCATGTTCCATATTTGTATCTTTGAGCTGCAACTTCCCTAGCCAAAAAGACATATTGCTTGGTCATCATAGCATGCATGATGGTGGTATGACATTGCTCCAATGTCCTGCTCACTTTCATCTCCTGGGAGGTGCATGGGGATTCTGACATATATCTCTAACAGTGTGGAATGCCCTTAAAAACCACCTGAAGGCTTGTTTGCTGGGGTTTCTATAGTTTTCTCTTCTTCAACACATGGCATAGTTTCTACAGAGGCATTGTGTGAGATGACACCACAATGGGGCCAGAGCTACATCTGAGGTGCCCCTTCATGTACACGCAGCCTGCCAGGGTCACATATTTTCTAAAGATGGCACAGCATACAGATCTTTCTGTTTTGGGACCCATATCATGTCATAATGGCTAGGTCTCATCATTGCAATTGTGAAAGTATTCTGAGTATCTAATGGTTATTTCATTGGATGTCAATGTAAATGTGGATATCAACTCATATGGACCTTTGTTCCCATGGGAGTATATGTACAGTATGTCCACCTTTTCATACACATACCATACAGATTGTGGCACAGCGCAAATGTCCTGTGCAAAAGGATTACCCATGGAGTATCATACTAATAACATGCACATTGTTGGATAGGCACTCTCCCCCCATATCACTGGATAGGCATTCAAGTGATGCACATCATCATGTGACACACTTACAGTTTACAGGTCAGCAACAATGATGTCTGTTAGCAAAGTGGATAACATATCTATAGCTGTGACACACACATGCATGACACTTTGTCAGTCCCCAAGCCCACATAGTCAGTGCACATAGTGTTCTCCTACTGCATTGAACAAACAACCAGTGCACACAGTATTCTGACATACTAACAGAAATTTCCTTGGAACACTTTTGCCATGCCACAGGGGTCTTGCATTATCACAAATTTAGGGTGCCATGTCATGTGTGTATGTAGAAATGGGTTTCAATGACATTTTTTGCTACTTTCCCACATTCATTAGGAGCATGGCCCATAGAGACAGCATTGTATTAGTGATAGAGGCAATTAGGTTTTTCTGAGGGCAGCAATTG
This sequence comes from Ichthyophis bannanicus, assembly GCA_033557465.1. NCBI lineage: Eukaryota > Metazoa > Chordata > Amphibia > Gymnophiona > Ichthyophiidae > Ichthyophis > Ichthyophis bannanicus. The sequence continues at coordinate 418,720,236 of CM066033.1, forward strand.
GAGTCAGGTGTTAGAGGTTACCACTTATTGGGCCCAATATTTGAAGGGCATTTACATGGTTTACAGCCTAGTAAACCGTATAAATGACTTAGATGGGATATTCAATGTCACGTACATGGGTAGCGCCATTGAACATCCCCATCTATGTCCTCTACATGCCCCAACAGGCCGAGTTGGGGGCATTCCAGGGTGGGATAGAGCCAATGCTATGAGATAATCAAGCAGAAGCGATATTGCCTCATCTATCTTTATGACGCAGGCGCTAACCGGGCAGCATGCAATATTGCTGCTGCCTGGTTAGCTTCGGAAGCTTCTGAGTTGTGCAGCAATACCCAGATATTCAATACAGGGCCGCATATGACCCCAGCATTGAATATCCAGGTATAAGGGTCGGCGGGTAGGGCTATGCGCCAATGTGACACATAGCCTGCCAAGAAGAATGTCGGGCCCATAATGTCTACCAACATCCCTGCAGTCACAAAGTTAATGTCTTCTACATGACTGTCCCTCCAATGACCTCTCACAATAATCACAGCTTCTCAGATCTTCCTTATAGCACTGCGCATGATCATGTAGATCAGACCTAGGCAACCGATGGAAGCTTTGGCGTATGTCCTCCACCACAGATGTAGAGGGACAGTACTTACATCATAGCATTTTCCCTCAATTGATCAAGCTGCTGACATTACAGTTTCAGGGTTGCAGTCGCCTCAACTCCAATATTCTGTAACATCAACATTGGCAGCACATGTATACATAGCAGCCTGAGCTATCATATTGTAATTCAGGACACATATGCTGTGTGACATGTGTCCAATGGCCTTATGTTGGGGAATTGCATAGATATAGATTGACCTGAGTTGCAATGACAGATCAAGGGCAGAGTCCTACCTGTGGTGCTAGTGTGCTCCCTTCCATTCAGGTCAAGACACCTGTTAGCTTACATGAGCTGCTCACATTATTCCTTGGAGAGGCAGAATTAGAACAGCCAAGGGAAGCAGTCCATCCACAAGATGTGCAATCTTGCACCTCTTGTGGTATGGTCAGATCATGTTCATAATGGCAATACTGGTCATGGATGTACATGTTCCTTTCAGTGTGAGGTTAGCATTGACATTTTCGTATGATCACAGTATGTGGGATGATGTACACATGCTTCCAAGGGATTGAGCTGTTCATGTCCTCGGTGGCATTCTATGAGTCAATAACAGTTACTTCAGGGTGAGGGAATATATGGATGTCTACTGCCATACATTTAACAGTGTGTTGTATCCAGTACAGGCATATATCTATAAGAGTTACTGATGCACCTACATAAACCAGCATTTGTTACATAAACAATATGTGTACTGAATGCTGTGCCAAGATAGTGCCAGGCCATCTTCCAGGTTTTTCTTGGCCAACAGCAGCATTGTGACTGCTATAATATTATGCTCTCACAGCAAAGCATCAATCATTACCTCTACATTTCTGTTGTCCTGGGTGCATGCTGAGGTCATTTGCATGCTGCATGTGTCAATATTATAGTGAATGTGACATACATACAACAGAGGGAGGTTTCTCACCTGTGCTTATACATCCCTGACTATATGGCTCCAAATGTGTCAACATCATATGCAACGAATGCATCACATTTGCACATCCCACAGTAATTGGTGTGAGCTGCCTAACTAATTGTTTTATGTTAAGCAAATCACACTGTCAGGTGGCAAGAGGAGACAGAGCCCAAGAAAGCCTTCCATTTTATCCAGCTGATGTTTAATTGTATGCTTCAAAGAGGCTGGAACCTCAACAGAGGCAGCAGGGACCACTGCAGCTCCAGATGCCAGCACTGCACCTGCTGAAGGAACCAGCAAACCAGCAGAGGAGGAGACAGATAACCCCCCTGAAGAGGGGAAGGACATCCTAGAGGGGAAAAAGGAACAACCAGAGGAGGAGGAGGGCCTGGGTTACTTGGAGCCAGAGGCCATGAAGGAGGTGGACCATGGGCTGAGCAGCACATTGACCCCAGAAAGGCCCCCCAGCAAGACCCAGGATGCAGCAACCAGCCCCATCCAGCCTCCCCCCTCTGTTCATGGACCCGTGGCTGCAGAGGACCCCAGAGGGTGATAATCAGCTGCTCCACAGGACACAGGGGTCTGCCACTCAGCCAGAAGCTAGTGCCAAAGCCATGTCACTGTCCTCATCTTCCACCCAAACACCATATTTATTTATTTATTTATTTTATTTATTTACATTCTCTTATATACCGCGCTATTCTACATCTGTGCGGTTTACATTGAACAAACTGAAATTACATTTAACAGGGTATTATAACTTGGAGATAACTATTTTACAGGGAACATGGGCTATGGAGGGTTAAGTGGCTTGCCCAAGACCACAAGGAGCACCTGTGGGACTAGAAACCCCAGTCCTTCCGGCCCAAGGTTGCTGTCCTCTAGTGGGATTTGAACCACCGACCTTCCATATATGTGGAGTATATGGCTGGGAGAACCGGACAATGTCATGGCTCTTGCCCTAGCTGCAAATATTCAGGCACAGTATGATCTAATTGCATCTGTGGAGCAACTGACCACCTATGTGGCAAGGGTGGCTCATTGTCTGGAGAGGATGGAGGATGACAGGTGGCCTTCTCCATACCATCAGCCATGAGCCCCAGGAGTGAAGCCTGTGGGACAATATCCCTTAGGGCTCCTCTGCATCCATGGGTCCTAGGCCATTTGAGGTGCCATCCGACAGTATCTGCACTTGTGGGCTAGACCATGAAGTATGGCAATGATGTGTTGCCTGTGCTGCAGCGTTATCATGTTGGAGCAACCATTCACCATTCCTCTGCCAGTCTGTCCTCTCACCACCAATATGCATCTCTACAATGGATCAAAACACAGACATAATACTCCTTACTGATGGTTGTGTCTTTTGGAGCATACTCCTGGTTAACCGGACACTGGTAATCAAAGAACACTGTGAGTATGACCTTAACATGGGTCCTTCCCTAACCTGCGTTATAGAGTCTTGGAGAGTCTGGAGTCTTCCATTGTGAGGATTGAGCCTTACTTTCTGGGTCATAACCATAAGGCCATGAATCATTTACCAGCGATAATTGCTCAGATGAACACTGAGTAATTTTGTACAAATTCAAGCAACTCCCTGATTGCTGGCAGGCCGTCTTCATTTTGGTCAGGGGCACATGAGTTTCTGCACAGATTCTTCAAACACACCTCTTCTACAAAGTGACAATAAGAATGGACTTTATGCATCTTTATGTCCTTTAGCAAGACCGTAATGGGGCACACACTGCTTCAACTTTGTCTTCACTACTGCTCATGTCTGGCCTTCCAGAACCTTGGTCACTGTGAACTGTTTGCAGTCATCTTGAAAACATTTGTAGCAGTCAGAGACTCAGGCACAACTCAGGCATTTGCCGCCTTACACTTGCTGTAACTTGCCATAAATCTCTTGGAAGGCATCTCCACATTTCTGGCAGAGTTGACTGCACATTCACTGTTCACCTTTTCTAACTTGCTATATATATAAGACAGACTGCTTTGACAAGATACCCCATATCACGGGATTACAATTGCTCACAGTTGTGATGCAGGCATGCCACACTGTGCACATACAAAGCACTGAACAACATCACTGCATGCTTCATTGCATCATGGTGAAACATATTACCTAGCTTCCCCACCCCAACCCACATGGTGACATGTACAACATTTCATGTTTAAATACATATTGTTTGCATGATTAAATACATATTGTTTGCAATGTTCATATATTTTTGACTCACGTATATGCTTCATTGGGTTCATTTCTGTTCACTGGTTCACACACCTGGCTAGTGGTCTCTGCTGATGCCATAGTAAATCATTTGAGACACCCATGATGGTATACATTCAATGTACCTTGGAATAGGTGATTCATATTGCCAACTGCAACATACTAGGAAACATCTACAAGAAGAGTGGAGGAGTGGCCTAGTGGTTGGGGCAAGATACTTCAGGCCGGAAGGTCAGGGGTTCAAATCCCACTAGAGGACAGCAACCTTGGGCCGGAAGGACTTGGGTTTCTAGTCCCAGAGGTGCTCCTTGTGGTCTTGGGGAAGCCACTTAACCCTCCATAGCCCATGTTCCCTGTAAGATAGTTATCTCCAAGTTATAATGCCCTGTTCAATGTAATTTCAGTTTGTTCAATGTAAACCACACGGATGCAGAATAGTGTGGTATATAAGACAATGAAAATAAGTAAATAAATAAGTATGTTGACATGATCCAGTCATCTGCAGGTATGTCGACATGATCCCCACTTTTACTGGCAAACTTGACTACAGCATAATGCACTTTGCATACATGTAGATTCATATACCTTGATGCCTTGAATGTCCGCTCACCCCTAGCTATACAGTATGTCCCTGACAAACATCACCATGCACCCAATTTGGCATCCCTATCCTGCATATTGATATACTGACATCAAATCTGCTGTTGACACAGCTTCACAGTCCTATGCGGCAGACTATCAAAATGCATGCATTCACTTGGCCATCCCTTGCAAAGTCTGAGAGGACATTGGATCTTATGCACACCACATTGGTTTTGGCAATGGAGCCTTGGAATCATGAGACATGAGGTGCAGCATGTAAGGCATCTCACATGGCTTTTGCAGAGGTACTGCATGACACTGCCTCACAGACCCTCCTGCTCACTCACAGCACTGCCTTCTGGAGGTATTGAAACTGCATGCTGAGAGCAAATGCTAGGTAGCAGACAGATGAATGAATACCCGTATTTGTAAAGGCAACAATGATTGCACACATACTCCCTTTCAAGTTCTGTGGGCACACAACAGAGAATTGATTCTGTCATGATGTAGAACCAATTATTTTGATGCCTTCAGGGCAGAAATGAGCGGTGTTGGAAGCTTCCTTTATTAACAGTGTGTTGAAGACAACCTACAATGATGCTCATGTTTCTTCACAAATGATAGAGCAACATAGCAATTGATCTATCATTTGTGGAAGGACTTGATGATATCACTGATTGCCATTCCTTGCCACAAACAGGTCCATGGTCCCTACCAACAGGCACCTTTGATCTTTGTATACATGTAATTCAAAGATCCAATCTTTGGATTTGCCTCTTGTTTATGCCACAGGCTGCTTCAAATAAGAGACCCAGGTTTTATTCTCAGTAGCACTCATATTGGCCAAAGTCGAAACTATTAGTCCTCACAGACTATTGTGTCACATTTCCAGTATCAGTGGAGGACAAGGGCTTCTGCATCTTCAGCATTTATTACTGACATGAGGACACACATATGTTTATGTTCCTGCTTTCATAGTTGCTTTGACAGCACATTGTGTGTGCAAGCATACACAACACAATAATGGCCTGCAGACTGCATGGGTGTATGGAGGCTCATGCAGCACCTTGCTACCTGGCATGCTCCTTTAGCCTATTTCTCCATGACACATAAATTAGACATGTCAAGGATAGTTCAGGATACCTGCAAAGCCAAGGACTTAGCCTTCTTCACATATATGCAATGCACACTGCCACATCCTACTGTTGTTATGGTGACCTGCAAACATGATCACACATCCTTTCTTAGCTTCATATGCAGAGTATGACAGACAGTTTCTTTCACAGACATGACTAGCCAACAGGAGAGTCCATTCATGTGAATGGATCTGTGACACCATGTGGGTGTCTAACAGTACAACTGCTTGACTTAACACCCCCAATGTGGCCAGATCCTGTTGTGTTCCTGAGCACATTGCATTTGCTTGCTGCACCTAAATAGTTTGCGCTATCATCTACTGTTATCATAGCCTACTTGTCAGGAGGTGTATGCATGTTGCGGTGATGCGCAGGTAACAGAGCCCTTTAAAACTGAAAAAAAAGAGTCTTTTTTTCATGAGCGGGGGATGGGCTCACTAAAGCATAGCTCCCAGGCAGAAAGAGAAACTAGAACACACACTAACAGGGATAGCTTGAAGCCACACCCAGCCTCTAGAGCTCGTGCAGGCAGAGAGGGGGTGGGGCCAGGGAAGGAAACAAGCTACAGGATATTTAAGCTGCGTCACTCAGGAAGTGAGAGAGCAGCAGGAACAGAAGCAGAAACAGAAAGCGGAAGGAAAGTTGCAAAACAAGCAGGACGTGCTCAGGAAGAACTGCATGCTAAAAGCCAGGAGGAGAGGCCAAGAGTCCAGAGGAACCAAGGGAAGAAACAGCAGTATAAGGCTGTGAGGCCTGGTGGTTCAAAGGGGACCAGCCATAACTCCCAAGGCAAGTGCAAAGGTTGTGGGCAAGAGAGGAGCTGGGGAAGAAGTCAGGATTATATGACTGATTCTGAAAGTAGCAGCTCAAGTCCTGGGTCTTTGAACAGACAGTACAGAAAACCAGTTAAAAAGAGGGTTTCTGCCAGTAAAGCAACTCATGTATGTCCTGAACAGGAGTGGCTAAGAGAAAGAAGGGCAAGAGCTTCTGACCCGGTGAAAAGGGGGAGCCAGAGGTTAAAATGGGGGAAGCTTTTTAAACTTTTAAAAGAAGTACAGCAGAGCGTTCCAGAACGTGCCCCAAGCCCTGATTGTTATATCACCCCAGAAGAAATGGAAGTGGAGCTATATTCAGACAGTCCAATGTCCTCTGCAGAATCCATGGAGTGTGGGATTTGCATAAGCCGTGTTTAATGCTTTTATAAGAAGGCTGTAGGTAACAAGGTTAAGAAGATAATCTGTGCTGGTGTTAATGTGTGCCAAGGTGAAGAGCATACAAGAAGACAAAAACCTCGGTGTTTAAAAGCAGCCAGTTTTACCTCTGAAGAAGCCAGGTTAAGAAGGCTAGTGGTTTTAAACCAAGAGGCAGCTCAGGAGTTATATCCTAATCTGCAGCAACTGAGAATGTAGAGTCAAAAACTGTCTTACTGAAGTTTTTGTGAAACTGTGCATTTAACAGTGTTATACTGCTTTTGTTAAATGGAAGAAGCTAAAAGGTATCAAGAGTGAAGAAACTACTTGGAGAATATTTGCTGAGAAGTTTAATGGAGAAAATATCCTGTATTTTCAGTTTGCTATTTTTGTTCGCCTTATCAAGGTCATTTGCCTCAGCAAGGTCATTTGTCAAAATTGGTTCCAGAAAGAAATAAATAAAAAGCAATTTATGTTAACAAATTGTCCTGTGATCCTCTTCCACTCGCATTGCTTACAAAGCAAACCCACAACTACACAAAAGAAGAGTGATAACCAGCGCACCCCACTAGGTAACCGCCTAGACGGACGGGGCGCGGCCACAATGTGTATCCCACTGACTGTGTGCTTATTAGAGCACCTGATGCACATTAGAGGTGATGCTGCTACAAGGCAACCTAACCCAGAAGGTTGCAGGGATTGCTGCCACACAGTAAACCAACTGAAACCAACATTATGGGGGGTCACATGAATTACAAAGATGCAGGCCAGGGCTGCGGTGGCACAGGTGTAGGGCCCATACTTGTCAGACTATTTGACAGAACAGTCTTAACTCAGGAGATCCATAAATGTCAAACATTCCATAGATCATGTTGTCAGCACATTGGCAGTGTCCTCAGCCTTAACAGCAAGTCATAGCACAGCATCAATTCCCTTCCACATCCACTTTACTGCTCATTACACATCACACCTGTATTAAAGAACATTTGGTAGAATGGCACAAACATATATATACGCTAGTGCAGACCCCCCCCCCCCTTAATCTCATCTCAGAGAAGGGCCATAATAGCAATAATTCCATGGAGCAGGCACCACAGAATGCCTTAAGGGGGTCCAGGGGAGCAAGGTACCAGTGGACAGCACAATGACCCATGATCCAATCAGACTTCCCTCCCCCATACCAGACCAATCACCATCACCTTCATTTACACCACCAGCTTTCATATGCTAAATGCACTGCCCCTCCCAATCCCTGCCCTTCCAAAAGAATTTCCAGCCCCTTCTGAGAGGTTTTTTTGTTTGCAGTAGCGTTAGGCCATGAGGTCATCTTCATGCAACAGTATTTGGCCTGTCACAATGTGGGAAATAATGGAACTTGAAAACATTTTTTTGCAGTCATGATTCACCCTCCTGTCCTAAGAGGACATATGGTTTGACTAATGAGTAGGCCAGCCATTGTTGGCTCTTGAACTCTCAGCCTTGGGTATATGAGGCATTTGCATTTCAACTGTAGTAGCAAAAGAAACTGGAACATGGGTGTTACAGCATAGCACTTAACAAGGATATGAAAACACCCTGTTGTACCAGGGCAACAGTCTTCATTCTATGAAAACAGCCTGTCTTGACTCATCAGAGGTTATAGCAGACAGTTGTGTAAATTTGAATCTAGGACAGTCGAACAGAACACATGTGCCCTGAATAGAAAAGTGCTCTGTGCATTGACCAGTGAGTGACAATTTACAGCACTCGACAGGAGATAGAGAAACATGACGATAGAAAAAGACCACATAGCCTATCTAGTCTGTCCTTCCATATCAACCACTACAACAGTCCCCTTTTTTCCTTTAGAGATCCTCTGTGTTTGTCCCATGCTTCTTTGAATTCAGATACCATCCTCATTTCTACCATCTCCACTGGGAGACTATTCCACAGATCCACCACTCTTTCTGTAAAGAAATATTTCCACATATCACTTCTGAATCTATCCCATTTCACCCTCATCCCATGTCCCCTCGTAGCAGAGCTTGCTTTCAATCAAAAGAGGTTCTCCTCCTGTGCATTTATGCCAAGGAGATTTAAACATCTCAATCATATCACCTCTATCCTGCCTTTCCTCTGAGGTGTGCATATTAAGATCCTTAAGCCTGTCCTCATATGCTTTATAATGGCGACCACTAACCATTTTAGTAGCCACCCTTTGTACTGACTCCAGCCTGTTTATATCCTTTTGAAGGTGCGGTCTCCAGAATTGCACACAATACTCCAAATGAGGTCGCACCAAAGACTTATACAGAGGCACTATCACCTCCTTTCTTCTACTGGCCATTCCTCTCTCTATGCACCCAAGCATCCTTCTAGCTTTTTGCCATCGCCTTTCTATCTGTTTAGTTACTTTAAGATCATCAGACACAAGCAGGCCTAGGTCCCGCTCTTCTTTAGTGGACAAAAGTACTTCACCCCTATATTATTTCATTGCGCATATTCATGGTTTCTTATGCATTGTGGTGATCCTCTCAGACATCCCATACAAGCATTTGAATTGGCTCATCCCATACTGATGCTAGCCAGAAGGCGAGGCACATCAGACACTATCATCAGACCCAGTGCCTTTGCAAAAACAAGAAAAGACACTTAAAGAAGAGCACTATCCCTGGCCACTCACGCACTCTGGAACTCACTCCCCGACAACTTGAGTTCAACAAAAGACCTCAAAGATGTCCATAAGATGCTAAAAATAAAGCTCTTCACAGAACACTGCAATGACATCACATGAACTGCCCAAGCACTACAATGACACCACATTAACTGCCCAAACAAAATGTAAAAATGTAAATGTAAACATAAATGTAAAAATGTAAATAGTTCCTGTACATAGCTCATACTGTATACAGCTCACCACACAATCAACCTCCTCACACCACTCACACACACATGCCCCGCTTTTTCTCTGCATGCCCACACCCACGCACCCAACCATTTGATTTGTTTGCTGTGTAATCCGCTTTGATTTCAGGATAAAGTGGTATATAAATCCTTCTAAATAAATAAAATAAAATAAATAGTTGGCCATATTCCCATACTGTAGAGGTTCTGCCATATGGTACAGTTTCTCTCACCCCAACCCACACCCCAGGCATGCCATGCCACACCACACCACAGTAGGTCAATCTCTTACATTTGATGGAAGTGTGCAAAATTAGAAGCTGCTGTTGACCCATCTACTACTACTACTGAATATTTGTATAGCACTTCAAGACATATGCAGTACTGCACAGACACAAATGAAAGATGGTCCCTGCTCATCAGAGCTTACAATCTAGTGCGATGCTTCCACTTGGGCCCAAGAGCTTACAAGCAGGAAACAGCCTTATGTTGTCCACTTTTGAATAAAGCTTCCCTTATTGTCACCAGTGGTATTCTGGGACTTGTAGTTAGTTTATTCTTTAAGGATAAATTGTAGTTGTGAGTCGGTGGTTCAAGGCAGCAAGAAAATTTATTTTGTGGGGATTTCCAGGGCATTTAAGCTCAATACACAAACAAGGCAAAAAGGATGCTTCTCCAACATAAAGGATAAATCAGGTAACAGAGAGTGACGTAACAAAAACCTCTTTTCACTGTTCAGCTGTTCCTATTCCCACAAGCTTACACCGAGGACTGCCTCATGTGGTCATTTAACAGAAATACGGATAAACTTGCAACAGCTGTGATTTTCTTTTCTCAAAGCAAACTTCTTCTAAGCACTGCTTCTTAGCTTCAGAAGGCAATTAAGCTTAGTAAAACACAGTATTAGCTTTCCTTAATTCTAAGCAGGTATTACACTTATTATCTATATTGTTTCACAGTCTCTCAGCTCAGTTCAATAATGCAGACTCATCTTTTAAACACAATAAGCAATCCATTGGTACAGGTTCACACTCAGAGCTTGGCAAACAGGAATCTATTTGCATTCCCTCTATGGCATCAGGATATACAGTATCTCTATCAAAGATACAACCTCTCCCAGACTTTCTCTCCTTTAGAAATTCCTGGAACTGATTCCACAGCAATTCAGCTTGTAAAGGCACAGTTGTATTAGGGGAGTGAACTTTTCCCTCAGCAAACAGCTCTCTCAGTGCTTCTAGCTTTGAAGATTCAGCTGTTCTGCTTTTATCAGGGCTATGACTTTTCCCATACGTAAACCTTTCCACCCACCTCTTAGCAGTAGACGGTGAGGGCTCTGCTTCCTGGACCTTAGCAACAGCAAACTGTTTCTCTGTTGATTTCTCAGCTCTGAAACTGCTGGCTTTACCTTGGGGACGGTTCCTCAGACAAGCGCTGATTTCTTTCTTCCTGGGATCCTCCAGGCTTTGAAATTCAGCCTCCTTATGTCCTTCTCCAGTCCCTCTTGGGTAGCTGCTTTCCTAGGAGTTTTCTTCTTTCTTTCTCCTCCAGCTATACTCAGCCTTGCTCTCTCTGTTGTCCTTTGCCTTCCTCCTTCCCCCCTCTTTCTGCTCTGCTCATGGTTTTAAGAACCGTTGGCTGCTAGGCACTCCCTGTTCCCTGCACCAGTGTGACCAATCATCAGGCAAGCTTGTCTCCACCCCTGAGCTAGGGCGTGGCCTTACCTTAGCAGGGAGCTGGGTTTTTTTCTGATCTGGCTTGCAAGTCTTATGCACAAGTGAACTGTCCTTCATTTCAAAGGGGAAACTAGGATTTTCTTCCACTTCCATGTCTTTCTGGGAGCTTTCATCACTACACTAGTCAAGACAGACAACACAGTAACTGTAGACATAGGATACATCTAGGAAGAATGGTAAGGAAACACGAAAGAGATCAGGTGAGTCAAGATCCAAAAGCAGCAGCGAAAAGGTGAGATTTCAGCCTGGATTTGGAAAGGGACAGAGAAGGCACTTGATGTATAGACTCAGGTAGTTTGTTCCAGGCATAAGGGACAGCAAGGTGAAAGGAACAAAGTCTGAAGTTAGCAGTAGAAGAGAAGAGCACAGACAGAAGTGATTTGCCAGAACAGAGTTCCCAAGGAAGGGTGTAGGGAGAGATAAGAGAGGAAAGGTAGTGAGGACCTGCAGAGTGAATGCATTTATAGGTCAGCAGGAGAAGTTTGAACTGGATGCAGAAATGGATAGGGAGCCAATGAAGTGGCTTGAGAAGAAGGGTAATGTGAGCATGACGAGGCTTACAAAAGATTAGCTACGCAGCAGAGTGTTGAAAAGATTGTATGGGGAGAGATGATTCAGAGGAAAACCACCAAGGAGTAGGTTACAATAGTCTAGATGGGAGGTGACTAAGGAGTGGATAAGTGTCTTAGAAATGTGTTCAAAAAGGAATGGGCGAATTTTGGTGATGATGTAGAGAAAGAAACAACAGGTTTTAGCTATTAGCCGGATGTGTGTGGATAAGGAGAGAGAGGAGTCAAAGATGACCCCAAGGATGTGAGCTGAGGAGACAGAGTTATCCACAGAGGCTGAGAAAGGAGGAAGGGGAAAAAATAAGAAGCTCAGGTTTTGTCCATTTTCAGTTTCAAGTGGCGGTGAGACATCCATGCAGCAATGTCAGAAAGGCAGGCAGAGATCTTGACCTGGATTGCCAGAGAGATTTCAAGTTTAGAGAGGTAGATCTGGGAGTCATCAGCATAAAGATGGTACTAAAAGCCATGGGAAAAGATGAGTGCTCAAAGGGACTAGGCATATAGAGAGAAAAGGAGTGGACCCAAGAAAGATCCTTGGGATATACCAATTGAGAGCAGGATAGCAGTAGAGGAGGATCCACCAGAACAAAGACTGAAAAAGTGATAGGAAAGATAAGAAGAGAGCCAGGATAGCAAAGAGCTCTTAAAACCAAGCAAGAACAAGGTATCAAGGATGTGGTCAATTGTGTCAAAAGCAGCAGAAAGTTCAAGAAGGATGAAATCGAGTAAAGGCCCTTGGATTTTGCCAGGAACAGGTCACTGGAGACTTTGGCAAGAGCCGTATCAGTAGAATGTAAAGGACAAACATCGGATTGTAGAGGATACGGAAAGGCTTGAGAGGAGAGAAAGTCAAGGCAATGGTGTTGAACCACACATTCAAGTAGTTTAGAAATGAAGGGGAGGAGGGAGATGGGTTGATAGTGAGAAAGACAGGTAGGGTCTAGTAAGTTCTTGAGGAGAGGAGTGATCACAGCATGCTTGAAGGCTGCAGGGAAAACTGTAGTGAAGAGTGATAGGTTAGGAATATGAGAGATGGAAGGGGCTACAGTGGAGGAGATGGAGCTAAGGAGATGGGTGGGAATAGGATAAGAGAAGCAGATAGCGAGTTTGGATAAGGGAAGAAGGTCAGTGGTTTCCTCCTCAGAAATCATAGAAAAGGAAGAAAGGGTAACAGAAGTAGTAGGGAAAAGTTGGGAGTGAAGAGGGGGAAGAGAAAAAGTAGCTGACCTCATGGGGAACTGGAGTGTGATCTTGTGGATTTTGTCATGGAAGTAGTTAGCCAGGGTTTGTGCAGAAAGGGAGGGAAGGGTTGGAAGTGGAGGCACCTTAAGGAGATAGTTGAAACGAGATGGCGAGGGTCAGAGGCAAGAGAGTCAGCTAGACATAATAATCTTGTTTGGTGAGTGCTATTGCTGACTAGAAAGAGACAAGCATGAATTTTAAGTGTAGAAAGTCCACAAGGGTGCAGGATTTGAGCCAAGCATGCTCAGCTGAATGAGTGCAGGAACTAAGATAGCGGATATTGGAAGACAGCAAGGGTTGAGGTGTAAGGTGCAGTATGCCAGGACATTGCATGGGCAGAGCAAGAGCACCCAGAGCAAGGGAGAGTGCAGCATTATAGGAAACTACTGCCTCATCAACAGACTCAGATGACATAGTGGAGGAAAGAGATGATGAGACAGTGGAGGAGAGAGCCAACAGGTCAATAGCATGAAGATTTCTAAAGAGGTTGGAAGAGACAGAGTGAGGATGAGGCGGTGATGAAGAGTGAAGCTCAGCAGGTAATGGTCCGATAAGGGAAGAAGTGAGGAACAGACGTTTTGAGGGTAAGCAATTAGAGACGAATACAAGATCGAGGCAGTGGCCTTGCTGGTGAGTAGGGGCAGTAGGGTAAACCTGGAGATTGAATGATGAGGTAAAGGAGAGAACCTTTAAAGCATAAGGGTCAGAGGGGTTATCAACATGAATGTTAAAATCCCCAAGAATAAGGGAGGGGGAAGATGAATCCAGAAAGAAGGAAAGCCATGAGTCAAAGTCAGAGAGAAAGGGAGAAGTGGACTTGTCGGGGGTCGATATGTAACAGCTAATCAGAGAGGTAGTGGAGTAAAAAGCTAGATGGAGTGGACTTCAAAGGAGGAAAAGGAGTGAGACTGAGGCAGAAGGAGGGTTTGAAATTGGCAGGCAAGAGAGAGTAGAAGCCCCACACTAATGCCACGGCCAGTGGGACGAGGTGTGTGGGAGAACTGATAGCCACCATGACAGAGAGCAGTGACTGAAGCTGAGTCGTCTAGGAGGAGCCAAGTCTCAGTAAGAGCAAGGAGATGGACAGCATTAGAGATAAAAAAGATCATGAGTAAAGGCAAGTTTATTCAAGATGGGTGTGCATTCCACAAGATGCATGAGAAAGGAAGAGAGGAGGGGGGAAGGAGAGGGATATGAATAAGATTTGAGCTGTAGCGTGAGGATTTTTTTATTTTTTATTTATTAGCATTTATATATTGCTTTTTCCCAAGATCAAATGTGGTTTACATTAGACAAGAGGGTCAATTGCATATAACAGTTCCAAACCATTTACAGAAAACATTGAACATTAAACTTAGGCTTAAGTGCCTTTGGAAAATTCCAGATAAGTCCCTTACATGCCCAGAAGCTATGCTCCCCAGGGCAGAGTGGGGGCAGAGGAAAGGGCTAACCAGTAGCAGTGATTTTCAATGATACCGCTTAGCCCTCTGCGCCTTAAAGAAAGGCAAGGTTTTTCCTCACCTATCTTTCAGGAGCAGGGGCTAAGTGGATAGCATCAAAAAATTGTTGCTACCTGCCTAGCCTCGGTGGTTGCCGGCGCATCCATCCAAACCCAGATTTTCACTTCCATTGCTGCGAAAGTGAAAATCTGGGTTAAGGGTTTTTTTCTGGAAGGCTATGTGCCGATGCAGTACATAGCCTGCCCAACTGAAAATCGGTCCCACAGTATGCATATTGTATCATGACAGGGAAAACAACCGTTACCACAATATTGAAGGAGTTGTTTGAGAGATGATGTACATTGGCACATAACATACACACCTGTCAGCTCAGGCCTGCATAAAAGGTTTAAGAACCCTGCACTGTTGAGGCATTCCTAACAGGGGCTATACATTTCAAACAAAGGTAAGAATTTGTGTGTGTGTGTGTGGGGGGGGGGGGGTTAAAATTGCTAGCTCTCTGACTGGGAGCTCTTAAAAGGATTTTGGTACATTTTTAAAACAAAGTTACATTCTTTTTGGTGCTTTAATTTAAAAGGAGAAATATTTTCTTTAGTGGGGTAAGTTTAAAACTCTGCTTTGGTAACTTTCTCAGCTCTTGGGCGCTGCTGACACCTAATCAGAAGTTAGTGGGCCTGATTAGCCTGTGAAAGAACAGAGAGTAGCTGAGGCCTGCATAAAAGGTTTCAGAACCCTGCACCATTGAGGCATTCCTAACAGGGGCTATACATGTCAAACAAAGGTAAGACTTTGGGAGGGGGGGGGGGTTAATTGCTAGTTCTCTTACTGGGAGCTCTTAAAAAGGTTTTGGTACATTTTTAAAACAAGGTTACATTCTTTTTGGTGCTTCAGTTTAAAAGGAGAAATATTTTCTTTAGTGGGGTAAGTTTAAAACTCTGCTTTGGTAACTTTCTCAGTGTAGGAAATAGCGCCACCTAGATTATTTCATAATAAGACATGGGCATGAAGCAATGAAAAAGAATCTATTTTAATCAATCCTGCAAGACGAGTGACCAGCAAGTAGACACACCCCTTTGACATATTTCAATGACATTTATACCTTTGTCAAATCAACAAGCCCCTACCCCCAACATCTTATTGGCTAACTAATACAATGTTATTGACCTATCTATTATGCTCAGGCAGCACATGTGGGTTTCTGCTCCTGTTTACTGTAGGCCCATCCCCTTTATTTATTCTTTTACCTTATTTAACATAATTCCCTCTTACATTACAGACCATATGCAAGAATGCAGTTTGCATTGTTCTTCTGTCATCTTTATCCCCTTTATGGTATCTTTCTTTGCATGTATAGGTGGTCAGTGGTTTATTTGCTAATCTTCCTTTCAAAGTCCCCATAACAATTTCTAGTTTATTTATGTTTGTGCTTGCTCCATAAGACCTTTGCATTGCAAAAGGTCAACAGAGCAGGGATCCCTCTTTTATTTAACATAGCTTCATTATACAATTAAAACCAGCCCTGACCTCTGAGAAACTAGTTTTTCTGTCTTGCATACATTTCCTGCTGAGGGCTTTTGTCTCTTACAATATGGCAACTAAAAGAAGCAGTTTTCTTATAAGCAGCATAATAGACACACCTTAAATACATAATCCTTTATGTTTTATATGGAGTCAGCTCCCTGACTTCTTTTAACAATTTTGGGCTCTCCTGGTCCACACAGTATGCCTTCTGGCTTTAGGTTTCTGATCCTTCTGTTAGTCCTTATAATAACGGATCACAAAGATAAGAAGGGGGGAGGAGAAGAGGGGAGTTACATGCTAAGCAAAGCCTAAGAGCCGCTATCTCTAGGTGCAGAACAAGGGAGTGAGATAAGAATGCACATGAGATGTCAGGCAGTTATACCAGACAGTTTTTGCAAAGCACTTCTAGAAGCCTCTATAATACTACACTTTCCTGATCATTCTGTAAAAATAAAAATTTACATTCTTCTATCATCAGCTCTGGGGAGCTGCTGACACCTAATCAGGAGTTAGTTCCCTCCCTACTCCCCCCCCCCAACTCCCACCCACCCCTAGGGAGCAGTCTTGCTTTATAGGGCACCTCCCCAATTAACAAAACACAGGGACTTGGAACAGCACATTTTGAATATAATTGAAGAGATTTAACTGCTTTTTTTCTCTGAATGGACAGCTGGGAAACCACCTGGTACTTTGGTAGATCTCTCTCTTTTGCTTTAACAGATACCTAAGCTCCAAGAACAGAACAATGGCTGGAAAAAATTGTATCACTAAAGCTGTTGCCCCATTTACAACTTCTGCCTCTGTCCAGACAGAGGTCCCAATGCCAGGTGAAGGTCCGGTTCCATGTGCAGGGTACCTGCATGCTGAAGCTCTCAGGAAACAAGTGGAGGAACTCAGAGAGGAGGTGGCGAGGCTGAGGAGCATTTAAGACAGTGAGAAGTAGATTGATGAGATGCTTTTTGCAGCAACCAAGCTCTCCAGCAGAGGAGAAGATGGGTGCCTACAGAATGACGAAGGTTGGACACAAGTCACCAGTGCCTGCAAAATCACGAATCCAACTTCTCCAGCCCTTGAATTGAAGAACCATTATGCAGTCCTGGAAGTGGAGGAGGTGAAAGCATCCCTGGAAAGGGAAGAACCAGAGCTCAAGTACCCTAAAGCTGCAGAATCAGTGACTACAAGGAAGCACAGGGTAGTGGTGGTTTGGTGACTCTCTTCTGAGGGGTACTGAGGCATCCATCTGCCGACCAGACTTGATGTCCAGAGAGGTATGCTGTCTGCCTGGTGCCAAAATCAAAGATGTTACGGAGAGTTTGCAGAGACTCATCAAGCCCACTGACTATTACCCAATGTTGCTAATCCATGTTGGAGCAAATGATACTGCCAGGTATCCCTCTGAGTGTATCAAAAGTTACCTCATGGCTCTGGGACAGAGGGTGAAGTAGATAGGTGCACAGATGGTGTTCTCTTCAATCCTCCCTGTTGAGGGTAAAGGCCAAGGCAGAGAGGCTCGCATCCTGGAGATGAATGCATGGCTGCGTGGATGGTGTAATCGAGAGTGTTTTGGTTTCCTGGACCATGGGATGTTGTTCCAAGGGTTGCAGAGCAGAAATGGCATCTATCTGTCCAAGAAAGGTTGACGCATCTTCAGTAGTCGACTGGCTAATCTACTGAAGAGGGCTTTAAACTAGATTCATTGGCGATGGATGAAGAAAGCCCCCAGGTAAGTGAAAGTCCCCAGGTAAGTGATGCATTAAATTCCTTTATGGAAATAGGTAAAAGGGGTAACAAATGGAAAGCAGTGTGTATAAATGCCCGTAGCATAGGAAATAAGATCCCTGATGTTGAAGCTTTGGTGGGAGTGGCCGACTGGATTTAGTGGCAGTTACAGAAACATGGTTCACAGAAAACCACGACTGGGATGTAACTATACCAGGCTGTACTTTATTCAGAAAGGACTGGATAGGAAGAAGGGGAGGAGGCATGACACTATATGTAAAAAACAATATTAAAGCTTTGGAATTACAGAGCTTAAAAGGGAGAGAGGAAGCAGTGTGGGTTAAACTAGAAAGAGGGAAAAAGAAATCTATTTGCATTGGCGTGATATAGAGACCTCCCTCACAAGAGGAAGAGGTGGACAGAGAATTAATTGAAGACATACACAGCATTGCTAGGAAAGGGGAAATGCTACTGATAGGGGATTTCAATATGCCAGATGTTGATTGGCACATTCCTGCCGCAGTATCATCTAGAAGTAAGGAGATCCTGGATTCTCTACAGGGAGAACTATTCAGGCAATTGGTATCATACCCCACACGTGAAGGGGCCATACTGGACATGGTGCTTACCAATGGTGAAAGTGTTTCTGATGTTATAGTGGGAGATCATTTTGCATCCAGTGATCACCAGATGGTGTGGTTCAGTATTAGGACTACGGCTCTAAGAATCCATTCAAAAGTGAGGGTATTAGACTTTAGGAAAACTAACTTTGCCAAGATGGGCCAATACCTCAGGGAGTCGTTAGCAGGATGGGAACAGCTGGGGGATGTAGAAAAACAGTGGGCAAAAGTGAAAGGGGATATTTTAAGGACAACCAACCTTTTTGTTAAAATGGTAAATAAAGGTAAAAGGAACAGGAGACAACTATGGCTTTCAAAAGAAGTAGCTGAAAAGGTGAAGAAAAAGAGGAAGGCCTTCATGAAATACAAGAGATCACAGAGAGAGGAAGACAGGCATCTATATTTAGAAAAACTTAGAGAAGCTAGCAAAGTAGTCAGGAAAGCAAAGATTCAAAAAGAGGAGGAAATAGCCAATGCAATAAAATGGGGGGATAAGACATTTTTCAGATATGTTACTGAGAAGAGGAAGGGCAAAAGTGGTATTGTCAGACTCAAGGGTGAAGGGGAGGAATATGTAGAAGCTGATGAAGATAAAGCGTAATTGCTTAACAAATATTTCTGTTCTGTGTTCACAGATGAAGAACCAGGAACAGGAACTCATAAAACACCCACAAACAGGAACAGAAGCAAGGGGCATCTTGAACAAATTTTCTGAAGACTGTATTCATAAGAAACTAGCTCAACTTAAAGTAGACAAAGCTATGGGACCAGATGGGATACACCCTAGAATACTGAGGGAACTTGGGGACATTCTAGAAGCTCCACAGACTGACCTTTTCAATGCCTCATTGGAGTCGAGAGCAGTGCCAAAGGACTGGAGAGGCTCATGTGCCTTTACACAAAAGTGGAAGTAAGGATGTGGTTGAAAACTACAGGCCAGTTAGTTTAACTTCGGTGGTGAGTAAATTATTGGAAACGCTTCTGAAAGAGAAAATAGTGAGGTTTCTGGAGTCCAACAGATTACAGGATCAGAGGCAGCATGGATTCACCGGGGGCAGGTCTTGTCAGACAAATCTGATTGATTTCTTTGACTGGGTGACCAAGGAATTGGACCGAGGGAGAGCCCTAGATGTGGTGTATTTAGATTTCAGTAAAGCCTTTGACACCGTTCCTCACAGGCGACTTATAAACAAACTGAGCACCTTAGGAATGGACCCTAAAGTTACTGATTGGTTTAGAAATTGGTTGAGTGGGAGGCAAAAAAGAGTACAGGTAAATGGAGCTCACTTTGAGGAGAAGGATTTTATCAGTGGTGTGTCCCATGGATCTGTCCTTGGTCCGATTCTTTTTTAACATCTTTGTTAGTGATATAGCGGAAGGGTTGTTGGGTTAGGTTTGCCTCTTTGCGGATGATACCAAAATCTGAAATAGAGTGGACACCCAGGAAGGTGTAGATAACATGAGGAGGGATCTAGCTAAGCTTGAAGAATGGTCAAGAATTTGTCAGATGCGATTTAATGTTAAAAATTGTAAGGTCATGCATTTGGGCTGCAGCAATCCTAGGGAACAATATAGTACAGGGGGTGAAGTACTTTTTTCCACTAAAGAAGAGTGGGACCTAGGCGTGGTTGTGTCTGATGATCTTAAAGTAGCTAAACAGGTACAAAAGGCGACAGCAAAAGCTAGAAGGATGCATGGGTACATACGGAGAGGAATGGCTAGAAGAAAAAAAGGAGGTAATAGTGCCTCTGTATATGTCTTTGGTGGGACCTCATTTGGAGTATTGTGTGCATTTCTGGAGACCGCACCTTCAAAAGGATATAAACAGGATGGAGTCAGTACAGAGGGTGGCTACTAAAATGGTTAGTGGTCTTCATTATAAAGCATATGAGGACAGACTTAAGGATCTTAATATGTACACCTTAGAGGAAAGGCAGGATAGAGGTGATATGATTGAGATGTTTAAATACCTCCATGGCATAAATTCACAGGGGGAGAGCCTCTTTCGATTGAAAACAAGTTTTCCTATGAGGGGACATAGGTTGAGGGTGAAAGGGGATAGATTCAGGAGTGATACGCGTAAATATTTCTTTACGGAAAAAGTGGTGGATCTGTGGAATAGTCTCCCAGTGGAGGTGGTAGAGATGAGGACAGTATCTGAATTCAAAAAAGCATGGGACAAACTCAGAGGATCTCCAAAGGAAAAAAGGGGACTGTTGTAGTTATCAATATGGAAGGACAGACTAGATAGGCCATGTAGTCTTTTTCTGTCGTCATTTTTCTATGTTTCTATGTCATGTCGCTATATACATCCTTGCTAATATCCATCACCTTATGGCCATCTGCTTCAGTCATGTTTACTTCAGTCAGATGCTACTGTACATCATGTACAACCCAGTTAGCTTCTTATCATTACTACACATCACTCACATCTATCATGGGCCTCCTGCACACAGCAGCACTGTTGCACTGTCCGGCCTTTCATGGTCACCTCATGGCTATGCTGCCTCCTTGCAGGAACACTTATGCATGATCCTAGGCCACACAATGACTTCAGAGCACATTATATGAGTACCTATCATTTTTGCAGTTTAACTGCCTGCAACATTATTCTCCCACTTACTGTGTGACACATTAAAACATTTGGGTATGTCATATGCATCAGCTCTTACCTTTCCTTCCATCCAGCACCCAAAGGCTCCCTTATCATGCATTAAGGTGACTGCCTTTTTCAGGCATTAGGGCACATGCTTGGCACCTTACTGCCTGGTGTCCGCTTAGCGCCCAATATGTACAGCCAGGATCCCTTGCCTCCGGCACACCTACTCCCCGCCTTGGCCATTAACATAAGTTAACACCCTTAACTCTGATGTTTGAGCTCGGTAACAGAGATGCCCTTAACACACTTTAGTCCTAAAACTTCTGCTATAATAATAAATGAGACAGACCAGTATATGACCACCTATGCACTGAAATGACACAATGGATCAGATTCAATTTATGAAAGGTCATCATTCAGTCTTGTTTGACTTGGTGAGCCCCTAAGGCTGATATATAACTCCTATTGCACATGGATTGATTGACCAAAAAGGCTTGTCTTAGGACTGAGCAAACCAAAGTAGAGTGATTTCTAAAGCCACTGAACCCCAAATTTTTTATCACAGAGCTGTAACTTAAAATAATGTTTTGTTTATGATACATCAATGATTTTGCTATTAAGGGGATGCCCCTCTTAATCCTTCAATGTTTCTTTCCCCCTCCAAAGTGTAATGGGGGTGAGAGAGAGTATTTTATACTTAATTAAGAACATCTGCACATCCAAGTTTGCAAAATGTACAAATATTTGAAACAGGAAAATGAATGGAAAACCTATTGATGATTTTAGATCTCTCCGTGGCATTTGATATAATAGGAATTATTAATTTAGTTCTTGCAAGAGATCAATATGTCTGGGACTGTTCCACACTAGTTTGTATCTTTAACAAAGAAGATTTTTTTTATTTCTATAACTTACCTAAAATGTTCTTGTGTAACAACACAACCAAGAATCCAAACCAACATGCATATATTACAACAAAGAGAAAAAATCTGACTATTCTGAATAGCCATGTTGAATTCCATAAGGTCCAGTTTCATCCCCTTTACTGTTTAACATTTATTTAACCCACTAGGAGAATTGCTAGGAAATATGATCTAAGAATGTCATTTCCATGCTGATGAAATGCAGCTGCTTTGTCACGTAGGTAATGATCAGAAAGTTGACAATGGATGAATGCATATCTGAAAGAAATGCCAGTTGGGTTCAATATGCAAGAATTAAAACTGAACCCTAAACAGCACAGTCTGTTTGGCTTAATAGAAAGGAAAGGCCTTTGGAGGTGAAACCCCTTCTTGCAAGTATAGAGATTCACCTTGTGGGAATAGTTAGGAGTGTAGGAGTGATCATCAACAGTCATGTGGTTATCCTTCTGTAGTTTGAGGCAGAATCATATGCTGCACCTTGGTTTAGAAAGGAACAATTTATTAATACTGTTGCATATTTTAATGATGAGAAAGGTTGATTATTGTAGTATTAGTTATCAAGGTATTCTACATACTGGACTGAGGAGACTCAAACTTCTACAGAACGTGGCAAATTCAATGTGTGACATCAAGTCAATGCTAACTCCTGGCAACCCAGTCCCTAGGTTTTCTTGGCAAGGTGAGACCAAAAGTAGATTGCCAAGCCTTCCTTCCTTACAATGGGTTTACAATCCTGGGAGTTCCAAGTTGGTCACCTATCCAAGTACTAGCCAGGCTTGACCTTGCTTATCTTCAGAGATCATCTACTATCAGGTTTATTCAGGGCAGCTGAAGACTCCCAGAACACAGCAGTAAATTGATTTATGAGACTAGCATGTATGACTATGTTATGCCACTTTTGATGTTATATTGGTTACCATTGGAGCCTAGGAATGATTTTATAGTCTTGATTTTAATTTCTAAAGATTTTCTGTCTGGTCAACCACATTACTTAAATGGACTGTTGAAAGCATAAGTACCACACTGATTGTTAGAAACTTACCATCACCAACAGACATAAAACTGACAAGGGCAGGAGATGATTTGCTTTCAGTTATCATGAAGCAAAGTTGTGGAATTCATTGCCCTTAGAAATGAGATAAGAGCAAAATTATTTGAGGTATCACAAGTTAGTAAAAGCTTGGCTTTATGAGATATATTTAAAAATATGATTTCATACTCCGTATGCTGGGATCCAGCAGGAGTACTGAGACGTATTGTAAATATTGTACATTGTGAATTGTGCTTTATTTTTTATGCTGTATCTGCCTAGACATAATTGAGTTAGAGGTGGGAAAGTAAGTATGAGGGAATAAATAAATAAAACAAATAATATAGAAGATTTTCAAAGCCACTTACCCAGCTAGCAACACCTACTAACCAAATAAGTGCCGGTGAGGGAAATATTCAGCAACATAATTTGGAAAGTGACACTGAATAGTTTCTCGAATCGTCTCAGCAATATCTGCAGTGTGCCAGGATAGTACGGTGGTGGGTCTGGGGTGGAGACAGATGTTATTTGTATAGTAGTGACTTTAAGTGCCGCCAAACCGATAGATATATGAATTGCTTAGAACACAAAGAAAACTGTCCTAACTTGCTATAGCGCTGCCAAAAGTCTCTGCTGTACAGATAGTGGCCCTGGATATTTGGCAGCAGCCATTAGCTGGATATCCAGGGCCCGATACTGAGAGTGATTAACACAGTTAGCAGTCCTTCTAACTGCGATAATCGCCTTGGCTAAGATATTCAGCCAAATATTCCTGGGTGCCACTTCTAGGCACCCCAATACTAGCCAGCTAATTGGAGCATGCCGGGGGTGGCACCTGCTGATAATCGGGCAGCGGCAATTTGCAGCCACTGCCTGGTTATTGCTAAGTGGTGATGGTTAGGCACCTTAAAGGCTGGCCTAACTTTCACCACCAAAGCTAACCGGGCAGCGGCTGAATATTGTCACTGCTCGGTTAGATTTGCCGCTACCCGGCTGACTGGGGTATTCATAAGAACATAAGGTATGCCATACTGGGTCAGACCAAGGTCCATCAAGCCCAGTATCCTGTTTCCAACAGTGGCCAATCTAGGTCATATGTACCTAGCAGTTTCCCCAAAAGACACAGGTTCCACAATGCTTGTACTGGGTCAAGCATTGATATCCTGGGTCCCTTCTTAATAATGGTTTATGGACCTTTCCTCCAGGAACTTGTCCAAACCTTTTTTAAACCCAGCTACACTAACAGCCTTTACTACATCCTCCGGTAGCAAATTCCAGAGTTTGATTACACATTGAGTGAAAAAATAATTTCTTTCATTAGTCTTAAATAGTTTACCCTGTAGCTTCTGTATGCTGGTGGCCTTATATGGCCCCAGCATAGAACATCTGGGTCTTACTTTCAGCAGTGAAGTTAGCCACCACTGTTGAATATCAGGCTCCCAGGTTTTATTTAGCAGCAGCAGATGACTGCCATATACCTGACAATTTCTACCCTACCAGCTCCCCTATACCCTTCCTCTCCCATTTTTTGATGTTTACTTTCTGCCTCCCTTCTCAGTTCCTCAACACTTGGGATAGATCTTCAATAAGGCACCTATGAAAAAATGTATATGTGTACTTTTAAACTCACACAAAGCAACCTGATATTCCATCACAAAGTGCTTGTATGATTTCTCTTTCAAGATTAGGTTATTATGTGAATAATAAAAATACAGGGCCCGATATGCAGCGCAATTAATGAAATTAGCAGACCCCCTAAGAATGTTAATTGCGGTGAATGAGATATTCAGTGATTAGTTCTGCTGAATATCCCTGGGTGCCACTGCTGAACACCCCGATGCTAGCAGACTAGCATCATGGTATTGGAGAGGGGTGGAGCGGAGGACGCACCTGGGGATAACCAGACAACGGTGATATTCAGCTGCTTCCCAGTTATTCTTAAGTGGCGAAAGTTAGAAACCTTAAAGGGTGGCCTAGCTTTCGCTGCAGAAGCTTACTGGGTGGTGGCTGAATATTGCCATTGCCAGATTAGCTTCTAGGCTATTTGACAACCCGGATATTCAATGCTGGTTGCTGGATATGGCCTCGGCATTGAATATCCAGGTATTAGGTTCAGAGGCAATGGCTAGCTGCTTTCCACCGCTGAATACTGGGCCCACAGTCTTTAAGTGGCAGGCCACAGTACTGAAATATCTTTGTTTGCTCTCTTGACAATGTGAGATAGGAATTAGGTAGAGGCACTGATACATTCTATTAGCAGGGTTGCAAGACCTCAGTGTTAGAGGCAATACACTAAGTTGCTTATACCCTGTTAGCAAGAAAGAATTAAAAGAATGAAGTTGGGGATGTTCTTTCTGACTCTTGATCATTCTACACTGGGGTGCTGCAGGGCCCATTTATTTAATGTGTACCTACAACCACTTTGTTATTAGACAAAAGATTGTGGTCTTTTATAAGCATGCTGATGACATCGACTCCAGGGAGGTTTGGTACAATGTATACTTAGCCTAAACAGAATAAGCTGAAATTGAACCCTGGAAGGATAGAGTAAAGGAAGCTACCCAACCCAATCCAACCCCTAGTAAAAGTAGACAGAGCTGCCTTCTCCACAATATCTTTGGTGGAGATCCTTGGATGATCACTAATAGCGAGTTTACTATGCAAAATCAGATTTCCAATACGGCAAGATCTTTATTTAGTTATATTTTATATGAATTTTATGCCAGTATCCGGAAAAGCAGGACCTGTGGATGGTCACCTATGCCTTCATACTGTGAAGTTTGGATTATTGTAATTTCAAGTATTCAAGTTTATCCAAAAAACAGCCTGAATGTTCATAGCTAATGCAGAATATGGCTGCATGTGTTTTGTTTGGATTAAAGTCATGAGATCATATTTCCCTGATATTTGAAAAACTTCACTGGCTTCCAATACCTTTCTTGAGAATCAGTTTAAGGTTTATAGCCTTTCTACTATAACATTTATCAAATGAATCTATATCAATATGTTTCTGTAAGAACCTGAAGATTGGAGAGTTGCCAATGTAATGCCGATTTTTAAAACGGGTTCCAGGGGTGATCCGGGACCCTAAAGTCAGTACCGGATAAAATGGTAGAAACCATAATAAAGATTTAAATTACCATACAAGTAGTTAGTCAAGGTTTAATGGCAGAAATCCAACATAGATTTCACCTAGAAAGGTTGGGCCCGATATTGAGTTAGGATGACTAGGTATGAGTACAGCACCTAGCCATTACCGCCATCCTCTAACCCCAGATATTCAATGCCGGGGTCATATGCGGCCCCAGCATTGAACATCCAGGGTCATTGCACATGCCCAGAAGTCATAGAGGTAAAGATTGACCAGTTTTTGCACCTATCTTTTACCTGTAGAAGCTAACTAGGTAGTGGTGCAATATTGCTGCTACTAAGTTAGCCTCTGTTGCTGCACACGACACGCCTCAGAATGTCCACGACATGCCCCGATGTTAAGCGGTTAGCATTGGGGATATTCGGCAGCACTAACCATGCTAGTGTCATTGAATATCCCACTAAGCGGCATTTACATGGATTACACAGCTGTAAACCATGTAAATGCCTTTTCAATATTGGGCCCATCTTGTCTAACTAGTCTGCTATATTGTTTTGAACGTGTGAATAAACAAGTAGATAAAGGTTAGCCGGGTGATATAGTGTATCTGGATTTTCAGAAAGCCTTTGACAAGGTCCTTCATGAGAGACTCTTGAGTAAATTAAAAAGTCATGTGATAAGAGGCATTGTCCTATTGTGGATTGAAAACTGGTTAAAACATATAAAACAAAGAGCAGGGCTGAATGGCCAATTTTCTCAATGGAGAAAGGTGAATAGTTGAGTACTGTCACACCTACTCATCCAGGCGATAGCCTAGGACAGCGATGGTGAACCTATGGCACGCGTGCCAGCTGTGGCACGCGAAGGCCTTGCAGCTGGCACGCGGGAAGGTCCGCAAAAAAAGAAAAAGCTGGCTCTGACTGCTGCCGCGGACGCGGCAAGGGCAGAATGCAGCGTCCCGCGGGGCCCCCTCCGCCCGCTAAGCCCCTCTGCAAGAGCTTTCAGATTCGCGAGGGAGAGCGTCTCCCTCGCGTCTCTGTTAAGCCCGCAGGGGCTAATGGGAAATTTCCCATCAGCCCCTTTAGACGCGAGGGACTGATGGGAAATTTCCCATTAGCCCCTGCGGGCTTAACAGAGACGTGAGGGAGATGCTCTCTCTCGCGAATCTGAAAGCCCTTGCAGAGGGGCTTAGCGGGCGGAGGGGGCCCGCGGGACATTGCAATCTGCCGCGGCAGCAGCCAGAGCCTGCTTTTTTTTTTTAAAATTTGCCAGGGGGGGTTAGGACTGCTAATGGGCAGGGAGGGGGGGGGGGTTAGGACTGCTAATGGGCAGGGAGGAGGAGGAGGAGGAGGGGGGTTAGGACTGCTAATGGGCAGGAAGGGGGGGTTAGGACTGCTAATGGGCAGGGAGGGAGGGGGGGGTAGGACTGCTAATGGGCAGGGAGGAGGAGGAGGAGGGGGGGGGTTAGGACTGCTAATGGGCAGGGAGGGGGGGGTTAGGACTGCTAATGGGCAGGGAGGAGGAGGGGGGGTTAGGACTGCTAATGGGCAGGGAGAGGGGGGTTAGGACTGCTAATGGGCAGGGAGGGGGGGGTTAGGACTGCTAATGGGCAGGGAGGGAGGGGGATTAGGACTGCTAATGGGCAGGGCAGGGAGGGAGGGAGGGAGGAGGGAGGGAGGGGGGGTTAGGACTGCTAATGGGCAGGGAGGGAGGGAGGGGGGGTTAGGACTGCTAATGGGCAGGGAGGGAGGGAGGGGGGGGTTAGGACTGCTAATGGGCAGGGAGGGAGGGGGGGTTAGGACTGCTAATGGGCAGGGAGGGAGGGAGGGAGGGGGGGGGGTTAGGACTGCTAATGGGCAGGCAGGGAGGGAGGGAGGGAGGGGGGGTTAGGACTGCTAATGGGCAGGGAGGGAGGGAGGGGGGGTTAGGACTGCTAATGGGCAGGGAGGGAGGGAGGGAGGGAGGGGGGGTTAGGACAGCTAATGGGCAGGCTGGGGGCGGGGGAGGGGGTGGGAAAGGACTGCTAATGGGGAGGTAGGGAGGGAGAGAGGGAGGGCGGGTTAGGACTGCTAATGGGCAGGGAGGGAGGGAGGGAGGGGGGGTTAGGACTGCTAATGGGCAGGCAGGGAGGGAGGGAGGGGGGGGGTTAGGACTGCTAATGGGCAGGCAGGGAGGGAGGGGGGGGGGGGAAAGGACTGCTGATGGGCAGGGAGGGTGGGGGGGGGGGGGGGGGACTGCTCATGGGGAGGGAGGGAGGGAGGGAGGGGGGTTAGGACTGCTAATGGGCAGGGAGGGAGGGAGGGGGGGTTAGGACTGCTAATGGGCAGGGAG
Organism: Ichthyophis bannanicus; assembly: GCA_033557465.1. Lineage (NCBI taxonomy): Eukaryota > Metazoa > Chordata > Amphibia > Gymnophiona > Ichthyophiidae > Ichthyophis > Ichthyophis bannanicus. Next base: position 418,748,648 of record CM066033.1, read on the forward strand.
GGAGGGAGGGAGGGGGGTTAGGACTGCTAATGGGCAGGGAGGGAGGGAGGGAGGGGGGGGTTAGGACTGCTAATGGGCAGGGAGGGAGGGAGGGAGGGGGGGGTTAGGACTGCTAATGGGCAGGGAGGGAGGGAGGGAGGGAGGGGGGGTTAGGACTGCTAATGGGCAGGGAGGGAGGGAGGGAGGGGGGGGTTAGGACTGCTAATGGGCAGGGAGGGAGGGAGGGAGGGGGGGTTAGGACTGCTAATGGGCAGGGAGGGAGGGAGGGAGGGGGGGGGGTTAGGACTGCTAATGGGCAGGGAGGGAGGGAGGGAGGGGGGGGTTAGGACTGCTAATGGGCAGGGAGGGAGGGAGGGAGGGGGGGTTAGGACTGCTAATGGGCAGGGAGGGAGGGGGGTTAGGACTGCTAATGGGCAGGGAGGGAGGGAGGGAGGGGGGGTTAGGACTGCTAATGGGCGGGCAGGGAGGGAGGGAGGGGGGGGTTAGGACTGCTAATGGGCAGGGAGGGAGGGGGGTAGGACTGCTAATGGGCTGGGGGGTTAGGACTGCTAATGGGCGGGCGGGCGGGCGGGGGGTAGGACTGCTAATGGGCTGGGGGGGTAGGACTGCTAATGGGCTGTGGGCTGATGGGGGCTGTCTGGAAATGGGGTGATGGGGGTTAGGACTGGTAATGGGTTATAGGGGGGGCTTAAACTGAAAATGGGGTGATGGGGGTTTAGGACTGGAAGTGGGTTGATGGGGGGGGCTAGGACTGGTATTGGGTTGGGGGGTTGCTAGGACTGGAAATGGGCTGATGGGGGGCTAGGACTGGAAATGGGCTGATGCAGGGACTAGAAGGGAATGGATGCTGGGTGAGACTAGAACTAGAAGGGAGCTGATGTTGGGGGAGGATTAGAATGGGATGGGGCTGGGAGAGTAAAATGGAGAGGGGAAAAATATTTTGTGTGGGAGGGATAAAAAATCTACAATTGGCCGGGTATTGGGAGAGTAAGTGGGGTTTGAGGATGGAGGGTTAAACTTTGAGTGGATGAAATAGGAATGAGGAAAGAGCAAAAGGAGAAAGATTAGTATGTTAAAGCGGATGTAGAGAGAGAGAATGGAAAAAAAAAACTAGAAGAGAGAAGAAAGGACAAATGGACAGCAGATGATGGAGAGTTAGCAGAAAACATGAAGAAACCAGAAGAAAGTGGCTGGAGCAATTGCAACTGTGTAACTGAGCTGAGGTATTCTGTTTATGTAATTCCTTTTTGACATTGTCACTTGTTCTCTTTCCCCAGTAGGTCATGTATTGTTATTGTCTGAAATGTATTGGTTTAATATTTGCAGTGTTGCCTTTTGATAGGTATGGTGTGGTGCTTTGTGAGTCCTGGTAGTGCTGTTAGGATACGGCGGGTTTGCTATTGGTTCTAAATGGGCAGTGTTTGTAGTAGTTCCTAATGTGCCTGGCGGTTGGCACTGGATTATAGTAATGTAGAAATCTTTTAGTCTGTCTTTATCCATACACTCATTAAGAGACATGTTTACTAAAAGTTAGTGTATGTTAGCATTATGCAAATATTTATGCAAATTGACGTGCTGGCACTTTGAGGAAATTCTTTGGTTTTGTGCGGCAGTTTGGGCACTCGGGCTCAAAAAGGTTAGCCATCACTGGCCTAGGAGCAGGTGAACTTGCCTGTCTTACTCTCTACAATTACTGTCCAAGATGGCCACCAAGGCAGGCTGCTGGGTAATGTAGTTTTTAGAGCAAGGAGTGTGACCACAGGGTAAATAGGCAAAACAGAGAATTTTATTTCGGGGTTTCCCTCCCGCATTGAATTCAAAAACCTCAACTGAAATTGGATAAACTCTCCAATAAAGCAAACAAGAATGTGAAAACAGGTTGAACACAAAAATACAGGATTTCCTTTTAAAACATCAGCTTTCCACTTCCCGTGAGGAACAAGCTTCTAAAGTTCAATCTGTTCTCCAGATTAGCTTTTTGTCATTCACTTTCAAAACAGGATTTTTACTTTGTACAAGTTGGAAGACCAACACTTGTCATTCTTTTTCAACAGCTTCCTTTCTCCAAGCCATGCACAGCATAAGTCCTTAAATGGCTTTCCTGATACAGTCTTTCACATAGGAAAAGAATCAGCAGCTATTCAAGCTCTTGGCCAGACACAGAGAGCACTGCATTTCTTCTATATCTGAACCATTAGGATCCTCCAGCAAATCTATATCCATTTCATTTCCAGATTCGCTGTGTCTATCTTGAATATCAGCTGACTGGTTATTCTCCTGCCTTATCAGCTCCTGCAATCTTAACAACAGCTGCTCCCTATGGTCTCCAGCCACAGGCTCTTGCAACGGAGTTTCTCTCCCTTTCAACAAGTTAGCAAGTTCTGTTAGAGTGGAGGTTTGGCAGTCACTGGCATAAGTTCTAGGCTTAATAAAGGTTTGCTTTCCAGAGTTCAGGGGTACACAGCATTTAGCACTGTCTCTTAATTCTTTAACAATGCCTTCAGCCTGGTTTTGGTTAGGAATTAAAGAAAAGACATTTTCATTACCTTTAGGGTTTAAATGCTGTCTTGAACTACTTCCCCACCTGGAAACATTTCTTTGTCCTGGAAACTGTTGCCTGCCCTGGGTTCCTGACACCCTCTGTTTCTCCTTTACTCTTGCATGTGAATCAGCCAGGTCTCTTCCTGAAGCTCCTCTATTCAAGGGAACTAAAGTACCTGCTTCCAAACCCAGCAAGCTTCTGGTTCCAGGCTTGTTCCCTTCAGAATCAGCTCCCCTTACTTGAACTGCTTCTGGAACTCCATGGACTCCAAACACTGCCTGCTCAACTTGCTGCTGCTTCGTTCCTGTTTCTTTCGTTTCTGTTCCTCTCTGCTGGTTTCTGTTTGTTCTAAAACTGAAATACTTTTAAACTGCTGCCTTTCAGGCACCACGCCTTTCTTCCTGCCCATGTGCAGCTCATCAGTGCTCAATATAGCCCTGACGTCACTAGGTGGGCGGGGCTTAGCACTCGGAATACTCTGCCCTGGAGGCTTGTGGTTTCTATGGGAACTGCCTTTCTCTCTAGATTTAAAGGAACAGGGCTCCTCTCCCTGCCATTCCATTTCCTCTGCAGCGTCCTCCTCACCACAGTACCCCAGGGATCTGTGCTGGGCCCGCTGCTTTTTAACATAATCATAAATGACCTGGAAATGGGAATAATGAGTGAGGTGTTCAAATTTGCAGATGTCACAAATTATTCAAAGTTGTTAAAACAGAAGAGGATTGTGAAAACTTGGAAGAGGACCTTGATAAGCTGGGAGACTGGGCACTCAAATGGCAGATGAAATTAGATGTGGACATGCGCAGGTTACAGAATAGAAGGTTCAACATTAGAAACTACCACCCAGGATAATACACTGAAACCCTCTGCACAGTGTACAACAGTGGCTAAGAAAGCCAATAGAAAGCTAGGATTGTAAAACCAAGGAAATTATGACGTCTCTGTATCATTCCATGGTGCGACCGCACCTTGAATATCGTGTGCAATTCTGGTCATCATGTCTTAAAAAGGATATAGCAGAATTAGAAAAAGTACAGAAAAGAGCCACCAAAATGATAAAGGAGCTGGAAGGATACCCCTATGAGGAGAGGCTTAAAAGGTTAGGCTCTTCTACTTAGAAAAAAGATGGCTGAGGGGAGAAACAGTATAAAATAATGAGTGGAGTGGAACAGCTAAATATAGATCAGTTGTTTACTCCTTCTAAAAGTAGAAAGACTAGGGGACATGCAATGAAGCTACAATATAGCACATTTAGGACTAAGTGAAGAAAATACCGTTTCACTCAACATGTAATCAAACTCTAGAATTTGTTGCCAAAGAATGTATTAAAAGCTGTTAGTGTAGCTGAGTTTAAAAGAGGTTTAGACAAGTTCCTGGAGGAAAAGTCCATAAACCATTATTAAAGTAGACCAGAGAAATCCACTGCTTACTCCTGAGAATAAGCACCATGGCATCTGTCTACCTTTTTGGGAATCTGAAAGGTACTTGTGACCTGCATTGGCCATTATTGGAAACAGGATACTGGGCTTGATGGACCCTTGTCTGATCCAGTATAGCATATCTTCTTTCTTATTAACTCGCTACCCTTCCAGAGATCTTTATTTTGTTGGTTCCAGTATTAAAAGAGGTGTAGCTAAGAGTAGCAGAAGAGAAAGCCTTTTTGAGGTAATTTTATAAAAGGGTGCCTATGTGGGCAAGCCAAAAAAATACTTCTTCCAAGCCTATTTTATAAAGGCATGTGGATGCCTATGTCTCTATAAAATAACATCACAAACCTTGCATAAATGAAGCCATGGACATTTACACCCAATTGGGAGTAGACATAAATGTTTGCATGTAAACAATATGCAAATGTGTATTCTTTAATAGTAATACCTACATCGCTACTCTGCCCAAACTTCAATCCCTGAATACACCTAGAGCTGGGTCATGTAAAAGTGCACTTACTGATTATTGCACATAATTTTATTCCTAGGGTAATTTCATGACAGGCTGTTTATAGGCATGTACTAGTATATATGCATAACAAAGGCTTCCTGTGGAGGCCAATTCCATTTGGGGCACGTCTGACTTGTCTGGACATCCAAAATCTGGATGGGCCGTATTTGCACCCGATTCCGCACCTGCAGGAGCTATACATTCCCGTGGGAGCAGAATCAAGTGCAATGGGCCTGGATGGGCAGGACATGCCCTGATTCAGGCCCGCTGCATGTTTGCTGCCCTCCCCATCTAAGCCTCCCTGGGCCCCTGCATGGAGCCCGGTGCTGTGGCACTGGGACGCCATGCAGGAGCCCTGATGCCCATAAGCCTTTCATTTTTGCTTTTCCCTGTCGCCTGACCCCTGATTGGGCCTGCCAGGACCGGGATCGGGTGGCGGGTGGCGGGGATCCTGCTAGCCTGCCTACCTTGCCGGTGGTGGTCCCGCCATGCTGTTCTCCTTCGTCGGGGGGTCTTATTCCACCTCATCTATTGCAGTTTGTGCTCTCAAGTTGTATTGAAGGGCAGCTTGGATAAGCTTTATGGCTGTATCTGTCCTCATTTCTCTGTTTCTATGTTAAGGCACATTTTCAATCACTTATACTAATATTTTATAAAGAAAAGTAGTTGCCTACTTTTCTTTATAAAAAAGGCTTAAATTATATATATATATATTTTGGGTGCCTTAAATGAGGCGCCCGATTATAAAATTACTCTCATTGCATTCTATAGCAAGTTGGGCTAAACAGAGGCATCCCTTTGCATAGGCTTAGGTTGTTGTTATATTGTTAAGTCCCGTCTAATTGGTTTTGACTCCTGGCGACCCTCTGGATAGTTGATCTAAACTTTGTTCGGTCTTCAGCCAAGCAATTCATTGTTGATAGAGTGATATCCATAGCTGCTGTTATTATATCAATCCATCTCGCTGCCGACCTTCCTCTTTTACGGTGACCTTCTACCTTGCCAAGCATGATGTCTTTCTCTAATGATCTCTCTCTTCGCATAATGTGTCCAAAGTATGAAAGTCGAAGTCTTGTCATCTGAGCTTCTAGAGAAAGCTTAGGTTTGATCTCTCTAGTACTGACTGGTTTGTTCTTCTGGCAGTCTATGGTATGCACAGTATTCGTCACCAGCACCTTAATTCAAAGGCATCAATTTTCTTCCTGTCTATCTTTTTCACTATCCATCTTTCGCATCCATATGAGTTATTGAAAATACCATGGCCTGAACAAATCAAATCTTTGAATGGAGAGAGACATCTCTGCTCTTGAGGATCTTGTCTAAGTCCTTCATAGCCATTCTACCAAGAGCAATATGTCATCAGATTACTTGACTGTCCTTTCTTTTCTGATTGTTGATCCAAGTAAGTTAAAGCAGTCAACTACTTCAATTTCTTCTCCATCAATGATGAACTTATTGATTTTGCCAGTTGTCAGGATCTTTGTCTTCTTAACGTTAAAGTGCAGACCCATTTTAAGACTATATTCCTTGATCTTGAGAAACAAATCTTTCAAATCGTCTTCACTTTCAGCCAGTAATGTAGTATCATCAGCATAGCGAAGGTTGTTGATGAGTCTTCGACCAGTCTTCACACCTCAGTTGTCTTCATGATTTGTTCTGCATATAAATTAAAGAGGTAGGGGAACATATGCAGTCTTGTCTTACACCTTTGCTGATTTTAAACCATTCTGTGTCTCCTAGTTTCATTCAAACTGTTGCTTCTTGATCAATGTAAAGGCTGTTCTGGTATACCTATGCTTCTTAATGTGGCCCAGAGTTTCTCATGGTTTACACAGTCAAAAGCCTTGCTATAGTCAATAAAACACATATGGATATCCTTTTGGTATTGTTTTGTCTTTTCAAGGATCCATCTCACATCCACGATAATGTCTCTTGTTCCTCACCCTTTCCTGAACCCTGCTTGCACTTCAGGCAGTTCTCATTCCAGGTATGGTTGTAGTCTCTGCTGAATGATCTTGAGTAGAATCTTGCTGACATGTGGGATCAGAGTGATTCTGTGATCATTTCCACAGTCAGTCGGGTCACCTTTTTTCAGTAATGGTGTAAACACAGATCTTTTCCAGTCAGTTGGTCATGAATTTGTCTTACAAATTTCCTGGCAGAGTCTTGTAAGTATGGTAATTGCTTCATCCATTTGCTGTAATATTTCAGAGGGAATGCCATCAGTGCCCGGTGCTTTGTTCTTTGATAAGGCTTTCAATGTTGCTTCAACTTCTTCCATCACCGATGGTTCCTGATCATAATGTACAGGTTGAAACGACTGTTGATCCATTTGATCTTTATGGTATAATGGCTCTGTATATTCTTTCCACCTTTTCTTGATCTTCTCAGCATTCTTAGGTTAGGGGACTAAAATAGCATAGGTATTTGACATCTCTTAATGCACTTACACTGCTTTAGCCTTTCCTCTTAATCCACTGTACAAGATGCAGGATGGGAGCTTTTAACGTGCATACTTTGAACTTGCTAATTTTCAAGAGCAGCAACACGCAATCTACATTTCAAATAACCTCACTTATTATATACCTTTAAGACTGAAATTATATGTATGGAGCTAATAATTTCATTTGAATTTTATATATTTATTTGTATACATTATTAGAATGTATCTCTGCTGTATCATCTGTGTACCTGGTGGTTTACAGCACCTGCAACAATTTATAATAAAATACATAAAACCACATTCAACAGACATCACATCATGAAAATATTGATAACCCAAAAAGTTCAAAAATAGATTAAAATTCCCACACTTTCCATTTGAAAAATCAAGGACCGATCTGGCCAGAAAAACAGGCATTATATTGCTTGCAAAAACATAGATATAAGCCCATCCATCCCCCTCAGATCTTTTGTCAAAGAATCCCATAAAGAGGGTCATTCTGAGCAGTGTTTAGCAGGGATGCACATGTTTAGCAGGGATGTCCAGAGCTCCCCACATGTATAAAGATGTGTGGGGAGTTCTGGATGGAGGTGGAAGTGGGAGGACCAGATGAGGAGCGAAGGTGGGGCGGAGGCGGGACCCTGACCCTGACCCTGGACATACAGGGCCATTTCCGGTTGCAGCGCTTTAAGTCCAGGGTTACTCACTCAGACGAGAGACTTATTCCACCTCGGAGTGGGGGGGAGCACTGGCTTGGAACACAAAAGACCAGGGTTCATTTCCCACTAGCACTCCTTGTGGTCTTGGGCAAGTCTCTTAACACTCCATTGCCTCAGATAAATCCAAGTTGTTAATGTCCCTGTTTAATGTACATTACCAAGTTTAAGTTACAATGTAAACTGCTTTGACTGAAATGATGAAGGGGTATAAAAAAAACTGTTAAATAAACCTTTAGAGATCTTCTGCATTTGTCCCATGCCTTTTTGAATTCATATACAGCCCTTGTATTTGCCACCTTTTTGTTTCTTCATACCATCAAGTCAGTGCTATCACTGGAAGTAGATTGCCAGACCTTTTCTTCTGAGGCAATGGAGGGTAAAGTGACTTGCCCAAGGTCACAAGGAGTGCCAGTGAAAATCAAACCCTTGATTTTCTGGGTACTAGGCAGTTGCTCTAATCACTAGGCTACTCCTCCACTCTCTGTGGGAGGCTATTCTATTCATTTACCACTCTTTCCATAAAGAAATATTTCCTTAGATTATTTCTAAGTCTACCCCTTTCAACCTATGCTTCCTCATCGCAGAGCTTTCTTTCAATTGAAAGAAGCCTGCCTCCTGTGCCATGGAGGTAGTTAAATGTCTCGATCATATTTCCCCTCTTCCACCTTTCTTCCAAAGTATTTAAGTCTATCCCCCCATGCCTGATGACAAAAAACACTGACCATTTTATTTGCCGCCCTTTGCACTGACTTCATCCTTTTTATATCCTTTCGAAGGTATGGTCTTCAGAATTGCACACAGTGCTCTAAATGAGGCATCAAAGACTTATATAGCTGTAGAGCTGGTGTAAATGCCTGTGTCTAGATTTATAGAAAGAATGCACATGAATTCTACGATTTTAGAATTTACATGCTTCACCCACATTCCAGCCAATGCACATGCCTATAGGGAAAGTGCGCGCTACTGGGATTTCATGCATACTTATGGAATAGCACCCAAAGTAAGTACAGTATGCACCAAAATACTATGATTTACATGCCTCAATAGTGCATAACTTGAGGCAGCTGCTTATAGAATTATTTGCCTTATGTAGTTTTGGTAGGCAGAAGATGAGTTTATGCAAAGCCATTTTACCTGAGTAAATCGCTATTTAGCTAGATAAATTGCTTTGATATTGTTCTCTAAGCAGCCATTTTTCAAGTATCAGGCACTTCCACTGCATGTATTTTATGATCATTTGTAAAAAGAAAGCATGTGTGCTAGAAGGGTTTGTATGCTTTGTGCCAGCCATTTGTGCAGGTGGCTAATGAGTAAACTAACATGTATTTATAAAAATGTCATGTACGCACACTCTTTTCTGCCCCCTAAACATCTCTCTAGGAACAGTAGGTGGATAGGACCCAAATAAGAAAACTAAATATCCAAGCAAACTGCCAAAAGTCTCTCAACTGCAAAGTTAAAACCACTAGTCAGATACATATAACTCACAGACTTTATAGGAAGGCAGGCCTGTGCACTAGGTGAGTTAGGCAGATGACTAGGGCAGCAAGATGATCCCTTCTTGCTTCTTTAAAGCAGCAGCTGAGTCACCACTTCAGCATCATGGCGGGTCTTAAAGCACCCACGTGCACACGTGCAATCATGGCCTGCCAATCCTGCTTTATCTGACAGGAAGTTGCATTGGAAGAGGCAGGAGCAGCATGTCATGAGTGCATGCATGCATGCATGCAGGTGCTTTAAGGACCTCATTCTTCTTGACCTTTCTGCTGCTTTTGACACTGTTGAGCACAACCTTCTCCTTGATACTTTGTCCTCACTTGGTTTAAAGGGCTCTGTGCTAACTCTTTCAGTATTTGTTCTGGTAGATCATCCATTACCGCTATCTCACTCTCAGTTGGTGTACCCAAAGGATATGTCTTGGGTCCACTCCTTTTCTCTCTCTGTACTCAGGCCCTTGGTGCACTCATCTCTTCCCATGGCTTTCGGTGCAATCTTTACACTAATGACTCCCAGATCTACCCCTCTACACTTGAAGTCTCTCCAGAAATCTGGGCCAAGATCTCTGCCTGCCTTTCTAACATTGCTGCTTGGATGTCTCACCACTGCTTGAAATTGAGCATGGCCAAAACTGAGTTTCGTATTTCCCCCCATAAACCCTCCTCTCCCCTTCCTCCTTTCTCAGTCTCTGTGGATAACTTTCTACTCCTCCCTGTTTCCTCAGCTCACAACCTTGGGGTCTTCTTCAACTTCTCTCTCTCCTTCTCCACACTCATCCAACTGATAGTTAAAACCTGACATTTCTTCTCTACAACATCAAGAAAATTTGCTCATTCCTTTCTGAACAGACTACTAAGACACTTATCTTATGCAAATATCTTCATCCCATTACGTAACAGGGCTGAACGTAAACAACATCTAATCCAGATTAACCTCAACAAATGGAGTCGTACTAAGGATAAACCTAAATTTATTGCAGCCAGTTTAAAATGCTCTCTCATCAACCCACGCTCTATTAGAAATAAAATACCCCTAATAATTGATTATATAACGAACAATAACCTGGACATCTTATTCATAACGGAGTCATGGCTTACGACAAACAACACTGTCCTGATCAATCAACTAAAACCAGCAGGGTACAACATATTCAACCACCAAAGAGAAAATAAAAGAGGAGGAGGAGTAAACATTTTGGCAAGGAAAGATTTGCATCTAACAAAGAATTCTAGCGAATTCACTCAAAACATGGACGTTCTACTAGTGGAAAACATGAGCATGCATTTATGCCTAATTTATAATCCACCTACATCAAAAAGTAAGGAGCTGACTACCATCACCGACTACCTGTGCAGCAAAGTCCCCACTAATAGGTTCTCAGAGGTACTAGGTGACTTAAACTTACCTTCCGCCGCAACACATATGGCTCAAGGATTTATGGAATCTATGGAAGCTCTAGGCTATAAACAAATAACTCAAAAACCCATCCACCCACATTAAAGGTAATATACTGGACCTCATTTTTATCCAGCAAGATTGGTTAAACAGCACTTCAGTCCCAAAGGTACAAATACATCAAATTCCTTGGTCTGATCACCACACTATCCAATCCAGTATCCCATCCCTTCCTAGCAGAGCCAATACAAATCCAGTCCTCTACCAGCACAGACAATTCCGCCAATTCGACAAGGATCATTTCCTGAAAGAAGTCCTTCCACAGCTTCAAATGAACACTAAGAATACAGACCTGCTCATAAGGAGATGGAACTCGACAATCTCCCAAGCAGCCACAGTTACCAACAGTCATACAACTAACAAGCCTCATTCAAGGAAAAGCACGGTATGGTACACTAAAGAAGTTAGCTCATTAAAATAAAAACTAAGAAAGTCCGAAAGGAAATGGAGAAAATCAAAAAGAGAATCCGACAAAGCATCCTTTTTCAGCAAACTGGAATAATACAAGTTATTAATAAACAACAATAAGTGGGATTATCACACCAAGCTAATAATATCAGCACTGAACAAGCCAAGGGAAATATTTGAAATAGTTAAATCCCTAACAACTAACCCAAAGGAGGACAACCCCACAGTCGTGCCAGATGCAGACTCCATAGCCAAATACTACAAGGAAAAGGTGGGAACACTATCACCAACATATTTCCATTTCAAAACAAGTAATATAATTACAAATCAGGCCTGAAAAAGTTTTTCTTGCAACTCCGAAAGACAGAGGGGGCGGGATCCAGATGAGTCCTGCCCCCTCTGATGATACTATTCACATCAGAGAGGGGGCAGAACCGACAGGGGCTTACAAGCCGATGGAGGCTTGAAACCCCCGCTCTTTTCAAATTTCTTTTGGCCAGCTTGCTCACCACAGCTGCCCCTGTGTTCTCGGATCTGGGGAAGCAGCGGCGGGGGTGGAGGGGTTGATTCTTCCACTGCTGAGAGGCGGACGGGGCAGCAGCAACAGTTTGTTCCCTTTTTTTTTTTTTTTTTACTTTTCAAAGGCAGAATAAGGAGGTTTTGGGGGCATTTTTTGCTGACCCCAAAACTTTGCCGCCTGAGGGGACTGTCTTACTCAGCCTCATTATAGAGCCTTCCCTGATTGGTTCCCTATCCATTTCCGCATTTATTTCAAACATTTCCTGCTGACCATAGGTGCAGTCACTCTGTAGCTCCTCATTACTTTTCCTCTTATCTCTCCCTACACCATTCCTCAGGAACTCCACTCTTCTGGCAAATCGCTTCTATCTGTGCTCTTCTCTTCTATCGTTAACGCCAGACTTCGCTCCTTTCACTTTGCTGCTCTTTATGCCTGGAACAAACTACCTGTGTCTGTACATCAGGCACCTTCTTTGACCCTTTTCAAATCCAGGCTGAAAACTCACCTCTTCACTGCCGCTTTTGGATCTTGACTCACCAGATATCCTTTGTGTTTCCTTACCATTCCCCCTAGATGTATCCCATGTCTACAGCTACTGTGTTGTCTGCCTTGACTAGATTGTAAGATCTGATGGGCAGGAACCGTCTTTTACATGTGTCTATGCAGCACTGCATACATCTTGTAGCGCTATACAAATGTTCAGTAGTAGTAACCAGTAGTAGCTCCGCTGCCGCTTTGAGGAAGCAAGGAGGGATTTCCATATCATCCACCTCCTCAAGGTGAGAGGCTGGAGGCTGGAAGCCAGAGACAGCACGTCTCGGGGGGGAAGCATTAGCACAGTGGGCCAGGTAGCATTGCGTGGAGGGGGCAGCAGCACTATGGGCCTCTCTAGGGTTGCAGAAACCCTTGGGCCAGCCCTGAGAAAAAGTAACTAAAAACAATTGCATAAATCCTATTATAACAACTAACCTTTCAGACATCATGTTCAAACTTTAGGCCATGACCTCTCAACTCTCAACATCTCTATAAAGGAGACTATCACAGCAAATACCAGTCATACGGGTAAAAATGAATTCCAACTAAACATGTCTTTATGTACAAAAGCACAGATTCCAATTCCAAGAATAGATGAAATACTCCTCTTCAACGAAATGATTAGGATGGGCAGATAACATGGATGAGCCCCACTACTCTTATTAGTCTCATTCATGTTGGGGGGAGGTAGGATCTAGGTATAGGATAGTGACGAATGGGAAAGGGAAAAAAGCCAGGTGCAGAGGAGTACCTGCAGGATTTTAGCTGGTTGCTGAACCATTTCCTCCTGATGGTCAAGGATGGAGCAGGCAGTCTTTTCGGGTGGCATTTTTGAAGGTATTTACATGGGTAACTGCCCTAGTTACCTGTGTAAATGCTTTATCCGGGATTTTTGAAAGGCACCTACATGGGTAGTGCCTTTTGAAAATCCCAGATAAGTCCTTAAAGTGCCCAGATGCCATGAGGTTAGCATTGGGGCATGTTGGAGGCGTTCTGGGGCAGAATGGGGGTGAAGGAAAGGGTTTTCCTCGCCTATCTTTAAGGCGCAAGTGCTACATGGGTAGCATTGAGAATCACTGCTACCCGCTTAGCCTCAGCAGCTGCTGGCGCATCCAGCATAATCCGGATCTTCACTTCCATTGCCACGGCGCATAGCCTGCCTAAATCAAAATCGGGCCCTTCGTGTTTTCTTTGCATTGTAATGGGCTGGTGGATCAGAGCACAGGTGGGTCGGGGGGCATAGCTTTGCTAGTTGTGTTGGAGCACCTTTTCCAGTCCAAGTGGAGTGGCATGGCTTTTGCAATGGCATGGGTTTTATTGGTGCTCATCATTCAGCAGCTGAATTGCTATTATTTGGGGAAAAATAAAGTTATTCAGTGATAGGGAGGAGCCTTGTTGGCTTAGCAACAGTGCGTTGGTCTTCTCTTGGAATGGTGGCTCGAGGAGGTAGTGTATGGATGTGTGGGCATTCCTTGTTTTGGGGGCCCGGAAATGGGTAACAGAGCATGGTGGATAGCTGTACTGAGTCTGGCTTCTGAGGTATGTACTGCTGAGGTATGGCCTTCATGGTAGGCACTGGTATCCTCCTGCCTTTATGCTAGGACCTCACTGTTACACCACACTCCGTAGAGTATAGTTATCCACTTTGAGGGTATGATGTGGGAGGGAGATGTCATGTGGTGTGTATAATTAATGAATGATACGAGGCTCTTGCTAAGTTGATGCTAGCCTTCTTATGCCATCCCAGATTATGTTCAAAATAAGGCAAGTAGCCATTAAATTTAAGACTGGATAAGGGCCAGGAAGACAAGGGAAGCCTGAAGTCTTGAGAGCTCTGGTGTTATATTGAGGCTCATATTGTGTCATGAGTACAGTTGATAAACATTACTGGCATCCTTGCAGTTCACTCCCTTAATGTCCAGTATCTCTTTTTAAAAAGTGGCCAGTGAAATGGCTTTGAACTATATATGCACACATATTTCACACATAAAAGAATCAAATAAAACAAGACTAATTAAAAAAGGAAATTGTAGGAAATACTATAAACCCTGGGACATTGCTAGAACATGATTATTCTGGGGGAAGGGGAAAGTGGCTGGCTTTTCATATCCAAGTTCAAGTCCATTTGTTGTCAAGTAATTTTTCTTGGATAATGCTGGCTGCTTGTATTATGTCACAAGGTCATTGATGTTATTGGGCTTCATGTTTTTGGCAGGGATCTTGATTTAGTTCTGGATCATATCTGCCATTTGCCCTTGTGAGCTGAGACCTTGTTGTGCTTAAAATCAAGCATTGTGTGATTTTTAGTGGAGAAACAGTTTTTGTTTATATTGAGTGAGGATTTTTTGATAAAAAGAACATGACTATTGGCAACTTTATAAACAATTCAAATCAGCTTGAACAGAAGAACCAGACTGCCATTGCAATAAAATTGGATGCAGCTGTGATCAATTGTCAATACTCAGATGATTTAAATCAACCAATAAATGATGGCTCTAATGTTTACAATGACCACATTCACTCCCTGTTCCATTTTCACAATAGTGAAGACAAGAGAGTTGCCTGAGACCGTCGGAAATGTCATTATCACCAAACATCAAATTTCAAAGGATACAAGGCAATCTTCAAAGACCTGGTGATTCCTGTGTCTACAGTTCACAATGCTTTTAAGATGTTTTCTGCTCATGGAACTGTCGGGAACCTTCCAGGACACGGTGGGAAGAGGAAAATTAATCCAAGTAGTCTTCAAAGGTTAGTATGAACTGTTGGAAAAACACCCCGTACAACATCCAAAGAGCTTAAGGCTGACCTGTAGCAATTTGGAGTGGTAGTTTCAACCCGCACCATACGCCGCACACTAAACAAAGAAGGACTTCATGGATGAAAGCCAAGGAGGGCATAAGAACATAAGAACATAAGATATGCCATACTGGGTCAGACCAAGGTCCATCAAGCCCAGTATTCTGATTCCAACAGTGGCCAATCTAGGTCATATGTATTTAGCAGTTTCCCCAAGAGACACAAGTTCCACAATGCTTGTACTGGGTCAAGCATTGATATCTTTGGTCACTTCTTAATAATGGTTTATGGACCTTTCCTCCAGGAACTTGTCCAAACCTTTTTTAAACCCAGCTACACTAACAGCCTTTACTATATCCTCCGGTAACAAATTCCAGAATTTGATTACACATTGAGTGAAAAAAAAATTTCTTTTATTAGTCTTAAATAGTTTACCCTGTAGCTTCATTGCATGTCCCCTAGTCTTTCTATATTCTGATAACGTAAACAATCGATCTACGTTTACCCGTTCCACTCCGTTCCTTAATTTATAGACTTCTATCATATCTCCCCTCAGCCGTCTCTTTTCCAGGTTAAAGAGCCCTAACCTTTTTAGCCTTTCTTCATAGGAGTATCCTTCCATCCCCTTTACCATTTTGGTGGCTCTTCTCTGAACCTTTTCTAAAATCGCTATATCCTTTTTAAGATACGGCGACCAGAATTGCACACAATATTCAAGGTGCGGTCTCACCATGGAATGATATAGAGGCATTATAATATCTTTTGTTTTATTTTCCATTCCTTTCCTTATCATACCTAGCATTCTATTTGCTCTCTTGGCCGCCGCTGCACACTGGGCCGAGGGTTTTAACATGGTATCCACAATGACGCCTAAATCTTTTTCCTGGGTGGTGGTTCCTAATGTGGAACTTTGCATCGTGTAACCATAGTTTGGGTTGTTCTTCCCTAGGTGCATAACCTTGCACTTGTCCACATTAAATTTCATCTGCCATTTTGATGCCCAGTCTTCCAATTTATCAAGATCCTCTTGCAATTTTTCACAATCTTCTTGGGTTTTAACAACTTTAAATAGTTTTGTGTCATCTGCAAATTTGATCACCTCACTCGTTATTCCACTTTCCAGGTCATTTATGAATATGTCAAAAAGCAGCGGACCCAGCACAGATCCCAGGGGTACACCACTATTCACCTTTCTCCATTGGGAAAATTGGCCATTTAGCCCTACCTTCTGCTTTCTATCTTTTAACCAGTTCCTGATCCACAATAGTACACTGCCTCCTATCCCATGACTCTTTAGTTTTGCCAAAATTTCTCTGATGAGGGACCTTGTCAAAGGCTTTATGAAAGTCCAGATACACAATATCAACCGACTCACCTTTGTCCACCTGTTTATTCACTCCTTCAAAAAAACATAACAGATTAGTAAAACAAGATCTTCCTTGTCTAAAGCCAAGTTGGCTGTCTCCCATTAGGTTGTAACTATCTACATGCTGAGTAATTTTATTCTTTATGATGGTTTTCTACCATTTTTCCCGGTACTGACGTCAGGCTCACCGGTCTGTAGTTTCCCGGATCACCCCTGGAACCCTTTTTAAAAATTGGTGTTACATTGGCGATCCTCCAATCTTCAGGTATTAG
This sequence comes from Ichthyophis bannanicus, assembly GCA_033557465.1. Classification (NCBI taxonomy): domain Eukaryota; kingdom Metazoa; phylum Chordata; class Amphibia; order Gymnophiona; family Ichthyophiidae; genus Ichthyophis; species Ichthyophis bannanicus. Next base: position 418,765,141 of record CM066033.1, read on the forward strand.
AGATGATTTTAATGATAGTTCACAGATTACACAGGTACACTACCAAAAAACTGCCTCCAGTTTTGCAACTGATTCCTATAGATTTTGGGGTGCTGAATCCAGGAAAAATAGCCAAAATGTTCCATCACGTCACGTTTTCTTGCAAAATTAGATTTCTTACCCATATAAGGAATGTTCACATAATTTCTTTTTAGTCGACTGCAGTTTATTTTCTTGGCCCAAAATAGAGGTTGTAATGGTTAACTAACTAGAAACACTCCCTCATGATATTTTAGAGTGTTTTGTATTCATTTTATACATTAACAGGACAATTGGGAGGCGGGGGGCTAAATCCAGTACTCGCGCTGGCGCATGTTCTTTCCTGTTCGCCTCGCCTCGTTCGCTCACTCAAACATGGTGGTTGCGACATGAACGTTCCTGTCAAATTTCAGTTTCTTGCAAGATCATTATTAGCTTTTGTTTGCTCAGTCATAATCCAGCTTTATTCCGAAGTGGTTCACTACAGTTGTAGTTTGCAGTGCTGTGTATTTGTGATGGCTCACAGAGCCAGAGGTTGCGTCAACTCTCCGGACAGTTTTTGTTTTATTTGTGGGGAATATACCGTGAAAAAGCGGCAGAGGAACATTTCTGCATTTATTAAAAAAGTATATTTCGCCTATTTCGGTTTGAAGTTAGGCGATCAAGACAAACCGTGGGCTCCTCACAAAGTGTGCAAGACATGTGAGGAAGATCTACGCTTATGGATGAAAGGTAAAAAACAAGCATTTCGTTTCGGAATACCTATGATGTGGCGTGAACAAAGAGACCACAGCAGTGACTGCTATTTTTGCTCTTGCATTATGAAGGGATACAACTTAAAAAATAAGAACGTAATAAGTTACCCCAACCTTCCCTCAGCAATTAGGCCTATGCCTCATAGCAACGAAGTACCTGTGCCCGAACCACCAAAATCTTTGGATCATATTTGTGTGGACGGTTCTGATCATGATGAGACTCATCAGATGGCTTTTCCCGATGAGTCCAGTACTTCCGAGTTTGAAACTGAACCAGATCCGAAACCTGAACTTTTCTCTCAAGCTGAATTGAATGATTTAGTCCGGGATTTAGGACTCCCAAAAGATGCTGCCCAACTGCTAGGTTCTCGGCTTAAACAGAAAAATCTATTGTCACCAGGAACAACTTTTTATTGGTACCGCAACCGTGAGACACAATTTTTGAAGTATTTCAGCAAAGAGGAAGATTTGGTATTTTGCAACGATATATACGGAGTGATGGAAAAGTTTAAACTCAAGTATGATCCTGCTGAATGGCGGCTGTTCATTGATTCGTCAAAAGACAGCATAAAAGGTGTTCTTCTTCATAATGGCAACACATTCGCTTCAGTTCCTATTGCTCACTCTGTTATTCTCCAAGAAAAATACGAGAATTTGGCCCTGATTCTTCAGAAGATTCGTTATGATGAGCATAAGTGGATGATTTATGGAGACTTTAAAATTCTATCCATGCTATTAGGGCAGCAATCCGGTTTCACCAAATATCCCTGCTTCCTTTGCTTGTGGGATAGCCGGGCCCGCGACCTACACTGGGGGAAAAAAGATGGGCCAATTCGGGAGTATTTGAGACCCGGTGAGAAAAATGTTCTTCATGAGAGCTTGGTACCTCGTGATAAAATTCTATTACCACCTCTCCACATTAAGTTGGGTCTCATTAAGCAATTCATCAAGTCCCTTCCAAAAGATGGTGAGTGCTTTCGGTACCTTTGCTCAAAGTTCCCCCGACTTTCTGAAGCAAAGCTAAAGGAAGGAGTGTTTGTTGGCCCTGATATAAGGAAACTCATTTCAGATGGAGCATTCGCTGAAACGATGTCTGAGAAGGAAAAAGAAGCCTGGGATTCCTTCAAGGATGTTGTTCTCAAATTCTTGGGGAACAGGCGGGATGACAACTATAAGGATATTGTTGCCAGGATGCTCAATGCCTTCAAAGAACAAGGCTGTAACATGAGCCTGAAAGTCCATTTCATGCACTCCCATGTGAACTACTTTCCCGAAAACTTGGGGGCGTACAGTGAAGAACAAGGTGAAAGGTTTCACCAGGACATCAAGGACGCAGAGAGAAGGTACCAAGGAAGATGGAACACCACTATGATGGCTGATTTCTGCTGGTTGCTGCTGCGGGAAACCCCAGATGAAAAATACGCCAAGCAGCGCACCAAGAGAAGCATTCGGGGGAAGAAGAAACGGGCCCACCAGGAGATTGATTGACCCAAGAATGACTTTAAAATCTAAACTGTGTTGACAAATATCGTGTTTTTACTAAACTTTGAAATAAAAATTTGCTAGTTATTACCACAGTGTCGGATCTCATTTATTAGAATTTTATTTTCACACCATCGGGTGTTTGTCTTCATGTATTGCAATGGTGCGGTTTGCGTTTTCTATTCTTACATACATACCTGTACAACATTTTTTGCACATTTCTTTGCTTTGCTTTGTGTCTAACCTCGCTCTTATATGCTCAATGTTTGTGCACATGTATGTGGCTGTTTTAAGTGCAGACAATTTTGCTACCATCACAGTGTGTTTTGTTGACATTACTCTATTCTTATGTGCTGCCTTGTTACAATTTTCTTTATTCTTATTTGAATAACTACTAAACAATTAGTATAAAGAATTCATTCAAGAAACTTTTATCTCGATCGCACTCAATCTGAAACGTTCACCTCAAACTGCTAACCCAATGTAGCAAAAAATCTGTACGTGATGGAGCAAATTGGTTACCAGATTTGGATTCAGCGCACCAAAAAACGTAAAAATCAATCGAAACATTAGAGGCAGTTTAAAAAAATTTTTTTTTAGTGTACCTGTGTTATTGATAGCAGGTCTGCAATCTCATATTTCAGTTCTCTCAACACCCTTGGATGTATACCATCCGGCCCAGGTGATTTGCTACTCTTCAGTTTATCTAATAGTTGTAAGACATCTTCCCGATGTATCAATATTTCCTTCAATTCTTCCACACCTTTAAATACCACTTCAGTCATGGGTAACATCCCTACATCTTCCTCAGTAAAGACCGAAGCAAAGAATTCATTCAGTCTCTCCGCTATCGCCTTGTCGCCTCTTAGTGCTCCTTTAACCCCTTTATCATCTAATGGACCAACTGACTCTCTCATAGGTTTTTTGCTACAAATGTACTTGAAAAGGTCTTTATTTCGCGTTTTTGCTTCCGCAGCAAGCTTCTTCTCAAATTCTCTCTTTGCCTGCCTTATCAATGCCTTGCATTTGGCTTGCCAGTGCTTGTGCTGTTTCCAGGTTTCGTCGTTTGGCTCTTTTTTCCATTTCCTGAAAGATGCTTTTTTGGCAACAACAGCCTCTCTGACCTCACCTTTAAACCATGCTGGCAGTTTTTTGGACTTCCTTCCACTTTTCTTAAAGCGTGGAATACAGCTGGTCTGGGCTTCCAAGATAGTATTTTTCAACAACACCCAAGCTTGATGTACGTCTTTAACCTTTGCAACTGCTCCTTTTAGTTTTTTCTTAACTGTTTTCCTCATTTTATCATAGTCTCCCTTTTGAAAGTTAAAAGGTAGTACTGTGAATTTCCTTACTATCCCTCCTCCACTAATTAAATCAAAGGCGATCATGCTATGATCACTATTGCCAAGTGGCCCCAATACCCTTATCTCTTGCACTAGATCTGGTGTTCCACTAAGGCCCCGCTGCTCAAAGACAGTCATAAAAAGGCATGCCTGATCTTTGCCCAAACCCACCTTGAGAAATCACAGTCCTGAAAAAATGCTCTGTGAACAGATGAAACCAAGCTTTAACTCTTTGGCAATGCAGACCGGCAATACATTTACTGGTAAAAAATGAAACTGATAAGGAAAAAAACACTTTCTACAGTTAAATATGGTAGAGGTTCCATAATGTTGTGTGGCTGTTTTGCTAACCTTTTTAGCAATATTTAGCGACAGCTGTTTTCTGTCTAAGCTATCTGCATAACTGTCCTTATAAGCACTACTGATAATTTTGTGCTCCACTCTAGGTCTGTCCCGAGACTGCCCCAGCACTATCTGGATCGTGCTGAAGCCGTCAGAGAGAATATGCAGCAGCACTATCCAAATATTACCACTATTCCATTCACTGGCACTTATCCGATTAGCAGGTGCTGGAAACCAGATAATTGCTTTTAAAAATTGACCCCATCCAGTTTTTAGTACATGGTGTATGGCCTACTGGCTGACTAGAAACCAACACAGTTGTGGCAGACATAATATACCAACTGATCCAAAGTTCTCATCTGCTTCCTAGCTGCTTAGTTTATGGTGGCTACAGGTTTGTTAAAACTGTCCACATGCTTTGCACTTTCTATTGGTACTAGGAGTGGAGGAGTGGCCTAGTGGTTGGGGCAAGGTACTTCAGGCCAGAAGGTCAGGGGTTCAAATCCCACTAAAAGACAGCAACCTTGGGCCGGAAGGACTGGGGTTTTTAGTCCCACAGGTGCTCCTTGTGGTCTTGGGCAAGCCACTTAACCCTCCATAGCCCATGTTTCCCTGTAAAATAGTTATCTCCAAGTTATAATGCCCTGTTCAATGTAATTTCAGTTTGTTCAATGTAAACCACACTGATGCAGAATAGTGCAGTATATAAGAGAATGTAAATAAATAAATAAATATTTGCAAAAGACATCAAAAGAGAGGAATATTGTGCATATACAGCTGAAAAGTGAATGCCCTCCCCTGATGTAAATGTGCCCACAGAAATACTTCTTTTTCCTGCGGCTTAAAGTATGCAAGTTACAGAAGCCACACATATATTTGACCAGGACAATTTTGATCTGGCCATTTTTCCTGGTTAAATAATTATTTACCCTGGTAGATACTTTTCAGAATTATCCTTCCCATTATTGCTCAATACCAGAACATACAAGCTAAAAGTAAAAACATTTTCAGGAACAGTTTGGAGCTAAACTGTGTCCACTGAAGGCTTATACTTCCATGCTGTTTATTTTAACTGCTCTATTTCTATCATTTTTATTTATAATTTATTAATCTTTTCATTCCTTTGGGATTAGGTGCCTGGCTTCACATAATTGACATTTCTTTTTTTTTTTGGCTTGTAAGACACAATGGGCCTGATTCTGTAGGTGAATAGTGGGGCTATTCGTCCCGGTAGGACGTGCAGCCCGCTATCCTTCCGGTCCGTATTCTGCCACACAGTCTCCCCGTACTCGCAGAGCAGCAGTATGGGGGCGGAGAATGGGCAGAGCGGAGCGGGCGGGCCGAGGCGCCAGGACATACAGGGCCGATCCAGGTCACAGCCCTGTACGTTCTGCAGGTGGGGAAGGATGTGATGATTATTCCATCTCGGAGATGAAATAAGCAGCGGGGAAGGTGGTGATCAGGCCCAAAAATCCCCAAGACAGGGATCAGCTACAGGTAGGTCCCTGCCGCCTGATCTGGGCCCCAGCTGGCCCCACCGAGGGTTGGACAGCTGGGAAATGGGGGTCGGCACTATGGCAGACTGGCCATTAAGCAGGGAGGACGTCTCCCACAGGGATGCAGGGGCACGCCAGGCTATCTCAGTGCTCAATCCTGCATCCATGGGGACGTCTAGCTCCTATGGTACAGAATCAGGTATTAACGAGCCCTCCTGTTCGGGAGCGTCCAAATGGCCCGGACATGCCCCTTATGGAATCGGGATCAACGGGAGTTATTTTAGAAGTCCTATTCATGCTTTGAGTGAAAATGGGCACAGAGATATCCAAAGCATGGAGAAGTCCCTGGAGCCATTTTAGAAGCCAGTTCTGTAGATATTCCCAGGGTGAGGACATCCAAATCGGAACGGAGGCATGGCAGAGACATGTCCAGGGCATTACCAAGAACCTGGACAACTTTGCCTGATTGCAGAAACATCCCGTACGTCCTGCATGAACAGGCAGTGAAAAACGTTTGTTTGCCTGCCAAACATTCAGAGGGAAACATGGAGAAGGAGGCGAACCTCTATCCCATAGGTATTCCATGTTAGCAACAAACTCTGACAGGAAATGGGGCTCATATTTCCACTTTTCAAAACCACTGGACATCCCCATATTCAACCTTGCATGTGCTAGACATCCCCACCCCACTATTCTGTAGCTGGGACATCTATGTGGATAGGACTGCAGACATCCAGATGGGGGGGGGGCGTCTATGCTTCTAAAACTGGGTTGAAACATAGATATCCCTCTGAAAAAGGTGCAATAGTACACAGCTGTGTTGTTACATTGCATATGGCTTCAGATTCATGTTATGCCTGGCATACCTCTTCTGTCCCTGGACACATTGAAATATATTCACTTTTATTTTTGAGAACATCAGTTTGAGGGCAGGGGCAGCAGCAAATGGGATTTACCAAAGTACTTGATTATCAACAGAGTTTATCAAGTGTACTCATGTGAATATTTTCACACCCGGGATATAAGAAGCTATCAACTATAATTATAAGCAATTTAATAGTTTCAAGTACTTTAGAAAAATACAAGACTAATTAGAATGTTGCTTGGGCCCTCCATTGATATTCATAGACTAAGAAAAAATTGCTAATGTCATATTGAAATTGGAAGAGAGACAAGGAATACTTCTGCGTAAATAGAAGGGCTAATCTTTTTCGTATCTGTTTTGCTTGATCTTTCTATCATAATGGTCCATTTAGGAGTTAATTGTTTTAAAAGGTTTTCTAACCCATAAAGCTTGTTTTATGCAAAGAAAAAGAGCAGAGTGGAGTGAAGCAAAGCAGTGGCCTAATGGTTAGAGCAGTGGTCTAAGAACCAGGAAAGCTTGTGTTCAAATCCTACTGATGCTGTTCTCTTGGGTTTCTGTAGCTAGGGTCATTTTATTTAACATTTCTTATTTACCGCCTTTCATGATATCAAGGCGGTTTACATTGAACAAACTGAAATTACATTGAGCAGGGCATTATAACTTGGAGATAACTATTTTACAGGGAATATGGGCAATGCAACAGGAAGAGAGTCTCTTTCGATGGAAAGCCAAATCTGCTTTGAAGAGACATAGGATGAGAGTGAAAGGGGATAGATTCAAGTAGTAATATGCAGAAATATTTCTTTACGGAAAAAGTGGTAGATGCGTGGAATAGTCTCCCAGTGGAGGTGGTAGAGATGAGGACAGTATTTGAATTAAAAAAAAAGCATCAGATAAACACAGAGGATCTCTAAAGGCAAAAACAAGAACGTTGTAGTGGTTAATATGGAAGGGCAGACTAGATAGGCCATGTGGTCTTTTTATGCCATCATGTTTCTATGTTTCTATATGCCCTTTTTGTTCTTACATGTTTGCCCTGTTTCTGGCCTTCCTATTTCCTATTATGCACATATGAACCACGTGTTCGGAACTTGCCAGAGGCAGGCAGTAGTTGCACGACTGTTAATAGCATCTTTGTGTTGTTTGTGCATGACTAACAAAGCTGACCCAGCCATATGCAACATCCCTGCCTACTTTACACCCATTCTCTACCTAAACCCCACCTACTCATGCACTGCTCAGGTAGCAATGTTATTATTTTGGTTGCCTTTTGGCCACACTCCCAGCTACCACGCTTTAGGAAACATGCTCCATAGATGCCTATATTGCCTTTATAAAATAGGACTTTAAATAGGTGCCTTTCTGGACTCCTCACATAGGCACTCTATCACAAAATCAGATCCTAAAGGACAATTTTAAACTATTATCATGATCACTAATTGAAAAACCACAATCTGGACTAGGCTAGGTCAATGTCTTGGATAGTATACTTAGACATGGTTGCACAGTATTTCTGGCACATGAACATGGCAAAATTAAAATCTCTACAGCAGAAGTCAAGATTCAGAAAGAAAAAATTCCACAAAGGGTTTTGCACAGAGATCCAGACCAGACAAACTTTGGGCCAATCGTTTTACAGGAACAAAGATCACCAGCAATACAAGACACAATTAAGATCAGGCTGGCTAGAGCCAGCCCGTATGACGTGAGAAGAAAAGCCATTTGTTTTTGTTTTTTTTTCTTTTTGTTTGCTTGAAACCTCTAGTAACTTCTCAGCTGTTTTTTGTTTGGGTTGCCGCCACAGCCATAGCCACCTCTTTAACAAAATTGCCCTGAAATGAAATGAAAACTAATTTAAAAAAAGACACAAAATGAAAATTTATTAAAATAAAACCATACAAACAAACCTGTAAAAGACACAGGGATCTAAATAAAATGAAACATTTTTGCCTGTACATCCCTATTAAGCAGTGACTCTCTTATAAAGAACAACTAAACAGGTAAGAACATCTGAGAGAAGAGACAACTGACAGTGGAAAATGATGGATGTCTATAAAGCATGAATGGTGTGGAGCAAGTTAATAGGTAATAGATATAGTTATTTACCTATAAAAGCTAATGGTAAAAGGCAGAATATTAAATAAAATATTATGAGTACTAAATACATATTACAAAAAAGAAAATAATGTTTTTCAGTCAATGTAAAATAAGCTGTAGAAAAGGGATGTACATCGTCAGGAAAAATTTGGATAATTTTCATTTTTTCATGAATTTTTCTGGATTATCCACTGAATTTCACACGTTTTAATAGGGAATTTAGAGCACACTAAATACATTCATTTAACAGACCATAACTGATGAATTAAGACTTGCTAAGTCAATTGATGTATCTAACAAACGCTAAAGAATGTGTTTGAAAGGGTGTTAACCATTAGTATTTAGACTGTGAGGGGGTAGGTTAGAAAATTAGCATTGCTGAGAGGGTACTTTAAGTGGCCGTTTGTTACTTTTTTTAAAATGTTACTTTTTTTCAAAATTATAGAAATTAGAACAGTGTTTTTCAATCCACACACCTAGCCAGCCAGTTTTCAGGATAGCCTTAATGAATATGCATAACATAGATTTGTATGCACTGCCTCCATTTTCTGCCAATCTCTCTCATGAAAACTTGATTGGCTAGAGGTGTCCTGAGGACTGTATCTCTGAATTAGAGTGATAGTTCTGTAGTACAGATCAATAAGAAAGCAAAGTTTGAAGGGATTTGCATCTAGAAAGAAGAAAACATCGCTAGGGGTAAAGCACTAGGATTTCATTAAACTGAAGGGTATTCTGTAGGTTTTGTTGAGTGTTAGAAATATGAGCTTTTATACATTAAAAAAAAATAAAGTTGGACTACTGGAGGGTTTGTGTGTGGCATTTTGAGTTTAAAAGATGAAGCTTGACTGTTGGAGGAGTTCATGTGTTATTTCATACCACAAACTCAAACCATGGAGTAGAAGAGTAGCCTAGTGGTTAGAGGAGTGGCCTACAATCCAGAAAGACCAGCATTCAAAACCTACTAGCACCATGTTTTGCTTTAGACTAGTCACTTAATCCTCCATTACCCATCTGCTGGGGATAGGGAAATACCTCTGTACCTGAGAACAGCTTACTCACCTAGAGTTACTACTGGAAAAGTGTGAGCTACACTAAATATAAATTCAATCTTAACATATAAGCCACCAATGAAGGCAATCTGAGCAATTATGGGTTTGGTGAAAAAGTGTGCCAAAGAGGAGTCAATTAGTGGCCTCACACAAATAACCCCAAAATTCCTCTGTCTAAAATTTAAAGAAACAGTACGCCAATTGGAAAATGGAGCAAACAATTTGCTAATAAACAATAATGATGGGATGGAAAAGATAAGTGGAAAAATTGCATTTGGTGAACAAAGCAGAGGGAGGGCTTAGAAGTCAAATAAGAGCCAGTTCTACAAAAAAGTTCAGAGAGGCAACACCCCAAAAATCTTTTTTACTGGGTGGTCTCAAAATATTTTGTGGAATACATTGTTGTCCCAGAATTAATTCTACACAACCAAAGCTTTTGTCCATGGTCAAAAGTTGAAAAAAGAAATCTCCTACAATGTTTTGCTAGCTGTATATCCTCAGTCTTTTTGTGCAATTTTTTACAGGACAACGGCTTTCCTGTATTTCAATTACTTGTATGTGTCTTTTACCATAATAAAACAAATGCCTCGGCATCATATTCCCATGCTTTTCAGTCATGGTTTGCATTTCAGTACCATGTGGTCATTGAGATAATTAGAAATCAAAGAGACTCGACAGGGAATTATCACAGTGTAGCATAATTCCTATTGTCAAGTGCCAAACAATAGACTTTATTTAGAACTAATGAAAATGTTAGGGAAGAAAACAAAATGCTTGTTTCTTCATTGTATACACTAAAAAACCTAATTGTATATAATCATGCAAGCCACCAACGTGCTTTATTGCAAACTGTCTTTTTGATGTAACGAAGCAAATGTCTTACTTCGTTTGTGTTCTGCTTATAGGCACAACTGTGCCCAAACTGATGAAAAGGACACAGCAAATTGAGTTTCAGAGCATGGGGAATGCAGGAAAGATGGAAGAACCTATCAGCTGGCTCCTGAGATCTACTAGGAGCTATCAAACAAAGAACACAGTCACCGAAGGTCTGTTTTTTACCTTGCTCTCAATATACACAAACAACTAAAATCATCAAGGGCTCGATATTCAAAAAACATTTCTATGGTTTACAGCCCAATAAATCGTGTAAATTCCTTAACCGGTAATATTCAACGTCACTTATATGGAAGTGACATTGAATAGTCCCAACTATGACCCCTACGTGCCCCGATGCTATCCGGGCAGCATTGGGTCATTTGGGGGGCATTCCGGAGTGGAGTCAGGGAGTCCCGATAACTGGATAGCGGCAATAGTGGACCGCTACCCGGTTAGCCCTCCATGGCTAAAACTAGGCGAGCTTTTGGCTTTCCTAATTCTAGCTGCGACTGCTAACCGGGTAGTAGTCTAATATCGCCACTACCCGGTTAGACTCTGCAGCTAACTCCACACAGTGCCTAACCCGTATTTTCAATGCCATCGCCGCAGCATTGAATATCCGGCTTTAGAGGTCAGTGGGCAGGGCTATGCGCTGACACAGTGCATAGCCCGTCTGAAAGAATATCGGGCCCCAAATGCTTTTTAAAACAATCTCTGCATCATTTGTTGCCCCAGAAACATGTCATAATCTTAACAATTTCATCAGTGAAATGTTGCATACTGTGGTGCATGTTTACTAGAGCAAGCTAAAGCACACACTAAACTCTTCACATGTGACCATGATAACTGCTGCCATGAGTTTAAGCAGCCAGCGAGATAAAAATCCCACACTAACTGCTTCGCATGCGACGGGCAAGGAACTAGGTGAGTTAGGGGCAAAGAGTGGAGATTCGCTGCACACTGCAGTTAGCATGGGAGTAAATAGAATATACTAGCCATCTCTGATGCAGTTAGCGCAGGTGTGCTTACCACCACCTCAATGAATTTTTTGCAGTTTTAGCACGGTGAGGTGATTCGCATCATGTTAGCTGCATGGGAACATGCCAAACATGCCCCCAGCAGGTAGTGTGAGTCCGTTTCACCACCTTCACCTCCCATGCAAATTTTTGCCTCTTAGAAACATAGAAATATGATGACAGAAAAAGACCACATGGCCTATTTAGTCTGTCCTTCCATATCAACAACTACAACAGTCCATGACATGACATGACCAGCGACTAGACATGAAGACCCATATAAGCAATGTAGCAAGAGCCGTATACCATAAAATCTGATCCCTCAGACACCTACGCTCCCTACTTGAACCAGATGACTTCCGGATAGTGTATCTAGCTCTGGTATTACCACATATCGACTATGCCAACGCAATACTCCATGGTCTACCACAATCCACTTTGCTTCCATTACAGCTAGCAATGAACTCAGCAGCACGAGTTCTCCAGGGCGCTGCCATGAGGGAAAACATGACACCCATCCTGAAACAATTACACTGGCTCCCTATAAAAGGCAGGATCACATTCAAGACCATACTAATGACCTTTAAGATCATAAACGGACTCGCCCCATCTTCCTTATCCGATCTCATACTGATAACCCCCCCTAATAGATCTAGAAGATCTCATGCCGCCAATAAACTAGTAGTCCCAAAAGAAACGACCAAGTGTTTCCAAAGCACAACAAACAGGGCTTTTAAGCTCGCCGCACCTAAATGCTGGAACACCCTTCCACACAGTATCCGTGATATCACCAATCTAACCCAGTTCAGAAAAGCCGTGAAACATTACCTCTTCCTCTTACATTACCTGGATGATAGCACCACTGATCACTCACCATCCAGCTAGGCAAATCTACGCAAATGTCCAATCAATTCGCATTGTACAGATGTAAATAGCTACCCCTGTTTCTTTCCAAGTTCCTATTCTTGTTATTTGTAAACACAAATCAAGTCATTTGAAATGTGTATGTAAAATGTTCCATGTAAACCGCACTGATGGAAAATAGCGCGGTATATAAGAAAATGTAAATAAATAAATAAATAAACAGTCCCCTTTTTACCTTTAGAGATCCTCTGTGTTTGTGCCATGCTTTTTTGAATTCAGTTACTGTCCTCATCTCTACCACCTCCACTGGGAGACTATTCCACAGATCCACTACTCTTTCCATAAAGAAATATTTCCGCATATCACTCCTGAATCTATCTCCCTTCACCCTCATCCCATGTCCCCTCATAGCAGAACTTGCTTTCAATTGCTAAGTGCCGGTGCTAAGGTGCCGAAGCTTAGTGCACTTTAGTAAACATACCCCTGTATGTTCAGATAATGAAAGATGTATGCTATTACAACATTATTTAGCCATAAATTCTAGATAAAAATATAGATGAATCCGTGGTCACTAATTTCACCTTTCATTATATCATCCTATTTATGGTTTCCTGTGCACAAAGAAAGAGATATGAAGTTGCAGTATTTTGAAAACCACAATTTTTGTCACTGATTCTTGATATATTTCAGGCTTTTAGGTAGTGAAAATCATCACAGCATAATGTGCAGTGTCATAAAAGTTCACAGAAGTATATCACTTCTAGCTCAGCCTCATTTTTTAACTTTTCCACCCCTTAGAACTTTTCCATAATGAAATGAGCTGGCATATAGCAAAGCACTGAAACAGTATCAGTCATGTCAGTTTTGGGAGTGCATACTTCTAGGGTCTGTTTCTGTCAAACATTACTTCATGTTATGAGTAATCTGTATGAATGAGTCCTGCTTGCTAAGGCTGATGCAACATTTGCTAGATATTTATGGTCCTATGGACATGTGGTGTTTTTTGAGTTGCTGAATGGTAAATTTGTGAAAAAGGTGATACATTCTCAGAATGGTGCATAACTATCATTCGATGTGCTTACATTTTAGCCCTTGCAAATCCAGCTGATATTCAAATATAGATTTGATAAGCAGCTCAAAATGTGTGCATATACATATATGGGGTTATTCGTGCCTTCTTCCGGCCGCGACTAACTTCACCACCGGTTGTATGGGGAAGTTAGACGGGAAGAGGAAAGGGGCAGCTTGGGGGTGGAGTCTGGACAGTCACCGGCCCTGGATGTATAGGGCCGATTCTAATGTCAGGCCTGTACGTCCAAGGCTGGTGACATGTGTGGGAAAGTTATTCCACCTCCGAGGTGGTATAACTTCACAGGACTTTTTATTAGGACTGCCGGGACGCGGATGGGGCAGGGGGGACTGGAGGACATTCCCTGCAGCTCGACCCTGGCCTTAGGGCTGTGGGGAATAAACACTTTAATCCAGCAGCTGGCATCGCGGCTTATAATTGGAGCCGTGGTGCCATGGTAACTGGACGCCATGGCGCTGCGGGCTCCATTTAAAAGCCCTGACTGAGTTAGTTGGGAAGGTCATGTAGGTGCAGGCTGGACAGTTCAGACCGGATGTACAGAGGGGATCAATGTCCGGAACAGAATTGGGCCCATACCATCTAAATTAATGGTATAAAGTATATCCGTCTGATGTACATGTGGGGATAATGTAATAATGGCATACCATTTGAAATGTCAAAAAAGTGCCTACTCAATGCATAGTTTATGAGTATCATAGGCACCTATACGTTTCTATAAATTAGGCTCTCAAACTTAGCCTTAGCAGTCCATATAGTGACACATAGGGCCATTTCTACTAAACCGTATTAGGTTTTGACTACTAATACAGTGCATTGGCAGGCAAATCCATGCAGTAAGCAGAAAATCTCTGCAGTATCTGCAATGGGTGTTCCCAGGGCAGGCCCTGCTGATACCACAGAGAACTGGATTTCTTGCAGAGACCCTATGTTACCTGCCTTAGTAGATTTCACAGGAAAGTCTCACACTGCCTGCCAAAGCAGGTATTGTGGTTGCCCATGGTAAATCCATGGGGAAAGAAGGTAGCAATCAGGTTCACAGAGCTGTCAGCAGCTCTGTGTCCCGATTGCTACCATGCCCTCCCCCCCAACAGACCCAATCACGTCCCTCCTCTACAGTAGTTTTGGTGCCACAATACTGCGATCTATGGCACCAACAATACTCGTATGTAAAAATCAAGTAATGCCTCCCCCCCCCCCCCTGCAGCACTGATCCCCCTTGAACAACTCCGGATCCCCACTGGGAGCTACCAAAGAGGAATTGGTGCACCCCCTGAAGAGCATCCCAGCTAGCCAGTCCAACTAAGGCCCCATTCCTTCTCTCCGATCCAGTATTCAAAGGGTGGGGGGGGGGGGTCTGCGGCCACTCTCCCTCCCCTCCCACCTCCCCAGTAAAGAAAAAAATTCCAGCTAGCTATCCAGCATAGGGGTGCCACCATGGCCCCCCTCCCACATCCCCCCACCCCATGACTCTCCCCAAAGATCTACCTGGTCTGTTTCCTGGTGGTCTAGTGTCCAAGGTGCAGGAACGATCCTGTCCGCTTCTGCCCTGTCTGCCTGCCAATCCAAAATGGACACCATCATATGGCCATCTTTGTTAGGTTCTATGAAAAGGGAAGAAGAGAAGAAGAATAAAATATTTGAGGATAGCTTGCTGTGTGACCCTACTCTGGAGCAGAACTGAGGTACCTGGGCATTCTGAAGAGTGGTAAAGAGATCTATTCAATGTGTGCCCCACTTTCGAAAGGTAGGTAGAGCTGACTCCCTGTCCATGATTTATTCATGAGATTGAAGGACTCGGCTCAGCCTGTCCACCAGAATATTTTGTTTGCAAGGAAAATAAATAGCACTTGGCTCTATCTGGTGAGATATGGAAATGTTCCACAATCTGCCCATTTTCCAACACAGGAGGTATAACCCATCCCTCCCTGCTTGTTGATATAAAACATGGCTACCTGATTGTTGGTTTGAATCAAAAC
Organism: Ichthyophis bannanicus; assembly: GCA_033557465.1. Classification (NCBI taxonomy): domain Eukaryota; kingdom Metazoa; phylum Chordata; class Amphibia; order Gymnophiona; family Ichthyophiidae; genus Ichthyophis; species Ichthyophis bannanicus. The sequence continues at coordinate 418,780,410 of CM066033.1, forward strand.
AATTTGGTTTGCCAACCAGTCTGTGACAGCCTGTAGACTGTGTGCTATTTGCTGTCAGTTACAAGAAGTTGATCTGATATAGACTCTGTAGTATGGACCAATTTCCCTGAGTCTGAAACCCATAGACATATGCTTCTCAACCCAGTTTAGATGCATCTGTCATGAGAAGTTTTTGACAGGGAAGAATTTGAAATGGAAGACCCCTGGTCAAATTGCTGCAGTGAGCCACCAGGTAAGAGACTCCTGCAGTGGACAATTTATGGATAGCACATCATTGAGCCTTTTGGTGGCTTCAGTCCACTGACTCCACTGGAGCCACGGAGATTGTTTCATACGGAGATGTGCCAAGGGTCTTACATGAGCAGTTGAGGCCATGTAGTCCAACAGTCTCAGCATGGTAAAAGCTGATGTCTGCTGACCCGTTTGAACCTCCTACACTATCGATAGCACAGTCTGGATAGACTGTCATGCAGGATGAAAGCTTTTGCCAGAGTCATAATGAGAGAGCTCTGATAAACTCCAATTATTCTGATGTGGAGCTACCATCCCCATAGTGCCAGGAACACCCCAAAGAGTTACCACAGAACCTTTGCATGTAATGCACCTTAACTAAGTTTAGTAAGCATGCCCCTAAGGACATAACCCTAATGCTTGTTAGCATATTGACCAATAAACACTTGTTCGTCGGTGCTTACAACTTTTGAAACTTGGCCAATTAATAAGGTCCCCGATTTTTGAGGACTGTCCGCGATTTTACTGCTGTATCCCTGACTCTCATCTATTCGTCAGCCTCTTTTTGCCAATTTCAGCAATGGGCACAGAGGGGGTAGAAAAACATGTATTTTCAATTTAATTATCTGAATATATCAGTTTTTAGAACTTGCATCCATTATCTTTATATTTTGCCCTGTAAGTGGGGAAATGCATCAGTGTTTTGCACTGTAAGGGGGGAAATGCATTTCTCTGTAGATTTATCTGCTTGGAAGGGATATTGTTGCTGTCGTGGTATGGATATAGGGGAAGAGAGGGCTGGATAATGACTCCTTTCACCTCCTCTATGCCTTGTTGCTCAAATCTGGAGCTAAGGTGTCTCTTTCCCCCGCCACACACACAAACTTCCAATAAGTATCCCAGATTCACCTACAAAAATCTGGTAACCTCACCAATTAATAATTAGGCCCTTAGTTATAAGCAACCCCGTGGAGAATAAATGGGAGTGGTAATGTGTGAGATTTGATAGATAGGGATGTAAGTTCGGATGATTCAGCAGTTTGGATTAATGGACTAAAATCATTGCTGTTGGATTGTTGTCCCACAACCTTGGCCCTCTCAGTCAGTTATATTGGCTTTGGGTTTGCTGCTTATTTTCATTTTGTTTCATTCATTAACTTATATACTAACTCCTCTGCCCAAAGAGCAGCTAAAAGTACAATAAAATAATATCCTCTTGCTGAAGTGTTTTGCTTTTGTCTTGGATAGGGGTTGTCCTGCAATCTGCCTCAGTTCACTATTGCACCCATTGCATATGCTGCATGTTGGAAATATTAGGGCAATGGGAGCCACTGGGGATCACAGAATGAGGCTGTTATGTTAGAATTAATAAATGACTTAAGGGCGAGTGAGCCATTGGATCTGAGGGCCTACAATTTTGTTTTACTTAGTTTGGCAGCCCCTTGGTTTCACTGGGTCACAGGCACTTTCCCGGTAGGGGCTGCTATTTTACCCCTTATAACTTTGAAGTCTTCTTTTCTGTGTTTTGTCTGACAGTAGTCCATTGTCTTTCCTCATAGCTGTTTTACACTGCAGCGAAGCAGTTTTTCACTTGCAGGAAGGAGGTCAGTCAGCTGTGAGCCAATCCTGGTGTCTTCCACAGGACTAATGGAGAGTCTACATTAGCATGATATCAGCCCTCCCACTGCACACATTTTTTTATTCCAATCACTTCACCTGAATTTACTGCGGTCCACCTCCCTTTGCTTCATGTCAGGCTAGTGCCATTGCACATTTTTTCCTGCTCTCATGTTTCTGCCAGTGATATGCATTGCCGGCTATTAGACAGTCACTCTGTGCCTTCTACCTGCCTCAAGTCTAGAAGTGCCAGCAGCAGTTCCCCAGATAGGTCCCGTGAGCGACTCTGAGCTGATAAAGAGCAGATAGCAGCTGTTGGACTTCAGGTTCACATTCCAGCTTTTCTTGGCCAGTGCTAGAAAGGAACAGCTCTTTGGCAGAATTAAGATCCCCTGCGAATACTCTGTCACCTAAGCATGCCTGAGCCAGGTCACATATTTTCTAGAGAAAATAACTTGCAGTTCTCCTGTCTCGTTGCTGTCACTGAAAATGGTGAGTATCCAAAAAATACAACCTAACCAAAATTCTCTACAAATATAAAATCCAAAAACAAATTGAGAGAATAACTATTCAGAGCTAGCGTGTGTGAGTGTAGTGTAATATTATGTCGGAAGTATAGCCATGAAGCGAAATTCACCTCTTGAAGCTAATCTTCCATTTTACTCAATTGTGATTGAGCCCATTAAAGAGCTAACAATAAATAAGGTTAAAACACTACAAAAGTGCAACCAATAATCTTCGTGCAAAATGATTAATTTGCCAGGATAAGATGAACCACTAAAAGTCTATGCTGGAGCTCAAGGCAGCCAGAGTTTGGAGCATGCGTTGGCGTTCTTTTGGCTGGTGAAGACGAAGACAGAAGTTTGTCGGTACAGAGTGCTGAGCGTTGAAGCAGGGCGTGTAAATATTGTTCGCCCGAAACGCAGTACTGTGTCTGCTATCTTGTGAAATTTGTGCTGGCAACATCACCAGAAGTCTATCTGGATGGACTTTAAAAACTGCTACTACGGATTGCTGCTCATCGCCGGACTTGGTTGGATTCAGCTGCCTTGAGCTCCAGCATAGACTTTTAGTGGTTCATCTTATCCTGGCAAATTAATCATTTTGCACGAAGATTATTGGTTGCACTTTTGTAGTGTTTTAACCTTATTTATTGTTAGCTCTTTAATGGGCTCAATCACAATTGAGTAAAATGGAAGATTAGCTTCAAGAGGTGAATTTCGCTTCATGGCTATACTTCCGACATAATATTACACTACACTCACACACGCTAGCTCTGAATAGTTATTCTCTCAATTTGTTTTTGACTGAAAATGGTGAAGCATTATAATTGCATTTTCTATTGTTATTTCCAGACATACTCTGGCAATGCTTTGATACACCAAAAATATAAAAAAAACTGTCAGTAAAATCTAAATGGTTCTTGCTTCCAGTACCCTTTTGTGTTCCTCTGTGCCAGGGCTGGTGCAAGGCTAATGGGCACTCCAGCAAACCTTCTTCTCTTCAGCCCTGAGATTTCAATAATGATCATCCCAAAACCATCCGTCACACAACAATCCTGTAAAAATGCCTAACTGAATATCAAACATTTGTGTTGTGTGTATTAGTCATGCTTATTAGCTTTTGTACGAATGATAAAACTGATGAAAATCATAATTTTTAGTTCGGCCTGGAGTAAACTAACCAAGCGTGCATGCTCAGAAAATGTTCACAAATCGCCATTTGCAAACTTCTTTTTTGTTGTGTGTGTGCACGCTGAAGCCAATCTGGGATGGGGATGAGGTCGAGGAGAGGTCAAAAACAGCAGCATGTGGCACTCAGTCCAATCCTGATTAGAGTGTTTGATAGGCAGCCTGTCTGACTTCTGCAAATCCCATTCTTGATGATGTCACGGCAGGGCTACAACACCTACAGGAAATACAAGGACAGACAAGCATTTGAACTCGGATTTTCAGAGGGTTAGGAAGGAGTGTTACTGCAGGTTTTAAGATTCTAAGAGAAATAGAGGAATTTGGCTATGGCAGGGATAGGATTCAAAAGAAAAAAAAACAGCTTTGCTAGCGGAACTGGTGCTACTACCATGGGACTATGACTGGGGTAAAGGAGGACTTTAAAGCTGAGAAAACATAAAGAACTTCAAGCTTAACTAGTACCCATGGTCTCTTTGCATGACTATATCAAAACAGAAAGAAGAGATTTGAGCTAGGGGTTATTTTTGGCAGGAGGAATTTTGGCTTCCTTTTGCTAGGCAGAGACTGTCATATTAGGGGCTTCAAAGGGCAGTTCCTTTGCACGTTGAGACAATGCAGAGTGCATGGCAGACATTGTTGTATCAAAATGTAATCTATAGCAGAAGCATAAGATACACTGCCACAACATTTCGTACAATTATCCTTTTTGTGTATTGTGTAATAATCCTTTTTGTGACAGCAGCTGTGAGGTTGGCAAAGCCCAGGGCACCATACTGTTCCAGTATTCACAGAACAGTAAACGTTGAGCTAAAAAGTGGCAGTAGAGGAACAGTCCCTGGGAATCCCCAAGCGCTACTGGCACCTTATTATAGCTGCAAGTCCAGCATAGCTGGTAGGCAATAGGCTAAAACATGCCCCCAGTCCTTTCAAGGGTGTCAGAAGAGGCATTCTGCCATAGCTGGCAGGATCTGCAGGGCAGAGCCGAGACATATCATAATGCTTAGGAAGGGTACGTCTGGAAAACTGAATGGTCATAGAAAGAAAGACAGAAGGAAAGCTAAGAACAGTACTGGCACAAGTGCATAGAAAGAGATAAGGCATTCACAGGTATGGTCATGAGCTCATCTAGTCTGCCACATAGGTAAAGAGAGATGAAAAGTACAAAGAGCAGCAGTTTCCAGTGCAAATGTGGAACAGCATATATCTTGTGTCAATTCTACAGAGGAACAAATGGAGGTTGATACAGTGCAGGGTAAGGGGACACAAGAGAAGCAGCAGGTGAAGGCAAATCAGCATCCTAACAAGAACATTGTATTCCCTCCTGAAAATTCTGTGAAGATGATCTTGGCAGATATAGAATCATAGGGATCCACATGGCTGGGATTTACAGCTGGATCAATAGATGTTGAAAGTGTTCCAACTGAAGATGCTGTTGAAGAGGTTTTTGTTAGCATGCCAACTGGTGAGGAGGTAGAAAGTGATCCTGGCAGTGTCCAGGACAAGAGCACCATACAGATAAAGGGGACAGAGTAAGGAGGGGGAAGGAAGCCCCTAGCCTTTCATCCTCTACTCCTGCAGAGGCAGCCCCAAGAGCAGTAGACCACCCCCTCCCCCCCCCCCCACCAGGACTGGCCTATCCACTAGGCAAGCTAAGCGGCCACCTAGGGTGGCCGGCCTGGGTGGACGGAGGTGGCAGCAGCATGCGGAGGCAGCAGTGGCACACCTGGGTGGCCATGCCATCTGCTCCCCAGCTGCCACTGATTCTGTTTGGGGGGGAGGCAGGCAGTGGCAGTATTTCCAAAATCGGAGGCAAAAAGCTGCTGCTTTTGGAAATGCTGCCGCTGCCCACCTCCCCCTCCCAAGACGGAATCGGCAGCAACTGAGGGGTAGCAGCTGCTGGGGGGTGCCAGTGGCAGCAGCGGTGTTAGCTGAGGGGGGGCGGCATCAGCAAGGGGGGTGGTGTCGGCTGAGGAGGGCATCAGCAGAGGGCGGCATCAGTGGGTGTGGGGGGGCAACGTGGCCAAGGTTTCTGCCTAGGGCAGCACAAACCCTTGGGCCGGCCCTGCCCCCTCCACCAAGGAATTACAGGGGAAGTCACATAAAACCTTGTACATGTGAAAGCATTGTATAATGCTGATGACCTGTGGTATGCAGAATGCAATTACTGTGGGCAGCACATTAGAAGAGAAAAGTTTATGGGTCATCTTACAAACACTGGCATACTGCATCATTAGGAAAAACAGCACCCTTTCCATCTCGGTACAAAGGAGTAGAAGTTGCAGCAATGGGAAAGATACAGGAAAAATGAAATCCCTTTCCAAAGCAGAGCCCCTATCCACTTACGTCAGTCAGATGGCATGGCAGCAGGTCCGACACGCTTCCATGCAAGCCACCCTGGAAGACATGGGGGGATGTTCATTAACACTGTCATTGAGCAGATGACAGTCAGCATTGAGTGTGGTGACCTGGTAAATTAAGGATATGAAAGCCCTGGAAGACCATCCCCTGAAGATGGTTGAGAACATGGTGTTTAAGAGGCTCCTATATCTCTTAGCTCTCATTTGCCCTGCAGGACAAGTTTTAGTAGACAGGCGATTCCCAGCCTATCAGTTATGTCACCAGTTGCAGTCCAAGCTGTTAAAATTAGAGGATGATGCAGATTTTAACTACTACTGGAAAGGTGTAAGCTAAATATTATAAAATAAATAAATAACCATGCTTTTCACCACTGACATCTGGAATAATCAGAATGCTACACGCACCTACCTCTCCCTGACAGCACACTGGTGGCAGTTGGAAGAGTCAGGAACAAGTTACTGGTCTAACGGGAAAGCAACAGAAGGAGGGTATTATTGGGCTCTGCTACACAGCCAGGTAATGGATGACAGTCATTGATGAATCCATAAATTACCAGAAATAAGGGCAATTCTGCAGGGATGGCACATAGGGCACAAACGGAGCACCACGCATCGGATTACTTTATAACAGATGGTGGGATGAACCTGGTCAATGCATCAGATGACATTGGAGACCTAGATCAGCATCGACAGTCTTCTGTGTCACCAGGATTGGCCAAATAGCACATAGGAGATGAAAGTCCTAAAGCCCTTTAAGGATGTTATGGAAGAACTGAGTTCCACAAGGGTTACCTTATGCCTTATCATCCTAGTAGTGCATATTTTACCAACCAAGTTAAAGGGTTTTCAGCAGTGATATGGATTCAAAACAGAGGCTTTGATGATGGTTGACCTCTGGCATGGTCTAGTGGGAAAAAGTTTGGAACTACTTATGAAGGAAGATGCTTATGTGCTAGTTGTCTTCCTTGACCCACAAATGAAAGGAACTTTCACTCAGTGTTGCAGCTCACTGACTTACTGAAAAGCTGGTGACTGAAGGAGAGAAAAGGGAGCACCAGAGAGAGGGGGCGGTGGCGGTCATGATGCAGTAGTGTAAATACTAGGCACACCAGCAAGAAGCATTGCTAGCATGAGTACCAACCCTGTCACCTACTACCATCACCCTTGACTTTGCATGCCCATGGCCCATAAGCCCCAGCCATGGACAATCGTTGGTGAATGAAACCCTAGCTACAATGCTATGCTGCAGAGAAGATCAGCCTACCACAAGTCAGACTCCTGCATAGATTTCAGTGACATGCTATCTTGCAGAGCACCATCAAGGTCATGCACACAGATCCTTTGGTATATTCGGTATACAAGTCAGCAGTGTGGCCAAGGCTGAGCAGTATTTTCTATCCAATCCTCCAACCAGTATGCCTAGTGATCATATATTCTTCATGGCAGGGTATTTTGTAGTTCCCCATGGTTGACAACTAACACTGAATTTCATGGAAAAGCTAGTGTTTCTAAAATAAACCTCGTCTTGCTTGATTTGCCTTCATTGTCATGTGACTAGGATAAGGAGGTAGGGTAGAGCTATATTGAAGGGTATGTTGCCCACACTCTCTTCCTTCAGTGTACATTCTAACTGTGTTTTTGACAGTTGGCACTGCAATCTCTCTACAGTGGTGCCTAAGACAAGGGTTCAAATCCCACTAGCATGCCTTGTGGCCTTGGGAAAGCCACTTAACTTTCAATTGCCTCAGGTAAAAGCTTAGATTGTGAGCTCTTTGAGGACAAGGAAATGCATACTGTACCTGAATGTAACTCGTCTTGATCTCCCCCCGGAAAGGTGTGAGCTATATACTATAAATAAATAAATATTTCCAGTGGCTACCTTTCAGCCACCCATGCTCAAACTTAACACCAACAAGCAATAAAACAATTACTATTACTGTCTAAGAAATTCAGAGGGAGCAAAAGCAGCATTCCTGGCAAACTGCAGTCGAAGAGTACAAGAAGCTCTTTTGCATTCTGGAACTCCGCTGGTCCCTCAGGAATCATGCTCTGGAGAAAAGGTTCACAAACCATTATTAAAGAGGACCCAGGAAATCCACTGCTTACCCCAGGATAAGCATTGAGGAACCTGTGAACCTTTTTGGGAACCTGCCAGGTACTTGTGATCTGGATTGGCCACCATTAGAAACAGGATACTCGGCTTGATGGATCTTGATCTGACCCAGTATGGCATTTCTTATGTTCTCTATGGCACCTCTGGTACTTCCGATAGTGAGCCATAGTATTGGCCTATTAGCAGAAGTTGAACTGCAACAATCATGTAAACTTGACCTGTCCAGATAGTCTTCAAGATCCAAAAATAAGGCAGAGAATTGATCGACTGTCTCCATACTGGGGGAAACTGAACCAGAGAAGAGCCCAATATGGGATGGTCACTCTTCCCCCACAGGCTCTTCCTCAAAGGGACAAAAGTCTGGAGGCACACAGCAGAACTGTGTTTGTAACAGCTGTTTTGTTCTGCTATTTTGGGACTCCTGGGCATGGAAGGAGACCTGATGTTTCTTCATGGTCTATTCTTAAAATGTGACAATACTTCTCTTTCTCAGCTTATCAGACCCTCCACTCTGCAGCAGAAGCCAAGCCAGGCCTCTACAGGTTGCTGTGTGCCACTTCCACTGCTTACTCCTGCGTCCCCGAGTGAGCGCAGTTTAGATGGGACTAGTTGAGGTATAATGGCATAATGTACAACTGCATCCCGTTTCTGTTCACAGTGCTCTATCTCTGCTTGCTATTTAGCTATGACTACAACATGGTATATGCCTGAGAATCCCATTTGCTTCTGCAATTAAACTGGATGAAACCTATAGCCTTGAATTCAGCTGACCTTATGTAACATAGTATATGATGGCAGATAAAGACGAGTATGTGATTCACATACTCCCAGACAGTCTCAAGAAGAATAAATCCCTAGGACTCAATCACTTCTTGAAAAGCCTGACAGAGGAAACTGCCATAGCCTGAAACAAGATTTGATTTCACTCCAAATGTTTTAATGCTGAACATCCGGATGAAGCCTTCCCACAGTGCTGCCAGCTGTTACTTTTGCTGAATTCTAATCCAGGCAGCAGCTCTGCCACTGATTCAGGCTTCTCTCCTCTTTGGATCAGAGATTCTCCTCAGAATGGCAGCTATCTTCCTCCTTGATCTTCCCTTATTTTTTTGTTTAGATGTGCAAGGACAGACACTCGGTGCATATGGGACAATTGGGATCCAGCCAGAGGTTCTCATGTTGAAGTGTACTGGATCTCCTTAGGTCAGGGACACAGTGACTTTCTTCCTCTTTGCCCTCATTGCTTTGGATTTTACTGGGCTACTCTTCCTCATCCTCCTGTTTTGCACTTTTGTGGGTGCCTTAGGCTTGTCATCGTATGACTTTCAGCATTCTTAAATGCCATGCTGGTTTGTTCCCACCCTTCTACTACATTGCTCTGTGATCAATGTGCTTTGACTTTCCCCGGGCCACTCTTCCTCCTCCTCCTCCTGCTTTTCACCTTTGTGGGTCCCATTTGCTTGTTATTCTATACCTCTGTTATGCTAGCTGCTTTTACATGCCATTCCTAATAATCATGGAAAAAATGAGCCCGGCACCGTGCGGGCACACTACCAGCCTACCACTATCAGCAAGCCTTGAGCTCTCTCCTCAAGAGTTCTTTTCAAATTTCCACTACTGTACTTGTTTAGAGGTTCTAGCAGGGGAGCAAATTTACTGTTCTACCCTTGATCAAAGGAGGAATGAGCATGGAGTCCTCATAAAGGAAGAAGTCACCCATCTAGCCAATCTGATAGACAAATCAACTCTAGTTATCATGGGGTGACAGATTGCCCTTACATCTGCCATCCTCCATGCCATCTAAGAAACTGTACGTGTTGAGTGGCCAACTAAGAAACCCGTAGATTGTTCTGAATGACTGACACACACTCCATGAATGTTTCTTTCACCCAGTGGAGATCTTCTTCTGTAGTTAATAATCCAATGCTGGGACCAAAGTCTTCAGTATCCATGGTCATACTCTTCTGGGGATGCCTATGTAGACACCCCCTCAGACATCCATATTAGGCATGTCCATGTTTGTGAAATGGTGCCTGAGCTTGGATATTTCTGGGGGGTTTTCAGACATTCTGGTTTGACCGTCCCAGACTGCACTTGGACATCATGTGTAAAAATTCCACTTACTGTGGACAAATAAGCTAATGTTTCCATTGGAGACATTTATAGTAATTCTTGGCATATTCATGTTACCGTATGGAGACATAAGAACATAAGATAGGCCATACTGGGTCAGACCAAGGGTCCATCAAGTTAGTATCCAGTTTCCAACGGTAGCCATTCCAGGTCTCAAGTACCTGCCAGGTTCCCAAAGGTATACACATTCCATGCTGCTTGTCCCAGAGGTAAGCAGTATATTTCCCCAGTGCTCTTTAATAATGGTTTATGGACTTTTTCTCCAGGAACTCATCCAAGCCTGTTTTGAACCCAGCTACACTAATAGCTTTTACTACATCCTCCGGTAATGAATTCCAGAGTTTGAGTACACACTGAGTGAAAAAATACCTTCTCTGATTTGTCTTAAGTGTGCCACATTGTACTTTCATTGTATATCACCTAGTCGTTCTACTTTTTGAAGGAGTAAACAACTGATCTATGTTTACTCATTCCACTCCATTCACTATTTTATAGACCTCTATCATTTCTCCCTTCAGCCATCTCTTTTCCAAGTTGAAGAGACCTAAGCTTTTAAGTCTTTCGTCGTAGGGATATCCTCCCATCCCCTTTACCATTTTGGTCACTCTTTGTACCTTTTTCAATTCTGTTATATCTTTTTTAAGATATGGTGATCAGAACTGCACACAATATTCAAGATGCGGTCACACCATGAGGTGATACAGAGACATTATAATATCCTTGGTTTATTTTCTATTCTTTTCCTTACGATTCCGATTGGACGCACAGGGGCCTGGACGCACACATTAGAATGTGTCTCCACATCAACCGGCTCACTGTAATTGACCTGTTTATTCACACTTTCAAAAAATGTAAGAGATTAGTGATACAAGATTTTCCTTGCCTAAATCTATGCTGGCTTTTTGCCATTAAGCCATGACTGTCCATGTTTTCAGTAATTTTATTCTTTAAATTGGTTTCTTCCATTTTGCCTGGTATAGACATCAAGCTGTAGTTTCCTGGATCACCCCTGGAACCCTTTTTAAAAATTGGCATTACAATGGCCACTGTCCAATCCTCAGGTACTACAGATGATTTTAAGGATAGTTCACAGATTACTAAAAGTGGGTCTGCAATCTCATATTTCAGTTCTTTCAACACTCTCAGATATATGCCATCCAGTCCAGGTGATTTGCTGCTCTTTAGTTTATCAAATAGCTGTAATACATATCCTGATTTATTGAGATTTGTTTCAATTGCTCTGATACATCACCTTTGAATATAATTTCTGACGTGTAAATTTCTTACATTCTGTTTCCTGTTTTGATATTTGGCTCTTTTTTTTCCATTTTCTGACAGATTTTCTCTTAGTTATTGTATAACAGCCTCTTTGACCTTACCTTTAAGCCATGCTGGCTTCATTTGGCCTTCCCTCCACCTTTCGTAAAGCATGGAATACATCTGGTCTGGGCTTCCAAGACAGTATACTTAAATAATGCCCAGGCCTGATGTAGACTTGTAACATTTGTAATTGCTCCTTTTAGTTTTTCTTAACCATTTTCCTCATTTTATTATTGTATTCTGTTGGACTCAATGCCCTCTTTAACATATGGCTCCACCCCTCCACCTATGTGGCCACTCTATCATTGAGACATAGTTTGTAGCCTGGTTATCCTCCTTCCACGAGGTCTCTGAGATGCCAATTATATCTAACCTTTCATTCAATGCTATAAATTCTAACTCTCCCATCTTATTTTTTAGACTTCTATAATTTGCATACAGGCATTTCAAAGTTTGTTTTTCATTCATATTAACAGTCTGACTACTGGATGATAGGAAGACCTCTTCCTCTATGATGGCTCCATGCTCATTCCTCCCAATAGAAATATCATTCTTTGATCAAGGGTATAACAGTAGCTGTGCTACCCTGCTAGAACCTCCAAACAATTGCCAGGTTGTTTATTAGATTTGGCATTAATGTGGTGCATTATAAATTTTGGTTAACTTCTCATTTTGGGAAATAGCTTTCAGTGTGGTTACTCTTGAGATGAGGCTTTGGTGATGGACCTTGCAACCCTTATCTACCATCATTCTCAGTTTTTATGCTCTAGATTGTTTGCTTTTGGGTTTGTTTTTTTTGGTGGGGGGGGGGGGAAGGGTGTATGTGTAGGGTTGCAAAATTTGTTTGTGTGCCTGAAACTTCTCTGTATATATTCTGATGAGTGGAAAGTTGCTCTTAAAATCTAGTTGAAAATGTATCAAATGAGCTCAATTGGTTGTTCGGTGATTTCAACCTTGCATCCCTCCAACCTACACATGTTAACACCTTCCTCGATGCAATGTCTGAACTCACCTATGAACAGATTATAAATGCACCCATCCACCTCAGAGGAAACTTACTTGACCTCATTTTTGCCCCACATTCTGTGATGAGCCACAACCTCAACTTATCCATCACTTCCGTATCATGGTCTGACCACAGTTTAATCTCCTTCCAAATCCCGTCACAGCAAGATTAAAATCCAGCTAAACTCACAAACACAACCTCTCCAGTATTGACTCACCGCTTCAAATCCCTTGACAGGGAGGAGTTCATCAAGTGCGTTCTCCCAACTCTTGATCAACCAGCACAAAACCTTGAAGAGATGATCTCCAGATGGAATACTACCCTAAAAACAGCATCATAGCTACCCTCCTTAGAGAAATCTTCAACTTACAACAATTTTACAAGGAAAAGAAGAACAGCCCCATGGTACTCAGCCGATCTGCGGTCATCCCTCCTTCTACTAAGGAAGTACAAAAGAAAATGGCGACGATCATGTTCTATAGAGGACCACGCAGCATACATTGACCACCTAAAATGCCACCACGAGTCAATAGCTGACAAAATGAGAGCTTACCACTCTGATCTCCTTCTCCGCTCTCTAAATAAACCACGGGACCTTTTCAGTATAGAAAAATCATTAACCAAGGAACCATCCTCTCCACAGTCAGATCAAATTCAACCTCAGCTATATGCTGACTACCTCCAATCCAAAACCCTCACAATAAACACTTTAGCTAACCCACTCCTAGTCATACTCTCTTTCAACGTCCTCCACTGACAGAGTTCACACCCCCAGCAGATAAATACATTGCTGACCTTATTGCCTCCATCAATACCACCACAGCTCCAAACGACCCATGTCCGGCTTACTGGATCAGAGTGATGCACCTTGAACTTAGCCCAGCACTTGCCAGCATCATAAAACTCTCATTCTCAACAGGAATATTCCAGGCAGTTCTTAAACAAACCTCCATACGGCCACTTCTGAAAAACAACCGCCTGGACCCGACCAGAGTCGAGTCATATCGCCCGATTCCGAATATTCCCCTTCTAGCCAAAATAATTGAGAAGGTGGTCCAGAGACAGATACATCAGCACATAGATGTATCGGCCCCCCTTGATCCCTGCCAGCATGGATTTTGAGAATCCCATGGAGTAGAGACACTTCTCACCACACTAACCAACACTTCAAACAGAGGACAGGATAAAACTGAAAACGGTTTCGCACTCATCTTCCTTGATATTGCTGCAGTATTTGACTCAGTCAACCACATTCAACTCCTTACCCGACTCAAGGAGAAGGGAATCCAGGGCACGGCCTGGGAATGGTGTAAGTCCTATCTTGCTGACCGATGGTAACAAGTACGGATGGGGGCCTCAACATCTGATCCTTTCAAACAACACCAAGGCGTACCCCAAGGCTCCTCCTTGTCAGCATTACTTTTTAATGTTTACATGCAACCTATTTGTGAAATCATCCGCTCTTTCAACATCCACGGCCTGATATATGCAGATGATGTTTTGCTGCTTGCACCACTCAAAATCATGCATCCAGACCTGTCCCCATTAATCGACTGCTTTGATGCAATCACTGACTGGCTCCAAGCTCAGAACCTACGCATCAACTTCAAGAAGACTAAGGTCCTATTTATCACAAGGAACAAAAATTTCTCCCCCCCCCCCCGCCCCCACAACCTTAAAGGTTAGAGATGCAGAGCTTCCTTGCAAGTCTGCGATACGCTACTTGGGTATTATGCTTGACCAACAGCTCGATTTCAAGGAACACATTAAGAACACGACCAGGGCTATATACAATAAAATCAAAACTCTTAAGGCTCCTAAAACCCTTGCTAGCTCCTGATGACTTCAGGACAATATTCCAGGCACTGGTAACACCTCATTTCAGTTATGCGAACATCATTCTTCATGGACTCCCCAAGAGCACGCTTAACCCACTGCAACTTGCGATGAATGCGGCAGCCCGAATACTCTGTGGCCTATCCAGAAGGACCCACATCACCCCCATCCTTAAGGACCTCCACTGGCTACCTATAAACTGCAGGCTCACATACAAGGCACTGCTCCTAACCTTCAAAGCAATCAACTTGATTTCCCCCTCATCACTCACAGCTCTCATTAGATCCACCCCCAACAACAGGTCAAGAAGGGCTGTTGCCGCTAATACATTAATTATACCTAATGAATCTACAAGATGTACACAGACAACCATTAACAGAACCTTCGCCTTCTATGCACCAAGATGCTGGAATAACCTCCCTCCACACATCAGAGCTATAAAAGACCTAATTCAATTCAGGAAAGCTCTTAAACATCACTTGTTTACCTTACAGTTCACTCAGCCAAACACAACACAACCATGTCTCACATCCCAACTCACTCAGGCCGTACCCAACTCACCTACAACTGACTCAGGTTAGCCAAACATCTTATTCATTAACTTGTACCTAATCGGCTGTTAACCCACAATGTTGACTTTACTTTCTGTTAAGACTCAACCCTACTATTCTGTTTCTGCTTAATGTATAACCTGTAAATAGTTACCCTACCACAACTCGAGTGGTTGGTTATGTAAATAGTTCACTAGTTACAGCTCCAAGTTATATGATCCTGTTCTCTGTATGTGCAAAGCTGTTCCCTCGGTCTTTGCAGAATTTGTTATTTGTAAACCGCACTGATATTGAAGAGTGTGGTATAGAAAAACTGTTAAATAAATAAATAAAATAAATAAATAAAATTAAAAATGTATCAACATCAATCAGGCAGAACACTTCATCATCTTGACTGTTTATATATTGGAGAATAGGAGGTAGATAAGGACTGCAAGGCCATCTGTCAAGCTCCATCATCCCATGAGTAACCACAGTGACAAGTATTTCTAAAAATTATAACATGGTCACAGGATAAAAATTAAGAATCCAACAACATATTTGCAACAAATAGAGTCTTCGTAGGTAAGGATGTTTTAATTTATAGCATGCATGGGTTAAAGGGTCAGCAGACACCTATTTTATAAAAACAAATAGGCCTCAACTTGTCTTTATAAATTACTAGCATACATCTTGCAGTAAATGGGGCTAAAGTACAGGCATGGATATTACAAATGGAGCACGATTCCAGAACATGCACGTCTGGGCTGCAGACATATCTAGAGTGAAGAAGGGCCACTCTGAACCTGATTCCTCATCCGCGTGTGTAGGAATCAGGGCAGAGATGTCAACGGAGCTACACGTGCTACTCGCGATTCCACTGGACGTCTGGTGCGTGTGCATTTGTGGGACTCCTAGTTACCATAGTGCTGCAGGGGGAGGAGTTGCTCTTACCCTCTGGACACAGGAGGCCAGCCCATGCAGCAGCACACAGGGGCTAGGAAAGGAACAGGACTAATCTCACCCAATAAATACATTAGAACCCAGACAGACAGACATGGGAATAGAGAGAAGCGGGTAGGCAGTAGAAGCACCCATGCAGAGACTGAAACAGACATGCACAACGTGAGAGAGGTAGTCCAGAAATATCAAAGATTTGTCACGTGCAGGATGCATGCAGATCATTCACTTCACGTATGTAGTCAGTTTAACAGAGGGTGGCTACCCGCAAAATAATGTAAATATCCCTCCAAAAAATTAATTAGGCTATGCACCAACAATATTACTCTTTCTTAAGCTTTACTGATGTGTTTTTTCTCCTTGAGGTCTCAGACTTAAAGAAACGCTGGCTACAACGGACACAGTCCTTAGCCTTAGCGTAGAATTGCATCAACGACCTCTGAAGATTGATATCAGTGTATACAGTCATATAATTCACTTTATATCTTTCACTTTTCAAAGTCCTTAAAGTATTTTTAGTGCTCTTTTTTGTAATTATAATAAAAGGTTGTGCTTATCATAGCATTAGAAAATGCCCCAACGCCACCATCCAGGTCCGTGTGTGCGTTTCACAGATGTGGGTTTCTTCAGGGGGAGTGTAAATCTCAAGCACTCTATCAAATGTCTTCTCAAGGTTTGTGCCATCATGATTACCAGATCTATACCACATAGCACTATCAATAAAACAATTCCATGCAGGTGGCATGCAGGTGGCACAGCAACAGCATGGCAAATGCCTAGCAGATCAGCACCAAGAAAAATGCAACTAGGGCGAACAAGATGCATGCAGCACACCATGAAGGCCCAATGTGGACGCAGATACAGTATAGATGTGATGGTGGAGATAGTGCAGTCAGCAGCACAAGAAAGTTAGAACACACATGTAAGATATATGAAACATGAAGCCACAAAAATAGCTAAACCTGCATCCAGTGCACAATGGTGGCCAACAGAGCATGTACAATGCAAGGCATGACTAGGCAAGGCATGGAGAAATCATCCCACAATATCAGCAATCAACATGCATGGTGCAGCACATCAGCATGTATGCTCACTGCCATACACTGCCACCTTAACGTTACCATACACATAAGAGAGGGCCCCCGAGAAGCCCAATCTGACATAAAAACAAATATAATGCAAGTACAGGTAATTGTTATGTGAACAAGAAGTAATGGTCTAAACAAAAAGGCTAAGCAAAAAAGTTGTGCTGTCAACCGAAAATCAAAACATCATTATGGCAGGGACATCAAAGGCTGTGTCGGCTGTTGCTGCAAGTGTCTTCCAGAAAAGTCAAAAAATGCCGAGCATACATAGTTAAAATAGAGGAAATCCATCACATTACAATTCCCTGAAGTCTTTTCTTATGTTTTCCCATTCATCTATAGGTGCATTAATGATTAATCATCATACCTGTGAAATGTTGTAAATAGTTCTAAACTTTATACAATATAAAGTTTAGAACTATTTACAACATCTCAAACTTTATATTGTGAGATGTTGTAAATAGTTCTAAACGTTATATTGTATCTGTATATAGTTGCTTAATGTTCTATGTATTGGTATATAGTTGCATATTGTTTTATGTACTTTGGCATTGTTCAATGTAAACCGCCACTGATCTTGGGAATTGGCGGTATATAAAAGTTTTTCAAATAAATAAATAAATGTTGTTCACATGTTTTGTTTTGTTTTTCAGATTTCTGGCTGGAAAGATCGTCTAACTCCCTGAGGAAGCCAGACCGGCGAAACACCCGGTGTTGGGGTCCAGACATTTTTTGAAAACTAAGTGCCGCTGCGCATGAAAAGAGAGTCAGAAGCTGTAAAGATGTCTTACACATTGGAACATGGAACGTATGAAGCATGAACCAAGGGAAGTTGGAGGTGGTCAAGAATGAAATGGAACGTGTACAACTTGATCTGTTGGGTGTCAGCGAATTGAAATGGACTGGCATCGGGCACTTTGCATCAGATGATCACATGGTCTACTATGCTGGAAATGAAAGACAAAGAAGAAATGGTGTTGCATTTATAATAAAGAAGAAACTTGCAAGAACATTTATGAAATACAATGCAGTCAGTGAACGCTTAATCTCTATTCGTCTACGAGGATTGACTATCAACAACTATAATTCAAGTATATGCCCCAACAACAGCTGCAGAAGAGAATGAAATTGAAGAGTTCTATGAACAAGTACAAGCTGAAATTGACAGAACATGCAAACAGCATATTCTGATAGTCATGGGTGACTGCAACGCAAAGGTTGGCAACAAAGAAGAAGGCAAAGTAGTTGGAAAATATGGACTTGGCAACAGAAATGAAGCTGGAGAAAGACTGATAGAATTTTGCAAGACCAATGATCTATTCATCTCAAACACCTTCTTCCAGCAACACAAGCGGCGACTGTACACATGGACTTCACCCAATGGATTGTATAAAAATCAAATTGATTACATCTGTGGAAGTCAACGATGGAAAAGTTCTATAACATGAACAAAGACAAAACCTGGAGCTGACTGTGGTACAGATCATCAACTACTAGTATGCAAACTCAAGCTAAAGTTGAAAAAGAGCAAACCACTCATGAATGCAGCAAAATATGACCTTGAGAATATACCACTGGAATTTAAAGACTGCCTGCAAAATCGATTTGCTGCTTTAGATACAAATGACAGAGCTCCGGAAGAGTTATGGAATGACATCAAGAAGGTTGTGTTGGAAGAAAGCGAGGTTAAAAAACAAAAACGGCCAAAATGGATGACGGAAGAAACTCTGAAAATTGCCCAGAAACGCAGAGAAGCTAAAGCCAGAGGAGAAAGAAAGACAATCGCAGAACTAAACAGAGATTCCAAACGTGCAGCAAGACAGGACAAGGAAAAGTACTGCAATGACACTTGCAAGGAAATAGAAGCAGAAACTATTAGAGGAAGAACAAGATCAGCTTTCCTAAAGCTACGAGAGTTAAAGAAAAAGTTCCAGCCTCGAATTGGAATGTTACAAGATGCTCAAGGTTCCATGTTGAATGATGCTGAGAAGATCAAGAAAAGGTGGAAGGAATATACAGAGTTTTTATATGATAAAGATCAAGTGAACCAACAGCCGTTTCAACCTGTACCTTACGATCGGGAACCATTGGTGATGAAAGAAGAAGTTGAAGCAGCATTGAAAGCTTAATCAAAGAACAAAGCACCAGGCATTGATAGCATTCCTATAGAAGTATTGCAGCAATCTGATGCAGCTGTTACCATACTTACAAGGCTTTGCCAAGAAATATGGAAGACAACATCATGGCCAACTGACTGGAAAAGATCTGGGTTTATACCAATACTAAAGAAAGGTGATCCAACTGACTGTGGAAATTATCGCACAATCGCTCTGATCCCACATGCCAGCAAGATTCTACTGAAGATTATTCAAAAGAGACTACAACCATACCTGGAACAAGAACTACCTGAAGTGCAAGCAGGGTTCAGAAAAGGGCGAGGAACGGGAGACATCATTGCGGATGTGAGATGGATCCTTGAAAAGACTAAAGAATACCAAAAGGATATCTATTTGTGCTTTATCGACTATAGCAAGGCTTTTGTCTGTGTAAACCATGAGAAACTCTGGGTAACATTAAGAAGCATGGGTATACCAGAACACCTGATCGTTCTCTTGCATAATCTGTACATTGATCAAGAAGCAACAGTCCGAACGGATCAAGGAGAAACAGAATGGTTTAAAACAAGCAAAGGTGTAAGACAAGGCTGCATACTTTCCCCCTACCTGTTTAATTTATATGCAGAACAAATCATCAGAGAAGCAGGATTGTATGAAGACAACAGAGGTGTGAAGATTGGTGGAAGACTCATCAGCAACCTTCGCTATGCTGATGATACTACATTAGTGGCTGAAAGTGAAGATGATCTGAAACATTTGCTTCTCACAATCAAAGAACATAGTCTCAAAATGGGCCTGCACCTTAATGTAAAGACAAAGATCATGACAACTGGCATAACAACTGGCATAACAACTGGCATGACAACTGGCATGTTATCTTGCTTCACGCAAAAACCCTCTAACCTACACAGATAGCACACATGATGATCTCACGGCTTATGTCCCTCCACTTCCATGTATATATATACATATATAAAACTGTATACAGTTTACGCTGTTCTGTATAATCTCACATTGTTTAGACTGTTTATTCTATATATAATATGATGTTCCTTGTAATATGTTCTGTTTATAATACGACGTTCCTTGTAAAACAAACTTGCTTTGTTGTTTGTTGATTGTTGTTCACTGTAAACCGCAACTGAACTTTGGAAGATGCGGTATATAAATGTGTATAAATAAAATAATAAATAAAATAATCAACAGGTTCATTGTTGAAGGAGAAGAAATTGAAATCGTGAATAACTTTAACCTACTTGGATCAACTATCAATAAAGAAGCAACAAGCAGTCAAGAAATCAGATGACGCATTGCTCTTCGCAGAATGGCTATGAAAGACCTAGATAAGATTCTCAAGAGCAGAGATGTCTCTCTCAATACAAAGATTCGACTTGTTCAAGCCATGGTATTTTCAATAACATCATATGGATGTGAAAGCTGGACAGTGAAAAAGATAGACAGGAAGAAAATTGATGCCTTTGAATTATGGTGCTGGTGGCGAATACTATGTATACCATGGACTGCCCGAAGAACAAACCAGTCGGTACTAGAGGAGATAAAACCTAAGCTTTCTTTAGAAGCTCAGATGACAAGACTTCGACTTTCATACTTTGGACACATCATGCGCAGAGAGAGATCACTAGAGAAAGACATCATGCTTGGCAAGATAGAAGGTCAACGCAAAAGAGGAAGGCCAGCAATGAGATGGATTGATACAATAACAGCAGCTATGGGTACCAGTCTGTCAACTATGAGCCTCCTGATCGAAGACCGAACACAATTTAGGATAGCTATCCAGAGGGTCATCATGAGTCGACTCTGACTCGACGGCACTTAACAACAAGTGCCGCTGTTCTCTAGCTGCTGTTAGCACTTATCAACGATAGTGTCTAGTTTTACCAGCCTGTTGATTATTTTGAATATTTGAGAGGTTTTCTGACCATTGATGCCAAGAGTTAGCCTACGATTGTTCTGGCTGCCTTCCCCCTTTTTTGGAGTCTGATGAATTCTGACTTAGGGGGTATCTCAAACTTTAATCACAGCTGGTGTTATAGTAAATACCTGGCCTGCCTTGAATAGTCTAGCAAAGAATGAGGAGTTACATTTAACAAATTTTCTGTAACCAAGTATTAAAACATGGTTTACAATATCCTTGCAACATTCCCAACTTATAAACTACACTAGTGAGCACCATCATTTTAATTGTATCCAGTCTTCTCCACCATGATATCCTCAGAGGAGACCAGCATTGTAACAGTAAAGACCGAAGCAAAGAATTCATTCAGTCTCTCCACTATGGCCTTGTCTCCTCTTAGTGCTCCTTTTACACCTCTATCATCTAATGATTCAACTGACTCTTTCACAGCTTGTACTTGAAAAAGTTTTTATTATGGGGGTCATTCCAGAACACGAATAAGCTGGTTAGGTGTGAGGGATACCCGTCTTTCTCGTGAAAACGTCTATAACCATATTCCTAAATGACGTGGCCCTGCACGTACACGGCACTAGCATGGGGGCTCAGAACGTGAGTGGGAGGGGTCAAATAGGGCATGGCCAGACACAGAGATGTATAAAGCATATCCAGGAAAGGCCCATGTATGCCTGCAGTGTTACCCACGTACGTCCAAGTTAGACCTGCAAAAACGTGGAATAAGGGCGGGACTTAGAAAAGATTCTGCTCTGCTCTGCAATGCATCCCATGTAGAAGCATGGCTATGACAATAATATCTTGCACCGGTGTTTCTGCAGGTCCAGGAAAACAATGGATGCTGTTGTACGGCACAGAAAGCAGAGGAGAGTGAGGTTGTATGGTAAAGAAACATTAATCACCCCCCCACACACACATATTTTATTTATTTATTTATTTGTGTACTTTTCTATACCGCCCCTTCCAGAGATCAGGGGCAGTTTACAGGGAACAAAGAAAACATCAATGACAGAACATTTTGAGAACAAATTAACTATTTACAATGAACAGGCCAAACTTACAGTTCAATGAATACATAACTATTTACACCAAACAGGAATATATCAGTTTTATACAGGTTTACATATTACAGCATGTATATATAGCTTTGATTTGAAGTGAATTGTGTGAAAAAATGGTATGGCCTATTGGAGTGAGTAGGCTGGAGCAAGGGGAAAATGGTACATGTATTAGATAGGGTCAACTTGTGTTTGATGATCAGCATGCTCTTGTGATATCTGATCAGTGGTGTGCTGGATGTTGTTGAAGTGCTGGATGAAAAGGTATGTTTTAAGCTCTTTTCTGAAGGTTAGGCGATCTTTAATCTCTCTTAGGTTGGATGGTAGATTGTTCCATTGACTGGGTGCATAGTATGAAAAAGCAGAATTGCTTGTTATCTGCTTCGTTTTCCATATAGAGTCAGGGATTAGAAGCATGTTAAGATTCACTCTTCTTCTCTTTATGTTTTCGGGGGGGGGGTCTGGATTAAGGCTGAGAGATAAGATGGGGCTATTTTGTTAATGAGCTTGAAAGTGGTCACTATGGATATTATATTTTTATGGAGTGGAGGAGTGGCCTAGTGGTTGGAGCAAGGTACTTCAGGCCGGAAGGTCAGGGGTTCAAATCCCACTAGAGAACAGCAACCTTGGGCCGGAAGAACTGGGGTTTCTAGTCCCACAGGTGCTCCTTGTGGTCTTGGGCAAGCCACTTAACCCTCCATAGCCCAGGTTCCCTGTAAAATAGTTATCTCCACGTTATAATGCCCTGTTCAATGTAATTTCAGTTTGTTCAATGTAAACCACACTGATGCAGAATAGCACAGTATATAAGAGAATGTAAATAAATAAATAAATATTGAATCCTACTGGCAACAGGGAGCCAGTGGAGAGAGTATAGAATGGGAGAGATGTGGTCAGATAGTTTGGCTTTGAAAATAATCTGGGCAGTGACATTTTGGGCCATTTGTAGTATGTGTAGATTTTTCTTGGTTGTGCCTTGTAGTATACTGTTGCAGTAGTCTAGGTATGGTGTAATAAGCGCTTTGACAACGGTTCTGAAATCGTCTGTCAATGAGGGGTCTGAGCTGCTGAATGGTCCTAAGTTTAAAGAATATAGTTTTAGCAGTATGTTTTATATGGGAAGTTAGGCTGAGTGTCCTGTCAAGGGTAACTCCTAGATAATTTACCTCAGATTTTACTGGGAGGGTGATGTTCCTCAGCTTAACAACTGAAGGGGGGATGAAGTTAGAGTTTCTGGATGCAAAAAGCACTTCAGTCTTTTTGAAATTAATGTCCATGGAGAGGCGGAGCTAGCAGGGGCTAAGATGGCTGCTTGATCCTCGAGCTCCTCAACCCAGATCGAAATCCTGTCCCCCAGCAGTGAAAAAAATAAGAGTTTTTGAACCCTCGTCGTGCTGAAGGAGAAGAGTGTAATGGCGGGCAGCAAACCCACAAGACTGGATTACAATGTGGTGGCAGCGGCGGGAGCTAAAAGAGCAAAGGCCGATCCTCCCTCCCCGCAAAAGATGGTGCACGTGGGGGAAGAAACAGCAAGCCTAAGGGAGGTGTTGCCTGAAATTCGCGCTGTAAAAGACATGGTAGCAACGAATGGAGAAACCCTATGTGGGGTTCAGGCGAACATTGCGGAGTTAAAGGAGATGCGAGAGCAGATAAATTCCATGTCGGAGCAGCTACAGAGGTTGGATTGCATGGTTGGGGCGCATGAGGAGCATTTCAAGCAAGTTGGATTGAATGCCAAAAGAATATCCACTTTGGAACGCAGCCTGGAATATTTAAATAACAGAGCGCGCAGGAACAATGTGCGCATTATTGGCATCCCGGAGGGAGCTGAGGGGACAGACGTGAAGGCTTTTCTTGGCGCGATGATCCCGAAGGTTCTCAGAATAGGGTTTGAGAATCCATTGGAGATAGAGAGAGCTCATCGAATTCCGACGCACCCAGGGCCCAATGTTAAGAGGCCGAGACCAATGATTATGTGCGTGCTAAGGCATTCTCATGCAATTCAAATCCTATCCGCAGCAAGAGCACTTTCAAATATAACAATCGAAGGGCAGAATATAGCGTTCTACCCGGACTTCCACAAGGCGACAGTGGATCGCAGGAAACAGCTGCTGTCCTTCAGGCCCCAACTGCAGGCCTTGCAGGCAAGATATGATCTTCTGGCACCAACGAGGTTAAGAGTGACTCTGCATAACCAAACGAGGATGTTTGAGGACCCGGCAGCGCTGCGTGCCTTTTTGGATGATCAGGAGGCTTCGGTGATGCGTTGAGAAGCCGTGGATGACTGCTGGCTGGTGTTACTTGAAGAGCAGGACTGATAGTGTAATTCAAATTTATTGCATTAGAGATGGAGTGCTGTCTGTGTATTGTGGGTTGAAGATGGATGCAAGGGCTACAGTGGGAGGGAGAGGTGAAAGGCTGGAATGCAACATAAATATATTGTAAAAGAACTAGAGAATATGATGTGTATGTGGGTTGAGGAGGGTTGCAAGGGTCAAAGTAGGAGGTGTAAGGCTGGAATGAAAGAGTGGGGGTGTGTTCATGGATCTTATAAAAGGGGTTTAATTTGTAGTAGGGGGAGAAACAATCAACTAAGTTTGCATATTACTGTCAAGAGGGGTTGGGGGTGAGGTTCGGGGGGGACATCTGGCATGCTGGCTCACCCGTTGGGTTTCCGCGAGTGGAAAGTGGCTAAGTCTCCTCATGGGTTCGTGAGTATGTTTATTGCTGGTTTGTTTTTTTTTATATGGGATAAGAGAAGAGAAAAGGTTGATGCTGGTCAAGTGGACAATATACTGCCTGGTTGTCATGTTTGGTTAGGTGATTGCTGCATCCTATCCCATGGCGAAGCTTAATGTGTTAACCCTGAACGTGATGGGCATAAATAACCCCATCAAAAGGAAAAAAATATTGTTGTATTGTAAAAAGATGCATGCCGATCTGGTGCTGCTGCAGGAAACGCGCCTATCAGACACTGAAACTAAGAAGCTAGGCCTAGGAAATTATATAGTTGTAGCATACTCAGAAGCTTGTCAAGGGAAAAATGGGGTGGTAATCCTGGCCAGAAGAGGGCTAGCCCTGGGCATTGAAATAAAGCATTCGGACCTAGAAGGTAGATGGGCAGCGGGGCTGGTGCAAGTGCACGGGAAAAAATTGGCTGTCATCAATGTCTATGCCCCCAATGTCGATGATGTATCCTTTTTCCAGAGGCTGGCTTTTGAGATACAGGAGCTCTCCGGTCATGAATTAATAGTGGGGGGTGACTTTAATTTGGTATTGGACCCACTGCTGGATTGTGCACCCTTTCGTCGGCATAGATACCAGTGGGCTTCTTTGGTTCTCCTTGAGGTTATGAAAGAGGCAGGCCTGGTTGATATTTGGAGGCTGAAGCACCCTAAAGAGAGAGAGTATTCCTTTTTCTCTCTACCCCACCAGTCCCATTCTCGGATTGATTTTTATTTGATATCTCAGACGTTATCAATAGCAGTGGAAAGGGTTGACATAACTGCCTCACACATCTCAGATCATGCGGCGGTATTGCTTATCCTTAGTGTTGAGGCAGAGCAACCGTCAACGCCAGGTTTTGTCTTTAGAAGAACCTTGTTAGAGGACAAAGAATTCCGAGAGTATATGAGGCAGGGAATCCAGGAATATTTTGGGGCAAATTTTTCAAAGGACACCAAGGGGTGGGCGTGGTGGGAGGGGTTTAAAGCCTTTTGCAGGGCTAAAATAACAAGTTATAGTATCAAGTTAAACAGAGAGAAGAAAACAAGGTTAGATGCACTAGACCTGCAAATTAAGGCGGGGGAAAGATTGTTGGTTCGTAGAGCAGAGGCAGAAATCTTGCTTAGACTTCAACGCCTTCGATATCAGTATAATCAAATATTAAGTGAAGAGGCGTTGCAAATTTTGTCCCATCAGAAGGCAGGCTGTTATTTAGAAAGCAACAAGGCAGGCAGATTAATAGCAAATATCTTGAAGCCTTGAGCGGGGAAAACCAATGTGCAGGTTATCATTAGAGGGGATCAGGAAGTGGTTGTAGGGAACGTGGACATTGTAGAAGAATTTCGTAGGTTTTATGAGCTGTTATATACTTCTGAGCGGCAAACCAGTATGGAAGCCTTTGCGGCACTATTGGAGCAAGTGGATCATCCCTATGTGTCAGGGCAGCAGAAGGATAATTTAGACAGGGATATTTCAACTAAGGAGATTTTGGATGTATTGAAATCAGCACCCAAAGGGAAAGCCGCTGGTCCAGACGGGATCCCTATGGAGTTTTACCAGGCTTTTATGCTAGATTTAGCCCCATATTTGTTAGAGTTTTTTGCATGCTTGGAAGCTCAAATGCCAGATACAGGCTCCTTTAGCGAGGCAGTGATAGTTGTTTTAAGTAAACCAGGGAGAGATGCAACAAAGGTAGGGAACTATAGACCTATATCGCTGCTAAATGCTGACTACAAGATTTTCTCTACTATTCTGGCTCGCAGAATGGCGAAGGTTGTGCCTGAGTTGATCCACGTGGACCAGTGTGGGTTCGTCACTGGACGAGCAACCTCAGATAATGCGCGCTTGCTGCTCAACTTATTTTCGGTGTTGGAGTCTAGGGAGGAACCTGTGGTGGGCCTGTCGCTCGACGCAGAAAAGGCTTTTGATCGGCTGGAGTGGAGTTTTTTGGCATTAACGCTACAGTGGTTCGGATTCGGAGAGAAATTCCTCCGGTATATTCAGATATTTTATTCCAACCCCACTGCGCAAATTTTGGTCAATGGGGTGACCTCATCTCCCCTTTCCTTACATCGGGGGTCGAGGCAGGGGTGCTCGCTCTCTCCCCTGCTTTTTAACATAGCATTGGAGCCACTGCTCTTGTTGATTCGGCAGGCACAGGAAATCAGGGGGATTCAGATAAGAGACTTGGAAGTCAAAGTGTCTGCTTTTGTGGATGATCTCCTCCTCTTCGCTCAGCCTCAGTCAATAGGGGGAATATTAGACCTAATAGATAGATATTCTAGTTTGTCAGGGTATAAAATCAATTGGTCGAATTCGGGGGCTTTTCCCATGAATAGGAGAACATGTAAAGCGTCAATAGAGCCTCATTCTTTTGTCTGGACGCCAAATGATGTCAAGTATCTGGGGGTGAGGTTTAGTAATGAGTTGGAGGAGACTGTCCATCTTAATATTAAGGTTAGAGAAGATCTGGTTAAAACATTTATGGAGAGTTGGTCGCCCCTGCACCTGTCTTGGTGGGGCAGGTTATAGTCAATTAAGATGGTGTTGGTGCCAAAGGTAAATTACCTGCTTGAAATGCTTCCGGTGCAATTCCCGGTGAAATTTTACCAATCAATTGAGCGCCAGTTAATAAGGTTCTTGTGGCAGAATAAGATGCCTAGGATAGCTAGTAGGAAATTGAAAGCAAAAAAATGTAGAGGAGGGGTCCAGTTCCCAGATTTCCAAAAGTATCACCATGCTTTCCGAATCAAGCAAGGAGCATTGTGGGTAGTCCCGGACTGCAAGGGGGAAAAGCCGGTTTGGCTGGCAGTAGAGGAACGTTTAGTTGCCCCCATTCCAGTAGAAAGGCTGCTCGGTATGAAGTTTTCGGAATCCCACCAGGCCAGTAAGATAGTGCGTGATATGCAGGAGTCCTTTTACGAGTTAGGTCGGGTGGATATGGAGACGGGTTCGTAGCCGGGTATGTTGCCTATTTGGCACAATCCGCGATTTAAAATTGGACATAAAGTTGTAAATTGGAAGGATTGGCAGGAGAAAGGCATCTGGTCAATTGGGCAACTGACGAGGTCTCAGAGATGGAAGAGCTTTGCTGAGTTGCAGCATGAATATGCGTTACCCGCAAATCAACATTATCGATGGATGCAGTTAAAGCATTGCTTGACCTGGGCTGGGATAGAGGTGGGGAAAATAGAGTCTGAATGGAAGCTTCAAGCTTTGGCGGAGCAACATGCGGGAATGAGGGGTGCATCTTCCAGCATATATGCGGTGTTGAGGGATGGGAACTTCCCAGGGCTAGAGGACCTTGAAAAAGCTTGGGAGTATGACTTGGAGACTTCTGTATCTCAAAAGGCATGGGAGGAAATATGAGGATCTGTAAATAGGGTAGCAAAAGGGGCCTCGTTATTGCAGACTCTCTTCTTTTTAATGCATAGAGCTTTTATAACATCTGCAAGGCTCAGCAAATGGGACAAAAGTCAAGGCAACAAGTGTTGGTCCTGTGGTCTCTCCCCAGGGAGCCTGAAACACATGATGTATGATTGTCCTCATGTTCAGTTGTACTGGCAGGCAGTATGGGACAGGATGCAGACAGTCCTTGACTTCCAGGCAGGGATGTCCTGGAAGGCAATAATATTGCGATCCCAGGACGATAGTATCAGGATTACCAAGGATAAGGTTTTTCTGTATGATTTTATGCTGGCCATGGCTCTCAAACTGATATTGAATTGCTGGAAAGACTCCTCAAAACTGTGTGTGAATCAGTGGTGGAACTTAGTATGTTTATATGTGGGGTATGAGAAAGAACAAGAAAGGAGAAATAGGCAAAAATTGCCTGAAGAGCTACGAATTAAGTTAGGTGGGAGCGTCGGTGGCAGCAAGGGGAAGGATAAAAAATGGAAGAGTCTAGATGAGTTTGCTGCACGGGCAAAGGTATGCCCGTGAGATAGGTTGACAATTGGCCAGGCAGACACTGTGTATTAGATGTGGTACTGTGTATTAGATGTGGTTATGTCGAACCCCTGAGGAGACGGGAGAGGGAGGGAAAGGGAGGGAGAGGGATGGGGAAGGGGGTAGTTGGGGCTGTTGCTGATGAGGGGAAGGGAAGGGAGGAGGAGGGGAGGGGGAAGCTTTCGCTGTTGTTATATGTCATTATGTTGGAGTGTGGTTTGTTGGCGTTGAAAATATTAAATAAACTTTAAAAAAAAAAAAAAAGAAATTAATGTCTATGTTCATTGAACAGAGCCATAGTTCAGCTTCGGAGAGACAGGTTGCTATATTATCATGATTGGGGTTAACTATGTCAAATGGGGAGAACAACATGATGACGTCCGCATAGATGTAGTAGTTTATATTATGGCATTTAAATATGAAGCAGATAGGTTGGAGATATAGATTAAAGAGTAAAGTGGAGAGAGCGGAGCCTTGAGGAATTCCCTGTTTTTGTGGGAATGGTAGTGAAGAGGCTTGGTCTATTTGTACTGTGGTAAGGAAGCTCATCCTGAGTTAGGAGAAAGTAAAAAAAACAAAGAATTCACCCTAATAAAAGGACCTATTTTACAAGGTCAGAGAAATGAAACCACAACCACACCTAGAAACCAGAAAATCCCCAGCTGGAATAGGTTTCAGAGTTCCCCTATTGGAGTAATGGAGAGTGAATACAGACCCAAGGTAAAAGACCCTTACGTCAGTAAGCTCCCTGATTACCCAGGTGCCAGAGGGCAAGTTGATCTCCGTCACCTGAGAAGAGAAGAGGTGGGGCTGGAACTCTGTAGATTTAAGCCTAGGTTAGAATATACAGGGGTTAGCAAGGAGAGCAAGGAGCAATGGGAACAGGAACAGCAGGAGAGGAGAGTGCTGGAAAGAACCGGAGAGAGGTACAGAGCACGAGAGAGGAGAAGCTGCTACAAGCCAAGGCACAGGTACAAGCCTGAGAAGCCTGTCCCATACTGAGCAGTGCAGAGTTGCAGGAGACATTCTCAGCTCTAATGAGAGGCTGTCAGCTAACCCCAGTGAGCTAGAATGAGAGATAGAACCAATGAAACTAGGAGAGCCTGATGCAGTTTTGAATGAGGAAGATATATTCATGAATTGTTCTTTGTGCCAAGCCTTAGCTACAAAGGGGTTGAAGGAAAGCCAACCTTAAGATAAAACTCTCCAGAGCAAGGTAACCTTGAAAAGCAAGGAAGATATTTTGTGAATTCCCTGTGTTAAAGATGGGAAACTTAAGAAGTGAGAACAAGCTGAAGCTGTATAATTTATTTTAATTTCTTTAGACAGTTTTCATATACTGCCTTATCCTTCAATCAAAGCAGTCACAACACAATTGGGGGATACATTTAACACACGGGGATATGAGACACATACACTAATACTTACAGGGAACATGGGCTATGGAGGGTTAAGTGGCTTGCCCAAGACCACAAGGAGCATCTGTGGGACTAGAAACCCCAGTCCTTCCAGCCCAAGGTTGCTGTCCTCTTGTGGGTTTTTAACCCCCCCCCCCCCCCCGGACCTTCTGGCCTGAGGTAACTTGCCCCAACCACTAGGCCACTTCTTCTACTCAATTATCCTGCCACACAGAGTGATATGGTGAGGTTTCCATTCCAGTGGGCATTACAAGGAATAAAGTACTGGGAATGCAATTTTGTACATCCCCTGAAGAAACTATTAAATGCAAAAGTTTAAAAATACTATCTTGGAAGCCCAGACCAGCAGTATTCCATGGTTTAAGAAAAGTAGAAGGAAGTCCAAAAAATTGCCAGCATGATTTAAAGGTGAGGTCAGAGATGCTGTTATAGCCAAAAAAACATCTTTCAGGAAATGGAAAAAGAAGGCAAATGACAAAAACTGGAAACAACATAAGCACTGGCAAATTAGATGCAAGGCATTGATAAGGCAGGCAAAGAGAGAATTTGAAAAAAAAGCTTGCCATGGAAGCAAAAAAGCATGGAGGCCAATCCCAGAACATGCATGTCTGGGCCACGGGCATGTCCAAAGCAAAAACGTACCTGATATAAAATTGATGCCGCAGCTGCGGGAATAGATTCAGCCGCAGGTCCAGAATCGGGGACATAGATGTCTTTGGTGTGGCACAAACAAAGCACCATGGTCTACAAGAGTAGGGTATATGCAGCCAATGGCTGGGTACATCCTCGTGCACACCGTATACAGAAAAGATGGACATATATGAACCTGCCCAGCTCTGCAACATACCCACAAATGGCCATGCCTCCCCTGAAAAACGTACATCCCCTAAGCTGCTGGGTTCACTGACAGTGTCGTGCAGATGCAAACTACACATAAAAGTTGATGATACAGAAATGTGGAGGCAAAGTAGACAATATCTACTAGTCTGTTGCATGCCCAGAACACTACAAAGTAAGATCATTGTACTCAAAGATAGTATAAAAGCAGGACGACAGTGATATGTTTGTCATGAGATGCATTGCATCACAACATACAAGACAATAAGAGACCTCCCTAGCTATGCATGTTTTGGACATCACTGGACACTGTCTGTGCAATGCTAAGTAAGGACCAGAACAAGGCAGAACAGGTGTCCCATAGCTAAATGACAAAACATCATGGAATTTATTACAGAACCAGCCAGTTCTGGAAGGTTTTTCTGTGCATTCCACTCAATGCAGGCACCGTCTTGGGTGGAGCATAGTTCAGTCGCCCCCTCAGACATTTGTCGGGTAACAATGTGAGTATTACTTTCCACTTTTGTTAAGCATTAGCACGTGGATGTCCATGCTTGGGTGGACACAGCCTTTAGTTAGAAAATTTTGAAAGCTGCTGTGCTGTCCTTTTTACCACACAGTGGAGGCGTAGCTATATTTCACTGTACTTGGCCCTGTGGGCCCATATGCTCTTGATAAGTCTTCTGCTGAAGATGATTCTGTACATAGTTATGGTTCCTTGTTCTGTTGAACCTTCTTACCCTCACTGAGGTTGTGTGCTTGGGTACAATTACTGGGGTGTGTCCTGGGTGCATCGACTAGTGTGGCGAGATGGGTCATGGGAAGGCTCTGTAATGTTTTCTGTCTCCACCTCTGCTGCTGGTGGGATACAACCCACTTGTCTGGTCAGGTCTAAGAGGACTCAAAAGAAGGACATTATCTGGTAAGTGAAATGTCACCTTTATTAAGTTCATGTGGTGGTAATCAATAGATAGATAAGCCCTGCATAAAACTCAGCTTTTTGACATACCTACTGTTGCCACCTTGTTGGGCAGAGTAGATGGACCATGCTGGTCTTTATCTGCCATCATATACTATGTTACTATGTCATATATAAGGGATCCTTTGAATGAGAGCATTCAAAAGTGCTAACATCATGAGACATGCCCAAAGGCACCATCATCGCTCTCTAGAAATGTACACAACTGTAGAGATCAATGGTGGTGCACATGTGCATGTATTAGTGCTGTTTGCACTGTTGCATGCTCACATTCTGAGGGTCCCTTATTAGTGACAGGGATATGTTGTAAAAATTAGCTATGGAGAACCATTTCTGATTTGTTCTGCCTGATCACACTGGCAGATGGTGATGTCACAGTCATATCTATGGTCTAGGTCCTGGCCGGCGAGTCATGCACCACCCCCACAAGACTGGTAGATAAGCACACCAGATCCTCCCGTGCAACACGCAAACTCCCTCCCCCCCCACACACACACACAGATACACTCTCATATGTGTAATTTCAGAAAACCATACCTCTGCAAGAATCCTGCCCTGCACCTATCACCAACAGCTGGTAAAACATTATAGCATGGAGTCTCAGAACTCCATCAACAGTCACATTCTTTAGGACATAGGAATTGTTAAGGAACCCTGGTTCTGCTCCCTTAGCACAGGCAGCTAATGTCAGCATTGCCAGAATAAACACTAGTGTACCTCTTCATACCTCTTCATTTCAAAACTCAATACTACTATCTCACTCCTTGATCCATGTCCGGTAGCATGGATTGAGGCGGCAAAATCAGAACTAGCCCCTTACATCTTAAATATAGTGAATCAATCACTACTTCAGGGCTTCATGCCAAATGACCTCAAACGTACAGCAATCCACCCTTTACTAAAAAATAAAACTCTTAACAACAGCGACCCCTCCTTGTATCGCCCCATCGCTAGTATACCCTTCCTCGCTAAAATTATTGAGAAGGTCGTCCAAATCCAACTGCAGGAATATATCGACACAACCTCTCCTTTAGATGAGCACCAATACAGTTTCTGCCCATTTCATGGGGTAGAAACTTTACTTCCAGCTCTCTTTGACTCGCTCATCAAAGGCATGGATAACGTTAAGCAAACCTTTATTCTTATATTTCTCGATATCTCCTCAACTTTTGACAGTGTAAACCATGTCACCCTCATCGCTAGACTAACTCAATTAGGCATAAAGGAAAAAACGCTCGATTGGTTCATATCCTACATGGCTAACCGAATCCAATATGTACTGTCACGCCCTTGCTCCTTGCATTCAGCATGGAGGGTCGTGGTTATAATAGAAACTTCCCTTTTCAGCCTTCTCTGACTGGTAACCGGGTAAGGAGGACCCGTTGCCCCTCCCCCTCCCCTCCACACACACCCTTTGATAAAAGACCCTCACACAATTTTGGGCTTAAAACTGGTCGCAGCTTTATTAACCATTAACAATAACCCAATAACAATTCAACACCATAACATTCCCCCCCCCTTTTTCGAAGCGCGACCCCTCACCCGCCATGTGAGTAGCAAGATGACGTCGCTTCCGCTTCTACTGAGTCTGGACCCCGGCTAAACAGCCTAGCCCTCCCTCGTCCGGCTTCGCCATACTACTAGCAAAAACCTGAGGGGTTATCTGGGCGGGGGTCCCCCACCCCCGCCCACAAGCTTGCCTCCGGCTCCGGAACCCGGAAACCTCCGGAATCCCGCCACCCCCCCCCCAGCTGCAACAACCCAGAACCGAGACCCCCAGTCCCCCCCCCCCACTCCCACGCTAGGGTGGGCGGGCGGGAACCCGACGCGCCTGGCTCCGACCTGGAAAAGGCCGGAGCCACAGCGCGTCCCCGCACTCGCTCGGGCTGGTCCCGCCCCCCCTTACGCCCCATTGGCTCCCCCTGCCTCCCGGCAGCCCACAGGAGCCAATGGGGCGTCCAGCACCGCACCGGCTCACCCCCCCTGCCCCCGCCGACGTCACGGCCACCCGGGAGGGGGGGATCGCGTCCTCGCTGCCCCCCCGGTTACCAAGGGGCCGCGTGCACTAGCTCCGCGGTCCTGAACTTCCCCCGCAGTGCTTCTTGAGAAATGTAGTTTAACTGCTACACATATGGCTTCAGGTAGAAAAAAAACCTTGTAGTTTGGCTCTTTTTGTAAGGCAATGACAGAAATTTATTAAACTCAAATGCAAGGTTCTTAAATTACCTCTTTCAGGATTATTTATCCAGGTTTCTTTCAAAAACACAACAGGACATAAGCAAAAGGTCAAAACAAAATATCAGCTTACAGTATTCTTCAGCTCAAAAGCAAAACCCCTTTAACAGCAAGGCTTCCAGCTTTCTCTAGCCTTGCTGGTTAAAGCATAAATACAAACAGCTTTCTTCAACGGCAGTTTTCTTTCTTTTCAGTTCCAAACATTTTCAGGCTGTACTCCTCTTTATAAGCAAAGCAAAACTTCCAACAGGAATAAACTTCCAATAAGCAAACCAAGCTCTACTCAGGTTTTCTTAGGAACATTCAAAAGCAAAACAAAAGCTTTTTTTCCTCTCACCGTTAGCTTGGCTTCTTGCCGTCTCACTGCACGGGATAGCAGGTGTTCATAGGCCTATGGGGGATAGGGGGGCCATAATTGAGGGTCCAAGGAACTGGGGGAGGGGTCTTTGTAATTGGAATGTTTCTTTGGGGGAGTTG
This sequence comes from Ichthyophis bannanicus, assembly GCA_033557465.1. Lineage (NCBI taxonomy): Eukaryota > Metazoa > Chordata > Amphibia > Gymnophiona > Ichthyophiidae > Ichthyophis > Ichthyophis bannanicus. The sequence continues at coordinate 418,815,006 of CM066033.1, forward strand.
GGGATCTGTTGGGGAGGAATTTTCAGCAGGGACCACACTTCTTTCCTTAATGGGCCAGCCCTTTTAAGATGGCACGTAGAAACATTGGGATGCATGTTAACTGTTGTTTTTTTCCCCTGGAATAACACAGTTTGTGAAGTTGGACACAAGCTGTATTATTCAATTTACAAGATAATGTGATCTTTGACATCTCATTTTTATGGAAGGTGTTCTGGGATAAAATAATGTGGATTACAGTAAAATAATGCACAATTTTGCCATTTAATGCACATTGAAAAAAAAACCATGCCTTATTCCCTTAATGCATGTTAGTAACTACCCCTCTAAATCTAAAATCCAAAATCCTAAACCATCACCTCATAAAATACATGTGCTATTATATATGTATACTTGTGTCAAGTTTCATAAACAGATCTAAAAAAAGGTATGCAGTTCCTCAAAGATACCGAGAAGTGTACTAGTCAAATATAAAACTGACCTTTATTTCTAAATATACTGACTTTAAAACTATTATTTGATGGAGAGTATTAAAGAGTTTGATGCTGGATGGACATGTGAGAGAGAGCTTTTCTGAAGGACATACCAAACATCTGTAAACCCTGTAAATACAATTGATCTCTCCTCCGTCCATTGATCTTAGGAAATAAATGTCATGGCCAGTGGTAAATTGGCACTGGAGTCAAAAGGTCCAAGCAAAAGCTTCCATCGCCAAAGAAAATGACTGCTAGCAAGACTACTCTGATGGGATCCTTCCTTACTACAATCATCAAGAAGTTACAATTTCTAATGCAACTAAAGAAATTCAAATGGAGGCAGTGTACCTTACAGTACAATTCTGTTTATTTCAAAATGGAGATAAGCTCGAGAAAAGGATTTTCTTGCTAGAAGATACTGTGACACTTGTGCAAAGTCAAAACCATTGCTTGAACTGAAAATGGAACTTAAAGTTGAAAATAATGGAAGTCAGAGAAATAGTTTGATAATGTGATGGACTGTAGAGGGAACTGAAGGTGATAATTCAGTGAAGTTTACAGAGATATTCTTGCAAGAGCTACTGGAAATTCAGTTTATGAGAGAGTGAAACAGAAAGAATATGTAGATTGCCCTCGTATACCAATAGTAAACAATAGTAATGCACATCACCAGCATTCATCCATATGTGCAGACACCTTGATTTATTTTTTCAATTTCAAGAAATTGAGGCTATGAACACCTGTGGGAAGAAAAGCACAATTTGATTTGCATGAGCCTAAACAAAATGACAATAAAGGAAGACATTTCTGCCTATGGAAGAAATATGACAGCAAAGGTATAGCTGTTCCATGTAGGTAGGGATAAAAGTCATTGTGAATAATAAACCTAAAATATTTGATGATCCTGAATAGCTAAAAGGTTATATTGATTCTTTTGCAGAAAAAAGAAATAGAGATTCATATGTGCAGGAGCCATACAGGGACCATCTTTATGTACTTTTTTTCTGGTTAAGAAACTACATGTTGAGTTTTTAATTTGCACCTATAGATTGTTGATGAAAACTGAAGTAACTGCAGACAATCTGTGAGTACCTGTGAAACTTAAGAAGAATTATTGAGAGTCAGTTCATGTGAAGCTTGCAGAGTTTGTGAGTTTCAGATTTGTAGTGTAATTGTGTGTGAATATTTCCTGTAAAGACAAATTGCAGTCATGTAGAGCCTCTACACACTTTGAAAATGTCCCATTGATTTCCTTTGTAATGTAATGGGAAGTGTGAGGATCCGTCGTAGTAAAACAAATCTATTTGAAAGGCCCCCTCTATCACCCACCTGAATCACCCAGGAGATTGTTAAGAGATTACCTAAAAAGCTCTGTGATTCTCAGTCTTGAAGGACTACCAAAAGGGATGGCTGCTGCAGGAAAGAAATCTGAACTTATAAGTATTTAGTCTTGAATGACTAGAAAAGGGGACTGCTACTTCTGGAGAGAGATCTGCAATTGTGAGTATATACTTCTGGGAATTTTTCTGAAGGGACTTTTTTGGATTAAAGCTGATTATTTATTTACATTCTCTTATATACCGTACTATTCTGCATCAGTGTGGTTTATATTGAACAAACTGAAATTACATTGAACAGGGCATTATAACTTGGAGATAACTATTTTACAGGGAACATGGGCTATGGAGGGTTAAGTGGCTTGCCCAAGACCACAAGGAGCACCTGTGGGACTAGAAACTTCAGTCCTTCCGGCCCAAGGTTGCTGTCCTCTAGTGGGATTTGAACCCCCGACCTTCCGGCCTGAAGTACTGTGCCCCAACCACTAGGCCACTCCTCCACTTAATCTGTGAACCCAGTGTATTTGTTAAATCAATCAGGGCCTAGTAGCAGCAGTTTAAGTTTAAATTTAAAACACAGAAGAGAGCTTTCCGGTTAGATTTCATACCCAGCAGAGAGCTTGTAGTTTAAATTTAATACTCACTCAGGGCCTAGTATCAGCAAAGTACATTTAGTTTAAATTTAAAACACAGAAGAGAACTTTCTGGTTACATTTCATACCCAGCAGAGAACTTGTAGTTTACATTTAATACACACTCAGGGCCTAGCATCAGCAAAGTACTTTTAGTTTAAATGTAAAACACAGAAGAGAGCTTTCTGGTTAAATTTAGAACCCAGCAGAGAGCTTCTAGTTTAAATTTCATAATAAGTCAGAGCCTAGCAGCAGCAGCAAAGAGCTTTAATTTAAATAAAATCAGAATATAACTTAGCATAAAAGGCAAAACAGAGTCAGTATTCTTTGAGCAACAAATAAAGTCTTCTAGAGACCTTTACAAGGAGGCCTTCTACCTAGGGGGCAAGAGACCTGTGAAACATTTTCAATAGGTGTTAACGTTAGGTCAAAAGGCCATTTTGAAAGACTCCTATCCAAGCAAGGACTATTAATCACCCAGGAAGTTGGTCACAGCTTACCTCAGAAGCACAGGACAGGGTACTGTGTAGCAGCCCTCTTTTAATAAGTGTTATTTCCCTCCCTCCACCCCCACAACACCCACCCACCCCTGGGATAATCATAGCTTTATAGGTACTAACACATCTTAAAGGAAAGGAGGTGCTCTCAGGTGCAGCTCGTTATCCAAATCAGTCATACACTAAGGACCTAAGATTAATTAAGCTTCAGGTGAACAAGGTATATTAAATGTATTAAATACAATTTTATTAGTATAAGTATCCATAGCAACCCTTCGTAAGTAAGATCTAAACACAAGCTTAAAACTAAGATGCAGACAGAAGTCCAGCGGTAAGAGAGGGGGCTTTCCAGTCTTTTGCATTGAGGTCACATGTATGATTTTCTCCCAGTTGGTGAGAGGTCTTACGTGTGCACTAGGTGCAAGGAGCTCTTTGCTCTCAGGGAACGAGTCCATTCTCTAGAGGCTAGAGTAGCAGACTTGGAAGAAATAAGAAAGACAGAGAGGTACATAGACGAGACCTACAGGGATATAGTCCTGAAGTCCCACTTCCACTCTGGCAGCATCCCTGTTGCCATGGAGGAGAGAGGTCATGTGACAGGAGAGCATCACCCTGGTGTGGCAGGAAATGATCCTGTAACTAGGACCTGTCCTCCAGGTGATGTAAAACCCTCTCACACCTAGGATGTTTCTCCAGGGCAATGTGCCCATGAGGGAAGGGATAGGACAGCCATTATAGCTGCTGATTCGATCATTAGGCATGTAGATAGCTGGGTGGCTGGTGGACGTGAGGATCGCCTGGTAACATGCCTGCCTGGTGCAAAGGTAGCGGACCTCATGCACCACCTAGATAAGGTCTTAGATAGTGCTGGGGAGGAGTCTTCTGTCTTGGTACATGTCGGTACCAATGACATAGGAAAATGTGGTAGGGAGGTTCTGGAGGCTAAAAATTTAGGCTTTTAGGTAGGAAGTTGAAATCCAGAACTTCCAGGGTAGCGTTCTCTGAAGTGCTTCCCATTCTACGTGCAGGACCCAAAAGGCAGGCAAAGCTCCAGAGTCTCAATGCGTGGATGAGATAATGGTGCAAGGATGAGGGTTTTGGATTTGTTAGGAACTGGGGAAAATTCTGGGGAAAGGAGGGGCTCTTCCGAAGGGATGGGCTTCACCTTAACTGGGATGGAACCAGGCTGCTATCATTAACCTTTATAAAGGAGATAGAGCAGCTTTTAAGCTAGATAACAGGGGAAAGCCAACAGTCACACAAGAGCGCATGGTTCGGAAGAATGTATCCTTGAAGGATACTACCAAAAGCAGAGAGGTTCCAAAAAAGGGTAAAGTAGCCCAAATGCCCTTGAATATGGAGCAGACAGAGCTTAAAGATCCCAAATTACCAATGCCTACCAATAACCAAATTAATATGAATAAAATACAGTCTCTAAAATGTTTGTATGCAAATGCTAGAAGTCTAGAAAATAAGATGGGAAAGTTAGAATATATAGCACTAAATGAAAGGTTAGATATGACTGTAATCTCAGAGACATGGTGGAAGGAGGACAACCAGTGGGACACTGTGATACCTGGGTACAAACTATATCGTAATGATAGAGCTGATCAAATAGGTGGAGGGGTTGCGCTCTATGTTAGAGAGGGCATTGAGTCAGAAAGGATTAAAGTTTTACAGGAAACAAAATTTGCTGTAGAATCTCTATGGATTGAAATTCCATGTAAAAAGGGGATGGCGATGGCAGTGGGGGTGTACTATCAACTGCCTGACCAGAATGAACAAATGGATGATGAAATGCTCAAAAAAGATAGAAATATAGAACATGGTTGTCCGTTTGGATGAGGATGGCTTTCCCCCTCAGCTGTGTTTGGAAGGCTTTCAGTGCGTACCTGATGGCTCTGAGCTCGAGCAGGTTGATATGGAGGCTCTATTCTCTGGATGGGAAGTAAGTATGGATGATCAACAGACGTTTATTCATAAAGGACCCCAACGCATTTCGGCGCTATCGCCTTCTTCAGGGGGAATACACAATATTATGTGTTCTTATCTACATCATATAATGTTGTTAAGATCTCATATAGTGACTTAATGCAAAATAACTTCTGCCAAATGAAATTGATAATAATGAATATTCAGTAAAATCTTGTTATTGATCAATTTCATCATTATATAATGTGGCAGCTGTTGTTGTAGATAATATGACCTTACTAAATACCTGTCATCATTACCCATATCTGCAATAAGATAGTCTGCATCAAAGACACACATGACTTATTTAGTAATACTCACATGCATGTTATTATTTAATGTTCAAATTGTTTTAAAAAAAAATTCTAATACAATAAAGCACATGTGCTTTTTCCGGTTTTACAGTAGAGCTTTCATCTGAAAACTGTACGTAAAAGGCACAAAATGTTGAGTCCATACGCTCAGGTCAGTTGATCCAGCATGTATTTCTTGCAATACATGTTGCATGTTAGTTACACTAGACATTTTTATAATTAATCTAGTGCCCGATAACGTAGCTCTCATTATAACTTATACATTGTAGAGTTTTAAAGTTTTATTGGTGACCATTTTAATAATATCGTTTATTCAGACAGTTATGGTTTTTCTGACAGTTACAACAGCTGCCACATTATATAATGATGAAATTTATCAATAACAAGATTTTACTGAATATTTATTATTATCAATTTCATTTGGCAGAAGTTATTTTGCATTAAGTCACTATATGAGATCTTAACAACATTATATGATGTAGATAAGAACACATAATATTGTGATCTTTAAACTATATATTCATGAGTTATTACTATTATTTTTATAGTTGTCATGTCTGTTTATTCATTGTTTACGTTATGGTTTAACAATTCTATGTCCTGCGTTTACAGTAACAGGTTCACTATGGAGGTTTTACTTGCATTATGTGATGTTTTATATAATGTATACTGTTTTAGATAGTCAAATGGGGCTGTTTTATATTTATTTTATTTTATGTTCTTTTGAGGTTGTATTTGATTATTTATTTACATGTATATTTATTTGTTTTTAAGCTGTATTCCCCCTGAAGAAGGCGATAGTGCCGAAACGCGTTGGGGTCCTTTATGAATAAACGTCTGTTGATCATCCATACTTACTTCGTCTCTTACTCTTTTGTGTATCCTGGATGGTGTTGCAAGAGCGCTGCTCCTAGCTGTGTGTTTCTATTCCCTGGATGTCCATGTTCCTTGGGTGCTGATCTGTAGAAAGTGTGCTCCCAAGCCTATGGAGGACGCATCTGTTGTGAAGACAATCTGGTGCTGTCACTGCTGGAGTCTTTTGCCACTTGTGAGGTTGGACTGGTGGATCCACCAGCGGAGGCCCTCTATTGCCCTGCTGCCCAGGGGCACCCGCATGGTCAGGGGCTGTGAAAGCTGATTCCAGTTTCGCATAGGTGCCATTGGAGACTTCTCATGTGCAGCCGCGCCAGCGATAGGACCGAGGTAGTTGCCGCCATTTGCCCCAGGAGACAGAGGATGAAACCTGCCGAGGTAGAAAAGGTGACGGCAAAAGCTAGAAGGATACTTGGGTGCATACGGAGAGGAATGGCTAGCAGAAAAAAGGAGGTGATAATGCCTCTGTATAAGTCTTTGGTGTGATCTCATTTGGAGTATAGTATGCAATTCATTATAAAGCATATGAGGACAGACTGAAGGATCTTAATATTTATTTATTTATTTATTTTTTATTTATTACAGTTTCTTATATACCGCGCTATTCGGCATCAGCGCGGTTCACATCATAACATAACTACCATACGACAAGGTGTCTGGTTTTACATTGAACAGGGAAAAGAAACTTGGATAACTGGGTTAACTATATACATGAGCTATTTACACTGCAGGATAGGAGGAAAGGCGGGATAGAGGTGATATGATTGAGATGTTTAAATACCTCCGTGGCATAAATGTTCAGGGAGAGAGCCTCTTTCAATTGAAAGCAAGTTCTGCTACGAGGGGGCTTGGGATGAGTGTGAAAGGAGATAGATTCAGGAGTGATATGCGGAAATATTTCTTTACGGAAAGAGTAGTGGATCCGTGGAATAGTCTCCCAGTGGAGGTGGTAGAGATGAGGACAGTAACTGAATTCAAAAAAGCATGGGACAAACACAGAGGATCTCTAAAGGTAAAAAGGGGACTGTTGTAGTTGTTATGGAAGGACAGACTAGATAGGCCATGTGGTCTTTTGCTGTCGTCATATTTCTATGTTTCTATGGGGTTAGTTTGGATCCCGATATCCCTCTGGCCAAGGACACAATGGTCGCAGCACGCTGTTCGGGTAGGAAGGCTCTCGAGGCGCGAGTGTCAATGACAGCGCCTATGAACTGCACCCTCTGCTGCGGTACCAGCTGTGACTTCTTCAGGTTCAGGAGGAATCCTAGGTCGGATAGTAGCTTGGTTGTCCTCCGCATCGCTATGTTTGCCTCCGCAGCTGATGGTGGACAGCTGCTACTGTGACACACTTCGTGAAGACTTGAGGGGCTGGGGACAGGCCAAAGGGAAGCACTTTGTACAGGTAGTGTTGGTCCCGCACTTTGAAGCGGAGGAATTTCCTGTGAGATGGGTGGATGGGGACGTGGGCGTATGCATCCAGGAGGTCCAAAGAGGCAAGCCAGTCCCCTGCACGAATAAGAGGTAGGATGGAGTTGAGGGAATACATCCTGAAGCGCTCCTTCTCGATGAATCTGTTGAGTTTGCGGAGGTCTAGATCGGGCGAACTCCTCCTGACTTCTTGGGAATGAGGAAGTATCTGGAGTAAAAGCCAGAGCCGACTTCGCTGTCGGGGACGCTTTTGATGGCCTGAGATGCAAGGAGGTGTTGTAGCAGCTTGGTCATTGTGGCCCAGAGTTGCATGGGTGGTTCGCTCGCTGGCTGTGAGCACTGAGCCAGTGGGGAAGTGAAGTGTAAGCGGTACCCTTCCTGTATGATCTGAAGCACCCACTTGTCCATGGTGATTGCTTGCCAGGCCGGGAGGAATGCAGATAGAGTCTGCTTCTTGGTCTTGCGTTCCCTCTGGTTTTGCTGTTGGTTGTTAGAGGATTGGTAAAGCTGCTTGTAGCTGCGCGGAGCCTGCCACTTCCGATTTGAGATGTAGCGCTTATTGGGGTAGTAGGGCTTCCAGTAGTAGCTGCTTTTATGAGTAGTGGAGTGGCGTTCTAGGCCTTCCGCTGCCAGAGTCTGCAGAGTGTTGCAATCTTCCTTAAGGACATTGACGGTGTCCGTGACCTTGTCCCCGAAAAGAGATTCCCCTGTGCATGGGGCGTCAGCTATCCTGTTGTGGGTGTCCTCTCTTAAGCCAGAGGCTTTTATCCAGGCCCATCTTTGGGCTGAGATGGCGGTGCCCACTGTCCGGACGGCAGTGTCGAAGGCATCAAAGGCAGTGGCAACCAGGTGTCTGCTGCACTCCGTGATATCCTGGATGGATGAGGCGGCCTCCGCTTGCAAGTCCTTGGATAGGGCTGAAAGACGGCCTTTGAGTGCTGCCAGTGACCCATCCAGAAAGTGAATGTGCTGGAATTGGTGGGCCACAATTCTGGCGCTTAGCATGGCGCCTTGGTAGACCTTTTTGCCCACGTCGTCCAGGAGGAGCTTAGAGTCTCTTCCAGGCGGGTGGTTGGCGAGGGTCCTGGAAGACTTGACTTTTTTGAGAGCCGAAGAAACAACAATGGACTGGTGCGGAAGTTGTTGCTTGAGGAAGCCGGGAGCAGGGTGGACTTGGTATTTGGCGTCCAGCCATCTAGAGCAAGCTTGGCCTGAGGCAGGGGTCTGCCACAGCAAAATGTGGTTGTCCCGCAGATTTGGTGGATGGGTAAAGCCATGGCCGGTTTGGGTCCATGGAGGTACTTATGGAGCTCCGGCTCCTGATCCGCAGCCTTGTCTGTTGTAAAGTTCAGAGCTGACATCACCTTCCTTACAAACTTGGGGTAGGTGAGGTCCTCTGGAGGGTTTGTAGTGGATGATTCCTCTTTGTCATTGGCGGCTGGCTCCAAGTTGATAGACTCCTTGGAAGTGGTGGATCCCATGAGGGCAGAGTCATCAATTTCCCCTTCACTAGCTTCGGACGGAAGGTCTCTGGCAGGCTAGGGGACCTGGATGGCGTCTGGGGACTGGCGGTTTCGGCAGCCGGAGCGGCTGCTGTGGCTGTGCAAGGCACTGAAGACAGGTTTCCTTTAGGTTCTTGTGGAGTGGTCTGCTTGACCAAGCGAGTAAGGAGCTCAAGCATGGCTTCAGATCTGTCTTTGGAGGAAGATACCCTGTTGTGCCTGCGGGGGGAGATGTTGTTGGAGCTCGAACTGCAGAGCCTTCTCCGTTTGCTGTAATGAGCTCTACTGTCCTCACAAGAGCTGCCTGATCTTTTGTGCTGTTTCCTGTGCGATGTGTGCTTGTGGGATTGAGGCTGGCCACTTCTGTGCTTCTGTGAGTTGCGATGCCTGTCGTGGCTCCGGGTCCTAGAGCTGCTGCTGGTTGAATAGCACCATCGATGCCTGCCATGGCCCCGGGACTCAGTGCTGCTGCTAGATGAATCGCGCCATCGGGGATTTCCTTTCCAGGCACGTTCATGCCATCTGGGGGTTCCCTCATCAGCGCGATGTTGTCTGGAGCCAGAGGGACGGTTCTGGAGCCTGGGGGAAGCCTCTCTGTGCCGGGAAACGTCGGTACGAAAGGAGCCCTCTGATTGGTCCTCAGACTGGCCAATGGAGCTGCGGTGGGTGGGGCTTGCGTGCACATTGTCAGCGCCATCTTGGAACACTTGCGCCTGCCTTGTGGAGAGCTACAGGGGTTCCAGCAGCAGTATGGGAAGGTCCGGATGAAGCACAGGCTGCAGAGGAGGCTGCTGGCTGGGGAAGAAAGCCACAGGAGGTGCTTCCTGGGCCGGAGAACTCGGCGGGGCACACTGCATTGAACCCGGGGGTTCCAGAGGTGCCGTGGGGGTGCCGGAGACCGCGTTGGACACAGGAGAGGGCACGGAGACAGCGTTGGTCACATCGGAGGCAGTCAAAAACTCCCGGAGAGCGTGGCCTCTATACTTGCGTGCTCTGGGAGACATGCAGGCACATTTGGAACAGTCCTGCACTTGGTGATCCGGCCCCAAGCATCTAATGCAGCAGTCATGGCTGTCGGTGGCGTTCATCTTCCTGCCACATCTCAGGCACTTCTTGAATCCTGGTTTTGGCATCTCTGGAGGTAAGAATAGCAATAATTCTAGGTAGTTGAAGAGGAAAATGGAGAGAATCTGTCTTGATGTCAAGGCGGAAGAAATTACACTGGCTAGGCTAGGGGTGGGCCGGGGAGGTGGGGACCACCTACTCAAGCTCAGAAACCTGAGCTCTGGAGAGCACTTCTGTAGATGGCGCTTCTCGCAGGACGTCACCTGGTGTGGCTGAAGCTTCCTGCTTGTCCATGGATTATAGCTTTTATAAGTGTTATTTCCCTCCTATCCACTCCAGGCATAATCTTAGCTTTATAGGCTCTTAAACCTATTAAAGGGGAAGAAGTGGTCAAATTTACTTTCAGGTTCAGCTGGTTATACTCACCAGGAATAGATTAATTAATCTTGAGGTGAACTAGGTTCCTTAAACTCAATAAGTATAGTTGTATCAGTACAGGTATCCCTAGCTTTTAAGTAGACAACTTAAATAGCTAAACAAAACCTTAAAACTAAGATGCAGACAACAGTCCAGCAGCAAGATGGAGGCTATCCAGTCTTTTGCACTGAGTGTAACATGTATGATTTTCTCCTAGTTGGTAAGGGGTCTTACATGTACACTAGGTGCACGGAGCTCTTTGCCCTCAGGGAACGAGTCCAATCTCGGTAGGCTAAAGTGGCAGACTTGGAGGACATAAGGAAGACAGAAAGATATATAGACGAGACCTACAGGGATGTAATACTGAAATCCCACCTCCAGTCTGGCAGCCTTTCAGTTGCCATGGAGGAGAGAGTTTGTGTGAAAGGATAGCATAACCTTGGTGTGACAGGAAGTGATCCTGTAACCAGAATCTGTCCTCCAGGTAATCTAAAACCCTCTCTCACCGAGGAAGTTTCTCCAGGACCATGTGCCCATGAAGGAATGGTTAGGACAGCCATTATAGTTGGTGATTTGACCGTTAGGCATGTAAATAGCTGGGTGGTGGTCGCCACCGGCTGAAGACTCCTTCTTAGAGACCTTGAGGAGGTGCTGCTCGGAGTCATCTGAGTCCTGCTACGGGACCTTATCGGGTTTCATCAGTGGAGCTTTGAGGGGTTTTTTTTTCTTTCCATGGTCTGGTATCTTTACGGAGGAGCCGCTGCCATGGGACTCTGAAGATGCCTGGGCCTCGCGGGATGTGCTCGGCTTGGGGCTGAGCGTCGGGGAAGCTGGGGCTGAGTCAGACCGCGGAAACAGCCTCTCCTGCTACTCCGACCTTTTCTTGTTGTTCTCCGAGTCATGGCCTGGCACAGGTTTCAGGTGGTACTGTCATCGTCCGGGCTAAGGCAGTGCAAGCAGCAGTCATGGGTGTCTGTAACAGACATGGTTTGACCACAGCGGTCACTTGTTTTGAACCCACCGGGAGACATGGTGGGAGACACTTGGCCGGGGTCATTGACCCCAGGGTGATAAAGGGTATGAACACCGGTCGAGGCAAGCTTCATCAAAAAAGAAGGGAATAGCTGAGGATGGCATTGGGGACAGCGCCGGCTTGAGGCAGGAAGAAGAACTGGTATGCAAACCGGGAAAAAAGCAACTTTTAAGGATAATTTTTAGAAGATTTTTCCAGGGAAATAGGACAAGTGTCTGTTGGGCTCCACGGAAAAAAGGAGACTGAGAAAGATGGCACCCTTGGGGAGAAAGAGGATTACACATGTGTGGTAGCATTTCCAAAGGCTTTCTGTGAAAGCTGGGGAATTGCTCCACGCGGGTTCCGTAGGCGCCGACATCACCCATGTGAGAACTGACTTCCTGCTTGTTCCTGGAGAAAGGGATCCACGGTCTATGTCCCATGCCATTTTGAATACCATGACTGTATTTGCCTCCACCACCTCCATCAGAAGGGTATTCCAAGCATCCACCACCCTTTCAGTAAAAAAAAGTATTTCCTGATGTTGCTTTTAAGTTTATCGCCTTGCAGCTTCATCGTATGCCCTCTAGTTTTACAGCTTCCCCTTCTATGAAAAAGGTTTGTTTGTTAATTAATACCTGTGATAGTGTGGCATGCAGTGGGAAGGGATTTTCTTTTAAAACACAGGCTAGACAGCAGTTCAGGGAAAACAAAAGCAGGTTTTATTTTGTCTCAGCTTGTTAAACCTCCCCAAAGCAAAACCCAGAACAGACAGCAGTTCAGGGAAAACAAAATCAGCTTTACTTCTGTCCCAACTTATTAAATTTCCACAAGCTGGTTCTCCTGCCCCTTCCTCTAGCCCCAGATAAAGTTCCTACTTCAGAACTCCTTTGCACGGCTTGCCTTGGAAGGACTTCTGGCTCCTCAAGCCTCTCTCCCTCCTGCAGCCTGCTGGATTCTTAACCTCTCCCTGTGAGCCACGCCCTCCCAGCCCTGAACTCTGGGCTGCAGACTCTCTTAAAGGGGACTGCTGATACAGCTTTGGAGAGGGTAGATTCTATAGACTCCATCACAATACCCTTTAAGTACAGTATTTAAAGGTCTCTATCATATTTCCCCTGTCCTTCCTCTCCTCTAGGGTATACATATTTAGGTCTTCAATTCTTTTCTCATACATCTGGTGCAGGATTCAAATCATTTTAGTCGCCTTCCTCTGAACCATCTTGTCTTTTTATATCCTTTGTGAGATATGGTCTCCAAGACTGAACACAATACTTCAAGTGAGGCCTCACCAACAACTTATACAGGGGCATTAATACCTCCTCCTTTCTGCTGGTATTCCTCTCTGTATGCAGCTCAACATCCTTCTGGCTTTGGCAGGGGCGGCTCAAGGCAATCTGCTGCCTGAGGCGAAGAATGAGATGGCGCCCCCCCCCCCCCCCCACACACACACACCTTAGAGGGGGCCGGGGCTTTTTCAGAAATCCAATCAGAGACTGAACCAAACCAAAAAGCTGATTAGATTATATGGAGGAAATGCAAGATGTCTGCACACAGGGGCATATCGAGCTGCAATCGCGCCCTGTGCAACTTGCAGCTCGGGTGCACGCCCCCCTCTCCCCCCATACCTCCGTCCAGCATTGCCTGCTCTTTCCCTGCTGCTGCCACCCACTGTTTTTTCATGGTGGCGCCGGCAGTAGGGAAAGAGCAGGCAGTGCTGGACAGAGGTATGGGGAGGAAGAGGGGGCATGCGCCTGATCTGAAAGGTGCCGGCACTTTGAGCAGATCTGTCCTTCCCTGCTCTGACATCGCGTCGGAGGAGGGAGGGACCAGACCTGCTTAAAGTGCTACGAAAAGGCTTGGGGGCACATTTTGGCTGCCTGCTATTGTTCTGCCAGTGGCGGCAGGGCAACAGCAGACAGCCGAAATTCGCCCCCAAGCCTTTGTACCCTGTGCAGCTGCACTGCTTGCACAGGGCTAGGTACAGGCCTGTTTGCACACCAAGGAACTAGAAGACAGCAAGAACTAACAGCACAGTTTATAAAACTAAATTATAACTCATTTTTATTTTGTTATAAACTATGTTATGGTTCTCGCGTTTTCTTTTTCAACATATATTTTGCATCCACAGTAGGTACAGAGCAGAACCAGGACATTCACCCACAGAACTCAATATTTTAAAAAAAAATCTGATTCTGATCATCTCACTAACAGCAACCACTGTTCTCCAGTACCAGGCATATTGTGAACTAATAAAAAACCCTGCAACAAAGAGCAAACCTACCATATCATACCATATCAGCACAAACTTTCAAAACTCACATAAGGAGCCCATCCAAAAAAAGTGTCACTGTAAATACTACATTGGGCCCTCGAACATCCATACACCTATATGAAAAGCTGAACAAGTCAAATTACTACAGTATAGTATAGATCTTTATATACAAACTCCATGTTAACAAAACACCTGACCTCACTCACACATGCACAACTTCGACCCTCACCAAGTACAGAATAAGTAACCACAATCTAAAATAAAAATAAAAATATGTAGACAAAATTTAAACTGAAACCTCAAGAAGCCAGAGTCCATATGCAGTGCAACATCAGATAAATAAGAGATGCAGTTCCCTAATACTGTGCAGAATATAAAAATAGCACAAAATTCAATCACTAAAATAAAATAAAATTATTTTTTCTACCTTTGTTGTCTGACCATTTTATTCTCTGATCATGCTGGTCCCGATCTGAGTCTTCTGCTTTCCTGTATTCTCTTAGCTTTCTTTCTGTGGTCTATGGTCCATGGTCCATCTGCCATTTCTTATCTCTTCTTTTGTTTTCTTCACTTCCTTCCATCAGCCCATTTCCAGTTCCAGTAACCCCCCCCAGTATCAACCCCCTTTCCAGTCCTCCCCTCCCAGTACCTTCCAATGTCAACCGCCTTGCATTCCCATGATGCCACTGGTGTCCATTCCCTTCCAGTCCCCCTCCTTCCCTACTGTCCAGCCCCTTCTAATCCAAATACCATCCCAGGTGTCAGCTCAGGTCCACTCTCAGAGTCATACCCTAGTCAGCTCCCTTCCAGCCGCCCTACCCTCTGTCCATCTCCCTTCCAGTGCCATTCGCATGTCAGCGCCCTTCCAGCCTCCTCCCCATTACCCAGCCACCTACCACTCCCATCCCCAAGTGTCAGCTCCCTTCCTGTCCCCCTTCAGTACATCCAAGGTGTCAGCTCCTTTCCAGCTCCCACCTTCCCCCATGTCATCTCCCTTCCTGCCCCCTCCTTCCCCTGGCAGACCCTCTTAGTATCCACTCTCTTCCAGTCCTAGTCTACCATCCCCTGGCATCAGCCCATTTGTACCCTAGCCCCTAGTTTTCTTCCAGGGCCAGCAGCACTCTCCTCTCCTCCCCTATTAGCCCATTTCCTGTCCCAGCCCATTTCTAGTCCTATCCCCTTTATCAACCCACTCTAGTCCTAGCCCCCCAATCAGCCCATTACCAGTCCTAACTCATTTCCAGTGCTAGCCCCCCATCTGCCCATTACCAGTCGTAACCCTCCAATAAGTCCATTTTTAGTCCTAGCCCCCCAATCAGCCCATTTCCTGTCCTAGTCCCCCCATAGCCCATTACCAGTCCTAACCCCCATCAGCCCATTTCCAGTTCTAACCCCCAATAGCCCATTACCAGTCCTAGCCCCCCTCCTTATCAGCCCATTTCCAGTCCTAACCCCCATCAGCCCATTTCCAGTTCTAACCCCCAATAGCCCATTACCAGTCCTAGCCCCCCCATCAGCCCATTTCGAGTTCTAAGCCCCCATCAGTCCATTTCCAGTCCTAGCCCTCCCCTGATAGCCCATTACCAGTCCTAGCCCTCCCCCAATAGCCCATTACCAGCCCCTCTCATGATCAGCCCCTCTCAGCCTAGCCCCTCTCATGATCAGCCCCATTTCCTGTCCTAATCCCCCATCAGCCCATTTACAGTTCTAACTCCCCCCATCAGCCCAGTTCCAGTCCTAGCTCCCCTCCCCTCTCCCCCCCCCCACCAGGGAAATTGAAAAACTAATAAAAACCTCCGGGGTAAGAAGCAGCTGCCACTGCCGCTCCATCGGCGGTGGCGGCAGAATGAGGAGCTCATGGCCGCCCGCCTCTTCCCCCCCCCCCCCAGAGAGCCTGCAGTGCCAGTTTCCCTTCCACCCTGGCTCAGTTTTGCAGAGCCGCAGTGAAGAGACAGTGTTTCCCTTTCACGCGGCTCTGTTTAAACTGGGTCCGCGGTGCTGATGGGAAACAGGATTTCCTGTTTCCCATTAGCTCCACGGGCTCAGCTTTAACAGAGCCACGGTTAAGGGAAACACTCTCCCTTCACCGCAGTTCTACAAAACTGAGCTGGGGCGGAGGGGAAACTGGCCGGCTCTCCGAGGGGAGGGGGCAGCCGCAGGCTCCTCATTCTGCCGCTGCCGCTGATGGAGCAGCAGCAGCAGCTGCTTCTTACCCCGGAGGTTTTTATTAGTTTTATTTTGAAGGCCGAGTGAGGCGGTCTTTTTGGGGGCAATTTTTGCCACCCCCAAAAAGTTGCCGCCTGAGGCCACCGCCTCACTCAGCCTAATGATAGAACTGCTCCTGAGCTTTGGCTACTGCCTTGTCAAATTGTTTCACCAACTTGAGATCCTCAGACACTATCACTCCAAGGTCCCTTTCCTGGTTCATTCACACCAACCTCTTGCCCCCTGTCAAATACAATTCCTTTGGATTTCTGCATTCCAAATGCATGAATCTGCATTTCTTTGTATTAAATCTTAGCTGCCATTTATATTATACTTAAAAATCCATATGAAAAAGAACTCTGAACTGCAGAGTGAAATGATTAAAGTGAGACACCACAGATGAAACAGAATAATTACTATGTAAAAAATGTAATAGAAACAAAAGCAAGATGCGGCAGACTTGGGAACTTTGAGACTTATCTGTATAAACAAATTAGAAATTACAGGTCTCTGGAAAGATAACCTTAGACTTGCAATGCAATTCAAGGGTATTCAGTCTAACGTTAAAGTAAACAAACTGTAGAGCATTCAAATAAACATAAAGAATGTTAAAATGTTCATTTAATAGTCTCTTTGTTCCAACTGTGACACACTAAAATTAATGAAATCATAGCCTCTATTGACTCAACACAAAAAACTCTCCCCAGAGCAATCATTTACACCTGGCATGTTCTTTTGCTGTCTAACTCCAA
The DNA here is from genome assembly GCA_033557465.1 of Ichthyophis bannanicus. Classification (NCBI taxonomy): domain Eukaryota; kingdom Metazoa; phylum Chordata; class Amphibia; order Gymnophiona; family Ichthyophiidae; genus Ichthyophis; species Ichthyophis bannanicus. The sequence goes on from CM066033.1 coordinate 418,831,759, forward strand.
ACTATTTTAAAACAAACAATATATAATGAAGTTCTAAGATTTGGGGGTCCTTTCACTAAAGTCCTTTAAGTGGACAATGCACATTTTAGTGGGTGGTAATGGCCCAAAGTCTCAGGTAATATGTGGGCAGGAGATCTTCGAGCCAATAAAACACACGTGGCCTGATATTCCAAGGGTTAACACAGTTAGCGGACCTGCTGACCATGTTAATTCTCTTGTCCGGGATATTCATTGGCACTAACACTATTAGTGCTGCTGAATATCTACAGGTGCCGCCATTGTATGCCCCGATGCTAACTGGTTAACATTGGGATGTTTTGGGGGCAGCACCCAGCGATAACTGGGCAGCAGCTCACTATCGTAAAGTAGTGAAAGTCCGGCATAGCAAAGGCTGGCCTAACTTTCCCCACTGAAGCTAACTAGGCATCAGCTGAACATCACTGTCACCCAGTTAGCTACATGCCAGGCAACCCAGATTGTCAATATCGGTATCCAGATATAGCCCTGGCATTGAATATCTGGGTCTAATGTTCCGCGGCAGTGGCTAACCACTTTAGCAGCACTAGCCACCGCCGCTGAATATTGGGCTTGCATTAATTGCCCATCATGCAAAAGGGTAGGTAGTGGGCAGGGTATGAGTGGACTGTGGGCATGGAGGGCACATTGCAGTTAACGTAGGAGTACATATCAAGTGCTAACTGTCAATGTGGCAATTAGCATGGGTGCACCCAGCGATACCTATGGGTGGCATTAGGTGCCATATATTACTAGCACCATGCATCCCTGCGATAACCATTAGGAACATGCTGGTGATGCCCCCAACAGTTACCCTTGTGGCTTTTCACTTAACGCACATTAATGCACTTTTAGCATGAAAACTAAGTACAACATCCTAATGAGTTTTAGAAAAAGGGCCCCTTATCACGGACTAAACAAAGTGAGAACTCGTGCCTACTGAGATACTAATGATAAGTGTGCTATACTTAAATAGAAGGATATTGAGTGTTCTATTTATTACTCTGATCAAAAATTGCATCCGCCTGTATATTTACTTCAGCCACTGGAACACTGGCTAGTAATTTCGATGCCTAAGTTCTAAAGGAATGAGTTCTCTCAGAAAAGGGTATTTATTTAACTAGGCTTATATACCTCGTTTCTACCAGTCAAAGCTGTGTACATACAGGCATTGTATATATATTTTTTCCTTGTCCCTGAAGGGCTCACATTCTGTTTTTGTACCTGAGGCAACAGAAGGTTAAGTGGCTTACCCAAGGCCACAAGGAGCACCTGTGGGACTAGTAACCCCAGTCCTTTTAGCCCAAGGTTGCTATCCTCTAGCAGGATTTGAACCCCTGGCCCTCCAGACCCAGGTAACTTGCCGCACCCACTAGGCCACTCCTCCCTACAGCATGTTACTACAAGCAGAGGGAGAAAATATATACCTTAACATTTCCTAGTACGTATATCTAAACACTTTCTTCTTTGGTAACCCCTAACTATAGGAACTTTAAAACTAAACCTGTTCTGGTTGAATCTCTTCAGTCACAGGTCTAAAAAACATTGGGATCAGAATTCAGATGGGTTTAAGAGGTCCACAGTACCTGCAAACCACAGAAACCCTGACAATTCCAATAAGCAACAGCACTATCTGGATGGAACATTGAATATCCCCACAGACCACAATAAAGGTGCTGGCTAACTTCAAGGTGGTCTGTGAGTGGAGATTGGACAGTCCCAACAGCTATCCAGTTAGCAGTGGTATTCAGTCGCTAAACTGCAGTTAGGACTGGTCAATGTTTCCCCTAACTATGTGGTTTGCTGTCTGAATATTGCGCCAACCAGACAGCAAAACCTAAGGCTGGCGAAACCGGATATTCAGCTCAGGACAATGGATAGGCTCCAGCGCTGAATGTCTGAGTTTGTTAAAACTGCCGCGACCAGGTGCTTTAAAGTTGCTGACCGCTGCAGCTGAATATCTAGCCCATCCCTTGAGTTCTTATTAATGCTTACAATACTGGCAATTCAGTTCTTGTTAATATTTTTATTACTTAAATATAAGCATGAACTGAACCTAAGCAGACTGTTATCTGTGCATTTAGTGCTACTACATGTACACTGGAGCACAGTAAACTTGGGAGCCAGCTCAAAGGTAACTCCCGAGATGTGCCGCCAGTAGCGCATAGGGAGCGATGCGCTATGCAGAACCTACGCTATATTAAACCTCCTCATCTTGCTGTACTCATGACTTTGTTAGGTAGCTTTTTTATCTCAGTTTGTTAGCTCTTGTATTGAGCTCTTAGTTTTACTATGTTTTCTCAGGAGTAGTACATAAAATGATGATGATATTTTCACTGCAAAAAAAAAAAAAACAGCATCAGAACACATTAAAGCTAGAACATGCTCAAAGCCTCTCTGTCAGTGGCTTTGGGAATTGCCTAAAAGTGTCACTGAGACCAAGCACAATTGATTAGCATCGCAGAAGATTTTGTTTTCAGTATATTCAAGCTGTTACTTTTCTGCCTTTTTCATACTTTAATGTCACTTACACAGCTAGGTGACCTTTTACTAAATCCTATTAAAATTGTGCACAACTGTTGGGGTTGTGAACAGCATGTTCCCGGCAGTTAACATGCAGATGTGCTCACTAACATCCAGTGCAATTAATGTGCATGCACCTAAAAATACCCATAGAGGTATTGTTAGGTACTGTCGTGAGGGCTACCCTGGTGGCTAGTAGAGGTCAGGGCAGGTCAGACACAAAAATTATAAAGTTGAGATTGGCAAGTATTCCAAAGGCCCAATTGACTTTTGGTCCTAGTAGTTTCCTTGATACCAATCTTCAATGAAAACAACTGCTCAGAGTGGTGGGAAAAATAAAGGCTTTTTATTTCCCTTCTTCTCAATGGTTCAAATGATTAGAATGCAACTATAAAGCAAAATGTCCTTACTTCAGGTGAGGAAAAGAAAAACTCAGGTTTAAAGCAAAAACTGTTACTTTCACAGGACTGGTGCTATTTAGACAAAACAAGAATGTTCAATTCAGCAAGTCACACAGCTCACAAGCCTGGCAGGGATTCTAGGTTTCCTGTAACACAGTATGTACAATCCATTTCTGGATCTGAAATATCCCCTGCTAGTTCCACTTGCATTGGCTCCTCTTCTGAAGCCTCTGAATCTGTGTCCCTGGTTTCAGGTAAAATATATTCAGCCTTTTTATATAGTTCCTGTATCACTTCCCAATGTTCTGGGTTAAGCCTGGGGTGTCGGCTATGTGCTGTTTTATACTGGAAAGATTCCTCTTTGTTCAGAGGTTTTATAGCAGCTCTATATAAACATTTTCCATTCAGAACTTTCTTCTTAGGTAAACATTTTTCATACCTTGTATCGTAGGAACCTTCAGACAAACGGTTTTCTTCTACTGCCTGTCTTTCCCATACAGCAGCTTTCTGAAATCTTTTTCCAGGAAAGTATGGTTTACCTTGTGAGGTTGGAGTCCCTTCTCCAAGTGAAGGTCTGGGCCTGTACCGGCTTAGCTTCTGGCTTGCCTGTGCAGCACGGCTTAGGTTCTCCAGCTGTCTCTCATTTGACTTTAGACTACAGTTGCAGCAATGCTTTCGCCTCTCTGGACAAACAGCTCTCACTCTTGTTTAAGCTGAGACCTTCCCAGGTCCTTCATCCGCTCCAGGGAAATCACCTTCCACTCGGGGTGGTTTGCTAGCGGTAGAGTAATCAGGTTTCCATTCTAACCTCTTTCTCTCTGCACTGCAAGTGATCCTTCCCTTGCTTCTGCTGGACTTGCCTCCTTGGCCTGCTTCTCTTTCTCCACGGCTGCTCTTCTCTCTCTCCTTCCTGCCGACCTCCTTGCCGACCTGTCTCCTGCCGAACTCCTTCCTGCCCAACTGTCTCCAGTCTTCCACACTCTCCTTAAGAAGCACTCCTGCTCTCGAGGATTGGAAGCTGGCTGGCATTACCTTGTGACCAGCGGGGCGTGGCTCCTCAGTGTCTCTGAAGTCGATCTGGCTCCCTCTAGCTGGTTCCTCCAAATAATGCAGCTTGTGCACATCTTTTTCTCCGTTTAAAACATTTTCTTTTCTTTCAAGAGGGTCTGCTGCATGACAGTACACTCATGCTAATTTGCTACATTGATAGTGAGCACATACTAAAGTCACCCGTAGTAACCGCAATATGCAGTAAACCCCCATACTCGGCTCCTAACCCACCCTATCCACGCCCCATTGCCTGATGATTGATTAACGTATGCCTTAGCAATTGCTCACTGTCATGCCCACAAGTTAGGAGTCACCACAGAATGTGAATACATGCTAAATAAAACAAGTGCTAACCACCTAGCAGGTAAAGGGCCCCTAGATTTACTAATGTGCACTAATGCAATTTTATATAAGCCTCATTTTTAACACGTTAACATGTTAAAGCTTAATAGTAAATCTAGCTCTAAATGTGTTAATCCTTTCATATCTTAGGGTTACATAGACACCCACATTTTGCCATTTTTCTTGTCTTCTTGTTTATCATGAATTAGGCAATCTCAATGCACTTCCTGTGCCCTCAGAAATGAAGATTCATGTCATCTAGGTCAAGAGTTATAGCAACAGCGAGATGCACTCTGTCACCATAAAATGACTATCCACACATATGATTTGTTCTCAGAAATTTAATAGAATTTAAATTCAGATTTATTAGCCAAACTATTCCAAATAAAGGGATCTAGGTAGCGACTAGCAAAAATTAGACAAGCAAAATACAAATTAGAAAAAAATCACATTGGGAAAACTAAAATTTTATTTAATTATTTATTACACATTTCTATACCGCCCCTTCCAGAGATCAGGGGCAGTTTACAAGGAACCAACATGTTACATATAACAGGGTTTGAACTTTTTACATTATAATATCAGTCATAGACTTAACTAAACTAGAGAAACTATATATATTGTCACACCCTCATCGGGCCCCTCCGGTGGAGACTGGTATTATGGCTTAATACCTTTTCTTGGCTTTCTATATGCTATAGATAGCCCTGCCTGGCCCTCTGTGGGTGGTAGTTGTACCGTCTTCTTGTAATCACTCAAACACACAGTTCACACTTTAAATCAAGGGCTTTATTCCCCGTCCAATGAGGTATTCTTTTTCTTGAAGAACAAAATAATCAAAAGCCACTCTGGCAAATAACAGAAGCAAACATTGAACAAAAAGTGCTTTCCTCAGCTTTAACTTTTTAACAAAAGAAAAACAGTTCTCTTCATGAGCACTTAATCCTTTTCTTTTGCTGATATAAATCAATCAGGATTCACTTTAAACCAAGCAACTTCTGCCAGTTACTGTGTTGCTGTTTAAACCTTCCTTGTACATATATTTTCTTATCTCAATGAAAACTCTTCCTCTTCAGTTGTCACTAATGAGCATTCCATGGGTTCAGTGTTATCTGGTACATTAGAAATATCATGTGGCATTAAAGGATAACCATTTGTACCTACGTTTTCTGTAGCAGCTGTCCTGCCGAGCTCACTCTGGTTAATCACGTCAGCTACGTGACTGCTTCCTGGCTTTAGGCTAAAACACTGCTGGGTATTACCGTATACTCTGGATAATGGCTTGTAAGAGCACTCCTCCTGTGTAAAGCTATGAGGTAACTGCCCATAAACACTGGTATTAGAATCAAACAGCTTGTGTCCTGCCTTGAATGGGTTAAAGGCTAATTCCTCTGATACAGCTGTGGGAGTTTTCAGTGCTGACAACGGCACTCGAGAGAAGTCTGAGCATTTAAAGTTGCTAGCAGAATTATAAGGTAAGAGACCTTCCTTTCTCTTGTAACTGCCCGTACAAGGAAAGAAGTTGTTTCCTTTTCCCTTTATCTCTGCTCTAGGCTGGCTTCTTCTATCAATCCTGGACTTAGCCCATTCGGGTGTAAAACAGTCCTGTTCCACTTTGAATGCCTTGCTTCCTGCAACAGGGTTCCTCCCTCTTCTCTTCTGGCTTTCACACACACACTCTGTGTTCAACAGCTGATCTCCACACGTACTCACATAGTCCTGAGACTCATTCAAGCTGTCCTCTGGTATATGTTGCTGACACTCTCTCTCATTTCCTTCCTTCCACCAACTTTGGTCCTGGAGATGAGATTGGCTTATAGTGTTTCTTTCTCTTTCCCTCCGTTCCCACGACTGAGGTTGTTGCTTCCACCTCTGTCCGTGCTCACTCTCCCTCACTGCTTGTGAGTGTGCCTTATGTATCTGTCCCCGGGTTCCACCCCTTCTCAGCTGATCCCTATCAGGTAAATCAACCTCCATTCTCATGCTGGCTGGGTGTGTCTTTTTACCCTTTTCCCACGTGTGCGGTGGTCGCTCATAGCAACTATTTGACATGTTTTTGTTTACCTCATCAGGTTCTGCCTGATTTTCTCCGTTAATCTCCATTTCCTCTGGGTCCCCTGGGTTTACCTTGTGACACATTCCCCCCCTTAAAACATTACTTGCTGCCGCCTTTTTAGGTGGCCAGCATGTAATTCCATTCCTAATTCTACATTGCTGTTCACAAAAGGCAAAATGTGCTGTGGCTGACCTTTCTCTCCAGGGTTTCAATACATTTATATGGTATACCTGTCTACGACCTTTATCGTTTTCAATGAGATAGGATACAAATCCTACCTTTTTTATCACTGTGCCAGGCCCCTTCCAGTGAGTCTCAAACTTGGGACCAGGGTCTGCCACTTGAATTAAAACCTTATCCCCTGCTGCCAGCTCTCTAGCCTGCGTACCTTTATCATAGTAAAATTTTTGTCTTTTCTTACTCTGATTCAAATTCTCCCTTGAGGCTTGGGAAGTCTTTTCCAGGCGAGTCCTTAGTTCTTTTAAGAACTGCGGGATGCCGATTTCAGGTATCTTGGGTTCTACCCATTCTTCACGCAGAATGTCTAGTATCCCCCTAGGTGTCCTCCCAAATAAAAGCTCAAACGGTGACACTCCCAAGGAGGTTTGGACCCGTTCCCGACAAGCGTATAATACAAACGGAAGGAGCGTATCCCATTCCGCCATCTCTCCCCTCCTTAATCCTCTTCTCAGTAGGTGTTTAATTGACTGGTTAGTCCGCTCCACTAACCCATTGGTCTGAGGGTGATACGCCGCTGTTTTTATATGGCGTATTCCGAACGCCTCCCAGACCTTAGCAAGGTATTTAGAAACAAAATTACTGCCCTGATCTGTTAGTATTTCCTGGGGAAACCCCACCTCACAAAACAATTTTATCAGTTCTTGTGATATTATTTTGGCCGAAATGTTCCTGAGTGGAATGGCCCACGGGAACCGTGTTGCATAGTCCACAATGACTAGGAGGTATTGATAACCTCGGGGTGTTCTTATTAATGGGCCCACAATGTCTACTCCCATTCGGCGTATCGGTGCCGTGATGGTCGGCAACGGTATCAAGGGTACGGCCTTGGGTCTTACTACAGAAACCCTTTGGCAGGTAGGGCACGAATCACAATACCGTTTTGTTTCTTGGTATACCCCTGGCCAATAGAAACGTGCCAAAATTTGGTCAAGCGTTCCTTGAACGCCTTTGTGGCTACCTACTGGGTGGTCATGCGCTAAACGCAACACTACCGACTTGAAATTTACAGGTACCACCAGCTGTTTACGTATCGCATCTGTATATGGATCGAGACTCTCTCTATACAAGATTTCCCCATCTAGAAAGAACCGGGGTAACACTGTCCTTTCTTTTTGGGCCCACTCAAAAGCTCTTTTGAGTGCCAAATCCTCTCTTTGTTCTTTTGGGAAGGATGGGAATTTTTGTACCAGTGCGGCAGGCACCCACGGTAATCCCTCCCCCATTTCCAATTCCCTTCTTCCCTGAGTTCTTTGACTCCTTTCATGGCGCTTTTTGGCCTTAGCCTTTTTCCCGCCCTCACTCGGACTCTGGACCAAGTCATCATGATGAGGAAGTGTATCTGTCCCTTCTTCTCCGGGAACTTCCACATCAACCTTCTCTTCCGGTTCAGCTTTTTTTCCCTACCGGGGACTCCCTAGTTTCTACTTTACTAGTTTGAGATCGGGTAGAGACTAAACCCATCTTCAAACCCATCCCTTGTTTTAACCCCTTTTGGAAAAATGGCCAATCACGTCCTATAATTAAATTCTGCGGTAGTTCAGAGACGACTGCTACCTGTAATTTTTTTTCGATGCCCATTCCTTTGACATGCACCTGATATAGGGGATATGGAAACTGTGTCCCGTGTATACATTGTACCTGTACCTGTTCTTTTTCCTGATTCAATATATCAGGGTTAGACTGTTTTATGGTTTCCCAAAGTTTCCGTGAAACCAAACTTTGTTCAGCCCCTGAATCAAGAAAAGCCATAGTATTTATCCCCTCTATTTGAACTTGTAGAAAAATACCCTCTGGTGTTTGTTTTTCCACCCCTGTTACAAAGACCATCCTAACTTTACATTCCCTCCGAATGTGTCCAGGCTTTCCACATTTGTAACATTTCTTAATGTTTGTGGAGAAAACCTCTTTGGCCATATTACCACTAGGTGCCTTAATTCTTTCATACCTTTTCCATTCATCTGATTCATCCATACCTGCTACTTTTAAAAGGTTTTCCCTGGATGTATCAGTTCTCTTAGCTTCCCTGAATACTTCAGCCATCCTAGTTGCTTCCTCCGTATTGGAGCAATTCTGTAACGTAAGAAACGTTTTCATCTCTGGGGTTACTGCCAACAAGAACTGTTCTAGAATAATTTCGTCTAGAATTGATTCTACTGGTTTTCCCTCTGGATCTAACCATTTATAGGCAAGATTCCTAAGCCTTTGATACAATGCTTTCGGGGTTTCAGTTATATGCATGTGTGCCTCTCTAAACAATCGCCTATAATGCCTAGGTGAAAGGCCTAGTCTGTCTTTTACAGCCTTTTTAATTTCTACATAATTATTAGCCAGGCTGGCCGGCATAGCTTTAAATACAGACAAAGCTTCACCGCTTAGGGTCATTGCAAACCGCATTGCCCATTGCTCAGATGGCCATTGGAGATTACTAGCAATCCTCTCAAAAGCTTCTATAAAATCATCCGGATTGTCCTCCGGTTTTAACTGTCCCAAAGACAAAGCAAAGTTAGTGTTCATCTCTACTTGCGGTATTGATGTAGTACGTGCTACTTCTTCACCAGTTTTCTTCAGCAGAGCGTCCACAGCTTCTAATAGCGGCCTTTGCTGCTCCCTCGCAGAAGCTATGTATTGCTCCTGTAAATGCTGCACCATTCGGGCTTGCTTGTCCCACTGTTCAGCTATCCACGACATCACGTCCTGTGGTTCCATCTTCTCCAGATGCTGTTCCTGTAAGAAAAAGAAAAGAGAAAGGCCCACCAAGTGCGGTATCTTTTATACAGGACTTTACTCTAAACTAGAGCGCCCCCTCTTTCCTCACAGGATATCCTATCCCTGTCCACACAGGCTACTATTACCTTAGTCTCCTGGCAGACTCAAGCATGTGAGAAAAGGGTCTTTTCCAGTCCTCTGGCCGACCTGCCAGCGAATATTCCACTGCACTTGTCTTGTGATGCCAATATTCTCCTTCCTTTAGGCAATGTTTTTTTGTTTCTTCTGTTCCAAAAATATTTTGCCTCCCCAAAAAAAAAATATCCTGCCAACTACGCCATTTTTATGTCACACCCTCATCGGGCCCCTCCGGTGGAGACTGGTATTATGGCTTAATACCTTTTCTTGGCTTTCTATATGCTATAGATAGCCCTGCCTGGCCCTCTGTGGGTGGTAGTTGTACCGTCTTCTTGTAATCACTCAAACACACAGTTCACACTTTAAATCAAGGGCTTTATTCCCCGTCCAATGAGGTATTCTTTTTCTTGAAGAACAAAATAATCAAAAGCCACTCTGGCAAATAACAGAAGCAAACATTGAACAAAAAGTGCTTTCCTCAGCTTTAACTTTTTAACAAAAGAAAAACAGTTCTCTTCATGAGCACTTAATCCTTTTCTTTTGCTGATATAAATCAATCAGGATTCACTTTAAACCAAGCAACTTCCGCCAGTTACTGTGTTGCTGTTTAAACCTTCCTTGTACATATATTTTCTTATCTCAATGAAAACTCTTCCTCTTCAGTTGTCACTAATGAGCATTCCATGGGTTCAGTGTTATCTGGTACATTAGAAATATCATGTGGCATTAAAGGATAACCATTTGTACCTACGTTTTCTGTAGCAGCTGTCCTGCCGAGCTCACTCTGGTTAATCACGTCAGCTACGTGACTGCTTCCTGGCTTTAGGCTAAAACACTGCTGGGTATTACCGTATACTCTGGATAATGGCTTGTAAGAGCACTCCTCCTGTGTAAAGCTATGAGGTAACTGCCCATAAACACTGGTATTAGAATCAAACAGCTTGTGTCCTGCCTTGAATGGGTTAAAGGCTAATTCCTCTGATACAGCTGTGGGAGTTTTCAGTGCTGACAACGGCACTCGAGAGAAGTCTGAGCATTTAAAGTTGCTAGCAGAATTATAAGGTAAGAGACCTTCCTTTCTCTTGTAACTGCCCGTACAAGGAAAGAAGTTGTTTCCTTTTCCCTTTATCTCTGCTCTAGGCTGGCTTCTTCTATCAATCCTGGACTTAGCCCATTCGGGTGTAAAACAGTCCTGTTCCACTTTGAATGCCTTGCTTCCTGCAACAGGGTTCCTCCCTCTTCTCTTCTGGCTTTCACACACACACTCTGTGTTCAACAGCTGATCTCCACACGTACTCACATAGTCCTGAGACTCATTCAAGCTGTCCTCTGGTATATGTTGCTGACACTCTCTCTCATTTCCTTCCTTCCACCAACTTTGGTCCTGGAGATGAGATTGGCTTATAGTGTTTCTTTCTCTTTCCCTCCGTTCCCACGACTGAGGTTGTTGCTTCCACCTCTGTCCGTGCTCACTCTCCCTCACTGCTTGTGAGTGTGCCTTATGTATCTGTCCCCGGGTTCCACCCCTTCTCAGCTGATCCCTATCAGGTAAATCAACCTCCATTCTCATGCTGGCTGGGTGTGTCTTTTTACCCTTTTCCCACGTGTGCGGTGGTCGCTCATAGCAACTATTTGACATGTTTTTGTTTACCTCATCAGGTTCTGCCTGATTTTCTCCGTTAATCTCCATTTCCTCTGGGTCCCCTGGGTTTACCTTGTGACAATATATAACTATAAATACATATTAACTGGGCTTATGAGAGTGGGATACAGTGTGTTTTATTTTTATTTTTATTTAGCTGCATTTATATCCCGCTTTTCACTGGGTCAAAGTGGTTGGGGGATACATTTAACATGAGGGGATATGACACACATACACTAATACTTACAGGGAACATGAGCAATGGAGGGTTAAGTGGCTTACCCAAGACCACAAGGAGCACCTGTGGGACTAGAAACCCCAGTTCTTCCGGGCCAAGGTTGCTGTCCTCTAGTGGGATTTGAACCACCTACCTTCCGGCCTGTGGTACCTTGCCCTAACCACTAGGCTACACCTCCCTCCCTGTTGGGAGGGGGAGGTTAGGTGCATAGGTGCTGTCATTACATGCGTGGCTAAGTTATTTGTGAGGAGAGTTTTGAGGGTTTTTCTGACAGTCTGAAGGACTTTAATTGCTCAGATTGAGGGTGGGAGGGAGTTCCATAGGTTAGGGGCGGTGAAGGTGAAAGCTCTGGAGCTTGTGGCCTGTTTCCTTTTGCGAATTGAGCTGGGGATCTCAAGGGAGTGTAGTGCAGTTTCCCTTCAAGATCTAGTTGGCGGTGGGGTCTGAAGGAGTGCCGAGAGGGCAGATGGCGCTATATTGTTGACCAGTTTAAAGGTTGCCATGAGAGTCTTGTATTCTATATGGCTCAGTATTGGGAGCCAGTGGAGGTTATATAGAATGGGTATGAGATGATTGATCAGAGGAACCCTGCAAATGACTCTTGCTGTAACGCTCTGTGCTCTTTGGGGGATATTGAGGTTTTTGGCTGGTAGATTTGTAACAGACTGCTACAGTAGTTGAATTGGGGGGGGGGGTGATAATGGCTTGGATTACTGATCTGAAGTCGTGTAACTCGAGGAATGGTCTTATGTGCTGAATGGTCTTTAGTTTGTAGTAGATTGTTTTGACTGTTTGTTTTAGATGGGAGATCAAGGTGAGGGGCTGATCAAGAATTATGCCAAGGTATCTAACTTCTTGTTTGATTGGAAGGATGATGCTATTGATGTCGATGGTTTGGGGGAGGGTTGCATCTTGGTTCTTTGTGATGTACATGGCTTCTGTTTTTTTGAAATTGATGGTAAGGTTGTTGATGTTTAGCCAAGATTCAGTTTCCCTGATGCAGTCTGATAAGTTGTTAAAGGTAGGGTTGTTCATGTCTATGGGGAGGGACAACATAATGTTCTCAGCATATATATAATACCCTATGTTACATTTTTTGAATATGTTGGTGATTGGCTGTAGGTAGAGATTGAATAGGAGGGCTGAGAGGGCAGACCCTTGGGGTATTCCTTGATCCTGTGCAAATGTAATTTGGGGTTCATTGTCTGTTTGGATACGTAGTTTGCGGTTAGAGATATAAGATTTAAACAATTGCAAAATCGTTCCAGCTAGACCGATTTGTACCAGTCTCGATATGAGGGTGTTGTGGTTAATGTTGTCGAATGCCGAGGCTATATCAATGAAGATAAGTAAGTATGTATGTTTAGGGTTGTCTATGCCTTGGATAAGGTGGTCAAACAGGGCTATGAGGAGGGTTTTAACTCCATGGAAAGGGTGAAAACCAAACTGTTGCTCATCTAGGGGGGCATTGAGGTCAATGTAGTTTTGCAGTTGGATTTGGATGATTTTTTTCAATGATTTTGGCAACAAAGGGGATGTTTGCTATTGGTCTGTAGGAGCTTGGTTCGTTTAGGGTTGAGTGTCTTGTTCTTTAGACTTGGGCATATGGATGACATCTTGAGGTCCATGGGCATGATGCCTTGAGAAAGGGATTGGTTTAATATGTGGAGGAGGAATGGGGCTAGCTCAGTTTTTGCTGACTTAATCCAGGAGACCGGACATGGGTCTAAGGGGAATGTAGTAGTGTTGATGCTTGATATTATGTTTAATAGGTGTCTTAGGTCTATTTCATAGAATTTTTCCCATGCTGTGGGTGACGTCCTTGGACAGTTAAGACCATCCGGGTGCTCCCCGGCCTGGATCCCGCAGTCTGAGACATTCATCTGAGGATTCGGAGAGGGAGAGGCCTGAAAAGGTCCCCTGAAAGGTTCTGACCACGGACTGGCCTCGGTTCCCAGACACCATCCTCATCGACGATTCCCCTTCAGAGGAGCCGGCATCGGGACCGAGTCCCTCAATGCCTGCGCCAAAGGCTGCGGATCCTTCTGGTCTGGAGTCCAGAATGGCGTCCCTGGAGCGCAGTTTGTCTGCCTTTATGGACCAGCAGCGGTCACGATATGAGTCCCGCTCGACGGACCATCATCATCCCCGGCAAGTTTTCCAGGCACCGGCCGCAGGGCATCGGGGGCTCCAAGGCCCGTGGAGCAGCCCTCCTACGAGTCCTCGATGGACTATTCCGAGTGCGAGACAGAGGATGAGGAATCCCCCAATACCCATCGCAACCACAACATCCCATATGACTCTCCCATCTCGGAGCCTCAACGGCAGACCCCGCCAGAGGATATGAGCTTCCTTGATTTTGTCAAGGATATGTCAGAGGCCCTGGCATTTCCTACCGAGTCGGAGGAGGACTCTCGGGCGGATGAGTTGGAAATCCTCCAGTACGAGGCTCCTCCAAGGGAATCACTCACGGTGCCCATTCCTCCTAACCTGGAATGGCTGATGCTCCGGATGTGGGAGACACCGGCTTCGGTACTGATGGTGAGCAAACAACTTGAGTCAATACACTGAGTCTGCCAGAGCCCAGGCTTCCAAAAGTCACAGCTGCCACATAACTCCATGGTTGTGGAGTCAGTCATGCGCCGGCTGAAAAGCCAGAAGGGCGCACTCCTCAGTGCCCCCCAATAGGGAGGCCTGCACCCTGGATGCCTTCGGCAGGAAGTGCTACCAGGCCTCAATGCTCATCGGCCATATCAAGGCCTACCAGCTGTATATGGGCATGTACCTGAGAGACCTGGCGAAGGAACTCACTTGGTTCTCAGCTCGTCTCTCCAAGGAACCCTTGCAGCAGTTCAAGAACTTTGCCAAGGAAGTCCGTGAATATTGCAAATTCATGTCTCAAGCGGCCTATGATAGGTTCGTGTCGGCAGCTTGAGTAGCAACAGCGGGCATGGGTGCACACTGCCAAGCTTGGCTACAGTCATCCGACCTCGAGCAGTAGGTTCAGGCAAACCCATGACCGAGAAGTCTGCCGAGCTGGAGACCAAGTTCATGACTAGGACCAGGCTCTCCAAAAAGACCGCTGCCCCTCCCCGAAGGAAGGGCTTGGGTAAAAAGTCATTTTACTTGAGGAAGAGAGCTGCTTACAGAAACTATCCACCTTTTTAGGCCTCCCCAGCTTCCCAACAGGGTCAGCAGGCCAAGGGACATGGGCATGCTCCCATAAGCAGAAGGCTACAAAACTCCAGGCACCAGCTCCGGCCCAGCCAGGGGGGAGTTTTTGACTCCTTGAACATAGCCTATCTACCCCAAGGAGATCAGCAGCCCACAGGAGGACATCTGGTCCTCTATGCCCAGAGGTGGTTGACCATCACCACTGACTCTTGGACACTTCGGGTAGTCAGGGACGGTTACTCCTCCACCTAACTCAGATGCCTCCCCCTTATTTTCCAGGAGAGCCCCTCAGGTCTCCCCTTCACAGCGACCTTCTACTGAAGGAGTTGGCCAGTCTTCTCGAGGATAACGTGGTGGAACGGTGCCCCACCATCTCAAAGGCAAGGGGTTCTACCCCAGGTACTTAGTTGTGCCAAAAAGGACAGGGAGCCTAAGGCCCATCCTTGACCTGCGCAACCTCAACAAATTCGTGAGGGAGAAGTTAAAAATGCTCTCCCTTGGAACATTGCTGCCATACCTCCAGCAGGGAGACTGGCTATGCTCCTTAGACCTCAAGGATGCTTATACTCACATCCTCATACACCCCCACCACAGGCAGTACCTGTGGTTTGTAGTGTGGGGCAGGCATTTTCAGTACAGGGTGCTCCCCTTCGGCTTGGCCTCAGCCCCAAGAGTCTTCACAAAATGCCTGGCAGTTGTGGCTACCTTCCTCTGCCTCCAGGGGGTCTTTGTCTTCCCCTACCTGGACGACTGGCTCATAATGGGAGGTACGGCCTCAGGTGCAGCAGGCCATCGTACACACCATCCAGGACCTGCAACACTTGGGATTTCACATAAACTACCCCGAGTCTCACCTCCTCCTGGCACAATGCCTGGAGTTCATTGGGGCAAAGCTCGACACTCTCCAGTCAAAGGCCTTCTTGCTCAGGGACTGTCTCATGACTCTGGCACGGGACATACAGTGCCATCCCTCAGTTCCCGCTTGGCTTATTCTGCTGCTCCTCAGGCACATGGCCACCACAGCCACGTCACCCCAGATGCTCACCTCCACATGAGGGTGTTGCAGTGGTGTCTCCGGGACCAGTGGTCTCATGCCATGGGTTGCCTCCGAGACAGAGTCTCTGTAACCTGCCAACTGGAGGACTCCCTGGTCTGGTGGCAGTCTCTCCAGCATTTCGAGGCAGGCATGCCTTTTCAGGCCCCAAGCCTCTCAAGGGTCCTTACCACGGACGCCTGCCTCCCTGTTTGACTCCACACCCAGAGCAACTGGTCACCAGACGAAAACACCCAGCATATCAACCTCCTGGAGCTCCAAGCCATACACTTAGCCCTGCAAGTTTTCTGTCACCACCTGAGTTACCAGTCAGAGCTGGTCCAGATGGAAAATCAAGTGGTGATGTTCTATGTGAACAAACAGGGGGGCATGGGGGTCTCATGCCCTTTGTTAGAAGGCACTGGTCCTCTGCTCATATGCAATCCAACAGGGTATCCTGCTGCGGGCAGTATACCTGCCAGGCCAGGACAACCTTCTGGACGACAGGCTGAGCAAGAATCCTCCAGCTGCATGAGTGGCAACTGGACCCCAGGGTAGCCAGTCGACTTTTCCAGCTCTGGGGGGAACCCCTGATGGACCTGTTCGCCAGCACGGACAACTTCCAGTTGCCCTGCTTCTGTTCCCAAAAGGCCCACCCTTCCAGGGTGGCAGCGGATGCATTCCTTGTCTCATGGTCAGAAGGCCTTATGTATGCCTTCTCTCCCATGCCGCTGATCACCAAGACCTTGTTCAGGACACTCTGCAACAGGGCCTCGCTCATCCTGATAGCTCCTTGGTGACCCAGGCAACCATGGTTCTCGCTGCTCCTCCGGTTAACAGTGCAGTCCCCCATCCCCTTGGCGACCACCCCGGGACTCCTGTCTCAGGAGGGGGGCTCTCTTCTGCACCCCAACCTGGAGTCACTGTCGCTGACAGCGTGGCTGCTGAAAGGGTGACTCTGGGTCCTTTCAACCTTTCGGTTGAGGTGGAAAGCATTCTGCTGGCCTCTCACAAGGCCTTTACTAGGAAGGCTTATCCCCTGAAATGTCGCAGGTTCTTGGTTTGGTGCACCGAGCATGGGGCTGACCCGTTCCATCCAGTGGCACAAGTGTTACAATACCTTCTCCACCTCTCTCAATCTGGGCTTAAGTCTAACTCCGTCCGAGTGCACCTCAGTGCCCTGACGGCGCACCACCATCTGGTAGATAGTAAGCCCCTCTCGGTCCAACCGTTGGTGACCCATTTTCTTTGGGGCCTGCTTTTATCAAAGCCCCTGGTTGGCCCTCCAGCAACCAAATGGGATCTCAATGTAGTGTTGGGGCAGCTCACTCGTCCACCCTTCGATCCTCTGTCCTACTTGCCACCTTCACTACCTCTCTTGGAAGGTGGCTTTCTTGGTTGCGTTCACTTCCACTCACAGAATTAGTGAACTTCAGACCCTTGTGGCAGAGGTGCCTTATACCAGGTTCTAAAAGAACAGAGTGGTGCTTCACAGGCACCCCAAATTCCTGCCAAAGGTAGTATCGCCCTTCCATCTCAACCAGGAAGTGGTGCACCCTATCTTTTTTCAAAGACCTCACTCCAGTCAGGCGGAGACGGTCCTTCACACCTTGGACTGTAAGAGAACTTTGTCCTTCTATATCCAACACACTCAGGGCCACCACAAAGCTTCTCAGCTTTTCATCTCCTATGACCCCAGTAGGTTGGGGGAGGCAGTGACCAAGCATATGCTGTCCACATGGGTGGCGGACTGTGTAACCCTCACTTATGAGCAGGCAAGGCTCCCGTTGGAAGGCCACATAACGGCACACAGTGTCAGGGCCATGGCAGCCTCGATGGCAAAATTGTGCTCTGTCCTAGTGGTGAACATCTGCCGGGTCACCACCTGGTCTTCAGTCCATACCTTCGCAGCCCATTACTTTCTGGAAAGAGAGTCCCGATGGGACAGTGCCTTCGGCCATGCTGTGCTCCTTAATCTTTTGGGGGTTTAGACAACTCCTACTTTCCCACCCTTTTGTTTTCAGGCTACCAGAGTGCTGGTTTCATTGGACACAGGGGTCCTACTGTGATCTGTGGACATGGACTAAATTGCTGCTGCTTGTGGCTCCCCATGAGGGAGCCCCTATTTTTGCTATGGGCTTTCGGTAGCCTGTAGCTGGGGAGTCCCATATGTGAGGACTGATTTCCTGTTTGTTCCCAGAGAAAGCATAGTTATTTACCTGTAACAGGTGTTCTCCAGAGACAGCAGGAATCAGTCCTCACAACCCTCCCTCCTCCCCTTGGAGTTGCTCCTTTACCATCTTGTTTTTGCCATCTTTAGCTATGTCATCTGACTGAGCAAGTTGGCACCCTTGGGCAGGAAGGGGACCACGCATGCGTGGTGGCATTCCCAAAGGCTTTCTTTGAAAGCTGGGGGTCTGCTTCTGTGAAGGCTCCATCAGTGCCAATGTCACCCATATGTGAGGACTGATTCCTACTGTCCCCGGAAAACACCTGTTACAGGTGAGTAACTACGCTTTATTTGCTCCTATGGTGCAGCATCATGTGGATTTTGATCATACTTTTTCTCAATTAAGATGGCAAGTGATTGACTGTGTAACCCCTTCCATTCAGAGTGGGGATCATGAAAAACTTCTTAATTATAACGAACAATCTTGAATTTTTAGAAAAGACTGTGCAACCTGCTGGATTTAATTTGGAAGTGGAGTGGAGGTCTCTAATTTACTGACAAGTGAATTTGATTACTTGGTCAGGGTACCTCTTTAAATTTGTTCTATGTGATGCTCCATAAAATAGGATCATCATTATTCAAAAAGTGTGTTGGGTCGGAAATGATAAGGATTATGCCTATGGAGATTGAAGTTTGGATTGTGTGCTTGGTGACAACCATGGAATAACTCAAATAAGTATGAGAGTTTCACCCTGAAGCAGAACTGTTCTATTTTTCAAAACACAGGCTCTGTATTGGAATTTTTTCTTTACATATACTTGTTAGTTTGGTTTGAACTTTACTTTTCATAACATAGCAAAATGAACTATGTTGGATGAGTCATATCTATATGGGATGATAATTGGCACCTTTAGTTCGACAAAAAAATATTTTATGTCGCTTTAATGTTGGGGATTTTTGTTATGTTCTGATTAATTGTGGATCCCTTGTTGTGGACATTTCTGAGTATTGTTTTAGACTGGTCCAGTGACAATTATGGTGTCTATTTCTATAACTGCATATATGGCAGGCATGCAGCACTTGAAAATCATAGATGGCAAGGCATCAGGATATGTCTGAATAATGGCAAAAACTGCCTAATCAGTTGAAAGGTCCATGCTGAATATCAAACAGTTTTAAATTGGTAATAATTTGACAACATTTCCAAAGTCAGTTCCTATGTTATCAAATGTTAACATTCCATTATGTCAATCAATTAGAATACTAGGGATCATGATTCTATGTTATCGGTAGATGAGTAGATTGCTTATTAACAAAGAAGATTGTACCACACAGGCAACTTATAAATAAATTGAGCACCCTAGGGATGAACTCTAAAGAGACTAATTGGGTTAGAAAATGGTTGAGTGGGAGGTGACAGGTAAATGGAGCTCACACTGAAGAGAAGGATGTTACCAGTGGTGTGTCCCAGGGATCTGTCCTTGGTCTGATTCTTTTAACATCTTTGTTAGTGATATTGAAGAAGGGCTGTCTGATAAGGTTTGCCTCTTTGCGGATGATGCCAAAATCTGCAATACAGTAGACACCCAGGAAGGAATAGATAACTTGAAGAGGGGTCTAGCTAAGCTTGAAGAATGGTCAAGAATTTGGCAGCTGAGATTTAATGCTAAAAAATGCAGGGTCATGCATTTGAGCTGCAAAAATCCAAGAGAGCAGTACAGTATAGGAGGCGGAGTACTTCTGTCCACGAAAGACCTGGGCAGAATTGTTTCTGATAATCCTAACGTGGCTAAAGAGGTAAAGGCAACAGTGAAATCCAGAAGGATGCTTGGGTGCATAGGGAGAGGAATGACCAGCAGAAAAAAGGAGGTGATAGTGTCTCTGTATCTGGAGTATTGTGTGCAATTCTGGAGACCACAACTTCAAAAGGATATAAGCAGGATAGAGTTGGTGCAGTGGGTGGCTACTAAAATGATTAGTGGCCTTCATTATAAAGCATCTGGGGACAGACTTAAAGATCTTAATATATTGCTTTTCGGAAAGAGTGGTAGATGCATGGAATACTCTTCCAGTAGAGACAAGGACAGTATCTGAATTCAAGAAAGGATAGGACAAACACAGAAGATCTCTAAAGGAAAAAAGGGGATTGTAGTAGTTGATATGGAAAGGCAGATTAGGTAGGCTCTATGTTTTTTTTGGTGCTGTCATGTTTCTATGTTTCTATAAGCTACGCCTATTTCGACAAATTAGAGCATATCTGACTTCTGAGCTTGTAAAAATTGTGACGCAAGCTGTAGTAATATCACGATTCAATTACTGTTACATAAATTATTTAGGTTTAATATAGAAGCATCTTGTTCACTTACAAATGCTGCACAATACTGCAGCAAAAATAATTGTATATGGGCAGGGCTTTGTTTGAGAAGATACACAGTGGTACCAAGTACTGGCACCTTTTTCATTGCCTGCTAAAATTGACCCATGACCCTTATGTATTAATGAAAGAAACCCGCATATGAGTACTGGCACCTTTTTTCCTAGGAAAAATAAACTGTATATGGGCGTAGATGGGAAAGAGTTAAATCGTTTCTTATTCATTTAAAATGACTGCCAATGGTCACAAGAATAGCTTACAGTATATATTATCAATGGGTAGCTATTATCAGACTGCCAATGGTCACAACAATAGCTTATATATTATCAATGGTGCAGCTATTATCAGGTTGCAGAATATATCAGTTGGAAACAAACAATCTTCTGATGCTGTCTTTATGTAGAAAATGTACTCCTAAATGACTTCTGGATAGATTTTTTAATTATCAAGTAGCTATTGCATAGAACAAACTCCTAGTTGAGATTAGGGGGCTTATTTTAGAAGCCCTGTTCTGAAAATGGGCACACAGACATCCAAATCACAGACTTCCCAGGAGCCATTTTAGAAGCTGGTTCTTGCAGATGTTCCCATTGCAAGGTTGTACAAGTAATGAAAGGGTGTGACAGAGGCATGACCAAGGTGTTCCAGGCAAGTTGGACATGCACTCCCAATTTCAGGAATGGCAAGCATGACCCCACCCACTAGTGAGACCTTCCATGTCTATTCCTGCTCCAGGGCATGGATAGGATTTGGATAAGGTATTATACTGCCATCCAGACACCTAGAGGTACTCTGATATCCCCCATACTTTCCATGATGGATAATGAAAGCTGCAGGGAAACGAGGACACTTGTTTTTGGTTCAGCACGCAGATGCACATCCCCACATGCAAAATAGCTTGTGTGGACATGCATTCAGCATAGGATAGGTGTCCCCACCCCAAGTATTTGTTGTGTAGATGTCTATGAGGCTACCCATGCAGTCATCCATTCTGAGGACATCTAAGATGCTAAAATCGGGCCGAAACATAAATATCCCTGTTTTTTGGACGTTTTGCCCTAGACGCACCATATTTCACTTTGATATCCTTTCTAAAATGCTACTTTAGACGTTTGACAAACTATCTATCACTCCACCAGTCACTGCAAACCTATTTGTTTAGGAAATTTTGATAAATAACACAGGTACACTACCAAAAAACTGCCTCCAGTTTTGCAACTGATTCCTATAGATTTTGGGGTGCTGAATCCAGGAAAAATAGCCAAAATGTTCCATCACGTCACGTTTTCTTGCAAAATTAGATTTCTTACCCATATAAGGAATGTTCACATAATTTCTTTTTAGCCAACTGCAGTTTATTTTCTTGGCCCAAAATATAGGTTGTAATGGTTAACTAACTAGAAACACTCCCTCATGATATTTTAGAGTGTTTTGTATTCATTTTATACATTAACAGGACAATTGGGAGGCAGGGGGCTAAATCCAGTACTCGCGCTGGCGCATGTTCTTTCCTGTTCGCCTCGCCTCGTTCGCTCGCTCAAACACGGTGGTTGCGACATGAACGTTCCTGTCAAATTTCAGTTTCTTGCAAGTTCATTATTACCTTTTGTTTGCTCAGTCGTAATCCAGCTTTATTCCGAAGTGGTTCACTACAGTTGTAGTTTGCAGTGCTGTGTATTTGTGATGGCTCACAGAGCCAGAGGTTGCGTCAACTCTCCGGACAGTTTTTGTTTTATTTGTGGGGAATATACCGTGAAAAAGCGGCAGAGGAACATTTCTTCATTTATTAAAAAAGTATATTTCGCCTATATCGGTTTGAAGTTAGGCGATCAAGACAAACCGTGGGCTCCTCACAAAGTGTGCAAGACATGTGAGGAAGATCTACGCTTATGTATGAAAGGTAAAAAACAAGCATTTCGTTTCGGAATACCTATGATGTGGCGTGAACAAAGAGACCACAGCAGTGACTGCTATTTTTGCTCTTGCATTGTGAAGGGATACAACTTAAAAAATAAGAACGTAATAAGTTACCCCAACCTTCCCTCAGCAATTAGGCCTATGCCTCATAGCAACGAAGTACCTGTGCCTGAACCACCAAAATCTTTGGATCATATTTGTGTGGACGGTTCTGATCATGATGAGACTCATCAGATGGCTTTTCCCGATGAGTCCAGTACTTCCGAGTTTGAAACTGAACCAGATCCGAAACCTGAACTTTTCTCTCAAGCTGAATTGAATGATTTAGTCCAGGATTTAGGACGCCCAAAAGATGCTGCCCAACTGCTAGGTTCTCAGCTTAAACAGAAAAATGTATTGTCACCAGGAACAACTTTTTATTGGTACCGCAACTGCGAGACACAATTTTTGAAGTATTTCAGCAAAGAGGAAGATTTGGTATTTTGCAACGATATATACGGAGTGATGGAAAGGTTTAAACTCAAGTATGATCCTGCTGAATGGCAGCTGTTCATTGATTCGTCAAAAGACAGCATAAAAGGTGTTCTTCTTCATAATGGCAACACATTCGCTTCAGTTCCTATTGCTCACTCTGTTATTCGCCAAGAAAAATATGAGAATTTGGCCCTGATTCTTCAGAAGATTCGTTATGATGAGCATAAGTGGATGATTTGTGGAGACTTTAAAATTCTATCCATGCTATTAGGGCAGCAATCCGGTTTCACCAAATATCCCTGCTTCCTTTGCTTGTGGGATAGCCGGGCCCGCGACCTACACTGGGGGAAAAAAGACTGGCCAATTCGGGAGTATTGGCCGGTGAGAAAAATGTTCTTCATGAGAGCTTGGTACCTCGTGATAAAATTCTATTACCACCTCTCCACATTAAGTTGGGTCTCATTAAGCAATTCATCAAGTCCCTTCCAAAAGATGGTGAGTGCTTTCGGTACCTTTGCTCAAAGTTCCCCCGACTTTCTGAAGCAAAGCTAAAGGAAGGAGTGTTCGTTGGCCCTGATATAACGAAACTCATTTCAGATGGAGCATTCGCTGAAACGATGTCTGAGAAGGAAAAAGAAGCCTGGGATTCCTTCAAGGATGTTGTTCTCAAATTCTTGGGGAACAGGCGGGATGAGAACTATAAGGATATTGTTGCCAGGATGCTCAATGCCTTCAAAGAACAAGGCTGTAACATGAGCCTGAAAGTCCATTTCTTGCACTCCCATGTGAACTACTTTCCTGAAAACTTGGGGGCGTACAGTGAAGAACAAGGTGAAAGGTTTCACCAGGACATCAAGGACGCAGAGAGAAGGTACCAAGGAAGATGGAACACCACTATGATGGCTGATTTCTGCTGGTTGCTGCTGCGGGAAACCCCAGATGAAAAATACGCCAAGCAGCGCATTCGGGGGAAGAAGAAACGGGCCCACCAGGAGATTGATTGACCCAAGAATGACTTTAAAATCTAAACTGTGTTGACAAATATCGTGTTTTTACTAAACTTTGAAATAAAAATTTGCTAGTTATTACCACAGTGTCGGATCTCATTTATTAGAATTTTATTTTCACACCATCGGGTGTTTGTCTTCATGTATTGCAATGGTGCGGTTTGCGTTTTCTATTCTTACATACATACCTGTACAACATTTTTTGCACATTTCTTTGCTTTGCTTTGTGTCTAACCTCGCTCTTATATGCTCAATGTTTGTGCACATGTATGTGGCTGTTTTAAGTGCAGACAATTTTGCTACCATCACAGTGTGTTTTGTTGACATTACTCTATTCTTATGTGCTGCCTTGTTACAATTTTCTTTATTCTTATTTGAATAACTACTAAACAATTAGTATAAAGAATTCATCCAAGAAACTTTTATCTCGATCGCACTCAATCTGAAACGTTCACCTCAAACTGCTAACCCAATGTAGCAAAAAATCTGTACGTGATGGAGCAAATTGGTTACCAGATTTGGATTCAGCGCACCAAAAAACGTAAAAATCAGTCGAAACATTAGAGGCAGTTTAAAAAAAAAATTTTTTAGTGTACCTGTGTAATTAGAGAGGTTGCTGCTTTTATGTCCTTGATGGTCAAGTTAATAAAATGTTATGAAATTAGTTTTTAGGAAAACCCCTGCCTGTCTAGAAAATTTTGAGAAGTAATTAAAGAGGATGTTGTTTCTGTCAAGATTATATTAACTGTTATAAAGGTAGGGCAACCTTTCTGAAGGCATTTACATGGATAACTGCCCTAGTTATCCGTGCAAATGCCTTATCCAGGATTTTCGAAAGGCACATACATGGATAGTGCCTTTCGAAAATCCCAGATAAGCCCTTAACGTGCCCAGATGCTATGCAGTGTGTGTGCGGGGTGTGTTGTTGGCGTTCCGGGGCAGAGTGAGAGCAGAGCAAAGGGCTAACTGAGTAGCAGCAATTTTTGATGTTACCCGCTTAGCCTTCTGCGCCTTAAAGATAGGTTAGTTTTTCCTTGCTTTTCTTTCAGATGCAGGGGCTAAGCAGATAGCATCGAAAATCGCCGCTACCTGGCTGGCTCCTGCGGCTTCCAGGATGTGTGGTGTGAACCACATTTTCAATGCCGGAGCCACATATGACCCCGGCATTGAAAATCCGGGTTACACAGATGGTGGGCGGGCTATGCACCGATGCTGTACATAGCACCGCCCAAATGAAAATTGGGCCCTATTTCTTTAGGAAGATTAGAAGTCTGTCTAATTACTTCTCAGACAATCATTTGACTCAAGTAATTTAGAGTGTTTATTATTTTTTATTATTTTTTTAATTTTAAATTGTTGTAATGAAACTTTTATTGGAAAGTAATATACTTGTAGTCCACTTAGAACTAAATGGAATAGGTGGAATATAAATTAATAGATTAGTATTGTTATTGAGGATTCTTTATTGGTAGATAGTCTGGAACTGGTTTTAATCCTATAATTTGGGTTCTAACCAAAAACTCAGGAATCATGCAGATATCGGCATAAGATATATATAAGCTGTTCCAAGTAGGACAGTCTTATATAGGGTTTGTGGAGCCAAGCCCTGGGGGCTCCGACCATACTTGGTATTTCAACAGATTTTTTGTTCCAAAGCTGTTCGACTTCAATCTGAAAGTCAATATATTTTGTTAATTTCTATCATTCTTTTTCCTCAGTTAGGGTTTCACCTGGAATTGCCACATCTATAAACCATACTTTTTGCTTTTCTATACAGTAATGTCAGGCATATTGTGTATGTCTGTTTGTATTCGGAAATCCCACAGGATCTTGACCAGTTCATTTTCTATAACCTTCTCAGCAGCATGTTCCAAAAAATACTTTCCAAACCACATTTTTTACACAGCTTCCAGTGGATGATCTCTGTCACTCTGTAGTCTGTAAAATTTTGCTACAGCTGCTAATTATATGGATTTACATAATCGGCATTGGCTATCATCAGGAATATGTTGATTTTTAGTTTTGATGTTATTAGTTTGTAATGCCTGTTCTTGGGCTGCCTTTATTTATTTTATTTTCATAAACTTGATACACACATCTTATCATAAAATTAAAAGGTGAATCACAAAAATTCAATTCACGACACCAAGCCTTCGATTTCTTTCTTCAGTGCTCCATATTTTAACCATTCCTGGGTTTTGACAAATGCACAACATTGGCAATCAAAGGTGGAAAAATCATAGAAAAAAGTGGAATAAAGCTGATGAATGGAAATACCAATAAACAACTCGATCCAAGTACTTAAGTCTGATAGAAAATTTGGATTTGCTGCACAACCAAATCAAGAAGAACACCATCTCTAACTACATAGAAAGAGTTCAGGAAATTCTAAAATCAAAACTCAATGGTGGAAGTGTTATTAAGGCATAAACACTTGGGCAGTACCTGCAGTTAGATACACTGCAGGAGTAATTGACTGGACCGAAGCTGAATTGGACAACCTTGATCAGAAAACAAGAAAATTGATGACAATGCACCATGTATATTTGCAGTGTAAGAAAAGTGTTAGAGGCTTTTTGCAAATTAAACAAACCGTTGAGGAATTAAAATGTGGTCTAAATGATTATGTTATAAAAAGTAAAAAAAAAAAAAAAAGCACTGCTTGTGGACATGTGCAAAGAGCAGCCCCTTACAACAACTGAAACACAAATAGAATACAAGAAAGAAATATTTCCAAATAGAATGGACACTTGGAAAGAGAAGCCACTGCATGGTCAATACATTACGTATATTAGAATATTGAAGGAAAGATGCATGAGAGCCTAATATGGAAATGTTTAAAATCTGGAGGACTAATCCCTCCAAGGGACAACAGCTTGAAATGGTTCAGGGACTTGTAGTCTAAGAGCTATCCATATCAGACAGGTCTTACAGTAGTTGAAGAGCCAGATTAATTGTGTCCCAAAGACAAGAAATTTGATTTCTATACTGGATCAGTCATTGCCTTTATTAATAAGGAGACAGAGGAAGGAGCAAACCTCTTGCAGGCCAAAGGAGGAACGAACGGAGCAAGAGATGTGGGTTGGAACCAGACTGCTTTATTGAAAATAAGTCCCTACGCGTTTCGGCTTGCGCCTTCTTCGGGGGACATACAGCAGTGCTGTGTTAAATGGAGTGTCTCATTAAGACAGTTTTTCGAATCACTCTATGATAGTTTTTATCGTTGACCCGACGTATGTGATCTTTTTGTAAACCGCAAAGACTTGTGTGCTGAGTACAGGCACTGGTTATACGCCGTGCCTGTACTCAGCACACAAGTCTTTGCGGTTTACAAAAAGATCACATACGTCGGGTCAACGATAAAAACTATCATAGAGTGATTCGAAAAACTGTCTTAATGAGACACTCCATTTAACACAGCACTGCTGTATGTCCTCTGTATTAATAAGGGCCATATTGGATGTTATGGCTCCTGGATAGCCAGTGTCAAGTAGACCGCAGGACTCAGTCCCCTCTGCTGGACCTTCAGGGCATGGGATAGACATGTGGCTCGAAGGCAAGCGAAAACAGACAATTTGGACAAAGATGAGAATCAATTTATTATGGAATGCTTCTACAAATCAAGTCCGTCAGTAAGAGGTTTACAAAAGTGATCTATGATTATTATTATTATTGTAATCTGGTTTGAAGATTTGGAATAATGATAACTTGAAACGAAGTGAAACCACCATGGGAAAAAATCAAAAACAATTTCTTTCCAGTCACAATTACAGCAAGTTAGATGGCAATATTACGTTGCTTTAGCTTTCTGTTTTTGGAAGATCCTGTTGGAGCATTGACATGAAGGTAAGGAAATATAAGGCAAGGGAATGCAGCGTAGTTCTCATTGTCAGGACTCTTTTTAGTTAAAAACATCAGTGTGAAAGAACTGATTGTTAACACAAATGCTTATTTCACACCAGTGCCCATATTTTTTTAATAAAAAGTGCTGGAATTGTTGGATTTCTCCTTTTTCATTAGGAGAGAAATTCTCCAAAATTAAAATGAGCATTGGGGTCGAAGATGATACCACCGTACAGAATATAGAAAGAGGAGCTATACATCTGTAGCTACATAACATAGCTAAACGTTTCTGAAAGAAAAACAATCTAACGTAAAGCTATATTTCTAGAAACAGCTTGGTCTGCTACAATATAATACTGCTAAATCAAATTTAAGAAACGTTAAGATAGAAAGGGAACGTTTTCCCAGAAGTAGAAAATAACTTAAAGAAAATGAGAGACGTTAACTCCTGAAATTCCAGGTAAGTCACACGGATCTTCATTGGTTACAGAAAAGAAGCATACTTCTGCTATATATTCTTTTCATTTATTCTATTTTTTTTTCTGGTTTGGGCTTTCAAAGCCACAGAGACTTGTCAGAGACGTGTAGTCTTCTATAGGGAAAACATAGTTCATGGCTTTATAATCTTCCACAGAACATTGCTGAAATAAATACAGTTCCTGAGTTTAATAAGTTCCATGGAGCAATGACTTAAAAAACAGTCAAAACAGCTTCAAGCAGTTCTAGAGCAGGAAAGTCCAAGTTTCTAAAGCTTTGACTTGTGCCATTGGCAGGGGCATAGCCCCTATAGCTGCAAACTGCCGGTCTAGCATTCCAATATCTGCTTTAACGTTATTGCGAGCAGTTAGGAGGTCATTTTGCAAAGTAACTCCTGTGTGTAAAAGTGTACTTATAAAATACTGACTGCCATGAAAATGTGTGCTTTGGCATTAGGTGGCATACTTTGCCGATAGGCTTGGCGGAGAGCACAGTCTAGGCAAATCGCGAGTGGAGTTTGCATGTAGATTATAAAATAACTTAATCTATACATGTGCATGCACATTAGCATATGCTTACAAAAGATATAAGTGATTATGCCTATATTCAGGGCGCACTCTCTCATATACTAGTATGCTAGTGCCTACTTATCTCTATAAAATTAGCCTCTTAAGAAAAAACATAGCATGCATGCACACACAATCTCCTTTATGAGTGTAATTTGTAACGGATGCATGTTTTAAATGTGTTAATCACGTTCATTCTACAAAATCAAATCTGCACGGATTTGACTTTAGAGAACGGCAGTGTAAGTGGGTCGCTAATGCATGTAAATAAAGCCCAGTCACTTGCATTGTAATTAGAGTTTGGCGTAAAGACCACATCCATCTTATGTAAATTCACTCTTTAAAATATGCATGTCTATGTGTACTCTGCCCATGTGCACGCTGACATTGATACTATGCACAATCAGCTCAATATGCGTACTTTCAGAATGGCAATGGGATTCAGTAATGACTCAGTGGTAAACACACACCTTACATGCCAAAACCCCTAGAATTCATGGATTTGCATGCACAAACAAATGCGTAAATTTAAATGCTCCTTATATGTCTTAACAGCACACAATAACTAGCTTGTAGTATGGTTAATGATAAATATATGTTAACCAAGTAAATCAGATGAAAAACTTCAAAAGTGCTCATTACCTCCAGTGAAAAAGTAAGCAAACTGCTTTGCAATCATATTGATAGAACAATCTTAGCCTCACCCAAGAGGATGTAGTTAAGTAGTTGGGGGGTCAATGCATGCATGCGTGAATTATTATGCACATACTTTAGTATCTGAAGAACAAATATTCCTTTGCATGTTGTTAACATTGACTTTTAGCACACATGATAACACTGTGGCCTGATAGTGATTAACTATAGCGTGAATGCTCTTAGTCGTGTGGTTTATTTGCTTTTGCAAGTCTGCGGTGGGAGACTGAGGAGGTTTTGAGTGCTCTTGAGTTCTCTTTCTTCTTGGTCTGTCAGGATTCAAAGCATGAATTAACGTTTGAAGGTGCTCTGAAGATTGTTTGACTTGGGTCTTGTGTATGATGGTTAGGACTTTGTATTGTATTCTTGAGCTGATGGGGAGCCAGTGGAGGAGTTTGAGGATGGGAGTAATGTAGGTTTGCCTTGAGGCTTGGAAGATGGTTCGAGCTGCAGTATTTTGGGCGAGCTGTAATGGGAGGAGTGCATACTTAGTTAGTCCTTGGTAAATAGAATTGCAGTAGTCTAATAGAGGAGTGATGGTGACTTGGCAGACTGAGTGGAATTTTTCAGTGGATAGGAGGGGCATAAGTTTAGGAGAGTTTTGAGCTTATAGTATACAGCATTTGTAGTGCTTTGAATTTGGGCCTTGAAGGTCAGTTGCTGGTCAAATATAATTCTGAGGTATTTTATCTGAGAGTTGATCCGAAGGTGGAGCCATTTTATTACTAAAGTTAAGCAGCTTGTGAGAATGGAGTAATCAGGGGCAGAAGTGGAGAATGGTGCTTAGATCATTATGTCATGGCGCATATCGAGTATTCGAATCTGAGCTGTTGGAGGATGGCACACAGTGGTTGAATGTATATGTTGAACAGCAGGGAGAAAGGGATGATCCTTGTGGCACTCCTCAGTTTAGGGTGGAAGGAGCTGAAGTTTGGGTTTGAATTTTTATTCGTTGACTTTGGTTGGAGAGATAGGAATGGAACCATTTGAGGGGGTGCCATGGACTCCAATGTGGATTTGGTTCAGGAGGATCTGGTGAAATATGGTGTCAAAAGCAGCAAAGATGTCCAAAAAGAGCAAGATGAAGCCTTGGACTAGGGTGTCTGTGCCATGGTTGGGTTGGAATCCATGTTGATGCTTGTCTATAGGTGCATGGTGGTCTGTATGATCTTAAAGTTGGGTTTGTACAGTTTTTTTGATGATTTGGAGATGAAGGGTATATTGATTATAGGTCTGTAGGAGGATGGTGAGCAGGGGTCTAGATTTGTTTTTTTTAAGAGAGGTCTGATTGATGATTGTCTAAGGGAAGGAGAAAGGAGTCCTTGAGAAAGAGAGGAGTGTAGATTTCAGATATGATTGGTAGGATCTTGTCCAGTTTCATGGATAAAAATCAGATGAGTCAAATGCAGAGGTTGTGGTGCTAATGTTGCTGATTATGTTACTGAGTTCATCAGGTGATAATATTTTGAAGGTAGTCCAGTGGTGGTCTTGAATGGTCTCTTCATTTGAAATTGGAATGGTGGTGATGCTGGAAAAGGTAGAGTTGTACTTGGCTAGCAGGTATGATGCCATATCCTGTGGTTTAAGAGTATTGTTTCAGTTTATTTGTGATGGGTCTTTGGTGAGTGACTTCACAATGTCAGAGTTCACTGGGCTTATTGATGAAGAGTGAAAGGAGGTTGTAGTACTATTTCTTTTGGCATTGATAGTTGAATCATGGTATAAATTTAGGTCATGTAGGTTGTGGTACCCAAGCCTGGGCCAAAGGCTTACAGCTAGGGCTGCCTTGTCTGTCCTTAAATGAACTGTATTTTCCCTTTGCCACCAGCAATGCACTCTGGGACTTGTAGTTTAGAAAATTGTATTCAAAAAGACAAACTGTAGTTGTGCAACCGGAGGTTGAGGCAAACAAGAATATTTTTATTATTGTGGATTTCCACACGCATTAAAGTTCTGTACACGAACACAAAAATGGATAACTTCTCCAGTAACATAAAGGTAAACCATAAAGGAAATTGTACTTGAAGTAAATGCAGCACAAGTCTCTTCAAACACAAGCAGCTGTCTTCAGGACAATAAACATAACACAGCCTTATGAGCTCCTTCTAGCAGAAACTACCTTCTTTCTTCTACAAAAGCTTCCTTAGCCTTGCACACAGGAACTTATGCTTCCCTAAGACAAAGAGAGCAATCCATCTGGCAATCTTCTGGGGAAGATTGTGACTCAGGTAATTCTTTCTGCATGGGCTCCGGTACTATGGCTGGTTTATCTCTACTCCAGACCTCAGCACTTTCTTCAGGCTTTCTGGCTTGTAAGAATTCCCAAAATTCATTCCATAATTTCTCCTTTTGGTCATAAACATTTACATAAGGAGAGTAAGCTTCTCCTCCCTGAAATGCTTGCTTCAAAGCTTTTACTGAGTTCAAGTTAACTTCCCTGCTAACGATTGGGTCCTGGTTCTTTCCCCAATGAAACAAATCCACCCACCTTTTGTCAGTTGAAGTTTTCAACTTAGGATTCTGAATACAGGATAAAGGTACCTGTTCCCACAGGTTTGCAGCCTTTCTCCCCAAACATTGGCTGGCTTTTGGTTTAGGAACCTTTCCCAGACGTAGAGTGTTTCCTTCTCTGCTCTTAACTTTCAGCAGCTGGAAATCAGCACACTCACGTCTCTCAGGTATCCATGAGCTCATAGGACCTGGACTCAAACTGGCACCTTCTCTCCCACGGCTGGAACTCTATGAACCAGATGAACTCCTGGAACTAGCACTCCTGTTCCTCCAAGCTGAACTCAAATGAGAGCTGTGAACTCCCTTCTCTCCCACAGCAGGAATTCTCTTCTTCTGTTTGAAGACGGGTTTAAAAACCTGTTTCCTTCCTATCAGAGCTTCCTCTGAGCACGTGTGCTCATAATCAGCAGCTAAGCCTGCCTCCTCATTAGAGCTAGGGTGTGGCTTGGCTTGGCTTTTTTTTCATAGCAGCTTTTCTACCTCTGTGTAGAGCTGAGCTGTCAGTAGTTTTAAAGGTACAAGTGTCTTTTTCTTCTATTTCCATTTTCTCCTGCTCACTCTCATCACCACAAGGTAAAGAGATTTGAGTTGATGGTTTTGAGACTTTCTTCACTGTCATTCAAGGTGGTGCAAGTTAGAGTACCAAGGTGTGTGTGATTGTTTTTTGTGTGGAGCTTTGAGTGGAGCAAGAGCGGTAGTAGTTATGATCGACTTTCATGTGCAGATCGTTGTTTCAGGAAACGTCTGGGCTGGTAAGATTTGTTAGAGAAATCATCAGATAAATCCTCTAATGTCACGCTTCATACATAAGAACATAAGATATGCCATATTGGGTCAAACCAAGGTCCATCAAGCCCAGTATCCTGTTTCCAACAGTGGCCAAACTAGGTCATAAGTACCTAGTAGTCTCCCCATAAGACACAGGTTCCTCAATGCTTGTATTGGGTCAGGTTGTGATATCCTGGGTCCCTTTTAATAATGGTTTATGGACCTTTCCTCCAGGAACGTGTCCAAACCTTTTTTAAACCCAGCTACACTAACAGCTTTTACTACATCCTCCAGTAACAAATTCCAGAGTTTGATTACACGTTGAGTGAAAAAATATTTTCTCTTATTAGTCTTAAATAGGTTACCCTGTAGCTTCATTGCATGTCCTCTAGTCTTTTTATATTCTGATGACGTAAACGATCGATCTACATTTATCAGTTGCACTCTATTCATTAATTTATAGGCCTCTATCATATCTCCCCTGAGCCGTCTCTTTTCCGGGTTGAAGAGTCCTAACTTTTTTAGCCTCTCTTCATAGGAGTATCCTTTCATCCCCTTTATCATTTTCGTGGCTCTTCTATGTACCTTTTCCAATAACGCTATATCCTTTTTAAGATACGGTGACCAGAATTGCACACAATATTCAAGGTGCGGTCGCACCATGGAAGAATACAGAGGCATTACAATATCCTTTGTTTTATTTTCCATTCCTTTCCTTATGATACCTACCATTCTAGTTGCTCTCTTGGCCACCGCTGCACACTGGATGGAGGGTTTTAACATGTTATCCACGAGGACGCCTAAATATTTTTCCTGGGTGGTGGTTCCTAATGTGGAACCTTGCATCATGTAACCATAGTTTGGGTTATTTTCTCCTAGGTGCATAACTTTTCACTTGTCTACATTAAATTTCATCTGCTGTTTGGATGCCCAGTCTTCCAATTTATCAAGATCCTCTTGCAATTTTACACAATCCACTTGGGTTTTAAGACCTTTAAATAGTTTTTTATCTTCTGAAAATTTGATAACCTCACTCGTCATTTAAGAATATGTCAAAAAGCAGCAAACCCAGTACAGATCCATGGGATACTCCTCTATTCAACTTTTTCCATTGGGAAAATTGGCCATTTAGCCCTACCCTCTGCTTTCTAGCTTTTAATCTGTTCCTGATCCACAATAATACACTGTCTCCTATCCCATGACTTTTTAGTTTTGCCAAAAGTCTCTGATGAGGGACCTTGTCAAATGCTTTCTGAAAGTTCAGATACACTATATTAACCAACTCACCTTTGTCTACCTGTTTATTCACTCCATCTAAAAAACATAACAGATTAGTAAGACAAGATCTTCCTTGTCTAAAGTCATGTTGGCTGACTCCCATTAAGCCATGGCTATCTACATGTTGAGTAATTTTGTTTTTTTTGATGGTTTCTATCACTTTTCCCGGAACTGACATCAGGCTCACCTGTCTGTAGTTTCCCGGATCACCCCTAGAACCCTTTTTAAAAATTGGTGTTGCATGGGCTATCCTCTAGTCTTCATGTATTAGAGACGATTTTAATGATAGTTCACAGATTACTAATAGCAGGTCTGCAATCTCATATTTCAGTTCTTTCAACACCCTTGGATTTATACCATCCAGTCCAGGTGATTTGCTACTCTTCAGTTTATCAAATAGTTGTAATACATCTTCCCGGTGTATCGATATTTCTTTCAATTCTTCCACAGTATCATCTTTAAATACCACTTCAGTCATGGGTAGCATCCCTACATCTTCCTCAGTGAAGACCAAAGCAAATAATTCATTCAGTCTCTCCACTATAGCCTTGTCCCCTCTTACTGTCCCTTTTACCCCTCTATCATCTAATGATCCAACTGACTTTCTCACAGGCTTTTTGCTATGAATGTACTCTGGAAGACAATATTCCCCAGGGTTGAGAGATCCAAAGCAGATGCCCTGTATAAGCAAACTAGGAAGGATTTCAAGTATTTAGACTCAAAAAGGACCCATTCCCAACTGCCTGGGAGAGCGCTGGATATCTGAGAGTCGGGAAGAAGCTCCAAAGCAATGCCACAGCTGAAAGTATTGAAAATGAGTCAAAGTAATTCCCCAGAGCTGTTCAATCAGGTTTTCAAAGAGAAGGTGGTGCCAGCAATTAAAGAAAACACTTGTAAAGAACTCCCAAGTTTAAGGGTCCTCTTGCTGAAATCCTGCACAAAAGGGAAGGCTGAGAGCGGGGTGAATGTTTACAATTGGGGGATGTGTTATGCTGAGTGCAGAGATAATTCCTTGGTCTCCATGTGAGTCCCAGGAAGGAGTGGGAAAGCACCAGGTGCTTCCCAGACTGATCCCATATGACAAGAATAGCTGCTAAGGAGACCGCCGATAAATAAGCCTCCTCTAGACTTACCCAATCCAAGCATTTATTTATTTTATTTATTTATTTAACAATCTCTTATATACCGCAGCTTCCTAAGATCAGCTGCGGTTCACAAATAACAACAGGCAACAAATCATGGATTTGTTTTACATATAACGTCATATAACTATAACCAATGTACAGTAAACAGAAATGTTGAACAGATAGCACTGAACAGTGCAACACTATATACATTATGTACATTAACATTATATTATTAAATACATATACAAGTTATGTGGGATATAATCATTATGAGTAGTACAGATGCAGATAGGGCAGGTTTTCTTTTCTGTTATAGTGAGATGTAGATAAAACTGTTTAGCCTTTGTCTAATTCTTTTGATGGCTGTTCTATAGTGTTGTAGTGCATTGTAAAGAGGTGTGTTTTCAGTTTTTTTCGGAATTCATTAATCTCTGTTAATATTCTTAGTTCAACAGGGAGGGAATTCCAGGCTGTTGGGGCTGCATGTGAGAACGCTCTGTTGTTTGTTGATTTATTTGTTTTTATGAAATCTATGGGGGTTTTAAGTTTGTTTAGTTGATTTTTTCTTTGAGTAGGTTTTGGATGTTCTTTGGTAATTAAGTTACTTAAAGTAGATGGTGTCAAATCAAATAGTGATTTAAATACTGTTATTAGTGTTTTATATGTTATTCGGTTTTGAATTGGAAGCCAGTGAAGGGATGCTAGAATTGGTGTTATATGTTGATGAGAGTGTGTTTTTGTTATTATCCTAGCTGCTGAGTTTTGTGCGAGTTGCAGTCTTTTGATGTTTTGTTTTGATGTACCTAATAATATAAGGTTCGCAAAATCAAAGTGGGGGGTTATAGTGGCTTGGATTATACTGATAAAATCATGTATGTAAACAAGAGGTCTAAGTTGTTTAAGTATTTTAAGTTTGTAGTAAATTTTCTTTGTGGTATTTCTGATATGGGTATCTAGAGTGAGATGTTTGTCTAAAATGACTCCTAAGTATCTCACTTCATTCTTTATTTTAATTTCTTGGTTTTGAAGTGTTATATGTGTTGGTGGGGTATAATCTTGGTTTTTGGTGACTATTAGCACTTCAGTTTTTGAATGGTTTATTAGGAGATTGTGGGCATTTAGCCATAATGTTATTTCATTAAAACAATCCGAAAGGAGTTGCAACGGTATGTTAGGGATAGTGAATGGGATGTACATCATAATATCATCTGCATATAGATGATAGAGTACACCATATTTCTTAAAGATATTGCAAACTGGTTTTATGTATATATTAAATAGTAGAGCCACACAGAGGCATGAGCACCAATAGTACATTTCTGGATCAGGAAATCTCAGGCCTCCAGAATGTTTGGGTTGAACAATAGTAGACCAACTGACCCCCGCCCCCATATGAAGCATGTGAGAACATGACATGCTATTTTAAAGAAGTTGTAGGATACCTGGATAAGGAGATGCATAAATAAAAAGTTTAGCTTAGGAAGTAGGAGCATCTTAATAGTGTTTATGCGCCCCAACTAAGAAACAGAAGTCGTTTTCCAAGACTCAATGTCCATGGTCAAACCCCTCAGGAGTTCCCCATAATTTAGGGAAAAAAGTCAGGAGAGATCTCGGTGGATATGGATACCAAGATAGTGAAACTGATCCAACTACAGGAAGCCACTGGGTAATGATGCGGGGAAAGGAGGTGACGCAGTCTCACATAAGAGCAAAGCTGACTTTTGTCAGTTCATAGAAAAGCCAGAGATGTTGGAGAAGCCATCAAGAATCTCTACTATGCCCGGAGAGTAGTAGCTGGATCTCGTAGGTAAATAAGCGTTTCATCCATGTAAAGCAAGATGGCATGCGAGCGACCACTCAGCTCAATTCCTGTATCTAAGGATGATTGGCGGATATAGGAGGCAAGTAACGAATGGACATCGGGGGAGGAAGCGGGAGCTGCTCGCCCCTCCCGTCCCCCCACCAAGGACCAATCGGGGACTGAAACCAACTTTAAAAGCCTGCACACCGCAAGGTACAGCCTCTTCCATGGCCCCTCCACCTCATTGCAGCAGCGGCCCAGCGATCAGCCATCGGGGGAGGAAGCGGGAGCTGCTCACCCCTCCCGCTCCCCCCGCCTTCCTGTTTCCTCGGCCCACAATCTGGGGATTGTCTTTGACTCCTCTCTCTCTTTCTCCACACATATCCAGCTCGTAGCTAAGACCTGCCGTTTCTTTCTCTATAACATTGGCAAAATCTGCCCTTTCCTTTCTGAACACACTACTAAAACGCTTATCCACTCCTTAATCACCTCCTGTCTTGACTACTGTAACCTACTCTTCAGTAGTAGTAGTAGTAGTAGTAGTAGTAGTGGTAAGTAGCTCTATGGCTAGTATGAACAAGAGGGGGGGGCAGAGGACAACCCTGCTGGGTTCCACGACCGAGGCAGAAACAAGTCGAGGAAAAGCCATATATAAGGACTGAGACCATGGGTCTGGCATAGAGAGCTGCTATCCAACCGCGAAAATGAGGACCAAAACCGACTTGCTTCAATACCTCAAACAGGTAAGGCCACCTCATCAGCATCCAATGAGAGAACTGCATAATACTCAGACCTATCTTTAAGCCCATGTAATATATTAATTAAGCACCTAACATTTTCAAATTCATATCTCTGTTTTATAAAGCAGGTCTGATCCTGTTGTACCAGATCTTGAATTCTCAATTTTAATCCAGCCAAAAGGATTTTTGTGAAAATTTTGTAATCTCTATTGAGCAAAGTGATAGGCCTGTAATTGCTACAAATGGAGTGATCCTTGTCTTCTTTTGGAATGACCGTAACAGAGGCTCAATAAAAAGAATCCAGCAAGGTTTTTTTGAGGTAAAATCTCAATGAAGACACGGAGCAAGATAGGAGCATATAAATCGGGAGAAGCTTTATACAGTTCAGTGGGAAGGAGATCAAGACCTGCTGCTTTGCATTCTTTAACCCGTGGATGGTAAAGTGCATTTCTTCTAAAGAGAAAGGACATTCCAGAGCCTCAGGATGGAGATGAGGGAGATGTGTGGCCTTCAGCCACTCTCAGATCACCACCCCATCAATTTTCAGCTGGGAAGAGTAGAGATCAGCATTAAAGTGAGCAAAGGTGTCATCAATCTCCTGCGACTAATAAGTCGGAGTGCCATGAGCTGAAGAGATAGTGTGTATTCTGTGCTTCAGTCTTTGTCGCTTCAGCTGCCACAATAGTAGATGATGTTCAAAGAAGTGCATTTGCTTCAGAGTAATGTTGAAGCAATGTCTTTAGTATCCCAAGATGATAATTCCTCTCTCAGGTGAACCAAGCATCGCCACACCTTGGAGCTGCCCCCTCTAAGGTGCAGCTGTTCCAGTCCCAAATTTTCCTTCTGAAGATCTTCTTGATGGGCCTCGGCCTTTTTCTTAAAGGCACTAGATAAAGGTATCAAGTGTCCCCTGAGAACTGCCTTACCTGCTTCCCACAATGTAAAGGCAGAAATATCTTCAGTGTCATTAAAGGATAAATATTCCTTCCACCCCTCTTGCACTGCTAATAGGAAACTTTGTATCTTTAAGGAGATTGATTGTTTACACCATCAGAATATAGAAAGACTAGGGGACATGCAAAGAAGCTACAGGATGACCTATTTAAGATTAATAAGAGGAAAAAAAATTCACTCAATGTGTAATCAAACTCAGGAATTTGTTACCGGAGGATGTAGTAAAAGCTGTTAGTGTAGCTGGGTTTAAAAAATGTTTGGACAAGTTCCTGGAGAAAAGGTCCATAAACCAGTATTAAAGGGGCCTGGGATATCCATTGCTTGCCCCTATACAAGCATTGCGGAGCCTGTGTCTTTTGGGGAAACTGCTAGGTACTTGTGACCTAGATTGGCCACTATTGGAAATAGGATACTGGGCTTGATGGACCTTGGTCTGACCCAGTATGGCATATCTTATGTTCTTATGCCTCTACGATGAGCCCAAGTATGAGGAGGAGATTCAGAGGCCTGAGCATTTACTTCTAATAAAATGATAGCATGATCAGAAGCCCCCATAGTACCAATAGAGGTAGCAGAAATACTGGAAAATAGGGTCTGCAAAATGAGCCAGAAGTCAATCCTCGAGTGACTCTGATGAACTGAGGAGTAATGCATATAATCTCTCCATAGATTCAAAACAATCACCACCACTAACACAATTGAATCTAACACACTCACTATAGCCAACAAGTACCTAAGCATCTTCCTCACATACAGACCACCTGGAATCACAACTGAACACCTATCCACAGTAATCGAAATGATATGCACACATAACAGACGACACAAACCTCTCATTGCACTAGGAGACTACAACCTAACATCCACACCCACCAGAGAAACCACAACGTTCTTAAAAGCCATGGAGTCATTAAAATACTGCCAGACAATTAGCATCCCAACACACCAGCATGGTACAACGCCGGACATGGTCTTCATGCCAATGCAATTAGTGGAACAGAACAAGACCACAAAACCAATAATCACGCCAGTCCCTTGGTCAGACCACCATGTGATCGAATTCACCATGACCCTGAATAACCCCGCCCAACGCAAAGAAGATGAAAGAATAACTAGACGGTTCAAAACATTTAACAGAGACTCATTCATAAACGAAATCACTCCAGAACTTCAATAGGAACACGACACCCTGGACCTAAACATAGAAGAATGGAACACAATAATATCCAACGCAGCATCTGCCCCAGCCACCAAAGAACCACAAACATGCAAGAGATCCAATGCCCCATGGTACTCACATGAAATCAGAGTTGCAAAACGCACACTCAGAAGACTGGAAAGAAAATGGAGACTGAACAAATCACACAACCTCCTAACCCAATACAGAGACAAACAACGGGAATATAACAATCTAATAAATGAGTATAGACAGCAACACCATACCAACCTAATCATGAAAGCTACTAATAGACCAAGAGAACTCTTTAGCATTGTCCAAAAGCTCACCAAGGATGACACGCAACAAAGCACCCACCATCTTGACCCACAAAAACATGCAGACTACATGAAGTCAAAAAACACTAATCAAACATGCGCTACTACACCACAAACAAACGATCACACGATAAAAAAACAACATCAAACATGGGAGAGCTTCAACATACCAACAAAGCAGCAAGTAGAAGACATTATATCTGAACTAAACACAACAACATCACCGTCAGACCCATGCCCAGTGACGTGGCTCAAAGCTACGAAAAGCCAACTCTCTCATCACATTCAAAAAATCGTCAAAGATTCACTCCAATAAGGATACATGCCGCAACCCCTAAAACACGCAATGATATGACCAATACTTAAAAGTAGCAATCTAAGCCCCTCCAAACCAAAATCATACCGTCCCATCTCCAGCCTTCCATTCCTTGCGAAAATTGTGGAAAAGGCAGTGCAAAGGCAACTTAAGGACCATATTGATATAACCGCCCCACTGGACATACATCAGCATGGATTTAAGCCCCAACACGGCATGGAAACACTACTAACCTCCCTCTTTGACAACCTCCTAAGAGGCATGGATGACATAAAAAACGGCTTCCTGCTAGTGTTCATGGACATCTCGGCGGCCTTCGACACTGTGTCTCACACCAAGCTATTGCAACGCTTACAACAGATAGGACCATGCAAGAATACCCTGAAGTGGTTTACATCATATTTGGAAGGGCGAATGCAACAAGTCAAATGCGACCAAAAGAAATCACTACAATTCCCTGTCACGCAGGGAATACCTCAGGGCTCAGCCCTATCATCAATGCTCTTTAACATCTACATACAGCCTATATGCAACATCATCAAGCACCACAAACTTCACTATTACATCTATGCTGACGATATTATGGTGTACGCTCCAGTCAACCTACTAGCACTAGACACCACAACAATAACCAAATGCCTCGAAGACATAAATGACTGGCTCATAGCCAACAACTTAACAGTCAACTACGATAAAACTGAGGCAATGTTCCTCACCAGGAACCCCACCTTCATACATCCACAAACTATCAGCATCCTAGACAAACACATAGTAGTCACAGAAGTTAAATATCTGGGCATCACAGTAGACAGAGCTCTAAACCTGAAATCCCACATCACCAAAACCGCAAACAAGGCCTATAAATGATTGAAAACAATTAGACAAATCAA
Source organism: Ichthyophis bannanicus (assembly GCA_033557465.1). Taxonomy (NCBI): domain Eukaryota; kingdom Metazoa; phylum Chordata; class Amphibia; order Gymnophiona; family Ichthyophiidae; genus Ichthyophis; species Ichthyophis bannanicus. The sequence continues at coordinate 418,872,717 of CM066033.1, forward strand.
ACCAATGCTCCGTCAGGACCACTTCTGCACAGTGTGCCAAGCACTCATTACACCACTGCTTGATTACGGAAACTCACTATATCAAGGCCTACCTCAACAGACACTCCACCCACTACAGATGGTACAAAACACCACAGCACGAATCATTACAGACACACCAAGGACCGAGCACATCATGCCCATCCTACAGCAACTACACTGGCTCCCAATGTTGACAAGAGCTAAATACAAAACAATCGTGATCATCTTCAAAGTCATTTACCATCTCTCAGCGGACGCACTCCAAAATGTCATAACAAGGGATATCAGCAATAGACCAAGAAGAACCAATAATGACAACACCTGCCAGCTATCACAAACCCAAACAAACAACTTCAAAAAGAGCACTATCACTACTGGCATCCACACTATGGAACTCCCTCCCAACAAGCCTGAGAGCATTAGATGACCTCACAGAATTCCGCAAAGACCTCAAAACATTTCTATTTATAGAAACATATGAGCATCCAGGCAACACCCCATATCTAAATTGAAATACCACTTACGCCGTCAACTAAGTACGTACCATCCTATCCACACACACAAATACCCTCATATTAAATGTTACCTTTAATTGTACTGTCTATATGCTGTTATGTAACTGTACTGTCTAAATGTTTACACGTACCCTAATGTTAAATGTAACCCTCCAATTGTAATGTGATGTGACGTGACCACCTTGATTGAAGGATAAGGTGGCATACAAATCTGTCTAAATAATTAAATAAATAAATAATGGTTGTGCCAGCCCTGGGTATAGTCTACCTTTCCTGTCACCTGCCAGTGCCACCCCATGTAGATCTCCCTCATTTATACCCCCTATCACCTGATGGTCTCATATATTCTGTTCCCCATCCCTATATAGGTCTCCTTTCTCTCTCCCTTCCACCATGTGATGTAAGCCTCCCTCTCTCTGCCCCTATCTACCATGTCATATAGGTCTCCCTCTCCCTGACTCATGTCCATGTGTCATGTAGGCCTCCCCCTCATCTACCATGTCACATAGATCTCCTTCTCCTTACCCCATGTAGGCCTCAATTTTGTTGCCCCTCCCACCTTCTCCTGCCAGCTCACCCCACAATTCCCAGTACTTTGATTTTCACAGTCCCCTTACCATTACCAGAAATTATACCCCACTTTGCTGGGTACCCCTGTGGCCAGAAGGAGGAATGATGCACTCCCTCACCTTGGTTCACCATCCCTCTTCCTGTCTTCTCCCCCAGTCCACTGTCTTTCTTCCTACACACCCCATTGGTCCAAGGCAAGGATTGCTTGAAATTTATGTTCTGCGGCATCTATGCCTTTGAATCTGCTGGTAGGGTGGCAACCTTGGGCATCACTGCATGGTGGATGGCCTGGTTGCAGTCTTCTGACCTGCAGCAGTAAGTACAGGACAAGATCATCAATGTCCCCTGTTGGGGTGAGAACTTCTTCAGTATCCCTGTGGAGGAAAAGGCCAAGGAGCAGGTGACCCTCACCAGACTTCCCAGAAAGACTGCAGACCCCGCAAGGAAGAAACAGGCCATGAAGATTTTCTTCCCATGCACTCATCAGTATGTTCCATCTCAGTTGCAGGTGCAGTCTAAGGCCCAGACTCCTCACTTGCAGTGGAGGGGAAAAAACCCAAAAGCAGAACCAACCCCCCCAGCACAAGCCTGATGGGGGTTCTGACGAGGTTCTCGAAGGGAATACCCAGTCAACTGCTGTGCTTCCCTGGGCCCCACCCCCATAAGTAGGGGGGAGGCTTGTCCACTTTGCCCACCGGTGGCCTCTGGTCACCTGCAGTGCCCAGGCATCTGAGATCATCTTCAGCGGCCATTGACTTCATTTCACCCAGATGTTGCCCCTTTACAATCCCAGGGAGTACACCATGGACTCCGCGGACTGGAGCCTGCTGCAGACCAAGGTCGTGGTCTTGCTGGCCGACATCTCCATTGAACCAGTTCCCCCAGTTCAAATCGGGCAGAGCTTCTACTCCAGGTACTTCCTGGTCCTGAAGAAGACTGGTGGGTTTCGCTACATTCTAGATCTGTGAAACCTCAACCGGTTCCTGGTGCATGAAAAGTTCAAGATGTTCTCATTAGAGACACTGCTCCCATTTCTCTTACAAAATGACTGGTTATGCCCTTGGATCTCAAGGATGCATACGTGCACATTCCGATCAACCCGCATCACAAACAGTGATGCACTACCATTACTACCAATATCAGGTGCTTCCCTTTGGGCTGGCTGCAGCCTCCATAGTCTTCATGAAGTGCCTGGCAGTCGTGGCTGCTTTTCTCCAGACCCTTGGAGTCTTTGTCTTCCCGTACCTGGACGACTGGCTTGTGAAAGGTCCCACTCCGTCCAACATATGGCAATCCATCTAGCTCATTCAAAGAGCTCAGCTTCATGATAAACTATCTGAAGTCCCACCTCCAGCCAATGCAGCAACTGGAGTTCATCGGTGCCTTCCTCAATACCACTCAGGCAAGAGTGTTTCTGCCGGCAGACCGCCTGCATTGTCTCATCAAAGTGGTAGGCGCATTGAAGCGCCAGCAACACAATACAGCCTGTGGGCTGCTGAGAGCCCTCAGGCACATGGCGGCCACAGTACATGTCACCCCTCCAGGCCCACCTCTGCATGTGGCAAGCTCAGTGGACATTTCAATTGTAAGGGCAGCAAGCCTCAGGCTGCCTACAGGACATGGTGGTCATCACTGCACCTCTCACACAGTCCCCGGAGTGGTAGCTCATACCTAAAAGCTTGCACTGGAGCCTCCCATTCCAACCAGCAGCACCCTGCAGGCTGCTCACGATGGATGCCTCCAAGTTCAGTTGAGGTGCACACCTGGAAGGTCTCTGCACCCAGAACCTATGGTCAGAGAACGAGAGTCTGCATCAGATCAACTTCCTCAAGTTCTGGGCCATTGCAAATGATCTCCATGCCTTCCAAGCACACCTAGCAAATCAGGTGGTCCTGAATCAGATGGACAACCAAGTGGCTATTATCTTCATGAACAAGCAGGGGAACACAGGCTTGTACCTCTGTGTTGGGAGGCTGTTTGTCTCTGGAAATGTGCCCTGCTCCATGGCATGGACCTCAGGGCAACATATCTACCTGACAAGAGCAACAGCCTAGCAGATAGCCTCAGCCCGGTGCTTCAGCCACACAAGTGGACCCTCAGGAGGGATGTGATGGAGCAGATGTTCTGGGAGTGGGGGCACCCCCGAGTTGAACCTCATTGTTACAGCACAGAGTGTGCAGGTAGCTTGGTTCAGCTATTGAAGGCCAGCCAGTGGCCACTTGGGCTCGGATGCCTTCCTGCTACACTGGAAGGTCAACCTTCTCTACGCCTATCCTCCCAATATTGTTCATCGTGAAGATGCTCCTGAAGCTTCAGGCCGAAGGAGGATCCATGATTCTCATCGCTCCCTACTGGTTCCGGCAACAGTGGTTCCCATTACTGCTGCAGAGGAACCCTCTTTGCCTGAGATCCAATCCGGATCTGATTTCTCAGGAGACCAGCTCCTTTTTGCACTCCAGCATCTGCTCCCTGGCACTCATGGCATGGATGCTGAGTAGGTAGCCCTTGCGAAGTTAGCCCTTCCCGAGGACGTTCCGGAAATTCTCTTTGCATCCCACAAGGAGTCGACACGTAAGGTCTATGTGTTCAAATGGCGGTGATTTGCCATCTGGTGCACTCATCGGGGGCTGGACCCCTTTACCTGCCCTGTGGACCAGCTGTTGGAGTATCTTCTGCACCTCTCTGATTCTGGACTTAAGTCCAACTTGGTGCGTGTGCACCTCACCGTGATAGGAGTGTTCCATTGTGGCTGTGGAAAGAAGCCCGTGTCGGCTCATCCTCTGGTGGGCCATTTCATGCAGGGCTTGCTTCTTTTGAAGCCTCCCGTCAAGCCCCCTCCAGCTGCCTGGGACCTGAATGTGGTCTCAGCCAGCTCATATGGGCTCCTTTCAAGCTGCTGAATGTGTATCCTCTGAAGTTGTAAACCTGGAAGGTCCTCTTCCTGGTGGCGGTCATGTTGGCCAGGCATGTTAGTGAGCTCCAGGTGCTGGTCACACACCCTCCATATACCAAAGGTGGTATTGGCTTTATACCTCAACCAGTCCATTGCCTTTCCAACGTTCTTTCCCTGACCTCACACCAATTGCAGTGAAGTAACAGTGCACACACTGGATTGCAAGCATGCGTTGGCATTCTACTTGAAATGCATGAAGGTGCACAGTCAATCCTCCCAGCTATTAATTTCCTTTGACCCAAATAGACTGGGGACTGCTGTTTCGAAGCATACACTATCTCTCTGGCTCATGGATTGCATTGCCTATGTGTACTCCTTAGCTGGTCTGAGCCTGGAGAGTCATGTCACGGTTCACAATGCAGTGGCTACATCAATAGCCAACCTCCACTCTGTTTCCACAGAGGAAATCTGTCAGGCTGTGACATGGTCTTCGGTCCATACCTTCACGGCCCATTACTGTATAGAAGGGGATTCCTGATGGAACAGCGCTTTTGGCCAGGCTATGCTCTCTTTGGGTCTCAGAGTCAACTCCTATCCACTGGCCCTTCTGTCCATCCAGTCTACCTATTCAAATTCCCCTCAGGTCGATGTCTGCTGAGGATACTGAATCAGATGAGTCCCTCGGTGGGACTGTCTCTCTGATCTTCCTGATTTGTCCAGTTCTCATTGCCCAGTTGAGCTGCTTACCTCCTCTGGTTCCGGTAGCCTGCAGCTTGAGAGTCGCACACGTGAAGATATATTTCCTGCTTGTTTGTGGAGAAAGCATAATTACTCACCTGTAGCAGGTATTATCCGTGAATAGCAGAAATAAGTCCTCACAACCCTCCCATATCCCCGGGCAGTTGCCTTTGGATCCTGCTTTGTGAATTTAGTGGAGAATATAGCACTGTGGTGGGCAGAGAAGGTGGGCATGCATGCGCAGTGCACCTCCCAGAAGCTTCTACGATTTGGAAGCTGGGGAGCATTCTATGCAGGGCTCCGTCGGTGACATCACCCATACGTGAGTACTTATTCCTGCTATTCACAGAGAACACCCTCTACAGGTGAGTAACTATGTTTTTTCTCAGATATAAATTTAGATTGTAAGCCTTCTGAGGACAGGAAAATACCTACTATACCTGAATATAACATAAGAACATAAAAAATGATATACTGGGTCAGACCAAGGTCCATCAAGCCCAATATCCTGTTTCCAACAGTGGCCAATCCAGGTCACAAGTATCTGGCAGCTTCCAAAAAGGCACACAGGTTCCACAATGCTCATCCTGGGGTAAGCGGTGGATTTCCCAGGTCCTCTTTAATAATGGTTTATGGACCTTTCCTCCAGGAACTTGTCCAAACCTTTTATTAAAACCTAGCTACACTAAATACTTTTACTACATCCTCCAGTAATGAATTCATCTTAAATGGGTTACTTTGTAGTTTCTTTGCATGTCCTCTAGTCTTCCTACATTTTGATGGCATAAACAACTGATCTATGTTTTATCTATTTATGTATTTATTTATTTATTTAATGACTTTTTTTTTATACCGCGCTCTTTGGAATCAGTGTGGTTTGCAATCAACAACATTCAAACAGTGCAGGCGGGCCTGCACTGGGCTTACAATGAATCAGGGATGATAACTTGGGATTAATGGGGTAACTATGTACAGGGTATATAAACTTAGCGTCTATTACCTGGTGGCATCTTTACAGTATTACATCTATATTTACAGCAGTAGGTCACTATGTACACATTCTTTAGACTGGGGGTATTGTTGAACTAGGAGCTACGATCATGTGGCGTTGGTGCGCTGAGGGTGAGGGCCTGGTTTGCGAGAGTGTCTGGTTGGGATATGTCATTTGTATGAGAGTAGTTCTGGAGGAAGAGGTGGTGCTTTAGTGCCTTGCTAAATTGGGCGAGGTCGATGATGGCCTGAAGGGCAGGCAGAAGCGCGTTCCAGCATGTGGGTGCATAGAGGGCAAAGGCTCTGTTTCTGGATGTTTGTGAACATTTTGTTATTGCCTTTGGGATTCTCAGGGTCTTGGCAGCAATGATCTCCTGGCTCTGTTGGAGGGGGCAGGGTGGATGAGGTCTGTGAGGGAGGTGGAAGAGCACTTGTTGATGGCCTTGAATATCATCAATAGTGTTTTAAAGGAGAGTCTGCAGTGGACTGGCAACCAATGCAGGTGCTTTAATATTGGGATTACGTGTTCCCTCCTGGAGGCTCCGTGCAGTATCCTTGCCGCTGCATTCATTGCAAGCTGCAGTGGGTTCAGTGTGCTCTTAGGGAGCCCATGCAGAATTGCATTGGCGTAATCAAAGTGAGGGATTACTAGAGCCTGGTAGATTGTTCGGAAGTCATCTGGTTCAAGCAGATGTCGTAGGTGTCAGGTTGTCCTTATCTTGTGGTAAACTGCTTTGACCATGTTGCTTATATGAACCTTCATATCCAGCCACTGGTCTAGCGTGACCCCAAGGTACCGTACCGTAGGCTTGCTGAGGAGCTCGGCGTTTCGTACTTTCAGTGAGGTGGGCAGGGTAAATGCTTGGTTCTTGGAGACAAAGAGGACCTCTGTTTTTTTGAAGTTTATTCTGAGCCTTTGTGCGTGGAGCCAGTCGGTGACAGCATCGTTAACCTGTTCCACTCCATTCATTAATTTATAGACCTCTATCATATCTCCCCTCAGCTGTCTCTTTTCCAGGTTGAAGATCCATAACGTTTTTAAGCTTTTCCTCCATAGGGGTATCCTTTCATCCCTTTACCATTTTGGTGGCTCTTCTCTGTACCTTTTCTGATTCTGCTATATCCTTTTTAAGATACGGTGACCAGAATTGCCCACAATATTCAAGGTGCGGTCGCACCATGGAAAGATACACTGCACATTGGGCAGAGGGTTTCAACGTATTATCCACAATGACACCTACATGTTTTCTGGTAGTGGTTTCTAAGGTGGTACCTTGCATCGTATAACCAAAGTTTGGGTTGTTCTTTCTTACGTGCATTACTTTGCACTTGTCCACATTAAATTTTGTTTGCCATTTAGATGCCCAGACTTTCAGTTTATCAAGGTCCTCATGCAATTTTTCACAGTCCTCTTGGGTTTTAACAACTTTTAATAATTTTGTGTCCTCTGCAAATTTGATCACCTTACTCGTTATTCCCATTTCCAGGTCATTTATGAATATGTTAAAAAGCAGCACAGATCCCTGCAGTACTCCACTATTAACTATTCTTCATTGAGAAAATTGGCCATTTTAGCCCTATTCTCTCCTTTCTATCTTTTAACCGGTTCCTGAGCCACAATACTACACTGCCTCCAATCCCATGACTTTTTAATTTTGCCAAGAGTCTCTCATTAGGGATCTTGTCAAAGGCTTTCTAGAAATCCAGATACACTATATCAGCCGGCTCACCTTTGTCTACCTGTTTATTTATACCTTCAAAAAAATATAACAGATTAGTAAAACAAGACTTTCCTTGGCTAAATCCATGTTGGCTTTTTCTCATTAAACCATTAATCATTTCTACCATTTTGCCTGGTACTGATGTCAGACTCACCGGTCTGCAATTTCCCAGATCATCCATGGAGCCCTTTTTTAAATATTGGCATTGCATTGCACATTCTCCACTCTTCAGGTATTACAGATGATTTTAGTGATAGTTCACAGATTACCAATAGTAGGTCTGAAATCTCATATTTCAGTTCTTTCAATACCCTCAAATGTATACCATCTGGTCCAGATGATTTACTACTTTACATCTTCCCGGTTTATCAATATTTCTTTCAATTCTTCCAATACATCACCTTTATATACTATTTCAGGCATGGGCAAATTCCCTATATCTTCTTCAGTAAAAATTGAAGCAAATAATTCATTCAGTCTCTCCACTGTGGCTTTGTTCTCACTTAGTGCCCCCTTTACCTTTCTATCATCCAAAGGTCCAACTGACTCTCTCACAGGGTTTTTTGCTATAAATGTACTTGAAAAAGTTTTGTATTATGCATTTTTACTTCTATGGCTAGCTTTTTTTCAAATTCTCTCTTTGCCTGCTTTATCAGTGCCTTGCATCTAACTTGCCAATGCTTATGTTTTCCCTTTTCGTCATTTGCCTCCTTTTTCCATTTCCTGAAAGATGTTTTTTGGCAGCATCAGCCTCTCTGTCCTCACCTTTAAACCATGCTGGCAGTTTTTTTGGCCTTCCTTCCATATTTCTTAAAGTGTGTGAAATTCATCTGTTCTGGGCTTCTAAGACAGTACTTGTAAACAATTCCCATGCTTTGTGTAAATCTTTAACCTTTGCAACTGCTCCTTGTGTTGTAACTTTTGTTAGCTTCCCTGATTTCTTTCAGCAATTCATCATCCATCTGTAACTCACCTTGAACATCTGAGAAAAGTATGAGCTAAATCCAATGCAATTGTTCTCCATTTTTTTCTAACACAGAAATCACGGCAGGTGCAAAGAAAGAAATTCAAAAAGAAGAATCAAATGGAAGTGGCTCAGCCCCTGTTGAGGCCTTGCCAGGGCAGCAAGGTGAAGCTCCCCACAGCTTGCCAGCCTCTGTCTCCCTCCTCCTCAGTTATGGATACCTTAATTCCCCCAATCCAGTGGTGGGATTGAGCCGGTTTGGCCCAGTTTGGCAAACCAGTTCCTGCTGCGGCCCACGTTTGCTGAACCAGGCTGAACACGGCATTGAAACACCAGCACTGCAGTTGTGGGAATCCCACTGCCCCCGCCTGACAATGTTTGATGGCAAAAGGGGATCGCAGCATCAGGGGAAGCACCCTACAGCAACAAAACATCAGGCAGGGGATCGGGCTGCAAGGCAACAGCTAGGTTGCTGCAACTCATTTGAGGGCTGCAGCCCAAGCATATGGCTGCTGAACTCAAACTCCACTGCCCAAAGGTGGCACCCTAAACAGATGCAGCAGATGGCTGGAAACAGAGTAGCCTCCCTGGCACCTAATGAAAGTTATGCTGCACCATCCCTTCTATCCAGTTAAGTGGTGTAGGACCCAACTTCGTCTTCTCCCTAAATTAACCTTTCCTCTAAAGAAGGGGAACCAGAAGGGCAAAAAATTCATTAAAATCCCAAATCTGGACCTTCCTCCCCTTGCTATGAGAGGGGAAGAGGAGGTAGCAAAAGCTGCCACCTCTGCTAATAGAGGAGAAGATTCTATCCTCAAATTGCTATTCTCACACACAGGTATGCAGTGACTGCCATAACCCTATCCCCTCCCTCCTTTGTCTTCTGGGTGTTTGATAGGATCTCATTGACTGTGAGGATGAATGGCCAAGTTCTCCATAGAATACAGGGACCTGCAACATTGTGGCAGCAAGCAAGATGTATGGCAATGTCATATTCTTCATTACCTCCCTCACAGCCACTCAGAAGGTGTTATAGCAAGGCATCACAGCAGAGAAAGTGTTCCTTCTACAGTGGGCTGATCTTCCTTCTTGCTATCCTACACCTTGCTGTCCTAGAGAAGTTCAAATTATCCATCTCAGTGATTCCCTATGTCTCATGCCCAAGGAACTGTAGTCTATGTCACTGTTCCATTGGCACGTATAGCTGGCATGTCACAGGAGATAGGAGGAGACAAGAGTTGGGTAACTTCCCCTATGAAGGAAACACATTCCAGGTGTTCTACTCCATGGAGATCAACTGCTTCCTTTGCCAACAGCTGGATCACACCCACAAGTGGTGCCTGCAGCCTCCCTTTCACAGAAGCCCTTCACTTATTTTTCTCCTATTCTCCAGACCCATTCCTGCCTTTCATGAGTGAAACACTATAAGTCCTGGAAAAACAAGCTGCTAAGGCAGTGGGAAGAGGGATGCCACCATGTCAAGCCTCACCTATGAAGGAAATCTAAGTAATGCCTCTAACACAACCACCACCAAAACCACACCATGGGCTAATCCCGTTTCAGAAATATAGAAACATGACGGCAGAAAAAGACAACATGGTCTATCTAGTCTGCCCTTTCATATCAAACACTACAACAGTCTCCTTTTTTCCTTTAGAGATCCTTTGTGCTTGTCCCATGCTTTTTTGAATTCAGATACTGTCTTCATCTCTACAACCTCCACTGGGAGACTATTCCACGGATGCACCACTCTTTCCGTAAAGAAATATTTCCGCATCTCACTCCTGAATCTATCCCCTTTCACCCTCATCACATGTCCCCTCATAGCAGAGCTTGCTTTCAATCAAAAGAGGCTCTCCTCCTGTGAATTTATGCCATGGAGGTATTTAAACGTCTCAATCATATCGCCTCTATCCCGCCTTTCCTCTAAAGTATACAGTTAGTCCTGCCTTGCAAATGTATTTATTTATTGATATTTTGTATACGTTGAGTGAAAAAATATTTTCTTTTATTAGTCTTAAATAGTTTACCCCGTAGCTTCATTACATGTCCCCTAGTCTTTCTATATTCTGATAAGGTAAACAATCGATCTACATTTACCCGTTCCACTCCGTTCATTAATTTATAGACTTCTATCATATCTCCCCTCAGCCGTCTCTTTTCCAGGTTAAAGAGCCCTAACCTTTTTAGCCTTTCTTCATAGGAGTATTCTTCCATTCCCTTTACCATTTTGGTGGCTCTTCTCTGAACCTTTTCTAAAATCTCTATATCCTTTTTAAGATACGGCGACCAGAATTGCACACAATATTCAAGGTGCGGTCTCACCATGGAACAATATAGAGGCATTATAATATCTTTTTTTTTATTTTCCATTCCTTTCCTTATAATACCTAGCATTCTATTTGCTCTCTTGGCTGCTGCTGCACACTGGGCCGAGGGTTTTAACATGGTATCCACAATGACGCCTAAATCTTTTTCCAGGGTGGTGGTTCCTAATGTGGAACCTTGCATCGTATAACCATAGTTTGGGTTGTTCTTCCCTAGGTGCAAAACCTTGCACTTGTCCACATTAAATTTCATCTGCCATTTTGATGCCCAGTCTTTCAATTTATCAAGATCCTCTTGCAATTTTCCACAATCCTCTTGGGTTTTAACAACTTTAAATAGTTTTGTGTCATCTGCAAATTTGATAACCTCACTCGTTATTCCACTTTCCAGGTCATTTATGAATATGTCAAAAAGCAGCGGACCCAGCACAGATCCCTGGGGTACATCACTATTCACCTTTCTCCATTGGGAAAATTGGCCATTTAGCCCTACCCTCTGCTTTCTATCTTTTAACCAGTTCCTGATCCACAATAGTACACTGCCTCCTATCCCATGACTCTTTAGTTTTGCCAAAAATCTCTCATGAGGGACCTTGTCAAAGGCTTTCTGAAAGTCCAGATACACAATATCAACCGACTCACCTTTGTCCACCTGATTATTCACTCCTTCAAAAAAACATGACAGATTAGTAAGACAAGATCTTCCTTGTCTAAAGCCATGTTGGCTCTCTCCCATTAGGTCATGACTATCTACATGCTGAGTAATTTTATTCTTTATGATGGTTTCTACCATTTTTCCCAGTACTGATGTCAGGCTCACTGGTCTGTAGTTTCCCGGATCACCCCTGGAATCCTTTTTAAAAATTGGTGTTACATTGGCGATCCTCCAATCTTCAGGTATTAGAGATGATTTTCATGATAGTTCACAGATTACTAATAGCAGGTCTGCAATCTCATATTTCAGTTCTTTCAACACCCTTGGATGTATACCATCCGGCCCAGGTGATTTGCTACTCTTCAGCTTATCTAATAGTTGTAATACATCTTCCCGATGTATCGATATTTCCTTCAATTCCTCCTCAACTTTAAATACCACTTCAGTCATGGGTAACATCCCTACATCTTCCTCAGTAAAGACTGAAGCAAAGAATTCATTCAGTCTCTCCACTATCGCCTTGTCACCTCTTAGTGCTCCTTTAACCCCTTTATCATCTAATGGACCAACTGACTCTCTCACAGGTTTTTTGCTACGAATGTACTTGAAAAGGTCTTTACTTCACGTTTTTGCTTCCGCAGCAAGCTTCTTCTCAAATTCTCCCTTTGCCTGCCTTATCAATGCCTTGCATTTGACTTGCCAGTGCTTGTGCTGTTTCCAGGTTTCATCGTTTGGCTCTTTTTTCCATTTCCTGAAAGATGCTTTTTTGGCAACAACAGCCTCTCTGACCTCAACTTTAAACCATGCTGGCAGTTTTTTGGACTTCCTTCCACTTTTCTTAAAGCATGGAATACAGCTGGTCTGGGCTTCCAAGATAGTATTTTTCAACAACAGCCAAGCCTGATGTACGTCTTTAACCTTTGCAACTGCTCCTTTTAGCTTTTTCTTAACTATTTTCCTCATTTTATCATAGTCTCCCTTTCGAAAGTTAAAAGGTAGTACTGTGGATTTCCTTACTATCCCTCCTCCACTAATTAAATCAAAGGCGATCATGCTATGATCACTATTGCCAAGTGGCCCCAACAACCTTATATCTTGCACTAGATCTGGTGTTCCACTAAGGATTAGGTCTAATATGGCTTCCCCTCTGGTCGGTTCATGAACCAGCTGCTCCAAGAAGCAGTCATTTATTTCATCTAGGAACTTTATCTCCCTAGCATGTCCTGACGTGACACTGACCCAGTCGATACCGGGGTAGTTGAAATCACCCATTATTATTACTGTGCTGTAACATTTGTTAGCTTCCTTGATTTCTTAGTGTATGACTGATTTGGGTAATGAACTTCACCTGAGAGCACCTCCTGTCTATTAAGATGTGTAAGTACCTATAAAGCTACGATTATCCCAGGGTTGGGTGGGTGTGGGGAGGGAGGGAGGGAAATAACACTTATTAAAAGAGGGCTGCTACACAGTACCCTGTCTTGTGCTGCTGAGGTAAGCTATATTCTGATTTGATTTAAATTATAGCTCTTAGCTGCTGCTAGGCTCTAACTTCTTATGAAATTTAAACTACAAGCTCTCTGCTGGGTTCTAAATTTAACCAGAAAGCTCTTTTCTTGTTTTAAATTTAAGCTAAAAGTACTTTGCTGATGCTAGGCCCTGAGTGACTATTAAATTTAGACTACAAGCTCTCTGCTGGATTCCAAATGTAACCAGAAAGCTCTCTTCTGTGTTTTAAATTTAAACTAAAAGTACTTTGCTGTTACTAGGCCCTGAGTGACTATTAAATTTAAACTACAAGCTCTCTGCTGGGTATGAAATGTAACCAGAAAGTTCTCCTCTGTGTTTTAAAACTAAAAGTACTTTTCTGATGCTAGGCCCTGAGTGACTATTAAATGTAAACTACAAGCTCTCTGCTGGGTTCCAAATGTAACCAGAAAGCTCTCTTCTGTGTTTTAAATTTAAACTAAAAGTACTTTGCTGTTACTAGGCCCTGAGTGACTATTAAATTTAAACTACAAGCTCTCTGCTGGGTATGAAATGTAACCAGAAAGTTCTCCTCTGTGTTTTAAATTTAAACTTAAACTGCTGCTACTAGGCCCTGACTAATTTAACAAAAATAGTGGATTCACAGATTAATTAGCTTTAATACAAAGAATTCCTTTTAGAAAATTACCAGAAGTATATACTCACAGTTGCAGATCTCTCTCCAGAAGTAACAGTCCCTTTTTCTAGTCCTTCAAGACCTTCAAGGCTTGGTAGACATACCTCCAAGGATCCATCAAGTCCAGTGTCCTGTTTCCAACAGTGGCCAATCCAGGTCACAAGTACCTGTCAGGTTCCTAAAAAGTATACAGAGTCTATGCTGCTTGTCCCAGGAATAAGCAATGGATTTCCCTGGTCCACTTTAATAATGCTTTATGGACTTTTCCTTCAGGAACTTGTCCAAACCTCTTTTAAACCCAGCTACACTACATTTTATTACATCCTCTGGTAACAAATTCCAGAGTTTGATTACATATTGAGTGAAAAAAATATTTTTTCCAATTTGTCTTAAATATGCTACATTGTAGCTTCATTGAGTGTCCTCTAGTTGTTCTACTTCTTTGAAAGAGCAAACAACCAATCTATATTTACCTATTCCACTCTATTCATTATTTTATAGACCTCTATCATATCTCCCTTCAGCCTTCTTTTTTCCAAGTTAAAGAGACCTAACCTTTTAAGCCTTTCCTCATAGGGATATCCTTCCATCCTCCTTACCATTTTGGTCGCCCTTTTATGTATCTTTTCCAATTCTGCTATATCCTTTAAAAGATATGTTGAGCAGAATTGCACACAATATTCAAGGTGTAGGTGCACCATGGAATGATACAGAGGTATTATAATGTCCTTTGTTTAATTCTCCATTCCTTTCCTAATAATTCCTAGCATTCTATTTGCTTTCTTGGCCACAGCTGCACACTGGGCAGAGGGTTTCAACATATTATCCAAGATGATGTCCAGATCCTTTTCTTGAGTGGTGATTCCTAATATGGAACCTTGCATTGTGTAGCCATAGTTTGGGTTATTCTTCCCTAAGTGCATAACTTTGCACCTATCCACATTAAATTTCATCTGCCATTTGGATGCCCAGTCTCTCAATTGTTCAAGGTCCTCTTGTAATTTTTTCCATCCAAACACAAAGCGGAGAAAACAAAACCACAGACAAACTGATGAGTCTTTACACAAGCAGTTTTATTTAGTGGCCACACTTGGCCAAGTTTCAGCACTCAAGTCTGCATCAAGGGTCAGTCTGATAGTATGGAAACGTCCAATGACAGTGCAAACTGTTACTGGAAGAGATAATCATAACTATCAACCTTGTACAAACGCAGCCTCCATGCTGAAACTTGGCCAGGTTGGGTCACTGATTGAAACTGCTTGTGTGAAGACTCATCGGTGTGGTTGTGATTTTGTTTTCTCCGCTTTATGTTTGGATGATATTGTCTGTGGAGTGCACTTCTTTGTTTTTTGATTCTCTTGTAATTTTTCACAATCCTCTTGTGTTTTTAACAACTTTGAATAATTTTGTGTCATCTGAAAATTCAGGGGCGGCTCAAGGCAATCTGCTGCCTGAGGCGAAGTATGAAATGGCACCCTCCCCCTCCCCCACCTTAGAGGGGGGCGGGACTTTTTCAGAAATCCAATCAGAGACTGGACCAAACCAAAAAGCCAATTAGGTTATATGGAGGAAATTCAAGATGTTTGCACACAGGGCCATATCGAGCTGCAATCACACCCTGTGCGACTTGCAGCTTGAGCGCACACCCCCCTCTCCCCCATACCTCCATCCAGCGCTGCCTGCTCTTTACCTGCTGCTGCCACCTTCTGTTTTTTTCACAGCGGTGCTGGCAGCAGGGAAAGAGCAGGCAGTGCTGGGCGGAGGTATGGGGAGGAGGAGGGGGGCATGTGCCCGAGCTGAAAGGCACCGGCACTTTAAGCAAATCTGTCCCTCCCTACTCTGACATCGGTTCGGAGGAGGGAGGGACCAGACCTGCTTAAAGTGCTGAGAAAAGGCTTGGGGAGCGCATTTTGACTTCCTGCTATTGTCCTGCCAGTGGCGGCAGGGCGACAGCAGACAGCCGAAATATGCCTCCCAAGCCTTTCCGTCCTGTGCGACTGCACCGCTTGCACAGGGCTAGGTATGGTCCCATTTGCACACCAAGGAACTAAAAGACAGCAAGAACTAACAGCACAGTTTATAAAACTAAATTATAACTCATTTTTATTTTGTTGTTATAAACTGCATTATGGTTCTTGTTTTTTCTTTTTCAACATATATTTTATATCCACAGTAGATGCAGAGCAGAACCAGGACATTCACCCACAGAACTCAATATTTTAAAAATAAAATCTGATTCTGATCATCTCACTAACAACAACAACAACAACCACTATTCTACAGTACCAGGCATATTGGGAACTAATACAAAACCCTACAACAAAGAGCAAACCTACCATATCAGCACAAATTTCCACAACTCACATAAGGAGCCCATCCAAAAAAAGCATCATTGTAAATACTACATTGGGCCCTGGAACATCCATATACCTATTTGAAAAGCTGAACAAGTCAAATTACTACAGTACAGTATAGATCTTTAAGTACAAACTCCATGTTAACAGAACACCTGACCTCAGTCACACACTCACAACATCGACCTTCACCAAGTACAGAATAAGTAACCACAGTCTAAAGTAAAAATAAAAATATGTAGACAAATTTAAATTGAAACCCCAGGAAGCCAGAGTCCACATGCAGTGCAACATCAGATAAATAAGAGATGCAGTTCCCCAATACTGTGTAAAATATAAAAATAGCACAAAGTCTAATCACTAAAATTAAATAAAATTATTTTTTCTACCTTTGTTGTCTGACCATTTTATTCTCTGATCATGCTGGTCCGGATCTGAGGATTCTGCTATCCTGTCTTCTCTTAGCTCTCTTTCTGTGGTCTATGGCCCGTGGTCCATCTGCCATTTCTTATCTCTTCTTTTGTTTTCTTCACTTCCTTCCATCAGCCCATTTCCATTTCCAGTAACCCTTCCAATGTCAACCGCCTTGCATTCCCACGACTGCCACAGGTGGCTATTCCCTTCCAGTCCCCCTCCTTCTCCACTATCCAGCTCCTTCTAGTCCAAATACCATCCCAGATATCAGCTCACGTCCACTCTCAGTGCCACCCCCCCCCCCAGTCAGCTCCCTTCCAGTTGCCCTACCCTCTGTCCATCCCTCTTCCAGTGCCATTTGTATTTCAGCTCCCTTCCAGCCTCCTCCCCATTACCCAGCCACCTACCACTCCCATCCCAAAGTGTCAGCTCTCTTCCAGTCCCCCTTCAGTACATCCCAGGTATCAGCTCCCTTCCTGCCCCCTCCTTCCCCTGGCAGACCCTCTCATTATCCACTCCCTTCCATCCTCCCGCATCAGCCCATTTGTAGCCCTAGCCCCTAGTTTTCTTCCAGGGCCAGCAGCACTCTCCTCCCCTCCCCCATTAGGCCATTTCCAGTCCCAGCCCATTTCCAGTCCTATCCCCCTTATCAGCCCACTCTAGTCCTAGCCCCCCAATCAGCCCATTACCAGTCCTAGCTCATTTCCAGTGCTAGCCCCCCATCTGCCCATTATCAGTCCTAACCCCCCAATAAGTCCATTTAGAGTCCTAGCCCCAATCAGCCCATTTCCTGTCCTAGCCCCCCTAATCAGCCAATTTCTAGGCCTAACCCCACCAATCAGACCATTACCAGTCCTAGCCCCCCTCCCTAAAAGTCCATTTCCAGTTCTAACCCCCCATCAGCCCATTTCCAGTTCTAAACCCCCTCCCGATTAGCCTATTTCCATTCTTAAGCCCTCATCAGCCCATTTCCAGTTCTAACCACCCTCCCGATCAGCCCATTTCCAGTTCTAACCCCCCATCAGCCCATTTCCAGTCCTACCCCCTCCCGATCAGTCCATTTCCAGTTCTAACCCCCTATCAGCCCATTTCCAGTACTACCCCCCTCCCGATCAGCCCATTTCCAGTTCTTAACCCCCCATCAGCCCATTTCCAGTCCTAGCCACCTCTGATAGCCCATTACCAGTCCTATTCCCCCTCCCCATCAGCCCATTTCCAGTTCTAACCCCCCATCAGCCCATTTCCAGTCCTTGCCCCACCATAGCCCATTAGAAGTCCTAATCCCCCCCCATCAGCCCATTTCAGTCTTAGCCCCCCCATAGCCCATTACCAGTCCTAACCCCCCATCAGCCCATTTCCAGTCCTAGCCCACCCCTCACCACATGGAAATTGAAAAAAAACCATGGTTGCTGAAGCCGCTGTCGCTGCTGCCGCAGCAGCAGCAGAATGAAGTGCCCTGCGGCCTCCCTAGCAGAGCCCTCCTATCTCCCTCAGTGCCATCTTTTCAGAGCCGCGAAAGGAGACTTTCCCTTCCTCGCGGCTCTGTTAAGCCCTGTTTCCCATTAGTGCCGGTGGGCTTAACAGAGCCTTGAGAAAGAGAAAGCCCCCTTCGCGGCTCTGAAAAGCCGGCGCTGAGGGAGATAGGAGGGCTTTGCCGGGGAGGCCATGGCCACGGAGCACTTCATTCTGCTTCTGCTGTGGCGGCAGCAGCTCTGGCAGTGCCTCCTCTCATCTGGGTTTTTTTTTTTTGAAGGCCGAGTGAGGCGGACTTTTTGGGGCAATTTTTGCTGCCCCCAAAAAGTTGCCGCCTGAGACCACCGCCTCACTCGGCCTCATTATAGAGCCGCCCCTGTGCAAATTTGTTCACCTCAATTGTTATTCTCATTTCCAGGTCATTTATAAATATGTTAAAAAGCAGCACGCCCAGGATGGATCCTTGGGGTACTCCACTATTCACCCTTCTCCATTGAGAAAATTGGCCATTTAGCCCTACTTTCTCTTTTCTATCTTTTAACCAGTTTCTAATCCACAACAGTACACTGCCACCTATCCCATGACTTTTTTATTTCCCCAAAGGGTTCTCATGAGGGACCTTGTCAATGGCTTTCTGAAAATCCAGATACATTATATTTTATTTATTTACATTTCTTTTATACCGCGCTATTCGACATCAGTGCGGTTTACATAAAATATAAAAAACATACACGTTGCATATAATGAACTGTGCTGACAGGAAACAGGAAATAAAACTTGGTTAACTTTGGGTAACTATTTACATCGGATTTTCATATTATACAGGCTATACTCATGAGTGTCTTATGGGGTAGGTTTAGTCATAATATCTATCTTAGACTGCGGGTGACACTACTGTATCTTCGTCTATCTTGTAGTACTGAAGGAATAGGTAATGTTTCACTCCTTCCTAAATTGGACCAAGTCAGTGATTGCACGTATGTTGGGTGGAAGAGAATTCCAGCATCTCAGTGCACATAGTTTGAAAGCTCTTTTAACTGTAGCATGAGTGCATTGGGTTATTTCTTTTGGGACTACTAATGTGATAGCTGCCGATCTCCTGGACCTGTTGGATGGTGTGGTATGGATAAGCTCTGCTAATGATGTAGAGGCTAGCCCATTGATTGATTTGAAAGTAAGCAGCAGAATTTTGAAAGATAGTCTGGACTGTATGGGGAGCCAGTGAAGATGTTTTAGGATGGGTGTGATATGATCTTTCTTAGACGCTCCGATTAGAACTCTCGCTGCCACGTTCATCGCAAGCTGTAGAGGGTTTAAAGTAGATTGAGGGAGACCGTGCAGGATTGAATTTGCGTAGTCAAAATGAGGCGTGATTAGCGCCTGATAGATAGTCCGGAAGTCGCTTGGTTCAAGTAGGAAACGAAGGTGCCTGAGGGTACGGATCTTGTGGTATATCACTCTGACTACATTGCTTATGTGGATCTTCATGTCAAGGCGCTGGTCCAGGGTGACTCCAAGGTACCGGATCGAGGATTTAGTCTGAAGTTCCGCATTATTGACTTTTATATGTGTTGGTGTGATGAAATTTAAATTCCTCCTGATGAACAGCACCTCAGTTTTCTTGTGCTGAATTCTAAGGTTTTGGGATTGCAGCCAATTGGATACAGCATCAAAGCATTCTGTAAGTGGTGAAAGATCTGGGTTTTCTGTCAAGAAGGGCATGTAAAGTAGGACGTTGTCCGCATATATCAGGCAGTTTACCCCAAAAGAGCGAATGAGGTTACAGATAGGCTGCATGTAGATATTAAACATCAGGGCGGAGAGGGAGGATCCCTGTGGGACTCCTTGCTTCTGGTGGAAAGGTTTAGAAGTTGAGGCACCTGAACATACATGTTGCCATCTGTTTGTGAGGTAAGATTCGCACCAGACTATCGCTGTCTCCGAAATACCCTTCTCTCCGAGGCGCACCAGAAGTAGCTCGTGACATACTGAGTCAAAAGCAGCTGCTATGTCAAGGAAAATAAGGACAAATCCCTGCCGGATGTTATCAATTCCTGTGGTTATATTATTGATAAGTGTGGTGAGGAGGGTTTCCACGCCATGTTGTTCTCTAAAACTGTGTTGGCATGGGTCTAGTGGTGAAATGTTGTCAATGTGGTCTTGAATTTGTCTTTGTACCTCTTTTTCTATTATTTTGGCAAGAAGTGGTTTGCTCAATATCGGTCTGTATGAGTCCACTTTCAGGCTGTTGAGCTTGCCGTTTTTCATCAGAGGTCTAATGGAGGTATGTTTGAGGGATTGAGGAAACACTCCTGTTGTGAAGGATCTTTCCATGAGCCTGGCTATAAAAGGGCTAAGATCAGACCGTAGCTCATTTATCCAGAAGGGAGGGCAGGAGTCAGTCTGGGCAGTGGTGGTGTTGATCGTAGCGATGGTGTTTTCAATGTGTTTCTTAGATGGCATAGTGAAAATGGTCAATGGTGTTATATTGTTTTATACAAATGCCATTGAGGGTACTGGAGATTTGTTGGTATGGCTTATCTTTGCTTGCAGATAGTCAGCAAAGTCTTAAGGGTGGATTTCATTTGATTGTTCAGGTACAGGTTCCTTAGTTAAGTTCTTTATGAGGCTGAAAAGGTCATGAGGTTTGTTCAATGATCGTTTAAGAGAATCTATGTGAAATTGCCTTAAATTTGCAGTTACTGCTTCACGATGATGTGCAAGATGGGAATTATATGCTTCTTGATCTACTTCTGAGTGAGATTTATGCCAGCGTCTTTCCAACTTCCAAGGAAGACTGAAGCCTGAGTCTCTTGTAGTGATGGTAGGTTGAAATCTCCCAAAACCCAGCTTGGTGTGCATGGGCTTTGAGTGTTAGATGCCAGGTCAATTATTGAGGAAAGGGCATCTGGATCTAGTGATGGGGCTCTATAAATGAGATTAACAGAGCAGAGTTTGTTGGATATAGTAAATGACTCCAGATTCTTTGTGCTGTCTGCATTTATCAGGTGGAAGTGTAGGTCCGATTTGGTGAGGGCGAGTACTCCTCCTCCACCTTTGTTGTTTCTATGACATGTGTGAATTGTGAAATTGGATGGCAAGAGTTGGTTGAGTAGGAAATTATCATTGCTAGAGAGCCATGTCTCTGTAATCAAGAGAATGTCAAGGTCATGGTGAGATATCAGTTCTGTGATCACTGGCCATTTTTTGCATATTGATCGGGCATTTATGAGCGCACATCTTAGGCTTTGGGTATGAGAGTTTTCCACTTGTTTTGATTTCTTGTTCTGTTGTAATGCAATATGCAGTAAGTGGGAGTGGCGGGTTTGAGGCGGTTCATCAAATCTGTGAAAGGTATCATTTGACCATCTCCTCTTATGGTTCCGAAGGATTGGTATGTTAAATTGATTGGAAGATAGAGCTGTGGCGTTATTGATCAATTCTGATAGGAGATACAGAGCAACTAAGATGATGCCTAAGGGAGACATTCTCATTACCAACCCTGTAGGATGTAATTATTGAGTGTATGTAGGGTGGAGGCTATCTGGTGGCCAGGATGAAGTGCAAATATATCAACCGACTCAGTTTTGTCTACCTGTTTATTCACATCTTAAAAAAATCTATAATAGATTCATGAGACCAGACTTTCCTTGGCTAAATCCTTGTTAGCCTTCTGCCATTAAACCATGACTATTTACATGTTCAATATTTTTTTTTCTTTATAATGGTTTCTACCATTTTGCCCGGTACTGACGTCAGGTTCTCCAGTCTGTAGTTTCACAGATCACCCCGTAACCCTTTTTAAAAATTAGTGTTATATTGACCACTCTTTGGTCTTCAGGTACTACAGAGCTGTAGGAACCAAGTGAACCATCTTCCATGAAAGTGGAGCAAAGTTCACTCACCTCTGACATAGAGGGGAAGGAGATCCCACAATTGACCCTTTCCTTCACCTCCGACAGGAACAACACAACCTCATCCTTTTAGCTTATGGCCATAGAGATAACTGTTAAAACAGACACTCCCCAGTCTTTCAAGAGCGGTGTTGCAGGACCTCATCCTTCTTTTCAAAGGAATCCTAACAGGCATAGATACGACAGGTACAGATAACATTTATTTGAGGTGGAGCTGCAAAAGAGATGGAAGAGAGATAATAAGGGAGGGAATTTAAAAAAAAAAAAGAGACAAGGGCATGCATAGAGGCCACCAGCCTCTCAGCCCCTGTCTTTTTTGAGGTGGCCACCTTAAAAAAAGGAAAAAATATGGCCAGGTTGGGCTGGTTGGTTGACCTCCCAAAAGAAAATATCATCTGCATAGGCATTCATGCTGCCCTTCTATAACCACTGGAACCCAGAAAAGGAAGCCACATGAGTGTTAAATGGCCCTGTCAGGGGATGTCATAGGCACCCATGTTTGAAATATAGCTTTCCATAGTATAGCTTTGATATTTAGCACCTTCAGCATTAGTGGCCACAGAGGGGATTTTTGCAGACACTGGGTGTTCTTCTTTCTTAAGCTAAGAGGGCAGTAGGGAGCCTTTTTTTAAAAGATCCTTGATACAAAGGCCAAAGCTTCTTGGGTTCTGAAGTGAAGGGATGGGGTTGTCTTCAGCTATGCTGAGGGTTCGGCTAGCAAAGTGGTCATGCTGCTCAGCCTTACTCTGCAAACCGAGTGTTTGATGCCTGATCTGACGTGCTAGGCTAAATGCTGCACCTCCAGCTCTGACTTGTGGGCAGCTGTATGATGACTTTTTTGAGTGTATATGTCTCCACAGAGGTGTTAAGATTGGTGGAAGACTCATCAACAACCTTCACTATGCTGATGATACCACATTACTGGCTGAAAGTGAAGATGATCTGAAACATTTGCTTCTCACAATCAAAGAACATAGTCTCAAAATGAGCCTGCACCTTAATGTAAAGAACATAAAGATCATGACAACTGGCATAATCAACAGGTTCATCGTTGAAGGAGAAGAAATTGAAATTGTGAACAACTTTAACCTACTTGGATCAACTATCGATAAAGAAGCAACAAGCAATCATGAAATCAGACGACGCATTGCTCTTGGCAGAATGGCTATGAAATACCAAGATAAGATTCTCAAGAGCAGAGATATCTCTCTCTCCATACAAGGATTTGACTTGTTCAAGCCATGGTATTTTCAATAACATAATATGGATGTGAAAGCTGGACAGTGAGAAAGATAGACAGGAAGAACATTGATGCCTTTGCATTATGGTGCTGGTGGTGAATACTTGTATACCATGGACTGCCCGAAGAACCAGTCGGTACTAGAGGAGATCAAACCTAAGTTTTCTTTAGAAGCTCAGGTGACAAGCCTTCGACTTTCATACTTTGGACACATTATGCGAAGAGAGAGATCATTAGAGAAGGACATCATGGCTTGGCAAGATAGAAGGTCAACACAAAAGAGAAAGGCCAGCAATGAGATGGATTGATACAATAACAGCAGCTACGGGTACCAGTCTGTCAACAATGAGCCGCCTGACTGAAGACCGAACACAATTTAGGATAGCTATCCAGAGGGTCGCCATGAGTCGACTCCGACTCGACGGCACTTAACAACAACATGTCCCCACAGTCTGGCTCTGAAGGTCAATAGATTGTTACCATATTTTAGCCTATTTGGATACCTGCAGCCCTGATAAAGAAGTGGCACACAAGAGGAGACTTTGATTGCACTCACAAGCCTCTCAATCACTTTTGTCAGGAGACACACCTCTCATCAGCCATCCTGGCCAAATAGAATTTTTTCTGCTTCCCCTTGAGCATTTTTATATAAGCAGCACTCAAGGAAGGCCGCTGATTACACCATGGTGCATGTGTAGCAGGACTCTTGGATTGACCTGTAGTATTTCAGCCATTCCTTAATATTGTAAACCTTGTAGATTGCAGTGGAGCTGTAGTATTGTCAGATCACCAAAAGAAATGTCCAGCATGTAGCAAGATGAGACAAAGAGAAATACTACAAAGAAATATGCAAGGAACTAGAATCAGAAAATATTAGGGGAACAAGATTGGCTTTTCAAAAGCTATGAGAGTTAAAGAGAAAATTCCAACCTCAAATTGGAATGCTAAAATACATTCAAGGATCCATGTTGAATGGTGCTGTGAACATAAATAAAAGTGGAAATAATACACTGAGTCATTATACCATAAAGATCGGGTGAATCAACAGCCATTTCAACCTGTATCTTACAATTAGGAATCATTGGTGATGAAAGAAGTTGTTGAAGCAGTACTGAAACCCCAAAAGAATTCAAAAATTCTGATTTCAAAGAATCCCCGCTGAAATTTAAGTAAACTTTATGTCGGAGCTAGTCAACACAGTGCATGGAATTCATTCACAGCACCACTGTGACTTCTCCTTTTATTAAATAACTTTATATAGTTAAAAGTCCAAACTTAGCTTTATGTTTGTGTCCAAGCATCATAGCCAAAGTATTGCCAGAAATGCCAAAGAGACGACGTGGCTCACGTTTCGGGTTTGTATCAAACTCCCAAAAACCCTGCTTCAGGTCCACCAGTTATCGTTCAGTGTTTCGGCTAGCTGTTATTTACATCTGCAAGCACTGCAGATGTAAATAACATCCCTGCCACAGATAAAGACCTTGTTCCTGGACCCACTGTGGCAGGAGATAACCCACAGAAATTAATGAAAAGGTTAAGAGGATTAACTATGGTCAAGTGGACTCCTGCAGATAAAGAGGAGATAATGTTATCCAAGTTGAGCTCCCTGTTATCTGTAATCACGGTGTAATCCCCACCGTAAAATCTAATTGATGTTCCATGTAAACCGCACTGATTTCGAATAGCGCGGTATATAAGAGTATTAAATAAATAAATATTAAATAAATAAAAAATAATGCATATCTATTTTTATGCTACAAGCCCTATATTTAAACCAAGAGGATGTATACAAAGAGGATCCACCAAAAACTGGAAGAAAGAGGAAAATTGTCAAGAAAAACTGCAAAAAGCAACGGATGCAAATTTAAGATCATTAACTTTGCAGCTCAAAGTAAAGAAGTATGTGAATGATAATATCTTGAAGCAAATAAGGACTTCCATGGAGAAAGAACTACAGGGAGGAGGAGGAGACCTAGGTGAGAGTACCAGCAGAAAGGAATACACAGAAACAGTAAGAGCAGTTGGGGAGATTGGGCTTAGAGATATGGAACTGCAGGAGACTGAGATGAATGCAGGACAGGACAGCAAATCAACTGAAGAGAATGAAGAAAGGGAGCAGGAGGACCCTGAGGTGGAGGAATTCAAGCTTGAACTCATAGTCCACATGGAAAAAGATGAATATGCTGGGTCCCAGGCAAGGGAAAAATTATCCAAGTTAAATTTAACACCTAAGGTTAAAAGTATGATAATTAAGATGAATAAGGCCATATCCAGTATAAAGGGACCATTTACTGACATCATTGAAATAAATCTAATACAATATTGTGCAATTAAAATATTACTTCAAAAATATTACCAACTAAAGTGCAGGGCTAGAAGAAAAAGAGAACAGTAACAATTCCTCCATGAAATAAGTGCATTGAATGAAAAATATAATCATTGCATGAGGAGGTATCCCTTATAGATTGGATTAAGATCATCAAGGATACTGAGGAAGATCCAAGACATCAAGCTGAAACATGCTGTATTAACAGAAGACCTGAAATTTATATGCTCCAACAATAAATTGAAAGTAACAGCAGAAGCACAAAAACTGCGACAAAATGAAGAAAATAGAAAAGAAACATATCAAAATAAACTATTTGGAGACTGGTCACGTGGCACATGAGTGAGTAAGGAGACTTCCTGCTCGCTCCGGGGCTGCCTTGAGGAATAATCTGCAATATTAGCGCTATTTCAAAGCAGGAGAGTAGAAAAGAGTATAATATCAAGGGGGAAGGTGAATGGACATTACTGGAGTGGAAACTTGAAGGGAACGATGCCTCCACCAGTGCGAAAAGACCGAGAGAAGGTCAGCAAGCAGGGGGCCTCCTCAGCAGCAGGTCTGCAGCCGGCGTCACCTGGGGGAGAAAGCATGGAGTCGGCGACTGAAGAGATGGCAAGAGAGGTGGTGAAGCTTCTTGATCCTAAGTTTAACCAGATACTGCAAAAGCTGGAAACGGTGGGAGAGGCGATGACGGAGATGAGCCATCGGGTAGAGGAGTTGGAGCACCGCATGTCAGCAGCTGAGGATGAAGAGGGGCGATTGGCACAAGAGAGCACAGCACATCAGACGCAGATTGCAGTGCTTATGGCTAAAGTTGATGACCTAGAAAATAGGTCGAGAAGAAATAATCTGCGATTGGTGGGAATTTCAGAAGCGACATCTGATCGCATGTTAGTGCCTCTAATTGAAAAATGGCTGCCGAAGGAGTTGGGCCTCAGCGAACTGGTGGGGGAGTTAAAAGTTGAGCGGGCCCACAGGTTGGGAGCAAGAGTGGAGCCGCGGAAGAAACCCCGGGTAGTCATTGCAAAGATTTTGAATTTCCAACACAAGATGCAATTGCTCCAGGCCTTTCGGAAGAAGGGAGAGCTGGTGCTAGAAAACCAAAGAATCCTGATTTTTCAGGACTATTCGGCGGTGGTAGCAGCAAGAAGGAAAGAATTTTCCCCTATTTGTTCAGAACTGTTTCAGAAGAAAGTACATTTTATGTTAGCATTCCCGGCCACGCTACGGATTACTTATCAAGGGAAAAAACACATGTTTATCGCAGTGAGTGATGCCAAACGTTTTGTCACGGACATGGAAAGGAGAGTGACTGGAGATCCGGGTCTAGCGCCGGAGTGATGGGCCTACGCGGTAGTGTTGAAAAGAGATGGTGGGAATAACATCAATCAAGAGGACTTATTGCAGTAATTGTGGACTCTATTAGGGGTGGTTAATTGGCTAAAGTACTGAATAAGAACGGTGTGGGATGGGGGATGGAGAAAGCAAAGATTAATGTTAATATTGGTGTGTACAAATTATATAACAATATGTTAATCTGTAGTGTTTAGTTGAAGGGAGGGGGGTTGTATAACTTGGGAGTTGGGAGAGACCACTGAGGCATATACAGTTGGACTCGGGGCAGCCCTGTGGCATATCACACGTGACCGGGCCTCAGCAATTAGCTTAGGATGGGGATGAGCTATTTTAATGGGGGAGAGGGTATGCGGGAGGCAGAGGAGTGGGGAGGGGGGAGGAGGGCGGGGAAAGGGGAGCTGGGGGGTTGGGTGGGGGGAAGGGAGGGGGGAGGGGGCAAGTGATGCAGGGAGAAGGAGAGTAGGCCACTTTAAGGTGCAGACAGGTAGTAGATGTGGTAAAGAGATGGGAGGAGAGCTTGGGGTTGAGGCTGGGTAACTCCGGGCAAAGTGGAAAGTGGAGCAGAGACGTACTGATATATCCATGAGAGAGGAGGGAGATGAGGAATGACATGCGCATAGCCACTTGGAATGTGGGAGGAGTGAAATCGCCAGTAAAGCGTACTAAGATTCTGCAGTTGTTAAAAAGAGAGGGAGTTCATGTAGCGCTATTGCAAGAAACCCATTTGAGTGCGATTGAGCATCAGAAATTGAAGCAAGATTGGGTGGGTCAGATATATGCAGCCTCGTCAGGAGGCCGAAAGGGAGGTGTAGCGATCTTGATAAAAAAAGGGATCTCAGTAGACCTGATTAAGGAGGAGGCAGATGCACTGGGGAGGTATATCTTTCTGCACATACGGATACAGGGAGAGGAGTTATTCTTGGGGAATATCTATGCTCCAAATACGTATAACCATCAGTTTTTTCAGACTATTGCAAGGAAGGTGGTGGCTGCCCCGAAAGTCCCAATAATACTGGCAGGTGATTTCAACTGTCTGCATGACCCCGAATTAGATAGGTCACAGTCAAGAGGGGGAGGAGGATGGAAGAGGAAAGGAGTAAGCTACCTCTGTAGAGTGGGAGGGCTAATAGATGCATGGAGAGTGTTGCATGAAGGAGAGTGGGATTACACGCATCTGTCGAGAGCCCATCAAGCATGGTCCCGGATAGATTATATGTTGACTTCCAGAGAGCATTTTGGTAAAGTCGCAAAAATTGAGATTAAGCCTATTGTTGTTTCTGATCATGCGATAGTTAAAATGGACTGGAGAGGATGGAGAGCTGAAAGGAGCAGGTGGTCATTTCCGAGGCAGCTATGGAAAAGTAACGAATTTCAGATGTATTTAGTAAAGAACTGGGCGGAATACTTGCGATTTAATGATACCCCTGCAAGTAAAGCTGCTGTTATATGGGAAGCAGGGAAAGCAGTGATAAGGAGGCACATTATTGCATTTGTGGCGAAAGAAAGGAATAAAATTATTGAAAAGGTATTGTGCCTAGCGCAAGAACTTCAGGAGCTTAAGCAAAAAGTTTCGGCAAGGAGGGACCCAGAGGGCCTAGCAGTTTACCTGGAACGGCAGAAAAGTTTAAATCTAGTGCTGTAGGAAAGAGCAGTGTACTCCATGCAGTACTATAGACAATTTTTCCATTATGGGGACCGTACAGGTAGACTGCTGGCACACCTAGTGCTTGAGGGTACTGGCACTAGAGTTATAGCCATGATTCGGGATAAAGCGGGGGTAAGACATACAGACATGCAGCAAATTATGCAGGTCTTTAGGCAGTTTTATTAATACCTGTACACTCCTGATATAGAGGATAGGGAGCAGGAAAGGATTTTTTTGGACGCAGTGACATTACCGAAACAAACGGAACAGGAAGTAGAGGAGCTAAACAAACCAATATCGGGGTGGGAAATACAGCATGCCATTAAATCAGGGGCGCCTCATAAGGCCCCGGGGCCAGATGGGTTTGGGATAGAGTTTTACAAAATGTTGGAACATAGTGTAACGCCTACTCTAGCAGCGCTTTATGCGGAGGTGTTGGAGTCAGGGACTTTTCCGAGAGAGATGAGGACGGCATCCATCACGTTAATACCCAAGCCAGGTAAAGATCGGGAAGATCCAGCAGCTTATAGGCCGATTTTGTTAATAAATTGTGATATGAAGTTGCTGGCATCGATACTGGCAATGAGACTGCAGGGAGTTTTGCCGAGGCTAATTGGGACCCATCAGTCGGGTTTTGTTAGGGGTCGAGAGGCTTTTTTGAATATCAGTAAGATCTTATTGAGCATGGATTTCTGCCTCTCCCAAAAGGTACCACTTATATTAGTGAGCCTAGACGCAGAGAAAGCGTTCGATAGGGTTTCCTGGCCATACATGTTCGAGGTGATGAAACGTTTTGGTTTTGGTGGAGCATACTTGGAGTGGGTCAAAGCCCTGTATAAGGAACCGCTAGCTAGCATTCAGATTGGAGGAGATCACTCACAGCCGTTTATGTTGCGGAGAGGGACCCGGCAGGGATGCCCCCTCTCCCCCCCTCTTGTTTGTATTACAATTGGAGCCTTTATTGCTGACCTTAAATAGGCTAGAAAAGAAAAGGGGAATGGAGTGGATAGGGGAGGCATAAAAATAAGTGTATTTGCGGATGACATGCTACTTTGTTTAAGGGACCCGCAAGGATCGCTCGCTTTAGCATTGCAGCAGATTGAGTGGTTTGGGTCCTTTTCAGGATTAAAGATTAACAAAACCAAATTGTTGGTGTTAGATGTGGGAGGAGTAGTTAAGGAAACGTGGCAAGATGAATTCCCGTTAATGTGGGCAGAGGGGCAAATTCGATATTTGGGAATTCAGATACCTGAGAAGATGTAACAGTTGTACAACGTTAATGTCCAGCCAATGTTAGATAAAACAATAGCGAGGTTGACGAAGTGGCAGAATCTGCCTATTTCTCTGATGGGAAGAGTAGCCCTATTTAAAATGGTGGAACTTCCCAGGTGGATTTATTTGTTATGGCACGTCCCTCTTTGGATCTTAAAGAAAGATATATTGGTGTTGCAGAAGCATATTAATAAATTTCTATGGAAAGGGCGGAAACCCCGGATAGCCCTCTCAGTTTTGATGCGTCCAAAGGAGGAAGGGGGACTGGGCCTGATGCCCTTGAAACTCTATAACGTGATGTACTTGGTTAGACCTCTGCGAGATCTTATGTTAGGTATGGAAGATAGTGTACCACTGAGATGTCGAGACCTGGTCATAGGACATGTATGCTGCATAGGTGGAGGGCAGAGGTGAGTCCGGCCTGGAAATCCTCAGTTTATTTACAAACATTGCACCAGGCTTGGAGGACATTGTGTCAATATAGGAAAGTTGGTTGGAGAGGCATGGACTGTCTTCCATTAGTAGGAAATGAGGACTTCCTTCCGGGGTCCCACGGTCGGGTGGGGAAAGAATGGGCTAGGCGGGGAGTGATATGCGTGGGGAATTTGCGGATGAAGGGCGAGTCAGAAATGGAATCTTTTTTAGAGTTGCAGCGTAAATATAAGCTAGAACCCAGGCAATTTTGTTTTTATTTGCAGGTCAGGCACTATGTCCGGCAACTGCAACTGACCCATGGCCCAGTATTAAAAGTAGGGGGGATGTTAGACCTGTTATGCAGGCTAGAAGGTAAAATCACAGTGTCACAATTGAGGGGGGAGATTGGTATGGATAACGATTTAGGACCGTTGTGGAACCTAGTGGCGCGCTGGCAGCGTGATGGGATGGGTAATATTACCGAGGAATTGTTGCAGCAGGCTTTTAGAGAAATAAAAGATCTGTCTGAATCGGTCAAGCTACAGGAAATACAGTATAGGTTTTTATGGCTGGCATATGTTCATGATGTGTGGGCAGCGAGAGCAGGCATGACCTCGACAGATGTATGTAGGCTCTGTGGGGTAGAACCTGGCACGTTTACACATAAATTCTGGGCGTGTCCAAAGATACAGTGGTTCTGGAGGGCAGTTTGGAAGGTGATCAGCAGGCAGGGCCAGCCATACATGCTTCCGCCACCCGAGGGGTGCCTATTTGGACTATTGGGGACTGGGAATAGTTTTGGAAGACCATTTCAGCAGCTCTGTCAGAGGGCGTTTATTGTGGTGAAGCTATGTATATTGAGAAAATGGTTATCCGGGTCCCCCCCGGAGATTCAAGAATGGCTGTGCGCAATGTCAGAACTAAAGAGTATGGAGAGAAAAACAGCCCAGTTGTTAGACGTGAAGAAGCAGGAATGGTTTGCACGAGTATGGGAGAAGTTTGAGGACTGAGACGGTGTCTACCCTAAGTATGAGATCTGTAGTATTTAAGGGTAAGGGTGATTGAGAGTTAAGGAGCTTAGTAGAGGAGGATTAGCGGGGCAAGGGTGGAGGGGGAGGCTTAGGGTGGGTTAGTGGGGGGGGGAAGGGAAGGTAGGGCTAGGGTATAATATGGAACGGCAGAAGGAGGATGAAAAAGGTGGATTGTTTGTAGTGAGAGAGTATGGACAGTTATATTTGTGTGATGAATAGTTGTTGGATGATGTCATTCATTGGCCTCGGTGCTGATGGATGTAAAGAAGGTAGTAGGGGGGAAAGTTCAAAGTTTTACAAAGTTGTATAAAGAACTGAAATATGTTTAATGTCTGTGGTTGTCTATCACATACTCAGTGTCAAGGATATTAATGAAAATAATAAAAAATGATTTAAACTAAAATAAACTATTTGGAGAGAGCCTAAAACAATTCTATAGGGAACGGGGAAAGAGCATTAATATGGTAAAAGTACCACCAACCAAAGCTGAAATAAACCTTCTGGAGAAACCTATATGGGAATTCTATACAGCACAATGAAGAAGAAGAATGGTTACCCTGCATGCAGGAGCATTTAGAAAGCAAACATCAACCCTAAGGAATGGCCTCCAGTAACAATGAAAGAGTTGGAAAGGTTAAAATGAGTCCCAAACTGGAAGAGTCCTGGCACAGATGGAGTAACCAACTTTTGGCTCAAACAATTCACATCGCTCCACCAAGACCTGGCGAACTGCAAAAATTAATTGTTCAAGCAGCCAGACTTAACACCACAATGGCTTACTACAGGGAGAACATTTCTCCTTCTGAAAGGGGACCCGAGTAATATTCCCAATAATTACAGACCAATAACTTGTCTACCTACAATCTATTAGCTATTCACTGCAATAGATGCAGACAGAATATATGATCATATCGAGTCCAATAACATCATGGCAATGGAGCAAAAGGGCAATAAGAGGGGAGGATATAGAACCAAGGACCAGTTAATGCTAAATAAGGTCATTATGGCCAGTGCTAAGAAAAGCAGAAATCTCATTATAGCATGGATTGATTATAGGAAAGCTTTTGACAGTGTCCCACACTCTTGGTTAATAAATTGCCTTGAAATGTATAAAATAAATCCTGGTTTGATAGAGTACATTAAGTTCACCATGACAATGTGACAAATCATACTCTTTTTAACATTAAGATCCAGCGAGGAATATTTCAGGGAGATTCCCTGTTGCCCCTTCTGTTTTGTGTGGCACTTAATCCAATGAGTACTCTCATCAACTCTTTGGGATATGGATTTAGCCTGAATCCTAAAGAAGGTAACAACCCAGAAACAACATCTAATTTATTACTTGTAAACAATCTGAAGCTCTACAGTTCCAACAACCAACAATTAGCAGAGCAACTCTGTGTGGTGGAAAGCTTTTCTGCTAACATCAGAATGACCTTTGTCCTTGACAAGTGTGTTAAGGCAACTTTTGTTAGAGGAAAAGTGAGCAAAATGGAAAACATTTCCCTGGCTGAGGGCTGTGACATCAAGGATCTTGAACAGGAACATAGTAATATAGTATATGATGGCAGATAAAGACCAGCATGGTCCATCTAATATGGTTCCAGTAGTTGATATAGAAGGGCAGACTAGATAGGCCATGTGGTCTTTTTCTGCAATCATGTTTCTATGTTTCTATCAAGTCTGCCCAGCAAGGTGGCAAAAGTAGGTGCACCTGCCGCCCCGTGCAGGTCTACCCTCCCCATGCCTTTATTTAGGGTGTACCCACTGCTCCGTGCAGATCACCCCTATTTGTTGAGATATAAGAAATAGTTTGATTTTTATCCTGTTGCTATCATATTTCCCCTCAGCTGTCTCTTTTCCAGTTTGAAGAGCCCTAACCTTTTTAGCCTCTCCTCATAGGGGTATCCTTCCATCCTCTTTACCATTTTGGTGTTATTTGCGACAGGCCTAATTAAGAGGAATTTCCAAGCATACCTTGATAAATTACCCATACACATAATATCTTATAAACTGCAGAAGGAAGCTCTTTTTGGCACGATGCAAGTACTATGCCTAGCATTTGGAGAAATTACTCCCGAAACTACAACCATACCTGAAAAGAGAACTGCATGAAGTGCAAGCAAAATTCAGGAAAAGGTAAAGAAAGAGACATCATCACAGATGTGAGAGAGATCCTTGAAAAGACAAAAGAATATCTGAAGGATAGCTACATGTGTTCTTTTGACTACAGCAAGGCCTTTGATTACATAAACCATGAAAAATCCTATGTCACATTAAGAAACATGGGAATACCAGAACACCTGATAGTTCTCTTGTACAACCTTTATATTGATTGATAGGCAACAGTTTGAATGGAACAAAGATAAACAGAATGGTTTAGAATTGGCAAAGTTGTACGACAAGGCTGCATAGTTTACCCACACACTACCTATTCAATTTATATATAGAACAAATCATTGGAGAAGCAGGATTATATGAAGACAGCTGAGGTGTGAAGATTTGTGGAAGTCTCATCAACAATCTTCACTATGCTGACAATTCTACATTACTGACTGAAAGTGAAGATGATCTAAAACATCTGCTTATCAAGATCAAGGAACATGGTCTTAAAACAGGCCTACGCCAAAGACAATGATCCTGACCACTGTCAAAAATGGAGAAGAACTAGAAATAGTAGACAACTTTTAACATGCTTGGATCAATAATCATTAATGAAATGACATGCATCGAGAAATCTGACAACGTGTTGCTCTTGGCAGAACGGCCATGAAAAGATTTCAAGGGTAGAGATGTATCTCTGCACACAAAGATTCAACTTGTCCAAGCCATGGTATTTTCAATAATGTCATACAGTATGGATGTGAAAGGCAGTGTAAAAGACAGGGAAAAAAACTGCCTTTGAATTATGGTGTTGGTGAAGAAACCAACACCATGAATGTCCAAAGAACAAATCAATTGATAAGAGAGGAGATCAGACCTTCTTAGAAGCTCAAATAACAAGATTTCAACTTTCATAAATTTGATACATCATGCAAAAAGAAAGATCATTAGAAAAAGACATCACGCTTAGTAAGGTTGAAGTCAATATATCTAAGATTGAGCCCTTAGGAGTTTAAATAACTTTTTGGAAGTACAATATATTTAAATCACATTTTTTGTCAGACTCTGTTTCATCATACTCACTATGCTCAGTTTGCCTGATCCAAGACTTTTTAATTGTGTCTCTAAAAACACTGGTCAACATGAAAACATCATCACAAATAATTTTATGTGTATACCTATTATTAACAATGTTCAAAACCAGTTTTGTTTTTGTTGTATCATGTCAGGTTTGAGAGATGATAGTGGTAGAAGTTTTGCTATGCTAGCCGAATTGACATAAACTGTGCCAGTGATTACTCTACCAGTATTGACTGGTATTTATTTTGCTTTTCAGGTTAATTATTTTGATTATGTATTTGGTAATAATAATACTGAAAAAATAATCAGAAATAAAATAATCATGCCAAGACTGTGTAGAAATCATTCCAATGTTTTTTGTAGCAGTAACAAATGAACCACAAATATATCTTAATGTTATCGTACCATTATGTCACATCTTCGCAAAATGTACAAGTTATATTTCGGCCGCCCACTGGTGACCATGATAAGCCATGGGCATCTCACATCATTTGCACTGCCTGTGCAAATGGACTACATGATTGGTTAAATGGAAAGAAAACAGCGATGCCATTTGCTATATCGATGATATGGAGGAAGCCGAGAAACCATCATGATGACTGTTATTTTTGTCTGGTTAATATCACAGGTTTCTCTGTAAAGAACAAGCATAACATTGTGTATCCAAATCTTATGTCTGAAATGCGACCAGTCCCACATGATGTAACACTTCCCGTTCCAGTTCCTCCATAGGATGGGTTATCTACTGTACCAGACGAAATGGAGTTAGATGAAGGTACAAATGGCAGCCAACCTAAAGAGTCAGAAGATGCAAACTGCATGCTACATGAAAGAGATGGCAACCCAGAGAAATTCAGCCAAGAAGAGCTTAGTGATCTTCTACGAGACTTGGCACTCTCAAAAGATAAAGCAGAACTCCTTGCTTCAAGGCTAAAGGAAAAGAGTGTACGTCAAAAGAATAGTCTCGTTTGCCACTATTGCAAGTGCAATCATAATTTAGTGACGTTCTTTAAAGTAGACAGTCCAATGTGTTATTGCAATGATATCGATGGACTTTTTGGAGCCCTCTCACAGGTACACAGACTGTCAGAATGGTGCTTATTCATTGATTCTTCAACAAAAAGCCCCAAGACAGTTCTTATTCATAACTGCCATCTATTCCAATTTCAACTCTATCCACCTCAAGGAGAAATATGATAACCTGCAGTTCCTGCTCCAATCTCTATGCTATGGGGGTCATTTTGTTCCGCTATTTGCCCCCTTGCCGGCCCCGGCAAAAGCCTCCCCATACGAACAATGCATTTGTATGGGGAGATTTAGACGGGAGCAGGAGGGGGCATGCCAGAGAAGGAGTGAGGGTGGGGCATGGGTGGTCCATGATCCTGGACATACAGGGCCAATTCTGAGGTCAGCTCTGGACTTCCAGGGCTGTGAACGCAGACGGGGGACTTATTCCACTGCAGACGTGGAGTAAGTCCCCCTGGATGTCAGAGGATCCTGCTTCTGGGTCTGGTGGGGGGGGGGGGTAGGAAGTTCCCTGCAGCTAGACCCTGGCAATGGGAGACAAGTTCAAGGGTCTGGCTGCGGGGAATGAAGTAAATCTGTGGCTGCCATTCACAGCTCCTGAATGGAGCCGCGATGCCATAGCGATGGGATGTAATGGCACTGTGGCTCCATTCAGGAGCCTGACTAAGGTAGCTGTGGATCTGCTGTGCATGCAGGCCAATCGGAATCAGGATCCGGCCTGCATGATCAGGCCCTAGACCTGATTCTGATCCCATGGGCACATCTAGCCCTTGCGGAATCGGAATCAGGTCTATCTCTGGGTATCCTGATTCCGATCGGACGCACAGGGGTCTGGACGGCCACATTGGAATGTGCCTCCACGGCAATTACCAATGGAAGATTTGCAGGGATCTTAAAGTTATTGGCATGCTGATGGGCATGCAAGGTGAATTTACCAAATATTGCAATTTTCTCTGCCTCTGGAATAGTTGTGCTGTCAAAGTTCATTATGCTGTTCACAACTGGTATTTAAGGATTGCCTATAATCCAGGAAGCAGCAGTGATAGTCATGTTCCATTAGTCGATCCAGCAAACATTTTGCTTCCTTCTTTGCATATAAAACTGGGTTTAATGAAAAATTTAGTGAAAAGAATGACAAACAAATTCACAAGAATTCCAGTATCTTGCTTCTAATTTTCCAAAGATTACTGCTGCAAAACTGAAAGAAGGCATTTTTGTGGTGTCACAACTAAGACAGGTGATGGAGGAGGAAGAATTGAAAAAAATGCCTGAATGCTTTGGGACTTGAAGCATGGCAAGCCTTTAAATGGATTTGTGTACACTTTCTGGGTAATCACAAATCACCAGATTTATGTTGATGGAGTACAGAGGTTACTTGACGCATATCGTAAACTTTTTTGCCGCATGTCATTGAAAAGGCACTTCATGCACTCACATCTTCACTTTTTTCCACCAAACCCGGGTGAAGTGAGTGATGAACAGGGTGAAAGATTTCACCAAGACATTCAGACCATGAAAAAACATTACCAAGGTTTCTGGGATAACAACATGATAGCAGATTACTGCTGGATGTTGTATTGGGACAATTCTGACAGACTTCTCAGCAGAAAATCTTCTGTAAAACCCTTTTAGTATGTTTTTCTTACATGCAAATATGCCAGATATAGTTATTAGCATGTGTGCCATCTGACACTTTCAATGTTTACGATATATAACATTTTACAGAAACGTCTAAGGATGACGTGCTAGAGAAAATGTAATTACAGATTTTGAATTAGCACAAAAAACTACTTTAGGAAAGCATGATTTCATTTTTGAAGAAGAAAAAAAATATTTAAATATTAAATATTTCTCCTTAATGTAGTATTCATATACCATCTCGGTTTGGGCAGAGCATGGCTGGAGTCACAAGTTGTATGCATTTTCTCAAATAAGCAGGTCTGTACATTGTTTATGCACTAATATTTACACCTGTTCTTAAGCAGGCATGATGCCCAGACCTTCAATTTAGGTGTAGTTTGTGCAGTCTAGCCCTGCTGGATCAGAATCGCGAAACGTCCTGCACGTGCAGGCCGGGACTGTGATTCAGTCTGGCCTACATGTGCAGGACTGTCCCCAGCTAACTCAGTCAGAGCTTTTAAATGGAGCCGCGGTGCCATAGAGTCAAGTTGCCATGGCACCGTGGCTCCATTTAAAATCCGTGATGCTGGTGGCCAGCAAAAAGGGTTTATTCCCCGCAACCCAACTCCCGATCTGGTCTCCTAAGGCCAGGGTCGGGCCGCGGGGAATAAACCCTGGACCCCCCCCCCCCCCCCAGCCCCATCCTTCCCCGGGCTGTCAAAAAATAACATCCAGGGAAGTTATTCCACCTCGGAGGTGGAATAATTTCCCCGGACATTTCATCAGCTCTGGATGTACAGGGCCAAAATTAAGCGACCATCCACTGACCGCCCAGACTCCGCCTCCAGACTGCCCCTTCCCTACCCCTGTCTAACTTCCCCGCACAACCGCCGGGGAAGTTAGTCGGGGGCAGGCAAGGGTACGAATAATGGGGATGGACATCCTGTCGGGCTGTCCATCCCTGCCATTCGTAGCACAGAATAACCCCCGATGTGTCCGTGATTAGAGTGGACATCCAGTTTCCTGGGATATCCCTGACAGTGCCTCTTCCATGGCCATGTTCAGATTTGGACGTCCCCAGAGCATGAATAATGATCCCTGTGGGGATTATATTTCTTTCTAAAATAAGCACAATCCTTCCCTATTATAAAATTACCCCCATAATGTCCAAAAAGTGAATCAGTCAGTCATAAAATTAATCAGCCGTGGAAAGAAACATCTTAAGTTCAAAAGGCGTGTGTTAAGAGCTGGGGATATACCCAGCATGTCCCCTGTTATTACCGCGTGGAAAGTTCCTTACTTGTGTGTTAACTGCAACAGCAATTAGTAGGGGGGGGGGGGGTTACCTAATGGTTCCTCTTGAGGTGGCATTAAGTGTACCTGCATTAAGTGTAAGTGCAAAATCGACAGCATGCAATAAGAACAGTGTGCTAATTACAATGCACAGACTGCACCCATTCTCCATGCATAGCCAACCCAATCCCTGCCCCTTCCCGTGGCAGCTAACATGGGAGTTGTATAGTGCTGGCTGCATTTACCGCATGGAGTACTTAGTGGTTAGCACTGCAAGCTAGAACCAGGGCGACCAGGGTTCAAATCCCACTGACGTTCCTTGTCTTGAGCCAGCCACTTAACTCTTCATCGTCTCAGATGGAAACTTAGATCGTGAGACCTCTAGGAACAGGGAAATATCTACTATGCCTGAATGTAAGTCACCTTGAACTGCTAGTGGAGAGGCATGAGTTAAATACCAATATATTTTAAAATGTGATTCTATTTAGTTCAAGTCATTTTTTTTAAATTAAGCCTTGCGTTAAATTAGCCTATCATTTCCTAAGATTGTAGCCCAGTTTGAAAATGCTTTTGTCTTTGCATTAAAGATTGATGTAAAGCTTTACAGTAACATTTCTAGAAGTACTGAAGGTTTGTGTATGCTTGATGAATGTGATTTGAAAAAAAGCTTAATTGGTCCAGTTAATTCATTTTTTAAAGAAAGCTTTTCTGTTTTTCTCAATGAGAACTCCCATTACTCTACTTGTAACACCACCACCTGAGCAGTAGCTTTATTGAGAAGCTTGAAATGCTTTTGCCTCCAACTCAAGGAGATGGAAAACACACAAGTGCGGCCATTTATGAATTTTCTTTGCAATTTTGTATATTTATTTGTGCCAGAGTGCTTATGTGCAATTAGGAAACGTTTATGGCAAGCAGTATCAAAGCTTATAACTCTGAAGCCTTAAGATTCCATTGCCCTGGTAGTGCTAAGGAGGGGAAAATGTGCTGATTGATCATAATTCAGAGCACAGAGTCTACTTGCTACAAGTCCATGAGAATAATTTGCTCTTTGGGCAAACTGTGCTTGCTCTGTATAATCCAGCAACATCCTAAAATCCACACACAATAGGAAAATTCATGCATTATTCTGCCTGTAGCACTAATGTACTGAGCTCCTGACTAATCTAAAAAAGATATTTTACTTGTAAGAAATGTCTTCTATGTGACTCTCTCTCTCTCTCTCTCTCTGGGTTTCTGCATTGGTTAGGTAGAGGGATAAAAGCTTTGGTGCAGATTGACATTTTCATTCTGCTGTAACTATCCCAGCAATGCCAATTTCATCTCAAGGGAGGACATGTGATTGCTTCGACCAAATCAGCACTTGGAACTGCTAGCAACTGGTGCTGCTCAGGCTCTGAAAAGAAGGCTGGAACCTTACCCAATGTAAGAGGTCAACTTCAGGTTTTCCTGGTTTGGTGTCTTGCATCTTCAGTTGTTACGTTTCAAATTCTCTCTTTTCCAAAATTATTATTAAAACAATTGAGCCTCTTCTCTATTCACATAAACTGTATTTAAGTTAAATTATCTTTTTTTTTGTAAAACACCACACAATCAACATGGTTTATACAAGGAATTTCACCTGTGCACAAAATAGAAGTCAGGTCTTAGATGGTTTATGTTAGGAAAGACATGACCATTATCGTCAAATGCTCTGTAAGAAGAATTAAATTTTGCCAATGCGGGAAAGGGCCTTTTATTGCTCACAACATAACAATGACATAACAATGATGTCTACAAAATATCACAATGTAAAATAGTCCAGACAACAAACATTTATTTATTTATTTATTTATTTAGCTGTATTTATATACCGCTTTTCACCGGGTCAAAGCGGTGTTACATGGGGGTGGGGGAATTAAGTACATGGGTAGGGCAAGAGTTCTGCTAGGACAGGATTCAGATCCACCATTACAAGATGTATCTATGTCTACATTTCTCTCTCTATGTATACATATCTATGTGTGTGTGTGTATATATATATATATATATATATATAATTGTAGGAATTGATATGTAAAGGAAATGCCAGTGGATGAGTCACTGGAGCTGGAATGATTAATGTATTAAATGTTTGTGAATTCCACATTGTGATTTGCTTTACAATCTGCTGCATACTGAGAAAATAGTTCTGACACAATGTGATAGGTACGTAGACTACCTATGAACATTTCAGGAGCTGTTTCTCCAAATGGGTTCATTTTGAGCATACAACAGCTGTCGAGAGCCTATGAAAGAACCAAAAAGGAAAAAAAAATGCTCTCTATATAACACTCTAAGTATTTTATTTTACATAAATACCAATATCAAAAAAATCAATTCCAAGCATTATGACCTCAGATAGCACAACCCCTCATTTAGTGAAGTTCACCATAGGGTGTTGATAGACGCTTACATCACCGGTCAAGCCTCCTCCAAATTCCTAACTAAATTCACAAAAATCTTACAAATTTTCAAACAACCACTAATTAACCAATGGGATAAATGTATCTAAATCTAAAAAGAGACATATACACATTCACACAGCATTCACAAGCAACCACATCTCAAACAATCTACTGATAAAATGTGTCTGTGGTATAAGAACACACAAGGTACTAACAGGGCTGAACGCAGCCGAGACAACCCGGATGTAACACCTGCAAGAATAAAACCAAAAACTGAAAAAAACTCACTCAATAACACCAAAAAAGTATTCGGGGAGCTCTGTTTCCCCCAGCACCAGTCAAACAAATAGCGGGTCTGGATGTCCGGATCAGATGTCCAAACCCAATATTCTGGTCTTAGAATAGACTCCAAGGGGAGTATCCCAAGTGATCATAACCTCTACATTCTCTGTAATTCTTTTAGAGCGTTTCAGATACAGTGATGTAGTGTTTACAGAATTTCCAATGGTTAAGGCATGCTACTTTATTGTGTCTTTTTTATAGAACTTCACAGCCAGCTATGAGATGAGTCATTGTTTCTAGCTCTTTCCTACAGACAGGGCCGGCCCGTCCATTGAGCAAGAATGTTTTTTGCACAGGGCCCCGCGTTTCAGGAGGCCCCATGCAAAGAACATTCTGCTTTAAAAATAAATTTAATTTAAAAAAAAAAGCTGGCTGCTGCCGCTGCTGCCGAAGCAGCAGCAGAATCGACTGTCCCGCGGGGCCCACCCCTGTCTGGCTGAGCCCTCCCTGCCCGGCTGAGCCTCTCCGTGATGGCTTTCAGATCCGCAAACGGAGAATGTCTCCTCGCGGCTCTGTTAAGCCTGCAGGGGCTGATGGGAAATTTCCCATCAGCCCCTGCGGGCTTAACAGAGACGCGAGGGAGACAGTGAGACACTCTCCCTTTGCGGATCTGAAAGCCATTGCGGAGAGGCTCAGCCAGGCAGGGAAGGTTCAGCCGGGCAGGGGGGGGGGCCCGCGGGACAGTCGATTCTGCTGCTGCTTCAGCGGCAACGGCAACAGCCAGCTTTTTTTTTTTTTTTAATTTTCCCTGGGCCGATGGGGGGGAGGGGGGTTAGGACTGGTAATGGGCTGTGGGCTGATGGAGGGGTTAGGACTGGAAATGGGCTATGAAGGGGCTAGGACTGGAAATGGGCTGATGGGGGGGTTAGGACTGGAGGTGGGCTGATGGGGGGACTGGAAATGGGCTGATGGGGGGGTTAGGACTGGAGGTGGGCTGATGGGGTTAGGACTGGTAATGGGCTGTGCGCTGATGGGGGGTTAGGACTGGTAATGGGCTATAGGGGGGGGCTAAGTCTGGAAATGGGGTGATGGGGGGTTAGGACTGGTAATGGGCTATGGGGGGCTAAGAATGGAAATGGACTGATGGGGTTAGGACTGGAAGTGGGCTGATAGGGGGTTAGGACTGGAAATGGGTTGGGGGGTTGCTAGGACTGGAAATGGGCTGAGTGGAAGGGGGGCTTGAACTGCAAATAGCTGATGGGAAGGGGGGCTTGGAATGGAAATGGGCTGTGAGGGGAGGGAGCTAGGACAGGAAATGGGCTGATGGAGCAGCTAGCATAGGACTGGAAATGGGCTGTTGGGGGAGCTAAGATTGGAAATGAGCTGTGGTGGGGGCTTGGATTAAAATGGACTCATGTAGGGGCTAGAACTGGAAGTAGGCTCATGGGGGCTTTGATTGGAATTGGGCTGAGTGGAGGGGAACTAGGATTTGACATGGGCTGATGGTGGGGCTAGGAAAGGACTAGAAATGGGCTGATGGGGGGCTGGGATTGGAAATGAGCTGATGGAGGGACTCGGATAGGACTGGAAATGGATGGGGAGTTAGGACTGGAAATGGGCTGATGGGGGGCTAGGACTGGAAATGGGCCGATGCAGGGACTAAAAGGGAGCGGATGCTGGGTGCGGCTGGAACTATAAGGGAGCTTATGTTGGGGGAGGATTAGAATGGGATGGGGCTGGGAGAGTGAAATGGAGAGGGGAAAAATATTTTGTGTGGGAGGGATGAAAAATCTACAATTGGCCGGGTA
This sequence comes from Ichthyophis bannanicus, assembly GCA_033557465.1. Classification (NCBI taxonomy): domain Eukaryota; kingdom Metazoa; phylum Chordata; class Amphibia; order Gymnophiona; family Ichthyophiidae; genus Ichthyophis; species Ichthyophis bannanicus. The sequence goes on from CM066033.1 coordinate 418,915,352, forward strand.
TTGGGAGAGTAAGTGGGGATTGATGATGGAGGGGTAAAATTTGAGTGGATGAAATAGGAATGAGAAAGAGCAAAAGGAGAAAGATTAGTATGTTAAAGCAGATGTAGAGATAGAGAGAATGGAAAAAAAACTAGAAGAGAGAAGAAAGGACAAATGGACAGCAGACGTTGAGAGTTAGCAGAAGACACGAAGAAACTTGAAGAAAGTGGCTGGAGCAATTGCAACTGAAAAAGAATGCACAAAAGGTAGAAAAATATCTCTTTATTTTGAATTTATTAACTGGAATATGTCAGCTCTGTGAAATGTGCATCATTATTTATTTATTTATTTAACAGTTTTTATATACCGTCTTTCTACTAGTCAAGACGGTTTACATGAAACAATAGTACAGTATATTACAACTGTTTACAGGGAACAATTAAACAATGTAGGATAATTAAGGATACAAGTAAAACTGTGTAATAAAATTAAAATTAAATTAAAAATAACAAGTAACAAGTTAACAAGTTAACAAGTTAACAAAGTAACAATATGTACTGGAACAGTAGAGTTAATACATGGAGAGAGGTAAAGGATAGCTAACTGATTAGGATAACTATTTACATTGAGTAAATTTGAGTAACTTGGTTGCATATAGTTTTGTGTTGAATTGGAGGGAATTGGGTAGTGAAGTAGATCACGAGGTGAAGAGTTAGGGTGGGGAGGAAAAATGCTCTATAAAGAGATATGTTTTTAGTTTTTTGTGGAATTCAATGTGGCTCTCACAGTTGCGTAGTTCGGGGGGGAGGGTGTTCCATAAAGATGGGGTGTAAAGGGAGAAGGCTCTATTACTTGTAGCTTGTTTACAGTACCTATTGATTGTGGGTATGGATAGCAAGTTTTTGGTGGAGGTACAGTGTGTTCTTGTGTTGCTAGGAAAAGCGAGGAGTGAGGTGAGGCATGGTGCTGATTCATTTAAGATTATTTTATGAATAAGGGTGAGGACCTTAAATTTAGCTCTGTATTGTATAGGTAGCCAGTGAAGGTCGTGTAGGACAGGTGTGATATGAGCTCGTCTGGGTTTGTTGGATATGAGCCTCGCTACCGTATTCTGGGCTATTTGGAGTGGTTGGATTGTAGTTTTAGGGAGACCATGGTAAATTAGATTGCAATAGTCAAGTGAAGGAGTTGTGAGGGACTGGCATACAGTGCGAAAGGAGTCTGGGTTTAAGAGAGGTTTAAGATTACGGAGATTAACGTCTGCGCTTTGTTTAGTACAAGAGGAAATTAATTTATAGTTTTATTTCTACAGTGTTGTTGTACATTCCAAGTTTGGCTTTTGGGGTTCCCAGTTTAATTATTGCCTTCCTGTTTCTAAATTGTGATTCCTTGTTCGGTGATGGTCTATGTTCTGCATGTGTAACTGAGCTGAGGTATTCGGTTTATGTAATTCCTATTTGACATTGCCACTTGTTCTCTTTCCCCAGTAGGTCATGTATTGTTGTTCTCTAAAATGTATTTGTTTAATATTTGCAGTGTTGCCTTTTGATAGGTAGGGTCTGGTGGTTTGTGAGTCCTGGTAGTGCTGTTACGATACGGCGGGTTTGCTATGGGTTCTAAATGGGCAATGTTTGTAGTAGTTCCTAATGTGCCTGGCGGTTGGCACTGGATTATAGTAATGTAGAAATCTTTTAGTCTTTCTTTATCCATACTTCATTAAGAGACATGTTTACTAAAAGTTAGTGTATGGTAACGTTATGCAAATATTTATGCAAATAAGGCCACTTATGCAAATGAGGCCACGCACCGAGTCTCCGCACATGGCCCCGCAACCCCCTTGGGTCGCCCCTGCCTACAGAATCTATATATGTCAGTTTTTTTCAATGCTCGCTGTAAACCATCTCATCTGAATTCTGCTATCCTGGATTGCAACTATCAATCTCTCTTCCTTCAGCTTCATTTCACCCCTCTTTAACCATTCATGTGTCCGTTCTTGATTGACAAAGAATTCCTGTATTTCCCACTGTATTTGTGCATTTGCTAGTTGTTTTTCCTCGTTTGCTGATATCATTCTGTGAAGAGTTCTTTTTTTTCTTGTTTTGCATATTCTGTTATCTTTTTCCCTGTGTATGCTTGGAGATTCTCACTCATTCCTTCTAGTCATTGGAACGCTTGTCTAAGTTTGATGATAGAGACAGATTCTGCATGTTTGTTTTCATATTTCATTGCTTTTTGCATATTTGGCTCCAATGATGCTGTCAGGTAGACCTGAAGGCCTATGATAGTAGCTCTGTATGTGTAGTCCATCTCTATGAGGCCTAGCTCTCTTTCAGATCTACGGATGTAGAGTTCTGACACACACTGATTCTTGTAAATTATCTCATGGGCATGGAGGAGTTTTCTTGTTTGCACATCCAGTTTTTCAAGATCTTTAAGAGGCTAGTCCAGAATCTCAAAGCTGCATGAGAGTACAGGAATTGTCAGCTGAATGAAAGCTTGTATCTTATTCTATGATTTTACAGCACTTTTCAATAATGATTTTAGTCTCCTGTAGTATTCTTTACTGATCTTTTCTCTCAGTAATTTCTGCTTGAGTGTCATTCCTTCCTCTACTCCGAGATACATTATATGCCTTCCTGTTCAAGCCAGGGAGATGTTTTCCATTTTGCTGCTATTTCCCTGATGGAAAGGACTAGTGATATAACATACCTATTAATGGCATGCTCAGATTTATGTGAATGCCAATACAGGGCACTTGGCATGATTAGAGATGTTATTCATCAGGTCTTAAGTTTAAGAAGGAAGCACATAAGCTGGTTTGAAAAACTATATTTTTGTCCAAAATAATCATGCAAATTCAACAGATAGACAATAGCTAAAGTAAACAGATAGCCCACCGACTGTTAGGGCACCAGTTATTAGGTATAAAATGGTGCCAATGTGGCTCACAAGCAAAAGGTATTGAAGACTTTAGTGAAGATTGGACTATTGTGCCTGGATAGTGAGAAATAAGCAGGTGGGCTAGCACAATAGTCTAAGCCCTAACCTTGGCCTTGGAGCACAGAGCTGCAGCACAGTAGACTGAATTTTTATTTAATAGGCACATAGTTATGTTTTTTTATGAGCCATCACAGATGTTATCATTAATTAATTCTCACAGGCCCATTGGCTGGGACCTTAGATTCTTAGGCTGGGGCCTTAGATATCTGCAATATTGTTTGTAATTGACTGTTGAGTTTTGCCTTTTTTCCTTTTATGTTCATTTAATGATTGTTTTCTTCCTCATCCTCACCTGTTTGGTTGAGGGCTGGTGCAAAATGAATAATTTTTTTTCTTTCTTTTAGAATATTTCCTCTTCTCCTGGAAGCTCAGTTCCTCTGCTCTGATCAGCACCAGTCAAGCTTCCCCTGCTTGTGTCTGTGCCTCTACTCGTGTCAGCCTGGCTTCCTGCTTCTCTTCCCCCTTTCTCACACTCTGGCATACGTTTATATTTCCAGGGCTCTAGCTCCAACTCCTCCCTACCCAGGTGATGGCAATCAGCCTGACTTCGGGCACCTAAGTACTTGGAGCATTCACTGCCTAAGGGGTTCTGGGCCCTGTATCCTCTCCCCTTCCCTCCACTAGGGGGAGCATGAAATGTTGGCCACATGGAAGTTTTCTGATTCCTGGAGGTGTTTGTGGCTTTCCTACCCTGTCTCGATGAAAGGGGGCCCTTTACTAGAGTGAATTCCCTGTCTCTTTGTCCTCCCCCAGACTCCGGATAGGCCTCCGTGCCACAACGTTCAAGGCGAGTTACTTTCAAGTACAATGGGTATTTTTTCTGTCCCTAGAGGGCTTACCATCTAAGGGGGTCATTTTAGAAGCCTCCCAGGAGCCATTTTATAAATGGCTTTTTTAAGACATCTTCAGTGCAGGACGGTCAAGTTGGCAGGTGGTGTGGAGGAAGTGCGTCTGGAGCAGTGCAATGGACTGAGACCTCCTTGCTTGATTTCTGAAACATCAGGGATGTCTGGAACTTCATCCAAGTTTAGTCCTGCTTCAGGTAGGGGTAAAGTACCTGTTTAGGCCATAAAACATCCAGAGGGTGCAGAGAAGATGGCAGCCCTCCACCACCCCCAGAACTCTCCACAATCACAATGATAATGGCAGTGGGATTGGAACCCTGATTTCCCTGGCCCTAGCCCACTATTTAAGCCATTAGGCTATTCCTAGATATCTGTCCTCTGGACTGCTATTCCAGGGATGCTTGTGTAGATGTCTACATTTGTGCCCAAACTTGGACATGCCTTCTTTCTTTTTCATATGTTTTGACTTGGATGGCCCAGATAGCATTTGGATGCGATTTGTAAAATGTGCTTTCATGATTGTACCTTAGAACACATGTAGGTATACAATTGCGCTCACTAAGAAATCCCTTTGCAGGTACCCCTCTATGAAAGAGACAGAAGGCAACAATTAACAAGGGAAACAATGCAGCACAAAACTTAAGTGCAACACGACCTGCACAAAGCATAATAAACAAAACATGGTCAGATTTAACCATAAAATGTGCAATAAAACAACATGTGTTTTAAAATCTTAAACTTAGGGTTGTACGCTCCTTGACCAATAGTGAGGGAGTCCTCAAGAAGAGATGATAGGGCAGAGGGAAGGTGAAGAGGGCAGGACCCAAAGAGTGGAGGGAAGGAGGTTAAGAGAAATGCATAGATGAACTGAAAAGCAAACTCAAATAGCAACTGTCACAAGCAGTCAATGACCCAACAGGGCTAGGTTTCTAGGGCTTGTTTGACAAGATAGCCCAGTCCTCACTCAGTGTCTACTGATGTAAGCTTCTTTCGACATTGAATTGGAAAAGTGGGGGACAAGATCAATAAGCTTTCATGACTAAAACTCTGCTCACTTTTGACCAAAGCATACTAACTTTCCATAACACTCAGTAGGTTTCTATTTGCCCTTCACCAGACTGGTGGCTACTTAAGGACTGTTGCTGTATTTCAGGTAGTGCTAACTACTGCCAAGGAATTATACCATGCATTAGACAAACAGCTTCCATTCAAAGAATACATCAATCGGCACAGAGCAGTCAATGTCAATACTAATGCAATACGTACAGGTGGTCAAGTTTTTTTAAGGAGACAAAATAAGATTGGTGAAAAAATGCCCAATACTAACACCATCTGGTAGCTTGGTGTTTTCAAAATCAGGAATGGAACTAGTGCAAGGAGACCAGTGCATTGATGAAATGAAACAAAAAGTAGCGCTTGTGCATGATGAAGTCAAAAAAGTGAAAGCTAACAAGTTGAAAAGAGATTATGGGGATTATACGGTTGGGTACTGTGATAAGGAAGCTTATCATAGCTCAGGTAGGAGCTATAGAAAAGATGATGTGACTCTGAACAAGCAACCTGTCAGTTCTGGTAGAAGCAAGAAAACAGAGTTTTCACATAAAAGACTACCAGTCCCAGAATGCACCAGGTTTCCAGCAGCCATGAGAGGGGCTGAAGTGAGAGAATGTGTGTGCAATCAAGAGAGCTATGAGGTAATCCCTAAGCACTCATCTCAAAGGGCAGGGCCTGATTCAACACAGCTGCGCTGTGTTAGGGAGCAGCACACATTAGAACAGGATAAGAATAGAGCTTATTCTTCAGATAACAGTTACTACAAGCTCCAGCCCAGCTTCAGGGAGAGCTTCAGCAAGGGCTACAAGCTCCAGCCCAGTTTCAGGAAGAGATACAGAGACAGAGACGGCAACGGCTATAAGCTCAAGCACCAGTATCACCTGGAGAAACAGAAGCCAAGCCAAGCAGATAGAGAGAGAAGGAAACTCTCTGGAAGAGAGAAGACTGCATGTGGAAGGGACTTTCAGACCAAGGCCAGAAGGTATGTGAGAGAAGATCCAGTGTCCAGGGATCAAGATTGGAAGGCTGGACATCAGAATTGGATTACATATTGGCCAGGCTTTACAGAGAGGAATTATGATGGCAGGAGAGGCTCAGGTATGAACACTGATCCAGACCCTATCTATAATAGAGAATGGCAGCAAGGGAATAAGCATTCTCATGATAGTGCCTTAATGAAAGACTCATCTGTGCCAATGTATGATATTGACCCTATGATTGTTGATAAAGGGGGAGATACAGCAGATGAAACTATTTATATGGACTGTTCTCTATCTAAATGCTAGCTTTCTGTGAGCAAACACATCAGCCATCACAAAGAAACCTAACTTTGTTCTTTATTTCCACTGCAAACAGCTCTTAAAGCAGGATTTGGGCTCACACAGTAGCAGCCAGCCAGCTAAAGGCTTTCAGCTGGTCCATTGATAGTAATTAGGGCTGCACCTGATTGTGTGTGTGAGCAAGGGAGAATCACTGCTGAGATCGGCGTGGAAAATAAGCAGAAGTTAACCTAACCAGCAAAGTTTATTCTTTACTTTGTGCCTTTGTATTTGGTAATTATTTGCTAAGAAAACATTAGCTAATTGCCTGACAAGCTGAAGGTTGTTTCTGGTTTACTTTGTGACTTTTTGTTATCTATTTTTTAAACACTGCAAGCAAGTAACCTCATTTATAGTGCTATCAAGCATACATGTGCTGGGTGAATTAAACCCCATCAATAAAAGAAGTATTTTATTGATCTTACCACTTGGTTTCACAACTCAATCAATTATTGTCATCAGCTGTGTTTGGGAGTGAATGAACTACAATACCCACAATACCTTGCAAGAATCATATGAATATATGCATCGTCAAGATTGTGTAAGTTCTCACCCTAGGCAGCCGTCTGACAAATGGCGTAGTTTTTCGGATTGCTCTTGCACCAAGAGGATTTACTTGTTGTGGATTACAAATAAAAGTCAAGTTTAAAGCTGTAAGAAGATTTTTTCCCTCGTCTGCACTTTGGAGGAAAAGTGGTTGTTCCAGGAAGCTGTCCCGGATGAAAAGACCCTGTGCAAAGCTGGATTCATCACTGAGACAAGGTAATATGTACCTGGGCATGTCTAGTGGTGGATGTGTGTAAGCACAGGGGGTAATTGAAAAAAAAGTTGAAAAAAAAAAAAAAAAAACACACACCTGGTTGGAAGGTGCTGCTCTTGGGTTTTTCTTTTTTTCTTTCCTTGCAGGGGTCAAGATGGATCCGACGGAGATGGCTCAGTGGATGGCAGCCCAATTTAGCAAGCAGCAGGAGCTGTCACAGCAGGCCCAGGACACTGCTATGAAGGCCTTAATGGAACAGCAGAAACCAGTGCTTGATCTGGTGCAAGCTCTAGTTCAGCTGCAGAGCCAAAGTGGAACAGATGCAAGACCAGCAGTTAGTACTGGTGCACCACATGTGGACACTGTGGGACTCAATCAAGGGATTGGGGCATTTAATTTTGGGAAATTAACTCCAGAAGATAATGTTGATGATTTTCTAGAGTCTTTTGAAAGAGTGGCACAGGCTTTAGTATGGCCAGAGACCCAGTGGGCAGTAAGGCTGGCAGCCTCATTAACTGGTGAGGCACTAGCAGCTTACAGAGCAATGCCAGCAGCCCAGGCTTTGATTTATCAGGATGTAAAGGCAGCTATTAGAGATCGCCTAGGATTGTCTATTTCAGAGTATAGGCGAATGTTTAGAGCTGTTACATTGAAAGTGGGTGAGACACCCAGGGCTCTGAGTCAGAGAATCAGAAGTTTAGCTGTAAAATGGTTGGAGCCTGAGCAAAAGACAGTAGAAATGTTATTAGATGTTATAATGCTGGAACAATTTATGCTTGGGGTACCTAAAGATTTGAATGTTTTTCTTATACAGCAAAATTGCCAAAATCTTGGAGAGGCAACCATGCTAGCAGAGAGATTCTTGGAAGCCACGCAGGCTTGCCATAGAATGGGTGGCCCTCTAAAGATGGATGCTGAGGCTAGATGTGCTGTATCAGAAAAAGGAATAATTAAGAATGTTTCTGAAAATGAATGTACTGTATCAAACCAGATGACACAGTGGAATAGAAAGAAATGTTTCAAGTGTGGAAAAGTGGGACACTTAGAGAAGAGATGCCAGACACACACTAGTTTAATGGGTCTGGATTTAAAACAGCCCAAGGAAGGATTTCTTTTGATGGTTGATGTGCAAGGAATTACCACAAATGCATTATTTGACTCTGGGGCAGACCAGAGTATGATGTCAAAAAGGCTTTGGAAGAGGATAGAGGCCCAAGAAAGATTTGTGCCTAGAACCCCTGAAAGCCAAGTTCACATCAGATGCATTCATGGTGCTGCATCATCATATCCCACCTATAGGCTAAAGGTTAAGTGCCTAGGGAAACAAGAGGAAGTCCTATTAGCAGTGGTGCCTAGGCTACCCTTTGATTTGGTCCTAGGAAAGGACTGGCCAAGATTTAAGCAGGAACTAGTGAAAGGGCTAGGAAAGAAGGAGGGAGAAGGTTTAATAATGGAAATAGCTCCCGGGCCTTTCTTTGGAAGTCCTCAGTCCCTAGCTAAAAAGATGGTTAAGCTTCCAGAAGGCCAAACTATGGGTAATAAGAGGGACCTTGTATCCACCCGCTCGCAGGCTAAGTTAGAGAGCCAGCAGAAGGAGGAGGGGGAGCAGGCAGAGTTATTAGGAGATTTACCCTCTCATGATGATTTAATAACCCCATCATCTGGTAAAGTAAGAAAGTTGAAAGCACAAAAGAGGCGTGAGAGACTTTGCAGAGCACAGGGTAGGGCTGAGATGTTAGCTGGTCAAAGTTTACCCTGGGTGCCAGCTGAGTTGGTGGCAAAGTTTCCTAACTTTCCACAAGAGCAGCGAGCTGATCAAGCTCTCACCCGAGCTTTTAAGTATGCTCAGGAGGTCAGGGAGGAGTTGCCCAGATTCAGACTAGATAATGACATATTATATAGAGAGAGTCAGGACCCCAGAAATGGTGCCATACGTAAACAATTGGTGGTACCCACAACTTTCAAAGGGCTAGTACTTAGGCTAGCACATGATCATCCAGTGGGAGGTCATAAAGGTATGCAAGGAACGCTGGATCAAATACTTGTGCGTTTTTACTGGCCAGGTATCTTCAAAGAAACTGCCCAGTTTTGTGCTGCATGTCCAGCGTGTCAGCGAGTTACAGCGGCTCACCCACCGGTGGTGCCATTGATCCCCATGCCAATCATCACAGACCCAATTGGTCGCATTGCCATGGATATTGTAGGCCCATTAGTTAAAACGCCCCGAGGTTTCCAATACATCCTAGTTATGGTAGATCAGGCAACAAGGTTTCCCTGGGCCATACCATTGAGGAATGTTTCTGCAAAAACAATAGCTTTAGAGCTAGTAAAATTGTTTTGTGAAGTGGGATTCCCAAGAGAGGTGTTGACTGACCGAGGGTCCAATTTTGTATCCAAATATTTGGCCCAAGTCTGGGATGCCTTTGGCATTCGTCACGTGGAAACCTCAGCCTACCATCTACAATCAAATGGTTTGGTGGAGAGATTCAACCAAACTCTCAAACAAATGTTGAGAAGGGGGTTAGCAGGAGAGGTAAAAGAATGGGATATGTTATTACCCTTTGCCTTATATGCCTGCAGGGAAAGAATTCAAGTGTCCCTAGGTGTAACTCCGTATGAGTTGATGTATGGTAGGGCTCCCCGGGGTTTGTTGGATATTTTGAGGGAACAATGGATTGATCCTGAACCAGGAAGTCAGGAGGTGCCACTGTTTCTACGTGACTTGAGAGCACGTTTGAAAAGGACGTCGCAGGTTGCTGAGAGGAACCTGCAGGACAGTCAAGTTCGCCAGAAAGGGTGGTATGATAGAAAGGCCAAAAGCCGCCAATTAAGCATTGGTGAAAAGGTTTTGGTTCAAGTAGCAGGAACTGCTCCAAAATTTGAGGTACAGTGGAAAGGGCCATGGGAGGTTGTTAAACAAGTAAGCCCAGTGTCTTATATGGTAGAAAATGCCAGAGGGCGTAGGCAGACCTACCATATTAATGTACTTAAGTCTTGGAAGGAGAGGCCTGTAGATAATGACCTTGAACCCAGTCAGGAAGTAAGTGAGCTTCAAGAAGAAGATAACACTCTCGTAGGTATTACGGACTGTAGAGAAGCAGTTTCACCAGTAAAACCAGTCCGTAATAACTTAAGCAGGGGGGTATGTGATAAGGAAGCTTATCATAGCTCAGGTAGGAGCTATAGAAAAGATGATGTGACTCTGAACAAGCAACCTGTCAGTTCTGGTAGAAGCAAGAAAACAGAGTTTTCACATAAAAGACTACCAGTCCCAGAATGCACCAGGTTTCCAGCAGCCATGAGAGGAGCTGAAGTGAGAGAATGTGTGTGCAATCAAGAGAGCTATGAGGTAATCCCTAAGCACTCATCTCAAAGGGCAGGGCCTGATTCAACACAGCTGCGCTGTGTTAGGGAGCAGCACACATTAGAACAGGATAAGAATAGAGCTTATTCTTCAGATAACAGTTACTACAAGCTCCAGCCCAGCTTCAGGGAGAGCTTCAGCAAGGGCTACAAGCTCCAGCCCAGTTTCAGGAAGAGATACAGAGACAGAGACGGCAACGGCTATAAGCTCAAGCACCAGTATCACCTGGAGAAACAGAAGCCAAGCCAAGCAGATAGAGAGAGAAGGAAACTCTCTGGAAGGAAGAGAAGAAAGGCCATTGGAAGGTCTGGGAGATTCCAAAGCAGTACTCATACTGGGAGGTATTCCAAAAGCCAGCAGAGTCCATTGGACTGGATTCAGCCAGAGGAATGGAGTGGCAGAGATAGGAATCACCAGTGGCTACCTGGAAGAGAGAAGACTGCATGTGGAAGGGACTTTCAGACCAAGGCCAGAAGGTATGTGAGAGAAGATCCAGTGTCCAGGGATCAAGATTGGAAGGCTGGAAATCAGAATTGGATTACATATTGGCCAGGCTTTACAGAGAGGAATTATGATGGCAGGAGAGGCTCAGGTATGAACACTGATCCAGACCCTATCTATAATAGAGAATGGCAGCAAGGGAATAAGCATTCTCATGATAGTGCCTTAATGAAAGACTCATCTGTGCCAATGTATGATATTGACCCTATGATTGTTGATAAAGGGGGAGATACAGCAGATGAAACTATTTATATGGACTGTTCTCTATCTAAATGCTAGCTTTCTGTGAGCAAACACATCAGCCATCACAAAGAAACCTAACTTTGTTCTTTATTTCCACTGCAAACAGCTCTTAAAGCAGGATTTGGGCTCACACAGTAGCAGCCAGCCAGCTAAAGGCTTTCAGCTGGTCCATTGATAGTAATTAGGGCTGCACCTGATTGTGTGTGTGAGCAAGGGAGAATCACTGCTGAGATCGGCGTGGAAAATAAGCAGAAGTTAACCTAACCAGCAAAGTTTATTCTTTACTTTGTGCCTTTGTATTTGGTAATTATTTGCTAAGAAAACATTAGCTAATTGCCTGACAAGCTGAAGGTTGTTTCTGGTTTACTTTGTGACTTTTTGTTATCTATTTTTTAAACACTGCAAGCAAGTAACCTCATTTATAGTGCTATCAAGCATACATGTGCTGGGTGAATTAAACCCCATCAATAAAAGAAGTATTTTATTGATCTTACCACTTGGTTTCACAACTCAATCAATTATTGTCATCAGCTGTGTTTGGGAGTGAATGAACTACAATACCCACAATACCTTGCAAGAATCATATGAATATATGCATCGTCAAGATTGTGTAAGTTCTCACCCTAGGCAGCCGTCTGACAGTACATATACCCCTGGATGAACCCCAAGCGGAAAGATAAAAAGAAAGTTATTTTGGGGACAGTTCGGAAGGAGAGAATACGTCAGGCTCTGATATGGATCTAAGGCAGCAGGATTTTCCTGGAGCACGAGATGGTCACGTGAAGAAGAAAGACAACAAAGACAACAAAATCAACTGAAAAGATCGTCCAACAAACGTTGTTATACGTTTCTGATAGTTCTATCGTGATCAATATTTCGGGCCATCCTTTACCTGATGCTTATATTCGATTACACAGGTACACTACCAAAAAACTGCCTCCAGTTTTGCAACTGATTCCTATAGATTTTGGGGTGCTGAATCCAGGAAAAATAGCCAAAATGTTCCATCACGTCACGTTTTCTTGCAAAATTAGATTTCTTACCCATATAAGGAATGTTCACATAATTTCTTTTTAGCCGACTGCAGTTTATTTTCTTGGCCCAAAATAGAGGTTGTAATGGTTAACTAACTAGAAACACTCCCTCGTGATATTTTAGAGTGTTTTGTATTCATTTATACATTAACAGGACAATTGGGAGGCGGGGGGCTAAATCCAGTACTCACGCTGGCGCATGTTCTTTCCTGTTCGCCTCGCCTCGTTCGCTCGCTCGCTCAAACACGGTGGTTGCGACATGAACGTTCCTGTCAAATTTCAGTTTCTTGCAAGTTCATTATTACCTTTTGTTTGCTCAGTCGTAATCCAGCTTTATTCCGAAGTGGTTCACTACAGTTGTAGTTTGCAGTGCTGTGTATTTGTGATGGCTCACAGAGCCAGAGGTTGCGTCAACTCTCCGGACAGTTTTTGTTTTATTTGTGGGGAATATACCGTGAAAAAGCGGCAGAGGAACATTTCTGCATTTATTAAAAAAGTATATTTCGCCTATTTCGGTTTGAAGTTAGGCGATCAAGACAAACCGTGGGCTCCTCACAAAGTGTGCAAGACATGTGAGGAAGATCTACGCTTATGGATGAAAGGTAAAAAACAAGCATTTCGTTTTGGAATACCTATGATGTGGTGTGAACAAAGAGACCACAGCAGTGACTGCTATTTTTGCTCTTGCATTGTGAAGGGATACAACTTAAAAAATAAGAACGTAATAAGTTACCCCAACCTTCCCTCAGCAATTAGGCCTATGCCTCATAGCAACGAAGTACCTGTGCCTGAACCACCAAAATCTTTGGATCATATTTGTGTGGACGGTTCTGATCATGATGAGACTCATCAGATGGCTTTTCCCGATGAGTCCAGTACTTCCGAGTTTGAAACTGAACCAGATCCGAAACCTGAACTTTTCTCTCAAGCTGAATTGAATGATTTAGTCCGGGATTTAGGACTCCCAAAAGATGCTGCCCAACTGCTAGGTTCTCAGCTTAAACAGAAAAATCTATTGTCACCAGGAACAACTTTTATTGGTACCGCAACCGCGAGACACAATTTTTGAAGTATTTCAGCAAAGAGGAAGATTTGGTATTTTGCAACGATATATACGGAGTGATGGAAAAGTTTAAACTCAAGTATGATCCTGCTGAATGGCGGCTGTTCATTGATTCGTCAAAAGACAGCATAAAAGGTGTTCTTCTTCATAATGGCAACACATTCGCTTCAGTTCCTATTGCTCACTCTGTTATTCTCCAAGAAAAATACGAGAATTTGGCCCTGATTCTTCACAAGATTCGTTATGATGAGCATAAGTGGATGATTTGTGGAGACTTTAAAATTTTATCCATGCTATTAGGGCAGCAATCCGGTTTCACCAAATATCCCTGCTTCCTTTGCTTGTGGGATAGCCGGGCCCGCGACCTACACTGGGGGAAAAAAGACTGGCCAATTCGGGAGTATTTGAGACCCGGTGAGAAAAATGTTCTTCATGAGAGCTTGGTACCTCGTGATAAAATTCTATTACCACCTCTCCACATTAAGTTGGGTCTCATTAAGCAATTCATCAAGTCCCTTCCAAAAGATGGTGAGTGCTTACGGTACCTTTGCTCAAAGTTCCCCCGACTTTCTGAAGCAAAGCTAAAGGAAGGAGTGTTTGTTGGCCCTGATATAAGGAAACTCATTTCAGATGGAGCATTCGCTGAAACGATGTCTGAGAAGGAAAAAGAAGCCTGGGATTCCTTCAAGGATGTTGTTCTCAAATTCTTGGGGAACAGGCGGGATGAGAACTATAAGGATATTGTTGCCAGGATGCTCAATGCCTTCAAAGAACAAGGCTGTAACATGAGCCTGAAAGTCCATTTCTTGCACTCCCATGTGAACTACTTTCCCGAAAACTTGGGGGCGTACAGTGAAGAACAAGGTGAAAGGTTTCACCAGGACATCAAGGACGCAGAGAGAAGGTACCAAGGAAGATGGAACACCACTATGATGGCTGATTTCTGCTGGTTGCTGCTGCGGGAAACCCCAGATGAAAAATACGCCAAGCAGCGCACCAAGAGAAGCATTCGGGGGAAGAAGAAACGGGCCCACCAGGAGATTGATTGACCCAAGAATGACTTTAAAATCTAAACTGTGTTGACAAATATCGTGTTTTTACTAAACTTTGAAATAAAAATTTGCTAGTTATTACCACAGTGTCGGATCTCATTTATTAGAATTTTATTTTCACACCATCGGGTGTTTGTCTTCATGTATTGCAATGGTGCGGTTTGCGTTTTCTATTCTTACATACATACCTGTACAACATTTTTTGCACATTTCTTTGCTTTGCTTTGTGTCTAACCTCGCTCTTATATGCTCAATGTTTGTGCACATGTATGTGGCTGTTTTAAGTGCAGACAATTTTGCTACCATCACAGTGTGTTTTGTTGACATTACTCTATTCTTATGTGCTGCCTTGTTACAATTTTCTTTATTCTTATTTGACTAACTACTAAACAATTAGTATAAAGAATTCATCCAAGAAACTTTTATCTCGATCGCACTCAATCTGAAACGTTCACCTCAAACTGCTAACCCAATGTAGCAAAAAATCTGTATGTGATGGAGCAAATTGGTTACCAGATTTGGATTCAGCGCACCAAAAAACGTAAAAATCAATCGAAACATTAGAGGCAGTTTAAAAAAAAATTTTTTTAGTGTACCTGTGTTATTGGAGAAAGGGTTGTCTTTTGTGCCGCAGGTGGGATTTGAGCTGTTTAATTTCAGAGTTAGTTTTGAACAGCTCATTCGAAAACTCCATTTGAAGGTTTTTTTTAGGACACAGGATTCTTTGCAATTTTTTTTTTCCAAACTTTATTTATAAACACCATGTAAGAACAACAGGCCAAAACAGCAAACAAGCTCCAGGAGGGGGTGAATTCTTATCCCCGTCCAGGAGAACAAGCAGGACATACAGGTGCGCTTTTCCAAAATCAACCCCCCCTCCCATTCCCCCCCTCCCCCGCCCCCCCGGTCGTCGCATCCAACCCAGGAGACCCCCCACACCATTCCGAGGCTGAATCCTGTAGCACACGGATCAGTCTAAGAACCAAACTGTAAGACTTCATTCCTACTACGAGAACTTAAATTCTGGAGATAGAGATCCCAAAGCATTTGAAAAAGTGGCCAGCGTTTGACATTACCTCAGGCGTATCTAGCCTCCAACAGCATCAGCTGATGAAAGGCGTTACGCCATTCCCAAAAAGAGGGCGGAGTCTTATCTCGCCAGTTATGCAATATGGGACCTTTGCCCACCAGACAAGCTTTACGCACTAGTAATCTCTCCCATTTACCTTTAGGCTGTAGAAGGCGCAATTGATCAAGGAGCACTAAGGAGGCATCTAAACACACCCTTTGTCCCAAAAGCCTCTCCAGGAAGGAACCAATTCTAGCCCAATAAGAACGGAGAAGTCTACAGCCCCATCACATGTGCGACAAGTTCGCCAGAGGCGCCAAACACCTCGGGCACCATCCATCCTGGGTGAGCTGGGAGCGAAAGGCCCAGAGGATCGGGTGAAATTGCCATTAAAATTGACCTGGTCCACTCTGGGACCTTTACCAGCGGCCCTGACACTCTTCCGTACCATGGTAATGCAAGATGTACATTCATTAATACAAGACAAACAACTGAATTGGTATGCTCTTACAAAAGCAGAGCGGAATATCATGAAAGATATGCAATCTCGTCAAGATCTTATCATCCGACGGGCCGATAAAGGGGGTGCAATCGTGATTATGGCCAAGCACAACTACCTTTGTGAAGCATATAGACATCTAGGTGATGAAAGTACGTATGAAGATCTAGCGGAGAATCCCACTGATGGCCTCTCTAAACAGATTAAATTACCAAAGAATGGCGTTTTTTGAATCCTTTGGATCCTGTCTTGGCTCGATTTTATCTAGTGCCAAAGATTCATAAAGATCTGAATAACCCTTGTCAGACGGCTGCCTGGGTGAGAATCTTCACACTCTTGGCAAGTGCATATTTCTATATGATTTGCAAGGTATTGTGGGCAATGTAGTTCATTCACACCAGACACAGCTGCTGACAATAATTTAGTTGTGCTCTTGGGTAAAGCCAATAAGATATTTATTTATGGGGTTATTTCTCCCAACACAGATATGCTTGGTAGCACATAAATTAGGTTACTTGCTTTCAGTGTTAACTTGGAAAAAACAAAGTCAAAATCAGGAAAACAACAAATGAAAAGCCACAAAGCAAGAAACAAACTGTTCTTTTCAGGTTAACTTCTGATTACTTCCCACATAGATACAGAAGTGATTCTCTCCTAGCTCACAAGCAATTAGGTAAGGCTTAACTGCTAGCAGTCACCAGCTGAAACCCCTTAGCTGGCTTGCCTTCCACTGTGTGGGTCAAATCCTGCTTCAGGAGCTTTTCTGAGTAGATTAAAGAACAAATTTGTATTTCTTTGTGATGGTTGCTGTACTTTATAACAGAAAGTTACCAACGGAGTTTAGATAGAGAGCAGTCCATATAAACAGGATCCTCATCTGCTATTATTCCCCCTTGTTCAACAAGCATGGGTTCAATATCATGGATTGGCACAGATGAATCTCTCAATGGAGCATTTTCAGGAGAATACTTGTTTCCCTGCTGTCTTTCAAGGTTATAGCTAGGGCATAGATCAGTGTTCATACCTGAGCTTCCATTGCTGCTAGAGTTCCTCTCTATATAGCCTGGCCAGTATGTAGTCCAGTTCTTATGTCCAGCCTTCCAATCCAGATCCCTGGACACTGGATCTCTCTTCACATACCTTCTGGCACAGGTCTTAGGGTCCCTTCCACGTGCAGCCGTCTCCCTCACAGGTAGCCTCTGGAGATTCCTAGCTCTGCAGCACCATTCCTCTGGTTTTCCCCAGTCCAATGGTGTATGCTGGCCCTTGGAATACCTCCCAGTATACGTACTGCTTTGGACTCTTCTAGACCTCTCAAAGGCTTTTCTCTTCCTTCTTCCAAAGGGTCTCTTTCCCTCTCTGTCCGTCCGGTTTGGCTTCTGCTTCTGATGATCCTTCAGATGAAACTGATGATCAAACTCAAGCTGATTCTCAGGATACTGAGGACAATTCTCTGGATATCCAAGGTGATCATAAAGATGGTCATCTGTAGAATAAACTCTACTCTTATTCTGCCTGGATGAGTGCTCCTCCCTAACACAGCGCAGCTGTGCTGAATCAGGCCCTGCCCTTTGAGATGAGTGCTTAGGGATTACCTCATAGCCCTCCTGATTGAACACACGTTTCCCCACTTCAGCTCCTCTAATGGCTGTTGGAAACCTGGTGCATTCTGGGACTGGTAGTCTTTTATGGGAAAATTCTGTTTTCTTATTTCTACCAGAACTGACAGGTTGCTTGTTCAGAGTCACTTCACCTTTTCTATAGCTCCTTCCTGAGCTATGATAAGCTTCCTTATCACACCCTCCAGGTAGGCCCATAGTGTCCACCAAAGGGTCTCTGTTGGAACCGCTCTCAATCTATTTGGATTCTTTTCTACGGCCCTTGGTGCCGTGGATTCCTTCATATGTAAGGGATACAATGCATTTTTTACAGTTATTGGAAACTCATACCCAATGGATTACTGAGCCGGAACTTTGACTAGTCACGTTGGACGTGAATGTTTTATATACTAACATACCTCAAGGGAGAGCACACGAAGAAGTGATGTCAGTATTGAGGACTAGACCAGAGTTAACATCAGCGCAGTTAACTTTTTTGGATCATGTTACCAAACTAGTGTTGTTTCAAAATCATTTTCAGTTTGAAGATAGAATATACCATCAAAAGACAGGGGTGGCAATGGGCGCTACTTGCGCCCCCTCTATTGCCAACATTTACATGGATGCCTTTGAAGCGGAATGGCTGAAACAGTCAAATTTATATCATCAAGTTCGGCTTTGGTGCCGTTATATAGATGATATTTTTGTTATTTGGGCAGGATCCTTACAATCACTTAACATGTTTGTTGGCTGGTTGAATGAAAGGGAGGCAACGATTCAATTTACAAGTACCTACAGTCAAACACAAATTGCCTTCCTGGATGTGGAAGTAAAGAAAGGGAACACCGGCTGGATTACTAATGTTTTTTGTAAACCAACTGATCGTAATGCCCTATTACATTATGACAGTCTGCATCCTCGTAAATTGAAGGACAGCCTTCCGTTTTCTCAGTTCCTCCGGTATCGGAGGAACTGTACTGATTCTCAGGAATTTAAAATTCAAGCTATTAGTCTAAAGGAAAAATTGTTTAGGCGAGGGTATCCCAAACGCATAATCGAGACAGCTTATAAACGTACTCTATATAACCATTGAGAATTGTTATTGGTTCCCAGATCCTCTACTAAGGCAGATACATAAATTAATTTAATAACTCAATATTCACCTTATAGCAAGGATATAACAAAGATCCTTAAGAAACCTTACCGGTATGTAATCTTGTATATATGTATATTTTAGGCCCCACCCACGCACCTGCAATCAAATGTATATTTAGATTTGTGCGCCCCAATCCAATGTATAATGTATCTAATTGCTATTTCCTGTTTTATGTAAATCATTGCCCAATCGAAATGTGTATCTTAAAAATTACTGTATTGTACGATACAGTATGATTCTGTAAAGTAAACCGCTGCTGATCGTAGGAAGCAGCGGTATACAAATGTTTACTAAATAAATAAATAAAATAAATAAATATGAATGTGATCCACAGTATTCCGGCGTTAAAGGAGAAATACATCAGATGTGTTTGGACACGTAATCGTAATCTTAAAGAAATATTGTGTCCTACTATTCATAATCCTTCCATTGTGCCTGTTTCAGTGAAATCAGCGGGTCATTCACGTTGTGGGGAATGTTCATTCTGTGAGTTTAATCAAGAAATTTTGTTCTTTGATTACCATGGTAAAAGACATGGTTTACGTCATACAACTAATTGTCTCACTACACAGGTGGTGTATGCTATCCAATGCCCTTGTCAGTTACTTTATATTGGAAAAACCATGCGTTCTTTTAAGACCCGATTGGCAGAACATCGTAGTAGATTAAAGTGTAAGACTCTATCGGCCCCAATAGTAGCTCACTGCCTCACTCATCACCACGCGTTTGAAGATCTACGGTGTTTTTGTGTGGAACGGGTTTGTAGAGGCACTGGAGGAAAATCTTTAGATCAAACTTTAATTCTCCTTGAACAATGCTGGATATTTGTCTTGCAGACAGTAAGCCCGGGAGGTCTTAACACACAAATTGACTGGAACCTTTGCACTTAATTAGTGCACTTAATCAGTTCATTAGGGTTAGAACGCTTTAATAGTCTTCCATGTACGTTAGTAGTTTTGAAAATCAGAAGCCGCATGCGCGACGTTTTTTGTACCTGATGAGGTGCAAGTCTTGGGTGAAAGTGTTTGGTAAGCAATATCCAGCTACTGTAATTTCAACAACAGCGATATGTCAATCTTTTAAAACATTCTTATAAGTTGAAGAGTTTAAGCATGATATTTCCGTTTTTCTAGAAAAAATTGGTAATATTTGAAGTCGGCTTGTAAGCCCCTGAAGAAACGAAGCATTCGTGAAACGTAGCAGCGCTGAGTCTGGCGTTGGGACATCGCTACAAAGATAAGCCTGACTTTTCTATTGTTTCATTTTTTATTTGGAATGAAACTTTTTAAAAAAAAATAAGAAAAGAAATCAAATTGAAATATAAAGATGGGTCATTGATGTGAAAAAGGAGCAGTTGGCGGTACTGTCATTACTGCAGCTCCTGATTAGTCTGAGACCCGGTTTCTAATACATAGAAAAGTTTGAAAATAATATATCCAAATAAGATGAGAAAAGTTGAGATTTGTTTGGAAAATATTTTCATGCTATTGGAGTAATTGAGACACCTATGGCTTTTCTTTCTCCTCTGGCTTTAGCTTCTCTGCGTTTCTGGGCAATTTTCAGAGTTTCTTCCGTCATCCATTTTGGCCGTTTTAGCTTTTTCACCTTTTGTAGAGACTTCTCTCTTTCTTCCAACACAACCTTCTTGATGGCATTCCATAACTCTTCTGGAGCTCTGCCATTTGTATCTAAAGCAGCAAATCGATTTTGCAGGCAGTCTTTAAATTCCAGTGGTATATTCTCAATGTGATATTTTGCTGCATTCATGAGTGGTTTGCTCTTTTTCAACTTTAGCTTGAGTTTGCATACTAGTAGTTGATGATCTGTATCACAGTCAGCTCCAGGTTTTGTCTTTGTTGATGTTATAGAACTTTTCCATCGTTGACTTCCACAGATGTAGTCAATTTGATTTGTATACAATCCATTGGGTGAAGTCCATGTGTACAGTCACCGCTTGTGTTGATGGAAGAAGGTTTTTGAAATGAATAGATCGTTGGTCTTGCAGAATTCTATCAGTCCTTCTCCAGCTTCATTTCTGTTGCCAAGTCCATATTTTCCAACTACTTTGCCTTCTTCTTTGTTGCCAACTTTTTGCGTTCCAGTCACCCATGACTATCAGGATATCCTGTTTGCAAGTTCTGTCAATTTCAGCTTGTACTTGTTCATAGAACTCTTCAATTTCATTCTCTTCTGCAGCTGTTGCTGGGGCATATACTTGAATTATAGTTAGTGTTGATAGGCATTCCTCGTAGACGAATAGATATTAAGCATTTGCTGACTGCATTGTATTTCATTACAGTTCTTGCAAGTTTCTTCTTTATTATAAATGCAACACCATTTCTTCTTTGTCTTTCATTTCCAGCATAGTAGACCATGTGATCATCTGATGCAAAGTGCCCGATGCCAGTCCATTTCAGTTCGCTGACATCCAACAGATCAAGTTGTACACGTTCCATTTTATTCTTGACCACCTCCAACTTCCCTTGGTTCGTGCTTCGTACGTTCCATGTTCGAATGCGTAAGACATCTTTACAGCTTCCGACTCTCATTTCATGCGCAGCTACATCAGCAGTCAGATGTCCCGAGGGCTTTGATCCAACCACATCATAAATGCTGGCTTTACTCTGAAAAGTCTTCAGCTCTTCCCCAGTAGCTAGTTGAGTGCCTTCCGACCTGGGGGTCTCATCTTCCAGCACTATAGCACAATCCCCAGGTTTCTAAGGGAGTCTTTTACTAAAAGATACTTGCTGGCATAGCTAGCATGGGGCCATGACAGCACAGGTCGATTCCTATATTAACTGTGCAGCCCACATTAGGGTCATGAGTGGGCAGGTTAGGGGCAGAGAATGGGCATGGTGAGCTCAGCAGTTATTTATTTAACTCTGCTTCTACAGTATACTGCATTTCTACTCGTCAAGGCGGTCTACAATAAACTCCGAACATTCTTTGAGTACATGGAAATTTTACATAACACAGATGACAATCTTCATGAAATAACAAAAGGTCAAGTTAGCACCAAGTTCATACCCACGCTAACTGCATCCCATGCGATTAGTGTGGGTTCATCTAATGCCACCTCGATATGTGGGGTTAAGTGCGCCCATGCTAATGTGGCATGTGTTAGGGGAATGTGCTCTGTGTTAACTGCCAGGCAGGGCCGGATTTAACTATACGCCAGGTACGCCGTAGCGTAGGGCCCACAGCTGGCAAGGGCCCACAAACAAGAGTCCCCAGGACTGAGAAAACCCGCACCCGGGGCCGGCCCACACACCGGAGGGCTTCAGAGGGAGCAGGGTAAGCTTGCGCGAGGCCCCGGCTCCCTCTGTACAGCCGCCAGCGTGAAGGAAAAGGCTCTTCACGCTGGCGGCTGTACAGAGGGAGCCGGGGCCTCGCGCAAGCTTACCCTGCTCCCTCTGAAGCCCGTCAGACAGCCGCGGTGCTGGTCGGGCGGGGGGGGGGGGCAAGGACTGCATGGGCGGGGATTGGGGGGGGGACCTGGACCGGAAAAGGGCTATGGGGGGGGGGACTTGGAAAGGAAAGAAAAGGGCTTGGATGGGGGGGGGGTACCTGGACCGGAAAAGGGCTATGGGGGGGGGGGACCTGGACTGGAAAGAAATGGGCTGTGATGGGGGGTGGGGGGACCTGAACGGTAAAAGGGGTATGGGGGGGACATGGACTGGAAATGGGTTGTGATGGGGAGGGGGACCTGGACTGGAAATGCGTTGTGATGGGGAGGGGGACCTGGACTGGAAAAGGGCTATGGGAGGGGGGACATGGACTGGAAATGGGCTGTGATGGTGGGGCGGGGGAACTAGGACTGCAAATGGGCTGTGATGGTGCAGGGGGACTCGGACTGCAAATGGGATGTGATGGTGGGGGCTAGGACTGGAAATAGGCTGTGATTGGGGGGGGCTAGGACTGGAAATAGGCTGTGATGGGGGACTTGGACTGTAAATGGGCTGTGATTGGGGGGCGGGGCTAGGACTGGAAATGGCCTGTGATGTGAGGGCTAGCACTGGAAATGGGCTTATGAAGAGCTGGAATAGGACTGGAAATGGGCTGATGTGGGGCATGGGAGAATGGGACTAGAAGGGAGTGGATACTGGGTGGGTCTAGAACTATAAGGGAACTGATTTTGGGGGAGGACTAGAATGGATGGGGAATGAGAATGGAGAGGGGAAAAATATTTTGTGTGGAAGAAAAGTCTATGATGGGCTGGGTATTGGGAGAGTAAGAGGGGCTTGAGAATGGAAGGGTGAAATTTAAATGGATGATAAAGGAATAAGGAAAGAATTGGGGGAAAGAGCAAAAGGGAAACAATCAGTATGTTAAAGCAGAAATAGAGAGAGAATGGAAAACATCTAAAAGAGAAGAAAGGACAAATGGATAGCTAGCAGAAGACACGAAGAAACCAGAAGAAAGTGATGAGCAATTGCAACTGAAAAAATGCCCAAACAGAAGGTAGAAAAATACTTTTTATTTTTAATTTATTAACTGGAATATGTCTGGTCTGGGAAGTGTGTATTGCTAACATCTTTGCGTTTTTGTTTAGTGCAAGAGGAAATTACTTTATAGTTTTATTTCTCCAGTGTTGTACATTTCATGTTTGGATTTTGGGGTTCCCAGTTTAATTATTATCTGACCAAGGAAGTTAGCCTACACGTATCCTCGGTAATTTTTGTGGGTGGGGCTGGGGGCGGTGCAGGGGTGGGACTAGGGGCAGAGAATGGGTGGAGCATGGCGAGGCACAGGTGTCGGGTTTTTCTCGGTGAAAAAGTTGGCAACCCTATTTGTGGGTGTGTTGGGTATAGTCAGAGTGAGAGGCGGGGTTGTGTGAGCCTGGATCCCTCGCTCTCTAGAGAGAGTTGAAATTGCTGTGGCCTAGCTGAACGGGGCCGTCCGCGAGCTTCTCCAGGCCCTGGCATGAAGGGGAAAGAGGAAAAGGAGAGTGGGGGAGGCGGGAGTCCGGAGAAGAGCACTAGCGCTCAGGAGTTAAAGGAGCAGGGAAACAGACTCTTCGTCACCCGCAAGTACCAGGAGGCGGTGGCCTGTTACACCAAAGCCATAGTGAGTACCGGGGAGCAGCGACGGCCAGGTCCGTTTCCTGTAGCTGCTGTAGTACCGCCGGATCATTCAGTGATCCTCTTCCCCGATGGATAAGACATTTTTTAATGTATTTCTTGAATTCCGATGCTGATTTTGTCCCTATTGCCTCTTTATGTCAGGCAATTCTATACATCTATTGCCATTTCTGTTTTGGTAAGTTGATCTCGTTTTTATTTTTTCTGGGGGCCCACAATTTTTGTTGGCGTAGGGCCTCACACAAGGTAAATCCGGCCCTGCTGCCAGGGAAATGTTTTCCACACCCCCAACAGTTAACACAGTGTTATTGCACCTAACATGCCATAGGTTCAGTGCTTTTGATGCACATTAGGTACAACACTTCAGCACCCTTTAGTAAAAGGTCCCCTAAGTGATCTAAGTGCTCTTCTTTATGTGTTCTCAGTCTCAGTACCTCTCTTTCTCCTTTTGCCTGTTTCCCCTTTCATTCTCTCTCCTCTGTTTTTAAGATTAAAATTAGAATACCATTCAATTTAAATATGAGGTATGATCAAAAGGTATTGAGACTTGTGTTGCTATATAGCAATATGTCGCATCACGATGCTATTAAGCATGCAGTGAGCTAGTTATGTGCAGAGTTTAGCGTGGTTGCAGCACACTTGTAATTTTTTTTAATCACATGTTTGGTATCATGTAAAAGCAGTTCATAAGATTTATGATAAGTGAAAATATTGAAAAGAAAATTTGCATTAACTTCTGCCAGAAACTTAGAGATGTGTGCATAGACTTATGACAAGTTACAGCAAGTGTATGGTGATGAATGCATGAATCATGCTCAAGTTTATGACTGGTATAAATGTTTCCAAGAGGGCCGCCAAAGTGCTGACAGTGATGAACGTTCTGGAAGGCCATCCACCTGCATGAATGAAGACAAAGTTGAAGCATTGTGTGCCACAATATGCTCAAATCATCAGTTGACTATCAGGGAGCTTTCTGATGACATCAACATCTGTTTCGGATTGGTACACGTCTCATGTCAATTTGGGGTGAGACATGTGTCTGCAAAATTCATGCCGAAACTCCTGCCCAAAAAGAACATTGACTGCAGCCAGGGAGTTGTTGGAATGCTTTGAAAATTACTCAGATTTCATCAAAAAGATTATTACTGGTGATAAATCATGGAATTATGGTTATGACCTGGAAACTAAGGCTCAGTCCTCACAATGGAAGACTCCAAACTCCCCAAGACCCAAGAAAGCCCATCAGGTGAGGAGCAACGTCAAGGTCAAGCTCACAGTTTTCTTTGATTACCAGGGTATTGTTCATCATGGGTAAGCTCCAAAAGGCCAAATCATCCATGAGGAGTACTACATCCAAGTTCTGACTTGTTTGAGAGATGCAGTTCATTGTAAGAGGCCAGAGCTGTACAGGAATGGTGAATGGTTGCTTCAACACGATAATGCCCCAGCTCACGCATCACATCTTGTCCAACAGTTCTTGGCCAAACACCAAATCGAGCAAGTCCATCAGCCTCACTGCTCCAAGCCTGACCTTGCACCCTCACTACTCTTACCCCTGACCTTACACCCTTGCACCCTGTGACTTTTTCTTGTTTTCAAAATGGAAATTACCACTGAAAGGAAGGTGATTTGATGACTTTGGTGACCATTAAGTAAAATTCGACACAGCAGTTTGACAGCATAAGGAAAGAAGCATTTCAAAATTGTTTCTAGCAGTGGCAGGAACGCTGAAGGAAGTGTGTTTTATCAGAAGGGGACTATTTTGAAGGAGACTAAGTGCAATAACTGTCACTGTTATACTTCTTGTGTTATTGTACAAGTCTCCATACTTTTTGACCGCACCTGGTAGAACCATTAAGTCCTAAAGATGAAATTGCCAAAGCATTTCAAAATGTCAGAACACCATTGTTGAGCTGAGTAATTATTTTTATTGAGAATTTCATAATTTTCCTGGAAAGACAATGGGAAAGCAGTCTGATTTTGATACTGAGCTCCCCCATTGCCGTTTACTACGGTATTATATTACACAGTACAAAATGAAAAGTCTTCTTTTCAAATGTTACCGACAAACTAGCCATAACAATTTAGTGTTTTCTTTTATTTCAAAGCTTCAGGCTTGGTTAAAGCTTATTATTATACACCTGCACTGAGCTCCTTATGGTGGCTGAAGCAGACATGAGGGAACAATACACATTCTGTGATAATGCTGCCCATTTAATGGAACTGCAGCCACTAATGTTAAAACGATTCCAGAACCCTTCCCATTCACTAGAACTGCGATGTTCTCATTTAGCATTTCCACTGCCCTGCTTGTGATTCCTTCACTGTCGTCATAATGAAGCTGGATCAAGCTTCTATGCTACAGTTCCGCATTTCCCATTTGCTGCTCTTTTCCGTAAAAGTTCATTGAAATAGCAATGAAGTCAGAGGTGCTGAAGGAGCAGATGACAGTGACGGTTCAATGGAGGTTTGTTAAATCGGTGCCCAGCATTTTCTACTTATTGCATTGCAAAATCTCGAGATCCTTTCTTTAAGATTAATAATCTATTAATGCTGCAAATGTTTCAGTTTAACAAAGCCTTCAAACAATGGTTGGCATTCAAAGTGTTACTAGTCTGAACGTGTAACGATAATATCTTTCGGCATTTCCCTTCTGAGGATCAGAGCTTTCGTCCTACTGGCTTGACACAGGCCAGGATTTTGGCTTTGTCTGAAAGATGTCTCTTGTTTTTGTTTTGTTTTTTATCTTCGGTGAAAAGTGCTGAACGTGGAGCCTGCACTTGCTGCAACCGCAAAATCGTCTTCTCTCAACAAAAAGAAAATGGAGCCGCGTTACCGCGACCAGCAAAGTTTTCTTTTTCTTTTTAGTTTTCTTTTTTTTTTAAATTCACATTACATCTTCAAACCCATCATCCCTGGGGAACGGTAGTCGAGAAGAAAAAGCCTTCAGCTCTGTAAGAGAGAGAGCTTGAAGATGCATTGCCAGAAACTATAGGGGGAGATAGCTTTGTGATACAGCGAGTTTTATGTCTCGTGTCTTGGCAATTAGGAATAGAAGGTTAACAATTCCTCTCTGAAGCACTGAAGGGGATTGGGGGGTCGGGCGAGCGAGTGCTTTGCTGCTGGGCGTCTCCTATCTTCCTCGGCTCCGTCAGGCCGACGACTGGTGCCCAGAGTCTGGAGGAGAAGCCGCTGTCAGAGGTGCTGCAGAGCGCAGCGAAGGCTCCGCCCCCTCCCGCAGACAGACAGCGCCTGGCGTCACGTGAGCCTTCCCCACCTTCCCTCCGCCCCTCCCTCTCTCCGGGAGACTGAAGCTGGAGCCTGACGCCGCTGAAAAGGCTCGGCGCTTTGCGTTATCCAGAGACCTAGGAAATTTCCTTTGACCCATACATGCTTCAGATATATTACAAGGTGAGGAAAAAGAAATCCATTCAAGTGAAGATCGATCTTGGGTGTAGGGGCCAGATAAGAAAAAAAGCCAAATCCGTAGCCAGAGCTCAGTTCTGTAGGGATGCATGAGGCTGGGTACGCACAGCATTCTGAGTAGGTAGGAAGATGACTAGAAGATGAGATGGTGGAACTGAGCTACTAAGTTAAGGTTCGATGCGGTGATTTATTATTTCTGTTTGGGAAAATGGAAACGCATTTTTCTGGAGACAGTTTGTAGGCTGCATGCGTTGCATTTGACGGGTATGTGGTGCATTAATACATTCGTGAAGTCAGGTTTATAGAACCGTGTTGGGGATCAAGATCGTTTTGAAAATCAGGGAGGGAATAAGGGAGGGGGGGGGGGGAGGAATGTGCTAGGTTTTTATTGATATTCTAGGAAGATTTCACTGTGAGATAATAGAAGAATGAACTCCGGGCTGTTTTAACATTCTTATGTTGCCTCGTGGATGTTATGTAGTGTTGATAAAATTATAATAAAAAAAAAATGTTAAATAACTGGAACTGCAAATGCAGTAAAAAAAAAATCGATCATTTTAGTAGAGACGATTTGGATTCTAGAAATGATATAGCAAATGAAGGAAGAGATTAATGATGCTGCTAGCCTGATTTTGAAATTAGAGCACTCCTGTCTCGGGCTGCAGCAAGGTTGTAGCTTTGATTTCAACCTGTAATTTGTGGTTCCTCCAGGTCTTTTCCCGCACACAGAGAAGCCTATATAATAAGGATTCCCCAAAGAACTATAAATGCCATTCACTTTGCCCTTTATGTGAGCATCTAATGCTTTATAGCTTTTCTTCTGATTATTTAAAAATTACGATTGGTATCTGTAGAAATGGCATTTGCTGTTGAAAACGTATTTATAAGGACAAACTAGTTACCGCTGTGGCAAATCTTGTTTTAATTCGGTAGCGCACTAAGTGGAGCAATTCGCCGAGGGGGAGACTGGTTTAGAATATTTTGCGATCGGAGGGTTTTTTTTTCTGCCACCTCATTTAGGGGCGGGGAGAGAGCGTATAAGGGATTCCATGGATGCAGGAAGCCACCTAACTAAAAATGTGTAACATGCA
Organism: Ichthyophis bannanicus; assembly: GCA_033557465.1. Taxonomy (NCBI): domain Eukaryota; kingdom Metazoa; phylum Chordata; class Amphibia; order Gymnophiona; family Ichthyophiidae; genus Ichthyophis; species Ichthyophis bannanicus. Next base: position 418,943,485 of record CM066033.1, read on the forward strand.
TTACTTAAGTGCCATCTTTACCTATAAGCCTTTGAATTTTTGAAACGAAATGCACGGCCTGATATCTATGGAATCCCTGAGGTCCATTAAACACTGGCGCTATTATCTGGGGGTTTTGGCTGCGTTTGCTTAACTCGAGAGAGGCTGCTGGGTTTTTGGTTTCCTATGTGGAAGAAGTTTGCGGAATGGGATCTCCCCTGGCTGTGTGGCTCTCAGTTGACACCTGTAGGGATCGCCCTGCTCTGAGCAAAACCTCTTGGAGCTCCATTCGTGAAAACAGCAGCACAATGCAGTGCAATAAATTACTGCTAGTTATTGCTTGTTAAAAAAAGTGTTAATTAGACATTGAGTTTCTCTGTCAAGGCGATACATTCGTGAGAAATAAGCGCATGCATGTACTTGAAGCGGCAAGACCGGGTTGCATATTGCAGTTTTGTTATTTTTGCTAAACACCTCCTCAGAATGACGCGATAAGGCTTTGTCAGAGCTTTGATACATATACAACTGTATGAACTGTGTGCTGAGCGCTTCAAGGGAGATTTGCCTTAGTGTTTGGCTCTTGAGATGTCGAAATGAAAGTGAAAGGCATGCCAGCTTCCATTTTATTTGCGATTTCTATCTGCCTAAAATCTACCGAAATGCGAAGCTTGGAAGTGGGACGATCAGTGGAGTGTCTTTTTAATGATCGTCGTAAGATTACCAAACACTGTGCCCTCCTCTGGAGGATTAAACACCTGATATTAGCTGAACCGAGGTGTGAATAATGTCAACAGCGCATGACTCAAAACGATTATTTTCCTACAGTGGGGGGGGGGCATTTCAGCAGCAGTAGAGGCCAGATGGCAGAGCAAAACGGTTCATATTTTTCTTTACAAAAGCTTCCTGGGAAATCATTGAATTTCAACCTCGCCCTTTGAAATTAAAACGGGAAAGTGCCAAAATAAGCCAAGTCTGCAATTCTTGATGGGGTTTGGATCCTCTCTGATGGTGTTCACAATATATAAGAAATAATTCAGAGCCTGGGTTGATAGTATTATGCGAATTAATATAGTACTGTAAAAGACAGACATAAAATATAATAAAGTTCTCCAGGGAACCATACAGAGAGAGATTAGTTATTGGTTGCAAAAGACTTCTGCCTCTTTTAGTTCTGTCCCCCCCCCCCCCCCCCTTGTTAGGCAATGGCTAGTAAATAAGAATGAGACTGTACCAAGTTTCAGTTCAGATGATTTACCTTTGAAAGGTAGGCTAGTCATTTCATATGCATGCAGTGTTTTACCTAGGAAATAACTGAAAACATTGTGCATTCTCCATTCGTCTTAGCACAGGAGAGCTGTTTCTGACAAGGCAAGCAGTGATTGATATTGCTAGCACTGTTGTGACTATTTTATAGCTTTAGTTCAACAACGGAAGTCAGGATAAACCAAGACAATTTGCCAGCTTTCAGGCTAGCATTGCTTATGGGGTGTGCTGTTTATTCATTTACATATTGTTTAATTCTTTGCAGATTTATGAGTACTAAGCCGGGATATCTCGGGGTTTGCCTGTGAAAAGGAGAAAGGAGCCGCCGAGCTGTCAGACAGTTTATGGGTTTCAGTCCTACCGGGAGAAGAAGCAACTCGAAAAGTCATGAGTGATGATTCATGCCATCTGTTGCAGTATGGCATTCAGTCCATGATCTGACCTTAGTTTCTGTCATAGAAGGCAGAGCTGGAATTTTAATTGGTTTGCCGAGAAAAAAAAAAATTAGAATCATTGGAAAACACAGCCTGTGGATATCATGTGAGCTGCGGATCAAGTTGGTTTTCTGATTGCACACTGGGTGTGGATCAACTAGAGAAGCTCCTTATGCTTGGTACTAGGGGATTCCGGTAAACCTCTCTTTTGCTCATACCTACAGACTCAACCTTACCCATCAAAGTCTTCAGCAGTTAGTTGGTGCCTTTGTTGACGATCTGGGTAATTCCAATTACTGGGCCCTTTTGGTTGGGTTTGATTCAACTGCAATACTCCTTCTTTTTTTTTTTTTTTTTCATTCCTTTGGAAGATATTTATCTTTACAGAAGAACTACAGACTGCCAGATCACTCACCATGGCTGGTATTATTAAACAAGGGGGCTTCATACTGTGGATGGCCTTAATGTTGGGTTGCATGGTAGACCTTAGTTATAGCTTGGAGTTCCCTGGAGCTGAAGGGCAATGGACACGGTTTCCCAAGTGGAATGCTTGCTGTGAAAGCGAGATGAGTTTCAACATGAAGACCAAGAGCTCCAGTGGGTTGGTGGTGTATTTTGACGATGAAGGTTTTTGTGACTTCCTGGAACTTATACTCTATGAAGGAAAGCTACGACTCAGCTTCTCCATCTTCTGTGCTGAGCCTGCCACGCTGATGACAGACACCTCCGTGAATGATAATGCCTGGCACTCTGTGGTCATAAGGAGAAACTTCAAGAACACATCACTTATCTTAGACAAGGAGACTAAGTGGGTGGAGGTCAAGTCTAAACGCCGGGACCTGACAGTTTTTAGTGATCTTTTCATTGGTGGGATTCCGCCTGATCTACGCTCAGCTACATTAAAATTAACATTCTCTGCTGTGAAGGATCATGATCCTTTTCAAGGTTGGATAACAGACATCAGAGTCAATTATAATGACTCGTCTCCCTTGCAGAGCAACCTAGTCAAACTGGAGGACCAGGTGGACCCGTGTGCCAAAGAGAAGGTGTGCCTAAACGGAGGGACCTGCTCAGTGGTGAATGATGAGGCCGTGTGTGACTGCTCTCACACTGGCTTCCAAGGCAAGGACTGCAGTGAAGGTAAGACTTAATTTCTTTTCTCCTCTTCCTTCGTGTTCACCCCTATCCTCCAAACCCTTTTATCTTATCTTTATCTTATCTTTATTTTCCCTTGGAGAGAGGGGCAATGAATTGAAGACTGCATGTTCTTGGAGAAAGTCTTTGTTTATTCTCAGGGAGCTGTCCTTACCCAATCCATGTTTTTCTTCTAGAAATACTGCAAGGCAGTCCAATGCCAAGAAAACACAGCTAAACACCTGTTTCATTGTGAGGGCCTAACTAATATCCACCTTGCCCCCCCCCCCCTCCCCAGCTCCTTAGTAGGATGCTATGTAGGGCAAAAGGTTGGCCCTCCCCACTCTGCTGCCTAGAGTGATTCACCAACTGGGGCCTGGAAAGCTTCCGCTAAGTCAGTTTTTTCAGCATACTCACAATATTAGTTGATTACCTTGTTAGTTCTTTACTTATTGTGGTTACACAGAAAGCCAGTTCTGGTCCAAGATTGGTGAGCCAAGTTTGGGAACCACTGCTGTGAAATGGATCCACTATTTAAAGGCTTTCATTGTTGCTCAGTTGTGTAGGCGACCCATGCTATGCATTTTTTTCAAAATGCTACAAAAAAATTAATTATCATTGTTGCTGAGAGAGAGAGAAGATTTATTAGAACTATAATTCAAAGGAAAGGATAGGCAGGGCACGGTTGGCAATTATGAAGAAAGTGCATGGAAATGACTAATATGTCAATATAGATGAAAGCAAAAGAAGAAAATGGAAGTTATTTGACAAATCAAAGAGAATACTAAGAAGGGACTCTGTACATGGTTTTTTAGTTTAGTGCCTTCATATTCTTTTTTTTAATTTAATTTTTTTTGTAGCTTTTACATGCTATGATATTCTTACCTCTAGAATAAAGACACAGAGATGCCTATATTTTAGGCCTATTTTTGATTGGAGCCTCTTGTCATAATCACTAAATGACAAAAATTATGATGCCTGAAACCTAGGGGGGTCAGCTTTACAGAATGGTTTTAAGTGCTTAACTCAACACAAATTCCTTTTTACTTGACACACTGAAGGAGGTTAGTCAATACTAGACCTAAGTAAGCGCCGCCTTGCACTCGCAGACCTAGAACGTATGGTCCAAGACACAGCTCAGTTTATGATTGCATTCTAGGACATTTTATTTCTACATCTCGTTTAACCCACTTTAATGACTCCCATCTACCATGTTTTCTACCATTTTCAAGCCCTGGTAATCAATATATATTCAGAGACACCTAGGGCCTAGCTTCAAAGAATTTAAGAAAATATTGTATTAATCCTCATGGCCCAATTGAAACAGACTTCCCATTTTGCACCTATAGGAAACGTCTTTGGACTTTGTTCATTCTGCAATTATGATTGGAGGCACCCACTTATTTGGTTGAAAGGTCAACATTTTATGCCATTCTCCTTGTCAATTTTTCTTCACCCTACTTCTCCTCCCCCTAACAAATTAAAATGAATTTCAAAGGAATATTTTTTGTCCTTAAATATTAAAAACTGAGTGCTCCTTATTTAGTTTTGCATTGACTTAAATTTTAGCATAGAAAAAAATCTTTATTATGTTTACATATTTCTATTGAACACCTATACATTAACACTGGCATCTAGAATAAACAGAATAAGACTTAGGGTCCCTTTTACTGAAGCCTAGGATGCTGCACTTAACGCACATTCGTTTTCACGCTAAATGTGTGTTAAGTGCAAAGCCTCTGCAGTAGCTTTCAGGGGCATCACCAACATGTTCTTGGCAGTTACCGCATGGACTAATACCCTAACATGTGATGCAGTTAACGCGGGTGCACCTAATGCCATCCATAGAGAGATCGTTATGTACACCTTGCTAACTGCCACATCGACAGCACGTCATATGTACTCCTACACTAACTGTGATGTACTCTGCATGACCACACTCCACCCATATCCTGCCCATTCTCTGCCCCTTTGCACAATAAGCAATTAACGTGTATGTTAGTGGCCTCTAGCTGTCATGTCTGCATGTTAGCTATCATCACAGGCCTTTACTACCCACTAAAATGTGAGCTAACCACTTAGTGGCTTTCAGTAAAGGGGGCCATTAACTTTACATATTTCATCTCAACCCAGCTTTTCCCTTTCCCTCTGTATTACTCTAACCCCACCCCCCCATCAATTGTACCATCCTCCACTAAATTACTGGTTCAAATTTTATATGTAGTCAGGTCATGCATTACAGTATGCACCAGTGGAGTTTAGAATTACAGTGCCAGTTTCTTCAGACAACCTCACACTAGTAAGAATTTGCTGCTCAAATGAGACTATGGGGTCAATTATGGAGAAATATTTCAAAGGTAATGAATTAGTCATGGCAAAACCATAGATCATGCACTTTATCTTTGAAAACTTTTAATGTAAATATGTCTTATACTTCAACCACTTAAGGAAACGGAGATCTAACGCGCCCAAAATGTTTAAGTCCTACTTTCAGATCAGAGAGCCAATAGAAAATAATTGCAGATCAATTGTAGCATTTGATATAGAGAGCACAAAACAAGTATTTGCTGATTACTACCGGCATAGAAAATAAAACAAAGGTCCACTGCTGACAGATTCTTTTGTGGAGAATGGTGTCACAACCACATTTGGAGACTAATATAAAAAGCTTTGTTCTCAAAATGGTAAGCACTGATGTCGCCATATGGATATGCCTGTCTCTATGTGCTAAACAGTTCGGTGCAGTATTCTCATTTTTTTAAATCCTTTAGTTACACAATATAAATCAATATGTCTTATTGGAAAAAAATATCTGTTGTGTGATAACTACATTTGATTTGTGGTTAACTTCCCTGCCTATCAGCTGCTGTAAGGGTAGGGGGCTTAAAGGAGTACAACCATATGTTTCTTGGCATCAAAATAGTTACTGGTGGTTCATGCTTTAATGACAAAAGAACCCGCACATTTATTAATGCCTTCACTGATGAAGTACTTTATGATATGCATTGGTTTTTCTTTTTTTCTAAAAGTCACACATGCATCCTGTCTGATTATCTTTTCTAGACCGAAAAATATACTTGGTTTCTATATTAGGACATTCTGCACCATCCTTTCCTGTCAAATGAACCTTTAATCAGAATGCAAAGCTTCTTTTATTTATTTATTTAAGTGGTTTACCACCTAGTCTTAAAGTCAAGATGGTTTACAGAGTAACGCAAACATAACTTAAGCTTGTGTTTTGGTACAAGATAAAGAGGGAATGAATGAAGGAAAGATTTGTTTTTCAGGGATGTTTTGCTATGTTTCTGAGGTGTTTCCAGCTGTTTTTTTTTTCACAGTGGACTTCCATTCTTTGAATAATCTTCTAAAGTGTGTAGACACTCTTGTAATGCCTGAGCTTGTCTCAGATTTACAGTCTGTACATGCCATCACAATCCCATAACCAGGCAATTTCTGGATTTATTAATTTCTTCACATTATCTTGGTGAAGGATGAGGGTAATTTTCTAAAGACTTTTTCATGCTGGTATATGCACATATAAGGCCTCAAAAAATTACTCCAGGCATACAAGTACAAACAATGACAAGAAGACATTAATGTGATCCAGATGCAGGTGATCCAGGTGCAGGTGTGTTCTAGGATGGAGTTTGGGCAGAACGTAGGCAGAGCTGTGATGTATATGCAGATTTTATAAAATAGGATGTGCATCCACTCCCAAACAGGCATAGATGTCCACAGCTTCATTTTAGCCATGATGTCAGTAGATCTTTTTACATTCAGACCTTTCTAAAATGGCTCTTGGGATGTGGATGTAATTTCTGAATGGGCATTTTCAGACATGCAAATCACGAATAGAGCTTCTAAAACGACCTCCTGTATGTTTGAAGCTACGAGGGAGCCATGCTGTTTGAAATTGACCTCATTAAGTCCAGAAGAGTAAAACTTCATTTTCCCAAGGGATGGAGAGGGAGAAGATCCTCAAATACCAAGAAATGCAGCCAGAGTCTAAGAAAATTGTACTAGAAATATTTCCCATCAAACTGGAACCAGCTAACTTGCGTTATAGTGTTTGGTAACTGCTAAAACGCAAGTTAACTGGCATTCATGTGATAATGTGGAGAGAAGGTGGATTAGGTGTGGAGTGTGAGCATGGAAAGCACATGGGTATCATCAGGTGCACCAGATTAAGTGTGCCACACATTTACGTACTCTGTCACGTGCTAACTACTGAGAACATGCTAGGCACAACCATGACAGCTACTGCATAGGTTTCGCAGTTTAACATGCAAATGAATGTGCATTCAGTGCTACAGTGCATGTAGAAAGAAAAGGACTGTGGGCACTTAACACTCATTAACTTTACTTTAATGCACAGTAAAACCTTTAGTAAGCAGGCCCCTTAATCTTTACAGCCTTTCTCTCAAGCTTACCAAATTATATTTTTCACTGGCATTAGAGACATGTCTACGTGCATGCAAATATTTTTATACATATCAAACTCTAATTTCCTCAAACCCACAACAAACTAGCCATGTATTCCATGTAGTGACTTGTTGCATAGTGAAATTAAAAAGCATGACTCATCCATACTGACTGCTCATAACACTAGGTAGCACTGTGACATATAAACTTATTGCTACTATGCAACCCAGTGCGCAGATAATTGAGGTGTCCAGTCCTACATCCACAATACTTACACATTCAAACTCAGATTTTCTGGTATAAGCAAATTGCCATACAACACATTTCATACCCGAGATGGCAACACACCCTACATATACATGAAGAATACAGTTTTTGTTTACAAAAAAAAAAACACATAGAAGACTATAAAAGACAAAACTACCCTTTAAAGTGCTTTAGATTTTTTGAAGACGACCCAACACGGCCATATTTCAGCAACCTGACTGTGTCGGGCAATTCTTCAAAACATATGCAACATAGGTACACATTATAGCATTTCAGGCTGTAATATCTGATTATCAGTAGATCCATGTATGGATCAGTCACATCAGTTATGCATATGCACAGTACAATATTCAAAGATCAAATATTAAACTTGTCAGAAAAGTACTCACGTGGCTGGACACATCTAAAACCCAAAGTAGTGCTACCTTTGTTTTAAAAATGTAGTCCATGAGCCTTTTGCAAAATACTTGAGGAACTGTGCACGTCCTACCCAGATGCAATATACAAAATGAGGCTTTCCATATGTCGGTATGCTCCAGTGAGATAGCATATTCTTTAATGTGATCTGATCATAAAAGATTACTGTGCTGCCCTAGGCCAATGGTCACTCTCAGCAGAGCCTTTCCACTTTTCAATATCTTGCTCTGTATTTCTTATTTTGAGATCTTAGGCCATGGTATGTAATATGTACTATATAATAAAGACCTCAAGTCTGGTTTGTGAAGGGACTGGCCATTCTTGAGCAGTACTAGTTGCAGGCAGTGAAGATATCGAAAAGTGAGAATGGGCACAAATTTCACATTTTAATGCACATATGAGCCTTCCCTAACCTCCATACAACAATCTTCATCGCATCAGCTCAAATATGTTTCCGTCCAATCATATTTTCAGCATTTCTTTGTTCATTTCTTTTTCAAAAGTGATTCATATGGAAATGTGACATGTAAATGCTTTGGAGCATATTAATGTAAGAGAGTTGTGTGGCTAAAGTGTGGGCAAGCATTTTTAGCTTCTTGCCCATAGTCTGAGCTGATATTCTAGTGTGAATAACTAGAATGTTTTACTGCCTAAGTCTAGATGTTGGACGATTTGAAGAGAATGACTCCATCTGCCTGAAAAAGAATAAAAGGTTTTTATGCATTTTGTAATAAAACTGATAACATCTTACATGTGCAAGTCTAAACCATGCATATTGGAGATAAGAACAAAACGACATGCCATACTGGGTCAGACAACTGAGCCCAGTATCCTGTTTCTAACGGCACATTATACGCTGTCAGGTTTTCAAAAAGGTACATGCTTACCCCAGGATAAGCAATGGATTTCCCTTGTGCCCTTTAATAATGATGTATAAATTTTTCCTCCAGGAACTTGTAAAAACCTTTTTTAAAACCCAGCTACACTAGCAGATTTTACTATATCCTCCAGTAATGGATATATTGGAGTGGAGGAGTAGCCTAGTGGTTAGAGCAACTGCCTCATATCCAGAAGATCAAGGGTTGAATTCCCACTAGCACTCCTTGTGACCTTGGGCAAGTCACTTTACCCTCCATTGCCTCAGAAGAAAAGGCTGGCAATCTACTTCCAGTGATACATTACCAAGAAAACCCAGAGGTTTCTGGGTCACTATGAGTCAACACTGACTTGTTGGCACTTTAAAAAAAAATGGATATCAGAGTTCGATTATGCATTGAGTCAAAATTATTTTCTCCAAATAGTCTACATTGTAGCTTCAATGCGTGCCCCTTAATCTTTCTGCTTTCTTACCCGTTTCACTCCATTCCTACCTTTGAGATTTAGGCTCCTAAAATGGCCTCTTTGAAAATATACTCAATGTGAGTTTCTAAATTGTATGTTCTTAGGGCTGCTTTTACTAAAGCCCGCTAGCTGGTTAACGGTCATTTTAATGTACGTCAACTGGCAGTTGGGAACACATGGAGGCCGATTCCAAACGGTGCACACATGGGCCAGGTGCATGCCCAAAACCTGGACAGGAACAAATGGGGTCTGGACGCATCCGCAAGTGTGGAATCAGGCAGATAGACAGCCCAGCATGCACTGAATTCAGAGGTGGGAGACATCCTTGAGGCTGCCCGTCCCAACCTCACAACACTCCAGCTGGCGTGCTTGTGCATTGGCGTCCCATCACCATTGCACTGTCACGTCTAGCCGGCAGCGCAGAGTTCCTTGCCCGACCGCGGCCACTGCACACTGCTGCTTGACCATCAGCAGGGGTCCCCAAGGCCTGGACTGAGTGGCAGGTGATGTAGTGCCATGGGGTAAGGGGAGCTGCAGCCCACAATCTGTGCAGCGCCCAGCACTTATACCACCATTGGGGTGGAATAGGCTGGATGTTCATGTTGGTGCTGGAGTTTCCTGAATAGCCTCTGTACTGCACTCACCTCACACGCCCTGTGTACAAGCAGGGATCTCTGGTGGCTGAATAGGGCTGGGCAGCTGAGCACATGTTGGACATCTAGCCCTCATGTCCAAAGCCGCTGTTCACAGATTGGAATGCCCCCCCATAGTGTCTGCCACTGCATGTTGAAATGCATGGTAATCAGCAGTCGCAGGATGAGGCAGGGAATGGATGGCACATGGGTATGGAAAGCACATTAGTGTGAGAACCCTGGCTATTACCACACGTTCGGCAGCAGCATGTCGTCTAACGTGGGTTTAAATTACAACACCTCTATAGGACTCACTAAATAAACTCACCAAAGTGGAACTCGGATTAGGAAAACCTTTCGTGCTTTAGCTGGTGAGAACATCCTGGCTTTGCAATTAATGCATGTGAGATCAGCGAGTTAATGGCAAATCCTTAGTAGATTTTAGTAAAAGGGGCCCTTAGTTTCACTAGGCCAGGGGTGGGCACTTCCAGTCCTGGAGAGCCGCAGACCAGTCAGGTTTTCATGATATCCCTAATGAATATTCATGAGATCTATTTGCATCCATTTCCTTCCATTGTATGGAAATAGGTCCATGAATATTCATTAGGAACATCATGGTCTGCAGCCCTCCAGGACTGGAATTTCCCACCCTTGCACTAGGCTTTTAAATTTAGGAAACTAAGAAATGAGAGCAATAGAGGCTTATTTATGATGGGGCAAGAATTAGGAGCATGCACTGATTTTCAGCATTAGACACCTAAATTAGGTTAATAAATATAGGCAAATGAATGGCAGGATTACATTTAAACACATAGGGTAGATTCCGAACAGAGTTTAGCAGTGCCGGACATTCGATTCGGACATCCAGTAGCCTGGATCAAGGCACTGAAATCTGAATTGGCACCCTCCCTACTAAACATAGTAAATTAATCCCTCCTACAAGGGCCCATGCCTAATAACCTCAAAAAATCAATAATCAGACCCATACTAAAAAACAAAGCCCTAAACTTGGACCATCCATCTGCATATAGACCAATATCAAGCATCCTTTTTGTAGCTAAAACCATTGAGAAGGCAGTTCAACGTCAGCTTCAAGACTTCATAGATTCAACAGATGCCCTAGATGAACAACAATATGGTTTTTGCCCTTTTCACAGAGTTGAAACTCTACTCCTCGCGCTATTTGACAAATTAATACAGGGATTGGATAATACCAAAAAAATGTTTGTCCTCATCTTCCTCGATCTAACAGCAGCGTTTGACAATGTAAATCACGATACCCTCTTATCAAGACTCAATACCATAGGCATAAGAGGAAACACCCTTAAATGGTTTACCTCCTGCATAACAAACCGTGTACAACAAGTAGAAATTGAACAATAAACATCAACCACATTTCCTCAAACACAGGGAATACCCCAAGGGTCAGCATTATCAGTTCTCTTGTTTAATATATACATTAGACCAATATGTGCAATATTCCAAAAGCACAAAATTAATTTTCACATATATGCAGACGATATTATGTTGTACACACACCTAGACATATGCAACCCAATCTACGATGCCCTAGCAGCCTGCCTGAAAGAAACACAAGCCTGGCTTCAGGTAAACAATATAAGCATAAATCTCTCAAGAAAAACGATGTAATGTTCATCTCAAAAAAAATTCTGATTTCATCCCCCCTACCACCATTCACCTGAATAACAATCAATTCAAAGTCAAACAGGAAATAAAATATCTAGGGATCACTCTCGATAAAACTCTTAGCATGGAGTCTCACCTAAGGATTCTAAACAGAAACATATTCTATAAACTAAGAATTTTAGAACTGCTATGAAATCTCATTGACCTGTCTGATTACAGAACTGTAGTGCAAGCGCTGATAACACCGCAATTGGACTACTGCAATGCCCTCTTACAAGGAATTCCAAAAAAACCTCTAAACATACTTCAATTAGCCCAAAATGTCACTGCAAGAATCATAATGAAAGCACGGCTCTCAGACCATATTACAGCCATCCTAATGGGACTCCATTGGCTCCCAATTTTAGCAAGAGTCCGTTACAAGATAATTATGACCATGTTCAAACTAATACACAACATAGCCCCCTCACACCTAACCGCACTCATAAAAGTGCAACCCCCAAATAGATGCAGAAGAACTCCCAACCAAAACATACTAAAAATTCCTGATACCATATGCAGAACCAGACAATCTACGAGCAACAGGGCTTTCTCTTTCGTAGCACCCGTCCAATGGAATAGCTTACCAGACACATTAAGAGGCAACAAGGATCTTCAATCCTTTCGTAAAGAGCTAAAAACACACCTCTTTAAAGAATTTTACAATAACACCTAGAGCAACACCTAGTTTCTTCTATCAGTGCTCCCCCTCTCCCCCCTCAAAATCCTCTCTTACCCTCCCTCTCCCATACCATCTGGAATCCTAATCTAATCTGATTTGCATTGATGTAATATGCCCCTTAACCACTAGGATGTACACCATTCTCATTTTTCTCTAAATATTCTCTGTAAATAGTTGAAGTGGTCCTTCACAGTACCGCTCTATGTAAATAGTTTGAGGGGACACCTCAATTACACAGTTTTATGTATAAAGTTCTTTATATATTTTGTTCCATGTAAACGTTCCATTTACTTGTTATGATGTAAACCGCCTGATCTCTGGAAGGGGCGATATAAAAATATACACAAATAAATAAATAAATCCAGCCCCATTAAACACCAGGTCTGCGATTTACAACACAGAGCTCCCCACACATAGATCGGAGATATGCGGGGAGCTCTGTTTCTGGGCAGAAGGGGATGGGCTGGGGAGGAGCGACGGCGGGGAGTGGGCGGAACCTGACCCCAGATGTACAGGGCCAATTCCGGGGTCGGCACTGTATGTTTATGTTTATTCAATTTGATAGACAGCCCTTTGTAACAACAGGGCGGTGTATAATAGTCAAAGTCAAAAGTACAGCAAGGCCGGAGTCCAGAAAAAGAAAGGAACTGCAATATAAAATAGAGCATAGACAGACAGGCAGGCAGTCTGGGGTCGGCCATTTGGATGGGGGGACTTATTCCAACTCAAAGTTGGAATAAGTCCCCCTGGATGGAGAAAAGGTGAACCCTGGAGCCAGACAATGAGGTAAGGGGGTGCAGGGGTTCCCCGCAGCCCAACCCTGGCATGCCGAATTGGGGGTCGGGCAGTGGGGAACAGGATACAGCTGGGTCTTCTAGGGTTCGTGGCTCCTGACTGGAACTGTGGTGCCATGGCCCTGTGACTCCATGAGGAGCCTGGCTGGGCTAGCCGGGGACTTTTATTGGATGTCCCATGGGCCAGAATCGGGGCACGGCCGTTCTGTCCAAGTCCTCTGCATCCAATTCTGATCCCACGGGGACATCTAGCCCCCACAGGATCAGAATTGAGTGCAGATATGTGCCATCTGGATGGCCCGGACCTGTCCCAATCAGAATGGGCCTCATAGGGCCCAGTATTCAAGCTTGCAAATATTCAGATAACATGGCAGTCAGCCATGATGCCTAAGTATCTGTGGGATATTCAGTGGCATTAACGGGTTTCGAGCTCCTGCCGAATATCCTTGCCAAGTGGTGAAAACCGACTAAGTCTCGGCACTTATCCGGTTTACCCATTTTTCAGCCAGGACAACCAGATTACAATTTTGGACAGCTTTTGTGTGGCCCAAGTTATCCTGGTTTGCGCTGATGCCCCCCATTCCACCCATGGACTGCCTCTGCACTAACTGGATAGAGCTGAGGTTGTCTTTGGAGATGTTCAGTGGCATTATCTAGATAGTGTTGCTGAATATATTGGCCCTTAGACAGCTGACGTTCCTTTGGCTGGCCTGCTAAGGGCTCTGAATATCAACCCATTAACTTCTAGTCTCCTAAAGTTAGGTGAATTTTCAGATGAAAGACTAAGGGGTCATTTTAAAAGTCTTAGTCCAGATTTGCATGTCCAAAGATGTGCATGTGGATGACGAAGTCATGGAGACATCTCTGGAGTGATTTTACAAATGACATCTAGAGACATCTCTGGGGAGGGATGTCCAAATAGGCAGGGGACATGGTTGTGGCCTGTCTAGGAAGGTGCTATGAACTGAGACATCTTTGTCAATTTCAGAAACATTGGGGACATCTGCAGGCACGTCCACGTTTATACCTGCTCCAGGAACGAACGGGTATCAGAAAGTGTTTGTTGTGGCCTTAAAACATCCAAAGAGTATAGAGAAAATGGAGAATTAGGTGACTAGCTTAAGATTGCAAAGGCCCACACCGGGATTTGAACACTGGGCACTCTGCTTCTAACCCACTACTTTAACCATTAGATTATTAGATGTCCCTGTTCTGCAGTGCTATTCTGGGGACTTCTATGTAGTTGTTTTTCTCTAGATGTCCCTATCGGACACATCCATGTTTCTGAACTCGTGCTTGAACTTGCATGTGCTTGCTTTTTTTCAGACGCTTTGACGTTCCAGGTTGCACTTGGACATCCCATTGTGAAACGTGCCTTCAAGCTCCTAAGTTTGGTTGAAACTAGAGGACCTGTTTAAAGACCAAACTTAGGTTCCTAAATGTAGGAACTCGGCATTTTTTGAATATTGGGCCCCTAGTATTCTGCGCCACCTTTTTGTTAACATAGGGGCATGCTAACCTTTAGTAAACGTTCATTACGTAAAGGTAATGTGTGTTAAGTGCTGCCACTGTCCTTTCATTTCTATGGGCCATTGTAGCATTTAACGCACGTTAACTTTCATTAATATGTGTTAACCTTTTGTAAACATCCCCCATAGCGTATGATTAATTTTATTTATCAAAGTCAATGAAATTGTTTCAGCATTCCATTTTTCTACAGTATTAATTGGTTGAGCTGAGACCTTGAAATGAGCATATGAAAATACTCGCGGTGATATTTGCACCTTTCCCTGCCATGTCATGGAAAGTTGCAGTACTGCTGACTATCTTGCTATATACCCTGATCACTGTCTCATCCTCTGTAGTGAAAAGAGGTTTAACTACAGAAGGCGATGGCATTTGGCAGCTGTGTTATATCCAGAAATGATTACTGCCATAACTTGCAGTGTTCCTATTGTCTGAGAGTCTCAGTAAATAGCCAGGAGATTTATGTTTCAGAGGCAAGCATCCTATCATATCCAGCGATAAACTTCCTTTAATAGAAAAAGCCCCGTGGGACTATGGTGGTTATTTTAGAAGCCTTATTCTCAATTTCCGCATGGAAAATCTGGCATTTACATGCCACAATGACATCCATGTGTAAATGGCACTTTTAGAACAAGCTCAATTTAGACATGGATGTCCATAACATTTAGAAACTGCAGGAAGGCGTTTTGGGGTCATGATTAGGCCATAGCCTGGATAGGTCAAAAATCTACATGTGTATTCCCCCTTTCATATAGAGAATGTATGCATATGACTAAAATTATGCACTTCGGGATTTACAGCTCCTCCCTGGCACATATAGATTTTTAAAAAATGCCTTTTTTGGTAGCACTTTACAGGAGAGATTTAAAATCCCCCATTGTTTATTTTCCCCTCCAAATAGAAATGAATTAAATCTAGCAGCATCTGTAGTTGGTGTTATTTATATGTCTAAGTTTGCAAAATACCAACTTACCCGTGTAAGTGGCCCAATACCAATCTACGTGTGTAAGTGTCATCCGGTTTTCCTCAACTGATTTTTGCCCTCATATAGATTTGTAAAATGGCTACTCTGGCTCTATGTGCCGGAAAATATATGTACATTCCTGTGTGCCCTTATATACTGTATATATTTTACAAAAAGCTCCATGTTTGGTAGAGGCTTTTTAAAATGCCACCAGCACTGTGTATGTCCCGAACTTGACATCTCAATTTCAATCTCCACGTACTATGTAAAATTTGTCTTCATATATGTTAAAAGACAATTTTTCTTATATTTTAAATAAAAAGTGTGAAGCAAGCACTTAGCTGTAACCGGCAATTGTCGCTCTCATGAAGTTTAATTTCACAGCGTTACGCATGTACCATATACTGGTCTTGACATTCCATTTTATGGGACTCTTTGTGCTGGTATAAAATTAGCCTCCATGTGTGTAGAACGTTTCACATGGAAAAAAAGTGAAAGGAAGGGGAAGGAAATGCATACCCCTAGTGCCCACTTTCCTTTTTGAGATCTGCTGAAAAGTTGGATCAAAAAAGTGCCCATGGACTTTGCAACTACCTGCAAACATTTAAAATTACCTTTATTGTGTTCTGTAATATAGCTGTAAAAGTTTAAAGATAGGGATATTCAGGTTTCAAAACTAAACTGGAACAAGCATCTCAAGCTTGTTCAGTCTCTTCCCCCCCCCCCCCCCCACCACTACCATCTGATATCTGTCTCCATTTCTACCTCATATCCATTTCGCATTCACACACAACACACTGCTCATGAAATCAGAAAATGAAGCTCTTTGCTTTCTACTATCTAATGGGAAGCTTCTATGGATAAAACCAGGGCTTTTTTGAGGGAGGACATGGTGTTAAAACTGACCCATGGTCCTCATGTATTAATGAAAGAGCCCTGAATATGAGTACTGGTATCTTTTTTAGCTAGGGAAATGCACTAGATTAAAAGCAAAATCGATAGACAGATGTTTACTTTAAATTATCATTAAATTGGACCACATGGGTGACTGTAGCTTTTGATTTGGCATACGGTGTGAATTTTGGTTGTACAAACACTTTTTTTTTTTTGGTTAAAGTTCTTTGTTATAAGTTAAATTTATTTTTTAATGTATTGTAGCTTCTGTGGGGTTTGGTTCTTGTAGTGGGTAGTTTAATAAGACATCCTAGGTTAATGTGTGTTGCAATATATATATTTCATGCCTAACATATAGTGAATGACGGCAGATAAAGACCAGCATGGTCCACCTAGTCTGCCCAGTAAGATGGCTAGAGTTGTAGTATTGCACCTGCCATTCTGGGCAGGTTACTCCCCTCCATGTTTTTAAGGTTGTACCTGCCGCTCCAGGAAGGTTACCCCTCTCTTTTTAGAAGTTATTTCTGTTTACTTTGATTCCATCCTCTTGCTATGCAGCGATACTGCCTGTTGTATAAAATAAAGTAAGTGCACCTTATTTTATAAAAGAGGGGCTTAAGTGGTGAAATATGCACACCAAATCTAGATACAATCACTTAAACTAACCCTGGACTTGGTATAAATGCCACATTACATTTGTAGAGAACACATGTTATAGCATTTTATAACTTACATGGGTAAATGTGTCCTCCGCTTACTTTCTGCCCAAGCTCCGCTCTGTGCACTGCCACACCAAAAGTACTCATCAGCCAGTACTCACCATAATTGCATCTTCCTAAATTATATATATATAGAAGCTCATCTGTGTGCATAAGTCATTGAATATTCATGACTTACATGGGCATTGATGACACGTCACATAAGAACATAAGATATGCCATACTGGATCAGACCAAGGTCTATCAAGCCTAGTTTCCAACAGTGGCCAATCTAGGTCATAAATACCTAGCAGTTTCCCCAAAAGACACAGGTTCCACAATGCTTGTATTGGGTCAAGCAGTGATATCCTGGGTCCCTTTTAATAATGGTTTATGGACTTTTTCTCCAGGAATTTGTTCAAACCTTTTTTTAAACCTAGCAACACTAACAGCTTTTACTACATCCTCCGGTAACAAATTCCAGAGTTTGATTACATGTTGAGAGAAAAAACACTTTCTCTTATTAGTCTTAAATAGGTTACCCTATAGCTTCATTGCATATCCCCTAGTCTTTTTATATTCTGATGACCTAAACAATTGATCTAGGTTTACCCGTTCCACTCCATTCATTAATTTATAGACCTCTATCATATCTCCCCTCAGCCATCTCTTTTCCAGGTTGAAGAGCCCTAACTTTGAGCCTCTCTTCATTGGGGTATCCTTCCATCCCTTTTACCATAAAATTACCTCCATTATTTGTACAAATGCAGTTTTTACATGATAGATATGATTTACTCATGTAAAATAATGAAGCAAAGGAAAAAAAAAGAAATGAGAAAAAGGACAAAATGAAATGAATAAACAAAATGAAGACTTTACTACTATTTCCCCTAGTGTGCATATACTTTGCTTTTGAAATTTGTTGCTTTTTTGCAGGTACTTTTCCTTTTCAAAACATCTCTATCATACCCCCGCTCCTGGGAATGTCTCCATCGGAACCTACTTTTCAAAATGATTGAGGGCATTCTGCAACCCAGTTTTCTCCCTTCTTGTATCCCTCTGGCTTTTACTACTCAAATATTTACATTTTTCAACTTTCTCTTATAAAGTAAAAGAGTTGGAAAGCAAATGTTCTCATTACCTTCAGAGGTCTCCCAAGCAGTTCTGCCAAGCTGATGAGGATAGGACGTGGCTCCAAAAATCCAACCAACAGTGATTCTTTATAAACCTATAACTCGTTCCCTTCTGGCCACCCCCTCTCCCCCCCCCCCCAACAACCCAGTGCTTCTCAGTAGTCAGACATTTCTGACTCTATCCCAAGACTTTAATAACTAAAACAGAGAATAACCACAATACCGCCCCCACCTCTCTCTCCTTCCTATCCTCTAAGAACCATAGAAGTAGAGGATATGAAATTAAGCGACAAGGAGATAAGCCTAAAAGCAACATCAGGAAATACTTTTACACAGAAAAGGTGGAAGTACAGACCAGTTGTATTCCACGCTTTAAGGAAAGTGGAAGGAAGGCCAAAAACTGCCAACATGGTTTAAAGGTGAGGTCAGAGAGTCTGTTGTAGCGAAAAAAGCATCATTCAGGAATTGGAAAAAGGAGCCAAGTGCTGAAAATGAAAAACAACATAAGCACTAGCAAGTTAGATGCAAGACATTTATAAGGCAGACAAAGAGAATTTGAAAAAAAAAACTTGCCGTGGAAGCAAAAATGCATAATAAAGATTTTTTCAAGTATATTTGTAACAAAAAATCTTTGAATGAGTCAGCTGGAGCATTGGATGATAGAGGGCTAAAAGGGGCACTAAAGGAAGACAAGACTATAGCAGAGAGAGTGAATGAATTCTTTGCTACGGTCTTTATGTTATAATGTAAACCGCGCTGATGCCGAATAGTGCGGTATATAAGAACTTGTAATAAATAAATAATAAATAAGATGTAGGGAAGTTACCCATGCCTGAAATGGTATTTAAAGGTGATATAGCGGAAGAATGAAAGAAATATTGATAAACCGAGAAGATGTCTTGCGCATACAGTATTTGATAAACTGAAGAGTAGCAAATCACCTGGACTGGATGGTATACATCCAAGGGTGATAAAAGAACTGAAAGATGAGATTGTAGACCTACTATTAATAATTTGTGAACCATCCTTAAAATCATCTGTAGTACCTGAATATTGGAGAACGGCCAGTGTAACGGAAAGGGTTCCAGGGGTGATCCGGGAAATTAGATCGGTGAGTCTGAGATCAGTATCGGACAAAATGATAGAAACCATTATAAAGAACAAAATTACTAAACATGTAGATAGTCAGTCATAGTTATGGGAAAAAGCTAACATGGATCTAGCCAAGGAAAGACTCTCGTCTTACTAATCTGTTATTTTTTTTGAAGTTGTGAATAAACAGGTAAAAGTGAGCTGTTGATATAGTGTATCTGGATTTCCAGAAAGCCTTTGAAAAGGTTCCTCATGAGAGAATCTTGGCAAAATTAAAAAGTCATAGAATAGGAGGCAGTGTAGTATTGTGGATCAGGAACTGGTTAAAAGATAGAAAGCAGAGGGTAGGGCTAAATGGCCATTTTCTCAATGAAGAAAGGTGAATTGTGGAGTACCTTAGGGACCTCTGGTGGGTCCGCTGCTTTTTAACATATTCATAAATGACCTGGAAATGGGAATAATGAGTAAAGTGATCAAATTTGTAGATGATACAAAATTATTCAAAGTTGTTAAAATACAAGAGGATTGTGGAAAATTGCAAGGGGATCTTAATAAATTGAGAGACTGGACATTCAAATGGCAGATGAAATTTAATGTGACCAACTACCAAGTTACGCACCTAGGAAAGAACAACCCAAACTATGGTTATACAATGCAAGGTTCCAAATTAGGAACTACCACCCAGGAAAAAGATTTAGGCATCATCATGGATAACACGTTGAAACCCTCCGCCTAGTGTGCAGTGGTGACCAAGAAAACAAATCGAATGCTAGGAATCATAAGTAAAGGAATGGAGAATAAAATCAAGGATATTATAATGCCTCTGTATCATTCCATTCTGGTCGCCGTATCTTAAAAAGAATATAGCGGAATTAGAAAAAGTACAGAGAAGAGCCACCAAAATGGTAAAGGGGATGGAAGGATACCCCCATGAGGAAAGACTTAAAAGGTTAGGCTCTTCAACTTGGGAAAGAGAAGGCTAAGGGGAGAGATGATAGAGGTGTATACATTTTATGAATGACGTGGATTGGGTAAACATCGATTGTTTACACCATCAAAAAATAGAAAGACTAGGGGACATGCTATGAAGCTATAATGTAATCCATTTAAGACTAATAGAAAATATTTTTTCACTCAACACATAATCAAATTCTGGAATTTATTAGTGGAAGATGTAGTAAAAACTGTCTGAGCAAAATCTATGTTTACATATTAACGTCACTGAACTGGAAATATGCTATGTTATGTTGTACTTATCTAAATTAGAATGCATTTTTCTGTCTTTGTTCTCTGGGCATTTTATATTTCTAATCAGATTGGTCCTGCTTTCCTCTACCTTTCCCTAGTTCCTTTTTATGGATCCCTTGTCATTTTCCATCATATCTTCTATCTTCTTAATTTCCATCCCTACAAATTAGGGATGTTCACAGGCAAAAAAAAAAATCAGATTGTTATCAGGAAATGTGATATTTTCACCAATTTTCATTATTTTATTTTCCGTTTATTTTCACACATTCATGTTAATACAATTTTTTAATCTATATCAGACATTTTTAATGTATGGAAATCAATTGTACATATATTGATAAATGTACCTATAATTGATTGATTTTGCATGCATTAAAATTTTTAAGACACCTCAATGAACCAAATGCATGCTAATGAATGTGCATCCTTACTACAAATCTCTCAGATGATGTTCCCTTCATGTTTCTTTTTTTCTCTTGTCTGCATTTTTATCCACTCTGCCTCTCATCCGACAGCTCTCACTTCCCTTCTTTTCACCTCTTACCCACCTAAGAACATAAGAACTGCCATACTGGGTCAGATCAAAGGTCCATCAGACCCAGTGTCCTGTTTTCAACAATGGCCAATTCAGGTTACATGTACCTAGCATTTCCCAAAAGTAGTCAGTTCCATGCTATTTATCCCCAGAGATCAGCAGTGGTTTTCTCATGGATGACCTTAATAACTGTGTATGGACCTTTCCTCTAGGAATTTGTCCAAATCTTTTTAAAACCCATCTACACTATCTGCTTTTATCGCATCCACCCGCAACAACTTCCAAAGTCTAATTGTACACCAGAGAGAAATTTATTTTTTCCTATCTGTTTTAAATATATTACTTTGTAGCTTCATGGTGTGTCCCTTAGTCCTTGTATTTTTGATAGTAAACAATCAATTCACATCTACCCCTTCCACTTCATTTAGGATTTTACAGACCTCTATCATATCTCCCCTCAGCTGTCTATTCTCCAGGTTGAAGAGCCCTAACTCTTAAGTCTTTCCTCAAAGGAGCGTCATTCCATCCTCTTTATCATTTCGGTCACCCTTCTTTGTACCTTATCTAATCGCTGCTATATCTTTCTTGAGATGCAAAGACCAGAATTGCACATTATAAGTTTACCCCTTCTCTAGTTGCCATCCACTTTGTCTGTCATTCTTTTCCTGGCCTCTTATTTTGCCTCTTTCAACCACGTAACCTCATCTATTTAGTTCTATCTCTACTTCTACTTATCATTTATACAGTGCTACTAGACATACGCAGCTCTCCAGCCACTCCAGCCAAAAAGAAGCCTTATAAAAAACCCTTTTTCAGCAAAAATAGGAAATGTTATCCTTCCTATACCCAGCAGAGTCAGACTCAGGGTCAGGTTGCCCAAAAGGGACAAACTAGATAGCAAAGGAAGCCAAAAGGCCTGAGAGCCCAACCAGCTCTGCAGGTTCAGCCCCCTCAAGGGCTTTGACTCCTTCCTAGAGAGCTTAGCCTTCCTGCCTCTGAGGAGTCCCCAACCCCCCAATATCCCAGGTAGGTTATGCCACTTTGCCAACAGATGGGATCAGATAACAGCAGAAGGAACAGCAGAAGGATTGGACTTTGTCCATTGTAGGAGAGGGGTACAAGCTTCATTTTCACAGCATGCCCCCTCCTACAATTCTAAAGCAATTCAATTCTCAAACCTCCGCAGATGATCTGCTAGATCACGAGGTCTCAACACTTCTTGCCCAAGGGGCAATAGAGGAGGTACCCATTCTTCAACAGGGTGCAAGGTTCTACTCCCCCTATTTTCTTATTCCAAAGAAAACAGGAGGACACCGACCCATTTTGGACCTCAGCGAATTGAACAAATACCTATTTCGAGAGAAGTTCAAAATGATTTCTCTAGGAACTCTTCTGCCATACCTTCAAAGCAAGGATTGGCTGTGCTCTCTAGACTTAAAGGATGCATACACTCACATTCTGATCCATCCAGATCACAGGAAGTTCTTTGTTGTTGTTAAGTGCCGTCAAGTCGGAGTCGACTCATGGCGACCCTCTGGATAGCTATCCTAAATTGTGTTCGGTCTTCAGTCAGGCGGCTCATTGTTGACAGACTGGTACCCGTAGCTGCTGTTATTGTATTGATCCATCTCATTGCTGGCCTTCCTCTTTTGCGTTGACCTTCTATCTTGCCAAGCATGATGTCTTTCTCTAATGATCTCTCTCTTCGCATGATGTGTCCAAAGTATGAAAGTCGAAGTCTTGTCATCTGAGCTTCTAAAGAAAGCTTAGGTTTGATCTCCTCTAGTACCGACTGGTTTGTTCTTCGGGCAGTCCATGGTATACACAGTATTCGCCGCCAGCACCATAATTCAAAGGCATCAATTTTCTTCCTGTCTGTCTTTTTCACTGTCCAGCTTTCACATCCATATGATGTTATTGAAAATACCATGGCTTGAACAAGTCAAATCTTTGTATGGAGAAAGACATCTCTGCTCTTGAGAATCTTATCTAGGTCTTTCATAGCCGTTCTGCCAAGAGCAATGCGTTGTTTGATTTCTTGACTGCTTGTTGCTTCTTTATTTATAGTTGATCCAAGTAAGTTAAAGTTGTTCACAATTTCAATTTCTTCTCCTTCAACGATGAACCTGTTGATTATGCCAGTTGTCATGATCTTTGTCTTCTTTACATTAAGGTGCAGGCCCATTTTGAGACTACGTTCTTTGATTGTGAGAAGCAAATGTTTCAGATCATCTTCACTTTCAGCCAGTAATGTAGTATCATAGCGAAGGTTGTTGATGAGTCTTCCACCAATCTTCACACCTCTGTTGTCTTCATACAATCCTGCTTCTCTGATGATTTGTTCTGCATATAAATTAAACAGGTAGGGGGAAAGTATGCAGCCTTGTCTTACACCTTTGCTTATTTTAAACCATTCTGTTTCTCCTTGTTCCGTTCAAACTGCTGCTTCTTGATCAATGTACAGATTCCGCAAGAGAATGATCAGGTGTTCTGGTATACCCATGCTTCTTAATGTGGCCCAGAGTTTCTCATGATTTACACAGTCAAAAGCCTTGCTATAGTCAATAAAGCACAAATAGATATCCTTTTGGTATTCTTTAGTCTTTTCAAGGATCCATCTCACATCCGCAATGATGTCTCTCGTTCCTCGCCCTTTCCTGAACCCTGCTTGCACTTCAGGTAGTTCTTGTTCCAGGTATGGTTGTAGTCTTTTTTGAATAATCTTCAGTAGAATCTTGCTGGCATGTGGGATCAGAGCGATTGTTCGATAATTTCCAGAGTCAGTTGTATCGCCTTTCTTTAGTATTGATATTGTCACAACCCCATCCCTTTAGCCATGTGCTTAAAGGTCAGGGTGGACATTATTGTTGTATTGAAGGTAGAAACTTTTGTTAGCCCAGAAGCCTTCTGGTACTAGTAGTCCCTTTCTTCATAATGAATAGTTGTGTAAGCCATGTGAATGGTAAAGTATAGGGTTTTATTCCCTTAATGCACAAAAGGTTCAAACGAAGACAACAGGATTTTCACCTTGTTCAGGATTTTCACATAAGGTATTTACATAGGTCAAAAACTTGGATATGCTTCACAGTCTTTGTTAGTTATGCAGGGTTCAAACAAAGGAGGTTATATAAACAAAAGCAATGCTCCTTCTTCCAGCTTGTCAAACAAAACTGTGTTTCAAAAGTATATCCTGCGTGCTATATTTCTCTCAAGGATTCTAAACTCCCAGTACAACAAAACGTACAGTCCATAGGGCATTCAGTTAGCAAAGGGTCAGGTTCAGCAGGGTCTATCTGCATAGCTTCTTGTTCTGCTGAGATATCTGTGGCCCCTGAACTTTCCCCATAGATTCCTGGTTTTACTTCAGAACTTCTTCCTAGCGCTCTCCAGCCTGGCTGTACCCAGTCTGGCAAATATGCAACAGGATTTTTGGTAAGCACTCTTTCTATAGGTCCCAAACCTTTCTCCAGCTGCCTTGGCTGCTCTTACAGCTCCCTGGCTTCCAGGCCTTTCTGTGACCCGGCCTCAGTTCCTGGTTCAGATCTGTGTCTCTTAGACTCCTGGGCTGAGTCTGTTTCACCCACCTCTGAACTCCTTCTGGCTCACATACAGGGGAAGAAGCATGAAGGTACCTCTGAACTCTTGGGTCTGTGTCTCTGGTATTCTCCCTACCAGGCACTCTCCCGGTTCTCCTTCTGTCCTTCCTGAAGACTTCCTTCTGGAGCTTCCCAGCCTGAAACTGGCTCTCCTGGAACTTGTTTCTTTCCTGTAAGGGCTGCAAGTTCAACTGCCTTTTCTCCTCTCTTTGGAGCCGTCTCCTTTCTCTTTCTTCTCTATCAGCAGCTGCTGCGGCTCGTGCCTCTCCTCTCCCCTCTGGCTTGTCAATGCTTTGCTTATAAAGCTGTTTCTTAGGTAAGGATTCTGTCCCTCTGACCAGGTGTATCTGATTATGCTTTGAATTAGTTCTTGCATCATCCCAACCTGGGCGTGTCAGCCTACCTTCTGAATCTCCGTGCATTCTCCCTCTAGCTGCACTTCTCACTAACTGCACTTCATGTATATCATTTCCTTTAAAGAGATCAGTGTTTTCTTCTACCTCCATGGGTTTACTGGCGTCTGCTTCATCACAGTATAAACACAGATCTTTTCCAGTCAGTTGGCCATGATGTTGTCTTCCATATTTCTTGGCAGAGCCTTGTACGTATGGTAACAGCTGCATCAGATTGCTGCAGTACTTCTATAGGAATGCTATCAATGCCTGGTGCTTTGTTCTTTGATAAGGCTTTCAATGCTGCTTCAACTTCTTCTTTCATCACCAATGGTTCCCGATCATAAGGTACAGGTTGAAACGGCTGTTGGACCACTTGATCTTTATCGTATAAAAACTCTGTATATTCCTTCCAGCTTTTCTTGATCTTCTCAGCATCATTCAACATAGAACCTTGAGTATCTTGTAACATTCCAATTCAAGGCTGGAACTTTTTCTTTAACTCTCGTAGCTTTAGGAAAGCCGATCTTGTTCTTCCTCTAATAGTTTCTGCTTCTGTTTCCTTGCAAGTGTCATTGTAGTACTTTTCCTTGTCCTGTCTTGCTGCATGTTGGAAATCTCTGTTGAGTTCTGCGATTGTCTTTCTTTCTCCTCTGGCTTTAGCTTCTCTGTGTTTCTGGGCAATTTTCAGAGTTTCTTCCGTCATCCATTTTGGCCGTTTTTGCTTTTTCACCTTTTGTAGAGACTTCTCGCTTTCTTCCAACACAACCTTCTTGATGTCATTCCATAACTCTTCCGGAGCTCTGTCATTTGTATCTAAAGCAGCAAATCGATTTTGCAGGCAGTCTTTAAATTCCAGTGGTATATTCTCAAGGTCATATTTTGCTGCATTCATGAGTGGTTTGCTCTTTTTCAACTTTAGCTTGAGTTTGCATACTAGTAGTTGATGATCTGTACCACAGTCAGCTCCAGGTTTTGTCTTTGTTGATGTTATAGAACTTTTCCATCGTTGACTTCCACAGATGTAGTCGATTTGATTTTTATACAATCCATTGGATGAAGTCCATGTGTACAGTCGCCGCTTGTGTTGCTGGAAGAAGGTGTTTGAGATGAATAGATCATTGGTCTTGCAGAATTCTATCAGTCTTTCTCCAGCTTCATTTCTGTTACCAACTCCATATTTTCCAACTACTTTGCCTTCTTCTTTGTTGCCAACTTTTGCGTTCCAGTCACCCATGACTATCAGGATATCCTGTTTGCATGTTCTGCCAATTTCAGCTTGTACTTGTTCATAGAACTCTTCAATTTCATTCTCTTCTGCAGCTGTTGTTGGGGCATATACTTGAATTATAGTTGTGTTGATAGGCAATCCTCGTAGACGAATAGAGATTAAGCGTTCACTGACTGCATTGTATTTCATTACAGTTCTTGCAAGTTTCTTCTTTATTATAAATGCAACACCATTTCTTCTTTGTCTTTCATTTCCAGCATAGTAGACCATGTGATCATCTGATGCAAAGTGCCCGATGCCAGTCCATTTCAGTTCGCTGACACCCAACAGATCAAGTTGTACACGTTCCATTTCATTCTTGACCACCTCCAACTTCCCTTGGTTCATGCTTCTTACGTTCCATGTTCCAATGTGTAAGACATCTTTACAGCTTCTGACTCTCATTTCATGCGCAGCTACATCAGCAGTCAGACTTCCCGAGGGCTTTGATCCAACCACATCTTAAATGCTGGCTTTACTCTGAAAAGTCTTCAGCTCTTCCCCAGTAGCTAGTTGAGTGCCGTCCGACCTGAGGGTCTCGTCTTCCAGCACCATAGCACAATTTGTTTTGTTGTAACTATACATTGGGTTTTCATGGCAAGATACAGAAGTAGATTGCCGGGCCTTTCTTCCGCGCAGTTTAAGTTTGGTGGTGTTGCCGTTGTCACAAAAATGTGATCCTTCGCCCTCAACACTATCCTATTCTGCTGCTGCTGCCGAGATGGGTGGTTTGTCTTGGTCTGGCACCTCAGCTGAGGCCTGTCCATCTTGGGAGACCCTGCTAGTAGTTAAACTACCGATAGTTTAGCTCTCAGCATCTCTGATGCACGCAAGCCCTCACAGCACGACAAGCTGCAAACCAAGTGAGAGAGGAAATTCTTACGATTCCTTTTCAGGGTTCTTCCCTTTGGTCTGGCTTCAGCACCAAGGGTATTCACAAAATGCATGGCAATAGTAGCTGCATTGCAGCGAACTCTGGGGATATTCGTCTTCCCTTACATTCGAGCCCCTACAGTTGCAGAGGCTGGCACTGCTCTGTCTCGCACAATGTGAATCCTCCAATACTTGGGGTTGGTAATAAACTTCCCAAAATCCCAACTTGTTCCTTCCCAATGCCTAGAATTCATAGGAGCCTGTCTGGATACCAGACAGGCAAGGGCTTTCCTTCCACAAGCCTGGTGTCTTCACATAATGCAGTTAGCTTCCCAAGCAGCAGGCAAATCCTCCCTCACTGCTCGGGAGCTACTGCAGTTACTGGGACACATGGCATCCACAGTTCATGTAGTCCCATATGCTCGCCTCCACATGCGAGCAGCTCAGTGGACCCTCTCCACACAGTGGACACAGGCCACAGGTCATTTGTTGGACAAAATAACAGTCTCTCAATGATTAATTTTGTCCCTCCAGTGGTGGCAATCATTAGAAAATCTGACGGTGGGGTCTCCTTTTCATCAACCCCTCTTTCAGGCCACCCTAACAACAGATGCATCACAGGTGGGATGGGGAGCACACCTGAATCATCTCTACTCAGGGCACCTGGACTCCACAGGAGGTTGGTCTATACATAAACCTCCTGGAATTAAGAGCAATCTATTTAGCTCTTCGAGTATTCCATGCCCAGCTCAGCTACAAGACAGTCCTAGTGCAGACAGACAATCAAGTAGCCATGTTTTATGTGAACAAGCAGGGTGGGACAGGCTCTCTGTCATTATGCAATGAAGCTTTACAACTGTGGGCCCTCGCCAGAGAGTATCAAATTCACCTTCTAGTGGTATATCTTCCAGGCATTCAAAACCTTTGGGCAGACAAACTCAGTCGAGTACTGTTGCCTCACGAGTGGGCCCTCCACCTAGACCAGGTGGCAAAGATATTTCATCTCTGGGGCACTCCAGACATAGACCTCTTGCAAGCCCACTGAATGCCAAACTTCCCCAGTTCTTTTCCAGGATTCTGGCTCACAATTGTCAAGCAAGGGATGCCTTCCTCCTTCACTGGGGTCAGGACTTCCTTTATGCCTTCCCACCCATTCCCCTCATCCCCAAAACACTTTTCAAGCTTCAGAGAGACAGGGGTCGCATGATTATCTTAGCGCCACGATGGCCACGCCAAACGTGGTATTCCCTGCTTCTGCATCTCTCTCAAGCGGCACCTCTGGAGTTAGGGAATGCTCCAGATCTCCTTTCCCAAGAGGACGGGACGCTATGGCACCCGAATCCCCAGTCCCTGCATTTCACAGCCTGGTTGCTGAAGGCTTAGACTTCCAGGATTTTAACCTGTCCCAACAGGTAAAGGATATCCTTCAGGCTTCTAGAAAACTTTCCACAAGAAGATCTTATGCTTTCAAGTGGAAACATTTTACTATATGGTGCTCCAAGAAGGGATTAAACCCCCTTGTCATACCTTTAGAATTGATACTAGAGTATCTCCTTCACTTATCTTATTCTGGTCTAAAGACAACTCAATAAGAGTCCATCTTAGTGCAATTGCAGCTTCTTATAAGCCTCTAAATGGACAACCAATTTCCTCTCATCCACTCATATCCAGATTTATGAGAGGTCTTCTGTTAACCAAACCTCCCATTAAGCCACCACCGGTGACATGGGATCTAAATCTAGTTCTTGGGCAGCTCATGAAGCCATCTTTTGAGCCTTTAGCCACTACAACCCTTAAGTTTTTGACCTGGAAGGTCATCTTCCTAATTGCAATCACCTCTGCACATCGCATTAGTGAACTGCAAGCTTTAGTGGCTGATCCACCTTATACTAGATTTCATCATGATAAAGTTGTTCTTAGAACTCATCCACACTTTATGCCAAAGGTGGTTTCACCTTTTCATTTAAATCAATCAATTTATCTTCCTGTATTTTTTCCGAGGCCTCACGCCTCTAATGCAGAAAGAAACCTTCATACTTTGGATTGTAAAAGAGCCTTAGCCTTTTACCTACAGAGAACACCGCAATATAGAAAGTCCTCGCAACTTTTTATAGCTTTTGACCCTAGTCATTTGGATCTTCCAGTCTCCAAAAGAACTTTATCTAAATGGATTGCCCAATGCATATCCTTTACTTATGAGAGTAAGGGTCTTCCTCTTCAAGGCCATGTCACAGATCATAACGTGAGAGCTATGGCAACCTCCATGGCTAATCTCCATTCTGTGTCTATTGATGACATTTGTCGAGCAGCCACCTGGGCTTCGGTACACACCTTCACAGCAGCCCACTACTGCCTGGATAAAGCCTCCCGTTGGGATGCCTTCTTTGGCCAAGCTGTTCTTCAAAATCTCTTTCAGACCTAATTCAACTCCTACCCACCAACCCTGGTGGAATGACAGAGATCCATGGGAGGAAGGATTCCCACCTTTCTAGGGTGGCACCTTCCTGGGGCTATCTCCCTGGCATCTTCAGCTAGGGAATCCCCATATGTGAGGGCTACATTCCTGCTTGTTCCTGGAGATAGCGTAGTTACTCACCTGTAACAGGTGATCTCCGGGAACAGCAGGAATTTAGTCTTCACAACCCACCCACATCCCCTAGGAATTGTCTCTCTATCTCTTTGTCTCTTTCCTCTCTCCCTCTGTCCTTTCACTCAGCTACAAACTTAACTGAAGAGGGACAGTTGGAAAGGCGTGAAGGCAGTGTGCATGTGCTGAGGGGTGCTCCCAAAAGCGTTCCTATTGGACGCTGGGGAGTGTTCCCGCGCAGGCTCTGTCGGTACCAACGATACCCATATGTGAAGACTAAATTCCTGCTGTTCCCGGAGATCACCTGTTACAGGTGAGTAACTACGCTTTATTTATTTACCATCCATTGAGGTGTTGGTAAGTGCACCCATTCTAACATTCATGGTTAACATGTACATGTAATGGTCACACTAAACTCAATGCGCTGTTACCTCCCATGTTCCGCCCTTAACTACCCAGTTCCTACCCAATTGCATTTTAACCAGTTAGTGCAGATTTTTTCAGTGAGGCCCTGCACTGACGTTTAGCAGAGCGTGCATAGCGCACCTCGATGTCCATGCTCACAGTTAGCGTGGTTTAGTAGACATGCCCTTTTGTATCTCTTTTGTGGCTTCATTTTAAGAATGCTGGTTTCGCCTGTGATCTTCCTGTACGTTATTTCTCATTGTGGAGGAGTAACTTTACATGTTGAACATTGCTCCATCCCACTCATGCATGAGCAAATGAATAATTTAGTGTTGACATTATTTTAAAATCCCGAAATGGTTTCTGAGAAGCTTTTTTCGCGTTCCTTAGCACAATGCTAAAATCCTTACTAAAGGGATTTGAGCTCTGTTATTTTATATTATAAATCATAGATGAGGCATTAAACAGCTTTTTCTGTCTTGTTCAAGGTGTTCATAAAAATCTTTAAATGATTAGCACAGACTGTATATTCTCTTTGCTTTCATTTTAAATAACAAACTTGATTTTTGCTGTTAATATTCTGAAGGAGTAAAATGCAACAGTGACGTTGTTTTTTAATCTGCATTAATGTCCAGATTTTGGATCCCAGTTAGAGCATCTGATGTGATTGCATGAATGTAAGCCATATGTGCTGGCAAATATCAAAGGGTCAGTGTTAACAATATTTTCTATTTACTTTTTAACATTAATTTTATTGACTTTTTATCCCATCCTTCCATAAAAATGATTGGGGTGGATCAAATAAAACATTCATAAATTACATATCCATAAAAATGCAAGCAAAGTTACCAGACAACTCAGACTTCTTAATATAATTTTATCTAAAAATCCCTCATTGGGTCTCATAAATAATCACATTAAGACATGATAGCAGTAAATAAATAAAATTTCTGTTTGTGAAGGAGAGGTGTGCCTTAAATATTTTCTTAAACTTATTGTAGTTAAATCATTCAATAATCCAAAAAAAATGAGAGAAGCTTATTGCACACTTTAGGAATCACACTTCTCACTCAACTTGAGAGACTGAGATCATATTCCACATATCTTGACTTAGGAGTGAAGTTCATTGCCGTCATGCTATGCGCAAAACTAACCCATTTGGAGAAACTGCCTCCCCTCAAACTCTCTTCAACATATCCCCTTCAATCAACAAAACTTATGAATGTAGCTTATATATTTTATGCTCATATTATGTACACTGGGTAGTAAAAACTCATTTTAAATATTATGGTAGTACAATATAATTTCAACTCTTGTCACACTGCAGTGGTTATCTATTCTACGATCAACATATGATAAGGTGCAGACAATCTTTATGTATAGTGGCCAGTAGTAGGCCAGCTAAATATCTTTAAAAGGATAAGTTATCCATTTATGGGTATATGTGTATTCAGCAGCCGTCAATTTATATGTTTTCTGTTAAAAAAAATTGTAGACACTAGTTGGATTTTGCAGTTAAAAATAGCACCCCATCCAGTTTCCCTACTAATTATTGCAAGATGTAGGAAGAAAGCTGTAGCATTTTTCAGATCATGAGAGGTTCTTGCCAGTCATTTAAGACTGGGAGGGAACTCCCCTGAGAGGGAAATCCCACTGACTATAGAAATCTCAACCAAAGGCAGTTTCCTGTCTTTGGCTTGCAATCCATCAAACTGTGCACAACTAAGTGGGTGTTTGCCCTTGAGGGCAAGTGCCTTTGGCACACAACCAAGATACTTCATCCATGTATAAGAAAGATCTGTGCATACCAAAAAAAGGATTCATAAGGAAACGTGGAGCAGCCTGTGTGTTGATTTATTTGGTGAAACTGCAGTATGTTTTTCTTTTTATGGCTGTTTGTGATTTTCCCTGCATTTTTGGCAGTTTCAAAATGGTCGCCATTCCTTCTGGCATGCAGTTGAAGATAAGTAGAACAGATATGTGTGTTCTGATGGGGAAGTATTATACCTCTGAGAGTGATAATAGTGACTGAGTGTCCCAGAATGCATTGATCCAGAAACTGGTTGCCAGCCTGCCCTTCCATTCCAGCTGCTAAGCTTTACAGTCCCCTTTGCCCTTTGTCCCATGCTTTTTTGAATTCAGATACATTCCTCATCTCTACCATCTCCACCGAGACTATTCCACGCATCTACCACTCTTTCCATAAAGAGCCTACTTTGAGATCCATCCCTGGAGACCGAAAACAGCTGCAAGATATGAAAGTGGCTGCAGGAAAGTAGTTCTCTAGCCTTACCAGAGGTGGTTGTTGTCTTCATCTCCATCCTTTCCAAATTAGCGAAATGAGAGAGAGACTAAGACAACTCCCAAGGCAGTTTTTCCCTGCTTGATTATTCCTGAGGGATGCTTAAACAGGCCATCATGAAATGGACATCATATGAGTCTAATGCCACAACAGCATAACCCCAACCATCGTTTGGTTTACTGGTCTACTGTGTGACAGTATCCTAAGGACAACACCATGGCATGTTCCACATATGTAGATAGTTTCCCCTGTTATCCAAGTTACTGCTCCTGTTCATTGTAATGACCTGACGCTTGTTTATTGTCGGATATTGTTTGTTCTATGTAAACCGCGCTGATCGCAAATAGTGCGGTATATAAGAGATGTAAATAAAATAAATACATAATAAATAAATAAATGCCACATGATGGATCTAATTTGACCGTCCATGGAAGAAGAAAGGACAGTAAGGAGGTCTGAGTGCCCAGGATGCCATAAGGTGCAAGATGTCATTTTTAATTGCATCCATTGCAGAGGCACATGAACTTGAAGCTCAATCTTACTGTTATCAGTAGATGCAGGTGCCTCAGCAGAGTCTTGATCCCACACCAGCCTTAGTAGCACCAAACCAGATGGGAGTACTGTAGGACAGACAGAACATGTTTTAGGTAAGCAAGTAGTCACTGTGCTGTCTAGAAACATCAACTGGGGGAGTCCCAAACTAGGACCAGTAGAGTGAATGCTTGGAAGGTTGCCCCATTTTCTCATGAACATTCTGCTGCATTCATAGCACTCAATGCTTGAGGAGATATCAGAAGATTTCGAGGAGTTAGATGCCATGGCAGAGGTTAAATTTTACCAGGAAATTCCATCACCCACCCAGGATATTCTGATATAGTCACCTGGGATATTCTGAGCCAGAGTACCCATGAGGGTTGAACCCCACATCCATCAAAAAGGGAAGACCCGGGAGGGATGACGCTCAAGCCCAAAAAATGTGGCCTTGAGTGAGTGGCAATGTAGTGAATCTACAAGGAAACTTTAGGAGTTGTGCTACAGTGAGGTACACATTGTTTTTGGGATCTCGGTTCTATCTGGGCAGAGTGAATGGAAATTTGGGAGGCCCAGATTATGTTCTGTTCTGGGGTAGCCGAAGTAACTAGTACATGCTTGAGATCTCTTTGGAAGGATCCAGACCCAATGTTGCCTTTATTATAAACCACACAGGACTTTGTTTATATTGCTGTGGGGGTACTCCAATAGATGGCCTTTGGTCAGCCCAGAACTAGAAATAAGAAATAACATCCATTGGCAACCATTATGAATGCTGGCAGCTGCTGGAATTGCTCCAAGCTAAGAGCTCAAGTTCTAGAGGGTGATCTACATGGATTTGACTACTTTCAATAAAAGAGATAATCTTCTAAAGGACCTCTGATTAGAGCCAGGATACCTGAGAGAGAATAAATTGGCTACTTAGTCAGGGGCAGTGAGATTGATCTGACAGCTTATCCGGCAGATTTGGAGAATTTCATATCCTTATGTTACGACTGGATGGTTATGAGCATGGTAGAACTCAAGCGAGATGACTGGATCATGGATGAGATATATCAATGCGTTCATCAGGATCACACTTATTACACATTTTCAAGGATTTACCTGATGGTACAGGTCATGATTCAAGAATGGCAAATAAGGAGATAAACATATGGTACTGATTGTGGACCTAGACGAAGGACATATGAGCTCCCCATGCATGATATTTTGCCAAGAAAAAGCACTGTTAAAAATCCATATCCTCTTTGATACAGTCCTTTATAAGTTCACCGAATGCTACTGAAAGACTGAAATCAATGAATTAACTATGATGAGGGAGTTTCAAAGTTTTGTTTTCTGTTGCAAAATAATTTCTAAGAAGAACTTCTGTTTTAAAAATGACATTTTATGCAGGTTATGCCTTTGATAATTTGTTTTCTTTTAGACATTGGATGGACATAGCGAAATGTATAAGTTATGCCTGTGATTAATGCTTTAAGATTTGAACCTTTGTTTTATCAGTGTGGTGATCCTTGAAAGAGATGACCTGCTCTATTTCAAGTGATCAAGAAGACCTGGAGACTTCAAGGACTTAAAGCACTATGCTTGTGTGCTGATCTTGTCATTAAGTTGATTTATATAGAGGGTTGCATTGAGTCTAGTGTAGGAAATAAATTATACTTGTTCTTAGCAGCAAAACAAAAGTAAGGTTAAACATTTAGGAAGAAATGTTGGAAAGGGCCTATAAAAAAATACAGAAGAAGAAAGTGTATCAAAAGCAACACAAAAGGGCATGTTTACTAAAGGTTAATGCTCATTAATGAAAGTTAATGTGTGTACGTGCTGCAACAGCCCATAGAAATGAATGAGCAATGGCAGCTCTTAATACACATTAACCTTTAGTAAATATGCCCAAACTGTTTTAGATAATGCTTGAAAAAAAGCATAAAATTCTGAAAATATCTGCTATAAAAAGAAGAATTCTCACATTCAGATCAGAACATGGAGAATTCCTGTACTATTTTACAAGAGGCTCTGCCAAACATACAGTAGGGACCTTTTTAGTAAAGTGTGGGGTTTCTTTTGCCCTTAATGTGCATTTTAAATCAAAATCAATATGTGTTAGTAGCCACTGCACCATGGTAATTGTTAGGGGTGTGCCCATGCAGGCAAACCCCTTAGCACATAAGAATACAAGAATATAAGAAATGCCTTACTGGGTAAGACCAAAGCCCATCAAGTCCAGTATTCTGTTTCCAACACTAGCTAATCCAGTTCAGAAGTACCTGTCAAGTTCCGAAAAAGGTACACAGATTCCACAGTGTTTATCCTGGGATAAGTAGTGGATTTCCCTGGTCCTCTTTAATAAAGGCTTATGGACTTTTCCTCCAAGAACTTGTCCAAACCTCCTCTTCTTTTTTTTCTTTTTTTTTTAATAAATTTTTATTGAATATATGAAGCTACAAATGTGGAGATAACTATGTCCCATATAGGTATGCCATCATACATATAACAATTAACAAGATAATAGTACCATGAACATTCCATAACCACAGCTCATCAGAATAAACAACCTGCTCATGGTTGCTCATGCTCACCTCTGAACCACTGGAAAGCCAGTCCTCTTCCAGGCCTAAAAGCAGTGAGTAAAATAGAGCAAAAATAAGACGTCAAAGGGAACAGACAAACCTTTCTTACTCCCACTCCACCCCTCCTTCCCGCCACTCTCCCTCCTTCCCTCTCCCCTCACTCCTCACTAAACCAGGGAGAAAGAGAGTATCGAAACAGGCACAGGAGACTTTACCAGCAGGCTGAAATCAGATCAGCATAGCCCACCTTTTCCTGGCAACAAAACAGAGTAGCCATAACCTTGAAAGTGTACTACAGGCTGTAAGGGACCTTAAGCCACTGGTCCAGGTAAAGGCACGGAGCCCCCTGGATAATTCCGTCATCTCTCTCTCTCGGGTTCCCTTCCCACACTGTATACCCCCCTTCAAGCCCCCCCCCCTCCTAAAACCTCAACCATCCTCCTCCAAACCCCTCTCCTCCATCATGTGGGTGAAGGATTGTATTAACCACAATCAGAGCAGGAGCTGACCATATATGAGAGCTTACCCTGGATAGACACATGATCAGAGCCAGAAGCCAACAGCTCAGAGAAAGAAGTATTGCAGGCAGTGTGGAACCTAATTCACGACCCCATCAGAAAAACGTGTTTGCAAGAATGAGGCCTATTTCACCTAAGAGGGCAGGCCCTCACTGTGCAGGAAACCGGACCAT
Source organism: Ichthyophis bannanicus (assembly GCA_033557465.1). Lineage (NCBI taxonomy): Eukaryota > Metazoa > Chordata > Amphibia > Gymnophiona > Ichthyophiidae > Ichthyophis > Ichthyophis bannanicus. The sequence goes on from CM066033.1 coordinate 418,979,844, forward strand.
AGTACTGTAACAACTTTCAGTTTCCCTTGGAGATCTGCTGTGAGCTTCTCCAGTCAGTATAAGTCCAGTCAGTATAAGCCACCATTTTTCTAATGTGGAGGGAGCTGCCCACTTCCAATATTGAGCAATAACACTGTGCATCACCAAGAGTAAACAGAGAGTCTGCATGGATATGATTATGGGGACAGAGGCGCCTGGGTCTCAGAGTGCGAGTGAGTGTGTCATCAGCCTAGAGAGAAACTGCATAAACTCGACCACCCAGGTGAACTCCTGTGTTAATCACCACCTTGTGAATGTGGTATGCAAAAAGGTAAAAAGCAAGGGAGAGCATGGGCAACCCTGCCGGGTTCCCTGCCCCAGACTAAACCGATCTGAGGAAACCCCTTGACTACCACTGTTGCCAAGGAATTTGCATACATGGCTTCAATCCAGCCACACACGTTGGGCTTGAACCCAAATTGCCAGAGTACCTCGTTCAGATATGGCCATTCAACCTTGTCAAAGGCCTTTTCATCATCTAGAGAGAAGAGTGTGTGGTGTTCAGTTCTGCCGTGGACTCCGTGTAGACCAGCAGTCTCAAATTTGTTTTTCATGAAGCCTGTTTGGTCCATATAAATGAGATTCTACAATGTCACTTTCAAGCGGTTAGAGGGGATCTTTGTAAAAATCTTATAGTCAAAATTTAACAGTGAGATGGGTCTATATTTGCTGTACTTCAAAGGGTCCTTAGCATCCTTGGGAATCACTGTGATCAAAGCTTGATAGAAGGAAAGGGGTAATCTTTTCTGGAGCCGGATTTCATTATATACCCGGACCAGTAAAGGGGCAAAGAGCTCTGGCAGAGTTTTGTACAATTCAGCTGACAACATATCAGGGCCATGAGCCTTTGCTACCTTTAACCTATGGATGATGGAGGGTACTTTCTCTAGCATTAAAGGTTGTTCCAATGCTTCTTGCTCTTCTGTGGAGAGGTGAGGGAGGTCAGCCATGATCAACCAGTCCTTGATCTCCTCTTCACCCTGCCATCAATTGAAACTCTGTGGCATGTACGGCTTAAAGTGGTCCTATGGACAGATACTCCCATCTCTGCTGTGGATCTTTGCAGCTCCTTCAGTGATATCCTTGGTGTCTTTGTGACATCTCTGATTAACACCCTCCTTGCCCAGTCTGTGAGTTTTGGTGGACAGCCTTCTCTTGTCAGGTTTGTAGTGGTGCCCTATTCTTTCCATTTTATTATAGTGGATTTAATGGTGCTCTGTGGGGGATATTCAGAATTTGGGATATTTTTTTTATTACCCAGCCCTGATCTATACTTCTCCACAACTTTGTCTCTGACCTGTTTGGAGTGCTCCTTGGTCTTCATGTTGCTTTCTTAGTGGTGTTACAGAGTCAGGGACCTTTCAAAACAGGTATATTTATACAGGCATCATGTGACACTGATTGCACACAGGTGGACCCTAATCAACTTGAGAACCTATAAGATCTCCAAAAGGTTCACTTTTGTCACCAGAGATGTTGTTGCAGCTCCACTCTCCATATCTGTGGTTTTATTGGGAGGTGGAGCAGGGGAAACCGATGGTGTAGCCTCTGCAGATGTTGTGCAGGAGAAGCGGGCTAAGGCTTCTGCATAAGAACCTCTGTCTGACATGGTCATGAGTATCCCAATCAGGGGGGTATCAGGGATGGGACCTTAATGACTTTTTAAAGGACTGCACCGGATAAGGATAGAAAGTCTCTACCTAGGCAGACTGACCTACTCAATTGGGGATAAGGGTCCCTGTTGCAATTGGGGTGCCTCTGTCTGACTTAGCACTCCCAGCCCAAAGAGTGGCCAGCAAAAATATCTCCTCTCTTGGCAGTGACCAGTTTGTCATTCTGCCAGGTTGACCAGCCCCCATGTAGTGTTAAGCTCCGAGTCCCAGTTAAAATGTACAGTAAGTTGCACTGCACAGTGGTCTTAAATTGTGTCCCTGGGAGTGTCAAAGGCTGAGAAATTAAGAAAACGTGTTACTAGGACAGCTGCTCCCTTACCTTGTCAAGCTCAAGCAGGATCCAAAAGAAGGGTCTTAAGTACTTTTTGCCTGCCTGTTGTGAACTGCTAACCCCGGTTACAGCAGCTTTTCACTAGTATATCTGAATGCAGTTGCCTCAAAACCGCTGCTGAAAGAAACCCTGGCGTTTTGAGCAAGCAGTCTGCACCTACTCTATCACTACTGCTGCATGTATTAAATTGCAGGCTCAGGCACCGTGAATGTAGCTGCGGTTTGAAAAGCAGCCTCCTTCCTCCTGACTCTGCACATGCACACTCCATACACAGGCAGGCCTCCATTGTTCCGGGTGATGAGAGCCCTCAGAATGCCACGGATATCAAACTGGACAGTTTCTTATCACAGTGGGTGAGATCGCAGGCGACATTCTTCCAGGCTCTGCACATGCGTGCTCCCACACACAAGCAGGTCTCTGCTGCATCAAAGATCGGCAGCTCTCCGAGTGCTGCTGGAATCGGCTCTTTCAGTACACACTTGTAGCACTGGTGGTCAGGCGCCCTAAAACCCCAGGAAACACCAGGATCACTGCAACAGGGGATGAATAGAACTGCAGTTGCGTTGCCACAAGGGCCCAAGGCTGGGAGCACATGGAGGGATGCGCGAGGGGGCTGCCAGATTTCAGGACTGCAAATTACAGTGTACCACCATTAGCCACAGACATTGGGTCGTGCTTTGGGATGCTAAGAATTAACTGGACCTGGTAAGAGGCTGGAGATCACTCTCATTCAATTATGGCTGCATAATTCAGCCAAAGAGAGCCAGTGGTCAGAGGAGCACAAGCCCTAAACTGCCATTTACATTGAACTCATGAGCGCCCAGGTGTCCAAATCTTTTTTAAAATCTAGCTACACTGACATCTTTTATTACATCCTCCGGTAACAAATTTCAGAGTTTCATTACTTGTAGAGTGAAAAAAACATTTTTGCTTACTAGTCCTAATTGTGCTATATTGTAGCCTCATTGAGAGCTCACTAGTCTTTCTACTTTTTGAAGGAGTAAACAACCAATTTACATTTACCTGTTCCACTCCATTAATTTATAGACCTCTACCATTATCTCCCCTCAGCTGTATCTATCCAGGTTGAAAAGCCCTAACCTTTTAAGCCCCTCCTCATAGGGGTATCCATCCATTGCCTTTATGATTTTGATGATTCTTCTCTGTACTTTTTTCTAATTCTGCTATTCGCTTTTCAGATATGGTGACCAGAATTGCACACAATATTCAAGGTGCTGTCGCACTATGGAATGATACAGAGGCATTATAGTATCCTTGGTTTTGTTCTCCATTCCTTTCCTTAATATTCCTAGCATTCTATTTGCATTCTTCACCACCACTGTACACTGGATGGAGGGTTTCAACATATTATGCATGATGACACCTAAATTATTTTCCTGGGTGGTGGTTCCTAATATGGAACCTTGCATTGTGTAACTATAGTTTGGGTTCTTCTTCCCGAAGTACTTGCCTATGTGAAATTTCATCTGCTATTTGGATATCCAGACTTCTAGTTTATCAAGGTCCTCTTGCAGTTTTATAATAAATTTGAATAATTGTGTGTTATTCTGCAAATTTGATCACCTCACTTGTTGTTCTCGTTTCTAGGTCATTTATGAATATGTTAAAAAAGCGGGCCCAGCAGAGGTCTCTAGGGTACTCCACTATTCACCTTTCTCCATGGAGAAAATTGGCCTTTTAATACTACCCTCTGCTTTCTATCTTTTAACCAGTTCCACAGTAGTACAATAGTACACTGCCTCCTATCCCATCACTTTTTAATTTCGCCAAGAGTCTCTCATGAGGGATCTTGTGAAAGGCTTTCTGAAAATCCAGGTACACTATATCGACTGGCTCGCCTTTGTCTACCTGATTATTCACACCTTCAAAAAAATATAACAGATTAGTAGGACAAGATTTTTCTTGGCTAAATCCATGTTGGCTTTCTCCCATTAAAACATGACTATCTCTCTACATGTTCAGTAGTTTTATTCTTTATAATGATTTTTATAATTTTGACCGATACTGTTGTCATGCTCTCTGGTCTGTAGTTTCCCAGATCTCCCCTGGAACTCTTTTTAAAAAATTGGCATTACGTTGGCCATTTTCCATCTTCAGATACTACAGATGATTTTAATGATGGTTCACAGTAGTAGGTCTACAAATCTCATATTTCAGTTGTTTCAATACCCTCGGATGTATACCATCTAGTTCAAATTATTTGCTGCTCTTCAGTTTATCAAATAGTTATAATACATCTTTCTGATTTATTGATATGTCTTTCAATTCTTCTGATACATCACCTTTAAACACCATTTCAGGCATGGGTTATTTCCCTACATCTTCTTCAGTAAAGACGGAAGTAAAGAATTCATTCAGTCTTGCTGCTATGGCCTTTTCCTCCCTTAACGCCCCTTTACCCCTCTAAGATCTAATGCTCCAACTGACTCTGTCACAGGTTTTTTGCTATGAATGTACTTGAAAAAGATTTTTATTATATATGTTCGCTTCCATGGCATGCTTTTTTAAAAAAATAATCCATTTGCCTGCCTTATCAATGCCTTTCATCTAATTTGACAGTTTTTATGTTGCTTCCTGTCTTCGTTATTTGGCACCTTTTTCCATTTCCTGAACGATGTTTTTTTGACTACAATAGCCTCTCTAACCTCACCTTTACAGCATGCTGGCAGTTTTTTGGACTTCCTGCCACTTTTCTTAAAGCATAGAATTCATATGGTCTGGGCTTCCAAGATAATATTTTTAAACAATGCCCATGCTTGATGTAAATGTTTAATCTTTGCAGCTGCTCCTTTTAGTTTTTTCTTATCTATTTTCCTCATTTTATCATAGTTTCCTTGCCATCCTCCCTCTATTTATTAAATCAAATGTGATCATGCTATGATCACTATTGCCAAGTGGCTCCAAAGCTCTTACTTCTTGCACCAGATTCTGTGTTCCACTAAGGACTAGGTCCAAAATAGCTTGCCCTCATGAACCAGCTGCTTGAAGAAGGAGTAATTTATTTCATGCAGACCCAGTATTGACCCAGTCAATACTGGGATAATTGAAATCACCCTTTATTACTGTGTTGTAACTTTTGTTAGCTTCCCTGATTTCTTTTAGCAATTCATTATCCATCTGTTCATTTTGGCTCTGCGGTCAGTAATACAGCCCCACTGACATTGCCTTCCCCTTTTTATATGGAATTTCTATCCATAATGATTCTACAGTGTATTTTGTTTCCTTCAAAACTTTAATCCTGTTTGACTCAATACCCTCTAACATAGAGTACAACCCCTCCACCAATCGATCTCTCTATCATTACAATGTAATTTGTACCCAGGTATCACAGTGTCTTATTGGTTGTCCTCTTTCTACCAGGACTCTGAGATGCCAATTATATCTAATTCTTTCATCTTATTTTTTAGACTTCTAGAATTTGCATACAGGCATTTTAGTGGTTGCATTTTATTCATTTTAATCTGGTTATCAGTTGATAGGGGTAATTTGGAATCTTTTAGCTCTGTTTGCTCAGTACTTAAGGGCATCTGGGGTACTTTTATCTTTGTTGGGATGCCCTAACTTCCCTCTTTTGCTATTATCCTTCAAGGATACATCTTTCTGAACCATGCGCTCTTCAGTGACTGTCGGCTTTCCCCTGTTATCTAGTTTAAAAGTTGCTCTGCCTCCTTTTCAAAGGTTAATGCCAGCAGTCTGGTTCCATCCTGGTTAATGTGTAGCCCATCCTTTCGGGAAACACCTCCCTTCCCCAGAATATTGGCCAGTTCCTAATAAATCCAAAACCTTCTACCTTGCACCATCATCTCATCCATTCATTGAGATTCTGGAACTCTGCCATACTTTTGGTTCCTGCACATAGAAGGGGAAGCATTTCAGAGAATGCTACCCTGGAAGTTCTGGTTTTCAACATACCTACCTAAAAGCCTAAATTTGACCTCCACAACCTCCTTCCCACACTTTCGTATGCCATTGACTGTCAATGGTCTCTAGAGTACTCCCCAGCAATACAGTCAAACCTCGGTTTTCGTATGCCCTGGTTTTCGTACGATTCGGTTTTCGTTGACTTTTTTCATCAAGATTTTGTTTCGGTTTTCGTACGTTGTCTCGGTTTTCGTACAGCATTTTACCCCCCCCCCCCGTACCTGCCATGGATTAGCGTGAGCCAGCGATCTCCCATGGAGCTTGAGCCAGCGATTCTGCGGGACCTCTGGGGAGCCGAGGAGTTCAACGCTCCAGCGTGGCCTGCCCGAAACTGCTTCCTGCCCCGGACTCTCCCCCGATTGACGTCTGCCTGCTGCCTCTTCCCCTGCACATCCCTTGAACCGGGACAGGAGCTGGTGACCGAATCTGCTTCTCCTTGGCGGCCCAGTCTCCCGCCGGGGCCCCTGCCCTCCCGATTGGATTCTGGGTGTCCTGCAGGCCTGCACACGCGGCCTCTCCTTGAAACCTTGCAGTCTGCAGCTGCAGGCTCCTGCTGGCACAGCCCCACGCTGTTCTCTGACTCTCACCTGTGTCAGGCTGCTACCTTAGGGGGGCCGGAGGCAGCCTAAGACTCTCTGTCCCACTGTTTCTCAACTGCCTGCTGCTTGGCTGACACTGCCTCTCCACCTCTCCCGACACTGTGTAGGAGTGGCTGCCCTACAGGCTGGTGTGACTTCGGGCACTGTCCTCTTTCTGGTGCCCTTACTTTTGCTGACATTGGCACTACCTCTCCTGACACTGTGAGCTTGGTAACTGGGTGTGATGGCTGCTAAGTTAAAAGGCAGGCTGGAGCCCCGATTGTGCAGACGGCCAAGATGGCTGTTCCCACCTCCGCTGCTGGTGGTGATTGCTCGATCCCCAGAGGGGAGAGCAGCTGGAGCTGGCTGGAGTGCGTCCCATATGCCAACAAAAGTCTTCAATAAAGGTAAAAGTGATGTTACATGCTCATTTATCCATTTCATTAGTCATTTATATGTATTTCTCATTGTTTTCTGTATGTAAAAAGATAGTTATTCTCTATAAAATGTATTTTTTGTCAATATTTTTGGGTGTCTGGAACGGATTAATTGAATTTACATTATTTCTTATGGGAAATCTTGCTTCGGTTTTAGTCCATTTCGGTTATAGTCAGACTTTTTTGAACGGATTAATCATGAAAACCGAGGTTTGACTGTATCTAAAACCTTGTCTAGGTGGTGCATGAGGTTTGCTACCATATCACCAGGCAGATATGTTAGCAAGCAATCCTCATGTCCACCAGCCACCCAGCATCGACATGCCTAATGACTGAATCACCAACTATAACAGCCATCCTAGCCCTTCCTTCATGGGCACATGTCCCTGGAGAAACCCTCTTTGTGCAAGAGGGTTTTACATCACCTGAAGGACAGGTCCTAGCTATGGTATCACTTCATAAGAACATAAGATATGCCATACTGGGTCAGACCCCAAGGTCCATCAAGCCCAGTATTCTGTTTCCAACAGTGACCAATCTAAGTCATATGTACCTAGCAGTTTCCCCAAGAGACACAAGTGCCACAGCAAGGTGATGCTCACCTTTAATGTTACATAGTAACATAGTATATGACGGCAGATAGTATATGACGGCAGTCCTGTCGCTCTGTGCAGGTCACCCCTCCCCATGCCTTTGTTTAGGGGGATACCCACTGCTCTATGTAGGTCACCCCTATTTACTGAGATATAAGAGATAGTTATGTTTGTTTTGATTTTATCCTGTTGCTATAAAGGGATCCACTACATCTGCCCCATGCCATTTTGAATTCTGTCATTGTATTTGCCCCCACCACTATCATCGGGAGGGCATTCTAAGCATCCACCACCTTTCAGTGAAAAAGTATTTCCTGACATTGCCTTTCAGGTTACCCCCTTGCAGCTTCATGTTATGCCCTTTAGTTTGACAGCCTCCCTGTCTTTGAAAGAGGTTTGTTTGTTCATTAACACTCTTTAAGTATTTAAAGGTCTGAATCATATCTCCCGTCCTTCCTCTCCTCCTGAGTGTACATATTTAGGTCTTCAAGTCTCTTCTCATAAGTCTTCTGATGCAGGCTCCAAATCATTTTGGTTGCCTTTCTCTGAACTGTTTCCAGTCTTTTTATGTCCTCTGTGAGATATGATCTCCAAAACTGAACACAATATTCCAAGTGAGGCCTCACCAGCGACTTACAGTGGCCTTAGTATCTCTTCCTTTTTGCTGGTAATTCCTCTCTATATGCAACCCAGCATCCTTCTGGCTTTTGCCACCGCTTTGTCACAGCGTTTCACCACATTGAGATCCTCAGAAACAATCACTCTGAGGTCCTTCTCCTGGTCCGTGCACACCAACCTCTTGCCCCCTATCGCCTACAATTCCCTTGGATTTCTGGCAGTCAAGATTTATTCTTCCAGCTTTTGTAGATCTTCCCTCATGTTATCCACTCCCTCAGGGGAGTCCACTCTGTTGCAAATGTTCATGTCATCTGCAAAAATGCAGATTTCTCCATTCAGTCCTTCAGTAATATCACTCACAAATACATCGAAAAGTATCGGCCCCAGGACCGAACCCGGGGGCACACCGCTAATCACCTTTCTTTCATCCGAGTGAGTTCCATTTGCCATCACCTTCTGTTGTCTGTCAGCCAACCAATTTCTGATCCAGTTCACTACTTTGGGACCCATCCCCAAACTGTTGAGCTTATTGATAAGCCTCCTATGAGGAACAGCATCAATGGCTTTGCTGAAATCAGGTAGATCACATCCATTGCATGCCCTTGATCTAGTTCTCTGGTCACCCAGTCAAAGAACTCGATCAGATTTGTTTGACAAGATCGTCCTTTGGTAAAATCATGTTGCCTCGGATCATGCAACCTGTTGGTTTTGAGGAAGTGCACTATTCGCTCTTTCAGGAGCGCCTCCATTACTTTTCCTGCCACTGAAGTAAAGCTTACTAGCATGTAGTTTGTCGCTTCTTTCCTATTACTACTTTTGTGAAGCCGGTACCACATCAGCCCTTCTCCAGTCCTGTGGAACTTCTCCTGTCTCCAAGGGCCTATTAAAAACATCCTTTAACAGCCCTGCAAGAACCTCTCTGAGCTCTTTCAGTATCCTGCGATGTATCCCATCTGGTCCCATGGCCTTGGCTACTTTCAGTTTTGCAAGCTTCTCTAACACATCATCTTCTGTGAATGGTGTGGTATCTACTCCTTTCCCATTTGTTTATTTGTGAATCACAGGTGGTCCTTCTCCTGGATTTTCTCTAGTAAAAACAGAGCAGAAGTATTTGTTTAGCATTTTCACTTTTTCAATGTCACTTTCCACAAATCCGTTCAAAGCACTTTTGAGTTGTGCATTTCCACCTCTGATTTTCCTCCTCTCCCGAATATACCTGAAAGGTTTTGTCACCACACTTCACATCTTTAGTCATCTTTTCTTTTGCCTTTGATTTTGCTATCCTTATTTCTCTTTTTGTCTCTTTTAGTTTGACTCTGTATTCTTTTCTGTGTTTCGCTGTTTGCAAACTTTTTTAAAAATTTTTATTTATAGATTTTAACAGAATTATCTAGAAAACAAATCTAAATACGAATTACAGAAAAAAGATTCAAAAAGAGAAAAAGAAAAATTTAAGGAAATTATACCAACTTGGTTTAGCCTACAAAATACAAAATGACAATAAGGATCCAATTAGGAAAAACAGAATTACATTAGGGAAACCCACCATATCCCTGGAAATTAAGAAATCATAAGAGTAGGCATACATGGCAGCCGGTACAGGAAACTCAAACCCGCCCCTCAATTTCCCTACTCTGAAGAAATTGCAGAAGTTGTTGGGGTTCAAAAAACAGAAATTGCTTAGAATTGCAGCACATTTACAAGGATACTTTAATCTAAATTGTGCATCCAGAGCAGTGACTCTCTGATGCAAGGCCAGAAAATCTCTCCGCCTCTTCTGGGTATCTAGCCAAATCAGGAAAAATAGAAATTTTGGATCCCATAAACTGAGAAACAGACACATTTCAGAAATATAGCCTAAGAACAGAATTCCGGTTGGATTTAAATGCAAAGCACACCAACAGGGTGGCTCGGCTGGTCACCAATTCCAGGGAGCTTTCTAAAAACTCCATAAGATCCAACTGGACAGGTCCTGCAGCACCTCCAGAGTCCGACTCCATGCCTGGCACAGAAGAAGATTTCACCACGTACTGGGGGGCAATGATTCAGCAGGCATTCGCAGGACATCTGTAAAGTACTTGCGGACCAAGTCCACAGGTTCCAGCAATGGGGATCAAGGGAAATTCAAAAATCTCAAGTTGTTCCGATGCAGTTGATTGTCCATAAACTCAATCTGCCTTGGTTGAATCAAACGCTCCTTGGAATGCGCACCACCAAGGGTGTGCAGCTCTTCAACCATGATTTCCAGCTGAGTCACCCATGAAGCATGCCCCGCTAACTCTGTCTTCACCGTCGAACACTGAGCTTTAACAGTTGCCAATTCTTGAGTAAAAGTCCCCACAATAGGAAGAAGAGCCTGTTGGAGCGAAGATATTGCTTCCCATAAGCTATCCAATGTCACTAGTGGAGGTCTTTCCAAACAGCCAAAACCCGGAGAGCCAAGGTGTTAGGAGAGCTGGCCCTCAATTGCTCCTCAGTGAGACTACCCCCGGGAGAAAGAGCAAAACTTTACTCCCCGCTGCCATCACCACCAATGTCAGCATCGATGGAGAGCCCTCCACAGCACTGGGAACCTCCTCGAAGCAACTTCCAGCCTGTGGCAGGAGCGCTTGAACAGGGCTCATTTCCATCCCATCGCTCAGATCCACAGAAAAAAACGGCAGATCAGCCGAAGCCATGGGAGATGCCGATGGGAGATAGAACCTGGCTATAGAAGACAGCACCAAGCCACCCACAGGAGAAGAGGTATTGGAGGGCTTTAGGGATCGCTGTATCCTCTTTTTCCCCATTGGTAAGGCCAATGCAGCAAACCGGCTTGGCACACCTGCTTCAGTGTCCTCCTCCGCCACCATCTTGGATCCGTATTTGAGAACTTTTGAATTTTGTGAAAGCTGTGTCTCTTGCCTTTATTTGTGCAGCCACTTCTTTGGAGAACCAAATAGGTTTCCTTTTCCTTTTGTTTTCATTTACTTTCCTTTCATACGTATCTGTTGCCCCTTTTATTGCCTCCATTAGTTTAGCCCATTGCAATTCCACTTCCCTTATCCTTTCCCATCCTGCCAACTCCTCCGTCAGGTACTTGGCCATTTTGTTGAAGTCAGTGTTTTTGAAGTCTAGGAGTTTGAGCTTGCTGTGATCGAATTCTACTTTGGTTTTTATCTCAAACCACACTGTGTGATGTTTTCTGCTGCTCACATGGGCACCCACCCGGATATTCGACATGCTATCTCTCTCTGTTGGTGAGCATTAAATCCAGTACCGAGCATTCCTTGGTTGGTTCCATCACCATTTGTCTAAGTAACGCATCTTGGAAGGCATCCACAATTTTTTTATTTCTTTCCAGATTTACAGAAGGAATATGCCAATTCACATCGGGTAGATTAAAGTCACCCAATATAATCACTTCCCCCTTCATGGCTATCTTTGCAGTATCAGCAATCAATTCACTATCCATTTCTTCGGTTTGAGTTGGAGGCCTATAGATTACACCAGTATGGATGACAGCACCATCTCCTCTTTCCAACACAATCTACATCACTTCTTCTTTTCCCCATGCCCCCTGCATTTCATCAGCTCTCTCCTTTGTGGCAATAGAAAGGCTTCCAGACTTGTAGTGGGACTTCAGTACTACATCCCCGCAGGTCTCATCTACTGTATATATCTTTCTTCCTTGTGTCTTCCAAGTCTGCTATGCTACCCTTCAGAGATCAGACTCGTTCCCTGAGAGTAGAGCACTCCTTGTACTTAGTGCACATGTAAGACCCCTCACCAACTGGGAGAAAATCGTATATGTGACACTCAATGCAAAAGACTGGATAGCCCCCATCTCACTGCTGAATCTTAGTTTTAAGTTTTTATTAAGATATTTAAGAAGTTTGTTTACTTAAATTTGCTAGGGGTAGTTGTACAAACACAAGTATACCTAATAGGTTTAAGGGACTTTGTTCATGTCAAGATTAATTTCAGGGCCTTAATTAATTAACCTGTACCTGATGAGGATAATCAGCTACACCTGAAAGTGAATTTGATTGTCTGTCCCTGTAAGTCCTATAAATCTAAGATTATGCCTGGGGTGGGTGGTAAGGAAAGAAACACAATAGAAACTGGCTTGCTAAAACTGTGATCTGTGTGACTTTAGGACACACAGAACTTTAAAATATAAATTATCAGTTGAAACCCAAAGAGTTTCCTTTAACCAAGAGTCTGAAAAATTACCAGCAGGTAAATACAGTTGGAATACTTCCCAGTAAGAGCAGCTTTTCTCAGTTGTCCTGTAGACTCATGTTCCAGTCCAGTTACCACAGTTGCACATAATGCCACTTATTGAGATGGTGATAGGTGCACCCACACTTCTGATGCCCATGCTATGCATAGTGTGCAATCAGTGCCCACTCTCTGCTTCAACCATGCCAAGATCCCACAAAATCCACATTAGCTGCATAATGCACTTTTAGTACAAGGGCTCCAAAGAAGGGGTCTAGTTACCAAGATGCGCTAATGTTAATGCGCATTAATTCAATTAATGCATGTTATTTTGGGACCAGTGCTTAAATAACACATGTTGATGGCATTAAAGGTGAAATTAGGCCTTACCTGCTAATTGGTAAGGCCTAATTTCACCTTTAATGGCCTAACATTTAAATAAATAAATAAAATTGGCTTTCCTTGAGGAACTCCAGTCCAGTCCCGCACCACAGGATAGTGCATCTCTTCCAGTAGCTTGGAGACTGAGCATGTCACAATCTTGATGACCTCAGGGTACATAGGCAGTTGGCACCACCCACCAGCCCCAGTAACCTATTGACAAAGCAGACTCACAAGAGCAAGAAATAAGAAGTCTATAAACTAACCAGGAAAAAAACTTGAAGGGATTTCCCCCAAACAAACACCCTCTGCATTCCAAGAAGCCCCATTCCTGGTCCCCACCCCAAATACGGGAGCCTTTGAACTAAAGGAGCTTACCTGACCACATGCACGACCCCCCCCCCCCCACCACCACCTGGGGGATGGGACAAGCACCATACCAGAAAAAACAAGCACAAGCATCTCTGTGTCTACTCCTTAAACCACAGGCCCCATACATAAGCTGGCATTCTTCCGGCTCAGGTTTGCAGACAATATAAACAGATGGGAAGGGTTCTGGGACTGGAATGGAGTTCCTCAAGTAAAGCCAATTAGCAGGTAAGGCCTAATTTCACCTTCCTTATCATCCCTCCAGTCCAGTCCTACATCACAGGGATGTAACAGAGCCACCTAACCACAGGAGGGACCTGTGAGCCTGACCTAGATAACCGCTGAACTGAACCTCACATCCCCCGCGCTTGTACATCCAACCGATAGTGCTTCATAAACAAATGCAAGGACGACCATGTGGCCTCCCGACATATGTCTTTCCGTGGAATCAGGCTGCACTCAGCCCAGGAGGCTGCCTGTGCCCTAGTAGAATGTGCCTGTAGGCCCTGTGGAACCGTCTTGCCCCGCAACAGATAGGCCGCCGCAATAGCTTCCTTGATCCATCTAGAAATGGAGGACTTTGCGGCTGCTTCCTCCAAACGGAATGAATAACCTGTCCAACTTCTGAAATAAAGCTGTTCTCTTCAGATATCTTCTCAAAGAATGCTTGATGTCGAGAAGGTGCAACCACAGATCCCGTACCTCCTTGGCAGTCCTGACAATGCTGGTAGGGTAACCGGCTGATTCAAATTGAGTCACTACCTTCTGCAGGAAAGCGGGTACCGTTCGCAAGTTGACCTTCTCCCTGGAGAAGGACAGAAAAGTTTCCCTACACAAAAGCACCTGGAGCTCCGAGATCCTTCTGGCCGAGCAGATTGCCACCAAAAACACCATCTTCAGAGTCAGATCCTTCAGGGTACATGCCGCTAGCGGCTCGAAAGGCTGACGGACAGCACCAAAAGCACCAGGTTGAGATCCCAAGATGGTACCAGTGCCCTTGCCGGTGGGTGAAGGCGCGTCACGGCCTGTAAGACATCCGGATGCGTTCCCAAGGAAACCCCGTGGATATGGCCACGATGACATGCCAAGGCAACTACCTGCACCTTCAGGGAGCCACAGGCTAGCCCCTTCTCTAGTGTACAACAATAACATGGACATCTTGCGGGCCCTGAGGAGCATGGAAATCACTAGTGCAGAATAACCCTGTTTAGTTAACCTAGCCTTCTCAAGACCCATGCCGTAAGTGAGAATTGATCCACTTGCAACATTAGGACTGGCCCCTGAGTCATCAAATCTGGTCTGTTGGGAAGCCTTCACGGTTCGGCCGCCGTTAGGTGCACCAAGTCTGCGTACCATGTCCGCCGCGGCCAATCGGGGCAGTGAGGACCATTAACCCCCGATGAGCCTCCACTCTCTGTGCCATCGACTGATGAAAGCCCATGGAGGGAATACATAGAGCAGCCCCTGGCTGGGTCATCGCTGTACGAGAGCATCCAAGCCCTCGGACATTCTTTCCCTCCACTGACTGTAGAACCGGCTCGCCTTGGCTGACACAAACATCGCCATCAGGTCCATAGCAGGCTCCCCCCACTGGCGGACAATCTGTTCGAATACCAACTGGTTCAGTTGCCATTCCCCGGGGTCCAGCCGCACCCTACTGAGGTAATCGGTTGTGACGTTCTCCATGCTGATCACATGCACCATGGAGATCGCCTGCAGGTGGACCTCCGCCCAACCTAGCAAAAGCTCTGCCTCGCTCTCCAGTTTGACGCTGCCCATCCCACCCTGATTGACATACGCTACTGTGGTGGCATTGTCGGAGAAGACCAGCACAGCCTTCCCACTGATCAGCAAGTGGAACTTCCGCAGAGCCAGACAAACGGCCCTCATCTTCAACCGACTGATAGACTATGTCCGTCCGCAGACCACTGCCCCTGGGCCACTCTCCCTTTGCAGTTGGCTCCCCAGCCTGTAAAGCTGGCATCTGTTGTAAGAGGGACCCAGCTCAGCAACTCCAAGTGAATTTCTGCCACCAGATTCCCCTTTATCAACCATTACCAGAAGGTCACCCGATCTCCCTTGGACAGACCAACGTTCTTGACAGGGGGTGACGCTGATGCGACCACTGGTGCAACAGCAATCTCTCTGCAAGGGCCTCATATGAGCTCTCACCCAGGGAACCAGATCAATAGTAGCCGCTATGGTCCCCAACAGCTGAAGATAATGCCATGCCAATGGTTTCGCCATGTGCAAAAACTGACGCACCAACAACCGCAGCACATCCAATCTACGTTATGGAAGAAACACGCGGCCCCCATGAGTGTCAAAGCGTGTCCCAAGGTACTCAAGGTCCTAGGAAGGGGACAGGTGACTCTTGCCAATGTTGATAACTCACCCCAGGCCCCTCAGAAAGTCGACCACCCGGGCCGTTGCCTGAGCACTTTCTGCCTCGGACTTGGCCTGAATGAGCCAATTGTCCAGATACGGATGCACTAATATACCCTCGTGCCTCAAGGCCGCTGCCATCATGACTGTCACATTGATGAAAGTCCGAGGTATCGTCGCCAGACTGAATGGCAATGCCTGAAACTGAAAATGTCCCATGGGTACCGCGAGGCGTAGGTACTGGTGATGATCTGGGTATATGGGAATATGCAAGTATGCTTCTGACAGGTCCAGAGAGGTCAAGAACTCTCCCTCTCGCACGGCCAGCATCACCGACCTGAGGGTCTCCATATGAAAACGTGGAACCCTCAGACACTTGTTGACGTGCTAGAGGTCTAGGATTGGGTGAAAAGTACCTTCCTTCTTTGGGACTATGAAATAAATGGACTATTGACCTTTTCCACACTGGTCCCCTGGTATTGGCACCACTGCCTGCAAACTTAGTAGCCGCTCGTGCATCTGTCTCCTGCCCCGGGCTTTTGCACGAACCTTGCAGGGGGAGCGAACGAAGGCTGGCGCTAGAGGCCTGGCAAACTCCAGCGCATAGCCCTCCTGGATCACCTGCAGCACCCATTGTTCCAATGTTACCCAGACCCAGGCAGGGTAGAACTTCCGTAAGCGGCCGCCCATGGGCTGCATTCCCACCTGGGCCCCCCTCAATTCATTGCAGTTTCTTATGGGCCGAGGAGGAGGCCAAAGACCCAAAATAGCCTCTGCCCCCCCTCAAAACCCCCAAAACAGCAGAACCCTGGCTGCGAAGTGCCCCCTTTGGTAAGGAGCAAATCTCACCATCTAGAATCGGCGAAAATCCCGGGTCTGCCCTCTGCCTGCTCCAACTGCCCAACTCTGCTTTGGCTTATCCTCGGGAAGGCGACCACTCTTGGTCTCCCATAAGTCCTTCACCAATTTCTCCAAATCCTCTCCAAACAGCTGCTTCCCTTTGAATGACAGCTTGCTCAAATGGGCCTTCGAGGCCACATCCACCAACCAATTGCGAAGCCATACTGTTAGAGAGAGATCTAATGAGGTCAGAAGGCATCAGCCAAGTAGGCTGCCCCCATCTGCAGCCTCGCCGCCATCACTGGATCTTGGTTTTTTTTTGTCACTTTGGGGATGCTCTGTGCCCACCACAAGCAGGCATGCACCTCCAGTGCCCCGCAAGCCGAGGCCTGAAGGGACAGCATGCTAACATCAAAGGCTTGCTTCAACAGAGTATCCAGCTTATAATCCTGGATATCCTTGAATGCCACACTCCCCTCCACAGGAATGGTGGTCTTCTTTGTTACGGCTGACACCATGGCATCAACGCTTGGGGAGCAGAACAATGCCTTCTCCCCCTCCGCCAATGGATACAACTGGGCCATGATGAGCGACCCCCTTGAGCCCGGTCTCCGGGAGCTCCCATCCTTCCAAAATCATCTGCTTAATGACCCTATGCAACGGGAAAACATTCTGCAGCTTGTGAAAAACCTGCAGAATCGAATCTTCCAGAGTCTCGTCCTTGGCTACCCCTGCTGAGGGCATGTTCAGCATCTTAAGCGACTCTGCCATGAGTATCACCAACTCCTCCTTCCGGAAACCCCTAACCACCCTAGACTCATCCTCCTGAGGGAGCTCTTCCTCTTCAAGCTCCTCCAATTCCAAAGTGGGTTCTGTCTCCCCTTCAGAGGAGAAGGACCCGGCCTCGTCTGAAGCCTTGTCTAGGCGCTGCTTCACTGGCCCCATCGCCAAGTCCGACGCTGCTTGCAGTGAACCCCTCGGGGTCTTTCTCTTGCCTGCGCTGTGCCTCTTGCCTTTGGCCCGCTGCTTGAGGCAAGAAGCCTTGTGCAGCAGCAACACAAATTCAGGGGAAAAACCTGCAAGGACGAAGGGCCTGGAGTCCCGAAATCCTGCTGACAATGCTGCAATACTGGGGGGGGGGGGGGGTCAGCGTCATCCCAAAACCCCCATCCCATTGCGGAGAGGGGACTGAACTCTGAGAACCTGGCATCTTCAAGTCCCCGGTGTCCTCCAGTATGGTCTATTTGGCCGTGTGCGTCTCAGTAGCACAGCCCCGGCAGATACCTTCCGCAAAGAGCATGCTCCTGCATGCCACACATGCTCCGCACTTCGGCCTCACCAACATGGCCTCTCTGCTATCGGGAAGATGCTGTCTCTACCTGATACCGCCGATGAGAGCACCCAAAATCTCCTTATTGTATTATCCTTTCCTCTTATAAGAACATAAGAACATAAGATATGCCATACTGGGTCAGACCAAGGTCCATCAAGCCCAGTATTCTGTTTCCAACAGTGGCCAATCTAGGTCATACGTACCTAGCAGTTTCCCCAAGGGACACAGGTTCCACAATGCTTGTATTGGTTCAAGCATTGATATCCTGGGTCCCTTCTTAATAATGGTTTATGGACCTTTCCTCCAGGAACTTGTCCAAACCTTTTTTAAACCCAGCTACACTAACAGCCTTTACTACATCCTCCGGTAACAAATTCCAGAGTTTGATTACACGTTGAGTGAAAAAATATTTTCTTTTATTAGTCTTAAATAGTTTACCCTGTAGCTTCATTGCATGTCCCCTAGTCTTTCTATATTCTGATAAGGTAAACAATCGATCTACGTTTACCCGTTCCACTCCGTTCATTAATTTATAGACTTCTATCATATCTCCCCTCAGCCGTCTCTTTTCCAGGTTAAAGAGCCCCAACCTTTTTAGCCTTTCTTCATAGGAGTAGCCTTCCATCCCCTTTACCATTTTGGTGGCTCTTCTCTGAACCTTTTCTAAAATTGCTATATCCTTTTTAAGATATGGCGACCAGAATTGCACACAATATTCAAGGTGCGGTCTCACCATGGAACGATATAGAGGCATTATAATATCTTTTGTTTTATTTTCCATTCCTTTCCTTATCATACCTAGCATTCTATTTGCTCTCTTGGCCGCCGCTGCACACTGGGCCGAGGGTTTTAACATGGTATCCACAAGGACGCCTAAATCTTTTTCTTGGGTGGTGGTTCCTAATGTGGAACCTTGCATCGTGTAACCATAGTTTGGGTTGTTCTTCCCTAGGTGCATAACCTTGCACTTCTCCACATTAAATTTCATCTGCCATTTTGATGCCCAGTCTTCCAATTTATCAAGATCCTCTTGCAATTTTCCACAATCCTCCTGGGTTTTAACAACTTTAAATAGTTTTGTGTCATCAGCAAATTTGATAACCTCACTCGTTATTCCACTTTCCAGGTCATTTATGAATATGTCAAAAAGCAGCGGACCCAGCACAGATCCCTGGGGTACACCACTATTCACCTTTCTCCATTGGGAAAATTGGCCATTTAGCCCTACCCTCTGCTTTCTATCTTTTAACCAGTTCCTGATCCACAGTAGTACACTGCCTCCTATCCCATGACTCTTTAGTTTTGCCAAAAGTCTCTCATGAGGGACCTTGTCAAAGGCTTTCTGAAAGTCCAGATACACAATGTCAACCGACTCACCTTTGTCCACCTGTTTATTCACTCCTTCAAAAAAACATAACAGATTAGTAAGACAAGATCTTCCTTGTCTAAAGCCATGTTGGCTGTCTCCCATTAGGTCATGACTATCTATATGCTGAGTAATTTTATTCTTTATGATGGTTTCTACCATTTTTTCCCGGTACTGATGTCAGGCTCACCGGTCTGTAGTTTCCCGGATCACCCCTCGAACCCTTTTTAAAAATTGGTGTTACATTGGCGATCCTCCAATCCTCAGGTATTAGAGATGATTTTAATGATAGTTCACAGATTACTGATAGCAGGTCTGCAATCTCAAATTTCAGTTCTTTCAACACCCTTGGATGTATACCATCCGGCCCAGGTGATTTGCTACTCTTCAGTTTATCTAATAGTTGTAGGACATCTTCCAGATGTATCGATATTTCCTTCAATTCTTCCACACCTTTAAATACCACTTCAGTCGTGGGTAACATCCCTACATCTTCCTCAGTAAAGACCGAAGCAAAGAATTCATTCAGTCTCTCCGCTATCGCCTTGTCGCCTCTTAGTGCTCCTTTAACCCCTTTATCATCTAATGGACCAACTGACTCTCTCACGGGTTTTTGCTACGAATGTACTTGAAAAGGTCTTTATTTCGCGTTTTTGCTTCCGCAGCAAGCTTCTTCTCAAATTCTCTCTTTGCCTGCCTTATCAATGCCTTGCATTTGACTTGCCAGTGCTTGTGCTGTTTCCAGGTTTCATCATTTGGCTCTTTTTTCCATTTCTTGAAAGATGCTTTTTTGGCAACAACAGCCTCTCTGACCTCAGCTTTAAACCATGCTGGCAATTTTTTGGACTTCCTTCCACTTTTCTTAAAGCGTGGAATACAGCTGGTCTGGGCTTCCAAGATAGTATTTTTCAACAACACCCAAGCTTGATGTACGTCTTTAACCTTTGCAACTGCTCCTTTTAGTTTTTTCTTAACTGTTTTCCTCATTCTATCATAGTCTCCCTTTCGAAAGTTAAAGGGTAGTACTGTGGATTTCCTTACTATCCCTCCTCCACTAATTAAATCAAAGGCGATCATGCTATGATCACTATTGCCAAGTGGCCCCAACACCCTTATCTCTTGCACTACATCTGGTGTTCCACTAAGGACTAGGTCTAATATTGCTTCCCCTCTGGTCGGTTCATGAACCAGCTGCTCCAAGAAGCAGTCATTTATTTCATCTAGGAACTTTATCTCCCTAGCATGTCCTGTTGTGACACTGACCCAGTCGATGCCGGGGTAATTGAAATCACCCATTATTATTACTGCACTGTAACTTTTGCTAGCTTCCTTGATTTCTTTGAGCATTTCATCATCCATTTGTTCATTCTGGCCAGGCGGACGATAGTACACCCCCCACTGCCATCGCCTTCCCCTTTTTACATGGAATTTCAATCCATAGAGATTCTACAGCAAATTTTGTTTCTTGCAAAACTTTAATCCTTTCTGACTCAATGCCCTCTCTAACATAGAGCGCAACCCCTCCACCAATTTGATCAGCTCTATCATTTCGATATAGTTTGTACCCAGGTATCACAGTGTCCCACTGGTTGTCCTCCTTCCACCATGTCTCTGATATTCCAATCATATCTAACCTCTCGTTTAGTGCTATATATTCTAACTCTCCCATCTTGTTTTGTAGACTTCTAGCATTTGCATACAAGCATTTTAGAGACTGTATTTTATTCATATTAATTTGGCTATTGGTAGACATGGGTAATTTGGGATCTTTAAGTTCTGTCTGCTCCATACTCGAGGGCATTTGGGCTACTTTACTCTTTTTTGGAACCTCTCTGCTTTTTGTAGTATCCTTCAAGGATACATTCTTCCGAACCATGCGCTCTTGGGCGACTGTCGGCTTTCCCCTATTATCTAGTTTAAAAGCTGCTCTATCTCCTTTTTAAAGGTTAATGCCAGCAGCCTGGTTCCATCCCGGTTAAGGTGAAGCCCATCCCTTCGGAAGAGCCCCTCCTTTCCCCAGAATGTTCCCCAGTTCCTAACAAATCCGAACCCCTCATCTCTGCACCATTGTCTCATCCACGCATTGAGAGTCCGGAGCTCTGCCTGCCTATTGGGTCCTGCGCGTGGAACGGGAAGCATTTCGGAGAACGCTACCCTGGAAGTTCTGGATTTCAACTTCCTACCTAAAAGCCTAAATTTAGCTTCCAGAACCTCCCTACCACATTTTCCTATGTCATTGGTACCAACATGTACCAAGACAGCAGACTCCTCCCCAGCACTATCTAAGACCTTATCTAGGTGGCGTGTGAGGTCCGCTACCTTCGCACCAGGCAGGCATGTTACCAGGCGATCCTCACGTCCACCAGCCACCCAGCTATCTACATGCCTAATGATCGAATCACCAACTATAACTGCTGTCCTAACCCTTCCCGCATGGGCACTTGGCCCTGGAGAAACCTCCTCGGTGCAAGAGGGGTTTACATCACCTGGAGGACAGGTCCTAGTTACAGGATCACTTCCTGCCACACCAGGGTGATGCTCTCCTGTCACGTGACCTCTCTCCTCCATGGCAACAGGGATGCTGCCAGACTGGAGGTGGGACTTCAGGACTATATCCCTGTAGGTCTCGTCTATGTACCTCTCTGTCTGTCTTATGTTTTCCAAGTCTGCTACTCTAGCCTCTAGAGAACGGACTTGTTCCCTGAGAGCAGAGAGCTCCTTGCACCTAGTGCACACGTAAGACCTCTCACCAGCTGGGAGAAAATCATACATGTGACACTCAATGCAAAAGACTGGAAAGCCCACATCCCGCTGCTGGACTGCTGTCTGCATCTTAGTTTTAAGTTTGTGTTTAGATCTTTAAGTTCTATATGTACTAAAGGGTGCAATGGATATTTATACCACTAAAACTGTACCTAAGAAGTTTAATATACCTTGTTCACCTGAAGCTTAATTAATCTCAGGTCCTTGGTGTATGACTGATTTGGGTAATGAGCTTCACCTGAGAGCACCTCCTGTCTTTTAAGTTGTGCAAGTACCTATAAAGCTGTGAAATTCCCAGGGGAGGGTGGGTGTGGGGAGGGAGGGAGGGATATAACACTTATTAAAAAATGGCTGCTACACAGTACCTTGTCCTGTGCTTCTATTGAATTGCTTCTATTGAATTGCTTTTTTTTGTTTGTTTTTCAACCCTAAAGCACTAAGGGGCCCAAGAAACTACAGAGAAGAAATAAAGAAAACCTACTAAAGAAAATAAGAATAAAGCAAACCTAAAGGAAACAAAAGAGGGAAACAGGAGCAGGAAAAAATGCTGCAACTTACCGCTCAAAGAAAATGGCACTGCCCGCACTCCTGGGCTGTCCAGGCTTATGCCACATGGTCTGCCTTTCCCAGCCAGCCACATCCAGTGGGGAAAAATGCCCGAAGGCAACCAGCCCCCTCTGGAACACTTACCATTGATGGTCCGGAGAACCGCCAATGACCCACAGTGCTCAACCGAGTCGCGGCTTCAGCACTGCAATGGGGACGAGAGACAGCAAAAACAGACATTGTGCTCCCCGATGCTGCTGTTTATTTAGCTGCATTTAGCTGCTTTCCCTCTCCGGGGAAAATTACTTCTCACCTGCAGAACAGGTTTGTGAGCCGTATCTGCCTCCTCGCTCACTGACCGGCAGCCCTCGGCCCTCTGAGCTCCCTGTTGCTTGGTGACTCTCTCTTTTTTTTTTCCTTTTCTTTTCTTAGCAGATACTCCGAAGCCTTCTGTGCACTGGGGGGGGGGGGGGGGAGAAAACTGGAGGGGGTAGGGGAGGGGGGGGGGAGAAAAGAGGAGGGGGGGTAGGGGAGGAGAGGAGGCCAATCTCACACACAGCACCAAAACAACAAAAAGAGTCTCTAAGAAAATAATAAAGAAAATAACAAAGGAATCCTCTTCAGTGAGGATCACCTCTCCAGCTGCTTGGAGAATGAGCATTACTGGGGCTGGTGGGTGATGCTAGCTGCCTATATACCCTGAGGTCATCAAGACTGTGACATGCTCAATCTCCAAGCTTCTGGAAGAGGTGCACTACCCTGTGGTGTGGGACTGGACTGGAGGGACGATAAGGAAGCATGTTAACACTAGCACATTTTAGTAGCTAGACCCCAGAGCTTCTTTAAAATAGGTGAAAGACTGCATGTGGATGTCTCCACATTCATTAGGAGCAGCAAGTTTAAAAAGCTGCACATGGGGGGAAAAACTTTTCAAATACTCCCAACATGGGAATGGGAGCAATTTTGTAGAATTGCTGCCCCATTGTCAATGAACAGCCCAAGCCAGCAGGACCAGGTCTCCTCCAATTATCCACCCTGACCTCATTTCCCCATCACTCCAATCTGGATCCTCCCATTATCTCGCAATCCATTTAATCCCCTCCCTGACCCCCTCTTGCAGCTCCCCCCCCCCCAAATCCTCCAAAGCTTCTGATTCCCCCACCCACAATTCCCCCCTCCCCCAGGATGAAAATGTCTTCACCTGACACCCCTCCCCCAGCACCCAGCAGCAGTGAACTCCCAAGCCCCCTTCCTGCAGATCTCCCCACCTCAACCCACCAGTACCCATCCCCAGCCTTACTAGGGTCCCTGGTGTCTAGTGGGAACAGGAGAGATCTCCAATTGCTCCTTTCTTACAGCAAAAGGTTTGAGAATGGCACTATGACTGCTAATGGTAATCTCACAGTATTGACACCTAGCAATAGTACCATGAGATTACCACTAGGGTTAATGGGTGTCATTTTGGAACCTGTGACTGTACAAGAAGAAGCAACTGGAGATCATTCCTGCTCCCATTAGACAACAGAGACCCCGGTAAGGCTATTTATTTATTAGTGCTTATTTACTGCTTTTTGTGAATCAAAGCAGTTTGCAGAGAACTCAAGTATTGAACATTACATTAAACAGAAAATAGGCTAGGGAAAGGGATATGTGGATGGGGGTGAGAGGGTGCGTCGAGAAGGCCGTGGTAGGGTTTGTTGTTGCTGGGGGGGGGAGAGGTTGAGTAAAGGAGTCCTCACGCTCTGGGGCTTGTGGGTAGGGGGATTGCATGCTTTGGTGGGGTTGGGAGGATCAGAGTTTAGAGGGTTATCAGCTATAAGAAGGGGTGGGGAAGGGATGATATGACTTGTATACTGTAGGCCTGCTCAAACTGCTCCCTCTCCCTGCCCTAGCCATGCCCCCTGAATATTAGACATAGTTATCTCCTCCACATGTAAAATATTTTTTTTCTAAAATGGTATTTACATGTGTCTGGCAAGCTGCACCTGTAAATATTGCTATTTGTGCATAGAAATTCTTCTAGAAAAACCCTGCAATATTATTCCAGTCCTCTGTCCTTTTTCTGTGCCCTCATATCTATTTTGAATGCTTCTTGTCTTTTTTAACCATTTTGCTTTTTCAAAGAAGACTGCCTATTATCTCTGGGTTCCTTTTCAGCAATTTTCTGAGAATCTGTTGAGGATTAAGTATAATATTTTTTTTTACGAAAATAAGGAATATTCTGTACTCTTTAATCAGAGCGTCCTAATATAATTTGAAGCGTAGTCTAGCTTCCAAACCAGAGGTTTAGAAGAAGATGTTTAAGGGTGTTATCCTTCCAAACTCAGGAGCTATACTGGAGTCTGTGGGGTATTACCTCCCTCATAGGGTTGCCCACTGGCTTCCAATTCACCTAACAGAGCTGAATCAGTTCTGGTGTTATCACATTGCATGCAGAGACTTTGTCTTGCTTTTTTTAGAGGATACAATTAAGATTTCAGAATTATAATTTCCTCCATGCAGTGAGGTAAACCTAGCACTGGATCAGCCTTGTCAGGTAAATCTAAGCCTGTCCACAAACCTAATCCCAAACCAGAGTTTTGACTATCTTACATGAGAAAATAGTTAAGAAGAAACTAAAAGGAGCAGTTGCAATGGTTAACGACTTAGATCAAGCTTGGGTGTTTAAAAATACTATCTTGGAAGCCCAGACCAGCTGTATTTCACACATTAAGAAAAGTAGAAGGAAGTCCAAAAAACTGCCAGCATGGTTTAAAGGCTGTTGCAAAAAAAAGAAAAAGCATCTTTTAGGAAATGAAAAAAGGAGCCACATGATGAAAACTGGAAACAACACAAACACTGGTTAGATGCAAGGCATTGATAAGGCAGGTAAAGAGAGGATATGAGAAGAAGCTTGCTGTGGAAGCAAAAAAAGCATAATAAAGACTTTTTCAAGTACATTCCTAGTAAAAAACCTGTGAGAAAGTCAGTTGGACCATTAGATGATAGAGTGGTAAAAGAGGCAGTAAGAGGGGACAAGGCCATAGCGGAGAGACTGAATGAATTCTTTGTTTCAGTCTTTACTGAGGAAGATGTAGGAATGTTACCCATGACTGAAATTGTATTTAAAGGAGATGCTGTGGAACAACTGAAAGAAATATCGATACACCAGGAAGATGTAGTACAACTATTTAAAAAACTGAAGAGTAGCAAATTCCCTGGACCAGATGGTATACATCCAAGGGTCCAGGTAATTTGGACCCTTGGATGAAATATGAGATTGCAGATCTACTATTAGTAATCTGTGAACTATCATTAAAATCATCTGCAGTACCTGAAGATTGGAGGATGGCCAATGTAACGCCAATTTTTAAAAAGGGTTCCAGGGGTGATCCGGGAAACTACAGACCAGTGAGCCTAACGTCAGTACCAGGAAAAATGGTAGAAACCATCATAAAGAGCAAAATTACTAAACATGTAGATAGTCATGGTTTAATGGGAGACAGCCAACATGGCTTTAGCCAAGGAAGTTTTTTTCTTACTAATCTGTTATGTTTTTTTGAAGTTGTGAATAAACAGGGGGACAAAGGTGAGTCAGTAGATATAGCGTATCTGGACTTTCAGAAAGCCTTTGACAAGGTCCCTCATGAGAGACTTTTGGCAAAATTAAAAAGTCATGGGATAGGATGCAGTGTACCATTGTAGATCAGGAACTGGTTAAAAGATAGAAAGCAGAGGATAGGGCTAAATGGCCAATTTTCCCAATGGAGAAAGGTGAATAGTGGAGTATCCCAGGGATCTGTGCTGGGTCTGCTGCTTTTTAACATATTCATAAATGAACTGAAAATGGGAATAACAAGTGACGTTATCAAATTTGCAGATGACACAAAACTATTCAAAGTTGTTAAAACCTATGAGGATTGTGGAAAATTGCAAAAGGATCTTGATAAATTGGAAGACTAGGCATCCAAATTGCAGATGAAATTTAATGTGGACAAGTGCAAAGTTATGCATCTAGGAAAGAAAAACCTAAACTATGGTTACACGATGCAAGGTTCCACATTAGGAACCACCACCTATGAAAAAGATTTAGACGTCATCGTGGATAACATGTTAAAACCCTCCACCCAGTGTGCAGTGGTGGCCAAGAGAATAAATAGAATGCTAGGTATCATAAGGAAAAGAATGGAGAATAAAACAAAGGTTATTATCATGCCGCTGTATCATTTCATGGTGCGACCTCACCTTGAATATTGTGTGCGGTTCTGGTCGTCGCATCTTAAAAAGGATATAGAGTTATTAGAAAAGGTACATAGTGCAGAGATCCCCAGCCAGTCGGATTTTCAGAATATCCACGATGAATATGCATGAGAGAGAGATTTGCATACACTGCCTCCATTGTATGCAAATCTTTCATGCATATTTATTGCGGATATCCTGAAAGCCTGACTGGCTGAGAAGCTCCCAGGACAGGTTTTGAAACCACTGCACTATGGGCAGGGCTGGTACAAGCACTAGGTACCGTAAGGGGGCCTAGATTTTTGCAGCTAACATGCATTTGGCACAAAAACAAATGTGCATTAAGTGCAAAGCCTCAACAGTAAATATCTGGGGGTGTGACTAGCATGTTCCTGGCAGTTAATGTGTGGATGCATATCCTAACGCATAGCGCAAGAAGTGTGGTGCACCTAACTCCATCAATTGCAGCTTGCAGAATGTCCCCCCACACTAACTGTAACATCGGCCCTTCTCCAGTCCTGTGGAACTTCTCCAGTCTCCAAGGATCTATTAAAAGCATTCCTTAAAGGCCCTGCAAGAACCTCTCTGAGCTCTTTCAGTATACTGGGATGTATCCCAACTGGTCCCATGGCCTTATTCACATTCAGTTTTGCAAGTTGTTCTAACATAACATCTTCTGTGAATGGTGTGGTATCTACTCCATTTCCATTTGTATATTTGTCAATCACAGGTGGTCCTTCTCCAGGATCTTCTTTAGTAAAAATAGAGCAGAAGTATTTGATTAGCATGTTTGCTTTTTCAATATCGCTTTCCACAAATTCGTTCTCATCACACTTGAGTCCTGCAATTCCACCTCTGATTTTCCTCTTCTCCCGAATATGCCTGAAAAACGTTTTGTTGCCACACTTCACTTCTTTTGCCATCTTTTTTTCTGCCTTTGATTTTGCTATCCTTATTTCTCTTTTTGTCTCTTTTAGTTTTAACCTGTATTCTTTTCTGTGTTCCTCTGTTAGCGAACTTCTGAATTTTGTGAAAGCTCTGTTTTTTGCCTTTATTTGTGCAGCCACTTTGGAGAACCAGATAAGTTTCCTTTTCCTCCTGTTTTTATATACTTTCCTTAGATATGTATCTGTTGCCCTTTTCATTGCCTCCTTTAGTTCAGCCCATTGCAATTCCACTTCCCTTATCGTCTCCCATCCTGCCAACTCCTCCTTCAGGTACTTGGCCATTTTACGGAAGTCAGTGTTTTTGAAGTCTAGGATTTTGAGCTTGCTATAATTTGACTGCACCTTGGCTTTAATCTGAGACCACACCGTGTGATGGTCGCTGCTGCTCACATGGGCACCCACCCAGATTTTTGACATGCTATCTCTGTTAGTGAGTACTAATCCCGACATTGAGCCTTCCTTGGTCGGTTTCTTCACCATTTGTCTAAGTAATGTATCTTGGAAGGCATCCACAATTTTTTTACTTCTTTCCAGATTTGCAGAAGGAATCCTCCAGTCCACATCAGGTAAATTAAAGTCGCCCAATATAATCACGTCCCCCTTCATGGCTATCTTTTGCAGTATCAATAATCAATTCTCTATCTATTTCTTCAGTTTGAGTTGGAGGCCTGTAGACTACACCAATATGGATGACGGTGCCATCTCCTCTTTCCAACACAGTCCACATTGCTTCTTCTTTTCCCCACGTCTGCTGCATTTCAGCAGCTTTAATATTGATTTTGACATATAGGGCTACTCCTCCTCCTTTTCTACCCTCTCTATCTCTTCTAAATAGATTGTAGCCAGTTATGGCTATATCCCAGTCATTTGACTCATTAAACCATGTTTCTGTAATGACCACAGTGTCCAAGTCCATTGCCACCATTAGGGCTTCCAGGTCGGGAACTTTGTTGGCTAGGCTTCTAGCATGTGTGTTCATTGCTTTCCAGCATTTTTTGACTGGCTTGCCTGTATTTCGCATGGATTTCGTTCTACACGCCTCTTCCCTCTTGTTACTGATGTGTGGTGTAAAAGTTGGGCTGTTTCCAATGTTACTATGTTTTAGCTGGGAGTGACACTACATGCAGGATATATCCACTGAGCTCCTTGAAGACTCAGTTTGGAAACCTTTGGCATCCTACTGCTGCTTCTGTGGCAGAGGTACCCAAACCTTTTGGTTGTGAGGACCGTGATTAATTTCCAAAAAGTTCAGGAACCACCAGTTGATCCTCACTACTTTTTTGGACCCCCTCTCCTCAGAACCAAGTCTTTTCCCACTAGCCTGTTTTTTCTCCCTTCCCTTTCCTGTCTCCACCAGCAAGTCCACACCAGTCTCAGTCTCTTTCCCTCCTCCCAGCCAGCTTTCCCTTTCTTCTAGCCAATCCCCAGCAGCCCCAATGCTTTTTTTTTTCTGTGTCCTGTGGACGCCCAGAAATGGTCTCACAGACCCCTAGGGGTTCATTGACCACACATTGGAAAACACTGCTTTATGGGTTTTCTTTTCTTCTAATCGAAGGAAAATTAGAAATTCCTTGTTTCCCTCTTCATAGAAAATCCACAGAATGCCATCTGGTGAAATGATAGTCCATTGTTAGGTAATTCCTCCTTTGTCTTGGGGGATCCTTATCCTCTTTTAGAGTGCTCCATGGAGTCTCCTCTTACTTCTCACTCTGGCAAGACGTTCTCCTTGGAACAGAGTCTTTCTCTCCTCTCGGGATGCTCCTAGAACCACAGCCTTTATGGCTGCTTCCCCAGCTCTCTTGAGTTGACAATGTCCTCTGACTCCTGGAGTTCTCTCCTACATTCTGGCCTCCAGCCTTGAAGAAAAAGGGACATCTTCTTTCTCTGATATCACCTCAGCTGAACCCCTCCACACATGGAGAGTTCCTCATTTAAACATATTGAACAGATACATATCTTTGTAGAGCCCTAGGAGTTTCCACAAAAGTGCTAATGGTTTATCCCTTTGGCATAAAACTTTTAACACATTTCCCTAAAAAATGTTTATCTCTAAAATGACCAATTATTAAATATGGGCCTGAAATTCAAAGAAAGCTGTGCTCCTAAATTAGGTTCTTAAATTTACGCCTTATTTTCAGACAAACGTTGGAGCCTAAGTTTTCACTTAATTTAGGTACATAAAATTTATGCTCCTAAATTTAGGCTGCTGTTCATTTGACTAGATTTATGGGCCTAATTTATGTGCCTATTGCTGAAAATGAGTGCTAAGCTCCTAACTTCTTTTCCCTGTCCTAAATCTGGCCCATTGCCACCTACTGTTTATGCTCCTAAGTTTAAAGTTTAATGAAATTTTAAGAAAAAGTTTAGGCGTTCAACGTTACTAAATTTTCAAAGAGGCCAATATAGGAGCTTAACTCTCAAAAGTAGAAGCAGAAATCCTTTGAGTATCGGGCTTTTCATGTTTTTCTTGTCTTTTGTGTATAGTTATGTAGAAGGAGAACTGGGACTTTCGGCCTTAGTTTACATATTTTTTTAATTATTTCAAAAATAATGTTTTGGGGCTTTTATACTAAGTAATGGTAAAATTGGTTATTAATGCACATAAACTAAACAATTTTACCATGAATGTTTTCTGCACAAAATACTACATTCATTAAAGACTAGTATTCTAAAAAGCTTTAATCCATCTCTTTTGTGGCAGAAAATTTTGATGCACTGTCTTCATTGTCAACATTTGGTGTTATTTCCAGTGTTAATGCTATGTCTGATGTGGTCATGATAGCCCTAGCATTCCAACTGTCTGAAGAAGGCTCCCTTGGTTGAGTACCCCTCCTCTCCGAGACTAATGAAAGGTATCCCTGACGCGCTATGCTCGATGTGGGGTCAGTTGATGCCATTTTGCATGACAGAACTCACAAAGCAGCAGCAGACGGTTTCTCTGCTTTTTTCCTCCTACATGACTTTATTGGATGCTATTGAATGAGACAGCAGTGATCTAACCATAGAGGATGGGGGAGGACTGTGGGGAGTATTGGCAGATAAAAAGATAAGATATATTATGTTATACTCATTTACGCTTAGGGGAAAGTCTGCTGTTAGTCCTTCGCTCACAGATTCAGTAGTACTTTATGGATAGAAAAGTAGAAAATATACAGACTAACACTAGAAAAATGAGGCAATAAGTTGTAGCAGCATTATGATTATGTAGTAGCAATAACTAACTCGCTGATTAGCAACTACAGGTCACAGGCTCACTTTGCACTTAGGAAAAGTTTAGAAAAAAGCTACCTGATTAATTCCTACCCCCAGGGTGAAGACATGAGACTGGTACCTTATCTCTGCCAGGTAGATGAATGCAGGATGTTGCGTTATCACCTTTCACAGCCCTCTTGTTACACTTATCCATAACTTGCCACCAGAATACATATCTATTCTAAATACTCTTTAAGCTCCTACTAGAGCTCTTTGGTCACTTCATGGCTTCTGTTTATATATACCATCACCTTCCCTAACCAAATATGAGACAACCCAAAGCTATGCCTTGTTTGCTGCAGCCCCATCTTTGTGGAATTCGTTATCTGCTATTTTATGATCAGAACTGAGTCTGCAAAGATTCAAAAAAGCATTAAAGACACACTTGTACGAGTTAGTCTTTGGAAATACTATATCCTCTGAGTAGGGTTGCCATCAGTCATTAGGATGTGGTAGTCTTTATTTGTTGACCCTTCCTCCTGTCTGGTTCTTACCCTTTGCCCTACCTTTGCCTCCCTCCACCCCTTTTATATGTTTTTTTTTTGTATGTCCTGATATTGTTCTTTTTCACTACTTGCCTGTCAAAGACAACGGTATTCCTTCCTATTTTTATTTTTTATTTATATTTTTATTGTTATTTTTATACATGTTTTGTTTTATATATTTTTTCATTTTTATGTTTTTTAGTTTTTTTATTTTATTGTAAACTGCATAGTTTGAATATAGATCAAATAAATTATAACCATAACCATAACCAGCTGAGGTCCGAGGCAGTCTCTGTAATAACATGAAGTCCAAAAGAGGCAACTAGGCAAACTATGCTGGCTCGAGCAGTAGGAGGCGAGCTGTGTGAGAGGAAATAACCTTACAGGTGTCTGACAGGGTCTTACAGGGTTAGTGGAACTGCCTTGGAATGGCACAGAGTGTCTTTGTGCTTATTGAAGCAGCAAGAAAAGAAAGGGAATACAGCTCCCAGTCCTCCAGTGCATATTATATTATTCTTTGTGATGAGTCCTTAGCACCTTTTTGGTGAATCGGCATGAGATACTGCAACGTGTCTCAACAAATCAGGAGATAGTCAACATACTCTCATCTTGTAGACAAAAAGGACAATTCCCATGAGGGCACCTCCGGACGTCAAAAATCTGGACGGACCGGTCCTGCACCTGATTCTCATCCTGCAGGGGCTAGCGTCGTCATGGGATCAGAATCAGGTGCAACAGGCCTGGATGGGCAGGCTGTGCCCCAATTCTGAGGGCCTGGATTCCAGCCCATTCCCCACACAACACAGCTGCAGATTCTGCATGGAGCCTGGGGCCATGGCATCCCGTCTCCAAGGTACCGAGATGCCTTGTAGAAGCTGTGCTCACTCCCAGACCCAGCTTGGCTCCCCCCCCCCAACCACTGAATGGGCCTGCAGAGGTGAGGATCGGGCTGCGGGGATTCTCCTGTGTACTCCTCACCTTTCGGGGGGGGGGGGGGTCCTCCGCCACAGACTGCAGCACTCGGGGGGACTTATTCTACCTCCGAGGTGGAATAAGTCCCCCATCTATCTCCCCGACCCTGGATGTACAGGGACATGACTGGAATCGGTCTTGGATGTCCAGGGCAGGGTCACGCTTCCGGCCCACCCTCACTCCTCCCTCGGCCCACCCCCTCCCGCCCTCATACAGTGCTCCATGCACATCTCAGCATCACAAACATCATCCCACAACCTGATAAGTCAATGTTTACACTAGTTAAGTAGAGGAAGTGGTCCGAAAATGGAATGCACACTCAATCCCAATCCCTGCCCCACCTGTGTAATATTACTGTCACTTCTGTATGTAATTTGTACATAGTTCTCCCTGTTCTCTCTCCAAGTTGTCCTCCCTGTTCGATGTAAACTCGAGAGTGCCCTGTGGTCCTCGAGTCGTTCTGTTAACTGTAAACCGCACTGATGATGAAGAGCGCGGTATAAAAGAAATGTTAAATAAATAAATAAATCTCCTGCGTACATGTGGGGAGTTCTGTCCTCAGCATCGGGTATATGTGAATAGCGGGAGCTGGACATCCATGTCAGATGGCCAGCCCCACTATTTGGGATCAAAATGACCCCCCAAAGAGTCCATGGTGAGTAGCAAATGCAAAAGATGATGCTATGCAATCTCATACATTATTCTAAATGTCCAAGGCCAGTAGAACAGTCTGTGAATGAGAAAGACCTCTTGTACATGGGCGTGATCAAAAAAATAGTCTCCTGTATACAGGCATACAAACACTTGGCAGATAGTTGCTTGGAGGTCAGCAGATCTGAGTCTTGGTACAAAGCAGAAGTTTCTATAGCAGGAATCCATTTTGTTTGGTTCAGGCTATTGGTTCAGAGCAGGCCACAGGCTACCAGTCCTACAGAACTGAGGGATTTCTGAGGGATGAGGGTGTCTGATTTAGAATGAGTGGACACATAAGCCCGGGGAGGGTCAGTTTTTACTTGGAGAACCATGTTTCTGCCTCAAGGCACTCATAGAGTCAACCTGGGTGGCCAAAACCTTGCTCAGGAGAAGGCCTTTGCTTCTGCCTTTTGAGATTAGCTCAGAGGTGTCTTTCTTCTAACCTCAAGAAGGCATGTGTGCAGGAAACATTGCAGCCCTCATTGGGTCTTATAGTAGCTCCCCATGACTTATGAAAAAAACTTACCTGTATTTTAGGGAGATATACATGCTTAATGCGATGTATATTAATTGCAGGTGATGCAGCACTGCGGCTGGTGGTGCTGCTGCTGGTGTCAGACAGGGTGATCGCATGCGTGAGCCTCTAGCACTATACAGTGCAATGTGCTATCATACCTAGTGCAGCCAGGGCAATAATTGCACAACTGATTTTGATCAAAACTTTTAATCAATGCCCACCTCTACTTTGATACATTAAGGTCTTCTGTTTAATTTATCGTTGTGCTATAATTTTGCTGTACCATGCCCTCAGCACCTGAGTAGATGTTATTGCATGTAATAAAAACATTTTAATAAATAGATACATAGTAGTGCTGGCAATAAGCCTTTAAATGACAGTATTAAAACTTGATGTATCAGCTGTTTTGACATTGCCGGAAATCCAAAGCATTATAACTTTTTCAGAAGAAAGAAAAATATATATCCCAGCAATTTATGGTATAACATTTATAGGCCTTTAAACACGGAAAATAATGTGATAATATTACAAAACATAGTTAGAATATACTATGCTGATTGGTGGAGCTCTGCTGGGTATAAACAAGCATCATATGGCATCAGTCTGAATAAAATTGAAAGGAAATTGGTTTCTGAATATGCATGAATTATGGATAATTGGAACAGAATTTTATTGTGGTTACGTTTATTCTGCTGTAGCCCTGCAAACTGACTTTTGCTTCTCAACTCTTGTTTCGGAATGAAAGTGGGGCACAGACAATTCTGACCGACGGTCTTTATTATCTGAAATCCACTGGAGCCCTAATTGAAATGAGTTGGTAGTATCCATCGAAATCCCTGTGGACAGAAGACCACATCACATTAATGAAACCACCATCACAACTAGAACTAATTGGTTTCCTTGTTGGTAGTTTTAGAGCAGGGTCAAGGATTGATTGGGCACAGAAGTTGAATTACTTTCTAACCCTCTGAAGTGGTCCCTCCAGAGTACATCAGAGGCACATTGACTGGGTAATGAAGGGTAGCCTGCAGTGTCACTATGTGAGCTGTAGCTGCACCCTAGATAAATGGAGGCTGCAGGGCTAAAGCTGCTGGCGTAGTACCTTGCACAAGCAAGAATTCATTAGAAAATCTGAAGAAAATAAAGTGATGGTATGCGCTTTAATTAAATACAAGCAAGTTGCAAAACACACTGGGAAAACTTCCATACACAGCTCTGGCAATTAAACTTTCCTCTTTGGAATTTATATAGCATTTTTTTCCAGAATGTTTGGTCCTCATCTTCATTTTCTGGCTTTTCTAATTTTGTGCTATTCTGTTGGTATCTGCAGAGTTAGTTGATCTGTGACAAAATGGTCTGCTGGGTCTTGATATGGTTACAAGGCTGAGACTGAGGGGCACTTTTACTAAAGGCCACTGACTGATTAAGATGTGTTTTAGCATGCAGTAACTGTCGGCTAAAGATGCTAATGAGCATGCGTGCCTGCAACCGGCTGCTAAAATGCATGTTAAGGGAACATCAAGCACAAGGGCAGCGAGTGGGTGGGTTAGAGGTGGTGTGGGAGCATGAAGAGCACATTACTGCTACTGCAAGGGCAATTGCTCTGTGCTCAGTGGCAATATGGCAATTAACGTGTGTGCACATAATGATACCTGTTAAGCACTTACGTTGAACGGGTGATACAACTTGGATTTCAAACTGGGGAAAACTATCTACAGCTATCTACAATTATCTCCAATATAACGTGAGTTGTCTGTAACTTGCTATTGCCTGGCAGGGTGTATGGTGGGTGGAGTTGAGTTACTGGGTTGTGAGTAGTGTAGGAGAAAGAGGTGGTGTCTTAATGCTTTTCTGCATTGGGTGTGATCCGTGATCGCCCAGATGGTGGTTGGGAGTGCATTCCAGCAGCTGGGAGCATAGAACTTAAAGGCTCTGTTCCTTGTTGCCTGGGTGCATTTTGTTATTTCATTAGGGGTCTGTAGGGTATTGGTGGCAAATGACCTCCTTGCTCTGTTTGCAGGAGTGGGGTAGAGAAGATCCATTAGGGAGGTGGCGGACAATTTGTTAATAGCCTTGAAGGTCATCAAGATTACTTTATAGGTGAGTTGGCAGTAAATTGGTAACCAGTGCAGATCCTTACGATTGGGGTGATGTGCTTCCTTCTAGAGGCTCTGTGTACAAAGCGTGCAGCCGCGTTCATTGCCAGCTGTAGTGGGTTAAAGCGTGTTTTTGGGTAGGCCATGCAGGATCACGTTGGCGTAGTCGAAGTGGGGGGGTCACCAGTGCCTGAAAAACTGTTCTGAAGTCATCTGGTTGCAGCAGGGGTCGGAGATGTCGCAATGTTTGTATTTTGTGATAAATTTCTTTGATGGTGTTGCTTATGTGCGTTTTAAATTTGAGCTGCTGGTCTAGCATAACGCTTAGGTATCAGATGGTGGGTCTACTTGGGAGTTCAGCGTCCCTTGTCTTTAAGATTGGCGGTGGTGAAAAGGATTGATTTCTTGTAATGAACAGTACATCTGTCTTGCTGAAGTTTATCTTGAGACTCTGTGAGCGGAGCCAGTCGGTTACGGCCTCGAAGCATTACACTAGTGGGGAGAAATCCGGATGATCAATCATGAATGGGGTGAAGAGTAGTACGTCGTCATAAGAACATAAGATATGCCATACTGGGTCATACCAAGGTCCATCAAGCCCAGTATTCTGTTTCCAACAGTGGCCAATCTAGGTCATATGTACCTAGCAGTTTCCCCAAGAGACACAAGTTCCACAATGCTTGTACTGGGTCAAGCATTGATATCTTCGGTCACTTCTTAATAATGGTTTATGGACCTTTCCTCCAGGAACTTGTCCAAACCTTTTTTAAACCCAACTACACTAACAGCCTTTACTACATCCTCCGGTAACAAATTCCAGAGTTTGATTCCACGTTGAGTGAAAAAATATTTTCTTTTATTAGTCTTAAATAGTTTACCCTGTAGCTTCATTGCATGTCCCCTAGTCTTTCTATATTCTGATACCGTAAACAATTGATCTACGTTTACCCGTTCCACTCCGTTCATTAATTTATAGACTTCTATCATATCTCCCCTCAGCCGTCTCTTTTCCAGGTTAAAGAGCCCTAACCTTTTTAGCCTTTCATCATAGGAGTATCCTTCCATCCCCTTTACCATTTTGGTGGCTCTTCTCTGAACCTTTTCTAAAATCGCTATATCCTTTTTAAGATAACGGCGACCAGAATTGCACACAATATTCAAGGTGCGGTCTCACCATGGAACGATACAGAGGCATTATAATATCTTTTGTTTTGTTTTATTTTCTATTCCTTTCCTTATCATACCTAGCATCTGCGTAGCATTCCTTATCATACCTAGCATCTGCGTAGATCAGGCATGATATGTTAAATGATAAGATTATTTCACATATGGGTTGCATGTATATGTTGAATAAGAGGGCAGAGAGTGAAGAGCCCTGGGTTACACCATGTTTTTGTTGGAATGGTTCAGAGGTTGTGGAGCTTTCCCTTTCCTGCTGCCATCTGTCTGTTAGATAGGATTTGCACCAACTCCATGCTGATCATTTAATTCCCTTATCCTGAAGCCGTATTAGGAGTTGCTCATGGTTTACGGAGTCAAATGCAGCAGCAATGTCCAGGAAAATTGAAGCATATCCTTGTTTGATGTTGTCAGTGCCCATGATCAATGTGTTGATGAGTGTGGCAAGAAGGGTTTCAATGCCGTGTGATTCCCTAAAGCCATGTTGGCATGGGTCGAGAGGAGCTGTGGAGTCAATGTGGTCTTGTATTTGATGTTGGACAACCTTCTCCATTATCTTTGCTAGCAGCGGAATGCTCGATATTGGTTGGTATGATTCTACCTTCTGGGGATTTAGCTTGGTATTCTTCAGAAGAGGCCGGATTGATGTCTACTTGAGGCATGATGGGAATAGCCCAGTAGAAAAGGACAAGTCCATGATCTTGGCTAGTATAGGGCTGATCTCTTTATGTATCAACCTTATCCGGAATGCTGGGCAGGGGTCGTTTGGAGCAGTAGTGGCATTGATGATAGCGATGACATCTTCAATGCTTGCAGCTGATGGTGCCATGAGAGAGGTAAGTGGCTTAAGTTGGACTGGGTTGTTACTGGGGCTGGACAACGTGGCTTTGCTGACGTTGTTTGTTTGGGCCAGCAAGTAGTCTGCATAGTCCTGGGGGTGGATCATGGCTGGTTGGGAAGATGAGGGTTCCTTCGTTAGGGTCTTCACTATATTGAAAAGCTTGTGGGGTTTGTTCAGCGATTGGCTTAAGAGTTCAGAGTGATGTTCTTTCATTTTTGTTTATATTGAGTTCCAGTGTGTCTGCAGGTGGGAGATATAGGCTGTCTGGTCTGCTGGGGACTGTGTGCGTCGCCATCTCCTTTCTAGTTTCTTCAGCAGGAGTAGTGAGGACCGTAGCTTGGTCGTGCACCAGCGTGCAGGTTTTCGGCTTCTTGGTCGCTGGTCTGAGGAGTGTGGTTGGGCTGGGGTAGGTAAGCAAGCAAAGGAGCTCAGCCTGTTGTTCCATGAGGTTGTCACATATTCAAGGTTCAGTGACGCAGTTGTGATGTTAGGAAGGACGTCTTTGATGATCGCATCTTTGTCAAAGGGTCTGAAACGTCCTGTGAGTGCTGCTGATTTCTCAGTTATTTTCTTTGTCCGTTCACTATCCTGGTGCATAGGTATTTGGAATCTGATTAGATTGTGGTCCGACCATGGGACAGGGGAGATGAGTATGTTGAAATCATGGTTCGCGCTCACATCTGGTCGAGGGATGAAGTTGAGGTCTAGTATGTTACCTTTTCGATGGGTGGGGGCATCAACTATTTTCATAGCCCAGGTTGTTGAGTGCTTCAAGGACGACTTTGGAGTGGTTATCCTGCGTGGCTGGTAGGTTAAAGTCTCCCAGTACCCAGTTGGCTTGCGTGTGTTCTTGGGGTTGGAAGCCAGGTCAATTATATTTGCGAGGTC
Source organism: Ichthyophis bannanicus (assembly GCA_033557465.1). NCBI lineage: Eukaryota > Metazoa > Chordata > Amphibia > Gymnophiona > Ichthyophiidae > Ichthyophis > Ichthyophis bannanicus. The sequence goes on from CM066033.1 coordinate 419,018,329, forward strand.
TTCAGGGGATGAGGCTGGTGATCTGTATATGAGGTTGATGGTACTGTGGTTGTTGGCTATGGTGATCACATCAAGGTGTGTTGAGCTGTTGGAGCTGATCGTTTGAAACTGGAGGTCCGTTTTTACCAGAATTAATGCACCACCTCCTCTGCGGTCTGCTCTGTGTCAGGTGTGGATTGAGAAGTCGGGGTGGGAGGGAGGAGGGATGATTTGGTTGATGAGGACTGAATCTGAGCCAGTGAGCCATGATTCTGTCACTAGCAGGATGTCTAGCTCGAGGTGTGATATGGGGTCGATGATGACTGGCCTCTTTTTGCTGACTGACCATGCGTTTATGAGGGCACACTTCAGGTTACGTGGGTTCTGGTTTTTCTCCCCTTTGTTTTTTGTGGTGTATTGAAGTGATATGTGGATTAAGTATGGGTGAGGGTTCTGGGAGGGTTCTGTTGGTGCATGGTGTGTGTTATTGTGGTGTCTCCTTCCTTGACCACGTACGATTGGAATCAGGTTGTGGCTGGAGGTAGAGGAAAGAGCACCATTAAGGACATTGCTGAGGAGGTATAGACTGGTTAGGGTTATAATGGATATGGCCATTTTGAGTTGGGGTTCGGTGAGTCCTGTGTGTGGCAGGACTTTCCTTGCTGAGGAGGTGTATACTGGTGGGGCGTGTATGTGATTGATTTTGTGTCTACTTCTGTGTCAGAACCTGGGGTTGGGAAATTTCTTCGGAAGCTCTTTCCAATTCCAAATACTTAAGAGTTAGGAAGCAAGATAAAATTCCTCTAAGAAAGGGAGAGCATATAAAAGTTAGAGCTACTAATTCAAATCCAAGTTCTGTCATTTTCCTATACAAGTTGCAGTCACGAGTGAGGGAAAATCTTGGAAATTCATTTTAAGTTCCCCTTTTTTACTTTAACACCTTCACCAACATGTAAAGTTTTAGTTTTCTGAGAGTCCCTAACAAAGGATAGACTTGTTTTACTGAAGCTTCGGACAGAGACTGTTGCAGAGAAAGTGAGAGATACCTAGAGAGAAGGACTGGGAGAAAGGAATCAAAGCTAGAGTCTAGGGATGAGAGGTAATAAGAGACAGCTACAGACAATCTTGAAGACATTTGGGATATTTTATTTGCATTTTTGAAAAGTCTGATATTTTAGGTGTAATAACTGATACCAGCTTGTGACAGAGCTCTGTTTATGTTTGTCCTATTTTCTACAGTGTTTCGATAATGTTTATTGTTAATGATTTTTGCCTGAAAAGGGTTATATACTGTCAAACACAGGTACACTAAAAAAATTTTTTTTTAAACTGCCTCTAATGTTTCGATTGATTTTTACGTTTTTTGGTGCGCTGAATCCAAATCTGGTAACCAATTTGCTCCATCACGTACAGATGTTTTGCTACATTGGGTTAGCAGTTTGAGGTGAACGTTTCAGATTGAGTGCGATCGAGATAAAAGTTTCTTGGATGAATTCTTTATACTAATTGTTTAGTAGTTATTCAAATAAGAATAAAGAAAATTGTAACAAGGCAGCACATAAGAATAGAGTAATGTCAACAAAACACACTGTGATGGTAGCAAAATTGTCTGCACTTAAAACAGCCACATACATGTGCACAAACATTGAGCATATAAGAGCGAGGTTAGACACAAAGCAAAGCAAAGAAATGTGCAAAAAATGTTGTACAGGTATGTATGTAAGAATAGAAAACGCAAACCGCACCATTGCAATACATGAAGACAAACACCCGATGGTGTGAAAATAAAATTCTAATAAATGAGATCCGACACTGTGGTAATAACTAGCAAATTTTTATTTTCAAAGTTTAGTAAAAACACGATATTTGTCAACACAGTTTAGATTTTAAAGTCATTCTTGGGTCAATCAATCTCCTGGTGGGCCCGTTTCTTCTTCCCCCGAATGCTTCTCTTGGTGCGCTGCTTGGCGTATTTTTCATCTGGGGTTTCCCGCAGCAGCAACCAGCAGAAATCAGCCATCATAGTGGTGTTCCATCTTCCTTGGTACCTTCTCTCTGCGTCCTTGATGTCCTGGTGAAACCTTTCACCTTGTTCTTCACTGTACGCCCCCAGTTTTCGGGAAAGTAGTTCACATGGGAGTGCAAGAAATGGACTTTCAGGCTCATGTTACAGCCTTGTTCTTTGAAGGCATTGAGCATCCTGGCAACAATATCCTTATAGTTCTCATCCCGCCTGTTCCCCAAGAATTTGAGAACAACATCCTTGAAGGAATCCCAGGCTTCTTTTTCCTTCTCAGACATCGTTTCAGCGAATGCTCCATCTGAAATGAGTTTCCTTATATCAGGGCCAACAAACACTCCTTCCTTTAGCTTTGCTTCAGAAAGTCGGGGGAACTTTGAGCAAAGGTACCGAAAGCACTCACCATCTTTTGGAAGGGACTTGATGAATTGCTTAATGAGACCCAACTTAATGTGGAGAGGTGGTAATAGAATTTTATCACAAGGTACCAAGCTCTCATGAAGAACATTTTTCTCACCGGGTCTCAAATACTCCCGAATTGGCCAGTCTTTTTTCCCCCAGTGTAGGTCGCGGGCCCGGCTATCCCACAAACAAAGGAAGCAGGGATATTTGGTGAAACCGGATTGCTGCCCTAATAGCATGGATAGAATTTTAAAGTCTCCACAAATCATCCACTTATGCTCATCATAACGAATCTTCTGAAGAATCAGGGCCAAATTCTCGTATTTTTCTTGGAGAATAACAGAGTGAGCAATAGGAACTGAAGCGAATGTGTTGCCATTATGAAGAAGAACACCTTTTATGCTGTCTTTTGACGAATCAATGAACAGCCGCCATTCAGCAGGATCATACTTGAGTTTAACCTTTTCCATCACTCCGTATATATCGTTGCAAAATACCAAATCTTCCTCTTTGCTGAAATACTTCAAAAATTGTGTCTCGCGGTTGCGGTACCAATAAAAAGTTGTTCCTGGTGACAATAGATTTTTCTGTTTAAGCCGAGAACCTAGCAGTTGGGCAGCATCTTTTGGGAGTCCTAAATCCCAGACTAAATCATTCAATTCAGCTTGAGAGAAAAGTTCAGGTTTCGGATCTGGTTCAGTTTCAAACTCGGAAGTACTGGACTCATCGGGAAAAGCCATCTGATGAGTCTCATCATGATCAGAACCGTCCACACAAATATGATCCAAAGATTTTGGTGGTTCAGGCACAGGTACTTCGTTGCTATGAGGCATAGGCCTAATTGCTGAGGGAAGGTTGGGGTAACTTATTACGTTCTTATTTTTTAAGTTGTATCCCTTCACAATGCAAGAGCAAAAATAGCAGTCACTGCTGTGGTCTCTTTGTTCACGCCACATCATAGGTATTCCGAAACGAAATGCTTGTTTTTTACCTTTCATCCATAAGCGTAGATCTTCCTCACATGTCTTGCACACTTTGTGAGGAGCCCACGGTTTGTCTTGATCGCCTAACTTCAAACCGAAATAGGCGAAATATACTTTTTTAATAAATGCAGAAATGTTCCTCTGCCGCTTTTTCACGGTATATTCCCCACAAATAAAACAAAAACTGTCCCGGAGAGTTGACGCAACCTCTGGCTCTGTGAGCCATCACAAATACACAGCACTGCAAACTACAACTGTAGTGAACCACTTCGGAATAAAGCTGGATTACGACTGAGCAAACAAAAGGTAATAATGAACTTGCAAGAAACTGAAATTTGACAGGAATGTTCATGTCGCAACCACCGTGTTTGAGCGAGTGAGCGAACGAGGCGAGGCAAACAGGAAAGAACATGCGCCAGCGCGAGTACTGGATTTAGCCCCCGCCTCCCAATTGTCCTGTTAATGTATAAAATGAATACAAAACACTCTAAAATATCATGAGGGAGTGTTTCTAGTTAGTTAACCATTACAACCTCTATTTTGGGCCAAGAAAATAAACTGCAGTCGGCTAAAAAGAAATTATGTGAACATTCCTTATATGGGTAAGAAATCTGATGGAACATTTTGGCTATTTTTCCTGGATTCAGCACCCCAAAATCTATAGGAATCAGTTGCAAAACTGGAGGCAGTTTTTTGGTAGTGTACCTGTGTTATTGATTAGCTTTAGCGGTATTCTGAGAATCAGGAAATCCTGCTGACCCTCCTTGTAACTTTGGGCTGTTACTTCACTTTCCATCGTGTCAAGTATAAAGGTAGGTTGTAAAATCTCTAGAGCAGGGACCTAGCTACTTTACCTGAAATGTAATTTACCTTGAGATGGGGTTAGGAAGGGTGAATAACTGTATCCCAATTCAACCCTGCCCCATCTAATCTCATCCACCTACATTCCCGAGGGTCGAAATCCATTCTTGAGCTGTCTGCAACAATGCCATGCAGACCCCCAACCTCTTCAGGACCCAAAACCTCTCATTTCTTTACTCCTTCCCCCTGTAGGGGAAAGAGTTACTTATCCCTTGCTGTCCCTTTGCTGTCAAAATTATGCTGGCCAAGTTCCTTTTCACGACTTAACCTACATACAGTCAGCCAGCATGATTCCGAGTATGTTTTGCAAGACAACAGGTGCTAAGCACTTCCTATTCTCCCTTTAGAGAGCTATGAAGGATTAGATAAGTCTGGTAGGGAGGCTTCTGTTTACCAAGCTGCATTTTGGCAGTAATGTGTGTTATTTTTCAGTAATACAGTTGAATGCGCAAGTTTTTCACCTTGATGCATTTTGAATAATAATGAGCCGCAAAGAACACAAATGCTTGTAAAGTAGCTCATCCAAATAAGTAAGCAATGAAATAAATCAATAAAACAGTCAACCATCATCCAAAATGAAAAACATATCCAGTGCTCAACTCTGCAAGCTTTGTTGTTCATCAAATATTAACACCTTGAGATGTGGTGTTAACATCTCCTGGGAGTATCAGCCCACTAACATGCCAGCCAGTGTTCCTGGGGATGCCATCAAAGGTGGCTATAAGTAAAAAGAACATGCTCGCCCCACACTGATCCCTTAAAAAAAAACACACCCTCTAGCCAGATCTCCCTGCTCCTGATTCCCCAAACCTTTAGAAAAAGCTCAAGACCCATCCCCAATCTTCTAGAAACATTTCAAGTCTCACTTCCTACCCCACTGACTCTCCTGGCACCTTCTAGGAGCTCCACAGTGAGTAGTAGGCTTGAAGGAAATTATCCCCAGTCACCTCTGCCCCTGCACATCTTTTTGTAATGATGGGGGATGTTGACCCCTAATGATAGCCTTGCAGTAGTATTGCTAAATTTCATTCTGCCTAATAAGGGAGCACGTCCTTATTTGGAAGCCTGACCCCTAGTGATAGCCCCATGAGATTCACTAATCTATGGCATTACTATTTTGTGTGTGTGGGAAGGTTTTAGTGGATCCTGAGGTAAATTTCCCTGTAGTAAAGTAGTACCCTAAAAGCTCAATTTTATAGAAGTCGTCTAGATCAGAAAAGGGATGTGCAAGCTGGGACGTTCCCAATTGCATTCTATTTTGCAAAAGACTACTTGAACAGAATCTTTTGTAAAATGTTTATAAGGCTATTGGAAATGCAAACCACCACATGTCTGTTTGTAATATAATTTAAATTCCCCTTTCAATAGTGATGTCATGGTGAGGCCAAAGTGGTGCTGTAATTATTTCTTAAGAGTGTGATTGGAGCATAGGGTATACGCCCCCCCCCCCCCCTTGGAATATCCACACACCCAAGGTATAAGGAACAACTGGCAGGATAAAAACTAAAGGATTAGGCTTATAGATGTTTTTAAAAATGTTCAAGTAATTTAATGTTACCCATAGGGTGTAAAATAGAACAGGTAAGTATAAATATGGTATATGACAACTTATGTGTGTAAACATTACAATAGCCAAAATATCACATTTATAATGGATCAAATTCTGTATATGTATTAAAGTTTTCCTTGGTGACAAATCTTTTTCTCTTCAAATTACTGTGATGTTTAGGAACTCCTACAGTATATTTGAGCTCAAATAAAGAAAATTTGTGTGGTAAAAATAAAGTCTCTACTCATCCTTCGAACATCTCAACACTGGGGACCAGATGTCTTTCACCAACTTCTTCTCAGCGTGTTCTGTTCAACTGAATCCACGGTGGTCTTCTGACTGGAGCAGGAACTCTTGCAGACTCAAACAGGAACCTGGGACTACCTACATTCCCTTTCTATCTAGATATTACTTAACTGAAATTATTTTAGTCAGTTAGTGGATAAAGGTAGGGAACTCGCCCTACCTTTACCCACTAACTGACTTAAAAAACATTATTTCTATTAGCCAGCTCAGGTCCGCAACTAAAAAAAACAAACCCCTCAGCACAGACTAAATGACCACTCACGCCTACTCTTACGTAACACTACCACATCCCTCAACACACACAAACACCTCATCTTCACACTCTCCCCTTTCTCTCTCCTCTAACACACACCAGCCTTTTTCCACAAACACTCTGCCATACTATAGCTAACAATTCTCAACCTCTCTCTCTTTGCCTAGCCTCCAATCACTCCACTATACTCTCACTCTTCACCTTACACTCAGTCTTCCAGTAATTATAATTAGGGGCTTATGGATTATTACACACTCTTTCTTATACTGTTTTAATATATCCCTGCACTATAGCATTCTTTCATGAAGCTCCTTTAACAGAAACGTTCTGTCATGGACTGAGATCAAATATATATTCTCAGTTTATTTATTTTCTCTTCTTTATTTTTCCCCCCAGGTTTAATGTATGTGTTGGTGTTTGGACTCGCCTGAATACTTCACTTCCTCTTACAACACTTTTCTCTCAACATTCACTCTGTGTCCCTACCAACAGTTCACAAATCACTTAACTCCTCATTCACTGCACTTAAACTCTCTCAAACTTCCTTTTCAGACACCAGTTTTTCAAATATTCGTACATGTGGAGGCCTCCACACAGTCATCCTCAAACATACATCCTCACTCAAGCAGCAACCTACAATCTCAAATCCACATCCCTCTCATTTCCACTACCGCTGACATCCCCAAATAAACCCATTCTAAATTAAATAAAATCCTTCATTTCCATTAAAACCGAAATTAAATCCTAAAAATGGATTCTCCAGTCCCAAAAGGTATTTACTAAAGTGCGTCTGCAAGGTCTGCTTTTGAAGTGTCATTTTCCCCTCTAAGTGCTTCAGTGTTTTCCAACAGCTATGCAGCCTTGTAACAAACTAACGTCTCTCAGATATCATTCCACCCCTCCTCTCACATTCTGGTATTTTCATACATAAAACTACATTTTTATAAAGTATTAAACATTGTAAATACATCTTTTATACAGAATATGGATCCCCACAGTCTCACAGCACCTGAATTATATCTTTTAAACCTCCTTTTTGACATTTAAAACAGCTTTTAAAACCACTTCTGAAAACTGGTCAAATTACAGCTTCAAAATCACTTTAAAAGGCTCAAAAACCTCTCAAACCACACTCTCATAACATGTTCCCTATACTTTAAACATTTTAAAACTTTAAATTTATTTTAATTGGGCTCTTTTTAACCATATAAAAGGGTCTTAATTCCATCACAAAGCTAATCCTGCCTTTTTCCAGTGATACTGGTCTCTTATTGGCCAACTTCACCCTTTTTTTGTCTCGATTCTGGCCTTTTATTGGCTTAGCCAGCTTCACCTTTGACAAAACGTCTAACCTCCCATTGGCCAGTCTCACATTTCCTAGTGTTTCTGGCACCCTATTGGCCAGCTTCTCCCTGGGCCTTCTCATTTCTGAGTTTTCTCCTATGCCCAATTATTCTTCTTTCAATTTCATTTTCCCGGGCCTTCCTTATGGTCCAAGTCCTATTTATTTTCTCTTTTATATTTACCTATTTTACCCTGAGCTCTCTCCGGCAAACATGTTGCCCTTCCAAAGCCCTCTGTCTCAGGCAGTTTCCCCCTTTTCAGTTTGGTTATCCCGACTCTTAAGCACTTTTTATTTGTTTTAAACCCCTCCGGCCATCCTGGAGCCTCAGGCAAAGCCCAGAGTGAAACCAACACTGGACACCCCTCTAAATGCCACTGCCAGATATTTTATTCTCATTTCTATTTCCTTTTTCATCTGGTTACAGAAAAATATGACACCATGTGCAGAGAGAACAACAGTTTCATGAAGAAACATTTACAACAAAGATCAGTTTCACTTTGGTCTTAGTATGCATAAGGAGTTGATTTAGCAAACCTATATGTGCAAGGGGAGCCAATTAGAGCCAGGCTCCAAAACTCAAAAGTTTTTTTATTTATTTACATGAATGTGCTGTACCACTGTTTGACAATTTACATTATCATCAATGCGGTGTACATGGAAATGGCAAAATTACTGGAAACACTTAACCAACAGGAAAAGGAAGAATTACACACACAAGGAGAAGGCAAGACACCAGTTAGCTGAGCCTCAGTGGGAGGTTGAGGTTAATTCAGTCAAGGCATGATGAGAAAGCCATGGGCCTGATATTCTAAAGGCATTTACGTGTTGTGCTGACCTATAAACTGTGTAAATGCTGCTGAATGGGATATTCAATGGCACTGACTTGGTTTGTGCCGCTGAATATCCCCAAGTAATGCTGCTATACGCCTCGATGCTAACCGCTTATCATCGGGGCATGTCGTGGGTGGCAAAAGTCACTATCTGGGTTGTGGCGATAACGCTTAGTAGTAGTACTGCTACTTGATTAGTGACCCGTGGGTAAAACTAGGTGAAACAAAAGCTGGTCTAGTTTTACCCGCAGGAGCTAACTGAGTTGCTAGCAGTGCAATATCGCCGCTACCCAGTTAGCGTCTGTGGAATTGGAGGTTGTGCAGTGACCCCAGATATTCAATGCTAGGGAATATCCAGGGTTAGAGGTGGGTGGTGATGGCTATGTGCCGTATCACCACATAACTGTCCCGATTGAATATCGGGCGCCACGTTTTTAGTAAGAGCTTTCCAGGCTGAGATCCAGTGGTAGCAAGTTTCAAAGGGAAGGAACCATGTATGGATGTAAAGATGTGCATAAGTTATAGTATTTTATAATTTATATGCATAAATTTAAGATCCACTCACTCTCAGTGCAAGCATCACCCCTGTGAACACCCAAACTAAAAGTATGTGCAGTAGAACTTACACGCACTTACAGAATAATGAATTCCTAAAGCATGTAGCTTAGCATCCATTCACTGCGTAAGTCTTTTAAAATATGGACTTACCTGCAGAACTAAAAAAAAACCTTTCCACAGATCCCGCTAAGAGTCCACCCACCACATTACTTGAGACTTATTTCACTGAGTACCCAGTCTGTCTCTTGGAGGCAGAAAAGTGGCAAAAGACCACTTCTCCTCAAAAACATTCAAATTTATAGACTCTACAGCCTTGTCACTTCACTCTTGGCCAACTCCCAATGGCGAAAGTCAACTTCAGAATCTACTCCCCTTGTATTTACATCACCCTCACTTTCAAAGGCATGTGTTTTCCATGCTGCGCAATTAGATTACCTAGGACATTAGCATTAAATACATAGAAGTACCTCCACATGGAACTAATCTGCTTAGTGACCTGGATCATGCAGGATACATAAGAACATAAGATACTCCATACAGAGTCAGACCAAATGTCCATCAAGACTAGTATCCTATTTTTAACAGTGACCAATCCAAGTCACAAGTACCTGTCAGGTTCCGAAAAGAAGACAGATTCCGTGATGCTTATTTCCAGGGCTGTACCAAGCCATAAATGCACCTTGTGCAACTTGCACACCTGGCGCCCCCCCATCACAGGTTTGCCCCATGCACAGCTCCTCTACATCTTACCTCCATAACCAGCCAGCTGCCCCCCACACGGCCTGCCCATGCCCCGCTGCTGCCGCTTTTCCTCTTGCCGTGGCGATGGCAACAACAGAGCAGACATTCCATTGGAAAGAAAACAAACACACTGCATGTCTTTCTGATTGGGCTTGCATGTAGGTCTATTCCCGTCTTCCTCGCATCAGAGGAGGGAGGATACAGACCAGCCATTCAAGTGTGGACCCGCGTTTGAATGACTGGTCTGGTCCCTTCCTCCTCTGATGCGAGCCTACATCAGAGGAGGGAGGGATAAGACCTGCGTGCAAGTTCGGAGTCGGAAAACTCGCTGTTTTTTTTTTTCTTCAATTCAACGTCTGCTCTGCTGCTGCTATCACCACCGCCAAGGCAACAGGAAAAGTGTCAGCAGTGGGATAAGGGCAGGCAGCGTGGGGATAGCTGAGGCCAGCAGCGCAATTGCACCCCTATTTCTTTACACCCCTTGCGGCTGCATTACTCGCACAGAGCTAGATACGGCCTGCTTATCCCAGGGGTAAGCAGTGAATTTCCCCAGTCCACTTTAATAATGGTTTATGGACTTCAGTAACTTGTCCAAACCTCTTTTAAACCCAGCTATACTAACAGCTTTTACTACATCCTCCAGCAACTTTTGCGTGCCCCCTAGTCTGTCTATTTTTGGAAGGAGTAAACAACCAATCCACTCAATATAGAACTCTATCATATCTCCCCTCAGCCATCTCTTTTCCAAGCTGAAGCTTTAAGCCTTTCCTCAAAGGGGATATCCTTCTATCCCTTTTACCATTGTGGTCACTCTTTATCATTTTGGTCAGCCTTCTCTGTTCTTCTAATTCTGCTACATCTTTTTAAGATATGGTAACCAGAATTGCACACAATATTCAAGGTGTGGACCCACCTTGCAGTGATTTAGAAGCATTATATTATCCTTGGCTTTATTCTCCATTCCTTTCCTTATGATCCCTAGCATTTTTTTGCTTTCTTGACTGATTCTGCACGCTGGGCAGAGGGTTTCAACGTATTATCTATAATGAAACCCAGATAGTTTCCCTGAGTGGTGATTCCTAATGTGCAATCTTCTATCATGTAGTCTTAGTTTTGGGTTGTCTTTCCCTAAGTGCATAACTTTGCACTTATCCACATTAAATTTTGTCTGCCATTTGGATGCCCAGTCTCCCAATTTCTCAATGTCCTCTTGCAATTTTTCACAATCCTCTTGTATTTTAACAACTTTGAATAATTTTGTATCATCTGAAAATGTAGTCACCTCACTCATTTTTTCCCCATTTCCAGGTCATTTTATGAATATGTTAAAAAGAGGTGGATCCAGCAAAAATTCCCGGGGTACTCCACTATTCACCTTTCTCCAATGAGAAAATTGGCCATTTAGACTTTCTCTTTTTTCCAGTCCACAATAGTACATGGTCTCCTATCACATAACTTTTTAGTTTGCTCAAAAGTCTCTCATGTGGGACCTCGTCAAAGGCTTTCTGAAAATCCAGATACACTATATCAACTGGCTCACCTGGTTTTGATCACCTGGGATACTCCCATTTCGAGTGTTAAAAAGCTGGATGCAAGAAAACTGGACATAGTGGTTAAAGAGAAAACACCAGAACAGCATTAATTATAGAGGTCAGTCCCAAGTGGCTAGTCTGTGAATTGTGCTAAGGGGGAGAATATCTTCAAGTACCAAGAAATGCAGTTAAGAGACCAAGAAAATGTGGCAGAAAGATACCAAGTTGCTTCTCATCGTGTTGGGTGCCACAGGCTTGATTAAGAAGAATTTCCAAGCACACCTTGATAAATTACCCATCTATATTGCATCGTACAAACTCTAGAAGGAGACACTCTTTAGCATGATGCAAGTGCTATGCTGAGAATTAGCAGTAAATTTGAGAGATTGAGATCATACTTCATATACCCTGGTTTAGGAGTGAGGTTCATGATTGTCATGGTAAGAGCAAAACTAATTAATGCAATGAACTGCACAAGGGTTAAACTAATCCAACACAAACCAATACCCTTGACCTTACTTACATAAATAAATTAATTTTACCTTGTCACCCAGCAGACCTGGTTGAGAGAAAAGAAAATGCTTTAAACAGAGAAAAAGATACATACAAGCTGAAATATCTGGAGGAGCCAGCTAGAGGGAGCAAGAGGGACTTCAGAGTAACTGAGGAACCATGCCCCACTGGCCATGAGGTAATGCCAGCCAGCTTCCAATCCTCAAGCGCAGGAGGACTTCTTAAGGAGGGTGTGGAAGACTGGAGAGGAAGCAGCGAGGGAAGCAGCGGGAAAGGCAGCTGGAGAGGCGGCTGGAAAGGACGCAGCAGGTGTGAAGGCAGCAGGAGTGAATGCAGCAGGAAAGCGTGCAGCAGGAAAGAAGGCAAAACAGAGGAAAAGAGGTTAGAATGGAAACCTGATTATTCCACTGCTAGCAAATCACCCAGAGTGAAAGGTGATTGCCTGGGAGCTAATGAAGAACCTGGGAAGGTCTCAGCTCAAAGAGGAGTAAGAGCTATTTGCCCAGAGGGGCAAAAGCATTGCTGCAACTGTTGTCCAAAACCAAATGAGAGACAGCCTGAAGACCTAAGCCGTGCTGTACGGGCAAGCCAGAAGAGAAACTGGTGCAGGCCTCAACCTTCACCTGAAACAGAGAAGCCAAATTCACAAGGTAAAGCTTCTTATGATACAAGCTATAGAAAAGGTTTACCTGATAAGAGAGTTTTGAATAAGAAGTGTTTTTTTAAAGCTGCTATAAAACCTCTAAGTAGAGAGGAATTTTCTCAATACAAAACAGCACAGAGCCGACGCCCTACAAGTCACCCAGAACATTGGGCAGTGCTAGAGGAGCTATATAAGAAGCCTGACTATAACTTTCCTGAAACCAGGGACTCAGAGTCAGAGGCTTCGGGCTATGAGCCAATGCAAGTGGAACTGGCAGATGAGGTTTCAGATACAGAAATGGACTGTACGTACTGTACTACGGGAAGCCTAGAATCCTTGCCAGGCTTGTAAGCTATATGTATTGCTGCCTAGAACATTCTTGTTTGCGTGAATATCATCGCTACTGTGAAAGTAACAGCTTTTGCTTTAGACTTCTGTTTTACTTTTTCTTACCTGAAGTAAGGACATTTTGCGTTGTTGTTGTTGCCCAATCATTTGAACCTTTGCGAGAAAGGGAAATAAAAGCCTTTATTTTCCCACCACTTTGTGCAGTTGATTTCATTGAAGATTAGGACCCAGGAAACTAATAGGACCAAAAGTCAATTGGGCCTCTGGATTACTGGCCAATCTCATCCCTATAAAGTTGTGTCCGACCTGTCCTGACCTCTACTTGCCGCCAGGGTAGTGCTCGCGACAACCTATATAGATAATTATTTCATACACTTCAACAAGGCACAAACCTTGTTGGAGTGTATGAAATAATTATCTATATTGGTAAAATTAATTTATTTATGTAAGTAAGGTCAATGTAAGAGCAAAACTAATCCATTTGCAGGAATTTCCTCTTTTCTACTTCATTATTCACACCTTCAAAAAAATATAGCAGATTAGTGAGACAAGTCTTTCCTTGGCTAAATCCATGTTTGCTTTGTCCCGTTAAAACATGGGTATTGATATGTTCAGTAATTTTGTTCTTTATAATGTTTTCTACCATTGTGCCCGATACTGATATCAGGCTCACCAGTCTGTAGTTTCCTGGATCACCTCTGGAACTCTTTTTAAAAATTGGTGTTATGTTGGCTACTTTCCAATCTTCAGGGACTGCAGTTGATTTTAATGATAGTTCAGAAATTACTAATAGTAGGTCTGCGATCTCATTTTTTTTTCTTTTAGCACCCTGGGATGTATACCATCTGGTCCAAGTGATCTGCTACTCTAGAATTTTTCCCAATTGTGAAATCCAGCCCTTTGCATTCAAGCTAATTCAGATAATGTCATAAAACTAACCAAGTTGCTCCGTGGTAATTATTTAAAAATTGTCCATTGGTCGCCTTATTAAATTTCCTATGTACTAGCATTAGCTGTGCTTGCTTTCTCCTGTTGTAGCTAAGTTTGAATCTTCTCAACAGTCAGCCTTTTTCTTCTTATCACCCTCACTTTGGAATAGGTTGCTTCCAGAAAGTAGGAGTGAAACTCTTACCGTCTAACTCAAGGTCCTAATAAAGTCCTTTTTTTTTCCTTCCAAGCCTTCTTGCCTTTCCTTGATTTTAATAGGTATTAGGAATTGTTCTCTGAGGCCTCCTGTTTCTTCTGTATCTTCACACGCATACTGATTTTTTTTCTGATCTGGTTCACCAGTAGAAGGGTTTGACTTTGTCAAATCCTCCCCTCCCCCATTCCCCTGCATTCCCTTTTATTTTTTCCCTTGATTGTGTGGTGTTTCAATTGTGTATTTCTATTGTTGTTAAAAACCCTTTGAAGGCCTACTTTAAAATTTTAATCCACATTCTGCAGCTGGGTTACTTTTTGCATATTTCAGGAAAATTGTACCCATCTTATTCAATATGTTCTAATAGTGATTTTCCTTCTGCTATGGTCATGTATTATATACCATTTGATAGGAATATTTAGTCAGAATTTTGGATCCCGAGAGTTTTGGGCTCGGCCTGGAAAGGGTGTTAACTTTGTATCCTGATATATCCTGTCTTGTTGGTGCTTCACTATAATTATGGTTGATGTTGTAGTTCCTGATTTTATGCATTATGCACTTCACTCTTGCCATGTTTTAATATAAAGTGATTTAATATAAAAAAAACAAGCTTGTGCACTATTGAGATGAGCATTATGGTTCATGAAGGCAAATCACTAATTTAAAATGGATCAGGTCAGTATTTAAACCCTATAGGCAGCATTAATTTAAATGCTGGCCACAGTATTTAAATAATCCACGTATCTTTAGAGCTGTTATCCATAAAAGTGGTGAAGCAGAATGGACATAGACAGCGCCACCTGTCGCTGATACAGGGATAGTGGCAATATTTAACTGCTATCAGTATAGCTGAGTGGATTAAGTTAGAACAGCTTTATTGCAGAGTATTGCTGTAATCCATATAGTAAGGCAGAATGCCTGGATTCCACCTTTGTCCGTCATGACAGGATACGTATAGCGCCAGGGTCGTCAGAGTGAATTTTCAACTGCACTATCTCTGTTCATGGATAAGGGGTTTATAAACCCTTTTGAATATCTAGCCTAATATATTTAAATTACTTCACTAGATATTAACACTGAATGTTTTATTGAAGAGTAATATCTGAGGTTTAACACAGCCTTCTAATGCCACAAAAGGCTGATTATGCCTAAACAGTTGTAGTTAATATCAGCAATCTTAGTAGGCTATAATACCTCTGAGCATAAAATCCTCAAGTCATGCTCTCCTCAACCTAGTTAATTGCCTCTGTCTCCAGCTAATACATCTTAGGCCAGTGGTTCTCAACCCAATCCTCTGGAACCCCCAGGCCAGTCAGGGTTTCAGAATATCCATAATGAATATGCATGAGTTAGATCTGCATGCAGTGCTTCCATTCATTGCAGTGCTATCTTATGCATATTCATTGTGGATATCCTGAAAGCCCGACAGGCCTGGGGGTTCCAGAGGACTGGGTTGAGAACCACTGCCTTAGGTTAAGAAGGGCATTCAGCCTTGCTTGACACCTGCTCCCTTCCCCTCTTCAGGTTGATAAGGACCTTTGTAGTCCAAGGACCAACCTTGATCCTCTAGCTAACTAATTCCTCCATGCCCTGATGACGCCTGTCCAGTCATTCCTACCCAAAGCTGAAAAGAGCTTTTGTGTTTCAAAAATTCAGACTCAACACCCTCATCCTCTCTATCCCCAAGACCCAATTCACTCCCAAATTTTTCAAAAACTTTGCATAGATTTTAAAGACCTCAGGATATGAGTTTGAACATAGAGGAGTGGAAGAGACCTTGTGACAGAGACCCCTTAGGTGCCTGGGGAAGTGGAGGCCTTTGTGGGCCACAGGGACCAAATTAGTTTATGAACGGGGTGATATTGGGAGTTCCATGGAGGGTCCATTTTTGAATATGGGAAGAAGGTTCCTTCTTACTTTGAGCTAGGTAGCATAGGAAATCTGAACTGCCAAATGTGGCAACATGATCATTTGCTATGTTTTCTTCAGTGTTGCCATGGTAATGTTGCCTCGCTTTATACCTAATTAGTTTTGTACAATACCAGCAGCATGAAAACCGGCAGGTAACTCATTCCTAAGTGTATATTGTGAGACGATTTTCAAAGATAAACAGGTATGTAATGAGTTGAGTACTCCGATTGATAATTATTGCTCTTATAACAGCTAAAATTATCTGTGGGCTTTCGCAGCAGGCATATTTGTCACGAGAATACAAAGAGGCATTCCTAGCTATATGTTTAGGTCTGGAGGGAAAACAATGCATATAAGTAGGATTTTCAAAAGTATGTGCACTAATTTGCTCCCACCCAACTCTCGGTCCATCGTTCATGCCAATAACAGATGCAAAGGGTAAAATGTACGTGCGTTTTGAGCATACATATTTTAAATGCAAAATAAGGCAGGTAAAAGGTACTTAAATTTGTGAGCTATGTGAAAATTGTCCAGAGAATTCCATTTGTAGTAAAGCCCACAGGTAGCAGTTATTGTTACTGGGGTAAGAATCAGATCCTGAGACTAGTTTGCAGTCGGGTGGGTTTGTTGAACTGTTGAGGCAGCATGTTCATTTGTCAAAGGGAAATTGCATGAGAGGATTTCCTTTTAAACTGTGACTAGCTGCAGAAACAGGGTTCACACGTCTGCATTTGTATTTGCACTTGCTTTGAAGCAGATGACAATGCTGCCCTAGAAGATACAAGCAGGGTTTTGAAAATACTTGCCCCACATTCACTTTCTGGTTCCTGACCTAAATCCTTTTACAAAAGGCACTTTTACCTGCACTAAGGGGGCTATAAGATGGGCATAATGTTCAAATTACCATTTCCCTTGGTGAAAACATAATTTTGCCCATGAAAGTGGATTCACATATTGAACTCATTGGAGGTGGTAATGAAATCCTGCAGCTATTCTGCAGCTCTATAGGTACAATGTATTCACATGACTGCAAGCAAGATTCCCCTTTTAAAAACGTGGATCATTGGGGAATGGGAGCTCTATACCCCATGATACCTATAGGCCCTTTTTTATACCATAGATGGAGTGTCGGGAAATGCGTTCATGCTGTCACCACTGTGGATACTCTTTTTTTTTTATCTGTAACAAGGGGCAAAATTCCCCATTTTTGTGCTTAAACCGCTGCTTTATCTGTGAAAATGACCTTGAATATTGTCCATCCTATATACCCTTATCTAGTAGGACTATTGAAGCTTTATTTGAGATCTGAAATATTAACCTTGCATGCTATGTGATTTTTTAATTCATGGATTATATAGTCTATGATTGAAGAGTCTGTGTGATGCTAGATGAATCATGTTATTAAAGTTGCTGTCTCAGCAAGACAGCATGCACCAAGATGCTGTATGAATTTATCTGAGTATTGTCAGTACTGAATATTCTAGCTGACGAGTAAAGCCTGGTCTCAAGCAGTGTGTCCTTTTTAGGTAGAGTGACAGCATTCACAGGCTATTACTGTGATCGGCCTCATTGTTCAGTAATCATAGGTTTCTTCTTATGTTATGATTCTCACAGTTAGTTCTTACCTTCCCTACAGTGTTTTCATGACCTAAGCATATCCTGTTAATGTCACTTTAGCTGTATCTGTCCATACATTTTAGAGGTCTTTCTCTGGCTGAAATAGTGAAAAAAAAGTCTATATTTTTGTCTTTGTGTTAACACCAAAATATTACATGGTATAATGTGCAACGTAACACTGTTGGCGACTTTCTGTACATTCATATATTTTATTTATTTGATGTAATAGTTTCAAGGGTCAAGTAGGCTGAATTTTTGTCTGTCCCTATGCATATTTGTTTGCTCATTTGTAAAATGCACAAACATGTGTATACTCAAATCAGCAGGATGAAGAGCTAGCACGAGGCCCGATCCCGCCGGCATGAAAATTGGGGTTATGGTCTATAAAGGCCAATGGGAGTCTCCGAGTCCTGCCAGCTAAAGGAGCAGGGCTGCGGCTGGAAAAGGCCGGCAGGAGGCCCGAGGTCTCATTGGCCCGGAAGAGTGGGATTGTGGGACAGCAGGAATCCTTGAGTCCCCCTGGCCAGAAGAGCATGGCTGTGGTTTAAAGAGGAGAGTGGCACTGAAGGAAGGAGTGGTGCCTAAGGGAAGGGGAGGGGCCTAAGGAAAGGGGTGGGGTTAGAAGGCAAGAAAGGCGTGGGCCATAATGGAAGGGGCTGTGCTAGAGGAGGATAGGAGAAGAGGGCGGAGCATATTGGAAGGGGCAGGGTTAGAAGAGGGGAAGAGATAGTGAATGCATTAAGGAAGAAAGGAAGGGGGAAGGGAGGGGGTGAAAGGACTGAAAGAGTGCAAGGCTAGTTATCAGGGAAGAGAGAGTTTGTGGATGGATGGAGGGAAAAAGGAGTATTAGAGAGAGCAGTGAATTATAGTAAGGGAGAATAATATCAGAGGGGTAGTAGGGACAATGAGTAGATGCAGGAAGACCAGGAAAACTGCAGATACCCATCCACCATTCCAGTACCAATGGACACACAGCCACCCTGACACACACACACAGGTCTGTTGCCCCAACAAATAGGCACCCACAGACACTTCCCACCACACACTAACACATGCATGTATGTGCAGCCCTCGATGCACATATATGCACAGAGCCACTAAGGCACACACATGCAAAACACCTGCCGAAACAGACACGCATGCATGCCCCAATACTCTCCAAGACACATACATACAGGCATGCTCTCCTGACACTCCCTATGACACACAAACATATGCGTGCACACCCTTGACACTCCCCTGAAATTTCCCGTGGCACACACATACATGCACACACTCCCAACCCTCTCCATAATTGACATACACACCTCCTGACATTCCCCATGACAAACACATGTGCACACACCCCAACACCTTCCATAACACAGACATATGCACATGCATCCCCCAACACTCCCCATGACACACGCATGTGCACTCACCTCTGACACTGCCCATGATTCACACACACACACACACACACACACACACACACACACACACATACCCCTGACACTCCCCATGATGCACACTCACATGCACCCCTGGCACTCATGCACATGCATACACACACACATAACCCCAATGTGCCCCATGATACACACGCCCACACTCCCCATGCACATGTACCACACCGATAGTCCCCATAGCACGCACACATACGCACACATGCACAAGCAGCCCCCAACACTCCCCATGACAACGTCCTCTCCTCTTCCTCCTTTCTCAGTTTCTGTGGATAACTCTCTACTCCTCCCTGTTTCCTTGGCTTGCAACCTTGGGGTTGTCTTTGACTCCTCTCTCTCCTTCTCCACACACACATCCATCTGATAGCTAAGACCTGCTGTTCCTTTTGCTATAACATCAACAAAATCCGCCCATTCCTTTCTGAACACACTACCAAAACACTTATCCACTCCTTAATCACCTCCCGTCTTGACTACTGTAACCTATTCCTTGCTGGTCTCCCTTTGAATCATCCCTCTCCCCTTCAAACTGTTCATCACTCTTCTGCATGGCTAATCTTCTGCCAGCCTTGTCATGCCCATATTACCCCTCTTCTCAGATCACTTCATTGGCTCCCTATGCGTTTCCACATCCATTTAAAACTTCTGCTGACCTATAAGTGCATTCACTCTTCGGCTCCTCACTACCTTTCTTCTGTTATTGCTCCTTACCCCCCCCCCCCTCGGGAACTCCGCTCTTCTGGCAGACTGCTTCTATCTGTGCCCTTCTCTTCTACTGCTAACTCCAGGCTTTGCTCCTTTCATCTTGCTGCACCTTATGCCTGGAACAAACTACCTGTGTCTGTACGCCAGGCACCTTCTCTGACCCTCTTCAAATCCAGGCTGAAAACTCACCTCCTTGCTGCTGCTTTTGGATCTTGACTCACCTGATCTCCTTGTTTCTTTACCGTTCCCCCTTGTTTTATCCCTATCTACACCTGCACACATTGCGTTTTTACACCTTCTGTGTTGTCTGTCTTGACTAGATTGTAAGCTCTGATGAGCAGGGACTGTCTCTTACATGTCTGTGCAGCGCTGCGTATGACTTGTAGCGCTATACAAATGCTCAGTAGTAATAGTAATAGTATCATGCACATGCACCCCCTCCGCCTGATTCTGCAAATGAGCGAAACATGCCACGGTGCCACACTGCAATGTGCATTTATGTTTTATGTCTGACTGTATAGTTATTGTAAGCTGCTTAGTATTTGAGATTTACAGCATATAACTTTTTTTAAATAAATAAAGAAAATGTAATAGGTTGTCTTTTTCTTACTGTAAATATATATTTTGTATTTTGGTATCTGTCTGTCTCTGCTGGTGTTTTTACCCATGTATTATCTCCATGCAAATGATTGCAGATTGCAATGGATCGCTATGGATGGATCCCTTCAGTATCCTAACAGTTCCAGCATGCTCTGTGCACAGGACCACTTCATTTCTAGCCTTAGTAATAGATGCATGCCATATTGTTGTAGCATTCCCTTTATGGGATGCTATTTTGGTTCTGCCTGTCCTCTAGATAACCTCTAGGAACAGGATGTGAGGTATGGTTTTCATTTTGATCTTTTGTGTAGTTGCTATTGAAGATGTATATGTTGTGTACTGAGACCCTGCTCTGGGCCAACTTTTATATTTTTGTTTGTATCCAGTGTGGAGCCATTCTTTGGAGTGGTTTGGCTCTTACATCAGGTTGCAACCCTCTGTGATTGCTTGAAGCCTATTGAGTTTTTTGAATTTAGTCAGTTGGTTGCTAGCCAGCTTCTGGCTAAGAAACATAGAAACATGACGGCAGAAAAAGGCTACATGGCTTATCTAGTCTGCCCTTCCATATTATCTGCAATAGTCCCCTTTTTTTCCTTTAGAGATCTTCTGTGTTTGTCCCATGCTTTTCTCTACTACCTCCACTGGGAGACTATTCCATGCATCTACCACTCTTTCTGTAAATAAATATTTCTGCATATTACTCCTTATTCTATCCCCTTTCACCCTCATCTTATATCCCCTCGTAACAGAACTTGTTTTCAATTGAAAAGTATCTTGAGGCTCTTGTGCATTTATGTCATGGAGGTATTTAAACGTCTCTATCCTGACTTTTTTGTAACGTATACATATTAAGATCTTTAAGTCTGCCCTCATATGCCTTATAATGAAGACCACTAACCATTTTAGTAGCCACCCTCTGCACAGAAACAGAGAAACATGAAGACAGAAAAAGACCACATGGCCTATCAAGAGGCTGCTCCTAGCTTTTGAAGAGAAAGGCCTGGAAGTTGGACTCACGACTTGTAAAACAGCAAGGATTTATTGTGCCCCAGCTCTGGGTCAAAGTTCAGAAGGAAAAGATTCAGCATTTTGCTGTAAGCCCTGCAACTTCAGGATTCCCTTGCAAAAATGGTTTGAGCCTAGCAACAGCTAGAGATCAAGTTAACTGACATCGCAAATGGCAAGATCTTACCATAACTCATTCAAAGAAAGCTAGATTTTCCTAGCAGGAAAGCCTCCAGGACTTTGGATAGGATTGGGCCTGTATCTTGATCCAACCTGAACTTATAGAACTAGTTACATGCTAATTTAAAAGACCATTGTGTTTCAGTTACTAAATGGACTACTCTTGATGGTTTAGAAAGATTATCTTAATTTCTGTTGTCATCGAGCATGTGCAAATTCTAATCTTTATATTCAGTTTTTTTACCTTATTTGCCAACTCATTGTGGAAGATATTATTTAATATTTTAAGTTCTGCCTTGGCGAGTTCATGTATTTTTCTTTGTGATCTGTTCTCTTGTTCATAACATGAACGGTGAAGGTTTGGCTCAAGCAGTTTTTTGTCTGCTTTTATTCTTAACACTGTATATTACATCACAGGGCTCAGTACCTACTATTTCATTTAGAATTAACCAATATCACTACCTCTGATATCACTCCCTTGAATCCTGTAAATTTCCAGGGTTGGAGTACATATTAAAGCTTCAGAAACCTCTATCCTCTTGAAGGTATCTTGAGGTCTGTCTCTTGTAAGTTTTAAGCAATGGCAGGGCAGAAAAGGCAGCCCTGGCTTACACTTAAATGCTAAGAGGCCAATTCTTTACTGGCTGTCCAGCCCATTGTGTGGCCAATCAGAATCAGGGCATACAGAAGTAGACCCAATTCTGATCCCATGGGGGCTAGACATGCCCATGGGATTAGAATTAGGTCTATGGCCTGGAAGTGCAGGCTGGGCTCCGACTCTGAGTGGCTGCACGTCCAGTCACATACCCAGCTAACTCAGTCAGGTCCCTGAAGGGAGCCACAGTGCCATGGCGTCCTGTTATACTGCGGCTCCATTCAGGGGTCACGTTCCCCAGCCGCAATTGAAATGCTGCTTTCCCCGCAACCTGACCCCCGATATGGCTTCCCATGGCCAGGGTTGGGCTGCAGGTATCCCCCTGCATCCCCTTACCTCTTTGCCACCCCATGGCTCCTGCACCCTCCGAAGTCCAGGGGGACTTATTCCACCTCTGAGATGGAAATAAGTCCCCCATCTAAGCAGCCGACCCGGACGTACAGGGCCAACCTCAGCATCGGCCCTGAACGTCTGGGGTCAGTCGCTGCCCACCACCCACCCTCACTCCTCCTACAGCCCTCCCGCCCACAAACAGAGCTCCCCGTACAAATGAGCACTGCATGCAGGGAGCTGTGTTGCAGACAGGGTGATCTGAGCATTTAGCCGGTCTAGACGTCTGGATCAGACATCCAGACCCGCTAAACACGGCTCAGAATGACCCCCTAATGGTCTTGAAGGGACTTCCCTTTCTGTTGTGAATCATATTCTCCTTGTTGATGAGTGTGTGCTGGTTGATTGAAGGAAGGGGAAGAGTAGAGGAAAAAAATGTCTGTAATCTAGAGCCTTGGCAGAAGCAGCCTGCCACCCGAAGGACTAGCGGAGGGGGGTTCACGATTAGAAATGGTTTGAAGTCTCAATTAGTTTCTCAGAAGCCTAACTTTTCTTTTCAGCAAATACAATTGCTCACAAGCAATAGAAATCATCAAAACATTAGTCAACTTCCTGCTTAGTAGGATGAAATAAATATAGATAGTTCTTTCAGTGCCTTGCTTCATTTTATGCGGGAATGAGGTATGTGACATATTGCTTAGTAGAACCTAATGAAATGACAGAACTTTGAATACATTAACCTTTAAACAAAACATCACATTTTACTTTTTGAAATGTGTATTTGGTTATCAAATAAACAGGTATATTATTTGATAATCTGGCTGTAGATATATATGATCTTCTTTTGTTTTGAAGGTTCAAAATAGCAGTTTTCAATTTGCTTAACCTGTATATTTTAACAGTAAGAAAAAAAAGCTTCCTGTCTTTTCAGTAGTCCAGTTATACAGTTTTGGATCTTGAATTCTGATCCAAGCAATGTTAATTTTCATTCAAACTGAGGTTGATGTACTATTTTGCCTAAAATTCTGCATTTGGTGTTTTGTGTGTATAAACTTAACCATTATGAGGGTAATTTTATAAGAGGGCACCTACTTCAATTTTATAGATACATGACACATTTTATAAACGACATCCAAGTGCAATCTGGGATGTCCAAGCCAGAAAGTCTGAAAAAGACAGGTGCGTGCAATTTCAGACACAATTTCACAAACGTGGACATACCCGTTATGGACATCTATGGAGACATCTACTGGGCTCAAATCCTAGTACTGTTGCTGTTTCTTGTGATTTTTGGCTAGTTAATTAATTCTCTATCTTCTCAACACTCTTTGGATGTTGTAAGGCTACAACACTTTCCTGATGCCTGTTCGTGCCTGGAGAAGGTCTAAACATAGATGTCCCCAATGTTACTGAAATCGAACGGGGATGTCTAAGTTCATTGCACTCCCCAGACCCGCCCCCCACCATGCCTACTTGGACATCCCCACACTGGAGACATCTTTAAAAGTCATTTGTAAAATGGCTCTGGAGACGTTTTTGTGATTTCAACATCCACGTGCACGTCTTTGGATGTCCTAATCATGGCTAAGACTTTTAAAATGGCCTTCATAGGCGCCTATTAAGCATCTGCAAACCCAAAAGATTTTGGGTTGACAGCATGTTAAACAAAGTTTTAGCAATTTTTGCATGTTTGCTTTTCAATCTTTTGTGCGTACTCATCTTAACCGCACACCTACAGTGCGATCTATGGCATCTTTGCACACACAAATCAATTGTGCATGTGTACATTCATAGGTACATAACGAATAGTGCACATAGGCAATATGCATTCACTTTTTTAGGCATCCACATGAATGCCCAAATCCTGAAATGCACATGCAAAGCCCCTATGTTTCTTTATAAAATAGTTGTGTAAGTGGCATAACACATGCCTACATTGCAGGTGTAAACATTGACATCTGCTCTGGAACAGATATAAATGTCAGCACCTAAAGTATACTTTTTCAGTGCATATGTGCAGTATATTGTCATATTTTATAATCTATGCCCATATTTGCTTGCTCCATTCATGCTCTACTCAAACTCCATCCATGTGCATGCCTACCAGCAAAGTACCTGACAAAGCATGCACTTTTACATTGGTTGGTAGTTTATACAAAGATATTTATCTGTGTTATGTGTCTACATAGGCACAAGAATGACATTATAAAAATATCTTGGGGCAATTTTTCCAAATGGGTTAGTTTTGCATATACCATGAAGTCATGAACCTCACTTCTAAGCCAGGGTATGTGGAGTTTGATCTCAGTCTCTTAAATTTTCAGCTAATGCTGGGCATAGTACTTGCATCGTGCAAAAGAAAACCTCCTGCTGGAGTTCGTAAGATGTAACATGTATGGGTAGTTTGTCAAGGTATGCTTGGAAATTCTTTATCAAGCCTGTGGCTCCCAATAATTTGAGAGATGATTTTTTTTATCTTTCTGCCACATTTTCTTAGTTTCTGACTGTATTTCCTGGTACTTCATGATCTTCTGCCTTTCAACGTAATTTACAGAATAATCACTTGGAACCAGCATCTCTATTTATCAATGCCGTTCTGGTGTATTTCTCCTATCTCCAGGAACAAGCAGGAATGAGTCTTCACATATGGGTATGTCGGTACCGACAGAGCCTGCATGGGAATGCTCCCCAGCATCCAATCAGAAAGCTTTTGGGAGCATCCCTCGCGCCTGCGCGCTGACTTCCCGCCCTTTCCACTTCTCCTCAGTTTTCGTTTTTCCGCGGAGCCGGCAGGACGTCCTCCTGTCACCGCAGAAACTTTTTTCTTTAAATACTTTATTTCTTGTTTTCTTGTGGTCGCGGCTGTTTTTCCCGCCGATACCGGTACTGCCGGTGGTATTTTCTTTCTTTTTTCTTAAACTCAGAGAGATTTTTTCCTCTGTTTCTGTCTTAACCTTTTCGGCCTACAGGGCCTCTCCATCATGGAGCCTTCTTTTCCTAAGAAGTGCCTTCACTGTGGAAACACAGTTTTCTTTTTAGACTCCAATCTCTGGTGTCTAACCTGTTTGGGTCCTGCCCCTTTTTCCCCTAAACTATCAGGCTGCAATGCTGAGAGAAGACCTTCCCTCTTTCGAGTTTCCCTCGATACCGTTTTCCCTCCTACAGTGAGGGCACCGGGTTTTTCTTCTCTATAGGATCAGGTAACCCACAAACAGTCTGTTAAGACTTGCCAATCCTTGAGTGGTAGGTCTCATGCCACGCATGATGACGGCTCCGGCCTTGCCCTCAAGACCCCATTGGCATTAACACCCCGGCGGGAGTCTTCGGGCTCCAAAGCATTTCAGGGGTTTCAGGTTGTTCCTGGGGCTCACCCTTCACAGAACATACCTGAGCCGTGCCCGGGGGTGGTATCTGCTTCGAGCGGTACCGATACCCCGGCACCGGCACCGGTGTCGAGTGTTCCACTCTTCACCAGGGATCGTCATCTGGCGTCCTCGGTACCTTTGGGACCGATCGATATGCTCCAGATTGACTTTCCTGTATCTAAGCCATGCTCGGGGGTGGTATCCGCTTCGAGCGGTACCTATACCCCGGCATCGGCATCGGCACCGGTGTCGGGTGTTCCACTCTTCACCAGGGATCGTCATCTGGCGTCCTCGGTACCTTCGGGACCGATCGATACGACCCAGAGTGACTTCCCTGTATCAGCATCGCCGGTACCACCACCGATGTCGGTGCACTCTAGACATGCATCGATAGACTCGCTCCCTTCGATGCCGAGTCTGGAATCGATATCTAGTCTAGATGACTGGGTACCGACGCGCCTCAGAACCGACTCTTGTCGTTTCCGGATACGCAGTACCGAGGATACTCACCAAGACTCTTTGGTTACCTCGGTACCGCTTGAGCAGCCTCCGATGATGGCCTCGATGCCATTACCGGTATCGGTATCGATGTCGATTCCCGCAATTACATCGGTGCCATCGATCCTTTCCATGCCTAGTTTGGAATCGATACCTGGCATAGACGATGCAGTATTAACTGCCTCAAATCGTGACTACCAGTATAATTATCCATCTAGTAAGGTTCTTTTTCTGCACCAGACCAGTACATCCTCTGGTGCTCAGGCTGCATCTTCAACCTTAGCCTTCCCAGGGATGGTTCCCATTGGAGATCCTTCTTTTCAGAAGTTTCTCCTTGACATGGCAACCTTTCTTGCTATTCCTATCCCTGGCTGTAATCTTAACCAAGGCTCTCCTGCAGAAAAGGGAAATATAATGCTTCCTTTACATCATTCTTTGCAGGATCTTCTTCTGAGAATATGGGAATCACCTTTAAGGGTTCCCTCACCTTCTACAGCAACTAATGTTCTGTATCAGGTGCCCCCCTCTCCAGGGTTTCAAAAGAATCAACTTCCCCATCATTCCATTGTAGTGGAATCAGCAATGAGGAAGGTAAAAAGCAAGAAGAAACATTCTTCTTATCCTCCAGGTCGTGCTTCTAGAGCACTTGATGCCTTTGGACGTCAAACCTTCCAAACATCTATGCTGGCATCAATAATTATTTCTTATATATTTTATATGAGTCTAACACTCCAGGAGGTCACAAAGAAATTATCTCTTTTGACTCCTTTTTTGTCAGAGCCTAAGGCTGCTGACTATTCCTTGCTTCTTAGTCATAGCCGGAATATCTCTTGGTTTCTTTCTCGTGCTTCTCTAGACTCTTTTGAGTCTGTTAGCAGATCCTCTGCTATTGCCATTGGAGCACGTCGTAGAGCCTGGCTCCAAGCTTCTGACTTGAACAGATGGGCACAACATACACTGGGTAATTCTCCTTGTACTGGAGAAAATCTCTTCAATAAGGAGGCTTTACGTCAGGTTGCTCATTGCTCCACTGACTTCCCTGGTTCTGGAGACCATTCTAAGCCTTCTTCTTCCCCAGGAGGTAGGAAATGTCCTACCAAGCCTTCTTTCCCTAAGAAAAGAAGGTTTCACTCTTCTCCTGCCCATCAACCAGAGGTGCCCAAACAAGGGACACCTCGTCCTAGTCTGAAGTTTCCAAATTCTAGCCAGTCTCAATATACCCAGCAACCATAGGTTCTGAAGGTTACAATCTACAGTTAACCTCTTCTTAACAGAAGTTTGTTCACTGTTTTTTCTTAAAGCTCTACACTGGCGTTTTCCTTTTTCAATATGCTAAACTGTCAGGATATTCTTGTCCATGGGTTACAGAATTATCCTCTTCTTACACCAAGAAGGGAGGTTACAACTATCTCATGATAGTTTCTGTCCCAACATGAACATTTTTTCCTTCAGCTAACTCGCCATATGGGTAAGTCACCCTCCCCCTCTCATCCAGGGTTTCCCCTGACTGAGTGGTACCATACTGAAAAGCTTCTCTAGCTTTCATTCCAGTGTAGAATTTTTGTTTCCTTGAATACATTCTCAGGATAACTCATCAGACAGGGACAGGAATATCTCCTCTCCCTTTGTCTGTTTCTCTTTGTTTTTGCACAGTAAGATTCTCTCTGCTGTTCTTTCAACTGCTGGGCATGCAGGAGTTCCAGTGATTCAACTACTGGTACTTTTCCTTAAGTTCCAGTCTATCTTCCAAATATTTTTCTCTAGCCTCAGTAGTGATTCCAAGCTAGTCCTCATCTATCTTGGATAATCCTACCCACTTTAGGCTTCTTACATTATGTTCTTTCTAGCCATCTCCTTTCCTAGGCTGTGGCAAGACACCTGACTTCAGTCAGTTTTATCTCATAATTCTCCTGCACAATGCTCTCTGCAATCTTCAGAGAAGCTTTCTACTATGGGCCCTTGCTACAGAGCATTGATCTTTGTCTCTGAGGGCTATTCTATATAGTAGGAAAAAGCTTATAAATCATTTTCATGACTGTGAGGGTTCTCCACACCCTCTTGTCTCCTGTTATAAGCTTTTTCTGCGTGAATATCTAAGACTATTAGTAACGCATGATACCCCTATGTCCCTCCAGTGGGTCTCCCTGGTATCTTCTCTATGCGTTTCTACCCATCTATCATGTCAGAGTTCTAAAGGACTCCCAACTTGCTCTTTACAGACTGATATTATCCTCTGTTTTTCACGCAATCATCCTGGTTATTTTACTGGATTGCAATCCTGCATCTTCTTAGCCCACGGAAATAGATTCTCTATATATCTGTCAAGTGGGTTTCACCCTCTTGTTATTGGATGAATCTTTCCTCTTCACATTCCACATGTGAATGTTCTTAGGGGGCTTAGTGTATCTTCAGACTTATTGTCTACATACATATGTCTGTAAGCTGTAGGTGCATTTTTTATGCCCCTGTATGTATATATCTATATATCCACTTATGCAGAAATATGTATCAACATATATATATAGATAGATATGCATATATATATAGGTATATATAACTCCCTATATATATATATATATATAACTATATTTGTTGGGAGACTTTTATAGATCGATATGTATTACATACTATCTCCTCACTATCTATCCTATAGCAATTTGTACCTTTCTCAGAGGTCACAGACAGTGGTCTCCTTTTTTCATACTGTTCCTTAGTATGTGGGGACTGTTATGCTCACAACCACTACTGTGGTGATAACAGCTTCCGCTTTGCTCTAGGTCTCCCTGTCCTTGAAGATTCAAGCTTCAATATCTTTCCTATCTCTCATCAGCTAGGAAAGATAGTGTACATCTTCATTGTTTTAGAGTACACATTGTTCTGCTTGGGAATATGGGCTTTTTCCATAACCCTTCTTCCCTCCAGGACTGGGTTAGTTGTCCAAATCGGTCAGTCTTCTTCTTTTAGTCAATGTTATAGCTCTGTACCTAAAAGAGTTTTTTCAGCTTTTTCTCATAAAGCTTTCCATTGAAGACCTGCCGTTCTAATCCTACCCCAGTTGACACCTGGATCACCTGCTAATTCCAGATCTGGACCTTCACCCTCACTGCTGTGAGGTCACCTTAAGGATTCCGCTACTGCATATCCAGTAGACTCCATCACGCTTTCTACTTCCTACAATCCAGTAGGTAAGCTCCATATTATAACTGTTCATTAAATGATTTTAATGGTATTTATCATACATGCCATGGACTCCTCTCCTGTAGTTCTTGGGTTTGCTGTTTTTCCTTACAGCTCTTTTATTCTCAACTCCTACCCTCCGTTCCCTCATGGGATGCCAGAGATCCTGTGTGGGAAATGCACTCCTGATCCAGGAACATGCATTTTATGGGATCTCCCCCTGGCATCTCTAGCTAGGGAGTCCCCATATGTGAAGACTCATTCCTGCTTGTTCCTGGAGATAGCACAGTTACTTACCTGTAACAGGTGATCTCTGGGAACAGCAGGAATAAGTCTTCACAACCCACCCAGCTCCACTAGGAGTTGTATCTATCTGTCTATCTTCCTTTCCTCTTTCTCTCCTTTGTCTCAGCTATGATACTCAACTGAGGAGAAGAAGTGGAAAGGGCGGGAAGTCAGCGCGCAGGCGCGAGGGATGCTCCCAAAAGCTTTCTGATTGGATGCTGGGGAGCATTCCCGTGCAGGCTCCGTCGGTACCGACGTACCCATATGTGAAGACGTATTCCTGCTGTTCCCAGAGATGACCTGTTACAGGTAAGTAACTGTGCTTTACCACTATCCTGGCTTTCTTCACATCCAGTTTCTTACCCATTGGAATGGGAATGTCCCAGATGATCATAACCTCTTCATTTTCTGTAATTCTCTTAGGGTCATGATCCCAGTGCTTTTCAGGCACTGTGATGTAGTAGTGTTTACAGAGTTTACAATGGATGAAGCATGCTACTTTGTTGTGCCTTTCTGTATAGAAATTTTCCACCTTCAGAACTTCACAGCCAGCTATGAAGTGAGTTACTGTTTCCAGGTCTTTCTTACAGAATCAACATATGTCAGTTTTACCAGGTTTTTTTCAATGCTCACTGTAAACCACCTCATCCATAATTCGCTGTCCTGGGCTGCAACTATCAATCTCTCATCCTTCGGTTTCATTTCACCTCTCCTAACTCATTCATGTGTCCATTTTTGATCAACAAAGGGTTTCTGGAGTAACACCTTGTATTTCCTACTATATTTGTGCATTTGCAACTTGTTTTTCCTCATTTGCTGATTTACGTCATTAAAGAGTTTGTTTTTTCTCTTGTTTTGCAAACTCTGTTGCCTCCTTTCCTGTGTGTGTTTGTGGATTTTCACTCATTCTTTCTAGTCGTCGGAACGTTTGTCCAAGTTTGATGATGGAGACAGATTCTGGATGCTTACTTTCATATTTCAGCACTGTTTGCATATGTGGATCCAATGATGCTATTAGATAGGCCTGGAGTCCTATGATAATAGCTTGCATGTGTAATCAATCTCTATGAAGCCTAGCCCTCCTTCAGCTCTAGGGATGCACAGTCTTGGCATACACTGATTCTTGTAAATGACCTTATGAGCATCGTTATAATTTTCTAACATTGCACCTAAGTTAACTGAGCAGGAATAGGCTTATTTTGGTGCTACGTTATAAAGACACATATGTGCCTATGTGACTTTGTAAAATACTAGCGCAAATCCAGCAGCAATAGCACCTACATTGAAGACGTGTACATTACACCTGTTGCAGAGCAGCTGTAAATATTATCACATTCTTTGCACACATTTACAGAAATGCCAAGGGTGGCATATCCCAAAAAGTGAGATTTACCATCCCAATGAGTGAGCTTGAAGGCTGAGTGAGGTTTTCTCACGGTGCATTCACGGTATGAAGTTATTTATTTTATTTTATTTATTTATTTAACATTTTCTTCTATACCGCGCTATTAAAATCAGCGCGGTGTACATCGAACAAGAATACTGCAATGTATACAAATAACATTGAGTTTACAAATAACAGGGAATTGAACATGGGGGAGAAAACGGGGAAACTAAATACATATTAACTCAAACTATGTACAATGCTCTAATGTAACTGGGTGTTGCATTAGTTTTGTGAAGGTTGGTAGGGTTTGGGGGACTACCTATTATTTGTGGTGTTGACGTGCAGGGGCGACTGGTGTGTGGGGGAAGTTTGCAGGTTGTTAGTTGTGCTTCTATCGCTGGAGGTTTCTGAGTAGCATTTTGTGAACAGGTGGAGCTTTATGGCTTTTCTAAATAGGATGAGGCTTTTTATTCCACGGATTTCGTGGGGGAGTGCATTCCAGTTTGACGGGGCAAATAATGAGAAGGCTCTGTTGGAAGTAGCTTTTGTGCACTTAGTCATTAACTTAGGGACTGCTAATGTGTTCCGTGCAGTAGATCTTCTGTTTCTGTTTTCTGGGGTGCCATGAATTAGTTTGCTGATTGGTGTAGGGGGGTAGTTATTTAGGGCTTTGAAAGTGAGGACCAATGATTTGTATTGGAGCCTGGCATGTAGAGGTAGCCAATGCAATTCTTTCATGATGGGTGTTATGTGGTCGGATCTTGACGATCCGGAGAGGACTCTTGCGGCTGCATTCAAGGCTAAGCGGAGGGGGTTTAAAGTTGATTGTGGGAGGCCGTGCAGGATGATGTTTGCAAAATCGACATGTGGAAGGACTAGTGCCTGGAAGGTTGTCCGATAGTCTGTGAAGTCCAGTAGGTGTCGAAGGTGGCGTAGAGTTCTGATTTTATGGTATATTGCCTTTGTGATGTTTTTGATATGCGTTGTCATGTTCAGGTGCTGGTCCAGGGTGATGCCGAGGTAACGGATTGTGGATTTGGACTTCAACTCTACATTGTTGACACGTAGTGATGAAGGAGGTATGAATTTGAGGTTCTTTGTGACAAATAGGACATCTGTTTTACTGTGATTGATCCGTAAGTTTTGTGATAATAGCCAATTGGCTACTGCTTCGAAGCAGTTGATGATTGGGGAGAGCACTGGTTGGTCTATCAAGAACGGCATGTAAAGGAGGATGTCATCAGCGTATGCCAGGCACTTTACGTTGAAGGATCGAATCAAGTCACATATCGGCTGCATATAAATGTTGAACATCAGGGATGGTAAGGACGATCCTTGGGGAACTCCCTGTGTTTGCAGAAATGGTTTGGAAGATGCTTGGCCAACCTTGACTTGTTGCCACCTATTAGATAAGTAGGATTCACACCATTTTAGCGCTGTGCTTTGGATCCCCTTTTCTTTTAGGCGTTGTATAAGTATGTCATGGCTCACCGAGTCGAAGGCGGCAGATATGTCCAGGAAGATGAGGACAAAGCCTTGTTGTATGTTGTTGATTCCTGTGATCAGATCGTTGAACAGGGTTGTGAGGACAGTGTCTACTCCGTGTGCTTCCCTGAATCCGTGTTGGACAGGATCCAACGGTGCTTGGGTGTCGATATGTTGCTGGATTTGTTGTTGAGCGGCTTTTTCGATGATCTTAGCAAGCTGTGGGATGCTCGATATTGGTCTGAAGGATTCTACTTTCGAAGGGTCTAGTTTGTTGTTTTTTAGTAGGGGCTTGATAGAGGTGCTTTTGAGACTCTGCGGGAATGATCCAGTGATAAAGGACTGGTTCAGTATGTTAGCCAGGATGTTGCTTATGTCATGGCGAAGCTCTTTGATCCAGCTGGCTGGACAGGGGTCATTAGGTGCAGTGCTGGGGTTAACAGAGGCAACAATGTTTTCAACCTCTTTAGTGGATACTGCGGTGAAGTTGCATAGAGGAGTTGTTTGAGATGTTTTAGATGGTGTGGAGGGGTTATTGGTGCCTATGTTTGTGTTGGAAACATCTGTATGTTTGCTTTGCAACAGTAAATGATATTTGTCTTTCTTTAGTTTGATGTAAAAAATTCCATCAGAACTGGGATATTTCCCTATAAATCTCACCACACCAAATTAAAAAAAAAAATCTGATTCTGGTTTCATCTCAGTAACAACATAAACCCTCTCCAGTACCAGGCATATTGTGATGTAATACAAAACTCTACAAACATCCCTCAGGACAGAACAAATCCTACCATTCCATAACAGCATGAGTGAGGACCTACCTAGGAAAAGGGAGCCTGATAAAATCGATAGAACCTATTGGGAAAATTGAGTAAGTCAGATTATTACAGATCCTTACATAGACATTCAAAGTTAACAGAATACCTGTTCTCAGTCACATATACTAAATATATATAAACCCTTACTAACTATAGTGCAAATGACCATAAACTGACAATAGAAATATGTAGACAAAATTGAACTGAAACTCCAAGAATCCAGACGGTGTATGCAGTGCAACACCAGAGAAACAGAAACAGCGCTGCATTTCCCTCCGTACTGTGCCATATCTTAAGATAGCAGATTTAAATTCCAAAAACTGACATATTCCAAACACTAAATGAAAAAGAAAAATCTGTTTTTCTATCTGTGCTGTCTGGCCAATTTATTTTTCTAATCATGTTGGTCCCAGCCTCTGGTTTCTGCTTTCCTCTGTTTCCTCAACTCTCTCTCCAGGATCTCCAGACCATTTGCACACTTCTCTTTGCTCTGTATTCTTCACTTCATCCTCTACAACCATCTCTGACACTGATCTTTTCCTTTCAGCTTTTTGTTTCTCTTTCCACTCCTTTTTACTATCCAGTCTTTAATATCCCTCTTTTTACTACTCTGTCTCTTTCCCTCACCCAGGCCCTCTCATTCTCTATCCCCGTATTCTCTAGTCTCCTCCCACCATCCATGGCTGGTTCAAAGATTTCTGCTACCCCAGGCAGAAGCCACACTGCTGCCCCCTCCCTACCCCTGTCACCACCACTCCCATCCATCCATCACATTTTGTGGCAGCGAGGGAGTGGCAGCAGCGGCAGAATGACTCAATTTTGAAAATGACGGTACATACGCTGTCACAAGATGAGAAGATGGATGGTGGGGGGTGACAGGGGCAGCAGGAACACAGCTCTGTTTTGAAAGCAGTGGCATATATGTGTGCTGCCACTTTCAAAATGGAGTCATACCGCGCACAAGGGTTCAGTCACCCTAGGCAGCCACTTGTTCTGTATAGTGGACAGGCCTGCCATGCCACCATCCAGCATCTCCCCTCCTTCCAACATCTTGTCTCATTCTTTTCCCCCTTTGTTCAGCATCTTTTCTCTCTTTCCCTTAATTCATCATCTCTTCTCTCTATTCCCCCCTCCATTTAGCTTCTTCCATCTGTCCTCCTACTTCCCCAATGTCCAGCATTACTCTTCTCTCTTCCTATTCACCCTCCCATGTTCAGCATCTCCCTGTATCCCTATTTCCCTATCTCCCCTCTGTGCCCAGCATATCCTCTCTTTCTACTCCCCCTTGTGTCCTGCATCGCCCTTGTCACCTTATTCCCCCCCCCCCCCAACAAGTGCAGCATTACCCTTGTGTCCCTACTCCTCCTCTCTCCTCACGATCAGCAGCATCTCCCTTTCACTCGGTTTCTCCGTGCCCAATATCTCCCCTGCCACCCTGTTTACACTCTGTCCAGCATCCCCTTACCCTCATGTCCAGCATCATCTGCTTCGTGTCCTTATTCTTCCTAAGCCAAGCCAAAATATCCCTAATTCTCTTTATCACCCTCTCCTATGTCCACCATCCCCTCCCTCCAATCCAGCATGCCCTTTTCCCCATATCAGTATCTATCTCCCCTCTGCTATTGCCTACCTTTCCCGCAGCGACAATAGAAAAGATAAAAAATAGCAGAGTCTGCAAGTCAGTGTGTGCTGATGACGGCTCTGCTGATCGGGCCCCACCCTTCTGAAAAAGGAAGTCTGCATCAAAGGGGGCAGGAACAGTAGAGCCATTGGCATGCACCAGCTTGCAATCACTGCTCTTTTTTTTTGTTTCTATTACCATTGCCGCAGGTCCGGGCAAGTAGCGGTAGCAGAGGTAAATGCCGAATGGAGTATATTTGGAAGGCTGCAGAGCCCGATGGCAGCACCAAGCAGCTTGGAGAAAAGAAGAGGGGCAAAGCGTGTGAGTGTGAGAGTGGTGCTGAAAGTGTGTGTCACACGGCTAATGCTTGTGACTTGGCATGGCTGCATTCACGTGTATTTTATAACATGCATGCATAAATTGTGGCTCCACCCATGCTCTGCCCAAACGCCACCCCTGTGAATGTCTGTTGCGCAATTAAGCATGACCTAATTTTATAAGAGCCCATTTACACATGTAAAATGCTGACTTTTGCACAAAAATGGTTTATGAAATGATCCTCTTTTTGTGATCATGCATGCCGTTTTGATTGTGAAAAACACCATTTGCTGAGTTTTTCACCTCTGTGGAAAATCAAATTTCATGCAGGTTTTCTGCAATGTTATTCCGGGCTCTCTCCCTCTCCTTCACTCAACTGGCATGCGATCTTATCTCCTGGGAGTAGGGGGTTCTCTGCAGGGGATAGGGAAATCCCTTTAAGGTCCTTGGCACATAAAGAGGCTATTGACTGAATTGGGTGCTCCAATTCTCTTTTCTGCAAACAAAATGCCCAATTTAAACAATAACAAGCAATCGAGTTCTGTACAATAAAAAATGTCATCTTTGATAATGCAGGTTGTGTTCCTTTGAATTATTTGTGTCTTTGATCCCAGTTTAAATATTTATCAGTTCTGCTGATAGCAGAGGGATCCTGGATTAGGGCTCCTATGCACTTAGCAGATTGCAGTGTCCTTTGTTCCCGGAGGCATTTTATAGACCGTATTTGGAGACATCTTCAGAGCGAGGACGTCCCAATAGGCAGGAGATATGACGAGGGCATGTCTGGGGGGGAGCAACAGGCATAGTTTTCCCCAGTCAATTTCAGAACCCACAGGGTTGTCTGCAGCCGCTTGGAAGTTTAGATCTGTTCCAGGCATGAATGTGCATCAAGAAAGTGCTCATTTAGGCCCTAAAACATCTGGAGGGTGTAGAGAAAATGCCACTGCACCATCCCCAGTAGTCTTCACAATTGCAGTGATAGTGTGATAGGGACATTGTTGCTGTGCTTGAAGCACCGCTGCATGTCTTTTAGATGTCCCTGGTATTGAAAGCTATTCTGCGGATGTCTATGCAGTGGCCTCACAGATGTTCATATTGAGCACATCCATGTTTGTGACATCGTGCCCAAACTTAGATGTGCCTGGCTTTTCATCGGACGTTCTGTCTTTGACGTCTCAGACTGTACTAGAATGCCCTTTATAAAATTAGACTTCATAAAATAAAATAAAGCCCGAGCTAAGCTTGGTCTTGAAGGACTGGAAAGGGGGGCTGTTACTTCTGGAGAGAAATCTGAAATTGTGAGTATATACTTCTGGGAATTTTTCTGAAAGGAATTTTTTTTCTTTTAAAGCTAATTAATCTGTGAACCCACTATTTTTTTTTTGTTAAATCAGTCAGGGCCTAGTAGCAACAGTTTAAGATTCAATTTAAAAACACAGAAGAGAACTTTCTGGTTACCTTTCATACCCAGTAGACAGCTGTAGTTTAAATTTCATAGTCACTCAGGGCCTAGCATCAGCAAAGTACTTTTAGTTTCAAATTAAAACACAGAAGAGAGCTTTCTGGTTAAATTTAGAATCCAGCAGAGAGCTTGTAGTTTAAATTTCATAATAGGTTAGAGCCTAGTAGCAGCAAAGAGCTATAATTTAAATCAAATCAGAATATAGCTTACCTCAGCAGCACAAGACAAGGTACTGTGTAGCAGCCCTTTTTTAATAAGTGTTATATCCCTCCCTCCCTCCCCACACCCACCCTCCCCTGGGATAATCACAGCTTTATAGGTACTTGCACAACTTAAAAGACAGGAGGTGCTCTCAGGTGAAGCTCATTACCCAAATCAGTCATACACTAAGGACCTGAGATTAATTAAGCTTCAGGTGAACAAGGTATATTAAACTTCTTAGGTACAGTTTTAGTGGTATAAATATCCATTGCACCCTTTAGTA
This sequence comes from Ichthyophis bannanicus, assembly GCA_033557465.1. NCBI lineage: Eukaryota > Metazoa > Chordata > Amphibia > Gymnophiona > Ichthyophiidae > Ichthyophis > Ichthyophis bannanicus. Next base: position 419,055,681 of record CM066033.1, read on the forward strand.
CATATAGAACTTAAAGATCTAAACACAAACTTAAAACTAAGATGCAGATAGCAGTCCAGCAGCGGGATGTGGGCTTTCCAGTCTTTTGCATTGAGTGTCACATGTATGATTTTCTCCCAGCTGGTGAGAGGTCTTACGTGTGCACTAGGTGCAAGGAGCTCTCTGCTCTCAGGGAACGAGTCCGTTCTCTAGAGGCTAGAGTAGCAGACTTGGAAAACATAAGACAGACAGAGAGGTACATAGACGAGACCTACAGGGATATAGTCCTGAAGTCCCACCTCCAGTCTGGCAGCATCCCTGTTGCCATGGAGGAGAGAGGTCACGTGACAGGAGAGCATCACCCTGGTGTGGCAGGAAGTGATCCTGTAACTAGGACCTGTCCTCCAGGTGATGTAAACCCCTCTTGCACCGAGGAGGTTTCTCCAGGGCCAAGTGCCCATGAGGGAAGGGTTAGGACAGCAGTTATAGTTGGTGATTCGATCATTAGGCATGTAGATAGCTGGGTGGCTGGTGGACGTGAGGATCGCCTGGTAACATGCCTGCCTGGTGCGAAGGTAGCGGACCTCACACGCCACCTAGATAAGGTCTTAGATAGTGCTGGGGAGGAGTCTGCTGTCTTGGTACATGTTGGTACCAATGACATAGGAAAATGTTGTAGGGAGGTTCTGGAAGCTAAATTTAGGCTTTTAGGTAGGAAGTTGAAATCCAGAACTTCCAGGGTAGCGTTCTCCGAAATGCTTCCCGTTCCACGCGCAGGACCCAAAAGGCAGGCAGAGCTCCGGAGTCTCAATGCGTGGATGAGATAATGGTGCAGAGATGAGGGGTTCGGATTTGTTAGGAACTGGGGAACATTCTGGGGAAAGGAGGGGCTCTTCCGAAGGGATGGGCTTCACCTTAACCGGGATGGAACCAGGCTGCTGGCATTAACCTTTAAAAAGGAGATAGAGCAGCTTTTAAACTAGATAATAGGGGAAAGCCGAAAGTCGCACAAGAGCGCATGGTTCGGAAGAATGTATCCTTGAAGGATACTACAAAAAGCAGAGAGGTTCCAAAAAAGAGTAAAGTAGCCCAAATGCCCTCGAGTATGGAGCAGACAGAACTTAAAGATCCCAAATTACCCATGTCTACCAATAGCCAAATTAATATGAATAAAATACAGTCTCTAAAATGCTTGTATGCAAATGCTAGAAGTCTACAAAACAAGATGGGAGAGTTAGAATATATAGCACTAAACGAGAGGTTAGATATGATTGGAATATCAGAGACATGGTGGAAGGAGGACAACCAGTGGGACACTGTGATACCTGGGTACAAACTATATCGAAATGATAGAGCTGATCAAATTGGTGGAGGGGTTGCTCTCTATGCTAGAGAGGGCATTGAGTCAGAAAGGATTAAAGTTTTGCAAGAAACAAAATTTGCTGTAGAATCTCTATGGATTGAAATTCCATGTAAAAGGGGGAAGGCGATGGCAGTGGGGGTGTACTATCGTCCGCCTGGCCAGAATGAACAAATGGATGATGAAATGCTCAAAGAAATCAAGGAAGCTAGCAAAAGTTACAGTGCAGTAATAATAATGGGTGATTTCAATTACCCCGGCATCGACTGGGTCAGTGTCACAACAGGACATGCTAGGGAGATAAAGTTCCTATATGAAATAAATGACTGCTTCTTGGAGCAGCTGGTTCATGAACCGACCAGAGGGGAAGCAATATTAGACCTAGTCCTTAGTGGAACACCAGATGTAGTGCAAGAGATAAGGGTGTTGGGGCCACTTGGCAATAGTGATCATAGCATGATCGCCTTTGATTTAATTAGTGGAGGAGGGATAGTAAGGAAATCCACAGTACTACCCTTTAACTTTCGAAAGGGAGACTATGATAAAATGAGGAAAACAGTTAAGAAAAAACTAAAAGGAACAGTTGCAAAGGTTAAAGACGTACATCAAGCTTGGGTGTTGTTGAAAAATACTATCTTGGAAGCCCAGACCAGCTGTATTCCACGCTTTAAGAAAAGTGGAAGGAAGTCCAAAAAACTGCCAGCATGGTTTAAAGGTGAGGTCAGAGAGGCTGTTGTTGCCAAAAAAGCATCTTTCAGGAAATGGAAAAAAGAGCCAAATGATGAAACCTGGAAACAGCACAAGCACTGGCAAGTCAAATGCAAGGCATTGATAAGGCAGGCAAAGAGAGAATTTGAGAAGAAGCTTGCTGCGGAAGCAAAAACGCGAAATAAAGACCTTTTCAAGTACATTCGTAGCAAAAAACCTGTGAGAGAGTCAGTTGGTCCATTAGATGATAAAGGGGTTAAAGGAGCACTAAGAGGCGACAAGGCGATAGCGGAGAGACTGAATGAATTCTTTGCTTCGGTCTTTACTGAGGAAGATGTAGGGATGTTACCCATGACTGAAGTGGTATTTAAAGGTGTGGAAGAATTGAAGGAAATATCGATACATCGGGAAGATGTCTTACAACTATTAGATAAACTGAAGAGTAGCAAATCACCTGGGCCGGATGGTATACATCCAAGGGTGTTGAAAGAACTGAAATGTGAGATTGCAGACCTGCTATCAGTAATCTGTGAACTATCATTAAAATCATCTCTAATACCTGAGGATTGGAGGATCGCCAATGTAACACCAGTTTTTAAAAAGGGTTCCAGGGGTGATCCAGGAAACTACAGACCGGTGAGCCTGACATCAGTACCGGGAAAAATGGTAGAAACCATCATAAAGAATAAAATTACTCAGCATGTAGATAGTCATGACCTAATGGGAGACAGCCAACATGGCTTTAGACAAGGAAGATCTTGTCTTACTAATCTGTTATGTTTTTTTGAAGGAGTGAATAAACAGGTGGACAAAGGTGAGTCGGTTGATATTGTGTATCTGGACTTTCAGAAAGCCTTTGACAAGGTCCCTCATGAGAGACTTTTGGCAAAACTAAAGAGTCATGGGATAGGAGGCAGTGTACTACTGTGGATCAGGAACTGGTTAAAAGATAGAAAGCAGAGGGTAGGGCTAAATGGCCAATTTTCCCAATGGAGAAAGGTGAATAGTGGTGTACCCCAGGGATCTGTGCTGGTTCCGCTGCTTTTTGACATATTCATAAATGACCTGGAAAGTGGAATAACGAGTGAGGTTATCAAATTTGCTGATGACACAAAACTATTTAGAGTTGTTAAAACCCAGGAGGATTGTGGAAAATTGCAAGAGGATCTTGATAAATTGGAAGACTGGGCATCAAAATGGCAGATGAAATTTAATGTGGAGAAGTGCAAGGTTATGCACCTAGGGAAGAACAACCCAAACTATGGTTACACGATGCAAGGTTCCACATTAGGAACCACCACCCAGGAAAAAGATTTAGGCGTCCTTGTGGATACCATGTTAAAACCCTCGGCCCAGTGTGCAGCGGTGGCCAAGAGAGCAAATAGAATGCTAGGTATGATAAGGAAAGGAATGGAAAATAAAACAAAAGATATTATAATGCCTCTATATCGTTCCATGGTGAGACCGCACCTTGAATATTGTGTGCAATTCTGGTCGCCGTATCTTAAAAAGGATATAGCGATTTTAGAAAAGGTTCAGAGAAGAGCCACCAAAATGGTAAAGGGGATGGAAGTCTACTCCTATGAAGAAAGGCTAAAAAGGTTGGGGCTCTTTAGCCTGGAAAAGAGACGGCTGAGGGGAGATATGATAGAAGTCTATAAATTAATGAACGGAGTGGAACGGGTAAACGTAGATCGATTGTTTACCTTATCAGAATATAGAAAGACTAGGGGACATGCAATGAAGCTACAGGGTAAACTATTTAAGACTAATAAAAGAAAATATTTTTTCACTCAACGTGTAATCAAACTCTGGAATTTGTTACCGGAGGATGTAGTAAAGGCTGTTAGTGTAGCTGGGTTTAAAAAAGGTTTGGACAAGTTCCTGGAGGAAAGGTCCATAAACCATTATTAAGAAGGGACCCAGGATATCAATGCTGAACCAATACAAGCATTGTGGAACCTGTGTCCCTTGGGGAAACTGCTAGGTACATATGACCTAGATTGGCCACTGTTGGAAACAGAATACTGGGCTTGATGGACCTTGGTCTGACCCAGTATGGCATATCTTATGTTCTTATGTTAAGCTTCTGCAAACACACACACACACACACACACACACACACACACACCCCAGACTGAAACCAAAAACCACACTGAAAACCAGAATGAAACTACACCTTACACCTGCAATGAGCAAAGTCTGTTCTAAGGTTTTTAGGTTATAATCAGAAATATACAATTTCCCTTTGGAGGCTGTTTATCAGTATGTTTCAGTTATAAACAGAAATCAAATGCTCTAATTATAATAATTGTTTTGCCAATGATTGAACAGATTAAAAAAGAAGAACTAGAGCAGAATTGAAGGATGACTACAGCACTATAAATCTGTTAACAAAAAAGGGAGGGCAGTTTTCTACACTACCCCTGATTTTGCTGCTACTGTAATGATAGTGTTTAAAAATATTTTGATCTGCAGGATATTTTATAAACTGTTACGCAGAGATAATTTTTAAATACAAAAGACACACTGCTACTAATCCCATAATTTAATAGGCATTATACCATTTGTATAATTGGATGAAACAGCAATGTTTCATTTGGCTTAGAAAACGTAGCAAAATTATAGGGCCGTATTGAGTATAAATTTCCTATCACAGCACTTGGCTGCAAAGGGTAATAATAAAAATATTAAGACTACTTTCACTTTTTAAGTGCTCTTTGCATGAAGGAGCTATAGAATTTGTTTCCTAGTGCAGCTGTGAAATACCACTTCTGGCTTTTACTTCTCTTTGAACGTATCTAAATTTATAAAGGGGTCTATATAATAAAACACACATTGTAAAGGCTTTAGTGCTTAGCTTGCCGGAATTGTGAGGAGTAATTTTATCACAGGGTGCTGCTTTAGCAGGGAGAGAAATAGGAAGCAGAAGCTAGTTCACCAATTATGTTGAAACCTTTTGAGATGCAGCCAAACAAACCTATCCCTGTCCTACTTCTTCAGAATTCGATTTCAAATGATGTCAGCAGCTCAACTAGAAATTGAAAGCATCAGCAATCCCCCGCCATTTTCTCTTCTGCATTCAGAGAGAGAAGGTGTCAGAAAGATGGTGACATCAGAAAGTTAGCTTGTTGAAGTCAAAAGGTTTAAAAATTGGACAAATCATTGAAAGTGCATAGATGGGGCTCTGAGAAATAAACAGGTTGCGTTGTTTTTGTCTCAGCATCAGGTAAGGTGAACAGAGCAGGGTAGCAGATGCACCATGTTCCCTGCTGAAGATTGTATGGAGAAGGATTTGGCAGATACAGAATGAGATGAATCATCTTGTGAGATATTTTCAGAATAATCGGATACTGAATGTTGTCTAGCTGAGGAAGCTTTAGAAAAGCTAGTTATTAGCATGCTAATCAGTGATGACATTGGAAGTGATACTGCCAGAGCCAACAAAACCCCCAAAGTACTGCAGATAGTTGAAAGTATGATTGATACACCTAGTCTTTCATCTTCAGGTTCTCCCTTATTCCAAATTTCTGAAGCAACAGTAGCCCCCAAGGAAATAGAGTAGCCCCTAAACAATCAGAGGTGTGGAAGCATTTTAAAGTGCTTGAAGATCAGCATTATCAGAATTATCAGAAGTTCATTAGTAGAAGAAAGCTAAGACACCCTTCAAGTAGTGGCATGCTGCATTATTTGCGGAAACAATGCCCTTTCAATTTAGATTCAAGGGAAAGTGCTGATAGTAAACTAGTGACTCCATCCTGCACTACAGGTAGCAGTGGAAAGAAAGGTACAGAAAAGAGAAAATCATTTTTCCAAGCTGAGCCTACAGCCTCTTCCCCCAATGAGGTGGAAGACAAGCATCCTCAACACCCAATACCCAACACCCAACTAAACGAGTCGACATGGAGAAAATGGGGTGGTGTTAGGAATAACTGTCCTAGAGCAAGTGGCAGACAACATCAAAGGTTGTGGTATGTTGCATTGTGGAAATGATTTCCCTGCTGGTGGTTGAAAATGTGGGACGTAACTGTCTATTGCATTTACTAATCCCCATTTAACAAGGGTACAACAGGATGACTTTAGGGGAAAGCAGACAGTTGCCCAAGAGTGCATGGTTTGGAACGATGTATCCTTGAAGGATACTAGCAAAAGATTGAAGTTAGGACATATCAACAGAGAGGTTCCAATAAAGTCAAAATAACCCAAATGCCCTTAAGTACAGAGCAGACAGAGCTTAAAGATTCCAAATTACCCTGCCTACTGATAACCAGATTAATATGAATAAAATACAACCTCTAAAATGCTTGTATGCAAATGCTAAAAGTCTAAAAAAAAAAAAAAGATTTATTTTATTTATTTAACATGGTTTTTTTCTTTTTGGATGATCTTGGATTGTTCTCGAGCTTGATGGTTTGATTGCAGATTTTCGTCACCATTTGAGAGGACATAATCAGTATGGGGTTCCAGAGGGTAATGTGCTTTGAATTCTTACATTTGTACGAATATTGGGGGTGGTGGTGACTCAGCTCTTTGGTTTACTGGGATTGATTGATTGGTCTCCCTGAGAGTTGCTGGGGTGTGGTTATTGTTCCCGGTGTTGGTGCCTCAACCATTTGGTCCATAGGGATTGGTAGATTGGGTCTATGTCAATATGTCTGTTTATTGATTTTGTGGTGGAAAACCAGGCTTCCAGAAATTCTCTTTGTCTTTTTGTTTGTGCTCGTGCTATGATTTTGGTTGTATTCCATTTGAATTTGTCTCCTTCCCGCGCCTTCATGGATTGAGACCAGGGAGAGTGGGTCATGTCTTTTGCTGGCTAGTTGGTGTTCGTGTAGCCTGGTGGATAGTTGTTTTTGTTTATTTTTCTTGTATGGCCAACATATTTCTTGCCATAGTCACTGCATTGAATTTTGTGCACAACGTTTGTCCTTTGATCTTTCTCTGATTGTCCTTTTGGTTTTGACAGGATTCTTCTCAGGGTCGCAGTTGGTTTATGGGCTATTGTAATGCTGTGGTCTCTTAGTAGTCTCAGTCATTTCAGAGGTGTTCTGAATGTAAGGGAGGGTAAATCGTCAGGGCACTTTGGGTGTGCAGTTTGGGGCTTTTCGGTTGCCGGCTTCTGCGGAGGAAGTTCTGTGGGTATCCATTTCTTGCTAACTCCTTTTTTTATACCTCCATATCATTGGATTCAGAGTGGTTTACATATAACATGAACCAAAATGTTTACATAGAACAAGGGTGCTAAACTTGGATGATTATGTGGGGTTACAAATTCTTCACATGGGTAATATGGTATATACAGAGCAATTAGTTACTATGAGGGATGGTTGAAGGATATGTGGAGCTCCATTCCAAGAGAGGGACGTCTGGGCTGTCCAGACATCCCCGAGGAAGATGGGCCAATTAGGATCCGATTCTAAACATTTCTCACGATACACAGAATCGGGCCCTTGGCATGGCATGCCCCTGCCACCTGCAGGGACATCCTCCCTGCAGGTACCCCTGCCTCCCGCAGCTTAGGCCCTCCACTTCCCTGCCTCCCGATCCACACCTGGTCAGGGGGGGGGCCTAGTTCAAGCAGCAGGGACCGCCTGGCCCCGGCGGGGATCCCCTGCCCTGATCACCGGGTCGGTGTGATTATTCCATCTTTGAGTTGGAACAATCAGCATGTCCCCTCTGACCCAGCAGGATGTACAGGGCTCTGACCAGAATCAGCCCTGTATGCCCTGCTGGGTTGACCCGCCCCTGTTCTGCTTAGATCCCGCCCCCTGCTGGCTCTCCCCATACTGCTGCTCTGGACATGCATGGAGAGCTGGAGGGGGAATTGAGCCAGGATGGCTTGCAGGGCTACGCGTCCCACTGGCAATCTGTGTCTCTCCATCGGGCCCATAGGCTGAGAAAGGTCGATATTAGAGGGACTGTAGGGAGCATCTTGGGAGGGACATGGGTCTGCAGTATGTAATAGCTAAGTATGTAGCTGGTATTCATAGGATGTTCCCATAATATTCTATAAAGAGAAAAGTTTTATCTCCAGGAACAAGCAGGAATGAGTCTTCACATATGGGTACGTCGGTACCGACGAAGCCTGCGCGGGAACGCTCCCCAGCATCCAAAAAGAAAGCTTTTGGAAGCATCCCACGCGCATGCGCGCTGCCTTCCCGCCCATTTACTTCCCTCTCATCAGTTTTCCGTTTTCCGCGGAGCTGGCAGGACGTACTCCTGTCACCGCAGAAAATTCTTCTTTTTATTCTTAGTTTTTTGTGGTCGCGTCTGCTTTCCCTCGACGCCACTGGTACCGCCGGTGCTTTGCTTTTCTTTTTCCCGAATAATTTCTTCTTTTCTTAGAAATTTTTTTCTGTTTAGTGCCTCTACCCTTCCATTATGAAAAAGCCAGCCACTATCCTTAAGAAATGCTCAAAGTGTGGCGGTACAGATATATTTTCAGACACTCATTCTTGGTGTCTAAAATGTTTAGGTCCTGACCATTGCCCTCTGGAGTGTCTCTCCTGCTGGAGCTCAAACAGAAGAAGTCTTCAGAATCGAGCACAACTCGATATCCGGTTCACATCGCTCTCGATGTCACCAGCTAGAATATCTTCTTCTTCACAGGATCAGGTAACCAAACAAAAGTCTGTAAAGACTAGCCAGTCCTCGAGTGGTAGATCTCCTTCTCAGCATCGAGCTGGCTTCGGCCTTGCCCTCGAGGACATCTTGGCAATAAAGCCCCGGTGGAAGTCTTCGGGCTCCAAAGCATTAACGGGGCTCCAGGTTGTTCCTGGGGTTCTTACCTCGATGAACATACCTGGGCCATGCTCGGTGGTTGTGACCGCTTCGAGCGGTACCGACACCCCGGCATTGGCTATGGTGATGGATGAAAGACTCCTCACCGATGAACGTAGTCTAGCACTCTCGGCTACTTCGGTACCGCTAGAGTTGCTGCAGACTGTTCCTCGAGTATCGGTATCGGCTTCGGTACCGGTAACGGTATCGACATCGGTGTTGGTGCCATCCATGCTTGCTTCGACAGAATCACTTCCCTCGATGCCGAGCCTGGAATCGATCTCTAGCATGGAGGATTCGGTACTGACTTGTCTCGGTACTGACCTCGGGTGGTACCGAAGACATCGCTTTAAAGAAAATCCGATTCTTCATCCTTTCAAGTCTTCCGATCCTGATGACTGGGATGAATCCATCGGTACCAAGGCTGATTTTTCAACAAGTCTAGCCTTTACCCCTCATTTTAGAGGGTCCTCCTCGGGGGAGATTTCTTTTCAAGCTTTTCTGCTTGATATGGCAAAGTTACTTGCCATTTCTATACCTGGTAAAGAATCCCTACCGGGGAATTCAGAGACACTGCAATTCGCCTGGATTCCAAAGGAGGTGATCATGCTTCCTTTGCATCAGATCTTACAAGATCTACTATTAAGAATGTGGGAAACTCCTTTAACGGTATCCTCACATTCTAAGACACTTGACGCTATGTACAAGGTGCCACATTCTCCAGGTTTTCAAAAGACTCAACTTCCTCATCATTCTATTGTTGTTGTAGAATCAGCAATGAGGCGTATTAAGAGTGCAAAGAAGCACTCTTCTTATCCGCCAGGTCGTGAGTCTAGGACTTTAGATGCCTTTGGACATCGATGCTTCCAGACATCCATGCTTTCAGCAAGAATTATCTCATATATTTTCTATATGGGATTATCTCTTGAAGAGGTCATAAAGAACTTAAAGTTTTTGAACCCTTTTCTTCCAGAGCATAAAAGAGCAGACTATTCCTTATTAGTTAATCATGCTCAAAATATCTCTAGGTTCCTTAATCGTGCTTCCCTGGACTGTTTTGAGTCTATTAGCAGAACTTCTGCCATAGCCATAGGAGCACAACGCATAGCCTGGCTCCAAGCTTCAGACTTGGACAGATGGGTTCAGGAAAGGCTGGGAAATACTCCTTGTACTGGTGAAAATCTCTTCATCAAGGAGGCTTTATTTCAAGCTAATCAATTGAGCACTGATGCTGTTACTTTCAGAGGATTGTCAAAACTTTCCTCTATCCCAGCTAATAAAAAATCTCCTAAAAAGCTTTATTCCCCCAAGGGAAAAAAGTTTTATCCATCTTCTACCCATTCTGCAGATGTTTCCAAAGATGGGCAACATCACACCAGGCTAAGAAAATGAAAACCTCAACAGGCTCAGCAAACCCAGCAATCGCAGGGTTTCTGATATTTTATTCATTTTTTCTGTGTGAGGTTTAAAACTTTTGAGTCTACTTCTTTTCAACAGAAGCATCTAAAATTCATCTCATCCATGCTGAGATATCAGTCATACATTGACTCAATCCTCGACTCTGGGCATGAATCTCTTGCTACAAGAGAAATCTATCCTTCTAGCTCCAAGAGCTATTAAGAACTATCATACCCCAGAAATAACAGGTTCCTCCTTTTAAAACAAAAGGAGGCCTAACAACTAACAACAGGGTGAGCTATACCCTTCACCTTGTCAATTTACTGTACGAGTATATCTCATACTTTTAACTGCAAGGGGACCCTATCTCTTCAAAGACTTACCAAATTGTAAGTCTTTTCAACTCTGTATTACTTTCTATTCCTCTTAGCCTAGACATTCAGTCTCTAAGAGTACTACTACTCAACTGGAGGGCTTATTCTCTAAGCCATAGGTTTTTCTTCAATACCTACTCCAGTAAGTAGTTTCCATACAGAGTTTTCTCCCCCTTTGCGGTTCATCTTCTTCTCAGATAGCTTTTCGGACAGAACTTGGGTATCACTACTCCAAATTGTGTCTCTCGGTCCTCTCCAATCCATAGGACCTAACTTTTTATGCTGCCTTAATAACAGATAATTCCAAAAGAGGTCCAGAACTCATTTGGACTGTTTATTGTTGCAGGCTTCAGGCCTGCCTACTATTCTTAGCCACCTTCAATTCTCTTTGGCTTCAACAGAATAGATTAGGTTGCATACTGGCAATTCAACAGCCATATCTAAGCAACCTACAACATGCTCTCTGCAATTCTACAACAAAGCTCTGCAACTGTGGACCTTTGCCAGAGAGCCTCAGAGCTACTCCTAATAGATAGCGGCCAGATAGTTAACAAGGGCTTCAGCTGTTAGACTCTGCCAGTCATGCTCCTACATGACTGTTTTTTTCCTACTCTTACCATATTCCTTAAAATTTCCTTTAAGAAAAGGTAACCAGGGTTTAGACCACATGAAAGCGTAGAAAATTGCACAATTCCCTGGTTTGTTCCACATCTCACTGGAACTTCCACATCAGGGATGCATTTTTTTCACTGCAGTTGGTCCTTATTCACTACTTTCCTTCTAATTCCTATACTTCATGGTAGCTTATGTTGAACAAGAAAACGCATGATACTCGTATTGCTCTCATAAAGAGGCAAACATGGTATCCCCTTATATTGCGTCTTTTTCTCCAGCTACTATTTGAAATTATAGAAGAATCCAGACTTGCTGTCTTAAGACTAAGGATCTCCTCTGCACTCATTCACGTACATCTCGAGACCTGGTTATTTCAGGGGCTAGATCTTTTCAAGAAGTCTAGTCCTATCCCTGTAAGTGAAGAACATAATATCAGTTTCCACGAAACCTCCTTTATAGTTCTTCCATATTTAACCAGGCAGAGATTTTCCATCAATATTCTCAAGTAGGTCTTAATCCTTCTTGTTATTGCGTCAATCTCTATACAACATCTGACTTTGAAAGATCTTCAAGAAGTTGGGTGCTCAGCGCCTAGTACAAATGTCTTTGTCTTTCATTGGAATAAAGGGGGTCTTAAAGACCTATCCCCTTTTTTCTACAAAGGGTATTTCTGCCTTTTCATCCAAACCAGTCAGATTATCTCCATTCTTTCCTAGGATCTTATTCTGCTCCAAGGACAAGAAGTTCAATTTTTTGGACTTTACAGAAGCTTTAGCTATTTCTCAAAAGTCCAAACCCATTGAACTCCCCCAGTACTACTTCTGGGGTTAGTTCTGGCCATGAGGGCTTATCTCTTCCTGTATTGCAAAAATTTATTTTTTTCCCTCTACTTCACATTGAGGGAATTTCTTTGAGGATAATGTATTGGCTCTCAACCACAGATCCATATTACCCTCAACAAGTATTTTTGCAATATTTTTGAGTGACATCCACATTAGAAAATTGGAATTCAATATTTTTCTAATATTTATGATTTACACAAAGACTCCCCTCTGGATACATTGTTTAGTCAAGCTGTTCCACAGCACCTCTTTTATTCTTTTCTAGTTCAACTCCTACCCTCCATCCCTTGGATGCCTGAGGTTCTGAGGGATAAACATGGCCCATCTTTAGATTTGCAACATGCTGGGGCCTCCTCCAGGCATCTTAGCTTGGGAGTCCCCATATGTGAAGACTCATTCCTGCTTGTTCCTGGAGATAGCACAGTTACTTACCTGTAACAGGTGATCTCTGGGAACAGCAGGAATAAGTCTTCACAACCCACCCACCTCCACTAGGAGTTGTTCTCTCTCTCTCTCTCTTTTTTCTCTCTAATTTGTCTACTTCCCTCCTTCGGTCTCAGCTACAAACCCAACTGATGAGAGGGAAGTAAATGGGTGGGAAGGCAGCGCGCATGCGCGTGGGATGCTCCCAAAAGCTTTCTTTTTGGACGATGGGGAGCGTTCCCGCGCAGGCTCCGTCGGTACCGACGTACCCATATGTGAAGACTTATTCCTGCTGTTCCCAGAGATCACCTGTTACAGGTAAGTAACTGTGCTTTATGCTTTTTTTGTAGTCCGATAAGTCTCTAATGGCTCTTATTGAGTTAGGTTGATCATTCCATATTGGAGGAGCATATAAGGAGAATGCTCTCTTGCATGTTGTTTGCATGGCTTACATCTTCCTTGCTGGGATGTCCAGAGTGGTGGTGTTTGAGGTTCTTGTTAGTCTGTTCTCAGGTGTCTTCTTGATCAGCAGTTGAAGTACAGAGGGTGATAGATTGTATATTATCTTGAAGATCCATAATAAAGTTTTGTATTTGGCACATGTGGTTACTGGGAGTCAATGTAGTTGCTGTAGGGTAGACGTTATGTGGCAATTCCTGCTGTTCCGGTTATTATGTGAACTGCAGTATTTTGTACCAGTTGGAATGGGAGTATTGTTTTCTTCGGGAGACCTTGGTAGATTATATTACAGTAGTCTACTATGGGAGTTATTGTAGCCTGACAGACTGATCTGAAGTAACTGTCGCTGAGTAGAGGCTTGCATTTGTATACAGTTCTTATGCCATGGAGCTACAGTGTAACCTATTTAAGACTAATAAGAGAAAATATTTTTTTCACTCAAATTGTATTCAAACTCTGGAATTAGTTACCGGAGGATGTAGTAAAAGCTGTTAATGTAGCCGGGTTTAAGAAAGGTTTGGACAAGTTCCTGGAGGAAAGGTCAATAAATCATTATTAAAGAGTACCCAGGATTAGGGTTGCCAACTGACTCCAGATGTGCCCGACAGGCTTGATCCAGTCCTGGATTTACCCCATTGCATATAGGGACATTTAGTTCTGAGCGGAGGAGTAGCCTAATGGTTAAGAACAGTGATTTGGGAAACCAGAGACCAGGGTTCAATTCCCACTAGCACTCCTTGTGGCCTTGGGCAAGCCACTTAACCCTCATTCACATTGCCTCAGAAAAATCCATGTCCCTGTTTAAATGTACTGTACATTACCAAGTTTTGGCCACTGTTGGAAACAGAATACTGGGCTTGTTGGACCTTGGTCTGACCCAGTATGGCATATCTTATGTTCTTAAGTTTAAGTATGAATGTAAACAGCTTTGATTGAAATGATAAAGCAGTATATAAAATCTGTTAAATAAATAAATTTCTCCATTGCACTCCATAGGAAATGGAAAACTACAAGTTCCTGCATGCAGTGGGGGTAAACCCAGAACTGGATCAAGCCTGTCGGGCGCATCTGGAGCCAGTTGGCAACCCTACCCGGGATATCCACTGCTTGCCCCAGTACTAGCATTGTGGAACCTGTGTCTTTTGGGGGAAACTTCTTGGTACTTGTGACCTAGATTGCCACTGTTTGAAACAGGATACTGGGCTTGATGGACCATGGTCTGACCCAGTATGTAATATCTTATGTTCTTAATTTTTGGTAGCCTGTCTTGGTTGTTCTCTTCATGTGGATCTGAAAGTTCAGTTGATGGTCAAAAGTAACTCCAAGGTATTTGACCTCATGCTTGACTGTTAGTCTAGGGTTTTTATGGATTCAGGTGGGGAGAATAGTACATTCCTGGTGATGTGTAATGCGTCTGATTTTTTGATGTTTATATTGAGGTTTTGTTTTTTAAGCCTTCCTGTCATTGCTTCAAGGCATGAGGTGATCTGTGTGTAGTCGTGTTGTTCACTGTTTACCGGGATAAAAACCATTGTTATCTGCATATATCCTGTATTGGATTTTGTGTTGTTGTATGATGTTACAGAGTGGCTGTAAGTATATGTTGAAGAGCAATGCTGAAAGGACAGAACCTTGTGGAGCACTCTCTTGCTATAAACAGTCTTGATTGTTGGCTACCAAATCTCATTTGTTGCTTTCGTTGTGATAGGTATGATGAGAACCATTCATCACTGTTTCATATATTCCTGTTTCTTGAAGCCTTTGTAGCAGGGTGGTATGACTGGCAGAGCCAAAGGCTGCAATAAAGTCGATAAAAAAATAAGATAAAACCCTGCCGTATATTGTCTATGCTAGTTATTAGGGTGTCCAAGAGTGATGTAATTAATGTTTCCACACTGTGATTAGGTACTGGTGTAGATCTAGTGGAGCATGATTGTCTGTGTTCCTGTAGTTGTTGCTGTACTACTTTTTCAATCACTTTGGTTATAAATGGCAGGCTTCATATTGGTCGAAAGGAGTTGGGATACTTGACATCAAGTTTCTTGCCTTTCAGAATGGATCTTATAGATACTTGTTTGAGGTTTGAGAGTAGATAGCCTTGTGTGAGTTTTGACCGGGTGTTAGATATTCTCTTGTGAGTTTGATCCATTTAGCTGGGCATGGATCGAGTGGAGATGTAGTAGCATTAATGTTGATTATGATGGACTCAAGTTGTTTTTCAGAGGGAATGTGGAAGGATTTCCATAGTTTTATATTGTTGTGGTGTGCCTGCTGTAGATCTGGATGAGTGGGCTCTGTGGACAATGCACTCTTGTATTTTTTCTTGAGAGTTAGAATATTTAGCCTTAAATGAGAGATTAGATATAATTGGTGTCTCAGAGACCTACTGGAAGGAGGACAACCAATGGGACACTATGATACCAGAGTATAAATTGCATTGCAATGATAGAGTAGATCAAATTGGTGGAGGGGTTGCACTCTGTGTTAGAGAGGGCATTGAGTCACACAGGATTAAAATTTTGCAGGAAACAAAATACACTGTAAAATCTCTATGGATTGAAGTTCCATGTCAAAAGAGGAAGGCAGCAGCAGTGGGGGTGTACTACCGACCACCTGGCCAGAATGAACAAATGGATGATGGAATACTGAAAGAAATCAGGGAAGCTAACAAAAGTTACAAAACAGTAATAATAATGGGTGATTTCAATTCCCTGTTATCAACTGGGTAAGTGTCACGGCAGGACATGCTAGGGAGATAAAGTTTCTAGATGAAACAAATGGCTGCAACTTGGAGCAGCTGGTTCACAAACCAACAAGAGGGGAAGCCATTTGGATCTAGTCCTTAGTGGAATACAAGATCCGGCACAAGAGATAAAGGTAATGGGACTACTTGGCAATAGTGATCATAGCATGATTGCATTTGATTTAATAAATAGAAGAAGGACGGCAAGGTAATCCACAATACTACCTTTTAACTTTGAAAAGGGAAACTGTGTTAAAATGAGGAAAATAGTTTAAGAAAAAAACTAAAAGGAGCAGCTGCAAAGATTAAAGATTTACATCAAGCATGGCTGTTTAAAAATGCTATCTTGGAAGCCCAGACCAGCTGTATTCCATGCTTTAAGAAAAATTGAAGGAAGTCCAAAAAACTGCCAGCACAGTTTAAAGGTGAGGTCAGAGAGGCTGTTGTAGCCAAAAAAGCATCTTTCAGGAAATGGAAAAAGGAGTCAAATGATGAAGACTGGAAACTACATAAGCATTGGCAAGTTAGATGCAAGGCATTGATAAGGCAGGCAAAGAGAGAATTTGAGAAGATGCTTGCTGTGGAAGCAAAAACACATAATAAAAACTTGTTCAAGTACATTCATAGCTAAAAATCTGTGAAAGAGTCAGTTGGGCCATTATATGATAGAGGGGTAAAAGGGGCACCAAGACGGGACAAGGCCATAGCAGAGAGTCTGAATGCTTTGCTTTGGTCTTTACTAAAGAAGATGTAGGGAAGTTACCCATGACTGAAAAGGTATTTAAAGGTGATGCATCGGAAGACTTAAAAGAAATATCAATAATGCCAATTTTTTAAAAGGGTTCCAGGGGTGATCCAGGAAACTACAGACCAGTGAACCTTATGTCAGTACTAGGCAAAATGGTAGAAACCATTATAAAGAACAAAATTACTGAACATTGTGACATAGAAGCCCACACAGAGCCTATGCAGATAGATAGAAAGGATAAATTTACCTTAGAATCTGTTAGGCAGCCAGCATGTGCAGCTCAGGAGAAGCAAAGGAACAGAGGAGCAGAACTACCACACCCAAGCTATGACGTAGCAGAAAGCTTGGGGATTGATTATGATCACCTGTCCAAGAAAGCACATTCAGCTTACAGCGAACAGGAAGATAAAAGCTGGTTGGTAGATCCAGCAAGGGAGAAGGAGGAGGAAGAGGAAGAGAAGCAGAAGGAGAGAGCAGAGGTCAGCAACCAGGGAGGCAGAGGTCACAGTGGGAGAAGCCTGCTGAACAGAGGAAGCTCTGGGCATGTCACTGGAACAGGAAGCAGCAGAGGCAAGGCTTCAGAGGAACGTGGCAGGGGAAGTGCTCAGACTGCCGGTAGCTGGAGGTCCTACGAGGAACCTGTTTACAGCCCAGGGAGAGAAGCCAGTGCTCCAGAGAGAAGGAGGGCACAACCTGGGGCTAGGAGGCTGCCTAGACCGAGTGAGCAGGAAAATTCCCCAGTCCTCACTGCCAGAGGAAAGACCTCAACAATTATACAGGTGGGGGAGCCTAGCATTGTGAGAGGGAAAGCTAGAAACTCCATTTGGAATGGAGGGTCAGAGCAGTGCTCCAGACCAGAAATATCTGCAGGAAGCTATAAAACAATCCCTAGCAACTGGAGGGTAGAAAAGGAGAGCTGGAGAGGAAATCCTACAGATACAGGTACTCTTAAACATACTTGCACAGAACTGTGTCCCTGTACGCTATCTAAACTTTCAGAGAGGGGTTTTCATAAAAACAGCTGTGAAGGTTTAAACCCAAGCAAAACGTATGCTGGAGGTGAGGAGATGCAATTGGAAAGTAACACCAGGGTTCCCGAACAGGCTCCTATGGATTGTACATTATGTCTTGTGGATGATATTGAGTCTTTGTGCTGAAGCCCTGTAAAAAGAGCAAAGAAAAAGAAGATATTTTTCTTTGAGAGAAACTGTTTTGTTTTCCCTGTTTTTGGTTATGCACATGATATCCTGGGGGGAAGGGGAATAAAGCCCTTGTTTTGTTTTGCCTTAACCACTCGACTTGAGATTATTTTTGACCACTAGAAGATAGCAAGGCAACTCCAACCTCAGGGCCCTAGGCGAAGGCCTGCAGCCCCGTGACAACATGTAGATAGTCATGGTTTTATTTATTTTTATTTATTTATTTAACCAGTTTTATATACCACCTTTTCCTTCAATCAAAGTGGTTTACATGTTGCTAAGTGTGTACGTTAGGTTTAGGTGGCGATAGGTGAGGAAAGGTTGTTGGGGGTAGGCACTTGGGAAGGAAGTTTGCGACCTGTGAGGTGTTTTAGCCAAGGAAGGTCTTATCTTAATAATCTGTTATATTTTTTTAAGGTGTGAATAAACAGGTAGATAAAGGTGAGCCAGTATATAGTGTATCTGGATTTTCAGAAAACCTTTGACATGGTCCCTCATGGCAAAATTAAAAAGTCATAGGATAGGAGGCAGTGTACTACTGTGGATCAGGAACTGGATTAAAAATAGAAATTAGAGGGTAGGGTTAAATGGCCAACTTTCTCAATGGAAGAAGTGAAAAGTGGAGTACCCCATGGATCTATGCTGAATCCGCTGCTTTATAACATATTCCTAAATGATCTGGAAATGGGATTAATGAGTGAAGTAGTCAGATTTGCAGGTGACACAAAATTATTCAAAGTTGTTCAAAACCCAAGAGGATTGTGAAAAATTGAAAGAAGACCTTGATAAATTGGAAGACTGGATGTCCAAATGGCAGATGAAATTTAATGTGAACAAGTGCAAAGTTATGCACCTCGGAAAGAACTATGGTTTCATGATGCAAGTTTCCACATTAGGAACTCCATCCAGGAAAAAATGTAGGCGTCATCGTGCATAACACATTGAAACCCTCCGCCCAGTGTGCAGCAGTGGCCAAGAAGGCAAATAGAATGCTAGGAATCATAAGGACAGGAATGGAGAATAAAACAAAGGATATTATAATGCCTCTAAATCATTCTATGATGCGATCGTACTTTGAATATTGTGAGCAATTCTGGTTGCCGTATCTTAAAAAGGATATAGCGGAATTAGAAAAGGAACAGCAAAGAGCCACCAAAATGGTAAAGGGGATGAAAGGATTCCCCTATGAGGAGAGGTTTAAAAGGTTAGAGCTCTTCAACCTGGAAATGAGACGACTGAGGGGATATATGATAGAGGTCTATAAATTAGTGAATGGAGTGGAACAGGTAAACGTAGATCAACTGTTTACACCATTAAAAAGTAGAACGACTAAGGGACATGCAATGAACTACAGTGTAACCCTAAGACTAATAAGAGAGAATATTTTTCATTCAACGCATAATGGGGACAAGGGAATATATACAGTACCTAATTTTAAACCGCCTAGAATGCATTTGCAGACAGGTGGTATAAAAATGCCTTAATAGAATTACAAAAAAAACACAAGCCTGTATAGGTCAAACACATATATAGATTAAACAAGCAAAAAGGAACCCAAGTGTACAAAAAGCCACCCTCATACTTAGGGGAAAAAAAGGCAAAAAGCAGCGGCAAAAAGCAGCGGCAAACAGCATAAAGCCGAACCTGTTTTGGGCAGGCCTCAGTCATCGGGGGAAGTGGGTTTGCACTTGTGCAAATAACGCGGCATACCACACAACTCAACACCCTGCACTATCAATCATAGGCCACCAGCTAATTTATCATTTTAAATACATTTAAAACAACTGAACTGAAAGTGGAAATGACCAACAGGAACTAGCACGGAGCTCCTCCAAGGCTCACGTGCTGAAAAATCAGGAACCATTCAATCTGCAGTCCAGTCAAGAAGACCTGGAGAAAGCCTTTCTAGTCTTGGAGGCAATGTTGAATTAGACCGTTTCAGATTCTTATTTTGTTCTTTTCCCTTTTTTTGTGCAGTGCCTAGCAAAAAAAAAAAAAAGTAAAATCAAGGTTGAGAGAGGGCAGCCAAGGTACGCAGGTTTGCCATTCTAAAGTTGGGCTCAGCTGCCCTGGAGCCAGGAGTGCCACTGACCCCTCAGGTGCGGTGACGGCCCCTTGAACAGCAGGATGCATACTCCAGGAGCCCCAGGTCCCTCCCTTCAGTTTACCCATAGCCCTTTGGGGTCTGGGTTGCGGTGCATGAGAGTTGCATGTGTGTGAAAGAGCAAAAGCAGTATGTGTGCAGTAGCAGCAGGACCCGTCATGGGTTCCAATTTCTGTATGAGAAAGGTGATGTCTACCGCAAAACCCATATACGCGCCTGCAGGGCGGACTGCTGTACAGTTTCGGATGCAGGCCTCTGCTGTCCATGCTCCAAGGAGGACAGGACAGCAGATCACACCCTACAGGTCACGCAGCTGTCCTCGGCAGTCTCTGGTGATGCAGGGGAATCCCAGGCAGCATTCCTGCCACACAAGCCATTTTTAGCACCAAAGGGTGCCATTTTGGGCCACATGGAAATAGGCAAAGAGGAAGCCCTGAAAGAGAAGCAGGCTGGGATGGCCAAGTTTAATTGCAAGCACCAGCATTCGGGAAGCCTGAAGCAGGACTCGGGGACACCTTTTTCCCATGAGTTTATCCTGCTCCTTCATAGAGTCTGCTGTCTTGTGCAGAGCAGAGACAGTGAGCTGGGGGCATTTTCCTCTAAGTGAAAGGGAGAGTTCCTCAAGGAGCTGACCCTTCAGGGAGAGGGGCCTCCTGCTAAGAAGGGTCGAGTCTCGACTCCCTTGTCCTCTGCGGAGGATCCAGCCTCGCCCACCTCGCAGTCCTCGGAAGAAGCAGCTCAATATCCTGAGGAGGAGTGGGCCCCGAGATTCAAGGGCCTGAGCATCCTGGAGGGGATGAGCCCACAGTGGTTCAAATTTTCCATAGAGAGGAATTGATGGGGCTCATTTCCACCTTCCTGGGAGCCCTGAATATGTCAGTGGGCCCCTCCTCAGAAGAGTTAATTCTGGAGGACCCCCTGCTTCAGGGACTGCAGATCCTGCAGGATTTCTTTCTGGTCCACAAAGCAATCAAGCAGATGATCGATGCAGAGTGGGTGCTGCCTGAAACTGGGCTGCAAGAGGCACAAACCTTGGGCTGGCTGTACCCACTCTCTCCGGAGGAGAGGGAGTTGCTATGGCTCCCAAAGGTGGATGCATTGGTGACTGGAGTCACCAAAAAGACCCCACTCTGTGGAAGGTGGAGTGGCCCTGAGGAATTCTCAGGACCACAAGCTGAAGACTGTGCTCAAGCAGACATTCAAGACCAATGCCCTAACCTTGCAGACTTCCATTTGTGAGGTGTATGTGGCTCGGGCCAGCCTCCCCTGGATTAAGGGAGTAGGTTAAAATAGTCTAGACTGGAGGTGACTAAGGAGTAAATAAGTGTTTTAGTAGTGTGTTCAGAAAGAAATGGGCAGATTTTGTTGATGTTATAAAGAAAGACATATGCTTGCATCAGTGGATGGAAGGATCAGACCAGCCATTCAAGTGCAGAGTTGCAAAGACCCACGTTTGAATTGCTGGTCTGGTCCTTCCCTCCTTTGTCATGAACATATGTCAGAGGCAGAAGGGATCAGACCTTCATGCAAGCGTGAAGTCCAAAAGACCCACAGGTTTGTTTTTTTTCCAATTGGATGTCCGCTCTGCTGCTGCTACTGCCACCAAGGAAACATGAAAAGCGGCAGCAGTTGGGCAAGGGCAGGCAGCGAGGGGAAGAGCTGATTAGATATGGAGGCAAGATGGGGAGATGCTGTTCATGGGCAAATGGCAAACCGATGATTGCAGGGTTGGGGGAGCACCAGATGTGCAAGTCACATAGGGTGCATTTATGGCTTGGCGTGATCCTGGATGCAGAGTTTGGAGGGGAGATGGGGAGAAAGGGATGATGCTGGACATGGGGGCGTGGAGGGCAGATGTGAGAAATGGCAGATGCTGGATAATGGGGGGGGGGGTGGAGGATGAGAGGAGAGATTCTGGACATTGGGGGAGGGGATAATGAGAAAGGAGAGGTGCTGGGAAAAGGAGGAGGGAGAGAGGAAAGATGGTGGACTGGGGGAGGAGAAAGAGGAAAGATAGGAGGACATTCTAGAGAGGAGGGAGAAGTGGAGGAAGAGGTTAAATGCTGGACATGGTGTGTGGGAAGACACTGGACACAGGAATGGAGAAAAAGGAGATATAATGGACACGGGGCAGTAATAGGGAGAGGGAATGGTGGGATGGGGGAGAAGAATAGACTGAAGCACTGGATGAAGGGAGGAGAAAGGGTAGAGATGTTGGACATGGGGGGACTGAGGAAGGAGAGAACTGTGTTACCGTGTTAAGGGTTGAAAAGTGGTAGATGCAGTATTAAGAGGGGAGTGAAGACTGAATTGTAAGAAGGAGGAGCAAAAGCTGAATTGATAGAGAGATAGAGAGAGAAATAAATAGAAGAAAGCTGAAAGGAAAAGGTAAATGCCAGAGATGTAAGGAAGTGAAGACGAGAGAAGTGACAGATAAGCTGGAAATCCTAAAAAGTGAGTTAAGACAGAGAAAAGCAGAAGCTAGAGACTGAGATCAACATGATTACAGAATAAAATGGTCAGTCATCAAAGGTAGAAAAATTAATTTTACTTTTTATTTAGTGATTGGAATATGTCAGTTTTTGGAGTTTACATGTTCTGTCTTTGTATTTTGCACATTACATAGCATCTCCTTCTATTTCCCTGATGCTGTACTGCATTGTAGCCAAGGGTGAGTCTTGTTGGGCCATGCCCCTTCACTCTGGCATAGGGTCTACCCAACCAGCGGAAGAAGAGCAGTCAAATGAGAGGATAACTGGATACAGTGTCAACATTTGTACTACTTTGTGCCTATACAGGTTAATCCCAGGCCCAGGGCTGGCCCCAGAATGGGTTCAAGGTGTTGGCACCCTTGGAAGATCTTAAGCGTTTTACTCCCCCTGGCTGTCAGAATCTATTGTTTAGCTTTAAATGCCCTGTTCTTCGCCACCCCCATCCCCCAAAAGCTGTCATCCTAGGTGACCGTCTAGTTTGCCTAATTGTTGGACCCTTCCTAGGCCCCATCAGAAAATCAGCCTTGGCTGTGCCACTGATGCAGAGCCTGGTTTCTTTGGTTTTCAGTTTAATTTTTGTTTACATATTTCTCTGGAGAAGGATATGGAGATATGAAGCCGGAGGTAGTGCATCAAGCACAACCCACCTATGGGGTGCAAGTAGTCAGAAGAGTTATGTGACCAAGCAACTAAAGCAACACCTGTGTCTAGTGCTTGGTCTGTGCTTTGGACTATGTGACTTGTTTTGAAAAACCTTCTGAGGGTTGAAAAACCTTCTGAGGGTTGATTGAACAATGCCACCTATAGGCCAAATACTGATATTAAGTGAAGAAAGATTGTGAGCCCTTCGGGGACCAAGGAAATATATACAGTACTTGTATGTAAACCACCTTGAATGCATTAGCAGTTGGGTGGTATATAAATCCCTAAATATAAATAAAATAAATTAGCATATAGCTGAGATAATAGGCTAAGAAAAAGGGGTTTTGCCCAGTTCAGAGAATCCAAAGGAAACATTGGGGAAGTACTGTTTAGAGGTCACCAAGACTCATCCTGATGGAAAAGTCCACGATCGGACCTGATAACTGTACTCATCCTGAAGTTACTAGGAGCTAGATTAGGGGTACCTCAGGGAGCAGAGAGAACAGATTGGAGTTCTCTGAAGCCTAACTGTACTTGTGGAGCTAAGGAGAGTAGCTGTAAAGACAACTGTGAGAGGACTCTACGGAAGGTCATACTGCCAGACCAAGGAGAAGAGGACCCAAATGTTTCCTGGCTGAATGGTACTCCAGTGATCAGAGTCTCATATATGGAAAGAGTGGTAGATGCATGGTATAGTCTCCCAGTGGAGGTAATAGAAACTATGACAGTATTTGAATTCAAGAAAGCATGGGACAAACACAGATAGGATCCTCAATATCTGAATCATTTCATCAACAACAGGGAGTACCCCAAGGCTCCTCCCTATCTGCTTTACTTTTTTACATCTATATGCAACCTATTTGTGATATCATCCGTTCCTTTAATATTTCCTGTCTGATCTATGCAGACGATGTATTGATATTCACCCCAATCAAAATCATGCACCCGAACCTCTTCCCACTTATTGAGTGCTTCAATGCAATCACTGACTGGCTCTTATCCCAGAATCTACGCATAAACGTTAAGAAAACCAAAGTCCTATTCATAACCAAGAACAAGAACCTCTCTCCTCCCAACTCATTGAAGGTGCGAGATGCAGAGCTCCCATGCAAATCTGTGATATGCTACCTGGGTGTTACAATAGACCAACAGCTCAACTTCAAAGATTACATAAAGAATACCACCAAGTCCATTTACAATAAAATACGGACACTAAGACACCTAAGACCTCTACTAGCCCCAGACAACTTCAGAACAATATTCCAGACACTTGTAACGCCACATTTTGATTATGCCAACATCATCCTACACGGCCTCCCTAAGAGCACCCTCAATCCACTGCAGATGGCGATGAATGCAGCAGCCCGCATTCTCTGCGGCATTTCCAGAAAAGAGCATATCACACCCATACTTATGGAACTACACTGGCTACCATTACAATGCAGGATCACCTACAAGGTCCTACTCCTATCATTTAAAGCAATTAACCGGCTATCCTCCTCATCCCTCTCTGCACTCCTGACCATTACCCCTACAAACAGGCTAAGAAGGTCAGCATCTGCCAATACGCTGACTATACCACCTGAGTCTACTAAATGTACTCAAACAACTAGAAAGAGAGCCTTTACATTCTATGCTCCTAGGTGCTGGAACAATCTCCCACCTCACATCCGATCAATCATTGACCTCGCACAATTCAGAAAAGCCCTTAAACACCACTTATTCTGCCTTCACTTCGCCCACCCTAACCTAACACAATCACTTCCGGCACCTCAACTCACCCACTCAGCCTCTGACATTCCAACAACATAACTCTTAACGACATACAGATCAGACCCGCCCTCAGGCACACTCACAGCGAGCATAGATTACAAGCCTCTTGCATTATGATTCCAATGTACAATATAAACTGTATATAGTTTTTACCACTACCACTGTTGTCAATTTGTATATAGTTACCCTTGTTACAGTCCCAAGTTACAAATCCTGTTACAATGTAAGCAAAAGATTTTGGTCCGATGCAAAATTTCTGTTATTTGTAAACCGCACTGATATTAAAAAGCACGGTATATAAGAACTGTAAATAAATAAATAAATAAATAAAGATCTCTAAAAGAAACAAAAGGACTATAATAGTTGTTATGGAAGGGCAGAGTGGATAGGCCACATTTTTTTTTTGTCATCATGTTTCTATATGTGCAAGATTATATGGCTGTATTTTAAGAAGATACAGCAATCTTCTCTTGGACAGTGAGGATTTACCCCGACGTAGCATGGTCCACTCAAGAAAAGAGGAAGTCATTTTTGGCAATGTGTCAAGAAACTCAAGCGCTTGGTGCTACTTTCTGTTCTCTTTACCCTTGCAAATGTGTTATCAAGTTTAGGAATGCTAGATATATATTTTCTCCTGATCAGTTGAGAGCTTTTCTGCACTTAACGAAAATTTTTGGTGTGAAATCCGTTCCCCAAACTTCGGAGTTGTCGGAAGGGTATGATTTGATTTATAAAGGGGAATGATTGTACCTATAACCTGGGTTTTCTTGGGAGATTTTTCCTTCAGTTATTCCACCTTTTTCCTTCACTTTTTCCCTCCTTCTCTTTATTGTGGTTTAAGTTAAGGAAGACTGACATATTATTTACCTTGGTCTTTCTTTTTCCTTTTTAATTGTAATAATTATTTGACAGTGTTCTTTGTTTCTTTAACAAGTGGATAATTGTGTAAATTTGTTAAAACTTATAAAACAAATAACAAATTAGCACACCCCGCCCCCCAGGTATTCATCAGGAGGCTTGCTTGGCTTCTTCTAGGGATGTGCATTCATTTGAAACATTTCCCATGTCACTTCATATTGTGTTAACCTGCAATGGCAGGAAAACTCCGGAAATGTAATTTTTTCATCAGTGTTGTTAATAATGTGCACTATTGCTCATTAGACACCAGTTGAAGTGCCCAATAGGTGCCTAATGAAGAATAGTGTACCCCTTGATAAATTAACAAAATTGCTATGACATGAAAATCTAACAAAACAAAAAAAAAAGCCCACAAATAACACAGCAAACTAAACAAAATAACCTTTATTTTGTCAGCATGCCCTTAGTTTGTTTCACAAAAAGGAAAAGCTCTAATCTTTCAAAGTCCAATCTCTTTTTCAAACTGCATCAAAAAATGCGTTAGGGTAGCCTTAGCTCTAACTCGGATCTTTTTTCATTTAGGCTCGGAATATGGGGAAGGAGGAGACAGTATTTTCAGTGATAGCAAACAGTGCTGTTAAAGTAGCTGACTGTTATCACTTGAAATGAACCCAGACATTCAGTGCTGGGCCATATTTGGCAACCAGCAGTGAATATCTGGTTTCACCAGATTGCTCTTTTGCAGTCCAGTTAGTGATGGTATTGTCGCTAAACAGACTGTAAAACCGCCTAAAGTTAGGACAGCATTTCACCTACCCTAACATTAGGCAGTTTAGCTAATCAGTTAGTGGCGGAAGATATGTCGCTAACCGGCTAGCTCACATTGCCACCCTCAGTCCTCCTGTAGAATGCTCTGTTGTTAATCTGATAGTGACAGAGCATTTTAAACACTTAAGGAGGGTTCCATTTCGTTCCTCCAGTCCAGTCCCGGCACCTTTGGGTATTCACGCCCCACCAGCAGTTTGGAGACTGAGTATGTCATGCTTTTCATGACCTCTCCCTGGATAGCCAGCTGGCTTCTCCCCCAGCCTCTAGTATCTCAGTCTCCAAGCAGCTGGAGAGACATGAACCCTTTTGCTAGGACTCGCTGAAGGAACACTAGGTTTTTTAATTGGAAAGAATATTTTAAATTTGGAGTAGTGAGTGAGAAAGACATGCCTACAAAGCTGTCCTATGTGGCTTGTGGGTTCTGCAGAGATTCAGTATCCCCGGCAGGGTTCTGCAAGGGATGTGAGGCAGAATCCTGGTTGGTGGAGGCAGGTCTACGAGAGGACAGGCCATAGAAGTCCCCTAGGGGTATATAAGACCCCAAAGCAGCCGGGCCTTCTACAGTCACCACAGCAGTGGTACCTCCAGTACCAAAGGTAGAAGGTGAGGAACCTCTACCCACCAAGGGCCCAAAGGACAAGGCAAAGAAGGTGCCAAAGATGAGAGGCTCTAAGGAGGAACAGATGATAGGACCACAGGGGGTCTTCTTGCCGGAATTTGTCCTGCTGCTACACGAGGCATTTTGTTTAAAGTAAAATATGGGGGAGGAACCGCAGGCTCCTAGGAATGGGGTGAGGTGGTTCTCAAACGTGGACTCATCACTTGAGGGGACAGAGAGTGAGCCAGGTCCCTTTAAGCAGCGGACGGAGGAAGACCCTTGGGAAGACACTCTGCTAGGGGCGGAGAATCAGGACAAGGAGGTGGCTCTGGACACGGAGTTTATGTTTATTACATTTGATATACTGCTCAAGCCAAAGCATCAGAGTTGGAAGAAGGTGAGATCCCACAGACAGAGGATTCTCACATCATCTGGGTTTTCTGTAGAGAGAAACTAGCAGCATTAATAGCACAAACTGCAAAAATATTGAATGTGTGCACGGAGGCCCCAGAGAAAGAGGAGCCTAAAGAGGACCCGCTGTTCTAGGTGGTCAGGCAACACAGAAGGGGAAACATATAATTCAAGAGGAATGGGAGGTGCCCGAAGGGACACTCTGAGGGACCCAAATGATGTCATGGCTCTACCCCCTTCCAGAGAAGGACTGAGAACTCTGGTGTGCTCCTAAAATGGATACGATGGTCTCAGCGGTGACCAGAAAGATTACAATCCCAGTGGAAGGTAGTTCGGCTCTCAAGGATGTACAGGACCGCAAACTAGAAATGCTCCTGAAGCAGTCATTTGACATTAATGCACTGCTATTGCATGCTTCAGTATGTGGAGCGTTTGTGGCCAGAGCCTGTCTCCTTTGGGCACGAGATCTTCGGGGATCCCGTAGAGGTGCAGACGTGACCTCTGGAAGTAGCAAAGTTGGAGTCCGGAGCAGCGTATTTGGTGGATGCCTTCTATGACCTCATTAGTTGCTTGTCCAAGGGTATGGCCTCTGTGGGGGAAGCAAGGCAGTAGTTGTGGCTCCACAATTGGTCAGCCGATGTGTCCTCCAAGTCCAGACTGAGCAAGCTCCCATTCCGGGCAAGCTGCTCTTTGGGGAAGATCTGGAGAAGCTGGTAAAAGAACTTGGCGAAACCAAAGGAGGTCAGTTACCAGAGCACAAGCAGAAAGTGGGGCACTTGTCGACCCCAGGAAGAGGTCAGCCGAGAGAATTTCAGAGATTTTGGATGCAGTGGATCGCTCCCTGTCAGAGAGGATAGTTTCCTTCAAGGGGGCTATCCTTTCGGAGCTTCCGAGATGTGGGAAGAGGTTTTTACTCTTTGACCTCTTCAGCTCCCAAGAAACCACAATGAACCGAGTGCGGGCCAGGCAGAGTTAATTCCTGTAGAGGGTTGGCTGTGGGAGTTTTACAATGCCTGTACCCAAATCACAATTGACTGGTGTGTGCTGGAGGCCTTCTGAGAAGGCTATACCCTGGAATTTGCTCTGCCCCTCTGGGATGCTTTTGTCAATTCCCCCTGCAAAGTGCTAGTAAAGAGAAAGGCAGTGGAAGCAACTCTGTAGCGATTGCAGGATCTGCAGGCAATAGTAGAAGTGCACCAAAGCCAAAAAGGATGTGGTCGATACTCCATCTTCTTCATGGTTCCAAAGAAAGAAAGTACTCTTCGGCCTATTCTAGACCTCAAGCATTTCTATTGGACCTTATGGGTTCTGCACTTTCGCATGGAAATCTTGCGGTCAATGATGGTGGTGAGAGGGGAGAGTTCTTGATGTTTCTTGATCTCACAGAGGCTTACCTTCACATTCCGGTGCGGGAAGAGCACCAGCAGTTTCTATAATTCGCAGTACCGGGGAAGAGGAACTTCCAGTTCCGAGCGTTGCAACCGCGGCTCAGACTTTCACCAAAGTCATGGTGGTGGTAGCAGCGGCGCTTAGGCAGGAGGGCATTCTGGTCCACCCGAACCTGGATGATTGGCTCATAAGAGCAAAGACCTGCGAGGAAAGCATGAAGGTGACGGAACGCGTCATTGTGTTCCTCCAGAGCCTGGGATGGGTGGTCAACTTCGCCAAGAGTCAGACTTGGGTACAGTGTCCCTTCCAGGATACCGAGTACAGAAGCAACAGGAGCAGATCCAGCAATTTCTACAGATGCAAAAGCCCCCGGCATGGCAAGTGTTGGGTTCTATGGCAGCATCAATCGAGATGGTCCCTTGGGCATGAACGCATATGTGGTCATTACAGAGAGCGCTACTGTGCAGGTGGTCAGCGCAGGTTCATCCCCTGCTGTGGAACCTAATTTGCAAGGAGGAGGTGCAGAACACGCTCCGGTGGTGACTTCAGCCCAATACGCTCCAGAAAGGCATGCCCCTGGAGATCTTGCACTGGGTGCAGCTCACAACAGATGCCAGCCTAGTGGGCTGGAGAGCACATTGTGAAGCTTAGATTGCACAGGGTCTATGGGCGGAGCATGAGGTACAGTGGCCCATAAATTGGTTGGAGCTGAAGGCAGTTTTCCTGGCCCTGAAAGAGTTTGAGCAATGGTTGCGCAGGAAAGTGGTGAGAGTGTTCTTAGACAGTGCTGTGATGGTGGCATACATCAACCGGCAGAGAGGTGCAGGCAGTGTTCAACTTGAAGAGGAGGCCAGTCCACTGATGGAATGAGCAGAGAGCAACCTCCTCATGCTATCCATGGGGCATATGGCCAGATGGGAGAATGTTGAGGCAGATTATCTCAGCAGAGTGAGGATTGACCCAGTGGAGTGGATGCTCAATCAGAAGGTCTTCAAGCTGTTGGTGTGCAGGTAGGGACAGCCCATCATGGAGATGATGGCAACCTTTAACTCAGCCAAGGCAACACGGTTTTACAGCAGAAGAAGAGAGCGCACATCAGAAGGGCTCGACACGCTAGTACAACTGTGGCCCACCAAGAGGCTGCTGTATGTCTTTCCTCCCTGGCCCTTCCTAGGCCGGGTAGTGAAACGGATAGAGACGCT
Organism: Ichthyophis bannanicus; assembly: GCA_033557465.1. Lineage (NCBI taxonomy): Eukaryota > Metazoa > Chordata > Amphibia > Gymnophiona > Ichthyophiidae > Ichthyophis > Ichthyophis bannanicus. The sequence continues at coordinate 419,085,606 of CM066033.1, forward strand.
TGGAGGGCTGGTGCTACTCATCACCCCCGACTGGCTGAGGTGACCATGTTACGCGGATTTGGTGCGGATGACAGAGGACTGACCGTGGCGTCTACTGGTGCGAAAGGACCTGCTGAACCAAGGTCTCATCTAGATACCTCAGGCGGATCGGTTCTTGCCTACAGCAAGGCTCTTGAGAGGGCAAGATTGAAGAAGAGAGGTTATGCCCCTTCAGTGATGGAGACTTTGTTCAAAGCTCATAGGCGTTCAGCTTCAAAAACTGGAAGAATGGTCTAATGCTTGGCAATTAAGATTTAATTGCGAAGACGTGCAGTGTCATGCAGTTGGGAAGCAGAAATCCAAGGGAAATGTACGCGATAGGGGTGAGAGGTTGGTGTGCATGGACCAGGAGAAGGACCTTGGTGTGATTATTTCTGAGAATCTCAAGGTGGCAAAACAATGCAACAAGGCGGTGGCAAAAGCTAGGAGGATGTTGGGCTGCATACAAAGAGGAATTACCAGCAGAAAGGAAGAGGTACTAATGCCACTGTATAAGTCACTGGTGAGGCCTCACTTGGAATACTGTGTTCAGTTTTGGAGACCATATCTTGCAAAGGATGTAAAAAGACTGAAAACTATTCAGAGGAAGGCGACCAAAATGATTTGGACCCTACGTCAGAAGCCTTATGAGAAGAGACATGAAGACCTAAATATGTACACTCTGGAGGAGAGGAGGGATAGGGGAGATATGATTCAGACCTTTAAATACTTAAAGAGAAACAATGAACAAACAAACCTCTTCCAAAGATGGGGAAGCTGTAAAACTAGAGGGCATAACATGAAGCTGCAAGGGGGTAAATTGAAAGGCAATGTCAGGAAATACTTTTTCACTGAAAGGGTGGTGTATGCTTGGAATGCACTCCTGATGGAAGTGGTGGGGGCAAGTACAGTGACAGAATTCAAAATGGCATGGGACAGACACAGTGGATCCCTTTACAGCAACAGGATAAAATCAAAATAAACTTAACTATCTAATTTCTCAAGAAATAGAGGTGTCCTACATGGAGCGCTGAGTTCTTCCCTTAACAGAGACATTGGGAGGGGTGGCCTGCACAGAGTGGCAGGTGCACCTACTCTTGCCATCTTACTGGGCAGACTAGATGGACCACACTGGTCTTTATCTGCCGTCATTTACTATGTTACTATGTTCTATGTCGCTGGTGTATATACGGGTATGGAGAGTGTTTGAACATTGGTGTAAGGAGCAGGGGTGTTTCGCAGTGAGGTGTTTGGTACCCAAGATACTGGAATGGACAAGGTCTTGGCCTGCAGTTCACTCAAGGTGCAGGTGGCGGCCCTTTCATGCTATAGGGCCAGAGTTAGGGAGGTGCCCTTGGCCTCATACCCAGATGTAGTGTGCTTTCTCAGAGCGGTTAAACAGGTGACTCCAGTATGGATCCACCCTGGGATTTCAATTTGGTGTTGTCCGTTCTGATGGAGCTGCCCTTTGAACCATTGGGGGACTGCACCTTGAAAGACTTTGTTGAAGGCGGTGTTTTTAGTGGCTATTTGTCAGCCAATAGGATTTCAGAGCTCCAGGCCTTATCATGCAGGGAGACATATCTTGTGATATTCAGGGATGAGGTGGTCTTAAGGCCAGTTCCCTCATTCTTGCTGTGTTTCATCTGAATCAGACGGTGTCCTTTCCAGCCTTCATATCTTCAGAGGGGTAGCTATACCAGATCATGTTCTAAGCAGCCTGGATTTGTGGCGAGTGTTAAGAAGGTACTTAAAGTGCACTGGACCTTTCAGCAAGTCGGAGCACTTGTTTGTGGTGTTTGCAGGGCTGCAGAAGGGGGAGGTGGCTGGATTAGTGATTAGGAAGGAAATCTCCTTGGCTTATCTATTGCAGCATAGACAGGTTCCCGTTGGGTTGCGAGTGCATTCTCTGTGTGTATAGATTGGCACACACATGTGAATGGCTTTTTAGAAAGGGACTATTTACATGTGGTGCCTTTGACCCCCTAGTGGTAATCACATGGTACTACAGCTAGGAGTCAGGCTGCCATATAAGAGGCAGCCTGATCCCTGGTGGTAGTACCACAATATTATCACCAGGGGTCATGGATGCCATTTTTAAACCTGGGATCGGAAGAGCAAGAGTGACTGTGATTGCTCCTGTTACCGATATACACCAGGGGCCCTAATAAGACCAAGGGGAGGAATGGGGATGGGAAGCGTAGAAGGATCTGCTGGGAGTTCTTGTGGAATTTTCTTGTTGCCATGGGGGGGGGGGGAGGGAGGTCTTCATGCTGGGGGTGTCATGCGGGGAATTGAATGTCTTGGTGAGTCATGTTGTGTGGATAGGATGTCTTGCGGGGTCATGGGAGATCAGATATCTTGGTGGGATGGGGGTATCAGGTGCCAAGCAGAGGAGATATGGGGTAATCAAAGTCAGGTGAGTGATTAGGAAGGAAACTGGTGCCGAGAACCAGGGTGTGCATGGAGAGTGGGAGCAGCAATTTTAAAAAGGCCACATGGTATTTTTCCCCAGTGTGCAACTCTTTAAAGACGCTGCTCCTGCTAGATGTAGGGAGACAGCAACGTGCACTCCTCCACACTGAACATCTTAATCTAATCCCCCTCTCCATTTCCTCTCTAAACTTGACCTTATGTGCAGAGCTTGAGTCCAACAATCCCGCTACAGAAGATAAGAAAGGAGCGCGCCTGAATAATCATAACTTAAAGGAAAAAAGGTCACTGAAGTATTATTGGTTTTCCTGATAGTGTTGTGCTGTATAGCCGAAGCAGGAAAGTGATGCAGTGGGTGTCACAAACGGATAGGTAGAGTACACCTACGGTTCGACGGACAACACTTCTACCAGTTTGGGCAGTTTCTCGTTCACTTGAGTGAGTTTCATTTAACTTTCTGACTTTCGCTTGCCTGAATAAGAATTTTCCCTTTTTATATACTTCATTTTGTGCAGCAAAACGGCTTCTCTGTAACCTAAGATTGTATATGTCATTGTGTAATTCTCATTCTGTTTCTGTTGTTCTTTAATTAACTGTTCACTTTCCTCCTTTGTTTAGCAAGTAATTGGTCTTATGTTCCCTGCTGTTTCTTTATTAACTGTGCCGGTCTCTCCTGTTGCTCCTTGATTTCCTCTTCTCTCTGGGTTAATATCTTGCTCCATTCTTTACACAAACTCAAAAAAACACCTCACAAGGCAGCTGCACTCCTCTTTATCTTTTTGAGGTAAACCAGATCCTCCTCCGCTTCCTTAATGCTATATAATTCTGCCCCTACTCCCACTTTCCAAGGATTCTTCCCTCCTGACAATGTTTTCAGCAAGTAACAACTTCTTGTTTTGAGCTCCAGTTGGTCTCTCTCCTTCTGTCACGTCTTATCACTGGTTCTGCGGAAGCTTGCAATGTCCAAATTCAGTGATATCTGCCTCTGTTCAGGTACTCCCACCTTTCATAGAGCAACTCCTGTATGAGGAAAACTCCTGTCCCATTTCTTACAAACTCTATTGTACTCCCTCCTGGTTGGTTTATCAAAAATCTAATCCCTCCATCCTGCAGCTCAGCACCTGAAAAAGGTTTTCAGCCACTGATTGCTAGAGAATTACTGTTACCCCGCATTCTCTCCAAAGAGTACTGCAGAATAAATCCAGCTTTCCAGATAAGGGCAATTCTTTGTTCCGGCATCCTTAGGTACCCAGGAAAATCACCTCCCCCCGCAGAGTACCAATAAGGACAAGGAGGCAAACAAAATCTGACATGAGTGTTAATTTGTGGAACTGCAATTCCAAACCTGCCTGCATTCAGTTAGACCAGTATGTTCCATTTAGTCTGAAGAAAATCATGATTAAACTAGATAGGTCTGACCAGAATTAGGACCACTGATGAGAGATACTGTAGTCAACTCACTCTTCCATGGAATATACTGTAGCTTTGACAGATCTCTTCTTTCCTTTTTTTGTGACTTTGTCTACTTTCTTTGTCTCTGTCTCTCTTTCTCTCTCTGGTCCTTAGTCTGTGATATGCCTTCTTCTGCTGCATTGCCGGATATCGGATTTTAAGGTAATGCCTACCAATTTTAGATTGGTACCTCCCAAATTAATTGTCATTGGAGCACTTGTTGCAAGGCTCTTCTGATTTAAAGAGACCTGCCCTTCTGACTTCCGAAATTGTACTCTGCTTATATAAGATGTCATTCAGATCTTGGATGGTCACTTCCTTTTCTCATGTGGTGCATAAAAGAAGGAGCACTCTTTCAAATTGTGGAAGCTAATTATCAGTTGTGCTCATCAACTGTCACTAATCTGAAGTTTCTATCAAGACCCTCTACTGTATTTCTAAGCACCTTGGGTTAACAGTCACTGCTGCTGAGTGTCTGACTTACGAATAGAAAAAGAGTTATGTGAAAATAACAATAGCACACAGAGGCTTGAACTAAAAAAAATTACACACAAGACAGAAGTAATACTTTTATAATCTTGATTCTCAAGGAGCTGCAATCCAAATTATACTGTATATTACCTATGTATTAGATATTTCTATGCCTAGTGGTTAGAACAGCAGTAGGGTGACAAAAGAGACCAGGGTGTTCAAATCCTACTGGTACTGTTTGTGACCCTGGGCAATTTTCTTAACTCTCCATTGCCTTAGGAACAAACTGTAGGTCCCCTGAGGAAAGGGAAATATCAACTGTTCCTGATTGTAACTCACCTTAAACTTTACTGGAAAGGCGAGAGCTAAATTCTTTTTTTTTTAAATTGATTTCCAAAATGCATTTAAACAATACAAACAAGGACAATCCAGAACAAACTACCACATCAGATGTACAAAACATCAAGTAGGAAAAATAACTCCGATATAGCCCACGTTAAGAAACTTGGCTGAGTATGAACAAAAAACCATCACTAAATAATCAGGAAAATAAGACACAAGGCCCATAGAAAGGAGGCTACATTATTCATGGACGCCCTGGGCTTCTACCAGTGCCTTCCGCTTCTCTATCAAAAAACTTTCCAAATGAGTAACATCAGTGAAAACATAGGAGACATCCTTTAAAGTAATAATACATTTACACGGGAAACGAAGAAAAAAGGAAGCATCTCCCAAAGATAATACCTGAGGCTTTAAGGCCAAAAACAGCCTTCGCCTAAGCGAGAGCTAAATTCTAATAAATAAATGCAAATGATCTGTTTTAGTTGTCAGTTCCTTATTGTTCCTCCAGTTTAGTCCTCCACCTCTGGATTGTGTACCTCCTCCTGCAGCTTGGAGACTGGGCATGTCAAAATCGTGACATCACTGGCTATAGCCTGCTGGTATCTCCCATCAGCCCCCAGTGTGTCCAGTCTCCATGCAGCAGGAGGACTTTGAGCCTAGGTGCTGGGCTCACTTGAGGAGCTGATAAGGAGCATTAGTTAGCTAATACAGTTTAAATTTTCTTTGATCACCTTATATTTCTTCTTTTAATGGAGTCTATACCTTTAAAAAAAAAAAAAAAGGAAGGAGAAAGCTGCAGTCTCGACCTCGGCCTTTCTCACTGTCTGTCTCCCTCTTTTGTTGCCTGCGTTGATTTGGCCAGCTCTCCCCTCCTAGATTGTACAGAGGGGAGCCCGGCAGAGGTGAGAGACTGATCGGCTCTCTGATGCCCCAGATTGACACGGGGTGTCGAGGTGAGCCGGAGACGTCGGGAGTGCAGCTCTCACCGCAAACGCTGCTCTCAGCGTACAAGAGCAGGGTAGCATTTTGAAGGGCTGAGAATTGGGCCAGAACCGGGCAGAGCGGGCGGTAATTGCCTCCAGAGGCGAGTGTTTCCCCCTTGCCGCATGATTCTTTCAGCGGAGAGTTCAGCGGGGGGGGGGGGGGGGGCCGCATTTTTGGTGCGATGCAGGCCCAATTGCAGGCTCAGGCCGCTTCCCGTGCTTCTCAGCCTCATGAGAAGGGTTGATTGTCAGGAAATCGAACTGCTAGCAGTTTTCTTTTTCTTCTTTCCGGCTCTCCCCTCCTAGATGGGATGGAGGGGAGTTGGGGCAGCGGCAGCATAAATGACTTGGAGCGCTCCGATGCTGGTTACATATTTTGTGGCAGCAATCTGGGAGCAGTGAAGCCCTCTCCGTGCCTGCTAAGCACACATGGCTGTGTCCCGCGGCGCGGATAGCAGGGCAGGCTGCAGGAGGCGGATGCAGGTAAGCAACCAGGGACAGGGTCAGGCCGGGACAGTTTTTCACCGGAGCGCCCGCACTCCGGGAGGTTTCGGAGCGAGAAGCAGCATGATGCAAGGAAGGCAGGTCCTGCCCGTTTGAGCGCGGGCCTTATTTCCCGCGCATTTATGGCCGCGAGGAAACTTTTATTTTCTCTAGTCTTCTGACTCTGGTAAGAGCCCATGCATTGAAAATGAATGACAGGGAAGGTATTTTCAGTTATGTTAAGTCTCTAGGCTTATTTGGGGCAATTTATTGGTGCTTATTTCTGCAGCCCTAACGGTACCAGGGGGGGGGGGGGGAAAGCTGAGGACCATTGACTATGGCTAAGGGGGTCACTGACTCCAAGAGGGACACAGTCTCCGTCGTCAGAGCCAGAAGGGCCTGCACTGTGGGTTCCTCTACCATAGTGCGACAGATTTTAAGATACCATTGTGAAGAGACTCAGGAGGAGTACTCTAGTGATTGGAACACCTGCCTGGGGCTCAGAAGCTCAGGGGTGCGGTCGCCACGGGCCTAAAGCTTGTCCACGCTGTAGACAAGACTATAAGCAAGCAATGGTCATATTCTGCTAGTCAAGAGTATATGCCCACGAATTAAAACCCTTATCTTGTGTATCGTTTATCTGGTTCTAGTGCCATTATAAAAAAAAAAAAAAAAAAACTGTCTTTTTGAGGTTTGGCCTTCCAAAGTATATATTTTAAATTTCGACATATCTGCCTTGCTTAAATGTTTACAAATTTATTTGGCTTTATGTTATGGTTAGAAGGCCAGGTATGTACCTGTCTCTAGCTATTCCCTTCTGATTGGCTATTCATTGCACTGCCAACCTCCAGTACTGCAGAGTTCCTGGAGACCTTATGGCATATGTCATTCATTATGTTAGCAGAGATTATTTTGGTGGAATTCTTTGCAATGTTACATTACATTATCCCTGTCAATTAGGGGGTCTGGATTTATAGGGTATGTTCTGTTTCTGAAATGGAACATGTTCTGAAGATTGGCAGCAAAGGAGTTAAGTTCAGTCCCATCCGACATTATTCTTTTGATAAAGCTAAAAAAAAAATAATAAAAAAAAAATGCTGAGTATAGTACTTTGGGTTTTTCTTCTGTACATTGCCTCATGATTCTGAGGGCCATTGGTAAATTGGCTTGGTTTGTGATGCTGTATGTTCCTATATGCTGGGTACCGCTCAGGAACACAGGACATCAGTACTGACAATTGTTTTGGTGCTCAGAGGGCTCAGGGTCAAGTTTCCCAGTTGCCCTAAGTCAGAAGTGGGAATTATCAACCAAAAGGGATGCCTCTTAGGTTCATGTTCAAGACCGCTAGTGGTATTGAATGGAAATATAATGGAATAATCTTGCCTTAACAAGATACTCTTAGTTGAACTAGAGCTCCCTGGTCGCCTTGCAGTCAGTGGTAGCCTCCTACGTTGGTAGCTGTCTGATGATCATGTGAACAGGGATCTTCAGCAGAGCTTGGGGGTGCCGCTTTTGGCTCTAGTTGGCCCCGCTAGGGAGCAAGCCAATAGGCGGGCTACTTCGGAGTTATTCTGCCTGCCTGGATCCACATAACGGCAGGTCAGTGGGTATTAGAGATAATTTGCGATGGTTAGGCGCTGGAATTTGCAAAGTCAGTTCGAGAGTCATTGGTGGCGTCTCCCTGCAAAGGACAGAGGAAAACCTTAGCGGTCCATCACACCTTAAATCGACTGTTACAAATCTGAGGCCACACCGGTGCCAATTCATGAATATGGCAGGAGTAGCTCCTCCATTTGTTTTGTGGGGCCAGAGAAGGACAGCACTCATCACCATCTCTTGGATCTAGGAGGAGTGCACAGTTGTCTCCAAAAGTAACTTGGTATCTTTCCAGGAGCTCGGATATATAGAGATGTGATTCGACATGTGGACAGGAGCGGTGTTCCTCCGGTTTGTGGAGTTCCAGCCCTTTGACATCTGGTATGCAGGTGCAGAGCCGGGCTGGTGCCCTCGCAGTGGAGTTTCTGGCACGTGCGGGGAAAGATGACAGTAACTTTGCGATGAGTGCCATGGGCCTGTTCTCATATGCGGCCGTGGCAGTGAGCTCTACTTCACTTCGGGTCATCTCAGTTATGCCTCGCTGAACAAATGACTTCCCTGTTCTATCGGGGTCATATTATTGAAGACAGGGATGCCTCTGGAATGGCCGTAGTGGCTCCCATCACTGACGGACGCGAGCCTCGTAGGATTGTGGACACGTTGTGGAGAGCTTTTGGCGCAAGGTGTTTGCTCTGTTTAAGAGAGTGACTGCTCGGTCAGCCGGCTGGAGCTGAGAGCGGTGGTTCTGGCGCTGCACACATTCGAAGTGATGGTGACAGGTCGGGCTGTGCGACTGCTGTCAGTCAACTCCGCGAAGGTAGCCTACATCTTTCGACAGGGTGGTGCAGGAAGGGTGGCCATGGAAGAAGATGTAGAGGCATGATTCGCTTGGGTAGAAATGCGATGGCAAGCATTTCAGCAGCGCACCTGGCAGGGCAAGATATCGCTGATGGCAACTTTTCTCAGCAGGGTTGCATCCGGAGGTGTTGGCGCAAGTAGCTCACACGCCGGGGGCTGCCAGTCATGGATTTCATGGCGACCCTCCAGTCGGCAAAGCAAATCTTTTCTTCAGCAGACGGCGAGAGCGAATGTTGACGAGCGACACGCTGGGGCAGTGTTGAACAGCGTCGGGTCCTCTCTATGTGTTCCCATCAGGGGTGCTCATAGGTCGGGAGGCTCATCGGAGGAGAGTGTTACGGGTGGCTCCGGATGGGCCAGACGGCTGTGGTACGCTGAGCTCATATGGGAGAGCCGTGGAGATTGCCGGCGGTGGAAACTCGGTTACTACCAGGTCTGCTTCGGCAACCTCGGGTGGTTTGATTCTCGCATACGGTCTGGCCGTTGGAAGGGCGAGATGTGTGGTCACTTATGGCTCATGGTTGAGGATTGGTACTCGCGGGAGCAAGTGCCGGCTGTGGCTGGGTTAGTTTCCGTAGTTTTGAGTTTTCTACAAGAAGGATTTCTTAAGGACCTGGCGGCTAGTGCCTTGAGAGTTGAGTTGACAGCGTTGTCTTGCTAGGGAGGCAAGGTGCAAGGTCTGGCTCTCGGGATCCATGCAGAAGTGTCACGTTTTTTGAGAGCGGTGACCTGGCTGCGGTCCTTGCGTGGAATCGTAGGTCCCCTACGGGGTCTCAAATTGCTTTGGGCGGTGTTGACTAAGGAACCTTTTGAGCCCTTGCACAAGGCGTCACTTAGGACTTTGTCTTTGAGGACGGTAATTTTGATAACCAGCTGGTCGGCGAGCCGGATTTCGGGACGGCAGGTGCTGTCTTGTGGAGAACCATCCTTGTCCTTTTCTCGGGAAAAGGGGGGTGTTGCAGCCAATGCTGTCCATTTTACCTAAGGTGGTGTCTCTGTTTCAACTCGGTTGGACGGGGTTTCTTCCAGTGTTATGGTGGCTGGGGGGAACCACGTCTGGCCTGGGGTGGCACCATTTAGCCATAAAGTGGGTGCTGTGGCAGTACTTGTATATTTCGGAGACTTACCGCACTTTGGACCGTCTGTTCGTGGTGTTCGGAGTTCCTCTCAATGGGGCAGGGGCAGCGAAGGTGTCCATTTCTAGATGGATTAAAGAGGCGATTGGTGCAGCAGATCTGCTGCGGGGCCGGTCGGCGTTAACGGGCTTGTGAATGCATGTTACCAGAGTGCAAGCAATTTCTCGAGCAGAGTACAGTTTAGTTCTGCCAGGGGACGTTTGTAGAGAGGCCTTCTGGTCCGCTGTTTGTTCTTTCAGTAAGCACTACCGTCTGCAGGTCTTAGCAGCAAAGGATGTCTTTTTCAGCGGTATTGCATGCCAGCTGGAAGAGTCCCTCCCAATAATTACTGCTCTGCTACATCCCAGAGGTAGAGGACTAAACTGGAGGAATGATAAGGAAATATAAATTATGCTTACCTGGTAATTGTTGTTCCTTGAATGACGACAGTTTAGTCCTCATTCCCGCCCAGGGGTGTGATTTCTTCAGAATTTATTTTCAGGTGGAGTGGAGCATCTATTTCAAGGAGTGGAGAGATCCTTTCAGATTCTGGATCGCAGTGAGTATCCCTCTCTGATCTGTTTCTTCCTTCTCTCTTATTTAAGTGAGTGGGTGGTACAGGAAACATGATTGCATAGGGGAGACGTGAACGTAAAGTAAAAAAAAAAAAAAAAAGACTAAGAAGGTTAAAAAGGTTCCTCAGGTTGAGGAATGGATAGTTTATTTAAAGTTATGGTATAGCTACTTATTTGTTGTTCCTTTGAGTTTGCTTTGTCAATAGTACACTGGGGGCTGATGGGAGATACCAGCAAGCTATATCCAGTGATGTCACGACTTTGACATGCCCAGTCTCCAAGCTGCAGGAGGAGGTACACAACCCAGAGGTGGAGGACTAAACTGTCGTCACTCAAGGAACAGCAATTACCAGGTAAGTGTAATTTCTATTTATCTCCCATCCATACTAAACTAACTTAAGTTATTTACTAATAGTTCCACTGTTTCTTTATTTATTGAATTCATATGCTACAATCCTATTGTCCGTAAATCTGTATTTGGAACTGATTAGTAGTAGCTCCTATGTGACATGGGCATAGTTCAGAGGGACCTTAGAATGCATGTCAGTGTTCCTTTCAAAGGTGGGGGCCTTATGTCCTTTCATGTGATCTTTCTGGCAGCACAACAGAAAGTAGGCTCTTGCCATCAATTTCTCCTGGGCAAATGTCTGTGGAGACACTCAGATACTCTTAAATGCACTCCTCAAATGGGATCATTTTCCCACAAAACTTCCACCTTGACCCAATCCTCATGGTGCTTCTTTGCCTTATGCCCAGAAGATTTGAAATCTTCATGCCAATGGTGGCATTACTTTCTCTCTTCCCCAATACCTTGAGATTTCCAAGCCAGTGTTGGCACTGCCGTATCCCTCTCCTGATGTCTTGAAGTCCTCATGCCAATGACAATGCTACTTTACCTTTTTTCCATTGTCTTAAGGTATCCATGCCAATGCTGGTGTTGCATTATCCCGTTCCTGGGGTCTTGGAATCCTTGTAGCAAAGTTGGTGCTTGCCACCTCTTCCAGTGCCTTGAGATCTCCATGCCATTGTTTATGTTGTTCTACCCCCTCCTGGTGCCTTGGACACCAATATAGGTGCTGCTTTATCCCTCTTATGGTGCCTTGAGGTCCCCATGCCAGTTTTGGTGCTGGTTTACCCCTCTTCTAGGTCCTTAGGGTCTTCATATCAACGTTGGCGCTACTTTGCTCCACTTGCATTCAGTATGATCTTCATTCCACTGTTTGTGCCACTTTTTCTTTCTCATGATGAATTGTGTCTTCCTGTCACTCCTGATATTCTGGAATGCTGCTGCATCTATGGCAGATGCCTGCCAGTAAGTCTCAATACAAATGAATGGAAAACCCCAATGTTGCTTGTCCTTTTATCTTTAATGAACTTCAGCAATATTTTTGGAATCCAAATGAACTATGAGGCCATTTGAAACAAACACAAACCAAACCAAACACTTTTGCATGCATACCCCTCTTGGCATCTCTAGGAAACGTGCTTCTGGGCTTGACAAACCTTTGATGTGGCTCAGCATGGCATATAGTATATTCTTTTGTTATAGTCATATATTTCCTTTAATTTATTATTTATTTAACACCCTACTGCCAGTAATAACCCCTTCTCTCCAGAGATTACAAATACAAAACTTAGCCATCTGCCCCATAAAAATAATCCTCATTAGAGCTCATACACACACACACACATACACTCTTACCACAAACTCAGTTCTACAACCAACCCCAAACTTTGAGCACCCCACTGGATACAGACAGGTTTTTAATGGCTTTCTGAGACTCCTTTGATTCAACTCCAACTTATTCTCTAAAGGAAAGAAATGATCTCTCAGTCTAACTTTCCAAAATTACCTTAATGCCAGAACCTGCAATAACACCTTTGGACGTAACTGGAGCATCCTTCTAGAGCATACCAAACAAGTCACCAAACCTCTCCTAGTGTAGTACCTGAAACAATAACGCCAATATCTTAAACTGGATACGCACATTCATAGTTGGCCAATGCAACTGCCACAACAGCAGCCTCACACTTTGCCTCCAGATCCACCCAAAAATTGGACACGCCACCATATTCCTTTCCTTGTAACATTCATCCCATTTACTTTGTATCATGATTGATTGTTCGTGAATTTAAAATTTTTGTTCTTGTAAAGTTCATATTCCTATTTTATTGAAGTTTGCTAAATATTTAAGGGGGTGATATTAAGTCCATAGTGGTTGGTGATTTTTTTTTAAACATTGGCCACTACAGTTTAAAAAAAAAATCCAAATATACAACAGTATCTGGACAGTGGCTGCCGCTGAATGGAACAGTGTGGTGCCAGCATTATGCAGACAGCAGCAATACTCAGTCACTATCCAGATAACTTATCCAGACAGCAAGGGGCAGTATGACCATTGGGTGCAATGTTCCCTCTAATTTTCTGTAGGCTGTGTGCGCTTAAAATATCAGCTGTGCAGCTTTTGAAGGAAGGTTAAATTTTTGTGCGCCACAAAACGACACTTGGCGTTATATAGTTTAAAATTTGACTAGACGTCAGAATACATTATGTACACCACATTGATTGCACTAGAAAATATTGTAGAACTTGTGAAAACTGTAAATACACAACAACTTTTAAATTTTACGATGTCTGTGTTTTCTATCAGAATCAGAACCGTAATTTTTGTGCGCTCTGTTGTAAAGTATGTGCGCTTGCTCGGTGAGGTGTGTGCACATGCACACGCGCACAGCTTAGAGGGAACAGTGATTGGGTGGACCGGGCAGTTGCCTAGAGTGCCAGTGGTCAGAGGGTACCCATTACCACCGCTGCTGCCCCTGTCGGGCACATGCAGCTGTGGCAATACATTTAAAAAGACACCATGACACCAGAGTTACTTTCTCTCCAGGTGCCGCGGCGCCATTCTCCCTTCTGCCCCTCTGATTCCACTTCCTTTAACAGGAAGTGCAGAAGTGTGACTGGCACCATGGTGCCAGAAGAGATGGTAACTCTGGCATTTCAGTGCCTTTTTAAATGTACAGAGAAGAGACACCAAAATGGTAAAGGGGATGGAAGGATACCCCTATGAGTAGAGGCTAAAAAGGTTAGGGCTCTTCAACCTGGAAAGGGACGGCTCAGGGGAGATATGATAGAGGACTATAAATTAATGACTGGAGTGAAACAGGTAGATCGATTGTTTATGCCATCAAAATATAGAAAGACTAGGGGACAGGCAATGAAGCTACAGTGTAACCTATTTAAGACTAATAAGAGAAAATATTTTTTCACTCAACGCATAATCAAACTCTGGAATTCGTTACCAGAGGATGTAGTAAAATCTGTTAATGTAGCTGGGCTTTAAAAGGTTTGGAGAAGTTCCTGGAGGAAAGGTCCATGAACCATTTTTAAAAGGGCCCTGGGAAATCCACTGCTTGCCCCAATACAAGTATTGTGAATCCTGTGTCTTTTGGGGAAATTTCTAGGTACTTGTGACCTGGATTGGCCACTGTTGGAAACAGGATACTGGGCTTGGTGGACATTGGTCTGACCCAGTATGACATATCTTTATGTTCTTATGATTTATTGGACAGCTTGAATTGCTGTAGAGATTTACTCCAAAGATTTTTCTTTTTCCATGTTCTTGTGCCAGACATTCTAAGAAACCATGTACAAGTATGTTATCAAAGACATTTACCAAGCCTAATCCAGATCTGGATTAATCATCTCTAATTGGACAACCTGTATCTATGATTAAAATGAATTTTAGATTTTACAGTGCTGTAAAATCATTGATGTTTCAAATGAGTGGCGTAAGTTACAATGAAGGGACCGCAAACAAAATTTTGCTGATGGTCCCCCATTGTCACGGCAATGGTGCACCCCTCCCCACGTGTGGTCCCACTATGAGGCAGCGGTGGCAAATTTACTTCATTTGTGTTTTCCGCTCTGCTCTTGTCAGTTTGCCATGGGCCCAGGGCCGGATTTACGTATACGCCATGTACGCCATGGCGTAGGGCCCACAGCCGGCAGGGGCCCACAAAAAAAGAACCAGTTTGTTTTTTTTAACTCAATTTAAAAAAAAAACCTGGTGGCTGCCGCCGCGGGGCCCCCTCTGCTGCCGCGGGGGCCCCGTCTACAAGCTGGTCGGGTCGGGTCGGGTCGAGTCGAGTCGGGTCGGGTCGGGTCGGGTCCGGTCGGGTCTCTCTCCCTCCCTCCCTCCCTCCCTCGCTGCAGGCTGCAGGCTGCGAGAGACGCGAAGATAGAGCGTCTCCTCGCGTCTGTGTTAAGTCCGCAGAGGCTGAAGGGATTTCCCATCAGCCCCTGCCGGCTTAACACAGACGCGAGGAGACGCTCTCCCTTCGCGTCTCTCGCAGCCTGCAGCCTGCAGCGAGGGAGGGAGAGAGACCCGACCCGACCGGACCGGACCGGACCCGACCAGCTTGTAGACGGGGCCCCCGCGGCAGCAGAGGGGGCCCCGCGGCGGCAGCCACCAGGTTTTTTTTTTAAATTAAATTTTACTTTAGGCCGGGGGGGGGGGTAGGACTGGTAATGGGCTATGGGGGGGGGTAGGACTGGTAATGGGCTATGGGGGGGGGTAGGACTGGTAATGGGCTATGGGGGGGTTAGGACTGGTAAGGGGCTATGGGGGGGGTAGGACTGGTAATGGGCTATTGGGGGGGCTGGGGCTGGAAATGGACTGGGGGGGTAGGGCTGGTAATGGGCTATTGGGGGGCTGGGCTGGAAATGGGCTGGGCTGGGCTGGGCTGGGGGGGGATATGGCTAGTGGTGGGCTGATGGGGTTAGGACTGGTAATGGACTGTGGGCTGTTGGGGGGGCTTAGAACTGGCAATGGGCTTTGGGGGGGGTTAAGACTGGTAATGGGCTGTGGGCTGATGGGGGCTGTCTGGTAATGGGCTATGGGGGGCTAGGTCTGGTAAAGGGCTGGGGGGTTAAGACTGGAGGTGGGCTGATGGGGTTAGGACTGGTAATGGGCTGTTGGGGGGGGTTAGAACTGGTAATGGGCTTTGGGGGGGTTAAGACTGGTAATGGGCTGTGGGCTGATGGGGGTTGTCTGGTAATGGGCTATGGGGGGCTAGGACTGGAAATGGGCTGGGGGGTTAAAACTGGAGGTGGGATGATGGGGTTAGGACTGGTAATGGGCTGTGGGCTGATGGGGGGGGGTTAGGACTGGCAATGGGCTATGGGGGGCTGACTGGAAATGGGTTGATGGGGTTAGGACTGGAAGTGGGCTGATGGGGGGTTAGGACTGGTAATGGGTTATAGGGGGGGCTTAAACTGACAATGGGGTGATGGGGGTTAAGGACTGAAAATGGGGTGATGGGGGGTTAAGGACTGTAAGTGGGGTGATGGGGGGGCTAGGACTGGTATTGGGTTGGGGGGTTGCTAGGACTGGAAATGGGCTGATGGATGGCTAGGACTGGAAATGGGCTGATGCAGGGACTAGAAGGGAATGGATGCTGGGTGAGGCTGGAACTAGAAGAGAGCTGATGTTGGGGGAGGATTAGAATGGGATGGGGCTGGAAGAGTAAAATGGAGAAGGGAAAAATATTTTGTGTGGGAGGGATAAAAAATCTACAATTGGCCGGGTATTGGGAGAGTAAGTGGGGATTGAGGATGGAGGGGTAAAATTTGAGTGGATGAAATAGGAATGAGGAAAGAGCAAAAGGAGAAAGATTAGTATGTTAAAGCAGATGTAGAGAGAGAATGGAAAAAAATCTAGAAGAGAGAAGAAAGGACAAATGGACAGCAGACGATGGAGAGTTAGCAGAAGACACGAAGAAACCAGAAGAAAGTGGCTGGAGCAATTGCAGCTGAAAAAAATGCACAAAAGGTAGAAAAATATCTCTTTATTTTGAATTTATTAATTGGAATATGTCAGCTCTGGTAAATGTGCATCATTAACATCTGTGCTTTGTTTAGTACAAGAGCAAATTAATGTATAGTTTTATTTCTACAGTGTTGTACATTCCAAGTTTGGCTTTTGGGATTCCCAGTTTAATTATTGTCTTCCTATTTCTAAATTGTGATTACTTGTTTGGTGATGGTCTATGTTCTGCATGTGTAACTGAGCTGAGGTGTTCTGTTTATATAATTCCTATTTGACATTGCCACTTGTTCTCTTTCCCCAGTAGGTCATGTATTGTTGTTCTCTGAAATGTATTGGTTTAATATTTGCAGTGTTGCCTTTTGATTGGTAGAGTATGGTGCTTTGTGAGTCCTGGTAGTGCTGTTAGGATACGGCGGGTTTACTATGGGTAGTGTTTGTAGTAGTTCCTAATGTGTCTGGCAGTTGGCACTGGATTATAGTAATGTAGAAATCTTTTAGTCTTTCTTTATCCATACACTCATTAAGAGGCACGTTTACTAAAAGTTAGTATATGGTAACATTATGCAAATATTTATGCAAATGAGGCCCCTTATGCAAATTAGGTCCGCACCCCCCTTGGGCCGCCCCTGCTGGGGGCCCACAATTTTTGTTGGCGTAGGGCCTCACTCAAGGTAAATCCGGCCCTGCATGGGCCCGACGACTGTTCCTCACCAGGCCAATGTCTCACGGTGTGCTCTTATTGAGAGACTTCGGCCCAGCGAAGAACAGCCACCAGGCCCATGGCAGCCTTACAAAAGTGAAACAGCATGGCAAACATGATAAAGTAAGTTTCCTGTGCTGCTGCTGCCGCTGTGTGGGCCCCCCTTCTGCACGAGCCTCCCCCCCTCGCAATGCAAGAGCTGCTTGGCAGAATTTGCACCACTGAATAAACATCCTTACTGAGTAGCCGCTCTTCTGTTTCTTTTGCTCTGTCATTTCAAAATGACATAAAATGATATAGGAAATTTTCTTGAGATTCACTGTCATTCCAAATGACTGCACTTCTCTGATAATTTTGTTCCTTAATCTGATTGGCTATTTTGTTTAGCATCCTTCTTTATGGAGCAGGGTCAAAAACCCTACTGAAGTCCAAGGGTTCCATATTTAGAAGCACTTATGTGATCAATCTTGGGTTTTATCACAAAAGAGGTTTTTCTTTTTTTATATAAATGGGCTCGTCTAATGCTGCATTTTGGCTAGATAGCTCAATGTCCAACCAAAATTTAGCCTTTTAAATTTAAGAGGGGCTGGGGGCCTTCCAGAGTTGGGATTAAAATTTATATTGATGATAGTGATATTCAACAGCTATTAAGATATAGTTATTTGTTTGGTATCATCATATAAATAGAAATAGATCAGTTATCTTTTTACGTTTAGGATTGCATATTTAGGAATAATGCCTAGACAAATTGTGTGGCTGAATATTAGGCAAAAGAGCAACAGATAATTCATCCACTGCTTTGAATATCGTCCTAGAAATAGATTAAATCCACAGATTTTTCTGGTCTCCTATTTTTGTCAGTGCTAATCTGTGTCCTGACCCTTTCTGGATTTACTCAGACTTTCATAGTGATTCAGGAATATTAGGTGCACTTTTCATAATCCTTGCTTAGTTGCAAAGCCCATGGACCCTGCAGAACCTTTGCCTTATTTTCATGGATAAAATATGCTGCATTTTCCTTTTGAAAAGCAGACGTCCCCTTCTCCGCTCCGCCCCTCCTGCCCCGTCCAGCACTCCCCACACAAATGCGGTGTATGTGCAGGGAGCGCTGACACCAGAATCACAATCAGGAGCTAAATGTGGGTTGGATGTCCAACCCGGACATCCATCCCTGCTGTTCCCTGATCAGAATGACCCCCATTATGAAGTAATGTGTGCTGATTTAACTTCACACAGATGGGCAGCTTTGAAATAAATGAAAAAAGGGATCCTGTAGTCAATTTGTAGAATGTTTTTCAAAAATAAACCTAAAATTAGAATGAACAACTATGGAAGAATAATGAAAGAAAATAAAATAAAAATTATGTTCATAGTGGCTGTTGAACATTTACATCACATAGGGAGGGAGGAGTGGCCTAGTGGTTGGGGCAAGGTACCACAGGCCGGAAGGTTGGTGGTTCAAATCCCACTAGAGGACAGCAACCTTGGGCCGGAAGGACTGGGGTTTCTAGTCCCACAGGTGCTCCTTGTGGTCTTGGGCAAGATACTTAACCCTCCCATTGCCCTTGTTCCCTGTAAGTATTAGTGTATGTGTCTCATATCCCCTCGTGTTAAATGTATCCCCCAACCGCTTTGACCCGGTGAAAAGCGGGATATAAATGCAGCTAAATAAATAAATAAATAAAATTAATAGGGAATAAGGCAAAGCTATCAACTCAGCAGCACACAGCATCAACAGCAACAGGTCATAAAATATCTCCCTCTATCAACACACGCACAGAGGCATACACATATTTTGTAAAAGCAACCTGTGTGCCAATGTGCCTTTATAAAACAGCCTTCCCAAAAACCCTTCCACAGAGTTGGACTTGCTCCAATGCAGGTATAACCTTTCTGCCTATATTTGTGTAAATACATACATATGTTCTAAAATATATATGTATCTCACAGCTCCACCAGAGCTTTACCCCATCTCTGTCTTCTGGAATCCCCACATATATATACCTCACAGAGGTTTGTGCTATGTGTTAGTAGCACATAGTTGTACAGTATATGTGTACTTCTTAAGCAGTTTGATAAGTTCCTATTTCTGTGTATAAAACACAGTCTTGCATGTAAAATGGCTTATTAAATTATCTCCATTATTATTCACAAAAATAGCATCTTGTATAAAAAGTGTTTATATAAATATTCTTTGCTCCATTTTTGATATCGGCTCAAAATAATTCGCATGGTGGTGTTACACAAAATGGCTGCTTCTGAACAGCTGTCAGGAAAATGGCTGCTGGGAAGAAGAGGCCATTGCTATTCTAGTGCTCGGACAGTTTGCCAATAGGCTGTTTCAAAGAGACTACCAAGAATGACAGGGCACCCACTTTTCTTTATAAAATAGGCTCCAGATAGATGCATCCTGGGTGCCTTAAACTAGATGTCTGGTTATAAAATTACCCTCTAAGGGTCTAATCGACTTAAGGGGTTTTCTCCCCAATCTTTGTCTATGCAGTAAGAGCATAGGGGCCCTTTTATTAAAGTGTGGTAAATGCAAGGGGCAGGGGGCATGCTCAGCATATTCCCTTCTATTACCACAGGGTAAAACTCCTTACTGTGCATGTGAAGACATATTTTAGCTAGTACAGAGAGATCGGAATCGAGATGTTGAGGTTGGAATATACACAGTTCCAAAGGCGTTTTAGAAATGGCTTTGCTAGATGTGAATCTGTTTCTAAAATACATAGAAGGAGCAGGAACACACATGAATTGACATCCACGTGCAGCGGGAGATGCCATTTTACATATTTATAAGGGTAAAAAAAAGGTAAAAATCGCTTGGTAAATTTACATGGGTAAAAATTTACAAGGGAGAAAACCTGGCAACTTACCCATGCAAGTGCTGGCATTTCCCACCTTGCACATGCAGATGTCAACACTTACACATACATGAGCAGTTTTTCAAACATAGACATCTCTAAACCGTGTAAATGCCTTTCGTATATCGCGCCCCTAGTTTCTGAAACTAGAGGGCGACATGGATTTTGGATTTTTCAGTGTCGTGTTTTGACTAAAAAACGATACGAAACACTTTGTTGACATTTCCCATGTCATTTCAAATGAATACACATCCCTTCTATTAGTTACTGTAAGTTCAGAGGACACTCTCTTGAACTCATTTCAATTTGGAGGAATAAACTAGCATAAATTATGAAGGATAACCCCCTTAGGGCCCCACTCATGAAGGCGAACAGTGGGGCTGGACGTCCCAATGGGATGTGCAGCCCCTCTATCTGCCCTCATCCTATGCTGCCTCCCAGCCCCGCTGTACGTACAGAGCCGCTGTGCATGCTGCAGGGAACAAGGGCAGCACAGGGCTGGAGAGTGGGCAGAGCGTGGCGAGACCACCCCCAGATATTCTGGGCTGATTCCAGTGATGGCCCTGTACGTCCGGGGATCACCGGTGGGACACCCTGCTTATTCCACCTCGAAGGTGGAATAAAAGCAGGGCGTCCCTCCGATTCTGGCCTGCAGGCCCCCTCCAGAGCCCAGCAGCCCCACCACCAGAACAACAGGACACTCATGGTGAGTCTCCACTGCCCAATCCAGGCCCCAGCATCCACCATTGGGGTCGGGGCGGAAAATTGAGGGTCACAAAGGCATTGGGCAGGATGTGCCGCAGGGAGGACATCCCCGTGGTAATGTAGGGCCATCCCAGGGCCTGATCCTGCACCCACGAGGCTGTCTTTCTCCCGCGGTGCAGAATCAGGTCCTAATGGGTCCGTCCTGCCCAGGGGCACCCAGAAGGCCCGGTCATGCCTGCTTCTTTTTGAGATTGGGTTAACTGCAAAATTCACAGCACACAAGTACCATGCACTAACTGCAGTGCACGTTCCATGTCCTCTCTCTACCCATAATCTGTTCAGTCCCTTCCCCATTGGACATTAAGCAGTTAGCACATGTTTTTACCATGTTGGCTCTTTTTAATGCATGACAGTACCAAGAGATTATTGCTAGGGGTCATTGGAGCGAATGGTTTCACAAAGCACCAGGCGCCCCAGTAAGCCTGGGGAGGGGGAACTGGGAGGTGGAGGCAGGGAGCTGCTGCCAGTGACCTCAAAGGGGGGCATCGGTGTTGTGGGGGGGGGGGGGGGTTGGGTGAGGGAATGTTGGCACCTGTGTGGAAGTTTTTGTGGCTGCAGAGGTTTGGATGGGATGGGGGTAGGATTATTTTGAGTGGGTGGGGAGATTGGATGCCTTTGAGGGGGTAGTTGGATTCTTTTTAGGGGGTAGGACGAGAGAGGATATTTTAGGGGCTTGAGGAGGGAATTGGTGGTGCTGAAACTGATGAACGAAGGGATCAGGAACAATGATTATAAGAAGTTGCTCTCATGCATATGTGGGGGGATTTTTACATGTTTTCAATCCATACAGCTTGTTAAACGGGAACACAGAGATCTCAGCAGGGACCTCTCCCAAGCCAGAGCTGCTACAGTGAGACGAACCTAAAGCACAATACCTTCTCCCCTAGATAACAGCAGACCAGAGAATACCAGTTTGGACAGGTCACTGAGAATGCTTTATGATAGCCTACCTTACCCCCCCCAGGGACCACTGATTGGCGGACAAAAGATACCTGAGGCGAATCAGAAAGTAGAATGAGCTTGAAAATATGCTGTATATAAGACAATGTATGACATGGAGAGGGAACTCAGATCTTTTGTTCAGGGTGGCTGGCTCTGTCTCTGAGACTGTGTGCACACAATAAAAGATTCTGTTTGCATTCTAGTCTGTCTGACTCGTCTTCCTTCTGTGGGTGTGAGAGAGAGCTGTTATTAGCTGCATTTGGGCTATTTCATTTGGCACCCCAGATGGGACGAAATTGTTAAAAATATCAGCCTCTCCCCTTGCACCCACTGTGGGAGGTCGTCTGCTCTTGCAGCATCGGGCCTCGGCCAATCAGGGACCGGCTCCCCGGGTGACGTTAACGGTCCTGGTGCCACCCGGCCCTTTGTCCGGAAGGATCCCTTGACTTGTCTGGTTGGTTGGTCCCAGCAGGCTGATTATTCCGATTGAAATCCGGCTGGATAGACTGGCATCCAAACTTCTCTGATCGGAGGTCTGGTGAGTACTCTGCATTATTGCTTTGGGGATATTCGGTAACTGTAACCTGTATCTCTGGAACTCTGTAATCTGTTGCGGTCTGATCACCCGCACGGGCAGCCCGAGTAAGGGCTTTGGGATCTCTGCTGAAACCTGAAACCGCTGCCCGTTCAGTCTTTGCTCGATAAGAGGGAGGGGGAGAAAGGGGGGTTTGTGCTGCAGCTAGAAAGAGAGAGCAAGAGAGAGCATGTGTATTTGTAACAGCTGCTGCTAGAGTGCCAGTGAGAGTGTGGTGACGTTGTATGTAACGGCAGCTGCTGAAGATTACTAGAGAGAGAGAGAGAGAGAGAGTGTATGAGTTGCTGAGACGTCTCTGTTCCCCTTGTCGTTTTGTTTTTTTCTCTCCCCTTTTGTAGTCCTGTGTGTGTGTCCTGTGCAATTGGTCTCTGTCTGTTATCTGAATTTACACTGTACATTGCATTCCTTGCAGTGAGATTAGAGCATTTATACTGCATATTTTACTTATTTATTGTACTG
Organism: Ichthyophis bannanicus; assembly: GCA_033557465.1. Classification (NCBI taxonomy): domain Eukaryota; kingdom Metazoa; phylum Chordata; class Amphibia; order Gymnophiona; family Ichthyophiidae; genus Ichthyophis; species Ichthyophis bannanicus. The sequence continues at coordinate 419,108,091 of CM066033.1, forward strand.
GGATTAGAGCATGGGGACAGGGGAATCCAAAGTACAAACGCCCCTGCAGCGTATGCTTCGTAATTTCAAGGCTGGGTTTGGGGAAGATTATGGGGTACCCCTCTCTGCCTCTCGCCTGTCTGTTCTTTGTGAGCGGGAGTAGCCAGCTTTAGTTAAGCTGTGGCCTCCCGGGGGTCAACTGATCTGCCCACCATGTTTTTAGTTCATCAAGTTGTAGCGAAAGAGCACCCAGACCAGTTCCCTTATATTGATTCATGGCTGGCTATATGCCAGCACAAGCCAAAATGGCTCCAGCGCTGCCACGAGGATCAGTGTAGGATAATGATAGCGGTCGTTGGTCGCCGGAAGGGACGAACACCCACCCCCATCTACCAGGGGCGGGACTCCCCGGATATCCCTCCACGCCCCCTTCCTCTGTTGCACCCCCTTGTCCCATCCGCACCGTGACAGGATCCGCCCGTAGTTGAAGAACCCCCTCCAGGGGTGGGTGGAGTCAGGTCTGAGGAAGATTCTGAGGATCCCAGTCCTTCCTTTCTTGATTCCTCCCCACATAGGGATACACCCCTTCAGACCACTCCGACATCCTTGACCCCTCCCACTCCTGATACCTCCAGTACTACTGTAGCATCCCCTGGTAGCACATTGGCTGAGCCTGAAACATCCACCCCGCTGGCCCACCGCCTGCGGTCGCGTGATCTCCAAATGCCACTACGCCAAGTACAGGGGCTTCCGTACCTTGATGCCGCTGGGCAAGTAGCAGTGGGACCATCCAGCCTGATTTATGTCCCTTTCTCCACCACGGACCTGCTGAACTGGAAAACCCACTATGCCTCCTATACTGAAAAGCCCCAAGAACTGACAGATCTTATGACCAGTATTATGCAAAAACACCAGCCTACCTGGTCAGACACTAGACAATTGCTTTCCACTTTATTCAGTACAGAAGAACGGGCGCGCATTGTACGGGCCACCCTCGAGTGGCTGGAGGTGCATCCTGCCCATGAGGGAGTTATAAATCCATGGCAGCAGGCAGAGGTAGATTTCCCGAATGAAGGCCCCCGCTGCGACCCGAATAACTCTGTTGGAGCACTGGCTCTCACTCGTTTCCGGACTGCGCTCCTTGAGGGCCTTAAGAAGGGGGGACAGCGAGCTATGAATATCAGTAAAATTGCAGAAGTTCTCCAGCTTCCTGATGAGAGTCCAGCGGCATTTTATGAGCGTCTGACTGAAGCATACCGATTATACACCCCCTACGATCCAGCGGCTCCTGAGAATCTTCGTATGGTGAATACTGCCTTTGTGGCACAGGCACAAGGTGATATACGACGGAAGCTGCAGAAAATGGAAGGGTTTGCGGGCATGAATGCAACACAACTGATGGAAGTAGCACAGAATATATATGTAAATCGTGACCAGGAGCAGAAGTGCGAATCGGATCGTCGGATGAAGAAGAAGGTGGACTTCCTAGCAGCCGCCCTAGCCGACCACCAGCGACCACCAGTTCCAGCCTGGGCCAGAGGAGGGAGCAGGGGACGAGGACGAGGCCGTGGACGCGGGAGGCCGAGGGTTCCCCTGGGCCCCAATCAATGCACCTACTGCAAAGAGGAGGGACATTGGAAAAATGAATGTCCAAATCGTAACTCAAGACGGGGAGGATATCCATCCATGAGGGGTGCTAGAGCACCTGTACGTACTACATGGGAGCAAGACCAGTATGATGATTTCCCGCCTCCACCGGCACCAGCTATTGAAGGCCTTGCGGCTATGGAACATTATGACTCAGACGACTACTAGGCCAGACTGGGCTCCAAGTTTCTGTTGGGTCCCCAGGAGCCTATGGTCAAAATGAATTTAGGGGACCGAGAAATGCAATTCATGGTCGATACCGGAGCAACACACTCAGTGGTCACCCAACAAGTGGCCCCAATCTCTACCAAATCAGTCACCATTGTGGGAGCCACGGGAGAGAGGGCCCAGAGACCTTTTCTGCAAAACCGCACATGCCAGTTGGGGGGACGGACGATCACCCACCATTTCCTGTATATGCCTGAATGTCCGATACCCTTGCTGGGTCGGGATGTTCTGGCAAAACTTCAAGCCCAAATATCATTCGGGCCTGAGGGCCAGGCTGAGCTCGAAATGCCCAGCCTGGGCCCAGCGGTTTTGGTACTGACCGTCCCCCGAGAAGAAGAATGGCGGTTATATGAGGACAGGCCTAGATCTGATGTGGCTGCCCTGGATAAGTGAGATGCAGTGCCCCTGGAGTTTGGGCTGAAGGGAACCCCCCTGGAATGGCCATCAATATTCCTCCTGTAAGCATTGAAATGAAGCCAGGAACCTCCCCTGTACATGTACGACAATACCCGCTGCCACGGGCAGCTGTGGAAGGGAATCATCATTATTTGATGCGGCTACTACAGTACGGTATCCTGCGGCCCTGCCAATCGGCATGGAACATGCCTTTGCTGCCTGTCCGTAAACCTGGAACCACCGACTACCGACCTGTTCAGGACCTCCGTCGTGTCAATGAAGCCACTGTGACCCTGCATCCAGTAGTACCAAACCCTTATACGCTGTTGAGCCTTATCCCGGCTGCTGCTTCTCACTTCTCAGTACTGGATCTAAAGGATGCCTTCTTCTGTATACACCTGGCTACCACAAGCCAGCATTTGTTTGCCTTTGAGAAAGAGGATCCTGCTACTGGCAGGAAGGCCCAAGTCACCTGGATTCGCTTACCACAGGGATTCAAGAACTCCCCGACCATTTTCAGCACAGCACTAGCCCAAGATCTTGCCAGTTTTCCCCCAGAGGAGCCTGGCAGACGAGTACTTCTACAGTACGTCGATGACCTACTAATTGCTGAAGCCGAATGTACACTGGCAACCACAGAGCTTCTCCAACTCCTGTACAATGCAGGCTACCAAGCTTCAAGGAAAAAGGCTCAGTTATGCCAGTCGGAAGTGAAGTATCTGGGATTCCATCTGTCGAAAGGAAGTCGACGGTTGGGGAGTGAAAGGAAGGAAGCAGTGTGTCGGATCCCTGTGCCAACAACCCGCAAGCAAGTGCGCGCTTTTCTCGGGGCTGCAGGGTACTGTCGTATCTGGATTCCCAACTGTGCAAAGATTGCAAAACCCCTCTATGAGGTTACAAAAGGTCCAGAGAAGAGCCCCCTTGAGTGGGGTCGAGACCAGCAGGGGGCCTTCGAACATCTGAAGAGGGCATTACTGTCATCTCCAGCCCTAGGCCTTCCAGATGTCACCAAACCTTTCACTCTCTATGTGCACGAAACAGCGGGAACAGCTTTGGGGGTCTTGACCCAACAACTGGGGTCTTGGCCGCGGCCAGTCGCCTACCTGTCTAAACAGCTGAATCCAGTGGCCAAGGGATGGCCACCTTGCCTGAGAGCAATAGCGGCAACAGCCTTGTTAGTGGAGGAATCTGATAAACTATCCATGGGCCAAAACCTTTTAGTCACCATCCCACATGTGGTCCAAACATTACTGGAGCATAAAGGAAGTCACTGGTTCACCAGTTCCCGGATGTTGAAATACCAGAGTATGCTATGGGGAAATCCCAGAGTGCAGATAACCACCAGCCAAGCCTTGAACCCTGCTACTTTCCTACCTTTCAGCCTGGGACCACCTGACCATGACTGCCTAGAAGTGATGGATACAATCTTCTCCAGTCGCCCTGATCTAACAGATGTGCCACTAAGCAATCCGGATGACACCTACTTCGTAGATGGAAGCAGTCTGGTGTTGGAGGGCCGCAGGTGTGCAGGGTACGCGGTGGTGACGATGGAGGTGACCGTTGAGGCTCAGCCTTTGTCCCCCGGCACTTCTGCACAGAAGGCAGAACTCATTGCCCTGACCTGTGCCTTAATCCTTGGGACTAGCCTTCATGTGAATATATACACAGACTCCCGGTATGCCTTTGCCACTCTCCATGCCCATGGGGCCCTATACAAGGAAAGAGGGTTAATTACTACAGCTGGCTCAGAAATAAAGAACGGCCCCCAAGTATTGGCCCTCTTAGAAGCAGTCTGGCGTCCTAAGGCGGTAGCCGTTATGCACTGCCGAGGCCACCAGAGAGGGGACAGTGAAATAGCTAAGGGGAGTAGACGGGCCGATGCAGAGGCCCGGCGGGTCGCAACCATATCCTTGTCCCAGTCCTTCCCCGAGGGCACCCAGGACCTACAAGCCCCACTGTTTCCAGTCCCACTAAGCCAATGGTCTAAGAGATACACAACACAAGAACTAGATTTCTTCTGCCAAGAGGAGGGAGGGGTGTTACACACGGATGGCTGGATAAGGTTACCCAGAACAGGGACAGCTCCTGTGATAGTCATCCCAGACAGCCTTGCCCCAGCATTCCTATCCTACTTCCATCAGGCCACTCATATGGGTAAGACAGCAATGGAAACTACCCTGCGCCCATATTTCTTCATCTCCTGCCTGTCCTCTTTAGTGGCCGCTGTTGTCAGACAATGCACAACATGTGCTAAAAATAATGCCCGTCAAGGTCCATGCCAACCCCCGGGGGTCCAATCTTATGGGGTCACCCCTATGGGAAACATCCAGGTTGACTTTTCAGAAATGCCCCGGGCAAATGGGTACTGGTATCTGCTAGTGTTAGTCTGTACTTTCACGGGGTGGGTGGAGGCCTTCCCAGTCCGCACAGAAAAAGCCAGAGAAGTGACTAAGGTGCTGCTGCATGAAATCATTCCCCGCTTTGGACTCCCAGTAGTAGTGGGATCAGATAATGGACCTGCCTTCGTGGCCCAGGTAGTGCAACAAGTAGCTAAGGCCTTTCAGATCGACTGGAAGCTGCACACAGCTTACCGTCCGCAGAGCTCGGGGAAAGTAGAACGCATGAACCGTACCATAAAGAGCCAACTAGCAAAACTGTGTCAGGAAATCTCGTTAAAGTGGCCACAATTACTCCCTATTGCTTTGCTCTGCATACGATCTGCCCCACGAAAGGGTATTGGTATCTCCCCTTTTGAAGCTGTATATGGTCGCCCTGCACCCCTCATACAGGGCATCCATGGAGATTTAATACAGATAGGTTCAGAAATAACCCAACAGGAACTGTTGGCTCTCAGTTCTGTTTTGCAGAAATTGCACCAGTGGATCCAGGAGCGGCTCCCCATCAACCTGACTGAAGCGCTCCATACATACCAGCCTGGTTCCCGAGTGTGGGTCAAGGAGTGGAAGAAGGATCCATTGACCCCCCCAGTGGCGAGGTCCGTATACCGTTCTGCTGACCACCCCCACGGCTGTCAAGGTGGCTGAAGTTGCTTCGTGGATCCATCATTCTCGCGTCAAGGCCGCTGCACCAGTAGTTGTTCCAGCCTGGACCTCAGTCCCGATCCCAGATCAACCCCTGCGTTTGAAATTGAAAAAGGATACCACCATCCAGTGAGGGGTTCTAACAGACTGCCAACGAACTCCGGACAACCAGAGAGAATGAGAAAATGTGCCTTAGCCTTATTCCTACCCCTGATATGGACCCACTTTCTAACAGCTGCAGAGACTACTAACAGCTGCAGAGACTACTAACACTTGCCCAAACTGCTCTGAACATGACAGACTTTTGCATACGTAATTCTCCAAAAACTGGGATTTTTCTGTCAACCTGTCTCATTGCTGTACCGTCTAGCTTATGTGAAATGCAGAACCTTACTATACTTGCTAATCTGGACTGTAGACAACCTGGAATAGATTACTCCACATTCTTCTATTTTATTGGGGTTACCTGACCTATTTCTGCACGTTTTAACCAGGTGCCTTTTTCCTTGCAGGTAGTTTCCACCCTGAATGCTACTGATTGCTTCTTTTTTGTAAATGCTAAAAAAGGGGGGGGGGGGGTCAATTTCTCGAATACTGTGTTATCATGCAACTCTGTAACTAAGGTATCCTATGCATATTCAGAAATGTATCTTCCCTTAGGTTGGTTTTTAGTTTGTGGTGAGATAGCGTATACTTATGTCCCCGCCAATGCCATCGGAGGTCCATGTACATTTGGTAGGCTCACAACTGCAGCCTTCCTTCATACACCCCGTACCCCCCCAGAAATCCCCGCTCTATCCCTATGCCCTCGACCTGCAACTCAAATGTAGAGCCCTACAGTGATGAGACAGCCCTTGGGCTGTCACTATCAATCCTTGGAACACCTGGTTTAGCCCTACACAACTCTTTGGAGATAAGCCGACTTGCTTGTTCTCTAGCCAAATCCCTTAATCTGACCTCAACGGTATTAGCTATCATGAATCACGAGCTGTCCGGCCTATGTACAGCAATCCTACAGAATAGAATGACCATAGACTTCCTACTTTTACGCCTCAACCATGGGTGTGAGGACTTTGAAGGTATGTGTTGTTTTAACCTCACTGATGAGAGCGTGTCCATTGAACGCTCTATCCAAGACCTACGTGAACCTAGCAAAACACATCTCAGACCCGTCCTTGGGATTGGGAACGGGTTGGTTCGTCAAATGGTTTGGTTGGTTAGGAGGCCTTAAAACCCTAGTTTTAGGAGTTATCCTCCTTCTCCTGGTATGTGCCCTCTTACCATGTTGTATCCCCATTCTGCACCGTTTCATCACCACCGCCCTCGACACCCTAGTAGAGCGCAAAACAGCTGCCACTGTCATGGCCCTATCCCAATGCACTCCTCTGCAGTTTGCCACCCGTGATGGTGCCCTCAACTGGTAGGTTGACGTCACACCTAAAAGAGGGAGGAGTGAGGCAGCTGGGAAGGTAGCTGCCCCCCCCCCCCCAGCTATGCAGCTTTTACATAAGGATCAGCTTGTTAAAAGGGAACACAGAGATCTCAGCAGGCACCTCCCCCAAGCCAGAGCTGCTACAGTGAGACGAACCTAAAGCACAATACCCTCTCCCCTAGATAACAGCAGACCAGAGAATACCAGTTTGGACAGGTCACTGAGAATGCTTTATGATAGCCCACCTTACCCCCCCAGGGACCACTGATTGGTGGACAAAAGATACCTGAGGCGAATCAGAAAGTAGAATGAGCTTGAAAATATACTGCATATAAGACAATGTATGACGTGGAGAGGGAACTCAGATCTTTTGTTCAGGGTGGCTGGCTCTGTCTCTGAGACTGTGTGCACACAATAAAAGATTCTGTTTGCATTCTAGTCTGTCTGACTCGTCTTCCTTCTGTGGGTGAGAGAGAGAGCTGTTATTAGCTGCATTTGGGCTATTTCAATAGAAGCAAGGACTTCAGAATGTTCCTCTTTGTAGATATAGAGGGCACATTTCTGAGGCTCCTGCTGCACAAAAATCTGACCCACCTCTCCCCTACCCCACCAAAAAAAAACATCCAAAGTTCCTAATTCAGAGCTTGACAAATCCTAGATGCCAGGTTGCCATGGCAACTAAAAATTTCCATCTGGCACCTATGATTTTCTAACCTTGTTGCCACTGCTGGAAATGCTACTGCAAAACAGGAGCTGCCTCTTTGCTGCATCACATGGCTCCATGTTAATCTGAGTCAAGGACTGATGTGAGTTACTGCATTATTTGGCTCAAACTGACATAGAGCTACATTGTGCAGAGGAAAGGTAAGTCTTGCTCTGCACATTGATCACTGATCCTCAACATGCTATAGTTCTGACGGTTGGGGTGGGAGCTCCAAAGGTGGCTGACTGGTCTTTCTATGGTGGGAGCTCTGAGGGTGGCTGGCTAAACGTGCTGGGGTAGAGGCTCTGAGGGTGGCTTATTGGGCTTGCTGTAGTAGGGGCTCTGAGGGTGGCTGACTGGGCTTTCTGGAGTAGGAGCTCTGAGAATGGCTGAGTGTGTTGGGAGCTCAGAGGGTAACTACCTGGGTATGCTGGGGTAGAGGCTCTGAGGGTGGCTGATTCAGAAAGGAGGGACATGGTAGGATATGGGAGATTGTCAAATCTTTCTATCTACACCTGATATTTCTCTTACACTCCAAGCTCGTATCTCTGCCTGGATGTCTCACCACATCTCAAAATTAAACATGGCCAAGACTGAACAACTTATTTTTCCCCCTAAACTCTCCTCTCTCCTTCCTCCTTTTGCTATCTCTGTTGACAACACTCTTCTGCTTCCTACTTCCTTGGCCTGCAACCTTGGGGTCTTCTTTGACTCCTCCCTCTACCTTCTCCACACATATCTAACAGATAGCTAAAACCTGTTGTTTCTTTCTCTTATAACATTAACAAAATTTGTCCCTTCCTCTCTGAACACACTATTAAAACTCTTATCCACTCTTTGGTCATCCCCCCATCTAAACTCTTGCAACCTCCTCTTTGCTGGTCTCCCTCAGAGTCATCTCTCTCCTCTTCAATCTCTTAAGAACTCTGCTGTGTGGCTAATCTTCCACCAGCCCTGATACACTCATATAACCCCTCTTCTCAAATCACTTCATTGTCTCCCCTTCTGTTTCCGTATTCAATTCAAACTACTTCTGATCTATAAATGCATTCACTCTACTGCCCCTCACTACCTTTCCTCTCTCCTCTCTCCCTACACCCCTCCTCGTGAACTCTGCTCTTCATTTGGCTTGCTTCTCTCTATGCCCTTTTCATCCACTGCCAACTTCAGATTTTGATCTTTTCTCCTTGCTGCTCTTTCCTCTGTCTCTCCAGGCTAGTCCAGGAACCGTTGAGTAGTCAGCCCCCTCCAGCAGCTGAGGACTGAATTGCACAGAATCTTGATGATGCAGTATCCAACTCCCTCTAGCATTTCCGACTCAGTCTTTCAGTCCTCAACAACTGGGAAGGACTTCATAAGACCGGCTCCCTGGACAGGAGAGAAAGATATACTGTAGATAGGAATTGGGGGGGAAAAAACAACAAAGAAAGGAGGACCTGGTTTGCTCTAGCAGGGCTGTAAATCTAGCGGAGTGGACAGAGAATTATTTTATTTTGGGGAATCCTTCCCTCGGGTGATTGAAAGGCGCAACAGAGGCAGAGCCTGCCTCGTCTTGGTGCTCAGCCGCAAACACTGCCCGAGTGAATGGTACCTTACCTCCAAGCCATGACTCAGTTTCCCGCTAGCAGTGGGTGGGGAGATTCTGCTTAATCCAGCTGAACGAGAGCAAACAGCACAGTTCCGCAGAGGTAAGCTGCTCCGGGATCGCCGGTGAAGGGGCATGTTTTTCTTGGTGGGATTCATCGGCTCCTTCACGTTGTGGCTTTCTGGGTTTCAGCGTGTGCTTGTCAGTGGGATGTGCATGCTACTGGTCGCGGCAGTGTGCGTTCAGTGTGGGAGTAGCCACGGGTTGTCGGGGCCAGGTCTCTGCTGCACGTGTTTTCGGCGGGGCAGCAGTCTCAAGCACAGTTTTGCCGGCTCTATGGAGGAGATGACAGCGCCCTCCAAGAATGCAGTTTCTAGGCCTCTGGGATCCATGGAGAGGGCAGGAACGGCGGCCAACTTGCAGGGGGCAGGAACGGCGGCCATCGTGCAGGGGGCAGCCGTTTCTCCCGAAGTGCAGAAAAGGTCAGGAAAGGGAAAATCTAAAGCAAAAACATCTGTGCCGACAGTGCAAGCATCTCAGCCTCTGTTGCCAGGGCCACAGGAGGGCTTAGAGCCACTGTTTTCAGCGGATTTCATATTGTCTCTACACAGGGTATATTGTTTAAAAAGAAAGCAGGTTCAGTACTCTGGGCCTCCTAGCAAGTTGTCAGCTCCTCCAGTAGGTGAGATAGTGATGGAAGAAGACCCCAGGGAAGGGCCTTTGCAGGGGGAACTTGGGATGGAGGCTGATGTGGATTGGTTGGTGCAGGAAACCCCGGGGCTATGAGCAGCGGAGGCTGGAGAGTACCTCTCTGATCTGGGTCTGGACCCGTAGGCCGTGGAATTGGAGGAAGGTGAGATTGCCCCAGGGGAGGATCCTAACATTTTCAGGGTGTTTCACTGGGGGCTCTAAATATAGTGCAACCAGCGGTCCAGGAGGAACCACTTGGGGATCCTGTGCTTCAGGGGGTTTAAGGTGAAGCAGAGGTGCTTTCTGGTTCACAGAGTAATCAAACAGATGATTGAGTCGGAATGGGAGTGTCCGGAGGCTATCCTGATAAGTAGCAGCTGCATGGGCCGCCTGTACCCAGTTCTACAAGATGAGAGGTACATATTGCGGATGCCCAGTTTGGACGTGTTGGTCTCGGCCTTAACCAAAAAGACTACTATTCTGGTGGAAGGGGGCGTGGCCCTTAAAGATCTTCAGGATCGGAATTTAGAATCTATACTGAAACAGGCATTTGACTCGAGTGCCCTAGCCCTGCAGGCCTCCATTTGTGGGGCCTATGTCTCCAAGGCCTCCATTCGTTGGCTCCAAGGGGAGGATTCTTCCAATTCGGAGGGGAGTACTCCTGCAGAGGGAGCCAAGTTGGAATCTGCAGCTGCGTATTTGACCGATGCCTTCTACAATTTAGTGAGGATATCCTCAAAGACTATGGCATCCCTGATTGCAGCCACACGCTTCCTCTGGCTGAGGAACTGGGCGGCATATGCGTCTTTTAAGGCTCTTCTCAGTAAGCTCCCCTGTAAGGACAAGCTGCTCTTTGGGGAGGTGCTGGAAAAGACTGTAAAACATTTTGGTGATTCCAAGGGAGGCCGTCTTCCGGAGGACTGTCGAAAGGTCTGAAGCCAGGAGGGCTGCAGAGAGGGCAAATGAGAGATTTCTGCAGATTTCGGGCACCTTGGTATACTCAATACCAGAGGGGGTGCTTTGTGGCCAGAGGGCAGTCCTTTCAGGGGACCCTAGGGTTTGGATGGGGCTATTTCGCCTCCCAGCAGGCCCCACCCAAAACGCCACAATGAAGCCAGGCTGGCCCAGCCAGAGTTGACAATAGGAGGACATTTACAGCAGTTCTGCTCTGCCTGGGCTGCAGGTACAACAGACCAGTTGCTTTTGGAGATCATCCGCAAGGGCTATGTGCTGGAGTTCTTTAGACCATTGGCTGAAGCTTTTGTCGCCTCTCTGTGCAAGGCATCGGAGAAGCAGGAAGCAGTGAGTGCTACGTTCCGGTGCTTGCTGCAGCTACGAGCAGAGGTACCAGTGCAGATCCGGTCGATACTCCATTTATTTTGTGGTCCCCAAAAAGGAGGGTTCCTTCCGGCCCATTCTCTATCTCAAGCATGTGAACAGGAGCTTGAGGGTGTAGCATTTCTGGATGGAAATGCAACTCTCAGTGATTCTAGTGGTATGCAGGGTGAGTGGCTTTCTTCCATAGACCTCACAAAAGCTTATCTGCATATTCCCATCCAGCTAGACCAGGGGTGGGCAAGTCCGGTCCTGGAGAGCCGCAGACCAGTCAGGTTTTCATGATGTCCCTAATGAATATTCATGGACCTATTTTCATACAATGGAAAGCAGTGGATGCAAATAGATCTCATGAATATTGTGATGAGGAGAGCTCTGCTGAACCGATGGAAATAGGAAAAGATAGTGAATATACCTTTAAGGAAAGAGACATTCCTGAAATTCACAGGTTCCAGACTGCAGTCAAAGAAAGAAAGCACGGAGTTGATAGAGCCAGTTTGCCACACCCAAGCTCTGCTGACGTAAGTGCAAGCTTAGGGGGTAATGGCAAACACCTGTGCAGAGACAGAGAAAGGCTAGCTAAGAAACAGCCTTATAAACCCTGCTTAGAAGGGGAGAAGGGGGTTCAGGATCAGGTTGCGGTTCAAACTGTTTGTGTTCCAGTTCCAGTCCAGAATCGTGGGCAGGTTCAGAGAATTCAGCGTGTTTCAGCTGTTCCAGGAGTTCAGAGAGAGGAACTCAGAGGAGGAAACATCAGGGGAAGGAGAAGGACGTGGAAGGAGCCTGAGAGCCAAGAAACCACGTGTGCTTTGCTTACAGAAAGAAAGCAGGGAAGTCTTCTACCTTGGGTCTCAAGCTGCTCAAAGGTGGGTGAACAAGGCTATAGCTAGAAGTAACCAGAACCCAGTCTGGAGCAAAGAACTGTGGCTGAACAGCGGAGAGGAACCAAGGCAACTGAACCGGGGAGAGATATCCCATACTAGAGGTACAGACATTCCTTACCGGGGAAACCAGTGCTGGAGGGAGGTCCAGGGATTTCCCCAGAGCATTCACCGAGGAGCAGATTGTGGGAGTTCAGAGCCAGACATATATGCTTTAGAACAAGAGGATATGCAAGTGGACTGTGCGGAGCAAAACTCCATATCAGGTGAATTGCCAATGGATTGTACATTATGCCAGACAGAAGCTATGAAAGTCTGTTGATAAGAAATGCTTGATAAAGAAAGGTCTTGAGAAGCAGTGTGAATGAACCTAGTTTTCTTTTGCTAAGAAATACCTACTAACTCAAGAGAACGTTGCCAGCTTCCACATTTTTGGTGTTTAAAGGAGCAGAAGGTAAATGAGGACATTTAACTTTGCTTAAACAGAGAAGTTGTATTTTGTATTGCTGATTACCTTGTGAAAACAACTGCACATGTTTTAAAAGCTTATAAAGCTTCCTCAGTTCCAGCTTATGTATAATTTCTGAAGTATTTGCTTGGAGAAGAATATCCTGATGTTGCTTGTTTGAACCTTAGTGCTTTTTGGGGAAAAATAAACTTTTGTCTTTGCCTTTAACCCTTGGCTTACACGACTATCCTTGAACGAGGAAAAACTACAAGTCCCAGAATGCCTCCCTGTGGACAAGAATAGTGTTTAATTCCTTTATTAGAGGACTAAAATTGGCAGCCTATGCCTCTAGGCCCTTGGCCGGGGCTGGGGTCACGACAATATTCATTAGGGACATCATGAAAACCTGACTGGTCTGCGACTCTCCAGGACCAGACTTGCCCACCCCTGAGCTAGACCATCAAAAATTCCGGCGCTTCACAATTCCTATGGGACACTTTCAGTTCAGGGTAGTGCCCTTTGGCTTGACCACAGCGCCGCACACATTCACAAAGGTCTTCGTGACGGTGGTGCTGAGGCAGGAAGGAATTCTGATTCATCCTTATCTGGACAATTGGCTTATTTGGGCAAGGTCTGAGGTGGAGTCGACCAGGGCTACTCAGCGGGTTCTGGAGTTCCTGCAACAGCTCGGTTGGTTGGTCAGCCAGGCCAAGAGCCAGCTGCGGCCAGTCTTGTTCAATACAGAGGCAGGTTCGGTGTCACTTCCTGAAGTCGGGGTGCTGAAGATCCTGGTGCAGGTTCAGACGTTTTTTCACATGATGGCCCCAACAGCGTGGCACTACATGCAGCTGCTGGGTTCGATGGCGGCAGCCTTGGACCTAGTGCAGTGGACCAGGGCCCACATGCGTCTGCTTCAACAAGTGCTTCTCTCGCGGTGGTCGCCTCAGAAGCACCCATTATCTCAGAGACTGGTATATCCGGAAGAGATAAGGTCCAGTTTTAGAATGGTGGCTGGATTTGGCTCATCTCCAAGCAGGCATGCCATTGGAGCAGCCCAATTGGATTTTGGTGACCACAGATGCAAGTCTCTCTGGCTGGGGAGCACACTATCAATCCCAGGTGACTCAGGGCTGCTGGTCAGCGGAGGAAGCTGCGTGGTCGATCAATCATCTGGAGATGAGGGCAGTGCAGGAGTTCAGAGGCCTAGTAGTGGGGAAAGTCGTCCGCATCTTCTCTGACAACACAACGGCCATGTCCTATATCAATAGGCAGGGAGGTACAGGCAGTGTCACCTTGGTAGAGGAGAATCAGCTGCTTCTACAGTGGGCAGAGAGGCATCGATAACCTTATTGGCAGCGCATGTAGCAGGAAAGGACAATGTTCCAGCCAACTACCTCAGTCGTCATGCCCTGGACCCCGGGGAAAGGGAACTGAATGCAACAGTGTTTCATGGCATTACAGTTCATTGGGGACAGCCAGTCATGGACCTCATAGCCACACTATCCAATACCAAAGCCGCACGGTTCTTCAGCAGGCGCAGAGAACATATGTCAGAGGGGCCCAATGCCCTTGCTCAGCCTTTGGCCGGTGGGAGGGCTGCTGTATGTGTTTCCACCATGGCCTCTGATCAGTCTGCTCCTGCAGAGGATAGAGGCTCACGACAGACAGGTGATTCTAATAGCGCTAGATTGGCTGCAGAGGCCATGGTATACGGATCTAGTTCATTTACTGGTGGATCGGCCATGGAAGCTGCCCAGCCGGATAAACTTGTTGAGCCAGGGTCCAGTGTTGATGCCACAGGTGGATTGGTTCTCGCTTGCGACTTGGCTCTTGAGAGGGAGCGTTTGCGGCACCATGGTTACTCAGCAGCGGGCATCTCCACCATTTTGAACTCCAAGAAGCGTTCCACGCCCTTGTCTTACATTTGTATTTGGCATATATTTGAGGATTGGTGAGCAGATAGGGGCGCTAAACTGTTCGCCTGTTCTCTGCTAGACATAATGCTGTTTCTTCAGGGTGGCCTGGACAAGGGACTAGCCCTTAGTTCTCTGAAGGTGCAGGTGGCAGCACTGGCCTGTTATTGGGGGTGAGTGCAGGGGCGCTCGCTGGCAATGCATCCAGATGTGATTCGCTTTCTTTGAGCAGTTAGGAATGTGTGCCCGCCTTTTTGTCCGGTGGTGCCACCCTGGGATCTGAACCTGGTCCTGGAGGCTCTGGCGAGACCACCTTTTGAGCCCACAGCTATTGTGAGTTTGAGGGATCTCTCATGGAAGACAGCTTTCTTGGTGGCGCTATGTTCTGTGTGGCGGATTTACAATCTACAGGCACTCTTGTGTAAAGTGCCCTTTATCCAGTTTACTGCAGAGAAGGTGGTGCTGCATTTGCTGCCGTCCTTTCTTCCAAAGGTAGTATCACGGTTTCATTTGAATCAGGCTATTTCACTTCCAACCTTTCCAAACCTCAGAAGGGAGGAGCAGGATCGCAAACTTTGTCAGCTGGATCTCTGTAGAGTGCTCCGGAGATACCTCTAAAGGACAGAGCCGTTTTGTAAGATGGACCCGTTGTTTGTCATGTTTGGCGGGCCCCGTAAAGGGGAGGTGTCCTCCAAAGCCTCGATTGCCCGGTGGGTAAAGCAGGCTATTGGGGCAGTGTATGCTGCACATGGGAGGGCCCTGCTTTGGGTCTGAGACCTCTCTACTCAGGACCAAGCAACGTCCTGGGTGGAGTACTCTTTGATTCCACCGGTGAACATCTGCTGGGCAGCAACTTGGTCATCGCTCCACATATTTGAGACATTATCAGCTAGACGTGCAAGCTAGGGGGGACGCAGATGTTGGGTTCTCGGCTATTCTGGCCGGGCTTGCTGGTCCCACCTGTGATTAGGTACTACTCTGGTACATCCCAATGGTTTCTGGACTGGCCTGGAGAGACGAAGAGGAAGGAGAAATTAGACCTTACCTGCTAATTGTCTTTCCTTGAGTTCTCTCCAGGCCAGGTCCAGGGCCCACCCTGTCCATTTGCGCGGTTCAGCTGGCTTGCTAGTGAGGGTGATAAGTCAGAGTAGGTGCAGCTGGTGGTCTCTGTTGCTTAAGATTCTACCTTTGAGCCCAAGGCTTGGAGGCTTGGAGTCAGTTTAGCCGGTTGGTTCTGCTTACCTGTTTGCCCTTTCTGGGGTGAGGGGTAAGCAATAGCCTTGGGGCACATGATTCCTTCAGGGGAAAAAAAAGGGGGACACGGGGCTCCCTGGATTCTCTGTCTTTCTGGGGTCCTTGCGGATCTCAAGAGAATAGGGTTGTGTTTGGTTTTGGGTTTTGGTTTGGTTCTAGATTAGCGTTTCATAGTTAGTTGTCATAGGCTGCTTTGTCAAGAGCAGACTGTGTCGGAGGCGCTAGAGGGAGCTGGATATTGCATCAGCAAGACTCTGTGCAATTCAGTCCTCAGCTGCTGGAGGGGATGACTACCCAATGGTTCCTGGACTGGCCTGGAGAGAACTCAAGAAAATACAATTAGCAGGTAAGGTCTAATTTCTCCTTAATCCTTGGACAAATTTCCTGAATCTATATATCTGTGGAGGAGTGGCCTAGTGGTTGGGGCAAGGTACTTCGGGCCGGAAGGTCGGGGGTTCAAATCCCACTAGAGGACAGCAACCTTGGGCCGGAAGTCCTGAAGTCCCACCTCCAGTCTGGCAGCATCCCTGTTGCCATGGAGGAGAGAGGTCACGTGACAGGAGAGCATCACCCTGGTGTGGCAGGAAGTGATCCTATAACTAGGACCTGTTCTCCAGGTGATGTAAAACCCTTTCGCATCGAGGAAGTTTCTCCAGGGCCATGTGCCCATGAGATAAGGTTTAGGACAGCCATTATAGTTGGTGATTCGATCATTAGGCATGTAGATAGCTGGGTGGCTGGTAGACATGAGGATCGCCTGGTAACATGCCTGCCTGGTGCGAAGGTAGCAGATCTCAAGCGCCACTTAGATAAGGTCTTAGATACTGCTGGGGAGGAGTCTGCTGTCTTGGTACATGTCGGTACCAATGACATAGGAAAATGTGGTAGGGAGGTTCTAGAGGCTAAATTTAGGCTTTTAGGTAGGAAGTTGAAATCCAGAACTTCCAGGGTAGCGTTCTCCGAAATGCTTCCCTTTCCACATGCAGGACCCAAAAGGCAGGCAGAGCTCCAGAGTCTCACTGCGTGGATGAGACAGTGGTGCAGAGATGAGGGTTTTGGATTTGTTAGTTACTGGGGAACATTCTGGGTTAAGGAGGGGCTCTTCTGAAGGGATGGGCTTCACTTTAACTGGGATGGAACCAGGCTGCTGGCATTAACCTTTAAAAAGGAGAGAGAGCAGCTTCTAAACTAGATAATAGGGGAAAGCTGACAGTCGCCCAAGAGCGGATAGTTCGGAAGAATGTATCCTTGAGGGATACTACCAAAAGCAGAGAGGTTCTAAAAAAGAGTAAAGTAGCCCAAATGCCCTCAAGTATGGAGCAGACAGAGCTTAAAGATCCCAAATTACTCATGTCTACCAATAGCCAAATTAATATGAATAAAATACAGTCTCTAAAATGCTTGTATGCAAATGCTAGAAGTCTAAACAATAAGATGGGAGAGTTAGAATATATAGCACTAAATGAGAAGTTAGATATGATTGGAATCTCAGAGACATGGTGGAAGGAGGACAACCAGTGGGACACTGTGATACCTGGGTAATGATAGAGCTGATCAAATTGGTGGAGGGGTTGCGCTCTATGTTAGAGAGGGCATTGAGTCAAAAAGGATTAAAGTTTTGCAGGAAACAAAATTTGTTGTAGAATTTCTTTGGATTGAAATTCCATGTAAAAAGGGGAAGGCGATGGCAGTCAGGGTGTACTATCAACCTCCTGGCCAGAATGAACAAATGGATGATGAAATGCTCAAAGAAATCAAGGAAGCTAACAAAGGTTTCAGCGCAGTAATAATAATGGGTGATTTCAATTACCCCGGTATCGACTGGGTCAGTGTCACGACAGGACATGCTAGGGAGATAAAGTTCCTAGATGAAATAAATGACTGCTTCTTGGAGCAGCTGGTTCATGAACTGACCAGAGGGGAAGCCATATTAGACCTAGTCCTTAGTGGAACACCAGATCTAGTGCAAGAGATAAGGGTGTTGGGGCCACTTGGCAATAGTGATCATAGCATGATCATCTTTGATTTAATTAGTGGAGGAGGGATAGTAAGGAAATCCACAGTACTACCTTTTAACTTTCAAAAGGGAGACTATGATAAAATGAGGAAAATAGTTAAGAAAAAACTAAAAGGAGCAGGTGCAAAGGTTGAAGACTTACATCAAGCTTGGGTGTTGTTGAAAAATACTATCTTGGAAGCCCAGACCAGCTTTATTCCATGCTTTAAGAAAAGTGGAAGGAAGTCCAAAAACTGCCAGCATGGTTTAAAGGTGAGGTCAGAGAGGCTGTTGTTGCCAAAAAGGCATCTTTCAGGAAATGGAAAAAAGAGCCAAATGATGAAACCTGGAAACAGCACAAGCACTGGCAAGTCAAATGCAAGGCGTTGATAAGGCAAGCAAAGGGAGAATTTGAGGAGAAGCTTGCTGCGGAAGCAAAAATGTGAAATAAAGACTTTTTCAAGTACATTCCTATCAAAAAACCTGTGAGAGAGTCAGTTGGTCCATTAGATGATAGAGGGGTTAAAGGGGTACTAAGCGGTGACAAGGCGATAGCAGAGAGACTGAATGAATTCTTTGCTTCGGTCTTTACTGAGGAAGATGTGGGGATGTTACCCATAACTGAAGTGGTATTTAAAGGTGTGGAAGAATTGAAGGAAATATTGATACATCGGGAAGATGTATTACAACTATTAGATAAACTGAAGAGTAGCAAATCACCTGGGCCAGATGGTATACATCGAAGGGTGTTGAAAGAACTGAAATATGAGATTGCAGACCTGCTATTAGTAATCTGTGAACTATCATTAAAATCATCTCTAATACCTGAAGATTGGAGGATCGCCAATGTAACACCAATTTTTAAAAAGGGTTCCAGGGGTGATCCGGGAAACTACAGACCGGTGAGCCTGACGTCAGTACCAGGAAAAATGGTAGAAATCATCATAAAGAATAAAATTACTCAGCATGCAGATCGTCATGGCCTAATGGGAGACAACCAACATGGCTTTAGACAAGGAAGATCTTGTCTTACTAATCTGTCATGTTTTTTGAAGGTGTGAATAAACAGGTTGACAAAGGTGAGTCGGTTGACATAGTGTATCTGGACTTTCAGAAAGCCTTTGACAAGGTCCCTCATCAGAGACGTTTGGCAAAACTAGAGAGTCATGGGATAGGAGGCAGTATACTACTGTGGATCAGGAACTGGTTAAAAGATAGAAAGCTGAGGGTAGGGCTAAATGGCCAATTTTCCCAATGGAGAAAGGTGAATAGTGGTGTACCCCAGGGATCTGTGCTGGGTCCGCTGCTTTTTGACATTTTCATAAATGTCCTGGAAAGTGAAATAACGAGTGAGGTTATCAAATTTGCAGATGACACAAAACTATTTAAAGTTGTTAAAACCCAAGAGGATTGTGGAAAATTGCAAGAGGATCTTGATAAATTGGAAGACTGGGCATCAAAATGACAGATGAAATTTAATGTGGACAAGTACAAAGTTATGCACCTAGGGAAGAACAACCCAAACTATGGTTACACGATGCAAGGTTCCACATTAGGAACCACCACCCAGGAAAAAGATTTAAGCGCCATTGTGGATACCATGTTAAAACCCTCGGCCCAGTGTGCAGTGGCAGCCAAGAGAGGAAATAGAATGCTAGGTATCATAAGGAAAGGAATGGAAAATAAAATAAAAGATATTATAATGCCTCTATCATTCCATGGTGAGACCGCACCTTGAATATTGTGTGCATTTGTGGTCTCTGTATCTTAAAAAGGATATAGCGTTATTAGAAAAGGTTCAGAGAAGAGCCACCAAAATGGTAAAGGGGATGGAAGGATACTCCTATGAAGAAAGGCTAAAAAGGTTAGGGCTCTTTAACCTTGAAAAGAGATGGCTGAGGGGACATATGATAGAAGTCTATAAATTAATGAACGGAGCGGAACCGGTAAATGTAGATCTATTGTTTACGTTATCAGAATATATTTAGATTAGGGGACATGCAATGAAGCTACAGGGTAAGACTAATAAAAGAAAATATTTTTTCACTCAACGTGTAATCAAACTCTGGAATTTGTTACCAGAGGATGTAGTAAAGGCTGTTAATGTAGCTGGGTTTGGACAAGTTCCTGGAGGAAAGGTCCATAAACCATTATTAAGAAGGGACCCAGGATATCAATGCTCGACCCAGTACAAGCATTGTGGAACCTGTGTCTTTTGGGGAAACTGCTAGGAAGCAGGATACTGGGCTTGATGGACCTTGGTCTGATCCAGTATGGCATATCTTATGTTCTTATGTCCTTAAACACCCCAATGCTAACCAGTTAGCGTCAGGGTGCTCTGGTTGCAGAGCCTGGGAAGCACCTTTGGTTAGCCAGTCAGCAGCAATATTGAGCCACTAATCGGCTAAATAAAAGGCCTAAAGTTAGGACAGTTAAAGGCTGGCTAGCTAAAATGCTAACTGGGTAAAGTGGATATTCAGTACTGATCTCAGGAATATGATCTGGCACCGAATATCCAGTTATAAATTAAAGCGGCGGTGGCCATTTTAATAGCACTGGCTGGCACCACTGAATGTGCCCCCTTCATTTGTAAAACAAATAGATATTTCAGACCGCAAAAATCCATGACTCAAGAAAAACGTTCTATAAAAGTGCTTTAAAGGCAATGTCAGTCAAATTGAGTAACAGGGAAAATCTCTGTCACAATCCAGAAAACTTCAGGACCTCTTTATTAAGCATTTTTTTCCATAGAGCTAAAATGGGAGAAAACTTTAGCCTGTGTTAACAGTATTAGAATAGTAATCGGTCATGTGGTCGATAGCGCAGGCTAACTATTGGTAAGTGACTCTCTTAATAAGTAGAATTCTTTGTTATATCATAATGGGCACAGGCTAGATGTTGATTACTAGAAGAAAACATACATTATGAAAAGATGAAAGTTGTCAATATTATACTGTAAAGAGGTACATGCATTAAGGATACAAGAAAAACACTTGAGAGTTGAGGCTATCTGCTAAAGTACACTTGGAGACAAATAGCTTTTATTTTTCACTGAAGCAAAATGTGGTGTCTGCTCTACATGCATTATAAACATGTTCTGGGAATTCTGTTTGAAATATTAATATATTTTTAGAAGAAAATTAATGATTTACCAGCAGTATACTTAAACATTTCATATGGGTTTTGTCTTGTACTTTGCCTATTTCCTAAGCAACCTGAAAAGAAACAGAAAATATGAGTTAGAAACCTGATAACACAACACATCGAAAACATTGTGTAGCTTATCTTTAAAATTAAGGTGACAAATTAATTGCTCACTAAGTCAAATGAAAAATGGTGCCCAAATATGGTAAGTACTGTATATGGCCCAGTATTCAAAGGCATTTATACTGTTTACAGACCTGTAAACCATGTAAATGCCCCTAAGTGGGATATTCAGCTGGCCTAACTTTTGTCGCCGAGGCTAACTAGGCAGCCGCTGAATATCGCTGCTGCCCGATTAGCTTCTGGCTTCAACGGCTGAACCGGATATTCAGTGCTGGTGCCCAGATGTGGCCTCAGCATTGACTATCTGGGATTAGTGTTCAGCAGCAACGGCTAGGTGCTGTAATCGTTCTAGCCACTGCTGTTGCATTTCGGGCCCATAACTTATCCATATAGTTGTCTGTATGTGTATACTCGTACGTAGAAATATTGCCACTATCCAGATTATAGTATCTGGCTGCTTTGCAATTTAAATGGCCCGATACTATCTGTATAAGTTTAAAAATAAACAAAAAAGCAAGTTATATGTTCACAGCCCGCCAGTGATTGAATAGCTTCATTTGAATATTGATCCAAACATTTTTATAGTGTTAGCAGTATTATAGTGATACACGGTTTATTATGTCTGTCTGCACTTTGCATTCAGCATCAAGATATTTAATTATATTCATTTCTGTTTTACAGAATCTGCATTTGTCTATTTACCATTTTTTCTCCCATGGTAGTTGTGCGCTGTTTTGCCCAAAGTCCGCTGTCTTCAGCTGCAACCATCTGTTTCTCATCTTTTAATTTAGATTCCTGTGTCAGGTTTTGATCTATGCGTGGTTTCCCACTGTGCTTTGCCAATTATTTTTCCTTGTTTGCTGGTCTAGCTCTTACAAGAGCTTTTTTTATCTCTTGTCTCTCAACTTCTGTTGCTTCTTTCTCCATGCTACGAATGAAAAACTGCGAGTTAAAACAATAAATCATTAAATGGCTGCTGGTAGTTCTCACTCATTTCTTTTTTTTGTTGGACCACTTCTTCAAGAATAAAAATGGGGAAAACTTGTGGTCAGTTACTTGTCTGAGTATTTGGATCTGGAGGAGTACCAGGAAGACTATGGGTAATCTCTTTTCATAAAACCAGGGGTTCTCAACTCAGTCCTCAGGTCACATCTAGCCAGTCAGGTTTTCAGGATAACCCCAGTGAATATGCATATGAGAGATTTGCATGCACTCTATGCAAATCTATCTCATGCATCTTCATTGAGGTTATCTTGAAAACCCAACTGGCTAGGTGTGCTCCAGGACTGGGTGGAGAACCACTACATAAGCCCCATACCACCATCGGTTCTTTGGATGTACAGTCTTGGTGTACACTGGTTTTTATAGATTACATTTTGGGTATAGAATAGTTTCCATGTTCTTACATCCAGTCAGCTGGGATCTTTCCGGGGCTAGTCTATAATTCCAGTGCTGTAGGAAAGTGCTGGGATTGCAAGTTGATTGATAATAGCTGGTATCTTATTCAGTGTTGTTAGCACATGTTTCACTCTTGTTTGCATTCTCCTGTAGGAGTCTTTTATGATTTTTTTTTCTTTCAGTGATTTATACTGAAGGGAGGAGGAGTGGCCTAGTGGTTAGGGCAAGGTACCACAGGCCGGAAGGTCAGTGGTTCAAATCCCACTAGAGGACAGCAACCTTGGGCTGGAAGGACTGGGGTTTCTAGTCCCACAGGTGCTCCTTGTGGTCTTGGGCAAGCCACTTAACCCTCCATTGCCCATGTTCCCTATAAGTATTAGTGAATGTGTCTCATATCCCCTCGTGTTAAATGTATCCCCCAACCGCTTTGAACCGGTGAAAAGCGGGATATAAATGCAGCTAAATAAAATAAATACTGGATTGTTGTGTCTTCCATGTTCCTATTCTAGCTCCTTTAGATTTAATTTTAATACAATGGTAAAGATCTTTCTGACTGAAGAATGCAATCATCATACGGTCACACTTATAAACTTCTAAGGTGGATAATTCACAAAACGGCCCAACAACAAATGCCTTATTCACAATTCATATAATCTATTTAATGTCAGTAGAAGAACTGATCCTAAAAAATCTTTCCATCTAAAATTAAAACAAAATACAAATTTTGCTTCTGTCTTTACTGAGGAAGATGTAGGAATGTTACCCATAACTAAAAGGGTATTTAAAGGTGATGCCACAGAAGAATTGAAAGAAATATCAATACACTGGGAAGATGTATTACAACTATTTGATAAACTGAAGAGTAGCAAATCACCTGGACCAGATGGTATACATCCAAAGGTGTTGAAACAACTGAAATATGAGCTTGCAGACCTAATATTAGTAATCTGTGAGCTATCATTAAAATCATCTGTAATACCTGAAGATTGGAGGATAGCCAATGTAATGACCATTTTTAAAAAGGATTATAGGGGTGATCCAGGAAACTACAGATCGGTGAGCGTGATGTCAATACTGGGAAAAGTGGTAGAAACCATTACAGAGAACAAAATTACTGAACATTGCGATGCTTCTGCTTGGGCCCAAGAGCTTACAAGCAGGAAATAGCCTTATGTTGTCCACTTTTGAATAAAGCTTCCCTTGTTGTCACCAGAGGTATTCTGGGACTTGTAGTTAGTTTATTCTTTAAGGACAAATTGTAGTTGAGTCGGTGGTTCAAGGCAGCAAGAAAATTTATTTTGTGGGGATTTCCAGGGCATTTAAGCTCAATACACAAACAAGGCGAAAAGGATGCTTCTCCAACATAAAGGATAGATCAGGTAACAGAGAATGACGTAACAAAAACCTCTTTTCACTATTCAGCTGTTCTTATTCCCACAAGCTTACACCGAGGACTGCCTCACGTGGTCATTCAACAGAAATACAGATAAACTTGCACCAGCTGTGTTTTTCTTTTCTCAAAGCAAACTTTTTCTAAGCACTGCTTCTTAGCTTCAGAAGGCAATTAAGCTTAGTAAAACACAGTATTAGCTTTCCTTAATTCTAAGCAGGTATTGCACTTATTCTCTATATTGTTTCACAGTCTCTCAGCTCCATTCAATAATGCAGACTCTTCTTTTAAACACAATGAGCAATCCATTGGTACAGGTTCACACTCAGAGCTTGGCAAACAGGAATCTATTTGCATTCCTTCTATGGCATCAGGATATATGGTATCTCTATCAAAGTTACAAACTCTCCCAGACTTTCTCTCCTTTAGAAATTTCTGGAACTGATTCCACAGCAATTCAGCTCGTAAAGGCACAGTTGTATTAGGGGAGTGAACTTTTCCTTCAGCAAACAACTCTCTCAGTGCTTCTAGCTTTGAAGACTCAGCTGTTCTGCTTTTATCAGGGTTATGACTTTTCCCATACGTAAAACTTTACGATACAATAACAGCAGCTACGGGTACCAGTCTGTCAACAATGAGCCGCCTGACTGAAGATCAAACACAATTTAGGATAGCTATCCAGAGGGTCGCCATGAGTCGACTCCGACTCGACGGCACTTAACAACAACAAAACTTTCCACCCACCTCTTAGCAGTAGATGGTGAGGGCTCTGCTTCCTGGACCTTAGCAATAGCAAACTGCTTCTCTGTTGATTTCTCAGCTCTGAAACGGCTGGCTTTACCTTGGGGATGGTTCCTCAGACAAGCGCTGATTTCTTTCTTCCTGGGATCCTCCAGGCTCTGAAATTCAGCCTCCTTATGTCCTTCTCCAGGCCCTCTTAGGTAGCTGCTTTCCTGGGAGTTTTCTTCTTTCTTTCTCCTCCAGCTATGCTCTGCCTTGCTCTCTCTGTTGTCCTTTGCCTTCCTCCTTCCCTCCTTGTTCTGCTCTGCTCGTGGTTTTAAGAACCGTTGGCTGCTTGGCACTCCCTGTTCTCTACACCTGTGTGACCAATCATCAGGCAAGCTTGTCTCCACCCCTGAGCTAGGGCGTGGCCTGACCTTAGCAGGGAGCTGTTTTTTTTCCTGATCTGGCTTGCAAGTCTTATGCACAAGTGAACTGTCATTCATTTCAAAGGGGAAACTAGGATTTTCTTCCACTTCTCTGTCTTCCTGGGAGCTTTCATCACTACAACATGTAGATAGTCATGGATTAATGAGAGACAGCCAACATGGCTTTAGCTAAGGAAGATCTTGTCTTACTAATCTGTTATGTTTTTTTGAAGATGTGAATAAACAGGTAGAAAAAGGTGAGTCGGTTGATATAGTGTATCTGGATTTTCAGAAAGCCTTTGACAAGGTTGCTCATGAGACACCCTTGGCAAAACTGAAAAGTCATGGGATATGAGGCAGTGTACTACTGTGGATCAGGAATTGGTTAAAAGATAGAAAGCAGAGGGTAGGGCTAAATGGCCAATTTTCCCAATGGAGAAAGGTGAATAGTGGCGTACCCAAGGGATCTGTGATGAATCCACTGCTTTTTTTTAAACATATTCGTAAATGACCCTGAAATTGGAATAATGAGTGAGGTAATCAAATTTGCTGATGAGACAAAATTATTCAGAGTTGTTAAAGCCCATCGGGATTGTGGAAAATTGCAAGATGACCTTGATAAATTGGAAGACTGGGCATCCAAATGGCAGATGAAATTTAATGTAGGCAAATACAAAGTTATTCACCTAGGAAAGAACAACCCAAATTATGGTTACACAATGCAAGGTTCCACATTAGGAGCCACCACCCAGGAAAAAGATTGAGGCATCATCATGGATAACATGTTGAAACCCTCTGCCCAGTGTGCAGTGATTGGCAAGAGAGCAAATAGAATGCTAAGACTCATAAGGAAAGGAATGGAAAATAAAACAAAGGATATTTATAATGCCTCGGTAATGTTCCATGGTGCGACTGCACTTTGAATATTTCGTGCAATTCTGGTCGCCGTATCTTAAAAAGGATATAGCATTATTAGAAAAGGTACAGAGAAGAGCCACCAAAATGGTAAAGGGGATGGAAGGATACCCCTATGAAGAGAGGCTAAAAAGCTTAGGGCTCTTCAACCTGGAAAAGAGACGGCTGAGGGGAGATATGATAGAGGTCTGTAAATTAATGAATGGAGTGGAATGGGTAAACGTAGCTCGATTGTTTACACCATCAAATATAGAAAGACTAGGGGACATGCTTTGAAGCTACAGGGTAACCTATTTAATACTAATAAGAGAAAATATTTTTTTCACTCAATGCGTAATCACATGCTGGAATATGTTACCGGAGGATGTAGTAAAAGCTGTTAATGTACCTGGGTTTAAAAAAGGTGTCAACAAGTTCCTGGAGGAAAAGTCCATAAACCATTATTAAAGGGGACCCAGGATATCCACTGTTTACCCTAATACAAGCATTGTGGAACTTGTGTCTTTTGGGGAAAGCTCTAGGTACTTGTGACCTAGATTGGCCACTGTTGGAAACAGGATATTGGGCTTGATGGACCTTGGTCTGACCCAGTATGACAAATCTTATGTTCTTAAATGCACTCTAACATAACCAGAAATTCAAGGGGTTTTTTACTAAATTGTGGTAAAAATCATGGATTTGAACACAGAAGCCACTAACCTGAAGTAATGCTATACCAGAGGTTAGTGACTCCTGCAGATGAGGAAAAACTCAGTTTGTAGTTAATCACCGCAACCTGCATTATTCCCAGGGAAGAATAATTCCAGTTCAAAGCTTGCATTATTTTCCCACCCACAGCATTGGGCTCCATCTCAGCTGCCATCTTAAAGAAGCCATTAGAGTAATTTGCAACTAGTAACTCCTCAAATAGCCCACCCCATCCCTCATGAGTATCAAACCTAGCAGTAGTGCTATTTTGAACCCAGTTCCCAATCCAGGTAGGAGCGAGTATTCCCATTCAAGCCCCATTAGGCCACCAAGCTTTCTTTTTAATATTTTATGATTCTTTTTAGCATTTTTTGTAAGTGATATAGTGGAAGACCTATTGGATAAGGTTTGCCTCTTTGCGGATGATACCAAAATCTGCAATAGAGTAGACACTCAGGAAAGTTTAGATAACATGAGGGAAGATCTGGTGAAGCTTGAAGAATGGTCAAGAATTTAGAAGCTGAGATTTAACTCAAAAAATGCAGAGTCAAGCATCCAGGCTGCAAAAATCTAAGGGAACAGTACAGTATGGAGGGTGACGTACTTCTGTCCATGAAAGAAGAACAGGGCCTAGGGGTGATTCTTTCTGATGATCTTAAGGTAGCTAAACAAGCAGAAAAGGCAATGGCAAAAGCCAGAAGGATGCTTGGCCTGTAGGAAAAAGGAGGTGATAGTGCCTCTAAATTAGGTCTTACCAAAGACTTAAACAGAGTATTTTGTGCAATTCTGGAGGTCACTCCTTCAAAAGGATGTAAAGAGGATGGAGTCGGTGCAGAGGATAGACTTTGTCATAAGGTATTTGGGGACAGACTGAAATATCTCAATATATGTACTTTGGAAAAAAGACAGGAGAAGGGAGATATGATAGAGATGTTTAAATACCTCTCTGGTATAAATGCACAGGAGGAGAGCCTTTTGTTTATTGAAAGAAAGCTCTGCAACAAGGGGGCATAGGATGAAGGTGAAAGGGAATAGACTCAGGAGTAATTTGCAGAAATATTTCTTTACGGAAAGAGTGGTAGATGCATGGAATAGTCTCCCAGTGGAGGTAGTAGAGATGAGGACTCTATTTGAATTCAAGGAAGCATGGGACAAACAGAAAATCTCTAAAGGTAAAAAAGGGACTGTAGATCTTAGTACTTGGTATGGAAGGGCAGACTGGATAGATCATATGGTCTGTATCTACCGTCATGTTACTGTGTTTCTTAAGGTAGCCTCAGGCTGTCCATAGGGGGCTAGAGGGGGTTTTATGGGGGTGGAGGGGCTTGTATTATGCTCTTGGCCAAGAAAAGGGGACTCAAAACACATGAGGGGGGTATTTGGGGTGCCAGGACTCCTTTGTGGTGACTGGGGATGAGGACTCCTGGCCCACCAGTTGCAGATTTCCCTTGCGATCCCTTTAGCATTGTTGCTGGGATCATCAGGATGCATGTTAGCAGCCTGATACATCCTTTGGAAAAATGTCATATTTGAGCTGGCATTCGTTTTCCGAGAATAACGCATCTTATGGTAATATTCCAGAAGCTGCAGTATTCATTTGAATAATGAGGTGTTTTGCATGCTTTGCATCTCATTATTGTTCTATGTGCAGTGTGATGGCAAATTGTGCATTACAGTAAAATAACGCATGCTATTGCCCTTTAACTTGTGTTAAGAGACGTATTATTCCTATAATGCACTTTAGTAACTATCGCCATCAATCCCTTATGGAATGCCAATAAATTAAGCTGTTGGAACAGCAAGTAAATCCCCTTGTGAAGACCTCAGCTAATGGGTTGGCATTTAAGGCTGAATCCTTTTCTGTAGGCACAAAGGAACAAGCCCTATCTTAACCTTAAATGTTAACAAAAAAATCTAAAATTGAGCTGTTTGCTCTGTAGGGAGCCAATTTAGTTTAGCCAAAACTGGAATGATATAATACTACCATCTCATTTCAATTTCCAGTTAAGCTGCTGTACTCTTAAACTACTGTAGTCTTTTATTCTTTCAAGGAAGGCTTACATTAAAAAAAAAAAAAAATACATTGCGTGAAACAACCAGAGTATAAACTACCATCTGAAAAGCTTTATTTGAAAGAAGACTGCAAATCTGCCAGAGAATCTTTAATAGCCGAAAGCTTTCTAGGAGATAGAGAGGAAAGGGATTCTCAGAGTCATCCAATTATTCCCATAAAGCCTTCACTTTAAAAACTCATGGGAACTGAACATCCTACAGTCAGGGGCGGCCCAAGGGAGGTGCAGCGCCATGTGCAAAGACTAGGTATGGGGCCTCATTTGCATAAGCGGCCTCATTGGCATAAATATTTGCATTATGTTAACATGCACTAATTTTTAGTAAACATGCCTCTTAATGAGTGTATGGATAAAGAAAGACTACCAGATTTCTACATTACTATACTCCAGTGCCAACCGCCAGGCACATTAAGAAGTACTACAAACACTGCCCATTTAGAACCCATAGCAAACCCACCATATCATAACAGCACTACCAGGACTCATAAAGCACCAAATCCTACTTATCAAAAGTCAACACTGCAAATATTAAACTAATACATCTCAAAGAATACCAATACATCTCCTACTGGGGAAAGAGAACAAGTGGCACTGTCAAATAGAAACTACATAACTAGAATACCTCAGCTCAGTTACACATGCAGAACATAGACCGTCACCAAAGAAAGAACAAGGGATCACAATTTAGAAATAGGAAGACAATAATTAAACTGGAAACCCCAAAAGCCAAACTTGAAATGTATAACAGCATTGCAAAAATAAAACTATAAATTAATTTCCTCTTGTACTAAACAAAATGCAGACGTTAATGATGCACATTTTCCAGAGCTGACATATTCCAGATAATAAATTCAAAATAAAAAAGTATTTTTCTACCTTTTTGTTTGTGCATTTTATTTTTCGGTTGCAATTGCTCCAGTCACTTTCTTCTGGTTTCTTCGTGTCTTCTGCTAACTCTCCATCGTCTGCTGTCCATTTGTCCTTTCTTCTCTCTTCTAGTTTTTTTCCATTCTCTCTCTACATCTGCTTTAACATACTGATCTTTCTCCGTTTGCTCTTTCCTCCATCTCTTTCTTTATTCCTTTTTCATCCACTCAAATTTTACCCCTTCATCCTCAATCCCCATTTACTCTCTCAATACCAGACCAATCGTAGGTTTTTCTTCCCTCCCACACAAAATATTTTTTCCCTCTCCATTTTGATAACTCCATTCTGTATAAACATTGATTGTGTTGTAAAACAAAGAACATGTTATCTTTAATTAATTTGCTTTTTATTAAGAGGATGATTTTATTGCAGTGCACCTAGGCAGGTGAGTATATTGTTCCAATGTGCTCATGGGCCACTAGGAATTGATACATATGTGTGTATTATATAAAATATATGCATTGGTGCTGACCCCAATCATTTGAATATGTGCTAATTCTTGTTTTATAAACATTGATATCTGAAATTTATGGAAGAAATGCCTGAAAATTTGAATTGGAAAAATCTGAAAATTTTTGTCTGTGTACAGTACGCCCTAAACATGTGCATACTATTACTTTGAAAGTTGTCTAAGAGAAGGTTCCTACACATGCTTGAACTTTCTTTTTGTGCAGACAACTTTCTCTACTAAAATAATGCACATGTTTTTGAAATTACAAAGTGCATGCATTATTACAATCCCCACCCTAACCTCCCCTCCCCACAGAGCACCTTTTCCAAATCAAAAATATAGACATTGTGGAACTGCTTACATATTTTTACTTGTATACAAGGTGCAGTTTTCAGACTACAAGTTTAGGGTGATAGTTACTAACATGCTGCTGTTATTGTGGTTTATTTTACCCTTCTGCAGGTCTCATTATAAGCAATGGGACCTAGTTACTAATAAGAAGGGTTAATGGTAAAGTAATTTGCGTTAATGGTTGCACATGTAAGTACTTACGGCTCTTACATGGTTAAAAAGCTTTATACCTGCAGAATTCACTCTGAAACTGTTCTTGGTGAGTGCAAGGCATTGCAATTAATTGTGAAGGTGCAATTCTGAAATACTATGGGAAAAATATTTTAGATGTAACATCGCATCTATTAAGACATCAACAGCAGACAGACATGGGTTTTCTGAAATGGTCTTAAAGAACGTATATAGCAGAGGCTCCTGTTTCTCACTGGGTGAGATTTTACTGTTACTTAAATTCTTTATTTGAGGTTATAGAAATATCAAAACATGATGGCAGAAAAAGACAACATGGCCTATCTAGTCTGTCCTTCCATATCAACTACAATAGTGCCGTTTTTTCCTTTAGAGAGCCTCTGTGTTAGTCCCATGCTTTTTGAATTCAGATACTGCCCTCTTCTTTACCACCTCCACTGGGAGACTATTCCATGCATCTACCACTCTTTCGGTAAAGAAATAATTCCGCATATTACTCCTGAATCTCTCGCCTTTCACCCTCATCCTATGTCCCCTCGTAGCAGAGCTTGCCTTCAATTGAAAGAGACTCTCCTGTGCATTTATGCCACTGAGGTATAATATCTGCCCTTTCCCACCTTTCCTCTAAGGTGCACATATTAAGTTCTTTAAGTCTGTCCTCATATGCTTCATAACGAAGACCACTAACCATTTTAGTAGCCACCCTCTGCACCAACGCCAACCCGTTTATATCCTTTTGAAGGTGTGGCCTCCAGAATTACACACACTACTCCAAATGAGGTCACACTAGAGACCTATACAGAGGCATTATCTGCTGGCCATTCTTCTCCTTATGCACCCAAGCATCCTTTTGGCTTTCGCCATCGCCTTTTCTACATGTTCAACTACTTTAAGATCATCAGACACAATTATGCCCAGGTCCCACTCTCTTCTTTTGAGGACAGAAGTACCTCACTACCTACACTGTACTGCTCCTTTGGATTTTTGCAGCCCAAATGCATGATCCTGAATTTTTTAGCATTACATTTCAGCTGCCAAATTCTCGACCATTCTTCAACCTTAGATGGATCCCTCCTCATGTTATCTACTTCTTCCTGGGTGTCTACTCTATTGCAAATTTTGGTATCATCCGCAAACAAGCAAATCTTACCCAACAGCCCTTCCACAATATCACTAACAAAGATGTTAAAAAGAATTGGACCAAGGACAGATTCATGGGACACACCACTGGTAACTTCCTTCTCCTCAGAGTGAGCTCCATTTACCTGTACCCTCTGTTGCCTCCCACTCAACCATTTTGTAACCCAATCAGTAACTTTAGAGTCCATCCCTAGGATGCTCAGTTTATAATTTGCCTGTGTGGAATGGTGTCAAAGGCTTTACTAAAATCTAAGTACACCACATCTAGGGCTCTCTCTCGGTCCAACTCTCTGGCCACCCAGTCAAAGAAATCAGTCATATTTGTCTGATAGCACCCGCCTCTGGTGAATCCATGCTGCTTCGGATCCTGCAATCCATTGGACTCCAGGAACCTCAGTATTTCCTCCTTTTAGGTTAATATTGCTGTTGCAGAGTTAATAAATGTGGGTTTTAGTGAAGCTCCTTTAACATAGTAGAAAGCATTGCCATTTGTAAGCAATATTATAAAGCACTGACAATGAGCATAGTCTTAAGGAGTGAATCCAAAGATAACATGGCAGGTGTTGTAAGCACATAGTTATCTTGAATTATTGAGCTAGAAAAACATTGCATTGTTCTAAGCTAGGCTGAATAAGAGGGGAAGAAAATGTGGCATGTCATTGCATCTACAGGAATTATTTATAGCTGGATTTAATTTGATAAATCTATAAAATAAATAAATAAAATGTATTCTAGAATTATGGTACTGAAACATGGCTGGAAAGTAGAAACAACAAAGGTATTTTAAAATTACCTGTGCTTTCAGGGATTTGGAAAACTGGCACGCCGAGCCTGTGCGGTGTTTATTATTGATCCAGGCACAGCAGCAATTATTGAAAAGAAAAATCTTGAAATTGATTTTTTTGTGTTAGTGGCTCTGGTTCATATATTGCAGGAAAAATGAAATTTTCAGCACTACGAGAGTTCTTCCCTTATATGAGGCATTTGAAAACTACAGGGGCTTTTTATATTTATATCCTTATCTAATAGTACTTGTAATCAGTGCTTTGAATAGTTGTTTGCTTATAAGTTATATAGTTGCTCTTGTGTGCGTTTGAAAAAGCTTTGGGGGTCATTCCAAACAGCAGTTAGCGGAGATATACATTCGGTTTGGATGTACATCCCCCACTAATCATTATTAGACGATTCTGCCCACTAAGCTCCCCACACGTATAGGGCCGATGTGCGGGGAACTCTAGGTGGGTTAGGAGGGGGCGGTGATGGTGGAGAGTGGGCAGTGTGGAGGTGGGCACACAACCCCGGATGTACAGGGACTATCCAGGTCACGGCCCTGTACGTCTGACTTGGGAGAGATGGCCATGGAAATTATTCCATCTTGAAGGTGGAATAAGTCTCCCTGACATTGGCGGCCAGCGTTGGAGGAAACCCCCCTAACAGGTTAGCTGAAGCAGGAGGATCCCGCCATGACAGACCCCTCCAGGAATCGGATGGCAGGGAAAAGCAATTTCAGTATGCTGCAGGGGATTGGGGCTCCTGCATGGCAGCCTGGTATCATGGCTATGTGGTGCCGTGGCACTGGGGCTCCAGCCAGGAGCATGGGGGAGGGATAGCCGGGGTAAGCGCAGCACGTCTGAGCCATCTGAATCGGGGCCCATCTGGTCCATCCAAGTGCCCTGATTCTGCTCCCATGGGAACATCTTGCTCCTGCGGGTGCAGAATTGGGGCTGTCCAGATTTTGGATATCTGGATGGCCCAGATGTGCCCTGATATAGAATGGGCCTCCACAGGTATAGTGGAGTCCACGGAAATCTCAGATCCATTTAAAATTGATAGTTTTTCTCAGGTGTTAACTGTTCATTGCCTCAGAAGAAAGGCATGATAATCTACTTCTGGTCATACTGCCAAGAAAACGCAGAGGTGATTGGTCACCGGGAGTCAGCATTGACTCGAAGGCACACATTGCATTTGCAGCTGTTTTATTATATGTAGGGAAATCATTTGGCAGAGCACTGATCTTCATAGAGTTGGTTTCTTAGCAGCTAATTGCTTAGTTTATAGTTCTTTGCTATAGTCCCAGTTGGTAGACCTATTGATGAAGTTTATCTTCTTCACTGCCTCCCTTTACAACCCTTAAAATGCTGAGAGACTGATTTTTTTGTAGGCGCATTAATATGCGATATCACCAGAGTAGTTTTGTAGAAGTTCCTGAAGCAGGTATATCGAAACGCAATACTGTATCAGAGACAGTAGCATACATGGCACAGGATAGCACATGCTGAGAGAAATGAATTGTGGTTATGAAATTTAGGGGCATATTTATTAAACAGCGTTGCTGAGTAGCATGGGTTTCAGAGCGCATGAGGTTAGCCATGCTGACATTCAGTGCAGGGTGCTGCACTAAAACTCCCACGCTAACTGGTGGGTGGGGACTGAGCAGGTTAGAAGTATAATGTGGGTTTTGATGGTGCATTGCGGTTTGTGTGGGCCTTATGGGCTTGTGACGGTTGCCGTTAAGTCAGGGGCACTTAATACCACCTCAGTGGTTGGTGTTAAGTGCACTCAACTGCTGGTTAATGCAGGGCTGTGCAATTACTATACTTAATGGCATGAGGGGTGAAAGCACACATCCACAAACATTAACGTGGGCCTCCATGCTGATATTATAACTGTTATCCCAGTTATTTGCCCTGTTATCTGTGAACTCATACGTGTTAATTGTACTGAGCATTTTTGTTCCATGTAAACCGCGCTGATGCTGAATAGTGCGGTATAGAAGAGACTTTAAATAAATAAAATAAATAAATATTGTGCCGCAGTTGCATGCTACCTGCAGTCTTTAGTAAATATGCCCCTTAGTACATTTCTAGTTAATTTTTAGATGAAGCATCTGGATACTTATTTTTATTATTCAATAAAATGGACCTATTGAGATAATATACCTGTGAAGGCCCTTTTTGGAAATCATGTCTAGTTGCCATCTGGGATGTCCAGGTCAAAACATCTGTAAAAGGGCTGTCCATGTGTAAGTCTCACCCCGATTATAGAAGCTTCCACATACCCAAATTGGATGGTGAGGCGTATGTCTGTCTATCCCATGCTCAGTGTAAATCCCTGCCTGCTATTTTACAAGCAGAGACGGGCATCATCATGCCGATCAGAAAACAAGTGTCCACGTTTCCCTTCAGTTCCCTTTTTGGTCGTGAAAAGTATTGTGTATATCAGAATATCAGAAAATACGTAAGCAAAGTCAGGAAATACTTTTTCATCAAAAGGGTGATGGATACCTGGAATGGAAATGTTAGGGGCAAAAGCAGTGACAGAATTCAAAAAAGCATGGGATAGACATAGAGGATCCTTATATAGAAAGAGGACGGTATCTTTTATACTTCAACAAATACAGGGGGTGACCTGGCCTTGGATGAGGGCTTGAGGGGGGTGACCTGCATGGAGCTGAGGATACAGTTCTAGATAGGAAGATAGAGGGGGTGACCTTTGTGGAGCAGCGGGTGAAATCGCTCTAGCTGCCTTACTGGGAAGACTGGATAGACCATACTGATCTTTATCTGTTGTCATTCACTATGGGCCCAATTTTCAGTTGGACATCGCTGAGTGTCTTAGCCGCATAGCCCTGCCCACTAACCCCTTAACCCAGGATTTTCACTTCTGTGGCGATGGAAGTAAAAATCCAGAGTTCGCCGCACAGCTGGAAAGCCTCCGAGCCTAAACGGGCAGCAGCGATTCTGGATGCTGCCTGGTTAGCCCTGGCGCCTTAAAGATAGGTGAGTGCTAACCGGGTAGCATCCCACATTGCTGCTACCTGGTTACTGCCATTTCCCATCTCCACTCTGCCCCAAAATGCCCCCAACATGCCCCGATGCTAACTGGATAGCATTGTGGTGCGTAGGGCACTTAATCTGAGATTTTCAAAGGCACTAGCTGTGTAGGTGCCTTTGAAAATCCCTGATTAAGGCATTTACATGGTTGACATGGGCTGTTAACCATGTAATTGCCTTAGGAACATAGGGCCCAGTTTTCAATGTTACCTTCTTCTCTACTCCCTTCAGGTATTTTGATGGCAGAACGAAAGCTTTGCTGATGCATATTCGTGCTCTGGAGCAAGAGTAGACATGGGCATTACTGCTGGTGGTTTTAGACAGGCTTGCCATTTCTAACATCGGGCGTGCACTATATGTTTTCCAGAATGCCCCACCTCTGTGCCATACCATATCTCTATGTGACATGCTCATCCTCGTCTTGGAGACGTTGACAGAGTACAGCACTGTATAAGCTATGTAGCACTACACAAATGATTAATAGTAGTAGTAATAGTAGCCAGCTTTGTAAAATGGTTTCAGGAGCATCTTTGGGATTTGCATGTTTATGTGCCCGTTTTTAGACGTCCAACTCAGGAACAGAGCTCGAAAAGGACCACCTTTCATAATGATGTCCCTTAAGGCAATCAGTTATGGTACCATAAAAATGAAATATAAAAGATAAAAATATGCATCAAAAGTATTTATTAACATTAAAAGAAAGATTAATATCCAGGACTCAGTATTTTGAATAGTTCAAGACCTACGACGTGCGATCAAAAAGTATCAAGACTTGTACAATAACATAAGAAGTATAACACTGACAGTTCTTGCACTCAGCCTCCTTCAAAGTAATCCCCTTCCAATTAAACCCACTTCCTCCATTGTTCTGGCCACTGCTGGAAACAATTTTGAAATGCCTCTGTCGTTACGCTGCGAAGCTGCTGTGTCGAATTTTGCTTAATGGTCTCCAAGTCATCAAATCTCCTTCCTTTCAGTGGTAATTTCAGTTTTGAAAACAAGAAAAAGTTCCAGGGTGCGAGGTCAGATGAGTATGCAGGTTAACAGACTTGCTCGATATGGTGTTTGGTCAAGAACTGCTGAACAAGATGTGATGCATGAGCTAGGGCGTTATCATCATGAAGCAATCATTCACCATTCCTGTACAACTCTGGCCTCTTACAATGAACTGCATCTCTCAAGAGAGTCAGAACTTAGACGTAGTACTCCTTATTGATGGTTTGGCCTTTTGTAGTATACTCATGATGAACAATACCCTGGCAATCAAAGTAAACTGTAAGCATGACCTTGACATTGCCCGTCACCTGGCGGGTTTTCTCGGGTCTGGAAAAGTTTGGAGTCTTCAATTGTGAGGACTGAGCCTTAGTTTCTGTGTCATAACCATGAACCCATGATTCATCACCAATAATAATCTTTTTGATTAAATCTGAGTCATTTTCAACACATTCCAGCAACTCCCTGGCTGCAGACAGTCTATCTTCTTTTTGGTTAGGGAACAGGAGTTTTGGCACAAATTTTGCAGACACACGTCTCATCTCCAAATAGTAACATAGCTAATGATGACAGATAAAGACCAGTATGGTCCATCTAGTCTGCCCAGCAAGGCGGTAAGAGTAGGTGCATCTGCTGCTCTGTGCAGGTCACCCCTCCCCTTGCCTTTGTTTAGGCGTGTACCCACTGCTCTGTGTAGGTCACCCCTATTTGTTGAGATATAAGAGAGAGCTATGTTTGTTTTGATTTTATCCTGTTGCAGTAAAGGGATCCACTGTGTCTGTCCCATGCCATTTTGAAATCTGTCACTGTATTTGCCCCCACAACTTCCATCGGGAGGTCATTCCAAGCATCCACTACCCTTTCAGTGAAAAAATATTTCCTGACATTGCCTTTACCCCTTGCAGCTTCAGGTTATGCCCTCTAGTTTTACAGCTTTCCCGTCTTTGGAAGAGGTTCATTAATACTCTATAAGTACTTGAAGGTCTGAATCTTATCTCCCCTGTTCCTCCTCTCTTCCAGAGTATGCATATTTAGGTCTTCAAGTCTCTTCTCATATGTCTTCTGACACAGGCTCCAAATCATTTTGGTTGCCTTCCTCTGAACCGTTTCCAGTCTTTTTATATCTTTTGTGAGATATTGTCTCCAAAACTGAACAAAATATTCTAAGTGAGGCCTCACCAGCGACTTGTACAGTGACATTAGTACCTCTTCCTTTCTGCTGGTAATTCCTTTCTGTATTCAACCTAGCATACTTCTGGCTTTTGCCACCACTTTGTCATACTGTTTTGCCACCTTGAGATCCTCAGAAACAATCACTCCGTGCACACCAGCGTCTCGCCCTCTATCGCATATAATTCCCTTGGATTTCTGCTTCCCAAGTGCATGACACTGCACTTCTTCACATTAAATCTTAACAGCCAACAATTAGACCATTCGTCCAGCTTTTGTAGATCTTTCCTCATGTTATCCACTCCCTCAGGGGAGTTCACTCTGTTGCAAATGTTTGTGTCATCTGCAAAAAGACAGATTTTTCCATTGAGTCCTTCAGCAATATCACTCACAAATACATTGAACATTACCGGCCCCAGGACTGAACCCTGGAGCACACCGCTAATCACCTTCCTTTCATCCGAGTGAGTTTGTTTACCATCACCTTCTGTCATCTGTCAGTTAACCAATTACTGATCCAGTTTACCACCGTGGGACCCATCCCCAAGCTGTTGAGTTTATTGATAAGCCTCCTATGAGGAACAGCATCAAAGGCTTTGCTGAAATCTAGGTAGATCACATCCATTGCATGCCTTTAATCTAGTTCTCTGGTCACCCATTCAAAGAACTCAATCAGATTTGTTTGGCAAGATCATCCTTTGATAAAACCATGTTGCCTTGGATCATGCAACCTGTTGGTTTCGAGAAAGTCCGCTCTTCGCTCCTTCAGGAGCACCTCCATTACTTTTCCCGCCACCGAGTTAAGGCTTACTGGCCTGTAGTTTGTCACTTCTTCCCTATTACCATTTTTGTAAAAAGGTACCACATCAGCCCTTCTCCAATCCTGTGGAACTTCTTCTGTCTCCAAGGATCTATTAAAAACATCTTTTAACGGCCCTGCAAGAAACTCTCTGAGCTCTTTCATTATCCTGGGATGTATCCCATTAAGTCCCATGGCCTTGGCCACTTTCAGTTTTGCAAGCTGTTCTAATACATCATTCCCATTTGTATATTTGTCAATCATAGGTGGTCCTTCTCCAGGATTTTCTTTAGTAAAAACAGAACAGATTTTTGCTTTTTCAATGGCACTTTCCACAAATCCGTTCCCAGCACTTTTGAGTGCTGTAATTCCACCTCTGATTTTCCTCCTCTCCCGAATATAGCTGAAAAAAGTCTTGTTGCCACATTTCACATCTTTAGCTATCTTTTCTTCTGCCTTGGATTTTGCTATCCTTATTTCTCTTTTTGTCTCTTTTAGTTTGATCCTGTATTCTTGTCTGTCTTCCTCTGTTTGCGAACTTCAAAATTTTGTGAGAACTATGTTTTTTGCCTTTATTTGTGCCGCCACTTCTTCGGAGAACCAAATAGGTTTCATTTTCCTCTTGCTTTTATTTACTTTCCTTACATATGTGTTTGTTGCCCCTTTTATTGCCTCCTTTAGTTTAGCCCACTGCAATCATTGCATCCTTTAGTTTAGCCCACTGCAATTCCACTTCCCTTATCACTTCCTAGCCTTCCAACTCCTCCTTCAGGCACTTGGCCATTTTACTGAAGTCAGTGTTTTTGAAGTTTAGGATTTTGAGCTTGCTGTGATTGGATTCTACCTTGTCTTTTATCTCATACCACATTGTGTGATGATCACTGCTGCTCACAGGGGCACCAACCCGGACATTCGACACGCTATCTCCGTTGTTGAGCACTAAATCCAGCATCGAGCTTTCCCTGGTCTGTTCCGTTACCATTTGTCTAAGTAATGCATCTTGGAAGGCATCCACAAGCTTTTTACTTCTTTCCAGATTTACAGAAGGAATACTCCAGTCCACATCGGGTAAAGTCAAGTCACCCAATATGATCACTTCCCCCTTCATGGCTATCTTTGCAATATCAACAATCAATTAGCTATCCATTTCTTCGGTTTAAGTTGGAGGCCTGTAGACCACATCAGTATGGATGACCGTGCCATCTCCTCTTTCCAACACAATCCATAGCGCTTCTTCTTTTCCCCATGTCCCCTGCATTTCAGCAGCTTTAATATTGTTTTTGACATATTGAGCTACTCCTCCTCCTTTTCTACCCTCTCTATCTCTTCTAAATGGATTATAGCCAGTTATAGCTATATCCCATTCATGCGACTCGTTAATCCATGTTTCTGTAATGGCCACAATAGCCAAGTCCATTTCCACCATTGGGGCTTCTAGATCAGGAACCGTGTTGGCTAGGCTTTGAGCATTTGTGCTCATTGTTTTCCAGCATTTGTTGACTGGCTTGCCTGTATTTTGCATGCATTTTGTTTTACATGCCTCGTCCCACTTGGTATTGATGTTTGGGTTAATACTGCAGCTGTTTCCATTGTTATGTTTTTGCTGGGGGTGACATCTTGAACTTGTTGTTTTCCATCTCTCACCCCCTTTCCCTAGTTTAAATGCCTGAATTTTTCACCTAGGATCCTTTTCCCTGCAATGGAGAGATGTAGTCCATCTGCACAGTATAGTTTCTTATTGATCCATTTGTTTCCCCAGTCGCCTGTATACCTAAATCCTTCTTGTTTGCACCAGATTTGGAGCTATGTATTAAAGTTGTTTATGCGATGCAGCTTTTCTGCCCACTTACCAAGAATAAGTAGAACTTCTGAGAATGCTATAGTGTTAGCAGTGGGTTTGATTTTCTCTCCCAGATTCTGGAAATCCTTCTGAACTGTAGAGGCATTGTTTCTAGCCAGGTCATTTGTACCAAATGGATTATGACATCAGTTTTGAAATGCTCACTTTCTGTACTAACTATGCCAGCAATTTGCTTTGTATTCCTGCTGGCTGACGAGCCTGAGAGGCATTTGACCATCTTCTCCCCCTTTGAACTGTGTTCCTAAGTTGGTGCCTCTGATGATGGAATCTCCAAGTAGTAGTAGTTTCCTCTTTTGTGTCAATTTCTTCATATTTAGAGCATTATCAGTAGATTGGGCATGAACTTTCTCGTTTAATGGCATTTCAGTTTCCACTAATTGGGCACTCAAATTTTCCAAGGTAGAGAAGGCATTATGCAGTGATATCTCTTGATGGCAAGGGTGTCTCTGTGTTACAGGTCTCAGCCTACCAGAGCCCACCTTGATCCATTTGTTCCTGGGCAGCTTGATTCTTTGTGGGAGTGGTGGTGGATTTTTTTCAATTTGTACCCTAGAGGAGGTATATTTAATTGCAGCTAATTCTTCCCTTAAATAGAATCAATTCTTTATGCATGGTAGCAGGGCTGGCCTGTCCATTGTGTGAGAATGTTGTTCGCACAGGGCCCCACGCTTC
Organism: Ichthyophis bannanicus; assembly: GCA_033557465.1. Lineage (NCBI taxonomy): Eukaryota > Metazoa > Chordata > Amphibia > Gymnophiona > Ichthyophiidae > Ichthyophis > Ichthyophis bannanicus. The sequence goes on from CM066033.1 coordinate 419,148,882, forward strand.
AGGGGGCTCTGCGCCAGCAACATCCCACATTGAATGGCAGGCAGGGATGCTTTATAGGGAGCCGGAGAGGCCCCGGCTCACCTCTAACAGCTGCCGAAGTGAAGCACGTCTTTTTCCTTCACTTCGGCAGCTGTTAGTTTACTGAAGTTTAGAATGCTGCCGCTCTGAGCGCTGGGAAACAGGAAGTCCCCTTTGACCTCAGCGTGGCAGCATTCTAAACCAGTATTTGTCGTCTTGCTGGGGTCAATAAGTGGTGATGTATTGGAACTTGAAGCAGGTCCTGAGGTTATAGTTCTTGTAGCGGAGAGTTGTGCTGTTGGTGTCCTCTATTAGTTGGAGGTCAAGTTAATTTCATTATGGTGTGTTTATGGCTGCTTTTAATCACAGTTGGTCTCCGCCTAAGGGCCATGCCCAAGGGCCCTCTGGCGAGGCCCTCAGGCATGGGTGTGCCTAAGCGCGCTGAAGTTTCCAAGTCCATGTAGTCCTCCTTTGTGGGCCCTGATTTATCTCGGCGGCAGGGAGTCGGGAGAATCACGTGATCCTGCTCCCCCATTGCTGATTGCTGATTGGGACTCTTCCAGCAATGCGCCTTGAGGCAGATATCACATCTTCTAAGTCTTCCAAAACACAATAGTAAGACTGATTTTTAGAAGATTGCGGCTGCCCCACTGCTGAGACAGCTGCACTGGTTGCCAATGCTGGCAAAGGCACAATTTAAATTGCTGCTCTTTGCTTTTAAGATTATACATGGGTTGACACCTGAATTTATGTCTAAGTTGTTTTAATGCTACGTATGCTCCCTCCTGGCATGTAGGATCTGTTGATGTCTTTAGGCTCACTTTAACATCGAAAAAATGAGTTTTGATTGAGGAATATATTTAAGAAAGCATTTTAAGAAGGCTTTCAAACATGGCCATGGAATGGGAATGTTGTAAACCTATTTATGATATGCTATTTGTGATATACAGTGTAATAGGAATGCTGTAAATTTATTTGTGATATACTATGCTGTGTCCTACTCTTACTTTGTGATCTGCCTAGAGCTCTGATGGGTTATGTTCAGAATATATGTAATAAAATTAAAATTAGGCTTTAGATCTGACTCCAAAAGATCATTTTCCTGGCCCGTCATACTTTTCTTCTCCATGAAGGAATCTGGCTCACAAAAGACATTTTACCTTTTTTCATGCATGGCAGCAACTAATATAGCAAAGCTGGTGGGGAACCGTCTCCATCAGTCAAAGAAGAAAATTCCCATTCCCATCACTGAACCATTCACAGTCAGATAACTTCATAGACGCTATGTCACAAATGGGGTTCACACAGATAATACATGCTCCTACGCACAAAAAAGGTAACATACTTGATGTAATTTTCCTCCCAGCCACACTCTACAGTCACTTACTACATACCACTCCGAGTATAACTGAAGTACCCTGGTCAGACCACCATCTTATCAAAATCCAGCTACCAGCACAAATCCCAAAAAACAACGGGAGCACAACTCCACATACATCACGCTTCGTACGCTTTGACAAAGACACATTCCTCGATAAAGTACTACCCAAACTAGACACAAGCTCACCAGACATCAACTCAACCATAACACATTGGAATCTAACTATTCAAAAAGCAGCTGTCCACACACAAGTCTTACACAAACAAACAAAAAAGACAGAAAAATGGTTCACAAAAGAGCTGTCAAAACTAAAAAAACAACTGAGGAGACAAGAAAAGAGATGGAGAAAACTAAAATCTGATGAAAACAAATCCCAATATATGCTCTTACTTATGGAATACAAAAACGCAATTAACAAATCAAAAAGAGACTACCACTCCAAAGTAATAAATTCATCCATCAACCGCCCAAGGGAGTTATTCGCGATAGTAAAAACATTAACCAAAACTAATAACACCGAACCTAAACAACAAGCAATAAATATACAAACACTAGCAAAACATTTTGCAGAAAAACTAAAAAACAAAACCACTACCTCAACTCCTGTATTATCAAACACGAAAATCTCACATGAATGGACAAGTTTCCAGTTGGTAGAACAAAAACAACTCCTCAAAATCATAACTATGATAAACACCACCACTTCCCCACTCGATCCATGCCCCGTGTCATGGATTAAGAGTGCAAGAGATGAACTGGTGGTAAATATACAATACATCGTTAACCAATCCCTTTCACAGGGCATCATGCCTGATGCCCTAAAACTCACAACACTCCGACCAATAATAAAGAATAATAAGCTCGACTCAAAAGACCCGAATTCATACAGACCCATAGCCAGCATTCCATTCATAGCCAAAATAATAGAGAAAACAATTCAAATTCAGTTACAAGAACACATTGATGAACACAAACCCCTTGACTCACACCAATTTGGTTTCCGCCCATTCCATGGAGTAGAAACCCTCCTAATCACCCTTATGGACTTCCTCATCAAGGGCACAGATGACAAACATCAAGGCTTCTTACTCCTATTTATAGATATCTCTGCCGCCTTCGATAACATTAATCACATGACACTGATCAACAGATTAGAAAACCTAGGAATAGGCGGGATTGTCCTTAACTGGTTCAAATCCTATATTTCACATAGATTAATACGAGTCCAAATTGACCAACAAGCATCAGAAACATTCCCTCAAGGACAGGGAATACCCCAGGGATCAGCCCTTTCAGCCCTCTTATTTAACTTGTACCTGCAACCGATAACAGACATATTTAAAAAACACAGGATTAACCATTTTATATATGCCGATGACATCATGTTAGCTATCCCCATAAATGCTAAAAACCCTACATATGACTCGCTATCCAAATGCATGGCTGAGACCTCCTCCTGGATGGAAACTAACCACCTTAGCATAAACCTCAAAAAAACTGAGGCAATGTTTGTGACAAGACCACCCACGACTGAGAACACATACCCAGAAACAATCACAATCAACAAAACCTCCATACCCGTCAGAAAACAGGTAAAATACTTAGGAGTAATAATAGACCACACCCTCACCATGCTACCACACATAAAACAAATAGTAAAAACCATTTTCTATAAACTCAAAACTATTCAGCACCTAAGGCCACTCCTTGAAACACAAGACTTTAGATCCGTAGTAAGTACACTGATCACCCCACACTTCGACTATTGCAATAGTCTCCTAATAGGCCTCCCCCAAAAAAGCATATACCTTCTCCAAAGAGCACAAAACATCTGTGCAAAGGTAATCTCTAAAGCTCGCCTAACAGACCACGTAACCCCAATACTGCTGGAACTCCACTGGCTCCCTATAAACAGCCGAATCAAATATAAGATTATCCTAACAACCTATAAACTCATAAATGACATAACCCCTTCACACCTATCCACATTACTGCAATCTCCAACATCGACAAGGACCCTCAGACAGAACGCGGCCCACTCCCTCATCATACCAAAAGCCATCCGTAAAACTAAGAATTCCACTAGCTCCAGAGCATTCTCATTCACTGCCCCTACACTCTGGAACGACCTCCCTATTGAACTTCGCATCATAAGAGACCTCACCCAATTCAGAAAAGAATTAAAGACCTACCTGTTCACTGAACACTTCGAAATCCCCTATACCCCCAAAGCCAGCTCCACAACAAACATGGTCACACATACACAAACTCCCTTAATCCCCTAACCCAACAATGTAACCACAAGACTTTTCCCCCCCTCACACCTTGAAGACGAAAAAAGGAACTAAATTCCAGCACCTACACCAATTCCTGCCCCACACACCACACACACCACACACTGTAAATATTCATTTGTATAAAGTTTAATGTGTTTGCTTTAATACCTATAAATGTTATATTTACTGTTTAATGTAAATAGTTGATTTCTATTGTTCTATGTTCTATGTAAAATGTATACAAACTGTGTACATGACTGTTAACTTGTTATATGTAAACCGCCCTTGATCTCTGGAAGGGGCGGTATAAAAGAAATAGTTAAATAAATAAATAAAATAAATAAATAAAGATGATGGTAGCACAGTATAGTGTTTGTCTGAGGGGTACCCCCTACCCCAGTTCAGCAAACTCCAATGAGAACTCACTTCAATGTCCTATGTGGCCATTCTCTTGAAGTCTAGGGACCTCTGATCATAGAAGGTATTCAAACAATTTTAGTGTGGAACAGGCAAAAAGCAAACAGTCTTCCCTAAGACCATAAGACCTTCTAGTGGTGTTTTTCTCAAAAGCCAGAAGAATAAGACATTTCTTCAGGCAAATTCAAGGAACCACTGATTACTCTGTCATGATGGGAGAGAGAGCCCTGGATGTGATAGAGTACTTTCACACCTAGAGATATTAGGATGGGACTGCTGTGGAAACTGCATGTGATCATGTCCATAAATGATGGAATCATCAATATGACCATATACAGTGACACCAAAAAAGGACAGAATCATTGTCAGTATTACTGAGTTCAGCTCATCTGCAGAGGACAATTAGTATAATTGATGCAGTTTTACTTGCTTTGTACAGAAATCTATCAAGTTTGGGTGTTGTCACACCACAGAGAACAGAATTAGCATTATGTAGCACAGTTCCGCATGCAGAAGAATTGGATACAGTCAGATTTGCAGTAGATGGAGTTTCAATATGATTAGATGTATTCACATCTGCTGGTAATGGACTGCCAGTATGCTTAAGTGGAATCACATCATATTCATTTTTTAAATTATATTCTCAGGAAAATAAAATAAAGAGGCCAATTGACCTCAAATTACACAAAGACTGAGCACTGTAGATACAGAAGAAAAAAAACATTCCAACAATTAAACATGAAGATGCATTGAAAGATACAGTTTTATTTTTGTTTATGATCAAAGAAAAAAAAAACAAACAAAGATAATCAATTTAGGGAAGCATAGATAATAGCAAAAATTACAAAGAAAGGTAAGTAGGAAAAAAAATCCTACAAACTAGGTCCAGTATACACATTAAACTCTGAAATTCAACCAGGTGTCCAAACTAATGATAATCACTAAGCAGATTGTTTTAATTGTTCTTGGGCAAGAATCGGAGCACCAGTTGTAAAGGGTCATAAAAAATATACTCCTTATCTTGACATTTAACCTGACATCTCCTAGGATACCTTAGACAGAAGGTCATCACGACTGCAAAGACTCTAGGCTTCAGCTGAAGGAATTTCCTTTGAAATTCCAAGGCCCAGGGAGACAAAGCAAGAAAAACAAAAACCCTACATGAGTGAAAATTAGTCAGTCCCTCCTTGCCGTCCTTTAACCTCTCCCGGCATTCGCGGCGTCATTGAAACATCCGCCAGTGTGAAGGAAAAGGCTCTTCATGCTGGCGGGCCATGCAGAGGGAGCCAGGGCCTCGCGTGGGCTTCCCCGGCTCCCTCTGCAGCCGTCCATTGACTGAGAATGTGGTTCGCGCGGGGCCCTGTGCAAACAACATTCTCACTCAATGGACAGGCTGGCCCTGCCTACAGTTAAATATGGTGGAGGTTCCATAATCTTGTGGGGCTGTTTTTCTGCCTCAGGAAGGCATGGGACATATTAAAGAAAGTTGGAGGACTACCAAGGTTTTTTGGAGCGAAATGTGCTACCTAGTCTCAGAAAGCTAGGTCTGGGTTGAATGTCATGGATCCTCTAGCAGGACAATGACCTAAAAACATATATCCAAAAGTACAAAAGAATTAGTTAAAAAGGAACAAATGGACTTTTTTAAACTGGCCAGCAGTGAATCCTAACCTCAATCTAATCGAGAACCTTTAGAAAGAGCTGAAATTTGCCATTGGTAAAAGGAATTCTGGAAACATTCATGAGCTGAAGCAAATCGCAGTTGTAGAGTGGAAGAAACCATCAGCAGACAGAAATAAGAAACTTATAGATGGCTATAAGAAACATTTGGAGGTTGTCATGACTGCCAAGATTAGTGCAACCAAATATTAGTGAAGGGTGCTGTTAATCCTTTCCAGGTCATATTGTACATCTAAGTTGCACAGTCATCTTTTTTTTGTTGTATACCTTTGCACATACTATTAAAATATTATGTTGACATAGAGTTGAAATATTAACAATTATTTCTCAAGATTTTATATACAACATGCCTAAAATGCAAGGGTGCCAATAATGTTCACCACAACTGTATCACTACGGTTATCAAACAGACTGAGATAGTCCCACCTCCAAGATCTGTAGATAGAGAAAACCCTTCAAGTTCTGCTCCTCAGCAGGTTCAAATGGCGTTCCCCTTTGGGCAAGCCCCTTCAGTCATGTGACCATGGATAAACGACCATGGGCCAGATACCACAGCAATCCAGAATCTTTATAGTGCAGCTCTTCTAGTCACGTACTGTGACGTTACCAACAGCACAACTCCCTTGACTGGAACTGAAAGGTCCACTGCAGAGCTCCGTATGGTAATGGGGCATTCCTGCATCACGGCACCCACACTCTCAATTGGACCAGAGGCTTCTGATTCACTGCAGCAGTCCATAATCTTTAGAGGGTATCTTTTCCGGACACGTGCTGACAACACCCTTCGACTAGAACTGGCAAGTCTTTTGCAGTGCTCAGGATGAAACAGAGGTCCCTATGTTCAAAAAAGCTGAGCTCCTAAATTTAGGCCCCTAAATTTGTGCCCTATTTTCATTCACACTTAAGAGCCTAAGTTTTCAGCTAAAAATTCATCCCAATTTAGGAACTTAAAATGTATGTGCCTAAATTTAGGCCTGTCATTCATTTGCCTTGATTTTTGAGCCTAATTTAGGTGTCTAGTGTTGAAGAGCAGTGCAAAGGTCCTAACTTCTTTTCCCTGCCTTAAATCTGCCCCTGTTGCCACCCAATGCTTATACTCCTAAATTTAGGAATTTAGTGAAATTTTAAGAAAATATTTAATGTATGCCTTGTAGTGCTTTATAAATGATTAATAGTATTAGTAGGAATTCAGCCCTAATAAATTTTCAAAGAAGCCTACTTAGGAATATAACATTGAAAGTTAAGAGCATAAATTCTTTGAATATCAAACCTAGAGTTTCTAGGCACATTGAATTTAGGCCAACTATCTTATGATTTTGACCCTAAGCATCTGCTAAGATAGTTTATGAATTCTGAAGCAGTGCTATATCTTTTTTTAGATGTGGTGACCAGAATTGCGACACATACTCAAGATGTGGTTACACCATGGAGAGATATGAAAGCATTATGATTCTTTTTCATGCCCCTTTCCTTCCTTTATAATTCCTAGCATTCTATTTGCATTCTTGACTACCACTACACACTCATCAGAGGGTTTCCAACATATTATCCATGATGATGCCTAGATCCTTTTTTTTTCCTTTGTGACTTTTAATATGGAACCTTGCATCATATAGCTATAGTTTGGATTTTTCTTTCCTAAATGCATGGCTTTGGATGCTCAGTCTCCCAGTTTCTCAATGTCCTCTTGCAATTTCACATAGTCCTTTTGTGATTTAACAATTTTGAATAATTTTATATCATTTGCAAATTTGATTCTCTCATTTGTACTCATTTCCAGGTCATTTATAAATATGTTAGAAAGCAGTAGGTCCAGTACATATTCCTGGGGCATTCTACTGTCCACCTTTCTCCTTGGAAGTTGAATAAGTCCCCCTGGACATTAGGAGACAGCAGAGGCGGGCAGCGGCAGGAAGGTGAGGGGGTGCATTGAGCCCCCTGCAACCCGATCCTGCCCATGGTAGGCCGGATCAGGGGTTGGGCTGCGGGGAAAGGGGGACTCTGTCCCGCAGCCAGCGATCGCAGGTCCTGAAAGGAGCTGCAGTGCCATGGCGACAGGACACCATGGCATTGCGGCTCCATTCAAGAGCTTGACCAAGTTAGCCAGGGATCTGTAGAGCGTGTGGCCCTTCAGAATCGGGGCCTGGCCTGCACATACAGGCCAGTAGACCCAATTCTGATCCCACAGGGACACCCCGATTCTGAGGTGCTGTACAGAGACTGGACGTCCAGAAGGGAATTGGCTGAATTTGGCTAGAGCAGGCATGTCCAACAGGTAGATCGTGATCTACCTGTAGATCGCGGAGGGGTCAGAGGTAGATCGCCAGCCACACTTGGCTCCATCTCTCCAGAAGATTGCCCCATCGCTAGGAGAGAGCTCATGCCGGCAGGTCGTCTGCCGAGGACTTGCCGCCGCTGCTGATCTTATGCCTGTCTTTTTTCCCTGCCTGCGGGAATCTTGCCTGCAGGTGTATTGTGGCGCTTGTTGTTTTATAGTAACATACATAGTAACATAGTAAGTGACGGCAGATAAAGACCAGCATGGTCCATCTAGTCTGCCCAGCAAGATGGCAAGAGTAGGTGCACCTGTCACTCTGTACAGGCCACCCCTCCCCATGTTTTTGTTTCTGTTTAGGGGTGAACCCACCACTCCATGTAGGACACCCTTATTTGTTCAGACGCTAGATAGTTCAGAAGTTAGATGGTACCGTTTATTTTGCTTTTATCCTGTTGCTGTAAAGGGATCCACTGTGTTTGTCCCATGCCGTTTTGAATTCCATCACCGTGTTTGCCCCCACCACTTCCATCGGGAGGGCATTCCAAGCATCCACCACCCTTTCAGTGAAGAAATATTTCCTGACATTGCCTTTCAATTTACCACCTTGCAGCTTCATGTTATGCCCTCTAGTTTTACAGCTTCCCCGTCTTTGGAAGAGGTTTTTTGTTCATCATTTCTCTTTAAGTATTTAAAGGTCTGAATCATATCTCCCCTGTCCCTCCTCTCCTCCAAAGTGTACATATTTAGGTCTTCAAGTCTCTTCTCATAAGGCTTCTGACGCAGGCTCCAAATCATTTTGGTCGCCTTTCTCTGAACAGTATCCAGTCTTTTTACATCTTTTGCAAGATATGGTCTCCAAAACTGAACACAGTATTCCAAGTGAGGCCTCACCAGTGACTTGTACAGTGGCATAAGTACCTCTTTCTTTCTGCTGGTAATCCCTCTTTGTATGCAGCCCAACATCCTCCTGGCTTTTGCCAACCGCCTTGTCGCACTGTTTTGCCACCTTGAGATCATCAGAGATAATCACACCAAGGTCTTTCTCCTGAACCGTGCATACCAACCTCTCACCCCCTATTGTGTACTTTTCCCTTGGATTTCTGCTACCCAAGTGCATGACACTGCACTTTTTCACATTAAATCATAGTTGCCAAGCATTAGACCAGTCTTCCAGTTTTTGTAGATCTTTCCTCATGTTATCCACTCCCTCGGGGGAGTCCACTCTGTTGAAAATTTTTGTGTCATCTGCAAAAAGACAGACTTTTCCATTCAGTCCTTCAGCAATATCACTCACAAATATATTGAACAGTGCCGGGCCCAGGACCGAACCCTGAGGCATCCCGCTAATCACCTTCCTCTTTTCATGCCAATAGTTTATGGGTACCCCAGGGGGCCGCCGCCCACGCCCTGCAATGAGACGCCAAAGGCCCGGCGTCATACCTGGTCTCCTGCCTCTCAGAATCACCCATTCCTGCCCCCGCCCCAACACCCCTTAAAAGTCTGTTATATACCTGGTGATATCCATTCGCCCGGGCTTTACCTGAATACACTTACCATTTTAGTTGTGTTGTGTGCTGGTCATTGGTCGCCTTATAGTTCGCTTTTGTTAAACGTTTTTGGGCAGACACAACAAAGTGTCAAGAATTTGGTGATTTTGGCGGGCTTTTCCAATTTTGTTCTAACTTGCCTATGCCTTGCCTTCGAATTGGTTCATACCACTGTGATGTTTGCTTGCCTCTACAATTTTATTTTGCCTAGCCTTTGCGTTGATTCTACACTGCAATTTTATTTTGCCTTGCCTTTGCGCTGATTCTACACTGTGTGCAGAATTTATTAAATCGTGTGAGGTGGTATTTGTACTTGTTTGGCGGTATTTGATTTTATCTGGTTTGCTGGACAGGTGTTTGATTTTTTTGATGTTTGTTTGGTGGTATTTGATTGGTGCCAGTATGATGAATTCTTATTTTTACTTTTAGAACTGTATGTGTGGTTTTGGCATCTCCAGTCCTTGTACTGCACATCATCCAGAGGTCTTCAGTTCCTGTTGATCTTTAATACTTTGGGACAGGGACAATTTTGGACCAGATATCAGATTTGGCCTTCTTACATCCAGCCACCCCAGTATAACGAAGATGAGTGTTCCAAAGAAGAGCAAAACCTACCACTTTCATGATGAATGGGAAATGGACAACTTCTTCATCATGGTGAAAGACAAGTGTTGTCTAATTTGTAACGCCCCAGTATCCTTGCCCAAAAAGGGTAATCTGGAACGTCATTATAAGCCTCTGCATAGCAATAAGTTTGATGCTGATTTTCCACCCAAAAGTGAAATTTGTAAACTGAAGTCAAAGAACTTAAATCGAAATTGGCTACTCAGGAACAGTTGATGACGAAGCCAAGGTCACATTCGGTCAATGCGACCATAGCATCCTTCAAGGTCAGCAACCTGATCGCAAAGAAATGCAAACCTTTCACTGAAGGAATTTGTAAAAGATTGTTTTCTTGAAGCAGCTGGCAATCTTTTTGAAGGATTTAAAAATAAGAAAGAGATCATAGCTGCTATTCAAGATGTACAATTGTCAAGAAACACCGTCGTGCGGTGAATAGAAAAGATGTGTGGAGGCACAACTAAACAATTGGAGGATGTTTCAAATTGTGTTGCTTTCTCACTCCACCTGGATGAATCTACAGACATAAGAGACGTAGCCCAGTTACTATTCTTTATCCGGATGGTTTTTGAAGACTTCAGTGTTAAAAAAAAAAAAACTACTTGCAATGATTTCTTTAATAGGGAGAACTACTGGTCAGGAAATATTCAGTTCTTTCCATTCTTTTGTGACAAAGTGTAATCTTCCATTGCATAGACTTGTTTCCATCACTACTGATGGAGCAAGAGCAATAACAGGTGAGGTTAACAGTTTCATAGCCCTCTGTAGACAGCATGACGACTTCCCAGATTTCCTTTCTTACCACTGCATCATTCACCAGCAAGTTTTGGCAAGCAAAAGACTCAATACAAAGACTGTCATGGACATCACTTTCAAAATTGTAAATTCAGTTCGTGGAAGATCACTTCAAAGATGGCTTTTCAATCTTACTCTTGATGAAGGGGCAGCGGAAATCATTTATCAAACATGATAAATACCTCCATAAACAAACCCAGGGAACTATTCGAAATAGTGAAAATCCTCACAAAGGAGCAAAGGACAGAGGCTGAAGTGCAAATAAGCCCGCAAAAATTTGCCGACTATATCAAGGAAAAATTTCACTCCGCAGAACGAACAAGACCTAACGCATCAACTCAGTTTATATCACACCCTAGGACCTGGGACACATTCTGCTCTCCATCAACTGAGCAGCTCTCCCACATCATCTCCACAATCAACACAAGCACCGCTTCCACAGACCCTTGCCCAGTGTCATGGATCAAGGCCACCAAATCAAGCTTCATCCACATCATCCACAACATAGTACACAACTCCCTCACCCAAGGACTCATGCCAGACCAACTGAAGCTAGCCACAGTCAGACCGATACTGAAGAAAACAACCCTCGACAAGAACAACCCAGCAGCATACCGACCAATATCCAGTATACCCTTTCTGGCAAAGGTCATCGAAAAATCAGTACAACACCAACTACAAGAACACATTGACAACCATGCACTACTGGACAACAATCAACATGGCTTTCGCCCCAACCATGGAGTCGAAACACTGCTGATTTACCTCTTCAACGATATCCTCCGAATCATAGACAACAACAAAAATGGTATCTTAATGATCTTCATTGACATCTCTTCAGCATTTGACACAGTAGATCACAAAACCCTCCTGGAAAGACTAAAGAACATCAGGCTACATGATACCACCTTAAAATGGTTCAACTCCTACCTAACCAACAGGCAGATACAGGTCAAGGTAGGCCACAACACCTCTCAACCCATAAAAGTCCTCCAAGGAGTACCTCAAGGATCCACCCTCTCAGCACTACTGTTTAACATCTACATCCAACCAATATGCGACATCCTGAAAGAGAACAACATTCAATATACAATCTATGCAGATGATATCATGATATACACACCTATCTCAGTTGACAACCCGGACTACTCTAATATAACAGCCTGCCTAACAAAAATGACAAGATGGTGTCAAGACAACAACCTCGCAATCAACTACAGCAAGACAGAGGCACTTATAATCACTCGCAACCCAGACTTCATCCACCCACCGGACATCAAGGTACAAAACACTACCATACCAATAAAATCGGAAGTAAAATACCTCGGAGTTACCCTGAACAACGAACTAAATCTCAAGCCCCACATAAACAAAACAGTCAAAAATGCATACCACAGGATGAGAATCATCAGAAGACTCAAACCCCTCCTCGCCACTGAGCACTTCCGTACCGTATGCCAAGCTCTAATAACCCCCTTACTGGACTTCTGCAACCTCATCTACCTTGGACTAGCAATACAAACACTCAAACCACTACAACTAGCACAAAACACGGCAGCCTGCATAATAACTGGATCTGCAAGACACAAACACATTACCCCTGTTCTGAAAGACCTCCACTGGCTCCCAATTAGGTCACGCATCAAATACAAAACAATCATAAACATATTTAAGATCAAGCAACACACCTCAGCCAACAGCTTGCACACCCTCATACAGCCAGACACCAGCACACGCCCAAGAAGAAAAGGAACCTCCAACCGAGTCAACGCCCCCAGAGACGTCAGAAAAACTCGCAAAGACACCACAGAAAGAGCACTCTCCCTGGCTGCCCCAACAATCTGGAACTCCCTCCCAGACGAACTGAGATCGACGACGGACCTAAAAGACTTCTGCAAACAGCTGAAGACAACACTGTTCATAGAACACTATGGACACGTAACTTGACCTAGCCACCAAGGACTTCTCACATTCCCCCTCCCACACCCTGATAAGAAAATATATAACGGCACACGATGTATCTTAAATGTATTATAGGACACACTGTACTATAGCGCACAATGTATATAGTTCAACTAATCAAACACACTATAACCTCACACATACAATCCATGATATAGCTTTCACTGCATGAAATACACACACAACGTTTGTGATTGTTTTGCTGTGATACCGCCTTGATTGTAGGATAAGGCGGTATAGAAATACTGTTAAATAAATAAATAAATAAATAAATAAATTTTCGCACACAGATGTAAGGTGGCTAAGTAGGCACAAATTTCTGCCAAGATTTCGCGATTTGCTGAATGAAATAAGAAGTTTTTTGAAGGAGAGGGGAGATGACCAAGCAGAGTTGGAAGATGAGGAGTGGTTATGTGATCTGGCATTTCTCGCTGACTTTACAGGCGATCTAAGTGATATGAACCTTGAACTACAAGGTAAAACAAATGCATTGGCGAGATGATGAGTACAGTTTCATCCTACAAGAGCAAATTTGAGCTAATGATGACTGACCTTGCAAACAACACTTTGATCATTTTCCTAATGTGTAGGACCATCTGGGACAATATCCAAATTTTGTTTTTCAGAACGAGAAGTATGTGCCAGAAATCTGTTCTGTTATCCAGGAATTCGAAAATAGATTCTGTGACTTCTAAAAAAATTGGAACAGTTGTGGAATACTTGTCATCCCCATTCAAAGTAGATGTGGACATTAAAGAAACTGCAGCTGCTAGCAGTAAAAATCTCTTGAAAATGAAATATTAACCCTTAAAAATGACATTTTTCTCAAGATCCGTGCTGAGCAAGAATCATTTTGGAAGCTAGTGCCTAGAGACAAATTTCCCAACTTGTGAAGATGTAGTGAAGCTGTACACTCCTGTTTCGGTTCAACTTATTTGTGTGAATCTGCATTTTCCCATCGGAAAATGATAAAGAGTACACAACCTTCCAACATGACAGATGAACATCTCCAGGATTCCGTGAGACTGGCCCTCACGCAATATTCATCCAACTTCAAAAAGCTGTTGGATGAAATGCAGGCTTAGACGTCTCACTAATGAGCAAGAGCGAAATATTGAAGATTGTGCAAGATCAGCCTGGATCAATACTCAACCTAAATTTAACACACATTAATCAATAAAAGTTAAAGAAAGTTATTAAGACAGTTAAAGAAAGTTATTACTCAATAAAACATTAAGAACAAATGTACTTTCCATTTCCCCTCGCAGTTCTTACTGGATCTTCGTCTCTCTGTTTTGTTTTTGCTTAATTTGCTTAACAGCTGATCACATCCAAGTAAATGACAGAAGTTTTATTAAAATGGGGGGAGGGGATCCTCCAACTTTATTGTGTTAAAATTTAATTTGAAACTAATTTGAAACTTAATTTTGATGGTGGTAGATCACCGGCACATTTGGCCGGAAAAAGCAGATCACGACCTGTTCGAAGTTGGACATGCCTGGGCTAGAGCATGGGTGGCACATACATATATGCGTATAAATTCTAAAACATTATACTTTATATATGTTCTTTAAAAATCCAAGCTTGGGCAATTAGGCCAGCCCTTGGACTGGTATAAATGCTCGCGCTTCGATTTAATGCACAGGTTCCACTACTTACACTTCTGTTTTATAAAGAATAATAGGTGCCTAATTTTCTTTATAAAATGGGATTCAGATAGACACATTCTGGTTGCCTAAAACTAGGCACCTGGTTATAAAATTGCTGTCATAGCAACAGCGTAAGTGTTCTTCATGTATATATACAGATTCAGAATATGCACGGTTTTAAACATCATGGCCAGTTTTTTGACAAAATAACTGCCAAAAACACACTCACTGGGATTAAATATTAATTAAATTTTCTTTAATTATTTCAATATATGGGAAGGGTCTCTAAAGCAGTTGACTTGGACCTTGAAGTCATTCTGTCTTCCTGAAACTTAAAAGAATTCAAAATACAAACATAGAAATTGACTGTAGTTTTTCTATATATGAATCCTTTAATGTAAAATCTTGTGCCGCAAGATAAACATATAGGACCCGAAAGGACAAGATGTTTCTTTATAAGGAATGAAGAGCAAGCAGTGCATTTTACCAATTAGCAGCAATATTACAAGCAAATCACCTTAAGATTTTATTTTGATTTGGAAAAAAATATCAGGCCATGGAACCTAAATGGCAAAATGTTATATTCTGGCTCACGTGCTGAAGTGTGTGTTTGGAGATTTTCCAGCGAGGGACCTGCCTGTTGTATCTGCTGGGACTTGGATATCCTGTTCCTTCATTAATCCTTCATTAACTGATGCAAAGATTTCCATGCAGAATATGCACACAACCTGGCTCACGGTGCTTCAGTGGAAATCTGTCAATGGGCCATATTATCAATCGGGAGTCCATTGGAGGCCTGCAGCATGGATCCGGTTTTATTCAGCCTGCTGACGACGTTGATGAGGAGAAGCTTGTGAACATTTTTAAAGGAAGAAAAAAATCGCAAAGTAGCAGACCTTCTTCCAGTTTGCTTTTTCCCTTGCAGTGGCCCCAGGGGAATGCCAGAAAAAGCATATCCACGTGCAGCAGTGATCAGAAAGTGTTGCCAATGAGATGGTCAGAGGGAACAAGACAGAAAGAATTTGGAGCCATGTTAAAGCTTCTCAGGAGCACAGTCAAAGTTCCTGGTATGATTAAATGGTTCCAGTGATCTTAACTCTTGCTGTAGATTATGCAGATTTTATTTCAACCATTTTCTAATGACATTTTTTCCAATTCAGTAAGGAGCTCATATCGAAAAGATTTAAATGGTTTACTCTGAGGAGTTAGTCCGTTAAGTCACCATGATGAAACACCCCCTTGGCAAACTGGTCAAATCTGAGTGTCATTATTCAGCAAGATGCGCAAACCTAGTGGGCTTAAAGATGCGTCCCGTGGCATGCTTACCACCTGGACAGCCAGTGGTCATATTCAGTGCCAGCTGACCTAGCTTAATGCCTTATCTGATCTGGCCAGACAGTTAGCATAACATTAACCAGGCAAATTTGGCCAATTAAATTTTGGGTGTATATTCAATCTGAACTCAAATTCGGGTTGAATATCTAAAGTTAAGTAGGTCAAATCTGTCTGTTTAATGTTGCAGGTCAGCTCATGACTGAATATTTATCTTGTGAAGAGTAATTTTATAGCAAGTCATCTAGGTTTGGAGGTCAAAAGGCTCCTGTTTTTAGCCAGGTAAATGACAATTTTAGAAAGCGCTAAATTTACATGTGCATGTCCACAATACATAGGAATTGCAAGGGGGTATGTTGAGGGCTTTTTAGGGTGGGTCAAAAATGTGTATGTGCATTTCCTAGTGCATATAGGGAATGCATGTGTGACTGAAATTGTCCCCATCGTGATTTACAGCTGCTCCCATTGCATGTGTCGTATCTTTAAAAAATGCTCCTTTCAGCAAGCCCTATACAGGAGGGATTAATAGAGTTATCCTCCTTAAGTGTCCATTGTTTATTTCCCTCTCCAAGTTGAAATTAAATAAGGATAGAGACTGCTGTAGTTAATTGGTGGCCTTTATCACAGGGGCAATCTGCTGCCTGAGGCAAATGGGTCCCCTCACTCAGAACACCAGTTAGGTAGTTGACCCAAGAATAAAAAAAGTAATATATTCTCAGGCTATATAATTAAAAACAAACTTTGCATGCTGTTTATATGTGGCAAAAATTGTAGCTATTTAATTATGCAGCCTGGGAATGTAATATAAAACATACCAACTCCTGACACTGCACACTGAACGAACACAATATTAAATATAGATATTTATTCTGCAAAAAGCAAAGGAGATACAAGGTGCTGGCACAAGAAACAGAATATAAAAGTAAGAACTATAGCACAGTTTATAACACCAAAATGAAATTATTATATCTAATTTTCTTTTGGCATTATAAACTGCTTCTTGCCCTTTTTTCTATTTAAACATATATTCTGCATCCAAAGAAACTCCTCTCCCAACAATGGGTGCAGAGCAGAACCAGGAAATTTTACTATAGAACTCAGCATACCAAAAATAATTTTTAATTCTGGTGTCATCTCAGTAACAGCAATACAAACCCTGATCAGTACCAGGCATATTGTGAAGTAATACAAAAGCCTACAAGAATCACTTAGGTCCTGTAAAGATAATCTGTCATACCATAATAGCATCAACTTCCAAAACTCACACAAGGAGCCTACTCAGAAAAGAACAGCCCCATAAATATTATAGTAGGCCCTACAATATCCATAAACCTATTTAGGGTATTATAGGGCCAGGCTAGCTCCAGCAGAGAATTAAAACAGGCAACTGAAAAGCTGTTTTTTTTTGTTTGGACAGGTAGGAGAATGTCCAAGAGTTGAGTAGAAAAGCAATATAATCACGGCTTTTCAGCTTCCTCAACTCCTGATTCATTTGTACACTCCTCCCCATTCCTGCAGTTAAAACAATTATTGTTTGAATTGTGGAGTTCTGAAGCTATGAAGGCTGAAACATCTGCTGTTTGAACCACACAAGCCCTATGTGATTCAGACTACTGATGTTTGAACAGTGCAAGGCTCCATGGATACAGAACCCTGTGGTTCAAACAGTGAATTTTAATCATCAGGTTGTATTGCAGTGAGGAGGCAGTGGCAACGGAGGGCCTGGGCCCATGAAAGAAGATAGAAGTAATTGTCAAACAGGTGCTAGCCTGGGCATGGTGTCATTGAGATTAAGGAAATATTTGGGGGGGGGAGTAAGAATAAGTAGTACCATTGAGAGGAGAGGATGGGAGTAGGATTGGCAACTTTTTCACAGAGAAAAACCTGACACCTGTGGCTCGCCATGCTCCACCCATTCTCTGGTCCCAGTCCGACCTCCGCCCCGCCCCGCCCCACCCCACCCCCAAAAATTACCGGGAATTCACTCACACCCCCCGCCTTAGTGCTCATTCACTCACCCCCCTCCCCTCAGTGCTGGTTCACTCACTCGCCCCCCCTCCCTGCTGGTTCACTTGCCCACCACCCCTCTCAGTGCTGGTTCGCCCACCCCATCCCCTCTCCTTGCTGGTTCACTCGCCCCCCCTCACCCCTACTGGGTCACTCACTTGCCCCCCCTACCCTGCTGGGTCACTCAATTGCTCCCCCTCCCCTGCTGGGTCACTCACTCACCCCCCTCCCCTCCCCTCCCTGCTGGTTCACTCACCCACCCCCCTGTCACTCACTCACCCCCTCCTGCTGGGTCACTCACTCACCCCCCCCTCCCCTGCTGGGTCACTCACACCAACCCCCCCTCCACTGCTGGTTCACTCACACCACCACCACCCCCCCCCCCCCCCCCCCCGCCCAAGTCGCTGCTTCTGCTTTGTACAGAGCAGCGGCTGCAATACACTTACTTTTAAAAGTAAAGACAACCTGTGAGGATCCCTCTGGTTATCGCAGCACCCGATGAAGTGATGTCATTGGGGGCGGGCTACTCACAGGTTGTCTTTCCTTTTCAAATTAACTTTATTGCAGCTAAAGTTAATTTGAAAAGGAAAGACAACCTGTGAGGAGCTTGCCCCCTATGACATCACTTCCTCGGGCGCTGCGATGACCGGAGGGCTCCTCACACAGTTTGTCTTTACTTTTCAAAGTAAGTGTATTGCAGGCGCTGCTCTGTACGAAGCAGAAGCAGCGGCTGCACTGCCATGGGGAATCATGTTCACACCGCGGACTTCGGGAGTTGGGAGAAAAGCCGTTTTTTTGCTCTGGCTGCTCCCGATCTTGCGGCCAGAGGAAAAAAACGGCTTTTCAACGGCCGGTTTTACATCTGTGGCGGCAGCCGGCCTGGCCATGGAAAAACCGGCCAGGCTGGCTGAAAACCGGCTGGTTGGCAACCCTAGATGGGAGAGCCTGGGAAGTCATATTTGACTAAGGATGGGCCTGCTAGAGACAGCACAACAGGGACTAAAAGAGGAAATTAAGGGAAAAGCAAGGACTGGTGATTGTGGAATAATTCAAAGCGTTGACACTGGGTAACATAGAAACATGACGACAGAAAAAGACCACATGGCCTATCTAGTCTGTCCTTCCATAACAACTAAAACAGTCCCCTTTTTACCTTTAGAGATCCTCTGTGTTTGTCCCATGCTTTTTTGAATTCAGTTACTGTCCTCATCTCTACCACCTCCACTGGGAGACTATTCCACGGATCCACTACTCTTTCCGTAAAGAAATATTTCCGCATATCACTCCTGAATCTATCTCCCTTCACCCTCATCCCATGTCCCCTCATAGCAGAACTTGCTTTCAATTGAAAGAGGCTCTCTCCCTGAACATTTATGTCATGGAGGTATTTAAACATCTCAATCATATCACCTTTATCCCGCCTTTCCTCTAAGGTGTACATATTAAGATCCTTAAGTCTGTCCTCATATGCTTTATAATGAAGCCCACTAATCATTTTAGTAGCCACCCTCTGCACCGACTCCATCCTGTTCACATCCTTTTGAAGGTGCGGTCTCCAGAATTGCACACTATACTCCAAATGAGGTCGCACCAAAGACTTATACAGAGGCATTATCACCTCCTTTTTTCTGCTAGTCATTCCTCTCCGTATGCACCCAAGCATCCTTCTAGCTTTTGCTGTAGAAGGATGGGAAACTGAGAGGCAGAGCACATCATTGCGAATGGAAGAGGATAGAGACCGAGTGAGAATTTTGAAGGGACAATACTTAGGAATTTTATTTATTTATTTGTATATTTTTCTATACCGCCCCTTCCAGAGATCAGGGGCAGTTTACAGGGAACCCAGCAACATTTTACATAGAACAAGAAACAACTTTTGTACGAGGTAACAATTTTACATAGAACAGGGGACAGCTTTTGTACAGGATAACTTGGGTTTCTTAACAAGAATTGACAAATATAAATGAAAGTGTGGGCTAGAAATGGGGATGAAGTGTATGAAGGGGTGTAAACCTGATGTAAATGACCTAGAGGACTAGAGAGAGAGCATGAAAGATGTACAAAGAGATGAATCGCTAAAGGAGGTGAAAGAGGGTGTAAATGGGACTCGGAAGATGGAGAAATAGACAGCTAGGTTGGAGTAAGAGAAGAATAGACTGAAGAGAAAACGAGTGACAGCGAAGAAAAGAGCTGGGGCAGATGAGGGGATGGGAGGCAGAGGATGCCAGTTCAGGGTTGAGAGGGTGAATAAAGACAATAGAAATAAGGAACTAGATAGTGGGTAAAAGTAAAGGGGGTATAGGAGGCTAAGGAAGGAAAGAGACAGAGGGGACAATGGGAGCGCTACAGAAGGGTTGAAAGTAGGAGATGAAAAATAGGAAGATTAGAATATGAGAGAAAAGGACAATGAGGGGTGAAACCTAGATCTCAGTAGACAGAGGGAGAGGCAGAAATAAAAAGTTATAATCCAGTGTCAAAGACATATAGAGACAGAAGGGAAAAAAACAAAAGGAGAGGAGGAGGACATGAAAAAGAGGCACTGAGAAAACAAACGCAAGGAAATTGGAAAAGACAGACTGGTATCAACTCAATCAGAAAAATAAAATGCCTAGACCACAAATGTAGAAAATTAAAAATAATAATTTTCAGTTTTTATGGACTGAATGTTGGTGTGGGGAATTTTGCATCTCTTCTATTTTTGTATGTTGCAAATACAATAGTAAATTTAATTTCTATTTCTTTTTTTTCTAGTGTTGTACTTCTCAGTCTATCTTTTCGGAGATTTCTGTTTCAGATTTTGGCTGAATAGTTCTGTTTCTAATCTGTGATCCCTTATTGTGTATTAGATGAGGGTCTGTCTATGTTCTAGGTGCGTTACTGAAATAAAGGATTCTGCAGGCATGTACGTCTGGTGTAGGGATCTGTAGCAACCCTGTTTGTTCCATTCCCCCTATAGGAGTAGTATGCACATTAACAGCATTAGCACACACTAACACTTTAGCAAATCTAGTCTATATAATAAGTTAGCTTTGTGTTTGTACAGTGCTTCGTATGTTGTGGCACTTTATAAGTCTTTAATAATAATAATAATAATAATATCTGTCTTGGGCACTTCCAGATTCCATTTTGTTGTCTGTGCAGATTGATAACTATTTGCCATCAGTCATCTTTGTAGTCCCAAATCTGGATGTGTATCTGGACACTCAGTTAAGCATGCAGACCTGTATACAAAATCTTGCTAAAGCTCTGTTTTTCAGTGATACAATGATAAAAATCATAAAACATGATTTTTATCATTTTCTTATTTGTTACATTTTTTGAGTGAATTTTATGTTATATATGGTTCATGTTACAGCTAGAGGTGTTTTTTAATGTTGTAATGTTTTTATTTTGATGCATTTATATTAGTTTATATGTTTTTATACTTTAGACCCCTTTTAAATAGAATTGGTTTCACAAAGACTTCACCTGTGTGGCTGTGGTTATTCTCTGCTCTTTTGCTAGACTTTTGTTCTTTTTTGCAGAGGATCTTCTCTTTCCTGTTTTCCTATTGTGTACTGGCTACCTATTTATTTATTTAACAGGCTTTCTATACTGCTTTATCTTACATTCAAAGCGGTTTACATTATAACATTAAAACAACTGGAACTTTACATTGAACAGATATCTAAACTTGGATAACTAAAAGAGGGGGACTAACATATGGTAGATAGTCATGGAGGAGGGTTAGCAGTTGTATGAAACAGAGGGTGTATTATGCGGGCAAGGACCATTTAGGGAGAGGATAGATGAGGGCATTATGGATCATAAATTAACTTTTTCAGATGGTAAATGAAATGTGGGGATGGAAAGGCTATAGCACTTAATCAGAACAAAGTCATTGATTTCTGTCGTAATGTTCTAGGAACAGATGAGTTTTCAGAGCCTTTCTGAAATCCATTAAATCTTTGATAGCTCTTATAGACTCAGGGAGTGCGTTCCAAAGTGTAAGGGCAAAGAGCGAAAATTCTCTGTTACAGGTATCTTGTCTACCTTTAATTTTTAGAGATGGGTTGAGTAGTAGGCTCTTGTTTGCTTTTCTTTGAACTCTCCTTTCAGGATCTATAGTAATCAGTAATTGAATTGCACTTGGGGATATCTATATGAGGATTTTGAAAATTATGAGAATCGCTTTGAATTTTGTACGTGAGGCTACAGGTAACCAGTGTAGTTGTTTCAGCGTTGGTGAAATGTGGTTGATTGTTGCAGTTCCTGAGACTATTCATCAAGTCCTGAGATTATTTGTGCAGCTATGAACTGCACTAATTGAAGTGGATATATGGTTTGTTTTGGAAGACCTTGGTAAATAACATTGCAGTAATCTAACATAGGGCATAATCATAGCTTGGCAGACTGTGTGAAGGTTGGTTGGTTTGAGCTTGCAGCATATCTTGAATTTGTGATAGGCAACTTTTGTGGTTTTGCTTATGTGGGTGTTGAAGGCTGGGTTCTGATCAATTTAAACACCTAGGGTCCGATTTTCATCTGGGCAGTGCTATGCGCCGTGTCAGCACATAGCCCACCTGCGCGCCCACCCACCTGCTATCCCTCTAACCTAGATTTTCTATGCCGGGGTCATATGTGGCCCTGGCATTGAAATACGGGTCTCGCCGCACAACCCGGAAGACGCAGGAAATAGCTGGGTAACACCAATTTTCGATGCTACCCGCTTAGCCCCTGCACCTGAAAGATAGCCGAGGCCTTGCCTACCTTTAAGGCTCAGAGGACTAAGCGGGTAGCATCAAAAATTGGTGCTACCCGTTTAGTCCTTTCCTCTGCCCCCGCTCCGCCCCGGAATGCCCTAACATGCCCAGATGCTAACCGCATAACATCTGGGCACGTAAGGGATTTATCTGGGTTTTTCAAAGGGTACTACCCGTGTAGGTGCCTTTCAAAAGTCCCGGATAAGGCATTTACATGGGTAACTAGGGCAGTTACCCATGTAAATGCCTTTGAAAATCTGTCCCCTAGGTATCTCACTTGCTGTTTAACCTCCCATATCATTGTATAGAATTTTCGGTGACTGGTGGAGAAGTGAATATAGAAACTGATTATGCTGGTATTTAAATACCTTCACCACCAGGCACCACTCAGCTTATTGACTCTTTTGCAAATCTATTGCCCTCCACAGGCCTTATGTTCCTAGGGTACATTATTATTAGATATACCACTGTTTCGGAAGATGCACGTTCAAACTCTTTGCAATAGAATGTTTTGTTTTCCATGACTGCTCCTTGTATCTGGAATGCTTTACCACCTAACGTGTGCAGTACCTCTGAAATTTTGATAATCAGAAGGAAATTAAAAACACATTTATTCCAACAGGCCTTTCCAACACTAGTTTCTGCAAGGTAACCTACTTTGTAAAATAATATGGCAGCTTGCTCAGGGATATCTGTCTGTTTTGTTTTTGTTATACTCCTATGAATGTTTTTATGTTATCCGCCTAGAATATAGTGTATAATATAAAATTTTTAAATAAATAAATAGTGTCTAGCAGTAGAATGTGTGTTGTCATTCTTGAGATGAAACTACAATTTGAATATTTTTTATAGTGAGTTTGAAGGAGACACATCTTTTCATTGTTGAGGAATGTGGAATGTGTGCACCAGAGCTGGAGGTACAGGGTTTAATACATTGAAATTCTGTCCAGTCCTGTATAGACTCCATACTTCAATCCCCAATATACAAATGTGTTGAATAATACTAATGTATCAAATAACTACAGTGGTAGCTTTGCAGGGTGGCAGTAATTGGAACTGGTGACTACTAGAGACAATGAGGATCTTGAAAACCTTTGGTTGGATTTTATTGCATGATAGGGGATGGGAGCATAGGGTTGCAAGCTCGCCTTAGGTTGACCAAACAAGTTAATCCAGTTCTAGGTTTTCCCTGCTGCATGCATGGAGTTGTGGTTCTGTTGTCCATTTTGTTTCTCTTAGGGCGATGTTTACTAAAGGTCATTAGCTATCATTGTGGTGCTAACATGGGAAAATCCTGCCACGATGATGGATAATGCAGGTCAAATGCAGCTACCACAGGCTTTTTCTTTTTTTTTTGTGATAGCTGCATACCCATATTAGTAGCAAAGGTGGGTGTGGTGTGGGTGCATAGTGGGCGTGCCTGTACTGTACAGTTACCATGGGCATTGATTGTTCATGGTCACCACACATTTTGCAGACAACGTGAATGCAGCAAATGTCACCTCGGTGGCGATGTTAGCAGCATCCACGATGCTGTCACACCATGATCCCTATAAGTATAATTTAAACATATCTTGAGGTGTAACTAACGGAGAACGAGGAAAATTCAATAATATTCATAGCCCTATATTGATTTTCCAACCATTCAATTTTAAATTTAACTCCAGACATATCTTTACAAACAGTAGCAAACTTATCCTCCAGTGATATAACCTTATTGTCAATAGTAGAAACTTGAAATTGAAGACCAGCCACCGATTCCTGGCATTGCTGAACAGCCGTAGCATTTCCGCGAATCAGTAACAAGATGGCTTCCAGATCCATGCTGTCTGTGAGCTGCTTTTCTTGATGCCGAAGCGAAAGGGGAAGTTACGAGGGAACCCTCCCCAGCTGACACAACCCCCT
The DNA here is from genome assembly GCA_033557465.1 of Ichthyophis bannanicus. Lineage (NCBI taxonomy): Eukaryota > Metazoa > Chordata > Amphibia > Gymnophiona > Ichthyophiidae > Ichthyophis > Ichthyophis bannanicus. Next base: position 419,173,492 of record CM066033.1, read on the forward strand.
TCTGCCCTTGCCACTAAGACTGGTCCGATGAATACCTTCTTGCAGCTGCATAGAGAGGCTCAAATTCTGGAGTAAGCCCGCTTGTGTCAACGCTGAGACCGACGAGTCTGCTAACTTCCCCTGGGTGTGATCTCACTCTGGACCTGCAACTCCCTCCCACACTGCCTGCAGACTTCCTGAGCCTCAGCCCTGATGGAACTGTGCATCCCGATGTGGTCGACGATGTTTCATCAGTGGGAGGGAAGGCTGATGTCTCAAGTTTGTTTGTTCCGAGGTCAGCATCTGCAGGAGCCAAGTTGAATACCGCAGCTGAGTTGCAACCCCCCCCCCCGAGGTGTTACATCTTTACCGGGGGAGTTAAGCAGGTCGGAGGTTTTTCCCGAAGCTTCATTTGAGCAAGTTTCCTTGGCTCCCTTCTCTTTATAGTGTCCAGAAAATATTACTTTGGGTTCTATTTGGATGGCACTAACAAAACTTAGTGAGTGCTTGGTATCTCAAACAACATGATCCCTGCATTTTCACATGTTACCTGCTGGAGAAATGCTGGACACTCCCCCCACAGATAAGTCACATGTTCTGCAGCTACCACAGCACTTTTTGCACTAACACCTGGCGTTCGCTGCCAAAGCCTATCACCTTTTAATAAACATATGCCTTAGATGTTCTCTTGGACTTCCACAGCTAGTATGATAAACTTCGCAGTTTTCTGGGTCATGCTGCGTCTTCGTAACTGGAACTAATGTTTCAGCCACCATACTTTTCTTCAAGGCAAAGTGGTTAAGCAGTGGATGTCTGTTCTTTATATAGTAGTCCTCAAACCAGATTGGTGGAATTGAGGTGGGAAATTTGAATTTGAATTTTTGAGGGAGAAGCTGTGGGACAGTTTACTAGAATAAGACATTATGGAGGTTATTTTAAAAGTGCTATTAGTGGTTTGGATGTCTGCAAACAGGCATGTAGACATCCATATCAGAGAAATATCTTTGGAGGCATTTTAGAAGCTAACGCCAGAGATGTTCCCCGGCACAAAGATTTCAAAGCCTTGAAGGGGCCATGGCGGAGGCATGTCAGGGGTGTTTCGGGCAGGGTGAATGTGCATTGTCAGTTTTAGAAATGGCGATCACATCAGCACCCACCAGCAGGAATGTTCATGTCTAAACAGGGCGCAAATATGCTCAAAAAAGCTCTTGTTTCGCTGTCAACTGCTATGCCCTATACTGTTTTTGCAGTTAGAGAAAATGAGGGCACACCCATGCACATAAACGTGCATATCATTTTGTAGTGAGGATGTCTTTGTGGTGGCTGCTGTGGCCGTCCATATCAGGAATTTTCCAATTTCTAAAATTGGGCAGACATTTTGCCTTGTACACCTCAGATTGCGTCTGGATGTCCTTTATAGAATGCCACATCTTGTAGTTGGTTATATGTACAGTAGTATGATGTTTAAAATATTGTGCACTGTTTTATTTTTGCAGTGAAAGCATGTAGAGGGCAATAATCAAAGCCTCTTCTGTGGGTAAAGTAGCTTTTTAACAGCAGAGGTTCTGGCATTAATTATTGCCAGCATGTCTATAGATAAAAATATATACACAACACTCAATGCATGCTATTTTGTCTGCCAATTGACATGGTGATCTGGGGTGGGATGGGATGGGGACGGGGTGGAGCAGGAGGCAGGGCAGGGTAGAGCTAGAGGCATGATGCGTGGTGGGTTTACCTCTTTTAAAAAGCTGGCACCTTACATATATATGGAAAACTGAACATGCCGGATTACTACAGTACAGATCCCTACTCTGAACTCCTTGATAACAGAACACGTGGCAGAATAGGGATAAACTCTCACAAATACAGAATAAGCGACCACAAGCTAAAAATATTTTTATTTACAGTTGTTGTCAATATTATTGGTGTCCTTACATTTTAGGTATGTTGTGTACAATATCTTGAGAAATATTTGGAAATAGTATAACTAATTGTATGTTGTCATAATATTTTAATAGTATGTTCAAAGGTATGCAATAAAAAAAAAAGACGTCTGTGCAACTTAGACGTAGTAATGTCAGAGGAAAAAATAAAATATGACCTGTACAGGATTAATGGCACCCTTCACTAATATTTGATTGCGCAAACCTTAGCAGTGATGACAGCCTCCAAACGTTTCTTGTAGCCATCTATATGTTTTATACATCTGTCTGCTGGTAGTTACTCCCATTCTTCAACTCATGAACAGTGGCAGTGGGCCTGCAACCCAGGCCTCTCTGACTCTCAGGCCACTTCTCTAATCACTAGACTATTCCTCTAGAATTTTTGGAGATTGAAATAAACTGGGACCAAAGAAGCCAGCTCATGAATGTTTCCAGGATTCCTTTTACCAAAGGCAGATTTCAGCTCTTTCCAAAGGTTCTCGATTGGATTGAGGTCAGTACTCCTTGCTGGCCAGTAGAAAAACAGTCCATTTGTTCCTTTTTAACCATTTTTTTTGTAAATTTGGATGTATGTTTTGGGTCATTGCCTTGCTGGAGGACCCATGACCTTCAAACCAGATCTAGCTTTCTGACACTAGGTAGCACATTTCACTTCAAAATACCTTGGTAATCTTCTGATGTCATGATTCCTTTAATAAGTTCCAGGCTTCCAGTTCCTGAGGCAGCAAAACAGCCCCACAACATTATGGAACCTCCACCATATTTAACTGTAGGAAAGGTGTTTTTTTCCTTATGTTTCATTTCATCGTCTGTAAATATATCACTGATCTGCATTGCCAAAGAGCTCAAGTTTGGTTTCATCTGTCTACAGAACATTTTTCCAGAAGGATTGTGGATTCTCAAGGTGGGTTTGGGCAAAGTTCAGGCATGCCTTTTTATGTCTGTCTTTGAGCAGTGGGGTCCTCCTTGGACTTCACCCATGAAGTTGTTCTTTGTTTAATGCGTGGTGTATGGTGTGGATTGAAACCACCACTCCTGATTGCTCCAGGTCAGCCTTAAGCTCTTTGGATGTTGTATGTGGTATTTTTCCAACAATTTGTATTAACCTTTGAAGACTTCTTGGATTAATTTTCCTCTTTCCACCACATCCTGGGAGGTTCTTGACAGTTCCATGAGCAGAAAATTTCTTAACCTTGTGAATTGTAGACACAGGAATCCCAAGGTTTGTGGAGATGACCTTGTACCCCTTTGAAGTTTGATGTTTGGTGATATTGGCTTTTCTGATGGTCTCAGGTAGCTCTTATCTTCACCATTGTGAAAATGGAACAGGGAGTGAATGTGGCCATTTTAAACATTAGAGCCATCATTCATTGGTTGATTCAAGTCATGTGAGTAGTGACAGTTGATCACAGGTGCATCTAATTTTACTGCTGTGGGAAGGTGCTTCTTCTGTTCAGACTGATTTAAAATAGATTTCAGGTTATAGTATATTTATTAGTGTAAATAATTTGTAGAAAGTTACCCCAGTTATGTCCAAGTTACAGTCCCTGTTCTCTGTAAATACAAGGCAGCCCCGATTGCATTGTATAAGGTTCTGTTAATTGTACACCGCACTGATGTGAATAGCACGGTATAGAAGAGACATTAAATAAATAAATTGTGTATAAGAGTGCCAGTATTCATGCCCTGGCAATGTCCCAGTTTTTATACTATTTCCTACTATTTTCTTTTTAATTGGTCTTGCTTTATTTAATTTTTTTATGTGTCAAATATGTGTGCATATATAGTCCAAAGCCATTTCACTGGCTACTTTTTTTTTAGGAGATATTGGACATTAAGGGGTTGAACTGTAAGGGTGCCAATAATGTTGACCACAACTGTATTTGTAGCTAGCTCATGCACCGTCAGTATTTCCCTGTGCTGAGGCAGTCGAGAGTTAAGTGGCTTGTCCAAGGCCAGAAGGAGTGACAGTGGGCCTGCAACCCTGGCCTCTCCGACTCCCAGGCCACTTCTCCAATCACTAGATTATTCCAAAAGAAGCCAGACTCTGGATTCAATACACCAGGGAAATAGAAAGAGAGGTAGATGACCCTGTACTCTCTAAAATATAAAGATTGAACATGTATATTCCAAGGACTGACATATTTAAATCACTGAGAGACTGATGCATTAAAGTGTGCTAGACTTTGAGCACAGATCATTTCAGGTTTCTTGCACAGTTTCGTGCGCTACCAGTTCAGAAAGGAGTTTTGCGCACAAGCTAATTCTGCACAAAACTTTGAACAGACAGCAACACACAGCACACTTAAATCCATGATAATAAAGCAATTAGCTATTCAGTACAAAAGCAGAGAACTGCACAGAAGATCAGAAGGCTGAGCTCAATGCTGGAAGGTTAACATAAGATCTGAGAAGGCGTAAAGGGTTAGCTCTGGTGAAGAATTTATGCCTATTGCTTTTCTATCTTGGACGTATAGCACCTTCTGGTTTTGCTGAAGGGAGTGGTGAAAAAAGTATCTTAATGCTATGCAGATGTGCTGGAATGCTATCTGGCACATAACCATCAATATTATTCTGCACAGAATTTCTATGCAGAAAAATATCAGTGTTTATGGACATTGATATTCTGAGAAGAGCTTCTCCACTGAATATTTTTGCTCTTTATGCTCCAAATAGCATCCCAGCACATTCACAGAAGTGCCAAACATAGGTACTGTTAATGAAGATCTCCAGAAACAAGCAGGAATATAGTCTTCACATATGGGTATCGTCAGTACCGACGGAGCCCATGTGGGAACGCTCCCTAGCGTCCAATAGGAAAGCTTTTGGGAGCATCCCACTGCACCTGTGTCGTTGCCTTCCCGCCTTTCCAACTCTCCCTCTTCAGTTTTTTGTTTTCCGCAGAGCTGACAGGAAGCAAACCCTGTCACCGCAGAAAATTTTCTTTTTGTGGTCGTGTCTGCTTTCACAGTCGACGCCTATACCGGTACCATTGGTCTTTTCTTCATTTTCTTAATTCTTTTCTAAAAAAAAAAAAAAAAAAAGAATTCTTCTTTTTGGAGGGTCTGTCCCCTCTAGGTGCCAGGCGCCATTTTGTGCACTAGGCTCTCTTTTTTTTTTAAATGGAGAAACCATCTAGTGGTTTCAAAAAGTGTTCAAAGTGTAGCGGTACCATTTCTGCTACCAACACCCATGACGTGTCTTAAATGTTTAGATCCTGACCATTTACCATCGGAGTGTCTCCTCTGTAGAAAGATGACCAAGAGATGCCTGCAGAACAGAACTGCAAAACTCGGCACCCTCTTTGCCGCAGATGCGATGTCCGTTGCATCGACTTCTTCCAGGGCTTCATCTTCCTCCCATGGATCTCAGGTAACTAAACCCAGGTCTTCTAAGACCGGCCAGTCCTCAAAGGGTAGATCTCCTTTGAAGCATCGAGATGCTACTAGCGTTGCCCTCGAGGAAAACATACTGGCAAAACAGCCCCAGCGGGAGGCCCCGGCCTCCAAAACATTAACGGGGCTCTAGGATGTTCCCGAAGCTTCCACCTCCGGAGAACTCCTGGTGCCATGTTCTGGTGTCGTGGCCTGTCCCACCGATACTGACATCCAGGCATCGGTAGGGGTATGGATCAGCGCATCCTGCCCATCGAATACAGTCTAGCGGATCTCTTAGCAGCCTCGGTACCGCTAAGACTGCTTCAGACGGTTCCGCAGTCATCGGTACCGGTACTGACCAGGCCTGCTTTAACCGATCTGCTTCCCCCCCATGCCAGCTCTTGAATCAATATCCAGTATCGAGGGACCGGTATCGAGACAGTCCGATGCCAACTTCGATCGATACTGGCGTCAAGCAATGCAATAGCACCCGGTACGGAGATACTTAGAGTCCTTTGATTCCGATGACTCTAATGACTCTGCTGGTACCAGAATGATTCTACCAGAGGATCCCTCTCCTTCTCCGTAAAGGAGGGATATGTCTTTTCAAGATTTCATACGTGATGTAGCCAGAGGACTTTCAATCACGGTGACTTCTGAGAAAGAACCGAGAGCAGAAGAAATAGAAATTCTTCAATACCCGGCAGCTCCTAAAGAAGCTGCAACTCTTCCCATTCACCAGATCTTGCATGATCTCATGTTAAGAATGTGGGAAGCTCCTTTAACGGTCTCTCCACACTCTCAGAGACTCGATACCATGTACCGAGTTACACAATGCCCTGGTTTTAAAAATACTCAACTACCACACCATTCAATCGTAGTGGAATCGGCGATGCGTAGGATCAAGAATGCTAAAACCCATTCTTCCAATCCTCCAGGCTGGGAATCGAGGACACTCGATGCCTTTGGGCGTCGATGCTTTCAATCCTCGATGCTATCAGCCAGGATCAGCTCTTACACTCTCTACATGGGAATGTTTCTTAAAGAGGTTATAAGAGATGTAGAGCTCATGGCTCCACTTCTCCCCGATGACAAAAGAACAGACTTCCTCACTCTGGTCAGACATGCCCAGAATGTGTCTAAGTTCATGAATCATGCAACCTTTGATTGCTTTGAGTGCATTAGCAGAACCTCTGCTATTTCCGTCAGTGCACGTCACATTGCCTGACTTCAGGCATCAGATTTAGAACAATGGGTGCAAGATAAGTTAGGGAATATTCCTTGTTCAGAAGTAAATCTATTTGGCAAGGATTCACAAGATAAGGCTAATCAGATTGAGTCTGAAAATATCACCTTGAACAGATTGTCAAGGGCTACAGCCAACCCAGCAAAAAAGAAGGCAATTAAGAAACCCTTTTTCAACAAGAAAAAGAAATTCTACCCATCTTACACCCAGGTTGCCCACTGTCCAGTGCATGCTCCCCAGAAGGGGCAACAGCAACCCAGACAGCAAAGAGAGGCCCAAGTCCCCAGAGCTCAACAGACTCAGCCTCCTCAGGGGCTTTGACTCCTTCCTAGAGAACTTGGACAACCTGCCCCTGAAAGGTCCAGAACCTCTAACCATCCCCGGCAGACTTCATTTTGCCAGAAGATGGCAACAAATAACATCAGAAAACTGGACCCTTTCCATTGTATAAAAACATAAGAAATGACATACTGGGTCAGACCAAGGTCCATAAGAACATAACATATGCTATACTGGGTCAGACCAAGGTCCATCAAGCCCAGTATCCTGTTTCCAACAGTGGCCAATCTAGGTCATACGTACCTAACAGTTTCCCCAAAAGACACAGGTTCCACAATGCTTGTACTGGGTCAAGCATTAGTATCCTGGGTCCCTTCTTAATGGTTTATTTTCACAGTATGCCCCTTCCCACCATAACAAGACAGTTCAATTCTCAGGGCCTCTCCACCACTCTCTTGTCTCAAGAGGTCACCTCACTACTTGCTCAGGGAGCAATAGAAGAGGTACCCATATCCCAACAGGGCATGGGTTTCTACTCCCCCCTACTTCCTTATGCCAAAGAAAACAGGGGGATACAGACCCATACTGGACCTCGGAGAGTTGAACAAGTATCTGTTCAGAAAAAAATTCAAAATGATCTCCCTCGGAACACTTCTTCTTTACATTCAGAGCCAGGATTGACTATGTTCTGTAGATCTAAAGGATGCATACACGCATATCCTCATCCACACAGATCACAGGAGGTTTCTTTGATTCCTTTTTCAATGAAGGCATTACCAGTACAGGGTTCTTCCTTTCGTACTGGCTTCTGCCCCAAGAGTCTTTACAGAATGCATGGCAGTAGTAGCAGCATTCCTGAGAACTTTGGGAATATTCATCTTCCCCTACTTATACGACTGGCTCATCCGAGCATCAACAGCTCCAGAAGCCAACTTCGCTCTCTCCTGCACAATGCAGATCCTGAAGTACTTGGGATTGGTCATAAACCTTCCAAAATCTCATCTCACCCCTTCTCAATCTCTAGAGTTCATAGGGGCTTGTCTAGACACAAGGCAGTCAAAGGTTTTCCTGCCACAGCCACGTTGTCTTCGAATACTTCAGCTGGCATCTCAAGCAGCTGTGGAAACTCTGTTAACTGCTCGAGAAATGCTTCAGTTGCTGGGGCATAGGACATCCATTGTACATGTGGTTCCCTATGCTCGACTCCACATGCGAGCAGCCCAGTGGACCCTAACTTCTCAGTGGACACAGGCTTCAGGTCGCCTGATGGACAAAATCAGAAATTCAACACGTCTCATTTCGTCTCTAAAGTGGTGGCAGTCACTGGAAAACCTTGTAGACTTTCCAGCAGCCACTGCACCAAGCCACCTTAATGACAGATGCGTCCAAGTTGGACTGGGGGGGCTCACTTGGAAAATCTCTCTACACAGGGTCTTTGGACCAAGCAGGAGGCTTGTCTTTATATAAACATCCTGGAACTAAGAGCCATCTTCTATGCTCTTCAGGTTTTTCAGGCCCACCTCAGCTACAAGATGGTTCTTGTCCAGACCGACAATCAAGTAGTCATGTTCTATTTGAACAAACAGGGTGGGACGGAGTCTCAAGCGTTGTGCAACGAAGCTCTACGCCTCTGGGCCTTCACCAGGGATCTTCAAATCCACCTACTAGTGGTGTATTTTCCAGGCACGCAAAATCTTTTAGCAGACAAACTTAGTCGAATACTGCTGACACACGAGTGGTCTTTTCATCAAGAGCAAGTTACTCAAATTTTTCAAATCTGGGGAACTCAAAAGATAGACCTCTTTGCAAGTCCTCAGAATGCCAAACTTCCCCGATTCTGTTCCAGACTTCCGGCTCAGAGCTGTCAGGCAAGGGATGCTTTCCACCTCCACTGGGGTCAAGACTTCCTCTATGCCTTCCCACCCATTCCCCTCATTCCCAAAACTTTGTTCAAGCTTCAGAGGGACAGAGGTCATATGATTCTCATAGCCCCACATTGGCCATGACAAACGTGGTATCCTCTGCTTCTGCGTCTCTCTCAAGCCAGACCTCTGGAGTTGGAATATGCTCCAGATCTGCTTTCCCAGGAGAATGGGACGCTACTGCACCCGAATCCTCAGTCTCTACATATTAGGGCATGGCCCCTGAGAGCCTAGAATTCCAGGATATCAACCTTTCTCAACAGGTAAAGGATATCCTTTTGGCTTCAAGAAAACCTTCCACAAGGCGGGCCTATGATTTTAAATGGAAAGGGATTTTCCATTGGAGTGGCCTAGTGGTTGGGGCAAGGTACTTCAGGCCGGAAGGTCGGTGGTTCAAATCCCACTAGAGGACAGCAACCTTGGGCCGGAAGGACTGGGGTTTCTAGTCCCACAGGTGCTCCTTGTGGTCTTGGGCAAGCCACTTAACCCTCCATAGCCCATGTTCCCTGTAAAATAGTTATCTCCAAGTTATAATGCCCTGTTCAATGTAATTTCAGTTTGTTCAATGTAAACCGTACTGATGCAGAATAGCGCGGTATATAAGAGAATGTAAATAAATAGAAATTTATTTATTTATTTATCTGGTGTTCAAAAAAGGAACTTAATCCCTTTTCAATGTCAGTGGAGGCTTTACTGGAGTATCTCCTCCATTTATCATCCTTAGGTCTTAAGACCAATTCAGTAAGGGTCCATCTTAGTGCCATTGTTGCTTTTCACAAGCCCTTAGATGGACAATCTGTTTCCTCTCATCCTCTTGTAGCAAGGTTTATGAGAGGACCACTCTTAACTAAACCTCCCATTAAGCCACTGCCCGTGGCATGGGATTTGAATCTTGTCCTTGGGCAGCTCATGAAACTGCCCTAAAAACTGCTAGCCACTTCATCCCTAAAGTTTCTTTCTTGGAAAGTAATCTTCCTAATTGCTCTCACTTCTGCGAGACGCATCAGTGAGCTCCAGGCTTTGGTGGCTAATCCTCCTTATACAAGGTTCCACCATGATAAGGTAGTTCTTAGAACTCACCCACATTTTATGCCAAAGATGGTTTCACCCTTTCATTTAAACCAGTCGGTCTACCTTCTTGTATTTTTCCCTAAGCTTCACGCTTCCAATGCAGAAAGGAATCTGCACACTCTAGATTGTAAAAGAGCTTTGGCCTTTTACCTTCAGAGAACTAAGCAACATCGAAAGTCTTCCCAGCTCTTTGTTGCCTTTGACTCTAGTCATCTTGGACTACCAGTTTTCCAAGTTGCATATCCTTTGCTTACGAGAGCAAAGGACTTTCTCTTGAAGGTCATGTCACAGCTCACAATGTGAGAGCAATGGCAGCCTCTATGGCGAACCTTCGCTCGGTGTCCATTGACGACATCTGTAGAGCAGCCACTTGGGCTTCAGTACACACCTTTGCAGCCCATTACTGCTTAGACAAGGACTCTCGTTGGGATGCCTCGTTTGGTCAAGCTGTTCTCCAGCATCTCTTTCAGACTTAGAACAACTCCTACCCACCGTCCCGGGTTTCGATGCCAGAGATCCGTGGGAGGAAGCATGACCCATCTTAACCTGGGTTTTGCAGCTTTCTGGGGTCATTTCCCTGGCATCTCTCAGCTGGAGAGTCCCCATATGTGAAGACTACATTCCTGCTTTTTCCTGGAGATAGCATAGTTACTCACCTGTAACAGGTGATCTCTGGGAACAGCAGGAATTAAGTCTTCACAACCCACCCTCCTCCCCTAGGAGTTGTCTCTCTCTCTCTATCTCTCATTCTCTCCTTTGTCTCAGCTGTAAACTCAACTGAAGAGGGATAGTTGGAAAGGCGGGAAGGCAGTGACGCAGGCTCAGTGGGATGCTCCCAAAAGCTTTCCTATTAGACGCTGGGAAGCGTTCCCATGCGGGCTCCATCAGTACCGACGATACCCATGTGTGAAGACTTAATTCCTGCTGTTTCCGGAGATTACCTGTTACCGCTGTCCCTGTGTGCATATGTTTGGCTTGCTTTCCTTCTTTAGTGCAGATTTTTACGCACAACTTATTTGCAAACTGTTTGATTATAGCATTGGTGAGCAAAGCATCTGTGTTAAATTTGCATTAATAAATCCTGTGTTGAGCTTTAGCGCAAGGTTCTAATGCAGGGTTTCTACATTAGTCTGAATTTGAAAATAAAATTATTTTTCTGCTTTTGTTGTCTGGCCATTTTATTCTCTATTCATGTTGAACTATCCCAGTCTGGTTTCTGCTTTCCTCTGTCTGTTAACTCACTTTCTAGGGTCTTCATCCCATTTGCTATTTCTTTCCTGTCCAGGCCTGGTGCAGGGATTGGAAACACCCTAGGTGGACCCCTCCATCTTTCCACCGCCACCACTATTTGTTTGAAGTCTACATGTGGGGGGAGAGGGCAGAAAAGACAAAGAGTAGAAGCAAAAAACATGGGGCAGCGCAAGTGAGTTGAGGTAAGCGCTGCTCCATAGTTTCTGAGCCATTGCTACCACTTCAAGCCCTGTAGAGAGATGGCAGCAGTGGGCGCTCCTGGAGGGCCAGTACCCTAGACGTTTGTCCGGTTTGCCTGATGGTAGCGTCAGCCCTGTTCTTGTCCTGTCTTCTTCACTTCCTTTCATCTCTGACATAGATCTTTTCCTTTCAACTTTCTTCTATTTACTTTTTATATCATCTGATATTTCACTCCTCCTCAATTACTCTATTTTTTACTGCATCTACCTACCACTTTTCAGCCTTTAACACGGCCTTCCCATTTCCGTTTTTTCTCCCTCCAGAGCCTTTAACTAATCCTCCCCTTTCTCTGTACCCCACTCCCCTCCCCATTTTCAGCATCTCTCTCCTTCTCCCTTCCCTTGTCCAGTGTCTTTCTCATCTATTGTTTTCCCCAACTCCTGCCTTCCAGTGCCTTTTTTCTGACCCCATCATCCTGTGTCCAGCATTCTCTCTCTCTCTCTCTCCCTATCCACCTATCTCGCATCCAACATTGACCCTTCTCTCTCTCTTTCTTTCCTCCCATGTCTAGCATTTTCCTTGTTTTCCTTCCATGTCTAGCACCCCCCCCCCCGCCATCTCTCCCGTGTCCGGCATCCCCCCTATCTTCTCCTATTTATGCTGTCCTGAATATCCCCTCTCCCTATGGTCCTGTCTCATATCCATCATCTCCCTTCCATCTGTCTTTGCCCCTCAAACATGCCCAACACCCCCCTACATCTCCCTATGGCCCCTTCCCATGTCTCTTTATCCCTTCATTTTACAATGTCTCCCTCCCATGGCCATCATCCCCCTCCATCTCACTGTGGACCCCACCCATGTCCAGTATCCCCCCATCTCCCTTGGCCTTCCATATTTATTTATTTAATCCGTTTTGTATACCACCTTATCCTTCCATATGCAGCATCTGCCTATACCCCTCAGCTCATCCTTTATCTCCAGCATCCCCTTCCATCTTCCTATAACCCCACCCATATCCAGCATTCTCCCTCTTTCTCCCTTTGTCCCCATGTCCAGCATCCCCTTCCATCTGCTATACCCCTGCTCTGCTCTGTCTCCTGCATCCCCTCTTCATCTCCTTAAGGTCTCCTCCTGTGTTCAGCATTCTCCTCCATTTCCCTATGCCATTGCTAGCTCCATGTCTAGTATCCCCAATCTCCCTATGGTCCTCCCATGTTGATCACCCTCCCTCAGTTTCCCCGTCTACTGCCACTCTGATACTTCTTCTGGGGTCTGCAAATGCATCAATATCCTACACATTAAGCGCGGGATCTTTGAAACATGCTTCCAGGGCCCTGTCGATTACTCTTCTCTGTTACGAAAACATATGAGGAGGCAGAGCCCACAGGGCTTTGGAAACCGCACAAGAACCTTGAAGACCCTGTGCTGAGTGTTTAGCTTTTTGACACAGCCACCACCACAGACCTTGAGAGAAGCAGCAGTGGCGGCAGCTGTGGTGAAGCTGAAGAGGAAATGCCGCCATGGGGCTGGGCAGAAGTGAGGCAGCTACCACAGGGATGTTTTAGGGGCAGTTTTTGCCACTCCAGAAATTCTGTCCCCTGACATGAGCACCTCACTGTGCTTAATGGTAGAGCCACCCCTGTTTATACATATAGGTTTGTAAAATGGCCCATATATATGTGTAAGTGCCGGCACGTACAGATTAGTTACCGAGTTGCCTCCACTGATTTTTCCCACATGTATATTTGTAAATTGTCTCCTCCAGCTCTACATATCAGCAAATGTGTCAGCACTCCTATATGTCTTGTAAGCGTTTTAGAAAAGGATCCATCTTTGACAGAGCCTTTTCGAAAATACTATTATAATTGTGTATGATTCTACCTTCATATCTCAATTCCAATCTCCACATACTGTATAAAATTTGCCTTCAATCAGCGTTATTCAAAAAATCTAATAAATTGTTAAGGCAAGGCAAGGCTTCCCTCTGTTAAACTCATGCTGACTCATTTCTTTTAAGCTGTGTCTGTAATTATTATTTTTAATTGCTTTTACCAGTTTGCCCTGAACTGACATCAGGCTCACTGGTCTGTAGTATCCTGAATCATCCCTTCACCCATTTTTAAATAATTGACATTATGTTGGCCACCCTCCGGTCCTTGGGTACTCTGGCTGCTTTAAATGATAGGTTACATGTTACTAGTCATAAATGTGAATTATTTGAAAACTCTGAGGTGAATGCCATCCAGACCATATGATCTCTTGTTATTTAGTTTATAATAAATAGTTTATAACAATTTAGTTTACGACAAAGGCACAAATAGGTCACAAATAGGACCACTAGAGATGTCTGCTGATCGAAAGAGGCAGAAACTGGGAGGTTCCTAAATGCAAATAAACAAGAAAATTTTAAAAATACCTCAGGCAAGCATGAAGAAGATGATTCCATCCTTATGCCTGCCTGTCTCTTATCAACAAAATCACAAAGTCCATATTCTGTTGTGTCTCTAGAAATCATGAGCCGTCCTGAGTACTGTGTTTTTATATTAGTTTCAATGGCTGAGTTTTAATCAGCTACCTCCAATATTTAAAAGAAGAAACTTTTTTAAAGGCCACCCTCTTTTTCTTATCCTTTGCAGCTACTTCTTTTTCTTTTACATTTACTTACTTCCCTAATGAAAAAGGTTTGTTGCCGCATTCGACAATGTCAGCCATGCTATACTGTTGTCTAGATTGGCTCACATAGGCGTCTCAGGAATTGCTCTAAAATGATTGCTGTCCTATATTTCTAATTGTTCCCAATATGTAAGAATTAACCAAGATACTTCTACTACCTTCCCCCAGGAACAAGGAATACCCCAAGGTTTAGCTCGTTCTGCCCTTCTATTTAATTTATACCTGCAACCGATATGTGACATATTCACTAAATACGAAATCAATTTCTACATATATGCAGATGTATAATGGTTTTTGCTCTGGTTGACATACAAAATCCACAATTCAACATTACTGACTGCATATATGAAGCTGAATCATGGCTCAACAAAAACAACTTACAAATTAACTTTTAAAAAAGCAGAAATCTTATTTTCCACAAGAAACCAAAAGTACACCCCCACTACATTTAAATTACACAATTTAAATTTGCCAGTCAAACAAGAAGTCAAATAACTAGGGGTCATTATTGACTGGGCCCTAAACATGACATCACAGATCAAATTTATTGCTAGAACAATACTTTATAAACTAAAAACTATTCAACACCTGAGACCAATTCTAGACCCACATGACTTTCGCACAATAGTTCAGGCACTAGTTAACCTTCATCTGGACTGTTGTAATAGTGTTTTACAAGGTCTCTCAAAGAAGTCTATTCACACTCTCCAGCTTGTCCAAAATGTATCTGCCAGGATAATAATCAAGTCTAACCTATCTGACCACATCACCCCTATACTATATAACCTCCACTGGCTCCCAATAGCATCCAGAATAAAATATAAGCAAATCATCACCGCTTTTAAATTGCACAACGATATCTCCCCCCCTACCTTTCCACCATAATAAAATCTCAAAGTGACACCAGACACAAGCGAAAGGGTGCACAAACCCTCCTGCAAATACTATCCCTAATACGCAAAACCAAACAGTATACAATCAATAAGGCATTCAGATACACAGCCCCTATACTCTGGAACGCTCTCCCTGACCAAATCAGGGCTATCAAAGACCTCCTAACATTCCGCAAGGAAATAAAAACGCACCTTTTCTTAGACTATTATAAGGTTCACCTTTCCAACAACACATCCAATAATTCTACTCTCCCTCCTACCCCCTAAACGGCCTATCCCCCTACCTTAACTCATTGTAAATAGCTAAGAGAATACAGACATCACTATGACTTTGTAATAGTGTGCACTGGTATGTAAATACTTCTTATATAAAGTTCCATGTTCAAATTATGTAGTGGTTAGGCATGTTCCATGTACCTTTTGAGTTATAGTTCCATGTAAACCGCCCCTGATTGCTGGAAGGGGCAGTATAAAAAATCTGTTCAAATAAATAAAATAAATAAGTTATCTCTTTTCAGTTTTGCCCACTGCTTTTCTACATCTTCCAGCTGTTCCCATCCCACTAAAGACTGCTTGAGGTATTGTCCCATCTTGGCAAAATTAGCTTTCCTAAAGTCTAGGACCCTCACTTTTGACTGGACTTTATCAGCTCTGGGGCAAATACTGAACCACGCCATCCAATGATCACTGGATGCAAAATGACCATTTACTATAACATCAGAAATACTTTCCCCATTCGTTAGCACCGGGTCCAATATGGCCCCTTCACGTGTGAGTTCTTTTACCAGATACTGGAATAGTTCTCCCTGTAAAGCATGCAGGATCTCCTAGATGACACCGCAGCAGGAACGTTCCAATTAATATCTGGCATATTGAAATCACCTATTAGCAATACCTCTCCTTTCATTGCAATACTGTGAATGTTTTCAATTCAATCTATGTCCATTTATTCTGCCTATGAATGAGGTTTCTGTATAACAGTAATGCAAATGGATGGTCCATTCCTTCTTTCCAGTTTAACCCACAATGCCTCCCCCTTATCTTGTAAGTCCTGCAATTCTGTACTTTTAATATTATCTTCTACATATAGTGCCACTCCTTCTCCCAGGGTTGGCCCAAGGGTTTCTGCTGCTCTAGGCAGAAACCCTGGCCTGCGCCATCTTCCCAGCTGCCATTGTCTCTGCCGCCACCCCTCTCCCAGCTGCTGCCGATTCAGTCTCTGGAGGGAGAGGCGGGCAGCGGCTGTATTTCTAAAAGTGGCAGCTTTTTGCAGCTGTTTTCTTGCTTGCAGCAGCGGCAAAAAGTAGCTGCTTTCAGAAATACTGCCACTGTTTGCCTCCCCCTCTCGAGACGGAATCAGTAGAAAATGGGGTGGCAGCAGCAGCTGGGGTGGCAGAGCGGCCGGTCATGTGTGCCGCAGCCACCCTAGGCGGCCACCTAGCTCGCCTAGTGGAGGGGCCAGCCCGGCCTCCTCCTTTTCTTCCTAGTCTGTCCTTCCTCAATAAATTATAGCCTGGTATAATTCTCCATGAACCACGTCTCCATAACTGCCACTAAAGCCAAGTCAGTTTCTTCCATTAAAGTTTCAACATCCAGAATCTTATTTCCCATACTATGGGCATTAATACACACCACTTTCCAGATGTTGCCCTATTTACCCATGTCTACAGAGGCATTTAATGTTTTATTTACCTGAGGTCTTTCGCTTACCTTGGGGCTTTCTTCACCCATCCCCAACAAATCTAGTTTAAAGCCACCTTTAGTAGGTTAGCCAGTCTGCTGCTGAAGACTCTTTAACTCTTCTTGGATAGGTGGACACCATCTATGCTCAGCAGCCCTTGGAAGATCACCCCATGGTCCAGGAAACAAAAATGTTCTTGATGGCACCATCTATGCAGCCATGTATTGATCTCTAGAATGCAAGCTTCTCTGCCTTGGCTTTTACCCTTAACATGGAGATTGAGGCAAACACCACCTGATCACCTATCTGCTTCACCCTCTCTCCCAGAGCCATGAAGTCACTCTTGATATGCTCAGAGGGATATTTAGCAGTACCATTTTTGCCAACATGCATGACAAAGCGGTGGCCAAAGCCAGAAGGATGTTGGGTTTCATACAGAGAGGAATCACCAGCAGAAAGGAAGAGGTATTAATGCCACTTTATAAGTCGCTGGTGAGGTCTCACTTGGAATATTGTGTTCAGTTTTGGAGACCATATTACGCAAAGGATATAAAAAGACTATCCACAGGTCTGCGACTAAAAAGCTGTTTGATTATTTTCATCTAATTTCCATGTATTTTGGTGTGCTGAAAACAAATAAAATATTGAAAAAACTCCTAGACGTCATGATTTGCCACAACATGCAAAATTGTCTTCAAATTTATCAAATTTTTTCAAATTACTATTAATTAATTCAAATTACTATTAATTCACATAAGTGCATTTAAGATATAAAATGCCAGAAAAACCTTAATGGGGTTGTCCGAGTTATGTAAAAAAAAAATAGCACTGTAAATCTGATGGTCAGCAATATATACATAAGCTAATCACGTTTTAAGTCCGTGCTTCTAATGGTAGAAGGGGTTAATCTTTCCTGAAGAATCCAGTGGGAGGGAGACACAGGGCAGATAGCAGCAGCTCCGGTCAGTGCAGGGGGGCGTCGCCAGCACTGTGACGTCTCGTGCTCTCTCCTGCATGCCACACTTGTGCACGAATCATCATCAGGTTCTTGGTTGTAGGCTGTTCACACTTTTTTTCATCGCAATTCGTGTTAGCTCGTCATTCTTCAACCATTATGTTATGGCTCCGCGAAAGTGTATTAATTCGCCAGACAGTTTCTGTTTCATCTGTGGTGAATATACAGTGTTGAAGCAACAGCAGAATATTACAGACTTTGTGAAAAAAGTATACTTTGGACTAAAAATTGGAGATCAAGATAAAGTCTGGGCGCCTCATAAAGTGTGCAAACGGTGTGTTGAGGACCTCCAAAACTGGTTCAAGGGTAAGAAAAAATCTTTCCGTTATGGGATTCCTATGGTATGGCGAGAGCAAAAGAACCATAGTGACAACTGTTACTTTTGTTCATGCGATGTGAAAGGGTTTAATTCCAAATGGAAGCATTCCATTTCATACCCCAATCTTCACTCGGCAATTCGTCCCATCCCCCATGGCACAGATATACCAGTACCTGAGCCCCCTGCTACCTTGGAAGAGATACCTAGCTCCGATGAAGGTGAAGTCATACCTGAACCAGATGACAAATCAAGTTCTGACTTTGAAGATGATACAAGACCAAAATTGTTTTCTCAGGAGGAGATGAATGATTTGGTAAGAGACTTGAATCTTCCCAAAGATGCCGCTGAGTTACTCGGATCAAGGCTGAAAAGCAGGAATTTATTGTTGCCAGGAGTGTCATCTTCATGGTTCAGACACCGTGAAAAGGAGTTCGTTCCTTACTTCGCCCAGGAAGACAAGTTGGTTTATTGCATCGATGTTGAAGGTCTGATGGATCAATTTAAAATCCAATATGATTCAGAGCAATGGCGTCTTTTTATAGATTCTTCAAAAAGAAGTCTCAAAGCAGTTTTACTCCACAACGGTTTTTACGGTTCCATACCTGTAGGTCATTCCGTACACTTGAAGGAAACCTACGAGAACTTGGAATTGGTTCTTCGTAAACTTAAATATGAAGACCATGGTTGGCAAGTGTGTGGGAACTTGAAGGTCTTGTGCATGCTGCTCGGGCAACAAGCTGAGTATACCAAATATACTTGTTTTCTGTGTCTATGGGACAGTTGAGACCGACAAAATCACTGGACCAAGAAGAGTTGGCAGCCGAGGGTGCTAACAGTCGGTGAAAAAGATGTCCTCCGAGAAACTTTGGTACCTTCCCATAAAGTTCTTCTACCACCTCTCCACATAAAATTGGGATTGATGAAGCAATTCATAAAATCACTTCCAAGAGATGGAGAATGCTTCAAATACTTCGTCACCAAGTTTCCAGGCCTGTCGGAAGCAAAATTGAAGGAAGGTGTGTTCGTCGGACCAGACATTAGAAGGCTTATAGTTGATCAAGAGTTTGTCAATACCATGACGGATCCTCAAAAAGAAGGGTGGATTGCATTTAAAGAAGTCGTACAGAAATTTTTAGGCAATAACAAAGAACCTCACTACAAAAAGATCGTCGGACGAATGCTGAAAGCATTTCAAGCTTTAGGTTGCCTGATGAGTTTGAAAGGGTATTTCCTCCAGTCCCACCTTGAGTACTTTCCTGAAAATTTTGGAGCTGTGAGTGAGGAACAAGGTGAACGATTCCACCAAGACATTAAAGAGATGGAAAGGAGATACCAGGGAAAATGGAGCATTACAATGAAGGCAGACTACTGTTGGATGCTTCAGAGAGACATTCCAGATGCTACTCACAAGCGTAAATGCACCAAGAGGAGCCTCACGAGGAAGAAGAATCGAGTTTAGTGTGTGTAGATGAGCTCATTTCAGTTCAAAAAAGGATTTTCATGAAAATATTGTAATAAAACTTTAATTTTATAAGTCTCTTTCCATTTATTTTGAGGTATTGCCTTATTTAACATAGTTACCTAAATTGTCAGGAAACGTGATGTCCTATGACAAAATGGAGGTCATTTTCAGATTCAGCACACCAAAAAACATAGAGATTATATGGAATAACCAAAACAGCTCTCGAAAAAAAAAATTTGCAGACCTGTGAAATGGTTCAGAGGAAGATGACCAAAATGATTTGAAGCCTGTGCCAAAAAACATATGAGAAGAGACTTGAAGACCTAAATATGTACACTCTACAAGAGAGGAGGGACAGAGGAGATATGATACAGACCTCAAAATGCTTAGGGGTATGTTTACTAAATGGCGGTAGCGGTTTTTGTGTGATATCAGAGCCGTAGGGATCTCTTATGGAGTTTTTTAGTTGGTTGAATGGTTTGGAATCATGTATACAATTTACCTATTCTTTTCATAGCGAGGAAATAGCATTTCTTGATGTTCTGGTGTGGAGGGGAAGTATGGGTTGGGTGACTTCTGTGTATCGTATGATAACTGATAGAAACACCTTCCTTCATTATTCTAGTGCACATCCATCCCATTTGCGTGATGGGCCCCCCTTTTCCCAATTTATCAGTTTCTGTAGAAATTGTTCAGATGTTGTGGAGTTTTAGGGTAAATCTAGATCTTTGATGTTGGATTTCAGGAATAGAGGGTATCCTGATACTGTGATTCATCAGGCATATCGTCGGGCTCTTTTTAATAATAGAGCTGTGCTGTTAAGTCCATGGCAGAAAGTGAGTGTTATAGGGGAGGAGGAATGGGTGAATTTTATTTCTACTTATTCCCCTTTTAGTACACACATCCAGCGGATTATTAGGAAACATGCTAATGCTTTAAGCGCTATCCCGGGTTTGTCTGGCAAACGGGCTAGGTGTGTCTGGAGGCGGGATCAGAACTTGAAGGAGCAGTTAAGTCCTGCTTGTTTACGTCCAGTGATTTCTATTGAAGGTGAGGGTGGCCATAAAAAATGTGGCAAGTGTTCCATTTGCCCAATCTCCCGCGATATTGTAACGTTTGCGTATCATGGGAGGACTTATACTCTTTGGAGGGAGACTTTGTGTGACTCTTCCTTTGTGGTTTATGGCATTTTTGCCCTTGTGGTTTATGGCATTTTTGCCCTTGTGGTTTGTTATACATAGGGAAGACTGTAGACTGTAAGGTCTTTCCGTATACGGTTAGGCTAAATTGTAAAGTGATGGAAGCTCCTTTAGTGCAGCATTGTCTTGCGGAAGGGCATGTTTTTAGTGATTTAAGCCGTTTCTGTATTGATTCTATAACCAAAGGTAATAAGGGACAAACTAGAGAGCAGGTTCTGATTTTTGGTGAACAATGGATTTTTCGTCTGCACACAGTGACCCCTGCTGGTTTAAATTCACATATAGACTGGGGTGCATGTTGTTAAGTAATAGGGAGAATTTATGATTGGTTGGCTGTTCTTGGTGTTTTGTCATAAGTTGCTAGATAGGAAGGACTGATGAGCTGGTTTGTGATTGGTTGTTTTGAGCATTTAAAAAGGGTGAGGATGTTTCAAACCGCACATACAGCGTTTGTTTTGCGTGAGGACTGTGGTGAAGAAGGATTTGTCCTGAGTATAGATGCAGGTATGCACTGATATTCAAGTAAGTAGATGTTTGTTCTGTTGTTTTCTTGTAGTAGTGGGCTTTGCTGGGAATTTCTGATCAAGATAGCAATTTCACTTCAAAATGTAAATGTCTTAAATTGCATTTCAGGTCTTAGACTCAACGGCACTAGTTTACTGACTTTAATTTTGTCAGAACTATCAGTGCCTGCTTGCATCAATGACCAATCCAATGCAAATATATTACAGTTCTTCTTTCTTAAAAATGTATATTAATCTTAACATCTCTTTTTCTTTTCCGTGCTTATCTTAGCATGTCTTCTTCCCTCTGTGTTTATCTTAGCATATCTAGCCTCTGGTGTTAGGAAGAAGACACCCTAAGATAAACATGGAGGGAAGAAAACACGCTAAGATAAGCACGGAAAAGAAAAAGAGATGTTAAGATAATATACATTTTTAAGAAAGAAGAACTGTAATATATTTGCATTGGATTGGTCATTGATGCAAGCAGGCACTGATAGTTCTGACAAAATTAAAGTCAGTAAACTAGTGCCGTTGAGTCTAAGACCTGAAATGCAATTTAAGACATTTACATTTTGAAGTGAAATTGCTATCTTGATCAGAAGTACCCATTGACACAAAATATTGTTTGGTTATCCATAGAGTGGTTTTGATATTTAATTGTGATAGCATATATTGCTCTGAGAAACGCCCAGTAGATTTTCTTTGCTGGGAATTTGGCTGAGAGGGAGTTACTGACGAGTTTTGTTTGTTTTTCTTGTGGCAGAGTTTGAATCCCCCTGAAGCAGCTGTTTAGCGAAACGCTTTATGAGCGCCTTGAATTTGGCATTTGGGTATAGCAGATCGGCAGGAGGCTGTTTCCCTGTCTGCTTAAGTTAAGTTAAAGACATTCTTGACTTATTTGTTTGTTACTTAAAAAGCATGAAAAAAGAAATTTTTGTCACTTGAAAAGTATGAAATTAAAGTAGGAGTAGGAAGGGTCATTGATGTACAAAGACAGCGGCATACAGAGGTTTTTCTGAATGCCGGTTTTCTGAAAGAAGCCCGTTGGTTCTGAGACCTTCCTTTCTCCATCCATGTTTTTTGTGGTTTTAAAGCACTTATCCCAGTGTTCTGTTTTGTAGTGTTTTTTTCTGATTTTGATATTTTCACTCTGAAAAGTGACCTTTGTTAATTGAATTTCTTTTCTTTTTTATATAACTTTTATTTTCATTTTAAGTCCAAAATACACACAAACAATATAACTATAACCACAATCATATACAACTATCCCCACCTGTCCCCTCCCTCCACCCACAAGCCATTCCCTTCCCCCCACCTACCCCCCCCCCCCCCCCCCGTCCCCTTGCAAGCCCCTCCCTGCCTAATAAACAGCCTAACTGTCCATTCAGGCACCGATGGATCAGCAGTAAAAGCCTTCACTAATTTTAGCCAGTGCCACATACTCTTCTAAGTATCTCCATTTATTAAACACTAACTTTCCCCCCTGAGTGGATATCTCGGAGACAACACCTTCATTATTCCTTCTTAGTAAAAGAAGTCTATTCTTACCTTGCGCTCGTTCGTAACCTGCATACACACATAATAGGTTCCACCAGTGATGAATATCTAACTTAGACAGATCTTTCCAGCTGTTAAATATCATCTTTAAAGCTATCGCCATCATAAAATTAAACAGGTATCTTTTCTCCTTTGTAAGAGGCACCTCATTATCCATAGAGCACAAAATTATAGTTTTCCACAATAATTGACTCCGGAATCGCAAAATTGATTGAATCTTGTCCCATACCCTCGTCCAAAATAACTGAACATGAGGGCACTCAAACAGCATATGTTTTAACGTTGCTGGTTTTGCGTTACAGGACCAGCAGGCATTCCCAACTTTTAAATCCCATTTTGACAGCCTTACCGGTGTTAAGTGTGCCCTATGCATTAAAAAATACAGAGGTTGAGTAATGGCCGCCCCACTAGCCACTCTATTCACCTGTCCCCAGACCCTCTCCCACGTCACGGGGGGAATACTAGCCCCCAAATCCTCCTCCCATACTTTTTCTAATCCCATCAACCTGGAGGGAATCCCATCTCGAAGTGTGGCATAAAATTTCGAGACTGTTCCTCTCCCACCCCCATATGTTTCAGCAAGTTTTTGCAGCGCCCAATCTGAACACAAATTGCCCACCACTACCTTAGCACTAGCAAAGCAATGTTTTAATTGGATCCACTGGAAATAACAGGAATCTGGCAGATTGAACTCCCTCTTCAAATCCCCAAATGACTTCCAAGTCTGGGAAAGAGCTAATTGCCCCACTGACCATATATCTCTGCTTTGCCACAGCCTTCACGAGACAGTTTTTTTACCTATTTTGAAACGCGCGTTGTGCCATACAGGGATCTTACGTGCAAATGAGTTAACTGTGCCAATGGCCTGATCTAAAGCCAGAAAAGCCTCTTGCGTTGCAATCACCACCCTACTGCCGGGGACAGCTTCAGGCAATTCCATGCCCAATAACAAGGACACTGGAACCGGAGCAACAATACGACTTTCCACCTCCAACCATCTCGGTCCCTGGCCGTTAAGCTCTGCAACGCTCCACAACGTGCCTTGTTTAAGATGATAGGCATAGTGATACTTCTTAAAATCAGGAAATTGAACCCCCCCCCCTACTCTTCTTTGCCTTTAACTTCCTTGTAGCTATTCTGGGGGGTTTACCTTGCCAGAGAAAGTGCACTAACTGGCGTTCCACTGATTGGTAGAAACTATGGGGAAAAGTGACCGGTAGCATTTCTAGTACATAATTGATCTTTGGAGTTAGGACCATTTTTACTGACTCTAGCCTACCCCACCATGACAAATGGAGGGGAGACCAATGAATTGTAAAGTCCTGTACCATATCCAGCAGTGTTTTAATATTTGATTTAATTGTATTATCTAAGCTGCAGCTGAACCTCACCCCTAAATGCTTAACCTCTTGAGATGCCCACACAAAAGGAAGGGGGTCTACCATTGACTTAAAAGTCCGATTATTCATAGGGAAAGCAACTGACTCAGTCCAGTTGATCTTGTAACCAGACAAACGCGAATAATCACCAATACTACACAAAAGCTTCTCTATAGACGAGGGATGGACAAAAAGCAGCAAATCATCCGCATAAGCCGAGATTTTTATTTCCAGATCCTCCACCCTAACTCCCTTTATCTCCGTATTAGCCCGTATCATTAGCAAAAGGGGTTCCAACGCTAAGTTAAACAGCATAGGAGACAACGGGCAACCCTGTCTTGTCCCCCTATGTAAAGAGAAGGCGGACGAAAGTGTCCCGTTTACCCTAATTGGCGCGACAGGACTGGCATACAGGATCTGAATTAATCGGATACATTGCTTTCCAAAACCAAACCATTGCAAAGTCTGCATCAAAAAAGCCCACTCTAGCCTGTCGAAGGCCTTTTCAGCATCCAGGGAGAGACCCACAATTGGGACATCCTGACTTTCAGCTAACGCTAACAGATTCACCAGCAGACTGCCATTATCCGAAGTTGACCTTCCTGCCATAAATCCGCATTGATCTGGATGAATAAGATCAGGAATTACTTTTGCCAGCCTACGGGCCAAAACAGAAGCATACAACTTATAATCCGCATTCAATAGCGAAATAGGTCAATAATTTTTCACCTTCTGCGGGTCTCTATCTGGTTTGGGTAAGACTGCAATTGATGCAGCACTGAAAGACCCCACCTCAGGCATTTGACCCTCCAATAGATTGAAAAATACTTGCATGTACGGCACAAGCTCATTCCTAAAGGCTTGGTAAAATTCCAGAAGACTTCCATCAGGGCCAGCCGCCTTTCCAGTCGCCCTGGAGTTTATTGCCTCCCTGATCTCCTGTACTGTTAGTTTCCTGTCTAGCTCCAGGACCTGTTGGTCGGTAAGGGAAGGGTGGGCGATGTGACCCAACATGTCCCGAAACTCTTCCTCTCCCAACCCCCCTTCCAAGCTGTACAGTTTAGCGTAAAAACAGCGAAAGGCCTCCGCCATATCTGCGCTATTCATTAGGATAGTTTGCCCTTCCCCTTTAATGGCCTCTATTCTGGACTTTGCCACCCGGGGCTTTAAAGTATTTTCCAAAAGACTTCCCACCTTATTATTCTCCAAATAGAGTCGGGATTGTTGCAGGGAGAGAATATTCTCAGCTTCAGTGCTTAAAACCTGATTATATTGAAACCTCAGCCTTTGTAGCCTCAGCAGAACATTCAGATCTTTTTTGAACAATAACAATCTTTCCCCTGCTTTAATTTGTAAATCTAGCGTCCTTAGTTTTGCTTTTTTCTCCCTTTCCAAATTAATTGAGAAGCTCGTTATTTTGGCCCGGATAAAACCTTTAAAGCCCTCCCACCATGCCCACCCAGTGGTATCCCACAGTAAATTGATTTCAAAGTACTCTTTTATCCCCTGGCGAATAAACCCACAAAACCCTGCATCCCCCAGTAGAGACCTCTTGAAAAAGAAACTGGGTTTGGGATCCGCCCAGTCTCTACAAACTAGAGAGAAGGTTATGGCAGCATGGTCAGATATCTGGATAGGGTTAATGCCAGTGGTCTTTACCAAGGATATTAGCACCTTAGAAATGAGAAAGTAATAAATTCTGGAATGAGATCCGTGGGGCAGTGAAAAAAATGTGTAATCTCTTTCATTGAGATGTTTTAACCTCCAAATATCTGACAGCCCTACCTCCTGCATCATGGCCAATAGCACCGAAGAGGCACGCTGAATCCTTCGTGACCGAAAAGGCTTGCAGTCAATCAAGGGGTCCAGCACTAGATTAAAATCCCCACCCAAAATAATTTCATTCTTGGCGAGCAAGGAAATCTCATCTGCCACCTTCTGAAAAAAACTCACATCATCCGTGTTGGGAGCATATAAATTTATAATGGCTATTTTCTGCCCATATATATGGAGTAGGACTGAGGCCCATCTACCCTCTAAATCAGAATGCACTGAAGCAATCCCCGGCGTAAAGCTCTTATTGACTAGAATGGCAACACCGTTTTTCTTTTGAAAATCTGCTGAACGAGCCACTAACGTGTGCCACCCCATGCCCAATTTTGCAGTTTCCGCAGTAGAGAGATGCGTCTCCTGCAGCAGCATAACGTCAGCCTGCTCTTTTTTACAGTACAGCAGGATCTTCTTACGCTTTATCGGATTATTTATCCCCTTCACATTTAGTGACAGGAATTTAAGCGAGCACATGGGACAAGATAACCAACCAATCTGTCAGGAGCACATTACAAATTAGCATAATAACCCTAAGACACTTTGGCAATACGTGGCCGTAGTGGCTGAGCTTAATTTCCCCCGAGTAGGCTTGCAAGGAGACATGAACTTTCCCTCAATAACGGGATTAAATGGGCGAGACAGCATTACCTGATTATTGCCCAGACCCACCCGCCACCCCTGCCATCCACAATAGAAAATAAAAAACCTATCTACCTCCCCAAATTATAATTAACTTGTTATACCAGGCCCAAATATCCAGAGAAAACTCAGACATTCCCGTCCCTGAGCAGACATCTTAACACCCCATGTCCGCAAACCTCCCACCCCGCACAAACACTTACAGTAATATGCCCAATAGCCCTTTTCCATTTCCCACTCCCCCAGACAGCAGACTTTAACTCCAAGCGTCCAGGTTTCCTGCGGGCATAAAACAACTGTCCATCTTGCTCTTTGTGTCGCCTCAGCCCTTCCTTGCTGCCTCGTTCTCTTCAACATAGGCCCTCAACGCAGCCGGATCCTCAAAAGTGCGCGTTTGGTTATGCAGAGTCACCCTAAGCCGGGCTGGGAAGAGAAGACCGTAGCGTGCCTCTAACTGTTGCAGCCTCGGATGAAAGGCAAGTAGCTGCTTCCTCCTTTCGACTGTCGCCTTATGAAAATCTGGGAAGAAAGCCACTTTCTGTCCCTCCACCTTGAGATTAATCGCCGCTCTGGCCGTGGCCAAAATCTGCGTCGTTTGTGCATACCTCAATATGCACATGATTATTGGGCACGACTGCTTCACGTTGGAGCCCGAGTGCGTTGGAATCCTATGGGCCCTCTCTATTTCAAAAGGTGAGTCGAACACAATTTTCAGCAGTTTCGGAATAGTAGCTACCAAAAATGATATTATGTTTGCCCCTTCCGCTCCTTCTGGGACACCGATCAACCTCACATTATTTCTCCTTGTTCTATTGTTTAAGTCTTCTAGGTTCCGCTCCAGCATTGCGATTTTCTTACTGTTAACGGCAGCCTGCTTCAGCCGCTCCTCATGTGCTGTTACATTACACTCCAGGCCATTAACTTTGTCAGTTAAAGCAGCAACTTGACTTTTCAACTCCCTCAACTCCGCAATATCCGTCTGTACTGCACTGAGAGCTTCTCCATTTGAGGCAACCATCTCTCGGACTGCCCGAACTTCCGTTAAAACCTCTAGGATCCCTACCGGGCTATCCTTAGAGTTCGCCATTTTCTGAGGAGAGGAAGGATCGGGCTTAGCCCTTTTTACACCAGAATTTGATGGTATATTGTACAATCTGATAGGTTTACAGGTAGACCTCATCTAACAGTGACCACAAAGAGACAAAGGATAAACGACCTTAAGCCTGCGCGGAGGTATAAAATTCTTCCCAGGAACTGGCAGGTAAGAACTTAGGCAGCCATCTTGGACCCTGCTGGCTCCGCCTCCTTTGTTGATTGAATTTCAATAACAGATATAAGAGATAGAAACAGGATAAAATCAAAATAAGCATAACTATAAAGAGATCCGCTATGTCTGTCCCATGCCAATTTGAATTTGGTCACCGTGTTTGCTCCCACCACTTTCATCGGGAGGGCATTCCAAGCATCCTCCATCCTTTAAGTGAAAAAGTATTTTCCGACACTACCTTTCAGTTTACCCCCTTGCAGCTTCATGTTGTGCCCTCTAGTTTTACAGCTACCCCGTCTTTGGAAGAGGTTTGTTTGTCCATTAATACTCTTTAAGTATTTAAAAATCTGAATCATATTTCCCCTGTCCCTCCTCTCCTCTCCTCGAGGAGGTGGATGCTTTCTCCCTATATGCACCCTCCCTCTGGAACTCAGTCCCACACAAACTCTGGGCCACAAAGGATCTACTAACATTCAGAAAGTCTCCTCTCCTCCAGAGGTGGATGCAGTAGTTCCCCACAGTTTGGCCACTAACTCACAGATGTTCCTGACTTTGGAGATCGTATTGCTGTGGCGACAGTGAAATCTATGAAATGGTCTGTTTTATTGTTTTTAAATGCTGTAATAAATTGTTCCTTACATGCAGTAGAAGTTCCGCTTGACTTAAAGAGGGCATTGATGTGATCAGTGCTTAAAGACAAGGCAGAGAATTTGACAGATTTTGCTAATGACCATCTGATATCTTACCTATTTTAGCAAAGTTATTGGAGCAAGCTTGATGGTGCAATTTGATGCTTGTTTTGAATCAACAACAAATATTGGATCCTTGGCAATAAAGCTTTCAAAGGAGGTATGGTACAGAAACTTGGGTTGAGTGTGTGTTAACATCCTTGAAACAAAGGCAGAGGGCGGTCCTTTTATTATTTTTAATGGTCCCTCTGCTTTTGATTTGTGCTGCTTCATGTGTTATTGCGTCTATCAAAGATAACCGCAGAACACTCTAGCTACTCCAGCATCCTTCACCAGATCCAGCACCACCACATCCAGTAGAGCCTTCTCCCTATATTTATTTATTTATTTATTTAAAAGTATTTCTAAACCGTCTTATCCTAAAAATCAAGGCGGTGTCACAACAAAACAATCAGATGAAGTGCTGGGGGGGTCATGCAGTGTGGGGGGAGTAGAGTGCGGGGGGGGATCATGCAGGAGGAATAGTGTGAGGGGGCAGTGGTGTGAAGTGTGTGTGAGGAGGGGGATTCTAGATTAGGGTGAGCTATGTACAGTGTGCGCTATAATACAGCATGTTCTATAATACAAGGTACTGTCCAGATAGGGCTTGAGCTAGATCCTGTGCCGATATACAATCTCTTGTCGGTGTCTTATAATCTCTCGTCGGGGTCTTTGTTGATCAGGCTTTGTTGATTACGTGATGTGTCCATAATGTTCTATGAACAGAGTTGTCTTCAGCTGTTTGCGGAAGTCTTTGAGGTCCGTTGTCGATCTCAGATCATCTGGGAGGGAGTTCCAGATGGTTGGGGCTGCCAGGGAGAGGGCTCTCTCTGTGGTGTCCTTTCGTGTTTTTCTGAAGTCTTTTGGTGTATTGACTCTGTTGGAGGTTCCTCTTCTTCTCGGGCGGGTGCTGGTGTCTGGATGAATGAGGGTGTGCAGGCTGTTTGCTGAAATGTGGTGCTTGATTTTGAATATGTTCATTATTGTTTTGTATTTGATACGTGAGCTGATTGGGAGCCAGTGTAGATCTTTGAGAACCGGGGTAATGTGTTCATGTCTTGTTGAGCCAGAAATTATGCGTGCGGCGGTGTTTTGGGCTAGTTGGAGCGGTTTGAGAGTTTGCTTTGGTAGGCCAAGGTAGATGGGGTTGCAGAAGTCCAATAATGGGGTGATGAGCGCTTGGCATACTGTGCGGAAGTGTTCTGTGTCGAGGAGGGGTTTAAGCCGTCTGATGATTCTCATTCTATAGTATGCATTCTTGACCGTTTTGTTGACGTGAGACATGAGATTTAGTTTGTTGTCCAGGGTTACTCCCAGGTATCTTACTTCGGATTTCATTGGAATGGTTGTGTCTGCTATTTTGATGTCCGGTGGGTGAATGAAGTTGGGGTTGCGAGTGATTATTAGAGCCTCTGTCTTGCTGTAGTTGATTGAGAGGTTGTTGTTCGTGCACCAGTTTCTCATTTGTGTTAGGCAGTCAGTTATTCTATTGTAGTCTGGGTTGTCGGTAGAGATAGGTGTGTATATCATGATATCGTCTGCATAGATGGTGTATTGAATGTTGTTCGCTTTCAGGATGTCGCATATTGGCTGGATGTATATGTTGAACAGAAGGGCCGAGAGGGCGGATCCTTGAGGTACTCCTTGGCGGATTTTTATGGGTTGAGAGGTGTTGTGGCCTATCTTGACTTGTAGCTGCCTGTCGGTGAGGTAGGATTGGAACCATTTTAACGTGGTACCGTGAAGCCCAATTTTCTTTAGTCTTTCCAGGAGGGTTGGGTGGTCAACTGTGTCGAAGGCGGAGGAGATGTCGACGAAGATCATTAGGATGCCTTTAGTGTTGTTGTCTATGACTCTGATGATGTTGTCTATGAGGTATATCAGCAGTGTTTCGACTCCATGTTGGGGGCGGAAGCCGTGCTGGTTGTCGTCTAGAGGAGCATGGTTGTCAATATGTTCCTGAAGTTGTTGTTGCACTGCTTTTTCTATGATTTTTGCCAGGAAAGGTATACTGGATATTGGTCTGTATGCTGCGGGGTTGCTCTTGTCGAGGGTTGTTTTCTTCGGTATTGGGCGTACTGTAGCCAGTTTTAGTTGAGCTGGCAGGAGACCCTGGGTGAGTGAATTGAGCACAATGTCGTGTATGATGTGGATGAGGCTTGATTTGGTGGCCTTTATCCATGATACTGGGCAGGGGTCCGTGGGGGCGGTGCTTGTTCTGATTGCTGTGATGATGCGGGAGAGCTGTTCTGTTGAGGGAGGGTAGAAGGTGTCCCATGTCGTAGGGTATGAATCAGGCTGGTTTCAGTTGGTTCTGTGGAGTGAAATTTGTCTTTGATGTGATCAGCAAATTTTTGCGGGTCTATTTGTATTTCCTCCTCAGTTTTCTGCTCCTTTGTGAGGATTTTCACTATATCGAAGAGCTCCCTGGGTTTGTTTATGGATGTGTTTATCATGTTTGTGTGGTATTCTTTCTTGGATTGGTTGATGTGTTCGGTGTATAGTCTTTGGTTTGTTAGGTATGTTTGCTGGTTTTCTGGTGTCTTGGATTTTCTCCATCTCCGTTCCATCCTTCTGAGTTCTCTGAGTTCTATATGCGCCGTCTCTCTGGAAATCAATCCCATACAAACTCTGGGCCACAAAGGATCTACTAACATTCAGAAAGGCCCTCAAGACTCATCTATTTACAGCCTACTTCACTAAGGACAAGACACAATGCCTTCATGCAGCCACCTCTGCCCTCCCTCCCCCCTCCCTACCATAACCATTGTTCTGCCCTTATAATAACTCCTTTCCAAGTTCTTTGCCCTGTTACAATGTATCAAGTTTTGTTTCAATGTAAACCGCCTTGACCGTAGGATAAAGCATTATAGAAAACCTGTTAAATAAAATAAATAAAGTTAGCCTTACAGGTATGGTTTTGCAGTGGTTTAGGCCATTTTTGACTGGACGACTATATCATGTCCATATACTTGAGCGTGCTTCTTCCTGGCAAACTTTACCTTCTGCAGTGTCGCAAGGAACAGCGTTATCCTCTACTTTGTTTAATTCAAATTTGGCCCCTTTTTATAAATAATTGTTCCAACTTGGTCTTGAATTTCAAATTTATGCTGATGATATTTTAATTATGAAACCATTTATATTAACGATAGGTGTTTCTTTGGTAAAGGTAGTGCTTCCGACCACAATGCAGTGCATGATGGATAATGAGTTAGTGATACATTTTAAGAAATAGAGCTATTGTTTGTTTTTAAAAATGAAACTTTTATTCCTCCACAAGTTATTTTGTGTTCTTATAATATGCTAGTGAAAAAAGAAATTTGTTACCTTGGAGTAATTCTGCGATCAGATAGCATTGTGGTCTGCAGTGTGCTTTTTAAAACTGTGTTCATTATGGAAAATGTGAATGTATCTAGAGCCATTGGATTTTTGAGCAGTGGTCTGTAGGAGGAAGTTATTCAGGATTATTCATCCCAGACAACGCCAACCAAATCTGTAAGGTTTATTGTCAGTAGCAAATAAATATATATGCAAATGCAATGTGTGCCTTCGAGTCAGTCCTGACTCCTGGCAACCCAGAAGCTCCTGGGTTTTCTTGGCAGTGTCACTGGAAGTAGATTGCCAGGCCTTTCTTCCAAGGCAATGGAGGGTTAAGTGACTTGCCCAAGGCCACAAGGAGTGCTAGTGGGAATTGAACCCTGGTTGCTTGGTTACCAAGCCAGTGTTCTAACCACTAGGCTACTCCTCCACTCCTAAAATATATATAGACATACTTAATATATCCAGGGGGCATTTGCTACTTCCCACTATTCCCAAAATTCTATAGGTCCATCTGGCAAATAAACCATGTGATATAAAGGAACCAATCCTGTGTTTGTATATAAATTAGACTTTATTGCTGATTGAAAAATAGTGCAGATATGGAATAAATTAGTTATCTGAAGTAGTAAAGTTAGGTAGCCCTATGAATTGTCGCACCGCCGCCCTAGAGGCCAAGGTTGGTATGGGCAGGTCGAGTGGACATGAGAGTTTTTTTTAACTTTGAATTTTGGTCTTCATGTAAGGGTCGGGGTACAGTTCCCAGGACCTGCCGGGGACCAAACTTCAAGAGAACACAATAGTCCGAATGTAGGGAAAGTAAGGCTTTATTTCCCTTTACGCACAATGGTTCAAACAGTGGAGACTACTTCAACAAAATAAAGAAACCTTGCTTCAGGCAAAAAGAAGAAATATATTCAAAACTTGCTTTGTCTACTGTTACTTCACAGGACTTTGTATAAAGCAATTACACAGGCTTTGCTATTGAGGACTGCTTACATTTCATGCAAAGACATTAGGCTTCCTGCCTGACAGTAGCTACAATCCATAGCGATCTCAGGTGGGTCCTCGTTGAATTCCACCTGCATAGGCTGAGGGTCAGATAACTGTGAATCTGTGTCAATATACTCTTGTGGAGTGTATTGAGGCTTCTCATACAGCACATTCACTAGCTTCCAGTGTTCTGAGTCTAGGTTTGGGCCGCGCCCATGTGAAGGCTTGTTAGGGCAGTAACTTCCTTTGGCTTGCTGCCTTATGTTACACAGTCTTTCTTTTACCAAAGGCTTGTGTCCTATCTCACGGACAGTTTGATAAGGAGGGCACACTTCTGTATCTTGTGCTTCCTGTTTCAGTAAGTTATAATGCCTAGCAGAATAAAAAGGTGGTTTACCTTGTTTCTTAAGATTGTCCCAGTTAGTTGAGTCATGAGGCCCAGCCTTGCTGTAGTTCAGCCTTACTCGAGCAGTAGGCTTCTCAGACTTCAGCTGGCCTTCCTGTAGAATCAGCACTCTTTCACACCCACACCTTTTGTTATTTGAATAAGGAGTGTTACCTCTTACAACAATGACTTCATCCTTTCCCTGGTAACAGCCACAGTGTCCTGCATTTATTGCTGCCGGTTCCTCATATAAAACTCTGGGGTTTATTTCTCCCCTTATGCCTTTCTTTCCAGTATCTCTCAGCCAAGAACTCCTGGAATTCTGTTGCACCGGACTTACTGTGCCTTCCTGCCAGGAACTCCTTCCTCTCTGGTATCTTTGCCAAGACTTCTTTTCTCTGTCAGCTTCTACCACAGCCTCTGCTTTCCGTTGCTGCTGCTGGTACCACCGCTGATGCTCTTCCTGGTGCGCTCTCTGGTGCTCTTCCTCCTGGTGCGTTTCCTGGTGTGTCGCCTGGTGTGTGTCCGGGTGCGTCTTCTTTACTTGTCCTACTTCCTCCTTTTCAACTTCCCAGCCTTTCCTAAGAGGAACTCCCCCTTTCCTGGATTGGCTGTTAGGTTGCATTACATCATCAGTTCTAGGGTGCAGTTCTCTAGGCCTTGGAAGGTCACTCCTGCTCCCCCTATCAGGCTCCTCATAGCATTGCAACTGATGTTGAAATCTTTTTTCAGGATTTAAAACCTTTTTCTCTGTGTGAATAGGCTCTGCAGTGCCACAGAATACAATTACCAAGATAATTAATTATCTTTTTATCAACCAACATCATTGGTTCACTCTGCACTCAGACCTACAATACATTATGGGAGTCATTCTGTACAGTGAATAGCGGGGATGGATGTCCATCCCCGATATTCGCTCCCCTGTCGGCTCCAGCTAATGCCTCCCCATACAAACATCATATTTGTATGGGGAGGCATAGATGGGGGTGGGAAGAGGCATTTCTGAGGCAGAGTGAGGGCAGGGCATGGATGGGTCATCATGACCCTAAATGTACAGGGCCGATTCTGAGGTCAGCTGTGTATGTCAGGGGCCGTGAAAATAGATGGGGGTCTTATTCCACTGCAGAGGTGGAATAAATCCCCCTGGACATCGCGGGATCATGCTTCTGGGTCTGATCAAAGAGGTAGGGGTCAAGTAAGTTCCCTGCAGGTGGACCCTGGCCATGGGAGGCTGTATTGAGAGAAAAGAAGAATCGGTGAAAGAAGAACATCGACTGCAGTTGGCATCCGTGGCTCCTGAATGGAGCCATGGTGAAATGCCGATGGGATGCCATGGCACTGCAGCTCCATTCAGGAGCCTGACTGAGGTAGCCGGGCATGTGGCTGGTCATGCAGGCAAAAACAGAATCAGGGTCCGACCTGCATGTTCAGGCTGTAGACCCAATTCTGATCCCATGGGCATGTCTAGCCCCCACGGGATCAGAATCCGGTCTACCTCTGGGCGTCCTGATTCTGATCAGTCTCACAGGGGGCTGGATGGGCAGTTTAGAATGTGCCTCCACCTGTTTTCCTAAGCTAGATCCAACCACAGAGGTGAAATTAAGTACAAGCACCTTAGCTCTTGCAAGAACGCTTGTGGCTGGGTCCGAGAAGTCATCTCAGGAATGGCATGCAGTCCAAAGTATGGCAGAAGTCCAACGTCGGCCACAGGCAATAGAGCTGAGCCACGTGATAACACTGAACTTCAGGTCTGGGGGAGAGATTCACTCCTTCCCAAGGTTTGTCCTTGTACTGGTACACTGTCTTTTAGAAAGAGACAGGTTGGCAAGCAAAGAAAGTGCAGTGCAGGAAATGGCAGAGCTCAAAGGGGAACTACTGAAAGGTGTCTAAAAATGTGTAGCACTCCTTGTTCCTCTGCGCGCAGCATATAATTCTTTTTTCCTGACCTCTTACCACGGCATGGTGATTGGCTGGTTTCACATACTGTATGTCATCTTCAGCTAATCCTGTAACAGTGGTCCTCCTCTGAACAAAGGTCCATGGTGCAGGAAAGATGCTGATATGTAGGTGCATACATTGTTGCAAATCGTAGGCCCAGTGGCACAGTCTCTGAATGAGAGCGAGTTCTCTAGCACATAGTCATAAACAATAGCTCTGCTGTCTGATTCATAACCTTGCAGAATTGCTTGATTTCAAGGTTTGAAACTGAGATACTAGCAGAAGGAATCCATTTTGTCTGGTTCAGAACAGGCCCCATCTTATAACAGGAAGTCATGTTGCATGGTTCAAGCTTCAGTTTCTGAACAGGCACCAGCCCTACAGGTCCAGGTGGTGCCTTGGTCCCACTGGACTACTGTAATATGATGTATTTGGGTTTTCCATTATTTTTTTAAAACCACTACAATAAATGCAGAACATGACAACTTGTGTTTGTGGGGTGCATAGATTTAATCATATTTCTGCTTTATTTTGGGAGCTTCGTTGGCTGCCATGTATAGTTTACATGTTTGTGCTATGTCAACTCATTCTTTGAGGTCCAGTTCTCAAGCCCTTCTTAGTCCCCCCCCCTCCCCCCGAGTTTCTGTAGTGAAATACGTTGCTATGTAGGCAAGGTTATTTTCAGTAGTTGGGCCTACATTGTGAAATTCTTTGCCACCAATTAGTGCGAAATGTTCAAGACTATTTGGATTGCAGGCCGGATCTTAAGAATATTATGTGAGTATTTTGCAAACCGCTTAGAAATAAATGTTGTGAAATAAATAAAAAAATATTAGAATCAGCTGTGAAAAAAACCTAAGAAATTCAGAGACATTTCAAATACCCCACCAGAAAAAAATCTCAGGTTTTTGGACCATCTATGTAAGAGGTCTAATAAAGAGCAATTCTCTGTTCAAGCAAGAATTGCTTCTCATCAACTGTACATGGTGCAATATGTTCATGCCCTACTTCAGAAAATGCAAGGAATTTTGTCTAGACTCTATGCTCAGACTTATTATGAAATAGTGATTTGAGACAGATGTCTGGAAACTACCTCATCTAGGATTTCAGCGTTAGGCTTTGCTGGTTAGGGCTTCAGTTCTCTGAGAAGACGTTCATACCAAGTAGCAGATCCATCTTAAACCAAAAATAATCATTTTGGAGAAAGATCAAAGAGAGCCAGTGTAAGATCATTGTACATCCTTTCAGCATCTTTTTACTTTTGCATCAACATCACCCTCTAGATCAGTGGTTCTCAATCCAGTCCTAAGGGCACACCTAGAAAGTCAAGGTTTCAGGATATCTAAATGAAATAGATTTGCATACAAAGGAGGCGGTTCAGTATTTCTCCTTTCTCCTTAAGGATGTGCATTTGTTTATGCATATTTGATTTGTTAGCATGTCTTAAAACATTTAAAGGCACTTTTAGAAAAACCATGGACTTTGGAATTGAGATGCGAAGGCCAACACATTTAGAATTTTTGAGGTATTTTAGAAACGGTTCTGCTAAACATGGAGCCATTGCTAAAATAGATATCCATGTACAGCGGGAGGAACCATTTTAGAAATATGTACATAGGAAAAATAGATAGAGGACCTCCTCCAACTTACATGTGGAAGATCCGACATTTCATCTTATGCACATGTTAACATCAGAACTTACCATTCTATCTCAGTCATTTTAGAAACCTGGATGTGTACATTCCGCTAATGAACTCTTATCTTCAAATTGCTTCAGTTTGGAAGGGAAACTAAACATGGGAGGGGGGGGGAGGGAAAAAGAGGGGATATCATCCTTAATCCCTCTTGTAGATGGATAACCAAAAGGAGCACTTTTGAAATATGTGTGTATGTGTGTCAGGGAGTAGTTCCTTATCGTCCCTCCAGTCCAGTCCCACATCTCTGGGTAGTGTACTGTCTTCAGCAGCTTGGAGACTGAGCATGTCATCTTTTTGATGACACTAGTGTATGTATGCCTACCAGCCCCAGTATGCTCAGTCTCCAAGCAGCTGGAGGAGGTAGTGAGCCAGGGTGCTGGACTCACTGAAGGTTCCTTTCGCCTGATTCTCAACTTCGAAAGCATGAACCGTTGTCTCCAGGTAGCGCATTTCCACACGGAAATGCTGCAATCAGTAATAGTGGCAGTAGGAAGTGGAGAGTTTTTGGTGACTTTTGATCTCACGGAGGCATATCTGCACATTCCCATCCATCCAGAACAGCAGTTTCTCCGCTTTGCGGTGCCAAGGGGCCATTTCCAGTTTCAAGCGTGGCCCTTCAGTCTGGCAACTGCACCCATACCATCACCAAGGTCATAGTGGTGGTGGTGGCGGCAGCTGCCCTCAAGGAAGGGGTTCTCGTTCACCCATACCTAGATGATTGGCTGATCCAGGCTAAGTCCAGGGACAATAGCGAAAGAGCAACAGCTTGGGTGGGGGAGTTCCTTCAAAGTCTCGGTTGGGAGGGGTCAACCTAACCAAGAGTCACTTACGGCCAGCCTAGGAGCTAGAGTATTTGGGAGTGTGCTTTGATACCCATGTGCGCAGGGTTTTCCTGCCAAATCACCGGGCGCAGGAACTACGACAGTGGATACAACAGTTCCTGAAGATGGCAAGACCATCAGCGTGGCATTATCTGCAGGTTCTGGGGACCATGGCGGCCACTCTCGAGCTTTGCCCATAGGCAAGGGTGCACATGTGACCGCTACAGAGGGTTCTGCTCCGTCGGGATCACATCAGCATCAACCCCTGTCCAAAGTACTCTCTTGCCCGCGGAGCTCCAGGAGAACCCTCAGTTGGTGGCTGCATGTGGGAAGCCTGGAAGGAGTACCCGGTGTGGGTTCCGCTGAGGACCGATGCCAGCTTGTCAGGTTGGGAAGCCAGTGGCAAAGGACGCTTTGTTCAGAGACAGGAGTCTGCAGGAGGCCCTGTGGTCGATCAACAGGCTTGAGATGCGAACGGTGACCTTGGCGCTAGAACGTTTTGAGCCATGGATGCAGGGGAAGGTGGTCCAAGTCCTCTCAGACAATGTGACCATGGTGGCTTACATCAACTGAAAAGGAGACATGGACAGTGCAGCTCTGGAGGAGGAGGCTGAAAGTCTGTTCAAATGGGCAGAGATTTGTCTCCATGCTTTGTCGGCAAAGCACGTAGCGGGAGTTGACAATATAATGGCAGACTATCTCAGCCAAGTGTGCGTGGACCCCGGAGAGTGGCAGCTCAATCAGGAGGTGTTCGAGTAGGTGGTCTGCCGATGGGGCACACCGGTCATGGACCTAATGGCAATGTTTGAGTCAGCCAAGGCCTGCCGGTATTTCAGCAGAAGAAGAGAGGATGTCTGAGGGTCTGGATACTAATTCAGCAGTGGCCAGAAGAGGGTCTTCTCTGTTTTTTCCTCATGGGTGCTCAAAGGCCAGTTAGTGCAACGGATAGAGGCACACCAGGGATTTATAATTCTGGTGGCACCGGACTGGCCGATTTGCCCGTGCCAACCTGATTCGGATACTGGCGGATTGACTGTGGTGGCTTCCAGTTCGGAAGGACCTCTTGACGCAGGGATCGCTTTGCATGCCCCAGGTGGATCAATTCTCACTTACAGCATGGCTCTTGAAAGGGCGAGGCTGAAGCAGAAAGGATATTCAGGCTCGGTGATAGCAACCTTACTGTAGGCCCAGAGGAGGTCTATGAATCTGGCGGGCATCTGCGTAGGACGCATCTTTGAATCATGGTGCGGAGAGAGGCAGGCATGCCCTTCCACTGCCTCCGTCCCAGATATCTTGGCGTTCTTGCAGTCCAGTTTTGATAAGGGTCTAGCTGCCAGTTCCTTGAGGGTGCAACTGTTAGCAATTTCTGGTTATCGTGGGAAAGTCCACGGGGTGTCATTGGGTAGACACCCAGACATGCTGAGCTTTTTAGGGGCGGTGACCCAGATCTGTCTGCCGAAGAGGGCAGTGGTGCCGCCTTGAGATCTCAATTTGGTGCTGATGGTGCTGTCTAGGGAACCCTTTGAGCCATTGAATCAAGCTTCCCTGAAGGATTTGACTCTGAAAATGGTATTCCTGGTGTCAATTTGCTCGGCAAGTAGGATTTTGGAGCTTCGGACCCTGTCATGCCAGGAGCCATTCCTTTGCTTCTCCAAGGTAGTGTCAGCATTTCGTGTAAATCAGGCTGTTTCCTTTCCGGCTCTGGCGAGCGTAGATGTGGGCAAGAGCGGATGTGGGCCCTGCCACTCCACAGCTGTGCCACCTGGATGGTAGAGTCCTGTGAAGGTATGTGAAAAGGCCATTGTCATTTTGGAGATCGGACGTTCTGTTTGGCAGGCCAAGCAAAAGTGAGGCGGCAGCTAAGGCCATCATTTCCAGATGGATCAGGGAAGCAATCACATCAGCATACATCTTGAAGGGGAAAGCAGTGCCGGCAGGGTTGTGGGCGCATTCCACGAGGGCTCAGGCAACCTCGTGGGCAGAGTATAGTTTAGTTCCACAGGTGGAGATCTGCAGAGTGGCATACTGTCTCTGAGCATTTTCGCCTGGGTGTCCAGGTGGCAGGGGACGCTTGTTTCAGGATCGGCAGTGCTTCAGGCTGGTTGTGCAGGTCCCTCCCATTAGTTTAACTGCTCTGATTGATCCCAGAGGTTCGAGACTGGACTGGAGGGATGATAAGGAAAGAGAAATTTGACTTACCGGCTAATCATTGTTCCTTGAGGAACTCCAGTCCAGTCCTGGAACCCTCCCTGAGTGCTTTCTGTGATAACCTGTGCACACCCCGGTCATGAAGCTGGTTCCCTTGGTAGAGGAAGTGGCCAGGGGGAGCCAGGGAGTAGGGTGTAATCAGCATTTTGGGGGGGGAGGGCAGACCAGAAGAGCTGTCGGTTGCTCACTCCCCGCTGGTTGGAGTTGCTCAGGCATTCAACAGGTAGGCCTCCCCATCCTGGAGGGAGGACGGGGTACTCTTCCGAGGGGATGGAGGGGTACTAGTTTATTTAGGTGTAGAAGTGTTTGTTGCATGTTTAACTACTTATTTGTTGCTCCTCTGAGTCTGCTTTGTCAATAGGTACTGGGGCTGGTACTGGGGCCAGCTGCATACGTACACTAGTGTCATCAAAAAGATGACATGCTCAGTCTCCAAGCTGCTGGAAGAAGTACACTATGCAGAGGTGCGGGACTGGACTGGAGTTCCTCAAGGAACAACAATTAGCAGGTAAGTCTAATTTTTCTTTTTAAATTGGGACATGGGCAATTTCAGATGTACACGTGCATCCTCTATATGACATGGGAGACAGACATGTAAGATTTTTGCCCTTCCCAAGGCCATACCTCAAAAGTCCCCAGAACATCTCCTAGATAAATATTTATAGATAGACATACTCATTTTTCTGCTGCCACATTCATGTTAAAAACATTTCTAATATAACCCGCTAAATGTGTGCAAAATCAATTAAATGTATGCTAACCCACAAATTATTGTCTGTAAAATCAATTTAATATGATATAAAGTTCTAACATGGATTACATTTTTTTAAAACAAAAATTTGTGAAAAGAACCAGAAAGAATGTTCAAACATCAGAAAACAAGGCCAAAAATCCAGAAAAGGAGTCCGTATTTTTTTTTTACTGTTCATATTGTCACCACTGCTGCTACCATAGTGCTTTTAGATCTGCTTCACCAGAGAAAGTATCTTCGAAGCAGCAACAGGGCCTTCCTTCTCCATTCACCCTACTTCCTGGACCTGTGTTCTATCAAACAGTACTGAACCATCTGCTGTGTGATATGTTTGCCTCTCACATCATTATGTGAACAAGTTGCTTCTCAACGCTTGGACATTTACAGTGTCTTCAAAGATGGGGCAGTCTTGAGATCGAGAGTCACCCACTTGCATGCCTAACTCAATCCTACTTGTCAACAGAGAAGGCAGATTTGCTTACCTGTAACAGATGTCCTCCTATGGCAGTAGGATTAATCAGACACCCGATTCCTCGCACCTCCTCAAGAGTGATTTTGGGTTCAATCCAAGTGAAGAGACTGAGGAAACCACTTTGCACAGGAAATGCTGTGCATGCTCAGAGGTTTCCACTGGTTCTGGGCTCTGGGAGAGCTGTTCCATCCTGTGATGCTGTTGGATGACATCACTCACATGTGTATCTGATGAGTCTTGCTGTCTACATA
Organism: Ichthyophis bannanicus; assembly: GCA_033557465.1. NCBI lineage: Eukaryota > Metazoa > Chordata > Amphibia > Gymnophiona > Ichthyophiidae > Ichthyophis > Ichthyophis bannanicus. The sequence continues at coordinate 419,214,725 of CM066033.1, forward strand.
TTTTGGCCTGTAAGCTAAACTAGCATGCACTCTACTTTAAACTTTAATGACCTCATTTGCCATGTGTAACACAGAAAATTAGCACTTAGAATTTTTACCTTAATTACACCTACTTTTGAAAGATGCTGTTTTCTCTGGGGCAATCTGTGATTATTTAGATGAGTCTCAGTCTGATAAATTACTTGCATACTGCTTGAGAATGACAAGTTTTCCCTTCAATGCCAGCATCTCCAATTTACTAGGAATATCTACAGTCACTGTCCATATGGATGAATAGGGGAGACCTAGCTACTTATTGCAAATAGTGCCTCCTAAAAAAAATCATACTGAGTTTATAATATGGCAGTTGTCAGTTTAGGGACACAATTTTAGGTTGATGGTCCACATGGAAAACAGTTAAAAAATTGACCCCTTGAAGTAAGAAAATGTCAGCCCCATCTCCTCCTTCCCGGGCATATCCCAGTTGGGGTTCCAAATATTGTGCTGCTTCCAGGGCAGTTCCACCTCTGAAATGCAAAAAGGTACAAATTCAGCTTTGGATGCAAGGGCTTAGTGACACTTGGATCACACCTGTATTATACTGTGTATAAGAAATTAGGTTAATTATTTCACCAATGCGGATTGTAAAACTGGGACTGGACAAGCACTATATATTGATAGTGATTTAGCACTGCAGGGGAGCTCCTTTAGAAAACTAACAGGCCGATGCAGAAAGGCTAGCGTGCCATTTGTGCACAGATAACGCAACTTACACGCACAATTTCCGCCATGCCAAATGCAGGAAAGAGATTGACGCACACGTAAACAGCAAAAGAAAAGTATGCACACACAGCACTGCCAAGTGTATTTAAATAATATGCAAATGAGCTGCATATTGAAATAGAATGCTAATAAGGTCTGCGCCCAATGCACAGAAATGAGTAGAGAATTACATTAACAGCAGGAGCATCAATATCTCTACGCATGGCCTGCGCGTGTAGGGAAAGACTATTTCAGAGTATGTACTGGCGAACAGTTACCTTCGACATAAAAATTTTCTGCATGTATCTTTCAGCGTATAAGCGAAAATTCGGCATTCAAGGACAAATACCTTTTGCTTCTTATTCTTGTGTGTTTTATGGACTCGCTTATATCATTCTCCATTTACCGTTAAGTCTCTTTGTTGTGATTTAATAAAAATATGTTTTTGGGTGAAATAGTGTTGATTATTATGGCTTGAGCACCAAAGGAACCTGCGCGCATAACATAAACATTTGACATTTACATGCATGCACACACAGCCATTTATAGTGCGTCTGTTTGCACATGCATTGTTCCCCTCCGTTCAACTTTATGATGATGTTTTGCGCACAACTCATTTGCATGCACACCCTTTGCTGCATACCGTTGCTGAAGTCTCACGATATCAGCATGCTATGAAAATGCATACACGGCTAATAGCGTGTGACTTCAGCGATGGCTTTCTGCATCGGCCTGGAAGTTAGTGCTGCAGAGCAAGGGCAGATTGGTCCACGGAGGATTTAAAGGGCTTGCGGAAAAGTGTTGTGGATGGCCTTCCTGCTTACCTGTCCTCTCCAGTGGGAAAACCCATTTTCTCACTCCTTCCCATCCCTGAAGGCTGAGTCTGAACTCAATGCTCTTTGGTAGCGCAGACTTCAGAGCTACTCATTTTAAACAACTGTTGAATTGTATTCTACTTCATTAATTTACTGTTAGATACCAACGCTGTCCAGGCTTATTCATGCCAATACAGCCCAAGGCAATTCTTGCATGAATAACGACAGACTAATAAAACAATATCTCAAGATATCGCTAAAATGCTATAAAGTAAGTGCTGAGATTTCAAGATTCTCCCCTTCAGAAGTTTCTCTTTCCCCTTCTTTGAAATCTGGTCATATCCTTTCAAGATGTTGGTCTAGTTTTATCAACTTTACTTCTCTCTTATCTTAACATCTTGAAATTATTTTACAAATACAAATATAACTGAAATTACTTATGAAGTGGTTTTAAATGAAAGCATTCATGATCTGGAAAATCGCATCCTGGGGATAAGTGCATTATCCTTTATTTCAGCAAGTTTACCTCTACAGGTAATACTACCACAGGCGTGCACACCAGAAAACAAATGTATATTCTCATTTATTGCTTCCAAAGTAAAAGAAATGCAACATGAACTACTACATGAAGGAAAATGGAAAACAAATTACAAGCAAATAAAGACATGTTCTTGTTTAACCTGTAGTTTGAGATGTCGCTTGTGCTATCTCAAAGAAACATGTTTTAAAGTAGCACAGAGTTATTTATTTATTAGCTTTTATATATCGCCCTATTTAGTATCAGAGCGGTTTACAGTAAACGTGAACAGTCAAGCAACTTTACATTGAACAGGTATAAACAAGCATAAAACATCAAAAAGCTGAACTCAGCAACTTTACATTGAACAGAGTCAACAAGGGGAGGGGTGAGAGGGAGGAAGGAGGAGAGAGAAGGGGGAGGATAGAGGCAAGGGAAATGGGAGGGGAAGGAAGAACTAATTACATATTGCGCAGCCAGGACTCAGGTAAAGTCTTTGAGTATAGTGTGCAGCAATGGTAGAGCCATTCTAGGTTATGTTGTCATAGGCCAGCTGGAAGAGGTGAGTCTTTAATGCCTTTCTGAATGTAGAATGGTTCATAATAACTCGAACTGAAGCAGGAAGGGCATTCCAGAGAGTTGGTGCGTATAACGAGAAGGCGCGTTTTCTGACAGCCTTAGTACAGGTCCTTATTGCTGAGGGAGTGATCAGGGTGTTTACCACATTGGATCTTCTCGTTCTGTTGTCTGGGGTATGTTGAACAATTGTTGACAAGGAGGGTGCAGATGAGTTGTGGATAATCTTAAATGTGATAAGAAGAGCTTTATAGGTCAGGCGGCTAGATATGGGAAGCCAGTGTAGTTGCATCAAGATGGGTGAGATATGCTCGTATCTGGAGACACCTTGTAGTGACTGAGCAGCTGTATTCATGGCCAGTTGGAGAGGTTGGAGGATGTGTTTCCGGATGCCATGAAGAATATTATTTGCATAGTCAAAGTGCGGGAGGATGAGTTCTTGGAAGACAGAGCGAAAATCGGAGGGGTCAAGGAGTGGGCATATATGATGGAGGGTCCTTATCGTCTGGTAGACGGCTTTGATAACGCTGTGGATATGTGCAGCTATAGACATGTTGGTCAAAAATTACTCCCAGGTATCACACCTCTGGTTTGGTCATAAGTTCAACATCGCTCACCCACAAGGAGGATGGTGGGGTGAAAGATTGGTCTTTGGATATAAATAAGTTCTGGCACACTTGTGCTTGTCTGTAACTTGCAGGTTTTAAAATTTCACTGGAGGTTTGGAGTTGACTTTTTTAGTGGAAATCTCTTTCTCAGTGGCAATAGCATATTCACTGAAGATTTCGTTCTATGTGGGATATAGGGGACACAGATGCATATTCGTCAGTACTAGAAATGAGAGAAAAAAACAATATGGGGGCTATTTTAAAAGCACTGTTCGCGATTTGGATGTCTGCAAACAGGCACACAGATATCCAAATCACAGAGACATCCCCAGAGCTATTTTAGAAGCAGGGTCTCTGGATGTCCCCAGTGCGAGGACATCCGAGTCTGAACAAGGGTGTGGAGGCGGCGTGGCTGGGGCATTCCTAAGAACCCAGATGCCCTCACCTGATCTCAGAAATGCCCTGGATGTCCCAAATTGCAGCTAAAGTTATACTTACTCCAGGCACAAACAGGCATCCAAAAAGTGTTTTGCTTTGTTAGGCAAACATCTGGAAGGTGTGGAAAAGGAACTGCACTGTTACCCCCTGTATTTTACCATATGTCAACGAATACCGACGAGGAACGGGGACTCATGTTTTTATTTTGCTATGCCGCTGGATGTCCCCTTATGCTAGCTTACCTTAGATGGATGTCCCCAACCCAAGCGTCCTTAATGGGGACGTCTGTGTGCCCGGCCGCATGCATGTCCACGTCGGGAATGTCTGTGATCCTGAAATCAGCCAGAAATGTAGACGTCCCTGCCATTTTTCTGCACATTTTGCCCCGGACGTCCCTGATTTCACTTGGACGTCCTTTCTAAATCCCTCTCCATATTTTCTACATCGCTGCATTCCACTTTGATTTCAAAAGGCTGGAAGTCAGCGAGATACCTAAGTGCTGCGGAGCTCTGAGCATGTTCTAATTAAAGTAAAACCTGACCTGAAGTGAGTTTTCTCTGCCCCTTCATTTGAACCTGGTATTACAAAGACCCATGTTTTAAAGAAACATATTCCAAAAATTAGTTGATCTGCAGAAGTGTTTTACATTGTTAAGCTGGCTAAACAGGAGAACATGCTTCTCCAGTGGGTCAGAACAATAGACTGGTTATATAATGTGTACAGCAGCTACTGCCACTGTCAGCAGGAAAAAATACAATTTCAGCCGAAGGCAAAACTCTCCAAAGTACTTCTGTAAAGTGAGGCATAAGAGATGCAAATGAGCTGTTGCCTCATGTGGGCTAGTTTCCTTACATCTTACATTTGACAGATGATAAATCTTCAGCACCTCGCTCAGAAACTTTCAAAAATAATGTTGAGTAAAAAAAGGAGCTCATAGTCACATTCATTTTAACCTTTTTGTACAGGGGAAATTTTCTTAAATTATTTAGAACATTTGGCTCAAGGGCTCAGTTGTTTAACAGACTTTTATGAGTTATGGCACAACAAATTCTGAGGGTAAGTGGACTGTATCTTCAAGGTAAATGCTATTTTGATATTTTCCTTAGGTTTTTTTTTATTATAAAGTAATTGGGAGGCAGTACAACTAAGGCTGCTGGAAGTAACGGCTTCAGACATGGCCACATCCCTCATCATCAGCTCTCTGGTGTAGTATTGCGTCTCGACATGTTGTTTTGTTTCAATATTGACCTTATTTTTAAAGGGCCCTGTTAACTAGTTGTCGTTGCTGAACTTAAGATCCAGATATTCAGTGTTGGGGCCATATTTGGCTGCTGGCATTGAATATATGGGTCACCAGGTTAGCAGAGAAGCTAACCAGCGAGCGGCAATATTAATACTACTGCTATAATGGAGAGGGATTGATCATGTCATGGCAAGGCGATAATCGTGAGCAATACTAAACTATCGAGAACAACATTCGATCTTTCATCTTAATTCGACTGCCTCTCAGGGCATGAATGTTAAAGTAGAGTGGTCTTCACTGTTTTGATTATTGAAATCTAGATTTGTTCCAATGAGCATTTTCTGAATGGTATGCTGGGACTTGTAGTTCTGTGGTTTAAACAGAGCCCATTTTGAGGAACCAGAAATGTAGACACCTTCTTGCCACTTGAAAAGCCACTAAGGAAGTTAATGAACTAAGAGAAAGCCAAAGTGTTGCCATCTTTCTTTGCTGACTTGAAGAAGCCCTTTAGACTGGGATGGACGGCATAAAGATGAGATAAGTGATCCGTTTCCCCCTAAAGCCGGATGGCACTAAAATGTAGATTTAGGTTGACTGAAACAATGCTATGTCGGGGATAGGGCTAATTTTATTTAGTTATCTAACGAGTTTTTTATACCACCTTATGTATTCAAAGCAGTGTACATTATAACATAAACTAGGAAATGTACATTGAATAGGGGAAATAAAACTTTGAGGCTTATATAGGGGATGCCATTTGACTCACAAGATTAAAGATGACTAGAATTATCCCCCATCTTCCATTGTAAATGATGTTGTAGCTCACAGGTGATAAAAATATATATATAATAATCTTGAATAAAAGGGGTCATGTGGCTATTATTCCATATGGCCATTTAGTAAGTAGTTTTACTGTTAAAAACATCTCTTTAGGTAGATTCCTTTGTATTTTTTTCTTTGAGGAATTATATTGTTCTAAGTTAATTGGCTGAGTTTATGGGCTCAGTTTTGTTCCTGGATGGATTGTCTAGATACAATTGACCCCTTGTGATTCACCTTGTTTTTGTTTTTGCAATTAGCTTCTGCAGCAAAAGTTAAGCCATCCTTTAAGGTGCCTCACTTTTGCCACTTAGCAGTAATCAGGAAGCAGCTGAATATGGTTTATGGTTTACTGTATAAAAAAGAATAGACCGCTCTTTCAGGGTATCAGAGCGGTTTACAAAAATCATTTAAAAGACAAATACGAACAAAAATAACAGCAGAAAAGGAATGCCAATTAATAATAGTAAAGTAAGCACATCAAAAGGCAAAGGAAAACCAAACAGGGGGGAGTGATACTGCACTGCCAGTCAAGCGACCCCACTCAGAGAGAAAGTTCAAAGGTGCAATTAAAGAGAAATGTTACTAGCCATGACGACATACCCAACACCTAACATATCCCCCATACGTGTGGAACATTAATGAATCTCCATTGCTCCAAGTTTTCGTACCCTAGTTGAATGGTTTCCTCCAAGTTACTTAACCCTGTTCGATGTAAAATTGTTATCTGAATTGTAATGTAAAGTGCTTTGAACATATGATAAGGCGGTATATAAAACCTGTTAAATAAATACAATTAAAAGTTGTCAGATACGATTTAAAACTTTAAAATTTGGTGGCCAAATGGAGATCAGAGGGGAGACTGTCCCAAAGAGATGGACCAACAAAAGCAGAACGATGAGTGTAGTCATATTTTACCCTAGAGGATGAAGAAATGCAAAGCCAGTTATCTCAAAGAAAACGAAGAGTACGTGAATAAGGACTGATGAGAGAAGACAAATAAGTATTCTGAGTCCTCATTATGCAGTGTCTTATATGTAAGTGAAAAGACTTTGAATGCAGTTCTCGCTGAAACTGGAAGCTAATGATGTTGAATTAGTAAAGATGTGATGATCGTGTTTGCTGGCTTTGGAGAGAAGACGAGCTGCCATGTTTTGAACTAACTGAAGATGTTTCAGTGAGGTCTCCAGCTGGCTACAAAGGAACAATCCATCCATCAACATAAAAAAAACAGAAGCACTCATAGTAACCAAGGACCCTAACTTCACCCCACCACCATATCTCATCTTGGGAAACACCCAAATACAAATTCAACCCCACATAAAATATTTGGGAATCATCATAGACCAGGCGCTCACATTTAACCATCAGATTAAAAGGACTACCAGAACAATATTCCACAAAGCAAAAACGGTGCAACGGCTCAGGCCACTCGTTGATCCACAGGACTTCAGAACAGTCATGCAGGCTATGACGCTCACCCAGCTGGACTACTTCAATATAATTTATCACGGACTACCCGCCACCCACACCAACCCTCTACAAACTGCCTTAAACACCACAGCAAGAATCATCCAGAAAGCAAGCAAAAAAACATGATCGCATCACTCCAGTCCTGAGAGAACTGCACAGATCACCACTCGAAGCAAGGATCAAATACAAACCTGCCCTGCTTATCCACAAAGCCCTCTATCAAACGCAGGCTACCCAACTCCACTCTCTACTACCCCAGCCCACTCTCAACAGGACAACCCGACAGACCACCAGCAACACCCTCACTATCCCCCACGAACAAACTAAATACAATCAATGGACTTGCAACAGAGCTTTCGAACTGTACGCACCCTGCCTCTGGAACTCCCTGCCAAGCCAAATCGGAAACAATGGAGACCTTTCCACATTCCGGAAACAGCTGTTTCATGAATACCTTGGACCAGAAACAGACATCCATCGCTGACAACTCTTCCAGACCTTCTGACATATCCCCAGAACTACCTACTAAGAGACTCATGTCAATTGTCAAAGTTGTTACTTTCTGTTCAGATCATCAATGTTGGCCCCCCTGGTGACACCCCCCCCTCTGTGAATTGATTACTGTCCTCCCCCCCCCTTTCTTTGTTAAACCGCTTTGAACCGGTGAAAAGCGGGATATAAATACAGTTAAATAAATAAATGTTTCAGTACATATTCAGGGAGGCTGATGTAGACAATGTTAGAATAATCAAGGTGAGCTGTTGTAAGACTTAGGATAATGGCAGTCCGAGCTGGGAAGTTGAGGTATGAACTATGGTTTGAAAATGATGGAAAGTGTTGAAAGAGGATTTAGCAACAGAGTCAATTTGCTGAGAAAAAGATAACTCCGTGTTTAAGATGACACTGAAGTATTTGAAAGAGGGAGTAAGAGTGAATATTGCCACTGGCCACTTATTGCGTGGGGCTGACTCTGCTCTGCCCCCAGACCATCCTGATGCTATCTCACTAGCATTGGGGCATTCATTGTTAGTGCCATTGAATAACCCAGTCACTGTGATTAACACGGGTCTGCTAACCCTGTTTATCATGTTGAATATTGAGTCCAAAGATGTTTTTGTTTGTATCAATCTAGTTTAAGTAGTCACTATTGTTCCTCTTTTTGTGTATCTTTGGTCAGTGGGTTTTGGTTAATTTCTATTTTTGCAACGCACTACAGCGATTTCACTTCTGCTGGTGCTTGTGTGATCTTTGTGGAGGATGGTGAATGGCTGTAGTGCAGTCTAGCTCAGTTCTCATACATTTTCCTGGTTTTGCATATCTTGCTGATAGGGAGATGACACAAGAAGGTGTGGGGGGAGGTTCAGGCACCCCCTCATCTCAGTGGAGTAAAAGATTGGGGTGCAGGTCTTTGTGTCATAGGCTAACAGAGTTAGATAGTCAAAAGATGGTATATCAAATACATTTTTCTTAAGTACATTAAGTCAATGCTGTCTCCTGGGAAAACAGTAGCCTCTGGGTTTTCTTGGCAAGGTATGATCAGAAGTAGATGGCCAGGCCTTTTCTTCCAAGGCAGCGGAGGGTAAAGTGACTTGCCCAAGGTCACAAGGAGTGCCAGTGGGAATTGAACCCTGATCTCTTGGGTATTAGGCTGTTGCTCTAACCTCTAGGTTACTTCTCCACTTCAAATACATTAAGAACAATAAATAAATAATAGGCAGCACGGGCCAGAAGGGGCGCACATTTCAGTGATAATTTAGTGCCATTGGGTTCATTCTTAAAGTTGTGCCACTAGTGGGGCAATTTTAGAGCTGTGTGGATAGTTGTAAAGTCCATGGGGAATTCCACCTCTCCCCCTGGCTGCATACTTTCCTTTTCAAAATTGTCTAGGGATAAAGGACCCATAGAGAGTTGCACCAAATATTGCAGATTTTTTTTCTTTCGAAACCGCATGCATGTTTTTTGCAATTCAAGCATGTTTTTTGTGCTTATTAAGAAATATAGGATACTGAATATACAAATAAATCAGCATGTGTGGGTTTTAAATTTACATAATTGAGCATTGTTGCCTCCCCCTGCCCTCTGAGACCACCTCCTTTCCCAGAGATAACAACATTCAGATGTTGTTGGTCTACTAGCCCACCTATTTCTCACAGGCAGGGTGTGCAACTTTCAGACAGCATATTTCCTGTTTCGTAATGTCTGAAATGTAGTAAAGCTGTCCTTACTGCATTCTCAGATGATCTAAGAAGAAGTTTGGCTGAAGGTCTGTTTTTCTGTTTTATGCTTAGACACAACATCTGCTTATGTTATGATTGATCATCAAATTATGCTCAAGTGGTTGAGAAAGCTGGGCTTCAATGCATTGGCCTTGAGCTGGATCAGCTTGTTCTTAAAGGAGAGATACCAGAATTTTATGTCGAATTATCATTTGTCTCATCTTTGGTTGTTGACAACTAGAGTCCCTCAGGGATCAATTCTGCTGCCAGCACTTTTTTAAAATATATCTTAGACTGCTACTGGATGCCATTAAGTGGCATGATATTAGTTATTATTGCTATATTAATGATCCACAGCTAATTGTTTTTATTTTTAATACAGATTTCAATGAGAGGATCAAAATACTTAATGATTATGCAATGACTGTGATGGCTTGGCTAAGAGTTAATTAAAGATTGACTCTGCTACCATCACTACCACAAAAAATCCACAAAGATGCTTTATGAATAAGCAGATCTGGGCTACCCTTAGGTGTGAGTCAGCCAGTAAGGGTGAATGGAGTGGCGGTATAATTAGTTTTTTTGACTGGACTCAAAGCTAAGCATGAAACCCGAGTCGGCATTTTATCAATTACAGTCAGTGACACAGTTCTTTTACTTTTTCAGTCAGGCTGACCTTGCCATTTTTATTCAGAGCCTAGTGACTTCTAGGCAAGATTATGGAAATCTGAGAGGTTAATAGGAGAACATTACAGATGATTCAAAATTCAGCGGCCAGATTGTACCTTCAGAGACCCTATAAAACCAGTCCTGAAAGGTTTGCACTGTTTGCTGGTAAATTTTCAGTGCCATTGTAAGTTACTTACATTAGTTTTGAGGTATTACTCTCGGTGATTTGGGGATGTTGCTGAGCAGCTATTAGAATATAAACCATCACAACAACTGCAGTCCTGTCAGACCTCTTTGCTATGTGTTTTACCATTAAAGGATGCGAGACTGAAGAAAACAGTGATACAGTCTTTTCATATGGCCCTTATACTGTGGATGCCAATGCCTAAGGATTTACATTTGCTTTACAGATGTACTTTCATTTGAAACAAAACAGGGAACGTTAATGCAATTTCTTGTTTCATTTTATTTTGTTTTGAATTGAACTGAAGGAAAAATGAATGCAATTTTGTTTGTTTTTAACCCTGGACTAAGTCTCAACCCCTCCCAATGCTATTTTTGCTGAAATTACAGAAATCCTTCTTAGGCTCTCTTCATTGCCTCCTAACCGCTTAGAGCCCTCTTACCTCATCTGAAGCTTGATAAGGGGGAAAGAGCAATCTGCACTCACTCTTGCCCTATTGATGTCTATTCAGAATGGTACTGGCCGACCCTTGGTTTATGTCATTGGCTTATAAGGCAAAGACTGAAAACAGCACCAGCCACTGGCATTCTGAAAGAGATGTGAATAGGACAAGAGCAAATAGTGGTCACTCCTGCCCCTGTTTCAAGCTGAGCATGGGGTAAGAGGGATCTAGAAGCAGATGCAATTGGGGACAGGGACCAGGGAGGTTTTTTGGCTTTGGCTTTAGCAGTGGAACTGAACCTGACCTATTTTGGAGTACAGAAAACAAAGAAAAACAAAGGGACACCCCCACAAAAACATGAGCAGAAGAAGGAGCAAGGGTAGCACAGTTTCAAAGAAATTCTTTATTATGCCTGTCACGGCCGTGTTTCAGTGAGAACTACCTGCATCGGGGCACATATATCAAACAGAATAAAGCTCATGATACAACCACTAACATGGCCGCATTCAAAGTTTTACAAGTTATCTACTTTTTGTAAGAGTGAAACTGTGAACGCGGCCACGTACTGATGGCACTTAAACACAGTGTGCCCCTGAGGCAGGCATTTCTCACTGAAACATGGCTGTATTGGGTATAAGAACAACTTTCTTTGAAGTTGTGGTATCCCTGCTTCTTCACTTGTTTATATTTTATTTTGGGGCTTGCTTACCACATGTTAAGCCCCAAATGTTAAGAGGTAGGATAGCACCATGCTAACTGTTGGAGGTATGCCTGACATGTCCGCCTGTAGTTAGCACAGGGAGATGAACCTCATCACACTAACTGACAAGCACACCCATTGCAGGTACACTTAGCATCACCCACTGAGAAGGCAGTAAATTTATCCACACTAACGGCAATAGTCACGGTTAGCACATGCCAATGATGTCCAAGGTGACTGTGATTTGCTGTCAGCGCCCACCCTCCACCCCAGATCTGCCCAGTCACTGTCCCATTGTGCACTAGACAAGTAGCTCAGGATTTTTACCAAGCTGCCCCGTGCTTAAAGACAGCACAGCATGATTATATCATAGGAAACCCTCCGCTAACTACCTCACCTATCTTTAAGGCACAGAGGGTTGTGGGTAGCATTAAAAAAATGGTGCTACCCATTTAGCCCTTTCCTCCACCTCTGCTCCACTCGTAACACACCCCGATGCTAACTGCATAGCATCTGGGTGCGTTAGGGACTTATCCGGGATTTTCAAAGGGCACTATCCATATAGGTGCCTTTCAAAAATCCCAGATAAGGCTGTTACATGGGTAGCTAGGGCAGTTACCCGTGTAAATGCCTTTGAAAATCGGGCCCTAAATATTTACAGCATGATCACCAACAGGACTCAACAAATACTTGTACTTTCTATCACACTATAAATTATAAACATATATAGCCTCGTCATCCTCTGATCAATTATCCCCCCTCCCCCGTCTATGTAATGCTGTATGGATTCCTTTATATATTTTGGTATCAACATCTGTTGCTCATACTGTTCCGAGCTGAGGAAGAAGATTTTAGCTTTGAATGTTAATCTACAAATGTACTAAGTTAGTCCCATTTTATTTAACTGCCATTCCTTATCGTTCCTCCAGTTCAGTTCTCCACCTCTGGGTAGTGCACCTCCTCCTGCAGCATGGAGGCTGGACAAGTCAAATTGGTGACATCACTGGCTATATCCTTCTGGTCTTCTCCCATCATTCCCTAGTGTGTCCAGTCTCCATGCATCAGGAGGACTTAGTGAGCCTAAGTGCTGGGATCACTTGGGGAACAGATAAGGAGCATTAGCTAGTAAGTTAGTAGACTTTACATTTTATTTGATCATCTGTTTGTTCATTTATTGCAGCTAGTTGAAAAAAAAAAAGTAGCTTAAGCCTCGATCATGTGCCTCTCTGCCCCTTGGGATCCCTTTTCTATCTGCCTGCATTCCCTCTTGTTCAGCTCTCCCCTCCTAGACTGTACGGAGGGGAGCCCGGCAGGGGAGAGGTTGGTTGGCCCGCGGCTGTCCCAGTTCGCTGCGGGGCGAAAAGGTGAGCCAGCGACGTCGGGAGCTCAGCCCTCACCGCATACGCTGCTAGCAACGTGGCTGGGCAGTGTAGCGGTTGGAAGAGCTTCGTGGCAGGCTGGAACGGTGCAGTGGGTATCCGCGCGGCTTTAGACATCGTCGCTAGAGGTGAGTGTCGCCCTCCCCACCTCGCTACTCGTCGGCGGGGGTTCGAGCTGCCAGCAGGATATTCAGCGCGAGGCAAGGCCTCGAGCTTAGTTCAGGCCACTTCCCGTGCTCCCCGGCCTCATGGTTGTGGCAGCGCTGCTCTGCATGTCGGTGGGAGAAGCAGACCAGATGTGCAGCTGAGCCATTTCAGAGCCTCTGCTATTTGGCATTAGCTAACCAGGGAAGTCCTGTTTGACTCAATTCCTGTTTTTTGGGGGCTTAGCTTGCTTTTTATCGTGTAGTTGATTTGAATTTAAAAAAAAAAAAAAGTTTTCTTGTTTGTGGTTTGGGGTGCTTGGAATCCATAGCTAATGCCTTCGCGGCCCCAGTGTCTGGTGTGTGGCTCCCGTAGAGGCACAGTGTCAGACGCAGGCATCTGTCGGGGCTGTGCTGCAGCTTCATCCACTATGGAACAACAGTTAGAGGATAAGCTCATCCAAGAGACCCATAGTCTGTCGACGGGACCCAAGGGGGAGCTGCTGTTGCAGGGCTCTTCATTGTCTTCACAGGAAGCACCAGCAGGACCATCTAGCGCCGGGCCTTTGATGTCTTCGGAACTGTCACTGGGAGATTTATCCCCGGATTTTGTTTTGATAATGCATCAAGTCTTTTGCTTGCGGTGACAGGGGAAGGCACCAGAGACAGTGACGGTACCACTTCAGCAGTCCGGACTAGAACGGACTGGTAGTGAGCTCGTAAGACCCATTAAGAGGGCAAGGCATCTGGACCCTCCACTCTCAGAGTTGGAGTGGCCCGAGGCGAAGGAGGCCGGCTTGGATCTGGAATCGAGGATGGATGAACTGGAAGAAGGCGAGATTCCGGATCCAGAGGATCAGGCGAGAATCAGCTGGGTGTTCCGGAAGAATGAGCTTACAGCGCTTATTATGGAGTCTCTTCAGGCACTCAATCTGGCTCCGATCCAACCATCAGAGGAGGAGGGGTTGGAGGATCCCCTCATTCAAGCAGTGAGGCAGTCGCAGGTGGTGGTCCCTGTTCACCGAGTGGTGAATCGCATGATCCAAGATGAATGGGATATCCCAGAAGCGGGACTAAGAGGGGTTAGGATGATGAACAGACTCTACCCCTTGGCAGATAAGGAAAAGGAAAGGTTTCGGTCCCCGCGGATAGATGCAGCGGTGTCAGCAGTCACAAAGAAGACCACTATCTCCAGGAACAAGCAGGAATGAATCTTCACATATGGGTACGTCGGTACCAACGGAGCCTGCGCGGGAACGCTCCCCAGCGTCCAATAAGAAAGCTTTTGGGAGCATCCCACAGTGCCTGCATGCTGCCTTCCCGCCTTTCCCAACTGCCTCTCCTCAGTTTTCATTTTTAAGCGGACCCGGCAGGACGTCCTCCTGTCACCGCAGAAAATTCTGTTTTATTTCTTTATTTTTCTTGTGGTCGCGGCTGTCTTCCCCGACGCCACCGGTTCCGCCAGTGTTTTCTTTTCTTTTCTGTGACATTTTCCTTTTCCAAGGACTATTTTTTCCTCACGGTTTCTCAGGCCTTTAGGCCTCTCCTTTTTCCTTCATGGAACCGCCAGCCACTTCCTCCAGGAAATGTTCAGACTATGGCGGTACAACTTTATTTTTAGACCCTCAAAGTCGGTGTCTAACCTGTTTGGGGCCTGACCTTTTTCCTCCGGAGCCTTTGGGCAACAGTTTGGTGAGAAGAGGGTTTCAACATCGAGGTTTCCTCGATACCCGGTTCCCCTCCAACTTCAGGGCACTGTCCCATTCTTCTTCTACACAGGATTAGGTAACCCACAAACAGTCTGTTAAGACTAGCCAGTCCTCGAGTGGTAGGTCTCATGCACAGCATGCAGACGGCTCCGGCCTTGCCCTCGAGGGCCCACTGGCTTCAAAACCCCGGCGGGAGTCTTCGGTCTCCAAAGCGTATGAGGGGTTGTCAGGTTGTTCCTGGGGTTCACCTCCCACAGAACATACCTGAGCCGTGTCCGGTGGTGGCATCCGCTTCCAGCGGTACCGATACCCCGGTTCAGGCACTGGTGTTGGATGAAAAACTCCTCACCAGGGATCGTCATCTGGCGTCCTCGATACCTTCGGGTACGGGGGATAATTCCCAGACTGACTTTCTGGTATCGGTACCGACGCCGATACGACCACCGACGTCGGCACCCTCCAGACGTGCATCGATAGACTCGCTTCCTTTGATGCTGAGTCTGGAATCGATTTCCAGTCTGGAGAATTGGGTACCGACTCGCCTTGGTACCGGCTCCCCTCGGTACCAAAGGCTCGGTTCCGATGATTCGGATCCACAACTCTCGGTTCCTCTGATGCCGTTTGAGTTGCCTCCGGTTGGCCTTCTTCCACCGGTATCAGACACGGTACCGAAGTCGGTACCGATGTCCACATTACCTTTATGGTCGGTGCCTGCTGCTAGTCTGGAAGACTGGGTACCGGCACGCCTTGGTACCGACACCGATCGGTACCGCAGGCTTGGTATCAGGGATGGCTGCCGGAGGTTTTCGGTTATCTCGGTACCGATTGAGCTGTCACCGATGGCTACTCCGATGTCTGTGTCAGCTTCGGCTCCGACATCGGTACCGGTGTCGGCATCGGCACCGGTATCCACGGTAGCATCGTGGCCAGCTCCTGCCAGGCTTTTTTCAACAGGATCGCTCCCTTCTATACCAGACTTGGAGTCGATACCTGGCATGGACGATGAAGTACTGACGGATGCTGCTCCTGGCAGCCAGTACCAGCGACCATCCTTTAGGGATACCACCCTGCACCATGCAGGATCTTCTATTCCTATATATTTGGATAGATCCTTCGGTGTTCAGGCTAGTTCTTCTGATCTAACCTGTCCAAAGGAGATTCCCATTGGAGATCCCTCTTTTCAGAGTTTTCTCCTGGAAATAGCAAGATCACTTGCCATTCCTATCCCTGGACAGGACCCTGCACAAGGCTCTG
Organism: Ichthyophis bannanicus; assembly: GCA_033557465.1. NCBI lineage: Eukaryota > Metazoa > Chordata > Amphibia > Gymnophiona > Ichthyophiidae > Ichthyophis > Ichthyophis bannanicus. Next base: position 419,230,651 of record CM066033.1, read on the forward strand.
TTCCTACCAAAGCAAAGGAGAACATAATGCTTCCTTTGCATCATTCCTTGCAGGATCTCCTTCTAGGTCTGTGGGAAGCACCCTTAAGGGTACCCCCATTTTCCAGAGCAACTGATCTCCTATATCAGGTGCCCCCCTCTCCAGGGTTCCAAAAGACTCAACTTCCTCATCATTCCATAGTAGTGGAATCAGCAATGAGGCGAGTAAAGAGTAAGAAAAAGCACTCTTCTTATCCGCCAGGTCGTGAGTCTAGGACACTAGATGCCTTTGGACGTCAAACCTTCCAGACATCTATGCTTTCTGCAAGAATTCTCTCATATATCTTTATATGAGTCTATCTCTTGAGGAGGTCACAAAGAAATTACATCTTTTGACTCCTTTCCTTCCAGATTCCAAGAGTGCAGACTATTCCTCACTGCTTAAGCATATCCAGAATATCTCTTGGTTTCTTTCTCATGCTTCCCTAGACTCTTTTGAGTCTGTTAGCAGGACTTCTGCTATAGCTATAGGGGCACGACGTAGAGCCTGGCTCCAGGCTTCAGACTTGGACAAATGGGCACAATAGAGACTGGGACATACTCCTTGCACTGGAGAAAATCTCTTCAACAAGGAGTCTTTATGTCAGGTTACTCAGTGATCCACTGATTTACCTGTTCCTAGGGGTTGTTCTACACCTTCTTCTGTCCCAGTAGGTGGGAAATTTCCTACCAAACTTTTTTCCCATAGGAGAAGAAGGTTTTATTCATCACCTGCCCATCATACAGATGTTCCCAAACAGGGGAAGCATTGTCCTGGTCTGAAGAACCCAACCTCTCACCAGGCTCAGCAAACCCAGCAACTGCAGGGTTTCTGATCAATCATCATCAGATGCTTGTAACTCTTGGGGTTTAGAATCTGCAGTTTGCTTCTTCCCAATAGAGGCAATCCACCGCTTCATTCTAACCCCTAGATATGGATCTCTTCCCACACGACATCCATTTTTTCTATATTTCTATGAGCTGTCAGGATGTTCATGCCTATAGGTCACAGGTTTCTCCTCTTCTTCCTGCTAGGGTTAGAGGTCTAACCACTATCAAATGATAGTTTCCTGGGCCAGCATGTATTTTTTCCTTTCTATAGACTTACTACTTGGTAAGTCTTTTTTTTTTCAGCTCCATTCTCTTCACCCTCTTAGCAAGCTTTTCCTTTGTAAGAGCGGTATTACTTCACTGGAAGGCTTTTTCTTCAGCCTCTCTAGTTTGGTCACTTTCCAGTGCAGAATTTTTCCTCTCTGAGTTAACTCCTCTTTTCTATTTTGCTTGGGGCAGCTTATCAGACATGTCCGGAGTTTTCTACTCCTGTTCTGTCTGTTCTTTCTGTTTTTAAACAGTAAGATTCTTTCTGCTGTCTTGCTAACAGTTGCCTATGCAGGAGCCTTAATGTTTGGATTACTGGTTCTTGTCCACAAACAACCAGATTTATCCTCCACTAACATTCTGTCTAGTCTTAGTAGTGGCTCCAAGTCAGTGCTTACATCTATCTTGGAGATTATCTCACTACAGGCTTTCTGAATTCTCTTCTATTTCTGCCATCTCCATTCCCTGGGTTTGGCAGCATAGTTGGCAGAGATACGGGCTCTCCAGCAGTCAGTCCTATCTCCTCTTTCTCCTGCATCATGCTCTCTGCAATCCTACAGAGAAGCTTTTCACTATGGGCCCTTGCTAGAGAGCATGGTTTTTTTTCCTCCAACAGCTATCCTAGATGGTTGGAAAAGGCTTTTCAGTCATGTCTCCCATGATTGGAAGGGTTCTCCCTTCTTTTACTATCTCCCTTTTGATATAAAGGACATAGGCCTTCTCTTACGTGAAAGCTTAAGGAGTTACCAATTCCCTGCTTGGTCCATAGTATTCCCAATCGGGGATATGCTCTTTCTCCTTGCAGCTCGTCCTCATGGTAAGAACGCATGATACCATGTTGACCTGCTTAAGGGCAAAATGTATCTCATCTCTATGCGTCTTCTGTCCACTTACCATGCTAGAGTTCTGGAAGACTCCGGACTTGCTGGCACAGACTGATGATATCCTCTGTTTTTCATGTAATCCTCCTGGTTATTTCACTAGCTAGCATCCTTGCAGAGCATAGCCAGGAGGAATAGATTCTCTATATATCTTCTCAAGTAGGGTCCACCTCCTTGTTATTAGATGACTCTTTCCTCTCCACATATCCTTTGTGAATACTGTGCTGTAGGCTTATCTCTGTCTGCTTAACAGCAGACACCCATATATAGGCCTACATATTCATATCTATATTTTGTGTGTATTTTATGCCCTTCCATATCTCACTATAGAAATATTCTTATATGTCTATCTATATATCTATATGTATATATGTGTATATATGTGTGTATATATGGATCTGTTGAGATATTTCAATATAGATAGATAGATAAGTACTTGGATACATATCTAACTGTCTAGGCTCATATAGCTATATGATTCTGACAGATGGGCTTTACCCATTCCTTGCTATCCAGTAGGTTTGGGATTCTGCACACACAACCACTCCTGTGGTAGTCAACAACTTTTATACCTTAACCTTAGGGTTTAGGTACCTCTGAAGCTCCCCATGCTCCAATATCTCTCCTAACTTACCCCAGTTAGGTGAGACTTTGCAGATCTTCAGTTAATCACAGGCTTAACGCCTCAGACATTTGTCCTCTCTTTTTGGGATACAAGGGATTCCCATACCCTTCTCCCCTCAAGGACTGTGCCTGTTTGTCCAAATCGGTTAGCCTTTCTCTTTTTGCTCCTAAGAGTGAGCCACTCTGCCGCCAAAAGAGTTCGGTTTTTTGTCATAAAGCCTTCCGCTGAAGGCCCACCGTTTTTGTACTACCCCAGTTCTTCTACTGGGGTTACCTGTTACCTTTCAGGTTTCTGACCTCCACTATTTTTCCTACAGGTTTTCTACCTCCACTTTACAGTGAGGTCCTCTTCGAGGTTCCTCTACTGGGTTCCCCAGTAGATCCCATGAACCTCCATACTCTGTGAAACCCTGTTAGGGGAGGTCCATATTGCAATATTTCATTTCAATATCATTGATGACAATTATCATCCACACATGGACTCCTTCTCTGCAGTCCTATGCTAGGTTAAGCTGTTTTTCCACAGCACTATTCTGTTTTCAACTCCTACCCTCCATCCTTAGGATGCCTGGTGTTATTAGGTATAGCATGTTCCAATCTATGACATGCTGGGACTCCAGGCATCTTAGCTTGGGAGTCCCCATATGTGAAGACTCATTCCTGCTTGTTCCTGGAGATAGCACAGTTACTTACCTGTAACAGGTGATCTCTGGGAACAGCAGGAATAAGTCTTCACAACCCACCCACCTCCCCTAGGAGTTGTATCTATATATCTCTTCTTTCCCTTCTCCCTCTCTCTCTTTGTCTCAGCTTTGAAACTCAACTGAGGAGAGGCAGTTGGGAAAGGTGGGAAGGCAGCACGCAGGCACTGTGGGATGCTCCCAAAAGCTTTCTTATTGGACGCTGGGGAGCGTTCCCGCACAGGCTCCATCGGTACCGACGTACCCATATGTGAAGACTTATTCCTGCTGTTCCCAGAGATCACCTGTTACAGGTAAGTAACTGTGCTATCCCTGTGGAAGGCAGTGTAGCCTTGAGGGATGCACAAGACAGGAAAGTGGACAGCTTGTTGAAACAAGCCTTTGAGGCTAACGCTCTGTTGCTGCAAGCCTCCATTTGTGGGGCTTGGGTAGCGAGAGCTTGTCTTCTGTGGTCTCAGCACTTACGGCAGTCCATTCATCCATAGCAGGAGCAATTGTTGGACGTGACAAGACTGGAATCGGGGTCGGCATATTTAGCAAATGTTCACTACAATTAGAGCATTGGCGAATAGTATGTCTTCATTGGTAGCCGCCCGGATTTTCCTGTGGCTAAGGGATTGGGCAGCTGATGGTTCTTCTAAGGCACACCTCAGCAAACTCCCCTTTAAAGGGAAGTTATTGTTTGGTGAAGATTTGGATAAATTTGTTAAGGATTTGGGAGACTCCAAAGGCGGGAGGCTGCCGGAGGACAAGCCCAAGCAGGGGAAGCCACTGCCCTCGGCGTGGGGTGTGATGTTCCCCCTTGCCAGTACCCGTAGGTAGGGCTTAAGGAGGTTAAGTTTTCTTCTTGAACTGAGGTTTACTATTTCCTGTAGAACTGCATGTAGGGAAATGTATTTCCTTTGATAGCTCAATGAAGAGTAGTGTGACTCAAATTGGTAAAGCAAAAAGGGATTTATTCCCCTCCCGGGGTGGATTTCACCAGGATAAAAGGTAACATAAATTCTTGCACTTCTGGCAAACAAAAGGACAAAATAAAGCAGCTTCCTTCAGCATCAAACATTAACACAGAGATATTATTCCCTCTGCCATAGAAATCGTACAGTCCTTGCTTTCAAAGAATTATTTACAAAAGAGAGTTCAATTCCCCTGCCCTCCTTTCTGAGGCAGGAATTGTTTGCTCCTTTCTTTCTGGAGCCACGCCCGTTCCCACGCTAGGCCTTGGGATTAGCACTTGGGTTTGGTACAGCTCTAAATAACCATTCTCATTACAGTCCTCTGTACCGTAGCCCCAACTCTCTTGGGCAATAAACCCCCAGTAGTTATTGTACTTCCAGCCCTTGGGCCTACCTTTTACTCTGGCTGTATCAGGTTTTCTCTGAGGTTTGTAAATTGCTGTCGGTTCCCAACCTGACTTGTGCAGAGTATAATTTAATGGCCTTCCTGGCCTTTTCTCCTGTTCAGAACCCAGAGAGGACTTCCACTGACAAGGTCTGCTCCTGCTGTACCTCTCACACAGAGCCTCTGACCTTTCCTCGTCTCCGTCTCTCTCTCTTCCTTCTCTGTTCTGCTCTCAGCTCTCTTCTCTGCCTTTCTCTCCGTGTTTCCTGCGCTGCTCTCTGGGTTAACTGGGGCCTCCTTATGAGTCAGCTTCCTCGGGTCAAGCCTGACTCCACCCCTTAGCAGGTGTTCATAATTACCTCGTGACTCTCTGCTGAACTGATAGCAGGGGCCTGTTTCTCTCTCTAGGGCTTGGTTTCCCTGACAACCAGCCATGTGCTGTTGTTTACGTTGCAGCCCTGCACTTTTTTGCTGATCTTTGGGAGTTTCTCCCTGACTAAAAGGACTCGCTATGTCACAGATCCCCCCACTTAAAATATTACGGGCTGCCGGAACCTGTGACGGACAGCACATAATCTGTGCTATTGGGCTCTTATGGGGTTCTGTTTTGGCCAACTCTACAGTAACCGCCCTTTCCTTCCAGAGTTTTAAAACATTGATATGGTAGGTCTGGCGCCGACCCTTACTGTTTTCTTCAAGGTATGACACAGGACCTACCCTCTTCACTATTGTGCAGGGTCCCTTCCATCTTGCGTCGAATTTGGGTCCCTCCTCGGCTACCATAATAATTACTTTATCTCCCTCTGCCAATTGGCGAGGCTTCGTCCCCCTATCATAATACTTCTTTTGTCTCTTCTGGCTGGCCTGTAAATTATCCAGGGAAATTTGAGACGTTCTTTCCAAACGACTCCTAAGGTTTCTCAGGAACTGGGGTACCTCTATCTCTTCCCTGTCGGGCTCTACCCATTGCTCCCGCAATATGTCGAGAACTCCTCTGGGGGCCCTACCGAATAGCAGTTCGTAGGGGGACGCCCCTAGAAGACGCCTGTACGCGCTCTCTACAGGCATACATTACAAAAGGTAAGAGCGTATCCCATTCAGATGTCTGTCCGTCTAAACCTCGCCTAAGCATTCGCTTATTGGTTTGATTCATTCTCTCGACCATGCCATTGGCCTGGGGGTGGTATGCCGCCGTACGTACATGGTGGATGCCGAAGGCATCCCACACGGTGGCTAGGTACCTCGACATAAAATTGCTTCCTTGATCAGTTATCATCTCCTGTGGGAAGCCAACCTCGCAGAACAGTTTAATAAGCTCCAGTGCTATTGTTCTGGCCGAGGTGCTCCTGAGAGGAATGGCCCATGGGAAGCGTGTTGCCTGATCCATGATCACCAACACGTACTGAAAACCCCGGGGAGTCCTATCCAGTGGCCCTATAATATCCATGGCCATTCTACGTATTGGTGTGGATATGGCCGGTGTGGGTATCATTGGCACTAATTTAGGTTTGGACGCACTAACCCGTTGGCAAGCTGGGCAGGCTTCGCAATAGCGGAAAGTTTCCCTGAAGACCCCCGGCCAATAAAATCGGGCCAGGACCTGGTCCAATGTTCCCTGGATTCCTTTATGGGCTCCCACTGGGTGGTGGTGGGCAAGTCCCATTACAATGGCCTTGAATGTGGTTGGTACAACTAGTTGCTTCCTTACTTCCCCTGTATGTGGGTTGTTGCTCTCCCTATATAAAATACCATTATCTAAGAGGAATCGGGGCAGTGTATCTCTTTTTTCCTGAGCATAGGCAAAGGCCCGTTTTAAAGCGGGATCTGCTTTCTGTTCCCCCGGGAAGGAAGGGAATTTTCTCACTAATTCCGCGGGTACCCAGGGTAGCCCTCCCCGGCTTCCAACCCTGCCCTTCCATGGGTTCTGCGGTGCCTTTCCAGTTTCCTTATTGCCTTTCCTTTCCTCCCCCTCTGAGATGGGGCGCCAAAAAGGTCCGTCTGTGCGGGCAATGGGTCTGACATTTCCTCTCCTTTCTCCCTCTCGGGCTCAGGGGAATTCTCCCTATCTCGGGATGGACCTGCCACTTCTTCATCAGGGTCCCTATCCTGAGGAGTTCTTGCCTGGGACCGGGTGGAGACATACCCTGTCCTTTCTCCTGCACCCCTCCCCATTCCCTGAGAAAATAGGGGCCAATCATTACCTAGAATGACATCATGTAATAGCTGGGGTACAATTGCCACTTTCACCTTCCTTCGTGACGCTAACCCTTCTATGGTAAGGTTATATACCGGGTAGTAGGAGGCAGACCCGTGCACACACTGCACTCTCACTTGGCCTACTGCTTGCCCTGATGCTGACTGGGCTTGTATGGCCTCCCAGAGCCGTTGGGAGACCATGCTCTGTTCCGCACCAGAGTCGAGCAGTGCCTGGGCCCTAACACCCTCCACCTGCACCGGGAGTAAGAACCCTGACCGGACTTTCTTCTCTATACCAGCCATCAATGCTCTACGAGAATCACAGTCCCTTTGAAAATGACCAGAGTTCCCGCATTTAAAACATTTTCCTCTCATATTGGAAACACATACATTTTCATAAGGCAGTTTACTCTTTACATTCCTGTCTCTATCACCAACCTTTGCTGCACCCGGAACGCTTAATTTTGGGGCTTTGGCAAACTCAGCCTCAAAATATCGCTCCGTCATGCTAGCCGCTTCCTCTGAGGTCTTACAATCTTGTAACATGAGGAAGGTTTTTATTTCTGCTGGAACAGCTTCTAAAAACTGTTCCAGTATCAGCTCATCCATTATGGATTCAACAGTTCTCTGCTCTGGTTTTACCCACTTCCAGGCTAAACCTTTCATCCTATAGTATAGGGCTTTAGGGGTTTCTCCGGGCCTCAACTTGGCCTCCCTAAATTGGCGCCTATAGAATGAAGGGGTCAGCCCGAGCCTATCCCTCACAACACTTTTAATTGCCTCATAGTCAGTTGCTAAGGCAGCAGGCATCGACTTATAGGCTGACAAGGCTTGGCCGGATAGAGACATGGCAAACCTTACGGCCCACTGCTCCTTAGGCAGCTTTATGGCCTCTGCAAGACGTTCAAAGGCGTCCACATAGTCGTCAACATTATCTGTAGGGGACAGCTGTCCCAGCATAAAGAAATCTCTAACAGGTAGTCCTACCCCACGGGTATACTCAGGTAAGTCTCTTGTGGGTTCTTGCTGCTGCTTTACTAATAGTTCTATGAGCTCCCTCATTGGCTTCTGCTGTTCCTGAATGGCAGCCATGGCTTGGTCCTGGACTCGACGAGTCAGCTCCAACTGTTTGTCCCACTGCAGAGACATCCATCTTAGCATTTCCTGTGGCTCCATTTCAGCTTTTCAGGTACCTGGGAAAACACACACAAACAAGACCCAAGTGTGGCCCAAAACACAAAAAAAAAAATTCTCCCTTTTTTTTTTTTTTTTCAACCCTGTGCACAACTGCCGTGTACTACCTTTTCTCCAGTTATCCCTCTGCACTTATGCCCAGCTACAATTACCTGAGCTCAGTGCAGAATCAGGCACTGAGAAAAGTAGCTCCTTTTCTGACCGGTAGTCAGTCGTGCGCTGGAACCTCCTGTCTCTGGATATCCGCCAGTTGCTACTGCTAGGCTCTTGTCCCTCCAGGTGTCCTTCAATCCGGGTAAAAATCCGTACTACTACGCCATTTGTGATGTTCCCCATTGCCAGTACCCGTAGGTAGGGCTTAAGGAGGTTAAGTTTTCTTCTTGAACTGAGGTTTACTATTTCCTGTAGAACTGCATGTAGGGAAATGTATTTCCTTTGATAGCTCAATGAAGAGTAGTGTGACTCAAGTTGGTAAAGCAAAAAGGGATTTATTCCCCTCCCGGGGTGGATTTCACCAGGATAAAAGGTAACATAAATTCTTGCACTTCTGGCAAACAAAAGGACAAAATAAAGCAGCTTCCTTCAGCATCAAACATTAACACAGAGATATTATTCCCTCTGCCATAGAAATCGTACAGTCCTTGCTTCCAAAGAATTATTTACAAAAGAGAGTTCAATTCCCCTGCCCTCCTTTCTGAGGCAGGAATTGTTTGCTCCTTTCTTTCTGGAGCCACGCCCGTTCCCACGCTAGGCCTTGGGATTAGCACTTGGGTTTGGTACAGCTGTAAATAACCATTCTCATTACAGTCCTCTGTACCGTAGCCCCAACTCTCCTGGGCAATAAACCCCCAGTAGTTATTGTACTTCCAGCCCTTGGGCCTACCTTTTACTCTGGCTGTATCAGGTTTTCTCTGAGGTTTGTAAATTGCTGTCGGTTCCCAACCTGACTTGTGCAGAGTATAATTCAATGGCCTTCCTGGCCTTTTCTCCTGTTCAGAACCCAGAGAGGACTTCCACTGACAAGGTCTGCTCCTGCTGTACCTCTCACACAGAGCCTCTGACCTTTCCTCGTCTCCGTCTCTCTCTTCCTTCTCTGTTCTGCTCTCAGCTCTCTTCTCTGCCTTTCTCTCCGTGTTTCCTGCGCTGCTCTCTGTGTTAACTGGGGCCTCCTTATGAGTCAGCTTCCTCGGGTCAAGCCTGAATCCACCCCTTAGCAGGTGTTCATAATTACCTCGTGACTCTCTGCTGAACTGATAGCAGGGGCCTGTTTCTCTCTCTAGGGCTTGGTTTCCCTGACAACCAGCCATGTGCTGTTGTTTACGTTGCAGCCCTGCACTTTTTTGCTGATCTTTGGGAGTTTCTCTCTGACTAAAAGGACTCGCTATGTCACAGGGGCCAGTTTCGAGATTTCAGGAGGTTTCGTACTTCTTGGTTAGGAAGTTTCCAAAGAGGACGATTTGCTTCTAGGGCCCAGGGATTTTGTGGGTTTCGAGGAGCAGGTAGAGGTTTTGCAGCAACGGCTGCATAGGGTTACCAACTTTTTCACCGAGAAAAACCCGACACCTGTGGCTCGCCATGCTCCACCCATTCTCCGCCCCTAGTCCCACCCCTGCCCCGCCCCCAGCCCCACCCACAAAAATTACCGAGGATACGTGTAGGCTAACTTCCTTGGTCAGATAATAATTAAACTGGGAACCCCAAAATCCAAACATGAAATGTACAACACTGGAGAAATAAAACTATAAAGTAATTTCCTCTTGCACTAAACAAAAACGCAAAGATGTTATCAATACACACTTCCCAGACCAAACATATTCCAGCTAATAAATTCAAAATAAAAAGTATTTTTCTACCTTCTGTTTGGGCATTTTATTTTTCAGTTGCAATTGCTCCAGTCACTTTCTTCTCGTTTCTTCGTGTCTTCTGCGAGCTATCCATTTGTCCTTTCTTCTCTTTTAGATGTTTTCCATTCTCTCTCTATTTCTGCTTTAACATACTGATTGTTTCCCTTTTGCTCTTTCCCCCAATTCTTTCCTTATTCCTTTATCATCCATTTAAATTTCACCCTTCCATTCTCAAGCCCCTCACTCTCCCAATACCCAGCCCATCATAGACTTTTCTTCCACACAAAATATTTTTCCCCTCTCCACTCATTCCCCATCTATTCTAGTCCTCCCCCAAAATCAGTTCCCTTATAGTTCTAGACCCACCCAGCATCCACTCCCTTCTAATCCCATTCTCCCATGCCCCACATCAGCCCATTTCCAGTCCTATTCCAGCTCTTCATCAGCCCATTTCCAGTGCTAGCCCTCACATCACAGACCATTTGCAGTCCTAGCCCCTCCCCCAATCACAGCCCATTTCCAGTCCAAGTCCCCCATCACAGCCTATTTCCAGTCCTAGGCTCCCCCCATCACATCCCATTTGCAGTCCTACCCCCCCCCCCATCACAGTCCATTTGCAGTCCTAGCCCCCCTAATCACAGCCTATTTCCAGTCCAAGTTCCCCCTCCCTCCACCATAGCCCATTTCCAGTCCAAGTCCCCCCCCCCCCCCATAGCCCTTTTCCAGTCCAGGTCCCCCTCCCCATCACAAACCATTTCCAGTCCATGTCCCCTCCCCCCCATAGCCCTTTTCCAGTCCAGGTCCCCCTCCCCATCAACACCCATTTCCAGTCCATGCCCCCCCCCACATAGCCCTTTTACAGTCCAGGTCCCCCCCTCCCCTTCACAACCCATTTCCAGTCCATGTCCCCCTAATCACAGCCTATTTCCAGTCCAAGTTCCCCCTCCCTCCGCCATAGCCCATTTCAAGTCCAAGTTCCCCCCCCCCCATAGCCCTCTTTCAGTCCAAGTTCCCCCCCCCCATAGCCTTTTACAGTCCAGGTCCCCCTAACCATCACAACCCATTTCCAGTCCATGTCCCCCCCTTAGCCCTTTTCCAGTCCAGGTCCCCCTCTCCATCAAAACCCATTTCCAGTCCATGTCCCCCCCATAGCCCTTTTACAGTCCAGGTCCCCTCCCATCACAGCCCATTTCTTTCCAGTCCAAGTCCCCCCCCCCCCCATAGCCCTTTTCCGGTCCAGGCCCCCTCCCCCCATCACAGCCCAGGCAGTCCTTGGCCTCCAAAACCGCGGCTGTCTGAGGCTTTAGAGGGAGCTGGGGAAGCCCGCGCAAGGCCCCGGCTCCCTCTGAACAGCCGCCAGCGTGAAGAGCCTTTTCCTTCACGCTGGCGGCTGTTCCTGTGAAGCCGCGAATGCTGGGAAAGGTTAAAGGGCATTGCCTTTAACCTTTCCCATCAATCGCGGCTTCACAGGAACAGCCGCCAGCTTGAAGGAAAAGGCTCTTCACGCTGGCGGCTGTTCAGAGGGAGCCGGGGCCTCGCGCGGGCTTCCCCGGCTCCCTCTGAAGCCCTCCGGGTTGGGAGAAAAGCCGGTTTTTTTGCTCTGGCCGCTCCCGATCTTGCGGCCAGAGCAAAAAAAACGGCTTTTCAAGGGCCGGTTTTGCCTCTGCGCCGGCAGCCGGCCTGGCCATGGAAAAACCGGCCAGGCCGGCTGAAAACCGGCCAGTTGGCAACCCTACGGCTGCAATGTCAGCTCGAAAGGCACAATGAAGCGAGGCAGACCCAGGTTGGAAGGCAGAAGATTGGAGGTCATCTTCAGGAGTTCCTTCCTGCCTGGGTCCAAATAACTTCCGACCAATGGGTGTTGGAAATAATACGCGAAAGTTATGCTCTCGAATTGGCTCGTCCTATTCTAGATTCGTTCGTGCTTTCTCCTTGCAGAGGTCAGCAGAAAACATTGGCAGTTCGGCAAACGTTGGGTCATCTTTTGCAGCTGGGCGCTGTGGTTCCGGTGCCCCCAGAGGAGTTCGGCGTCGGTTGTTACTCCATTTATTTTGTAGTGCCAAAGAAAGAAGTATCTCTCAGGCCTATCCTGGACCTAAAAGAGTGAATCGTTCTCTTTGGGTACCTTAATTCCGAATGGAAACCTTACAGTCGGTAATAGTGGTGGTCCAGTGGGGAGAGGTTTTGACCTCCTTAGACCTTACCGAGGCATATTTACACATCCCGATCAGAGCAGCTCATCAAAAGTTTTTAAGGTTCGCTCTACCGTGGGGATATTACCAATTTCAGGCTTTGCATTTTGGTCTAGCAACGGCCCCGCACACATTCACCAAGGTCATGGTGGTGGCGGCTCTGCGGAAGAAAGGCATTTTGTTCCACCCTTATCTAGACAACTGGTTGATCAGGGCAAAGCCCAGACTTGAGAGCGAGCAGGCTACAGACAAGGTCGTGAAGTTGCTGCAGAGCCTCGGATGGGTAGTCAGTTTCGCCAAGAGCTGGTTAGTCCCGGCGCAGGGAGCGGTGTTCTTGCCGGACTGGCGAGCTCAAGCTCTTCATTAACTAGTGCACAGTTTCATGTCGACTCCGCCCCATCAGCGTGGTGCTACCTTCAGCTACCTTCGGTTGCTGGGAACAATGGTGGCAAGTCTAGAAGTGGTGTCTTGGGCCAGAGCACACATACAACCGTTACAGAAGTTGCTGTTGCCGCACTGATCACATCAGAACGATGCTCTGAGAAAAGTCTCCCCTGTCTTCTTCAAGTCAGGTGGTTGCTCCAGTGGTGGCTTTCTCCAGGGAAGCTGTAGGCGGGCTTGCCCATGGAGCAACCGCAATGGATTCCAGTACTGACAGATGCGAGTCTCACAGGTTGGGGAGCGCATTGTGGGGATCTCTTCACACAAGGGACTTGGAGCAGCCAGGAGATCCAGTGGTCGATCAACCGTCTAGAGCTACGGGCAGTGGCGCTAGCGCTTCAAGCGTTCGAAGATGATTCAAAAAGTCGGGTGGTGTGAGTGCTGTCCAACAATTCTGCGACGGTGGCTTACATCAATTGGCAGGGAGGAATGGGAAGCGCTGCCATGGAAGAGGAAGCAGAGGCGCTGTTCGCCTGGGTGGAATCTCGAAGCCAGGTGATCTCGGCGGCACACGTCGCATGAATGGACAATATGATGGCAGATTTTCTCAGCAGAGTCCGGGTAGATGCTGGGGAATGGAAGCTCCATCCGGACGTGTTTTCTCACATAGTCCACAGATGGGGACCGCTGATCATGGATCTCATGGTGATCTTTCATTCGGCCAAGACGAATTGCTTCTATAGCCGCAGGCGAGAGAGGATGTCGGAAGGAATCGATGCGCTGATGCAACATTGGCCATCGTCGGGTCTCCTATGTCTTTCCTCCGTCGGTGCTCATAGGGCGAGTGATTCAGCACATTGAAGCTCATCGGGAAAGAGTGCTTCTAGTGGCACCAGATTGGTCGAGACGACCGTGGTATGCCGATCTGATCCGGCTTCTCGACGGAGAGCCTTGGAGATTGCCGGCAACGGAGAATCTGTTGATGCAGGGTCCGCTGCGGATGCCTCAGGTGGATCGGTTTTCGCTTATGGCTTGGCCATTTAAAGGGCGAGGTTAAGGAAAAAAGGTTATTCTGGAGCCGTCATTGCGATCTTGCTCCGAGCCAGGAAGCGGTCTACATCCCTGGCATATGTGCGAATATGGCGTATATTTGAGGACTGGTGTACTCAATGTCAGGTCCGAGCTGCCACGGTTTCTGTACCTGTGGTGTTAAGTTTCTTACAGGACGGTTTTGAGAAGGGTTTGGCGGCCAGTTCGTTAAGGGTCCATCTGGCAGCTCTGGCTTGCTATAGAGGTAGAGTCCAGGGTGTTGCCTTGGGCTCTCACATCGATGTAATACGTTTTCTGAAGGCAGTTTCTAGGATGCGGCCCTCTCGCTGAATAATGGTGCCACCGTGGGATCTCAATTTGGTATTAGGAGCGTTAACTAGAGAACCCTTTGAACCCTTATCTCAGGCTTCTGTCAAGGATTTGACCCTAAAGACAGTGTTTATAGTAGCCATTTGTTCGGCTCGGCGTGTTTCGGAGCTGCAGGTGTTATCTTGCCGTGAGCCGTTTTTGTCTTTTTCTAGGGAAAAGGTGGTGTTGCGTCCCATGCCGTCGTTCCTGCCTAAGGTAGTTTTCCATTTTCATATGAATCAATCGGTTTCATTACCAGTATTAGGGGCATCGGAAGTAAGCGGTTCAGACCAGAGTCTTCATCGCCTGGATGTAGAGAGAGTTCTGTGCCAATACTTGAAAGTATCAGAGTCCTCTCGTAAGTCTGAATGTCTATTCGTCCTGTTTGGAGGCCCCCATAGGTGTGAGACAGCAGCTAAAGCTTCAATTTCCAGATGGGTTCAAGAGGCGATAGCGTCAGCATTTATCTTGCACGGTCGCCTGGTACCAGAGGGATTACGGGGGCATTCCACGAGAGCACAAGCGACATCTTGGGCGGAGCACAGTTTGGTTCCGCTGGTGGAGATTTGCAGAGCGGCGATGTGGTCGTCCCTTCATACCTTCAGTAAACACTATTGTCTGGATGTTCAGGCGGTGTTGCGATCTGGCGTGGAAAGGTCCCTCCCAATGATTACTGCTCTGTTACATCCCAGAGGTGGAGGACTGAACTGGAGGAACGATAAGGAAATAGAAATTACACTTACCTGGTAATTGTTCCTTGAGGAACTCCAGTTCAGTCCTCAATCCCGCCCGGGGATGAGCAATTCAGACGTAGGTCTTTGGTTTGGGAGGGGAGGTTCCGGTCACTAAGAGTGTAATATTTTTGATATGCCGGAGATCGCGGTGGTATCTTTCTTTCTTTGACCACTTTTGGTCTTCCTCTCTTCTTTCTGTCTGTCTTACTCTGATCTGGGGGGAAGAGGACAGGGGCATGAAGGAGGTTGTTGCTTCCCCCCTTTATTTTAGAGAGTTTTAGTTTTAAAAGTTAAAGGTTAAAGTTTAGAGTTGTAATTGATACTTTGGCTACTTATTTGTTGCTCCTTTGAGTCTGCTTTGTCAATAGTTCACTGGGGGATGATGGGAGAAGACCAGCAGGATATAGCCAGTGATGTCACGAATTTGACTTGTCCAGTCTCCATGCTGCAGGAGGAGGTGCACTACCCAGAGGTGGAGGACTGAACTGGAGTTCCTCAAGGAACAACAATTACCAGGTAAGTGTAATTTCTTTTTATAGTGGACTAACATGACTTTCATACTACTTTATCTACTATCTACTGGTGAATAGAAATTATATCTATAAAGTCCATTAATGACCACAGTTGCTTTATATAAGTATACAGGAGAAAGGTGCATTCCTGGGGTTGGGCCACAAGTTATATAGAAGCAGATAATGATGGTAAAGAAAGACCATGGCCTATGTTTACTAAGCTGCATTAGGCTTTTGCAGCTAATGTGCCTTTTTGTACAAATAGCACAGTTCTAGTTGCAAAAGTCATGCAGTTTCTGTTAGTGGCATGCCTGGCATTTCCCCAACAGCTGCCACACCCAAAATGCAGAGAGCGTAATGCAACAGCAGCCTCACTGCAGTTAATGCCATCAATTGTGGCAGTGTTAGTTGCACCCCCATTGTCTGCAAATCTGACAGTTACCATGCACTGTTGAGGCTCATAACTGCACATTGCAGATTTTATTTTATTTATCTTTTTCTTCTATACCGCCCCTTCCAGAGATCAAGGGCGGTTTACATAAAACAGTTAACAATTTTGCATACATTTGTATACTTTACATGGAACAGAATGGAACTATGTACAAGTAACATTACATAAAACAGTGTCTGAACTAAATTATTAGGAACTAATAATTGCAGATATTGGAGTGGAGGAGTAGCCTAGTGGTTGGAGCACTGGCTTGGGAACTAAGAGACCAGGGTTCAGTTCCCACTAGCATGCCTTGGGCAAGTCACTTAGTCAGAATTGCTACATCAAAGCCAGCATGAGAACTTTCATTTAGCAGTTTTCAGTCAGCAGGGCAAAACATGCAGACAAAATACCAAGGATGTTAGTGTTTTGTCTGGCTAGTATTTATATAGATATCTCCGCTATGAAACAGTGTGGTGGGAATATGCATCTCAAGCAAGGTTGCATGTGACAATGTCCCATGGCATGGCAAAACAAAAACATGAACCCACCTTCCTCTTCAGTGTTTGTTGTCAAATTGTAAATTAAAGAGGATATGAGTGTGCTTCCTTCTTCACACCCTCCACTTGTTTGCCTGGCAAAATAAACATGTTTCAGATTCCTATTTGTTCCTGGAGTGGGAGGTCCAGGACATTTCTAAATTTGGCAAGGATGTCTGAGTTTTTGGGAATACCCTGGCCACGACTGGTGCTGGGACATTCACAGAACTGGCTTCTGAAATGGCTCTGGGGATATCTCTGTGTTTCAGATGTCTCTGTGCCCATTTTCGGACATCCATAGCATGACTAGAGTTTCTAAATTTCCCCCTCCCCCAGTACATATATTAAAAACAATTATAAATTTATATTTGTTTTTCAGCAGCAATAATAGTAAAATCTAAGTCCATGCATTAAAAGCCTAACATAGCCATATTTTGACTATGTCTTTATCAGGGAGAAAATGAGTGTGGGAATCCTGGCAACTTACAAATATAAGTGAAACACAGAAACATGATGGCAGAAAAAGACCACATGGGCTATCTAGTCTGCCCTTCCACATCAACTACAATAGTCCCCTTTTTACCTTTAGAGATCCTCTGTGTTTGTCCCATGCATTTTTCTGTAAAGAAATATTTCTGCATATTACTCCTCAGTCTATCTTCTTTTAATAGAAAGAGGTTCTCCTCCTGTGCATTTATGCCACAGAAGTATTTAAATGTGTCTTATCATATCTTCTCTATCCTGCCTTTCCTCTAACATATAGATTTTAAGATCTTTAAGTCTGTCCTCATAAGCTTTATAATGAAGACCACTAACTGTTTTATTAGCCACCCTCTGCACTTTGCACGGACTCCAACCTATTTATATCCTTTTGACGGTGCGGTCTCCAGAACTGCACACAGTACTCCAAATGAGGTCACACCAGAGACTTATACAGTGGCACTATCACCTCCTTTCTTCTGCTGGCCATTTATCTCCCTATACACCCAAGCATCCTTCTGGCTTTCACCATTGCCTTATCTATCTGTTTAGCCAGGGGCATCCCAAGGGGGGTGCAGGGCCATGTGCGGAGACTCGGTGCAGGGACTCACTTGCATAAGGGGCCTCATTTGCATAAATATTTGCATAATGTTACCATACACTAACTTTTAGTACATAAGAGCATAAGATATGCCATACTGGGTCAGACCAAGGTCCATCAAGCCCAGTATCCTGTTTCCAACAGTGGCCAATCTAGGTCGTACATAACTAGCAGTTACCCCAAAAGACACAGGTTCCGCAATGCTTGTACTGGGTCAAGCATTGATATCCTGGGTCCCTTCTTAATAATGGTTTATGGACCTTTCCTCCAGGAACTTATCCAAACCTTTTTTAAACCCAGCTACTCTAACAGCCTTTACTACATCCTCCGGTAACAAATTCCAGAGTTTGATTACACGTTGAGTGAAAAATATTTTCTTTTATTAGTCTTAAATAGTTTACCCTGTAGCTTTATTGCATGTCCCCTAGTCTTCTATATTCTGATAACATAAACAATCGATCTACGTTTACCCATTCCACTCCGTTTATTAATTTATAGACTTCTATCATATCTCCCCTCAGCCATCTCTTTTCCAGATTAAAAGAGCCCTAACCTTTTTAGCCTTTCTTCATAGGAGTATCCTTCCATGCCCTTTACCATTTTGGTGGCTCTTCTCTGAACCTTTTCTAATAACGCTATATCCTTTTTAAGATACGGCGACCAGAATTGCACACAATATTCAAGGTGCGGTCTCACCATGGAACGGTATAGAGGTATTATAATATCTTTTGTTTTATTTTCCATTCCTTTCCTTATGATACTGTCAGACGGCTGCCTGGGTGAGAATCTTCACAGTCTTGGCAAGTGCATATATCTATATGATTTGCAAGGGATTGTGGGCAATGCAGTTCATTCACACCAGACACAGCTGCTGACAATAATTTAGTTGTGCTCAAGTGTTAAAGCCAATAAGATATTTATTTATGAGGTTATTTCTCCCAACACAGATATGCTTGGTAGCACATAAATCAGGTTACTTGCTTCCAGTGTTTAACTTGGAAAAACAAAATCAAAATCAGGAAAACAACATTCAAACTTGTCAGGCATTAGCTAATGTTTTCTTAGCATATATCAAACAACAAACGAAAAGCCACAAAGAAAGGAAAAAAACTGTTCTTTTCAGGTTAACTTCTAATAACTTCCCACATAGATTCAGAAGTGATTCTCTCCTAGCTCACAAGCAATTAGGTAAGGCTCAATTGCTAGCAGTTATCCAGCTGAAACCCCTTAGCTGGCTTGCTTTCTACTGTGTGGGTCAAATCCTGCTTCAGGAGCTTTTCTGAGTAGATTAAAGAACAAGATTGTATTTCTTTGTGATGGTTGCTGTACTTTATAACAGAAAATCACCAAAGGAGTTTGGACAGAGAGCAGTCCATATAAACACATTCTTCATCTGCAATCATCCCCCCTTCTTCAACAAGCATGGGTTCAATATCATGGATTGGCACAGATGAATCTCTCAATGGAGCACTTTCAGGAGAATACTTGTTTCCCTGCTGTCTTTCAAGGTTATAGCTAGGGCATAGATCAGTGTTCATACCTGAGCTTCTATTGCTGTTAGAGTTCCTCTCTATATAGCCTGGCCAGTATGTAGTCCAGTTCTTATGTCCAGCCTTCCAATCCAGATCCCTGGACACTGGATCTCTCTTCACATACCTTCTGGCACAGGTCTTAGGGTCCCTTCCACGTGCAGCCGTCTCCCTCACAAGTAGCGTCTGGTGTTTCCTAGCTCTGCAGCACCATTCCTCTGGCTTTCCCCAGTCCAATGGTGTATGCTGGCCCTTGAAATGCCTCCCAGTATATGTACTGCTCTGGACTCTTCTAGACCTCTCAAAGGCTTTTCTCTTCCTTCTCCCAAAGGGTTTCTTTCCTTCTCTGTCCGTCCGGTTTGGCTTCTGCTTCTGATGATCCTTCAGATGAAACTGATGATCAAGCTCAAGCTGATTCTCAGGATAATGAGGATAATTCTCTGTAGAATAAACTCTACCTTTATTCTGCCTAGATGAGTGCTCCCCCCTAATACAGCGCAGCTGTGCTGAATCAGGCCCTGCCCTTTGAGATGAGTGCTTAGGGATTACCTCATAGCCCTCCTGATTGAACACACGTTTCCCCACTTCAGCTCCTCTAATGGCTGTTGGAAACCTGGTGCATTCTGGGACTGGTAGTCTTTTATGGGAAAATTCTGTTTTCTTATTTCTACCAGAACTGACAGGTTGCTTGTTCAGAGTCACTTCACCTTTTCTATAGCTCCTTCCTGAACTATGATAAGCTTCCTTATCACAGATACCTAGCATTCTATTTGCTCTCTTGGCTGCCGCTGCACACTGGGCCACAATGACGCCTAAATCTTTTTCCTGGGTGGTGGTTCCTAATGTGGAACCTTGCATTGTGTAACCATAGTTTGGGTTGTTCTTCCCTAGGTGCATAACTTTGCACTTGTCCACATTAAATTTCATCTGCCATTTTGATGCCCAGTCTTCGAATTTATCAAGATCCTCTTGCAATTTTCCACAATCCTCTTGGTTTTTAACAACTTTAAATAGTTATGTGTCATCTGCAAATTTGATAACCTCACTCGTTATTCCACTTTCCAGGTCATTTATGAATATGTCAAAAAGCAGCGGACCCAGCACAGATCCCTGTGGTACACCACTATTCACCTTTCTCCATTGGGAAAATTGGCCATTTAGGCCAACCCTCTGCTTTCTATCTTTTAACCAGTTCCTGATCCACAGTAGTACACTACCTCCTATCCCATGACTCTTTAGTTTTGCCAAAAGTCTCTGATGATGGACCTTGTCAAAGGCTTTCTGACATGCCTCTGAATGAGTGTATGGATAAAGAAAGACTAAAAGATTTCTAGATTACTATAATCCAGTGCCAACTGCCAGGCACATTAGGAACTACTACAAACACTGCCCATTTAGAACCCATAGCAAACCCGCCATATCCTAACAGCACTACCAGGACTCTCAAAGCACCATACTCTACCTATCAAAAGGCAGCACTGCAAATATTAAACCAATACATTTCAGAGAATAACAATACATGATCACCTGGGGAAAGAACAAGTGGCAATGTCAAATAGGAATTACATAAACAGAATACCTCAGCTCAGTTACACATGCAGAACATAGACCATCACCAAAAAAGGAATCACAATTTAGAAACAGGAAGACAATAATTAAACTGGGAACCCCAAAAGCCAAACTTGGAATGTACAACACCACTGTAGAAATAAAAGTATAAATTAATTTCCTCTTGTGATAAACAAAGCGCAGACGTTAATGATGCACATTTCCCAGAGTTTACATATTCCACTTAATAAAGTCAAAATAAAGAGAGATTTTTGTACCTTTTGTGCATTTGTTTTTCTGTTGCAATTGCTCCAGCCACTTTCTTCTGGTTTCTTTGTGTCTTCTGCTAACTCTCCATCGTCTGCTGTCCATTTGTCCTTTCTTCTCTCTTCTAGTTTTTTTTTCCATTCTCTCTCTGTGTTTAGCTACTTTAAAATCATCAGAAACAATCACACCCAGGTCCCGCACTTCTTTCTTGGACAGAAGAACTTCACTCCCTACACTGTACCGTTCCCTTGGATTTTTGCAGCCCAAGTACTGTCGTCAGCACTCGCTAGAGGCCAGTGGCTGTAAGGGTAGGCTGAGCATTTTTATTGTTTCAAGGAGGAAAGGGCTCTTTAAGGCCAAGTGCAGGTTGGTCTTTGTAGTCCAGCTCCTTGTATGAACAAATTGTATAAGTCAAATAGAGGGTTTTAAGGCTTTTATTTCCCCTTTAACGCAAAGGCTCAGTAAGGCACAGAAATAAAGAAAGTCCTTTCTTTCAAGGTTTCACCAAACATAAGCAAGAAGAAAAACTGTTACAAGTTTCACAGTTGATTGGAGAGATTAACTGAAAGATTCTCTTACTTCAGAGCAACTTAAATAAGCAAAACAGTTCTCTGGCTTTTAGCACAAAACATGAGCATTCTCAAAGCAAAAAGGTCTGGTCAATTCACAGTTCTGCTAATCACTCAAGGCTACTAGCAATACACAAGGTACAATCCATAAATTCATCTGGAGGCATGGGAATAGGGTTCTCTAGGTCTATTTCCATGGACTCTGGGTCACTGGCCTCTCCCTCTGAATTGGATGTCTCCCTTGCTGCTATACTTTCCCAGACTCTGTCCTTCAGGAACATGACAGGTACTTGAGATATGGATTAGTCACTGTTGGAAACAGGATACTGGGCTTGTTGGACTTTTGGTCTGACCCAATATGGCATATCTTAAGATCTTTCAATGCTCTCAAATGTATCCCATTTAGCCCCATCACTTATTCTTCTTTTAGTTTAACTGGCTCCACACAAATAAGCCTCACTTCAGTTTTTATTTGGGTTTGTACTCTGTGATCCAAAATACAGCCCTTCTTCTGTGAACAATATTTGTTGACCAATTCAATTTTTGCCTCATCAACTTCTATATATCTCTCCTCTTTACATCTGAGGCTCACAATACTACTATTCCACCTTGGTTTCCAGCTGGGATACTCTGGAGGTCTGATTTGCTAACTCCGAAACCACCGTTGAACACTGAACTTTAACTTCATGAGGTTCTTGAGAAAAAACAACTACCACAGGCAGAAGGGATTGTTGAAGCGTGGAAATAGCTTCCCATAAGCTATCAAGTGTCACAAGCGCAGGTTTTTCCAACAATCCAGGAGGTCGGATAGCCGAGTTGTCGAAGGAGCTGAACTCCAAATGCTCCACTCCTAAGCTGCCCCAAGAAGGAATGGCACAAGACCGACCCCCTGCAGCAGCTATGACCAACTGCACCTTCTCAGGAGAACCCTCCGCAGTGCCAGTGACCTCACAACCTGGAGATACACCGACTAGCTGCCTCTCCTCGAAGTGGCTTCTGGGCTGCACTGCAGACGCCTGAACGGGGCTAAGATCCACCCCTTCCTCACTCAGATTCGTGGAACGCAACTGCAGGTCTCCCGAAGCCATATGTGCCGAGGGGACGCAGAAACCGGCAATAGAAGACTGCACCAGCCCGCTTGTAGGAGAAGAGGCACCAGAGAGCTTCAAGGTGCATTGTTTTCGCTTCTTCCCCATTAGAAAGACGAGTGCAGGAGCCGGCTCAGCACACTCCAACTCAGCGTCCTACTCCGCCGCCATCTTGGATCCCTCAATGTCATAACCAATAAATGTAAACCAGATATAAATTTTGTTTTAAAAATACAGAATCCATTTTAAAAAAATCTAAAAAATTCTAGGTCCCTTAAAATCTATTTTCAATCTTGGAGTTGAAACCCTGTTACTAGTTCTACTTAACAACCTCCTAAAGGGCCTTGAAAACAAAAAGAAAATGTACATTCTTGTATTCATTGACATCTCAGCTGCCTTTGATACAGTTAATCATGGGACCCTCATAAATAGGATAAAATCAATAGGAATAACAGGAACCCCACTAAAATGGTTCTCATCCTACATCTCAAATCGAACACAACAGGTTCAATTCAACGGAGAAAAAGCAGAATCTTTCTCACAAACACAGGGAATCCCCCAAGGCTCTGCTCTCTCAGCACTTCTGTTTAACATATATATGCAGCCACTATGCAAAATTTTCTCACGGCACGAAATTAATTACCACATCTATGCCGATGATATCATGCTATACACACAACTAGACACTAAAAACCCATACTACAACCCACTGGAGACATGTATCGGAGAGATGCAAGACTGGTTACAACAAAGTAGTATGTCAATTAATCACAAAAAAACCGAAGTAATGTATATCTCCAAAGAACCGAATTTTGACCCTCCCACATCAATAACACTATGTAACAACACTTACCAAACAAAAAAAGAAATAAAGTATCTAGGAGTCACATTTGACTGTGACCTAAAGATGGAAAAACACCTCCGAAAGACCAACAGAGCAGTTTTCCACAAGCTTAGAGTGCTCCAACCCATTCGGAATATTATTGATCCCCAAGACTTCAGAACAGTGGCCCAAGCACTCATCATGCCACATTTTGACTACTGCAACGCCATCCTACAAGGTTTACCTAAAAAAAACCTAAACATATTACAAATGGCACAAAATGTAGCTGCCAGGGTCATAATGAAGAAAAATCTAAGTGACCACATTACACCAGTACTAATTCAATTACACTGGCTACCCATAACAGCTCGCACAAAATACAAAATACTAACAACCACCTTCAAACTCATCCACAACTTAGCACCTTCCTTCCTCAACAACCTAGTAAGATTGCAACCTCCTACCCGAAACAGAAGAACCCACAATTCCAACATCCTTCACACTCCAACAGATATAAGATCTGCCAAAGCTAACACCAGCCACAGGGCTTTCTCATATGCGGCGCCAACACTGTGGAACCAACTCCCACCAGAACTACGAGCTAGCAATGACCTTCTAGACTTCAGAAAGAAACTCAAAACGCACATTTTCCAATCACATTTCAACCTGAACTAAACCCACAGATGGAGCAGCCCCTGACCACTGTGTCCAAGAAGATTATCCTGTATATATGTATTTATGTATATATGTAAATGAACTCCCCCATAGCTAAGAAGTGTTAACTCTGTATGATGTGCTTTTCTGACAATCTGTATGTAAACAAAATTTGTACCTGCCTTGATTCGGCAGTTTCACAATAGTAATCCTACCCGCTTCTGATCGCTGGAAGGAGCGGGCTACAAATGCTTGCTAAATAAATAAATCTTTTTAGATTAACTTTGCATTAAATATTACACTACAATATAGTGCCTTGCAAAAGTATTCATCTCTTGATTTTTGTCCTGTTTTATCACATTACGTGCAACCTGGAATGAAAATGGAGGTTCATTTGGATTTAGGTAATGGACCTAACAATATAGTTCTAATTGGTGAAGTGACATGACAATAAAATTCCTTGTATGTATTAAAAGAAATACAAGTAAAAACTGAAAAGTGCATATCTATTCATCCCTTTTACTATGAAACCCCTTAATAAGATCTGGTCCAACCATTTAACCTCAGAAGTCCCAAAATTAGTTGGTTAGGATCCACCTGTGTGCAGTCAGTGTCATATGATCTGTCACACGATGCCTGTATAAATATACCTGTTCTGAAAGGCCCCTGACTCTGCAGCACCACTAAGCAAGCAAATATGAAGACCAAGGAGCACACCAAACAGGTCAAAGACAAAGTTGTGGAGAAGTATAGATCACGGTTGCGTGTTAAAAAAAAGAAAATCCCAAATTCTAAATATTCCACGGAGCACCATTAAATCCATTATAACAACATAGAAAGAATATGGCACCACTGCAAACCTGACAAGAGAAGGCCGCCCACCAAAACTCACAGACCGGGCAAGGAGGACATTAATCAGAGATGCCACAAAGACACCAAGGATAACACTGAATGAGCTGCAAAGATCCACAGCGGAGATGGGAGTATCTGTCCATAGGATCACTTTAAGCTATACACTCCACAGAGTGAGGCTGTATGGAAGAGTGGCCAGAAAAAAGCCATTGCTTAAAGAAATAAGAAAACACATTTGGAGGCAAGATGACGCTGGTAACGGACGCACGTCGATAGTGCTCAGAGACTCTCCTCCGTATTATTGTTCCCTATTACCTTTTCTTTCTTGGAGGACCTGCCTGATGCCGCATACGGGCAGGAAACGAAAAGTGAAGTTGGCTATGGTGGAGGGCTCGAGCGCTGAGAAGTCGGCGGTTCACAGACCCATGGATCTTTTTGTGGGTTCCATTGAGAGGAGTGCTTCAGCCCCGGTGTCCTCGCTGAGCACTGTCGGGTTGAAAGGAGGGTCCTGCGGTGCCGAGAGGTTGTAGGTGTGTCTTAGCCTGGAGCTCCACATTCTGCCGAGACAGCCAGAAGCAGTGATCTTGCCTGTGGCTCCAGGTGGGGTTGAAGTAGATGTGGTCAGCCCTAACTTAGAGGTCCAGAGGCAGTCCGCCGGCCCCAGAGGTAGTCCTCATGAGCTGGCGTCTCCGGCAGTTGTTCCTGGTGCAGAGGGAGAGGTGGAAGACAGAGCCTTTCTGCTTTCACATTCTTTGGTGAATTTTTCGACGGAATCAGCAGCTAGTTCTCTACAAGTTATGTATGGACAAGGGCCTTTGCTGGTAAAACCTGATATCGTTACTTCAGATTCTTTATGGGAAGCCTTTTCATCTATGCACCTTAATATAGCATCTCGGCTTCAGTCTATTCTGCAACAATTTCAGATATTTGGGCAGCAATTAAAAGGGTATGAATCAGCGCAGACTGGGCTTACTGCTAAAGTGACCTCTATTGAGGGGTGCCTTGGGCAGGTACAAGAAGTTTCCCAAACCTTTTTAAAAGATTCTTTAATTATTCATAGGAGGATGGAATGTCTTGAAAATGCAGCTAGAAGCCGTAACCTACGTATTTTGAACTTTCCCAAGGTTCCTTCGGTTTCAGCCCTGGAACTATTTAAGCAGTTTCTGGTGTCTTCTTTGAAGGTTTCGGCTGAATCTGTTCCACCAATATATAAAGCCTTCTATTTGCCGACTGTGAAGGCTGGAGCGAAGGGTACAGAAGGAAACTTATTGTTATCTTCGGATAGTTTGGACTTATCTACCTTTTTGGAGCGGTTCCCGACTGCTGTAGGGATGACTGCTACACTTTTGGTTACTTTTGCCCTTGAGGCGGATAGAGATTGGCTTCTGAGACTTTTCTTTAGGTCTTCTAGCAAAGAGTTCTTGGAATCACATATCAGAATATTTTCGGATGTTTCTAGGGCAACCCAAAAAAGAAGAAAGCAGTTTCTTATGTACCGTTCTGGGTTTCTTCAGTTGGGGGGTTTATTTTTCCTACGTTTCCCTTGTAAATGCCTTGTGAAGTTAGCTGGGCATAGATATATCTTTTTTGAACCTTCCCAACTAGCCTCTTTTATTAATTCAAAGCAAGCTAGCGTGTTGGCCCTATCCCCCTTTCTCCCTCAGAGTAGCCCCTCTGGTTAGGTGGGCTACTTGCGGATTTGTATTAGCACTTCCTTTTGTGTCTGTCTCTTACTTGTATTTGCTTTGTAACAGTTTTCCTTTATCTTGTGACTTATCTTGCCAGGATTATTGTGGACTTGTGGGCCTTTAATTGCTTAGGTTTGGTATTGAGGGATAATTTCTTGGATGATTTATTTTGTTAATTGTGCCCTTTCTGTGCAAGTTGTTTTTTGTTGAATATTGAAAATTGCATAAATAAATTAAAAAAAAAGAAAAAGAAAACACATTTGGAGTTTGCACTACAGCATCTGGTGGACCCCCAAATACGAAGAAGACAGTTCTCTGGTCAGAGATGAAAATTGAAGTTTTTGGCCATCATGGGAAATATCATGTGTGGTGCAAACCCAACAATTCCCATCACCACGAGAACACCATTCCCACAGTGAAACATGGTGGTGGCAGCATCATGCTGTCGGGATGTTTTTCATTGGCAGGGACAGGAAAACTGGTCAGGATTGAAGGAACGATGGATGGCACTAAATATTGGGCAATTCTTGAGGAAAATCTGTTTCAGTCTGCCAGAGATTTGAGACATGGACGAAGGTTCACCTTCCAGCAGGACAATGACCCTAAAGGTGTTTTAAATGGAAACATTTAAATGTCTTGGAATGGCCTAGTCAAAGCACAGACCTCAATACAATTGAAAATCTGTGGCATTACTTGACGATTGCTGCACACCAACGCAATCCATCTAACTTGAAGGAGTTGGAGCAGTTTTGCCTTAAGGAATGGGTGAAAATCCCAGTGGCTAGATGTGCTAAGCTAATAAAGACATATCACAAGAGACTTGCAGCTGTAATTGCAGCAAAAAGTGGTTCTAAAATGTATTGACTTTGGGGGGGTGAATACATATGCACACTCCTGCTTTCAGTTTTCTTTTATCTTAATTATTGTTTGTGTCACAATAAAGGATATTTTTTACCTTCAAAGTTGTAGGTATGTTGTGTATATCACATGATGCTAACCCCCAAAACTCCATTTTCATTCCAGGTTATAATGTGACAAAACAGGACAAACACAGTGGAGATGAATACTTTTCCGATGCACTGTAGATCCTACAAATGTGCATATTTCATAATTGATCTTAACATTTTAGGAGAATGACATTAAAATTAATATTACTTCTATAATATAAATTGTGTATTTAATTATTTAATTTTATAAATCAAACCAAACTATAGACCATTGTTTTTCAATTTCATTGTACATCCCCCAATACAGAAAAGTTTGACCACAATCTAAAAAAACAAGAGTACATTATTCCAAGTGGCTACAGAATACAGAAATACAATAATGACACTGCTAAGGGTTATCATTGCCATTTGGGGGATGCTGCACCAGCCTGCTCAAGAGCGGAGGGGACCACTCCTTCTCAAAGACTACTAGATACCAGGGCTGCCCCATATAAGATTTGGGGGAGGTGATACGGGAGGGTTGGGGCTATGCATTTGCAGTGGTAGGTTGTTTGGAGGGGGGCCTTAGTTTGCAAGTAGTTTTAGCTGTTCATCAGGGTAGGGTGCTGAAGGAGGATGATACCTGTGGGGCCCTTGTGTTGGTGAGAATGTTTGGGAAAGAGGGAGGAGGAGTCCTTTTATGTTCATAAAGGCTCAGAGCTGGTGGGAAGTCTGTGCTGGGAGGGAAGAAGAGCACTGTTGCAGCATACCTGTTCTTTGAAATTATTTTTTAGTATGGGCATCATTCATTCTACTGGGCTGCTGGTAACATAGCTGCCTTTAACGCCATCTCAAGAGGTGACGTTAGGTGCAGCCACACTATCACTATGAAGATAGTGCATGGTGCCATCCCCCACGCTAAGCCGCCACCAACCAACACATTCACTGTCTACCCTAATCCACCCCATCACACTTTTAGTGCAGGACTTTTACCATGCCAGTTCCTCTTAGTGCATGGTAGCAACAGCCATTACTGCAGTTTAGGAAAAGAGATCCAAATACTCTTCCCATATGCTTTATAATGAAAACCATTGACCAATGTTCATTTTAGTAGCTACATTTTGGATCGACTTCATCCAGATTATATCTTTAGCTCCAAATTTGTTCTCACTAGATATTTATAAAGAGGTACTATGGTCTCTTGTTTTTCTGCCGGTCATTCTTCTCCCAGCATTCGTGTACTATGAGAGTAACAGCACCATTCAGTATCCCTTCTAAATATTGCAAGGAAGGATAGAGAAGATCCTGACATTTTTCAGAAAAGGGGCAGTTTTTGCTGCCAGTCATTTCACACTGGGAGGAGATTTTCTCTGGAAGGGAAAATAGCAATTCATATACAAACCACTCCCAAGGCATAAATATGCTTTTGGCACATAGTCACTGCACCATGAAGAAGGGTTAGGGCCTCTACTGTTAGGGGAAAGATGTCTTTGGCACTAATACTCCTTTTATCTCTTGAGTTTTTTGCATCTAGCCACTCATTCCATCTAGAATGAGCAGAAGACTAGGAGGAAAGAGCAGAAGGATAATGTCTTTGCAAAACCTGCCAGCACTCCATTGCTCAAAAGGAGACTAGCTCACGAATCTAAAATATGTGCTACCAACCAAGTATCTAGGTCATTAAGTCACACCACATCTGGAGCTCTCCTCTGGTCCAACTCACTGCTAATCAAGGAATCCATCAGATTTGTCGGACAAGACCTACTTCTAGTAAAACGATGCTGCCTTATATCCTTTAATCTATTGGTTTCCAGAAACGGCACTATCCTCTAATTTATCAGCAATTTTGATTTATTTATTGTTGAGATCAAGCTAACCAGCCTGTAGTTCCCAGTGTCATCCTTACTTCCGCTTTTGTAAAGAGGTACTACATCTACTCTTCTCCAGTCCTTTGGGAGTACTCCCAACTCTAAAGAAGTGTTGAAGAGATTTGCCAGTAGAATCACCAGAATTTAACTCAAAATGACAAGGACAAAAACAATCCTACAGTTTTTTTCCTGTGCCATCAACAGTGTGTACTGTCGCACGATAGTGCATGTTACTGCACTTTATGGTGCACTATTGCTAAACAGTGTGCGTTATTGCTCAATAATCTGCACTTAACAAAATATATTAACAAAAAACAAAATAAATATCCAGTAAATGACATGGGAAGCTAAACAAAATGACAATCTTTGACCTCACATCCTAAGTGTAATGGGTAAACGTAGATCAATTGTTTACTCCCTCAAAAAGTAGAAAGACTAGGGTACACACAATGAAGCTACAATGTGGCACATTTAAGACTAATTAGAAAAATATTTTTCATTCAGCATGTAATGGAACTCTGGTATTCGTTAGTAGTAAAAGTTGTTAGTGTAGCTGTGTTCAAAACAGGTTTGGACAATTTCCTGGAGGAAAAGTCCATAAACCATTATTAAAGAGGACTGAGGAAATCCACTGCTTAGCCCTGGGACAAGTAGCATGGCATGTATTTACCTTCGGGAACATGACAGGTACTTGAGATATGGATTAGTCACTGTTGGAAACAGGATACTGGGCTTGATGGACTTTTGGTCTGACCCAATATGGCATATCTTAAGATCTTTCAATGCTCTCAAATGTATCCCATTTAGCCCCATCACTTATTCTTCTTTTAGTTTAACTGGCTCCACACAAATAAGCCTCACTTCAGTTTTTATTTGGGTTTGTACTCTGTGATCCAAAATATAGCCCTTCTTCTGTGAACAATATTTGTTGACCAATTCGATTTTTGCCTCATCAACTTCTATATATCTCTCCTCTTTACATCTGAGCCTCACATTACTAATTTTGCATTTCCCTCTATCACTCTTTTTTTTTTTTTTTAAAGTATAGTCAAGTCAATGCTGACTCCTGGCAACCCAGTAGCCTCTGGGTTTTCTTGACAATGTATGACCATAAGTAGATTGCCAGGCCTTTTCTTCCGAGGCAGTGGAGGATAAAATGACTTGCTCAAGGTCACAAGGAGTGCCAGTGGGAATCAAACCCTGATCTCTTGGACAGTAGGTACTCCTCCATTTCACTATATTAGGTTTTCTTAATTCTGTTTGCATCTTCACACTCCTGACAACTTTACCAACTTCTGTTAACTTCTCCATACATTGTTGCCTGTCTTCCTCTTCTGTTATCTCTTCTAATTTAGCCGTGCTAACTTTTGTTCCTTACCCATTTAGCTATGTCTTTGAAAAAATTATAGCAGCCTCTTTTTCCTCTTACTTTTATTTACTTTCCTAACAGAAAGGTTATTGCCCTTATAATATGTTTGCCCACTGCTTTTCTGATTCCTCTAGATGTCACCATCTAGCTGACATCTCTCAGCTACTCCATCTTGCCAAAGCTTAGTCATATTGAAGTCTAGGACCCTCACGTTTGAAAGAATCATCACCACCTGTGCCCTAAAACTGAACCACACCATTCAGTGATCGCTGGATCCCAGAAGACCACCTACTTCAACATCAGACACACTCGTCCCATTGACAAGCTCCAGGTCTAGTGTCACCCCTTTTCCATGTGGGCTCCATTACCAGTTGCCAGAACAGTCCTCTCTGTAGAAAATCTAGGATTGTCTTCCTTCTGACAACACTGCAGCATGCCTTTCCCAGTCAATATTAGCTTAAATCACCAAGCGTAGCACTTCCCGTTTCATAGCCATTTTGTTGAATGTCTTCAATTAAATCTCTGTCTTCTGTTTTCAAAGGATGTCTGTTTACCACACCAATATAAATGTTTCATTTCCTCCTTACCTCGTAAGCCTTGCAGTTCTGTTGCTTTAATACCATTGTCTTGCGGCAGCTAGGAACACTGCTTGGCAGACAATGGTGACAAGCATTCAAGAGAGAGATTTTCTTTGTCTCTGCTCCTGAGGATAATTTAATGGGTTCTTTGAACGGAACCAGTAGAAAATGGGAGGCTTTGGCACCACAGGCTTCACTCACTCCTTTCCCCTCCCTCAAAATAACAGAGTCCAAATCAGAATGTTGTGTTCTGAACCAAGTAGTTTACTTAAAAAAAAAAAAAAAAAAACCAACTCAAGGGTTCACTGAAGACAGAGTAGCAAAAAGGTACAGACTGGCAGAGTCAAAATAGATCTATGTTATAAGCAGTTAAACTCCTTACTCCAAACTATATTATGTTTTGCTATACCCCTGTCCTCCTCTCTTTGGAGGTAATTATATAAGGAGCGTGTGGAAAGTTATTCACTATTTATGTGTGTAAATCCCTACATTAAAGGACACATGTGAATGGGCACTTACGTGCACGCTTCAGGTGGATAGGGTTTGCAAAGTTGGGGGAGCAAAGGCAGGGCATAAATTAGTATTTTCTCCATATCTAGGTGCGGGCATTTACATCTGCTTAGAGTAGGCTTAACTGTCTTGCGTAGGTTAGAGCACATCAGTGCACTCCTGTTGTATAAAGTAAAGTATGCACGTACATCATTCAGGCATGGTAACATGCATTAACTACGTGGGAGATTATAAAATTACCCTTTCTGTGTACTGGAGCTGTGATTCTGGAGTTGTTCCATTTCCTCCCTATTCCCTTACTTCTGGTGCTGACCCTGATGGGGAATCCTTCCTCCTGCACTACTTGTTTTTACAGTGTGCCTCAGAGCTGAATGGTGGTGGCAGGTGCACGTCCTCAATGCTGCCCTATGGCTCTAGTGTCATTGGGTTGCTGAGATGTTCTTCTGGCTCCTCTCCTCTCTTTGGAGTAGCAGGCTTTATTCCTGGACTCCTGGCTTCCTCCTCCTCTCCACGGGTGGAACTGCTCTGCTGTTGAGCGGGGGGGGGGGGGGGGGCTTTGCTAGAAGGATTTGCACAGACACAGAGGAAACTTGATGTATGCTTGACACCTTCCAACCCCTCTGCTCTCTCTTCTTATAGCTCTTACCCATGTGGCTCTCTCCTAGTGGTATGAGGGCTAGGAGCTAACCTAGGATGGCCGGCCTGGGTGGGCAGCGGTGTTTTGGGGAGAGGCGGGCAACAGCAGTATTTCCAAAAGCAGTGGCAAAGAGCTGCCACTTTTGGAAATATGGCTGCTGCCTACCTCCTCCTCCCAAGACGGAATCTGCAGCAGCTGGGGGAGGTGGTGGCAGCAGTGATGGCAGTGGCAGCTAGGGGAGGACATCAAATGGGGGGGTGGTAGCAGCGGGGGGAGGGGTGTGATGAGGAAGCAGAAACCCTTGGACTGGCCCTGGGGCTAATCACAGACAGTCTGCTTACTCCATCCTTCTTGGTGCAGTGGCAAAGAGCCAATGATAGGAATCCTTCTCTGGGTACAGTTTATATAGTGGCTGATTTTCTTTTTCCCCGAGGAGTCACCTCCCAGCATTAAGTCACTGGCTAGAAGTCCCTCCCCTGTTCTGCAAATGTATTAGGACAAATGCAGGTTACTTTGTAGTAATTTAGTAGGACCACTGCTGCTTAAAGGAGCAGAACTACAGGGTCTCTACTGTACATATATACAGGGCCGGCCCGTCCATTGAGCAAGAATGTTTTTTGCACAGGGCCCCGCGTTTCAGGGGGCCCCGCGCAAAAAACATCTTGCATCCCAGCAAAGTTTTAAAAAATCATAAACCGGCTGCGGCTGCCCCTGCCGCCGTGGCAGCGGCAGAATGGAGAATCCCGCGGGGCCCATTTACAGTCCTTACCACCCCCCCCCTCATCAGCCCAGCTAAGTTTAAAAAAAAACCCCAGAAACCGGCTGCTGCTGCCGCTGCCGCCATGGCAGTGGCAGAATGGAGAATCCCGCGGGGCCCCCCTGTCTTGCTGTCTTCTATGCGGCCTCCGTCGGCTGTCAGAGCTGCGCGAAGAGAGAGAGCTTCTCCTCTCGCAGCTCTGTTAATCACGCCGCGGGGCGGATGGGGAATCCCATCAGCCCCGCCGCGGGGTTAACAGAGCCGCGGAGAAAGGGGAACCTCTCCCTTCGCGCGGATCTGAAAAGCCCGCGCTGAGGCCGCATAGAAGACTGCCGGCCCGGGGGGCCCCGCGGGATTCCCCCATCTGCCGCTGCCACGGCGGCCGCAGCCGCCGCCCCCGGTTTCTGGGTTTTTTTTTTTAAACTTAGCTGGGCTGATAGGGAGGGGGGTAAGGACTGTAAATGGGCTGATGGGGAGGGAGGGAGGGAGGGGGGTAAGGACTGTAAATGGGCTGATGGGGAGGGAGGGAGGGGGGGTAAGGACTGTAAATGGGCTGATGGGGAGGGAGGGAGGGAGGGGGGGTAAGGACTGTAAATGGGCTGATGGGGAGGAGGAGGGGGGGGTAAGGACTGTAAATGGGCTGGGGGGGAGGGAGGGGGGGTAAGGACTGTAAATGGGCTGGGGGGGAGGGAGGGAGGGAGGGAGGGAGGGGGGTAAGGACTGTAAATGGGCTGATGGGGGGGAGGAGGGAGGGAGGGAGGGGGGGTAAGGACTGTAAATGGGCTGATGGGGAGGGAGGGAGGGAGGGAGGGGGGGTAAGGACTGTAAATGGGCTGATGGGGGGAGGGAGGGAGGGAGGGAGGGGGGGTAAGGACTGTAAATGGGCTGATGGGGAGGGAGGGAGGGAGGGGGGGTAAGGACTGTAAATGGGCTGATGGGGAGGGAGGGAGGGAGGGGGGTAAGGACTGTAAATGGGCTGATGGGGAGGGGGGTAAGGACTGTAAATGGGCTGATGGGGGGGGGTTAAGAGTTGGAGTGGGCTAGGGGGGGTTAGGACTGGTAGTGGGCGGAGGGGGGGGGTTAAGACTGGGAATGGGCTATGGGGGGTTAGGACAGGTAATAGACTATGGAGGGGCTAAGACTGGAAATGGGCTGATGGGGAAGTTATGACAGGTAATGGGCTATGGGGGGCTACGACTACAAGTGGGCTGATGGGGGGATTAGGACTGGAAACGGGCTATGGGGCGGTGGACTAAGACCGGAAATGGGCTGATGGGGGGGTGTTAGGACTGGTAAGGGCTATGGGGGGTTACTACAGGTAATGGGCTATGGGGAGGTACGACTACAAGTGGGCTGATGGGGGGATTAGGACTGGAAATTGGCTATGGGGGGGTTAGGACAGGCAATGGGCTGATGGGGGGTTACAACAGGTAAGGGGCCATGGGGGGGCTAAGACTACACGTAGGCTGATAGGGGGTTAGGACTGGTAATGGGCTGTGGGGGGCGTTTAGGACTGGTAATGGGCTGGGGGGGTTAGGACTGGTACTGGGCTATGGGGGGGGTTACAACAGGTAATGGGCTATGGGGAGCTACGACTACAAGTGGGCTGATGGGGGGGATTAGGACTGGAAATGGGCTATGGGGGGTTAGGACAGGTAATGGGCTGATGGGGGGGTTACAACAGGTAATGGGCTATGGGGGGGCTAAGACTACAAGTGGGCTGATGGGGGGTTAGGACTGGTAATGGGTTGATGGGGGGGTAAGACTGAAAATGGGCTGATGGGAGGGTAAGGACTGGAAGTGGGCTGATAGGGGGGTTCGGACTGGAAGTGGGCTGATGGGGGAGCTAGGACTGGTAATGGGATGGGGGGTTGCTAGGACTGGAAATGGGCTGAGTGGAAGGGGGGCTTGAACGGCAAATAGCTGATGGGGACAGGGGCTTGGAATGGAAATGGGCTGAGTGGAAAGGGGGCTTGAACTGCAAATAGCTGATGGGGAGGGGGGCTTGGAATGGAAATGGGCTGTGAGGAGAGGGAGCTAGGACTGGAAATGGGCAGAGTGGGGGGGGGGCTAGGACAGGAAATGGGCTGATGGAGGGGCCAGGATAGGACTGGAAATGGGCTGTTGGGGGTGCTAAGGTTGGAAATGGGCTGTGGTGGGGGCTTGAATTGAAATGGACTCATGGAGGGGCTAGAACTGGAAGTAGGCTCATGGGGGGCTTGGATTGGAAATGGGCTGAGTGGAGGGGAGCTAGGATTTGACATGGGCTGATGGTGGGGCTAAGAAAGGAATAGAAATGAGCTGATGGGGGGCTGGGATTGGAAATGAGCTGATGGAGGAACTGATAAGACTGGAAATGGGCTGATGAGGGGCTGGGATTGGAAATGAACTGATGGATGGACTCGGATAGGACTGGAAATGGATGGGGGAGATAGGACTGGAAATGGACTGATGGTGGGGCTAGGATAGGATTGGAAATGGGCTGATGGGGGACTAGGACTGGAAATGGGCTGATGCAGGGACAAGAAGGGAGCAGATGCTGGGTGGGGCTGGAACTAGAAAGGAGCTGATGTTGGGGGAGCATTAGAATGGGATAGAGCTGGGAGAGTGAAATGGAGAGGGGAAAAATATTTTGCGTGGGAGGGAAGACAAATCTACAATTGGCCGGATATTGGGAGAGTAAGTGGGGATTGAGGATGGAGGGATAAAATTTGAGTGGATGAAATAGGAATGAGGAAAGAGCAAAA
The DNA here is from genome assembly GCA_033557465.1 of Ichthyophis bannanicus. Lineage (NCBI taxonomy): Eukaryota > Metazoa > Chordata > Amphibia > Gymnophiona > Ichthyophiidae > Ichthyophis > Ichthyophis bannanicus. The sequence goes on from CM066033.1 coordinate 419,266,224, forward strand.
GGAGAAAGATTAGTATGTTAAAGCAGATGTAGAGAGAGAATGGAAAAAAAAAACCAAGAAGACAGAAGAAAGGACAAATGGACAGCAGATGGAGAGTTAGCAGAAGACACGAAGAAAGAAACCAGAAGAAAGTGGCTGGAACAATTGCAACTGAAAAAAAATGCACAAAAGGTAGAAAAATATCTCTTTATTTGAATTTATTAACTGGAATATGTCAGCTCTGGGAAATGTGCATCATTAATTTTTGCGCTTTGTTTAGTACAAGAGGAAATTAATTTATAGTTTTATTTCTACAGTGTTGTTGTATATTCCAAGTTTGGCTTTTGGGGTTCCCAGTTTAATTATTGTCTTCCTGTTTCTAAATTGTGATTCCTTGTTTGGTAATGGTCTATGTTCTGCATGTGTAACTGAGCTGAGGTATTCTGTTTATGTAATTCCTATTTGACATTGCCACTTGTTCTTTCCCCAGTAGGTCATGTATTATTGTTCTCTGAAATGTATTGGTTTAATATTTGCAGTGTTGCCTTTTGATTGGTAGAATATGGTGCTTTGTGAGTCCTGGTAGTGCTGTTAGGATACGGCGGGTTTGCTATGGGTTCTAAATGGGCAGTGTTTGTAGTAGTTCCTAATGTGCCTGGCGGTTGGCAGTGGATTATAGTAATGTAGAAATTGTTTAGTCTTTCTTTATCCATATGCTCATTAAGAGGCATGTTTACTAAAAGTTAGTGTATCGTAACATTATGCAAATATTTATGCAAATGAGGCACCTTATGCAAATGAGGCCCCGCACCGAGTCTCCGCACATGGCCCCGCACCCCCCTTGGGCCGCCCCTGCATATATAGTGGCACTCCTCCTTCCTTTCTTCCTATCTGCTCCTTCCTGAGCACATTATAGCATTGTGTGACTCTAAGAGGCCAATTCCATAACACGAACATCTGGGCTGCAGACAAATCCAAATCAAAAGTGGGCCCCATTTCACCCTGATTCCACAGCCACGGGTGTAGACTCACCCGCCGTTCCAGAATCGGGGACAAAATGTTTCTGGCACAGCATGAGCAAACCATTGTGAAGAAACACAGACCTTGCTGGTATGACAAGACAGGGGTATACGCAGTGAATGGTTTGGACGTGCCTGCTCTCCCAGCATATTCTGAAAAGATGGACATTTCCGATCCTGCCCATCTCTGCCGAATATACCCATGGACGTCTCTGATGGCCACACCACCTCTCTTAAAACGTGCATCTGCTAAGGTGCTTCTCTCACTGACAGGGTTGTGCCAGTGCAAACTACATATACATACTGATGATACATAAATGTTGATGCAAACTAGACTAGATATCCTAGTCTGTTGCATGCCCAGAAAAGTGCAAGGTGATCTCAGTGCACTCAAAGATAGAATAGCAGCAAGTAGAAAGTGACATGTTTGTCATGACATATCTTGCATCAACACATACATAGCAGTAGAAGACATCACAGCTAGAGGACTCCCATGTATCTTGGTGGGAACATTCGTGCTAAACCTTTCATTTTTTAAAGAAATAATTTCCTATGTTATTTTATATTATTTTTAGCCAAAAACAAGAGGAAACCCCCCAAACTTTGTTTTTCCCTCTGTCATTAATAGTGCTGACTATTGCTCGGTAGTATAGACCATTGCTCAGTAGACACCTATTGCTTCAGTAGGTACCTATAGAAATATAGTGCTAGTAAGGGCATGTTTATTAAAGTGCACTACCATGTAGCAAGAGCTTCAGTACACATCATGTTCCCACATTTCCTGTTTCCCATCAGCCCTGCGGGCTTAAACAGAGCCGCGAGAAAGGGAAACCTTCCCTTCAGGGCTCTGAAAAGCCCGCGCTGAGGGAGCTGAGGCCGCATGGAGGATTATGCCGGGCAGGGGGGCCCCCGCGGGACACTCGATTCTGCCTTTGCCGTGGCAGCAGCAGCAGCAAGTTTGTTTTTTTAAATCTACCTGGGCTATGGGGGGGGGGGCTAGGACTGGAAGTGGGCTGATGGGGGGGTAGGACTGGTAATGGTCTATGGGGGGCTAGGACTGGTAATGGGCTATGGGGGGTGGCTAGGACTGGTAATGTGCTATGGGGGCGGCTAGGACTGGAAATGGGCTATGGGGGGGGCTAGGACTTGAAATGGGCTGATGGGAGGGCTAGGACTGGTAATGGGGTGATGGGGGGGTTGGACTGGTAATGGGCTATGGGGGTGGGGCTAGGACTGGAAATGGGCTGTGAGGGGAGGGAGCTAGCACTGGAAATGGGCTGAGTCGGGGGGAGCTAGGATAGGACTGGAAATGAGCTGTGGTGGGGGCTTGGATTGAAATGGACTCATGGATGGGGCTAGAACTGGAAGTAGGCTCATGGGGGGCTTGGATTGGAAATGGCTGAATGGAGGGAGCTAGGATTTGACATCGGCTGATGGTGGGGCTAGGAAAGGACTAGAAATGGGCTGATGGGTGGTTGGGATTAGAAATGAGCTGATGGAGGGACTCGGATAGGACTGGAAATGGATGGGGGAGCTAGGACTGGAAATGGGCTGATGGTGTGGCTAGGATAGGATTGGAAATGGGCTGATGCAGGGACTAAAGGGAGCGGATGCTAGATGGTGCTGGAACTAGAAGGGAGCTGATGTCGGGGAGGATTAGAATGGGATGGGGCTGGGAGAGTGAAATGGAGAGGGGAAAATTGTTTTGTGTGGGAGGGAAGACAAATCTAAAATTGACCAGGTATTGGGAGAGTAAGTGGGGATTGAGGATGGAGGGGTAAAATTTGAGTGGATGAAATAGGAATGAGGAAAGAGCAAAAGGAGAAAGATTAGTATGTTAAAGCAGATGTAGAGAGAGAATGGAAAAAAACTAGAAGAGAGAAGAAAGGACAAATGGACAGCAGACGATGGAGAGTTAGCAGAAGACACGAAGAAACCAGAAGAAAGTGGCTGGAGCAATTGCAACTGAAAAAAAATGCACAAAAGGTAGAAAAATATCTCTTTATTTTGAATTTATTAACTGGAATATGTCAGCTCTGGTAAATGTGCATCATTAACGTCTGCGCTTTGTTTAGTACAAGAGGAAATTAATTTATAGTTTTATTTCTACAATGGTGTTGTACATTCCAAGTTTGGGGATTTGGGGTTCCCAGTTTAATTATTTTCTTCCTGTTTCTAAATTGTGATTCCTTGTTTGCTGATGGTCTATGCTCTGCATGTGTAACTGAGCTGAGGTAATCTGTTTATGTAATTCCTATTTGACATTGCCACTTGTTCTCTTTCCCCAGTAGGTCATGTATTGTTATTCTCTGAAATGTATTGGTTTAATATTTGCATGTTTCCTTTTGATAGGTAGGGTATGGTGCTTTGTGAGTCCTGGTAGTGCTGTTAGGATACGGCGGGTTTGCTATGGGTTCTAAATGGGCAGTGTTTGTAGTAGTTCCTAATGTGCCTGGCGGTTGGCACTGGATTATAGTCTTTCTTTATCCATACACTCATTAAGAGGCATGTTTACTAAATGTTAGCATATGGCAACATTATGCAAATATGCATGCAAATGAGGCCCCTTATGCAAATGAGGCCCTGCACCCAGTGTCCGCACATGGCCCTGCACCCTGCCTTGGGCCGCCCCTGACTACCTGAATAGCATGAGTTTGGGCAGAAACTGGGGGTTCTGGAGTGGAGCATGCACATGACATGTAGTGTGGAGCTTTTGACACATGTTCACCAGCAATGTTGCACTAAACGCAGGTGCACTTAACGCTAGAGTGAATTGAGCAGTGTCCTCATGCTCATTTTTGCGTCTTGAAGAGGGGCGGCAGTGGTTGCAATGGGCCTCCCTTGGACCATCAGTGCTCTAGGCAAGCACTCAGTTTTCCAAATGAGCATTTGTATGATACTCCCAGCTTCCCCAATGCATGACATGCAACAATAAAAAGGTTATTGGCATACCAAGAGCTCAGCTTTATTGAACATCTTAACATCTCATCAGCAAACAAGAATATGAACACAGCACCCACATAACTACTTTTCCTCAGTTCATTCCCTGCTCTCAGACATTCCATCATACCACAGTTTACTTGGCCACTCGACCAGTTGGAAACCACGTAGCCACAGTGAGGTACTCAATACCTTGTGGATCACTCCCTTCTATAGTCTCAGACTTCACTGACATAATGCTATAACTTTGTAAGATAAGCAGAGTGATGATTTCCTCCCCCCCATCCCCCCCCCCCCCGTCCTATGCTCTGCAGCACATGGTAGTGATGCATGCAGTCTCTGTATCAGGAGATGCACTCAGCTCATTTCCTCTCCCTCTGTCCATGCGTGGAGGAGAAGGGTGAAGCTGTCATGCATGTCCCATAGCCCAGGACCACAAACTCCCTGCATTGGCAGAAGGGTGAGTAAATGACTGCCAAGCCACTTGCCTGAACCCATTTACTGCTTCTTTTCCCTACCACATCAGCCCATTTACTGCTCCAGTCCCAGCATCAGCCCCTTCCAGTCCTAGTAACCCCTCAGTGTCAGCCTCCTTCCACTCCCAGGAACCCCCCCCCCCTCACTGTCAGTCCCCGTAACTCACTCAGTGTCAGCCTTGTTTCAGTCCCAGTATCCCCCCTCCAGTGTCCCGTCTCTCCTCCTAGTACCTTCCAGTATCAGCCACTTGCATTCCCAGATCCCCCAGTGTCAGCACCCTTCCAGTCCCCTCTCCCATTATCCAGTCCCATTCCAGTTCCATCCCCATATGTGTTCCCTTCTAGTTCCCCTGTCCCCCTCCCCAATGTCTGCTCTCTTCCAATTCCCCCATAGTATCTTTCAATGTCAGCCCCTTACAGTCCCAGGCCCCCAGTGTCTATTCCCTTCCAGTCTCCCTCCCCCACTTTCAAGCCCCTTCCAGTATCATCCCCAGGTGTTGGCTCCTTCCAATCCTATTCCACCCCCCCCCCCCCCATTGCCATCTCCCTCTAGTTCCTCCCCTCTCCAGCCTCCTTCCAGTCCCAGTCCCATTTGGTCAGCTCACTTTGAGTCCCACCCTGCCTTCCTCCCACATCAGTCACGGTCTCGGTGTCAGTCACCTTCTCTTGCAGCCAATTAAAACAGCCGTGGGAACAATCTTCTTTGCTTCCGTGGCTGCGCTGCCTTACAAGCCACCAGGCAACAGCATTTCTAAAGGTGACAACAATTACTTCTGTTTTGTGTGAGAAACAGAAAACGCTTTTGCTTCCCTTCAGAAACACTGCAGTCCAGTGGCTTGTAAGGGGTAGCACAGCTGTGAGAGCAAATAAAAATGCTCCCACAGTTGTTTAAATCAGCTGCAAAGGGTCGATTCAGTGAGGCAAGTTTCAGGCACCTTTAAATGTTGTGTGTGCTCTGAGCCTGTGCCTCACTGGCTCACCTGTTAAGCCAACCTGGATAAAGAGACAAATTTAAAGCCAACATAAATGCCAGTGGTGGCACTTACTGAGTCAGGCACAACGAGAGCAGAATGCTCTTGCTAATCCAACAGGAACACAAGGAGGCAAGAGATGTTCCTTGTGTTCCTCTTAGTGCTGTCACTTAATGCATATATTATGTGCCCAGTTCATATAGGGAGTGGCACAAAATATATGCATAAAAGTACATTTTATGTGGAGATTGGAATCGAGATGTCACAGTTGGGATGTACTTAGTTCTGACATTGGTGGAGCTGTTTCTAAAATCCATCGGAGGAAGTAGAGGAACACATGTGGACTGATATGCACGTGCAGTGGGAGGAGCCATTTTACAAATTTAGAGGCAGGAAAAATCAAAGGAGTAACTCTGGCAGCTTATCCGTGGAAGTGTCAGCATTCCACAGCCTATATATGGAGATGTCAGCACTTGCATGTGAAGATCAGACATTTTGGAAGAGTGGCTCAGTGGTTGGGACAGGTTACTTCAGGCCAGAAGGCCAGGGTTCAATTCCCAGATGGGGACAAGCAACCTCAGGCCAGAGGAACTGGGGTCTATAGTCCCATGGCCACTCCTTGTGGCCTTGGGCAAGCCACTTAACCTTCCATTGCCTCAGGTACACTAAGGGGCTTGTTTACAAAGCCGCGGTAGCGGTTCGCGATCGTTTGGCCGCGGCTCTGATAACGATCGCGAACTGCTACCACGGCTTTGTAAACAAGCCCCTTAGATTGTGAGCTCTTCGGGGACAAGGGAATAATAAAAAAAAAAAAAGTACCTGTTAGTATACATGTAAACCGCACTGATTCTAAAGAGCGCGATATAAAAAAAATAAATAAATAAAAATAAATAAAATTTGCACACTTTGATGTGTAGCTGCTGCGACTTAACTACCAAGAACTCTATCTAGAAACCATTTCAATTTGGAGGGGGGAAATAAACTAAGGGGGATTAAGGTGGATAGCTCCCTTAATGCATCCTGTAAAGGGGGAAGTGTTAATCTGGGTGTAAAACGTTTTGGGCTAACATGTGCATTATCTATGTGGAATATACATGTAGGGCTCAATTTTTGAAAGGCATTTACACAGTTTAGAGCCCCGTAAACCCTGTAAATGCCTTAAATTGGATTTTTCAATGGCACTTACATGGTTAGTGCCGTTGAATATCCCCTTCAAAACTCCAGTTAGCATTGGGACATGTTGGGGGTGTTCCGGGGCGGAGCAGAGGCAGCAACAAGCGATAACTGGGCAGCAGAGATATTTCATGCTGCCTGGTTAGCGATTTGCACCAAAAAGATAGCAGAGGAAAACCTTTGCCTATCTTTCAGCACAGGAGCTAACCGGACAGCATGCAATATTGCTGCTGCCTGGTTAGCTTCAGTGGCTTCTGGTGTGGGCGGTGATCCCTGGATATTCATTGCCGTCACCATGGTATTGAATATCCGGGTTAGAGGTCGGCGCCTCTAAAAACACTGTGAAAATTAGTCGGCGCCTCTAAAAACACCTTTAAAAAACACTGTAAATAAAAAATTTAAAAAAAAAACCCACTGTGAAAATTAGTCCAACTATACTAATTCTTCAAGTCAATGCTTTCAGTAACAATTCAATTTTCTTCATAAAGTTAATATCCCAGTGTGCTCTTTGGTTCTAAATTGTAAGTGATCCAGAGAATACTGTAGCACACGTCATGCATTGAGTCTTCAAATGAATTTGCTAATGTCAAAACAGTAATAAATATTTAGAAAATGTTCTTCTAAACATAGGTTAGAAAATAGGCTTCCATTTGTAAATAGACAGCACGTGTCCATCTCATCAGGAAGTTCCTAAAAACAAAAATCTTATCCTCGGACCTGGCCGTGGTTTTACCACAGTTGCTTCATCAAAGGAATTTGCACAAGGGCACAACAGCTTATGCAGCATCATGCCTTGTCTAGCGAATGAATTTGCCTTCCTAAAAACGGAAATAATCTTCAATTGCTCAAATTGTCACACTTCACCAATCACCTGCCTCTATCGCAGGATTATTCTTTTGTGTTTGAGTTTCTGTCAGTCTGCAGCTCGTGTGATGATGTCACGTATTTAATGTGATTGCTGAAGTGTGGCAATTTTTCATACTCATTTATTTTTAGCCTTATCTTTTGTTTTCCTCAGAGCATGGAAAAGACCTTGCTAACCAAATGAACTCTCTTGATAAACTAAAGTTGCTGTCACTGAGTTCTTACAGTGCAAGCTAAGGATATAAAGTTTAAGTAGATTACATAGAAACAGAAAAATAGAAAATTACATCAGATAAAAAACACATGAGTGGAGGAGTAACCTAATGGTTAGAGCAACAACCTAACACCTAGGACATTGGGGCTCAATTCCCATAGCACTCCTTGAGACCTTGGACAAGTCACTTTACCCTCCCTTGCTTCGGAAGAAAAGGCCTGGCAATCTACTTCCAGTCATACCTTGCCAAGAAACCCCAGGGGCTGCTGGGTCACCAGGAGTCAGCACTGACTGGACAGCACTTGAAGAAAAAAAAGACCATATGGCCCAACCAATCTGTCCATCCATAAGAGCTATTAAGTTCTACTCTCCCTCAGAGATCCTCTGTATTTGTCCCATACTTTCTTGAATTCTGATCCAGTTCTCGTCTCCGTCATCTCCACTAGAAGGCTGTTTCAAGCATCCATCACCCTTTCTGTGAAGAAATATTTCATCAGATTACTCCTGAGTTTATTTCCTTTCCACTTCACCCTATTACGCCTCGTTCTAGAGTGTCCTTTCAACTGGAAAAGGGCCATCTTTGGGCATTTATTCCATGGAGGTATTAAAATTTCTTTATCATATCGCCCCTCTTCTGTCTTTTCTCCAAAGTATACATACTGAGATCTTTAAGTCTATTCAAAATGCCTTATGAGGAAAACCACTGACCATTTTAGTTGCCATCCTCTGGACCAACTCCATTCTATTTATTCTCTTTGAAGGTGTGGTCTCCAGAACTGTACACAGTACTACAAAGGTACTATTACCTCCTTTTCCAGCTGGCAATTGCTTTCCTAATGCACTCGCGCATCGTTCTGGCATTTGTTATTGCATTTTTTACCTATTTGGCCACTTTAAGATCCTCCAGACTGATCACCCTCATGCCCCAATCTTCTTCGTCTCCTATACTGTACTGCAACCTTGGGTTTTGCAGCACCAATGTATGACCTTGCATTTTTTTAGCATATTCTCTACCATTTTTCAAGCTTCGCTAGATCCCTCCTCATGTTATCCACACAGATTTTGGTATCATCTTCAAAAAGCCACACCTTTCCTGACAGATCTTCTACAATATAGCTTACAAAAATGTTAAAAAGAACAGGACCCAGGACTGATCCCTCTGCCACACCACTGGTAATGCCCCTATCTTAAGAGTGCACTCCGTTTACTACTACCTTCTGGCGCCTCCCACTCAACCGCTTTCTTACCCGTCAGTTACTTTAGGGTCCATCCCAAGGGCACTCAGCTTATTTATAAGGCACCAATATGAAAGGGTGTCAAAGGTCTTGCTGAAATCTAAGTATACTACATTCTAGCTTTTTCCCAATCTAATTTTTGGGCTACCCAGTCAAATAAATCAATCGGATTCAGCTGACAAGATCTACCTCTAGTAAAGCCATGTTATCTGGAATCCTGAAATTCATCGGATTCCAAAAGCCTTACCATCCTCTGCTTTAGCAGCACATTATGAAAGAAAGTTAAATGCAGAATAATTATAGAGATTAACAGTGACAGTAGGTGAATGCTGCTTGAAAGATTCATTTTCATTTTAACCTAGAAAAAGATAAGGTAATGAATCATTGCTTTACACTAGGAGGTTAATTTTTTAAGAGGGTGCCTAGGTTGGAAGACACATAGGCAGGCCTGGTGCAAGGACTGGAGGCACCCTAGGTGAACCCTCCATCTGCCACCCTCGCTTCCCCCTTGTGCCCATTGCCGCCACTGGCACCCCTCTCTGGGGCCGCCGGTAGCAATAATTGACCCTGAAACCTTTACGCAACACTAACCCTCTGTCTCCAAGACTGCATTGCGGTTTCATTCTATTCAGTCTGCCGCTTCAGCACCCCCCTCCACTGCAGACTTCTGGTTTATATAAAACCAGACATTCGGGGCTGAAGAGGCAGATTGAATAGAATGAAACTGCGACACAATCCCGGAGATAGAGGGTAAGTGCTGCGTCGTGGTTTCACCAGTAATTGCTGCTGCTGGCAGCCCTGGAGAGGAGCACCAGCAGCAACGATGAGCACAGGGGGTGCCCTTGGAAGGCCAGCGCTCAAGGTGACTGCCTAGATCACCTAATGGTAGGGCCTGCCCTGCACATAGGCACCTATGTGTCTTTTAAAAAAAGAACATAAGACATACCATACTGAGTCAGACCAAAGGTCCATCAAGTCTAGTATCCTGTTTCTAGCAGTGGCCAATCCAAGTCATAAGTACCTTTCAGGTTCCCAAAAAGTAGACAGATTCCATGCTGCTTATCTCAGGGGTAAGGAGTAGATTTTCCCAGTCCACTTTAATAATGGTTTATGTATTTTTCCTCCAGAGGATGTAGTAAAAGCTGATCTCCAGGAACAAGCAGGAATGAGTCTTCACATATGGGCATCGTCAGTACCGACGGAGCCCGCGCGGGAACGCTCCCCAGCGTTCAGTAAGAAAGCTTTTGGGAGCATCCTACAGCGCCTGCGCGCTGCCTTCCCGCCTTTCCCAACTGCCTCTCTCCAGTTCTTCTTTTCCGCGGAGCCAGCAGGTTGTGTTCCTGACACCGCAGAAGAAGTTCTTTATTTTTTTCTTTATTTTTCTGTGTCGCGTCTGCCTTCGACATCAGACCGGTACTGCCGGTCTTTTCTTTTCTTTCTTCTTCCAAAAAAAAAAAAAAAAAAACCTTTTCTTTATTCAGCTGTGAATTTTTGGTTTGGGCCTTAGGCCTAAATATTTTCTCCTCATGGAGAAGCCCGCTTCCGGGTTCAAAAAGTGCACAAAATGTGGCGGTACTATTTCTGTCACCGACACCCATGATTGGTGTCTGAAATGTTTGGGTCCTGACCATTCCATCACAGATTGTGTGTCCTGCACCCTGATGTCTAAAAGAGGTCGGCAGAACCGAGCAGCCAAGCTCAGTACCCTGTTTCCCTCTGATGCAGCCTCGGTGGCATCGACGTCTTCCAGGGCTTCTTCTTCCTCCCATGGATCTCAGGTAACCAAACATAAATCTAGCCGGTCCTCGAAGGGCAAATCTCCCTCTAAGCATCGAGTTGCCTCCGGGCTTGTCCTCGAGGATTCCGCTCCGGCAAAATTACCCCGGCGGGAAGTTCCGGCTTCCAAAGCATTGTCTATGGGGTCACAGGTTGACATCGATGGCTTGCCCTCGACCGATCACCTGTTGCCGTGTTCTGAGGTACCGGTGGCCTCCACTGGTACCGACATCCAGACTTTGATGGCGTTGATGAATCAGAAAATTCTGTCCATGCAACGCACCCTTATGGCATTTATGCAGGCTTCGACATCTCCGGTACCGCAACAATCTCCGTTGCCGGTACCGATTGCATCGGCTTCGGTGTCGACTGCAACGGTACCCTGTCCTATGACGCCCATCGGTACCGAACCGGTACCGCTTACTCCCGATGTCGATCCCACTCGGTACGCGTATCGGGCTTTACAGGAGCATCCAGACAGGCGATACTTAGATTCCTCTGAAGACTCTGATGAGTCGGAGGCTTCTGTCGATGCACCGGTACTTTTTCCTCAGGAGTCTGCTTCTCCAAAACGAAGAATGTCTCCTCCAGAGGACTTGTCTTTTCAAGACTTCATTAGGGAAGTGGCTAGAGGCCTCTCCATCACAGTGGCCTCTGAGTCAGAGCCTAGAGCCAAGCAATTAGATATTTTGCAATATCCTAAGGCTCCTAAGGAAGCAGCTACCTTACCTATTCATGAGATTCTTTATGATCTCATGTTGGGCATGTGGGAGACTCCTCTCACCACCTCTCCTCATTCTCGTAGGTTAGACACCATGTACCGTGTCCCTCCCTGTCCTGGTTTTCATAAGACTCAGCTTCCTCACCACTCTATTGTGGTTGAGTCTGCTATGAAGAAAATAAAGAGTGCAAAGAGACACTCATCTAACCCTCCAGGAAGTGAATGTAGGACTCTAGATGCTTTTGGCCAAAGGATTTTCCAGGCCAATATGCTTGCTGCCAGAATCAACTCCTATAGTCTCTATATGGGGATGTTTCTAAAAGAAGTCACAGATCATCTGCAGACTTTAGCTCCTTTTATTTCAGAAGATAAAAGGCAGGAATTTCTCACTTGGCTCAAACATGCCCAAGATGTTTCCAAATTCTCCAACCGTGCAGCCTTTGACTCTTTTGAATGTGTAAGCAGAGCCACGGCTATTGCCATAGAAGCATGCAGAATTGCTTGGTTACAAGCCTCTGATTTGGAACTCTGGGTCCAAGATTAGTTGGGAAACCTTCCTTGTACAGGTGAAAACCTGTTTGGTAGGGATTGGCAAGCAAAGGCCACTCAGATGGATGCTGAGAACTCTGCTTTGGATCGACTTTCAAAGTCTACCTCTGCCCCTGTTAAGAAAAGATTGTTCAAAAAGACATCTTTTTCTAAAAAGGGAAGATATTATCCTGCTCATGGGCAGACATCTTCTGCAGGTCGTTTTGCTGCAAAGCATCAGCAACCACCTAAACAGGCCAAGTCAAAGGCTGCCAGGCCTACCACAGCCCAGCAGCCTCAACCTCCTCAGGGCCTTTGACTTGCAACTAGAGAACTTAGCCTTTCTAGCTCTGGAAAAACCATAGCCCCTCACCATTCCAGGAAGGTTGACTTACTTTGCTCCCAGATGGGAGAAAATCACAGCAGAGCAATGGACCCTCTCCATCATAAAGGAAGGGTACAAGCTTCATTTAAGCCTTCCTCCTCACACCATGGTGAAACAGTTCAATTCTCCAACATCTCTCCTCAACCTTCTAGGTCAGGAGATTGCTACCCTTCTTGCCCAATGGGCAATAGAAGAAGTACCTCTTCTTCAACAGGGCTCAGGGTTCTACTCCCCTTGTTTTCTTATCCCAAAGAAAACAGGGGGCTACAGACCCATATTAGATGTCAGAGAATTGAACAAGTTTCTATTCAAGGAGAAATTCAAAATGATTTCTCTAGGGGCTCTGCTTCCATACCTTCAGAGTCAGGACTGGCTTTGTTCTCTAGATCTCAAGGATGCGTACACCCATGTCCTCATCCATCCAACACACAGAAGGTTCCTTCGGTTCCTTTTTCAAGGAAAGCACTACCAATACAGGGTGCTTCCTTTCGGTCTGGCCTCTGCACCAAGGGTGTTCACGAATTGCATGGCAGTAGTAGCTGCATTTCTCCGCACTCTAGGAATATTCGTATTCCCATATCTGGACGACTGGCTCATTCGAGCCCCATCACAGTCAGAGGCCCAGACTTGCCTAACCTGCACAATGCGTATCCTTCACTATTTGGGACTAGTAATAAACATCCCAAAATCCAATCTCACCCCTACTCAGTCTCTGGAGTTCATAGGGGCCTTGCTGAATACCACAACTGCAAGGGCCTATCTTCCTCAGGCCCGTTGCCTACGTCTAGTGCAGTTAGCTTCCCAGATTCAGTTAAAGTCCCAATTAACTGCTCGAGAGATGTTACAACTATTAGGCCACATGGCATCCACCGTGCATGTGGTTCCATATGCTCGCCTTCACATGAGGGTAGTTCAATGGACTTTGTCCACCCAATGGACTCAGGCATCAGGTTGCCTGTCAGACAAAATAGCAAACTCCAGTCTCTCCAGTGGTGGAAATCCTCTCAAAACCTGTTGCTGGGGTCCCCTTTTCAGCAGCCACTACCCCAAGCAACTCTCACAACAGCTGCTTCTCCAAAGGGTTGGGGAGCTCATCTACAAGATCTCTCCACCCAGGGCATCTGGTCTCCACAGGAGACTTCTCTGCATATCAATCTATTGGAACTCAGAGCAATATTCTTAGCTCTCAGAGTGTTCCATACCCTGCTAAGCTACAGGACAGTCCTCATCCATACGGACAACCAAGTAGCCATGTTCTATGTGAACAAGCAGGACGGGACTGGCTCTCTGTCACTTTGCAACGAAGCTTTGCGACTGTGGGCCTTCGCCAGGGAGCATCACACCCATCTTCTGGTAGTATATCTTCCAGGCGTTCAAAACTCTTGGGCGGACAGACTCAGTCGAGTTCTGCTTCCACAGGAATGGTCTCTCCACATGGATCAAGTAGCCAGGATTTTTCGAATTTGGGGAACCCCGGACATAGACCTCTTTGCAAGTCCGTGGAATGCCAAACTTCCCCGGTTCTGTTCCAGAATTCCGTGTCAGGGAGTTCAGGCCAAGGATGCCTTCCTCCTTCACTGGGGCCAAGACTTCCTTTATGCCTTTCCACCAATTCCCCTAATTCCCAAAACACTATTCAAGCTTCAGAGAGATCGAGGGACCATGATCCTCATAGCACCACATTGGACACGCCAAGTGTGGTACCCTCTATTTCTGCATCTCTCTCAAGCTCCCTCCCTGGACTTGGGCTCTGCACCAGACCTTCTATCCCAGGAAGAGGGAACATTATGGCACCCAAACCCCCAGTCGCTCCATCTCAGGGCTTCGTTGCTGAGGGCTTAGACCTTCAAGATTTTCATCTCTCTCAGCAAGTCAGAGATGTGATACATGCCTCTAGAAAGCCTTCTAGTAGACGTTCCTATGCTGTCAAATGGAAAAGATTTACCATTTATTTATTTCTCTTATATACCGTGCTATTCTGCAACAGTTCGGTTTACATTGAACAAACTGAAATTACATTGAACAGGGCATTATAACTTGGAGATAACTATTTTACAGGGAACATGGGCTATGGAGGGTTAAGTGGCTTGCGCAAGACCACAAGGAGCACCTGTGGGACTAGAAACCTCAGTCCTTCCATCCCAAGGTTGCTTTCCTCTAGTGGGATTTGAACCCCCGACCTTCCGGCTTGAAGTACCTTGCCCCAACCACTAGGCCACTCCTCCACTCCATTTGGTGTTCAGAGAAGGGTCTAAACCCTCTTGCAATACCTCTGAATTCTCTACTAGAGTATCTCCTGCATCTATCCCATGCAGGTCTGAAAACGAATTCAGTAAGAATCCATTTGAATGCTATTGCAGCGTCCTTCAAGCCTCTCAATGGACAACCTATTTCCTCTCATCCTCTTATAGCAAGATTCATGAGAGGCCTTCTTTTAACTAAACCTCCCATTAGACCACCTCCAGTGGCATGGGACTTAAACCTGGTTCTTGGCCAGCTCATGAAGCCACCCTTTGAACCTTTAGCCACCTCCTCCTTGAAATTTCTTTCTTGGAAGGTTATTTTTCTCATTTCAGTCACCTCAGCACGCCGCATCAGTGAGTTGCAAGCTTTGGTGGCTAATCCACCTTATACAAGGTTCCATCATGATGAGGTAGTCCTCAGGACCAATCCACACTTTATGCCTAAAGTGGTCTCGCCTTTTCATCTGAACCAAGAGGTATATTTACCTGTCTTTTTTCCAGGACCTCATGCATCAAGTGAAGAGAGGAATCTTCATACTTTGGATTGTAAGAGAGCTCTTGCTTTTTACTTACAAAGAACACAGCAACATAGAAAGTCTTCTCAACTCTTTGTTGCTTTTGATCCTTCTCATTTAGGACTTCCAGTCTCTAAGAGAACACTGTCCAACTGGATTGCTCAGTGTATTTCTTTCGCCTACCAGAGTAGGAACCTTTCTTTGGAGGGCCATGTCACAGCTCGCAATGTGAGAGCCATGGCAGCCTCAATGGCTCATCTAAACTCTGTGTCCATCGTCCAAATCTGTTGAGCGGCCACCTGGGCCTCGGTTCATACCTTCACAGCCCATTACTGCTTAGACAAGGACTCCCGCCGGGATGCCTTGTTTGGTCAGGCTGTTCTCAAACACCCGTTCCTTTCCTAATCAACTCCTACCCACCTACCTTGGTTGGATGCCAGAGATCCATGGGAGGAGGTAGAGTCCTTTTCAAGGACACACAACCTGGGGTCTTCCCCTGGCATCTGCAGCTAGGGAGTCCCCATATGTGAAGACGCATTCCTGCTTGTTCCTGGAGATAGCACAGTTACTTACCTGTAACAGGTGATCTCTGGGAACAGCAGAAATAAGTCTTCACAACCCACCCACCTCCCCTAGGAGTTGTATCTCTCTATCTTTCTTTCCTTCCTCTCTCTCTCTTTGTCTCAGCTTTAAAACTCGAACTGGAGAGAGGCGGTTGGGAAAGGCGGGAAGGCAGCACGCAGGCGCTGTGGGATGCTCCCAAAAGCTTTCTTACTGGACGCTGGGGAGCGTTCCCGCGCGGGCTCTGTCGGTACCGACGATACCCATATGTGAAGACTTATTCCTGCTGTTCCCAGAGATCACCTGTTACAGGTAAGTAACTGTGCTTTAGTGCAGCTGGGTTTAAAAGAGGTTTGGACGAGTTCCTGAAGGACAGATCCATAAACCATTATTAAAGTGATCCAGGGAAATCCACTGCTTATCCCTGGGACAAGCAGCATGGGATCTGTCTACCTTTTGAGGATCTGCCAGGTACTTGTGACCTGGATTGGCCACTATTGGAAACAGGATATGTGGTTGATGGACCCTCAGTTGAGACCCAGTATGGCATATCTTACATTCTTACAGTGTTATGTTTTTAACTTGTCCAAAGCTCTTTTAATCCCAGCTACCCTAAATGCTTCTACTACATCCTCTGGCAATAAATTCCAAATCTGGTGCAGGCATAAGTGTTAGCATGTAAAGTCTGCGTGCAGGCAAATATTTATAAAATGCCGCATAAATCAAGACTCTGCCTAAACGTCTAACCCGAGCATGTTTATGTTTATTTGATAGACTGCCCTTCTGTAATAATCAAGGCGGTTTACAATGTACAAATAATCAAGGAAAGGCGCAAAGCCAGAGAAATGGAAAGGGAAGTTACAATCTTTAATAGAATAGTGATGAAAGAGAAAGAAGAATACAGGACTGTACGTAAGGAAAGCAATTACACAAATGGGGAGGGGAGGTCAAAGGCCAAGGAAAAGAGGTGTGTCTTTAGGTTATGCTTAAAGGTGGTGTGGTGGGGCTCGAGGCGAAGGGAGGTGGGGAGAGAGTTCCAAAAGGCAGGGCCTGCGAAAAAGAAGGCAGAGGAGTGGGTGGATTGTAGATGAGCAAGGGAGGGAGGAGGGAGGTTAAGGCGGTTGAGGTGAAATGAGCGAGGAGTGTGTCTGGGGGTATGGAAAGTAATGAGATCTGCCAGGTATTGTGGAGTGCTGGTGTGGAGAGCCCTGTGAACAAGAGAGAGTAGTTTAAATTGGGTGCGAAAGGAAACCGGCAGCCAGTAGAGATGAAAAAGAAGGGGTGTCACATGGTCTCGATGGGAGGAGTGAGTAATGAGGCGGGCATGCCTACTGTCCAAGTATGCCCAAAGTGCACCATGTATACCTTTTGAGATGAGCTAATTTTATAAGAGGCCTTTTTCATACATAAATTAGGGTTTTATGCATTGAAACGATTTATAATATTACTTCCCTAATGCTTATATGTTTAGCAATACTGGACTATACATTTGACCTACTTGAATATGGAAATTTAGCTACCATACACTGTTTTGTTTAAAAGCATCATAGTATTTTAAAAAGGCAAAGTCAAGAAAAGGTGAAAAGTGAAAAGAAAATAATCAGTGCCAAGAATAAAAAGTCTTCTTTGCACAATCTATGGTCTGACCATGATTGTGATCATATGTTTAGTGTTGCTGCCAGCAGAACACATCTAAAGATTAGTTTAAATACGCATACTGATTTTTTTTTCTTGGGGGGGGGGGGAGGTGTGGGGAGAAAGTAGAGGACACAGGAGTCGGGCATTAAGTACTTCTCCTATTCTGAAGAGCTTCAATGTTTTGCCAGACCTACGTTTATCAGTGATGTCTGTACATAGTTCATTAGAAGAATATTAGAGGATGATAAAGAAATACAGCTATGGGATTTGCAGCATTAATACCTTTCTAAACCAATTTTAATGTAAAAAAAATGAAATCTTAATCCTGAGATGTGAAAGTTTGAGGTGTAAATGAAAAACTGATTTGGAGACATGCCAAGCAGAGCTGCAAAAGAGACCATAATTGTCTTCTAGTGCAGAAATGGCTTTGTCATTCCCCGGTGACTGGAGGGGCACTGCATCCAGAGGCTTTTGATTTCCCCTTGGATGGTAGCAATGGTAAACGTGCATGTTGTGTTTGATGCCATTGCATGATGAAGATAGTCAGTGGCAAGTTCCAGTCTGCATGCTGCTTAATGAATATTTCTCCTTTTCTCTCCTTCCCTGTTATGTGCTTTCAGAAGACAACTATGTAGAAGGTGGGTGTTTTCTACCTTTGTTTCTATTTTTCTAAGCTCTTTTCCCCTTGTGTTTCTTAATGCTGTAATGGTGCACCTTTAATTAGAAACGGTAAGTTACTTTTTTCTATTGTTGTTGACAATTAGAGTTTGCAAAATAAAGGGCCCGATTTTACTAAGGTTCTTTTTTCTCCCATTCTGTGGCTATGGGAAAAAGATGTAATAAATCCGACCCTAAGTAAGTCTGTAGGAATTTTCATCCAGAACATAATTGGCAGGATTAAAATTGCTTTTGGAACAAATGGGAGTTTTTATATTCACATGAAGAAATTTAGCTTGAAGCACTGGAAGTTCACTTTCTAAAAGACCAAGGTCCTACAATATTCTATATGAAAAATCTAGAATTGCTGTGCTAATTTTAGTTATTGATAGCATTAATCTTCCAAATCTAAGGATTAATGCATGCATATTATCTATGCATTTTTTTCAGTGAGAGTGAAACTGATCATTTTCATTTTAGTATTTTAATAACATGGGCATTCTTACCATTTACCAATCAATCGCCCCACTCTTACACAGACCCTTCCACAAATACCATGATTGACACCATTAGTGGCAACAACTTGGCCTCAGCTTTATTAACTATTAAAAATGGCAAAGCTATAGCACTCCATGAAATATAGATCTCACAGACTGGCATTTTATAGGACTAGATGGTGACATCCTAGTCTGTGAAAATAGAGATTCACAGATCCTTCCCCACTTTTCTTAAGCTGGCGGTGCCTCCCAGCTAAGATCCCAATTCCTATAAGTAACAGAGCCCTTTGAACAAGCTCCTCACAGTGCCGTGACACCCCTGTGTCAGAAGTGTATGGTTCCTGCTCTGTTCTTCCTATCCCTACTTCTCTCAGGGAGCCAGTCGACCTCCGGAAGGTCTGTATTCCCTCCCTTTACCAACAAGCTGCAACAATAAACCTCCGCCCTTTCACCTAAAGCTTCTCCATTTGCCCATAATCCCTTGATGAGCAGGCGGGTAAGCAGGGAACAAGGCTACCCATGCTCTCAGGCCAGCAACCTGTTGCTCGAGCCTGTCAGCTGCCAGATAACTAAATTTCTTGACCACCGCACCCCTCTTCACTCCCTCCTCGTCTCTCTCTCCTCCACCAACCCTTGCCTTGCACAAACTACTAATCCTCGTCCTGCCTACCCCTCCCCTATATTAGTACCCTTGACAATTATCATCTGGGTTCCGCAAAAAAATCATTTTTCCTCTCTCCATTCCCAAATGAGGAAAGCTACATTAACAGTCTGGTGAACAATGAACGGCCTAAATCCAAAGGCAAGCACTGGGTCAACCGCATGTCTCACTGGATGAGCCTGTGCTGCTGTCGCTGTCCTTCTGATTGAGGCTTCCATGCCCACTCTATCGTGATTTCCCTGTTCTTAAGTGAGCCCATTGAACAGGAAATGTCCACACAGCCATGCCAAGGCTCGAACCGTAGAACCCACCAGGCAGATTGGACGCACAAAACAGCCCAACGGTGCCTAAGGAATCCCTGGGCACCAGCATAACTTTTGAAACTGACCGAGCACCAGTACCCTAGGCACTGCATTGCTTGCATTGGTATATCACGCACAACGGGTGATGCCATGGCCCTGCCTGCCACAAAGAAGACATACTGAACAGCACAGTAGGAAAAACCCTACTATGTTTATGTTTATTCTCATTTGATATACTGCCCTTAACAAAATAGCAGCAGGATGGCGTACAGTTAAATAACAAGTAAAGCAGTCTGAACACCGCAACAGGTGCAGGAGCAGCATCAAACACCACTAGGATAACTCCTGCTGCCTTTGCCCAGCAGATACAACCTGGATGGCCACATCCTAATCCCCTGGTCTGCTCCAATACTATAATGTCACTAACCTGCTGGCCTCACAAAGCCATCTGCCATCCTGAAAGCCACTAGAAGGCAAATATTTATGCCCCCCAGACTCTGCTCTTGGTATGGGGAAACACCTCTATGGAAGACTGAAAGCCATTGGGGACTGAAAGATATCGGAGAAAAAGAGGTGTATACCAGGACCTCCTTGACTTGTTCCTGTGACTTCCCAAAATCAGGCATCCATGTCCACATGAACCAAGAACCTGCAAGTTCTTTCCAGCCATCAGCTGTAGATAAAAAGGCCATGCCTGCGAAAGATGCATATGACACATGAGGGCGGACCAGCACTATACCTGGGCAAGTAGAGTGAAGCTCAGTACCAGGTTCCGTCAACTGAGTGCTCCATATCAAATGCTACCTCTAGGCACCACATACGAAGGGATGCCAACCGCTTCCTAGGCCTCCCCATACCAACTTTGAGAGAGGCTTGCCATCCAAAATGCAAGCCCATAAACAAGCTCATTAACTAAGAACTCAACTGCTTCAGATACCCATAACTGACTCTGAGCCACTGCACCCGA
This sequence comes from Ichthyophis bannanicus, assembly GCA_033557465.1. Lineage (NCBI taxonomy): Eukaryota > Metazoa > Chordata > Amphibia > Gymnophiona > Ichthyophiidae > Ichthyophis > Ichthyophis bannanicus. The sequence goes on from CM066033.1 coordinate 419,286,546, forward strand.
AACAACGAATAAGCTTCAGAACTGTCTACTCCAAGCACTAGGCTTTGCAAACCCATCCATGTCCCCTTTTAATGTGACTACATAGCCCTAATGCCGCCATCAATTCCAGCACTACCAGTGATAAAGTCACATGTCCACTAACTGCTTGAAAGACCATCTTGCTATTCAAGTTCTTGACCAACTGCAACTGGATAAGATGGTTCACCAGTGCCAGAATGCCACTGTGACTGGAACTATTCCCATAATGCAACATTCCAATACCAATTGCTTTGGCCAGATCTATGGCCACACCAGACTGCAGAAAGTCCACACTCCATGACAATAGGCTCCAAACCATGATCCACTCAACCCCTATGCTGCTACTCTAGGTACTATTCTCACCAAGGGGGAAGGGGGGACCTGCCAGACCCTAACTCCATTAAAATCTGTGAGAAAGACAGGCTGCTTCTTAACCCAAGACAAGTACATGTCTCTATGCATTCTGTCAAAGGTGCTACTCCTCTTTGATCAACCTAATGACTGCATAAGCATCCCTCCCCCCCCCCTCCGCTACAAGTTAATGTGCTCTAACCACTTCTGCACACGCCTTTGTCCCCCTGATCACAAGCATGCTAGCTAAAGTAATTCCCTAACTCCTAAATTAACCCCTCTTGTAGGCATGATGCAGTTCTAATCATCCCTGAAACAGAAAAAGAGTCAGATGATGATAAGTCCCTTCATAATGCTCTCAGGGCTGCCCAGAAAAAATGTTGCAAATGTCTTACCACCAGGGTGCAAGGATTGGAGGTGCCTAGGTGATCCCTCCATCCTGTCACCTCCCCCCTCCATAGCCCCCTGCCCCCATTGCCACCACTGCAGCAGAAATGGGTGCCCCTGGATCACCGGTGCTCTAGGCGACCACCTAGTTCGCCTAATGGTAGCACCAGCCCTGCTCACCACCGGAACCTGAAGAAATTGGCAACATGTGAAAGCCCAAATTGACCTCCACTGAGGTCCCCATCATGATTTGCCTCTGGCACTAAATCAGAAGCCCCTTGACAAAGAGCCAAGCCTAGAAAAGACTATAGGCTGTTTCCAATCAAGGCTAGGAATAGTACATGAGTCACGAGTAACCCAGCTTCCTCCACAAGAAGATATCTCTACTGAGACACTTCTACATTCACATCAGAGGGTCATCCAAAGAGCCCTGCCATCCCCACTACACCCTATTCCTTCAGCCATATCAATAAGAACATAACAAAGAACTCAAACTGTGAATTTTGGCTCTAGAGGACAAACGCAGTGAAAAGGATAACAATACATCTCTTTTCCACCAGTACTCCACTATTAACACATAATTGAGGAAATCAGCCTAGCTGTGGGGATGGCTTCAGGAGAGGGACCATAAGTCCTTCTCAATGGGTCTCACTCAAAGCTCGACCACCACTCAACATGATCTCCCCCTCCAGATAACCTTTTTTTTTTTTGTTTCCTTTGTTATCGCGGCAAGACAGCAAAGTATCTGTCCATATTGAACCGAAAACATACCACCAAACTACCACACAGCCCAGCCCAGACTGAAAAGGAGGCCAAATCACACCTGCCCTGGGAAACTTCCACCCACAGTCCTGACTCGATACCCCCTGCCGACTACCTAAGACACTCCTCTCCAAGCCAGATCATGGACTCACCACCCTGCTATAACAGTACAGTGGCCTGGGACCATCTCAGCTAGCTGGACACCCCTACTCAGGACTCCCCAAGCTTCCAACCTGTCTTAGACTAAGCTCCTGCAAATGCCCCACTATAATTTGCCAAGCCCAACAACCGAAAAAGCCACAAGCCCAAATCTCATATTCAATATCTCGACCCACCGCCAGACCCTGTCTGGATACTAGGAATGTCAAAATGCCCATATCTAGCAACTGAGAGAACCAGAATTGTGGGCGACCACCATTGTTTTGAAGTATTTTCTTTTTTGGTGTTTTGGACTCTCTCTCACGCCTGTCATCATTGCCCAATGCACTTAGCAATAAATGTGAGCCATTTGCTGAAATCCTGCCCCCCAGCTCCTACTCCTGCTACCACATTGGGAATGGTAACAGGCCATCTCCGACTGGACCCAGACCTCATCCGAAACCACCACATTGGATGGTTCGCAAAATGCACCCTTCCCCCTGACCTGCAGTATCCTGCCCTTTCCCTCTAACCACCCTGCACCCTTTCAGAGGTACTTATAGACATGCAAGTGCTGATCTGAATTCCAGCCCTAGATCCAGTCTACTCTTGAGCACACCCTGCACCCCTCTATTACAGCAACCATCACCTGAAAAATGGATGACAGTGCCCAGAGGTTTAGAGGCTCATATCAAACCCACATTTCCAGTGTTACACTCAATTTAGATCATTGTGATCCTGGACTGGTCATAAACTGAAGACACGAGTTGGTAGGCAGTCCACTTCCAGTAAGAGCTATTGTTTCTCCTCTGATTATCAACTCCCAAAATGGACCCTGTACAACTTCTGGGTTTCCACCACCACTATGGATTTGTCTCTGCTTTTCTGTCTCTCTCCCTCCCCAGTATCCAGCAATGATCGGGTTACCCTCACACCTGTCCTCATCAACAAGCCCAGCAGGCCACTTAAAGATCCCTTCAAGGAGAGCCCACTATCCTCCCATTGCTCGCATCCCTATGCTTCATGTGCCATATCTTATCACACTCTCCTCCTCCACTGTCCCCTGTCCTGCACCTCACACCTCTCTTGCACCAGACACCCCTGCCTCGTTGTTGGCTTGGGTACAAAAAGGGTAGCTTTTGCAGTAGTCTTATGGTTTGACTGCTAGTAGGACAAGCTGCCAAGAAGATCAAGGAATCATGACATTGTGTGGTACAGTACCACGTGCTATCTCTATGTTCGGTCCATGCCCATTCTCCACCCGTAACCCATCCAGTTCCTAGTCTATAACGTGCAGTTGGCAGCAAATTAGCATGTGCTAACTGTCATGTCTGTGTGGTGACAGTTCCCATGCCTGTGCGGTAGTAGCACATTCTAATTCACATACCAGCTGCTTTAACCCACTTTAGTAAAGAGTCCCACAATGTGGGCAACAGGTCATAGGCATAGAAGGAAATATGGAGCGATGGAAACTGATCACAGTGATTATCCGTCCAGAATAAACGGTAAGTACAGTAAATGTACTGGCTGGTAAAACACCATGAAATAGTGCTCAAAATATTACAGACTAAGGAGTACTAAAATTTCACATGCTTTTAATAGAACTAAATTGGCAGAATGCTAATGCTATTTAAAAAGTACACTCTGTCTTGTTCTTACCATATTCACGTTTCTATTCTGTATAATGTTTACTCTCCTCTTGAATACAACATAAGCAATAAAGAAGACTGTCAGCCTCTCAACTCCCCCACCTCTACCCCTACAAAAATACGAAAGCTAAAACCTGTGAACCTGGTTGCTCAGGTTTTTATGTAACAAAACATGTTTCTATCTTTTTGTTAGAAATTGGGCCAGTTCATATTCTCAAAGAAAACACCGACAGTTTTCCAGAATGACCACATGCATACATTGTTCTCCTAAAGACAATCTATTTCTGCTTACAATTAGAATTTGAACACTTTTTCCATGTGTTTACCATATTATGTCCTTAAACTCTAAGTTATTCAAGACCGGAGAAGGTTCACATTCGATAACAGCAGGTCTGTTTTTAGATATTTATGTTGTCAGTTAACTATGAATGCACTTTTTCCTTCATAAAAATAGAAACTTCGTGATCATAAAACTGCATTGCTGTAATATATATTGCGTTGCATTGCATTTTGTGAAATGACATTTTGGGAATAAATCAGTTTACTGCATAATGTTAATACAATCAATCTATGCATTGTATTGCTAGAGAATCAATAGGGCTACTTAAATAGTCAGTGATCATCATCATAAAGCATATGAGGATAGACTTTATGCCATTAGTAATGGATGATATTGATAAAATGCAGATTAGGTACCCTTTGCCACAGACAGTAAAGTACAGTACATGTAGAAAACAGCAGCAGATGAACACCATCTGGCCTATGCATTCTGCCCTTCTATACATACCAACTACTAAGCCCTACAGTCCCTTCCTCTCCTTCAGAGTTCCTCTCTGCTTGCCCCATGGGTTCTTGAATTCAGATACAGTCCTTATCTCCATTATCTCCACTGGGAGACTGTTCCATACATCCATCACCCTTTCTGTAAAGAAATATTTCCTTAGATTACTCCTGAGGCTATCCCCTTTCCCCTTTATCTCATGCCTCCTCGTTCAAGAGCTTTCTTTCAATTGAAGGAGGCATGCTTCCTGTGCATTTATTCCACAGAGGGTTTTAGATGTTTCTATCATATCTCTTCTCTCTCACCTTTCTTCGAAAATATACATATTGAGATCTTTAAGTCTATTCCCATATGCTTTATGATGAAGAACCCTGGCTATTTAATTAGCCCTGCCCTCAGCACCAACTCCATTTTGTTCATATAATTTCGAAGATGTAGTTACACGAACTGTGCACAGTACGCCAAATGAAGTCTCCCCAGAGACTTAGGCAGAGGCACTATCACCTCCTTTTCCCTACTGGCCATTCTTCTCCCTATGCACCAAAGTATCCTTTTGGATCTTGCCTTATCTTTTCTACCTACAGTATTTGGCCACCTTAAGATCATTAGATATGATCAACCCTAGGTCCCACTCTTCTTTTGTGCATAGAAGTACTTCACCCCTATACTGTCAATATGTTAATGCAAACAGTGACTTTAAAAATATAACTACACCTTCTTATGATGTAGTCAAAGTTTTTGGTGTTAAAGCGTCTATACTGTATTTTATGCATTTTAATGTGTCTATTTTTATGCAGGGTTAATAAATGAGCTATTTTGCATCACATTTTCTTAGCATGAATGCCTATGTAAGTTAATTTATGGGTTTTAGCAAAGCTTCTAACATGCATTAATCTCCTATGATAGAGTTGGTTATATAAAACCTTTTCCATATGCAAAGCATGTTTTATATGTGGAAAGAGGGTCTTGTTGTACGTCTGAAAAGTAGTCACACCACAAGATTGTGTCCTACTTTTACAAAGTTTGCATGTAGATGGACTCGGGGCCATAGTTCAGGCAGAGATGGAATGAAATTGCGGTCTACACATGGAGGGTCCGATATTCAATTTGGACCGCTATGTGCCGTAACAGCGCATATTGGCCCCGGCATTGAATATCTGAGGTCCGTGCACAGCCTCTGATGCTGCAGAAGCTAACCGGGTAGTGGCGATACTGCACCACTACCTGGTTAGCTCCCGCGCGTAAAACTAGGCCAGCTTTTGCTTCGCCTAGTTTTACCCGTATTTTGCTAACCAGGAAGCGGTGCAATATCACCATTACCCGGTTAGTGACTGTCGCTATGCACAACATGCCCCAGAACACCCACGACACACCCCGATGCTAAGCGGTTAGTATCGGGGCGTATAGCAACATTAGTTAGGGATATTCAGCAGCAGTAACCATGTTAGTGTCATTGAATATCCCGTTCAGCGGCATTTACATGGTTTACAGGTTAGTAAACTGTATAAATGTCTTTAGAATATCAGGCCCGTAGTTTGTAAAATATCTGGGCGCATCTATAGGGGGTCATTTTATAACAGGTAGCCTAGGTTGGGAGGGCAAGAAGGCACCTATTTCTAGCCTTTTTTTTTCAAAGACACATAGGTGTCTATGGGGGTCTTTTTTGCGTTGGACCTCTGTTGACACCTAGCACGGGGCCATGACGGTGCTACTGGATTATGGTGTGAACCATCCATGGCATATTAGGGTTGCAAGTGGGCAGGTTCAGGGTGGAGAGTGGGCAGAGCAAGTGCAGCCACTCTACCTTCATGGCAGGCTAGTTGGTGGCAGTGAGTGCACCCACGCTCTTTAAGCGCCACGGCAGGGCCGCATACACTGCTTTCCATGCTTCCGGCAGATAATACTGTAGTATTGCTCTAAGGCACGAAGGCTTCATGCCCTACACTATGTGTGCTTTAGTAGCAGAACCACAGCACCTTTAGTAAAAGGGCCGCTACGTGCCTTTATAAAATACTAGGGGTAAACTAACATAAGTTATAGCTGCATTAAAGCTGTGAAGATTTACACTACTCAGGAGCATGTGTATGCCATCTGTGGGTGCGCACATATTTTATAAAAAGCATGGACTTTGCCAGGGTCCTGCCCAAACTCTGCCCAGGAAAACGCCTACACGTGCATTACTCAAAGGTATGCACCTTCATTTCACCATGCACAGGAAGCTCACTACCCCCCCCCCCCCCACCCAGAGAGTGTATGCATGCATTGCACCACCTTTGGAGTAGGTGTAAATTTGCACAAGAGCATTTGTGTGCCACTAGTCATTTTGCAAGGCACTCAGATGTTTATGTTGCTGTCCTAAAATAGGCATACAATACGGTAGGTGCCTTATTGTACATTCACATAGGCACTGTGTTATAAAACATACAGCCCGACCCTCATGCACATAAACTCTTCAGTTGCCATCTATGTGCTTTAATATGCATTTGCCTCCATTTTAGGAGCATCATTAGCTAATACAATGGTCCATACTCTTTACCCCTAGCAAGTCACATTAAAACCTATCAAAATCCTTGCGATCTGTGCCATACTGTCTATAGCAGTGGTTTGTGGGCCATGGATTCCAGGGGGTCCATAAGACCATGACAGGGGTTCACAGGACAGAGAAAAGGGAAACCAGAGAGAAGCTGGTAGAGACTGGCTAGGGGGAAGAGACTTAAGGGAACTGACTGGGTGCAAGGAAAAGAGAAAGAGACTGAGACTGGTGGTACTGGCTAGAAGGAGAGAGAGAGAGTGGTTGAGACAAGAAGGGGAAAGGAGATAGAGCTGGTTGGGACAGGCTTGGTGATAAGAGGAAGAGCTCTAGAAGAGCGGAAGTTAATAAGGGGTCCAAAGAACCAAAAAGTTGGGGATCTCTGATCTATAGCCATACAATGGGCTGGAATATATGATAGCCAAAAATCCATGATCAGTTTTCCTTGGTTTTCTTTCTAGAATCTTTTTAGTGGTGATCCAGAGCAGGGAAACAAATAATAGAAACACTCTACCATAGCTATCTTCATCTGCAAATAACATAAATGTACTAAAATCCCAGAGCTGACAAGCTGTCTGGAACAGCACCTAAGTACTCGGTGGGCCATAAGATCCACTGATGTTTACTCATCTAATCTTGTCTTCTATATATCCATAAATATACTTAGGACTCTCTCCTCTGCCAGTATATCTAACATCTTACAGTAACATTAACTACTTTTCTCTAGAATTCAGTTGTCCTTAAACTGTATAAGATCATTAGAATTCCCCTTTTCAGTATTTTCTTCCAAAGTCAGATACTCATTAAATGTTTAGAAAACTTCTCTTTTTTTTAGGCCAACCTAATATCTCTTTAATTTGCCAAATCAATTTTTCTGCGCCTTTCTAGATCCTTATCTTTCTTTCCTGAGTGGGCATTGTAGAGTAGAACAAAAAACAACCAAGGGTACAGCACTATGGGATAAGCAAACAGACAATATAAAAGTGTTGCAGTCTTTACTGAGGAAGATGTAGGGATGTTACCCACGACTGAAGTGGTATTTAAAGGTGTGGAAGAATTGAAGGAAATATCGATACATCGGGAAGATGTCTTACAACTATTAGATAAACTGAAGAGTAGCAAATCACCTGGGCCGGATGGTATACATCCAAGGGTGTTGAAAGAACTGAAATTTGAGATTGCAGACCTGCTATCAGTAATCTGTGAACTATCATTAAAATCATCTCTAATACCTGAGGATTGGAGGATCGCCAATGTAACACCAATTTTTAAAAAGGGTTCGAGGGGTGATCCGGGAAACTACAGACCGGTGAGCCTGACATCAGTACCGGGAAAAATGGTAGAAACCATCATAAAGAATAAAATTACTCAGCATATAGATAGTCATGACCTAATGGGAGACAGCCAACATGGCTTTAGACAAGGAAGATCTTGTCTTACTAATCTGTTATGTTTTTTTGAAGGAGTGAATAAACAGGTGGACAAAGGTGAGTCGGTTGATATTGTGTATCTGGACTTTCAGAAAGCCTTTGACAAGGTCCCTCATGAGAGACTTTTGGCAAAACTAAAGAGTCATGGGATAGGAGGCAGTGTACTACTGTGGATCAGGAACTGGTTAAAAGATAGAAAGCAGAGGGTAGGGCTAAATGGCCAATTTTCCCAATGGAGAAAGGTGAATAGTGGTGTACCCCAGGGATCTGTGCTGGGTCCGCTGCTTTTTGACATATTCATAAATGACCTGGAAAGTGGAATAACGAGTGAGGTTATCAAATTTGCTGATGACACAAAACTATTTAAAGTTGTTAAAACCCAGGAGGATTGTGGAAAATTGCAAGAGGATCTTGATAAATTGGAAGACTGGGCATCAAAATGGCAGATGAAATTTAATGTGGAGAAGTGCAAGGTTATGCACCTAGGGAAGAACAACCCAAACTATGGTTACACGATGCAAGGTTCCACATTAGGAACCACCACCCAAGAAAAAGATTTAGGCGTCCTTGTGGATACCATGTTAAAACCCTCGGCCCAGTGTGCAGCGGTGGCCAAGAGAGCAAATAGAATGCTAGGTATGATAAGGAAAGGAATGGAAAATAAAACAAAAGATATTATAATGCCTCTATATCGTTCCATGGTGAGACCGCACCTTGAATATTGTGTGCAATTCTGGTCGCCGTATCTTAAAAAGGATATAGCGATTTTAGAAAAGGTTCAAAGAAGAGCCACCAAAATGGTAAAGGGGATGGAAGGCTACTCCTATGAAGAAAGGCTAAAAAGGTTGGGGCTCTTTAACCTGGAAAAGAGACGGCTGAGGGGAGATATGATAGAAGTCTATAAATTAATGAACGGAGTGGAACGGGTAAACGTAGATCGATTGTTTACCTTATCAGAATATAGAAAGACTAGGGGACATGCAATGAAGCTACAGGGTAAACTATTTAAGACTAATAAAAGAAAATATTTTTTCACTCAACGTGTAATCAAACTCTGGAATTTGTTACCGGAGGATGTAGTAAAGGCTGTTAGTGTAGCTGGGTTTAAAAAAGGTTTGGACAAGTTCCTGGAGGAAAGGTCCATAAACCATTATTAAGAAGGGACCCAGGATATCAATGCTTGAACCAATACAAGCATTGTGGAACCTGTGTCCCTTGGGGAAACTGCTAGGTACGTATGACCTAGATTGGCCACTGTTGGAAACAGAATACTGGGCTTGATGGACCTTGGTCTGACCCAGTATGGCATATCTTATGTTCTTATGTTCTTAATGGCATAAAGAAAAGGAAAGGAAACCACTGCGTCTTCTAAGCATCCAGCTTCAGTTCTCTATCCTATCATGGCTCCCAAAACCCTAAAATGTTTTCTCATTTCATAATCGTATAATGCAAACAACAATATCCAAAAAGTGAATTACTTAACCCATTTCCTCTTTCTCCAAACCCAACAGAGGCCCAGGTCTCTCCATCAAGCTGTTTCAGTGGTAACAACAAGCAAAAACTGAAAAGTAATAATCAAAAATACTGTAAATCTATACATATGTGCTTCCTTCTTATCTTCTATCAGCAAAATGCAGCATGGCTTCCAACCACAACACAACGTAGAAACACTACTTACATCCCTTTTGGACAATCTTCTGAGGGGACTAGACAATATAAAAAATGGATTTTTGCTGGTATTCTTGGACATCTCAGGGGCATTCAACACAGTCTCCCACACAATAATGTTAAACAGGCTACAGGAGATAGGGCTTTGCAACAATACAATAAAATGGTTCACATCCTATCTAAGCAACAGAACGCAACAGGTTAACAGGTTTTGGAGTGGAGAAGTGGCCTAGTGGTTGGGGCAAGGTACTTCAGGCCGGAAGGTCAGGGGTTCACATCCCATTAGAGGACAGCAACCTTGGGCCGGAAGGACTGGGGTTTCTAGTCCCACAGGTGCTCCTTGTGGTCTTGGGTAAGCCACTTAACCCTCCATAGCCCATGTTCCCTGTAAAATAGTTATCTCCAAGTTATAATGCCCTGTTCAATGTAATTTCAGTTTGTTCAATGTAAACCGCACTGATGCAGAATAGCACGGTATATAAGAGAATATAATTAAATAAATAAAATAAATAAATAAATAAATAAATGTGCCCAGGGAAAATCATCACAGTTCCCCATCAACCAAGGAATAATACTACAAGGATCAGCGCTGTCATCCATTCTATTCAACCTCTACATCCAACCAATCTGTGGCATTATCAAACACCATATGTTACAACATCGCATCTATGCCGACGACATTATGGTGTATGCCCCAATTAACATTCTAAGCCCGGATATGCCTCCCATGACTCGCTGCCTTGAAGATATGAACTACTGGCTAACTGAGAACAACCTGAGGGTAAGCTTTGACAAAACCGAAGCAATGATCGTAACCAGGAAACCCAAATTTAACCTACCACCTGCCATCAGCATCCTCAACCGAACAATACCAATAAAGGACGAGGTGAAATATTTAGGTGTCACCCTTGACAGTAATTTAAATCTTTAATCACATATAAGCAAAATCGCTGCAAAGGCATACCAATGAATGAAGTTCATCCAGAGACTCAAACTGATCCTCAGCCAGGATCATTTCCGCACTGTATGCCAGGCAGTCATCACCCCAATACTCGACTATGGAAACACCGTATATCAAGGACTACCTAAGCAGGCTACCCATCCACTCCAGCTAGTACAGAACACTGCAGCCCGAATCATAACTGGTACATCCAAGCATGAGCACATTACACCTGTACTTCGGCAACTGCACTGGCTGCCAGTCTCTGCACAAGCAAGATACAAAGCAACCATAAACATAATCAAGATCTTACATCTATGCACAGCAGATGTACTTCACAGTTTGATAACCAGGGACACAATCCACAGACCTAGAAGAACCAACAGCAGCAATAGACTATGCATACCTACTGGATACCATAAAACAAAACTAGTAACCTCCAACAGAGCCATATCTCTCTCAGCACCAGCCCTCTGGAATTCCCTATCGGATGATCTGCGGGCAATAAACAACCTCAAAGACGTCTGCAAATCCCTTAAAACCTATATATTCATAGAATGTTACAATCAAACATACTGAAGACTCCTTTCACAAACATAAATGTACAATGATCCCACCAACTTTAGTCTCTGTGTACGTCCTGTCACCCCTGTTTAATGTTGTCCCAACCTGTATAATGTTATCCCAACTTATGTTAACAACCACTTTGATTAAAGGAGAAAGTGGTATACAAATCTGGATAAATAAAAATAAATTACTTATTCCAGCTCCTCTTGTAACAAATAGAATATAGCTGCTTATTACTATAGGTTCCTCGGACTTTTAAAACTGGTATAAAAATGGCATCCTGTTAAATAAAATGTTGTCAGTGCCACCAATCAATCTAAAAAAAAAAATGTTGATGCCTGATGTCACAAATGGGTGGGGGCTCAAATTCATTCTACCAAATAGTAATATATATGGCTGCTGTTACTAACATTATGGGAGACATCTGGTTTGATAAAAACACTGTAATCACTTATGCAATCAAAATGGATCAAATTTACATTCAATTCACAGAAAAATGCCCCATTCAATTCAATTACTTAATCCCTCTAGTTCTACAGATTTAAGGTTAAAAATCCAATGTTGTTTTCTAATTGAGCTAACAGTAATTCTCTTTTCCACGAAGAGTTCATGGCACACAAGCAATGGTGAAACATCGCAAAGTGTCAAAAATCACGTTGGCATGCTAAACAATGTGCAGCAATAGGGGGCTCAGTTCTTCTTTCGTTCAAACAGCTACAAAGCCCAGTCATCCTAATCCTCATGACTTTTACCTGTAACTGAATTAGAATAGCACTGGATTTTTAACCTTAAATCTGTAGAACCAGAGGGCAATGCAATGTGTGCCTTCAAGTCAAGCAGCTCATGGGTTTTCTTGGCAGTTTGACCGAAGTAGATAGCCAAGCCTTTCTTCCAAGGAAATGGTGAGTTAAATGACTTACCCAAGGCCACAAGGAGTGCTAGTGGCAATCAGACCCTGGCCTCTTGCTATTAAGCCAATGCTCTAAGCATTAGGCTACTCTTCCATGAAGAGGGGGCTTGAACAGTTAATTGAATGGAGCATTTTTCTATGAATGAGTATGGATTTTGTAAATTTAGATTGTTTAAGTAGCTGCAGTATTTTTGTTCAAACAGATGCCTTCCACTATGTTTGTAACAGCAATGATATATGCTGTGATTTAGGTGAATGGTTATGAACCCACCCGTTTGTGACTCATCAAATGCTCTTTGTAATTGGTTGGCAGCACTGACAGCATCTTAATTAACCATGCACCGTTTTTATGCCGTTTAAAATGACTGAATGACCAATAACACTGAGAAGCTATGTTCCACTGATAGTAGAAAAACTGGAGTCCGTCATTTATTTTACTAATAGAATATAAGAAGGAAGCAGATATATTTAATTTCTGATTATTATTTTTCATTTTTTTTTTTTTACCTGTTAGCCCTAAAGCGGCCTGACAGTGAAACCTGGGTCTCTGCTGGGTATGGAGTTCATTTGGGAGAAACTGATTGTTAAGTTATTCACTTTTTGGATATTATGAATATGATTATGACATGAGAAAACATTTTTGAAGACAGTTTTTGGGACCCATGATGGAGAACTGTAGCTAAATAAAGCACACGTGGCTGCACAGACGCCTCTGAGATATCTTTTCCTTCTTTTCAGACCGTTGATTGCACATTGTTTTGTACTTTGGTTATTATGTAGTAGAAACACAACCTCCATATATTCAGATTTCACCTTTTTTTTTATAGATGTCAACACTTGCCCAGCCTTCGTGGCTCCTGCCAATCTTATTGTCTGCTGTAATTCCAAAATCTTCTGATTTTCTTTCTACTTTTCTTTTTTCAATTTTCAGTTCTTGGTGCAATGATAAATTGAACCGTCAATCCTTCTTTTCTTTCTGTTCTGCAACAGCCTAAATTTCCATGTTTGTTAAAACATGAGGATGACTTGCTTTATTTCAGTTGTTCTAAAAGAACCTCATTGGTATTCCTGGAGAGGCATGCAATATTTCAAGTTGAGTACTACTGATCCAGAAAACAAAAGAGAACACAATATAGTGTTAGATGAAATTATATTTTAGAAAAGTTAAATCTGCACAGCATTCACACAGTAAGAACTATGCAGAGCATTAGCAGTAAACTTAAGACAGATCGTACCCCACATACTCTGAATTAGAAGTGGGGTTCATGACTGTCATGGTATGCGCAAAAATAACCCATTTGGAGCAGTCATCCCCAAGTAAGAATTTCATATTCATCTAGCCTCGCAGTACCACTTGGGAAGAGCCCAGGATTTTAGAGGAGGAGCATGGCTTAGTACTCAACTGCCCTGACTCCTGGGACCGTGTCAGGCGGGAGACAGTGAAGATAAGCATTAAAGGCCCTACTATCGGGATGCTGTTCTTCTTGCTCTTGTCCTACTGTCAACAGCAGACTGGTTACTAAGCAGAATATCAGGCCACAAGTGCATGACCATGCTCCAGAAAGCCTTCTGGGGAAGAAAAATAATGCAGCTTGCAAAGTTGATAGCAAAAGGTATGTGGCATGCTGACCTCTGGCTTCCTTCTGGTGTCTTCTAGGGGAGGTGGGTGAAGTTTTTTAGCAGTCTACAAGTGCATAGAAAGAGCAGCCCTTCTTGAGGTTGTCCGCTGTAAGTGCCAGCATATGCGTTCGTATGTGCTGATTTTGCAGCGCCTGCATGTACTTGCTGGTTGCCTACACGTGTAAGTGGTGGGTTTTAGAAACCTGCCTGTATAAGAGGAGCCAGAAAAGGAGAGGAACGAAATGAGATATTCCTCAGAGCTTTTGAGCTAGTATTAGACACCCACAGTGGTCTGCACAGTTGCCCTTTCAGTCAGTGGTAGGTCTCAACAAGCCGGTAGCTAGCATTTGCATGTGCCTCAAAGCTAGCGCAGATGGTGAGATAAAGCATTCAAAAGATAATGCACATTTTCACACTGTAAAATGGGCAGTCTATGTATACTTTTCAGTGCATCGGTACCACACCTAAAACATGCCCACTTGAATTCTCTGTGTCTCGGCCATCTATCACAGTAATGGCCTTCTAAAGTCTCCATGTACACATGTAGCCAGTCTATGCAAGCAAACGCTGCTATTTCTGGGAGTAGATGCATCTAAAATGACCGCCTGTGTGAAATAAGTTTATTTAACCCCAAGCTTCAGTTCTGATTTCTAAAACACACTGAGACATTATATTGATGTTGCGATGCATAAAATCAGCAGCCAGGGAGTGCCAGCTCATGAGTTTAGAAAAGTTTTGCTATACTGGCATAGACTGAATATGGCGGTCAGCAGATATGGGATGGTATCCCTACTGAGGGAGGCAGGGTTTGCAGATACAGGGAAGGAGTGTGAATGAGACAGGGACAGATGTAGGGTAAGAGAGAATGGAGACTTGGCGGAGAGACAAAAGATTGGGAGAGGAATAGGGTTGATGGATGAGAGATGATATGGAAATGGAGATATAAATGGAGGCTAACAACAAAAGATTAGAAGGGCAGGAGAGAGTACAAGTATGAAAACCGAAGGATGTGAGAAAGGCAATGGAAGTATGAGAAGAGATTCCAATGAAAAGAAATAGAAGCAGATAATAAAAGATGGCAAGAATGAGAGAGGAGGAGGACAATAAAAACAATGCACAAATCCCTAGTGGTAGCTATAGTAGACATAACCACTATGCCTGCCAAACAGGTGTGCAGGAGGTAATTTATTTTTCATTTTTATTATCCTTTTTTAGGCATGTTTCGCTTAGACATGTGCCTATTTTTGAGGGTTCGGTTGCAGAAACATTATAGGAATGCTTTTTGTTCATGCGAGGCTACTGAATCACCATGGTTCAAGCATCCCTCCACCATGATTGTGGCTCTAAAATTCATGAGAGCCACAGTGGAGGAAGTTTGGCTTATCTCATAGTTTGAAGATAAGCCCATCTTCCTCCACTGTGGGGCTCCGCCATTCAAGAGAGTCAGTTGCGGTGGGGGAAGTGTGAACTGTCGTGTTTATGACGAGGGACAGAAAGGATGAGGGTAAAAGGGACTGGATGAAGGGGATATGAATGAGAGAGAGACTGGGTGAAACCTAGGGGGCTTTAGAGAAAGAGAGTCAGTGACATTGGGTGAAGACAGGGCAAAGGCTTTTGGGGGGTTATGAGAGAAAGAGATAAAGGAGGAAGCTGGGAGAGGGGTCATGAGTGAGAGACATGCACAGGCGTGCAACCCCCGACACTCCCCTTATTGCGCGCTCACGTGCACGCATGCACGCACGCACACACGCACACACACACAACATTCACCTTGACACTCCCCACAAGACTTCCATACATGCATGCATGAACCTGACACTTTCAATGACACGTGCATGCACCCTCTGACTCACACACATGCACACAAAAACCTTACACACCCACACACCCCTAGCCCCTGACACAGACACACACAGACACACTCACAAATGCACACTCACCTCCTGGCACTTCCTTTGAGACACACATACCAAATTCTGTAAATAGGAGAAACACACCAGTGTGTACACTTTTCAACTTATTTATTTTTGTTTCAGTCATTCGAGTATTAGGTTGGTCCATATTAGCAATCACAGAATGCCTGTCACCCTCCCCTTTTAATTAGGCTGGTCCTGGATTTGGATGACATCATTGTGCTAGTATGGATTAAGCACCAAATTCATGTGCCATTGGGAGATTTCTATTATTCTATAGAAGATGAAGGGTGACTCTTTGAGCTAGTAATAGACCTGATAGCATGGTAAACACCATTTTCTCCCTTGGTGTTTGTAACTGGAGGGTCTGTACTAAGAAATTAGTAACAACAAGCAGCAAGATATATCAGACGTTTCCTTGCCAATCCAAAAGTTCATCTGTATGGGGCATCATTAGACTATGGAATGGAGTTCATATTAGCGGAATTGATGAAAAACCTCACCAACCTATTGCATCTTCCAACTAGCACAATTGGGCTGGGGAAAATTCCTTCCAGGCTCTTCAAAGACATACATATGCAGTATGGATTGAACCTTCCCCTCGGTTACGTTTTGTCATCTCTGGTATCTGATAGGGTTGCTGTTGTACCTTTCTCTCTGGATTTGTTTGGATATGGTATTTCAAATCAGCAGGGGAGAGAGGGAACATCTAACCCAAAAATACACAACCACAGAAAAGGAGAAAGGGGAGCCAGAAGAGGCAGGCCAACATAATCTTAAAAGATAGAAACATAGAAACATGATGACAAAAAATGACCATATGTCCTATCTAGTATTTCGCTCATACATTTGCAGTAGCAGTTCGACAAATTGCAATTAGATATAGTATTTGCATGTTGCTCAAGTTTGTACCTGAGGTAATACAGAGTTAAATGACTTGCCCAAGGCTATGAGAAGCGCCAGTGGGATTTGAACCTTGAGTCTGTTTGGTTATACACTACTACGCGAACCACTAGGATATTCCCCCACTCCCCCAACAACTATGAAACTTTAGAAAGGACCATGTTTTGGTTGGTTGCCTATATCAGAGCTACCATAAAGTTTCACAGCACTCAATACATATTGGGAAAGGCAGATAAAATGTGACCATACCTGAAGGAAAAGGAGTCAACATTTTTTCCTGGATTGCCTTAGATATCAACTGGGATGTGTTGACCACCTACTGTGGGAGAGCTGTAAAATGCACTGGTCTCAGTTTCTTTTTTTTTTCTTTTTATGTGAATTCTGAATAAACTTACAGAATAAATTCAGAGGGAAAGCAGGAAGAATGCCATAATCATCATCAATTCGAAGTGAAAGACATTCGGTATAAGAAATTGCGTATAGAAAAAAGAAAGTTTGTGCTATTGAGTTGAGGTGGACTCCTCATGACCCAGCTCCTGGATTTTCTTGGGAAGGTGCAACCTGTAGTAGATTGCCAGACCTTTCTTCTGCACAGTAAGTCTACAGCACCTGGTAATCCAAGATAGTCACCCATCCAACTATTAGCCATACCCAACCCTGTTTAGCTTCTGAGATTAGTCAAGATCAGGTTCCTTTAGGGCATCAAAGCTGTACTAAGAAAGTACCTATAAATCCTATACAAGTGTACATCATGGGGAGAAGGATGCATACAGATATCACAAAGAAGAAACAAAACAAACGAGAATAAAAGAATAAAATTCTAGCCATAAATCCCTTTCTAGTGCCTACTAAAACTCCCATTCACACCAGGTCAAAATATTAAAACATTTTTATCTCAAAGAAAGAGCTCTTAGGAGCAGTCAAAAGAAGGCACCTTTACTCCCAGAATGGCCAATCAAATAAAACTTCTCCCATACCTTTGCCACCGAGTCTTTAACACTTCTGCCTAAGTTGTGTGGACCTGGTTACATTAAGGGATGCGTATATCTTCTGACCACAACAGAAGCATCTTCGTATTTGAAGAAATTTCTGACGACAAAACGTTTGTCCAATTCTGAGCAGAAAGTCAGAATCAAAGAAGATCTAGTGGAAATATCCTTCTTTGATGATTCCAAAAAGGCAGATATAGCAAGACTATCAGCTAAAACAATAGTATCCATCCCATCCTCCTCAGCAGTTTCCATATATTTTCGTGAGGGGGGAGGGGAATATCTAGAGATATTAGTACGCAAGCACATGAACCTAGTTTGGGAAAAATTAAGTAGCCTCACATTTTTATCCCTCAATCTGTTCTTCAATAAAACAACTTCATTGTGAGACCCAAGCTGTATTTAATATGAGACCCCCCCCCCCCCAAAAAAAAAGCTTGCAAAGCAACCACCTGAGACCCCGAATGATCCACCTGCTACTCTAAGGGGCTTAGCCTCCCATCACTTTCTCCAGCTTGGCCATGGTTCCTTTAAAAAGACACCAACATTTAGATAACGGAGTAACATAACTTTCTTTCCATCCTTGTGATCACTTCCCAGGTGCCTTCCAGTGTTACTTTCTTGTAGCTCATATTACTCCCCCTCCCCCCACCACAAACACACACTTAGGGCTAAAGAAGGCAACAACACTGACATAGGGGCTTTCAAGAGGATGAAAAGGAAGCACAGAGATAATTGGAGATAATGGTGCCCTCTTGAGTGCAACTCACCATACCCTTCCAGAAAGTTGTCAAGTTACCAGTTCTAGGAGTGAGATTTTTTTTGCCAGTTCTGGTTTTAAATTTGCATTGCAGTCAGGGGCGGCCCAAGAGGGGGTGTGGGGCCATGTGCGGAGACTCGGTGCGGGGCCTCATTTGCATAAGGGGCCTCATTTGCATAAATATTTGCATAATGTTACCATATACTAACTTTTAGTAAACATGCCTCTTAATGAGTGTATGGATAAAGAAAGACTAAAAGATTTCTACATTACTATAATCCAGTGCCAACCACCAGACACATTAGGAACTACTACAAACACTGCCCATTTAGAACCCATAGCAAACCCGCCGTATCCTAACAGCACTACCAGGACTCACAAAGCACCATACCCTACCTATCAAAAGGAAACATGCAAATATTAAACCAATACATTTCAGAGAACAACAATACATGACTTACTGGGGAAAGAGAACAAGTGGCAATGTCAAATAGGAATTACATAAACAGAATACCTCAGCTCAGTTACACATGCAGAACATAGACCATCACCAAACAAGGAATCACAATTTAGAAACAGGAAGACAATAATTAAACTGGGAATCCCAAAAGCCAAACTTGGAATGTACAACACTGTAGAAATAAAACTATACATTAATTTGCTCTTGTACTAAACAAAGCGCAGACGTTAATGATGCACATTTACCAGAGCTGACGTATTCCAATTAATAAATTCAAAATAAAGAGATATTTTTCCACCTTTTGTGCATTTTTTTTCAGCTGCAATTGCTCCAGCCACTTTCTTCTGGTTTCTTTTTTTTTTTTTAAATCCTTTATTTAAACCTTTTATAAACAATACAACAACCAACAGAAAAACAAAACAATACACCCACAATCAACAACAGAAAGCCCCTCCCACCCCCCCCCTTCCTCCCCCCCCGGTCCCCCTGGGAACCCCCACATATTAACCTTCACAATACAGCTATCGTCAATTGTACCTCTATGGTTGAACAGTACATTTAGCTCATGCCACATAATCATCCAACATCTGCCATCTATCCCCCAGAGGGGCAGCGGCAGAGGCACCAAGGCTACGCTGCCGTCGCCACTGAGCCCCCCGGGCTGCCTGCACCTCTAACGCTTTCTCGAAGCCAGAATAGGTACATACCAAGCCCCACCACAGATATACATCCAACTTAGTGGAATCTTTCCAGTTGGTGATAATCACCTTCAGCGCAACAGCCATCAGGAAGTTAAACAGAAAGTACTGGTCTTTGTCAAGCTGTAGGCTGCTCGCGCAGGAGCGGTAAATAACAATGTCCCATTCCAGCGGAGCCGAGAGCCCCAATATACGGCTGATCTTGCTCCATACTTCCTGCCAGAAACTCTGAACATAGCAACAGTCATATAACATATGCCGTAAGGTGCCTAGAACCGACCGGCATGACCAACACTTAGTGGAAGCCGCTGAATCCCATTTCTACACCTTGACGGGCGTAAGATATGCTCGGTGGAGCACAAAATACAGTGACTGTGTAAGGGATGCAGCTTTTGAAACCCTGCTAACTGTGCCCCACAGTAACTCCCAGGAGCGGGAAGGGATCGCGTACCCGACCTCAAACTCCCAACTACGGCCGACTGTATTCCCTTCCCCCACTATCGCATCTCTCAAGATTGCATATATATGGGCCATACGCCGGTCAGTATCTACAATCGTATCCACTACCTTCTTAAGCCCCCAGCAGTCTACAATGGCCATCCCTTCCCGTATAGCCCCTTTTAAACAGTGAAGTAACTGGAGCCACTGAAAGTAACAGCCGGCAGGAATACCATACTTCGTTTGGAGAGTCTCAAAACCTTTCCACCCACCACCCATCATCACCTGCCCAACGACCCAAATCCCGGCAGTCTGCCACCTTTTCCAATCAATGGGTCGTTTCCCTATTTTCAACTTGGGGTTAAGCCAAATAGGATGAAAAACTGAAAGGCGCTGATCGCACCCCGTGGCACCCTCCAGAAACTTAAAGGCTATCTGAGTGGCACGAATAACCGTAAGACCGTTCTCCTGTTCACCTACCTGCATACCGAGCATCAGATCCATTGGGGCGGGGGACATGAGCTTCTTTTCCAGTTGGGCCCAAATCGGCGTCACCTCAGGTGGACCGGAGTCCATCCACTGCAGCCCCTGCTTTAATATGAGTGCTTGATGGTACCACTCAAAATCCGGAAATTGCACTCCGCCCCTCTCTTTGCTGGCTTTTAACTTAAGCACCGCAATCCGGGGGGGTTTATCATGCCAGAGAAAGGCCGTCAACAGACGCTCCACCCCTTTATAAAAGGACTTCGGGAAACATAGGGGGAGCATCCCCAGGATATAGTTAATCTTGGGAACCAAAACCATCTTAATGGAATGCAGCCTACCCCACCAGGAGAGATGCAAGGGGGACCATTGCAGTGTGAACTTCTGCACCAGCTCCTTAATAACTCGCACATTGCACTGCACCGTCTCCTGAAGGGACGCGCAGTATTGCACCCCAAGATATTTAACCTGAGAGGCTTCCCATTTGAAAGGGAATTCTGCCACCTGGGAGGAGAAGGTCAACCTATTCATTGGAAAGGCCGTGGATTTCGTCCAATTAATTTTGTAACCAGAAAGGTTTGCATAGACAGAGATAATTTCCAACACTCTCCTTATCGCAGGAGGTTGCAGGAACAACAACAGGTCATCTGCATAGGCCGATAACTTCACCTGGTGCCCTGCTACTGCCAGCCCCTTGATCTCCTCATCCTGCCTCACCAGTATGGCCAAGGGCTCTAGCGCAATGTTAAAGAGTAGGGGGGATAGCGGGCATCCTTGCCTAGTCCCCCGCAGGAGGCGAAAAGGAGAGGAAAGCGTGCCATTCACCAGAATCTTAGCCGAGGGGGACGCATACAAGAGCTGGACCATATGCCGGAACCGCTCCCCAAATCCGAATCACACTAAAGCCTGGTTTAAAAACCCCCACTCCAGCCGATCAAAGGCCTTCTCCGCATCTACGGAAAGCCCTACTATAGGCTCCTGCAAAGTCTCCGCTACAGAGAGCAAATTCAACAATAGCCGCCCATTATCCGAAGTGGATCGTCCCGGGATGAATCCACATTGATCGGGATGTATAAGTGTGGGCACCACCTGAGCCATGACTGTAGAGAATAGTTTGTAATCTGCATTTAATAGTGATATCGGCCGATAATTCTCCACTTTATGGGGATCTCTCCCTGGCTTTTCCAAGAGAACAATGATCGCATCACTAAAGGACCCCACCCCTGGTACTTGTTCCAGCAGTACCTGAAAGTACACTAAAAGGTAGGGCAAGAGATCGTCCGCAAACACCTGGTAGAACTCAGCCGGGATTGCATCCGGCCCTGCAGCTTTACCCTGCTTCATGCCCTTTAAACCCTCCCGAAGCTCCTCCAAAGTCAAGGGGTCATCCAGCAAACTCACCTGAGCAGCCGAGAGCTTAGGGTGCGGCACCGGACCAAATAGCTCATGAAAGGTCCCCGGGTCTGCCGCCGCCTCGGAGGTATACAGACCGCTATAGAATTCCCGAAACACTTCAGCCATATCTTTCTCCGCCGTCAACAATCCACGCACCCCATGAAGGATAGCAGTCACTTTTGGCCGGGCAGATCTGGGGCGGAGTGTGCGCGCCAGCAACCGCCCCGCTTTGTTACCCTCCCCATACCACCTACCTCGCACCTGCCCGTCCACCACATGCACCTCAATGCTCAAACACATATTATATTGGTGACGCAGCTTTTGCAGCCTCAGCAAAATGCACGGGTCTGTCCTAGCAACTAGCAGGCGTTCCCCAGCTTGAATTTGCACAGAAAGCTCCTGCAGCTTCCTCTTCCGTTCCCTAGCCACTTTAATTTTATAGCTGGTGGTTTCTGCTCTGATTACCGCTTTAAAGGCTTCCCACCAAGCCCAGGCTGGGGTAGCATCAGGTAGATTTGTCTCGAAGTATCTAAGAGAGGCAGCACGGATACCAGCACAGTAGTCTGGATCTTTGAGCAATTCTCTTGGAAAGAACCAGGTTGGGGTACCCTTTCCTTGCCCCTCCACCCGCACCTCCAGAGAAATATAAGCATGATCCGAGATATGCATTTCCCCTATATGAGAGTGTATCACAGAGCTAAGGAGAGCTTGGGACACTAAAAAATAATCTATCCGCGAATGAGAATCATGCGGGGTAGAGTAGAAGGTATATTCCCTGTCTACCGGGTGAAATAGCCGCCATACATCTACCAACCCTGCATCCCGCATAAGAGATAAGAGAACCACATCCGCTCTACTGCAGTGGTGGGAGCGGTATGGGGACTTATCTAGGAGTGGGTCGAGTACTAGGTTAAAATCCCCCCCAATGATCCAAGGATATTCCTCCCTTTCTCGTACCACCTCAGAAAGTTTCTGGAAGAATGCCACGTCATCCACATTTGGGCCATACACATTCATAAGTGCCAATTTAACTCCCCCAAGTTGAACCAATATCCTAACTCACCTACCTGCGAAATCAGCCTGTTCCTGCATCACGTGCAGGTCTAACTTTTTGTGTGAAAGTATAGCAACCCCATTTTTTTTCCCACACGCAGGAGAATGCCCAACCAAAAGGAAATTCCCCATGCCGAGTTTCTTTGTTTCAGGGGATGACAAATGCGTTTCTTGCAGTAGAATAATGTCTGCTGCCTGTTTGGCACAAAAAAGAAGTATCTTCTTCCTTTTAATAGGATGAAGGACCCCTTTGACGTTCAGAGATAACACTTTAATTGGCCTCATGAAGCAAGATCAGCCTACCAATCCAGAGTACTCCTCTCCAAATAATAACAAACAGCCCTGTTTCAGAAGACATACCCAGTGTTCCCAGGACGACCCCCCTAACAACCCCCTCCCCCCCCCACATTGACAAAATCTCCGGGCGAGCCCCCACAGCGAGATACCCCATCCACCCGCTCCCTCCCAGATTTAGCCCTAGCGAACATTCATAAAATATCCTATCACTCTAGCAACAAACACACATTAGACTATCACTACCAAACTATCCCATTGCCCCTTCCCCTAACCTCCCCACCTCCCCCCCCCTAGCCCCCCACAAAACCGCCAACCCACCCACTACAATGACATTCCCGAACCCAATCAACACAGGTCTCCTAAAGCTACTAGCAAGGAATTACACAAGGGTCCGGCTTCCCCAGCCCAGAGGTCCAGAGCTAGCCTCGGGGCTGCAGGGGTCCGCACTCATTTCGCCAAGCAGAAGTCAAAGCATCAATCATCCAGTACTCCGCATCCCCATTACTGCAAGCAGAGCACCAACACCATGCAGCCAGAATCTCAGGAGAAAGCGGAGTTCATTGCATGAAGGCCGCCTCCTTTTCCTCCAAAAAAGCTTGCAGGGCCGCCGGGTCATCGAAGGATCTGGTTTGATTATGTAGCGTGATCCGCATCCGTGCGGGATAGAACAAACCATATCGGGCTTGTAGCTTCTGCAACCTCGGTCTAAACGCCAGGAGCTGCTTCCTCCGGGATACAGTAGCTTTACTGAAGTCAGGATATAGCGCAACAGTGTGACCCTCATATTTTATAGGGGCCCGTGTTCGCGCAGCCGCCATTATCGCTGCCACTTGAGAGTACCGCAGCACCCTCAAGATCATCGGGCGCGGCACCCGCACTTGTGGGCTGATACTCGTGGGGATCCGATGGGCCCTATCGACTTCAAAGGCCTGCGAGAATTCCAACCGCAGCATTTTCGGGAGCACTTTCTCCAGGAATTCCACCGCATTACTCCCTTCAACTCCCTCCGGAAGCCCCACAATTCTAATGTTATTCCTCCGAGCCTGGTTGCTCTGATCCTCCAGATGTTGCTCTAGGACGTCCACCCGCTTACAGAGCCGCTCCACTTGCTTGATCCGTGCATCATGCGACGCCACGTGGCCTTCCACCACCGAGACCCGGCCTTCCATTGCAAGTAACTGTTCCTTCAGCTCTTTTAGTTCTAGGATCTCAGCTTGCACCTCCGCTAGCGTTTCTCCGTTCGCGGCCACCATTGAGCGCACCACTTTTATTTCGGCCAGGACCTCCGACAATCCGGCCGCGGGTTCCAATGATTGCAGGGCCTTCTGAGGCGAGGGCGGCTCTGCCTTCTGCCGTTTAACTCCTGCATTCGACGACGCCCCAAACTCCAGGCGGGTGGGCTTACCGGCCGCCATCTCCCAACTCTCCTGAGGGGGTCAGGGGAGGAAGGGAGCAAGGATCACTCAGCTAGGGCCCAGGATTCAACAGGATTCAGCGGAGAGTTGCTATTATGCGGCCATCTCTGCTCGCGCTAGGCTCCACCCCCCCCCCCCCACTTTCTTCTGGTTTCTTCGCGTCTTCTGCTAACTCTCCATCGTCTGCTGTCCATTTGTCCTTTTTTCTCTCTTCTAGTTTTTTTCCATTCTCTCTCTACATCTGCTTTAACATACTAATCTTTCTCCTTTTGCTCTTTCCTCATTCGTATTTCATCCACTCAAATTTTACCCCTCCATCCTCAATCCCCACTTACTCTCCCAATACCCGGCCAATTGTAGATTTTTTATCCCTCCCACACAAAATATTTTTCCCCTCTCCATTTTACTCTCCCAGCCCCATCCCATTCTAATCATCCCCCAACATCAGCTCCCTTCTAGTTCCAGCCTCACCCAGCATCCATTCCCTTCTAGTCCCTGCATCAGCCCATTTCCAGTCCTAGCCCCCCATCAGCCCATTTCCAGTCCTAGCAACCCCCCAACCCAATACCAGTCCTAGCCCCCCCCATCAACCCACTTCCAGTCCTAACCCCACATCACCCCATTTTTAGTTTTAGCCCCCCCTATAACCCATTACCAGTCCTAACCCCCCCATCAGCCCATTTCCAGTCCTAACCCCATCAACCCATTTCCAGTCAGCACCCCAAAGCCCATTGCCAGTCCTAACCCCATCAGCCCACCTCAAGTCCTAACCCCTCCCCATCAGCCCATGTCCTGTCCTAGCCCCCCCATATCCCATTATCAGTCATAACGCCGCCATAGCCGTTTACCAGAGAGCCCCCATGAGCCCACATCCCATTACCAGTCTTAAAGCCCCCCCATAGCCCATTACCAGTTCTAACCCCCCCAACAGCCCACCGCCCATTACCAGTCCTAACCACCTCAGCCCACCTCAAGTCCGAACCCCTCCCCATCAGCCCATTTCCTGTCCTAGCCCCCCCATAGCCCATTATCAGTCCTAACCCCCCCCATAGCCCATTACCAGTCCTAACCCCCCATCAGCCCACAGCCCATTACCAGTCCTAACCCCATCAGCCCACCTCCAGTGTTAACCCCCCCATCAGCCCATTTCCAGTGCTAGCCCCCCCCATAGCCCATTACCAGTCATAACCCCCCCCAACAGCCCACAGCCCATTAACAGTCCTAACCCCATCAGCCCACCTCCAGTCTTAACCCCCCATCAGCCCATTTCCAGTCCTAGCCCCCCATAGCCCATTACCAGTCCTAACCCCACCGAACAGCCCACCTCAAGTCCTAACCCCTCCCCATCAGCCCATTTCCTGTCCTAGCCCCTCCTCATCAGCCCATTTCCTGTCCTAGCCCCCCATAGCCCATTACCAGTCCTAACCCCCCCCCCAACAGCCCACAGCCCATTACCAGTCCTAACCCCATCAGCCCACCTCCAGTCTTAATCCCCCCAGCCCATTTCCAGTCCTAGCAACCCCCCCAGCCCATTTCCAGTCCTAGCCCCCCATAGCCCACTCCCAGTCCTAATACCACCAGCCCATTTCCAGTCCTAATCCCCCATCACCCAATTTTCAGTTTAAGCCCCCCCATACACCATTACCAGTCCTAACCTCCCCATCAGCCCACTCCCAGTCCTAATCCCACCGCCCATTTCCAGTCCTAATCCCCCATCACCCAATTTTTAGTTTAATCCCCCCATAGCCCATTACCAGTCCTAACCCCCATCAACCCACTTCCAGTCCTAATCCCATCAGCCCATATACAGACTTAGCTCCCCCATAGCCCAACACCACTCCTAACCCCCCCCCGCCCCCCCTAGCCCACCACCACTCCTACCCCCCCCCCACCCCCTCACCACTCCTAACCCCCCCCCCCAGCCCAGCCCAGCCTAGCCTAGGGAAATTTTTTTTTTTAAAAAGCTGTCTGCTGCCGCTGCCGGGGCCGCCGCAGCAGAATCGAGTGTGCCGCGGGGCCCCCCCTGCCCAGCAGAGCCTGCCCTTCCCTGTATCACCTCTCTCTTTGCAGCTGCAGTCACATGTGCCGGGGAGGGCAGGCTCTGCTGGGCAGGGGGGGCCCCGCGGCACACTCGATTCTGCCGCGGCGGCCCCGGCAGCGGCAGCAGACAGCTTTATTTTTTTTTTATTTTACTTTTAGATCAGAATGTTTTTTGCGCGGGGCCCTGTGCAAAAAACATTCTCGCTCAATGGACGGGGCGGCCCTGATTGCAGTGCAGTATGGTATTTGTAGTCTTTGATTTTACCCAGGACCCATAATGCATTATGATGAGTTTGTCAGGAATCCAGGACTGGCTTAAAATCTCGCTTCTGGAATTGGATAACTTGGCAGCTCTGGGTCCCTGATTTTAGCCATTGGAATCATTGATGCAGACCCCATAATGCATCATGATGAGCTTGTCAGAAATCCAGGAGTGGCTTTAAAATCTCACTTCTGGAACTTGGCAACTCTACTTCCAGCCACCAAATCTGTTTGAGATACATCGTCTTTCTGGACAGGCTGTTTCACCCTTGTTGGGATCTACATTACCGGCAGCATTTCCTCTCAAGCCTCATCCACGCACAGCTTCCCGTTTGGGTCACCGACTAAGCCTGCCATCACGGGAGAGGGAGGAGGCCCTCTGCCGGATCTCAGGGTCACATTCAGCACCTCTGAGGAAATCAGTTCCTTCCTCTCAGTGGCAATAGCATGATGTCCAAATGTCGCTACAGGGGTATCCATCAGCCCGCAGACTACTACTACTAATCATTTATATAGCGCTACAAGGCATGCACAGTGCTGTACATATACAGGGTGGCACCAAAAAAGTAGAACATCTCGTAGCATATAAGTTATTTAAAAATTCAAAAAGACAGATGTAAACGATTGACAAAAAAAAAAAGATGGCGACCGGAAATTGTTGAAATAAAGACGTTATATAGCTAAAAAAAGGTAAATAAGTAAACTATTTAAGCTTTTAATTTATGAGATGTTCTCCCATATCTCCAGGAACAAGCAGGAATGAGTCTTCACATATGGGTATCGTCGGTACCGACGGAGCCTGCGCGGGAACGCTCCCCAGCGTCCAGTAAGAAAGTTTTTGGGAGCATCCCACAGCGCCAGCGCGCTGCCTTCCCGCCTTTCCCAACCGCCTCTCTCCAGTTCTTCTTTTCCGCGGAGCCAGCAGGTCGTGTTCCTGTCACCGCAGAAGAAGTTCTTTATTTTTTTCTTTATTATTCTGTGTCGCGTCTGCCTTCGACGTCAGACCAGTACCGCCGGTCTTTTCTTTCTTTCTTCTTAGAAAACCCCCCAAAAAACTTTTCTTTATTCAGCTGTGCATTTTCATTTTGGGCCTTAGGCCTAAATATTTTCTCCTCATGGAGAAGCCCGCTTCCGGGTTGAAGAAGTGCACAAAATGTGGCGGTACTATTTCTGTCACCGACACCCATGATTGGTGTCTGAAATGTTTGGGTCCTGACCATTCCATCACGGATTGTGTGTACTGCACCATGATGTATAAAAGAGGTCGGCAGAACCGAGCAGCCAAGCTCAGTACCCTGTTTGCCTCTGATGCAGCCTCGGTGGCATCGACGTCTTCCAGGGCTGCTTCTTCCTTCCACGGATATCAGGTAACCAAACATAAATCTAGCCGGTCTTCGAAGGGCAAATCTCCCTCTAAGCATCGAGATGCCTCCGGGCTTGTCCTCAAGGATTCCACTCCAGCAAAATTACCCCGGCGGGAAGTTCCGGCTTCCAAAGCATTGTCTATGGGTCACAGGTTGACATCGATGGCTTGGCCTCGACCGATCACCTGTTGCCGTGTTCTGGGGTACCGGTGGCCTCCACTTGTACCGACATCCAGACTTTGGTGGCGTCGATGGATCAGAAAATTCTGTCCATGCAGCGCACCCTTACGGCGTTTATGCAGGCTTCGACACCTCCGGTACCGCAACAATCTCCGTAGCCGGTACCGACCCCGGCACCGGCATCGTTTCCGGTGCCGGTACCGATTGCATCGACATCGGCTTCGGTGTCAACTGCAACGGTACCCTGTCCTATGATGCCCATCAGTACCGAACCGGTACCGCTTACTCCCGATGTCGATCCCACTCGGTACGCGTATCGGGCTTTACAGGAGCATCCAGACAGGCGATACTTCGATTCCTCCGAGGACTCTGATGAGTCGGAGGCTTCTGTCGATGCACCGGTACTTCTTCCTCAGGAGTCTGCTTCTCCAAAACGAAGAATGTCTCCACCAGAGGACTTGTCTTTTCAAGACTTCATTAGGGAAGTGGCTAGAGGCCTCTCCATCACAGTGGCCTCTGAGTCAGAGCCTAAAGCCAAGCAATTAGATGTTTTGCAATATCCTAAGGCTCCTAAGGTTGAGTCTGCTATGAAGAAAATAAAGAGTGCAAAGAGACACTCATCTAACCCTCCAGGACTTGAATGTAGGACTCTAGATGCTTTTGGCCGAAGGATTTTCCAGGCCTATATGCTTGCTGCAAGAATCAAGTCCTATAGTCTCTATATGGGGATGTTTCTAAAAGAAGTCACAGATCATCTGCAGACTTTAGCTCCTTTTATTTCAGAAGATAAAAGGCAGGAATTTCTCACTTGGCTCAAACATGCCCAAGATGTTTCCAAATTCTCCAACCGTGCAGCCTTTGACTCTTTTGAGTGTGTAAGCAGAGCCACGGCTATTGCCATAGGTGCACGCAGAATTGCTTGGTTACAAGCCTCTGATTTGGAACTCTGGGTCCAAGATGATTTGGGAAACCTTCCTTGTACAGGTGAAAATCTGTTTGGCAGGAATTGGCAAGCAAAGGCCACTCAGATGGATGCTGAGAACTCTGCTTTGGATCGACTTTCAAAGTCTACCTCTGCCCCTGTTAAGAAAAGATTGTTCAAAAAGACATCTTTTTCTAAAAAGGGAAGATATTATCCTGCTCATGGGCAGACATCTTCTGCAGGTCGTTTTGCTGCAAAGCATCAGCAACCACCTAAACAGGTCAAGTCAAAGGCTGCCAGGCCTACCACAGCCCAGCAGCCTCAACCTCCTCAGGGCCTTTGACTTGCGACTAGAGAACGTAGCCTTTCTAGCTCTGGAAAAACCAGAGCCCCCTCACCATTCCAGGAAGGTTGACTTACTTTGCTCCCAGATGGGAGCAAATCATAGCAGAGCAATGGACCATCTCCATCATAAAGGAAGGGTACAAGCTTCATTTCTTAAGCCTTCCTCCTCACACCATGGTAAAACAGTTCAATTCTCCTATATCTCTCCTCGACCTTCTAGGTCAGGAGATTGTTACCCTTCTTGCCCAAGGGGCAATAGAAGAAGTACCTCTTCTTCAACAGGGCTCAGGGTTCTACTCCCCTTATTTTCTTATCCCAAAGAAAACAGGGGGCTACAGACCCATATTAGATCTCAGAGAATTGAACAAGTTTCTATTCAAGGAGAAATTCAAAATGATTTCTCTAGGGGCTCTGCTTCCATACCTTCAGAGTCCGGACTGGCTTTGTTCTCTAGATCTCAAGGATGCGTACACCCATGTCCTCATCCATCCAACACACAGAAGGTTCCTTCATTTCCTTTTTCAAGGAAAGCACTACCAATACAGGGTGCTTCCTTTCGGTCTGGCCTCTGCACCAAGGGTGTTCACGAAATGCATGGCAGTAGTAGCTGCATTTCTCCGCACTCTTGGAATATTCGTATTCCCATATCTGGACGACTGGCTCATTCGAGCCCCATCCCAGTCAGAGGCCCAGACTTGCCTAACCTGCACAATGCGTATCCTTCAGTATTTGGGACTAGTAATAAACATCCCAAAATCCAATCTCATCCCCACTCAGTCTCTGGAGTTCATAGGGGCCTTGCTGGATACCACAACTGCAAGGGCCTATCTTCCTCAGGCCCGTTGCCTACGTCTAGTGCAGTTAGCCTCCCAGATTCAGTTAAAGTCCCACTTAACTGCTCGAGAGATGTTGCAACTATTAAACCACATGGCATCCACCGTGCATGGGGTTCCATATGCTCGCCTTCACATGAGGGCAGCTCAATGGACTTTGTCCACCCAATGGACTTAGGCATCAGGTTGCCTGTCAGACAAAACAGCAAACTCCAGTCACCTTTTTTGGTCTCTCCAATGGTGGAAGTCCTCTCAAAACCTGTTGCTGGGGTCCCCTTTTCAGCAACCACTACCCCAAGCAACTCTCACAACAGATGCTTCTCCAAGGGTTTGGGGAGCTCATCTACAAGATCTCTCCACCCAGGGAATCTGGTCTCCACAGGAGACGTCTCTGCATATCAATCTATTGGAACTCAGAGCAATATTCTTAGCTCTCAGAGTGTTCCATACCCTGCTCAGCTACAGGACAGTCCTCATCCATACGGACAACCAAGTAGCCATGTTCTATGTGAACAAGCAGGGCGGGACTGGCTCTCTGTCGCTTTGCAACGAAGCTTTGTGACTGTGGGCCTTCGCCAGAGAACATCACATCCATCTTCTGGCAGTATATCTTCCAGGCGTTCAAAACTCTTGGGCGGACAGACTCAGTCGAGTTCTGCTTCCACACGAATGGTCCCTCCACATGGACCAAGTAGCCAGGATTTTTCGAATTTGGGGAACCCCGGACATAGACCTCCTTGCAAGTCCGTGGAATGCCAAACTTCCCCGGTTCTGTTCCAGAATTCCGTGTCAGGGAGTTCAGGCCAAGGATGCCTTCCTCCTTCACTTGGGTCATGACTTCCTTTATGCCTTTCCACCAATTGCCCTAATTCCCAAAACTCTATTCAAGCTTCAGAGAGATCGAGGGACCATGATCCTCATAGCACCACATTGGCCACGCCAAGTGTGGTACCCTCTACTTCTGCATCTCTCTCAAGCTCCCTCCCTGGACTTGGGCTCTGCACCAGACCTTCTATCCCAGGAAGAGGGAACATTATGGCACCCAAACCCCCAGTCGCTCCATCTCAGGGCTTGGTTGCTGAGGGCTTAGACCTTCAAGATTTTCATGTCTCTCAACAAGTCAGAGATGTTATTCATGCCTCTAGAAAGCCTTCTACTAGACATTCCTATGCTTTCAAATGGAAAAGATTTACCATTTGGTGTTCAGAGAAGGGACTAAACCCTTTTGCAATATCTCTGAATTCTCTACTAGAGTATCTCCTGCATCTATCCCATGCAGGTCTGAAAACAAATTCAGTAAGAGTCCATTGAGTGCTATTGCAGCGTCCCTCAAGCCTCTCAATGGACAACCTGTTTCCTCTCATCCTCTTATAGCAAGATTCATGAGAGGCCTTCTTTTAACTAAACCTCCCATTAGACCACCTCCAGTGGCATGGGACTTAAACCTGGTTCTTGGCCAGCTCATGAAGCCACCCTTTGAACCTTTAGCCACCACCTCCTTGAAATTTCTTTCTTGGAAGGTTATTTTTCTCATTGCAGTCACCTCAGCACGCCGCATCAGTGAGTTGCAAGCTTTGGTGGCTAATCCACCTTATACAAGGTTCCATCATGATATGGTAGTCC
Source organism: Ichthyophis bannanicus (assembly GCA_033557465.1). Taxonomy (NCBI): domain Eukaryota; kingdom Metazoa; phylum Chordata; class Amphibia; order Gymnophiona; family Ichthyophiidae; genus Ichthyophis; species Ichthyophis bannanicus. The sequence goes on from CM066033.1 coordinate 419,318,669, forward strand.
TCAGGACCAATCCACACTTTATGCCTAAAGTGGTCTCGCCTTTTCATCTGAACCAAGAGGTATATTTACCTGTCTTTTTTCCAGGACCTCATGCATCAAGTGCAGAGAGGAATCTTCATACCTTGGATTGTAAGAGAGCTCTTGCTTTTTACTTACAAATAACACAGCAGCATAGAAAGTCTTCTCAACTCTTTGTTGCTTTTGATCCTTCTCATTTAGGACTTCCAGTCTCTAAGAGAACACTGTCCAACTGGATTGCTCAGTGTATTTCTTTCGCCTACCAGAGTAGAAATCTTTCTCTGGAGGGCCATGTCACAGCTCACAATGTGAGAGCCATGGCAGCCTCAATGGCTCATCTAAATTCTGTGTCCATCGACCAAATCTGTCGAGCTGCCACCTGGGCCTCGGTTCATAACTTCACAGCCCATTACTGCTTGGACATGGACTCCCGCCGGGATGCCTTGTTTGGTCAGGCTGTTCTCAAACACCTGTTCCATTCCTAATCAACTCCTACCCACCTACCCTGGTTGGATGCCAGAGATCCATGGGAGGAGGTAGAGTCCTTTTCAAGGACACACAACCTGGGGTTCTCCCCTGGCATCTGCAGCTAGGGAGTCCCCGTATGTGAAGACTCATTCCTGCTTGTTCCTGGAGATAGCACAGTTACTTACCTGTAACAGGTGATCTCTGGGAACAGCAGGAATAAGTCTTCACAACCCACCCACCTCCCCTAGGAATTGTATCTCTCTATCTTTCTTTCCTGTCCTCTCTCTCTCCTTGTCTCAGCTTTAAAACTCGAACTGGAGAGAGGCAGTTGGGGAAGGCAGCGTGCAGGCGCTGTGGGATGTTCCCAAAAGCTTTCTTACTGGACGCTGGGGAGCGTTTCCGCGCAGGCTCCATCGGTACCGACGATACCCATATGTGAAGACTTATTCCTGCTGTTCCCAGAGATCACCTGTTACAGGTAAGTAACTGTACTTTTTTGGGCCTCCCTGTAGATGTAGGACACAGTCCCTGTTCATTGGAGCTTACAATCTAATCAAGATGAAAAAACATCACTAAACTGGGGATTAGAGTATGGCAAGATATACATAAGTAGTGGGCAAGAGAATGAGGAGCATCAGAATCCAAAAGCAGACTCAAAGAGGTGGGTCTTCAGCCTGGACTTGAATAGGAGCAGAGAAGGAGCCCGACGCATTGACTCAGGTAGGTTGTTCAAGCATATGGAGCAGCAAGATGGAACGAAGGAAGTCTGGAGTTGGCAGTGGCAGACAAGAGCACAGATAAAATGGTCTACCAGAGGAGCAGAGTTCCTGAGGAGGAGTGTGAGATGATAGGTAGTGAGGAGCTGCAGAATGAATGCACTTGTGTAGGTAAGTAGGAGAAGTTTGAACCAGATGCAGAAATGGATAGGGAGCCAGTAAATTGACTTGAGAAGAGGGGTTACATGAGCATATTGATACTGATGGAAGATAAGCCATGCAGCTGAACAAATTGAAGGGGAGAAAGATCATTCAGAGAGAGACCAGTGAGGAACAGGTTACAATAGTTAAGACAGGAGGTGACTAGAGAGTGGATGAGAGTCTTAGTAGTGTGTGTAGAAAGGAAGGGACAAATTTTGCCAAACTAGGGTTGCCAACTGGCTCCAGATTTGCCCGATAGCTTGGATCCAGTCCTGGGTTTGTCCCACCTCATGCATGGACTTGTAGTTCAAATTTCTCTATTGCATCCATAAGAGCAGCAGGACTACAAGTCCCTGCATGCAGTGGGGTAAACCCAGGACTGAATACAAACTGTTGCGAGAATCTGGAGCCAGTTGGCAACCTTACCCCAAACCAGGGTCAATTCTAATATTTCCTTTCTTTTGACCATAACCAGAGCAAAAAAACACAGAAAGAAATCGAGCAGCCAGGAGCAACTAGCATGCGTATCTGGTGATAGCGGCATCTTGTCACGCCCCTCATCGGTTCCAGCTTCTTAATAAAATATGAATCATGAACAGTCAGCAGCTCGCCTGCGCCTCACATCAATATGTTGGTTTTATGTTTTATCTAAAGTAACATTTTGAGACTATGATGGTATTTTATTAAAGGCTTTTTTTGGGGGGGGTTCATTTTATTCATTTGCCCCTTTCTTGTATCGGATCCTTAGTGGATTTGCTGCCATTCTGCCTTTGGCTTCTCTCGCTCCTTTTTGTGATTTGGATATAGGGTTAACAATTGGGTCCTGCCTCACATGGAAGAGAAGACAACAGTGAGTTATTCCATGAGTTATCAGGTTTGCTTTTCTATCACCAGTTTAAGGTCTTACCTAAGTCTGAACAAGGCTGTTGTCTTAAACACTGAGGGCTTGTTTCCTTGTCCTTCAGGATATTAGTAAGTTAATATGACATGCCTGCTTTTTATGTTATTGCCTGAAATACAGAAACATAGAAATATAGAATATGACAGCAGATATGACCAATAGACCCAACTAATCTGCCCAGTTTCATTTCTAGTCTAGTGCTGTAGACCTCCAGGTGACCTCTGTCTACTCCCTCGCCACCTTCACGTCAGGGGATTTTCTATGCTTATCCTATACTTTCCTGAGTTCCTATCTGCCTCATCCGCCACACTTTCTATGCAGAAATATTTTCTGAGGCTGCTGCTGAGTCTACCCCATGGAGCTTTATATCACGATCTCTTCTTATAGAGTTTTCTTTTTTCTGAGATTATATTGCCAGATACCTCTGTCATGCACTTGAATGACAGTGTGTTCATCTGTCCCTAAATATGAAAGCACTCTTTTTCTCTATAATAGAGATTTTCTCTTGAGGGTGGCTCCTGTGATCTTACTACCGAGCTTGTTAGAGGCTGCTGCGATTCTCTGTGATTAGGCTTATGGTTGATATTGGGCAAACATATTAAAGAACTATTTTTGGGCCTACTGCCACACATGCTGCTGTTGTATCTTTCCTCTCTTTAGACTGAAAAAAATGGCCTCAACCCACCTTCCCCCTGCCAAAAAAAAATAATCCAAAAAAGGGAAACAATCAGGAAAGAAGACCCTCGGAGAAATACCTTGTCGCTTTTTTGAGCAGCTAAAGGAGTCTGACTCTTTATTGCCATTCTCTAGAGTTGTGAACTCTACTGTGCCCTAAACACACAGCCTTGCATTTCACTGCTACCACAGCATGTGAAGGGTAGTTCTGAAGCCCTCTCTGTCTCTGTAGACAGTATCTGGGATGGTCTTCATGCTGATCTGTTCTTCAGGTTCACGTTTCTTCTGTTCAATTTTTGCTGGTTGCTCAGTACCAGGTCCATATTCACCAGTAGTCCACTACTTCCAGCACCATATTGGAGATCATCATAAACTCAGATTTCTATTTTCAGTTTTGTTTCCAGCTTCCCAGTCAGTGGACAGATCTATTACTTGCGCATCAGGAACTGGCACAGAAAGAGTTCAGTTTCTTCTTCTCTCTGAACTTTGCCCAGTGACGCACTAGTCCTGCATATAAACTTTAGGGAGAGGGATATTTAAAGCCATTTAGGCAGTTTGCAGACCCACAAACCTCCTAACTGGCACTCCGTGGGACATTCATTGCCACTAATATGTTAGCGCTGCTGAATAGCCCTGGTTTCAGCCCCCAAACATTCCGACGCTAGCCAGCTAATGTTGGGACATTGTGGGACAGAGCTGAGGCAGCACCCAGGATTAACTGGCAAGAGGTGATATTCAGCTGCTAGTTGGTTATCCTACAGTGGCTAAAGCTAGGTACCTGAAAGGCTCACTTAACTTTCACTGCTTTGGCTAGCCAGCCAGTAGCTGATGTGCTATCTGGCCAACCTGGATATTTAATGCCAGTGGGCAGATTTATCTGGGTTCAGAGTTCAGCACCGATGGCTAGCCACTTTATGAGCACTAGCCACTGCTGCTGAATATCCCCCCTTCCTTTTTTTATCCTTGCCAAACTTAATCTAGTCTGTGGTAATGACTCTTCCCCCAGCTGTTCAGTTGGTTTATATATTTCATTAGCACAGGAAAGTATGTGATAACTAAATAACATTAATTTACATTAAAATGTGTAGCTACGGTTACTAACCTGTATTATCAAGTTAACAGTTTAGCATGGTTTATTAGTAACTAGGATCCATTGCGTAAATTGGGGTCTGCATTAAATTAATGCATATTAACAATGTTAGTGTTTGCTAACATAATAGTGTATGTTAGTAATCCTAGCTGTAAATTTGTTACTATATTGTAGACTTATAGACTAAGGGCCTGAGGTGGGCTATCGTTGCTACAGCGCATAGCCCTGCCCGCTCACCCTTAACCCTAGATAATCAATGCTGCACCAACGAAACTGAATATCCGGGTTGTGCACCAAGGGGTCAACACCACAGAGCCTAATTATGTAATGTGATAATTTTAGCAGTTGACCACTAACCATGTAGTGGTCCAATATCGCCACTGCATGGTTAGCGGCAGTCACTACCTCTGCTCTGCTCCGGAACATCCCAACACACCCCGATGCTAACCAGATAGCATCGGGGCATGTAGGAGACATAGTAGGGGATATTCAGTGGCACTAACCATGTAGGTGCCATCTAATATCACTGTTTAAGGCATTTACATGGTCTACTTGGCTGTAAACCATGTAAATGCCTTTCGAATATCGGGCCCTAAGTATTTGAATTTTAACACAAAGGGGCTCTTTTACCAAAGGGTGCTAAGGTGTTGCACCTAACATGCCAATAGCTCAAAAACGATGGCACGTTAGGTGCAACACCGCCACATTAACTGTCGGGAGTGTGGACAGCATTTTCCTGGCAGTTAATGCAGAGCCTTGTACCTGAATGCACGCCACATTAGCGCAGATACACTTAACTCCACATAGTGGCATTAGGCAAACCCACACTAGTTACAAGGGTTACAGTTAGCATGCAGAGTTTACCCCTTTGCTAACTGTGACTTGCTCACCATGAACATTCTCCACACATAAGAACATAAGAATTGCCATACTGGATCAGACCAAGGTCCATCAAGTCCAGTATCCTATTTCCAACAGTGGTCAGTCCAGGTCACAGGTACCTGGCAGACACCCAAAGCCCATAGCTTCCACAATGCTCGTCCTGGGGTAAGCAATGGATTTCCCAGGTCCTCTTTAATAATGGTTTATGAACCTTTCCTCTAGGAACTTCAAAACGTTTTTAGACCCAGCTACACTAACATCTTTTACTATATCCTCCGATAATGAATTCCAGAGTTTTGTTATGCATTGAGCGAAAAAATATTTTCTCTTATTAGTCTTAAATGGGTTACATTGTAGCTTCATTGTGTGTCCTCTAGTCTTTCCACATTTTGATGGCATAAATAACCGAACTACGTTAACCCGTTCCACTCCATTCATTAATTTATAAACTTCTATCGTATCTCTCCTCAGCCTTCTCTTTTCAAGTTGAAGAGCCCTAACCTTTTAAGCCTTTCCTCATAAGGGTATTCTTCCATCCCCTTTACCATTTTGGTGGCTCTTCTCTGTATCTTTTCTAATTCCGCCATATCCTTTTTAAGATACAATGACCAGAATTGTACACAATATTCAAGGTGCGGTCGAACCATGGAACAATACAGAGGCATTATAATATCCTTGGTTTTATTCTCCATTCCTTTCCTTATGATTCCTAGCATTCTATTAGCTTTCTTGGCCGTCGCTCCACACTGGGTAGAGAGTTTTAACATGCTATCCACGATGATGCCTAAATCTTTTTACTGGCTGGTGATTTCTAAGGTGGCACCTTGCATCATGTAACCAAAGTTTGGGTTGTTCTCTCCTAGGTGCATAACTTTGCGCTTGTCCATATTAAATTTCATCTGCCATTTGGACGCCCAGTCTTCCAATTTATGCAAGGTCCTCTTGCAATTTTTCACAATCCTCTTGGGTTTTAACAACTTTGAATAATTTTGTGTCACCTGCAAATTTGATCATTTCATTCATTATTCCCATTTCCAAGTCATTTATAAATATATGTTAAAAAGCAGCAGGCCCAGCACAGATACCTGGGGTACTCCACTATTTACTTTTTTCCATTGAGAAAATTGGTCATTTAGCCCTTCTCTCTGCCTTCTATCTTTTAACCAGTTTCTAATCCACAATAGTACACTGCCTCCAATCCCATGACTTTTTAATTTCACCAAGAGTCTCTCATGAGGGACCTTCTCAAAGGATTTCTTAAAATTCAGATACACTATATCAATTGGCTCACCTTTGTCTACCTGTTTATTCACACCTTCAAAAAAAATATAACAGATTAGTAAGACAAGACTTTCCTTGGATAAATCAATTTTGACTTTCTTCCATTAAAACATGACAATATACATGATCAGTAATTTTATTCTTTATAATGGTTTCTACCATTTTGCCTGGTACAGATGTCGGACTCACGGGTCTCTAGTTTTCCGGATCACTCCGGAACCCTTTTCAAATATTGGCATTACATTGGCCATTCTCCACTCTTCAGGTACTACAGTTGATTTTAATGATAGCTTGCAGACGTACTATTAGTAATCTGTGATCTCATATTTCAGTTCTTTCAATACCCTTGGATGTATACCATTTGGTCGGGGTGATTTGGTAATCTTCAGTTTATCAAATAGTTATAATACATCTTCCTGGTTTATCGATATTTCTTTCAATTCTTCCGATACATCACCTTTATATACCATTTCAGGCATGGGTAAATTCTCTACATCTTCTTCAGTAAAGAGTGAAGCAAAGAATTCATTCCATCTCTCTGCTATGGCCTTGTCTTCACTTAGCGACCCTTTTACTCCTCTATCATCCAGTGGTCCAACTGACTGTCTCAGAGGATTTTTGCTACGAATGTACTTGAAAAAGTTTTTATTACACATTTTTGCTTCCACTGCAAGCTTTTTTTCAAGTTCTATCTTTGCTTGCCCTATCAATGACTTGCATCTAACTTTACAATGCTTATGATGTTTCCCGTTTTCCTCATTTGGCTCCTTTTTCCATTTCCTGAAAGATGCTTTTTTGGCTGCAACAGCCTCTCTGACCTTGCCTTTAAAGCATGCTGGCAGTTTTTTGGCCTTCTGTCCACTTTTCTTAAAGTGTGGAATACATCTGGTCTGGGCTTTCAAGATAGTATTTTTAAACAATGCCAACGCTTTATGCAAATCTTTAGCCTTTGCAGCTGCTCATTTTAGTCTTTTGTTAACTATTTTCCTCATTTTATCATAGTCTCTCTTTTGAAAGTCAAATGTGAGTACTGTGGTTTCCTTGCCGTCCTCCTTTCATTTATTAAATAAAATGTGATCATGCTATGATCACTATTGCCAAGTGGCCCCAACACCCTTATCTCTTGCACCGGATCTTGCATGCCACTAAGGATTAGGTCCAAAATAGCTTCCCCTCTTGTCGGTACATGAATCAGCTGCTCCAAGAAGCAGTCGTTTATTTCATCTAGAACTTTATCTCCCTAGCATGTCCTGCTGTGACACTGACTCAGTCAATACCCGGGTAATTGAAATCACCCACTATTACTGTGCTGTAACTTTCGTTAGTTTCCCTAATTTCTTTCAGCATTTTTCAGCATCTGTCTGTTCATTCTAGCCAGGCAGTCTGTAGTATACCACCACTGCCATTGTCTTCTCCTTTTTACATGGAATTTCTATCCATAGAGATTCTATAGATTATTTTGTTCCCTGCAAAACTTTAATCCTGCGTGACTCAATGCCCTCTCTAACATAGAGTGCAACCCCTCTACCAATTTGATCTACTCCATCATTATGATATAACTTCTACCCAGATACCACAGTGTCCCATTGGTTTCCTCCTTCCACCAAGTCTCTGAAATACCAATCATATCCAACCTCTCATTTAGAGCTATATATTCTAACTCTCCCATCTAGTTTTAGACTTCTAGCATTTGCATACAGACATTTTAGAGGTTGTATTTCAATCATATTATATGGCTATCAATTGATGGGGTAATTTGGAATCTTTTAACTCTGTACTTAAGGGCATTTGGGTAACTTTTATCTTTATTGGAAACCTCTCTGTTTGGATGTCCTAAGTCCCCTTTTTTGTTAATATCTTTCAAGGATACATTCTTCCAAACCATGCGCTCTTGAGTGATTGTTGGCTTTCCCCTATTATCTAGTTTAAAGGCTGCTCTATCACCTTTTAAAATGTTAATGCCAGCAGCCTGGCTCCATCCCAATTAAGGTGGAGCCCATCCCTTTGGAAGAGCCCCTCCCTTCCCCAGAAAGTTGCCCAGTTCCTAACAAATCCAAAACCACCTTCTTTGCATCATCGTCTCATCCATGTATTGAGACTCTAGAGCTCCACCTGCCCTTTGGTACAGGAAGCATTTCAGAGAATGCTACCCTGGAAGTTCTGGATTTCAACTTCCTACCTAAAAGCCTAAATTTGGCCTCCAGAACCTCCCTCTCATATTGTCCTATGTCATTTGTACCAATATGTACCAAGACAACAGACTCCTCCCCAGCGCTATCTAAAACCTTGTCTATGTGGTACATGAGGTCTGCTACCTTTGCACCAGGCAGGCATGTTACCAGGCAATCTTCACGTTCACCAGCCACCCAGCTATCTACATACCTAATGATTGAATTGCCCACTATAACAGCCATTCTAACCTTTCCCTCATGGATATATGGCCCTGGAGAAACCTCTTCAGTGCAAGAGGATATTACATCTCCTGGTGCACAGTTCCTATCTACAGGATCACTTCCTGCCTCACCAAGCTGATGCTCTCCTTTCACGAGACCTCTCTCCTCCATGGCAGTTGAGATACTGCTAGACTGGAGGTGGGGCTTCATTTCTACGTCCCTGTAGGTATTGTCTATGTACCCCTCTGATTTCCTTATGTCTTCCAAATTTGCTACTCTAGCCTCCAGAGATCACACTCATTCCCTGAGGGCAAAGAGCTTCGTGCACCTAGTGCACACATAACACCTCTCACCAACTGGTTGAAAATTGAACATGTGACAATCAAAACAAAAGACTGGATAACCCCCATCTCACTGCTGGACTGCTGTCTGCATCTTAGTTTAAAAGTTTTGTTTAGTTATTTAAGTTGTTTTAGTTTCTAGGGCTACTTTTACTAATACATAGGTTTGAATAAACAGATGGAGAAGGTGAGTCAGTTGATATACTGTATCTGGACTTTCAGAAAGCCTTTGACAAGGTCCCTCATCAGAGACTTTTGGCAAAACTAAAGAGTCATGGGATAGGAGGCAGTGTACTATTGCGAATCAGGAACTGGTTAAAAGATAGAAAGCAGAGGGTAGGGCTAAATGGCCAATTTTCCCAATGGAGAAAGGTGAATAGTGGTGTACCCTAGGGATCTGTGCTAGGTCCGCTGCTTTTTGACATATTCTTAAATGACCTGGAAAGTGGAATAACGAGTGAGGTTATCAAATTTGCAGATGACACAAAACTATTTAAAGTTGTTAAAACCCAAGAGGATTGTGGAAAATTGCAAGAGGATCTTGATAAATTGGAAGACTGGGCATCAAAATGGCAGATGAAATTTAATGTGGACAAGTGCAAATTTATGCACCTAGGGAAGAACAACCCAAACTATGGTTACACGATGCAAGGTTCCACATTAGGAACAACCACCCATGAAAAAGATTTAGGCGTCATTGTGGATAACATGTTAAAACCCTCGGCCCAGTGTGCAGGGGTGGCCAAGAGAGCAAATAGAATGCTAGGTATCATAAGGAAAGGAATGGAAAATAAAACAAAAGATATAATGCCTCTATATCGTTCCATGGTGAGACCTCACCTTGAATATTGTGTGCAATTCTGGTTGCCGTATCTTAAAAAGGATATAGCGTTATTAGAAAAGGTTCAGAGAAGAGCCACCAAAATGGTAAAGGGGATGGAAGAATACTCCTATGAAAGGCTAAAAAGGTTAGGACTCTTTAACCTGGAAAAGAGATGGCTGAGGGGAGATATGATAGAAGTCTATAAATTAATGAACGGAGTGTAACGGGTAAACGTAGATCGATTGTTTACATTATCAGAATATAGAAAGACCAGGGGACATGCAAAGAAGCTACAGGGTAAACTATTTAAGACTAATAAAAGAAAATATTTTTTCACTCAATGTGTAATCAAACTCTGGAATTTATTACCGGAGGATGTAGTAAAGGCTGTTAGTGTAGCTGGGTTTAAAAAAGGTTTGGACAAGTTCCTGGAGGAAAGGTCCATAAACCGTTATTAAGAAGGGACTCAGGATATCAATGCTTGACCCAGTACAAGCATTGTGGAACCTGTGTCTTTTGGGGAAACTGCTAGGTACATATGACCTAGATTGGCCAATGTTGGAAACAGGATACTGGGCTTGATGGACCTTGGTCTGACCCAGTATGGCATATCTTATGTTCTTATGTACATCTATACCAAGTAAGGTTTTAAGGGACTTTGTTCCTCTCAAGATTAATTACTTTCAGGGCCTTAGCTCATATATTCCTGGTGAGGATAATCAGCTGAACCTAGAAGAGAATGTGAATGCCACCCCCTTTAATAGGTGTAAGATCCTATAAAGCTAGGATTATGCTTGTGGTGGGTAGGAGTCAGGGTGGGAAGGAGGGAACTAACACTTAGTAAAGGTTGGCTTGCTGCATAGGTCCCAGACCTGTGCTTCTAAGGTAATCTGTGACCAATTTCCTGAGTGATTTACACCAGCCCTTGCTTGGATAGTGGGAATCTTTCAAAATGCCCCTTTGATCTGTCACTTGACTTTAACACCTAATTAAAGCGATTTTGTCCCTATCTCGAAGGCCTCTTTGTAAAGGTCTCCAGAAACAATTTATTGCTCAAAGAATACTGACCCTGTTTTCCTTTTATGCTCAGTTATACTTTGATTTGATTTAAATTAAAGCTGTGCTGATACTAGTCCCTGACTATTAAATTTAAACTAGAAGCTCTCTGTTGGGTTTTAAATTTAACTGAATGCTCTCTGCTGAGTTTTAAATTTAAACAGAAAGCTCTCTGCTGGGTCTTAAACTTAAGCTAAAAGCTTCCTGCTGAGTTTTTAATCTAAACTAAAAGCTCTTTGCTGATACTAAATCCTGACCCTCCCCCTTACCATCCCAACATGCCATTCATAGGGCGGAAATCAGCCTGTGCTGTCATGACCCCATGCCAGCTGTCAATGCATGTCCCAGCGCACCTTCCGCACACTCTGACATCTAGCGCCCTTTACTAAAAGACCCCAGAATCTTGCAGGAAGGCTTAATGTGTTGGAAAGGAGTGAACCAGTCAATTAGACTATCCTTTTTGTGGTATTGAAGATTCTTCAAAACGGAGACTACATGCATAGGAAATTGTACAAATTGGCTCTCAGTTCTAGATTGTACAGGTTGAGATTGCATGCATATTTCTTTTGGCTGAAGATTTATGTGCTTTCACACTTCGTATTTCCTGGTCTTGAAGACTCAAGAAATGCAACCAAATTGGACAGTCATTATTATATAAATGTATTTGAAAATAAAATTGCCAATCAGAAATGAGTACTTCAGGTATGCCGTCTGGGATGTGGAATTCTGTTAAAATATCCCTGAAATATGAGAGTAGAATTATTTATACGATATTGAAGACGACTCAGAAAAATAACCCCTGTCATTGCAAAATTTGATATTTATTATGTGTGCATGTAAGATTAATTTCCAGCTATAAAACCAGATCTTTTTATCATGTATTTCTCACAGAAAAAGAGGCATCCTTGCATTATCATTTCAGTGTGATAGAGAATTATTTTTAATTTAATGATTTGGTGCTCATTTTGAAGGAGGGGAAAAAGATCAGACCCAGCCCATTGTTCATATTTCTCCTGTGCAGATTTAACGCTTCATAATAGTTGGAGGAAAGCACATCCTCTCACAGATGTGTCTCGAGCAATATTGTCAAATTGCATAAAAGAGAAATGGCATACTTAAGGAATTGGTTTGACTGCAAAATCATTTTCTTCTTCTTTTTTCTTATTCAAACTATTACATGGAAGAGATAACACCATATGAGATTACCCAGTGTTCAACTGTAGTTATATTATTCTTTACCCCAAAGCATTCCAACCAATGGTTGAGAAATGTATTTTTTCGAATTTTCCTCTGTGATGCAGGCATCTTATAGGACACAGATGCCTGTCACAAATCATTTTTGTCACTGTGACAGCACCATCTTCTCGTTCTCCCTTGTTCATTGCTGACTGTGCTCTTGTTTCCCTTCAAGGTCTGGCGCACCTGATGATGGGCGACCAAGGTATGGGCTCTGTTCCTTTTCCACTCTGCTTTCATTGTATCTTCTTGTTCTGTAGCTGCTTTGAATCCATCCCTGCAAATGATGGGCAAATGCTTGCAAGATGTTTTTTGGCTGCAATATAAAAACACAACTTTCTTCTCGTTTATTTTTCTGTTTCGCACCTTAAGCTTTTCCCTGTTTGTTTTCTTTTCTGCAATTTCATAACAGAAACAAAATGGCATAGACATGGAGCTGATTGAGAAAACCCATGCACTGACCAGCAAGTGCAGTTCTTGGGTGGGGAAGGGTGCTCATTATCACTTAGGCAAAAGATGGCAAAGAGCATTCAGGTGGTCACTTGAAAGCCAGATACATTTGTGCTGTGTACGATACTCTTTCCACTGATGCATGCCTGAGTGGAAACATGCGGAAAGCACCTGATCCTGACTTCTGGAATGCAGAGAAAACAGTTGTGCATCTTAAGGAAGTTGGTGGCTTTTTGTATTTTTTTTTTGTACATTTTGTTGCTTTTGTATCATTCTTCATAAGAAAGCATGAGTATGTCTGCATTTCTCTGCATGCACCTGACTGGAAGCAAAAAGTATTGCTTGACCACACTGAGCACATCCTCATTTGTCTTCAAGTGTGAGTTTTATGATTTCTTGTCTCTTTCCTGTTTTATTCCTGATAGTTATTGCTGTTTCCTCTTCTTTATTCTCTTTTGTCTGGAAATGCTTTCTTCATGGAACCATTTCATCAAATCCATAGGTAAAAGTAAAGGTATTAAGTGATTTTTCTTTCTTATAATTCCATATGCCTAATTTTGCATGTTAGCATTAATGGCAATGTATATGAGAGCTGTTTGCACTGATTATGTGAGGTAGGTAAATGTATTTTTTTCCTATGCCCTGGACATACGGATAAGGTAAGTTAATAAAACCATTCTGAAATATAAAAGTTATACAGTGGTATTTTTGTATGAATGGTTTAAAGCATTAGTTAATAATGGTAATGGATCTGAAGATGAATTAACAGTCAACATTAAAGGTATGAATTTAATGATTACTAATAAAGTACAGTCACGATGAACAGTTTTAGATGTCATCAGGCGGTTTATGAACGTTGAGCCTATGGAGTAACCCTTATCAGTCCTTACTGAGCTATGATGTAAGTTGAAGCATGTATTTCACTAGCCTCAGAACACCCTTGCTATGGCTTGCTCTCATACAGTATTTGCTGGTAAGAGATTTATCTGAGATAAAACGAGAACAAAAGCAGAGGAAAAGTGGACAGCATAGAAAAGAAAGGCTTATTGTTTTACTGGCATGAACACAAATGCATAAACTCATATATCTGATTCTGTTTCTAACACATGGAGGGTAATTTTATAAGCAGACATTTAGTTTTAGATGTGAAGAGCATGCATAAATATCAATATATTAATATTTTATGTGTGTAAGTGGCCACTTACACACACAAATGATCTCTTATTAAATACTAATTAGTGTGAAAGCACACACTTAGTTTGCATGGCATGCACTTTCACTGTGGGCCGCCACATAGATGAGGTTTGTACAGAACCTGGGCGGTGCGAGCAGGTATTCCAGTTGATTATGCAAATGCAATGTGTGCCTTTGAGTCAATGCTGACTCCTGGCGACCCAGAAGCTCCTGGGTTTTCTTGGCAGTGTGACGGGAAGTAGGTTGCTTGGTTACCAAGCCAGTGTTCTAACCACTAGACTACTCCTCCAGTTGATTATAGAATACTATAATTTATGGGTGTACTTTCAAAACGCTCATTTACACCAACTCTAGAGCTGATGGATGTGATCACACCTTAATTTGAGGTGCACTCTCAGCAAACTATACTAGTATTTTATAAATGCAAGTATATGCATTATAAAATAGGCATTAAATAGGAACGTAAAAGCACACATTAACTAGGCGTGACTTTATAAAATTACCCTCGAAAGGTAGAGCTTTTACTCATAATGTTGTTGAATGGAATGATTTTTTTCTGCAAATCTTAATCCACAAATAGTTAAAAGAGTTGCATTTTGCTATTTCAGGTACTTCAGTATTCTAATTTTTAATTAAGGATTCTATGATATGTGTTCACACATGGGACTGCTTAGCAAGTTATCTAACATCACAGTTGTGGTCAACATTATTGGCACCCTTGCATTTTAGGTATGTGGTGTACAGTATTTTAAGAAATAATTGGAAATATTCTAACTGTCATCAGAATATTTTAATAGTATGTTCAAAGGTATACAACAAAAAAAAAGATTTCTGTGCAACATAGAAAAGGAATTTCTGAGAAAAAAAACAAAATATGAGCTGGACAGGATTAATGGCACCTTCACTAATATTTGGTTGCAGTGATGATAGCCTCCAAACGTTTCTTGTATACGTTTCATACATCTGTCTGCTGGTAGTTTCTCCCACTGTTCAATTGTAGTTTGTTCCAGCTCATGAATGTTTCTAGGCTTCCTTTTACCAATGGCAGATTTCAGCTCTTTCCAAAAGTTCTCAATTGGATTGAGATCAGACTCATTGCTGGCCATTTAAGAGTCCACTTGTTCCTTTTTAACCATTCTTTTGTACTTTTAGATGTATATTTTGGGTTTCTGTCTTGCTGGAGGACCCATGACCTTCGACCCAGACCTAGGTTTCTGACACTAGGTAGCACATTTGTTCCAAAATACCTTGGTAGTCCTCTCACTTCATTATTCTTTTAATTGTTCCAGACCTTCAGTTCCTGAGGCAGCAACACAACATTATGGAACCTCCACCATATTTAACTGTAGGAAGGGTGTTTTATTCCTTAGAAGCTTCATTTCTTCACCTGTAAATGTAGTCTGCATTGCCAAAGAGCTCAGGTTTGGTTTCATCTGTCCACAGAACATTTTCCCAGAAGGATTGTGGTTTCTCAAGATGGGTTTGGACAAAGATCAGGTGTTCCTTTTTATGTCTATCTTTGAGCAGTAGGGTCCTCCTTGGCCTTCTCCCATGAAGCCCTTCTTTGATTAGTGCACAGTGTATGGTGCGGGTTGTAACCACCACTCCAGATTTCTCCAGGTCAGCCTTAAGCACTTTGGATGTTGTACATAATGTTTTTCCAACAATCCGCACTAACTTTCGAAGACAGAACATTTTCCCAGAAGAATTATGGTTTCTCAAGGTGGATTTTGGCAAAGATCAGGAGCGCCTTTTTATGTCTGTCTTTGAGCAGTGGGGTCCTCCTTGGCCTTCGCCCATGAAGTCCTGAGTTGTTTAGTGCATGATGTATGGTGTGGGTTGAAACCACCATCCAGATTTCTCCAAGTCAGCCTTAAGCTCTTTGGATATTGTTTTTTCCAACAGTTTGCACTAAATTTCAAAGACTTCTTGGATTAAGTTTTCTCTTCCCACCACATCCTAGGAGGTTCTTGACTGTTCCATAATTATAAAACTTCATAATAATATTGTGAACTGTAGACAGGAATCACAAGGTCTTTGGAGATGGCCTTGTACTCCTTTGAAGTTTGATGTTTGGTGATAATGGCTTTTCTGAAGGTCTTAGATGGTCTTCACCATTGTAAAAATGGAACAGGGAGTGAATGGGGCTATTTTAAACATTAGCGCCATTATTCATTAGTTGATTCAAGTCATGTAAATACTGACAATTGATCGCAGGTGCATCTAATTTTTACTGCAATGGGAATGTGGTTCTTCTGTTAAAAACTGATTTGAATTGTTTGTAAGGGTGCCAATAATCATGTCCTGAAGTATTACAAGTTCTGAAGTATTACGAGTTCTCCATACTCATTGGCCAATGTTACAACTACACGCTTGTTTTGATAAACCTTTACAGATAGCTTTTTCGAGGGGTTCAAATTTATCTGATTGGTGAAAACAACTGCCCCTATAGATCGACCAGTATTTTTAGAGAGAGAGAGAGGACACATGAACCTTGTTCTAAATGTATTTATTGCTCATCTACCGTCTCGGGGACTGAATGGCAACATCCGGAAACGAACAGGGTGTACAAACGTTGATGGCATACCACCTGTACATCTTCATATGTCGTTTATGCTCTTTGGTGTCCGTGTCAATTGTTATATGTGGGCCGTACGATTCGCCCGGTAAAAACACGTTTGGCTGAGCATTCTTCGAGGTTACGCCAACAGTTACAGATGGCACAGATAGTCACTCATTGTTTGACTCACCAACATACTTTTGAAGATTTACGATGGACAGTCATAGATCACGTCCCTCCTGACCCTCGAGGTGGAGATCGGGAGCACAAATTACAATGGAAGGAACAAAGGTGGATTTTCCAGCTGGATACCATGTCCTCTAAAGGCTTGAATCGTGAAATTGATTGGCTGAGTCTCATATGATGTAAAAGAAATTCCATTGGTCTCTCTGTTGCACCAATCAGTTGTGGGATTTCCTTTTCAGTGGATTTTCCCCTCCTTATTGGTTCGTTCTCCTTTAAATGAGCAAATTAAGTCATGCCATTTAGAAAGAAAAAACCTCCAGCTGCGAGACGGCGTTTTTTTTTTTTTATGGTTGCATTGTTTGCTGATACAGATGAGAAGGCACTTGATACAGGAATTTATTTTCTGAAACGTGCACGTCGTGCAAAACATTGCATCTTCAAAAGACAACAATTTTACCGACTGTGGTTTGAACTTTGGGCAGATAAGTTTAAAGTTAAAAATGCTTTTGAGGTGGAGTACCTTATAAAATTTAAAAAAGCAGCTTGTCGTCTGGAGTGGGTTCGACATACAATTCTTACCCTCCTTCGACTCGCTTTGACAAAAGATTATAAATAATGTTGGGGGAGCTTTAATGGTGAATTTTTTATGTGGGAATAATCATGTCCTGGCAATGTCCCAGTTTTTATACTATTACTTACTATTTCATTTTTTTATTGGTCTTGTTTTATTTGATTCTTTTATGTGTCAAATATGTGTGCAAATATAGTCCAAAGCCATTTCACTGGCCTTTTTATTGTAAGAGATTTTGGACATTAAGTGGTTGAACTGCAGGGGTGCCTATAATGTTGACCACAACTTTTTTTCAGCCACATCAAGCTCAGCGATCATGCCAGCTACATCTGAACCTGTGCCACCTTCCTCACTAGAATTTGAGTTGCTCCAAACTAGATTCAAAGTTTCTGACTTCACTGGCCAAGCCTGTACATGACTGGCTTTCCATTTGTTATCTCTCCAGAGCAGTGGTTCTCAACCCATTCCTCTGAGACCCCCAGGCCAGTCAGATTTTCAGGATATCCACAATGAATATGCATGAGATAGATCTGCATGCATTGCTTCCATTGTATGCTGCTCTATCTCATGCATATTCATTGTGGATACCCTGAAAACCTGGCTGACCTGGGGGTCCCAGAGGACTGGGTTGAGAACCACTAATGTAGAGAGCAATTTTTAAAGCTCTTACCCCAGTAAAAAACAATTTTCCCAGATAAATTGACCTGCCTGAAAATTACCCTCTTCAGAGCAGCTAGAAAATGTGTGTAGGGTTCACAGGATATGGAGCCCTGCTACATTAAAAAGGGTACTGGGGTGCGGTTAGGTTGTGGGAGTTCAACATACACAATGAATGTAATTGTTATCCTTTGTTTCTCTGTTCACCGTAAAAGGAGAATCAATCTTTGGGGTGCTTTTGTCATTGTGTACCTATATGAGCAAATTAAAAAAACCAACTAGACTCTGTCTCCAAGGGTACAACATTCTCCCATGGACCTTGTGCCAAGGTCATTTACTGAAAATGGCCCCTATTATCCCTTACTGCCAGAAATCACAGAAAATTGCTTATCAGAAAGGTTTTTACCCATCCACTACCTGGTCAGATAGGGAAAACGGCTTGTATCAAATATGGCTCAACAGCTTGCTGAAAAGAATTTCAGTTACACTGATTTGAACATCTGAATTGAACCACACCTCGTACATTGAAGTCAGCTGTTAAAAAAAAAATCCTGATTTAATTTCACCTGGCTTGCAGTTGACTTAGAGCAAAATACTTATGAGGCATGAGCACAGAAAAGCTAGAATGTATGCCAGAATGCATCGTTTGTTCATCCTAAAGTGAACATCTGTTATTCTATGTAAGGTTATAGTATATGTGGCATTCTGTTTCATTATTGCATGCTCGTCAACGCTCTTATGATTAAATCTCTATCTGAGCTAATTCTGATACAGGCTTATCAATGCTGAAACCTTGATTATTTAAACTGTACAGTGGATATAAGATATCTATATTCATTATACCATATTAAGTGCTCATATTTGTTAATCCAGGTAAAAACAAAAAACTGAGCTCCAAAGCTTCAGCCAGTGGCTTCATTGCAGAAAGCCTGCACTAGAGCCCAGCACTAAAGCTCTAGTGCAGGGTTTTCTAACACAAGTTTAACACAGATATTTTGTTCACTGATACTATAAGCAAATGGTATGCAAGTGAGCTGTGCACAGAAAGACTGTAATAACTAACACGTGGGCCGATGCAGAAAAGCTGTACGCAGCATTTTTCTGGCACTTTTCCTGCACTAGGCTTGCAGCACACTTGGCATGCAAGTCACATGCACATAGCTGCATAAGTAAATGCGCCCAATGTGAAAAAGGGCTCTGACATGTAGCACTGTTTTTTTACACAGTTTTATTTGTATTTTCACCCCATCTTTGGGCATGTGTAAAGATCCAGCCGAGAAGAAAAATATTAACTGAGGTGAAATTTGACATCTTAGATAATTCAAGCATTGGGGAAAACCCCCAATGCCATCAACACACCCTCTTGGCCACAGACCCCCCCAACAGAAACAAAATCCCTGGTGACCCAGTGGCCCTGATCCCCCCCCCCTACCCACCCATTCAAAAAATCACCAGTGGCCCATCGGCCCCGATCAACCCACCTACCCAATCAAAAAATCCCTGGTTGTCCAGCTGCCCTGATCCCCCCACCCAATAAAAGAAATCCCCAGTGGCCTTCCACCCACCCAAACAAAAAAGTCCCTGGTCGCCTAGTGTCCCCCGAACCCTACCACCTCCTCCCAGTAACTTTACTCTGAGGCAGGAGCATTACTCGCATGCTCTCACCCATGCACCGCCATCTTGAGAAATGGTGGCATCTGGCCTCGCGCAGTGCATCCTGGGATGCACCGAGGGGGTCTGACTTCCATATAAGGCAAAATAAAAAAGCCTTGTATGGCAGAGTGACCCCCAATGTTGCATACCGGGACAGTTTGTGCATCCTAATTTGCAACATGGGGGGACAGGTGCCACCATTATTCATGTTAGTGGTGCAGGGGCAGAAGCATGTGGGCAATGCTCCATAGTAAAGGTACTGGGAGGGGAGTATTGGGTTTCAGGACCATTTTAGGTTTTTTTTGTGCAGAGGGCTTGGGAACCACTAGGGATTTATTTTATTGGGTGGGTGGGGAGTGGAACCGCTTGGCCACTGTGGATTTCTTTTATTGGGTGGGGGGATCGGGGCCACTGAGGATTTTTTTATTTGGCGGGTGGATGGTGGGGGGATCGGGGACACTGGGCTACTGGGGATATTTTTATTAGGTGAGGGAGAATGAGGCCACTGGGCCAGTCAGGATTTTTTAATTAGGTTTGTGGGGGGATTAGGGCCAGTGGGCCACGTGGATTATTTTTATTGGGTGGATGGGGAATGAGGGGCTGCTGGGCCACTTGGGATTTATTTATTGGTTGGGGGGATTGAGGCCACTGGGCCACCAGGGATATTTTTATTGGGTTGATGGGTGGATTGGGCCTGCTAGGCCACTGGGGATTTTTTTATTATGTGGGTTGGGGGATCGGGGGGTCACTGGGCCGTCAGGATTTTGCATCTGTTGGAGGGGGCAGTGTCTGTGGCAACACTGGCCCTCTTGTCAGTGTATCAGTGGCATCGGGGTGCTTTCCCCAATGCCTGGATCATCTGAGGTGAGGTGTCAAACTTCATCTCGGATGACCCAGTTTCTCTGGAACAGCATGCCAAAGTTGCGCAGACTTCTATTTGGCTTGCTCTCCCAGTTTAATGCTGACTCTTTGTGCACTGGGTAATTTACATATTGCATTCTAGCACAAAGAGACAGTGTTAAAGCACTGGGCTCTAACGCAGGGTTTCTTCATTGGCCTAAAGGAGAGCAAGCCAGGCACATGTGCACAGTGGCCTGCATTATGTTTGGCAGCTGTGCACATTTGCTGGAATGCTTGTAAACTTCTCCCTTCCTTCAGTGTGTGAGAGCTGGGATTGGGACACACTGACAGGAAGGAAGATAAAAAAGAAAACAAGACGGTCTCCATTTTGCGCTCAATTTGCCCCCCCCCCCAAAAAAAAAATCATTGCTGGCCTAAGTGAGCTCTGACACCCCCAAAGCAATCATTAGTGGGCCCCAAACCCTCAAAGCAATCATTGGTGGTCCATGGTGGGCCTCCCCCATACCCTTGACTCCCTCCATGGTATCTACTATATTGGGAGGTAGGAGCGATGCCCCACATTCCTGCCTCGTGCCATTATCTATGAAACTGGCAGTGTCTGACTTTTCATGGTAATCCTGTGATGCATGCAGAAGGTCAGGCGCCGCCCTTTCAAGGATAGTGGTATGGAGTCAGGAGCATGTGGGCATCACTCCTGCCTCCCAACATTTAAGGTACAACGGGGGGTGGGGGAGGGGTTGAGGGTATGGATGAGGGCCACCGCTGGCCACCAAAGATTGTTTTTTAGTTTTGGGAGTGGGACCTATTAGGGCCACCAATAATTGTTTTGGTGGCTTGGGAGGGGTTGGGGATCACTAGATCCACCATAGTTATTTGTGGGGTTGGGAACTTTGAGGAGGGGGATCGGGGAGTTGTTTGTGGTGGGACGTGACAGGGCAAGGGATTGGGTTGTTCATGGCCCACTTGGGCCACCAGGGATTTTACGGGTCATCACCTCAGATGATCCTTTTGCTCCCAGCTGTATCTTTATGCTGGACTTGAGCTGGTGTAAAGATTCATTGTTAATGGACAAGTAAAAGATTGTGCCAAGTTTCAGCACAGTTTTTTACATTGGGAGCAATTTTGTATTTGACTGTTTTGCATGCATTTTGCATACCCTCTGCGCTGTCCTTTAAAACAGTGTTCTATGCATCAGGAAACAAGAATAGTATGGGAAAATCAAGCGAAAACTGCCGAGTTAAGGTGTAGCAAAGCTTATTGCATTGGCCTATAAATTATTGCCAGAAAAGGAAAGCAAAATCGAAGGGGATCCATAGTATGAAATAAAGCACACAAAAAAAGAACTATACTTTCTAATGCAAAATTTAGATAATAGGACATCAATTTCAATGACTTTTTTAAAAAATATGCATTTAATTAAGTAAATGCTCTAACACAATGTGTGGAATTAAAGAATGCATGAAAACACTTTAGGACCTATTTCCAAAACCGCAGTAAGTATTTTCCGCTCTTGCCTGGTAATTGCCAGAATGACGTTGCAGCATCTGTACAGACTCTGCATTAACTGCCGGGGCCTTTCCCAGCATTTTCGTTCAGTTTCCTTACCGCGTGTTAACGGCATTGCATAAAGAGGGTTATTTTATAACCAGGCACCTAGCTTTAGGCATCCTGAATATGTCTCTCTGAAGTCTGTTCTGCAGATGCCTACCTTTCTTTATAAGAGAAGGGCGTAAGAGAGCATAAATGCACATTAGATCTAGGTGCAATCGCTTGTACCAGTCCTAGGGTTGGTATTAATGGCTAAACTCCACCCCTGTACATGCCCACGGGGAAAGTACGCACAATCGTTGCATCACATGCACTTCCAGGATAGTAGCAGCCTAAACTGTGTGCCCAAGTGCCCAGTTACATGCATAAACCACTTGACTTCCCTGATCTGCACGTATAAATAGCATGCGACTTTCCTTGGCTCCTTATAGAATTATGTGACGTACTTAGCTACACCTATTTGGGTCTATAAATTAGAAATCACCATATCCCCTTTGTGAAACCACGCTAGTATTTGTCGGATGTTACCGGAAAGGGACAAGTACTACAAGCTCTGTCCACCACTCGGTTCCATCCTTTTAATTAAAGTATGAAAATCTGAACTTAAATTCAAAACATGGAATATAACTCCACCACTTATCTCAATCCAAATGGCTCAAAATTCCAAAGAACCAAGCACTTAACTTGGAGTGGAGGAGTAGCCTAGTGGTTAGAACACTGGCTTGATAACCAAGCAACCAGGGTTCAATTCCCACTAGCACGCCTTGTGGCCTTGGGCAAGTCACTTAAGCACACCTATTTGGGTGGCATTAATTGAGCCACATTTTATGACACCTTAACAGTTAACAGGCAGCAGCTACTTCCACATTAACTGTAAGACGCAACCATTCTCTTTGTAGTCTCCTCCCGTTCCTTACCCTATTTGCAGATATTTGCATGAGTTATCAGCTAATGCACCTTAGTAAATAGACCCCTTAATATTTATCTGAATGGCGTATTTAATAAACACACATACTTTTACCTGATATTAAAAGCCAAAATTGTTTATATCTACTAATCTAAAAAGTCTACTTTATATCAGTATGGCGTGATAAAAAAATTGCGAATAATGCCGTGGGTTCCTGGCGCAATATTTTTGAGCATCCCAGTCACAGTAGGATTTAGAACAGAAAGATGAAGAAGAAATGAGACAGCTGAGATTATGTTCAAAGGAGGATAGATCCATAGGTTTGCTTTGCTGACTATACCAACCTGTCGATAAAGTCGCTCGTATCAAAACGCTGACATACTCCGTAGGGCTCGTGTACCAAAACATGAAATCAGTTAGGCTATTTATTTATGTTGGAATCCAACACTTACACTCGGAACAAGAGAAGGATCGAGAAAGAATCTGTAAACAGAAACTAACAGGATTAAGAAAATGGGGCATACGCTTTCCACTTTTATGAATGCATATAGCGAATTTTTTTAATTTCTGAATCTTTGAAAGAACAGAAAGGCGTAAACATCAATTACATTAACTTAACTTAAAGAATAGATATGCTAATGATATGATGTTACAGGTACCTGAGAAAGATGACCTGAAAGAGCTGGTAAAGAGACAATGAAAGGTTCATGGAATGGGCCTGCACAACAAGATGATGAAAATTCTAATAATCAGTAAGAGGAATATTGACGCCATTCGCCACAGGAATCATTATATAAATAGTTAGATCAAGAAATATGAAAAATGTTTACCAGAAGCAAAACAACACAAAACGGGAAAGTAAAACTGGGTTTTGGGGATGTAAGGAGTTTTTCTAGGAGGAATTTAGGGTTGAAACTAAATAAAAAATGACTACATGCATACATCTTCTCAGTGATAGAATACAGAAAGGAAATGTGTACCTAGCCTGAACAGAGCATAATGAAAATACTTAATGTAAGGCTATTGAAGAATTCCAAAGATTAACTGGAAGGGCGCTAGGGATGTGCTTTCATTTGAAATGCAGAGGAAATGCCAATGAGTATTTTGCTGGGGCTGGGACAGCAGGAACTATGATTCATGACTGGTAGAATATTGTGAACTACTATGTAGAATAAACTGGTGTAAATATACATTAGTAGTATTGATTGCTTTAACTTTGTTATTATAATCTACCTTGGCTTGCTTTAATACTGGAATTTGAAGGAATATACATTTGGTATAGTAAATTGTTTTTACCACTCATATGCAGATTTGTAACATAATTCATGCTGTAAACATAGTGTATGTTGTCAAAAACAGTGTGTACTTAAAAAAAACAGAGCAAAATGTAAAAGTTAAGAAAAAACATGAAATGAAATATTCTCAAAGGGAGAATGTGTTGATGGAAAGTAGAAGACTCCTGCAGGAAAATGACATTTGAAGAACGTGCACTAATGCGTTCTCAAATCATATTGCCTAATTTAGGGACTTAGGGCCCGATATTCATCTGGGCAGGGCTAAGTGCCGTCGCCAATTAGCCCTGCCCACCGATCCCTTAACCCCGGATATTCACTTCTGCGGTGACGGAAGTGAATATCTGGGTCTGGCCACACTGCCCAGTAGCCGCCGGGGCTAACCGTGCAGCATCGATATTGGATGGTTAGTGCTCGGCGCTTATAAGATAATCAAGGGTTTTCCTTGCTTATCTCATAGGTGCTGAGCGCTAACCGTGCAGCTTCCAATATTGGTGCTGTATGGTTAGTGCCGGTCCCTGCCTCCGCTGCACCCCGGACCGCCCCGGCACGCCCCAATGATAGCTGGCTAGCATCGGGGCACATCGGGGACTTAGTTGGAGATCTTCAGTGGCACTACCCATATATATGTTGTCGAATATCTGGTTAGCAGGCATTTACATGGTTAACTGGCTGTTAACCGTGCAAATGCCTTTTGAATATCGTGCCCTTATTTACTAAAGAGGGTAACGTTGTCATTAGTGTATGTGCATTAACATTAACACAAAATGGTCCAGCCTAATATAAGGAATAATTCAATTACTTCTGTTGCATGCAAGCAACATGCAAAGCAGCCTATTAGTAAGCCTATGGGTTTCCGCAAATCTCATCAAGTAACAGAATTTGCATTAACCCACTAACTAACCTATAAATGCCAGGTGGAAGGCATTGTGAAGCAATTGCATTATCTATCTGTGGCCAATACTAATTTTGATGTGGGCTGTAGATCTCTTCCCCCCCCTCCCCCCACACACACAAAGCACCTCTTCTTGTTGAAGATTCTTATCCTGGTCAACATCAAAGATCTTTTTGGGCTGAATACTATCCTGAACCCCAAAGCAATATTACATAGTGTCTCTTCGAAGACTGCCCATGAATCAAGGCTGATTGATGTTCTTGGTCTGTCTGCTTGTTCCTTCATAGCCATCTAAACCCTATCTTCAGGAAAAAGCAGGAATGAGTCCTCACATATGGGTACGTCGGTACAGACGGAGCCTGCGTGGGAACGCTCCCCAGCTTCCCAAAAAGGAAAGCTTTTGGGAGCATCCCACAGCGCCTGCGCGCTGCCTTCCCGCCTTTCCTAACCAACTCTCCTCAGTTCTTCTTTTCCGCGGAGCCAGCAGGTCGTGTTCCTGTCACCGCTGAAGAAGTTCTTTATTTTAATTTATTTCTTTGGTCGCGTGTCTGCCTTCCCCGACGCCGGACCGGTACCACCAGTCTTTTCTTTTCTTTAAAAAAAAAATATATTTTTTTTTTCCTCACTTGGTGTATTTTTCTTCTTAGGCCTCCAGGCCCACAAGAAATTTTTTCCCTCATGGAAAAACCAGCCTCCGGGTTCAAAAAATGCACTAAGTGTAGTGGTACAATTTCTGTTACAGATACCCATGATTGGTGTCTTAAATGTTTGGGTCCTGAACACTCCATTCCGGATTGCCAGTCCTGCTCTTCAGTGTCTAAATGAGGGTTACAGAACCGAGCAGCCAAGCTCCATGTGCTGTTTCCCACGGATGCACCGGCAGTGGCATCGACATCTTCCAGGTCTTCCTCTCCCGATGGGTCTCAGGTAACCAAACATAATCCTAGCAGGTCCTTGAAGGGCAAATCTCCCTCTAAGTATCGAGATACCTCCGGGCTTGCCCTCGAGGATCCTGCCCCAGCCAAACAACCCCGGCGGGAAGCTCCGGCTTCCAAAGCTCCTCCTATGGGGTTACAGGTTGACATCGATGGCACGGCCTCGACCGATCAGCTGTTAGACTGCTCTGGGGTACCGGCACAATCTCCCGGTACCGACATCCAGGCAGTCATGGCGTCCATGGATCACACTGTTCAATCCATGCAGCAGGCTATAATGGCTTTTATTAAGGCTGCGACACCGACGGTACCGCAACGAGTCCCGTTGTCTGTACCGGCTCCGGTACCGGTACCAGCTCCGATACTGGTACCGACTGCATCGACATCGGCCAGGATACTGACTCAGGTTCCTTGTCCAGGGCTATTTCTCGGTATCGATCCGGTACCGGGGACGCCCGATGTTGGTACCGATCGATACGCGTATCGATCGTTGGAAGGGGACAGACGATACTTCGATTCCTCTGATGATTCTGATTCATCAGATGAGTCTCCTGAAGTATCCATTACCCTTCCTGAGGAGCCTGCTTCTCCAAAAAGGAGAATGTCTCCTCCAGAGGATTTGTCCTTTCAAGACTTCATAATAGAAGTAGCTAAAGGACTCTCTATTTCAGTAACCTCTGAAGCAGAGCCTAGAGCAAAAAAATTAGATATTTTAGGATACTCTAAGGCTCCCAGAGAGGCAGTCACCTTGCCAATTCATGAAATTCTTCATGAACATATGATTGACTTATGGGAGACTCCTCTCACCCTTTCTCCTCATTCTCGCAGATTGGACACTATGTACCGTGTCCCTCCTTGTCCTGGATTTCAGAAAACTCAGCTTCCTCACCACTCCATTGTGGTGCAGTCAGCTATGAAAAGGATAAAGAGTACCAAAAGACACTCTTCTGCTCCTCCAGGAAGAGAATGCAGGACCTTGGATGCTTTTGGTAGGAAAATCTTCCAAGCCAGCATGCTTATTGCCAGAATCAACTCATATAGCCTTTATATGGGTATGTTTCTAAAGGAAGTTGCACAAAAACTGCACACCTATCTCCCTTTTATTCCAGATAAGAGCAAATCACATCAGAGCAGTGGACCCTCTCCATCATAAGAGAGGGCTACAAACTTCATTTCTCAGACCTTCCTCCCTACACCATGGTGAGACACTTCAATTCTCCCACATCTCTCCTCGACCTTCTGGATCAGGAGGTGACTACCCTTCTGGCCCAGAGGGCCATAGAAGAAGTTCCTCTTCTTCAACAGGGTCAGGGTTTTACTCCCCCTATTTTCTCATTCCAAAGAAAACAGGGGGATACAGACCCATTCTAGATCTCAGAGAATTGAACAAATTCCTATGCAAGGAGAAGTTCAAGATGCTTTCTCTAGGCACTCTCCTTCCATACCTGCAGAGTCAGGATTGGCTTTGTTCTCTAGATCTCAAGGATGCGTACACTCATGTCCTCATCCATCCATCTCACAGAAAATTCCTACGTTTTCTGTTCCAGGGAAAACATTACCAATACAGAGTCCTTCCTTTCGGTCTGGCCTCTGCTCCAAGAGTGTTCACCAAATGCATGGCAATAGTTGCTGCATTTCTACGCACTCTGGGAATATTTGTCTTCCCATATCTGGACGACTGGCTCATCCGAGCTCCAACCCAGTCGGAGGCTCAGATCTCCCTGAACCACACCAGGCGCGTTCTGCAATACCTGGGACTTGTGGTAAACCTCCCAAAGTCTCAGCTTACCCCTACTCAGTCCCTGGAATTCATAGGGGCCTGGTTGGACACCACTTCTGCAAGGGCCTATCTCCCTCATGCCCGTTGTCGATGTCTAGTACAGTTAGCCTCCCAGATTCAGTCAAAGAGCCACTTAACTGCCAGGGAGATGCTACAGCTTCTAGGCCATATGGCTTCCACAGTACATGTGGTACCCTATGCTCGCCTACACATGAGACCAGCTCAATGGACTTTGTCCACCCAGTGGACTCAAGCTTCAGGAGCTCTCTCAGACCAAATAGCAACCTCCAAACGTCTCTTTTGGTCTCTCCAATGGAGGATGTCCACTCAAAATCTGTTGCTGGGGTCCCCCTTTCAACCTTTGTTGCCCCAGGCAACCCTCACAACAGATGCCTCCCAAACAGGTTGGGGAGCTCATCTACAAGACCTCTCCACCCAAGGCACTTGGTCCCCACAGGAGACCTCTCTTCATATCAACCACTTGGAACTTCAAGCAGTATTCCTAGCTCTCAAGGTCTTTCATACCCTCCTCAGCTACAAGACAGAACTCATTCATACGGACAATCAAGTAGCCATGTTTTACATAAACAAGCAAGGAGGAACTGGCTCTCTGTCGCTTTGCAACGAAGCTCTAAGATTGTGGGCCTTCGCCAGAGAGCATCAAATCCATCTCCTGGCAGTATACCTCCCAGGAATCCAAAACTCTTGGGCAGACAGACTCAGTCGAGTTCTGCTTCCACACGAATGGTCCCTGCACATGGATCAGGTACTCAGAATCTTCCAGGAATGGGGAACCCCGGACATAGACCTCTTTGCAAGTCCGTGGAATGCCAAACTTCCCCGGTTCTGTTCCAGAATTCCGTGTCAGGGAGCTCAGGCCAAGGATGCCTTCCTCCTTCATTGAGGTCAGGACTTCCTGTATGCCTTTCCACCCATTCCATTGATTCCCAAGACTCTGTTCAAACTCCAGAGGGATCAAGGATCTATGATCCTCATAGCTCCACGCTGGCCACGCCAAGTGTGGTACCCTCTACTCCTGCATCTCTCCCAAGCCCCCTCCCTGGACTTGGGAGCTGCACCAGACCTTCTGTCCCAGGAGGAAGGGACTTTGTGGCATCCAAATCCCAAGTCCCTTCACCTCAGAGCTTGGTTACTTAAGGCCTAGACCTTCAAGACTTCAATCTTTCTCAGCAAGTGAAGGATATCCTCCATGCTTCCAGAAAACCTTCCACTAGGTGTTCCTATGCTTTTAAGTGGAAAAGATTTTCCATTTGGTGTGCTCAAAAGGGTCTTGACCCTCTGGCACTTCCTGTGAATTCTCTATTGGAATATCTCCTGCATCTCTCTAATGCAGGCCTTAAAACGAATTCAGTAAGGGTCCATTTGAGTGCTATTGCAGCATCCCTTAAGCCTCTCAATGGACAACCTATTTCCTCTCATCCTCTTATTGCAAGATTCATGAGAGGCCTAACTTTAACTAAACCTCCCATTTGACCTCCTCCGGTGGCATGGGACTTAAACGTGGTTCTTGGTCAGCTTATGAAGCCACCTTTTGAACGCTTAGCCACTACCTCCTTGAAATTTCTTTCCTGGAAGGTTATTTTCCTTATTGCAGTCACTTCTGCTCACCGCATCAGTGAACTGCAGGCCTTAGTGGCTAAGCCACCTTATACAAGGTTCCATCATGATAAGGTAGTCCTTAGGACAAATCCTCACTTTATGCCTAAAGTGATTTCACCTTTTCATCTTAATCAAGAGGTATATTTACCTGTCTTTTTTCCAGCTCCTCATGCATCCAGTGCAGAGAGGAACCTTCATACTCTAGATTGTAAAAGAGCTCTTGCTTTTTACTTACACAGGACACAGCAACATAGAAAGTCTTCCCAGCTTTTTGTTGCTTTTGATCCTTCTCATTTAGGACTTCCAGTCTCTAAAAGAACACTGTCCAATTGGATTGCTCAGTGTATTTCTTTTGCTTACCAGAGTAAGAACCTTTCTCTGGAGGGCCATGTCACAGCTCACAATGTGAGGGCCATGGCCACCTCTATGGCTCATCTTCATTCTGTGTCCATCGACCAGATCTGTCGAGCAGCCACCTGGGCCTCGGTTCATACCTTCACAGCCCATTACTGTTTGGACAAGGACTCCCGCCGGGATGCCTTGTTTGGTCAGGCTGTCCTCAGGCACCTGTTCCATTCTTGAACAACTCCTGCCCTCCTTCCCTGAATGGATGCCTGAGATCCATAGGAAGACGAGGAACCCTTCAGGGTCTCATACCCTTGGGGATCTCCCAGGCATCTTAGCTAGGGAGTCCCCATATGTGAGGACTCATTCCTGCTTGTTCCTGGAGATAGCACAGTCAGTTACCTGTAACAGGTGATCTCTGGGAACAGCAGGAATTAGTCCTCACAACCCTCCCACCTCCCCTAGGAGTTGTATCTCTCTCTATCTTTCCTTTCCTCTCTCTCTCTATTGTCTCAGCTTTAAACTCGAACTGAAGAGAGTTGGTTAAGAAAGGCGGGAAGGCAGTGTGCATGCACTGTGGGATGCTCCCAAAAGCTTTCCTTTTTGGGAAGCTGGGGAGCGTTCCCACGCAGGCTCCGTCGGTACCGACGTACCCATATGTGAGGACTAATTCCTGCTGTTCCCAGAGATCACCTGTTACAGGTAAGTAACTGTGCTTTATTAGCCCATTGGAAGTTTACCGGAAGACACTGGGTGCAGAAAACATTTCTTCCTCTAGCTCCGGTGACTGACTTTAAAAATGCCACTGACCCTATGCAGCACTAGGAGGGGTGGTCCTCTGACGTTGACTTCTGATGAGTGTTGGGAAGCCTTGACCCTGAGTGGCTCTTGAAATTGATTAAGGGATTGAGGAGTATCCCCACAAGTAACTTATTTCTATCAAATCCAGTTTTATTAGCCTATGTGCTTAAATATTAATGAGCTTTAGTAAACCCACAATTAAAATCAAGGGGCAAGATTTTCAACCTGCATGATCACTGGGTTAAGTTAAATACTGGCGCTTGCACTTAACTTGGAGTGGAGGAGTAGCCTAGTGGTTAGAACACTGGCTTTGGTAACCCAGCAACCAGGGTTCAATTCCCACTAGCACTCCTTGTGGCCTTGGGCAAGTCACTTAACCCTCCATTGCCTTGGAAGAAAGGCCTGGCAATCTACTTCCAGTGACACTGACAAGAAAACCCACAAGCTTCTGGGTGACCAGGAGTCAGGACTGACTCGAAGGCACACATTGCATTTGCACTTAACTTAATTCATATATTCAGCACCACTATCCACATGGATAGTAGTCCTAGATATATATAGATTGGCTGGTCACCATGCGGGTACTATCCATTTAGTTTTGCAGGCCTCCTTAATTTTTACCGCTATCTGGAAAATGTTTAGGACAACCTCTAGCCCAACTCACCTTTAACCCAGTTCACAAGATATCAATGCTTGACCCAGTACAAGCATTGTGGAACTTGTGTCTCTTGGGGAAACTGCTAGGTACATATGACCTAGATTGGCCACTGTTGGAAACAGAATACTGGGCTTGATGGACCTTGGTCTGACCCAGTATGGCATATCTTATGTTCTTAATTATATGGCCCACTACTGTCCTCATAATTTTTGAAATTCTACTAATAAACAAGTGGTGAATTAGCTGCCTGGCGGCCAGTGCATAATTTTCTTTGAATATTGGCCCATTTTTAAGACAGCTTATTAAAGAGGCTTCTTGATACTAAAGGATGGAATAGAGGGAAGATGATAGTATGAAAGCAGAGATCAGTCTGTGGTATTGATCTTAAAAAATGATCTTCATTTAAAAAATGAAAATGATTGAAGCAAAGAAGAAAGCTGAGTGGGGAGGCATTAAATATCAAAATTGTGCATTATTTTCCCATAACACATGTTAGTTTAAGTCATAATAATGAGATGCAAAGCATGCAGATACATTCACAGTACCTTATTATTATGCAAATTGAATAATAGAGTTTGCATTGAACTTTTCATGTTGTGTTATTAATGGAAAAATGACTCTGGTTTTGACCTGGCATTATTTTTTCTGCCCAGGAGCATCAGGCTGCTTACATATCACCCAGTGCTCCCAGATGCCATCTTAAAGGGTGTGGTTCACTAGCAGCTGAAGTGCAAAACCCCTCCCTCTTACTGCAGCTTAGTAACTACCCCTCTTAGTGTATGCTAATGCAGTTAGTGGATGTTATTTTCCACAGTAGGCCCGAGGACAAATTGTGTGTGTTTTTGATGGCATTAATTCACACTATTAGTAAATGGAGAAAGGTGAATAGTGGAGTACTCTAAGGATCTGTGCTGGGCTCACTGCTTTTTCACATATTCATAAATGACCTGGAAATCAGAATAACAAGTGAGGTGATCAAATCTGCAGATGACACAAAATTATTCAAAGTAGTTAAAACACAAGAGGACTGTGAAAAATTGCAAGAGGACCATGATAAATTGGAAGACCGGACATCCAAATGGCAGATGAAATTTAATGTGGACAAGTGCAAAGTTATGCACCTAGGAAAGAACAACTAACACTACGGTTACACAATGAAAGGTTCCACATTAGGAACCACCACCCAGGAAAAAGATTTAGGTGTCATCATAGATTGAAACCTCTGCTCAGTGTGCAGCAGCAGCCAAGAAAGCAAATAGAATGCTAGGAATCATAAGGAAAGGAATGGAGAATAAAATAAAGGATATTATAATGCCTTCTGTATTGTTCCATGGCGCCACCGCACCTTGAATATTGTGTACAATTCTGGTTGCCATATCTTAAAAAGAATATAGCGGAATTAGACAAGGTACAGAGAACAGCCACCAAAATTGTAAAGGGGATGGAAGGATACCCCTATGAGGAAAGGGTTAAAAGGTTAGGGCTCTTCAACTTGGTAAAGAACTGGCTGAGGGGATATGATAGAGATCTATAAATTAATGGAGTGGAACAGGTTAACGTATATCGGTTGTTTACATCATCAAAAAGTAGAAAGACTAGAGGACACGCAATGAAGCTACAATATAAACCATTTAAGACTAATAAGAGGAAGTATTTTTTCTCTTATTACCATCTTCATGGCCCTGATTGCATCAGGGGTGGAAGCAGGAGCTACCAACCCCTCCTGCTCCCCCCGCCAAGGTGATCGGGAGGCCAGAAGGGCCTAATAAAAAGGAGCACGCTGCTCAAGAACGCTCTCTGACTGCCGGAATACCATCTGCATGGACCTGATCACATCGGGGGTGGAAGCAGGAGCTACCAATCCCTTCTGCTCCCCCCCGCCAAGATGATTGGGAAGCCAGAAGGGCTCAATATAAAGGAGCACGCTGAAAGCACACCCGTACTTCATCTATGTAAGCAAACGTCTCACAAGTCATTCTGCTGCCGCGGATCTGTAAGTTATTATTTAATAGTTTGTATTTACACCAATCCTTTCACTGCTCCTACCATCTCCTCCTTGAGCCTTTCCCATCAATCCCACCCACCACTGAATCAGCAAACACTGTTGTATAGTTCACAGAATGGCACACCAAATGCTAAGAATTTTAATTTGGATACATTACTTTCTACCACCTTGTAATCATCATACACTACTAGTAGAATTTGTAAAGTACTGTATACAGAAGCGTCCATGCTAAGTGATTAAAGTTGATCATCACAGTGCCATCACAGATCTCCATTAGCTGGCAGAGAATAAGCACAACACATAATGGAACTCAGATTAATGATAATATATGCTGTAACACTACTGCTCCTATTCACGCAATTTCTTAATGCTCCCCTCCCCCCCCCCCCAGATTAACTCACCCCAGCATTCTGTATCCTCATCCTCTACTACCATTCCAGACAACGCCGGTACCCCAGACACCACAGAACACTGCCCCACCGAAGCCCCACCATAAACTATTACAAGTCCCCACATAGATTAATACACATAAACACCTCATCAAACATTCCAAAATACACTGCACTTCCACCCACTCCTCTAAGACTTATACTAATCAATATTACAGTAGAGCCATAAGAAACAAAATCCCAATCATACAGGATCTTATCTTATCATGGGAACCTGGCTCTCTGATGCTGATAATGTCCTCACAAACCAACTAAAAGTCCAAGGATGCAACCTATTTAACTGCAGTAAGGACCAGAAAAGAGGTGGTGGTGTGCTCGTAATCATCACAGAAAACCTAAAAGTTTCCCTTAGCACATGTAGCAATCATAAAGAAATAGACATTCTCAAAGTAGAAAATAGTAAAATAACATTATGCCTACTATACAGACCACCCACACCCAACCAACAAAACATCACAGCAATCCTTGAATCTGCCTGCCCTCTCCCCTTTGAGAAAACCTCACATAATCCTAGGTGACCTCAACCTCCCTTCCCTTACACACACACACAGATAAATGCATTCTCCAGGACCAAGCAGGAAGTCAGTCCTCACATATGGGTGACGTCGGCGCCGACGGAGCCCTCGCGGAGCAATTTTCCCCAGCTTTCAGAGAAAGCCTTTGGGAATTGCAGCGCGCATGCGCGGTCCTCTTCCCGCCCAAGGGTGCCATCTTGCTCAGTCTTCTTTTTTCCGCGGAGCCCTACAGACGTTGCCTGTGAATCCCCGCAGAAAAGTTGATTTTCCTCTATTTTTATCTATTTTTTCTCGGTTCGACGACAGTTCTGTTCCCGCCCGGACTCGAGACGCCGGTTGCGAGTCCGTCCTTTATTTTTCGGTTTTTTGTCCTTCGTGACAGTTTTCGCGCTTTTTTCCTTTTTTCCCTGGCTGCCTGGTCATTCGACCTCGCAGGGGCCCTTTTTCCCCCGATGGCGGCCAGTGGTTTCAAAAAGTGTGACCTCTGTAAGAAACTTATGTCTCTTACAGACACTCACGACTTCTGCCTCCGCTGCCTCGGCCCAGATCATGACCCCCATGATCTGCACGCCATGCGGCAAAATGTCCTCAAAAGCATTGAGGAGTCGGCAGCACCAGCGGGAGCGTATCTTCTCTGACTCCGGCCGGGCTCGGACCTCGTCAGAGGCTTCGACGTCTCGGGACTCTGGTCCTGAGCATCGTCGGAGTTCCTCTGAGAGGGGGTCTCCTACCCGGGAACATCATCGGAAGAAGAAACCCGCGAGGGCGGGATCGGTGGACGCTCCTGGTTCCTCGAGGGCCAGGTCGCATAGCCCCGATTCCCTTCCCGGGTCCTTGGAGTCGGAAAGGCCGTCAAAACATCCTCGACTTGAGGTGGACTTGCCAGCTCACGTAAGTACGGTTGTCCTCGTGGACTCGCCTCTGAAGGACCAGACGTCAGGCCCGACGCCGTCGGGGGCTGCTGGGTCTCCTGAGCTCGGACTCAGGTTGACGGCCTTGGAGTGCAGTTTGTCTGCCTTCTTGGACCAGCAGCGGGCATTGATCGCTGGCCTCGCTGGCGCTTCTGCCCTGACCGCCGGGACGTCGACCTCCAAGTCGACCCCGGAGACCAAGCCGATCCTCGAGTCCATGAGGGCTCGAGTCGATCCTCGGTCGAGGTCTCCTTCGGCCTCCCGTTCGGGACCGAGGTCGTCGACGCCGACTCCCTCGGCGTCGGGGCGGATGGCATCAGTGCCCGCCCGACCGGAGCCGGTCAACTCCTCCTCCGAGGAGTCGGCCTGGGAATCTGAGGACGAAGAGTCACCTGGTTCCTTTCGGACTCGGTGTGTCCCTTCGGACTCCCCCGAGTCCGAACCTCGGAGACGGTCACCCCTGGAGGATACCCGGTTCTCGGACTTCGTGAGGGATATGGCCAAAGCCTTGGCCTTCCCTGCGGACCCTGAGGAGGAGCCTCGAGTCGAGGAACTCGATGCCCTCCAATATGACTCTCCCCCGAAGGAGGCCTTTATTGTACCGGTTCCTCCGATGCTGGAATGGCTTCTCTTCCGCATGTGGGAGAGCTCGGCGTCGTCGCCGGTGTTAAGCAAGCGGGTCGATTCCATTTATCGAGTCCGCAAGAGCCCCGGGTTCCAAAAGGCACAACTACCGCACCATTCCATGGTGGTGGAATCGGCCATGCATAGACTGAAGAGTCAAAAAATGCACTCCTCGGTGCCCCCCGGTAGGGAGGCCCGAAGCCTGGATGCCCTCGGTAGGAAGTGCTTCCAGGGCTCTATGCTTGCTTGTCGAGTCCAGACATACCAGCTCTACATGGGCATGTATCTCCGAGACCTGGCTAAAGAAATAGCCGGGTTCTCTGCTGGTCTCTCCGATGAACCTTTGCAGAGGTTCCAATCCTTGTCTACTGGCATTCGGGAGTGCTCCAAGTTTATCTCTCGAGCAGCCTATGATGGTTTTGAGGCTTCGGTTCGAGTAGCCGCGGCCGGCATCGGTGGACGCCGCCAGGCTTGGCTTCAGACGTCCGACCTCGAGCCCTGGGTACAGGACAAGTTGGTCGATGTCCCCTGCCGAGGTGATAACCTCTTTGGCAAGCCCATGGATGAGAAGGCTGCACAAATCGAGACGGAGACTCTCACCAGGACTCGTCTCTCAAGGAAGACCTCTGCCCCTTCTCAAAAGAAGAAGGCCTCGGGGAAAAAGCCCTTTTACCCAAGGAAAGGTGCTGCCTATAAATACTACCCTCAGTATCAGGCCTCAGCAGCTCCCCCACAGGGAAAGCAGGCCAAGGGACGGGGTAATGGGTCCCGTAGGCAGCAAGCCCCCAAGCCTGCACCACCGGCCCCTGCTCAGCAGGGTGGGGTTTTTTGACTTTCTCAGCATAGCCTCTCCCCCTCAGCTGGTTTCTCTCAGCACAGGAGGCCGGCTGGTCCACTTTGCCCACAGGTGGTCCAACATCACCACAGATACCTGGGTGCTTCAGATAGTTCAAAAGGGCTATCTTCTTCATTTTCACCAGGTACCTCCCTCCTACTTTCCAGGGGAGCCTTCCAGACTCCCTCTGCACAGGGACTTACTCCTTCAGGAGTTAGCAAGTCTTGTTCAGGAACAAGCCGTGGAACCGGTGCCCCACCACCTGAAGGGTCAAGGGTTTTACTCCAGGTACTTCCTGGTTCCAAAAAGAACAGGAGGCTTCAGACCCATCCTGGACTTGCGAAACCTCAACAAGTTCCTTGCAAAGGAAAAGTTCAAAATGCTTACCCTTGGAATCCTGCTGCCCTACCTCCAGCAGGGAGACTGGCTATGCTCCTTAGATCTGAAGGATGCGTATACTCATATCCTTATTCATCCAGACCACAGGCAATACCTAAGGTTTGTGGTGGACTGACGCCATTACCAGTACAGAGTACTGCCTTTCAGCCTATCCTCCGCCCCCAGAGTGTTCACCAAATGCCTAGCAGTGGTGGCGGCCTATCTGAGGCTTCAGGGTCTCTTTGTGTTCCCATACCTGGACGACTGGCTCATCAGGGCCCAGTCTGCCCAAGAAGCCACTCGGGCTACTCATCGCACGGTAGCTCTGCTCCAGCACTTGGGATTTGTCATAAACTTCGCAAAGTCCACTTTGCTCCCCTCTCAAGATCTAGAATTCATCGGCGCCAGGTTGGACACTCTTCAAGCGCGGGCCTTCCTGCCCCTGGACAGGGCCCAAAGGCTCATGGATCTCGCCAGCAGCTTTCACAGCAATTCCCTGGTCTCGGCCAGGCAATTTCTGAGACTGCTCGGCCATATGGCTTCCACGGTCCATGTAACCCCCTATGCCCGCCTGAACATGCGACCTGCTCAATGGTGCCTTCGCAAACAATGGCATCAGGCCACTGGGAGCCTAACGGACTCCGTACAGATCTCCGACCAGCTGGTCTCCTCTCTCCGATGGTGGCTTCACCTGCCAAACCTAGTGCTCGGGGTGACTTTTCAGCCCCCTACACATTCTCAGGTCCTGACGACCGATGCTTCTCTCCAGGGTTGGGGAGCACATTGCCAAGGGACTTGTACTCAGGGTCTCTGGACTCCTTGGGAGTCCGCTCAGCAGATCAACTTCCTGGAGCTCAGAGCCATCCGCCTAGCGCTCAAAGCCTTCTCTCACCTGATTTCTCACCAGTCAGTACTTGTCCAGACAGACAATCAGGTTGCCATGTTCTACGTGAACAAGCAAGGCGGAACCGGCTCCTTCCTTCTCTGTCAGGAAGCACAGAAGCTCTGCTCTTGGGCCGTCCATCGCAACATCGTCCTCAAAGCTGTCTATCTCCCAGGTCAAGAAAACTACCTGGCAGACAAACTGAGCAGGGTCCTCCAACCGCACGAGTGGAGGTTGGATCCGCTTGTGGTTCAGCGGATCTTTCTCCGGTGGGGCCTCCCCACCATGGATCTGTTCGCCAGTCCTCTGAACCGACAGCTTCCCAGATTCTGCTCTCGACAGCCGCATCCCCTCCGGGTGGCGGCGGATGCTTTTCTGATTCCATGGTCCACAGGCCTCTTGTATGCCTTTCCACCCATGCCCCTGGTGTCTCGGACGCTCTTCAAGGTTCTCAGAGACAAGGCGTCGGTGATCCTAGTGGCTCCCCGGTGGCCGAGACAACCTTGGTTCCCGCTTCTGCTGCAGCTGGCGGTGGACACACCTCTTCCTCTGGGGTTTCAGCCCGACCTCCTCTCGCAGGATCAGGGGTCGCTCCTGCACCCCAACCTTCGGTCCCTTCATCTGATGGCCTGGCTGCTGAAAGGGTAGTCCTTGCTCCTCTCCAGCTACCTCCAGATGTGGAAGAGGTCGTCTTGGCCTCCAGGAGGCCTTCCACCCGGAAGTCCTACGCTCTTAAGTGGCGTCGGTTCTCCGTCTGGTGTACTCAGCAGTCACAAGACCCCTTCTCCTGTTCAGCATCAGTGGTATTGCAGTACTTGCTTTCCCTTTCCAATCTTGGACTTAAGTCCAACTCGGTCAAGGTCCACCTCAGTGCTATTTCTGCGCACCACCTACCGGTGGACGGTAGACCCCTTTCCAGCCACCCGCTGGTGGCTCGTTTTCTCCGTGGCCTCCTCCTCCTTAAACCACCTTTGCGCCCACCAGCTCCGAACTGGGATCTCAATATGGTTTTACAACGGCTTACCTGTCCGCCTTTTGAGCCTATGGCTACCTGTCCTCTTCGTTTTCTTTCCTGGAAAACCTTGTTCTTGGTGGCCCTCACTTCTGCTAGACGCGTTAGTGAGCTGCAGGCCCTGGTATCTGATCCTCCTTACACTAGGTTCTACAAGAACCGGGTAGTCCTACGGACTCACCCTAAGTTTCTTCCTAAAGTGGTTTCCCCTTTTCACATCAACCAGGAGGTGGTACTTCCGACCTACTTTCCCAGGCCACACTCCAGCCGAGCTGAGATGGTCCTGCATACCCTGGACTGTAGAAGGGCGCTAAACTTCTACCTTGACCGTACGCGGGAGTACCGAAGGGCGGCTCAGCTCTTCGTGTCTTATGACCCCAACAAGTTGGGGCTCCCTGTCTCCAAGCATACTCTGTCCATCTGGATTGCGGACTGCATCGCTTGGGCTTACGAGGCTGCGGGCCTCGTGCTGGAAGGTAGAGTCACCGCTCATCGTGTTCGGGCGAAGGCTACGTCAGTGGCTTACCTCCGCTCTGTTCCGTTGGCAGACATCTGCTGGGCTGCTACTTGGTCTTCAAGCCAGACTTTTGCAGCCCATTACTGCCTGGAGAGGGAGTCCCACAGGGACAGTGCTTTCGGGCAGGCAGTCCTCCGTAACCTCTTCGAGGTATAGGCAACTCCTACCCTCCATCCCGGATGTTGGGCTACCGGTTGGAGACGTATTCAGAGAAGATTCCTTCCTTCTGTGCTGCTGAGCTAGAGGGAGCTCATTTTTGTGCTTAGGGTCTCCGGTAGCCTTAAGCTTGGGAGTCCCATATGTGAGGACTGACTTCCTGCTTGGTCCTGGAGAAAGCGTAGTTACTCACCTGTAACAGGTGTTCTCCAGGAGCATCAGGAATCAGTCCTCACAACCCTCCCTCCTCCCCTTGGAGTTGCAGTTTTATGCTTTCGTTTTTGCTAATTTTTGCTGTCTTTTTGCTATGTCATCTGACTGAGCAAGATGGCACCCTTGGGCGGGAAGAGGACCGCGCATGCGCGCTGCAATTCCCAAAGGCTTTCTCTGAAAGCTGGGGAAAATTGCTCCGCGAGGGCTCCGTCGGCGCCGACGTCACCCATATGTGAGGACTGATTCCTGCTGCTCCTGGAGAACACCTGTTACAGGTGAGTAACTACGCTTTCCTGGAATCAATGGAAGAGATGGGTTACCAGCAAATGATTCACTATCCCACCCACAATAATGGGAATACCCTCGAATTAGTCTTCATTCCATAGCATATGCCTAAACAACCCCCCCCCCCCCCGATAATATCTCAGATCCCATGGTCAGACCACTTCTTTATATGCTTCACCCTCACATTACCAATAGTCCCCCTCTCACAAACTTCACCAATGCATCCTACTCAAAGTACCTGATGCATAAATTACATCATATCCCAACTCGATCCCTCCTCAAAGGATCTGGTCGATTTACTCACAAACTAGAACTCAACCATAGCCACAGCAGCCAAATTAGTAACCAAACCCATGAAACTCCCTCACAAACATTCTGAAAACTGGTACACACCAGAATTAGCCAAGATAAAAAAAAGATCTCAGGAAAAAATTGAGCACAAATGGAGATCAAAAATGACCATAGATTATAAAACGCTATACATGGCAACACTCAACACATATAAAGATACGATAAGTAAAGCAAAAAGGACCTATCACACAAAAGTACTAAATAAATCCATTAAATGCCCAAGAGAGCTTTTCGAAATTGTCAAATGAATAACCAAAACTCTCTTAGATAAATCAGACAACATACCAATCCATCCACAAACCCTGGCAGATTAATTACTATGCCAACAAATTAAACCTATGGATCCAGATGGCCCGCCCATCATCACATCAGTCACAGCCTGCAACTATGGCTGGCATTCATTCCAAAACATAGACTGCAGACAAATTATAGATATAATCTCTAATATCAACACAACCACATCCTCTCTAGATCCCTGCCCAGTTGCATGGATAAAAACCACAAAAACGGAAACTGCCCCTATCTTGCAAAACATAGTTAATCAATCCTTACAACAGGGAGTTATGCCAAACATATTCAAACTATCCACAATTTGCCCCATCCTAAAGAACAAAAGCTCACAAAGAAGATGAATCCTCCTACAGACCCATCGCAAGCATTCCATTCGTAGCCAAGGTAATTGAAAAAGTAGTTCAATGACAGCTTCAAGATTTCATAGACTCAAATGCCCTGCTAGATGAACAACAGTATGGATTCTGTCCATTCCATGGGGTCAAAACGCTCCTACTAGTGCTATTGACAACCTCCTATGGGGGGTGGACAACATTAAACATTGTCAAAGACAGACTTTACATCCACCTTTGACAATGTGAACCATAATACTGTCCTCTCAAGACTTGAACACATAGGTATAAATGGTCAACCTCTTAAATGGTTCAGTTCATATATATCAGAGTGTTTCCAATATGTACAAGTAGAATACAAATCAGCTACATTCCCACAAATTGAAGGAATACCCCAAGGCTCCACTCTCACAGCTGTTCTATTTAACTTCTACATCCAGCCAATTTGCTTCATATTCAAAAAGTACAACATAAGATACCATATATATGCAGACAGTATTATGATATACTCCCCTCTGGATACTTTCAGTCCCTCCTATGATAACAGAACTACCTGCTAAAATGAAGCAGAAAGCTGGCTACAATCGAACAACATGAACATTAACTTCAAAAAAATGAAAGTTCTGATCACATCAATGAACCCTAACTTCACCCCACCACACTCAGTACACCTACATAACACATCAATCCCAATAAAACTTGAAGTAAAATACCTCCAGTAGGTGTAATCCTTGACAAAACCGTCAGCATGGAACTTCACATAAAACAACTAACCAGAACCATATTCTTCAAACTAAGGATCATCCAAAATTTCAGACCTCTTATTGAGTTAAATGACTTCAGAACAGTTGTCTAAGCCCTCATCACACCACACTTCGACTACTGCAACCGCCTATTATACAGATTAAGCAAAGAGAACCTAAACATATTACAAATGGCACAAAACATAACAGCCAGAATTATATTCAAAGCAAGTCTGTCAGACCACATCACACCCATCTTGTACGAACTCCACTGGCTCCCAATCACCAGTAGAATAAAATATAAAGATATAATGACCACTCTCAAGTTACTTAATAATATTTCCCCATCCCATTTTTTCTCATTGATTCACACCCAAATAGAAAATAGGTCCAGAAGAAAAACTAACCAGAATACACTAGCAATACCTTCTTCGGTATGGAGGATCAAACAAATTACAAGCAATAGGGCATTCACATACATAGCCCCTACTCAATGGAGCACCCTCCCAAACACCTTAAGAGCAATTAAAGAGCTTAAAACTTTGCGAAAAGAACTAAAAACACACCTCTTCAAAGAACATGACAGAACTCACGACCCCAACACCACGCAAGCTTCAACCTACACTCCAACTCGTACCCCACAAACCCCCTCCCCTACGCACCCTTCCTCCCCCACATCTTCCCTCCAGACAAACACCACACTCAGCACCAATGAACAAACTGTTGAATTCATGTTGCATTTAGAAACTTTCTCTAAAAAGTCTCTATTGTATATAGTTGATTGTAAATAGTTAACTGTGATAACCCAATACAATGTTTCATGTGAACGTTCTGTTACAATGTAAACTGCCCATGATATCTGGAAGGGGTGGTATAGAAAAACATTTTAAATTGATAAAAGAAATAAAAATATTTTTCCACTCAACGCGTAATCAAACTCTGGAATTTGTTACCGGAGGATGTAGTAAAAGCTGTTAGTGTAGCTGGGTTTTAAAAAGGTTTAGACAAGTTCCTGGAGAAAAGGTCCATAAACCATTATTAAAGAGGACCCAGTAAACCCACTGCTTGCCCCGGGACAAGCTTTGTGGAACCTGTATGTCTTCTTGGGAACCTACCAGGTACTTGTAACCTGGATTGACCACTGTTGGAAATAGGATACTGGGCTCGATGGACCTAGGTCTGACCCAGTATGGCATTTATATTCTTATGATTCTGACAAACAACTAGTATACCGCAGTTGCCAAATAGATAACAAAAATAGAAATACCACGGCCCTTATTTACTAAGATGTGTTAGTTGTTTTACGTGGGAATTAAAGTGTGCTAACAGTTAATGTGGGTAGAAAAGATGCCATTTTGAAGTGTGTAATGGGTTGGGATTGTGCCTTACAGTTAACAGGCAAAAAGTACATGTTAATGATTAAGATGCTTTGATCTCCCCCTGGAAAGGCGTGCGCTAAATACTATAAATAATATTGTGATGCAGTTACCTATACCTCAACAGGTATAATTAACTACATTTTACATGATCTGTCAGGTTCTGAAGGCATATAGTAGTAGTAACCTGTTCTCAGCTCCCAGAAATGCCTGGAATGCCCTGAATAGTTACCGCAGATGTTTTGTAGTTACTGCATGTTAATTGCAAAACCTTACACATCTTAATAAAAAGGGGCCTAAAAGCTTTTGCACTACCTAAAACAAGCACATGCATGAAACATACAGAAATAGTATTAATCTGTTGGTGACCCAAAACCACTTCCAGAAAATGCTACTTTTGTATAAAAATATGATGCGTGGTGTTATAATTGAATGCTTTGTTATATACCATGAGAAAAATAAAGGTTAACAAAAACCTAATAATATAAGCTGATACTTTTTTACTGGAATAACAGTTCATCTTTTGACTAGCTCTCCAGAATTAACACTCCTATCCTCAGGTCCAAGCAGGCAGGCAGGAGCAGGAGATGCCATTTTCAGAAAAAGACAGTGAATTATACAATGCATATCAATATGACTGTATTTCCTGGCAGTGCTAGCCCTTGCTTGGACTGGGTCATTCTGTTAGTCAGGAAAGGAGCTTCTTATAGTAGTAGGGTTAATTTTCAACAGCCCTTATCTGAAGGTTCTCTGGAAAAGGGTACTATCCGAAAAAGAGCCCTAGCCAGATAGTGCCTCTAAAAATTATTGCAGACTGCCTTGGCACTAATTGGCTAGCACCAGGGCAGAGCATGGGTGTTCTGCCTAGCTATATGAAGAGGGCATTATACATGTAGCTATGTGGATAAATTTCTTCTTTTTAAAGGCCTACGTGAAACTCAGCCCATATTTATTTCACCCTGTTCTCGATTGCTGTAGCAAAGTGCAATCAATGAATAAGTCCAGGAGTCAATTGACAGGGTCCAAGCCAGTTTAATGTGCACAGGCCCAGTCAGTCAAAGCTTCAAAAGGAACTGAGCAAATGTTTATACAGAGACATAACCATTTATACCTCTTTTTCAGTTTGATACATGAGAATTTTCTATTGGTTCCAACTCGATACATGCAAACTTTTCATTGGTTATACATTCCCTTCATTTGTCCCATTAGAAATCCCTCTGAAGCCTAGCAACCGGCCCCCTCCTTTAGGATTGCTTGAACAATGGTACAGTTCTTAATTTCGTTACTTCTCTACTGCAAGGTTAACCTTGGCTTCAGGAATGCATATACTGAAACATTTCTGTTCTTTCACACACAAGAGAATAATAGAAGACTTATGGATTCATGAAAACTTCTTATTAAGCATTTTAAAACAGTTTTCTCATTTTCCACAGATTTTTGGTTCTTTTCTAGCTATAATGGGAGTTAGGATCCAGGCCTAACTTACAGGCCTTTCATAGTAGCAGGCCATGCTAAGCCATAGCCTACCACACGATGACATTGATTACCTCACAGGATTCAATCAGGTTTGACAAAATTGTCCCCTTTTTACTGATTTCAAACTATGATGATTATATACTTTAATCCATTGTCTTCAAGATGTTGCAGTTTTTTGTTTTTAATTTGTTCTGTTTGTTCTTTGATTTCTGCTTTCTCTTTGTTTCTATTTAAGCTCATTTAGCATTCTAGAATGTACCCCATAACCTATTATTGCCTTGTCTGCTTTGTGTTCTGTAAGTATCTTGAATACTATCTAGCAAATGATAGTGTTCATTCTGCAGTCCATTATATCCTAACCTTTTGCCTTGAATCCCATCACCCTCTCCTTCTAGCATATGAATATTGAAGAGATGCATCCACTCAAAGGATCTGCTTTCTTCTGACCCTTCTGTTCACAAAACCTAACCTAACTATTCCTCTTTTAACTAATACATCCAAACAAATTGTTACTCAATATATTGAAA
This sequence comes from Ichthyophis bannanicus, assembly GCA_033557465.1. NCBI lineage: Eukaryota > Metazoa > Chordata > Amphibia > Gymnophiona > Ichthyophiidae > Ichthyophis > Ichthyophis bannanicus. The sequence continues at coordinate 419,363,542 of CM066033.1, forward strand.
TGATTATTTTAAAAAAGTGGACGAAAGAGCAGGGAGAGGAAACGGGGAAGGAGACCGGAGGGCAGGGCTCAACGAGACCCCCTCCGGAGATTGATCACCAGGCAGCAGGGCAGTCACATGCTTGTCCATGGGACCCACCACTTTTTCTCCCGAACCTCCAACACCAGATTTGTTACCAACCTTAGCCTTCCTTTTGCCCATGGTAATGTAGACCACACTGACGTAGACACGACACACGATCACCTCACGTGCGCCGAAGGGGCGCCAAAGGGGCGTGTCCTGCCCCTTGAGCCACGCCCCTTTAGGTCACGCCACGCAGGCCGCGACACGCGGCCGCGTACAGTACCTGAGGGCTTTATAGGGCAGAGCAGGGTCCTCCGGGCCAAGGCACGTCCTCCTCCCGCCTGCACGATCACAAAATAAGCCTCCTCCAGGTCCCACTGCGCTGAACCGTGCTGATGAGAAAACGCACGGCAGCTCCCTTACAGCGGCGATTCTCCCATGGATGTGATGTGAGAAAAATATGCAAGCCGCATCCATGTACAAAATGCAATTTTGGAAAGGCCACAATTTTTGTGTTCTGTGTGTATTGTGAAATTGTGCCGGAACCTGGACGTCATCTGCCATTTCGGGCATGTTTTCACTTGGACATCCCTGATTGCGCCTGGATGTCCTTTCTCAAATGCCCCTTCCCTTGTCTTTCTCTGAGATACCTGAATGCAAGAGTAAACTATAACTATATCAGAATAAAAGTGCAAAAATGTATCAAAACTTCCAGTGAAGACAAAAAGAAGCATTATTTAAATGTATTTACTTGGAACAGATTGTCCAATTTATTCTCAGAGAATAGAACAGATGTTTTCATTAAGAGCACATTGATTAAAATAAGGTAGGAGGGCAGATCTAAGCAGGATTTGGAAGCCTAGAAGTAGATCAATGCAAATTTAAAACAGAAAACACATCCATATTTTTTAAAAACATATTTTTCAAAACTTGTCTGATCCGATAGCTTTAAAACCATATTTTACATTTGAGAACAATAATAATAAGCCTGCGTCATTAAACCTCCAGCACTTCAAGAGCCAGAAAACTGCTGCATGCTGATGTCCAGGGCTGGCCCGAACACTCCACAGACTAGGTGTCCACCTGTGGTGGCAGAGTTTGGGGGCTGGTGCATGGCTAGACAAGACCTGCTCCCTTCCCATTCTGATGATGCCACTATCACCCTCTCTCTCTGTCTGTGCTGCTCAGAGGGATTGTGCATGGTGCAAGACTTCAGATCATATTCATGCACTCAACTTTGCTAGGTTCTACCCCCTCCACTGAAACATCCAGCTAGAGGGGGCAGAACCCAGCAGAGTTCAAGCGTGTATCTACTCTTAGAGGCTGCGCATTGTGTATGTTGTTTAGCAATGCTTTAGACAGGCCGGGCAGATGTTGGATAAAGATGGTAGTGGCGGGGTAGGGGGAGGGGGGTTCAGGCCCTGAAAAAGACAGGGATAATATAGGAGAGATTCTGGACATGGCAGAAAGGGGAAGAGAAGGGGGGATGCTGGACTAAGGAGGGGGATAGAGAAGGGAAGAGGAAATGCTGGAACCTGGGGAGAAGAGAAGGGAAGGGGGAAATGTGAAGCACTTCAGAGGTGGGTAGGCAGGGGAAAGGAAATGCTGGCCATCTGGGGGTAGGGAAGGGGAGATGAAATGCTGGCTACTTGGGGGGGGGGGGGGGAGTAGGGAAAGGAAGATGCTGGTCCTTGGAAGGGATGGGGTGAAGAGGAGGTGTTTTTGTCACAATGAGAGGAACAGGGAGGTGAATGGGAGATGCTGGCCCTGTTGTCACAGTCATTGTGTAAGGCGTAGTACTTCAAAGCTGATGCAGGAAGCTAAGTAATTAGAATCAATCTCTAGTTCACATGTCAAGTTTTTAATGTCCCCTGCTTCTATTTAAAGCTATTGCAATTGTTTAAAAAATCATTAAATAGATTGAAGTTAAGAGTTTTGGTTGCTAGTTCAGGTCACCATCTACTGGAGGTACTAAACCATATGACCACTCAGCAGAGGGTAATTTTTATTATGATCTGCTTCCAGTATAGTTGCAGGTCAAGGCATACTCTTCACACTAAGAGCTGTATTCACAGTAGACTATGGGGCATGTTTACTAAAGTGCGCTAATCGTTAGTGCAGGGTTTAGCATGGAGTAAGTACACTGTGCTGATAGCATGGGACCCTGTGCTAACACTCTCACACTAACCAGAAACCGTGTGATTGGATGAGGTCTGGGCAGGTTAGGTGCAGAACATGGGTGGTGCCAACACTTCATAGTAGCACTGGCATTTTGGGCACAACTGAACGGTGTGGCATTAAGTGCACCCGACTACTAGTTAGCGCAGCGTCATGCGTTACCACCATGCTGATGGCAGGGGGCTGGATACACCCCAAAACATTAGCACAGAGGCTTTCATTAACCTTTGGGCTTCAATACACATTACAGCTGCCATTCTTTATAAACATGCACACAGTAGACTATATCTGTAGCTATACTTAAATTATGCAAAATGCTTCACAGCAACATATGTAAGGATGCATTTCTACCTGTTCAGCCTCAAACAAATCTATGCCAGCATTAAGGATAAATTCTTTTGCAAATTATTAGTAGATGTGCAATCCTGTGTAGATGATCCACGAGTTGCCTGCAGCCAGTCATAAGCGAATCGGAACTGCTGTCCTCAGATCCAGCAAAGAAATCCTTATTTGTTTTCACAGATGTCACTATAGAATAGCTGTTCTGTTGTGCTTGGATAAAACTACACGCTGGAAAGATTATCTTTAGTAAATGCTTGGTAAACTGCTTTCAAGACAATATTAAAGTGGACAGTCCACAAACAAGAGGCACAAGTACTTGTAAGTTCCGCAGCAAACCAAACAAAGAAGCGAGTAACAAATCAAATACTTTATTTAATCTGATCAGGGGGTTTTTGCCTTTTACTGAGCAGGATAAAGTCTCTGGTTTGTTACTCGCCTCTTTGGTTGGTTCAATATTATAATGGTTCAAAATAAAATAGGAATTATTAGAAAAGAACGCCATTCTTGATAGAGCAGTGTTCATCATTTCGCAACCTTTGACTAGAGTAACACAAGAAAATGATTACTGAACTACACAACCTTTGGCTTACCCAATAAAACAATTACCTATTTTTCTTCGCCATCTCTAGACTAAGGGGCCTAGATAATTACCGCCTGATATTCAAACTGACCAAAAATTAGATGTCCTAGCAGTCAGCTGTGGTGCTTAAATATAAGCCAAATGTTCTGTGCAGGATTCTGCCACCCCAGGCAGAGCGCTGGCCATGCCATGCCCCCTTCCGCCCTCCCCCCCACCACATCGAGCAGAGCTGCACCGCCGCCCCCTGCTACCACCGATTTGGGCAGCTTGCATGGCAGCAGCCCGTGATAGGCCATGTGCTTCATCACACATGGCCTGCCGCATTTGATCCCTCTGACACAAGTTCCTGTCTGAGGAGGTGGGGGGGGGGGGTCAGAAGTGACAGGCCATGTGCTTCAGCCCACAGAGGTCTGCCGCTCCAGACAGATGGGTCGGCCCTTGTTCTGTGGCAGAATCCAGATAGTAGCTGCTGTTGAATATCTGGTTTGTGTGGCCACTATTCAGATAAATGCTGACCTTATCCGGATAGTAATTTGGGTTTGCTTTTCAAGCAATCTAAACTATCTGGATAAGTCTTGCTGAAAATCGCTGCTATCCAGATAAGGTCGGCACTTACCTGAATAGTGGCCGCGCTGCCCTATCTGCACCCACGGAGCACTCCTGCACTAACTGGATAATGTTGGGGCAGTTTGTGGAGATATTCTGAATGTCTCTCAGTGCCTTTATCCGTTTGCTTCGTGCTGTCAGAAATCATCTCTGTTCTCCTCTGCATTGGCTTTAAAGTGCATTAGGGGACTGGTTTTATAAGGGACACATGAAAAGTTGTATGCTGATTATGTGCGTTAAGTTCCTATTTTACAGGACTTACATGCATGAATCGGTACTTACGGACTGGCTTTAGGCAATCACTATTCCATAAGCTCAAGTGTAAGTCCCATTGCGCATAGTTTTAGGTGTGCATTGGGTGAAGCTTGGGCACAGCATAGACAGAGTATAGAATACTATGACTTACACAGCTTTCTGGCCAATCAGGGCTGTGCATTTACACCCAGGGAAGCCATAACTACAATAAAAAGGTCAAGCTACATCAGTATGCTCCTATTTATAAAGTACGCGTGTGCTTCACGTTATAAAATAAGCTTTCAATATGTGTGTGCTAATGTGCTTTGACGACACGGATGTTTATCAGATTACTTGCCACATATCAGTTGAGGTAAATCGCGCATTCTTTTAATATTTAGTTGCCAGTATTGAATAGTAGTGGAAGATTGTATGCCTTGTGCTTTCATTATGCTTTCTATAATGAACTGAAACAAGCAGTTAATACATGTTGAAACAAAGAGATGGCAGACAAAATGCATGCCTAATGGTTGAAATGAAGGAAAATGGGATAGTCAAAGTCCCACCTAGTGACTGGAATTTACCACCTCAAGAAACCAAATGCAGACTTTTGGCCTGCTTTTAAAAGTCTTTGCTAATTTTGAAAAAAAAAATGTTTTTAAGAAAAACAGCCATGAAGTAGGATTTTAAAAGGGGCGTCTAGTTAGAATCTGGAATGGCGAGAGCAGAACATCCAAACATCGGGAGGAGTGACAGCATTGAAGGGAGACATGTGTAAGTGTCTTCTGAAATCACTCCATCTCCACCCCAAAAAATGAACTTCACAGTTACCGGTGATGGAGGCGGGCCCCACGCAGGTGGCAAGGCTGGATATGTGCAGGGTGTAGGCCATTTCACAAGTGTGGGCATCCCCAAATTGCAGGGCCTCAGAACCAAGTATCCGGACGTGCCAGCAGTGATATTTCAGAAGGGATGAGACTTGCATGTCCCTGCCTGCCACTTCAGATGCTCAGACATGCTGCATTGTGATGTGTTTGGAGTTTGTATTTATTCTGATTTTTTTGGGCAGGAAATAATATCGGTGGTGATAGAAGCACATTATGTGCTTTCTCCTGGAGCACTTACATCCATGAAAAGAACACTTTTTTCAACTTATTCATAGTTAAGAACAAGTATAGGCATGGACATCTCACCAACCAAGGCTCGACATGCTTGTACCATTCTGAAATTGCACTGTGAGGTGCATCTTCCTTGTTCTGTCCAGGCCATACCTCCACCACTCTTCCCATGCTACATGACTGCTCTTATTCTGGGGATATCTCTACACCTGGCTTCTAAAATTGCTCCAGGGATGTCTCTATGATTTGCAAATTTAAGTGCCCATTTTTGGACATCCAGCTCACAAATAGGGCTTCTAAAATATCTCCCATAGTGTGCAACTGAGCAAAATTATGCAGTCATTCAAATGAGATTTAAAGATTTAGAGAATGATTTTCAAGATCGCTATGCAGTGGCACTTAAATATAGACAGGGTATGCCGTGTCAGTATCCATACAGGAGCTGCCATTGAATTTTCAGGCTGAGCAGTGCTAACGGGATAACTGGTGACCTTATTCGGTTAGCGGCAATATTCAGCCATAACTTAACTGGATTCCAGCTTAGGATAGGTGGCCTAGGTTGGGCATATAGGTGGCAATTAAAATTCCTGTTATTTGGATAATGTCACCATTTATCTGGTTAGCATCCTGCCCACACGCCATGCCTACAGATATCCAGTGCCAATAAATGGATCGTGCCACTGAATATCACTGTGAGTGCCTCTAGCTGGCCGACGTCCCGTTGCCTGGCCAATTAAGGGCTTTGAATATTGGCCCATTATTCAATAAGTGTTAGAAGAGTTACACTAAAAATGGATGACTGAAGAAACTCTGAAAATTATCCAGAAACGCAGAGAAGCTAAAACCAGAGGAGAAAGTGGCATTCGCAGAACTCAACGTCAGCAAGACAGGACAAGAAAAAGTAGTACAGTTACCTTGTTCAATGTTCACAGGACAAGAAAAAGTAGTACAGTTACCTTGTTCAATGTTCCACATATGTAGATAGTTTCCCCTGTTATCCAAGTTTACTGCTCCTGTTCATTGTAATGACCTGACTCTTGTTTATTGTCGGATATTGTTTGTTCTATGTAAACCGCGCTGATCGCAAATAGTGCGGTATATAAGAGATGTAAATAAATAAATAAATAAAATAAAAAATAGAATCAGAAGCTATTAGAGGAAGAACAAGATCGGCCTTTCTAAAGCTACGAGAGTTAAAGAAAAAATTCCAGCCTCAAATTGGAATGCTCCAAGATGCTCAAGGATCCATGTTGAATGATGCTGAGAAGATCAAGAAAAGGTGGAAAGAATATACAGAGTCATTATACCATAAAGATCAAGTGGACCAACAGCCGTTTCAACCTATACCAGTGATGGCTAACCTTTTTGAGCCCGAGTGCCCAAACTGCCGCACAAAACCAAAGAATTTCCTCAAAGTGCCAGCACGTCAATTAAAGCCTCATTTGCATAAGGTGCCTCATTTGCATAAATATTTGCATAATGTTACCATACACTAACTTTTAGTAAACATGCCTCTTAATGAGTATATGGATAAAGAAAGACTAAAAGGTTTCTACATTACTATAATCCAGTACCAACCGCCAGGCACATTAGGAACTACTACAAACGCTGCCCATTTAGAACCCATAGCAAACCCGCCGTATCCTAACAGCACTACCAGGACTCACAAAGCACCATACCCTAACTATCAAAAGGCAACACTGCAAATATTAAACCAATACATTTCAGAGAACAACAATACATGACCTACTGGGGAAAGAACAAGTGGCAATGTCAAATAGGAATTATATAAACAGAATACCTCAGCTCAGCTACACATGCAGAACAGACCATCACCAAACAAGGAATCACAATTTAGAAACAGGAAGACAATAATTAAACTGGGAACCCCAAAAGCCAAACTTGGAATATACAACAACAGTGTAGAAATAAAACTATAAATTAATTTCCTCTTGTACTAAACAAAGCGCAAAAATTAATGATGCACATTTCCCAGAGCTGACATATTCCAGTTAATAAATTCAAAATAAAGAGATATTTTTCTACCTTTTGTGCATTTTTTTTCAGTTGCAATTGTTCCAGCCACTTTCTTCTGGTTTCTTCGTGTCTTCTGCTAACTCTCCATCTGCTGTCCATTTGTCCTTTCTTCTGTCTTGTTTTTTTTTTTCCATTCTCTCTCTACATCTGCTTTAACATACTAATCTTTCTCCTTTTGCTCTTTCCTCATTCCTATTTCATCTACTCAAAATTTACCCCTCCATCCTCAATCCCCACTTATTCTCCCAATACCCGGCCAATTGTAGATTTTTTATCCCTCCCACACAAAATATTTTTCCCCTCTCCATTTTACTCTCCCAGCCCCATCCCATTCTAATCCTCCCCCAACACCAGCTCCCTTCTAGTTCCAGCCTCACCCAGCATCCATTCCCTTCTAGTCCCTGCATCAGCCCATTTCCAGTCCTAGCAGCCCCCCAACCCATTTCCAGTCCTAGCAACCCCCCAACCCAATACCAGTCCTAGCCCCCCCTCATCAACCCACTTCCAGTCCTAACCCCCATCACCCCATTTTCAGTTTAAGCCCCCCCTATAACCCATTACCAGTCCTAACCCCCATCAGCCCACTTCCAGTCCTAACCCCCCATCAGCCCACTTCCAGTCCTAACCCCCATCAACCCATTTCCAGTCAGCCCCCCATAGCCCATTGCCAGTCCTAACCCCCCCATCAGCCCACAGTCCATTACCAGTCCTAACCCCATCAGCCCACCTCAAGTCCTAACCCCTCCCCATCAGCCCTTTTCCTGTCCTAGCCCCCCCCATAGTCCATTATCAGTCCTAACCCCCCATAGCCCATTACTAGACAGCCCCCATCAGCCAACAGCCCATGACCAGTCTTAACCCCCCCCCATAGCCCAGTGCCAGTCCTAACCCCCCCCCCCATCAGCCCACAGCCCATTACCAGTCCTAGCCCCATCAGCCCACCTCAAGTCCTAACCCCTCCCCATCGGCCCATTTCTTGTCCCAGCCCCCCCATAGCCCATTATCAGTCCTAAACCCCCCCATAGCCCATTACCAGTCCTAACCCCATCAGACCACCTCCAGTGTTAACCCCTCATCAACCCACTTCCAGTCCTAACCCCACCCAACAGCCCACCTCAAGTCCTAACCCCTCCCCATCAGCCCATTTCCTGTCCTAGCCCCCCATAGCCCATTACCAGTCCTAACCCCACCCAACAGCCCACCTCAAGTCCTAACCCCTCCCCATCAGCCCATTTCCTGTCCTAGCCCCCCATAGCCCATTACCAGTCCTAAGCCCCCATCAACCCACTTCCAGTCCTAATCCCATCAGCCCATATAGACTTAGCTCCCCCATAGCCCATAGCCCCCCCATAGCCCATCACCACTCCTAACCTCCCCCAGCCCATCACCACTCCTCACCCCCCCTCAGCCCATTTCCTGTCCTCTCCCCCCCTACCCCAGTACCAGTCCTAGCCCAACCCCCCCACCGCCATTACCTCTCCATACCCCCCCAGCCCATCACCAGTCCTAACCCCCAACAGCCCACAGCCATTACCACTCCTAACCCCCCCCCAGCCGATTTCGACTCCTTACCCCCCCAGCCCATCTCCACTCCTAACCCCCCATCAGCCCATTTCCTGTCCTAGCCCCCCCCAGCCCATCACCAGTCCTAACCCCCCAACAGCCCACAGCCATTACCACTCCTAACCCCCCCCCATCCCATCACCAGTCCTAACCCCCCCCAGCCATTACCACTCCTAACCCCCCCCAGCCATTACCACTCCTAACCCCCCCAGCCCATCACCACTCCTATCCCCCCCCCCAGCGAAATTTTTTTTACAAAGAAAGCTGTCGCTGCCGGGGCCGGGGCCGGGGCCGCCGCGGCAGAATCGAGTGTGCCGCGGGGCCCCCCCGCCCAGCAGAGCCTGCCCTCCGTCCCCGGTATCACCTCTCTCAGCTGCCTCCAGTCACACGCGCCGGCTTTCAGAGCGCGAGGGTAGAGTTTCTCCCTCGCTGCTCTGTTAAGCCCGCGGGGGCTGATGGGAAGTTCCCATCAGCCCCCGCGGGCTTAACAGAGCCGCGAAAGGGAAACTAATCCCTTCGCGCTCTGAAAGCCGGCGCGTGTGACTGGAGGCAGCTGAGAGAGGTGATACCGGGGACGGAGGGTAGGCTCTGCTGGGCGGGGGGGCCCCGCGGCACACTCGATTCTGCCGCGGCGGCCCCGGCCCCGGCAGCTTTTTTTTTTTTTTTTAATGCCGCATATCTTGATTGCGGACCTTCCCGCGTGCCAGCTGCAAGGCCTTCGCGTGCCACAGGTTCGCCATCGCTGACCTATACCTTATGATCAGGAATCATTGGTGATGAAAGAAGAAGTCGAAGCAGCATTGAAAGCCTTATCAAAGAACAAAGCACCGGGCATTGATGGCATTCCCATTGAGTAATTACAGCAATCAGATGAAGCAGTTACCATATTTACAAAGCTCTGCCAGGAAATTTGGAAGACAAATTCAGGCCAACTGACTGGAAAAGATCTGTGTTTATACCAATACTGAAGAAAGGTGACTCAACTGACTGTGGAAATAATCGCACAGTCGCTCTGATCTCATATGCCAGCAAGATTCTACTCAAGATTATTCAGCAGAGACCACAACCATGGAATGAGAACTGCCTGAAGTGCAAGCAGGGCCCAGGCAAGGGAGAGGAACGAGAGACATTATCATGGATGTGAGATGGATCCTTGAAAAGACAAAAGAATATGAAAAAAGATATCTATATGTGTTTTATTGACTGCAGCAAGACTTTTGACTGTGTAAACCATGAGAAACTCTGGGCCACATTAAGAAGCATGGGTATACCAGAACACCTGATTGTTCTCTTGCACAACATTTACACTGATCAAGAAGCAACAGTTCGAATGGAAGTAGGAGAAACAGAATAGTTTAAAATCAGCAAAGGTGAACGACAAGGCTACATACTTTCCCCCTACCTCTTTAATTTATATACAGAACAAATTGTCAGAGAAGCAGGACTGTATGAAGACAACAGAGGTGTAAAGATTGGTGGAAGACTCATCAACAACCTTCACTATGCTGATGATACCACATTACTGGCTGAAAGTGAAGACGATGTGAAACATTTGCTTCTCAAGATCAAGGAATATAGTCTTTGAATGGTTCTGCACCTTAATTTTAAGAAGCAAAGATCCTGACAAATGGCAAAATGAATAACTTCATCGTTGATGGAGAAAAAAATCGAAATACGTGACAACTTTAACCTACTACTGTAGGATCAACTATAAATAAAGAACCAACAAGCAGTCAAGAAATCAGACGACGCATTGCTCTTGACAGAATGGCTATGAAGGACCCAGACAAGATTCTCCAAGAGCAGAGATGTCTCTCTCCATACAAAGATTCAACTTGTTCAAGCCATGGCATTTTCATTAACATCATATGGATGTGAAAGTTGGACAGTGAAAAAGATAGACAGTAAGAAAACTGATGCCTTTGAATTATGGTGCTTGCAACGAATACTGTGTATACCATGGACTGCCCAAAGAACCAACTAGTCAGTACTGTAGGCAATCAAACCTAAGCTTTCTTTAGAAGCTCAGATGACAAGACTTCGACTTTCATACTTTGGACACATCATGCGAAGAGAGAGATCATTAGAGAAAGACATCATGCTTGGCAAGATAGAAGGTCAACGCAAAAGAGGAAGGCCAGCAATGAGATGGATCTATACAATAACAGCAGCTATGGGTGCCAGTCTGTCAACAATGAGCCACCTGACTGAAGACCGAACACTATTTAGTACAACTATCCAGAGGGTCGCCATGAGTCGACACCAACTTGACGGCACTTAACAATAACAGCAACACTAAATTTTTCTCTCAATTGTTTGGCCTTGATACCAATGTGAACTCTGGATCTGAAAATTGTAACATTCACACTAGCTTCTTGGAAATCCCCTGATCTAACCAAACCAAAATGAAATGGCCAGGTAGCAGAGGACATTTCCTTCCCTTAAATCACAATAAACAATATGCCAAACCTTCAACTCCTTGGCTTCACAAGGCATCCTAAAGGGAACTTTCTTCCCACTAGTCTACTCCTTGCACAATGATTTTGTTCCCTTTGGGAGCTGCACTTCCCCACATCCCTGGAATGGGCAATCATCATACCAGAAGTTCAGGTTTCCTGACCAGCAGGAAAGACTGCAGTGTCCTTCTGCTGTGTGGCCACCGAATTTCACATGATATTACCTAGCAGAGATTCATCCCTCTTAAGAAATACATAAAGGCCTTATTGAATAGCACACAGTTTTGAGCATGCACAAAATGTCCTTGTGTGTGCTAAGCTTTCCAGTACAGAGCTACACTGAAATGTCTGAAATTGTAAACCTGGTTATTCTTGATAGTTTTTGCTTCCTTACTCCCAACTTCTTAAAAAAAAGCTTTCACTCTTTTCTTGTAATCAAATGTTTCCATCCTTTGATAGCTTATGAAATATACAGAAATAGCACATGGATTCATTCAGGTCAATATTGAAAAGCATTTATCCAAATAGCAGCTGCTGTTGTCCCATTGTGCCCTATGTGTGTCAATTTTTGGCAGCCCTATTCAGATGGTGCTACTGAACATTATTATATACCATTCTAGAACACTCCAGATAGTGCTGGGGCGGAGCAAGAACACATCTAAATGGAGACCATCAATATTCAGTCCACTGTCCATATAGATGTGCAGATAAATTTAGGGCAGCAAAAAGGCACTGTTGCTTCTGCGGATGGTGGTGTAGAATATTCATAAAATATTAAATTGCTGCGGCTGACATTTAAATAAAAAGCAGACTGTGATGTTGAAATAGTGACCCAATTATATTTAGCACAGAACAATAATTTTAGTTGGTGCTGAATTCCTGAGCCTAATGAGGTGTTAAACCACATTATTGCTAGGCTGCATTGCACCAGCTTAATATTTGAGTGTCTAAATGTTAGTTGAAGAGACATAAGCCATGATAGCTCTCTCTGAAGGCTTTCTGGCATACCAGTTGCTTGCTTATCAGAATAAAGGCTGGCAAATTCAAATCCATTTTGTCCATTATTTTAACATTTAACCGGCATTAAACTTGAAAGTCACACATTTTCATATATTTTATTTTATGAGTTTGTAGATATTCAGGGAAAGAAGGCATGAAAGTTAAATGCTGTGTTGGATAAAAATAATCACGTGGAGGAGGGAATACACAGAAGAAAATAGGAAAAAAATCTTATATAGTGTAGTCAAATATGAGTACTGTAGAAACTGTTGTTCTGTTAAACATAGAAACAGAGAAAATGATGTCAGATAAAGGCCATATGTCCTATCCAGTCTGCCCATCTATGGGAACTGCTGTATTAAGTTCTACAGTCACTCAGAGATCCTCTGTATTTGTCCCATGATTTCTTGAATTCAGACACAGGTCTCATTTCCATCACCTAAACTCTGAGACTGTTCCATGCCTCTACCACCTTTTCCATATGGAAATACTACTTCAGATTACTGCTGAGTCTGTCCCCTTCACCTTCATCATATGGCCCCTCATTCCAGAGCTTCATTTCTACTACTACTACTACTACTGAGCATTTTTATAGCGATACCAGTCGTACGCAGCGCTGTACAGACATGTAAGAGACAGACCCTGCTCATCAGAGCGTACAATCTAGTCAAGACAAAACACAGAAGGCGTAAACAGGGGTAAAACAGGGGGAAGGAAAAGGAGATCAGGTGAGTCAAGATCCAAAAGCAGCAGAGAAGAGGTGAGCTTTCAACCTGAATTTGAAGAGGGTTAGAGAAGGTGCCTGACGTACAGACTCAGGTAGTTTGTTCGAGGCGTAAGGTGCAGCAAGGTGAAAGGAGCGAAGTCTGGAGTTGGCAGTAGAAGAGAAGGGCACACATAGAAGCAACTGGCAAGAAGAGGGGAGTTCCCGAGGGGGGTTGTAAGGAGAGATAAGAGAAGAAAGGTACTGAGAAGTTCAGTCTTGGCCATGTTCAATATCAAGTGGAGGTGAGACATCCAGGCAGCAATGTCAGAAAGGCAGGCAGAAATTCGGGTCTGGATTGCCGGAGAGAGTTCAGGTGTAGAGAGGTAGATCTGGGAGTCATCAGCATACAGATGGTACTGAAAGTCATGGGAAGAGATAAGCGCATCAAGGGACTGGGTATATAGAGAGAAAAGGAGCGGACCCAAGGTAAATCCTTGGGGTATACCAACTGGGAGCGGGGTAGCGGAGGAGGAGGAGCCACCAGAACACACACTGAAGGAGCGATGGGAGAGTTAGGAGGAGAACCAGGATAGTACAGAGCTCTTAAAGCCAAGTGAGGACAGGGTATCGAGGAGAAGGTTGTGGTCAACAGTGTCGAAAGCAGCAGAGAGGTCAAGGAGGATGAGAACAGAGTACAGGCCCTTGGATTTTGCCAGGAACAAGTTACTGGAGACTTGACAAGAGCCATTTCAGTACAGTGTAAAGGACGAAAGCCAGACTGTAAGGGATCCAGGGCAACCACCTGTGTATTTATGCTATAGAGGTATTTAAATGTCTACATCATATCTCCCCTGTCTTGCCTTTTCTACAAAGTATGCATATTGAGATCTGTAAGTCTGTGCCCATATGCCTTATGATGAAGGCCACTGACCATTTTAGCAATGACCATCTGGACTGACTCCTTCCTATATATATCCTTTGAAGGTGTGGTTTCCAGAATTGTGGAATACTCAAAATGAGGTCTCACTAGAGAGTTATACAAAGACACCGTCACATCCTTTTTCCTGCTGCTCACTTCTCTTCCTATGCATCCAAGCATCCTTCTCGATTTTGCCACTGTCTTTTCTATCTGTTTGGCCACTTTAAGATTATCTGATATGATCACTCCTAGGCCCCACTCTTCTTTCATGCATTGAAGTACTTCACCCTCTGTATTGTACCACTCCTCAGGTTTTTGCAGCCTGAATGCATGACCTTGAAGTTTTTAGCATTAAATCTTTGCTGCCAAATTCTCGACCATTCTTCAAGCTTCACTAGATCCCCTCTTCTTGTCATCCACTCCTTCTAGAGTGTCTACCCTGTTGCAGATTTTATCATCCACAAAGAGGCATACCTTCTGAAATATTGCTTACAAAAATGTAAAAAAGAACAGGACCAAGGACCAGTCCTTTATTCACTCCACTGCTAATGCGCCTATCTTCAGAGTGAACTCCATTTACTACTACCCAACCAGTTTCTTACCCAGTCAGTCACTTTATGGTCCATCCGAAGGGCGATCAGTTTCTTTATAAGTCAATAATGAGGAAATCCAAGTATACCATATCAAGCACCCCCCCCCCCCCCCTCTTATCCAATGATTTTGCAAGTAGGGTGTGTAAGGGTAGAAATCAATGCACAGCATGTACAAAAGTCATGCACTACCTGTTGGGGGCATGTGCAACATGGCCACATCAGATACTGCACTGATTTGAATCCTAATGTGTGCCAGTGGCATGCACACATAACACAGATGCACTTAATGCAACCCATTGAGGTGGCATTAAGTGGATTTGCGCTAAATGCAACATTGACTGCAAATGTATATGGTCAACCTCCCTGCTAACCATGTTGTGCGGACATGCCCATACTCTGTTTTTACCCCACCCATTTCCATCTCTATCACGCGCTAAGCCAGTGGTTCTCAATCCTTTTTGTACCATGACCCCTTTTACCATTGGTCAACTTGTGGTGACCCCCAATGATAAAATCAAATGTGTCTCTCTTCCTTTACCGTTAACGCATTGTCGCTATAATCATTTATTGAATTATTAATATATTGTAGGCCTTTGCAATATGTTTTTATTTATAAAATTTACTTATTTAAACCACAATTAATCACAATAACAAGTAACAATATTTTATTTCAAAATTATGATGATTTTGTAGTCAAATCACTAATATGAAATAAGATTATTTTTTCTACCTTTGTTCTCTGACCAATTTATTCTCTGATCGTGCTGGTCCCAATCTGAGGCTTCTGCTTTCCTGTCTTCTCTTAGCTCTCTTTCTGTGGTCTATGGTCCATCTGCCATTTCTTATCTCTTCTTTTGTTTTCTTCACTTTTGTCCATCAGCCTATTTCCAGTCCCAGTAACCATCCCCAGTATCAGCCCCTTTCCAGTCCTCACTCTCAGTACCTTCCAGTGTCAACTTGCATTCCCATAACTGCCACTGGTGTCCATTCCCTTCTAGTCCCCCTCCTTCCCCACTGAGCAGTCCCTTCTAGTACAAATACCATGGCAGCCCCTCTCAGATCCAATCTCTTCCATTTCCATTCTCCTATTCCCTCTTATCAGCCCATTTGTAGCCTTAGCCCCCAGTTTCCTTCCAGGGCCAGCAGCTCTATCCTCCCCTCCCCACAATCAGCCCATTCCCAGTCGAAGCCCCCCAATCAGCTCACTTCTAGTGCTAATCCCCCCTCAACCCCATTACCAGTGCTAGCCTCCCCTAATCAGCCCAATGCCAGTCCTACCCCCCCATCAGCTCATTACCAGTTCTAGCCTCCCCTAATCAGCTCATTTCCAGTGCTAGTCCCTCCTCAACCCCATTAGCAGTGCTAGACTCCCCTAATCAGCCCATTACTAGTCCTACCCCCCATCAGCCCCTTTCCAGTCCTAACCTCCCCGATCAGCTCATTTCCAGTGCTAGCCCCCCATCAGTCCATTACCAGTCCTAACCTCCCCGATCAGCTCATTTC
The DNA here is from genome assembly GCA_033557465.1 of Ichthyophis bannanicus. Taxonomy (NCBI): domain Eukaryota; kingdom Metazoa; phylum Chordata; class Amphibia; order Gymnophiona; family Ichthyophiidae; genus Ichthyophis; species Ichthyophis bannanicus. Next base: position 419,379,439 of record CM066033.1, read on the forward strand.
CAGTGCTAGCCCCCCATCAGTCCATTACCAGTCCTACCTCCCTATCAGCACATTATTTTATTTAGACAGTTTTGTATACCACCTTATCCTTCAATCAAAGTGGTCACAACACAATTGGGGGATACATTTAACATGAGGGGATATGAGACACATACACTAAGACTTACAGGGAACATGGGCAATGGAGGGTTAAGTGGCTTGCCCAAGACCACAAGGAGCACCTGTGGGACTAGAAACCCCAGTCCTTCCGGCCCAAAGTTGATGTCCTCTGGTGAGATTTGAACCCCTGACCTTCTGGCCTGAGGTAACTTGCCCCAACCACTAGGCCACTCCTCCTTACCATTACAAAGTCCCAACCCCCCTTGTTCAGTCCATTCCCAGTCCTAGCCTTCCCTAATCAACCCATTACCAGTCCTAGCCCCCCATCTGCCCATTATAATCCTAACCTGCACTGTCTCTCCCCTCTGTCCAGCATGTATTACCCGTCTGTACAGTATGTCCCCCTGTCTCTTCCCTTTGTCCATGTCAGCCCCCTCCCTCCCTCCCTCCCTCCCTCCATGTCAGCCCCCTCCCTCCCTCCATGTCAGCCCCCTCCCTCCATCCATCAATGTCAGCCCCCCTCCTTCCCTCCATCCATGTCAGCCCTCCTCCTCTCTCCATGTCAGCCCCCCCCCCTCCCTCCATGGCAGCCCCCTCTCTCCATGTCAGCCCCCCTTCTCCATCCATCAATGTCATCCCCCCTCTGTCCATGTCAGCCCCCCTGTCCATGTCAGACCCCTCCCTCCATGCATCCAAACATTCCTCCATGTCAGCCCCGTTGCGGGTTCCCTGCCCCCTCCCCCCCCCCCTCCCTGTCTGACTGCTACTGCCCTGCTGTTCTTCTACAGCCGCGGCTCCCTGTCTCTTAGGGAACCGCGGCTATACCTGTAAAACCATTGCGGAGCTTTTCCGTCTCTCAAGGGGCTCCATGCAGCATTGTCCCGCCTCCAAAGGAAGTGGTAAAACGTCCATTAGAGGCGGGACAATGCTGCACGGAGCCCGTCAAGAGACAGGAAGGCTCCACAACGGTTTTACTGGCACAGTCGCAGTTCCCTATGAGGCAGTGAGCCGCGGCTGCATTAGAAGGGATTGGGAAGTGGTGAGTTTGCCACTGCTGAGAAGCGGACTCGGCAGCGGCAGCAACTTAGGTGCTTTTTTTTTTTTTTTTTTTAACAGCGGAATGAGGTGAGGCGAGGCGACCCCCGCTAAATCCTGTGGTGACCCACAGGTTGAGAACCGTTGCGCTAAGCAGATAACATGGAATTAAGACCATGCTGTCTGTTTAGTAGAGCCCATTAGCGCTTGCTCAAGCTTGTATTTAAGAGCTATTGCAGCTTAGTAAACATGCCCCTAAGAGTCAAGAGAAAGTTCTGGATACCTTGGTTTCTTGCAAGTCTTTCAATTTGTTTGAAATACTGGAGTCCTTTCATCAAATCTCTTCACATATTATTTTGCATACGAACATAAGAACATAAGATATGCCATACTGGGTCAGACCATGGTCCATCAAGCCCAGTATCCTGTTTCCAACAGTGGCCAATCTAGGTCATACGTACCTAGCAGTTTCCCCAAAAGACACAGGTTCCGCAATACTTGTATTGGGTAAAGCACCGATATCCTGGGTCCCTTCTTAGTAATGGTTTATGGACCTTTCCTCCAGGAACTTGTCCAAACCTTTTTTAAACCCAGCTACACTAACAGCCTTTACTACATCCTCCGATAACAAATTCCAGAGTTTGATTACACGTTGAGTGAAAAAATATTTTCTTTTATTAGTCTTAAATAGTTTACCCTGTAGCTTCATTGCATGTCCCCTAATCTTTCTATATTCTGATAACATAAACAATTGATCTACGTTTACCCGTTCCACTCCGTTCATTAATTTATAGACTTCTATCATATCTCCCCTCAGCCGTCTCTTTTCCAGGTTAAAGAGCCCTAACCTTTTTAGCCTTTCTTCATAGGAGTATCCTTCCATCCCCTTTACCATTTTGGTGGCTCTTCTCTGAACCTTTTCTAAAATCGCTATATCCTTTTTAAGATACGGCGACCACAATTGCACACAATATTCAAGGTGCGGTCTCACCATGGAACGATATAGAGGCATTATAATATCTTTTGTTTTATTTTCCATTTCTTTCCTTATGATACCTAGCATTCTATTTGCTCTCTTGGCTGCCACTTCACACTGGGCCGAGGGCTTTAACATGTTATCCACGATGACGCCTAAATCTTTTTCCTGTGTGGCGGTTCCTAATGTGGAACCTTACATCGTGTAACCATAGTTTGGGTTGTTCTTCCCTAGGTGCATAACTTTGCACTTGTCCACATTAAATTTCGATTTTGTTTGTGATGTTTGCTCTTGATATGGAGAGAGATTAGATATTGCATTTATTCTTTTAATATCATCAGAAATTGTTCCATGGTGAAAAACATGCTTACTTTTCTTGACACTTCTAGGAACACACAACTTTTGAGGAAAGCATTTCTTGGATGTAAATCGCAAACATGTAGAATTTTCTTAAATATCTGACAAAGTATATTGTTTGTTTTTGAAAAGCCATAATATATTGGCGATCCTTTGCATGTAAAGCAATTTCTTTTTTGAAAATAATTTTCTTTAAGTATGAACTTTGAGTCCTTTTGGTGATTTTTGAACCACCTTCTTGGTTATGTGACCTCTACCCAGCACTATCATTAGATGGTTGTGTAGAGCACTTGCCCTCCGGGGGCACCCATTGCTGCAGCTGTCACCCCTTTCTCGGACCAACAGCAGCAGCAATAGCCACAAAGAGCCCTGCAGCGCTTACCTTCATGATTCGATGCCATGGGGCTGTTTGCTTCTGCCCCTTTCTGACTCTCCGCAATGTCATATTTCTTACATTTGTCTGTAGCAATTTTTTTTGTTAAATAATAATAGAAACAAAGCAAAAAAAATAAAATCTGATCTTTAAGGACCTTTCAGACTATCAAAGTGGGATATGATGATAAAAAAGAAAAAGGAGAATCAGAATTTCAGTCATTGATCGGACAGCAGAAGGGAATGCCATTTGGTTACTGGGGAGGATTCACTCTGAGATATTACCAAACACTTGTTCAAAAAGAAGGTCTTTAAACCTTTTTGAAAATTTTCAGTGGGAGCCTCCAAAGAGTGTGTGCATAAGTAAAAATGGCCAATTGATGAGGGAGTTCAAGCCAAATCTGAGAAGGGATAGGGCACGATAAATAATTCTCCTGAGCAGAGTGAGGTGCTTGTGATGGGACTGTAAGAAATAAGTAAATCTGAAAGATATTCAGAGAGACCCTTCAAGAGGACTTTATAAATAAGTAGTAAGATTTTGAACTTTACATGATAAAAAACTGGTAGCCAATGTCTGGCAATGAGTACTGGAATTACATGGTCAAATTCTTTTCTACAATGAATCATCTTTATTGAAGGTATTTTGAAGAAGATGAAGCCACTGATGAAATGCTGATGCCATTGTATAAATAATTTCATTAATCAATGAGACTTAATACACGAGCATGAGTGAAAGAGTGAAGACCCTTAATGTCAAGGACAAATCGGATGCTACGAATTTGTCACAAAGCAAAATGACAGCACCAAACAGCTGAAGAGATCTGAAAAGAAAATTTCAATTCAGAGTTGAAGCAAAATCCCAGAATAGAAATAAATGACTGAAGTGATAGTAATTGAGCAAATAGTTTGAGAGTTAATTGAGACAGATCAGAAAACCCATGTGAAGATTACGTTTCAATTTATGTGAATGTAAAGACTAATTGCATTGCTGCACTAACAGCAGTTGCACCATCCAGTTTCTCTGTGAATTATAACAAGATGTAGAAAGGAAGATCAAGATTTTTTCAGAACACTGGTGGCTCTTTCTGCCAGTAATTTCAGGCCAGGAGGAGACTTCCTTGAGAGGGAAAATTTTTGCCCACTAACTATAAACCTCACATAAAGGTAGTTTCCTGTTTTTGGCCCTTAGATATTGCACCATGCACTACTAGTGAGTGACTGCCCTTAAGGGCACCCAGTAAGAGCTATCACCTTCTAGAACAGTGGTTCTCAACCCAGTCCTCTGGGACCCCCCAAGCCAGTTAGGTTTTCAGGATATCCACAATGAATATGCATGAGAGATCTGCATGCACTGCTTCCATTGTATGGAGATCTATCTCATGCATATTCATTGTGGATATCCTGAATACTTGACTGGCCTGGGGGTCCCAGAGGACTGGGTTGAGAACCACTGATCTCCAGGAACAAGCAGGAATGAGTCTTCACATATGGGTATCGTCGGTACCGATGGAGCCTGCGCGGGAACGCTCCCCAGCGTCCAAAAGGAAAGCTTTTGGGAGCATCCCACAGCGCCTGCGCGCTGCCTTCCCGCCTTTCCTAACCGCCTCTCTCCAGTTCTTCTTTTCCGCGGAGCCAGCAGGTCGTGTTCCTGTCACCGCTGAAGAATTTCTTTATTTTATTTTATTTCTTTGATCGCGCGTCTGCCTTCTCGACGCTGGACCGGTACCGCCGGTCTTTTCTTTCTTTATTCTAAAAAAAAAAAACCCTACTGTTTTTTCTCACTTCAGTGCATTTTCTTCTTTGGCCTTAGGCCTACGACATTTTTCCTCATGGAAAAGCCCGCCTCTGGGTTTAAAAAATGCACGAAGTGCAGCGGCACTATTTCTGTCACTGACACCCATGAATGGTGTCTAAAATGTTTAGGTCCTGACCACTCCATTGCGGATTGTGAGTCCTGCTCCATGATGTCTAAAAGAGGTCTACAGAATCGAGCAGCTAAGCTCAGTACCCTGTTTCCCTCGGATGCAGCTTCGGTTGCATCAACGTCTTCCAGGGCTTCTTCTTCCTCACATGGATCTCAGGTAACCAAACTTAAATCCAGCCGGTCCTCGAAGGGTAGATCTCCCTCTAAGTATCGAGATGCCTCCGGGCTTGCCCTCGAGGAATCCGCACCGGCAAAATTACCCCGGCGGGAGACTCTGGCTTCCAAAGCTTTATCTATGGGGTCACAGGTTGACATCGATGGCTCAGCCTCGACCGATCACCTGTTGCCATGTTCTGGGGTACCAGTGGTTCCCACTGGTACCGACATCTAGACATTGGTTGCGTCAATGGATCAGAATATCCTGACCATGCAGCATGCTATCACGGCATTCATACAAGCTGCGATGCCTTCGGTACTGCAACAAACTCCGTTGCTGGTACCGACTCCGGCACCGGTACCAACATCGGTTCCGGTGCCAGTACCGATTGCATCGACATCCGCTTCAGTGTTGACTGCAGCGGTACACTGTTCTGTGATGCCCATCCGTACCGAACCGGTACCGATCACTCCCGATGTCGATACCACTCGGTACGCGTATCAGGCTCTGCAGGAGCATCCAGACAGGTGATACTTTGATTCCTCTGAAGACTCTGATGAATCAGAGGTCTCTGTCGAAGCATCGGTGATTCATCCTCAGGAACCCTCTTCTCCAAAAAGGAGAATGTCTCCTCCAGAAGACTTGTCTTTTCAAGACTTCATTAGGGAAGTGGCCAGGGGCCTTTCCATCTCAGTGGCCCCTGAGACAGAGCCTAGAGCCAAAAAATTAGATATTTTACAATATCCTAAGGCTCCTAAAGAGGCATCCACTTTACCAATACATGAGATTCTTTATGATCACATGTTGGGCAAAATGGGAGACTCCTCTCACCACTTCCCCTCATTCTCGCAGGTTGGACACCATGTATCGTGTTCCTCCTTGTCCTGGCTTTCATAAGACTCAGCTTCCTCACCACTCCATTGTGGTGGAGTCTGCTATGAAGAAGATAAAGAGTACAAAAAGGCACTCTTCTGCTCCTCCAGGAAGAGAATGCAGAACCTTAGATGCCTTTGGCAGGAGAATTTTCCAGGCCAGTATGCTTGTTGCCAGAATCAACTCCTATAGTCTCTATATGGGGATGTTTCTAAAAGAAGTTACAGATCACCTGCAAACTTTATCTCCTTTTATTTCAGAAGATAAAAGGGAAGAGTTCCTCACCTGGCTCAAACATGCCCAGGATATTTCCAAGTTTTCAAACCGTGCAGCCTTTGACTCTTTGAAGGTGCCAGCAGAGCCTCGGCCATTGCCATAGGTGCACGCAGAGTTGCTTGGTTACAAGCTTCTGATTTGGAACCTTGGGTTCAAGATGGACTAGGAAACCTTCCTTGTACAGGTGAAAACCTTTTTGGCAAAGATTGGCAAGCAAAGGCCACCCAAATGGATGCTGAAAATTCTGCTTTAGATAGACTTTCAAAGTCTACTTCTGCTCCTTTTAAGAAAAGGTTGTTCAAAAAGGGATTTTTTTCCCAAAAAAGGGAAATATTATTCTGCTTATGGTCAGCAGTCATCTACTGCAGGTCGTTTTGCTACAAAGAGACAGCAACAACCGAAACAGGCCATGCCTAAGGCTGCTAGGACTGCTACGGCCCAACAGCCTCAGCCTCCTCAGGGCCTTTGACTTACAACTAGAGAGCTTAGCCTTTCTGGCTCTAGAACATCCAGAGCCTCTCACCATTCCAGGAAGGTTGGCTTACTTTGCTCCCAGATGGGAACTAATCACAGCAGAGCAATGGACCCTCTCCATCATAAGGGAGGGGTGCAAACTTCATTTCTTAAACCTTCCTCCTCACACCATGGTGAGACAGTTCAATTCTCAGACATCTCTCCTCAACCTTCTGGGTCAGGAGATTACTACCCTTCTTGCCCAAGGGGCAATAGAAGAAGTACCCCTTCTTCAACAGGGCTCAGGGTTCTACTCCCCCTACTTTCTTATCCCAAAGAAAACAGGGGGCTACAGACCCATATTAGATCTCAGAGAATTGAACAAGTTTCTATGCAAGGAGAAATTCAAGATGATTTCTCTCGGTACTCTCCTTCCAAACCTTCAGAGTCAGGATTGGCTTTGCTCTCTAGACCTCAAGGATGCGTACACCCATGTCCTCATCCATCCAACACACAGAAGGTTCCTTCGGTTCCTTTATCAAGGGAAGCACTACCAATACAGAGTGCTTCCTTTCGGTCTGGCCTCTGCACCAAGGGTGTTCACAAAATGCAAGGCAGTAGTAGCTGCATTTCTACGCACTCTAGGGATATTCGTATTCCCATATCTGGACGACTGGCTCATCCGAGCTCCATCCCAGTCAGAGGCCCAGACCTCTCTAACCTGCACAAGCCGTATCCTTCAGTATCTGGGACTTGTAATAAACTTTCCAAAATCCCATCTCACCCCTACTCCGTCTCTAGAGTTCATAGGGGCCTTGCTGGATACCACAAATGCAAGGGCCTATCTTCCGCAGGCCCGTTGCCTACGCTTGGTGCAGTTAGCCTCACAAATTCAGTTAAAATCCCATTTAACTGCTCGAGAGATGTTACAACTGTTAGGCCACATGGCATCCACTGTGCATGTGGTTCCTTACGCTCGCCTTCACATGAGGGCAGCTCAGTGGACTCTGTCCACTCAATGGACCCAGGCATCAGGTTGCCTGTCAGACAAAATAGCAACCTCCAGTCGCCTCTTTTGGTCCCTCCACTGGTGGAAGTCCACTCAAAATCTGTTGCTGGGGTCCCCCTTTCAACAGGTGTTACCCCAAGCAACCCTTACAACAGATGCCTCTCCAAGAGGTTGGGGAGCTCATCTTCAAGATCTCTCCACTCAAGGCATCTGGTCTCTAGAGGAGACATCTCTACATATCAACCTCTTAGAGCTCAGAGCAATTTTTCTAGCTCTCAGAGACTTCCACACCCTGCTCAGCTACAAGACAATCCTCATCCACACGGACAACCAAGTAGCCATGTTCTACATGAACAAGCAGGGCGGGACTGGCTCTCTGTCGCTTTGCAACGAAGTTCTGAGATTGTGGGCCTTCGCCAGAGAGCATCAAATTTATCTCATGGCAGTGTATCTTCCAGGGGTTCAAAACTCTTGGGCCGACAGACTCAGTCGAGTTCTGCTTCCACACGAATGGTCCCTCCATGGGGACCAGATAGCCAGGATCTTCCGAATTTGGGGAACCCCAGACATAGACCTCTTTGCAAGTCCGTGGAATGCCAAACTTCCCCGGTTCTGTTCCAGGATTCCGTGTCAGGGAGTTCAGGCCAGGGATGCCTTCCTCCTTCATTGGGGGCAAGACTTCCTCTATGCCTTTCCACCCATTCTCCTAATTCCCAAGACACTCTTCAAACTTCAGAGAAACAAGGGGTCTATGATCCTCATAGCACCACATTGGCCACGCCAAGTGTGGTACCCTCTACTTCTGCATCTCTCCCAAGCTCCCTCCCTGGACTTGGGATCTGCTCCAGACCTCCTGTCCCAGGAGGACGGAACGTTGTGGCACCCAAATCCCCAGTCTCTTCACCTCAGAGCCTGGTTGCTGAAGGCCTAGACCTTCAAGATTTGCATCTTTCTCAGCAAGTGAAGGATATTCTTCATGCTTCCAGAAAGCCTTCCACTAGACGTTCCTATGCTTTTAAATGGAAAAGGTTTACCATTTGGTGTGCAGAGAAGGGTCTTAACCCTATTGCAATACCTCTGAATTCTTTACTAGAGTATTTTCTGCATTTATCCCATGCAGGCCTTAAAACAAATTCAGTAAGAGTCCATTTGAGCGCTATTGCAGCATCCCTTAAACCTCTCAATGGACAGCCTATTTCCTCTCATCCTCTTATAGCAAGATTCATGAGAGGCCTTCTTTTGACTAAACCTCCCATCAGACCATCTCCAGTGGCATGGGACTTGAATCTGGTTCTTGGCCAGCTTATGCAGTCACCTTTTGAACCCTTAGCCACTACCTCCTTGAAATTTCTTTCCTGGAAGGTTATTTTTCTCATTGCAGTCACTTCAGCTCGCCGCATCAGTGAGCTGCAAGCCTTGGTGGCTAATCCTCCTTATACAAGGTTCCATCATGACTAGGTAGTCCCCAGGACTAATCCACACTTTATGCCTAAAGTGGTCTCACCTTTTCATCTGAACCAGGAGGTTTATTTACCTGTCTTTTTTCCAGGACCTCATGCTTCAAGTGCAGAGAGGAATCTTCATACCCTGGATTGTAAAAGAGCTCTTGCTTTTTACTTACAAAGGACACAGCAACATAGAAAGTCCTCTCAACTCTTTGTTGCTTTTGATCCCTCTCATTTAGGACTTCCAGTCTCTAAGAGAACTCTTTCCAATTGGATTGCTCAGTGTATTTCTTTCGCCTACCAGAGTAAGGACCTTTCTCTGGAGGGCCATGTCACAGCTCACAATGTGAGGGCCATGGCAGCCTCTATGGCTCATCTAAATTAAGAACATAAGAACATAAGACATGCCATACTGGGTCAGACCGAGGTCCATCAAGCCCAGTATCCTGTTTCCAACAGTGGCCAATCTAGGTCATACGTACCTAGCAATATCCCCAAAAGACACAGGTTCCACAATGCTTGTACTGGGTCAAGCATTGATATCCTGGGTCCCTTTTTAATAGTGGTTTATGGACCTTTCCTCCAGGAACTTGTCCAAACCTTTTTTAAACCCAGCTATACTAACAGCCCTTACTGTGTCCATCGACCAGATATGTCGAGCGGCCACCTGGGCCTCGGTTCATACCTTCACAGCCCATTACTGCTTGGACAAGGACTCCCGCCGGGATGCCTTGTTTGGTCAGGCTGTTCTCAAACACCTGTTCCATACCTAACCAACTCCTACCCTCCATCCCTGGCTGGATGCCTGAGATTCATGGGTGGAGGTAGAGCCCTTCCCAGGGACTCACAACCTGGGTGATCTCCCAGGCATCTCTAGCTGGGGAGTCCCCATATGTGAAGACTCATTCCTGCTTGTTCCTGGAGATAGCACAGTTACTTACCTGTAACAGGTGATCTCTGGGAACAGCAGGAATAAGTCTTCACAACCCACCCACCTCCCCTAGGAGTTGTATCTCTCTATCTTTCTTTCCTTTCCTCACTCTCTCTTTGTCTCAGCTTTAAAACTCGAACTGGAGAGAGGCAGTTAGGAAAGGTGGGAAGGCAGCGTGCAGGCGCTGTGGGATGCTCCCAAAAGCTTTCCTTTTGGACGCTGGGGAGTGTTCCCGCGCAGGCTCCGTCGGTACCGACAATACCCATATGTGAAGACTTATTCCTGCTGTTCCCAGAGATCACCTGTTACAGGTAAGTAACTGTGCTCTCTAGAAGGAGGAATTGCACCAGCCACCCCAATCAGATGAAGGTGAGAGGCTTGGAGCTGCTGCCAAGGGGCAGGGGAAACTCAGCCCGAAATCTGAGGTTCTGGAAGAGAAACTGCACCAACCTCTCCAGTGTTCAGCTGCTATGGGACAGAGTGGAGCAGCCCAAACAAGACTCTAGTTCACACCAGCAACCCAGCCAGGAGGAGAAGAAACCAGGTAAATGTGGAGTAAAAAGAATCCTGATACCCAGCTAACTTAGGGTAGAGTGGAGTAGAAGGAAAAAAGTAATTTAAGGTACTCAATTGACTGGTCATATATTTGAGTGGGGTTTCAGAAAATTAAAGATAAAGAATATGGTACAGAAGAATTTAAACTGTACCATTGTTCTGTTTTTGTATTTTTATTGCCATTTGTTAAGGCTATTTTAGCAGAGACCCTTAAGTTTAAGTAAACCCTTGGTTCAGATCATAATTTTTGGCCTGGACTCTTTTATTGAGATGAGTGAATGTGAAAGTGCCAAATACCTACTAAATATTGCCACTTGTACTGCCTGTCCCTCTCAAGAGTGAACCCTGAAACTTTTAAATCCAGGACCTCAGAGAAACTCTGGGTAAAGGTTCCTGAGCTTGGTATTCTCCAAACTGCTTTTAAAGCAAGTATTTGGACCACGCAGAAAGAGGATTACATGAAGATAACAAAGTAGTTGAGGCATTTATACAAGCCTCGAGAGGGTGAGATCAAGTGTAGAAGAATCAACAACAGTGATAAGCTGAATATCATCAGCATAATAATATCCCAGAATGCCATAGAATTGGATCAAAGTAGCTAAAGAATAAAAGGATAAAAATGCTAAAAAATGGAGGCTAAAATGGAGCTCTGTGCACTTAGAAATTAAACCTGGTCGAACACTGTAGTAATTTATTTATTTATTTATTTAGCAATGCTTTTGCTAGATTAAAATGGTGTATATTCAGGTACACTATATATTTTGTAAAGCACCCAAATGTAACCCAATTGTGATGTTATGTAACCACTTTGATTTTAGGATAAGGTGGTATATAAGTCTGTCTAAATAAATAAATACATAAATAAATATTTCCCTTGTCCCCAAAGGGCTTGCAAGCTACATTTTATACCTGAGGCAACGGAGGGTTAAGTGGCTTGCCCAAGGCCACAAGGAGCACCTGTGGGACTAGAAACCCCAGTCCTTCTGGCTCAGAGTTGCTGTCTTCAAGTGGGATTTGAACCCCCACCCCTCTAGCTTGAGGGGGTTAGATTCAAAGATGCAACAATAACATATTTACTTTGGCCCAAGATCTTTTGAATGTCATTGAGTAAAGAAAAAAGAATGGTTTCTGTACTACAGTATGTCCCTCTCAAAAACCAGCTTGCTTAGGATGTTTGACTAAGACTTTTTTAATGAAGTTGGACAATTGAAAGGAACAATATTTTCTACTATCTTAGACATAAATGAGAGAGTAAAGACAGGCCTATGCTTTGAGACGATCAGTGAGTCTACGAAAGGCTTTTTGAGCAATGGTTTGCTTTCAAATAGATGGAACATCAGCCGATAGAAAGCTAGTGTTAATGATAGTATGGAACGTTAAAAGCAGAGTGGGTAGCAAGAGTAATAGAAGTTTGGTGAGTATGGGATCAAGACCAGATATAGTCAGGTTCATAGCAGAAGAAGCCCATATGATCAGGTGAACAGAAGGAGGTGGATTATCTGTTTGAAAGTCACGCCGAATAGTCTCAACTTTCATAATAAAGTATGAGGCTAATGGGGGTATTTTGGAAGCACTCTTCATGATTTGAACATTTGAAAATGGGTCTTCAGATGTGCAAATCACAGAGGCTTCCCGGATCCATTTTAGAACCTGTTGCATAGCTTTTCCCAGCACAAGGACGTCCATGTAGCACAGGGATGGGGAGCAGGAGTTGCCAGTTTGGAACAACGGAGATGCACATCACAATGCAATTTCAGAACAGCACAAGCACATTTGGCTGTAGTTGGTGAGGTGCCTATGTCTATATCTGCTCCTGACCACAAATAAGGTACAAAAAAGCGCTGGTTTCATGGCTGCAACACTTCCAGGGAGGAGAATATGATGCACTTTTATCTCCATGGTTAATATGTCTTGGACGAAGAAACCTGCACATCGATACAAACTCCAGACATATTACAGGACTGTCACCACACGTCTGAGTATCTGACTTGGCCAGCTGGGTTGTGCAAGTCTGATATCATAGTTGACCCCCTTCAGAAATTCTCTTGCCAGTACATCCATGTACCCGGTTCTGCAACCATTTATTTATTTTATTTATTTATTTAACTATTTCTTTTATACCGCCCCTTCCAGAGATCAAGGGCGGTTTACATATAACAGATTAACAGTCTTGTACACAATTTGTATACATTTTACATAGAACAGTAGAAATCAACTATTTACATTGAACAGTAAATATAAACTTTGTAGGTATTGTAACACATTGGTGAAACATTGAAGCAGGGCAGGAATTTGGTCAGAACATAGGCAGTGTCTTGATTTATATGCATTGTTTCTAAAATACATATATATGCATGTACTTTATGAACTACCTTTACAGCCACTCCTGAGCAGTCATAAGTGTCCATGCCTTCAATGCAAGCACCATTTCTGAAGGATTTGTGCTATAGAGATCATTTTGGAAGCCTGTTCATGCTTTTGACATTGAAAGCGTGCATAGAGATGTCTCGAGAGCCACCTCTGGGGACGTCCAGTTCTGAATAGGGGAATGGTGGAGATGTGGCCAGGGCATTCACAGGAACCTGGGCATCCCTGCTCAATCTCTGAAACATCATGGATGTCCGGCATTGCATCTAAGTTTAGACCTGCTTATTTGGGCTGAAAAACATCCAGAGGATATAGAAACTATGACACTCCATCGTCCCCAGTACAATGTCAACAATAGCAGCAATGAGATTTGAACCCTGGCTGCACTGTTCTTAGCCCACTACTCTAACCATTAGGCTATCCTTGATGTTTAGCTTCTGCAATACGGTTTGTGGATCTAATTAGATTGTAAGCTCTGATGAGCAGGGACTGTCTCTTACATGGTTTTGTACAGCGTTGGGTATGATTGGTAGCAGTATATAAATGCTCAGTAGTCGTAGTAGTACTATATCAGGCATGTTCACGTTTGTGAAATTGTTCTGCACCTGGATGTGCCTGCTTTATGTTCCGATGTTCTGGCCTGGACATCCCTTCTAAAATTCCCCTCATACGCAGCTCTGTGTCTTTATAAAATAGATGCCTTCCTAACCTGTTGATCTAGGCACCTGTGTTTGCATAAAGAATCAAATAATATTCCCAGAGATTTGTTTCCATTGTCACTGCCGAAACCTTTACTGCTACAGATATTTAAGGATACAGCAGTTCTGATTTCTAATCACTTTGGTCTTTTATTTGGAAATGAAACAGCATTAGAGTTATATATTGATTGTACAATATTCCAAGATGCTGAGAATAAATGCAGCTTCTTGCACTGGTCTTTGAATAATTCATATAGGCTGTTGCTTTATGTTACCGGATAGAGGCCCTTCTCCAATCACAGAGCGGTGATTAGCATGTACAAAATGTGGTTAATCAAGGGATAATGTCATTGAATTGGCAGCCTGTGGCAAGATAATTGTCTTTTACTGTCATATTAAAATGCCAAAGCAAAGTTGAGGCTTCTACAGGACATGCATGTCAAGGTGAAGCTGATGCATTTATCAGCAGGGAGACTACTATTCTGCAAAATCTTGCCTTTCCAGTGACATTGTTGGACATAAACTGATTATAAACAAGAAAACAGTATAAAACAGAACAGGTATTGTAAAATTATCCTATATTAATAGGCACGGCCTACAGTAGGGTGAAACAAATAGAAGTGTGGAAGAAGAGGTTTTCTGGTTTATTTTGATTTTGTTTTGTTGGTGGAGGATTTCTTTGCATTTCTTTTTTTCGTGTTAAAAAAAAGCAACGGTACTCAGTTTCAGGATAATCTTCCACTGAAAAACCCACACCTCTATACAGTAAAACTGGGACTTTTATCCACCCTACCACCACTCCCTTCAGATCCCCCCAGCTTACTTGTAATCGTAAGTGTCATCAGGTGTCAGGAGCAGAGTACCGGATAGAGTCACTCCTGCCCTGATGGTTTTCTACTCAGAAAGACTCCAGCTATGACAGTATTACTCCCACACTGTAGACAATGCATTAACTTCCTCTAGCATTTTATTCTAAGGTTAAGGACTTAGGGAGTGTTGGGCTGATATTCAAAGCCATTAGCTGGTCGATCAACAGGAGACTGGCTTGACAAGAGGGGCAGACCATATTATCCAGATAGTGTTGCTGAAGATCTCCACAAACTGCCCTGGCATGTTAGGTTAGTGCAGGAGTGGACCATGGGTGGAGCAAGGTGAGGAGATGTTAGCAGTAGCCAGATAAGTTGCTAGCCTATGTTGCAATTCGGATAAGTGCTGGGTAAATATTTTGCTTACTGGGTAGTGCAAACACTTAATCCAGATAGCCCTGTTCAGCCCAGATATTCAACCACATTTGAATGTCTACATTTTTGAATACTGATCCCAGTAATTTTATCTCATTTCATTTTTGTTTATTTGTTTTATATTCTACTTTCCAACGAGCTTTCAAGCAGAGCACAAAAGTACATACATAATACAGAGTTGCCAAGTTGCCTGATTCCAGGAATGAGATGTTCAGTCAATCCCGGATTTCAGGAATCTCATTCTGATGCATTATGGGACCTGCAGCACTGATTCCAGTGGGTAAAATGAGGGACTACAAATACCATACTGCATTGTAATGGAAATTTAAAACCAGAACTGGCAAGAAATCTCAGTCCTGGAACTGGGTAACTTGACAACTCTGATAATATAAAACAACAAGTGTAGGAACTCGTAGATCACACATAGAGAACCTTAGAAAAGTGTTGTCAATCCATAACTAATACTACCAGAGCCATAAATCATCTCTTATTAAAACTCATTCAATCAATGCAAAGGCACTGCTAAACAACGGTGCTTCAGGACTTTCACAAAATGTAAATAAATTTTGTTCAGAACGTAAGGGCAAAAAGTAATTCATTCCATGGTGATGGACCTCTTACAGAGAAGGCATGCATTCATATGATGTCCTTACATACTATGGAAGCTGTAAAGGCAACCATCAAAGCCTAGGTGCAAGAGCACAAAAAAACACAAGTGCCCAGCTAATTCATTTTTAGAGGCTGCATTCAGTAGCTTGAAAATTAAGAACAAACATTTGAATAATGTTCTGCACTTTACAGCCGACCAGTGCAGCTCAGATAACACAGTTAATATACCCCCCCCCCCCGTAACCTCCTTTATTTTCTAACATGGAGCCTAGGCAATGAAGGAATGTAGGTGCTGTCAACGCCCTCACCACTCGCCTCTAGTTTTAGAGGGGCGTGGTGATTGGAGGAACTTTCCCCTATCAGCCTTAGCATCCTCTTTCCTTGTGGTGTCTTCTGGGAAATGTAGTACTGCTAAGATGTGTTTGTGCTTCAGGTAGAAAGTTGTAGTTAAGGCCACCGAGGTAAGGCATATAACAGTAAATGTATTTCGCACAAAAAGATTCAAAGTACCATATACAGGATTATTTCTGTAGGATTTTCTCAAGTACAGCAGATGGTTGGCAAAGTAAACAAAAGAACCCAAAAAATGGCTGTTTAAAGTCTTCTTACTTTCAGAAACACAGCCTTTGATAGCAAGGCTGCCACCTTCCTTTTAGTCCTTGCTAATTACAGCATAAAATCCAAACAAGCTTAATCTTCTGTGGCAGTTTGGCTTCTATCAGCCTCAATTCCTTCTAGGCTGCATTTCAGGTACAAGACAACTCAAAACAAGAAGCAAACATTCAGACTGCCATCAAAAACTCAACAGGCTTGTCACATAACAGAGGAGCAAAGAAAACCTCTTCTAGCAGGTAAATTGGCTTCTTGCCATTTCACAGTTCAAACCACAGGTGGATAACAAGCATGAATCACAGCTTCCTGCTTATCCTTAAATTTCAGTAAACTTCCCTTTTAAAAACATATGGGAATTTACCACCACACTGCCTGTTTCTTATGGTTACCTTTTCAAGGAGGATAATTCTTTCAGGGCTGGCTCTTCCTCAAGACTCCATGTCTAAAGCTTGGCACAGAGAGCAATCCATAAGGATGTCTTCTTCCCCCAACTCTGCCACTGGTTCTCCCAGCTGCATGGGTTCTGACTCAGCCACCCGGTCAGACTGCTCAGCTAACAACCTCTCTGATGCTCTGAGAGCTTCTCCACTTCCTGGCGCCAACCTCTGCTGCCAACCTGTTGCAGGGAATTCAGCCCTCTCAGCTCCTGGTAGCTCGGCTCTTCTGCATGAGTCAGCACCTTCTCTACCTCCTTCTCTTCTCCGGTCTCTGCCTTCTCCTCCTCCTCCTCCTTTTTTCTTCTCTGTATACTCTAGCATAGGCTTATACCTCCAGGGTTCTAGCCCCACCTCCTTCCTTCCCAGGTGTTGACAATCCCCCTGCCTTCTGGTATTTGAGTAATCAGGGAACTTGTTGAAGTAAGGGTTTTGGACCTTGTGCCCGTAATCTCTCTCTCTCTTACTCTATCAGACACTGCATGAAACCTGTTCCAGCTGGGATTTTTCTGGTTCTTAGGTGTGGCTGTGGCTTTCTCACCCTGCACTCCTAAAAGGGGACCCTTTACTAGGGTGAATTCTTTACGTTTCTCACCTCCCCCATACTCAGGATAGATGACCTTGCCACAGTGCATATGGTGAATCTATCTTAAAAGAACCTCGGAAGTCATTTAAAAGTGACCCACATGTTTATACACAATGAGGTTAGAGAAAGACCAATGAAACTACAGTGAAGCACGAGAACTACCAGTGCCAACAGTTTACACAGCTCAGACCTGAATTCAGTCATCAGCCATTGAATCAGTCATCAGCCATTGAATTCAGCCATTTCAACATGGACCTTCTGAGAACACCCCAAACCCCTCGAGAGCTACAAGAAATCACCATCTCCTGATACACAAGACACATAAAACAACCAGACTGAGACCGGCAACCAGCAATATGCTACACCAAGACATAATTCTCCTCTCAATCCTCTTAATATTGCTAATCCTCATACAACCAGAACATACATACCCACATATACTCTCCCCCTGCACATACAATATCTATCACCATGGCACATACAACATCTCACCACATGCAACTACCAGATCAAACAGGAGACACATAAAACACGCACACACAAAAGAGAGGCCACGATTAAAATACGCCTCACCTATTCTACTCAATACAACCACTCCAACCCTACGGTAGGCACATACCCCACTTGCACTCTCATAAATGCAAGTTCAGTCAGAAACAAGGTTAACACTATCACATACTACATACACTCGCAAAAGGCCAGATATACTATGCATAACAGAGACTTGGCTAAATGACACTGACCAAGTTCTTTTAAATCAACTCACATCACCCATGTACACCACCTTCAATTGCCCCAGAGCAAGAAGAAGGGGTGGAAGAGTATTGATACTAGCTAGGAGCAGCTACAGATTTAAAACCAACCAAACAACCAGCACAGAAGAAACCAGCATAATACAAATCTCTAACAAACAAATACCTGTATGCCTTGCATACAGGCCACCGAACACCAAATTTGATGACCTGACGAATATACTCGAAAGTCTGCGCACATGATTCCACAATCAAGCCACTCATCGTCCTGAGCGACTTCAACATTGGACCAACACCAGACAAAAATGTAAAAGCTTTCCTCAAAGCTATGAAAACATTTTACTACCATCAACTGACCAACGAAACCACCAACAGGCACGGAACAACCCGGGGCCTAATATTCACCCCCAAATCACTACAAGAACTTAACACAATCTCCTGCCCTCCAATAGTGACAACACCATGGGCAGACCATTACATACAGTAATATCCATCACAATACAGATCAAACAACCAATCCAACAGCCACAAAAGGAACCGGAAACAAGAAGATGATTCAAGTCCTTTGATAAAGAAACCTTTTTGAAAGACATAGCCACAAATTTACAACATGATCGACATGATCATCAAGAACCGGTACAATGGACTTACTACCAAAGCAAAAGCTCCACCCATGAAATGCACACGCTCACGATCTATCTGCAGCTTCTGATTTGGGTAATCATGATATCCTCCTGCCTGACTCCATCACATCAGCATCCGTAATACCATATAGCATTAAACACACTAGTTATCCCAAATGACACCACAAAATGCACTAGATCAACAGCCAACAGAGCCTTCCAATTCTGCGCCCCATCTCTATGGAACACCTTACCAGCACAAATCAGAGCAATACCTAATCTAAGTCAGTTCAGAAAGGCTTTAAAGCATTTCCTCTTCCTTAAATATCTCAATGACAGCTCCGAACATAACCCCCAGGTGAATAGCAGAAGTGGTCAAACCAGATAGACTCCCGCAACAGACCAACTTCACAATGTAAATAACTAGTTGTTCCATATACTATTGTACCACTATTGTATATAGTTAACCAGGATATCCTTTATCAGATAACCCTGCATTGTATTTAGTTTCCCTATTTCGCCAAGTTATTCTTCCTGTTAAATGTAATGACCAGACATATGTAAACTGTCGGATGTTTTCTGTTCAATGTAAACCGCGCTGATGTCTAATAGTGCGGTATATAAGAATTGTTAATAAATAAATAAATAAATAGCGTTATTGTTTTTTCATTTTTCTCATCTCAGATTTTTCTGTTTCTGCTGGCTCTGTCTCCTCCATCTCCTCCAGTCTTTAGCTGCCACCCTGTATTGTTTCACAAGGCTCCATTCTAACTTCTCTTCTCTTTAACATCTTTCAGAGTCTACTGGCCATCCTCATTCAAGATGGAGGTAGCAGGGTTTTTTTTTACATATGCCAACGACATTCTATTACTTTCAGTGATTGCTGCTCTCCTAACTTGTCGGCCATTGATAGTTACTTGGAGAAAGTTTCAATCTGGCTCCAAGCAAATTATCTGAAACTAAATCCTACAAAATCTATCACTACTACTTGGATTGCTGGTCATCTTCTCTGTCCCACAGTTGCACCAACCTTGGCAAGTATATAGAATACAGTTTGTGGCCATTTAAAATCTCGGGGATCCTTATTGATTCAGAACTTTGATTCCATCATTACATCTCTGTTTTAAATAAATCCACTTTCTTAGCACTCCATCAGTTGCATGCTATTCATTCTTTTTTAGACTTCCCTGCCCAGAATACCCTGATCCACACAATAATAACCTTGCAACTTGACTACTGCAATCAGCCTGTTCCAACGGCTGTAAAACCGCCGCTGCAGCAGGCGCGCCCACGCCTTGCGGGCCCGCGCCTGGCCCTCAGGCGTAGAACCGTGGCGATTCATATTGATATCCTGGACTGGATCGTGATGCCTGCATTCGTGGTAACTTGCTGTCTCTGTTCTCCTCCTCCTCTTATCTGTTTACCTGTTTCTGTCTTCTATTCTGTCCTATCTTATAATGGCGTTCTTTTCCTATTTCCTCAAATGATATTATTGTAAACCGCTTTGATGCCTTCTAGGCCTAAGCGGTATATCAAATGATTAATAATTAATTAATTAATAAACATCATCTACTCTGGAATTTTTGCTGTGAAATGAGAAGGCCACCCATTATTTATTCAATTTCATTGACTTCCTTTCCCTCAAAGGATTAATTTTAAGATGTTAGTTCTTGCACACAAAGCTTTCTACAATAACACCCCCCCCCCCCCTACACTCAGTTCAGGAGAACCATCTTTGTATCCCTGCAGTGACTTCAGCTACACTAGGATCTACACGTGCTTCAGCATTCTTTTTCACTGCACCTTCCCTCTGGAATACCCTACCATCATTTTTACATACAGAATCTTCCTACAGGATCTTTGCAGCCGACTTGGAAACCTACCTCTCAATCTGCATTCAGAGAGCAGGGCTGCGATCAGCCAACCATGCCCTATGCTGTGCTCTCTCTTTTCTGCTGCTGTCCTATAGAAAAGATAAAGAATAAAGAATTAAGATACTAATATGAGATAAGGGAAAAGGACATGATATTTGCCATGTAAAGCATGTTAAATGGCGGTATTGTGTGTTATTTTTACCATAAAGCATGTTTGTATAAGGGAAAGCAAGTTGCATAATGAGATACAAATTTAATAACACAGCTTGTGTTGAACTTTGCAAGTTGCATTATTAGATTTAGCTTTATTGACTTAATATATACTGCTTTTTGTAAAAGAGCATCTGGGCAGTTTAGAATTCTACCTCTAGAGGTCGGCCAGCACCATTTTGAACTTGGTGCTGGAAAAGGCAGAGGTGACTGGGGATTGCTGCTGCCCCATAACCCTAGACTGTCAGGGATTTCTTGAGGTAGCCATGGGTGGTCTATAGGTAGGGTGGGGCTCTTTCGAAGAAAGGGGTATCATCTTTGGGGAAGGGGGTTGGCAATGGAGTGGGACTTCTTTGTGGAGGAAGATGATCTATGAGGTAACTTTGGAAAGGGCTTGACTGGCAATCAGAGGGGATCTTTGGTGAGTGAAGAATCTTGCTGGGGAAGGGACGGTCCTTATTTTTACCAAGGACAAGCCCCTTTAAGTAGGCTCCCTGGAAGCACTGGGACAAGTGTTAGCAGCCTGTTGCTCCTGAGGCAGAATAATTTGGCTTGTGAGCTTAATCACAAACTACATTATTCATTTACTACCAGAATTAGTAATTTCAGTGCTGAATTACTTCGAGGTAAATTCAGCAGTGGGAAGATGCTACATTTTACCATAGCTTACTAATTCCTTACAGTTTTGAATTTTTTTTTATGAATTTTAGTCAGTTACAATAACCAAACATATATAGGACACTTGCTCCCACTATAAAATAGGCAATGTATACACCAGAATACACGAACAAAAAGGAAAAAATGGGAATATAGTCCACATCAAGAGAGTATGGCTGCAATACTGAAGAACAATCATATCAATCTAACAGAAAACAAGGCCATATGGCCCACAATATGGGAGGTAATTTAATCAGACACTATCTACCCTACCAAAGTCTTGCCTATCAGTCAAAATTTTTTCAAGGTGAATCACTTCAAGAAAAACATAAGAAGTGCCATCAAAATTAATGAGGCACTTACAGGGAAATCATAAGAAAAAAAGTAGCATCCAAAGCCAAAACTTGAGGCTTAAGAGATAAAAATTGCCTCCGATGCAATTGGGTGCTGCGAGACACATCGGTAAAAATATTGACTGTCTGTCCACAAAATATTGCTGACTTAACCTTAAAGAAAGCCTTTAAGATTTGCTGTTTAACCACCACTGATGAAAAGGTGACCAGCAAAGTGGAACATAAATTGATAGTATCTGAGGAGTCCTCCAAGAAGGCAGTAAGATTAGCCATAGAAGGAACTATCTCGTCCAGCTCACCTTCCGCAGAGTTAATCTTTTTAGAGCCTGAGGGAATGTAGTAAATTTGTAATAAATCAATAATATCTGGTATGGTGAGAATCTCTTTTAAATACTTATCCAAAAGAATTTTAGGTGACAAGAGAGGACTGAGGAAAATTCAAAAATCGCAAATTACAAGCCCGCATGGAATTTTCAAGTGCTTCCAATTTAGAATGCAAAATTAACGAATCCTTAATTCCCACAACATTAATAGTCTGAAGTAGAAGAACCTGAGATTCCAATTTTGTAACCGCCATATCCATCAAAAAAACATTCATATCAAGCTGCTGCAAAGCTACAGCAGTTTCCTGAGAAAAAGTACACAAAGAACCAACTGCTAAGGACACCTTAGTATCAATAAATTTTAGTGCCCCCAAAGATCTTTTAAGGTAATTTCTATGTTCAGGAGTAGAACTGGGAGCTCCGAAGAGCCTTCTAGGGCTACAAACTATTTTATCTTTCTTTTCCGACTCGGATGACTCCCCCGAAATGGCAACTATGCCAGAGAAAGGGCAAGGTGGAGGAGATCTCCCACCGGGGCTTAAAGAAGCACCCTTGGGAGAGGACTGTGCTAGAGGTACAGGGGCAAAAGGTTTATCCAGAGGGCCGACTGATTTAAAACCTCCGGAATCAGCAGTCTGGGGCCTGCTCTGCACTTTAGCCTTCCTTTTACCCATACTAAAAGAAAACACATAAACACATAACAGGCAATATCGAGTAACCAAGGAAAGTACCAGTGATATGCAAACTTATTACTCAGCCCACAACCTGCCCCTTTAGACATGCTCCTTCAGAAACGCCCCTTCAGAAACGCGGTCGCGGAGAAAAACAAAGACAAACTTATAGCTAGAAAGCCCCACCAGGAACAGGCTGCCCCGGGTGTGCCTGCCAGATGGAAACAGCAGTGACGGCAGCACAGTCCCGATAGTCCAACGGCTTGAGAAAACAGGGCTCAGCACACCACCTCTCGCTCCTGCAGACAACTCCCACAGTCTTGAAATTTTAATGTGGGCATTATTTCCCAGAAAACACTCCTACATGCCTGGTATACTAAACTATGATATATTATTTATTTATCGATATATCATTTATCGATATATCATTTATCGATATATCATCAGCATTCAACACAGTTTCTCATCACATCCTATTGAAGTGCCTAACGGAGATTGGACTACAAGATACCACATTAAATGGTTTCAATCATACCTTGAAGATAGACAGCAGAGAGTAAAATCTGGGAACTTCACCTCAGAGCCCTTCAAGACTACTCAAGAAGTTCCCCAAGGCTCATCGTTATCATCTCTCCTCTTCAACATCTATATTCAGGCCATATGCAAAATATTTAACAAACACAAGATACAATACGCCATATATGTTGATGACATCATGGCATATACCCCTATTCAACTGGACTCCCCAGACTACACCACAATATCAATCTGCATTCAAGAAATAACAACCTGGCTAATTAACACCAACTTAAACATCAACATAAAAAAAAATGAAGCAATTATCATCACGAGAGACCCCACATTCATTCCTCCTACTGCTATCAACATATTCAATACACTGATTACAATAAAAGACAAAGTCAGATACCTTGGAGTGATTCTAGACCAGCAACTTGCCCTCCAACCGCATATCAACAAGATATCCAGAACAGCCTTCTTCAAACTCGCAATGCTCCAGAGATTAAAACCCCTCCTCAATAAAGAACATTTCTGTACAGTATGCCAGGCCATCATTACACCGCTGTTGGACTACTGTAATATACTATTCCAAGGTCTGCCTAAACAAACCACCCACCCCCCTACAAATAGTCCAGAACACTGCTGCCCGCATTATTACCAGTGCTTCAATACAAGACCATATAACTCCAATACTACAAGACCTACACTGGCTACCAATCTCCTCACGGGCAAAATATAAATCAGCGCTCAACATCTTCAAAATTAAAAACATCTCAGCAGGAATGCTACAGGAACTCATTGGAACCAAAACAAGCAAAAGACCAGACAGGAACAGCACCAAAAACAATATACCAACAGCTACTCAATTACCAGAACAAACAAATCCACTTCAATGCGAGCCTTCTCTCTTGCTGCACCTGCTATCTGGAATGTCCTCCCAGATAATCTAAAATCAACAACAGATATAAAAGAATTCCGGAAGCTACTTAAAACCACCCTATTCACTGAACAATTCAATGAAGACCACCAATCCACCCTAATCACACCACAAAATGAGTTACACAAGACATGACAACCACAACATCAAAACATCCTATTACTCTCAATAAAATGTATATAGCCCAATGTATATAGCTCAACCTGTATATATTGCACCCCAAATCAAGTTTTACCTACCTACACACTCACGAATACTACCTTCACAGCCACTGCATGCCGACACCCCCGCACTACCCTACTTAATTGGTTTGCAGTGAAATCTGCTTTGATTCAAGGATAAAGCAGGACATACAGTAAATACTTTTAAATAAGAATAAATAAATAAATAATACATCCAAGAGATTTGCTAGCAATAAAGCCCTATGCCATCTTCCTTCTCCCTAGGTCAGGACCCCCAGCCTACATCATTGGCGCCAATCCAAAATCTGAGGGGAAGGGTCAGGAGAAAACCCTCTTGTTTCTTAACCTTACAACTTAATGCCAAAAGCAAAGGACTGCATGAAATTGTCTGATGCCATTTTGTGTGATGCAGTCAGTGGGGCAAGTTGCTGGATTGTTTTCTCTCTTCATCGTCTAGAATGGCACTATTGTGGGTAGGCTTGAGGTTCAGAACGGAGAAGTTGAAGGATTGAAGGGTTTGATCATCCCGTTAGGGACCTTCCTATATTAAATGTATGGGAATTCAGGGAGGTGGGATGTGAGGGCCCCTGGTAGCTATCACAAGGAGTGTACGTGCTAGTTAAACTTGTGTGTTACGGATATCTTAATGCATACTGTTGTTTAACACAAAGTTAGTCTGTTTTAAATATCAATAAGTTCATTTGAACGAATTTGTTTGACGCACAGCTCATGAATATTTTTGTGTTAGTCCATGTTCATTTCACATTAATGTTACTACTGCACCTTCATGTTAAATACATGTCAACAGTGTATTACCTTTAACTTACTTTATTGTATTAACCCCTGAATGAGAGGAAACATAATTTGGCCACAAACATAATTGTCAAGAATAAGTATTTTTCTCTTGCTAAACAAAGATGAGCTGTATTATTATTGTGGCTTTTAAACTAAGGGGCTTGTTTACAAAGCCGCGGTAGCGGTTTGCGATCGTAATCGGAGCCGCGGCCCCATTGATTTCAATGGGGCCGCGGCTGCGATCGCGATCGCGAACCACTACCGCTGCTTTGTAAACAAGCCCCTAAGTGTTATATTTAATTCGAGTTGGGTGTATAGAGCTCTGTACAGCCTAGCATCCACCATGTGCATGGTCCTTGGCTGTTTTCCCATAGAAAGACAATTAGAAAAGTGATCTGGGACTTTCTATAGAAATGAGGACGAACAACATGCTTGCTTACATGGTTAATGTCCCAGAGAAAATAATGGGAAATCAGCCAGAGGTATAAAGCAAATATGAACATCTTTTGTTCATTCCGAGTCTAGCATCTGTGGTCATTGGTAAAGGATGTTTTCAGGAATATTATGTAAAGCTTTCCATGCTTCAAAAAATGAAATGACACTTTATAGTGTTCTGTTTTTCATGTATAAACCTCAGTACGCTTCCAGTCATTTCTTTTTTAGATATTTCAAACTGACTTGTTATACTGATTGCATATGAATCAAATAATTAAGAGTTTGCATTAATTCAAATGCAAATCAGTTCTCTCAGTGGACTTTGTATTCTGGTAATTTAAAGGGCTACAGGAATGAAGATGGAAAGGAAGATATCTCCTATGTTCAAGTGTTGGATCTTGAGGGATTTCTCTCCAAGGCATGCTTTTGTAGATGTTATTGCTAGATGTCTTGTGTCGTTCTCTTCACTCTCTTGGGGTCCATCCATGCACAGACGTTCTCTCCACTCTAGCTGCTATATATAAAAAAAAAATGTAGGGCCCGATATTCAAAGACCTTTACCCAGCCCTACACAGAAAAGGCTGTCCTAACTTTTGCCGCTGAAACTAACCAGGCAGAGGCTGAACCGTGCCACTGCCCAGTCAGCTTCCTGCTTCAGCTGCGAACCCGGATATGGCCAGCATTGAATATCGAGGTTTAGTGTTCAGTGGCGGCGGCTAGCCACTGTAATTATACCAGACGCCGCCGCTGAATATTGGGCCAGTAATTTATTTTACAAATCAACAAGTCAATCATCTGTTATCTATTCCAATCTATGGAGTGAATTAATTGAAAAGAACCATAGAAGATGGAGGTTGACCAGTCAAAGGTCATAGTTATGAGGCTTTTAAATCACACAAGGAAATATGTTGTTAGGTTTATGAAATATTCTCCCAGTAGTAGTGGTGGAAGGCAAAGTAGTGGCAATATTCCTGAAAGCACAGGATAAGCACAGGGCATTCTTGGATACAAGACAGCGTGGGTGCAGCATGGGATCAGTGGTGTATTATTAATAGGCAGATTAGATAGGCTTTCCAGTCCTTATCTGCTATTATTTCCCATTTTTCTACCTCTATCTTTTCAATTATCAGAGCTCTATTTCACTCAAGATCTGTTTTTGGCAAGTTAGCAACATGTAAGTCATTTACAAAAAGCATCTCTTGTAGTAGAGAAGACATGTAGTGGTTGATTCAGATTGTTGGCATGGTTGCATATCTCTGTGCATCTCAGCAATATTCACAGGAAATACTGAGCAAATGCCAGATGGCTAAGGACATTCAGACAACGGGCCAAGCTAGCTTGAATTTCAGGTAAAATCTGAGCCAGGACAGCCAAATTGATTTGGCTTTGGAGGCGGATCCTATTCAGTTTGCCATCCTTAGCATTTCTGTTCAACATGTGTTAAGGACCTCCTGCACGATTATGATCACATTAGTTCACCTCTAGTTCTAATAGGATCAACCTCTGAATTTAATTCTTTCTAGGACTGATGCTAGACAGGGTCTTTTTCACTGTTTGCCAGTGCTGTTTTCTGAAGGTATCCTCTAGAGCTTTGCAGTTCCTTTTATTGCTTTATAGCCCTGGGTGATATCTTTATCAGATATTGTGGCTACTATCAGTCATATTCACCAACAGGGTATTGTTTTTGCAGCCTTCAGCTTTTTTTGTTTTTTGCTCATTTTGGTGCCTTTTTACTAAAAGTGTGTACTTATTGCGTACTTATAACAAGTCAAAATAATTCATGTAAATAGTGAAACAATAACTCATGTACATAGTTTACTGTTTGTACACAATTCTCTGATATTGTTATATTTAAATGAGTTCTTCTACCAAACAAGTTTTTGACCCGGTGAAAAGCGGTACATATGTCTAGCTAAATAAATAAATATCAATGTGCGGTTAAGTGGACTCGCCATTCACTCTGGGAAGCGTGCTCAGGAAATTCCTAGCAATACGTGCGTGATTGAGAATCATAGCACAAGTGCAATTAATGCGGGTGCCACAAATGACACCCATAAAGTTGATGTTATGTGCACCAGGGATGTTCATTTGTTTGAAACAAATTGGAAATGTCAATGATATTTCCTACTTCATTTTGTATCGTTTTTGAACAAAAAAAAAGGAAAAACCCCATCACATCCTGTTTATCATTAATAGTGTGCCCTATTGCTTAATAGTGTGCATAATAGAGTAAAAATACATGCTATTGACTAATAGTGTGCCCTGTTATGCAATAGTGTGCATTTTTTTGCTTAAGAACATAAGATTTTCTGTACGTTCAAACTATAGCAATCTGTTCCTCTTTCTTATCACCTTACATTTTATTGTACACTGCCCTGCTGCATATATTAATGGTGATTTATCAAATGTAATAAACATAAACATAGACATACTGGGTCAAGCCGAGGTCTATCAAGCCCAGCATCCTGTTTTTAACAGCGGCCAATCCAGGTCACAAATACCTGTCAGGTTCCCATGCATGAACCGTATGCACTATTGCATAATAGGCTGCACTACAGCTTAATAGTGCACACTGTTTGGCAATAGTGAACATTATTGGTCAGCAATGTGTATTATTAAGCGACATTGCATACTATTAATGATAGATGGGACTTGATGAAATTAAAATGGAATTAAATGAAACAAAATGAAAAATCCTGCAAACGGTACAGGAAACTGAATGAAGCAAAAATATTT
Source organism: Ichthyophis bannanicus (assembly GCA_033557465.1). Taxonomy (NCBI): domain Eukaryota; kingdom Metazoa; phylum Chordata; class Amphibia; order Gymnophiona; family Ichthyophiidae; genus Ichthyophis; species Ichthyophis bannanicus. The sequence goes on from CM066033.1 coordinate 419,407,515, forward strand.
GTCCTGCCCACCCCTATTGTGCACTGACACCAATTGCCACATTGTCAGTGAGTGTGCAGCAATTGCCCTTGTGCTAGCGGCAATGTGCTCTCTATGCCCACACTCCAACCCTAACCTGCCCACTCTGTGCCCTAGCCCATGAAAGCCAATTACCATGCATGTGAGAATTCACTGCTGCCAGTTACTACATGCTGAAATTCACATTAATCACTTCAGAGGTGGAATAACTTCCCTGGACATTTCGCCAGACCCAGACGTAGAGAGCTGAGATTAGAATCCGCCCTGTATGTCCAGGACCGGCGACCGCCCAGTCTGCGCCCCCAGGCCTCCCAGTCCCCGCACAGTTGGCAGGGAAGTTATTCAGGGTTAGGAGAAGCCACAGATAGTGGGGATGGACGTTCTGCCAGGCAGCTATTTGTGGCTCAGAATAACCCCCTAACTGTTCTGTGACTTTAGATATGAAGGGCAAGTTAGAAATGGGTACATAGTTTTTAGGGTCACTTAAGTTATCCTGATGATCCTTTGGGATGCATATTTATTGTGGTTATCCTGAAAAGCTGACATGGTAGAGAATCCCTGCTCTAAAGGCATAAAAGTACCTTAAATGTGAAAGTACATGTGCAATTAGGTGTGTACTTTTGCGTGACTCTAAGCATGTTCAGGGGAGTTGTTTTGGAGGAATATGGATAGAGTTGTGATTTATGCATGCACTTTGTAAATTACGTGCATACATGGCTACTTTATGCCCTATTTTATAAAGACACATGGGCACTTATTTGGCTAAAAATAGATGCCTACATGGTCTTTGCATTGGTCAACCTGTTTCAAAATCACGTGTTAATGTCCAATATCTCCTAAAAAAAAAAAGTAGCCAGTGAAATGGCTTTGGACTATAAATGCACAAATAGTTGACACATTGCCAGGACATGATTATTTCCTTTTAATATGCAATTTTTGTTGGACCATTTGCCATGAGGGAAACCCTCTCGAAGCAAATATTCCTTTTATTCGTTTTTACGAGCTGAGACACAGCTCAAATAACATTCTAAATCAAACAAGGGAAGTGCTCAATGCAAGCCCCTCTAAAAATTCAAAAACCACAATGAGAAATAGCCCCTCTTTAAAATGGAGACAACGCCATACTTAGCTTTCATCAGATTGCTGTCATACGCGTCCATGTCCTTCCAGCATGAGGCTTCCACACCATGAGTTTTATCTTTGTCGTGTGTTCAGTGAAGGCTACTGGAAACACTTCAATTCATGTGACCGAGCCCACCCAAAAGTATCATACCACTACATAGCACCATGTTTCAGGCCGCTTCATTCTCCTGGCCCTTCTTCAGGTAATAACCAAGGCTGAATGTCATGCCCTGAAGTACAAGCAGCCAATCAGGGAAACACTTGATGACGTCTCAAAACCGGTCCTCCAATCAGAAGCTGCTAAAGCCGGCTCATAGCAAACTTCACCAATCAAGCTCAAGATTGAGTCCCTGGGGCGTAACTGTCTGTAGTTTAAATATCTACCGCTGTTCCAAATATTGCAACCGTGTCACTCTATTTCCTCCTCGAAAGGATTGGGGAACTTGACCTATATGGATTATTTAGAAAGTTGCAGATTATAAATTTTTTTGCAAAGGGAGACACAGGATCAACTAGGGATGATTCTATTATATTTAAACCTTCTAAATGGTTGCCACTGGGGAGATTAACTCTAATATAGTGGCTTTTCAACGACTGGTATTACAGGATTTATTAGATGTGGAAATTGTGCCATCAAAAAAGTATTTTAATCTAACAACACAACAGCAGCAGGTATTGCAACAATTACGATCTATGTCTGAAATTGATATTCGTCAAGCCGACAAAGGAGGAGCCATAGTGATTCAGGATGGCAGTTATTTTCACAAAATAGTGTTGGCTCACCTTACGGACATTTGTTGTTATCGATTATTACAGCAGGATCCTGTCAAGGAGATTTCAGCAGTGATTAAAATTCTATTAGAGGAAGCAATTATAAAGGGATGGATTACTAAAAAGGAATATGAATTTTTACATCAGATAGATCCTTCAACTCCAATTTTCTATATGGTCCCTAAGATTCATAAATCTTTGGAAGCTCCACCAGGGCGCCCAATTGTTTCCTGCCAAAATTCGGTGTTGGAACCATTGTCACATTTTTGTGACCATTTTTTACAACCATTGACTAGGATCACCAGATCATTTATACGGGACTCTTTTCATTTTATTTCATTATTGCGACAAACTACTTTAACACTGGATAACACACTGCTGGTCACTATGGGTGTTACTGCTTTGTATACTAATATCAATCAATAGGAGGCACTAGATATTATTTCTTCTTTTTCTTTGCCATTGCCAGTACGACTTCCAAGTCAATTTCTTTTTTCATTGTTAAAATTGGTGTTGGAACACAGTTATTTTAGGTATGAATCACAATATTATTTTCAGATACTCAGGGTTCCTATGGGAGCAACAGTGGCACCTTCGATAGCAACTTTATATATGGCACACTATGAGGAGACTTTTATCTGTCCCTCACAGTGGTTTCACTATATCTCTCTATGGACTCAGTTTCTGGATGACATGTTTTTTATATGGTCCAGAACAGTTACTCAGTTGAAGGATTTTTTTGAATGGATTAATTCTTTAAAGCCCAATATTAAGTTTTTGCTTACTTACCATCATTCACAAATTATTTTTTTGGATTTAACAGTGTGCAAACAACGTAATAAGCTCCATAGCTCTTTATATCGGAAGTCGGTTCAGAGAAATACATTGCTCCAGTACAGTAGTTATCATCCTGGCCCATTACGACGGGGGTTACCGTTAGGCCAGTTTTTATGGATTCGGAGATTATGACTGAATTTCATAAACATGCACAGGACCTCTCTCAGCTTTTAGTGGCAAGGGGGTACCCAGCTGACTTGATTTATAGAGCCTATAGGAGGGTGCAGTTCAACCATTCGGAATGGTGGCAAGATAAGCAACATGTGGACTCAAATACTGATTCAGCCCCTATTGTGGGGGTTTTCACATACATCCATTGTACTGACAAGATTAGTGGTAATTTGAAGAGGCACTGGCATGTGCTGGGGGTTCACCCTTGTTTCCAGCAGCGGTTGATGATAGCCTACCAATGTGGGCGCAATATAGCAGGTTATGTAGTGTGCCAGGTAGGCTTTGAAGACTCCGGGTCCTTATTACAACAGCCTATTACTGGACATTCAGCTTGTGGAGGTTGTGATTTTTGTTTCTCCACAATTTCTGGTTTGGATTGGACTGATTCACTGTCACAAACGACCTATAGGGCTTATCATAATACCACGTGTCTGTCTTCTTTTGTGGTGTACATGCTGGTCTGCCCTTGTTCGCTTAAATATATAGGACGGACCACTAGATAGATGAAACTGCGTTTGCAGGAACATAGGTCTCGTCTTAATACACACGTATTGTCATCCCCAATAGTGACGCACAATGTTGCCAAAGGTCATCCTTTCCAGGATTTTACCTGGCGAATCATAGATCAAGTTCCCCAATCCTTTCGAGGAGGAAATAGAGTGACACGGTTGCACTGATGCCACTTCTGGTTTTGGAGGGGGACAGAAACGGCACATTCTGAATTGGAGGAACTGTGATACACTGCCAGAGTGTTAGGACCTCAAACGATGACACAGTGCTTACTATCGGAAGCAGTAGTCACCCTCAGAAAGCTGGCACCCTAGGCCTCTACCTAGTTCACCTGGTAATAGCACCAGCCCTGTATGTAGGACAATCTGTAATATAATATTTAACAGAAAAAGCCTCAAGGAAACATTAAACTTGCATCACAACTCTCCCAAATTTTATCACTTTTTTTCCCATGCAATTACAAGTTCAATTTTTGTACTTTTGCTTGAATTCTTTTCTGTGGACAACAACAAATGTTTAGTCATCTGTATAAGGGGCATGTTTACTAAAGTGTGCTACCCAGGTAGCACAGGGATAGCATGTGTTTTGGGCATTGTACTACAAAGTAGCACATGGACCTGCACTAAAAAACGTATGCTACCCGGGCAGCATGCATCTGGGTGGCACCTGGATGGGGCATGGGCATTCCCACTGTGGCACGTCTAACATGGACTTTGAATGCCCACAGTGCTGGTGCTTGGCGGGGAGCAACTACCATCAGCACAATGACTTTCCCTGCCCCTCTGCATCAGCACAGTGCCCTTGCACAATGAACATGCCTTTTAATTCCTCTACAAATAACGATAACAATTTAAAACTCAGCAGAGAACTTTCAGTGTAAATTTAAAACTCAGCAGAGAGCTTTTAGTATAAATTTAAAACTCTGTCAGGGCCTAGTATCAATAAAGAGCTTTAATTTAAATCAAATCAGAATATAGTTTAGCATAGAAGGAAGAACAAGGTAAATATTCTTTGAGTTAAAAGAAATAAATGGTTTCTAGAGATCTTTACAAAGAGACCTTCCAGTTAGGAGGCAAGATATATGGGAATTTGTTTTAAATTATTATTATTAAAGCCAAGTGACAAATCAAATGGGCAATTTGAAAGGATCCCTTTATCAAACCAAGGGCTGTGTGAGTCATCCAGGAAATTGTTAACAGATTACCTTAGAAACACTGGTCTGGGACCAGTGTAGCAAGCCAGCCCTTACTAAGTGTTAATTCCTTTTCACCCACCCCGGGCATAATCTTAGTTTTATAGGCTCTTAAACATATTAAAGGGGGAGAGGTGGTCAAATTCACTTTCAGGTTCAACTAATTATCCTCACTGGGAATAGATTAATTAAGGCCCTGAAATTAATTAATTTTGAGGTAAACAAAGTCCCTTAAAATTAATTGGTATAGTTGTATCAGTACAAGTATCCCTAGCTACTTTAAGTAAACAAGCTAAATAGCTAAACTAAACCTTAAAAATGAGATGCAAACAGCAGTCCAGCAGTGAGCTAGGGGCTATCCAGTCTTTTGCATTGAGTGCCACATGTACGACTTTCTTCCAGTTGGTGAGGTGTCTTACGTGTGCACTAGCTGCAAGGAGCTCTTTGGCCTCAGGGAACGAGTCTGATCTCTGGAGGCTCTAGTATTAGACTTGGAGGGCATAAGGAAGGCAGAGCGGTACATAGATGAAACTGATATGGACATAATACTGAAGTCCCACCTCCAGTCTGGCAGCCTCTCAGTTGCCATGAAGAAGAGCTTCATCTTAGTATGGCAGAAAGTGATTCTTTAGCTAGGACCTATCTGCCAGGAGATATAAAACCCTCTTGTACCGAGGAGGTTTCTCCAGGGCTATGTGCCCATGAGGGAAGGGTTAAGACAGCCATTGTAGTTGGCAATTCGATCATTAAGCATATACAGTAGATAACTGAGTGGCTGATGGAGGTGACGATTGCCTGGTAACATGACTGCCTGATGCGAAGGTAGCAGACCTCATGTGCCACCTAGACTTTAGATAGTGCTGGGAAGGAGTCTGCTGTCTTGATATATGTTGGCACCAATGGCATAGGAAAGTGTGGGAGGGAGGGTCTGGAGGCCAAATTTAGGCTTTTAGCTATGAAGTTGAAATCCAGAACTTCCAGAGTAGCATGCTCTGAAATGCTTCCCATTCCACACACGTGACCCAAAAGGCAGGCAAAGCATTGGAGTCTCAGTGCGTGGATGTGACAGTGGTACAAAGAACAACTGGACAACATTCTGGGGAAGGGAGTGGCTTTCCAAAAGGATGGGCTCCACCCTAACTGGGATGGAATCAGGCTGCTGGTATTAACCTTTAAAAGGAGATAGAACAGCTTTTAAACTAGATAATATGGGAAAGCTGAGAGTCACCCAGGAGCACATGGTTTGGGAGGATGTATCCTTGAAAGATACTAGCAAAAGAGGGAAGTTAGGACATCCTAACAGAGAGGTTCCAATAAAGATAAAAGTAACCCAGATGTCCTTAAGTACAGATCTGAAAGATTCCAAATTACCTCTTTCAACTGATAGCCACATTAATATGAATGAAATGCAACCTTTAAAATGCCTGTATGCATATTCTAGAGGTCTAAAAAATTAAGATGCGAGAGCTAGAATATATAGCACTAAATGAAAGGTTAGATATGATTGGCATCTCAGATACCTGGTGGAACAAGGACAACCAATGGGACACGGTTATACCTGGGTACAAACTATATCGCAATGATAGGGTAAATCAAGTTGATGGAAGGGTTGTGCTCTGTGTTAGGGCACTGAGTCACATTGAATTAAGTTCTGCAGAAAATGAAATACACTGTAAAATCTCTATGGATAGAAATTCCCTATAAAAAGGGAACGCGATGCAGTAGGGGTATTCTACCCGACCACCTGGCCAGAATGTTCCTGGCAAAATCCAAGGGCCTTTACTCATTCCTCATCCTTCTTGATCTTTCTTCTGCTTTTGCACTGTTGACGACAACCTTTTTCTTAATACCTTCTCCTTGCTTGGTTTTAAGGATTCTGTGCTATCCTGGTTCTCTTCTTATTACTCCCATCGCTCTTTCAGTGTTTGCTCTGGTAGATCCTCCTCTACTGCTATCCCGCTCTCAGTTGGTGTACCCCGAGGATTATCTTGGGCTCATTCCTTTTCTCTCTCTATATCCAGTCCCTTGGTGCACTCATCTCTTCCCATGGATTTTAGTACCATATTTATGCTGATGACTCTCAGATATACCTCTCTACACCTGAAATCTCTCTGGCAATCTAGGCTAGGATCTCTGCCTTTCTTTCTGACATTGCTGCTTGGATGTCTCACCGTCATTTTAAATTGAATGTGGCCAAATCTGAGCTTCTTATTTTTCCCCCTAAACCCTCCTCTCCACTTCCTTCTTTCTGAGTCTCTATGGATAACTCTCTACTCCTCCCTGTCTCCTCAGCTCACAACCTTGGGGTCATCTTTGACTCCTCTCTCTTCTCCATACACATCCAACTGATAACTAAACCCTGTCGTTTCTCTACAACATCAACAAAATCCACCCATTCCTTTCTGAACACACTTAAACACTTATCTCCTCCTTAGTCACCTCCTGTCTAGACTATTGTAACCTACTTCTTCCTGGTCTTCCTCTGAATCATCTCTCTCCCCTTCAATCTGTTCAACACTCTGCTGCATGGCTAATCTTCCATCAGCCTCATCATGCTCATATTACCCCTCTTCTCAAGGCACTTGATTTGCTCCCTATTATTTTCCACATCCAGTTCAAACTTCTCCTGCTGACCTATAAGTGCATTCACTCTGCCATCTCCTCACCACCTTTCCTCTCTTATCTTTCCATACACCCCTCCTGAGGAACCCACTCTTCTGGCAAATTGCTTCTCTCTGAGCCCTTCTCTTCTATTGCTAACTTCAGACTTTGCTCTTTTCACCTTGCTGCTCCTTATGCCTGGAACAAACTACCCGAGCCTGTATGTCAGGTGCCTTTTCTGACCCTTTTCAAATCCAGGCTGAAAACTCACCTCTTTGCTGCCACTTTTGGATCTTGACCCAACTGATCTCCTTTGTGTTTCCTTACCACTCTCCCTAGATGCATCCCATGTCTATAGCTTCTGTGATGTTTGTCTTGACTAGATTGTAAGCTCTAATGAGCAGGGACCATCTTTTACATGTGTCTGTGCAGCGCTATACAAATGTTCAGTAGTACTAGTAGTAGTAGAATGAACAGATAGATGATGAAATGCTGAAAGAAATTAAGAAAGTTAACAAAAGTTACAACACAGTAATAGTGGGTGATTTCAATTACCCCGGTATTGACTGGGTCACTGATAAAGTTTCTAGATGAAATAAATGACTGCTTCTTGGAGCAGCTGGTTATGAACTGACAAGAGAGGGAGCTATTTCTGACCTAGTACTTAGTGGAACACAGGTTCTGGTGCAAGAGGTAAGGGTTTTGGGGCCACTTGGCAATAGTGGCCATAGCATGATCACATTTGATATGATAAATGGAAGGAGTATGGCAAGGAAATCCACAGTACTAATTTTAACTTTCAAAAGGGAGACTATGATATACTGTAATTTGGAAAATATTTAAGAAAAAACTAAAAGGAGCAGCTGCAAAGGTTAAAGAAGAATCACCTCTTTCACCATGCATTCGACTTCCCACTCCCCCAATCATAATCTAACCCTTTTTCACCATCTGCTTTACCTTTTACCTGTCCTTTCTATCTCACCCTGTCCTGTCTGAACTATGGCATTCCTTTTCTTTTTCATACAGCCTTTTTTTTCGTTGGAATTGTACACTACTCTGATGCCATGTAGCCTAGGTGGTATGTCAAATGCCAATAAAGCTAAAGATCAAGCATAAGCATTGTTTAAAAGTACTATCTTGGAAGCCCAGATCAGATGTATTCCATACCTTAATAACAGTGAAAGGAAGGCCAAAAAACTGCCAGCATAGTTTAAAGGCGACGTCAGAGAGGCTGTTCTTGCCAAAAAAGCATCTTTCAGGAAATGGAAAATGGAGCCAAATGATGAATACGAGAAACAACATAAACATTGGCAAGTTAGATGCAAGGCATTGATAAGGCAGACAAAGAGCGAATTTGAAAAGAAGTTTCCCGTCGTAGCAAAAACCTGTGAGAGAGTTAGGTGGACCATTGGATGGATGATAGAGGGGTAAAAGGGGACAAGGCAATAGCAGAGAGACTGAATGAATCATTTGCTTTGGTCTTTACTGAAGAAGATGTAGGGAGGTTACATATGCCTGAAATGGTATATAAAGGTGATGTATCAGAAGAAATGAAGGAAATATCAATAAAGCGGGAAGATGCGTTACAACTATTTGATAAACTGAAGAGTAGTAAATCATCTGGATCAGATGGTATATATCCAAGGATGTTGAAAGAACTGAAATATAAGATTGCAAACTTACCTTTAGTAATCTGTGAACTACTCAAGTTTCGCTCCCTCCTGAAAACTCACCTTTTTTCTTCTGCCTTTAACCTTCCCCCATGACTCCCCAACCCACCGCTTTGCTTTCCTCTCTTTTAGTATGTTGAAGGATGGAATGTCTCTTTTCCCTCTCTTTCCTATATATGAATTGTAGTTCCTTTTCTTTTCCGTTTCCTTCTGTTTTTGCAACATTGTAAACCGCCCCGATGTAATGGGGGGCGGTATATCAAATACCTGAATAAACATAAACATAAAATCATCTATAGTACCATAAGACTGGAGAATAGCCAATGTAATGCCAATATTTAGAAAGGGTTCCAGGGTTGATCCAGGAAACTATAGATCGATGAGCCGGGCAAAATGGTAGAAACAATTATAAAGAATAAAATCACTGAACATGTAGATAGCCATGGTTTAATGGGAGAAAGCCAACATGGATTTAGCCAAGGAAAGTCTTTGTCTTCCTAATCTGTTATATTTTTTTGAAGGTGTGAATAAACAGGTAGACAAAGGTTTAGCCAGTTGATATAGTATATCTGGATTTTCAGAAAGCCTTTTGACAGGGTCTCTCATGAGAGACTCTTGGCAAAATTTAAAAATCATGGGATAGGAGGCAGTGTACTATTGTGGATGAGGAACTGGCTAAAAGATAGAAAGCAGAGAGTATGGCTAAATGGCCAGTTTCCTCAGTGGAGAAAGGTGAATAGTGGAGTACCCCAGAGAAGTGTGCTGGGCCCCCTGTTTTTTTAACATATTCATAAATGACCTGGAAATAGAAATAACGAGTGAGGTGATCAAATTTGCAGATAACACAAAATTATTCAAAGTTGTTAAAAAGCAAGAGGATTGTGAAAAATTGCAAAAGGACTTTGATAAATTGGAAGACTGGACATCCAAATGGCAGATGAAATTTAATATAGATGTAAGAAAAAACATCCCAAACTATGGTGGTTGTTAAGTGCCATTGAGTCAGTGTTGACTCATGGCGACCTCTGGATATTTGTTCTAAACTGTGTTCGGTCTTCAGTCAGGTGGCTCATTGTTGAAAAACTGGCATCCAAAGCTGCTGTAATTGTTTTGATCCATCTCATTGCTGGTTTTCCTCTTTTGCATTGACCTTCTACCTTGCCAAGCATGATGTCTTCCTCTAATGATCTCTCCCTTCGCATGATATGTCCAAAGTATGAAAGTCGAAATCTTGTCATCTGAGCTTCTAAAGGAGTAGCCTATTGATTAGAACACTGGTTTGGGAACCCTGAGACTAGTGTTTGATTCCCACTGCACCCATTGCCTCAGAAGAATCCAGTTATTGATGTCCCTGTTTAATGTATATTGCCAAATGTGTTACAACGTAAACCACTTTGACTAAAAATGATAAAGCAGTATAAAAATCCTGTTAAATAAATTTGTGTTATTGTACTTTCTAGAGTTTCTCACTAGATAGTTTCATAGAGCAAATAACTATTCCTTATGAACGTGTCACACTGCATGTGATTTTGTATACTTGTATCATGCCTCCTCTCAGCCGTGTCCAAGCTAAAGATGCCTTATCTGAATTATTTTTGCCACCATCTCTACATGAGAAAGGGTAGGAGAAGATATGCAGATAGATGATTGGAGTATATAAAGCAGATGGTTAGATAACAATCTATTTATGGAGAAGAGTATAAATTTCCCATCAGCCCCTGCGGGCTTAACAGAGACACGAGGGAGACACTCTCCCTTCGCACCTCTCAAAGCCGGCATCTGCCCCTGCGGGCTTAACAGAGACGCGAGGGAGACACTCTCCCTTCGTGCCTCTCAAAGCCGGCACAGAGGGGCTCAGCCGGGCAGAGGGGGCCCCGCGGGACAGTCCATGCTGCCGCGGCGGCAGCGGCAGCGGCCAGCGTTTTATTTTATTTTTTATTAAAGTTTACTTGAGCCGATGGGGGGGGGGGGGGGGGGGGGCGCGGGAAATGGGCCGGGGGGGTTAAGACTGGAGTTGGGCTGACACGAAGAAACCAGAAGAAAGTGGCTGGAGCAATTGCAGCTGAAAAAAAATGCACAAAAGGTAGAAACATATCTCTTTATTTTGAATTTATTAATTGGAATATGTCAGCTCTGGTAAATGTGTGTCATTAACGTCTGCACTTTGTTTAGTACAAGAGCAAATTAATGTATAGTTTTATTTCTACAGTGTTGTACATTTCAAGTTTGGCTTTTGGGATTCCCAGTTTAATTATGACGTCAGGGCCAACAGCGCACAGCTGATCTGGCGTGCCCGTTTTTATCTTTTCTGGGGGCCCACAATTTTTGTTGGCGTAGGGCCTCACTCAAGGTAAATCGGGCCCTGGTCTTAAGTGTTTGGGTCCTGACCATTCCATCACGGATTGTCTGTCCTGCACTATGATGTCTAAAAGAGGTTTACAGAACCGAGCAGCCAAGCTCAGTACACTGTTTTCCTCTGATGCAGCTTCAGTGGCATCGACGTCTTCCAGGGCTTCTTCTTCCTCCTATGGATCTCAGGTAACCAAACATAAGTCCAGCCGGTCCTCGAAGGGTAGATCTCCCTCTAAGCATCGAGATGCCTCCGGGCTTGCCCTCGAGGATCCTGCACCGGCAAAAGTACCCCGGCGGGAAGCTCCAGCTTCCAAAGCTCCTCCTATGGGGTCACAGGTTGACATCGATGGCACGGCCTCGACCGATCACCTGTTGCAATGTTCTGGGGTACCAGTGGAATCCGCCGGTACCGACCTCCAGACATTCATGGCGTCGATGGATCAGAATGTCCTGACCATGCAGCGTGCCATTACGGCATTCATACAAGCTGCGAAGCTGCTGGTACCACAACAACCTTCGTTGTCGGTACCGGCTCTGACACCGGCTCCGATATCGGTTCCGGTGCCGGTACCAGTTGCATTGACATTGGCTTCGACTGCAGCGGTACCCTGTCCAATGATGCCTATCGGTACCGATCCTGTACTGATGACTTCCGATGTCGATACCACCCGGTATGCGTATTGGGCTTTACAAGAGCATCCAGACAGGCGATACTTCGATTCCTCCGAAGACTCTGATGCATTGGAGGCCTCTGTCGAAGCATCGGTACTTCTTCCTCAGGAGCCTTCTTCTCCAAAAAGAAGAATGTCCCCTCCAGAAGACTTGTCTTTTCAAGACTTCATAAGGGAAGTGGCCAAGGGGCTTTCTATCTCAGTAGCCCCTGAGACAGAGCCTAGAGCCAAAAAATAGGATATTTTGCAATATCCCAAGGCTCCTAAAGAAGCAGCCACTTTGCCAGTTCATGAGATCCTTTATGACCACATGGGAGACTCCTCTCACCATCTCTTCTCATTCTCGTAGGTTGGATACCATGTATCGTGTCCCTCCTTGTCCTGGATTTCATAAAACTCAGCTTCCTCACCATTCTATTGTGGTGGAGTCTGCTATGAAAAAGTTAAAGAGTGCAAAGAGGCACTCATCTGCTCCTCCAGGAAGAGAATGTAGAACCTTAAATTTTTCAAGCCAGTATGCTTGTTGCCAGAATCAACTCCTATAGTCTCTATATGGGGATATTTCTGAAGGAAGTTACAGATCATCTGCAAACTCTCCTCCCTTTTCTTCCAAAAGATAAAAGGGAAGACTTTCTTACCTGGCTTAAGCATGCCCAGGATGTTTCCAAATTTTCTAATCGTGCAGCCTTTGACTCTTTTGAGGGGGCCAGCAGAGCCTCGGCCATTGCCATAGGTGCACGCAGAATTGCTTGGTTACAAGCTTCTGATTTGGAACCCTGGGTCCAAGATGGATTAGGAAATCTTCCTTGTACAGGTGAAAACCTGTTTGGCAAAGATTGGCAAGCAAAGGCCACTCAGATGGATGCAGAAAATTCTGCTTTGGATAGGCTTTCAAAGTCTACCTCTAATCCTCTCCAGAAGAGGTTGTTCAAAAAGACATATTTTCCCAAGAAGGGAAGATATTATCCTGCTTATGGTCAGCAGACATCTTCTGCAGGTCGTTTTGCTGCAAAGCGTCAACAACCTAAACAGGCCAAGTCTAAGGCTGCAAGGCCTACTGTAGCCCAACAGCCTCAGCCTCCTCAGGGCCTTTGATTTGCACCTAGAGAACTTAGCCTTTCTGGCTCTAAAAGAACCAGAGCCTCTCACCATTCCAGGAAGGTTAGCTCACTTTGCTCCCAGATGGGAGCAAATCACAGCAGAGCAGTGGACCCTTTCCATCATAAGGGAAGGGTACAAACTTCATTTCTTAAACCTTCCTCCCCACACCATGGTGAGACAGTTCAATTCTCCAACATCTCTCCTCGACCTTCTGGGTCAAGAGATTTCCACCCTTCTTGCCCAAGGGGCAATAGAAGAAGTACCTCTTCTTCAACAGGGCTCAGGGTTCTACTCCCCCTACTTTCTAATTCCAAAGAAAACAGGGGATTACAGACCCATATTAGATCTCAGAGAATTGAACAAATTCCTATGCAAGGAGAAATTCAAGATGATTTCTCTGGGTACTCTCCTTCCATTCCTTCAGAATCAGGATTGGCTTTGTTCTCTAGATCTCAAGGATGCGTATACCCATATACTCATCCATCCAGCACACAGAAGGTTCCTTCGGTTCCTTTATCAGGGAAAGCACTATCAATACAGGGTGCTTCCCTTTGGTCTGGCCTCTGCTCCAAGAGTGTTCACAAAATGCATGGCAGTAATAGCTGCATTTCTACGCACTCTGGGAATATTCGTATTCCCATATCTGGACGACTGGCTCATCCGAGCTCCATCCCAGTCAGAGGCCCAGACTTCCCTAGCCTGCACAATGCGTGTCCTGCAGTATCTGGGACTGGTTATAAACATTCCAAAGTCCCAATTCACCCCTACTCAGTCTCTAGAGTTCATAGGGGCCTTGCTGGATACCACAACTGCAAGGGCCTATCTCCCCCAGGCCCGTTGCCTACGCTTAGTGCAGTTAGCCTCTCAGATTCAGTTAAAAACCCACCTAACTGCTCGAGAGATGTTACAACTGCTAGGCCACATGGTATCCACAGTGCATGTGGTCCCTTATGCTCGCCTTCACATGAGGGCAGCTCAATGGACTTTGTCCACCCAGTGGACCCAGGCATCTGGAAGTCTGTCAGACAAAATAGCAACCTCCAGGTGCCTCTTTTGGTCTCTCCAGTGGTGGAAATCCACTCAAAATCTGTTGCTGGGGTCCCCCTTCCAACAATTGTTACCCAAGCAATCCTTACAACAGATGCCTCTCCAAAGGGTTGGGGAGCTCATCTTCAAGACCTCTCCACCCAGGGCATTTGGCCTTCACAGGAGACCTCCCTACATATCAACTTCTTAGAGCTCAGAGCAATCTTCTTGGCTCTCAGAGTCTTCCATACCCTGCTCAGCTACAAGACATTTGAGTGCTATTGCAGCATCCCTCAAGCCTCTCAATGGACAACCTGTCTCCTCTCATCCGCTTATTGCAAGGTTCATGAGAAGCCTTCTTTTAACTAAACCTCCCATTAGACCACCTCCAGTGGCATGGGACTTGAATCTGGTTCTTGGTCAGCTCATGAAGCCACCCTTTGAACCCTTAGCCACTACCTCCTTGAAATTTCTTTCCTGGAAGGATATCTTTCTTATTGCAGTCACCTCAGCTCGCCGCTTCAGTGAACTGCAGGCCTTAGTGGCTAATCCACCTTATACAAGGTTCCATCATGATAAGGTAGTCCTTAGGACCAATCCACACTTTATGCCTAAAGTGGTCTCACCTTTTCATCTTAATCAAGAGGTGTATTTACCTGTCTTTTTTCCAGGTCCTCATGCATCGAGTGCAGAGAGGAATCTTCATACCCTGGATTGTAAGAGAGCTCTTGCTTTTTACTTACAAGGGACACAGCAACATAGAAAGTCTTCTCAACTCTTTGTTGCTTTTGATCCCTCTCATCTGGGACTTCCAGTCTCTAAGAGGACACTGTCCAATTGGATTGCTCAGTGTATTTCTTTTGCCTAGCAGAGTAATAACCTTTCTCTGGAGGGCCATGTCACAGCTCATAATGTGAGGGCCATTGCCACCTCTGTGTCTCATCTAAATTCTGTGTCTATCGACCAGATCTGTCGAGCAGCCACCTGGGCCTCGGTTCATACCTTCATAGCCCATTACTGTTTGGCAAGGACTCCCGCCGGGATGCCTTGTTTGGTCAGGCTGTTCTCAAACACCTGTTCCATGCTTAATCAACTCCTACCCTCCATCCCTGGTTGGATGCCTGAGATCCATGGGAGGAGGTAGAGCCCTTCTCAGGGTCTCACAACCTTGGGGATCTCCCTGGCATCTCTAGCTGGGGAGTCCCCATATGTGAAGACTCATTCCTGCTTGTTCCTGGAGATAGAACAGTTACTTACCTGTAACAGGTGATCTCTAGGAACAGCAGGAATAAGTCTTCACAACCCACCCACCTCCCCTAGGAGTTGTATCTCTCTATCTATCTTTCCTTTCCTCTCTCTCTTTGTCTCAGCTTTAAAACTCAAACTGGAGAGAGGCGGTTAGGAAAGGCGGGAAGGCGCTGTGGGATGCTCCCAAAAGCTTTCCTTTTTGGGAAGCTGGAGAGCATTCCCGCACAGGCTCCGTCGGTACCGACGTACCCATATGGGAAGACTTATTCCTGCTGTTCCCAGAGATCACCTGTTACAGGTAAGTAACTGTGCTATATTAGTCAAGGCAAAGGGGTCTTATGGATATATGGAACTATATCTATGTAGCGGTAGTAAGACTTCAACAAGAATCAAAATTCAGGACCTGGAAGAAACAGAGCATCCTGTTCAGTGAGAAGATCAGAATAATGTCAGAGGGCAAGGAGGCTCTTTGGTGTTGCAGTAGGTACATAAATGCCCTTGTACTGTGGAACCAATTGTTGTTTTCTCTAAACATGATATTTGAGAATTTGATTATGTTTTTTTTTTCCTTTCATTGGCTTTTGTAATTCTTTGTTTACTATGAACTGCTATTGTTATTTCTATCATTATGTGTTCTTATTATTTATGCCACTTTGAACTTTTCATGTATTAAGTGGGATATAGATTCAAAATGAAATTAACTGGGCAAACTGAATGGGCCTTGAATATTTCAACTACCATCAGTTTACATATTTCTACATAGCTTTTATTTTTTATTTTTGGATTTGTATGTGGTGTTCTGCACAGGGCATCACACACAATCCCTAGTAAAACAAAGACCAAAAAGGTATAGGGTGAGAAAAATAATAGTGGTGGTTGCAGGGATGGAAGTGTTTTACATGCCACAAAGGCGGAAAAAATGGATTTTTAATTGGGCTTAATTTACAATTGAAATGGCAACATGACTTAGTTTGCTCTGGTAAAGGTGTGCAAGACGGCAAAAAGCAATAAAGTGAGAGACTATTTGCATGAGATGTCTGAGACGTGTCAACTCAGAACAAATTAAATAAGGAACACAATAATGGTGAAAAAGAACAGCATATTGACAAAGCCAATGGCCTTTTCAAATGAAGGCAATCAGTGGTGATTTTCTGCTGAATCATGTCAGATCATCAGCCTGTAACTTTTGCTGGTGATTTAGAACTTTGCTTTGCTTTCCCCATTGCAGCTGGAATGGAAGGAGACAGCTGCCACTGGCCTCAGTACCTTTTTTTTCTCTCTCTCTCTCTTTTAGACTACAAACACGGCTTCTTTACTATTAGAATAAGGAGATTAAAGAACATACAATTCTAGTGGTTTTAAGATGAAGAATTCAGGGGCCTGCTTACTAAGCTGCATTAGCCAGTGCTAACCTCAGGGGGCATGGGCATCCATCCCTCTGCCATTAGTGCATTGCAACCGCATGGCACTGCTGCACTTAACAGTACCCACTGAGGTGGCATTAAATCCAACCATGCTAATGGCAACAGCTATAGTTAGCATGTGCCAAAGATGCCCGTGCTAACCTCGTTGCACCATCAACACCCTAGTTCTGCCTTAAGCCACCCAGCCCTACACTAAGAAGTATGTCTACAAAGCCAGGCTAACAGGTTAACTCGGGCTATCTACTCCCAGGTCCCATTGAATAACATGAGACCTAGATGCAGATAGCCCAGGTTAACCTGCTAGCCTGGCTTTGCATATGACAAACCCCTACACTAACCATTAGCAGGCTCTCAGTAGAACGGGGAGAGCAGCAGAAGCCATGATCGGGGAGTGTGGGCAGGAGCTTCTCATCACAACTGCCTGCCAATCATGTTCCCTGCACAGCGGCTTTAAAACCACCATTCCAGAGGCGCGCCCGTGCTTTGCGGGCCTGCGCCTGAGGGCCTCGCCAGAGGGCCCTTTGGCGTGGCCCTTAGGCGTGAGTCCGTGGTGAATGATCCAACAGCTGTGAGTTGTAATCTGCCGTTTCCTTCCCCTTGTCTCTTCTATTCCTTTGCCCATCACTGTGTCTCTTATTCTGTCCTATCTTATAAATGGCATTCTTTTCATATTTTCTGTAACATTAATATTATATTGTAAACCGCTCTGATGCTTTGGCCTGAGCGGTATATCAAATGTAACAATAAACAATAAATATGCCCTATGGAGCCTTAACATCACCCTCAAATTTCTGTGCTAACAGCTAACATGAAGAGGGGTAGAGCATGGGTAGAAAATTGGCAGTGAATCAGTGGGGACTGTGGTTTACAGTAAAGACAGACATAATTACTGCATGTGAACTATTAATGTAGCAGGTAATGTCACCAGAATAGGTGCATAAATAGACCCCCTTAGTTAAATATACAAAATTTAAAAAAAAAACCACCTGGTTCGGATTTTCTTATGGTCTAAGTTTGAAAAGTAGGGATATGCATTCTATAAAAGACATTTGGTTGAAAAAGTGTGGTACCAAATCAACTTAATGCACATTGACTTACAAATTAACTCACATGCAATTGATTCCCATGCATTTAAAAGTTAGAATATGGTTAAGCAACTTTGTTATCATGAATGCATGTAAAAGGAATATAAAAAAAATCAATGAAAGTCAGGGAAAGAAAGGCAAATATGAACCAAAAATGAAATGCAAATTTCTGCCATGCACTTCCATTTGTTTTCAAAGTGGAGGGTTGCAAAACAGGCTACATAAGAGTGCACTTTTGAATGCTAATCTTTTTACCACTACCTTTTCAGGCACATCTTTCTAAAACCACCCTGGCCTCTTATTTTCTTTCCTATCATTCAGATTTGTTGCCTTAACACATACTGATTCAAGCACCATTAATGACCACGTGGGGTCCTGTGACTCTACATGGTCATCACTAATCTCCAGGAACAAGGAGGAATGTAGTCTTCACATATGGGTATCGTCGGTACCGACGGAGCCTGCACGGGAACGCTCCCCAGCATCCAATAGGAAAGCTTTTGGGAGCATCCCACAGTGCCTGTGTACTGCCTTCCCGCCTTTCCCAACTGTCTCTCTCCAGTTCTTCATTTTCCGCAGAGCCGACAGGTCGCACATTCTGTCACTGCAGAAAATAATTCCCTTCTATTCTTCTTTTTTGTGGTCGCATCTGCCTTCCTTCGCCGCTACACCGGTACTGCCGGTTCTTCTTTCTTTTTTTCCAGAAAAAAAACCAAACTTTTCTTCTGGAGTCTTTTCCAGGTTTTTTCTCCTCGGGTGCCACGCACCATTTTGGGCACTAGGCCCAACTTTTCCTTTAAAATGGAAAAACTCGCTTTGGGTTTTAAAGTGTTCCAAGTGTGGCGGTACCATTTCCGTCACTGACACCCATGAGTGGTGCCTCAAATGTTTAGGTCCTGACCACTCTGTGGGATGATGTCGAAGAGGGGCTGGCTAAAGCTGCTAAACTTAGCACCCTTTTTCCCTCCGATGCAGCCTCTGTGGCATCGATGTCTTCCAGGGCTTCGTCTTCCTCCCATAGATCTCAGGTAACTAAACATAAATCTAGCCGGTCCTCAAAGGGTAGATCTCCCTCTAAGCATCGAGATGCCTCTGGCGTTGCCCTTGAGGGACTTTCACCGGCAAAATTGCCCCGGTGAGGGGCTTCGGCTTCCAAAGCATTAACGGGGCTCCAGGATGTTCTCGAGGCCTCAACATCGGCAGGTATTCTACCAGGACCGAGTCATGCTTAGCCATCCGGTATTGACAAGTCGGTACCGGACCCCTCCGATGCCGACTTCGATTGGTACCAGTACCGTGCCTTACACGATCACCCGGATCGGAGGTACTTTGAATCCTCGGATGAGTCTGAAGACTCTGAAAGCTCTGCCGATACCAGAGTACTTCTTCCTGAGGATTCTTCTTCTCCTCAGCGTAGGATGTCTCCACCAGAGGATATGTCCTTTCAGGATTTTATCCAAGATGTGGCTCGAGGTCTTTCCATCACAGTGGCTCCTGAAAAAGAGCCTAGGGCAAAGGAATTAGAAATCTTACAATACCCTAAAGCTCCCAAGGAGGCAGCTACCTTACCTATTCATGAGATCTTGCATGATCTCATGTTAAGGATATAGGAAACACCTCTAACCACATCTCCTCACTCTCGAAGACTCGACACCATGTATCGAGTTCCTTCCTGTCCTGGGTTTCAGAAGACTCAGCTACCACACCATTCCATGGGGTTGGAATCAGCTATGAGAAGGATCAAGAGTGCAAAAAGGCATGCATCTAACCCTCCAGGATGTGAGTGTAGGACTCTTGACGCCTTTGGACGTCAAACCTTCCAGGCTTTGTAAGGCCCTGTTACTTACAAGAGACCGATTACTAATTACACTTATTTCCTATATAGTCCAGATCCAAAAAGTCAGTACAGGTGCAATCAGAATCTCTGTTTGTTAGATTACTGATGAACAATACAGGCAGTGGGGAGGAGAATTTCTGACAGTCATCAGACACAGACCACTGTTCCCTCTAAGCTGTGCGCGTGTGCGCGCGCACACACCTCGCCGAGCGAGCGCACATACTTTACAACAGAGCGCACAAAAATTACGGTTCTGGTTCTGATAGAAAACAACACAGACGTCTTAAAATTTAAAAGTTGTTATGTATTTACGGTTTTCACAAGTTCTACAATGTTTTCTAGTGCAATCAATGTGGTGTACATACTGTATTCTGATGTGTAGTCAAATTTTAAAGTATATAACTCCGAGTGTCGTTATGTGGCACACAAAAATTTAATCTTCCTTCAAAAGCTGCACAGCTGATATTTTATGCGCACACAGCCTACAGAAAATTAGAGGGAACATTGACACACACAACTCCAGAATCCCTCCTCCCACTGAGTACAATAGTCACGTTAAATATATACCTTTTTTGCTTCTGTATATTGCTTCCGTATATGCATAGTCTCCACACTGATCCCTCTGTGTCTTTTCTCCCCCCTTCCTTCGTTTCCTGCTGCTGACCTCTCTAACCCCTCTGTTCCTGTTTCAACATTTCTAAGGCCTTTGTCTTGGTACTCACCAACTGTCAACTGTCTTCTTCAGGGCTGATGTGCTCAGCATATTCTTTGCATGGTTTCCTGTGTACATGCTTGCATGATTCCTGGGCCCTCCAGCTCAGCAACATGCAGTGCAAAGATTTATATGATTTCATGCTGGCCTGTCTTTCCTTGCCCACTGTAACGACAGACTAGTTGATGTATATTTTTATTAGAGCAGAATAAAGGCCATAGAGTGATTATGAACCAGGAACATATCCTTATAATCCCTTAACCCTTAAAGTAATCCGCTAACGCTTAACCTTGCACTTAACCCCTACAGCTTCCATGCTTTCTGCTAGTATCAGTTCCTATATTTTATATATGGGAATGTTCCTTAAGGAGGTCACAGGAGATTTAGAGCTTATGACCCCTCTCCTTCCTGATGATAAGAGGCAGGATTACCTCGCCCTTGTCAAACATGCTCAGGATGTTTCCAGGTTTGTCAATCATGCAGCCTTTGACTGCTTTGAGTGCATAAGCAGAACCTCTGCTATTGCCATAGGTGCACATAGGATCGCCTGGCTCCA
Source organism: Ichthyophis bannanicus (assembly GCA_033557465.1). Classification (NCBI taxonomy): domain Eukaryota; kingdom Metazoa; phylum Chordata; class Amphibia; order Gymnophiona; family Ichthyophiidae; genus Ichthyophis; species Ichthyophis bannanicus. The sequence continues at coordinate 419,428,419 of CM066033.1, forward strand.
GGCATATGACTCAGAACTTTGGGTAAAGGATAAACTAGGAAATGTTCCTTGCACAGGAGAGAATCTCTTTGGCAAGAATTGGCAGGAAAAAGCTAATGAGATAGATGCTGACAATATCACCTTGGATAGATTGTCTAAATCTACAGCTGATCCTGCAAGGAAAAAAATCCTACAAGAAACCATTCTTCAGTAAGAAGAAGAAGTTTTATCCCTCCTATACCCAACAGGGACACTGGGTCAGTCTGCCCAAAAGGGACAGCAGCAACAACCTAGGCAAAGAAAAACAAAAGCTGCTAAGCCTCAGCCGGCTCAGCAGACTCAGCCTCCACAGGGGCTTTGACTCCTGTCTAGAGAACTTTGCCTTTCTGGCCCTGAACGGTCCAGAACCCTCCACCATTCCAGGAAGGTTATGTCATTTTGCCCCCAGATGGGGTCAGATAACAGCAGAAAATTGCACTCTGTCTATTGTAAGAGAGGGGTACAAGCTTCATTTCCTCAGCATGCCCCCTCCTACAATGGTAAGACAGTCCAATTCTCAGACCTCTCTCAACAACCAGTTAGGTCAAGAGGTCACTGTGCTTCTTGTCCAAGGGGCAATAGAAGAGGTACCCATTCTACAACAGGGTACAGGGTTCTACTCCCCCCTATTTCCTTATTCCAAAGAAAACAGGAGGACACAGACCCATTTTAGACCTCAGAGAATTGAACAAATTCCTGTTCAAAGAGAAGTTCAAAATGATTGCTCTAGGAACTCTGCTGCCATACCTTCAGAATCAGGTTTGACTTTGTTTTCTAGATCTCAAGGATGCGTACACTCATGTTCTCATCCATCCAACTCATCGAAAGTTCCTTTGCTTCCTATTTCAAGGGACGCACTACCAATACAGGGTTCTTCCTTTTGGCCTGGCCTCGGCACCAAGGGTGTTCACAAAATGCATAGCTGTGGTTGCAGCATTTCTTCGCACCCTAGGAATATTCGTCTTCCCTTACTTAGATGACTGGCTCATTCGAGCCCCTTCAGAGTCAGAGGCCAGGATTGCTCTCTCTCGCACAATGCGCATCCTTCAATATTTGGGACTTGTCATAAACTTCACAAAATCCAACCTTGCTCTCACTCAGTCTCTAGAGTTTATAGGAGCTCTGCTGGATACCAGACAGACAAGGGCCTATCTTCCAAAGGCCCACTGCCTTCGCATTGTGCAGTTGGCTTCCCAAGCAGTGTTAAAACCGCATCTCACTGCTCGAGAAATGTTACAGTTGCTAGGCCACATGGCATCCACCGTGCATGTGGTCCCTTATGCTCGCCTCCATATGAGGGCAGCCAAGTGGACTTTATCCACTCAGTGGGCTCAGGCATCAGGTTGCCTGTTAGACAAAATAGCAAACTCAGATCGCCTTATTTTGTCCCCCCCCAATGGTGGCAGTCACCCCAGAACCTTTTGGTGGGGTCTCCTTTTCAGCAACCCCCACCCCAAGCCACTCTAACAACAGATGCTTCACAGGTGGGTTGGGGAGCCCACCTGCAAGGCCTCTCTACCCAGGGTACCTGGACTCCACAGGAGGCCTATCTACACATCAATCTCCTGGAGCTCAGAGCAATCTTCCTTGCTCTTCGAGTATTCCACACCCAGCTCAGCTACAAGACAGTCCTAGTTCAAACGGACAATCAAGTAGCCATGTTCTATGTGAACAAGCAGGGCGGAACAGGCTCTCTGTCGCTATGCAGTGAAGCTTTGCGACTATGGGCCCTCGCCAGAGAGCATCAGATTCATCTCCTTGCGGTGTATCTCCCAGGCATTCAAAACTCTTGGGCAGACAGACTCAGTCGAGTTCTGCTTCCACACGAATGGTCTCTCCATGCAGACCAGGTGGCCAGAATTTTCCAAATTTGGGGAACCCCGGACATAGACCTCTTCGCAAGTCTGCCAAACTGCCTCGGTTCTGTTCCAGAATTCCAGCTCAGGATTGTGAGGCCAGGGATGCTTTCCTCCTCCATTGGGGCCAGGACTTCCTGTATGCTTTTCCACCCATTCCCCTAATTCCCAAAACCCTGTTCAAGCTTCAGAGAGACAAAGGTCATATGATTCTTATAGCTCCACATTGGCCACGGCAAATGTGGTACCCTCTGCTCCTGCATCTCTCTCAAGCTCCGCCTCTGGAGTTAGGATCTGCTTCAGATCTCCTTTCTCAGGAGGACGGGATGCTGTGGCATCCCAATCCCCAGTCTCTGCATCTCAGGGCCTGGTTGCTGAAAGCCTAGAACTTCACGGTCTTAACCTTTCTCAACAGGTAAAGTATATCCTTTATGCTTCCAGGAAGCCTTCCACAAGACGCTATTATGCTTTCAAGTGGAAAAGGTTTACCATATGGTGCTCGCAGAAGAGTCTTAACCCTCTTGCGATACCTCTGGAATCATTACTGGAGTATCTCCTTCATTTGTCCAATGCAGGGCTTAAGACCAATTCAGTGAGAGTTCATTTGAGTGGTATTGCAGTTTCTTTCAAGCCTCTAAATGGGCAACCTATTTCCTTTCATCCTTTCACAGCAAGATTTATGAGAGGCCTTCTTTTAACTAAGCCTCCCATTAAACCACCACTGGTGGCATGGGACTTAAATTTGGTTCTTGGGCAGCTTATGAAACGGCCTTTTGAACCATTAGCCACTACCTCTTTGAAATTCCTTTCCTGGAAGGTCATCTTTCTTATTGCAGTCACATCAGCACGTCACATCAGTGAATTGCAAGCATTGGTGGCTGACACTGTTCCCTCTAAGCTGTGCGCGTGTGCGCGCGCACACACCTTGCTGAGCGAGCGCACATACTTTACAACAGAGCGCACAAAAATTACGGTTCTGATTCTGATAGAAAACAACACAGATGTCTTAAAATTTAAAAGTTGTTATGTATTTACGGTTTTCACAAGTTCTACAATATTTTCTAGTGCAATCAATGTGGTGTACATACTGTATTCTGATGTGTAGTCAAATTTTAAAGTATATAACTCCGAGTGTCATCATGTGGCACACAAAAATTTAACCTTCCTTCAAAAGCTGCACAGCTGATATTTTATGCGCACACAGCCTACAGAAAATTAGAGGGAACATTGGTGGCTGATCCTACTTATACAAGGTTCCATCAAGATAAGGTAATCCTTAGGACTCATCCACATTTTATGCCAAAGGTGGTGTCACCTTTTCATTTATACCAAGCAGTTTACCTTCCTGTATTCTTCCCAAGGCCTCATGCCTCAAATGCAGAAAGGAATCTTCATACTTTGAATTGTAAAAGGGCTCTGGCCTTTTACTTACAAAGGACACAGCAACATAGGAAGTCCTCTCAACTCTTTGTTGGTTTTGATCCTAGTCATTTGGGACTTCCAGTCTCCAAAAGAACACTGGATTGCACAGTGTATATCTTTTACCTATGAGAGTAAAAACCTTCCTCTGGAAGTCCATGTCACAGCTCACAATGTGAGAGCCATGGCAGCCTCTATGGCTCATCTTCACTCTGTGTCTATCAACGACATCTGCCGAGCAGCTACTTGGGCTTCATTTCATACCTTCACAGCCCATTACTGCTTAGACAAGGACTCCTGCCGGGATGCCTTGTTTGGTCAGGTTGTTCTTCAACACATGTTCCATACTTAATCAACTCCTACCCTCCATCCCTGATAGGATGCCAGAGATCCATGGGGGGGAAGTGGAGCCCTTTCACAAGGGCACACAACTTCTGGGGTCTTCTCCCTGGCATCTGCAGCTAGGGAGTCCCCATATGTGAAGACTCCATTCCTGCTTGTTCCTGGAGATAGAATAGTTACTCACCTGTAACAGGTGATCTCCGGGAACAGCAGGAATTTAGTCTTCACAACCCACCCACCTCCTCTAGGAGTTGCATCTCTCTATCTCTTTCTCTTTCTCTCTTTCCCTCTCTCTTTTGTCTCAGCTATAAACTCAACTGGCGAGAGGCAGTTGGGAAAGGCAGGAAGGCAGCACGCAGGCGCTGTGGGATGCTCCAAAAAGCTTTCCTATTGGACGCTGGGGAGCGTTCCCGTGCAGGCTCCATTGGTACCAACGATACCCATATGTGAAGACTAAATTCCTGCTGTACCCGGAGATCACCTGTCACAGGTGAGTAACTATGCTATCTCAGCTGGCATGATAAACATGAAGAGTACAATTTTCATACTTCCCCAGTTTCCTTTGAAAACTGCCCCAGGCCTCTGAGCAGAAAAGGGACAGCGCCAGAGAAAGGATTAAACTGAGCTGCCAGAAGTACACTCTGGGATTTCATGTTAAAAGCTCTACACGCCATTTCCCCATCTTTTCCCAGCATGCTTTGCTCCAGCAAAATAGGTGGGATTCAGATTCACCATGGTATTGGCCTCCTGGTGGATTTTGAAAGCAAAACTGTTATGTGGCCCATGGTACCAAGCCCACTCTGTACACCATGGCATACTGCAGAATGATGCGATGCAGCCCCCCTCCCCCCCAGTCGGGCCCACACTTCAGAGGCAGTGTGGCAAGCTTGTCTTAAAGATGGGTGGCTTGCCGCGAGACTTCAGCCAGGAGAGAAGTGCCACTGGCCTGGATTGGAAGCAGCGCAGCAAGCAACCTGTCTTTAAGGACGTTTTCCCCACTGCCTCCAAAGTTCGTGCCTGGTGGGGTGCACCTCCCTCCTAGCTGGCATTCAGGGCAGGCCACACCTACTACCCCGCCCAACCCTTCCCTTGGTACGCCACTCGTACCAAGTACGGGTGGGTCCACAAACAGTGCAGGGAAATTGAGATCTGATCTCAAAATTATAATATCCTAGATTTTTCTTAATTTAGCCTGGTTTTATTTACTTAAAAAAGATCTTACCTTGTTGCTAATGCCTCTCTAAGGTTCTTTCTCCATGTTAACAAAATACTCACAAAGTCCCTAACTTCTGTATTACCTTACCCTACTTTTGGCCTTATATTGTTGGGTTTTTTTGCTAGTCAAGAGTGACATCTGTCTATTTGTTCGGTGCTTGAAGAGATTGATTCATGACCCTGCATTGCTTTAATTGTAGGCTTTGAATGAGTTGCTTCAGCACTTAAGATATGTTTGATATAATTTTTAGACTAATATTTTAATATGTCTATATTGTTACATGTGCATAGTTAAAACCGATAGCCTAACGTGAATACCATGAAGACTGTTGAGCCCCTTTATAAGCACCAGATCCAATATTTTCCCCTACCTTGTGGGTTCTTTTACCATTTACAGCATGCAATGATAAGGCCAATATTAAAACATGAAACACTAGATAAACAGAGCTCTAATTCATATAGGCCAATCTCTAATCTCCTATTCATGGCCAAAGTGATTGAAAAAATTGTGCAGATCCAGCTACAAGATCATATTGACCAGAATTCCCCTTTAGATGAACAGCAATATGGTTTCAGACCATATCATGGTGTGGAGATGCTTTTATTAGCTCTTTTTGCTAATCTAATTAGAGGCCTAGATAAATCAAGACAAACATTTCTACTTGTATTTCTTGACAAGAGTACAACAGATAGGAATACATGGAAATGGCTTTAAATGGTTTCAATCCTACCTTACCTATCGTTCTCAACAGGTACGAATCAGCCACCAGACATCCCGATCTTACAATTAAGAACAAGGTATACCTTAAGGATCTGCCCGCTCAGCATTATTATTTAATATTTACTTACAACCAATATGCAGCATCTTCAAGAAGTTCAAACTAGGCTATCACATCTACAGTATGTATCTACTGATAGACATTATGAATCCCAATAATCATCTGCTATCAACAGGTTTCAGCGAAGCAAAGAAGTGGCTAAAACTACGTAACTTAAACATAAATTATGACAAAACTGAGGTCCTATTCATCACAAGGAACATAAACTTTAGCCCCCCCCCCCCCACCCGCCCCCCAAGCTTCAACTTTGCGATGCCGAGCTAGAGGTAAAAACTGAGGTAAAATATCTTGGATTTACCCTGGATCAGTCTCTTTCCATGACTTCCCATATAAAGCTAATGACCAAGTCTATTTTCTATAAACTGCAAATGCTCCAGCAGCTTAGACCATTCCCGGATAGTCATGACTTCAGTTCGGCCCTCCAAGCCATGATCATGCCCCATTTCAATTTTTCAAATGCTATCTTACAAGGTCTACCAAAGCAAATGACTAATTACCTGCAACTGGCACAAAATGTTGCTGCCCGTATCATCTACAAGGTTAACAACACAGAACACATCACACCAATTCTCTACAATTTACACTGGTTACCAATTTTGAGCAGGATTAAATTTAAAATACTCATGATCACATTTAAACTACTGAGGGAAATAGCTCCATCATACTTATCCTCTCTCATCAGCATCCCATCTCAGGAGAGAACTAGGAGAGGTCAGCAATAATACCATGGCAGTCCCCATTAACAAGTAACAGAGCATTCACCTATTGCTCACCTATACTCTGGAATTCCCTACCAGATAAGCTAAAAGCTATTATAGATCTTAAAAACATTTGAAAGGAAATCAAAAAATATCTGTTCTTGGAACACTTTGGTGATCTATATAATAGAAACAAATATACCCAACGTAACAATGAGCCTAATAGGAAATATATCCTGATCTCTCCTACTTAAATTATCCTGGATTCCCAGCTACACAACCCAACTGCACTATTCAGTGCCGATGAACATAAACTCACTTGTAAATTAGTTGATGGTAATACATAATTTATGTAAATATTGTATGTGATTACATGTTCATACAATTTGACTTAATTCCTTGACATTTCTATACCTTACCTATGCTCTTTGTTTTTTGTTAGTTCAATCTACCAGTTTAATGTAATTGTTTGTTATTTGTAAACCGCCCTTGATATCTGGAAGGGGCAAACCTTTAAATAAATAAATAAAATTTGCTGTAAAGAGCTACTTGAGGGCGTTATTAGAGAAATACATAATGATGGGTACGGGAATAAACAAGGTGTATTTGAGGTTTTACCAAACAAGACAAGTCATTTCTACATATTTTTTTTAAAGGATGTTGATATTAAAAACATGAGTGGGATAAGCAATAAACTAAATTTATAAAAGTTTTGAATATCATTTTAATGAACTGCAAGTCAAACAATGGTTATATTGGATCATTTCCAGCAGATTAACTCAGACAAACAACTCTCTTGCTATAATGCTCTAAGATGCCAACTGTCGTTTTCTTCTCAATTTTTTTTTTTTTTTTTTGCTTTGTAGCTTCTAAAAATAGTTTGGAACATTCACTGCTATGATTCACCAATCTTGCTAGCAGCAGTGCCAGCTGGACTGTCGTATCAAGCTGATTCAAAACCAGTAGCTTCTGTAAACAACCATGGCACCTTAAAGAGCTCTTACCAGGGGGTCCCAGGTGGTCTAAGGGAACAGGAAGCCATACTAGTCACTGTTGCTCTGTGTAGCTCCAGGTTCAAAATAGCACCCTTGACCACTAGCAGTAATCTTGCAGTACTACCACTAGGAATCAAGCTGCAGTTACACATTGGTCATCTTTTCTGTTGTAACCCCTTTCTGTATGGTTCACGCAGTTAGTTCAGCTACTGCTTGGCAGATAAGGGAGCACACCAGTCTTATAAGGGGTTTTTTTTCAGTCTTTCTCTGAAGCTCATGGATTTTAAAAGTTTCCGGGTTCTCTTGCTGGGGACTGGCAATAGCCAGGAGGCCCCTTGCACTTGACAGTCTCATACACACTCTTCTCAAACAGGAGTCCAGGCCAGCAATTGTGCTCTGAACCAAGGGTTTACTTAAACTTAAGGATCACTGATAAAAACAACAGTAACAATTGGCATTAACAATAAACCAAACTTATGGTACAAAGACAAACTACTCTCTTCTCTTCTTCTTTAGTGTATTTTTTGTACCTCATTCCTTCCCAAATCTATGCACCTTAATCCTCATCACTGGGTTTTTTATACACTACGCTTCCCTTTGAGGGTGCCATCACTAGCTAAATCTTTTTCACTATTTATGTATTTGACCAGTTCAGTTATTTCTCCCAAGGGTACCTAGATATCAAGGTGCTGCGCTCACCATTCCCTATCCCTGTGTGGGGTCACACACTTTGCTAGGGAGCCTTTTGGATATAGCTTGTATTGGTTCTTCTCCTCCTGGATGAGCAGCTGCTAAAGAACGCAGCCTTCCCAATGCTGCTCTAGTTTTTCTCTGGCTCTTGCGATCTGGAGGGACTGGTGCAGGTGCCCTTGCTGAGCTCTCCCTATGTCACTTGGCAGTGACTCCAAGCCTGTTTTATCCTCTCTTCTCTGATCATGGTGGCCGGTGTGGATCCTCTTTCTTGAAAGATGATGGCTCTGGCCGAGTGTCGGAAGCATCTATCCATTAAGGACAGACATTCCCTTAACACCTCATGGTACAACGGTTAAGTGCCAAAGACAGAATTCTGTCTTTGGGTGTGGTTTTTATACTCGGTGGGCTTCTCAGAGGAATCTCCTCCCGGCCTGAAATGAGTGGTATAAAGAACCTCCCCTCCTCTGGAAAATGCTAAACCTTTCTCTCTACTTCTGGTAATATTTAGTAGGAATTGGATGGTGCAGCATCCAAATAGACTTTCCACTTTGATGCGCATTATTTTTGTGGGCTATTGTTATTCCATGTGTAGTGGAATCATTGGTGAACCTCCTTTTTGTGTAGCAGAGTTTGGATCAACAAAACAAATATATTGATTGGATCCTGAGAGGAGAGGGAAGACACTGTCCCCAAGTCCCTGATCTGGCGCACTACAATTCTCAACAAGAAATTTCTTCATGCTGTATCACTTCCTTAAATATCTGCAGGCACCATTTCTGTAGTGGCCAATCTAGTTCACAGGCTTTCAGGGTAATAGAATCAGGCTTCTGTGCACTCATTCTACACATTTCCCTCACCATGGTGACTTGGATTAAAAACAAAATTTGCTGGGTAAGAATCTGTAACTCAAATTAATCTGTTGACTCACAGTCAATAACAAACTCAAAACACTGAAGGTTTTGTAGCACCTTCTCTTTCAGGCTTCTCAGGATGTTGGTTAAATTCTCAGGTTGTTGGAGATTCTCCCTTTGTAATGTCTGCTTTCTCTACTCTGTGACTCTGATGTTTGTTGGAATCTAGAATGGATAGCTTCCTTTTGACTCTCTTGGTCTCTCTGGCACTGGGTTCAGAGTAAACTCTCCTCTTTTCTCTGCCTCTTAAATCATTAGGGATCTAATCAACACTAGCCCAGCTCCTTTACTAGTCTTCATCAGATTCTCCAAACACTGGTGAACTGCTCAGATTTAATAGCTTCACTCTCTTAGTTCTTTCCTGGATCCAACTCTGGCTTTCCACTTCCTCACATGTGTAGGCCTTTTGGGTCTCAGGTATTGGGTTGGGTTGAAACCAGTCTTACTTGCTGCCCCTTCCTGGGTTCTGTCAGGAAAAAGTGATTACCCCAAACTCTCCTCTTTTCTCCTAGAGTTTTTATATGTAGTGGGGCTAGGGAAGCACCAATATCCTTCTACTAATGCAGGCCTAGTTCAGTGCCCCGTCCTTTATTGATACTAGAATTTACTCTAACAGCTTGGTAAGAAGTGAAGGCAAAAAATAACATCTTGAACCCACCTAGCACCTCTCCTGGTTTCTCCTTACAGCCAGAAAATTCTTGGGCATATATTAACCTGTGTTGATGCCAGGGCTTGCAGTATCTTTGAATGGTCAGCACAGACACAATGGAGTTGATATTCTGATGAGTTTGTGGTTTGCAGGTGCTGCAGACCACATAAACCCTGGCAATCCAGATATTCAGCATCATCATCAGGATAGTAGAGACTGCAATAAAGGCACCCAGTTAATTGTGGGGCGGGGCTGGGCTGGGCACAGCAGCTATCTGGATAGTGGTGATATTCAGTCGCTAACCAGATAGCTAAACTGTATAAAGTTAGGACTGGTCAAAGGCTGTACTAACTTTCTGCAGTTTCCCTATCCAGTTTGTGGCTGAATATCACCACTAATCAGACTGCAAAACTTCTGATCTGCAAAACCAGATATTCAGTGCCGGCTTCCATGTAGACTCTAGTGCAGGATATCCAGGTTTAGTTAAAGCAGCAGAGGCCAGATGCTTAAAAGGCGCTGACTATTGTGGCTAAATATTGACCCCAATATCTCCTAGGGCTAGGTATGTTAGGGGCCCTATTTCTAAGTGCTGCTAACCAGATAACATGCATTATATAGCCTGTGGCAAATGGTCCCAGTGAGCACACACTCTTCTCAAACATGTGGGCATGCCAGCTACCATCCAACAAAACATATGCAAACTGGCACTGACATGCTAATGTGAAGAGACGGCAGGTTAGAGGTAGACTGTGGGAGTGGAGACCACAGTAACATGGTCCTCCTATTCAATCTATACCTCCAGCCAATCACCAAAATATTCATGATTTTTACATAGGGTACTATCTCTAGGAACAGGCAGGAATGTAGTCCTCACATATGGGTATCGTCGGTACTGATGGAGCCTGCGTGGGAACGCTCCCCGGCGTCCAATAGGAACGCTTTTGGGAGCATCCCTCAGCACATGCATGCTGCCTTCCCGCCTTTCCAACTGTCCCTCTTCAGTTCTTCGTTTTACGCGGAGCCAACAGGACCTACTCCCTGTCACCGCAGAAAATTCTGTCTTTAAAATTCTTTCTTATGGTCGTGTTTGCCTACCGCACGACGCCTACCGGTACCGCCGGTTCTTTTCTTTTCTTTTCCTAAAAAAAAAAAAAAGAAAAACCCTTAGACTTAAACTGTTTCTTTTCAGAAACTTTCCTGTTTTGGTGCTAGGTGCCATTTTGGGCATTAGGCCCCATTTTTCCAAAATCAAGGAAAAGCCAACTAGTGGTTTTAAAAAATGTACTAAGTGTGGCGGTACCATTTCCGTCACTGGCACCCATGATTGGTGTCTAAAATGTTTAGCACCTGATCATTCTCCAACTGAATGTCTCTCCTGCATGGGGACGACCAAAAGAGGAAGACAGAACCAGGCCGCAAAGCTCGGTACCCTCTTTTCTTCAGGTGCCAGATCCATTGCATCTCACTAATAAATAGCACGTTCACTCAAAACACTGTAGTAAAGTAGAATCAATCATTCTTATTGCAACACTGTAATAAGGTCTCAGACTTGTATCTCACTTAAATCCAGACTTGCGTCCATTCATGTAGTGCTGTATTTTGCATCAATGACCTTATAAACTATTGTAATCTGTTATTACTATTACGCTGTGCAGACTCTTTAATGGTGAGCTAAAACTTAACTTAATCGCTCCAGCGAGTCATGCCCAGCGAGCTAAACGGATCCCATTTTCATGATGATTGATTCTACTTTACTACAGTGTTTTGAGTGAACGTGCTATTTATTAGTGATATATATTAACGCGTTCGGGAAGAGACCACAAAGGTTTGTGAGATCCATTGCATCGACATCGTCAAGGTCCTCTTCTTCCTTCCATGGATCTCCGGTAACTAAACACAAAAGCCAGTCATCAAAGGGTAGCTCTCCTGCTAAGCATCAAGAGGCCATTGGCATTGCCCTTGAGGGAACCAGACCGGCAAAACAGCCCCGGCGGGAGGCTTCGGCTTCCAAAGTATCGATGGGGCTTCAGGATGTTTTTGAGGCCTCAACCTCGCAAGAACTACCTGTGCCATGCTCAGGGGTTCCGGCCGTTCTTATTGGTACCGACACCCAGGCATTGGCAATGTCGATAGACCAGAGGTTTCTTGCTATCGAACGCAGTATCGCAGCTCTTCTCTCAGCTGCGGTATCGGTGGTCCCAAGGGCACCGGTGCCGACATCGACACCGATGCCGGTACAGACACCAGTACCGACACCGGTACCGACACCGACGATGCCGGTGCTGACGGTACTGGCCCCGATGATAACTCTTCCCGTTCTACCTCCGGCTGGAGGGGATAAAGTGGTACCGGGTCACCTCGGTACCGACTTCGATTGGTACCGGGATCGTGCTTTGCAGGAGCATCGGGGTCAGGAATACTTTGATTCCTCCGATTCCGAAGACTCTGACAATTCTGCTGGCACTAGAGGGTTTCTCCTAGAAGATCCCTCTTCTCCCCAACGCAGAATGTTACTTCCAGAGGACATGTCATTTCAGGATTTCATCCGTGATATGGCTAAATGTCTTTCAATCACAGTAGCTCCTGAAGAGGAACCCAGAGCAAAGGAATTGGAAATCCTCCAATATCCTAAAGTTCCTAAGGAGGCAGCTACTCTGCCTATCCATGAAATTCTGCATAACTTGATGCTCAGAATGTTGGAGACACCTCTGACTACTGCTCCTCACTCTAGGAGACTTGATACTATGGATCGAGTCCCACCATGTCCTGGATTTCAGAAAACTCAGCTGCCACACCATTCAATGGTAGTGGAGTCAGCCATTTCGTAGGATGAAAAGTGCAAAAAGACATGCATCCAATCCTCCAGGTCGTGAATGCAGGACTCTGGATGCTTTTGGACGCAGAACCTTTCAAGCTTCCATGCTTTCAGCTAGGATCAGCTCATATATCCTATATATGGGAATGTTCCTCAAAGAAATCACTAGAGATTTGGAACTTATGAGCCCATTTCTCCCAGATGATAAGAGACAAGACTTTCTTACTCTGGTTAAGCATGCTCAGGATGTCTCCAAGTTCGTCAATCGTGCAGCCTTTGACTGCTTCGAATGCATCAGCAGAACTTCTGCTATTGCCATTGGCGCACGACGGATTGCCTGGCTACAGGCATCAGACTTGGAGACTTGGGTACAGGACAGGTTAGGCAATATTCCTTGCATGGGAGAGAATCTCTTCGGCAAGAACTGACAGGAGAAGGCTAATGAGTTAGATGCTGACAATTCTACCTTAGATAGATTGTCAAAGTCTACAGCCACTCCAGCCACAAGGAAGCCTTATAAAAAACACTCTTTTGGCAAAAAGAGGAAGTTTTACCCTTCCTATACCCAGCAGACTCAGACTCCAGGTCAGGTTGCCCAAAAGGGACAAACTAGACAACAAAAGAAACCAAAAGGCCCGAGAGCCCAACCGGCTCTCCAGGTTCAGCCCCCTCAAGGGCTTTGACTCCTTCCTAGAGAGCTTTGCCTTCCTGCCTCTGAGGGGTCCTCAACCCCCCAATATTCCTGGCAGGTTATGCCATTTTGTCAACAGATGGCATCAGATAACAGGAGAAGATTGGACTTTGTCCATTGTAGGGGAGGGGTACAAACTTCATTTTCACAGCTTACCCCCTCCTACAATTCTAAAGCAGTTCAATTCACAAACCTCTGCAGACAATCTGCTAGATCACGAGGTCTCCACACTTCTTGCCCAAGGGGCAATAGAGGAAGTACCCATTCTTCAACAGGGTGCAGGGTTCTACTCCCCCTATTTTCTTATTCCAAAGAAAACAGGAGGACACAGACCCATTCTAGACCTCAGAGCACTGAACAAATATCTGTTTTGAGAGAAATTCAAAATGATTTCTCTGGGAACTCTTCTGCCATACCTTCAAAGCCAGGACTGGCTTTGCTCTCTAGACTTAAAGGATGCATACACTCACATTCTTATCCATCCAGATCACAGGAAATTCTTACGTTTCCTTTTCAGGGTAAGACATTTCCAGTACAGGGTTCTTCCTTTTGGTCTGGCTTCAGCACCAAGGGTATTCACGAAATGCATGGCTGTAGTAGCGGCATTTCTACGAACCCTGGGGATTTTCGTCTTCCCTTACTTAGACGACTGCCTCATCCGAGCCTCCACAGTGGCAGAGGCCAGCATTGCACTGTCTTGTACAATGCGAATCCTCCAATACTTGGGATTGGTAATAAACTTCCCGAAATCTCAACTAGTTCCTTCCCAATGCCTAGAATTCATAGGAGCCTGTCTGGATACCAGACAGGCAAGGGCTTTCCTTCCACAAGCCCGGTGTCTTCGCATAATGCAGTTAGCTTCCCAAGCAGCAGGCAAATCCTCCCTCACTGCTCGGGAGCTACTGCAGTTACTGGGACACATGGCATCCACAGTTCATGTAGTCCCATATGCTCACCTCCACATGTGAGCAGCACAGTGGACCCTCTCCACATGGGTCATTTGTCGGACAAAATAACAATCACTCAACGACTAATTTTGTCCCTCCAATGGTGGCAATCATTAGAAAATCTGACAGTAGGGTCTCCTTTCCATCAACCCCTCTTTCAGGCCACCCTAACAACAGATGCCTCACATGTGGGTAGGGGAGCACACCTGGATCATCTCTCTACCCAGGGCACCCGGACTCCACAGGAGGTAGGTTTACACATAAGCCTCCTGGAGTTAAGAGCAATTTATTTAGCTCTTTGAGTGTTCCACGCCCAGCTCAGCTACAAGACTGTCCTAGTCCAGACAGACAATCAGGTAGCCATGTTCTAGGTGAACAAGCAGGCTCTCTGTCGTTATGCAATGAAGCTTTACGACTGTGGGCCCTCGCCAGAGAACATCAAATTCACCTTCTAGTGGTATATCTTCCAGGCATTCAAAACCTTCGGGCAGACAAACTTAGTCGAGTACTACTACCTCACGAGTGGTGTCAGACGGGTGCCTGGGTGAGAATGTTCACAGTCTTGGCAAAGGCATATATCAATATGATTTGCAAGGGATTGTGGGAAATGCAGTCCATTCACACCAGACACAGCCGCTCACAATAATTAGTTGTGCTTGAGTGTAAAGCCAATAAGATATTTATTTATGGGGTTATTTCTCCCAACACAGATATGCTTGGTAGCACATAAAACAGGATACTTGCTTTCAGTGTTAAACTTAGAAAAACAAAATCAGGAAAACAACAGCTGAACTTGTCAGGCAATCAAAGCAAAAGAATAAAGACCAGGATGGTAACAGAATGGTCTTTTCTGTAGGCTTTAGCTAATATTTTCTTAGCAGTACTTCAATCAACAAACAAAACCCACAAAGTAGGGAAAAACTGTTCTTTTCAGGTTAACTTCCTATATCTTCACACATAGACTCAGAAGTGATTCCCTCAGAGCTCACAAGCAATTAGGTAAGGCTCAATTGCTAGCAGTTATCCAGCTGAAACCCCTTAGCTGGCTTGCTTTCTACTGCGTGGCTCAAATTCTACTCAGGAGTTTTCTGAGTAGATTAAAGAACAAGTTTGTATTTCTTTGTGATGGTTGTTGTACTTTGTAACAGAAATTTACCAAAGGAGTTTAGACAGAGAGCAATCCATGTATTCACAGCCTGTATCTACCACCGCTCCCCCTTCTTCAACAATCATGGGTTCAATATCATGGATTGGCACAGAGGAATTTCTCAATGGAGCACTCTCAGGAGAATACTTGTTTCCCTGCTGTCTTTCAAGGGTATAGCTAGGGCATAGATCAGTGTTCATACCTGAGCTTCCATTGCTGTTAGAGTTCCTCTCTAAATAGCCTGGCCAGTATGTAGTCCAGTTCTTATGTCCAGCCTTCCAATCCAGATCCCTGGACACTGGATCTCTCTTCACATACCTTCTGGCACGGGTCTTTGGGTCCCTTCCAAGTGCAGCCGTCTCCCTCACAGGTACCGTCTGGAGATTCCTAGCTCTGCAGCACCATTCCTCTGGTTTTCCCCAGTCCAATGGTGTATGCTGGCCTTTTGAATGTCTCCCAGTATACGTACTGCTCTGAACTCCTTTAGACCTCCCAAATGCTTTTCTCTTCTTTCTTCCAAAGGGTTTCTTTCCCTCTCTGTCCGTCCACTCTGGCTTCTGCTTCTGATGATCCTCCAGATGTTGAAACTGTCCAAGATCATGAAGATGATTCTCTGTAGAATAAACTCTACCTTTATTCTGCTTAGATGAGTGCTCCACCCTAGCACAGCGCAGCTGTGCTGAATCAGGCCCTGCCCTTTGAGATGAGTGCTTGGGGATTACCTCATAGCCCTCCTGATTGAACCCACGTTTCCCCACTTCAGCTCCTCTAATGGCTGTTGGAAACCTGGTGCATTCTGGGACTGGTAGTCTTTTATGGGAAAATTCTGTTTTCTTATTTCTACCAGAACTGACAGGTTGCTTGTTCAGAGTCACTTCACCTTTTCTATAGCTCCTTCCTGAGCTATGATAAGCTTCCTTATCACAGTGGTCACTCCATCTAGACCAGGTGGCAAAGATATGTCATCTCTGGAGCACTCCAGACATAGACCTCTTTGCAAGTCCACTGAATGCCAAACTTCCCCGGTTCTGTTCCAGGATTCCGGCACACAATTGTCAGGCAAGGGATGCCTTCCTCCTTCACTGGGGTCAGGACTTCCTTTATGCCTTCCCACCCATTCCCCTCATCCCCAAGACACTCTTCAAGCTTCAAAGAGACAGGGGTCGCATGATTCTCATAGCACCACGATGACCATGCCAAACGTGGTATTCCCTGATTCTGCATCTCTCTCAAGTGAAACCTCTGGAGTTAGGGCATGCTCCAGATCTCCTTTCCTAGGAGAACGGAATGCTATGGCACCCAAATCCCCAGTCCCTGCACCTCACGGCCTGGTTGTTGAAGGCTTAGACCTCCAGGATTTCAACCTGTCCCAGCAGGTAAAAGATATCCTTCAGGCTTCTAGGAAACTTTCCACAAGAAGATCTTATGCCTTCAAGTGGAAACGTTTTACTATATGGTGCTCCAAGAAGGGATTAAACCCCCTAGTCATACCTTTAGAATCAATACTAGAGTATCTCCTTCACTTATCGAATTCTGGGTTAAAGACCAATTTGGGAAGAGTCCATCTTAGCGCAATTGCAGCTTCTTATAAGCCTCTAAATGGACAACCAATTTCCTCTCATCCACTCCTATCAAGATTTATGAGAGGCCTTTTATTAACTAAACCTCCCATCAAGCCACCACCGGTAGCAAGGGATCTAAATCTAGTTCTCGGGCAGCTCATGAAGCCGCTTTTTGAACCTTTAGCCACTACAGCCCTTAGGTTTTTGACTTGGAAGGTCATCTTCCTGATTGCAATCACCTCTGCCTGTCGCATTAGTGAATTGCAAGCTTTAGTGGCTGATCCTCCTTATACTAGATTTCATCATGATAAGGTTGTTCTTCAAACTCACCCACACTTTATGCCAAAGGTGGTTTCGCCTTTTCATTTATTTATTTATTTTAAATTGTTTATTTAAGCATTTTCCAAATACATAACCATACAAGAAAATGATAACAATACGAACATATTTGAAATCAAAATGAATAGAATTTCAACAATACCACATTAAGGAAGAGAAAACTATACAATGCATAGAAATGAGAAAGAAATTAAAGAGTATCAAAACCCCTTACTAGGGAGCCCAAAAATTTACGTCAATTCCCCCTCAAGATCTTCACCGACCTCCCTCTCACCAAGAAAAAGTTGTAAAGCTCTCACATCAGTATATACATATGTATGTCCCCCTAGAGTAACAATACAGCGGCAAGGGAACTTTAAAAAAAAAAAAAAAAAAAGTAGCTCCCAATGCCACAACACATGCCCTGACTCAGAGGACCCTTCCCTGCCCAATAAAGCCCAGAGGGTTCCACGCGGCCGCGTGTCATGGCCTAAGGGGCGTGGCTCAAGGGGCAGAATCGCCCCTTTGGTGCCCCTTCGGTGCACTGAGGTATTCACGTGTATGGTGAGATCAGCTTGGAATCCATGGGCAAACGTAAGACGAAGGTTGGTGCAAAGCCTGGAGAGGCTGTTGAGAGTGGGAAAGTGACGGGACTTATGGATAAACATGTGACCTCTCTGCTGCCTGAAGTTCAAACTCTGGATGGGGCCTCACTAAGCCCTGTATTCCGGTCTCCTCCTCCTATTCCTGTGCCTTCACTCTCATCTACTTTAATTACTTCTTCTCCTGTGAGTACAAATCCCGCTTTGCGGCCAGTGTTTTTGGAAGCTGCCTTTTCATTTAAACCAATCAATTTATCTTCCTGTATTTTTTCCGAGGCCTCACGCCTCAAATGCAGAAAGAAACCTTCATACTTTGGATTGTAAAACGGCCTTAGCCTTTTACATTCAAAGAACACAGCAACATAGAAAGTCCTCACAACTTTTTGTAGCTTTTGACCCTAGTCATTTGGGACTTCCAGTCTCCAAAAGAACTTTATCTAAATGGATTGCCCAATGCATATCCTTTGCTTATGAGAGTAAGGGTCTTCTTCTCCATGACCATGTCACAGCTCATAATGTGAGAGCCTTCACAGCCCACTACTGCTTAGATAAAGCCTCCCGTCGAGATGCCTTCTTTGGCCAAGCTGTTCTTCAAAATCTCTTTGAAACCTAAACCAACTCCTACCCACCAACCCTGGTGGGATGCCAGAGATCCATGGGAGAAAGGATTCTCACCTTCGACGGTGGCACCTTCCTGGGTCTATCTCCCTGGCATCTTCAGCTAGGGAGTCCCCATATGTGAGGACTACATTCCTGCTTGTTCCTGGAGATAGCGTAGTTACTCACCTGTAACAGGTGATCTCCGGGAACAGCAGGAATTTAGTCCTCACAACCCACCCCCCTCCCCTAGGAGTTGTCTCTCTCTCTCTTTGTCTCTTTCCTCTCTCCCTTTATCCTTTCACTCAGCTACAAACTTAATTGAAGAGGGACAGTTGGAAAGGTGGGAAGGCAGCACGCATGTGCTGAGGGATGCTCCCAAAAGCATTCCTGTTAGACGCTGGGGAGCGTTCCCGCGCAGGCTCCGTCGGTACCGATGATACCCATATGTGAGGACTAAATTCCTGCTGTTCCCGGAGATCACCTGTTACAGGTGAGTAACTACGCTGTATCTGTGCTGACGACATTGTTGTCCTTCCCCATAGACAAAAGCAAACCCACCTTTAACAACTTAACTGACTGCATCAGTGAAGCTGAGTCTTGGCTAAACGCCTACAACCTCAGCATCAATTAAAAAAAAACAAAAATACAGAAGCCAATCACAAAGAACCAAGATGCAACCCTCCCCCAAACTATCTACATTAATAATGTCATCCTCCCAGTCAAACAAGAGGTTAGATACCTTGGCATAATTCTTGATCAGTTCCTCACCATGCTCCCTCATTTAAAACAAACAATCAAAACAATCTTCTACAATCTAAAGACTATTCAGCACATAAGACCATTCCTCGAGACACATGACTTCAGATCAGTAGTTCAAGCCATTATCACCCCCCCCCCCATTTCAACTACTGTAACAGTCTGTTACAAGGTCTACCAGCCAAAAACCTTAACATCCTCCAAAAAGCACAAAACATTACAGCAAGGATCATCAGCAAGGCCCTACTAGCCAATCATATCACACCCATTCTATATGACCTCCACTGGCTTCCAATACTGAGATGTATAGAATACAAGACTCTCATGACAACCTTTAAATTGGTTCAACAATATAGTGCCAACCACCCTCTCAACACTCCTTCATACCCCATCGCCAACAAGATCTCGAAGAGAAAATGCACTACATTCCCTTGTGATCCCCAGCTCAATTCGCAAAGTGAAACAGACCATGAGCTCCAGAGCTTTCACCTTTAATGCCCTTGACCTTTGGAACTCCCTACAACCTTCAATCTGCACAATTAAAGACCTTCAGACTTTCAGAAAAACCCTCAAAACCCACCTCTTCACCGCACACTACAGAGTTGGCGATACCAGCCAAACTCACAAATGACTTAGTCGCACATGTAATGACTACACCCACGCACCTAAATCCCCGACACACTGTACCCCACACACATAAGCCCAGTTAAAATGTATTTATAGTTATATGTATATAGTTCTCTGGCTCAGTTAAGTATATCGACTGTTAATATTATAATGTAAAAAGCTCAAATTTGTTTTGTGTAACATGTTGATTCCTTGTAAACTGCCCCTGATCTCTGGAAGGGGCGGTATAGAAATGTGAAATAAATAAAACATGCGAGTGCCGTTAATGTGGCAATTAGTGCAGGTGCATCTAACGACAGCTCAGTTGCATTTTAGCTGATGGGAACATGCTGGTCACGCCCCTGACAGCTAACACTGGAACTTTGTATTTAACATGCATTTGTAACACACATTACGTGCAAAACCTTAGGGGATTTTAGTAAGAGGTCCCTTTAATGACACCTGAGTCACATATATTGGAAGCTAAGCTTATATGAATGCTGTAAATATGCCCTAGTCTCTCCAACTGTGAATTGATGATAAAATTATGGCTGAAATTTGTTATTCTCCCAACAAAACAGCTTATACGGTACATTCAAACACTGCACCAATGCATGATCTAGCAAAGAAATGAAGCCATATGTTATGAATTCATTTAACCACCATTTGAGCTCAATGTGCCATAAAGTAGGCCCAAAAAGCATCTCTGTTAATTGGAATAATTTGTATTAGGCAGGTGTTATGGACATATAAATCAGTTTAGATCCTTCTAGCAGCTTAGGCTGAACCTAAAATAAAAATGTCTAAACTCCCTTTCATTGTTGTACATTTTTCTTACGTAAATAGGCTTTTAAAAGAATGTGTGCATTTTACGCGTAGAAAATTATGAATACACATCCTATAAATGCGTAACCTTACTTGAGTAAATAGAGTCAATGTTCTAGGAGGGAGGGCAAGGGGGTTAGGAAATGGTTTGCATCTACACTTGTACTTTTGGAAATCCGACTATACAAATTAGCTCAGAAAATTTGTGCATGGTAAAAAAG
This sequence comes from Ichthyophis bannanicus, assembly GCA_033557465.1. NCBI lineage: Eukaryota > Metazoa > Chordata > Amphibia > Gymnophiona > Ichthyophiidae > Ichthyophis > Ichthyophis bannanicus. The sequence continues at coordinate 419,449,144 of CM066033.1, forward strand.
CAGCTGCTAAATTTGCTGAAGCTTGCAGATGGAAAAGTATGTGCCTAATTTTTAGACATGTGCGCAGTTATAAAATTACCTCCTGTGATGTCTAAAACCTTTTATTTCTTTGTTGCAAACCTTTTATCTATGATTTGCATTTCTATATATGTAGTAATATAAGCAGAACCATTGAGATGGATCCAAGGATTTCTATCACACTTTAAATAATCACATCATGAAACACTAAATCATCCTTATCATAATTATAGAAACCCATAATTCATTACGAATTCCAAAATTTCCTATTCCTGATATATATATATATATATATATATATATATATATAATGTAATTTTACTTTTTTTAGTGCCATCAAGTCAGTAGCTAGCAAAACATTTTTTAAAACACATCTAGGAATTTTCTAAACATCAGCAGTGACTCTATTCACCTAGTATCTGTGGGAAGGAGACTAAATAACAAAGCATTTATTGGCCAACATGTTGATTTCCACTTCTTTGTCACTGAGAATATAACTTAAAAGAATAATAGAAACCTACAGATGGATTGCCTGGCATTTCACTGTAGTTAGATCTCAAATGAACACGCAAATGAAAAGGGCAGGGTCAATGGGAGAATTCATAGTCCAATAACATTTTGCTGTCATCTTGTGTTTTCATCACGTCTGATTTTTGATTAGCTGTAGAATAAACCAGGTGTACGTTTACTAAAGAAAATATGCTTTTGTTCTTTGCAAAACAACACCCATTTGAGTTTCCTGTGAGCACCTGTTTTCTGTGTTAAGTTCCAGATGGTAATTTTGCAGTTGATGAGATCTCAAATGGAATCTGGTTTGGAAAGTGATGGGGAGGAAACAATTGTCATGAAGGCAATACTGTTTAAGCAGTATCGTAATAGATTTTTTTTTTGTGGAGGAATTTTGCTTATGAGTCGCAAACAACTTAGATATTCTGGACTGAGTGCACGGTATGTAGCAGTAGTCAGAGAATCGTTCATTATAGGAGCAGTCCATTCATCTAGGAGGCATCATACTTTCAGGATGTAAGACAGGAAAAAACCCAACCATTTGCAGCATAATGTGCTCTTACATCCCAAGGGGGTAACTTTAGAAGCCTTATTCATGTTTTGGATGTCTGATAATGGGTACACAGCTGGAGCCAGTTTAGAAACCTCGTATATAGATACTCCTAGCGCAAGCATATCTAAGTAGAACGAGGACATGATGGAGGCATGGCCTGGGTGATGCATGTCACGATGCGATTTCAGGATGACACAGGCACATCTGGCTCTGATCGGTGAGGCATCCATGCCTATACTCATCCATGCCTATACTCGCTCCTGACCATGAATAAGGAGCAAAAAAGTGCTCATTTCACGGCAGCAATGCTATGTGGGGGAAGAGTACAGTGCGCTGTCATTGTCCCTGTCCTTATTTCCTGAGCACCAAAACCTTTATGTAAATACAATCCTCAAACAGATTACTATCCTGCCACTGCATGTCTGACTGTAAAATCACTGAACATGGACATCCCCCTTCTGGAAAACACTGGCCAGGATGTCCAACAAGCTGCTTCTGCGGCTATCCATTTGGGAACGTCCATGTTTCTAAAATTGGGCTGAAATGTAAATGTGCTTAGAGTTCTCTGAGATATTGAGTCTTGGACATCCCAGATTGCACCTGGACATCCTTTCTAAAATTCCGCTTCAGAAGTGGCATTTTAGAAAGGGCGTCCAAGTGAAATCTGGGACACCCAGGGCAAAATGTGCAGAAAAATGCCAGGAAAGTGTGTATTTCGGTCTGATTTTAGAAACATAGACACCCCAATGCCTTTCACATAGACGTCTTTGCTACAGAAAAGTGGAGCGGGGACATCTGCTTCATGCTAGTTTACAGCAAAGCACAAGAAAAATGAGATGTCCAAAACAGCAGTGATCTGAAAAGCTTTATTTTGAGACAGCCCCAATGCATTTCTGCAAATGCCTTCTTCAGGGGGTAAAAGCCTCAAATAAAAACATATGAATACAGAATTATGATCATGGATCATAGTGAATAAAACATGATTAGTAGAAATAATAAGTAGATAAAAACAATACTAGTATAAATATATGTGTGTGTTAATAAATAAGTAAAACAGTAAGGCTGATAAAACATACGCGTATAAAATCAGAATAAGACTTAGTATGAACAGTTACAGTTAAAAGGCCGAAGGTACTGGTTTTGCAGAGCAGCTGTATTCAGGACCTTTGCTATTCGAACTGTAGCTGTTCATACTGTAGGATCGCTATTGGCGGCACAGTCGTGTAAGAGCAGGTTGCTGTGTAAAACGAAACGAGTGAGTCCCTTTGCCATCCTAATCATTTTACCTACTACTCACCCAAGATAATGCCGCCTCCTGCCTGTACTTTACATTGATACCCCTTATGGTTTTACAAGAACAATTGTTTGCACATGGTGTTTTGCAACCTGTATTGAAAACTGTATTAGACAAACTTGTGCTCTTTGATGTCCATGATGCTCTATATGTGCTTTTTATAATGCATTTCTTCTCCTCCTCGATATTACTTTTACTGAGCCTTATTCTGATTTTATACATGTATGTTAGTATTGTTTTTATCTATTTATTATTTTTACTAATCATGTTTTATTCACTGTGATCTATTGATCGTAATTCTGTATTCATATGTTTTTATTTGAGGCTTTCATTCCCTGAAGAAGGCATTTGCCGAAACGTATTGGGGCTATCTCACAGTAAAGCTTTTTAGACCACTGCTGTGGTGGACACCTGGCTTTGTTGTGCTTTGCTGTTTCTACTGCGAATGTGAGTGCTGTCATTTGGACCTCATGCTAGTTTACATACAGAGATGTCCATCGGAGTTGAAAATGAAAACAAGAGCCCACATTCCCTGTCAGTGTTCACTGTCAACATATAAGGGATGTGAGTGTATTTCCTACCCACATTCTCTGGATATTTGGCCGGCAAAACCACATTTCCACTGCCTATTTGTGTCTGGGGCAGGTCATTTCTGAATTGGCTGTAGACATCCAGGTTGTCGAGAATGCCCCAGGCATGCCTCCACCGTGCCTCCATTCTGATTTGAACATCCTTGTGCTGGGAAATGTCTTTAAAACTGCTTTCTGAAATGGCTCCAGGAACATCTCTTGCTTTGGGCATCTGTATGCCCATTTTCAGACAATTCCAATCATGCACTGGCCTTCTAAACTAACTCCCTAAGCATTTTTCTCATAGATGCAGAATAGGAGAATACCGTTACCATATACCCAGGCCCCAAAATATTCCGTTGTATGCAGCTGCAGTGAAGGGTTGAACTGGGTGATACAAACTGCACATTCTCTCTTCAGAACAGAAAATAGCATTTCAGATGAAAAATAAAAAGTATTCTAACGTATTCAACTTTATGGCAGGTGTTTGCCGAGTAGGAAGCAGCTCTGTATGGACAGTGGCAGGAAAAATATTGGGAGATACTCAATAATCATTTTAATCATCTAAATTTGAATTTGTTTAATGTGCACTACATATGACAAATTGCTAAAGTAATATGGAGCAAAATAATATTTTTGAACTAGATACATAAATGATGAAGCACAAAATTATTACATTTTCTCCTGGATTCCAGTGTATCTTAATTAAATCCACTGTTCTATAAAGAAATTTCATGGGGAAAAGATGATCAGAAACAGAGTAATAGTATGGGTATCATAGACATGATCAGTTGTTATATAGTGGGCAAAAGGGGTAGCTGCCTTGGGCCTCTGCATAATGGGCCTTGTTGCCCATACATAAGTACAGCCCCAAAGAGTATCTCTAGGAACAAGCAGGAATAAGTCATCACATATGGGTACATCGGTACCGACGGAGCCTGCGCGGGAAAGCTCCCCAGCTTTTCAAATGAAAAGCTTTTGGGGCCTCCCACTGCACATGCGCGCTGCCTTCCCGCCTTCCTGACCAGCTCTCCTCAGTTCTTCTTTTTCCGCAGAGCCAGCAGGTCGTGTTCCTGTCACCGCTGAAGAATTTGTTACTTTTGTTTGTTTCTTTAGACCGCGTACCTGCCTTCCCCATACCGATACCGGTATCGCCGGTCTTTCTTTCTTTCTATATACAAAAAAAAAAAAAAAGACTTTTTTATTTTTTCTTCAGCACAGCTTGGTACCCGGCGTTAGGCCTTAAGGCCTACACAATTTCTCCTCATGGAGAAGCCAGTTCCTGGTTTCAAAAAATGTACCAAATGCAGTGCTGTCATTTCTGTCACAGACACCCATGAATGGTGTCTCAAATGTTTGGGACCTGAGCACTCCATACCGGACTGCCCATCCTGCACCCAGATGTCTAAACGCGGTTTGCAGAACCGGGCTAACAAGCTCCATGTGCTGTTTCCTTCAGAAGCATCACAGTCGTCCAGGTCTTCCTCTCCGGATGGATCTCAGGTAACCAAAACTTCTGTGGGCAAATCCTCTAAAAGCAAATCTCTTTCTAAAGATCGAGAGGCTCTCAGTTCTGAGTTCGAGGATTCTGCCCAGGCCAAAAAACCCCGGCGGGAGGTTCCGGCCTCCAAAGCAATCATGGGGTCACAGGTTGACATCGATGGCACGGCCTCGACAGATCACCTGTTGGACTGTTCTGGGGTACCGGCCCATACCGGTACCGACATCCAGGCAGTAGTGGCGTCTATGGGCAGTACTGTCCAGACCATGCAGCAGGCCGTACTGGCCTTCATTAAGGCTGCGACGCCCTCGGTACCGATTTCATCGGTACCGACCCCGGTTCCGGTATCTACACCGGAACCGAGACCATCGACTTCTAAACGTCGATCGGTTTCGCATACCGGATTCCGGCTTTCGCCCGGTACCGATCCCATGCCCGATACGCCCGATGTCGATACCGATCGGTATGCGTATCGTACATTGGAAGCACAGAAAGAGTACTCAGATTCTTCTGATGAATTTAATTCCTCTGATGACTCTGTTGAGCTTACTCTTCCTGAGGAGCCCTCTTCTCCCAAGAGGAGGATGTCTCCTCCAGAGGATTTATCCTTTCAGGATTTCATTGTTGATGTAGCTAAAGCACTTTCTATTACTACATCTTCTGAAAGAGAACCCAGATCAAAAAAATTGGACATTTTAGGATACTCAAAAGCTCCTAAAGAGGCAGTCACTCTGCCTGTCCATGAAATCCTTCAAGAACACTTGATGGATTTGTGGGAGACTCCTTTAACACTGTCTCCCCATTCCCGCAGGTTGGACACCATGTATCGGGTCCCTCCTTTGCCTGGGTTCCAAAAAACTCAGCTGCCTCACCACTCCATTGTGGTGAAGTCTGCTATGAAGAAAATAAAGAGTCCTAAGAGGCATTCTTCTACCCCTCCAGGGCGTGAATGTAAGAACCTAGACTCTTTTGGAAGAAAGATGTTCCAGGCTAGTATGCTTATAGCCAGGATCAACTCTTATAGCCTTTATATGGGCATGTATCTTGGGCAACTTGCCCTAAAAATACAGAATTTTGCCCCCTTTATCCCTGATGATCAAAGGGCGGACTTCTTTTCTATGGTGACACAACTTTCAGAGGTCTCCAAGTTCTCCAACAGGGCAGCCTTTGATTCTTTCGAGGTTGCAGGCAGAGCTTCGGGAATTGCTATTGCAGCCCGACGTCTCGCTTGGCTCCAGGCTTCTAACCTAGAACCCTGGGTTGTAGAAGGCCTCAGGAATCTGCCCTGTACCGGTGAGAACTTATTTGGGGAAGACTGGCAGATTAAAGCTGCTCAAATGGATGCAGAAAATGCCACTCTAGATAGACTTTCCAAGTCTACTTCTACCCCTACCAAAAAGAAGCCTTTTAAAAGGCCTTACTATAAAAAGACCAGATTTCCCACAAATGCTGGCCAGCAATCTGCTCAGCCTCGCCTTGCGGCTAAGCGTCAACAATCTAAGCAGGTAAAGTCAAAGCCTGCAGTGTCTGCTACATCCCAGCAGGCTCAACCCCCTCAGGGGTTTTGACTTCCCTCTAGAGAACTTGCCGTTTCTGGCTCTAGCACAGCCAGAGCCCCTCACCATTCCTGGAAGGCTAGCTCACTTTGCTCCCAGATGGGAGCAAATAACATCAGAGCAATGGACCCTCTCTATTATCCGAGAAGGCTACAAACTTCATTTCTCCAGCCTTCCTCCCCATACCATGGTGAGGCAATTCAGTTCTCCCCCATCTCTTCTGACCCTGTTGGGTCAGGAAGTCTCTTCTCTTCTTGCCCAAGGGGCAATAGAGGAGGTTCCTCCTCCACAACAGGGGTTAGGTTTCTACTCCCCTTACTTTCTCATAACAAAGAAGACAGGGGGCTTCAGACCTATCCCAGATCTGAGAGAATTGAACAGGTTTCTATTCAAGGAGAAATTCAAAATGCTCTCTCTGGGCCTTCTCCTTCCATACCTTCAGAGTCAAGATTGGCTTTGTTCTCTAGATCTCAAGGATGCGTACACTCATATACTCATCCATCCATCCCACAGAAAGTATCTAAGATTTCTGTTCCAGGGAAAACATTTCCAGTACAGAGTACTACCCTTCGGTCTGGCCTCTGCTCCAAGAGTCTTCACAAAATGCATGGCAGTCGTAGCCGCATTTCTCAGAGGCATGGGAATCTTTGTCTTCCCATATCTGGACGACTGGCTCATCCGAGCTCCATCTCAGTCAGAAGCCCAGATTTCTCTGGACCGCACAAGGCGTATTCTTCAATATCTGGGACTTGTGGTAAACATTCCCAAATCCCAACTCATCCCTACTCAGTCTCTGGAATTCATAGGGGCCCAATTGGACTCCACCACTGCAAGGGCCTACCTCCCTCTGGTCCGAGGCCAAAGGCTAATAAGCTTGGCCTCCCAAGCTCAGTCCAGAAGTCACTTGTCAGCCAGAGAAATGCTGCAACTTCTGGGCCACATGGCCTCCACGGTTCATGTGGTGCCCTATGCTCGTCTCCATATGAGAGCAGCTCAATGGACATTGGCCACCCAGTGGTCTCAAGCATCGGGACTGCTGTCAGACCAGGTACTCACCTCAAAACGTCTGTTTTGGTCTCTCCAGTGGTGGACATCCTCCAAAAATTTGTTGTTGGGGACCCCCTTCCAACCTTCGTTGCCCCAAGCAACCCTCACAACAGATGCCTCCCAAACAGGGTGGGGAGCTCATCTTCAACATCTCTCCACTCAGGGAATCTGGTCTCCCCAAGAGACCACCCTTCATATCAATCTTCTGGAACTGCGAGCAATCTTCCTTGCCCTCACAGTCTTCCATACCCTCCTTGCCAACCTGACTGTCCTAGTTCAGACAGACAATCAGGTGGCCATGTTTTATATCAACAAACAAGGAGGGACGGGCTCTCTGTCGCTTTGCAACGAAGCTCTCAGATTATGGGCTTTCGCCAGAGAGCACCAAATTCATCTTCTGGCAGTATATCTTCCAGGAGTTCAAAACTCTCGGGCAGACAGACTCAGTCGAGTTCTGCTCCCACACGAATGGTCCCTTCATATGGACCAGATATGCAGAATCTTTCAGGAATGGGGGACCCCGGACATAGACCTCTTTGCAAGTCCGTGGAATGCCAAACTTCCCCGGTTCTGTTCCAGGACTCCGTGTCAGGGAGCTCAGGCCAACGATGCCTTTCTCCTGCATTGGGGTCAGGAATTCCTGTACGCTTTTCCACCCATTCCTTTGATTCCCAAGACTCTGTTCAAACTTCAGAGGGATCACGGATCCATGATCCTCATTGCTCCACGCTGGCCACGCCAAGTGTGGTTCCCTCTCCTTCTACAGCTCTCCCAGGGCTCCTCCCTGGACCTGGGAGCTGCACCAGACCTTCTGTCTCAGGAGCAGGGGACTTTGTGGCATCCAAACCCCAAGTCCCTACATCTCCGAGCTTGGTTACTGAAGGCTTAAGCCTTCAATAGTTTAATCTTTCTCAACCAGTGAAAGATATCCTTTATGCCTCTAGGAAACCCTCTACCAGGCGTTCCTATGCTTTCAAATGGAAACGTTTTTCCATTTGGTGTGCTCAACAGGGTCTTGACCCTCTGGCACTTCCTTTGAATTCTCTACTAGACTATCTCCTGCATCTTTCCAATGCAGGCCTCAAGACGAATTCAGTACGAGTCCATTTAAGTGCTATTACAGCATCCTTAAAACCTATAAATGGACAATCTGTTTCCTCTCATCCTCTTATTGCAAGATTCATGAGAGGCCTAACCCTCACTAAGCCTCCCATCCGGCCTCCTCCGGTAGCATGGGACTTGAATTTAGTTCTGGGTCAACTTATGAAGCCACCCTTTGAACCATTGGTATCTACCTCCCTGAAATTTCTTTCTTGGAAGGTCCTTTTCCTTATTGCAGTCACTTCGGCTCGCCGCATCAGTGAACTGCAAGCTTTGGTGGCAAATCCACCTTATACCAGATTTCATCATGATAAGGTGGTCCTTAGGACGAATCCCCACTTTATGCCTAAAGTGGTCTCGCCTTTTCATCTTAATCAAGAGGTATATCTACCTGTCTTTTTTCCGGCTCCTCATGCATCCAGTGCAGAGAGGAACCTTCATACTCTTGACTGTAAAAGAGCTCTTGCCTTTTACCTCAATAGAACTCAGCCACATCGAAAGTCTTCTCAGCTTTTCGTGGTTTTTGATCCTTCTCATTTGGGCCTTCCAGTCACCAAACGCACACTTTCCAATTGGATTGCTCAGTGTATTTTCTTTGCTTACCAGAGTAAGAACATTTCTCTGGAAGGCCATGTCACAGTTCACAATGTGAGAGCCATGGCCTCTTCGCTCATCTCCACTCTGTATCCATAGATCAGATCTGTCGAGCAGCCACTTGGGCCTCGGTGCATACCTTCACAGCCCATTACTGCTTGGACAAGGACTCCCGCCGGGATGCCTTGTTTGGTCAGGCTGTCCTCAAACACCTGTTCCATACTTAAACAACTCCTGCCCACCTTCCCAGAATGGATGCCTGAGATCCATCCGAAGAGGGTTACCCTTGGAGGGGGATCTCCCGGGCATCTCAGCTAGGGAGTCCCCATATGTGATGACTTATTCCTGCTTGTTCCTAGAGATAGCACAGTTACTTACCTGTAACAGGTGATCTCTGGGAACAGCAGGAATTAGTCATCACAACCCACCCACCTCCCCTAGGAGTTGTCTCTCTATTCCTCTATCTTCCTGTCCTCTCTCTCTATTGTCTCAGCTTTAAACTCGAACTGAGGAGAGCTGGTCAGGAAGGCGGGAAGGCAGCGCGCATGTGCAGTGGGAGGCCCCAAAAGCTTTTCATTTGAAAAGCTGGGGAGCTTTCCCGCGCAGGCTCCGTCGGTACCGACGTACCCATATGTGATGACTAATTCCTGCTGTTCCCAGAGATCACCTGTTACAGGTAAGTAACTGTGCTTTACCGACCAGGTTGCTGAATGTCTTCTGCACTGGATTTGATTCTCTTTTTTCTGCTCCCTCTGGGTACTTGCAAGAGAAGTGGGCCGTGCTTTAGTGAACAGACCGATGACTTCCTTCTTGCAGGCCAGTCTCATGTAATGAGCTCATACTATCTCCCTGATGTGTTCACTAAAGCACCACCCACTTCTCATGCAAGCGGCCTGAAGGAGCTAAAAAAAGAGAAATAAGCTGACTGTGCTGCTCTGGAACTGTGGGGGGGAGCTGCTCATGAATTTTGGGGGACGGAGGGAGTGCGCAAATTAGGAGGGGGCAATCTCAAACGTTTGCCCAAGGCCCCATAAGGGATTGAAGTGGCCCCAGGTTTTCCACTGAATTGCTTCATATGGCAGAATTGAGTCCAAACAATTGTGTATGTGTTATCATGGTGCCTATTTAACTAAATGGAATAGTGAGCCTTCAGAATATTCAGTAAGCAACTTTTGCCATTATTCACTACATCAGTGCAAGATACCAAGGGTAGAGGCTACTGGAAAATGGAGCCTCATTTCCCCCACCCAAGGGCTCCATCATTGCAGGACTCTGTATAGGAGTACAATTATTTAGTCATGCATTGCTTAGCAAGAGTGTGAGGGAGGAAGCGATGCAAAGAAGAACCCTGACTGCTCACGTCTGCCAGTTTCTGAATCTTAACTGGCAGAAGAAACGACAAGTGTATAGCAAATGGCATTCATTACACATTGAGCATGTTAACCAGTCGTTGGCCTGATACTAACTTCTCAGCAATCTACCAGATGGTCCTGAGTTAGTATAGACAATTGCACAATATGTCTTAAAATCAGACATTATCTGCAGTTTGAAGCTGTGTGCTCTGTGCCTTCAATATAATATAGCATAGATATCAGTTAATTAATGTGCTCTTACAAGTTCTGAACAGTGAATAATAGTGTATATGAAGTCTTTGATGCTACAGAAGTCTCCTTTTCCATTCCAGGTTTAATGCTGCTGCAGAGTAAGGGCATTGCAATGTATAGTGAATTTAAAAGGCTTATTCAAAATCTAGAAACTTCTCTTAATAAAACGTTGAGGCTCATCTTGCAAAACAGCTTGCATATGGACTGCTTGCTCTCTTGGGTGGGGAAACTCTTTTTGTCCCATCTCAGCTGTGATGCTGGGGCTTTAAAAGTGTTAGCTGAGCACCTTCTTATTTTAAACAGCACTTGCATTGCACCAGGCTTTATTACTTTAGCACCTGATGCAAAATTCTGCTGTGATAAATTGTTTGTGCCGATGCAGCATAGCACCATTGAGTGCTAGCCTCAGCATGACTAGTGGTGGGATGATAAATGTACTCCTAGTCCCCGGCTAGCATTTTGAGGTGAACCCAAGCATACTGGAATGCTTGTGCTGCAATATCTTCAAAATTCTCAATGGCAGACTAGAGATTTAACAAAGTATTTGTTCTGAGGACAAGAGAAATACAAGTATCCATTGAAGACGTGCACATATTGGATGTAGTACAATTCAAATAAATTCTCTCTATATAGATATAGATGGATATAGCTGTATCACATTTTTTCTCTCTTTAATTTCTTTTTCACTGTGTTTTATATTGGTAGAGGAGTGAGGTATTGATCCTAGAGCAGGTCAATATGAAGAGTCATTCACAATTAGACATCCTACGAAAAAGAACAGGATTCTAATTAAGTTATGCCACTCGGTGCAGATTTCCTGGTAACCTTCCTACAAAGCTTGCTTTATGCGTAATAAATTCTATTTTATTTAGTCAGGGCTGTGCCTTGAGTATTGCTAATGATGCACTCTCCTGATTGCAGTGGGTTTCTTACTTAAGCCTTTTGGGAGAATAGCTCTTGAGATTATCATTTATTAGTGCTGTTTTTGTGCTTTAGGAGACCAAAGGGATTTATTATAGGAAGCTTCATGACAGTACGGCCATATTACGTTGATTCGTTTTGCTTTAAAGGTCATGTGGCACATTTGAAAATGAACAAATACACATTAATTATGCTTAAATTACATTTGAAAAGCAGTGGAGCTAAAAAGTTCTCTACTTGCTGAAATTGTACATTCCCTGTACTTTACTAATTAAAATGTTTATTTTCTTCTTCAACCTTTGCATTTAATAATTCAGTTTTTTTGGACTGATTAGACCAAAATCTTGGTTATATTTAATAAGTTTTATCTGCTGGGCTGTCACAACAGAACAAAAAGATAGTGCACACTGTCATATTTCAGATGACAGATAAAACTGTTTTGCATAAAGATGAGCCCTTTTGTGCTACCTTGCACGGTTGCCGTGACAACGGAGCATTGCTTCATGGAAACTCCAGTTTTCTTGGTAATACAGAACATGGTGAAGCCAAAGGATAATCTTCACATCGTGTTCAGTCTACTTTTCTGAAAACAATATATCTGTTGTCCTCTCTCTATCTGTGGCGCAGCTATTTAGACTTTATCTCATTTCCCTGTTTGTCTGTCTTCTCTACTCTTTATAATTATCCATCTTGCATTGTTATGTAAAAAATAGTCGGTTGTTAATATGCTTTAGCTAACTAGACACTGGAGCTTGAAGGGAGCTTTTTTAGTAACATATCATTAGATTACTACAAAGAAAATGTAGTATTAAACAGAAACTATGCTCAGCTGAAGTAATTGTCAAGGACCCAGTAGGCATGCTTTTAACAACTATGTTTTTGTTCAGAGAGATTGAAGATTCCCTACAGAGAAATGTGAGGGAATACTGCAGTTTAGTAGCTAGAATAAGCAGAACTTCCAAGATCCTTCTTTTTATAAATATAATTCTTATTTGTTTTGCCCTTTGTTGTCATGAAATGCTTTTCTGAGATACAGAGACTGATAAGGAAGTACTGTTTCAATTCATCCACAAAGTCCTGAAGTTTAATAATATATACCACTGTAAATTAACCATCTGTGTTCCCTAAAACCCTTTACTCTCTTAAACAGAACTCACAAGCTGCTTGACCATAGGTCATCAGCGGTGCTGGTTGTCAAATCTATACTTGTATTTATATAGTATCTTCCCTCATAGTCGACGGTCAATATTTAAAATAATCTGCATCACACCATATGATACGCAGCTGGAACCATTTGTGATTTCTGGAAAATAGATCTCTTGCTGTTCAATTGTTTGAATAGCTCTGGAGAAATATACTACCTGCTAATTTATTTCCAACTACCATAATCAACTGTGAAAAATGTCTTTCAAATGTGGATATAGTGGTTATCATAGATTCTTCCCTTCCTCTTTTAAGTAAAAGAGAAAGCAAAAAAAAAAAAAAAAAAGACAAACTGTGTGCAAGTGTTGAATACTAGGGGTTTTTAGGCAAAATGTCTTCTCTTTTGGTTTGTTTCATGTATCATTTGCAGTTTGTTTCACTTTATTTATTTTTTCATTTTGATATAGTTTCACTTAGTTTTTATAAATTTTCATTTCTGGGCAATTTTGTAATTAAAGATAAAGCTGTGGCTGCTGCCAAATGAAAACCAAAGCTGAAAGGTCACAGGAGGTTTCAGGCAAATAAAAATCCTAACTGGATTTTTTTTCTATAGTTACCTTTCCATGGGAGCTAGCTCTTGCTAGTTTTCTCTTAACTGATTTAAGATAGTGATTTTCCTTTTTGTTTTCTAATTAGCCCAATTTCTGTGGTCTGCAGCTCTATGAAAAATGCTAACTGAAATTTTTGCCTTGTGACTCTATTGATGCCTATTGTAGAGATTTACTTTAAATATTTTGCCATATTCTTGTGCCAGAAAGTCTGTGAAACCATGTCCAAGTATGCTATCAGAGACATTTACCCAGCCTAATGCAAATCCTGGTGATAATTAATGAGGATCTACATTAGGCTTAGTAAACGTCTCTGATAACATACTTAGACATGGTTTCACAGAATTTTTGTACAATAATATGGCAAAAGAAAAGTCCTTAGAGAAAGTCTCTACATCAGGAGTCAATAGATTCACAAGGCAAAAAATCCAGTTAGCATTTTCCATGGAGCTGCAGATCAAACAAACTTTGGGCCAAGCAGAAAACAGGAAGGAAGATCAGCAGAATTAGGAGCAGGCTGTCTAGATCAGCCCCCATGGAGAAGCGATGGCTGTTCTGCAAGATGTCTGCATTCCAACCACAAGGATTCCAGTTTTATTTGAGGCCAGCTAGTGTTGAAACAGGAGGGGAAAATTAATTTTGGATTTTTCAGTGTCGTTTTTGGATTAAAAAATGAAATATAAAATGCTATTGTCATTTCCATCTGAAATGAATGCACATCCCTGTTGTGTATACTGTAGAACATATTAATGATATATCCACAAATAGTGTTTGCTATAGTCAAAAGAAATGAAAGAAACTCTTGCACTGAGTTGGAAGTAACACCGTATTACATTTCCCAGGGCAATAGAAAATCTGATTCCTCTTATGATCAGCAGTGATTATAAGAGGAAACAAGCATAGTAAAAGGGAAACATGCATTTATATATAGTTAAAGAAGTAAACGGTAGGAGCATATCTTAAAAATGTCTTCTTCACGTTAGAAAAAAAATTAACAAGCATGCCATATATTCATGCTTTTCACCATTCTTCAGCTAACAATTTCTTTCTTTTGACTCAAGGTTAGCTGTCACGTTGTATTAAACTACAAGTAGGATAAAGAGCATCACATTCCAAATCAGCAAAATCCTGTCTAATGGTTTTTAGCTTGGTCATCAGGGCCCTCTAAATAATTCTGATTTTTGGCCTATGCATAATGAATTATGTATGTGATGTATTTGAATAATACATATGGCATTCAGTGTATGTGAATATGACTCATGCATATATATCATGGATATCCTGAAAACCAGAGCTGTTAGGCTGCATTGAGGATTGGCTTTGGAAGTGCACTACTTTAATATTATTTAGATCCTCAGGCCACTAGCTTAGAAATAAATATATGTCCTGCAAAATGTGTTCTTCAACAACTTACAACACAGTCTATATTCTAGCTGGCATTTTGGTGTGCTGTGATGTTTAGCACCGCTGTGGATTTTTTTTCACTGTTGACTGAAATGTACTGTAGGGATTGATACAACTACTACGACTACTTCTTAACATTTCTATAGCACTACAAGGCATACGCAGCACTGCACATATATACATGAGAGAGTCCTTGCTCGATGGAGCTTACAACCTATTCAACACAAACACAACAAACAGGGGACTAGGGTAAAACTAAGGGGAAATGGTTGTAATGTACAAGAGTGGTAAACAGGAGAATAGGGGGGTCAGGATCCAAAGGCAGCTTCAAAGAGATGAGTTTTTAATCTGGATTTGAATAGGACCAGGGATGGAACCTAGCGTACTGACTCTGGTAGTGTATTCTAGGCATATGGTGGAATGAACGGAGTCTACAGTTGGCAGTGGAAGAGAAGGGCACAGATAAAAGCAATTTACATGATGAGCGGAGTTCCTGAGGAGAAGCATTAGGAGGACTGAGAGAGGAGAGGTAATGAGGAGTTGTACAGTAAATTCTGAACAGCTATACAGAAGCATTATATATCAGCAGTAGCACTACCTTCAACCCTCTACAGCAAATCCAACTGTTGAACCATAAAATTCCCATAAAGGAAGAAGTACGATGCCTTGGCATCATACTATATAAAATGTCAACCTCCAATCACACATGCACCTAGCTACAACAAAGGCATACCGCAAACTGAACCTCATAAAAAGATTGAAACCACTCCTAAAACAAGACCACTTCCGAATGGTCTGCCAAGCCATAACCACACCAATTCTGGACTATGGCAACTCACTATACCAAGGACTCCCACTTCAAATGATCCAAAACACAACATCAAGAATCATCAGTGGAAAAAGGCAAGACCAACCAATTACACCAGTACTAGACCAACTGCACTGGCTACCAATTCAAGCACATGCCAAGTTCAAAACCATACTGAACATCTTTAAAATCATCCATCACTCCTCAGCAGATGTACTTGAATCACTAATCATAAAAGAAGACAACACCCAATATTGAAGGACCAACAACAGATACATAATCAGCATCCCACCTGACTACAGAAAAAGCAAGCAATCAACTTCCAAAAGAGCATTGTCATTAGCTGCACCACAACTCTGGAACTCCCTCCCCGAAGATATATGCACAACTGGAGATACCATGGACTTCCGAAAAAAAATTAAAACACTTCTGTTCACAGAACTCTATGGCCACATCACGTAATCCGGGGGAAAAAACAAGGAGCACTTGTGCTTGCAAAAGTCCAGCAGGAACCACAAAAAGCAAGAACCAGAAGTCAGGACTATTCAAAACCAATTTATTGATAACAGACCCCGACGCGTTTCGGCAATGATGCCTTCATCAGGGGGTAACAGATACAATCATGTGCATGGACTAAAAGTATAATCCTAAGTTCAAGGCTGTGTACGTTCTGTCTCACTATATTGAAGAGACTGAATGTTGCCTAAGTTGGACTTAAAAAGGTCTTATTCCTTCCAAGATCGTTGCGTCAATCCTCCGAGCGAATCCAAAAAATATCTGCCTTGGAGAAATGCAAGAAGCTGATGCTGCTCTCATGAAATGTAGATATGTAAATATGTTGAATAGGTTTTATATAGTTCTCCCCTGTTAAATATCCCAAACAAATTATAATGTACCCTGTTCTTGTTCTGAGTTTTATGTAAACCGCTTTAATTTCAGGATAAGGCGGTATAAAAAGCAGGTTAAATAAAATAAATAAATGCAGTTGTTGGTCAAGAGAAGTTTTAATGGATGTGGAAATGTGATAGGGAGCCAATGAAGTGACTTTAGAAGAGGGGCTATGTGGGCATAGTGACACTGGTGGAAGATTAGCCATGCGGCTGAGTTCTGAGTGGATTAAAAGAGATTCAGTGGGAGACAAATGAGAAGCAGGTTGCAATGGTCTAAGTGAGAGGTAACTAGAGTGGATAAGGGTCTTGCTAGTGTGTTCGAAAAGGAAGGAAGGAATTTTGCTGCTGTTATAAAAAAAAGAAATGTCAGGGTTTAGCTGTCTGTGGGATGTGCGCAGAGAAAGAGAGAGAGGAGTCAAAGATGACTCTAACACCGTGAGCTGAGGAAATAGGGGGGATGATGGTGGTATCCACAGAAGGAGAGAATGGAGGAAAGAGGAGGTGGTTTTAGGGGCACTCCGTCTTGGTCAT
Organism: Ichthyophis bannanicus; assembly: GCA_033557465.1. Classification (NCBI taxonomy): domain Eukaryota; kingdom Metazoa; phylum Chordata; class Amphibia; order Gymnophiona; family Ichthyophiidae; genus Ichthyophis; species Ichthyophis bannanicus. Next base: position 419,465,793 of record CM066033.1, read on the forward strand.
GTTCCGTTTCAGACAGTGGTGGGAGATCCAGACAACAACGTCAGACAAGCAGATTGATATACGGACTTGGATTCCTGGAGAGACTTTTGGTGTAGAAAGTAAATCTGAGAGTCATCAGCATAAAGAAGGTACCAAAAACAATGGGAGGAAATCAAGGCATGAAGGGCGTGAGTATAGAGAGAGAAAAGAAGAGGTCTCAAGACCGAGCCCTGAGGTAAACTGACTGAAAGCAGGATAGCAGCGGAAGAAGATTTGCCAGAACATACACTGAAAGTGCGATGGGAGAGATAAGAAAATCAAGGAAAAGCTGAGCTCCTAAAGCCAAGCCATAACAGAGTATCAAGGAGAGGGTGGTAATCAACAGTATCAAAAGCAGTAGATAGGTCCAGCAGGATAAGTATCAAGTAACGGCCCTTGAATTTGACCAGGAATCGGTCACTGGAGACTTTGGCAAAGGCCATTTTTGTAGAATATAGAGGACGAAAGCCAAATTGCAGTGGTTGAGAATGGCTTGAGATGACAGTAGCGGTGAACTGCACGAATTGAGTAGTTTGGATATGAAAGGGAGAAAGGAGATGGGCCAATAACTGTAAGGGTAAGTAGTGTCTAATGAGGAGAGGTGTGACCACAGCCACAGCATGCTTTAAGGCTGCAGGAACAGTTGCAGTGGAAAGTGAAAGGTAGAGGGAAGGGATGACAGTGAGAGAGATATAACTTTGTAGATGGGTGGGAATCAGAAGAGCAGGTAGTGAGTTTGATTTAAAAAAGGAAAAAAGAGTGACAGAGACGTGGAGCTCGATTCCGGTAGGGCCATGTCCGGGCTGTCAGGATGGACCCAAGCAAGATGAGCCCATTTGGACCCAATTGTGGACCGTGAGAACAAAACATTATCCAGATTTGGGCCAAGGACGGCCCGGCGTGCCCCTGCTGCCTGCAGGGGCATCCTCCCTACAGGCATCCCCAACTCTGGTGTTCCCAGCCTCCCTTTTCCCCACCACCCAACCCAAGGCTGGCCTGCTGTAGCCTGGATCGGGCAGCAGGGACCCCCCTGAACCTGGCCCCAATCATGGAAAAAGTGCTGTTTGTTCCACCAGCTCGTCCCTACAGGCCCAGCAGCACGTACAGGGCAGTGACCTGAATTGGTCCTGTACGTGCTGCCAGGCTGGCCTGCCTCAGCTCTGCCCCCGATCCTGCCCCCTGCTGGTTCTCTCCATCCTGAAGGGACATGCAGCCCCACAACCTGCATTTCAGAATGGGGCCCTAAGTGAAGGAATTGAGAGTGAAGAGGAGTAGGAGGAGGGGAGGAGAGGGAGAGAGGGAGATGGAGGCAGCCCTGTGGAGAACTCAAAACCAATCTTGGGTGGGTGTGTCTGTGTGAGGGGGTGTGTGTGGGTGTGCGTGGTAGGGGTGGGGCAAGGGTGAGGTGGGATGTATGTGTGTGATAAAGTTCTGTATTAGTGGGGTAGGTGTCTGTTTGGGGGTGAATATGTGTGATGGTGTGGGTTTGAGCGCTGTAGTAGGTATGAGTGCGTATGATGGGGTGGAGGTGTGTGATGAGGTGGGAATGTGATCTCTTGTTTGCTTGATGAAGTGGTGGTGTGATCTTTGTGGGAGTGGGATTGGGAGTGGTGTCTGTATGAATGATGGGGGTTAGGAGTCTGTGTCTGTGTGATGAGGGTAGTGTCTGTGTGAGTGTATATATATATGTGTGTGTGTGTGTGTGTGTGTGATGGGGAAGGGGGGGTATGGAGTGTGTATTTTATTCTGATCCTGCCTCCCCATGCACCCATGATCTCAATTTCTAGCCCCCTGCACTCTTCCTTCCCTTCCAGCCTCCTACCCTCCACTCTTCTCTAGCCCTTCTTCTACTCCCCCTTGTATTCTTGTCTCCTACACTCCATTCCTTTCCTCTACATTCTTTCCTCCCCAGCCCCTCCACTCCACCTTACCTCCATTCCTCTCCCCCAGGGTCTCTCTTTCCTGTCACAGTCACCCTCTGCCTTCCATTCCTTCTAGCTGTCTTTCACCCTCTCCCTACATAACCTTCTTCCCTCCCCCTCTGTTCTCCATTCTCCATCCCCCTCCCCCACCCTCCCCACATAGCTCAAAAGCTTCTTTTATGGATTTCCTGACCTCAGCAAGGGGGAAGATTCCATTCTGGTGAAAGACATGATGCATCTTTACTGCAGTTGTACAGCTGCAGCCTTTCTGTCTTTCTCCACTGGCAGAGCTCTGGGTCTCCATCATGAAGCCATGCTCTTCCACTTTCTGCAGGGTTTGGGGTTCGCCCTAACAGGCTTTCCCCGTTCCACCATCTCCGCGACGTTTGAAGACTCTTCCATCTGTGGGGCTTGGGGTCTCTGCCAGCATGCACCGTCCTCTGCCTTTGTCTGCAAGTGGGGTTTGAGGTCTCTGCTGAGCTTTACCACCAGTGCAGCTTTTGCAGCTTCTTCTGCTGGTGGGGTTCCGTGGCATGCACTGCACTGCTCTGCTTTGCCATGGCTATGGCCTTTCTGCCTTTTTCTGACAGTGGGGCCTGGGATCCCCTCTGATAGGCTGTGCCCCAGTTTGTCACCAACGTGACCTATGTGCCTTCTTCCACCGGTAGTGCTTTGGGACCCCCACTGGGAACACTATTTTCCTTCCTCTGCTTGTGTAGTTGGGGTTACCACTGGTATTTCTAAGCGAGAGCCTCCGTGAGAAATGGAACTGCCATCACACCTCTTTGGGTGGTGGTGCCTGACTTATTGGTATTAATTGGAATGCATAGTTTTTGAAACCAATGCATAAAGTTACCTCAGGCTGGAAGGTCGGGGGTTCAAATCCCATTAGAGGACAGCAACCTTGGGCCGGAAGGACTGGGGTTTCTAGTCCCACAGGTGCTCCTTGTGGTCTTGGGCAAGCCACTTATCCCTCCATTGCCCATATTCCGTGTAAGTATTAGTGTCTGTGTCTCATATCCCCTCGTATTAAATGTATCCCCCAATTGTGTTGTGACCACTTTGATTCAAGGATAAGGTGGTATACAAAGCTGTCTAAATAAATAAATAAAATACAGGCGGACAGAAAGACAGATGGACCATCCTCAATAGTTTCTATTACTTGGGTGAAACAAACACCAAAGAAAACTGCTCAAGCCGCATGTATTCCATACAGTGCCAAGACCATAACAGGAGGGAAGAAAGGTATTATGGACTTGGCACCCTTCAACAGGTATGGAAGGTACAACAGCACCAGGCTGGAAAGCCCCAAGAGCGCTTAAACAGCTAAGGTCTAAACGTAACCCTGTAACATGGGCTGATAGCAGAAGGAGGGAGCTGGCCCATTTCCAAACATGTAATTTGCTTTCTTTGTTTTGGGGTAAAGAGGGAGGGAGCTCAAATTAGTGGCAGGGGAAGTATGAACTTCCCACCTCCCCTCAGACTGACAACAATTAGCTTTCTCTCCCCCACTCCGCTCTTTCACAGACACTCACTTTCTCTCTCTCATTCCCCCACTTTCTTCTCCCATTCCTGACGCACCACCTCAACCTTCCCACCTGTTCGGTTGTAGCTGCAGCAGGGTGGCACAGTAAAATGTTTTCAAACCTTTATGTTTCTTAATCTATCCTTATCCTTCTTTATGTTTCTTTTCTTATTCTGATATATTTTCATTTCTCCTTTTTTTTCCATATTTTCTCTTCCCTCTGATTTCTATTTTTTCTTTTATTATCCATGTTTTACTGTTAGTATTTCTCTAGATTGTTCTACCCTGTTGTCATCTTTCTTTTGCTTGTGTCATTTCTAGATTCAATGTTTTTTGTTTTCTCTGTTCCTTGTGTTTCTTTTTGTCATACTAAACACTTCCATTCTTCTCTTTCTCCCCTAGTGCTCTCTCACAGATCCTTTGCATAGTTTACATTGCATAGTATACATTGACCCTTCCCCTGCCTCTCTTTAATTTCTTCATCCATCACCTCTCCCTCATCTCTTTGCTGACTTCCTTATCACCTTCTCCCTCTTTCCTGCTCTCTCCACTTCTGCCCTTCCCACTCATCTCTTTTCTCCACCCTTCCTTCAGCTTTTCTTCCTCCCCACTCATCTCTCCTTTCCCCCTTCCTCCCCTCTCATCTCCCCTTTCCCCCTTCCTCCCCACTCATCTCTCCTTTCCCCCTTCCTCCCCTCTCATCTCCCCTTTCCCCCTTCCTCCCCTCTCATCTCTCCTTTCCCCCTTCCTCCCCACTCATCTCTCCTTTCCCCCTTCCTCCCCTCTCATCTCCCCTTTTCCCCTTCCTCCCCACTCATCTCTCCTTTCCCCCTTCCTCCCCTCTCATCTCCCTTTCCCCCTTCCTCCCCACTCATCTCTCCTTTCCCCCTTCCTCCCCTCTCATCTCCCCTTTCCCCCTTCCTCCCCACTCATCTCTCCTTTCCCCCTTCCTCCCCTCTCATCTCTCCTTTCCCCCTTCCTCCCCTCTTGCCTTTTCACATCTTTTTCCTTCAGCTTTTCTCTCTCCTTCCCTAATCCCTCAGCCCCATCTCTTTCCTTTTTCCTCCTCACATCCTTCCCCCTTATTTTATTTATTTAAACTGATTTAATTTATCACCATTCACGTTTTACAGTCCAGGCAAATCTTCTTCCTCCTCCTTTGTCCCATCTCTCTCCATCCTCTTCTGGAGCACACTTGTTCTCCCTTGCTGTCCTTGTCCCCTCTCTAGGTTCTCTCTCTCTCTCTTACCTTCCCACTCCTCTTAGCATACTCCCTTTCTCCTCCCTGCAGCTCCCCAGGCCTTTCTCTTCCCCTCCCCTCTTGACATTCTCCCACTCTCCTTTCCATTCTCCCTCCTTTGGCTCACTCTTTTTGTCTCCCCTCTCTTTCCCCCATTAGTATACTCATCCTCTCCTCCCTACCTTTTCCCAGGCAATCCTGTTCCTTCTCACTCCCCATTCCCACCCCCTACTCCAAGCAGCTGCAAGTGTCAGCCCCTACTCTCAGCCCACCATCTGCCAGCATCAGTCCCTTCTCCCAGCCCTAGCATTGGCATCTGCCAGTGTCAGCCCCCAGTCCCATTCTCCCTCACCCTGAAACTTCCCCCTTCTCTAGTTCCCACACCAGCACTCCAACCTCCTCCTTTGAGCCCTAGCTCCCAGCCCCAGTTTCAGACCCTTCTCTCAGGCATAGTTGCAGCACCAGCTGCCTTCTCCCATCACTATCCCTATGATTTTCCAGCATCAGTCTCCTTTCCCCACCCCCATTCCCAGCATCAGCCCAGTTTTTTTTTTTAACTTACCTTCAGTGAATGTTGCTCACGGGCTGCCTCACAATCAAGCACATTTCCAACCTTAAGAGCAGGCACGTCCTGTATTTTGCTAGATATAGAAAGTGCCTATTCCTATCCTTGAAATGTGGAAATGTGCTATTATGCAAGGCAGCTAGTGAGACAAAGAGTGGCAGGCAGTGAACAAGGAAGGTTCCACTATTCTAGCCTGTCAGAAACTTGGTAGGACCAAGCTTTATGTGGCCAACGCACTCCTACATTGTTTTTAGGGAGTTTTGGTAATTGGCTATACAGCTTTTCTCAGAAATTCAAGGCGAGTTATATTCAGGTATATTAAGCATTTTCCTGTCCTCAAGAGGGCTTACAATATAAGGGGCATGTTTACTAAGCTGGGCTAATATTTAGCATGTGATATTTGTAATGTAAGGAATACCTTCGAGATATACAGGGAACTCCAGAGAAAAAGAGGAGTGCCGAAGACCTGGGTACCAAAGCAGTGGAGAGGGAACCCTGGGAAGTGGAAATCCTGTCCTGGGGGAGGCTCTTTCAGACTCTACAGAGCAGAAAAAATACCAGGAGGGAGGAGTTTGAGAGGGACCGGAAACAGGAAGTACAAAGATTCACAGAGAGGCTAGAGGAGGGGAGAAGAGAGGAACAGGCTTAGGAGCCAGCGGAGTCTATGGAGACAGAGCCTTGGGATCTGGAAACTGAGGGCTCTGCAGAGCCCATGGAAAGAGAGGCTGTGGAACAGAATTTACTGAATGATAACAGTTTATCGAACCTACCGGAGGACAACGAGATGCAGATAAGTTAAAGAACCCCCCCCCCCCCTCGTTTCTTTGGGATTCTTTTATGACTCCTGTGTGGGAAAGAAAGACTGACTGTTGGTTATTTGGAATTTTTGTTTTGTTCTTGGCAGTGCAGAAGGGTCAGTGTGAACTGCCACAGCCTAAGGGCTACTTGGATACCCAGGCTGGAACTTTTGCTTTTGAGAGTTTGGAGTTGTAAATAAATAAGAGACTACGTTTTGGCATAGGGAGCACCTCCCCCTCTAATTAATCAAGAGGAAAGGGGGACAGGGTCCCGGACAAACTGAATGGATTGACAACCAAAGCTGTAAAATTACAAAAACAAAGGAGTACTGCACAGCTAACTCAACAGACTAAGCTTAGGCTGTGTTTGTGCTCTTTCTGAAGTTATTTTGTTTAGACTTGGAGAATGGTGTTGTGTTGTATTAGGGAGCATCCAACCACCTTCAGGATTCCACACCTGCGGGAGCAGAATAGACCTTGACAGTAATTAGCCCATCTTAGTAAACATGTGCCTAAATTTGTTCCTGAGGCAAGAGAGGATTATTAACTTGGCTTGCCAAAGAACACAACGAGCGGCAGAGGTTGAATACTGCATGTGATCCTTTCCCTCCAGTCACACTGAGGCTTCCCTTTTCTCTTGCCCTTGATCAGGATGCAAGTTTTAACATTACTGGTCACCTCTAGAAATCCCAAGTCATTGTGGGTAATCTGTTGTTTCCTCCCTGGAAAGAGATCTCCACTTTACTTTTAGTAGTCCAAAACTGACTTCTCTTCAGCTACTCTCCTTCTACCCCTGCAAGCAGCATTCTCTTTTCACCCTATATTCTACTGAAATATCTACAGAAAGACTCATCACAGTTGTACTGAATCATAATCAGAGCAGCCTATTGATGTCAACTATATACAGTAAGTTTCTTATTTGTAATGAAAGTATTGGAAATTTAAAAAGTCTTTTCATATAATGTTGATTGGGTTTATCATGTCTAGCAAATCGTCCAGCATGTGATATAAGGACAGCACCCTGGGATCGGTATTCAACAGCAGGCTATCACCTAACTTTATATGGCTAAAATATCTGGTTAAAGTTATGGATAAATACAGTGACCATAAACACACAAATGCAGTCATGGAGTGTAGACATAAGACGTTATACTTGTGGTTCTCAACCCAGTCCTCAGGACACACCTAGCCAGTTAGTTTTTCAGGATAACCACAGTGAATATGCATGTGAGAGATTTGCATGCACTGCTTCACTGAATTCAGATCCCTCTCCTGCATATTCTTTGTGGTTAACCAACAAATGCAAGAACGCATGTCAGTTAGAGCACCCAGTATAGAAACTTGGTTAGGAAAGACAACACTTTTCTTTATTTGTAGTACAATATCTGAGAAATTCCGCCAACCTAACCCGACACAGGCCGTGTTTTCGTGTGTCTTCTTCAGGGGTAATGGGGCATACTGAGCGAACTTCGCCAAATCTCAATGTAAAGTACTTGTAATTAATGAACGCCAACTGCAGACATATATCACTTTATGGGATAAAACGATTCTGACAACTTCTTACAAGTGTTGTCTTTCCTAACCACGTTTCTAGACTGGGGTTATCCTGAAAACCTCACTGGCTAGGTGTGTCCTGAGGACTGGGTTGAGAACCTCAGCTTTATGCAGATAATTTAGTCATACTGTATATTTATGCATGTTATTTGTGCATTGGTGCTTTGGCATTTACGAGCCAATACCGAGTCATGCAGTCAGCTTATTTTTAAATACTGGCTACCGTGGATAAAAATAAATCTGGATATTCAATTGCAGTATCTGAATAGGGACTGCTGCAAAATATCTAGAATTTGCATTGGCAGCAGCTATCTAGATAACGTGATTTTTAGGTACTATCCAGATAGCCAGCCTGTATCCACTTAGGACAGCTTTTCACCTGTCCAAAGTCATGCAGACAGTAATGTGGATCGTGGCTTTCAAAATTGCTGCTGTCCAGATAAGTTGCCACTCCACTGCGATTCCACCCAGACCTGGCTCTAGTGTTAGTCACCGCACTATCCAGAAGGTACTGCTGAATATCATGGCCAGTGGGGTTTACCCATTTAACAAGTACGGTTAAGCAGATAAACCCCACCGAATTGCAAGCCCTGTATTTGGAAAACAGCAGAATATTGTCAGTCCAATTTTTTCTCCACTTCCAGCCAACCTGAAGTGCGGCACATAAATTCTGGCCATTCCAAAGGTAACTTGGTAAAGAATCTGGTGTATATTTACCTATATTTATTTATTATTTATTTATTTAACATTTCTTCTATACCGCGCTCTTACCACCAGCGTGGTTTACATTAAACAAACATATACATACAGTGTAACTGTAGTGTATTTTACATTTAACAGGAGTTGAAACTTGGGGGAACAGGGGTAACTATCTACAGTTATTAACATAGTCAAAAATCTCTGGTTATAAGCATGGTGTGTGTATTTCCCTATGGAATCTACACCGGAAAGTAACTTGTGAATAGGTAGTGCTTGAGCCTTTTCCTGAATTGGGTTAAGCTGGTGATAGCTCTCAAGTCTGGTGGGAGGGCGTTCCAGGCTTTTGGGGCATAAATGCTGAAGGCTCTTTTAGATGTTGTCTTTGTGCATCTCGCTATTTCTTTCGGGACAATTAGGGTGTTTTTTGCTGCGGATCTTCTGATTCTATTGGGGGGTGAAGTGCGTAATATATAAGCACAAATGATTTATCTTATAAAATTACTCCACGGATACAAGTATATGCAATGGCAAGAAGACACACACATTTGTGTGATATGGTTGTAAGTGATCCTGTGTATATAGTTGGAGGGGGTGTAAATGAAGTCACAAATTAAATACGTAGGTTATATGATACGCTCCTGTCCATATACTGTAGGTTCAGCCACATAGTCACTTCTGCTTGGATCAGACACCAAGGTATGAAACCTCATTTTTACTTTCATTTCTGTTGATTTCTCGTGGAAATTTTATAAAGAGACATGAATCTACTGTAATAATCAAAGCATTTAGGCTCCTAATTTTGAGAGTTATGCTACTAAATTGGCCTCCTTGAAAATGTATTAGGGGCTGAGTGCATAAGAGCTCAATGTTCAGAACATCTGATATTTAAACACCGCGGTGGTATTTGGATAGTGGTCAGCAATGAGCGTCCCCACACTGCAGTCAGCACTAGTGACTATCACGACCACAGAGATCTACAGCTGTTAGCTTTTATATTTCTATTTAGCTCGCACCTTTCTAGTAGCAAGTCAAGGTGAATTACATTCAGGTAAAGCAGGTATCCAGAGAGTCTATCCGGATTTCACTGAGTTTTGCATTTGATTATTTGCATGAAGAGAAAATGATCCAGATAGCATCTGACTATCGTCGCTGTCTGGATAGTTTCTGGCATTGCCCTCACTCCACCCATGCATCAAACCGGCACCGTTGAGATAGTTCCAAGGTGGTCTATGGAGATATTTAGCGGCACTGTCTAGATATTGTCACTGAATATCTCTCTCGGAGCCCTTAGCCAAGTAATGTTCGTGATTATCTGGATAAGGAAGTTCTGAATAGTGGCCCTTGAACTTTGGAGCAGAAAACTTGGCTGTCAAAAGGGATGGGTTTAGAGTGGGAAAACTGGGATTTTATCACAGATTTTCAGCACTAGGCTCAAAAATGACACTAGGCAAACGAATGGCAGGTCTAAACTTGTAAGCATGGGGGTAATACTGAGTCACTGCAGTCAGCCACTATAGGTAACCCCCCCCCCCCCCCCCAGGTATTAAGAACATAAGATATGCCATACTGGGTCAGACCAAGGTCCGTCAAGCCCAGTATCCTGTTTCCAACAGTGGCCAATCTTTGTCATACGTACCTAGCAGTTTCCCCAAGGGACACAGGTTCCACAATGCTTGTACTGAGTCAAGCATTGATATCTTGGGTCCCTTCTTAATAATGGTTTATGGACCTTTCCTCCAGGAACTTGTCCAAACCTTTTTTAAACCCAGCTACACTAACAGCCTTTACTACATCCTCTGGTAACAAATTCCAGAGTTTGATTACACGTTAAGTGAAAAAATATTTTCTTTTATTAGTCTTAAATAGTTTACTCTGTAGCTTCATTGCATGTCCCCTAGTCTTTCTATATTCTGATAATGTAAACAATCGATCTACGTTTACCCGTTCCACTCCGTTCATTAATTTATAGACTTCTATCATATCTCCCCTCAGCCGTCTCTTTTCCAGGTTAAAGAGCCCTAACTTTTGTAGCCTTTCTTCATAGGAGTATCCTTCCATCCCCTTTACCATTTTGGTGACTCTTCTCTGAACCTTTTCTAATAACGCTATATCCTTTTTAAGATATGGTGGCAGTATTTGGATAGTGACTGCCTCTGAGTGCCTAGATTTTGTAGTTGATGCTGCCGCTATCCGGATACTGTATCCTCATATACTTATGCAGATACTTATCCAGCTAGTGGCGCTGTATATTGCCACTTTTTGGAGAAGTTACAGCTCCTCCCCAGCTCCACCTATGGACACCCCGACATTATCTAGGTAGTGCAGCAACGGTCAAAGGAAATATTCGGCGTCACTATCTGGATTGGACCTCTGACTATTGGGCTCAACAAGAGGCTAGCAGGATGAGCCCTTTTGAATGTCAATCCCAGAACTTTTATGCTCCTAAACTAAGGCAATTTATCAGCTGAAACTTAGGGGGAATATTCAATGTGATTAACACAGTTAGTAGACCTGCTAACTGCCTTAATCGTCGTGTCCGGGATATTCAACGGCACTATCATGGCAGCCTTCATTCCTGCTGTCCCCACTCCCACGTCACCCGACATGTCTCTGATACTGGCAGTGAAGGCAAAGGCACTACAATATAAAAGAAGCTCGACCATCCTGCCCCCTTAATGCAGACGTCCTGCTTATGTGTGAGAGGATGGGGCTGGCTGCAGTTTCAGAGCACAGTACAAAGAGGCGGAGAAGGTTCCCTCCACACTGTGTATCTTTTATGTTTTATTGCCATAGGCACTGCAGCTGTTCCAGGTGAGATGCGGCATTAGTGTTAATGGTGGGGGTGGGAAATCAGAGGCTGACACTACAAGGGTTTTTCAGGGGCACTTTCAGCCACCTTTGAAAGTTTATTTTTCTAGAAAGCCACTTAGTCTTTCCGTTTCTAGTGTTTGCCCTACTCAAGCAGCATCATTTTGAAAGTGGCAATTGCTAGACAAAGGAGCAAGTATAGATTGCCCCTGCCTTCAATGTCCCTAACTGGCGGGGGAGCTAGCCATAGTAACATAGTAAATGACGGCAGATAAAGACCAGTATGGTCCATCTAGTCTGCCCAGTAAGATGGCAAGAGTAGGTGCACCTGCCGCACTGTGCAGGCCACCCCTCCCCATGTCTTTGTTTAGGGGTGAACCCACTGCTCCGTGTACGATACCCCTATTTGTGAGAAATTAGATAGTTCAGTTTATTTTGATTTTATCCTGTTGCTGTAAAGGGCTAGCCATAGTCTTGGCTTTTAGAATGGCAGCATGGCTTAAAGAGGGTAGGGCTAATTTGTATAATTTATGCATAGACCACCTTAATCTTGAGTTTCCTTCAGTGGAGAAGTCCAGGAAGACACTATTTTTTTACATGTATGCCCTGTGTTGGGGCTTGAGGGGAGCATGAGCTGGTCACTGGCTCATCAAAGACAGGAGGCCACACAATGGCAGCAAATTTCTTAAATGAATAATTTGCATGTTGCCATGGTTGGGATGGTGCAAATTTCCTGGCCATGGCAAGTGGTGAAAATTGTGTTGCAATACTGAGTTGAAATGCAGATGAGCTCAATTTCATCCTATAGCTAAATTTTGTAAAAATGAATACTAGCCTATGATCATTTTCACTCATTAGTACATAAGATCATGATTAAGATGTCTAAAAAGTATCCACCATTGTGTTTGCAATGCCTCAAAACATATCAATCACCCTCAGATACAGAAGACCAATGTTAAAGCTTGACAGATGATTTACACAACTGTATTTTATATAATCTTATAAAATAAGATCTTGGGTCATTAGAAGAAAAAAAATAACTCCAACAGGGAAAGACTCCAGGCTGAATCAATTTACTATTGCATGTTGTGCCTTATTCAATAATACGAAATAACTATTGCTCAATAAAAATGTACTCAAAAACAAAAATAGAACAAAATCAAAAAATCATGAGCTCAAAAATGTACATGTATGTATGTGAATGTATTAATGTTGGAAGTTTAGCCGTGAGGAAACAAAACTACCTCTCGTGGCAACACTTCCGTTTTACTCAATTTTAATGAGCCCCCACCGGAGCTTTAAAACATAGGTAAAAAACACCATATAATAGTGTGACCTACACCAAACATGTTCAAAAGTGTATTATTTCCAACAGCTTTACATATCAGGAAAATGCTATCTGCGAAGTTCTGATGGCAGAAAATTTTAAGGCACAATAAAATACCTCGTCTCATCCTTTGGAAACTCGGTAAACACTACAACTTCATTGCACTGAAAACGCACTGGGATCATGACTAAAAGAGAATTATGTAGAATGAAGAGGTTTTGATCACCTGGGACACTTCCATTTTGACTGATAAAAAGCCGGATGCAAGAAAACTGCACATAGTGATAAAGAAGAACTTCAGAATTTATTTATTTAACAGGTTTTATATATTGCTTTTCTTAAAATCAAAGCGATTTACAATGAACAGTAAAGAGCTGACTCTGGAAATTAGAGTCAGGGGATACATACAACTTTGAAGAATGGCATTGATGGGAGATGTCAGTCCGAAGAGACTATTCTGTGAATCATTTTGAGAGGGAGAAGATCTTCAAATACAAAGAAATGCAGTTAGAGACCAAAAAAATGTTCTAGAAAGATACCAAGATATTCCCCATCTTGTTGGGTGCCATGGGCTTGATGAGGAGAAATTTTCAAGCATACTTGGATAAATTTACCAATACATGTTACATCTTACAAACTCCAGAGGGAGGCTCTGTTTGGCACGATGCAAGTACTATGCCAAGCATTAGCAGTAAATTTGAGAGACTCAGATCATATGCCACATACCCTGTCTTAAAAGTGAGGTTCAACTTTGTGCAGTGGCATTGGTTGAAATCTGATAAGTTCAACTTTTAAGAAAAAGTTTAAATATACTCCGCATAAATAATAAAGTTTATTTTGATGAAGGGGTTTTTTTTATGACCTGCGAGGACGAGTGCCCAAACACTGAGGTCTTTTCCCCTTATTTTATAATACCATTGGTCATCATTCTTCCAGTATAAGGAAAGGAAGTAAAGATAGTTCTCTTCAGAACACTATTTATGTGACATACAGGTGGTTTAATTGATAGTATTTTGGGTTTCACCTGATATTGATTTTTTGTTTATGGTTTTTTAGATGCAAAACTATCCCATTTGGAGAAATTGTCCCTCATGGGTAATTTTATAAACTTCATTCTTGGGTTACCATGTGTCTATTGTGACTATTATATTAAGTTAGCTACCAATGTAGTGAACTTTATAATACAAGGCCTAAGTGTCGGGGCCCGTGCATCAAATTTGGTTCAAGCACTTATGCCAGTCCTAGGGCTAGTGTAAGTGTTCGGTCCTGGATTTGTAATGAACACATGCAAGTTATCATATTTATAACTTAAGCTTGTCAATCTGCACTCTGGCCCATGCACCCCCCCCCCCTACTGAAACTGTGTGCCATTGCCCTGATGCACATAGCAACTGGCTAAAGGATACAAGTAAAGACACATCCACGTGTGTAAGACATTGAAATAAATGACTTACATATGTTGACGACACGCAGCTTTACACAGCTCCTTATAATGTTACTTCCATAGAGTTCACACACACGCTTACATCTTCAGAGCTGTTGAAAATGTGTAGAAGAGGATATATATGCTGCCAAGCATGTTTATGTTTATTAAAAACTTAATATACTGCCCATAACAGAAGTATCTGGGCGGTTTACAACCAAAACTAAAAAACTGCGAGAAAAGGAACGCCATTAAAATCTAGAAACAGGATAGAAAAGATAAGAACAGAAAAAGGGAGAGGGGTAAAAGGGATGACAGTTAAAAAAGGGGACAAGGATTTTTGCAACAGTGAGGGGGTAGGTAGGGCGACATCTAAAAAGGGAAGGAAGGTTATACATCAGCGAGGAGGAGGGGAGAGAGGGAGGAAATGGAAGGGAGAAGGTCAAAAGCTGAGTAGAAAAGATGGGTTTTCAGTTTAGCTTTGAAGGCAGTGAAAGAGGATTCTAAACGGAGGGTGGGGGGAGCGAGTTCCAGAGTCTTGGGCCAAGAAAATAAAAAGCTGATGAGTGGGTGGATTCCAAGTGTGCCTGGGATGGGGAGGGAAGGAACATGCGATTGGCATGAATGGAACGGAGGGAGCGGTGAGGGGTGTGGAGGTTGATCTGCAAGATAGAGGGGAGTACCTGTGTAGATTGATCTGTGGACGAAGATGAGGAGCTTGAATTGGATCCGGAAAGGGACTGGGAGCCAGTGGAGACATAGAAGGAGGGGAGTGACGTGCTCAAAGCATGAGGCGTGTGTTAGAATGTGAATGGCAGTGTTTTGGACGCGTTGGAGGCGAAGAAGCTGGCACTGAAGGAGACCGGCTAAGGCAGGGGTCTCAAACTCAAATTGCTTTGAGGGCCAAATGAGGACTTGTAAAGTAACCCGGGGGCCGCATAAGACGCGGGGCCTCATTTGCATAAGGGACCTCATTTGCATAAATATTTGCATAATGTTACCATACACTAACTTTTAGTAAACATGCCTCTTTAATGAGTATGGATAAAGAAAGACTAAAAGATTTAGAAACAAGAAGACAATAATTAAACTGGGAACCCCAAAAGCCAAACTTGGAATGTACAACAACACTGTAGAAATAAAACTATAAATTAATTTCCTCTTGTACTAAACAAAGCGCAAACATTAATGATGCACATTTCCCAGAGCTGACATATTCCAGTTAATAAATTCAAAATAAAGAGATATTTTTCTACCTTTTGTGCATTTTTTTCAGTTGCAATTGTTCCAGCCACTTTCTTCTGGTTTCTTCATGTCTTCTGCTAACTCTCCATCGTCTGCTTCCATTTGCCCTTTCTTCTCTCCTAGCTTTTTTTCCATTCTCTCTCTACATCTGCTTTAACATACTAATCTTTCTCCTTTTTCTCTTTCCTCATTCCTATTTCATCCACTCAAATTTTACCCCTCCATCCTCAATCCCCACTTACTCTCCCAATACCTGGCCAATTGTAGATTTGTCTTCTCTCCCAGACAAAATATTTTTCCCCTCTCCATTTCACTTTCCCAGCTCCATCCCATTCTAATCCTCCCCCAACATCAGCTCCCTTCTAGTTCCAGCCCCACCCAGCATCCGCTCCCTTCTAGTCCCTGCATCAGTCCATTTCCAGTCTTATCCTAGCCTCACCATCAGCCCATTTCCAATCCTAGCCCCCCATCAGCCCATTTCCAATCCTAGCTCCCTCCCCTCACAGCCCATTTCCATTCCAAGCCCCCCTCCCCATCAGCCATTTGCAGTTCAAGCCCCCTTCCACTCAGCCCATTTCCAGTCCTAGCAACCCCCCCAGCACATTACCAGTCCTAGACCCCCCATAGCCCATTACCAGTCATAACCCCCCCTGCCAATAGCCCACTTCCAGCCCTAACCCCCATTACCCCATTTCAGTCAGCCCCTCCATAGCTCATTACCAGTCCTAACTCCCCCCATCAGCCCACCTCCAGTCCTTCCTAACCCCCACCTGCCCATTTCCAGTCCTAGCCCCCACCATAGCCCATTTCCAGTCATAACCCCCCCCCTGCCAATAGCCCATTTCCAGTCCTACACCCCCCCTGCCAATAGCCCATTTCCAGTCATAACCCCCCCTGCCAATAGCCCATTTCCAGTCATACCCCCCCCCCAGGTAAATAAAAAAACAACCTGGCTTCTGCTGCTGGCTTCTGCTGCAGCAGAAAATCAGCTGTCCCGCGGCCCCTTTCCCTCTGCGCGAGAGCCCTGAGTGTGCTTCCTCTGCGGCATGCTTTTTAAGCCGCGAAGAGAGTATTTCCCTCTTGCGCGGCTTAAGCCTATTCACTTTTCAAGCCTCGCGAGAGGGAAATACTCCCTTCGCGGCTTGAAAAGCACGCCGCAGAGGAAGCACATTCAGGGCTCTCGCGCAGAGGGGAACGGGCCACAGGACAGAGCAGCAGAAGCCAGTTTTTTATTTTTTTAAAATTGACCGTCGATTCTGCCGTTGCCACAGCGGCAACGGCAGCAGCAGAAGCCGTCGCGGGCCGCACAACCTTCTCCTGCGGGCCGCATGCGGCCCGCGGGCCGCGTGTTTGAGACCCCTGGGCTAAGGAGATGTTACAGTAGTAGAGACGGGATACAACGAGGGAAAGAAGTATTTATTTTATTTATTTAATGTCTCTTCTATACCGCGCTATTCCAATCAGTGTGGTTTACAATAAACAGGAACTATAACTTGGACCTAACTGGGGTAACTTTCTACAAATTATTTACACTAATAAATATATTGTATATACTAATATTTACATGGAGTTCCTGTGCGGATATCCAGTTTAGTCCTCCACAATCGGGTAATGCCCCTCCTACTGCAGCCTGGAGACTGGACCAATCAAATCTTCTGTAGTACATATCCAGCAGGAGCTCCCAGAAGCCCCTCAGTGTGTCCAGTCTCTAGCAGCTTGAAGACGTAAAAGTGTGTCCTCCTGGGCACACTGAGTGACTATTGCAGGAGCAACACTTGTTAGTTAGTTGTTTTAGGGTTTGTTTTGGGGCATTTCCTTGCTATTTCTTTGATAGCTAGCTGTATCTTTAAAAGGAGAACAAAAGAAGAAGCCTGTCTCTCTGGAGCACTGCCACAGGAGACTAGGGGGAAGTCAGACCTGTTGGCTCCTGTGTTCCTGCCTAGCCAATTTTCACAGCCCTGGGTGAGCTCCCCCTGGACAGTACGGGGTAAAGCCATACCTGATACAGTAGTGGCTGGCACTGGGAGATGTTGGCTGAATCCTGGTGGTTCCTGAGCTGGTAGGAGATTTTCATTTCATTTCTTCTTGTGTGCAGTGCTCTGTTAGAGCTGCCAGCATTTCTGTAGGCTCTCCTGAGCCCATTTGGCAATTTTTCTTAAATTTGGTCGTTTGCCCTGTATTAGAGGGTCGTTTTAGTTCTTTTCCATATTATTTGGTGGCTTTTGTATTTTCGCGCCGTTTTTTACCGCGGGTGAAAAAGTCCGGCGGCCATTTTGGATTTTAAAAGTGTGCTTTTAGAGGCACTTTTGAGCACTTGTGCACAGGTTCCCCTGGCGTTTTTGGGGTTCCTCTTGCTGGCGATTTTGCTCAGGGCACCCCAGGGAGTCTGGGGCATATTTTGTTTCTTGTAAAAAAAAAACAAAAAAAAAACGTTTTAATTTCAAATCGGGGCTGATTTGCATAGGATTGCCCCTGTGGTGTGGGCTTCCCTGTGACTGTTGTATTCTATCCCGCTGGGCAGAGGTGGCCTTGGGATGGCTTCCCAGCCCCAGTGCGTGATTTGTGGGTCCCGCAGAGCAGCAGGGACTGACTCTGGCATCTGCAGGTGCTGTGCTGCAGTGCCTGCAGAGTTAGAGCAATCTGTGAGTCTCCCGGATCAGCCTACCCCTGGGGATGCTTCTAATTCAGGGGACAGTGTTCTTTCCCCGAGCCTCCCTCACTCTGGGTCGGTTCCACCGGCCAGCGGGTCGGTGGCTGCGCTCCAGCAGGCGGCTATAGCTGCACCGTCTATGGATTTCTCCCCGGATTTTGTGCTCCTCATGCATCAGGCGTTTCGCTTGAGCAGGTCCGGTCAGTTGCCGGCAGTTTGGCCCCCCTCTATCCCCCCGGGGTCCTCGGGGCGGCTCAATGCACCTCGCAACCCGGGGGCAAGCGACTTCGGTTGGGGGAACAGGAGCAGGACGCCCTAGGTCTCCTGGATTCTGAGGCAGAGGGCGATCCTGAGACTGAAGCGGAGGAGTTGGAGGATGGGGAGATCCTTGAGCCGGAGGACCAGGCTCGGATCATTCGCGTGTTCCGTAGGGACGAGCTGGTTCCTCTGGTCACGGAGTCCCTGCAGGCGCTTAACCTTTCGGCGGTGCGGCCCATGGAGGAGGAGGGTCTTGAGGATCCTCTAATTCAGACAGTCAGGGATTCCCAGGTGGTTTTTCCCGTTCTCCGCGTGGTGGATCATATGATCCAGGCGGAGTGGGAGCACCCGGAATCCGGCTTGAAGGGGATTCGGACCATGACTCGGCTTTATCCCCTTGCCGACAAGGACAGGGACTTGTTCAAGTCCCCCCGGGTGGACGCTGCGGTTTCCGCAGTGACCAAGTAAACCACCATCCCGGTTGAGGGGGCGGCTGCCCTCAAGGACGGTCAGGACAAGAAGATTGATAATTTGCTCAAGCAAACCTTCGATACTGATGCCGTGTCATTGCAGGCCTCTATCTGTGGGGCTTGGGTGGCTCGGTCGTGTCTGCGATGGTCGCAGCATTTGCGCTCGAGCCCCGGGCTAGACCAGCAGGGCCTGTTGGAGGTTTCCCGGCTGGAGTCCGGCTCGGCCTATCTGGCGGATCTGTTTTATGATTTAATCCGCGCGTTGGCTAACAGTATGGCATCCGCGGTTGCGGCGCGACGGTCCCTCTGGTTGCGCAACTGGGCGGCGGACGGTTCTTCCAAGTCCCGCCTCAGTAAGCTGCCCTTCAAGGGCAGATTGTTATTTGGGGAGGCTCTCGAGAAGTTGGTAAAGGATCTCGGTGAGTCCAAGGGGGGCCGGCTCCCGGAGGATAGGCCAAGGTCCAACAAGTCCTCCCCCTCGGCGAGGGGGTCCTTTCGGGATCAGCGCAGGTTTCGTTCCTCCCGCCTGTGGACTTCGCAGCGGGGCAGGTTTGGAGCCCGTAATCAAGGGTTTCGTACCTTCGGGGAGCCGGCAGAGGCTTCTCCGGAGCCGCCTCTTCCTCGGGCTCTTCTTTTGGGCGCAAGCCACAATGACGCGAGGCAGGCTCTGGAGGGAGGTCCGATTATCGGGGGTCGCTTGCGCGACTTTCTTTCCTCTTGGGCCCAAATCACGTCGGATCGCTGGGTGCTACAAATTATAGGAGAGGGTTACGCTCTGGAATTTGCGTTCCCACTTCCAGATTCATTTGTTCTGTCTCCCAGCAGGGGAGCGCAAAAAACGCGGGACTTCCGCGTGACCCTGGATCGGTTGTTAGCGCTGGGAGCGGTGATCCCGGTTCCTCCTTTGGAAAGAGGCGCCGGGCGATACTCCATCTATTTTGTGGTTCCCAAAAAGGGCGATTCCCTGCGTCCGATTTTGGGACCTCAAAGGCGTGAATCGCGCGCTCCGGGTGCCGCATTTCCGTATGGAAACCTTGCGGTCAGTCATTGTAGCGGTGCGACAGGGGGAGTTTTTGACGTCCCTCGATCTCACCGAGGCCTATTTGCACATCCCGATACATCCATCTCCTCAGCGTTTTCTCCGCTTTGCGTTTCCGTGGGGCCACTTCCAGTTCAGGGCCATGCCGTTCGGCTTGGCTACGGCTCCGCGCACGTTCACAAAGCTGATGGTGGTCGTTGCGGCGGCCTTGCGCAAGGAGGGCATTTTGGTCCATCCATATCTCGACGACTGGTTGATACGGGCAAAATCCAGTCGGGAGTGCCTGCGAGTCACGAGCAGGGTAGTGGCTCTGCTGCGATCTCTCGGCTGGGTGGTGAACGAAAGAAAGAGTTGTCTGCGTTCCTCGCAGGACCTGGAGTATCTGGGAGTGCGCTTCGACACCGCTCGGGGACTGGTGTGTCTCCCCGAGCGACGCGTCCGGCGTTGCGGGCTCTTGTCCGACTCTTTCGGGGGATGCCCGCTCCGTCGGCGTGGTGGTACCTACGGCTTCTCGGAATGATGGCGGCGACCTTGGAGGTGGGGCCATGGGCACGGTTCCACATGCGCCCGCTCCAGAGGGCGCTCCTTCGCCGCTGGTCCAACCAGTGCGATTTGACGCGGGGATTCCCTTGGAGCCTCCTCTGTGGGTTCCCCTCACTACGGATGCGAGCCTAGCCGGCTGGGGAGCTCACTGTGAGGCCCGCTTCACGCAGGGGGTGTGGTCCTCTCGGGAAGCTGCGTGGTCGAGCAACCGTCTCGAGCTTCGGGCGGTCAGGCTAGCCCTGTTGGCCCTGGGGCCTCTGGTCCTGGGTCGGGCGGTCCGCGTCTGGTCGGACAATGCGACCACGGTGGCGTACATCAATCGCCAAGGGGGCACAGGGAGTGTGGCCCTGGAGACAGAGGCGACGGCCTTATTCAGCTGGGTGCAGACTCGCCTGCCGGCGATCTCGGCGGCGCACATAGCGGGCGCAGACAATGTCCAGGCCGACTTCCTCAGCAGAGTGCGGGTGGACCCCGGAGAGTGGGAGTTAAATCCACAGGTGTATGCGCAAATAGTTCGGCGGTGGGGTCCGCCCATCATGGATCTCATGGCGACCTACCAATCGGCCAAGACGAGTCGCTTCTTCAGCGGACGGCGGGAGCGAATGTCCGAAGGACTCGACGCTCTCATTCAGCCGTGGCCGACGTCCGGGCTACTGTATGTCTTCCCTCCTTGGGCGCTGATCGGCCGGGTCGTCCAGCTCATCGAGTGCCTTCAGGGCCGAGTGCTGCTGGTGGCTCCGGATTGGCCCCGGAGGCCCTGGTATGCCGACCTCGTCCGGCTTCAAGACGGCGTGCCGTGGCGCCTCCCGGCGTTGCCGGACCTTCTCCTTCAGGGCCCCTTGCGGATGCCCCAGGTGGCTCGATTCTCACTTACGGTTTGGCCATTGAGAGGGCTCGGCTGAAAAAGAAGGGTTATTCGCCCGCGGTGATTTCCTCCTTACTGCGGGCGAGAAAGTCCTCCACTTCTCTCACTTATGTTCGGATTTGGAGGATTTTTGAGGACTGGTGCTCCCGGCTGGGAGTCCGGGCGGCGACGGTCTCTGTGCCCGTCGTGTTAAGCTTCCTCCAGGATGGGTTCGAGAAAGGTCTCGCGGCCAGTTCCCTGAAGGTCAAGCTGGCGGCGATTTCGTGTTATAGAGGCAAGGTCTTGGGCCGCCTTCTTGGTGCTCATGCGGATGTGCGGCGTTTCTTGACCGCCGTTTTCCATTTACGGCCTTCCCGCAGGGCGGTGATTCCTTCGTGGGATTTGAATTTAGTTCTGCGGGCTATGGTTCGGGAACCATTTGAGCCCTTGCGGAGGGCGTCCTTGAAGGATCTCACACTGAAGACGGTGTTCCTGGTTGCCATCTGCTCGGCACGGCGTATTTCGGATCTGCAGGCCCTGTCCTGCCGAGAGCCTTTCTTGTCTTTCTCTACGGAGCGGATTGTGCTCCGTCCGGTTCCTTCCTTTCTGCCAAAGGTGGTGTCTCCCTTTCACTTAAATCAGGCGGTATTTCTGCCAGTGCTTTCGGCGAGCTCGGTCGAGTCGGTGGACAAGGGTCTTCTCCGGCTTGATGTGGGCCGCGCGCTGCGGCGGTATTTGCAGTCTACCGAGTCCTTCGAAAGACTGATCGGCTTTTTGTGCTCTTTGGGGGTACAATAAAAGGGGAGGCGGCGGCTAAGGCCTCCATTGCTCGATGGCTCAAGGAAGCGATCGCGTCCGCGTATCGGTTGCAGCGGCGGCCGGTCCCGGAGGGGCTCCGGGCTCATTCTACTCGGGCTCAGGCGGCCTCTTGGGCGGAGCATAGCCTGGTTCCACCAGCAGAGATTTGTAGGGCGGCCGCCTGGTCGTCTCTGCATGCTTTCAGCAGGCACTATCGCTTGGATGTGTCAGCGGCTCGGGATTCTTGTTTTGGTTCGGCGGTTTTGCGCGCCGGCCTGCAAGGTCCCGCCCGGTCTTAACTGCTCTGTTACATCCCGATTGTGGAGGACTAAACTGGATATCCGCACAGGAAATGGAAATTACACTAACCTGGTAATTGTAGTTCCTGTAGGATCCAGTTTAGTCCTCCTTCCCTCCCGACTATCTGTATGATTTTGCGGCGCGCTGTCCCGAGCGGGTGCCTGTAGGATGGTTTTCGTCCCGTTCGGACTCTGTCGACAGTCGTGCTTATCGCTATGGCTCTTCCCTTTATTTTGGAGTTCAGTCAGCTCCTTAGTTTCGGGGGGAAGCTCGGTGTAAATTTAAAGGCGTCGATGTCGGCGCCGTGCAGTGTCCTGACTTCCTCGTTTGGGGAGGGAGTTGGTTATTCCAGGGGGGGAAGTACATAGTTTAATGATAGCCTAATAATAATCTGATGTGTTGCTTCGTTAAGTTTGCTTTGTTACTAGTACACTGGGGGGCTTCTGGGAGCTCCTGCTGGATATGTACTACAGAAGATTTGATTGGTCCAGTCTCCAGGCTGCAGTAGGAGGGGCATTACCCGATTGTGGAGGACTAAACTGGATCCTACAGGAACTACAATTACCAGGTTAGTGTAATTTCCATTTGTACCAATGGGGCTAGCTGCTCTACAACGTGCTGGGTGTGCTGTTAGAGAAGTCTTGGTGATTGGGGTGGCTGTTTGTGAGCTGTCCTCTGAGTAGTGCTGTATGAATAGGTGGTGCTTCAGCTCCTTCCTGAATTGGGCCAGGTCAGTGATTGCTCGAATGGCTGTAGAGAGGGCATTCCAACATCTGGGCGCATAGAGCATGAACGCCCTATTAGATGTCGCTCGGGTGCATTTTGTTGTTTCCTTTGGAATTATCAGTGTATTGACAGCTGTGGTTCTTCTGGATCTGTTCGGGGGAGTGGGGTGGATTAGCTCGGTGATGGAGGTGGAGGGTTGATTGATTATGGGCTTGAAGGTCATTACTAGGATCTTAAAAGATAGTCTGCTGTGGATTGGTAACCAGTGGAGATTTTTCAGGATTGGTGTAATGTGATCCATTCTTGAGGCTCCGTATAGAATTCTGGTGGCTGCATTCATTGCAAGCTGGAGTGTCAAGGAGGAAGAGGAGAGAAAGGGACGAATGGCACAAGGTTGCTTCAGGGTGAAGAAAGAGCGCTGAACAACAGTGGAGATGTGGTCTTTAAAGGAGTGAGAGGAATCAAGGGTGACACCTAGGTACCGAAGAGAAGAAATGATAGGGATAGGTGAGGAGGAAAGCAAAGGGACGAGGGGAGGGGGGGGGCAGCTTCCAAAAGTAAACCAGATAGAAGATGTTTTGGAGAGGTTAGCATGAAGGAAATTGAATGAAAAGCCAGGATGCCACAGAGGAGAGACAGGTATTGAGGGGGCTGATGTCAGGAACAGAGGAGTCAGTATGATGAAGAAGGAAGATGTCATCTTTGTAATAATATGCAGAGATTCCGTGAGGTTGGACCAGGAGGGTGAGAGGGGCGAAGAAAGCGTTAAAGAGAAGGGGTGCAAGGACAGTTCCCTGGGGGACACCACAGGGGAGGGGAGTGTAAGGGGAGGAGGAAGTCCCTGAGAGAACCGAGAAAGACCGACAAGGAAAGAAAAGAATGAAACCATTGAAGTACTGAACCGGCAAGACCGGCTTCCTGAAGACAAACCAAGAGGGTGCGGTGATCAACCAAGTCAAAAGCAGCAGATAGATCAAGAGAGACAGTGAGAGAGATGGAGCCGTGATCGTGAGCAGCATGCAGTTCATTGAGAAGAGAGAGGAGGACAGATTCTGTGCTGTGGCCGGGGCGGAAACCAGATTTTCATGAGTGGAGGGTGAGGGAGATTTTGAGATGGGAAGAGAGTTGAGAGAAAACTATGCTTATGCATCATTGCATATTATAAAGGCACCTTGCTATGGAATTAACCCCCCGCCCCATTAGGCTAACGTATCATTGCTACAATCAATGCAGATTGTCATATATTTTAGGGAACTGGCTCTCTTAAAAATAAACAGGACCTGTGTCCAGTAAAACATTTTAGCCCATGTTTAGGGTTGTGTGTATTACCATGCTTTAATGAGTCAGCCCCTTTATTTATTTAAAGGTTTTCTATACCGCCCCTTCCAGAGATCAAGGGCGGTTTGCAAATAACAAACAAGTACATTAAACTGGTAGAATTGAAATTACAAAAAACATAGAGCTTGGGTATGGTACAGAGATGTCACTGAATTAAATCAAATTATATGACATGTCAATAGCTGTTGCTGAAATTTGATAACCAGAATCCTCTCCCAGAGGTAGGGCTGATGCCAACATTGGGTGAACCAGGTGATTGCCTAGAATGCCGGCAATTCAGGGCATCCATTGCCACTGCTGCTGCCTTTCTCCGGGATGTGCAGTGGTGCCCCTATACAGACAGGAAGTGGAATCCAAGGATGGCGGAAGCACAGTGGCACCGCGGTGCCAGAGCTGAAGGTAACTCCGTTGGTCCCATTTTAAAAGCATTGCCATTGCTCTACGTACCAGAAAGGGACTGGAGCGGGCGGGGGTGTGCAAGGGATGAATTTTGCCTAGGGCGCCTCATATCCTTGCATTGGTCCTGTCCAGAGGCTGTCATGGCTGCCATCCCAGCATCACCAGTGATAATTACTGATGTTTTATTTATTTTTAATTTCAAGGCTCTTGATTTTTCTGAAGTCACTAAACATGCTACAGAAAGTAGACAACAGGATGAGCTTTCACAACCATAGTCATACTTCCAAGCCACAATACAGTAAGCAACAGTCACAGGAAGGGAGGGAAAATCCGAAAAGAAAAAAGCACATCAGGGCTGCATGTGTCCTGTCTTCATCACGTAGTCAAGAAAATCTACAGCTCATAGAATCTGCTCATTCAACTCGCAGCTTATGTCCTCTTTTTCCATGATGACTGCCTCCCACAGCTTCGGAGCCAGTCTAGAAAGACTGCTTCCAGTCCTTACAATCACATTCCTAGCCGCTAACAACATTCCACTCTAAAGACATGCATAACTGAGTAGTATAATCCAACCAGGCCCAACCCCTAACACAAACCCAGGTAAGGAAAGCAGAACTACTTGCTCAATAATTCAAGAAAGAAGAGTCTGAATCTGAACCTAAAAATCTCAAATAGCAGGGCGTTCTCACCATATATGCAGGAACAGCCTATCTGATTGCATGAGTTCCAATAAAGGGGCATGGAATTCGGGTCCCATATACCTAGTTGCTAGGTATAGGAGTACCTAGTTTGGTGCTCAGCAAGGCCAAAGAAATTGAAAAACTAAATGTCCTAGCCCATTCTTGGGTCCAGAAGGTTTTACCATTGCCAGCCCAAGGATATCTGATGCCCTAGGAGAATCATCGGCAAAGTGCCCCTGTCCTGTACCACCTTGCACATTATCTAGCATCTCCCCTTCCTTATTCCCCTCCCCCTCCCCCCAACACCAAAGGAATCCAGCCTTTTCTCTTATCTGAGTAGCTAAATAATTATTTGCAATGTCTCCTTTGAGTTTGGAGTGCAATCAATATTTTATATAGCCCTTCAGTTTCAAATTTGGGCATGCCCCATCTTGCCATAAGACATAAGCACAGATAAGAAGTCTGATATTAGATAATAGGAGGAGAGGGGAATTTAGACATCCAGGTCAAGAGGTAGGAAATTCCCACAGTATTTTTTTAAAAGTAGTTCTGCCAAACTCAAAGCATTTTGTAAAATAGGTGTAGGGCTGCATGTTGTTGGCTCCCTATACCCAGTGGGAGCAGCAGTTTTAAAAAGCTGCACATGAGCAAGAAAAACATTTAAGAACTCCCCACATGTGCATGAAGGTAGATTTTTAAAATTGCTGCTTCATGATCTGCATGCAAACCTGACCGGCAGCACCATTACTCCCCTGCAGATCACCCCCTGACAGCAATTTCCCTTCCAATTCTCCTCACATCCAATCCCTACCGAGACATCTGAAGACCCCCAACCATCTCAATGACAGCCAATCTGCCTAAACTCTCTGACCTCTGATCCCCCACCAACCCCCCATAACTATTCAATCCTCTGGCATTCATAAACTTGTAGCTGTCATTCTGGCATAACACCCCTCCCCCCCACAAGATCCGCCTACTTCGGTTCCTATTCAGGAATGAAGGTCCCTGATGCCTGGTGGGAGCAGAGTGATCTCACGCTGCTCCTGCTCATCATGGTCCTGAATTCCAAAATGGTTGCCATTTATTTATTTATTTATTTTTATTTCTTATATACCGCACTCTTTCAATCAGTGCGGTTTACAAATGAACAAAATTAAACACAATGGTACAATCAGCATTGGTTTTTTACATTGAACAGGGTATAACATCTAGCGGGTAATCTCATGGGGGTTCATGGCAGAGGGGGACTAGGTGCAAGTTTATGTAAGAGGAGAATTGAATATCGGGGGAGGGGGCATTGGATGCAAGGTGGGATTGAGGGAGGATCTGATGCTGTGGAAGGTCATGGGAACCAATGTTGGTAGGGTGATCAGGGCAGGGCCGGCCCGTCCATTGAGCAAGAATGTTTTTTGCACAGGGCCCCGCGTTTCAGGGGGCCCCGCGCAAAAAACATTCTTCATCATCCCAAGTTTAAAAAAAAAAAACAGCTGCTTCTGCCGCGGCAGCATCAAGAGTGCCGCCGCGGGGCCCCCCTTGCCCGGCAGAGCCTCCCTGCATCGTAGGCTAGCGTTGAATCCCCGAACGCGGGCTTCTTTCAGAGCCACGAGAGTTTCCTTTCTCGCGGCTCTGATAATCCCGCCGGGGATTTCCCATCAGCCCCGGCGGGATTAACAGAGCCACGAGAAAGGAAACTCTCGCAGCTCTGAAAGAAGCCCGCGTTCGGGGATTCAACGCTAGCCTACAATGCAGGGAGGTTCTGCTGGGCAGGGGGGGCCCCGCAGTGGCACTCTTGATGCTGCCATGGCAGAAGCAGCTGTTTTTTTTTATTTTTTAATTTGGGATGATGGGGGGAAGGGGGTTTAGGACTGGTAATGGGCTATGGGGGGGGGAGGCTAAGACTGGAAGTGGGCTGATAGGGGAGGGTTAGGACTAGTAATGGGCCATGGGGGGGTGCTAAGACTGGAAGTGGGCTGATAGGGGAGGGTTAGGACTGGTAATGGGCTATGGGGGGGCTGACTGGAAATGGGCTGATGGGGGTTAGGACTGGTAATTGGCTATGGGGGGGGGCTAAGACTGGAAATGGGCTGATGGGGAGGTTTAGGACTGGTAATGGGTTATGGGGGGGGCTAAGACTGGAAGTGGGCTGATGGGGGAGGGTTAGGACTAGTAATGGGCCATGGGGGGGTTGCTAAGACTGGAAGTGGGCTGATGGGGGGGTTAGGACGGGTAATGGGCTATGGGGGGGCTAAGATTGGAAATGGGCTGATGGAGGGTTAGGACTGGTAATTGGCAAAGCGGGGGGGGCGGGCAAAGACAGGAAATGGGCGGATGGGTAGGTTTAGGACTGGAAATGGGTTATGGGGGGTGGCTAAGACTGGATGTGGGCTGATGGGGGAGGGTTAGGACTAGTAAGGGGCCATGGGGGGGGTGCTAAGACTGGAAGTGGGCTGATGGGGAGGTTTGGGACTGGTAATGGGTTATGGGGGGGCTAAGACTGGAAGTGGGCTGATGGGGGGTTAGGACTGGTAATTGGCTATGGGGGGGGCTAAGACTGGAAATGGGCTGATGAGGAGGTTTAGGACTGGTAATGGGTTATGGGGGGGGGCTAAGACTGGAAGTGGGCTGATGGGGGAGGGTTAGGACTAGTAATGGGCCATGGGGGGGTGCTAAGACTGGAAGTGGGCTGATGGGGAGGTTTAGGACTGGTAATGGGTTATGGGGGGGGGCTAAGACTGGAAATGGGCTGATGGGGGTTAGGACTGGTAATGGGCTATGGGAGGGGTTAGGACTGGTAATGGGCTGATGGGGGATTAGGACTGGTAATGGGCTATGGGAAGCTAAGACTGGAAATAGGCTGATGGGGGGCTAGGACTGGAAATAGGGTGATGGGGGTTAGGACGTAATGGGCTGATGGGGAGGTTTAGGACTGGTAATGGGTTATGGGGTGTGTGCTAAGACTGGAATTGGGCTGATGGGGGTTAGGACTGGTAATGGGCTATGGGAGGGGTTAGGACTGGTAATGGACTGATGGGGGATTAGGACTGGTAATGGGCTATGGGGGGCTAAGACTGGAAATAGGCTGATGGGGGGGCTAGGCCTGGAAATAGGGTGATGGGGGGTTAGGACGTAATGGGCTGATGGGGGGGTTAGGACTGGAAATGGGCTAATGGGGGGTTAGGACTGGTAATGGGCTGGGGGGGCTAAGACTGTTAATGGGCTGGGGGGTTGCTAGGACTGTAAATGGGCTGAGTGGAAGGAGGGCTTGAACTGCAAATAGCTGATGAGGATGGGGCTTGGAATGGAAATGGGTTGTGAGGGGGAGGGAGCTAGGACTGGAAATGGGTGAGTGGGGGGGGCTAGGACAGGAAATGGGCTGATGGAGGGGCTAGAATAGGACTGGAAATTGGCTGTTGGGGGGGTGCTAAGATTGGAAATGGGCTGTGGTGGGGGTTTGGATTGAAATGGACTCATGAAGGGGCTAGAACTGGAAGTAGGCTCATGGGGGGCTTGGATTGGAAATGGGCTGAGTGGAGGGGAGCTAGGATTTGACATGGGCTGATGGGCTCATGGGGGGCTGGGATTGGAAATGAGCTGATGGAGGGACTCGGATGGGACTGGAAATAGATGGGGGAGCTAGGACTGGAAATAGGCTGATGGTGGGTCTAGGATAGGACTGGAAATGGGCTTATGGGGGGCTAGGACTGGAAATGGGCTGATGCGGGGACTAGAAGGGAGCGGATGCTGGGTGGGACTGGAACTAGAATGGAGCTGATTTTGGGGGAGGATTAGAATGGGATGGAGCTGGGAGAGTGAAATGGAGAGGGAAAAAATATTTTGTGTGGGAGGGAAGACAAATCTACAATTGGCCGGATATTGGGAGAGTAAATTGGGATTGAGAATGGAGGGGTAAAATTTGAGTAGATGAAATAGGAATGAGGAAAGAGCAAAAGGAGAAAGATTAGTATGTTAAAGCAGATGTAGAGAGAGAATGGAAAAAAACTAGAAGAGAGAAGAAAAGACAAATGGACAGCAGACGATGGAGAGTTAGCGGAAGACACAAAGAAACCAGAAGAAAGTGACTGGAGCAATTGCAGCTGAAAAAAAATGCACAAAAGGTAGAAAAATATCTCTTTATTTTGAATTTATTAATTGGAATATGTCAGCTCTGGGAAATGTGCATCATTAACGTCTGCGCTTTATTTAGTACAAGAGCAAATTAATGTATAGTTTTTTTTCTACAGTGTTGTACATTCCAAGTTTGGCTTTTGGGATTCCCAGTTTAATTATTGTCTTCCTGTTTCTAAATTGTGATTCCTTGTTTGGTGATGGTCTATGTTCTGCATGTGTAACTGAGCTGAGGTATTCTGTTTATGTAATTCCTATTTGACATTGCCACTTGTTCTCTTTCCCCAGTAGGTCATGTATTGTTGTTCTCTGAAATGTATTGGTTTAATAATTGCAGCGTTTCCTTTTGATAGGTAGGGTATGGTGCTTTATGAGTCCTGGTAGTGCTGTTAGGATACGGCGGGTTTGCTATGGGTTCTAAATGGGCAGTGTTTGTAGTAGTTCCTAATGTGTCTGGCGGTTGGCACTGGATTATAGTAATGTAGAAGTCTTTTAGTCTTTCTTTATTCATACACTCATTAAGAGGCATGTTTACTAAAAGTTAGTTTATGGTAACATTATGCAAATATTTATGCAAATGAGGCCCCGCACCGAGTCTCCGCACATGGCCCCGCACCCCCCTTGGGCCGCCCCTGGATCAGGGTAGCAGATCTCAGACTCCTGGAAGCAGGTTAAAATGCTGATGTTTACATTTCTTTATATAAATGTGGATTCCTCTTCTAAGATGTGGAATCCATGCCAATATGTTAGGCCCACCCAAATCACTCCTCCTCCCTTCCCTTGCCAGGCCTCCTGTCAAACTAAATAGTGTGCATCACCACACGTAAAAAGCCCCTTTTCTAAAATGGCATTTACATGCATATGTCCCTGTCTGATGTGCATTACTCAGTTTTAGTTACAGTGTAAATAAACCGCTTTGACTGAAATGATAAAGTGCTTTAAAAAAACCTGTTAAATAAAGTATGCCAAAATGCTGCGGTTTACTTGTGGGGAATGCTTCTAAAGAACCCCACAAAGATTTTTAACCTCTTCACTGGGGAAGCCAAGTTAACTCACCGTTCCGTTGCCATTTAGCAAATGGGGAAGCCGAGTTAACTTGTCGCCTTATTGTGCTTGCTTGCTAATGAAGACTGCCTGCCACAATAGCTGATCAGCTCCAGCTCTCCCCCAATCCCTGCAGTGATCACAGATCACCTCCGGCTACTCCCACGATCACTCACTGAAGACTTATAGACACAGCAGATCTGGAAAACACCCGCAAACCCTCCCACCAAAACCAGAGCAGCTCAGCCACACATAGACACAGCTGAGCTGCTCCGGTTTTGGCGAGAGGGTATGTCGCTGTTTCCAGATTCACTGTGCCTGTAAGTCTTCAATAAGCAATCTGGGGAGCAGCCAGAGGTGATCGGCAATCGCTGCGGGGCAGTAAATTCCCCAGACAGCGGTTGCCTGGTGCTCTTTACTTTCCCCAGTTAAGGGGTTAAAAACACCTTTGACCATTATGCACTGTAGTGGACACTTGGGGGTAATTCCATTTCTTGTCTGTGTTTGTTCGCAGCCCAGTCCTGAGGAGCAGATCTTATGCAAATGGGGTTTCTCCCTTAGTTGAATTCATGTGTTCTGTCTAATAAATGTTATATAAAACTATAGCAATGTTTTCCTCGCTTTTCTACCCAATATTTCTTCGGATCAAGTGTTTATAAATGAATTATGATTAGCGAATTTAAACAGTCCAAAGTCTACATGACTGAGCTTGGAAATGTTTTTGAATGACTCCCTTAGCTATTGTTTGAAGAAAAGGTTTATTTTAGTTTGAAAGGGCGCCATGAAGCTGTATTTCATCTTAAGATTTTATACAGTGAATACAATTCCTTTTGACACAAGGGTTTTGCCTAGTGGCTGATTTAAATGTTTCTAAAACTGAACTTGAGTGGCGTTTCAGTAAACCTTCCTGCGCATTTTACTGTTCTATCTTAGATTTTAGCTGGCAGAAAATATCCTTTGCAGACATGGCTAGTGATTTTGATTAGAGATCCATTTCTTCCTCTGATTTTATAAATGCATATGTGCAAAAGACAGACTCAGTCCCTTGGAAAATGGATTTAACATCTTTAAAAATTGCTGGGATGTTGCATTGCTTATTTCTTGGTTGTTGGTCTATACTGAGATGATTGCTATTCTCATATTTATTTCAGACAAGAACTAAACACTGTTGAAGGGTGACAGACATGATAAAGGGCATGGAACACTTTCCTTATGAGAAAAAACTAAACAGGTTAGGGCTTTTCGGCATGGAGAAAAGACATTTGAGAGGGTATGTTATATAAATTTATAAAATCATCGAGGTGGAATGGTTGTTTAACCTTTCAAACAGCTCTAAATCAAGGGGACAATTCATGCAAGGTTTGTTTGTTTTTTTAAAGTATGGATTTTGGACAGGGGGAAGGGGGGGGTTCCTCTTTAATGCCACCTAGTTTATTTCTCACGCCAAATTTAACTTAGATAAAAATAGCAGATTTTGCAGTTAATTGGCAGGTCTTTGTACAA
This sequence comes from Ichthyophis bannanicus, assembly GCA_033557465.1. Lineage (NCBI taxonomy): Eukaryota > Metazoa > Chordata > Amphibia > Gymnophiona > Ichthyophiidae > Ichthyophis > Ichthyophis bannanicus. The sequence goes on from CM066033.1 coordinate 419,497,633, forward strand.
GTAAGTGTACAAAATGAGTAAACTGCATGTGTAAATACTGCCACTTGCATATGGACTCTCTGAAATTCCAGTCTCCACGTGGGAGGTGCTGAGTTGCCACTATTGATTTTTCTGATGTGCAGATTTGTAAAAGGGCTCACCCAGCGCATGTGCAATCTGCACCTCTGTAGTTGGAATTTTAGAAAAGGCTCCATCTCTAAAATGTCATCGGAATTCTAAGCAGCAGCACCAGGATCTTTCAATTACGTCCTCCACAATTTTTTCTAAAATAGGCCGTCGTGTATTTCTTTGCGAATATCTGCTTGAAAATGTAATAGTCAAACAACCTCAGAATCTAAAGGCTACTGAATTACTAAGGGAATATGTTGAATATGCTATTTGACTAACTGATGAATAAACAGGATTTTGAGGGGATGGGCCAATCTGAAGAATCTAGAGTAAGGCACCTGCACCACATATACAGTATTGAATTACTGGTATGGTCTTGAAGGCACAAATGAGTTTGCTTAAAAAGTAGTATATTTTGTGGAAACAGAAACTTATTACAGATTTGCATTTAACCTGCTTGTGCTAACTTACTTAACAAAAGACATGGAGCCCGATTCAAGTAGGGGCACATCCAGGCCGTCTAGACGGTCCAAAGCAAGTTAGGTCCATTTGGACCTGATTCTGGACCGCGGGATCAAAACGTTCCCGCAGTAACCAGAATTGGGCCTGAGGACAGCCTGGCCTGGCCTACCCCTGCCCCCTGTTGGGACATCCTCCCCATAGGCGCCCCAAATTCCCATGGCTTTTACCCCACTTTTCCCCATCACTCGACCCACGGCTAGCCTTATGTGGCCTGAATTGGGTAGTGGGGACCCCCCATGCCTGGCCCTGGTCCTGGTCCTGGGGGGGATCCTTGGGCCTGATTGCCAGTTTTGTGCTGCTTATTCCACCTCCCCTTTGAGATGGAACAAGCCACACGGGCCCAACAGGACATACAGGGCTGCAAGCTGAATCGGCCCTGAACGTCCTACCATGCTGGCCCACCCCTCCTCCGTCCCGGGCCTTATCCCATGCCCTCCCCATCCTGCCCCCCTGCTGTGTCTCCACATCCTGATGCTCTGGACATACAGGAGTGGAGGAGTGGCCTAGTGGTTGGGGCAAGGTACTTCAGGCCAGAAGGTTGGGGGTTCAAATCCCACTAGAGGACAGCAACCTTGGGCCAGAAGGACTGGGGTTTCTAGTCCCATAGGTGTTCCTTGTGGTCTTGGGCAAGCCACTTAACCCTCCATAGCCCATGTTCCCTGTAAAATAGTTATCTCCAAGTTATAATGCCCTGTTCAATGTAATTTCAGTTTGTTCAATGTAAACCGCACTGATGCAGAATAGCGTGGTATATAAGAGAATGTAAATAAATAAATAAAATAAATACAGGTGAGCCGGAGGGGGAATCGGGCCCGGACAGCTTGCAGGGCTGCACGTCCCACCAGGATGTGTAGTGCCGCTGCCCACGTCACAGAATCAGGCCCATAGTCTTCCAGGTCCCCCCCCCCCCCATCCATCTTATTAGGATCTGCATGTATGAAGGACTCAGGTTTTCCTCTTACTTCTTGGGAGTTATATGCAATGGGGAGAACAGATGTTTTTCAAGGCCTTTCCACTGTGGAGATCCTTTCTTTCCAGTTGTTGCAATCACATAGCTAAGGAAAAGGCTATCTAATCAAGGTCCTAGCTGAATAAAAACAAATGGTTCACTGTCCAGATGCCACAGTCAGCATTTTTCAAAATTATGTCAATATAGTATCCATACATTCCCAATTCCATTGTCCCAAACTGATACTTTTGTCTCACAGTAACTCTCACAGATATACATACATAGACTTACCCTTTACACATTCCGATACTTAAACTCATTATTGAAAGTAAAATGATTCACAAAGACATAGGCATCCTAAAGCTGTGTAGAATGTCTAGGTCAGAAAATGGACATCTAGGTTCATATGTGCAAAACTGAGATAATATTGTATAAAAGGCTGGCTAAACATGACGGTGTGGAAAAAATACATGTATTTAGTGTTATTCACAGCAGGATCAGCCATTGTTAAAAAAAATAACAATAAAATAACAATAAAAACATTCTAAAGAGAGCTGCCTCATTCAGTCCGCTACCCAGGGCTGTCTATACAAACACTGAAGCTCAAACCTTTGGCATTTACCACCTCAGAAGTAAGAACAATTCTAACTACAAGCTCTTCTCTGAAGCTCAGAACCGAATGAGAAGTTATATGAGTCGTACATGACACTAAGCAAGTGCAAAAGTCAATGTGAAAATTTTCCAGGGTATAAATGAATGGTTAGCAGATCTGAATATCACTTGGTGTCGCCAATAGGTGCCCCAAAGCCAGGTGACTAGCATGGGGGTGTTCAGGGGGCGGAGCTGAAGCGGCACCTGAGAATAATCAGGCAGCACAATATTCAGTCACTGTCCAATTATCCCACTGCAGGGAAAGTTAGGCACAGTAAAGGCTGCCCCTAACTATTGCCACTGAAACTAATGGGGCAGCAGCTGAATATGGCCGCTGCCTGGTTAGCGTCTGTGCTACTTGGCTGTCCTGGATATTCAATGCCGGTGGCCAGATATGGCCCGGCATTGAATATCTGCTAAGGCTGAGCGGCGGTGGTTAGCTGCTCTAGAATGGCTAGCCATTGCTGCTTAATATTGTGCCCATATTGTCTTTCTAAAATACAGAATACACATATTGTGTGAAGCCTGCCTAAACAATGCCACAACATGTCTCCTTGAAATCGCATGCCACTGGCATATACATAGAAGTGAAATTGTGTGCCACTGGTATATACATATCCTGAAAACGTCATCTGTCAGGCATAGTTACGTGCAAAATTTGCTGACTGCTCTTTACTATTGATGAAACATCGGAAGGAACCTAGGAGCAAACAAGTGGTGGTGCTACAATATTCTGACAGAGCACAATTAATAGCTAAAAGTGTTTATCGCCATTGGCCCATCCTGACTTTACTTCCTGTCTTGAGAGATGGCTTGACAAATTACTTTCTTAGGGTATCCTCTTTGCAAAAGGCGTTCCATAAGCATTTTGGTTTGAATACGAAACTGCTCTATTTCTGAAGACATCCGTAAAAATTGAGCTATTGGAAGAGCTTGTTTAAGTTTGAAAGGATGATGGGAGTCAAAATGCAAAAGTTTGTTACGGTCAACCGATTTTCTGTATAGGGTTGTAGTCGATCTTCCCTCATTAGCAGCCACCAATACATGCAAGAATGGTAATTTGTCTACCGAATGAGTGACAGTAAATTGTAAATTAACATCCTGTTGATTAAGCCATTCAGTGAACAATTGAAATGAAGCTGAAGTGCCATGCCAGGCGCAAAAAACATCATCAATAAAACGCATCCAGCACCTGATCTGCGAAAACCAAAGAGAAGAATATAAGAGAGTCTCTTCGAAACGGGACACATTAGATTCGCTATACTTGGAGCGAAAGCAGCTCCCATAGAAACTCCATGTACTTGTAAATAAAACTCATTCTCAAATCGAAAATAATTTTTAAGAATAACTAAATGAGCGATGTTTAACAAAAATTGAGAAGAAACCCATTCAGACTGCAGTCGTTGAAACAATAAGTGCTCTATCAATGAAAATGAAGACGCTTGAGGAATGTTCGTATAAAGAGCAGTTATATCAAATGTTACCAATATATCTGAATTCACATCAAAGGAAACATCATTTAATTTTTTTAAAAAAATCAGAAGTGTCCTGAAAATATGACTGAGTCTGCTTAACCCAAGGTTACAAAAATGAATCCAAAAATATAGATAAAAGTTCAAGAACTGATGACTTTCTGGAAACTATGGGTTGATCTGGTGGTAAATGTAAAGTTTTATGCACTTTTGGGACAATATAAAGTAACGGAGTCCGAGGTGACTATACTCGTAAAAATCTATATTCTCCCATTGTATACACTTCTTGTATAACATGAAAAATCTGTGTTTGAAGTTCCTTGCCATATTTGTTTTTTGGTTCCATCTGTCTGCAGTAATATTGAGACTTTTTTTTTTTTGTATTGTTTATTGAGTCAAAGAGGTATGTGGAGTTTTCTTTTTTAGTAAATATACTTAGAAGTAGCTTCATTTCTAAAATCACTACTTACAGTTGTGGTCAACATTATTGGCACTATTGCATTTTAGGCGTGTTGTGTACAATATCTTGAGAAATAATTAGAAATATTCCAACTGTATGTCATCATAATATTTTAATAGTATGCTCAAGGGTATACAACAAAAAAAAAGATGTCTGTGCAACTTAGATGTAGTAATTTTTGAGAAAAAACAAAACATGACCTGAATCCTGTCACTCTTCACTAATATTTGGTTGCACAACCTTTGGCAGTGATGACGGACTCCAAACTTTTCTTGTAGCGATCTATATGTTTTCTACATCTGTCTGCTGGTAGTTTCTCCCATTCTTCAACTGCGATTTGTTCCAGGTCATGAATGTTTCCAGGATTCCTTTTACCAATAGCACATTTCTTTCCAAACGTTCTCGATTGGATTAAGATCAGGACTCATTGCTGACAAGTTTAAAACAGTCCAGTTGTTCCCTTTTAACCATTCTTTTGTACTTTTGGATATATGTTTTGGGTCATTGTCATACTGGAGAACTCATGACCTTTGACCCAGACCTAGCTTTCTGACACTAGGTAGCACATTTCACTCCAAAATACCTTGGTAGTCCTCTGACATCATGATTCCTTTAATACTTTCCAGGCCTCCAGTTCTTGAGGCAGCAAAACAGCACACCACATTATGGAACCTCCTCCATATTTAATTGTAGGAAGGGTGTTTTTTTTTTCTTATAAGCTTTATTTCTTCTCCTGTAAATGTATCGCTGGTCTGCATTATCAAAGAGCTTAAGTTTGGTTTCATCTGTCCATAGAAGACTTTCCCAGAAGGTCTGTGGTTTCTCTAGTGGGTTTGGGCAAAGATCAGGCATGCCTTTTTATGTCTGTCTTTGAGCAGAGGGGTCCTCCTTGGCCTTCTCCCATGAAGTCCTTCTTTGTTTAGTGTGCAGTGTATGGGGTGGGTTGAAACCACCACTCCAGATTTCTTCAGGTCATCCTTAAGCTCTTTGTATGTTGTACATGGTGTTTTTTCAATAGTTCGCACTAACCTTCAAAGACTTGTGGGATTAATTTTCCTCTTCCCGCCACGTCCTGGAAGATTCTTGACAGTTCCATGAACAGAAATCTTCTTAATAGCATTGTGAACTGTAGACACAGGAATCCCAAGGTCTTTGGAGATAGCCCTGTACTCCTTTGAAGTTGAATGTTTGGTGATAATGGCTTTTCTGACAGCCTAAAGCAGCTGTCTTGTATACAACATTCTGAAAATGAATCAGGGAGTGAATGTAGCCATTTTAAACATTAGAGCCATCATTCATTGTTTGATTCAAGTCATGTGCATGCTGAAAATTGATCACAGGTTTGTTTAATTTTACTGCAATGGGAATGTGTGGTTCTTCTGTTCAAACTGATTTGAATTGTTTATAGGGGTGCCAATAATCATGTCCTAAAGCAAAAATCAAAAACTCCCAGATCCACCAAAATAAATTCCTAACCAAAAAATAAGTAGACCAAATTATATCCAACTGGTGAATATTAATTTTTTGTTGGAATATTTGTCATGTGGCACCATACCTCTTGAAACAAATTTTCTTTTTAACCATTTAAAAGTTTACCAAATATTTAGTGAACCCAAACCGAAAGCGTATTCAAACATAAAAATGTGAAACACCCCAATTTTCAGTACTTGCTTAAAAACTGATTTGAAAATAGTTTTATTTGTGCTGGATAAATTACACATTGGATAAATTACAAGCTATTGAAGGCTGAAGATAACTAAGATATGTATTCCCTTTTCTATCTTTCGGTCTAAAGCAAAAATACTATTTTCAAATCAGTTTTTAAGTGAGTACTGAAAACTGGGGTGTTTCACACATTATGTTTGAATACACTTTCAGTTTGGGTTTGCTAAATGTTTGGTAAACCTTTAAATGATTAAAAGGAAAATTTGTTTCAAGAGATATGGTGCCTCATGACAAATATTGCGACAAAAAATTAATATTCACCAGTTGCATATAATTTGGTCTACTTTTTTGTTTTGTTTAGGAATAATCATGCCCTGCCCATGTCCCTATTTTCATACTATTTCCCACTAGGAGTGGAGGAGTAGCAATAATGGTTAGAGCACTAGCTTGGGAAGCAGGGTTCGATTCCTACTAGCACTCCTTGTGGTCTTGGGCAAGTCACTTAACTCTCCATTGCCTCAGATTACTCCAAGTTATCAATGCCCCTGTTTAATGTACATTACCAAGTTTAAGTTACATAGAAACATGATGGTAGAAAAAGATCATATGGCTTATCTACTTTGCCCTTCCATGCAACCACTGTCCCCTTTTTTCCTTAGAGAGCATCTGTGTTTGTCCCATGCTTTTTTGAATTTATATACTGTCCTCATCTCTACCACCTCCACTGGGAGACTATTCTATGCATCTATCATTCTTTCCATAAAGAAATGTTTTTGCATATTATTCCTGAGTCTATCCCCTTTCACCCTCATCCTATGTCTCCTCATAACAGAGATGCTTTTAATCGAAAGAGGCTCTCCTCCTGTGAATTTATGCCATGGAGACATTTAAACGTCTCCCCTGTCCCGCTTTTCCTAAAGTATGCATATTAAGATCATTAAGTCTGTCCTCATATGCTTTATAATGAATACCATTAAACATTTTTGTAACCACCCTCTGCACCGACTCCATCATGTTTATATCCTTTTGAAGGTGTGTTCTCCAGACATGCACACAATATTCCAAATAAGGTTGCATCAAAGACTTATACAGAGACACTATCACCTCCTTTCTTCTGCTGGCCATTCTTCTACCTAGGCACCCAAGCAACCTTTTAGCTTTCACTTTCACCTTTTCTACCTGTTTAGCTACTTTGAGATTGTTACTATCACGTCTAGGTCCCATTCTTCTTTCTTGGACAGAAGTACATCACCCCCTATACCAGCGATGGCGAACCTATGGCACGCGTGCCAGCTGTGGCACGTGAAGGCCTTGCAGCTGGCACGCGGGAAGGTCCGCAATCGAAAAAAAAAAACAACCCTGTCTGCTGCCGCTGTCGGGGCCTCCGCGGCAGAATCGAGCGTGCCGCGGGGCCCCCCTGTACCCGGCAGATCCTGCCCTCCCCGTAGCAGCTCTCTCTTTGGAGCTGCAGTCAGACGCGCCGGCTTGCAGGGCGTGAAGGGAAGAGTTTCCCTTTCGCGACTCCGTTAAGCCCGCGGGGGCTGATGGGAACTTCCCATCAGCCCCCGCGGGCTTAACAGAGCAGCGAGGGAACTCTTCCCTCGCGCTCTGCAAGCCGGCGCGTCTGACTGCAGCTCCAAAGAGAGAGCTGCTACGGGGAGGGCAGGATCTGCCAGGTACAGGGGGGCCCCACGGCACGCTCGATTCTGCCGCGGAGGCCCCGACAGCGGCAGCAGACAGGGTTTTTTTTTTTTTAATTTTCCCTGGGCTGGGGGGGTGGGGGTTAGGAGTGGTGATGGGCTGGGCTGGGCTGGGCTGGGGGGGGGTTAGGAGTGGTGATGGGCTGGAGGGGGGGTTAGGAGTGGTGATGGGCTGGGCTGGGGGGGTTAGGAGTGGTGATGGGCTGGGCTGGGCTGGGGGGGTTAGGAGTGGTGATGGGCTGGGCTGGGCTGGGCTGGGGGTTAGGAGTGGTGATGGGCTGGGCTGGGCTGGGCTGGGGGGGGGGTTAGGAGTAGTGATGGGCTGGGCTGGGCTGGGCTGGGGGGTGTTAGGAGTAGTGATGGGCTGGGGTGGGGGGGTTTAGGAGTGGTGATGGGCACTGGGCTGGGGGGGTTAGGAGTGGTGATGGACACTGGGCTGGCTGGGGGGGGTTAGGAGTGGTGATGGGCACTGGGCTGGCTGGGGGGGTTAGGAGTGGTGATGGGCGCTGGGCTGGGGGGGTTAGGAGTGGTGATGGGCGCTGGGGGGGCTTAAACTAAAAATTGAGTGATGGGGGATTAGGACTGGGAGTGGGCTGATGGGGAGGTTAGGACTGGAAATGGGCTGGTGGGATTAGGACTGGGAGTGGGCTATGGGGGGCTAGGACTGGTAATGGGTTGGGGGGGTTGCTAGGACTGGAAATGGGCTGAGTGGAAGGGGGCTTGAACTGCAAATAGCTGTTGGGGATGGGGCTTGGAATGGAAATGGGCTGAGGGGAAGTGGGGGGCTTGAACTGCAAATAGCTGATGGGGACGGGGCTTGGAATGGAAATGGGCTGAGGGGAAGTGGGGGGCTTGAAGAAGGGAATGGATGCTGGGTGAGACTGGAACTAGAAGGGAGCTGATGTTGGGGGAGGATTAGAATGGGATGGGGCTGGGAGAGTAAAATGGAGAGGGGAAAAATATTTTGTGTAGGAGGGATGAAAAATCTACAATTGGCCAGGTATTGGGAGAGTAATTGGGGATTGAGGATGGAGGGGTAAAATTTGTGTGGATGAAATAGGAATGAGGAAAGAGCAAAAGGAGAAAGATTAGTATGTTAAAGCAGATGTAGAGAGAGAGAGAATGGAAAAAAAACTAGAAGAGAGAAGAAAGGACAAATGGACAGCAGACGATGGAGAGTTAGCAGAAAACATGAAGAAACCAGAAGAAAATGGCTGGACCAATTGCAACTGAAAAAAATGCACAAAAGGTAGAAAGATATCTCTTTATTTTGAATTTATTAACTGGAATATGTCAGCTCTGGGAAATGTGCATCATTAACATCTGCGCTTTGTTTGGTACAAGAGGAAATTCCTATTTGACGTTGCCACTTGTTCTCTTTCCCCAGTATTCACTGAAATGTATTGGTTTAATATTTGCAGTGTTGCCTTTTGATAGGTAGGGTATGGTGCTTTGTGAGTCCTGGTAATGCTGTCAGGATACGGCGGGTTTGCTATGGGTTCTAAATGGGCAGCGTTTGTAGTAGTTCCTAATGTGCCTGGCGGTTGGCACTGGATTATAGTAATGTAGAAATCTTTTAGTCTTTCTTTATCCATACACTCATTAAGAGACATGTTTACTAAAAGTTAGTGTATGGTAACATTATGCAAATATTTATGCAAATAAGACCACTTATGCAAATGACGTGCTGGCACTTTGAGGAAATTCTTTGGTTTTGTGCGGCAGTTTGGGCACTCGGGCTCAAAAAGGTTAGCCATCACTGCCCTATACTATACTGCTCTCTTGGATTGCTGCAGCCCAAATGCAAGACTCTACATTTTTTAGCATTAAATCTCAGCTACCAAATTTTAGACCATTCTTTAAGCTTAGCTAAATCCCTCCTCATGTTATCTATGCCTTCCTAGGTGTCGACACTGTTTCAGATTTTGGTATCATCTGCAAAGAGGCAAACCTTTTCCAACATCCCTTCCGCAATATAACTAAGAAAGATGTTAAAAAAGAATCGGGCCAAGGACAGATCGCTGTTGCACTACATTAGTAACCTTCTCAGAGTGAGCTCCATTTACCTGTATCCTTTGTCACCTCCCACTCAACCAATTTCTAACCCAAGCAGTAACTTTAGGGTCTATCCCTAAAGTGCTCAGTTTCTTTATAAGTCGCTTGTGCAGAACAGTGTTGAATGCTTTACTGAAATCTAAATACATCTAGGGCTCTCCCTTGGTCCAATGTAAACCCCTTTGACTAAAAATGATAAAGCGGTATAAAAAAAACCAGATAAATACATATTTCTCTTTTTAATTGATCTTGTTTTATTTGATTCTTTTGTGTGTCAAATATGTGTACATATATAGTCCAAAGCCATTTCACTGGCCACTTTATTTTTTAGGAGATATTGGACATTAAGCGGTTGAACTGCAAGGGTGCCAATAATGTTGACTACAATTTATACATGCATGCCCATTTACATTTGTAAATTAGTTTTTTTCAAAAATGTAATGGCATCTAACTCTTCTATCTCATAAGTGTAATAAAAACAATGAACCTTATTTTTAAATTTAATTTAAATATTGTTAACATTTTTCCTTCTTTCTGGGGATAATGGAGTGAAATGCTGGAAGGAGGGAGGTTGAGGATTTCCCTCTATTTTCTTCTTATTCCCCTGCTCCCAGAGAAAGAAATGAAAAGAAACAGAGAAGGATAAACTCCACAGACTAAAGGAACATAAGTCAAAAGAGCAGAAATGTCCTGAAAAAAATGGTTTCACTGATAAAAAGAGAGTTTATAAAAGGTGAACATTAAAGTTATGGAATGGCCTGAAATTCAACAAAGGAATTGGAAAGCAGGTTAAAGGAATACCCAAACTGCAATAGATGTCAGCAGGATATAGTCATATGGAGTGCATGAACATCATGGCAATAGAACAGAATGGCAATAAATGAGGGGAGAGGGGCGGTATATGGAACCAAAGACCTGTTAATACTGAATAAAGCAGTCTTGGCCAATGCTAAGAAAAGCAGAAATCTCAGGGGCTCTTTACTAAAAAGTGCTAGGGTGTTGCACCTAATGTGCCAAAAGCACCAAAACTAGGCGCACTAGTTAATGCAGTGTTGCACCTATCGGGGGTGTAGAAAACATTTCCCTGGCAGTTAATGTGGAGCATATTCCCTTAAAGTACACTGCATTAGTGCTGGAACACTTAACTCCCCCTACTGAGGTAGCATTAGATGAACCCACACTAATCGTGCAGGACGCAGTTAGCGTGCGATGTGAACCTGGCGCAAACTCTTGTTTTGTATAGCACTTTATCCTTTGAGTACTCTTATTAATTCTTTGGGCTATAGATTTAGATATAATCCTAATAAAGATTCAGAGGTAGAAGGCTGGGATCCAACAAGGCAGTCGGCAGCCTTGTCGCATTGTAACGCCTTTCTTGATGGGGAAAGTTAAGGGGGTTACGATACCCTCTTCTGCCCCATAACTTACTCTCCTTTACTTGGTGCTATTTCTGTAAATGGGTACGGTGGACCCGTCGCTACCTGCCCTTACTCCTCCTCCCCCACCCCTAAAACACCTCACCTGATCCTTCCCATACAAGACACAAACACCTCTTTGGGACTCAAACTGGTCGCAGCTTTATTAAACTTCCAACAATGAACAACTACAATCCAACACATTAACTTCCCCCCCCACCCCCCAGCAGTGCAAGCCCTCACCAGCCATGTTATTAGCAAGGTGACGCCGCTTCCGCTTTCGCCGGGTCAGACCCCGACTAAATCACCTCGCCCTCCCTCATCCGGCTTTGCCATATTACTAGCAAAAGCCTGAGGGATTGTCCGGGTCGGGGGTACCCCACCCCCGCCCTAATGCTTGCATCCGGCTCCGGACCTCGGAACCCTCTGGGATCCCGCCACCGGCTCAGGCCTACCACGACCTGAGCCGCCCCCCCACAAGTAAGCTGCGACCAGCCCTCCTCCTCATCATAATACCTTCCAAGGCCTCCTGCCAGTCATTAAGGAGCAAATCCATCCCCACCGGGGAGAGAGGCGCTCCATTCGACCTAAACAAGCCCGCGCATTCAACATCCACCCAGTTGTACAAAATTTGCCCCCCCCCCCCTGTGCCACAACCCATCTGCCAATTTGTCGGTTAATTTTTGTCAACCCCCTGGACCACCGCCGCTGACCCTTACAAGCAGGCCTTGGAATGATATCGGACCATACCAACAGTATCCCAGGAAACATCGTCAAAACCACCCCCAAGTCCTTGTGAGCCGCTCGAATTAACTGCCTGGAAGTCCAAGACATCAAGTCATTGCCTCCCAGGTGAATCAACAAGATCTCCGGCGTCCCTCTGATGCGCCCCCGGTGCCGAAGCAAAGGCAAGAGCTGATCACCTCAGACCACGCTCGCCCAGCCATGAGACGGTCACCTCCGACGCATCCAGTCCAATATTCCAGCCAATGGGCCATGCTGCCGCTCGCCGACTGGTCCAGTAAACAAACGAGTGGCCAATCACCCAACAGCGACATACTTCTTGTACCGCTACTGCAAAATAAAATTGATACAGTTAGTCACCCCCACCACCCCTACAAGCACACGTAGCTTTGGAACGCCCGCGACCTCCATCTCCCGATCCACCTAATATCACGCTCCGATAGACCTTCTGATGCAGCACTGGTAGCTGCACCAATCCTGAACGAATGCAGAGCAAACCGGCCAGGATTCTCCCCCAAGTGCCGCAGCGACATCCGCAACACCGCTATAAACTGAAAGCGCGTAAGCACTCGCGCATCCTCATGCAGAAAATGGTTACCTGCCACTGCTGGCCGCAAACGCATGTACGCATTTAGCAACATAACCGGGCACGTAGGATTGGAACCCACCTCTCGCAAGACCACCCACGCTCCTTTCCCCATCTGATCAGTCTTAGACCGCACCAGGTGAATGCAAACCCCACCCTCCATGAATTGAACTTGGTGAACCTGCAAACCACTGCCCCTGGCAAGGCGACCCGACTCCGCTACCAATTCCCCCACCCGAAATGCCCCAAAAAAGGCCACCAAAAAACCACCTGAAAAAGCGTGCCCTCGTAAGGGGACGATACCACCTGCGGCAAAGCGAGACACAATCGCCCCAGTAGGCCATGCGTGATAGGTAACCGCACATTGCCTGGCGATGGAGCGGACCGCTCCCAGCCCATCAGCAACCTACGCGTCAAGAAACCTCCCCCCGCACCCCCCACCCCACTGCCTTCATGAAAAAGGTAAATCCCGCCAAATTCCTTCTCACCGTTGACCGCGACACTCCCGTGAATTTCGCTGCCGAAACATACTGACCAAGAAGCAAGTCCGATGCTGGGCCCTGCCTCCATCCCTGCTCCACCAGGAAAGTCACCACACTGCTGCAGACCCTCTGGTATGCTTCCCACGTCGCAGCCGAAACCGAATTCTTCAACAAGTCCATCATGGCTCGAGGCCAATCCGCCATAAGTGCTGAGGGACCGAAGCCCCTTCTTCTTCTGCTTCCAGCGCCAAGGTCCGAAACCGCTCCCACTTAAAATGGGAAAGAGCATCCGCAATCGAGTTAGTAACCCCTGGAATATGGCAAGCTTTAATCACCACATTCAAACACAAACATGCTAAGACGACCTGCCGCATTAAATCCGCCACCCGTTTGCACCTTGGGGCATAATTATTCACCACACTGACAACCGCTTCGTTGTCACAGCACCAAACCACCTTGCGATTCCGCAGTCTGTCCGGCCACACCGCGCCAGCACCACTAGAATCGGGAACAGCTCCAAGAAGGTGATATTACTGGTAAGGCCAACGTCCTGCCAGGACTGCGGCCACTCCGCCGCACACCATGAGCCACCGAAGTATACACCCAGGCCCCCCCCCCCTGCCGCATAGGTATATAAGCGCATCTCCTCACTGGATATCACTTTATCTCTCAAAACCGTGATACCATTGAAATCACGCAGAAACTTATCCCATACCCCCAAATCAGCTCGCATACTCCGCGAAACCCTAATCCGGTGGTGAGGTTTAGCAACCCCAGCAGTAGCCGCCGCCAGCCGCCGCAGAAACACTCTGCCCATAGGCATCACCCGACATGCAAAATTAAGGGAACCTATAAGAGCCTGCAGCTCACGCAACGTCAACTTCGCAGAGACAAATGTGTTTGCCACTAAGACTCGCAGCCTCATCACTTTATCGGCTGGCAACAGAGCTATCATCAATTCCGAATCGAGCTCCACCCCCAAAAAAGTCAGACAAGTCGCCAGACCCTCTGTCTTCCCGACCGCCAAAGGCACCCCCCATTCCTGCGCCAACTGCATAAAGTCCCCTAACAAAGCCTGGCACTGCCCAGACTGTGCCTCACCGACAAACAGAAAATCATCCAAATAGTGCACTACCTGTCCACCACCCGGCTTCTCCACCAGAGCCCAATACACGAATGTACTAAACCGTTCAAAATAAGCACAAGATATCGCACAGCCCATTGGCATGCACTTGTCAAAATAACAATGCCCTTCAAAGCGGAATCCCAGCAAATGAAAAGCCGATGGATGCACTGGCAACAAACGGAAGGCCGATTCGATATCCGCTTTCGCCATCAAGCACCTCGTGCCGCATTCCCTCACGAGATCCACAGCCTCATCAAAAGATGCATAGCGCACCGCGCACAATTCTCTAGGGATGAGGTCATTAACCGAATAACCCATGGTGAAGGATAAATTATGAATTAAACAATACTTCCCAGGCTCCTTCTTCAGTATTATTCCCAAAGGGGACACCACGAAATCCTCAAATGGCTGTTCCGCGAATGGACCTGCCACCCGCCCCAGCTCGATCTCCCTAGCCAACTTATCCCTTACAATATGGGCAAACTGCTTAACAGCAGGAGAATTCCTAGCCTTACATGTGGGTACCCATCCCATAACCGGGATCTGGAACCCCCACTGAAAACCCCCCTCCAATATTAAACCATCCTTCCTCTTGGGATACCTCCGCAACCACGGACGGAGAACCTGGATCCGAATAGGAGTCGGAGCTAAGCTCAGCAAGTTCTTATTGCTTGGAAGGGGGGGCAAGAACTCCGGCCGCACTTTTTTTAACACATTTGAGGGCTGAATGACCTCCCCCACAGACAGAGCAAGCGTGCCGGAATTTACAGTCCGGGAAGGGACATGAAGACTTGTTGAATCGCCAACATATATCTCCTGCGCCCCCCCCCCCCCTGCAGGCCTCTGCACCACCAGGGGCACGCCCGACTGAAAGGGCCTCCCGGCACCCGTCGCACCGACCACTCCCCCTCTTTGCCCGCTCGCTCCCCCCCCACCAGGTCTGCCCGACATCTGCGTCAACCATAAATTTATATTTTGCGTCCCCCAAGAAAGCAACTGGTTTTCTTCCATCTTATCACAGAACTTCTCATCATAGTTGAGCCAAGCCCAACTGTCATACGTCTGAGAGGCCTCCAAAATAGAGTCTGCGTATGCCAAAAGCATACCGTACTGCTCCAGGTGCACGTGCCCCCATACACTAGCCAGCCGAAGAAAGGCACGCGTCCAATTCACTATGTTCCGGGCCACCCTCCGCACCCTACCGGCCTTCTCGTCCTCTTTTCTCTTCCTTCGACTGTCCCCTGACCGTTTACGGCCTTCAAGTAACCAGAAAATATCAATATAGTGCCGCTTTTGGACTTTCTGACGCAACTTCCTAGGCACACTCTCCCATAACTCGGAGAAGGCCGCTACCGTAGGAGTTGCCCCCTCCGCTTCCCGCCTCTCCACCGTCCCCCCATTTTCTTTACAACGGCTTCCCTCCCCAGAAGTCGAACCGGACGACGAATCAGAGGTCGAAGTGGAAGAGGATTCCGATCTCCTCCGCCTATGACTAGAATGTTTTCACTTCCGACTCTTTTTCTTACGGCCCTTGCCCCCCGTCATTGCCCCATCCCTTCCCGCTGCCGCTAGGTCAACCGCCAACTCACCTGCAGCATCTGCAGCCGATTCTGAAGCTGTACAGGTTTCTTGCCGCACCGGCACCGACTGGACCACTGCCACTGTCTCACCCGCCGGACCTCCCGTCATGCATTGTCCGGCCATGTTCGAACTGTCGCCATCTCGTTGTCGCGAAGTGCTCCACCAAGGCCTCCCTGGATACTGCCAAGCCGGTGGTACCTGCAGAGGAAAAACAGGAAATGGCGAAGAGACACCGGCCATAGCCCAAGGTGGCTGCCAAGCTCCCAGCCACTCTGCCCGTGAGGAGCCTTGACCCCCACCTTGCCAATGCTCCCAGGCTGGAGAGGCAAAACCTCCCATGTTCCCTTGCCATCCTACCATACCCGCGGACCCCCTCCAATCTCCCCCACCCATCTCTCCTGCAACCATCACCGCTATACCCCTTTCCGGGGGAACTGGCCCCCCACCCGGGCATCTGAGAGACCCCCGCCTCGCTTCCTTTGCAAATCCACCACCCCTGCTGCCCTGCCCACCACGGTGCCCCAGACCATCTCCGACGGACTCACACCCCTGTACAGCGCTAGCTGCACCACTCTGCACCTGGGCTGGCCCACTAACCGGCCTACTGCCCCCCCGCACACCTTTACCCTTCTAGGTACCTTGCCCCTACCCCCCCACGCTCCTTACTTCCTCTTGATGTTCTACCCCCCCCCCCCCGCCCTGTATTCCCTCGACCCCCATGCCCACCCCTAACATCAGGCCCAGACAGGTCTTCCCCCCACTGCAACCACATTAACCCTTCCCCTGGCTTGCACCTTTTCCCCTCCCCGGGCCCCCCTTTCTCACCCTGCTTGGCTGCATCCTAGCTGCAATTCAAGCTGGTAACCCCACTGCTATTCTCTTTTTTTTTTTGTTGTTTTTTTGTTTTGTTTTTTGTAACCCGCCGCCGCCACAGAATTAACTAAAATGTAAAAACCCCCAGTTGCCCTGCACTCCGGAGCCTCCGACCCCCCCCCCCCCCTTGCAAGGAAAACCTCGTCCTCCGCTCCCCAAAAGCTCGTCCGCCAGTCCACTCAAGTCACACTGCCGACCCGAACTTAACTGGTGCTGCTGCAACGGAAAACCTCGTCCTCCGCTCCCAAATGCTCGTTCTCTGCTCTACGCCTCATGTGCTCGGCCCACCGCTGCGACGACCACACTCCTCAGATCCGTCCGGCAACTCCAACGGCTTGACGAGAGAGGCAGGAGCCACGCCGCATCCCCGCTGAAATTCCTACCCCCCACACCTCCTCGTATCTCATTGGCTCCTGAGCTGCCAATTCGCTCGCGGGAGCCAATGACCTTGCAGGACACTCGCATCCCGCCCCCTCCCCTTACACAGCATGCGATGCTGAAGACCCGGCCACGCACGATGCCGCCCCCCCGGTTAGTGCCGGCCGCCTGCACGAGGCGCCGCGGCCTTGCTAATCCTATTAAATTGTTCTTGGTGCGATTGTAGTAGCAAACAGCTGGTTTTGAGGAGGCAAGCCCGGCAGTGCTGGTGTTGGAGTCAGACGGTTCGGCATCAGTTTTGGACATCGATTCTCTCTACCCTGATCTCCAGAGACACCCGAAGGCGGCGCTGTTGTCTACAAGCTCTGGGGATCTATGGTTGGAGGGTACTCTGCATGATGGTTTGCCTACTGGCCAAGGAGGGCCAACTCTTTCAGCAGCGTTTCTCCGGTGGTAGCTTGGGGAAGGTTGGTTGTAATTACAGCTGCCTCACAGAGCCAGGTCCTTCATTGAGCATGATGGAAGGTGACTCGATGTCAGCTGGAGTGGCCCTGACATTCCCTTTGGCTTGTTCAGAGGTTTTTACCTTGGAGACTATATGGCCCACAATTATGAAGCTTGGTGAAGTGTTGGTCCCGCAAGTACAAGCCCTAACTGTCCAAGTGCAAGATGATTGTGATGCTATCCAGGAAAATGCTGAAAGTGTCCTATCACTGCAAAATTCATTGTCAGAAATGCAGTTGAAAGTAAATTGCCTGGAATGACACTCGGACTCTTTTGACAAGGACTTTATTGCAGTAAAGGCAAAAATTGAACAACTAGATAATGCCTCCAAGTCTTCTAATTTAATATTTATTAATTTCCCAAGTCTGTCGCTGTTTCAACCACAGACATATTTAAGTCTTATTTAACTGAAGCCCTGGGCGTTCCCCCCCCCCCCCGAGCCACATACCCCAATGACTAAAGTTTATTATTTACCTTATTCTAAGAAGTCGGTGAGCATTGGGGATTTGCCTGGGTTACAGCAGGTAGATTCTCTTTATGTCTCTGCTATATTTGAAAGTTCTGAGGTTGTCTGTGGTTCTTCCACGTTTTTAACCTCTTTTGCCTTAACTACAGATAGTGAATGGCCCCTTAAATGTTTTTTCAGAAAAACAAATGTTTTATTTAAGGATTTACAAGTTCAGATCTTTCCAGACTTGCCTAGAGAGACTCAACAGAGAAGATAATTTCTTCTTCTCCATCCAGGTGTCCAGCAGCTGGGGGGGCATGTTTTTTTCTCAAGTTCTCATGGAAATGCATGGTAAAATATCAGTCTTCTACTTTTATATTTTTTATGAGCTCTACCAACTGCTCGCCTTTAATGCCTGTAGGCCCGTGGACCTTGATTCTTCTTCTCCTGGCTCTCTGTTAGATATTTGGGCTGGTTGGTTGGGTCTGCTGTGTTTCCTTGCAAGTTTGGTATAAGCTTTACAATGACAATTCTATGTTATGTATACTTGGGAAACTTATTTTGGGTGTGCACCATTGCTGCATGTCTCCTCAGTATTAAATACTATAACAGGGACGTTTATGTAGACATCTGTACAGACGTTCATATTGGGCCATCCGCATGTGTGAAATTGTGCCCAAACTTGGACGTGCTTGCCAATTTTAGGGATATTCAGGCTTGGATGTCTCAGTTTGCACTTGGATGCTCTTTGATAAATTTGCTTTCACGCATTTTTTCGCATAGACAGAAAATGGGAGAAGACCTTTAGTAAACAGAGCCCTATATGTGCATTCCAGGAATACAAGTATAATTTTGGACCACCCAGAGCATGCCCCCTTTAAATCTGTGCATCCTGCAGTAATTCATGTGTAAACAGCAGCATTGTAAATTCAGCATTTGCATATGTAAATACTGCTATTTACATTCATAGTTGCCTAATGGGCCTTCTGAAATGACATCCTAAGGAATTCAAGGTGACTCCTCTGGTGGAGGGTTTTTTTGTTTTTGGAGGGTTTCAACTGTTCTAGTTTTGTCTAATTAAAAAAAAAATCATAAAACTGAATGTATTATGAAATGAGAGAGACAAGATAAAGTACCTTGTGGGTGAGCGCAGTTTACATATATTGCACTAAACCCACAGTTATCAATATTGTAATAAAACAGGGCTGAAGGATTTTAAATTGTGATGAAAAATGTGTTTTCTCTAACCGAGGCAGGCGGACCCGGTGCATCGGGCCCCAATTCCCCTCCCACCCCTTTACCCCCCCCCCCCACACCTCCGCCCCTACAAAATATACAACACAATATGTCATGGAACTCAACTGGTCACAGCTTTATTAACCTTAGCAAAAGTCAGCCAGGGTTAACCGGGTCAGGGGCACCCCGCCCCCGCCCAAGAGTAGCCTGAGGCTCCTGGCCCCGGAAACCTCTGGGATCCCACCATCCCCCCCCAAGCTGCAACACCCCATTCCCCCACGACAACATTTTTGGGCGGGTGGGAGGGAAGCCGGCACCCTAGCAGTCCCCGCCGACAATGCCACGCGGAGTCCCGCCCACCCCACACCCCCAACTCAAAACCGATTGGCTCCCGAGTGGCAGCATCTACCGGGAGCCAATGAATTCAAAATTCCCCTCCCGCGTGCTCCTCCGTGGCCGTGCGCGCCCGGTTAATTTCGGCCGCCGGGACCCTGCCCGCAGCCTCGTCACTAACCGAGGCAGGCGGACCCGGTGCATCGGGCCCCAATTCCCCTCCCCCCCTCCCCCCCCTTACCCCCCCCCACACCTCCGCCTACAAAATACACAACACAATATGTCATGGAACTCAACTGGTCGCAGCTTTATTAACCTTAACAATCCAACATAATCCAATATCAAAACATTCCAAAGCAATTAGCGGAGCCCGGCCGCACCAGCCATACCTCAGCAAAGTGCCTTGCCACTGCCAATGCCATAACTTTCCACCCGGCAAGTATCCTACCCCTTTTCCCGACTTCGCCATGCCATTAGCAAAAGTAAGCCAGGGTTAACCAGGTCAGGGGCATCCCGCCCAAGAGTAGCCTGAGGCTCAGGGTCCCGGAAACCTCCGGGATCCTGCCACCGGCACAGGCTACAACCTTGTTCCTGTGCCGACCCCCCCCCCCCAAGCCCCCAGCTGCGACCAGCGAGGATCACCAACCACCACATGTTCCAAAGCCTCCTGCCAGTCGTTCAGGAGCAAATCCATCCCGACTGGCGACAAATGCACCCCATCACTCCTGTAAAGCCCCGCACACCCCACATCAACCCGAGGATGCATGATATGATAGCTCCCTTGCTCACAGACCCAACGACCTATCTGCTGATTGATTTTTATCAAGCCCCGCGACCAGCGCCGCTGGCTCCAACAGGCAGGCCTTGGAACAATGTCAGACCACATCAAAATAACACCTGGAAACATCCGCAACACCCCCACGAAGTCCTCCTGCGCCGCCCTGATCAGTTGCTGGCAGGACCAGGACACTAGGTCATTGCCTCCCAGATGTACAATCAGGACTGCTGGCGGACGTGATCTCCTCCGGTGGTGCTGTAGCAAAGGCAGCAGCTGCACCCAACGAAGTCCCCACTCGCCCAGCCATGAGACAGTCACCAGCGCTGGGTCAATTCCTAGGTTCGCTCCTATTGGCCGTGTCGCTGCTCGCCGTCCTGCCCAGTGGACAAAGGAGTGACCAATCACCCAACAAGCAGCAGGCTCCGCTCCCCCATCTGAAACATAAATAAACAATTAAAATCCC
Organism: Ichthyophis bannanicus; assembly: GCA_033557465.1. NCBI lineage: Eukaryota > Metazoa > Chordata > Amphibia > Gymnophiona > Ichthyophiidae > Ichthyophis > Ichthyophis bannanicus. The sequence continues at coordinate 419,518,162 of CM066033.1, forward strand.
CCAGTCCCCACAACCCCCAGCCCTTCACAGCCACACATAGCCCTTAAACGCCTGGGAGCGCCATCTACCTATGCGTTGTATAACCTGCTCCGACAACCCGGCCGCCGCCGCGCTGGTAGCCACCCCGATGCGAAAAGAGTGCGGGGCAAATTGCAGCGGGTCCTCGCCCAGAGTACGCAACGCCGACCGTAGCACAGCCGTCACCTGAAAACGGGTTAACACGCGTGCACTCTCGTGAATAAAGAAACCACCCCCCACGGCCGGATGAAGCCGCAGGTACTGCCGCACCGCCGCCACCGGGCATGAGACCAGAGCACTATCCTCCTTCAAACACACACAAACGCCTTTCCCCCGCTGATCCGTCTCAGATTTTGCCAAAATGATCCGCACCTGCCCCGCCACCACCTGGATGTGGTGCCGCTGAAGCCCGCCAGCCCCACGAAGCTGCCCCGGGCCCGCCACCAGCTCACCGATTCGGAAAGCCCCGAAAAAGGCAAGGCAAAATACAGCCCGAAACAAAACAACCTCATACCAGGACGCCGCCACCCGCGGGAGGGCCCCGAGGAGCCGGACCAGCAAATCATGCGTGATAGACCGTCGCGTATCCCGAGGAGTCAGACATGCGCGCTCCCAACCCTGCAGCAACCGACGCGTTAAACTCCCCACCGCAGACGAGCCCCACCCCACCGAACTCGCAAAAAAGTTAAAACCAGCCAGGTGCGACCTCACCGCCGACCGGGAGCAACCGGCACACTTAGCCGCCACTACGTATCGTCCTAAGAGCTTGTCCGGCACCCTCCCCGAATGCCACCCTTGCGCCAATAAAAATTCCTCCACTCTGTCACAGCCCCGCTGATAAGCAGACCAGGTTCCTGATGACACCGAACTCCGCAGCAGATTTATCATCTCCCCAGGCCAATGTTCCATAAGTGCTCTGGGACCACGTATCCGTCCACGTCCACTTCTGTGGCCAAGGCCCGAAACCGCTCCCACTGGAAATGAGAAAGAGCATCGGCGATCTCATTAATACATCCGGGTAAATGCCTAGCCTTCACAACCACATTCAACTGTAAACATGCTAACACCACCTCCCACAACAATCCAGCTACCTGAAAACATCTGGGAGCGTAGCGATTGACCACGCTGACTACCGCCTCATTGTCACACCACCATACCACCCTACGGTTATGAAGTTTCCCCGGCCACAACTCCAAAACCACCAGAATCAGAAACAGCTCTAAAAAGGTGATATTAGCAGTCAACCCGGATGCCTGCCAAGACTGCGGCCATCGGTCCGCACACCAGGCCCCACCAAAATAGACTCCCAGCCCCACTCCCCCCGCGGCATCCGTATGGAGCTGCAGATCCGCACTGGACACCTCCGCCTCCAACAGCACCGAGGTCTCGTTGAAATCCTCCAGAAATCTGCTCCAGACCCGCAAATCCGCCCTCATGGACTCCGTAACCCTAATCCTATGATGCGGTTTCCGTATCCCAGCCGTAGCCGCCGCCAAATGCCGGGAAAACACTCTGCCCATCGGAATCACTCGGCATGCGAAATTCAAGGATCCCAGTAACGCCTGCAACTCCCGTAAAGTCAGCTTAGAAGAAGCCACTGCATTACCGTTGAGAATCCGCAACCTGTCAATCTTCTCCTGTGGCAAGCGAGCCACCATCTCCATCGAGTCCAGCTCAACCCCTAAGAAGACTATGCTCGTCGACGGACCCTCAGTCTTACCCTCCACCAGAGGAATGCCGAATTTGTGCGCCATCTCAGTAACCCCCGCTAACAAGTCCTGGCACTCACCTGCCTGAGCAGCACCCACAAACAAAAAGTCGTCCAGGTAATGAACCACTTTAGTCAAACCACTCTTTTGCACCAGCATCCACTGCAGGAAGGTACTGAACATCTAAAATATGCGCAATAGACGGAGCAGCCCATCGGCATGCATTTATCAAAATAATAACCTCCTTGAAAACGGAATCCGAGCAGAGGAAAAGAGGATGGATGCACAGGCAACAAGTGAAACGCCGACTCGATGTCCACCTTGGCCATCAATGCCGCCCGGCCCGCCTCCCTCACCATCCCCGCTGCCCGATCAAATGATGCATACCGCACCGTGCACAACTCGCGCGGAATGTGATCACTCACCGACACCCCCATCGGGCAGGACAAGTTATGAATTAGCCTGAACTTTCCAGGCTCCTTCTTGGGAACTACCCCCAGTGGGGAAATCACCATGTTCGGGAATGGCGGATCCCCGAACGGGCCAGCAATTCACCTGCCAATTTGTCACGCACCACTGCAGCAAAATGCCGCACCGAAGACGAATTCCTTGCACGAGGAGCCGCCACTACACCCCTAACCGGAATAACAAAACCAAACTGAAAACCACTCCCCAACACAAACCTTTCCCGTCGTCTCGGATACCAGAGCAACCACTCCCACAACACTCCCAACCTAATCGGAGTCGGCGCACAAACTCCCACCTCACTGAGATTTGGGGGCTGCCCCCGAGGCACCGTTGGGCCCTTTCTTGACACACCATGTTGCGGAGTGGCCCCCGCCGCAAATGGAGCAGTAATGCTTGAACTTGCAGTCCGGAAAAGGGCAGGTCGCCCGATTGAACCACCAACAGACGTCACAGACCCCTCCCACTCCCGCTTTCTGCAAACTGACCACCCCCGAGCGAAAGGAACAAACCGCCCCAGCCACCAGCGAAGCCCCGTCCCTACCCCCACCGGCACCCGACCTAACCGACATTTGGGTCAGCCAGAGGTTAATATCTTGCGTGCCCCATGATAACAACCGGTTCTCTTCCATATTGTCCCTGAACTTTTCATCATAGTTCAGCCACGCCCAACCCTCGTGTGTCTGAGATGCCTCCAAAATAGAGTCAGTGTACGCTAAGAGCATACCGTACTGCTCTGGCGCGTGATGGCCCCACACACTAGCCAGGCGCAGAAAGGATCGAGTCCAATTCACCACATTGCGTGCAACCTTCTTGATGCGCCCTGCCTTCTCATTCTCCTTCCTTTTCTTCCGACTCTCGCCCGAACGCTTCCTCCCCTCCAAAAGCCAAAAAATATCAATATATCACCGCATGCGGATTTTTCGACGAAGCCGTCTCGGCACCCCCTCCCACAACTCCAGAAAGGCAACCACCGAAGGTACCCCCCCACACCCACTAGGCCCTGCTCTGCCCTCACCATCCCCCCCCTTGACGTGGCAGACCCCCCCCCCAGATGATAACGACGAATCGCCTGAGGAGGAAGAGGAGGACAATTCCGAGCTGTGGCGCCGCCAACAAGAACGCCGCCTTTTCTTCTGCGCCCCCCCACCCGACTTCCCTTGCCCCTCCAGCCCAGCCCCCCCTTTGCCCAAGACACCAGACAACTCACCAACTGCAGGACCTTCCACCGCTGTGGCAGCATCAGTCACGCCATCCCCTTGGCCCACCACCTCGCTGTTCAACCCCGGGTCACTGCTCCTCTCACCGGACGCTTCTGCCGCAGTACCTTGCCGCACTGCTCCTTCAGGACCAGGACTTGATCAGCTCCATGGACCCCCAGCCCCAGGCCTCCAATAAGGCTGTGCCATCGCTGCTCCCTGCGGAGACATAAGAGAAAAGACAGGGGGAGGGACTGCTGGTGACCCTGCCGGGGACCAGGCACCCCACTCCGCCCTCGACGTGCCCTGCCCCCCCTCAACCAATGCTCCCAAGGCGAAGGTGAAGGCCCCATAAACTGGCGGCCAAACCGCAGAGAAGAGGTGACCCCGCCCCCAGTGTGCCCACCCCGGCTGAAAACCCCCCCTTCTACCCCCCTCACCCCCGACCCGCTCACCTGAACCGCCACCCCCACACCATCCCCCGCATCCCCATGGCCAACCAATCCGACTCCCCCGGGCTGCACACCACTAGCCCGCCGGGGCCTCCAAGGACAAGGCTCGAGCCCCGGCCCCCCCCCGTCCCCCAGCTCCCCCCTTTCCAGCCCTCTTAGCCCCTCCTGCCCCAGCCCACCCCCTACCAGCTCCATGTGCCCATAAGGCCTCCCCCCCGAGGCCCCACGCCCCCTAACTAATGCCGGGTGCCCAGCCCCCCGCTCCACCGCCCCCCCCCCCATTCTCCTGCCCCAGCTCAACATCCCCTTGGGCAGTCGTGGCACGACACCCCAAGGCCTTACCCTGCCCCTTTGCCCATCCCACGCCACCCCTGCGCGAAGGCATGATGCCCCTGCCCTTCCCCCTGCAGCATACGGCGCAAACCCTCACAGAAAGCTATCACAGCAAAACAAAAACCCCGTTTGCACTTTTATTTCTATTTGGGTTTTTTTTTTTTTGTTTGTTTGTTTTTTTATCAGCCCCCCACTCTCCACCGAGCCCCCGGTAGCACCACAAGGCCGGGATTCCCCAACCAACGACCCGCGACTGACCAACTTCCAGCTGCGGTGACCCCGCAACGGGCCCACCCTGCAGCCGCCTGCCCTCAGCTCCCCACTTGCCTGCAATCAGCTGCTCCGCTCGGCACCGAACCACACGCTCCCGACCGCTGTCACACTGCCGCAGACCGACCACCACAGAGCCACCAATCGTCCAGGCCCAGATTCTGCCACCGCGATCGCTCCTGCAGCCGGCACCCTAGCAGTCCCCGCCGACAATGCCACGCGGAGGCTGCCGGGCCATAGTCCCACCCACCCCACGCCCCCAACTCAAAACCGATTGGCTCCCAGGCGGCAGCATCCGCCGGGAGCCAATGAATTCAAAATTCCCCTCCCGTGTGCTCCTCCGTGGCCGCGCGCAGGGTCCCCACACCGGGCCACGCACCCGGTTAAATTCGGCCGCCGGGACCCTGCCCGCGGCCTCGTCACTTTTGTAACATATCTTTAATTTGTCCAGATCTAAAGCTACAGAACTGTTGCTTTTCAGCCCAATTTCCAGAAAAACAATTGCATTAGAAGATCATCATATCTACAGCGCCCTGTAAAAGTCTTCATATCCTTGTATATTTTTTTTCACGTTGGTGCCTAAAAAATAGAATTGAAAATGCATTGAAGTAGAAATGTGTTTCACTAATTGGTACAACATATTTTATTTACGCATTCACATGAAAGATATGTTCAAAAAATGATGAAGAATATGAAACAAAAATATCTTGATCATGGATTCTACTTTCATCCACACGTGTGCTCCTCCACCTTCTGTCATCTTTTTCCTGTCTCTCTGACTTGTATGAATATGTTTTTATCCTTTTCTATCTCAATTTTGATGTTCTTTTCTGATTTCTTTTATTGTTTTATGTGAACTGCTCTGTTTTTAATTGAAGGGCAATATATCAAATTTTAACAAACGATAGAACATACTAGGACATTAAAAGCACAGCCACTTGTGACGGTTAACGAGCGCCTGACTTCTGATATCACAGGAGAACTGTGAAAATGACCAAAGGAGGAGTAAGTTAGCCCTGAAATTATCTTTGATACAGGCTGAGAGGATTTCCCAGTCTTGAGAGAATCCTGCCTAGAGAATAAGGACATTTGAGTAATCTGTTATTCATCCAGTTCCTTTTTCCAGATATTGGATGGGAGCGATGTTGGTATATCAACCAACCCCCACCCCATGGGAGATTTAAAAACTTGAATTATGAGTATTAATCTAAAGGATCAAAGGGATGCAGATTGTTTGACTCGGCACTATTTCAAGTGATACTGTTTCAAAATTTATGATACAAGACACCATTATTGAGGGCTGTTGGGCTATTAGAAGGGACCAATGGATGGAAGTGGCAGCCCTTGAGTGAGACAGTACTTAGCTGATTAAAGATAATACCTTATAGAAAAAAAAAACTTGAGCATTTTGAAAATGCCATGACATGTCGTAATTCGTGTCTTTTGAACTTGCCCGTGAATAGTCTTGTTTTTGCAAAAGAGATATTATAAAGGTACTGAAGTTTTCTACTGATGCCCTACTAACCACTTTTTGGGTGTTCTGTGTTCCAGGTTTGGTCAGGAGTCTTGGCCGGGAGGGAGATAAGCTTGATGTGCTATCTCTATAGGAAAGTTACTGTAAGAGACATGTTAGAGTTATTGGTGGAGGAGATGGCAAATAGAGCTACATTGATTGTTATCTTTAAGGCAGCATCTGATAGAGATGCCATTTTAGAAAGTTATGTTTCATAGGCGTGGAATTAATGTGTTTCCAAATATCTTTCCTGCTACACAGTTGTAGAGGAGAAAATTCCTTGCTGTCCCTTCCCAGGCTAGTTTTCTTTCTAAAGGGGAATGTTTATGAAGCCCTGCACTGGGAATATGCCAATGGTCTGCGTTACTAGCCTGGGGCTAGTAACGCAGGGGGGGGGGGGGTAAATCAGTTTGCCTGCAATTACCACATGTCATTGCGGTCACTCAGCTGAAGGTGCAACTAATGCCCAGTCACTGCCTCCATGTGCTTTACAAGGATAGCACGGGGTTTTTAGCTTGGGCCCAATACTACACATTAACCCTATTCTTGCACATTACTAAACATGCCCCAGTGTTTCTTAGAAAATGTGAGAACAAGTTCCAGGGGAGGTCTTTTTGTTTTGCACAAACCTCTCATCCAAAGTATTTTCATCAGAGACAGTTGACTGTTTCTTTTAGTTCTGAACCAGGAGGGCACTACCCCTCCTGGTTTGTATGGTCAAATAGAGTGACAGAGTGTGATGTGTTACCGGGCTAATTTGTAATTTTTGGGTTGTTCTTTTGAATGTTATTTGCTTTATTATTTCATTTGTCTTTTGCCTGGTCTTCCTCATTTTAGAAAACTTGTTACTATTTCCTGTAATGTTTCAATTCTGATTTTTGAAATTCTGTCCCACAAATAGTGGGGATGGATGTCCCAACGGGATGTCCATCCCCGCTGTTCGTGGCCCTCCCCACTCGTGTCTAACTTCCCCACCACTTGTGCGGGGAAGGTGCGGATCGGGAGCAGAGTTAGGGTGGGCAGTCACTGGCCGGGACTTACAGGAATGATTCTAATGTCGGCCCTATATGTCCAGAGCTGGCGACTTGTATGGGGAAGTTATTTCACTTCTGAGGTGGAATATCTTCCCTAGACAACATGGATTGGCGAGCCTGGGGCAGGGCCAAGGACATTCCCCGCAGCCCGACCCTGGCCTTAGTAGGCCAGATCAGGGGTCGTGCTGCGGGGAAATCAGCTCTGCAGCCAGCAGCCGGGGATCGTGGCTTTACAATGGCGCCACAGTGCCATGCCTACCGTATGCCATGGTGCCGCGGCTCCATTTTAAAGCCCTGACTGAGTTAGTAGGGCATGTCCTGTGCATGCAGACTGGGCTGAATCGCAGTCCCGGCCTGCACGTACAGGACTGTTTGCGATTCTGATCCCGCGGGATCAGAATCGCGATGCCCTCTGTACAGCTAGTTCAGACCAGATGTACAGAGGGCTTCTATGACTGGGACAGAATGAGCCTGATATAGTTTTTCATTTGTTATGAAATGAGAGATAAGGTGTAAGGTGCATTGCTGATGAGTGGAACTTACACAGATAGAACTAAAACCACAATTACAGTATGCTAGCATGTTTTCAGTTAGTTGTTTTATGTAAAACTGTTACTGTTTCTTGTCAACTGCTTTATTTATTTATTTACATTCTCTTATATACTGTGCTATTCTGCATCAGTGCAGTTTACATTGAACAAACTGAAATTACATTGAACAGGGCATTATAACTTGGAGATAACTATTTTACAGGGAACATGGGCTATGGAGGGTTAAGTGGCTTGCCCAAGACCACAAGGAGCACCTGTGGGACTAGAAACCCCAGTCCTTCTGGCCCAAGGTTGCTGTCCTCTAGTGGGATTTGAACCCCCGACCTTCCGGCCTGAAGTACCTTGCCCCAACCACTAGGCCACTCCTCCACTCCACTCCACTCCTTTGACCTGGAGAAAAGCAGCATAGAAAAATAGTCAAAAATATAAATTATCATCGGTATTATAATAAAAGAGGGATGAAGGGTTTTAAATTGGGATGAAAAATTATGTATTTTGTTTTATAGCATATCTTTAATTCATTAGCATGACCTAAGTGGACGTACTGTGCTGTTATTTTTAGCCTAGTTTCCAGGAAAATTGACCTTAAAAGGCCATAATATTTACCGTATGAGGCTGTACGCCTTTAAAAGTCCCTTTCCCTTCCCCTTCCCCATCATAACCTTTGAACCATGCACCCAATTTCATCCAAATTTCTTTCACAGAAGTAACAGCTTGTGGATTTCATGTGCCATTGATGCCCCCCCCCCCCTTCATTCTTTTTGCTTTATTTAAGAGAAACACACAGTTAATATCGGTCAAAATTTCAGAGAGGTCAGTGCTGACTGTGAAATCCCTGTGCATTGTTAAAGCTGCCCTGCCATTGACGTTTTGATTTTGAGTTGTACCAGAGAAAGAAACGGTACATCAGGGAGTGTTTACGTCTTAAACTTCTCCTTCTTGTAATGATAGCAGAGCATTTGTTTTTAACATCAGTAGAGCTTCTATTTTGTGAAATTTGGAAGTGCCTACATTTTTTTTTTTTATCCTCAGACATTTGCCAGGCCTGCACTTATATCTGCACATACAGTGGATCTCATAGCCCCAGATAATAAGTCATTAGATAGCTCAGGAATTAGCATCATGGAAGCCTTTGCTCCTTTGAAGAGAAACCTACACTCTTATTTCTCTTTTTTTTCCATGAATAACAGCAGTATTAAGCAGAAAATGATCACTCCCTTTAAGAGCATTAGGGACTGTAAACTCTTCACAACAGGGATTCATTATACTTGCACGTAATTTGTCATGCAGCATCCTTATGTGCACAGTAGAGCTTCCAATTTCAGACACAAACTTCTTATTCAATTCTGGGGCTAGTTTACTAAACTGTGTTAGGCTTCTGCAGCACAGTGTTAGTTGCAAAAGCCGTGCGTTATCCTTTGGGTGCCTGCACAGCAGTTCTCCAGCAGAAGTGCACTGAACATGCAGAGAGTGCGGTCGGCCAGCAGCCTGGATGCAGATAACACCACCTATTGAGGTGGCGTCTGCTCTACCTGCGCTGTCCGCAAATCCGATGGTTACCTATGCTGTTGAGGCCCGTGGTCACCGTGCCTTTCAGACACACCCACTTTCTGCTCTAATCCTGCTCACTCCTTCAGATCATGTGCTTTTTGCAAATAATGCAGGAAATTGTTGCGTTATTGGCAAATGCCCCATGTTATCTGCTACCTTGTCCAGATAATGTGCACTATCTGCCATGTTAGCAGCTAACGTGGTTTAGTAAATCAAGCCTCTGTGTGTGTGCCTGAAACCTCCCCCATTATAAAAACACAAAAATATATACTGATTTTGTATGGCTACATAATTCAGGATTCCCTGATCTTTGAACTTCATTTACAAAAGAATTCGTACATAATTCTTTAAAGCCAGTCTTCTGGAGCTTGGGTCGAAATTGAAAGGAATGCACGAAGGGACTCGTTTATCACAATATTGCATCACTGTTTACCTTAAGAGATCGGGTACTAGAGCACAGTTATTTTAGTACAATGTGTGTATCAAATTTCTTTTGGGAACATTAAGAAGCCCTCTGTTTTCTGAACTGTAGAACAACTGGATGTTCATAATATTAATTTAATAGCCTTAAATGTACTGCGTCGGGGTATAGGATCATAGCCCCTGGCTCAGTGGCAGAAATTCAAATTATAGGCCACCACAGAACATTTTTGGAAAGTGCCCCAGAGTTAGGGAAGCATATCTCAGAAGATTGATTGATTGATGGATTTAAAATTTTTATATACCACCTTTCTACAATTCAAGGCGGTTTACAATAGACCTCAACATAGTGTAGTTACAACTGTTGAACATAGAACAGTAATTTGTAGTAGAAAACATATCTATAGTTAACAAGTAACGATATATTGTCAGAAAGGCAACTATGTACATTTCGTAAGAATAAGGGGGAGGGTAAGGGGTAAAAAAAGGGGGGGCAGGAATGCATAAGAGGAGAATTTATAGGAGTGGATTAAGTGGGAGTTACATTGGATCAGGGTTGTCATGGGGGGATGGAGCCAAAATATTCTTTGAAAAGGAGTGTTTTTAGGTTTTTTTTCAGAACTCTGTGTGGTCGGAGCAACCTCGTAGGTCAGGTGGCAAGGCATTCCATTCTAAGGGGGCGTAGAGGAAGAAAACCCGATTACAAGTAACTTGTCTGTTCCGTAAATTTTGTGAAGGGATGTGGAGTAGGTTAGCAGAGTTTGTCCTACGAGATCTGGGAAAAGCTGTAAGTGGGCCCCTTCTTTCTGCTTGGGCAGAATTTATACCACTGTCCTGTTTTCCTGCAATTCTAAGGCCATGGCAGTGGTTGCAAAATCTGGTCTTTGAAGCTGATTTGGCTGTTGCCCACAAACCAGGAGCATGCTACAGTAGGAAGCAACAGTATTGAGGTAGATAGACAGATGGGCAGGTATGCAGATGAGCTCTTTCCCTCTATTTCTAACCATTCTATACCTCTTCTGCCATCAAGGACTGCCTCTCTCTCCCCCTCACCATGTCTTTCAGTTCGAACCACAATGTGTCTCTTAGAGCTAGAGGTGGGAGAGAGAGTCTGAAGTGCTGTCTTCTTCTTAATGTTGGTCAGTGGTGGGAGGGGAGGACTGAAGATTAGAGACATTTGTAGAGATGGGGGGTATAAGTAAGAACTAGCATTTTCTATGTGTGGGGGGGAATGGGGGATTGAGAAAGGAGGCCTGCAGAGTGGAAGTGAGAGATGGGATTGGGGGAGATTTTGAGAGACTAGAATTGAGGGATTGCGTTTTAGAGAGATTGGTTGGGGGTGCATGAAAGGGAAAAAGTATTTGTATAATAGACAAAAGTGGAGATTGTAGGAGGGAGAAAGCACGAGGCAACTGAAAATATATGGATAGCAGAGTTATACATTCACCAACCAATAAGTTATAAAGAAAGCAGCTGAAATTTGCCAATCTCTCCAAAAACTGAAGTCCAGCCGCAGGAATGTCTATAATTTTGCCCTATAGCTGAGGCATACTTTTGGTGATATAATAACTTATATGGACAAAACATATATGTTCTCCATGAAATTGCAAAAAAACCCCACTTATGTAATGACTATTCACTGCTGGACTGCATAGATACCATTAAAAATTGACATCTATCTATCTATCTATCTATGTCTATATAGATATAGATATATATGTCAATTTTTAATGGATATATATATATATATAGATATATGTGTGTTTGGTGTTGTCGTTAAGTGCATTCGAGTCAATGTCGACTCCTGGTGACCCTCTGGATAGTTGACCTAAACTTTGTTCGGTCTTCAGCCAAGCAGCTCATTGTTGATCGAATGGTATCCATAGCTGCTGTTATTGTATAGATCCATCGTCTAGGTTTATTACACCTCCCCTCAAACACCTTCACCATGCCTCCTTACCTAATTGGACATCCCTGTACAAGAGACATCTCTAAACATCATTTGTAAAATGACTCCAGAGATGTCCATGATTTTGACATCCACGTGCCCATCTCTGGATAGCCAAAATCACGACTATATATCATCGCTTTGTATATGTATATTTATGTAGATATAAACAGATACAGTATATCTATATAGGTCGCCATGAGTCAACACCGACTCGATGGCCCTTAACAGCAACAACAATATAGATGAAACTGAAAAATGGAATTGATGCAGAATTGCCCAAACTAAGGGCTTACTATATAAAGATTCTACTCCTTGTGCACCATATGATTCCCTCTGCCTGCATTTTGTCTTTTGCCTTACACATCAGCCAAAGCATTGACAGAACAGTTTTCTCATTGCTATATATGAGGTCTTAGAATGAAGGCACATTCTACAATGGGATGTCCAAGTGCAGTCTGGGAGGTCAAAGCCAGAATGTCTGGACAAAAATCAGGCATTTGTAATTTCAGGCACAATATCAGAAATGTGTATGTGCCGGGGGGCGGAGCCTGATGTCCAGCGGGATGGTCGCATAACGCTGAGGCTCCCGAGGGGCCTACTCAGAATCCTGAATTAACACCTCACATATTTGGAACTTTTACTCTGATCCTGCCGGGGCATATTGGTGAGATGGCGGGGACCAAACCAACGCGCCTGGAATTTGGGTCTCCAGCGGCTTCTCACGGCAAACGTTCCAAAACTGAACCTCCGTCCCCGCAGAAGGGGCAGGCCTTGTGCGAGGGCCCCGAAATGCAGCAGGAAATCCTCGTAGAGATTAGAGGGGTCAAAAACCTTGTGCAGGCAAATGGTGAAGCACTCCGAGCGCTGCGGGACGATTTTGGTGTGCTGCAAAGCAAGCTAGAAGGGCTTTCTTCGCGTCAGGACAAAATGGAGAGCATATTGGACTCCCACGCAGCCCGGTTGTCCAAACTCGACAAAGTTGAACGACAGGTGTGGGCCTTGCAGAAAGAGGTGGAAGATGGCAATAATAGAGCGCGCCGCAATAACATACGACTCGTGGGCATACCGGAGGGAGCGGAATCGGGAGATATGAAAGAGTTTTTATGCAAAATCCTCCCTTCCTTGCTCCAAATCACCTTTACTAAAGATTTGGAGATTGATCGCGCTCATCGTGTACCCACCAGCATAACGCTCAACAGGAAGACCCCGCGGCCTATCATTTTTCGACTATTGAGATATCAACATGTGGAGCAAATTCTAAGTGCCTCTCGGGCAAAGGGCCATATGGAGTTTGAGAGCCACAAGATCTCCTTCTATCCCGACTTGTCTAAACCCACAGTCGACCGCCGAAAGCGCTTTCTGGAATTCCGGCCGAGGCTTCAACAACTACAAGCACGCTATGGCCTGATGTACCCGGCCAAGCTCCGAGTTACGCTTCACAATCAGACAAGAACATTCGAGGACCCTGATCTACTAGCGGAGTTTTTGGATTCCAAAGAAGCCGACTTGATGCGCTGACTTCCAGAATATTCCTGCACGTCTCCTTATATCTGCTGTACCGGCCATATTGGATCTGCCGCAGCCTAGCAAAGAGTCTGGCGTGGGCAGTCTGTTGCCTTACTCTTGATGGTATCTGTGACCAGACTCCATCTACCCACAGTAGCCTCGATGAGTATCAGAGACAGTGTTATTATGGACTCTGGTGTTTCTTTTCCTTTTATACATGTCTTCTATTTCCTCTCTGGGGCCTCCTCCCGCAGACATCTGGTCGCCATATTCTTTGGGGGTTTTGCTTCTTCTCTAAGATTCGTTGGTACAGACTTTTCAATATGGGGTGTATTAGCCAGAATACTCGGTGATTATGACATTGTTGTACAGATTCTGCTTATGTTCTATGTTATCAAGCGCCCCTACCTAAAATGTCTACTACCGATCGATGACACCATGTAAGATTTTTCATTGCACGTAAAAGGCATCAATAATCCGATAAAACGGCAGAAAATCCTAAGCTACCTCAGTCCGGAGGTAGCGGATCTGCTTTTCTCCAAGAAACGCATTTAAATTCGAAGGAAACTCTTAAACTCAATATTAAACCTTACATGGTGGCCGCTTGTTCCCCAGCCGTTTCTAAGAGATGTGGGGTTGCCATACTGGTTGGGAAGTCTTTGCATGCTACTGTTGTTGCGATTAGCTCAGATGCAGAGGGTGGATGGTCTGGAGTTCACCTCAAGATGGGTAGCCTAGAAGTTACATGTATATGCTTTTATGCTCCTAATGTTGATGACCGTGCATTTTTTTTGTTACCATTGCTTAGATGGCGCAAGCTGCTGCTAATACTTTATTGATCATTGGGGGGGATTTCAATCTAGTCCTTGATCCCCTGATTGACAAACAGCCGCTTAGGACGAGTGGTCCCCCCAAGAGTCACGCTACGCTTACCTCCCTGATCAAGGATTTTGCTTTAGTTGATCTATGGAGATTACTACGCCCTAATGAGCTTGATTTCACCTTCTTCTCCTCCCCTCATAAATCTCAGTCTTGCATAGACTTCTTTCTAATCCCAAACCTGTTAGTTCCTTAGGGGACACTGCACAGATTTACTTCCTACATATTTCAGATCATGTTGTCATTCCCTTTCAAGGGGATCTGGACACCCCAACAGCGTTTCTCTGCAGCTCGTTGGATAACCTTTCGGATTTACAAAAGGAATTTGCGTTACCAGCGAAACACTACTTTCAATTGATGCTGCTTCAACACTGCCTCAACAGTGCTCGAATCATGCCGCCCTCTGCCCCTACTGAGCATGGGCTATTAGAGATAGTTCACTCCATTAGTAGTACACATGGGGTAGCCTCTAATTTTTATAAAATACTTTGTCAGGGTGCAGACATGGACACTTTTAGAGCCCAACAAGCCTGGGAGCGCGAGCTGCAGACCACTATAAACCCTCTGCATAGAGCGTTTTTTGGAGTAAAGTAGTGCGGGTTTCCCGGTCTGCCTCTGTTACCCAAACTCTCTTCTTCTTTGCACACAGATGCTTTTCTACCCCAGGACAGATAGCCAAATGGAACCCAATGCTAGGGACCTGTATTGGTCTTGCCATACTGCTGTGGGATCCTTCGCTCATGTTATTTATGAATGCCCTCAACTGCAGGTCTATTGGGGGCGGATCTGGGGTCGTATTCAATGTATCTTACACTTTCATGAACCTCTTTCTTGGAAGGTCGTGGGACTCCGCTCTGTGGTGGAGGTCCCCTCTCTTCCTAAGAAGGGTCGCTTTCTCCTTGATTTCCTGCTAGGTATAGCCATATGCTTAATCACGAGGAAGTGGAAGGATAGCTCTCGACTTACTGTCAATGAATGTAGAACCTAGTCTGCTTATATAGTAAATATGAGCAGATATCTCGGAGAGCTATCCCCCATGTCCAAACTCACTCTTGCTTGCCTAAATGGCAGATGCTTAATGATTATGTACAATCTGTTCATTGCTCCAACATGCCTGTATAATGTGCACTCATCATGTTTTAGATCACCGTTAGGTTTTGTAATACAATAATGTAAGTACACGCCCGCTTCGGGAATGCTTAGTTTTCTAGAGAAGAAGCAGGGGGGAGGGGGGTGGTAGGGGTTTACTTTGGTATATGTATTACATGTTATGTGTTTGTCTTTTAGCTGTATGTCTTCCTTTCCTTTGTTATTATAAAACGAAAATAAAGAATTTAAAAAAAAAAGAAATGTGTATGTGCCCGATATGGGTGTCTATCAGATGTCTACATAGACATTCCTAGAATAGCATTTCAGCACATGGATGTCTAATAGCATAATAGTTAAGTAGTGGGTTAGGAGCAGGGTGGCCAGGGTTCAAAATCCATGTGGGTCTTTGTGATCTTAGACTAGTCATTTAACTCTCCATCTTCTTTACACTCTCTGGATGTTTTAAGGCCAAAACAAACATGTTCCTTTATTTATTTAACATTTCTTATATACTGCCTTTCATGATATCAAGGTGGTTTACATTGAACAGGGCATTATAACTTGGAGATAACTATTTTTTACAGGGAACATGGGCAATGGAGGGTTAAGTGGCTTGCCCAAGGCCACAAGGAGCACCTGTGGGACTAGAAACCCCAGTCCTTCCAGCCCAAGGTTGCTGTCCTCTAGTGGGATTTGAACCCCTGACCTTCCAGCCTGAGGTAACTTGTTCCAACCACTAGGCCACTCTTCCCTCTGCCTGATGCCTGTTCATGCCTGGAGCAGGTCTAAGCATGGACATGCCTACAGATGTTTCTGAAATCAAAGGTAGAGCTCTAAGTTCATTGCACCTCCCCAGACACACCTCCACCACACCACCTTACCTAATTAGACATCCCCACACCAGAGACATTTCTAAATGTCATTTGTAAAATGGCTCCAGAGACGCTCTGTGATTTTGACATCCACGTGCATGTCTCTGGACAGCCAAAATCACAACTAAAGGGTATGTTTATGAAGCGGCAATAGCTGCTACCGTGTGGAATGTGCACCGTGGCCCCATTGAATAAAATGGAGCTGCGGCACACATTCCACATGGTAACTGCTATCGCCACTTAGTGAACATACTCCTAAGATTTTAAAAATGATCCCCATAGTTAGAAATGTCCATGCCATATTTCAAGATTATTCTGCTCTCTGGATGGAATGGAAGCGATGTGACTAGTAACAAACTCAGCTGTGGAGGTGTGAACAGTCTTTGAAAGTTTTCAGGACTCATGTTTTAGATGATGATTTGTCTTTCTAGTTTGCGTTTTTTAAATTGCTGCTTTTATGTTTTGGTTGTATACCAGTTCAGTTGCTTCTTAAGTTGTGTAAAGACGACCTATAAGAATTTGAAATAAATACAATACAATAAAGAGCAGGACCTTCTGCAGGAGATCTTCTTGCTTTTCAGGGTTCTGCAGAGTTGTCAAGTTATTCACTTTCAGGAGTGAAACTTTTTGGGCATTTCTGGTTTTAAATTTTCATTGCAATATAGGGGCTTGTTTACAAAGCCGCGGTAGCGGTTTGCGATCGTAATCGGAGCCGCGGCCCCATTGATTTCAATGGGGCCGTGGTTGCGATCGCGATCGCGAACCACTACCGCGGCTTTGTAAACAAGCCCCATAGTATAGTATTAGTAGTCCCTGATTTTACCCATTGAAATCAGTGCTGCAGGTTCCATAGTGCATCAGTGTGAGATTGTCAGAAATCTAAGTCTGGCTTAAAGTCTCACTCGTGGAACTGGGTACCTTGGCAACCATGGTTCTGTACCCATTGGCGGTCAGAATCAGTCTATGAAGGAAGCCTGAGAAGCATGGGTAAGCTACCCTTAGTAAGTCCTATTGTGTTCTGTTACTTAGCAAACTCGCCCATTAGACCAGTGTTTGAGAAGCATTGGTCCTTGAGGACCATATACTGTACTAACGTTTGTGATTTCAGGATATCCCTAGTGATTATTCATGAAACAGTTTTGCTTTTACATTGCTTGGATCGTATTCCAATCTACTCCTTGCAGATTTGTGGAGAGAGCCTAAAAGCACAGTTATTACCTTGAGGAACCCAACTCTTGTTTTTGACTCAGTTACTTTTCTTTGAAAATGGATTATTCATCTTTTCTCCTGCTCCTCATGGCACCCATCAATTGCTAAATCATATTTATTGTGCCATGACCAAAAAAAAAAAAAATCTAATGCTGAGAAGAGCAATCCAAATTTCACTTTGCTGCATCTAAGAGCTGTAAATGATTTCTTTTAGGAAACTGAGCAAAACTTTGGTACTCAAACATCAAGGTATAGACACATGACGCAGCTCCCCCCAGCCTTTCATCTTCACAGAGTGATATCTAGGGCATGCAGTGGAATCCATGTCATTTAGAACTAGCTCCTTCCTGGTATTTTTGACTAAAATAGATCATTTGCGTGATGTGGGGGTAGGATTAACATCCTGCCACATGATCCCTTTGAGGATGGGTTGTGATGTTTGAATGCCAACCAATCTCAGAGGATGAAACCTCCCATATAAAAAAAAATCTAGAATTCATCAAGCCTATCCTTCTTTTTCCCCATTGCATCTATGGACACTATAAAAAATACCTTATCAAAATATATTTCCTTATACAATAGGCTTGTGTTTAAATGCAGCTAGACAGCGAGCAGGACAGAGATGTAGGCCGTTACTTCTTAGTTGCATTTTTTCCTCTTTTTATAACACATCTCAAGAGACAACGTCTCTCTGCATATTATCCACTCTAGTTTATTTGCATCTCCTTCTTAATATTCACAGACAAGATTAGCTCATCTTCCCTGAACCCCATCTTTGAGTTATTAACATATAATTAAGATACAAATCAAACTTACAAGTACATATAATGGAAAACCATTTGGGGAAAACAGAATTGTAGCTGTGATGAGTACTAGAGGAGAACAGCAAAGAAAGATTAATTTGGTAAACACCAGCACTGACAGCAAATTACAGGGGAAATAGAGGAGCCTGAATTGTAGTCGAAATTGCCCAAAAGTGGTAGCTGTTTGTTAAAAAAAATGCATAATCTACTGAACCCTAAACTTGAGACTTTCCATTTGCTAAATAGCCTGTGTCTGGTCTAGGGTTAATCAGTAGTTTAGAATAATAACACTGGCATGAATTAATAAGGTCAAGTTACTGGAGCAACAAAAGAGCTGATGCCATTCCAAATCTATGTGTGGAATTCACTGCTTAAAGTCAGATGAATGGAGGCAATATTCTGCCATTTAAAGCTTTGCATATTTTTAACATTAAGTGTGGTTTTCTAACAATCTTCAGTTAAGTCAAACTGGAAATGCTGTGACGCTTTATAAAATTATTGACATTTATCTAGTTACAAAAAAGGCACGTGAAGGTACATTTTAGATAGGATTTGAAACATTGAGGCCAGGACATACTCGGTTCCAGTGGTATTTTAGAAACCACTCTGCTAGAGGTGGAGCTTTTTCTAAAATAGGAACAAGGAGGTGCAGGAAGGTACGGTGATTTTCTATGCATATGCAATGGGAGGAGCCAGTTCACGAATGTACATGAGGGACATATCTGTGAAAGAAACCCTTGGGATAAGAGCATGGAATCTGTGTACCTTTTTGGGAACCTGATAGGTACTTGTGACCTAGATTGGCTGCTGTTGGAAACAGGATACTGGGCTTGATTAATCCTTGGTCTGAACCAGTGTGGCACATCTTATGTTCTTATGACAACTTACATGTGTAAATATCGGCACTCTGAGCCATTTTACAAACCTAGATATACAGATGCTCTTAATAAACTACAGAGAACTTTATCTAATTTCATTTGGAGAGAGGGGGGAATCCTACTTTAAGACCATACCGTGTGAATGGTGTGGCCGCACAGGATACAAGTATGGAAGGGGTGCTGATGTCATCTTTGTGCTTCCAGGAAGTCTGACAAAAGTGAGCTCCTGCACACAGTTTGCTGGGTGAGGGACCCCAAGATCACCAATTGCACAAGGGCTCGGTATGATCCTGTCCCTCTGGTAATGGGATGACCTAAAGGAACACTTTTTAAATACCTAATGATGTCAGAGAGTGGGTGTAAATCTGGATGCGAGCAAATTTGTGCTTCACGTGTATTCCCTATATGAATACATGTATAGATTTTTGTCCAGCCCAGGGCAGGGCCTCAACATGCCTCCAACATACAGTACTGCAATTTCAATGTGATATGGACATCCATGTGTAAAATGAGCCTTTTCTAAAATGGCCATTAACACAAGGATTCAGTTTGCATGTGCAAGTGGTTGTATTTACCAATGGAAATCATGATTATGGCTTCTAAAATAATCTCCTTTGTGTATATTCTTATTAAGAACATAAGATATGCCATACTGGGTCAGACCAAGGTCCATCAAGCCCAGTATTCTGTTTCCAACAGTGGCCAATCTAGGTCATACGTACCTAGCAGTCTCCCCAAAAGACACAGGTTCCTCAATGCTTGTATTGGGTCAAGCAGTGATATCCTGGATCCCTTTTAATAATGGTTTATGGACCTTTCCATAAACTTGTCCAAACCTTTTTTAAGCCCAGCTACACTAACAGCCTTTACTACATTCTCCGGTAACAAATTCCAGAGTTTGATTACACGTTGAGTGAAAAATATTTTCTTTTATTAGTCTTAAATAGTTTACCCTGTAGCTTCATTGCATGTCCCCTAGTCTTCCTATATTCTGATAACGTAAACAATCAATCTACGTTTACCTGTTCCACTCCATTCATTAATTTATAGACCTCTAACATATTTCCCCTCAGCCGTCTCTTTTCCAGGTTGAAGAGTCCTAGCCTTTTTAGCCTCTCTTCATAGGAGTATCCTTCCATCCCCTTTACCATTTTGGTGGCTCTTCTCTGTACATTTTCTAATAACGCTATATCCTTTTAAGATACAGTGAACAGAACTGTACACAATATTCAAGGTGCGGTCGCACCACGGAACAATACAGAGGCATTATAATATCCTTTGTTTTATTTTACATTCCTTTCCTTATGATACCTAACATTCTATTTGCTCTCTTAGCTGCCGCTGCACACTGGGCAGAGGGTTTTAACATGTGCTAAATGTCTTGCGATTAAATCATTATTTCAAAGGAAAGAGGAGGACTCCAGTATGGTGAAGAAAATAAATATGTCTGGGAAAACCCAGTCCCGTGATTGCATTTACTTGTGTTTTGATCTGGCAGGAGTCCTGATAACATATAGATGTATTCAGAAATAATTGTGAACCAAATAGCATGGGCACTGACAGCAATTAGAGTGATTCCTTTAAATAGATCATACAAAAAGGATATTTAAAGGCCTTGTGATTGTTTAATACATTTCATATTCCTGTAATTGTGAAATGATGTCACTTAATGTGTGGAGATAAATTTCCTGTCATTTGGACTGGCACATATAGCTAAATTGTGTGCATATTAAGTTGCTTCAGAGGACACTTTTTATTTTTTTATTTAACATTTCTTATATACTGCCTTTCATGATATCAAGGCGGTTTACATTGACAAACTGAAATTACATTGAACAGGGCATTATAACTTGGAGATAACTATTTTACAGGGAACATGGGCTATGGAGGGTTAAGTGACTTGCCCAAGACCACAAGGAGCACCTGAGGGACTAGAAACCCCAGTCCTTCTGGCCCAAGGTTGCTGTCCTCTAGTGGGATTTGAACCCCCGACCCTCCAGCCTGAAGTACCTTGCCCCAACCACTAGGCCCCTCCTCCACTCTGACCCACTTTTAGAGGGTCCTGTAGTACTTCTTGGAGTGGAGGAGTAGCCTAGTGGTTAGAACACTGGCTTGCTAACCAAGCAACCAGGGTTCAATTCCCACTAGCACGCCTTGTGGCCTTGGGCAAGTCACTTAACCCTCCATTGCCTCGGAAGAAAGGCCTGGCAATCTACTTCCAGTGACACTGCCAAGAAAACCCAGGAGCTTCTGGGTCGCCAGGAGTCAGGACTGACTCGAAGGCACACATTGCATATTTGTAGTACTTCTTCATGGCAATATAGCTTAGCCATAAGGACATATTAGTCGGAGACATATGGTAACACCTCTGATTTTGGTTCTGGAGAAACAGGTCTGTGAAAAGCATGGAGATAGCTGAGGCATGGAAATGTGCGTGCATCCAAGCAAACTTAGGAAGGTCATCTTTGCCCTCCTCACTGCAGGTGTAAATGTGTGTGCCCGCTTTCAAGTGGGGTCATTTTTATAGGCACTTATATATATATGTTGCATTTATAAAATTGGCCTAATATATACCCTCAAAGCTATAACAGCAGAAAAACATGAACTTTTTTTGTGGAGATGTAACCTACATTTTAGAGCAGTAGGCTGAGAACTAGGGAAGCTGGGGTTGAAAATGTCTACATCCTCTGATGCTCCTCCTTTATATTATGTTTAATTGATACTGTCATATATATTTGATATATTTGTATATGGTATTCAATGATGTATTGATATTATGTATTTATTGATATCTTATGCTTTTACCATATAATGTAACACACAGTATTGGGTTATCACTGGAATGATGTGACTCCCCTTCATTGCCCTGGGTATCAATTTAGATAACAAGCCTTCTCTGGGGCTCACCTGGAGCAGGGAGTTAGAAAACCTTATCCAAATCCTGAGAAGCATGCAAATGTGAGAGCTGATGCATTTATGGCCTGCCATCTAGTCACACAGGCAGACGACTGTTTTGTTAAAGGGAGCATATACCTTAGAGCCTTCATAAATGCCTCAGCTGCTAACGTTCATAGAAATTCAAGGTTTCATCATTTCAAATGGCAGGTTATGTAATGACAGTTCTGTGCTTCCTGGTGCTGAGCTGATTTCTCCTAGGCACCTTTTCACGAGCAGCCCATGAAGATGATGATCTTAGCTAGAGAATGTCTGGTATGAAGTGAGGTGACTAGAAAGCGCTCTCAGATGAACACAGCTTGATAGTACTCTCAGTCTGAGCCCTCCTTTTGCTTTCTACTCCTTCTAAGATCACTACACCCTGTATGGCAGCCATATCTCTCTAGTTTACAGCCTGGAGGCATAAGCACCAGGATTTAATATGTCCTAGATTTGACGGGAGACATTTGGTTAGATGTAATGTAAAATCATCTTTCTAATGCACAGTGGTACTCGCAATGCTGATTAGTGGCCTATCAAATTATTTCATAGTATTAATAATGCTACAGAAACAGTTGTAGAAAATGAACCATCCAGAATCCTGTGGGACTTCCGAATACAAACAGATGGACATTTAGAACACAATGCACCTGATATTGCAGTTACAGAAAAGAAAAAAGTATGCAGGGGAATTTTAGAAAGGACATCCAAGTGCAATTTGTGATGTGTAAACCAGAATGTCTGATAAAAAGCAGGCACGTCCAGGTACAGACACAAGTTCACAAACATGGACATGCCCGATAATGGACGTCTGCAAGTGTGCCTACATAGATCTCGCCAAAACTTCAGAGCCTGACGTCTAGGATAGCCTAATGGGAGGGATAGGAACAAGGCATCCAGGGTTTACATCCTACTGCTGCTATCATTGACATTGTGGTGAGTATTGTGGATGATGGAATGCTTTCTTCTCTAGCCTTTGGATGTTTTTCAGTCAAAGAACACTTTTCAGATGCCTGTTCCTGCCTGGATCAGGTCTAAACTTAGATGTGATGTTGGATGTCCATGATGTTTCTGAGATCAGGAGGCAATGTCCAGGTTCCTGGGAATGCTTCAACTATGCCTCCACATGCCCCCATTCAGACTTGGATGTTTTCATACTGGGGATGTTTCTGGAACTGCCTTATAAAATGGCTCTGGAGATGTCTCTGTGCTTTGGACATCTATATGCCAATTTACAGATGTCAAAAGCATGACTATAGCTTCCAAAATGACCCCTTAGTTTACAGATGTGGCAATCCCAGGTGAGACCCAAATTGAGAGACATTGACAGAATATAGAGACCTTCAGATTGAAGTTGAAATGCTTTGAAAGAAAACATCTACTACCAGTTTTGGTTGGTGCTCTTGAGGCCATATCTAAAGGACTTACTAAATTTTTACAAATTTTGGACCAACTGGACTTGACACCACAAATCCTACAAAGGACTACCCAACTTGGAACAGCTTACATCTTCTACCAATATCTGCTTGATTCCTAAGATATTGGTTAAAACCTGAATCACAGGATGGATTGATTTATTGATTGATTTAACAGGTTTTTTTATACCGCTTTATCATTTCAATCAAAGCGGTTTACATTGTAACTTAAACTTGGTAATGTACATTAAACAGGGACATTGATAACTTGGATTTTTCTGAGCAATGGAGGGTTAAGTGACTTGCCCAAGGCCACAAGGAGTGCCAGTGCTCTAACCATTAGGCTACTCCTCCACTCCAGTCCTAGACTGTGTCTTCCAGTGAAGAATCCATTATATAATAATAATTGCCTCAATACAAGCATTGCCCCAATACAAGCACTGTGGCACCTCTGTATCTTTTTGGAAATGCCATATACTTGTGACTTGGAAGGCCACTATTGGAAACAGGATACTAGGCTTGATGAACCTTGGTCTGACCCAATATGGCATTTCTTATGTTCTAAGAAGCTGGACTACAAATACTGCAGTGCATTGTGATGGAAGTTCAAAATCTGTGAGTACACAAATGTCTCCCTCCAAATTCTCAGTTACCTCATCTTAGAGTTAGGCCTATGTTATGAGCAACAGCTTGAGTCAGACTTAGTTTTGTTCTACTGCTTCTATAGACTTCCAATCCTGTGTTATTTAAAAGAAATAGAATTATAAGCCCATATATACAATGGAGTAAAGTTACTACTGGTTTTGTCAATCTTGTGGACCTTGCTGGCAAACCTACATTACATTCCTAGGGGTAACACTCCATGAACCCATCTTGAACCTAGGTGTCAACAGGGCAAGGGTAGAGGAGGTTTGATCCTGCTTGGTCCACAAGACTACAAAGGAAAACTTTGGGTGTTAGTGGGTGGAGGAGGAGGGGAGCATATTGAACTGAAGGGTGACTGTGATCAGGCGGAGTTGTGGTCATGGGGATTAGGTTAGGGGATCAGATCCAAGTTGGGGTTGGATAGAGGGAAGGTATAGGTGTCATCGGGGATATGATTGGGGGTGGTCAGAGCATACAGCTACATAGAATAAATTGATTGTGTATATTTTGTAGATTTTGTGGTAAATTGGTGGTTACTATTGTGATCTTTTAGAGCATATAGCTGTCATCGAGATGTGATCGTGGGATGGAAGGGCACGGTTGTTATTGATACTTGGCACAATTGTGTTTTATGGGGGAGACGGTTTGAGCAGTGTGGGGACTTGTGTTACATGCATGTAATGTGGGCCGATGCCTAGCCTGTGCCTGTCCTATGCAATAAAGGTAGAGCAGATGCTGGCCACATCCCGACATTCTGCACGGTCCCATCACTTATTGCACCTTACGTTTTGCAGTTAAAGTGCAGTAAGTGAAAATATTTATTGCAGTTCAGTAAAAGTCTCCATAAGCATGTTCTGGATGCAGACAAGAGAGAGATTTTCTGGGCTATTGTTCATGATTAATAGTTGGAGATCTTGATTTATTTTTATTTATGTATTTAAAAAATGTATATTCTGCACTAACACGTAGGTGGATAACAAAAAACATACATAAAACTTTTACCTAAAAACAATAACTGGATATGATCTGACATGAACATGCCTTGAAGACATATAAACCTGCTAGCTTGTTAAACACACAGGAAATATCCTGGAATCACGTACGTTAAGATTATCTTGCGTAAAAGGCTGAAAAGGATGTATAATACAAGGAAGAAATAGCTTCAAGAACTTGATCTTCTGTAGCTAAGCTAAAAGTTCCCCAGACTCTCCCTTCAAATATTTCAGAAATAGGACAATTGTCCAAATCAACATGAGAAAATTTCTCTCTGATCTTTTCAAACTATGGTTACATGATGCAAGGTTCCACGTTGGGAACCACCACCCAGGAAAAAGATTTAGGCGTCATCATGGATAACATGTTAAAACCCTCCATCCAGTGTGCAGCGGCAGCCAAGAAAGCAAATAGAATGCTAGGTATCATAAGGAAAGGAATGGAAAACAAACAAAGGATATTATAATGCCTCTGTATCGCTCCATGGTGTAACCACACCTTGAATATTGTGTGCAATTCTGGTCGCCGTATCTTAAAAAGGATATAGCGTTATTAGAAAATGTACAGAGAAGAGCCATCAAAATGGTAAAGGGGGGATGGAAGGATACTCCTATAAAGAGAGGCTAAAAAGGTTAGGGCTCTTCAACCTGGAAAAGAGATGGCTGAGGGGAAATATAATAGAGGTCTATAAATTAATGAATGGAATGGAACAGGTAAACATAGATCAATTGCTTACGTCATCAGAATATAAAAAGGCTAGAGACATGCAATGAAGCTACAGGGTAACCTATTTAAGACTAACGAGAAAATATTTTTTTACTCAACGTGTAATCAAACTCTGGGATTTGTTACCGGAGGATGTAGTAAACGCTGTTAGTGTAGCTGGGTTTAAAAAAGCTTTGACAAGTTTGTGGAGGAAAGGTCCATAAACCATTATTAAAAGGGACCCAGGATATCAATGCCTGACCCAATACAAATATTGTGGAACCTGTGTCTTTTGGGGAAACTGCTAGGTACGTATGAGCTAGATTGGCCACTGTTGGAAACAGGCTTGATGGACTTTGGTCTGACCCAGTATGGCATATCTTATGTTCTTAAAATGATAGAAAGAGTTGAGGATCAATGAAATCACAGTGAGGTCTTTAGAGGCAACCTCTGTAAGTTGCTTGACAACTGAAAACAAATGAGTGGGATGGCCAGCTGTAGTGTAAATCTGAGTATTATATGTAATACTTCTTTTTATGTTCAGTCACCAAGTGCTGATAACTATGCAGTTGAATCAAATAATCCTGCTGGAGAGCAAGATCAGAATTAATCTTTCATATCCATTCCTTTCTCTGTAGATCTTGTCTTTGCTTAACAACTTCAGTGTTACTCTAAGGAGATCTAGAACTTGTAGCTTTAGCAGTACATACCCTTAAAGGAGATACTTTGCTCAGTGACTCATGAAAATAATTCATTCACTGAACAGCTACATCATCAACATCCCTTTCAACAAATTTGATCTATATCATCCAAATGGGACATCCATAGTCTGCTCAACTCATCTAATTTACTGTGGCTGACAAGTCCTAATGGGGGGTTATTCTGAGCTACGAATAGCGGGGATGGACAGCCTGATGGGAGGTCCATCCCCGCTATTTGTGCCCTTGCCTGCTTCTGACTAACTTCCCCACCGGTTGTACAGGGAAGTTAGATGGGGGTGGGGAAGGGGTGGTCTGGGGGCAGAGTCTGGGCAGGCAGTGGGCGGTCGCCAGCCCTGGGCGATTCTAATGTCGGCCCTGTATATCCAGGGCATGGCATGCATGGCAGTAGAAGAAATCCATAGTTATTCTTTCATTGGTCATCTCTAAAAATAGTCTTTACAGTGCATTGCTAAGTACGGATCCTTACCAATCTCACACAAAAAGGGCATGTTTCAGTGCTGTTTGCACTGTTGAATGATCATATTCTGAGAGTCTTTTATTATTGAAAGGGATATGTTTTGACATTTAGCTATGGAGAACCTTTTGTGATTTCTCCTGCCCTATCACACCGGCACCTGGTGATGCTGCGGTCATTCGTACAGTCCAGGTACTGACCAGATGTTCATGTTCCCCTGGAATTGCAGATAAGTACACCAGATCCTCCCGATGCTGTGCTTAGCTCGCCCAAATGATTATTGGGCCCTAAATACCTGGTTGTTTGGGAAATATTTGAAAGAATGAATGGAATGATTATTGATTTTATGTATTCCATGTGAATTATTTTGATGTTATTTTACTTCTCCTTGTCATGTTATAATTGAACAGGCAGATTACAAGTGATGTTATTAAATTAAATTAATTCAATTAGCACTCTATATATCCCTGTTATTGAGTAGGTAGACAACATTTTGCTTTGTTTTTAGGTTCTGCTGCCCTGTGATGATTATATAGCAGGATTACTCTTAAATTCATATTTTTATTGCTGTATTTGATACTACCTACACTGTACCTTTGTGGAACAAGAATAATTATATTGTTCATAGGATGTACAGTCATGTACACTTGACACAGTTAAAATACAGCTAAGAAAAAATGTGTCTATTAGTCTAAAAAGGAGTTTGATTTTTAGCTTGTTGAATTGTATAATAATGCTAGAAAATTGGCTATTTGGGGTCCTCATGTAATTGGCAAGTAACGCTACCTTTTTCTGTTACATTTTCTGAAATAATGGTGTATACCTTCCATTGACTGACTGTCGATTGGACTCAACCAATTTCTCTTGTGTGTTTCCTTTTGATTCTTTGAACAGCTCAGCTGCCTAGCAACCATGAACTCTCTCTTAGATCTATCTTTTAGGAAGACTGTGTGTGGCTGGACTGCATGGTAGTACATCGGAGGTCTTTTGTAATTGCAATGCAGTTATATTGCTTGTAAGTTTTGCAGTGTCTCTGTACTTACTTAAGTACTGTCTGAAACCTAGACTAAAATAAAACAAGGTAATGCATCGTCTTTGTAATCCTTGTTATATGGATTCATTTTATTTTAGTCTATTTCAGACAGTATTTAAGAAACTACAGAGACACTGCAACAGTTACAAGCAATATAACTGCATGCACAAGAAGGCCTGAATAGTCCTCTTACACACATTAGATCTAATTGTGTAGGGCTGTTGAACTGTCTCTACTTGACTAAATACTGTCTGAAACATAGGCTAAAAGAAAATAGGGAATCTGTAAATGGTTCAATTTAAGATAACAAATCACTTTTGTAATCATTGTTATTTTTGTATTGCCTTGAATTGCCCTACTGTGGTTGAGATGGGAGACATTGCAGTAGTCATCTGCAATATAATGATGACATTGCAGTTGTAATAATATTTCAAATGCACTACCATGTAATACACTCAGATGCACTCCTCTCATTCACGCATATTACATCTGCAGTACCCTCATGAGGTCGACTGTTTTTTTTTTTTTTGAAAAATGCATGCCTATGGATGTTGCTGGCTATTTTGTTGCTTAGATACATTTGAGTAAGTTGGCTTGGTGATTATGGAAGAGAAAAGAGTTCTGAATGTGAGTGGAAGAGATACAAAGAAGGAAGATTAGGCTTGTAAAGATGGAGAATATGGTGTTGAAGTATAGATACATAAACACGTGTCTCCGTAGTGGCTGGGATGAGGTTGAAAGGGAAAGGGAGAAGTGCAGGGTTTGATCTGTAGGAAAACAAGAAAAATGGAAGTTTTGCGTACCATCTCTGGTCCATAGCCTTCATTGTCTTTCTTTGCAGTTAGCTGAGCACTCCCAGTAATTTGCATAGAGGCAAAGTAACATCTGGTCTGAGGCAGGCATTAGGTTTTAGGTCATTCGTGATAACCTGGTAAATAGCATGAAGCGAAACCAAATATTAATATGCTCATGCTAATATCTTTCTGGGCCACTGTAACAGCACCACTTTTTAGCATGCAGAAGAGGGCCTTAACATACTTATTAACCTTTCTTCTGTGGGACCCAGTGTGATTTCAACAGAGAGGTTGAATATGAGCTGATTTGTTTCAGGTTGGATTAAAAAATCAGTGCTTCCAAAAAATTAAATTGGATTTGAAAATGTTCTTGACTTTTCCTATATAAAATTAACCTAGCTCAAAGATGATGGTATGAACAGTATTTATAAGCTCTAATTACATTCTATGAACCTAGTTGAACAACAGTAGATGGAGATACTGTATGAGGAGACTTGATCAGCTCTGCAGATAGTGTACAAGCATACACACAGTCAAGCCCACATCTCTCTGAAATAGCAAAGACAAAGAAAGTCTACAAATAGAAGATTTGGGGGGGAAGAAGGGAAAGCGTATTCCTGGCAGAAGGCCATAAGATAGACCTCATCACTTCACCAATTCCTGTTCTACCTTTTTGTAGAAGACACAGGGCCCTGAGGCCTGTCCAAAGAGAATACACTCCTGGGACTTACCTCACCAGTCACTATACCACCTTTATACACCAGACACAGCTCAAACTATGTCCTGTGTTGTTTTATAAATAGTTTTATATTGCTTTTTTGTTGTTTGTATTTTATTGTGCACATTAGCTTGCTCCCTGCTCAGAACAGAGGATGCGTGTGTTGTAAGCATTGTTAAATACATTTGGAAATGCTTTATAATAAGGTACCTGTGTCTATGGTAAAGAAAGGCTGCTTATGTAACTGCCTTTCTATATGGCTTCCAGGGGTTTTCAACCCAGTCCACGGGGAACCCTAGGCCAGTCAGGTTTTCAGGATTCCCAGAATGAATATGCATGAGAAAGATTTGCATGTTCTTTCTTCATTGTATGCAAATCTATCTTATGCATATACATTGTGGGCATCCTGAAAACCCGACTGGCCTAGGGTTCCCCGAGGACTCGGTTGAAAACCTATTGCTTAGACAGTTGCTTCAAACCTATTTGGCAGACAAAGGAGTACACTAATCAGAGGAACTTTTATCCAGAGTTTCTATGAGCTCCTGGATTTAAATGTTTCAGGAGTCACTTGAGAGGTACAGGCATTACAAGTGGCAATATTTAGCAAGTACTTGGCACTAGACACTCACATTCACTCTTCTCAATAAAAGAATCCAGGCCAGAAATTGTGTCCTGAACCAAGGGTTTACATAAATGTAAGGAATACTAACAAGCAACTTTAACAATTTGCAGGTTCAATAAACAAGAACTATGTTACAGTCTACACCTTCTCCTCATAATCAAACATAATTACAGACAGATTATTTCTTTCTTTCCTATTTGGGGGGTTACCACTTCTCCTTTAATTACCCTTTCGTAAGCTGAGCAGATTCTTCTTTCTTTACCACTCTTGCACCCAAGTTACTTATTTCTACTTATTTACCCTTAGCATTAGTCTGCTTTCGATGAGTGGAAACTCCCTTTCTCCTTTTTCTAATGCTTTACCACCGTGTACCATGATCTGTATGTAAGGCAGATACAGTTCCCTCATGTTGTGCTGGAGGTCACACCTGGATCTAGTGCCACTGAGATAAGAGGGTTGCTTGTGTTCCTTCTCTTCCTAAATGCTGGTGGCATGGTTCCTTGCTCTGATGGTCTGGAAGACCTGGTGTGGTGCTGTGAATTCTGGGATCTCTTCACAGGCTCAGCTGCTCCTCTAGTGAGACAGTGGGATTCCCCCTTCCCCTCTGCATATGCTCTAACCCTGCTGCACTCTTTCGATAAAAAAATAATGATATAGCAAGAGACTTCCCTGCTCCCTCTCGGGGTGCTAAGGCTGACGCCACAGACACCTGCCCTTTAAGGGTAGACATTCAGCCCTACATTTATTTATTTATTTAACAGGTTTTGTAGACCACCTTATCATTAATTCAAGGAGGTTCACATGGAACAAACATAGCAATAGGCTTTTGCATAGAACAGGGAGTTGAAACTTGGAGGAGTATATGGGGTAGTAGATACATTTAACAAATGCTAACTATGGTACAGTAACATTGCTGCAATGAGATGATATGGCTACATTTATCAGTTGTACATTGTATACATCTGTAATGTCTCACTGTGGCATTTGTTATACTAGGTAGGACCATAGTATTTGAGGAATAGATGGGTCTTGATGACTTTTCTGAAGTCAAGTAGGTCTTTGATTGCTCGTATTGGGGCAGGTAGATCATTCCAAAGTTGGGGAGCGCACAAAGAGAAGGCTCTGGTGCAGGTGAATTGTTTTGTTGATCTGTAGTTTGTTGGGGTTTCGATGATGTTGGTGTCTGTACTTCTTGTTCTTGTTGTACTTGATTTCTGGATCAACAGTTGAAGAGTTGGCAGGGATAGATTATTTAATATTTTGAAGATTATTAATATGCTTTTGTACTTAGCACATACAGCAACAGGAAGCCAGTGTAGTTGGTTAAGTGTTGGTGTTATATGATTGTATTTTCATGTAGTGGCTGTGTGCCAATGATAGGAAACTGTCTTTGGGTAATGTTTTTTATAATCTGTGGCCTTTTCTCTCTCAGAGGATTCTCCTCCCAGCCTAACATGAATGTCAGAAAGAACCTCCCCTGTTCTGGAAAAGTTTGCAACTTTCTTTCTACAAATTGTAATACTGTAATAGTAGGGACACTGGATGGTGCAACTGTTAGAGTAGCAATCCTAGTAGTCTCTACACTTGCAAAATGGAAACAAAGAAATGGAAGTCCTGGTTGTCTTAAAGAAAAGCATCATGCGAATTGCTGTTAATTTGAAGATACTGAAGGAAGCATGTCTGAGTTAGCAGGATCATCAGGTTAGTAAATGTCCTTATGTCATATTGTTTTTCCTTAAGGACTGCCTGTCTTCTCTGGTCATATGTTTTGGGTGGGATTCTTAAGTTACTTCTTAAATTCTCATGATAAATAACAATATATGGACCAATATTTAGCCCGTGGCATCAACTACACTAATCATTTTTATAGCACTAGAAGGTGTACATAGCGTTCTTTTAAATACTGGCCGCTACCAAAAAAATGAATTACTGCATGGCAGTTGCCACTGAATATTTGGTTTCAGCAGTGACCGCCGTAGACTAGCCAGATAGTGGTGATATTTAGCTGCTGTCTGGCTGGCGAACCACATAAATGTAGAGCTGTCTAACCTATGGTGGTCTAACTTTATACAGTTTGTTATCCTGTTAGACAGTTAACAGTGATTTTTAGTCCGCTGATGCCTTGGACCACCTCGCCCCATCCATGAAGCACCCCAGAGCTCTCCGGACAGAATGGCGGTGATCAGAGGAGATATTTAGCAGCTGTTGAATATTCCTGTCACCCAGTTAACAAGTGCATCTAACAGGATAAGTGCCTTATGGTACTGGGCCCTTAGTTTTCACTTTATAGAACTGGCATCTTAATATAAAACTGGAAGATATTCCTTTTAAAATTTCACTTTCATCAGTGTAGGAACTTATGAGTAGTGATTTAAATTATTGTTAAATGGATTTGCTTTAAATCATATTCAACATGCTACTTGCCTAGTGATTTAAATCATTATTTAAATCTCTTTGATTGAAATCAAATCTGCCCTATCTGCTTGCATTCATTGAATCTTTTTCATTTTAAAAAGAGAATAATTTGAATACGTATACGTAATGGTTTCATACTGATTTTTTTATCCCTCAAGAAGAGGAGAAGCAGATGTATGTGTTTAGTGTGCAAAATGACAAAAAGATAAATTAGATGTGTGCCTTTTAGCTTCAGTTGCTTAGAGAATGAAGGAAATAAGTGGTGATTAAGTGAATTAAGGAACGCCTAAGCTATGTATCAACTAGCAAACAGAACTGAACTCCGTTTCAACAACATGCTTCTGCATAAAAGAACCTTTCACCAGCAATATGGAATAGTTACAACTGCAAATCAAAGATAAATTCAGTGTAAATTCTGAAATGCTCTCTCAGCTATTGCATTGCCCTAGATGGCCCTGCAAATATGATT
This sequence comes from Ichthyophis bannanicus, assembly GCA_033557465.1. Taxonomy (NCBI): domain Eukaryota; kingdom Metazoa; phylum Chordata; class Amphibia; order Gymnophiona; family Ichthyophiidae; genus Ichthyophis; species Ichthyophis bannanicus. The sequence goes on from CM066033.1 coordinate 419,550,783, forward strand.
ATAAATATCATAATTGAAATTGAAGAAAAACTACTTGTAAGATAAAGGAGCCCTTTTACGAAAGTATATTGTGCAGATAATGGGCAAATTGGCCTATGGCAACTGTATGCTTGTGCCCATGGTAACAACTACCATAGGGTCATGACAGTTACCAAGTACAGTTTTTGGTCTAACTGCCAATTACGTTTTAGGGTGCTGAATGGGTGGGATGAGTGAAGAGTGGGCATGGTGAGCACATTGCAGTTAGTACAGGGGTACATATCAAGTGCTAACTGTTAATGTTGCATTTAGTCTGGACACAATTACTCTCCCCTCAATAGATGGAGGTAAGTGTCTCCCCAGTAACTGTACCATGAATTAGGGTATCCATCCATGTTTTAATTGGTACACCCATGGTACGACCGCACCTTGAATATTGTGTGCAATTCTGGTCACCGTATCTTAAAAAGGACATAGCGTTATTAGAAAAAGTACAGAGAAGAGCCACCAAATTGGTGAAGGGGATGGAAGGCTACTCCTATGAAGAGAGGCTAAGAAGGTTAGGGCTCTTTAGCCTGGAGAAGAGACGGCTGAGGGAAGGTATGATAGAGGTCTATAAATTAATGAATGGAGTGGAACGGATAAACGTGGATCAATTGTTTACGCAATCAGAGTATAGAAAGACTAGGGGACATGTAATGAAGCTACAGGGTAAACTATTTAAGACAAATAAGAGAAAATATTTTTTCACTCAACGTGTAATCAAACTCTGGAATCTGTTACCGGAGGATGTAGTAAGGGCTGTTAGTATAGCTGGGTTTAAAAAAGGTTTGGACAAGTTCCTGGAGGAAAGGTCCATAAACCACTATTAAAAAGGGACCCAGGATATCAATGCTTGACCCAGTACAAGCATTGTGGAACCTGTCTTTTGGGGATATTGCTAGGTACGTATAACCTAGATTGGCCACTGTTGGAAACAGGATACTGGGCTTGATGGACCTCGGTCTGACCCAGTATGGCATGTCTTATGTTCTTATGTTCAGTTACCGCAGAAGCTTTGCACTTAACACATGGTAATTTTCACATTTCGGAAGCTCTGTTCATGAGCCAGATGTCTGAAAATGGGCATACGAGAGACGGCCAGAGACATCCCCGAAGCCATTTTAGAAACTGGGTCTGTGGGCATCCCCAGTGTGAGGACATCCAAGTCAGAATGGGGACATGGTGAAGGCATGGCTGGGCCATTTCCAAGAACTTTGATGTCCTTGCCTGAATTCAGAAACATCCTGGGGCTCATGTTTTCATTTTTCCAAGCTGCTGGATGTCCTCATATGCAAACTTGCAGAAGATGGATGTCTCCACCCCATGGTTTCATAGTGGGGACGTCTGTATGGACATCGGCAGGGGCATCCACATAGGGGGGCCTGTTTCTGAAAATGGGCCAAAACATAGACGTCCCTGGTGTTTTTCTGCATGTTCTGCCCTGGACATCCCAGATTGCATTTGGGTGCTCTATCTAAAATGTCACATCACATGTGCGGCAAGTGCATAAAGCTAACATACTTTTGTCACTGGAATTGTGCCTTATTTTCCTACCAGTAATAGGGCAGGGGTGTCTCACTGGAACACTTTTTAGCATCCCTTTTACATTTTAATGGTTCTGATTTTCCTGCACTTGTTCTTGTGGGCTGATTTTATGAGTGATAAATATGGTGAGCAATCACTGCATGTTATTGAAAATAGGTTCCTATGGTGCTAGGGGCAAACTCTGCTTCCCTCCTTGTACTATTACTAACCATGGCATTCAGTTTTTAGACCTTTTGTCTATAATCTACCATGGACTCCCAGCCACCCATACCAACCCACTCCGGACTGCCTTAAACACCACAGAAAGAATTATCCAATCGACAAAAAAACAGGACCACATCACCCCAATTTTGAGAGAGCTACACATACTCCCTCTGGAAGTACGAATCAAGTACAAGTCCGCCCTACTCACCCACAAAGCTCTCAACCAAACCCAAACCTCACAACTCCGCACACTACTGACCCGACCAGCCCACAACAAAGCAACCAGACAAACCACCAACAACTCCCTCACCATCCCCCACAAAAGGACAAAATGCAGTCAACGAACCTGCAACAGAGGCTTCGAACTGTACACACCATCCATCTGGAACTCTCTACCGAATCACATCAGAAACAACAAAGACCCCCTATCATTCAGGAAACAACTAAAAACCACAATATTCCAGGAATACCTCGGACCAGAAACAAACACCCACCAATGAGACTGTAGCTCAATGTTTATGTTTACGTCCCAAATATTTGTCAAAATCATGAATGTTGGCCCCCCTGGTGTCGGCACATACCCTAAAATTGATTATTGTCTCCCCCCCCCCCCCTCGTTCAATGTTCCACCGCTTTGACCCGGTGAAAAGCGGGATATAAATACAGCTAAATAAATAAATAAATAAAAAATACATTTTGTTCTCAGATAGCTGAGTCCTCCAAGTAGCATGCAGGATAGCAGATTACAAATAGTCTGTTGCAGGTTTTAAATTTTGGTTTGTTCTGAGAGCGACTTGCAACATTTGCTGTAATTATGTAGTTGATACCATAATAAGAGGAGCTTGTCAGCCACAACATAACAGTTCCCACCCCCATAAAAACATGACCTATATCTTCTCCCTATCTTCCTTCCCCTGTACACTGAGCCCAACAGCTATATGCTGCCTCTCATCTCTTCAACCGATCCTCCCTTTGGCTTTATTTATTTTATAGGTTTTTTTATACTGCTTTATCATTTTAATGAAAGTGGTTTGCATTATAACTTCAACTTGGTAATTTACATTAAACAGGGACATTGATAGCTTGGATTTTTCTTAGACAATGGAGAGTGAAGTGACTTGCCCCAAGATCACAAGAAGTACCACTCGGGATTGAACCATTGATCTTCTGGGTATTAGGCAGTTTCTCTAACCACTAGGCTACTCCTCCACTCCAGATGGAACTAAGTCAGGAGCCCTGCTTGTTTGTGGATGATACCAAAATCTGTAATACAATAGACACCCAAGAAGGAGTAGATAGCATGAGGAGGGATCTAGCTAAGTTTGAAGAATGGTCTAGAATTTGACAGCTGAAATGTATTGCTTTCTCCTGCTGTCCTCTTACAACTTCTTTCTCCCACATTTCTCAGCTCCCACTCCCTGCTTTTCCCCTCCTGTGCCCCTTCTTTTCCTAACATGATCCCACCCCACTCATCTTCTCTGTCCCATCATTTCTTGTGTTCTGAATTCCCTTCACTCTAGTCTGCATCCCCTCCTCCCCTCTCTCTTTAACGTCCTCCCACTCCCCTTCTCTCTCCCCCTCTTACCACCCCAGTCTCTCCCTCTCTCTACTACCGTTTGGCCCTTCAATCCTTCTCTACTCAGTCCAAGATCCAACCTCACCTACACCAGCCTCTTTGTTCCACCTGCCTCATTGCTTCTCTCTTTCATGTCTTGCTGCTTACAAATTTCCTGCCTCCACTAGTGACCAAGCCAAAAAAAAAAGTAATTGAACCTTTCTTCTCCTACTTCTCTGACGATAACCCAGCCTCTCTATTTTTTTTTTTAAACTTTTATTTTCATTTTGCAACAAACAAAAGAAACAACACACCAAAGGAGACAAAACAAGTATACAATAAGGAAAAGCAAACCCTATTACCCCCCACCCCCATGCTTCTTCTCTAAGCCGACAGTATCAGCATGTGAGCGCTTCCAAACAACAGTGATTGTACATCAAAACGAACAGAAATAGAATCTGCGATACAGAATGATCATGTGACAGAGATTATACAAATTTAAACAGTCAGATGAGAGCATTTAGCAGTGTGAACATAGTCATTGAGCATTTTCCATTTAGACAGATGATGGGGGGTCTGAACGGAAGAAGCAAACATACGAGGTATTTGTTCATATTTACTGTAGAGACAGACATGATTCCACCATTCATTGGGGCTCAGATGGGAGCTATTTTTCCAGTATTTCGTAATTAGGGAAATAGCGATGCCCAGCATAAAGTCTAAAAGGAAGTAAGCCGATTTTGGAAGAGAGGGGATCCCCGCAGCTGAGCGGAGTCCCACTATCCTCCAAGAAAGGGGCTCTTGAAAGTGCAAAATAGATTGGATACGACCCCAGACCCGACGCCAGTAATACTGTAGTGCGGGACATTCATACATAACATGAGTTAGTGAACCAATGGCCGCATGGCATGTCCAGCAGCTATTGCCCTGAGTGGTGTTCCATTTGGCTAATCTGTCAGGAGTATAGAAACACCGGTGGGCTAGAAAGAAGAGTGTCTGAGTGAGTGAGGCGGATCGGGAGACCCGTGTCACTCTACTCCAGACGAGGCTCCATTGCTCCGGGGTCAAAGTTACATGCAGTTCCCGCTCCCATGCTTTCTGTGCTATAGGGGTACCTCTATTTACAGCATTACATAAGGTTTTGTAAAAGTTAGATGCTACACCCGGTGAACTCCCGATAGATCGGATAGTCTCCGACAATCCTTGGGTATGGGATTCCGATGGCGGGAGCACCTTAGCACTCCGGAGACAATGCTGAAGTTGCACCAACTGAAAGTAGTAGTGTTTCGCTGGGAGACCAAATTCAATTTGCAATTCGCTAAAAGTTTTCCAGCGACCATCATGGAACAACTGGTTAGGGATCCAAATGCCCCTAGTGTACCAGGGGCTCCACGCCATCGGTTTATTTTGTATTTGAAATCGAGTATTGTACCAAAGCGGGAGTCTGTCTAACGGACAGAATCGGGAGTCTAGAGATTGCATAAGAGTATTAAAGGCACCTAAAGTGTCTAAAAGCATTGGTGGATAGTGGGAGTCTGATGGGAGAGTCATACCAGGGAGATAAGTAAGAGGAATCGGTTTGCAAAGGTCCTCCTCTATGTCTAGCCACACAGGTCTACTCGGTGCTAGATCTTCCAGCCAACGAGCGCCTTGTTTGAGAAGAAAAGATTGATGGTATTTCAGGAAATCAGGGAATCTGACACCCCCATTTTCCTTATCTGCTTGCAACTTATGTTTCGCTATCCTAGGTGTCTTGTTTTGCCATAAGTATCTAGTCAGAAGGCCCTCTAAATCTTTATATGTACGTCGAGGTAGGAGACAGGGCAACATTTCTAAAATGTAATTCACTTTAGGAACAATCATCATTTTTATGGTTTCTAGGCGACCCCACCAGGTAAGTGTTAAAGGAGTCCAACGGTGAGTAAGCGCCCGGACTTTAGAGGTTAAGTCTTTGGCATTAAAGGAGATAGCGTCTTCCAAAGGAGAGCAGTAGTGAACCCCAAGGTATTTGACCATGCGAGGTTGCCATAAAAAGGGAAAGGATTGCATATCTGCCTGATGAATCAGAGGATTTAGTGGAAAGGCTACCGACTTGGTCCAATTTATCTTATAACCCGAGAGTTGTGAATATTTACCAATTTGCTCTAGGACAGCCGGCACTGAGTCTAGAGAGACAAAGAGCATAAGGTCATCAGCATATGCTGAAATTTTGATTTCCCTATGAGAGAAGGGGACTCCATGAATCTCCTCTGATTGCCGGATTAGTAAAGCTAAGGGTTCGAGTGCAAGATCGAAAAGAAGTGGAGACAGTGGGCATCCCTGGCGAGTACCGCGTTGAAGGGGAAATGGCTGAGACTTTAAAGCATTAGTACAGATACTGGCTGTAGGCTGTGCGTACATGGTGCGGAGACAGCGGAGAAAACCTTCTCCGAATCCATACCAGCGGAGAGTTGCAAACAGGAAGGGCCATTCTAAGCGATCAAAGGCCTTCTCAGCATCAAGTGAGAGGCCAACCAATGGTCGATCAAGATTAACTGCGGTAGTCAGTACATGACATAGAGTCCGAGCATTGTCAGCAGTTGATCTACCGGGAATGAAACCGCATTGATCTGGGTGTATTAAAGTAGACATCCTATCAGAGAGCCGGGTGGAGAGAATGGTGGCAAATATTTTGTAGTCCGCGTTTAGTAGGGAAATTGGACGATAATTAGCTGTTAGTTGCGGATCTCTCCCCTCTTTCTCAAAAACTACTACATTTGCCATTGAAAAGGACCCAGAAGGAGATCCCTCCTCGGCCAGAGCAGAAAAATAAAGTTTCAAAACTGGAGCTAAGTCAGCGTTAAAAGTTTTGTAGAATTCAGCGGGGAGACCGTCCGGGCCTGCGGCTCGACCTGTGGCACATCTCTTGAGAGCAGAATGAATTTCTGATAGAGTGAATGGTTTGTCCATGGCCTCTCTATCTTCGTCAGATAGGGTCGGTCGTTGTACCCCTGAGAGTAATCGTTCAAATACTTCTGGCTCAAAATCACATTCAGATTGATAAAGCCGAGTATAAAAATCACGAAAGAGTTCTAAGATTTCTGTATCTTTAGTGACCAAGCTCCCCCCGACGGATTACGGAGAGCGGTAACACGCTTGGCTTCTTTTTGACCTTTCAGGTCATTTGCTAACAATTTGCCAGCACGGTTATTTTCCCGGTAATACATCCCTTGTTGTGATTCAATATTTTTAGCAGCAGCAGTATATAAAAGCTGATTGTATTGAAAACGAAGGCGTTGTAAGCGGAGTAAAATACATGGGTCAGTACGGGACGTGAGAAGACGCTCCCCAGCTTGTATCTGTTGCTCTAGAATCAGTAAGTGTTGCTTTCTTTGTTTCCCCTGTCGAATTTGATAGCTAGTTATAGTTGCACGGATAGATGCCTTAAAACCCTCCCACCAAGCCCAGCTCGCTGTGTCATGGGGTGAGTTAAAATGAAAATAATCTTGGATAGCGGCCTTTATGTCAACCTGAAAGTCTTTTTGATCTAGTAGGGATCTATCAAAAAACCAAGCACGGGGATGTTCATCTCGCCTAGTGACATGTAATGAAAAAGATATGGCAGCATGATCTGAAATATGGAGAGGATGAGTCCTAGCCGTGTCCACTTGAGAAATCAGTGCTTTGGAAATAAGAAAAAAATCTATTCTAGATTGTGAGTGATGGGGGGCAGAAAAAAAGGTGAACTCTAAGTCGGAGGGGTGAAGCAGCCTCCATATATCTACTAGCGCAAGATCTTGCATCAGAGCTGTAAGGGTAGCAAGACTCTTGGGTGGACTACTCGTTCTAGGCGGTTGTCTATCTATCAGAGGATCTAGCACTTGATTGAAATCGCCACCAAGTATTAATGGAGTATTGGCAGAGGCCTGTGCCAACTGCGCAATACTTGCATAGTATGCAGGGTCATCCACATTCGGGGCATAAATACAAATACACGTGAATTCACTATCTCCAACCTTAAGGTGTGCACGGGCCCATCTACCCTCCTTATCAGAGCTAGTATCCATTACAGTAGCTTGCAAAGACTTCTTAACCAGAATGGCTACCCCACACCGTTTGGAAACGGCGGGAGAATAGGCAGCCACCATATAAGGCTTAGCATTGAGTTTCGGTGTTTCAGCGGAGTTTAGATGCGTTTCCTGAAGAAACACTAAATCAGCATGCTCATGGTTAAGATAGCTAAGGATTTTCTTTCTTTTGATTGGACTATTGATGCCTTTTACGTTAAGTGATAAGATCTTACATAAGGCCATTCAGAAAGGTTAAAAATTCTGAAAAAGAGCATGATAACGCACATAATTTCACAATGTCCCTCATATTAACTGTATCTGGCTGTACACATGACATGATAGAAAATAAGCTAATGTAATACAATGAAGCGCCCCACATTAAAAAATAAGAACCGCAGTGCGGTAGAGAAGAAGCAGAACCCCAGAAATTACTGGCGACCATGTGTCTGCGGGGGGAAACCCCAGAGAAGGCCAAAATTGAAAACATATAACCTGTATAACTGTGTATGCTCCGAATCCAACCGAGGCACACATCATGGAGGGATAGGAGACCAAGAAAGTCATATAGAGAAAGAAAGAAAAGTCCAGATAGTCTCTGTGCTTGGCTATGACCACCGCGTCGGGCCCTTCAAAATGGCGGACAGAGCCGGCAGATAATAAGTCCAAGTTGTTGGATTAGCGCATCTGCTCTGCTTCTTTGGAGTCTAAAAATGTTGATAGTAGATCCGGATCTTCGAATGTCCTAGTTTGGTTGTGGAGAGTCACTCGGAGCTTCGCTGGATACAACAGGCCAAAGCGAGCCTGTAGCTGTTGAAGTCGAGGGCGAAAAGCAAGGAGTCTCTTCCGACGGTCAACTGTGGGCTTTGCCAAATCAGGGAAGAAGGAGACTTTATGACTTTCAAACTCCAGATGATGATTCGCCCGGGCAGCATTTAGAATTTGTTCCACTTGTTGATATCTTAGTAATCGAAAGATAATAGGCCGGGGGGTCGTCCGATTGAGCGCCATATGGGTAGGAACACGATGTGCTCGGTCAATTTCCAGATCTCTGTGAAAAGTGATCTTCAGCAATGAGGGAAGAGTTTTGAGCAGGAATTCTCTTATATCTCCTGCTTCCGCCCCCTCCGGTATTCCAATGAGCCTCACATTGTTGCGACGGGCTCGATTATTGCTATCTTCTAACTCTTTTTGAAGATTCTGTATCTGGCGCTCAGCCTTGTCCAGTTTGACCAAGCGCACCGCGTGCGAGTCGAGGACCCCCGCCATGTTGTCCTGCCGTAATGAAAGACTTTCAAGTCGGTCCTGGAGCACACCGAAGTCTTCTCGCATGGCTCGAAGCGCTTCTCCGTTGGACTGCACCAGTTCCTTCACGCCGCGTATTTCCTCTAAGATCTCCTGGTGCATTTCGGGGTTTTCCCGAAGTGGAACCATCTTCTGTGGGGAAGACACCTCTGTTTTGGAGCGTTTTCCGTGTGAAGAAGAGGGAGACCCGAAGTCCAAGCGCGCTGGTTTATGGGCCGCCATCCCCCCCGAGGTACCCCGGTAAGTTTGGAGCAAAAGATTAAGTTTATGTAGGTATTAAGTCAGGATTCTGAGTAGGCCTCTCGGGAGCTTCAGCGCGAAGCGTCTAACCCGCTGGACATCAGGCTCCGCCCCCCCCAGCCTCTCTATTTTTTAAATTCAGTGGCCCATGAGCCCAGCCAGGTTGTCCTGATTCTAGCAGGTAGCAGTGCTACAGCTTAGAGGGAAGGAACAGAGGATGGTCATTAGTGCACTGACAGGTCCCAGGAGAGGAGAGCAGTGGACTCCAGATTGGCTTGCAAGATGTTGGTACTGATGTTTAGAGCAGGTGCAGCCTGAGCAGGAAAGAAAAATAGAAACATGGTGCCAGAAAAAGACCAGATGGCCTATCTAGTCTGCCTTCCATATCAACTGCAACCTTCCATATCAACTACAGCAGTCCCCTTTTTACCTTTAGAGATCATTTGTGTTTGTCCCATGCTTTTTTGAATTCAGATACTGCCCTCATTTCTACCACCAATACGATACCAAAAAAGAGCAACAAGTACCTGCACACCAGATAAGGAACTAACCAAGCGGGTACACAAGGACTGACAACAGTTATATAGGTGAGGAATCTTTTTTATTATGCCCTGACACGTTTCGGCTGAAAAGCCTTCTTCAGGGGGTCTACCACCTCCACTGGGAGACTATTCCATGCATCTACTACTCTTTCCATAAAGAAATATTTCTGCATATTACTCCTGAGACTATCCCCTTTCACCCTCATCTTATGTCCCCTCATAGCAGAGCTTGCCTTCAATTGAAAGAGACTCTCTTGTGCATTTTTGCCACAGAGGTATTTAAATGTCTCTATCATATCTCCCCTATCCTGCCTTTCCTCTAAAGTTTACATATTAAGATCTTTAAGTCTGTCCTCATGTGCTTTATAATGAAAATCACTAACCATTTTAGTAGCCACCGACTCAAACCTGTTTATATCCTTTTGAAGTCGCGGTCTCCAGAATTGCTCACAATACTCCATATGGCCATTTTGTGTTTTTTTTTTTTTCCTGCTACCCATTACTCTCCCTATACATACAAGCATCCTTCTGGCTTTCGCAGTCACCTTTTCTACCTGTTTAGCTACTTTATGATTGTCAGACACAATTACGCCCAGGTCTGGCTTCTTTTGTGGACAGAAGTAGCTCACTCTCTATACTGTACTGCTCCTTTGGATTTTTGCAGCCCAAATGCATTTTTTAGCAATAAATTTCAGCTGTCAAATTCTAGACCATTCTTCAGGCTTAGCTGGATCCCTCCTCATGTTATCTTCTCCTTCTTGGGTGTCTACTGTATTACAGATTTTGGTATCATCCACAAACAAGCAGGGCTCCTGACTTGGCTCCATAAACAGCATCAAAAAAGGCAAAAAATTGGTCCCTTTGGCTTGCATGCAACTTGATGTGGTGCGCCATGGGCAGATGAAGTAGTTGCAACTCTTAGTCACGTGCAGGCCAGGAGGGGCTATTTCTAGAGATGTGCAGGCAAAACCAAAACATAAAATAGTTGCATGTGTCATTTGCGGGTTTTTGTTTTTATAAGTTTTTATTTGAGGGCAATTGTGTTAAGAAGGGCAATTGCTGCTGCCCAAACAACAATAATGGCCAAAAGGTTGCTAGAGGTTTCCAGGCAAATATTCTTCTCCCCCGCCCCCCCTTTGTGGCTGGCTATGAACTGGTGATCCTTGAGTTGGAAGGCTGTCCTCTTCAAGGAAGAGCTATTGTGTTTTCGTGCCAGGTGTCTGACAGTTCCATAAGTACCAGGATGGGGCTGTCAGAAATCCAGGAATGGCCTGAAATCTCCCTGTTGGAAATGGGTAACAGAGCTGCTTGTTTGAAATACCCAGTTACTTTTATATCAGTGATTTTCAACCTAATCTTTGCAGCACATCTAGCCAGTCAAGCTTTCAGGATAACCACAGTGAACATGCATGAGAGAGATCTGCATGCACTGCCTCCATTTTATACAAATTTCTCTCGTGTATTTTCACTGTGGCTGTCTTAGAAATTGACTGGCTAGGAGTGTCTCGAGGGCTGGATTGAAAAGCCCTGTTTTATACTATCAGACATTAAGCTTACCAGGCCTGCTCAAATCCTAGGGAAATTCCGTGAAACCATGTCTCAGAAACCTAGATGTGGCTTCACAGAATTTCTGGCACAAGACAAATCTTTAATGTAAGTCTCTTCAGCAGGAGTCAATAGATTTACAAGACAAAATATCCAGGAAGAGTTTTCCATGTAGCTCAAGACCAGACAAGCTTTGAGAAACGGGAACAGTATCAGAAATACATCACACAGCTAAGGCTGCCCTCCCTTGAAAACTGCTGCTCCTCCTCCCCTCCCAATACAAGGGATAGTGGTTTGACACCAGGTAAATTAAAATAAATCTTCAGGTGCTCTTCATGTCACAGCAGGGCTGGGGGTTCATTGAATCCCTTGAAGGCACTGACCACACGCCACTGGCTGTCATGTCCCCGCCCACTCTGTAACAGGAAGTCTGCATCTAAGTAGGCAGGGATGCGGCAAGCCTTCAGTGAGCATGTGCCGAGGTACCGCACTACCTTATTGTTTAGCTGACGGCTTCCTTGTTCCACCTGTTGCTGATTGGGAGGGGAAAATTTAAGACTAGCCCAGACTGCTCACTAGGCACTTATGTGTCTTTCTAAAATAGGCTAAAAATAGTGGCCTTCCTCCCCTATTAACTCAGGCACCCTTTTATAAAATTACTTCCATAATGTCCAGTACAACATCCCTTCACATTCTGAATTCATTACCATAGTGTAGTCCACTACTAATGATCAAAATCCTGTGACATCCTCTCCCTGATGCCTCAATAGAACAACATTGCTGGTGTCCAAGACATTTTATAGCGAGCAACATCATTTTATTAGCATATAATGAGATCTCCAAACAACTAGAAGATATTTGATACTGTTCATAAAATACAACTCATCTGTGAAGAAAAAACAGAAGGATTTGTAAATACTGTTAATACCAGGTTTGTTATTAGGATGACTTTATAATATGCAAAAAATTTTGAAAATATGATGTCTACGATTTTGTCATCTCAGTATTATGTTAGCAAAGACAGATATGGTTTTGACAATCACTTAGATATTTGTGGAGGGGGCATATTCAATGGCAATGGCTAAGCAAAATAAAGTGCCTAGCCACCAGCCAGGGCCGGTGCTACCATTAGGTGAACTAGCCAGTCACTTGAAGTGCTGGCCCTTCGAGGGCACCCATTGCCAACATTGCCACTCCTCTCTGGGACCTAAAGTGGTGATAATGGCCTGAAACAGCTGTATGGCGCTTACCTCAAAACTTAGGGCACCTCCACTGTTTGCTTCCTCCTCCACTGATGCCAACTTCCTGTTTGCAAAAGGAAGTCTGCATTGGGTGTCAGTGGGGGTGGAAGCAAACAGTCCCATGGTGAAGTTTTGAGGTAAGTGTCACAGGGTTGTTTCTGGTCCTTGCCACCGCTCTCGGTCCCAGAGAAGGGCTGCAGCAGTTGCAATGGGTTGGGGTGGGGGTGCAGGGGATGAGATTTGCCTAGGGCACCTCACCTCTTTGCGCCACTCCTGACACCACTGCTTTAATTGTGACCAGATAGTCCATTGCTAAATATCTGGGCTGGCCAGGCACCAGAGACCCTATCCAGTTAGAAGTGATATTCAAGTTACTAACTGGGTAGAGCTAAGAGGTTAAAGTTGGTCAACCATTCGCCTGTTCTAACTTGAACTGCTGAAGCTATCCGCTTAGTGGCTGAATATGGCTGTTCACTGGATAGCAGCTGTCACCATCCCCCCTCCACTCACGCACTGTCCCAGTTTTAACCAGGCATTTCTTCGGCGATCTGTGGGGATACGTAGCAGCACTAACTGGCTAGTGCTGTTGAATATCATAGTCGCCATGTTTTAGCCAGTTAGCAGGTCTACTATATGGCTAAGCTTTGACAATGCCTTCCATAAAGTCTAATATCAATACTATTGACCAGTACATAGCTCGTCCGTAAAGGGGGGAGGCATGTGTCAGTAAAAAGGCAAGTTCTCAAAGATTGATAGATTCGGCTTTTTCTGATGTGCATCTCAGCATCACATGGGAAAATACAGCCTGTTTATGCCAGTATGAGGCAAGCCCTTAGTGTCTTGCTTTCATTTTTTCTCAAAAGATTACATGAACGGATTGAGCAAAAAAAACCCATGCGTTTTTTTTTTCCTTTGAGTACTGTTGGTTTCTGTGTGATAATAAAATTTTGTGGATGATATGATCAGATGGATCTGCTGTGTGCTGTGTCCCCGTTTTTTTTTCTCCTTGGACAGCGCTTCCCAGGCTTCTCCTAGAGACACATCTAGTTGGTTCACATTCAGGATTATCACAATGACCATGCAGGAGATAGATCTGCATACTTTATAGATCCAGGGTATCCACATCTGTCATGCATATCATGGTAGTTTCTTTGCAAAGCCGACTAGCCAGGTGGTTCTTCAGGAGAGGACTAGAAACACTGCTGTACCCTAGCAATGAGACATATTTGTGATATTTTAGCATCGACTGTACAACTAGCTGAAGCCTTATATGAGAAATACAGAATGGAATTATTAAACCACTGTCTAAGACAATTTATTAATGTGTATGCACATAGCTGTTAAAGTTGCACAGGAGGGAGACCGCAAGTCAACCCTGGATTTCTGATAAACCTATCCTAATGCTGTGCAGTACCTATGGCATTGATTTCATGGTAGAATCAGGGACTGCAGATAAGAGCATAAGATATGCCGTACTGGGTCAGACCAAGGTCCATCGAGATCAGTATCCTGTTTCCAGCAGTGGCCAATCCAGGTCACAAGTACCTGTCAGGTTCCCAAAAGATAGACAGATTCCATGCTGCTTATCCCAGCGGGAAGTAGTGGATTTCCTCAGTCCACTTTAATAATGGTTTATGGACTTTTCATCCAGAAAATTGTCCAACCCTTTTTTAAGCCCAGCCACACTTTCCGCTTTTACTACATCCTCCAGTAACAAATTCCAGAGTTTGATATTTATTAAATGAAAAAAATATTGTCTCTTATTAGTCCTAAATGAGCTACATTGTATCTTCGTTGAGTGTCCTCTAGTCTTTCTGCTTTTTGTAGGAGTAACTAACCGATCTACGTTTACCCGTTCCACTCCATTCATTAATATATTGACCTCTATCATATCTCCCCCCCAGCTGTCTCTGAGCCACACTGCTTCGAGATGAAAGTTAAAAACTGGGACAAGCCAAAGAGTCTCCCTCTTGGAGCTGGGAAATTTGACAGCTCTGTATGCATGTTCATTATTTTGTAATACAGAAAATATGACTATGTTAGTGTCACACCACTTTAAGGACAGAATATCATTGCCATGCATTTGATATGTGTTTTGGCTCTGGAGGTCCTGCTCTTCCAGGCAAGGAGACTGTATCCCAAAATGAAGTCTTGTTTTTGGCTGGGTGTGTTCTAGGAATGCCAGCTTAGTAATGTCCAGAGTCTCTGGGCACAGCACCAGTTTTCTGAAATAAAACATTGTGTTTCTAATAATTTTATGTGTTCACTGGTAAAGTTTTAGGTAGCAACCACCTACTCTGAAACCTAGCGCTAGATCCATCGCTATATTCAGACAGCAGATAATTCTCAGGAAAATACTTTAAAAATACTTGATGTAACTTCTGGATAGTTTCCCTTTTGGAAATGCTGAAGATGTAGATTTATTTATTTTATTTATTTATTTATTTATTTTTCTTATATACCGCGCTCTTAAATCAGTGCGGTTTACACATGAACAAATATAAACACAATGGTACAAACAGCATTGGTTTTTTACAATGAACAAGGTAAATAAACTTGGTAAAACATGGTAATTATATATAAATAACTATATACATGGCAACTATATACATGGATATTTTGGTTAATGTCAGGCTGCTTTTATTTTCCTCTCTATTCGTGTAAAATTTAAGAAGCTAGCATATTTAGTGAACTGGCCCTTTCAGGTTTAGTCGGACAGTTGATAGCAAAGAAATTATCCTTTAGGCCATTTAGATGGGTGTGAGATTAAAGAAGTTGAATTTTCAGGAAGATATTTGCTTTGTCGTACTCTATGAGGGTAATTGTATTTATTTATTTGAATGATTTTCTATACCGCCATTCGGGGTAATCATAGCGGTTTACATACAGAACAACTGAGATACATTGAACATTTAATAATATAACAAGTGCATGTATATTTACATGATTCATACTAGTACAACCTATTTACAATTAGGATGAGAAAGTTCCTCGATTGTTGAGAGGGAAGTGAGGTAACTAAATTGTGTGAGGTGGGTGTTTTGTAGAGAGAGGCTAGTATGATTGAGGGTGAGAATGCTTCCATTAGGGTGCGACTTGAAGTGTGTGATATGTTGGGTTGATGTTTGCTGTTAGATCATCATCTCCAAAATGTTCAATGAATACGATAGTTTTACGTTGAATGTGGAACGTAGATAGGTCTGTGATGTTTCTAATTCTTTCTGGCAGGGAGTTCCAGAGCATTGGGGATAGGTATTCAAATGTTTTGTTGCTAGTATATTGCTTTGTTTTTCGGTAGTCAGAAGGGATTGATAGGGTATTATTCATTTGACTTCTTCTTTGTTGGTCAATTAGGTAGGATAAGATTGTAGGTGCTACAATATCTGATGTCGAACTAGAACTACTTAATAGTAGCTTTAATGACTATTTTATGCTAATCAATACACCTTCTCCACGTTTGTTTGATCTAGGGGTATGAAATATTGTGTAATTAGGTATCTTTAGTTGGTTAAGTAGTACATTATCAAATTCACTGAGCCAAGTTTCTGTTATGAATATTATATCAGGGTTAGTGTCATTTACATAATCAATTATTATTGGTGTTTCCTTTTTATCGATCTTGAATTTATGTAATCACATTTAAATGTTATGTTATTATTTCTGGCTTTGTGTGTCCTGAACATGAATATCAATGGTGTTTATATAAATTAGTCTATGGGTATTGCAGTGATTTGGGGCCCTGTAGTGTATTTTGTATAATGAATGTGTTTTTAGGTACATCATTATACATATGTATTATTGGTATATGTTCATTGTGAGGCTGGAATGATAATTGTGCATTTGATTTTTGCGTTAAACAAGAGAGTGTAATTCTTCCTAGTATAATGGATAGGATAAGCTGAATATATATCTTTCCTATTGAGATATAAAGTTACAACAGTTTGAGTGGAAGTAACACACATATTTTGAGAGTTCTCTATGGTAATAGTACTGGGATATATAAGGTACAACCTGGAGTATGTCCGAAATATTTAGAGCGGAAAATAGTTTGTTTCCCTATGGTTTTAAATGTGTAGTGTAGTTGCAGCATTGAATGTAAGGCCGAAGGGATATTATACGAGTGGAAGTATCAATGTTACAAGTTAACCACATAAGTTTTGAACTGATTAGTAGAAACAGTACAACAGATAGACAAATAAAATATCAATCTTAGGATGAGTTCGCCTATGGATTGAAGGCTATAAGCTAGGTTTTAATTGCGTATTACATTCAATAGACAGCTTAAGATAGCTAATCTTACTCTTTCTATAGAGCTAAATGCAGCCGATTGAAAGTATTGTACGAGGGCCGTTTTTTTTTCAACCTCCGATAGGCTATAAATAAAAGACAAGTTCATATAAAACAATAATTTTATTACCAAAAGATTGGTACACTTACGGTTACTTTTCGACATAATCACCGAAGAGATTGAGACATTTGTCATATCTGTGGACAAGCTTTTCAATACCCTCTGCAAAGAAAGTTGCCTCCAATGAATTCAAGTAGTCTTTGACGTTGGTTTGAAGGTCCTCATTGGTTTGAAAGCGCTTTTGTGGCCGTCCGTCAACATTTTTGGGACCCAACGTGCACAAAGTTTTTTGTAGCCTAACCGTTCAGTAACAATAGAGTACAAAACAGACCTTGAAACCTCTGGAAATTCCGTAGACAAAGCAGTAATGGTGAATCTGCGGTTTTCTTTAACCATTCTGTCAACTCGTTGCACCAGGTCATCTGAAATGACAGATTTGCGTCCTTGGCCCAACACCATCACTCATGAAGTTTTCCCCATACACACGACTCATTCTCCGATGGATTTCTGCAGCACTATGGCCTTCAGCCTGTAGAAAACGAATCACACTTCGCAATTCACACTTGGAGGGAGCATCAATCATGGTGGACATGTTTACGTGGCTGTAGCACAACGCCGACTGACGCCTGAATGTCAACAATGGCGGAGTGTGTAGTGCAAGAGCTGCGCAGTCGCCTACAGCGCATGCCCGCTTTCTGCTGCCCGCGTAGCGTCTGCACGGAGCGATCGTAGGTTGAAAAAAAAAACGGCCCTCGTAGAACTAGTACTTTCCTTCTATTATAGTTGAAAGGCTTTTGTTTAGGTGTTTTCTATAGAAGCCTAATTTCCATGCCTAAGGGCCATGCCAAAGGACCCTCTGACGAGGTCCTCAGGCACAGGCAAGCCTGCGGCATGCTTGCTTTTGAATGTCCTGCTGGCCTCCTGATTGGGCCTTGGTGGGGGAAGCAGGAGAGGCCCGCAGCTTCTGCTTCCTCCTCCGATGCTGAATCGGGACCAGAGAGATGGTGAGTCCAGTGTTGGAAAGGCTGCCTGCCTGCAGCGTGCTTGCTTTTATAAGGTGTACCCAGTTAATGTACTATTTAAGGTGCCTATTTTCAGCCTAATTTATAAGAACAAGTAGACTCCTACTTGTAGTTATAAAATACTAGTGTCAGTGGCAGAAATTGCCATGGAGCTGGTGTAAATGCCTGTGCCTGGATTTTTCAAGAGGGCTTGTAAATTAGAGTATTTTATAATGTATGCATGCACTTGTGCATTACACTCAAGCTCTGCCACCCATGTGAATATCCACAGGCAAAATAGGTGCAATCATGCAACCCGCATATATAAGGCCATATATATATGTCCATGCTTGCATGGCCGGTCTAGTCCCTTCCTCCTCTGCTGCCACCACTCCACCAAGGGAAAGAAAATTGGCAGCAGGGAAAGGGCAGGCTGGGCAGGCAGTGGGGGGGGGGGGGGGGAGGAGGGAGCCGGCTGGAATGAGGAAGTGAAGTAAGATGGAGAGATGCTGGAACTGGGGGGATAGGGGCAGAAGGGTTATGCTGGGCATGGGGGGATAAGGGCAGATGACAAAAGTCTGATGTCATTTCGGGGAGCGCTAGGTTTACAAGTTGCAGAGGGCACATTTATGGCTTGGTACCCTTGTTCCAAACATGTTTGGTAAATCAGAAATAATTGAAGGCCAGCAGATCTGAAGTCTAGTGGCCATTTGGCAACCTACCAAAAAAAATGATAGGCAAATCATTGGATGGTCACCAGTAAACACAGGATTTCTGTTGAAGTGCTGCTGCTGAACATCACCGTTCACATGGCCACTAGGAAAAAGGTGGACTAGAGCTAACTGGGTGCCAAGTGTCATAGTACCTGCATCTATTCAAGAATACTGCAAATACTGTTTTGTTTAATGTTGTATTATTTGCTGTAGTATTTTGATTTTTTTGGTGGGCGGAGGGAGTGTGCATAATTCCCTAGAATATATTACCATCAGCAACAGAAGTACTAGGTGGGAAGTAGCAAAACATGACCTTGAGAATATGCCTCTGGAATTTAAAGACTGGCTGAAAAATTAATTTGCTGTTTTAGATGCAAATGACAGAGTTCCAGAAGAGTTATGGAATGACATCAAGAAGGTTGTGATGGAAGAATGCGAGAAATCTCTACATAAGGTGAAAAATGAAAAACGGCCAAAATGGATGACTGAAGAAACTCTGAAAATTGTCCAGAAACACAGAGAAGCTAAAGTCAGAGGAGAAAGAGAGGCAATCGCAGAACTCAACAAAGATTTTCAACATGCAGCTAGACAAGACAAGGAAAAGTACTACAGTGACACATGCAAGGAAATAGAATCAGAAACTATTAGAGGAAGAAAAAGATCAGCTTTTCTAAAGCTATGAGAGTTAAAGAAAAAATTCCAGCCTTGAAATGGAATGCTACAAGATGCTCAAGGATCCATGTTGAATGATGCTGAGAAGATCAAGAAAAGGTGGAAAGAATATACAGAGTCATTATACCATAAAGATCAAGTGAACCAACAGCCGTTTCAACCTGTACCTTTATGATCAGGAACCATTGGTGATGAAAGAAGAAGTTGAAGCAGCATTGAAAGCCTTATCAAAGAACAAAGCACCGGGCATTGATGCCATTCCCATTGAAGTATTACAGCAATCGGATGAATCTGTTACCATACTTACAAGGCTCTTCTAGGAAATTTTAAAGACAAATTAATGGCCAACTGACTGGAAAAGATTTGTGTTTAAAACAATACTGAAGAAAGATGACCCAACTAACTGGAAATTATCACACAATCGCTCTGATACATGCCAGCAAGATTCTACTCAAGATCATTCAGCAGAGACTACAACCATACCTGGAACGAGAACTGCCTGACATGCAAGCAGGGTTCAGGAAAGAGAAAGGAACAAGAGACATCATCGCAGATGTGAGATGGATCCTTGAAAAGACAAAAGAATACTCAAAGATATCCATATATGTTTTATTAACTACAGCAAGGCTTTGGACCGTGTAAACCATGAGAAACTCTGGGCCGCATTAAGAAGCATGGGCATACCAGAACACCTGATAGTTCTCTTGCACAACCTTTATATTGATCAAGAAGCAACAGTTTGAATGGAACTAGGAGAAACAGAATGGTTTAAAATCAGCAATGGTGTATGACAAGGCTGCAGACTTCCTCCACCTCTTTAATTTATATGCAGAACAAATCATCAGAGAAGCAGGATTGTATGAAAACAACTGAGGTGTGAAGATTGATGGAAGACTCATCAACAACCTTTGCTATGCTGGCTGAAAGTGAAGATGATGAAACATTTGCTTCTCAAGATCAAGGAACATAGTCTTAAAATGGGTCTGCACCTTAATGTTATGAAGACAAAGATCCTGACAACTAGAAAAATCAATAAGTCTCTCACCAATGGAGAAGAAATTGAAATAGTTGACAAAATTTTGCATAGATTACAAAATTCTCATATCCACTCACCAGGCAATCCACACAGGCATACTTCTATATTTGGCTAACCTACTTCATTTTCACTCCTCCCACCATCTCAGATCCCTCCACACTCACTGCTTGGCCGTTCCTCAGTTTCCCTTGCACATTTGGAGCAAACACATCATTCCACTTTCTTTTTCCTTGCTCCTGCCCAATGGAATTCCCTACCTGCCTCATTACATGCAGAAGACATCCTTTCTCCTGTTTCAGTTGGTTTATGACCTTCCCTCCCCTTACCCTGAGCAGTCTCCTCCTTAGCTTGCTCCCTTTTTATTCTAAGTTCTTCTCCTCCCCTCCCCATCTGCTCATTGCTGTTTTCTCCATTCTCTTTCTTTTCTGTCCTGTCCTATATATATGATTGGTTTCTTTTCCTTTTTCTTATTTTTAATTTAGATCTTTGTAAACCACTCTGATGCCTTGCTGCCTAGGGCAGTATATCAAATGACAATAAAGATAAATAACTTTAACTTACTTGGATCAACAATCAATAAAGGACTAGCAATCAAGAAATCCGATGATGTATTGCTCTTGGTAGAATGGCTATGAAGGACCTAGACAAGATTCTGAAGAGCAGAGATGTCTCTCTCCTTACAAAGATTTAACTTGTCAGGCCATGATATTTTCAATAATATCATATGGATGCGAAAGTTGGACAGTGAAAAAGATAGACAGGAAGAAAACTGATGCCTTTGAATTATGATGCTGATGAGAGATATACTGTGTATATCATGGACTGCCCGAAGAACAAACCAGTCAGTACTAGAAGATATCAAACATAAACTTTCCTTAGAAGCTCAGATAACAAGACTTTGACTTTCATACTTTGAACACATCATGCAAAGTGAGAGATCATTGGAGAAAGACATAATCCTTGGGAAGGTTAGAAGATCACTGTAAAAGAGGAAGGTCGGCAATGAGATGGATCAATACAATAACAACAGCTATGGATGCCACTTTATCAACAATGAGTCGCTTGACTGAAGACCGAACAAAGTTTAGGTCAACTATCCAGAGGCTCACCAAGAGGCGACTCGATGGCACTTAAAAACAGGTGGGAAGCAGGAATTGCAGTTGCACCAGATCCATGCAATAAAGGGATCCTTACCTACTGTTTTCAAAAGTGCCCTCACCGTCCTTTTACTGCTGACATGGGTGTTGTCCTCCACCTTTAGGATTTTAGCTTTTCCCACCATGCTCTGCCCTGTCCTACTTTAGCCTGCCCAAAGAGTAGAGTCATCGACCACCTATGAACTGAATGGAGGTGAGAGAAGTGAAAGTTGCCCCAGATTTGGAAAGGAGAACAGGAATTTAGTGCTAGAGGAAAAGGATCGGGAGAAAAGGGACTTTATTTGGTTTTACTCCACACCTTTCCATCAGTAGCTCAAAGTGAGTTATATTCAGGTATGTTAGCTATTATCTGATATGCCATGGGGAAGTTTGAAGAATTCCCTTGGACTGATATTTTCCTAAAATCTGCTCCTGCCTCACTCCTTGATCTCACCAACAAAACCCTCCCACTTCAGCAGCAGAGTAAAAGACAGCATACAGCCTGCAAGTTGGTTTGTGTTCAGAGGCTCTATGGTGCACTGCCCCTTCCATAGGTTTCCTAGATAACAGGAAACCTGAGTAGGAAGAGAAAGTGTGGTCACAGAAGGCCCTGCAAATATGATTTTGTTGTTCCTGGTTTCCCTGTATCTCCTTAGATCACCTGGGGGTGCCTTCCTGTATCATTCAGTTCTCTGAAGTACCCCCTTCATACAGAGTGTCACTAGGGCTAAGGCAGCCCTAGTTTGCACAACTTCCCAGTCTTCCATCCTTTTGGTGTTAGAGAGCACCTGAATGATATTGTCAAGAAGGATGTTCTCAAAGAGCAGAAACTGGAAGCCTTCAATGTTGTGCCCGCATCTTACTGCCAGAGCAACACTGCATTTTTGGTTGTGGTTCACCTTTATTAATATGTTGGAACATAAGATATGGCACACTGGGTCAAACCATAGGCCCATCAAGCCCAGTATCCTGTTTCCAGCAATGGCCAATCCAGGTCACAAGTACCTGTCAGGTTTCCTAAAGAAGACAGATTCCATGTTGCTTATCCCAGGAGTAATCAGTGGATTTCCCTGGTCTACTTTAATAATGGTTTATGGACTTTTCCTCTTTTAAACCCATCTACAATAACAGCTTTTATTACATCGCCTGGCAAAAAATTTGAGTTTGATTTTGCATTGAGTGAAAAATTATTTTTTTTTGATTAGTCTTAAACATGCTACATTGTAGCATTGTTTCATGTCCCCTAGTCTTTATGCTTTTTGAAGGAGTAAACAATATTTTCCTGTTCCACTCACTCATTATTTTATAGACCTCTAACTTATCTCCCCTCAGCCGTCTCTTTTCCAAAGTGAAGAACTTTTAAGACTTTCCTCGTAGGTATATCCTTCCATCCCCTTTATCATTTTGGTGGCTGTTCTCCGTATTTTTTTCTAATTCTGTTATATCCTTTTTAAGATATGACAATCAAAATTGCATACAATATTCAAGGTGCAGTCCCACCATGGAACGATAAGAGAGGCTGTTCTTATGTTTTATCTCTGGCTGTATGATTATTATTATTCTAGTGGATTCTTCATGAAAGACACAGTCTAGGACTGGTTTTAATCCTGTGATTCAGGTTCTAATCAAAAACCTCGGAATCATGCAGTTATTGGTGCAAGATGTAAGTTGTTCCAAGCAGGGTAGTTTTTTTTTTAGGATTTGCAGAGTCAAGTCCAGTAGGTCCAAAATTTGTAAATATTTATTATTATTGTTATTATTAATAATAGTAGTTATGATGCCTTCATGTTTGGCATATCACAGGCAATGTTGACTGGTTTGAATCTATTAATTTGTGTCTTACCAAGAACCTGGGAATCACAGAGTTATCAGCACAGAATGTAGTTTTCGGCAAAACTGATGGGGTTATGTCTTTTAAGTTTAAAGTTATCAAATATTTTGAGAGACCAGTTGATATTGCTTCAAGAGTTGTAATTACTATGGTTATTACTATTGATTTTTTTATTCCAAAGTCTTTCTTCTTGGGTTTCATAAATCACTGTACAGTATTTTTTAATATTTTTCCAGCTGTTTCTCATTAATTAAACAGTTTCCAGGTATTGCTACATCTATACGCCGTACATTTTCCTTTTCTTTGACTGTGATGTCAGGAGTGTTGTACTCCAAGTGCCTGTCTGTTCATATTTTAAAGTCCCACAAGCTCTTGATCTGCTCATTTTCTATAACCTTTTCAATGATATGGTTCCAATAGATTTGTACTACAATACAACCATTGCAAGGATTCCAATGGACTAATTTAGGCACTCAATTGTTGCATTGTTTATAGTCAGTTTGGGCTATTTTGCTACAGGCACTGATTGGATGGTCTACATGTTCATCCTTGGCTTTGCATAACTGGTATTTGCTGTCATTTCAAAAATTTCAAGCCTAGCTTTATAACATTTGTTATCATTAATATTATTATAGCTACTTTTTGCCTCTCTTCAAATTCATTAGGTGCTCTCTCTATCCCTTGACCATGTTTCACCTATCCATGGAACAAAATCACGGCTGACCCAGCCATCCAGCCTAGCTAATCACAGGCTAGAGAGGTCACATGACGTGCAAAGTAGAACTAAAAAGCATAATTTCATCCCAAACAGAAAAGGAAATTGGGCTGTCTATTTTACCAGAAGATATTAATTAAATATCTCCAGGCAGTGGCTTATTATGGCAGGTAGTTAGTAGCTTGCAATGGATCTTAAGCACCAAGGCTGTCAAACCTCTTACTAAAAATGTATGTAACCATTTCTCTTCAGACTTTTCGACAGCCATTTTGATCATTTTTGTGCCTTATTTAACTTGAAGAACAGCTATGACTATTCTGACAACCAATTTTTGACTGCCAAGAACTGTCCATCTAATTGACTGTGTCAAAAATATCATTATAAAAGCAAATGATTTCATGCTGCAAAGCTTCCTACACTCATTTGAATATAAATGGCATTCAGGGAATAAAATAGGAATAATCAGGGTTGATTTTACAGTAAAATATATATATATTGAAGAATAGGTTTGAGGGATCTGTTTTTAAGCTGCACATTTTTTCTAGGAATACACAAAAGTTTCTACCCATAGCTAGAATTCTGATGATTAAAAGGAATGAATGAAAATTCACAAGCGCACACAGGGAAGGAAGCAACAAAGTTTGCAAAACAAGAGAAAAAACTCTTCAAAGAATTTGAACAGTAAACAAGGAAAGCCAAGTTACAGATATGCAAATATAGTGGGAAATACAAAGTGTTATCCAGGAACACTTGGTCGATCAAGACGGGACACATGGATGGTTAAGGAAAGGTGAACTGAAACCGAAGGATGAGAAACTGATAGTTGCAGTCCAGGACAGTGGATCACATTCAAGATGATTTATAGTGAGCATTAAAAAAACTGGCAAAACAAATATATGTAGATTCTGTAAGAAAGATCTTGAAACAGTGACTCACCTTATAGCTGGCTCTGAAGTTCTGATGGCAGACAATTTTAATACAGAAAGGCACAATAAAGTAACACTTCTTATTCACTGGAAACTCTGCAAGCACAACAGCATCACTGGCCCAGAAAAGCACTGGGATCGTGATCCTACGTGAATTATGGAGAATGAAGTGGTTATGATCACCTGGGATATCCCCCCTTCCAACTGATAAAAAGCTGAATGTAATGAAGCCGGACATAGCAGTAAAGGAAAAGAGCACCCGAATGACATTGATTATAGAGGTGTCAGTTCCAAGAGACTATTCTATGAATCACATTGAGAGGGAATAGATCTTAAAGTACCAAGAAATGCAATCAGAGACCAAGAAAATATGGCAAAAAGATACCAAGATATTTCCTATAGTGTTGGATGCCACAGGCTTGATTGAGAGAAATTTCCAAGCACACGTTGATAATTTATCTATACATGTTACAGGAGGCTTGCTTTTGGCATGATGCAAGTACTATGCTAAGCATTAGTAGTAAATCTGAGAGATTGGCTTAGGAATGAGGCTCATGATTGTCATGATATCCACTTCCACCCATTTGAAGAAATTGCCTCCATAGAATGCAGTTAGTAGAATGTACTGGTTTACATCATGCATAGAAAAAGCCTGGGAAAACTGATATATATAGAGAGATTCTATAAGAAAGAACTGGAAATGTCCATTCTTCTTGTAGTGAGCTGTGAAGTTCTGATGGCACAAAACATCTATAAAGAAAGGCAGAATAACATGGAAGGTTTCATCCACTGGAAGCTCTGTAAATACTACAACATCACTGTACCTGAAAAGCACATAGGGGGTTATTCTGAGACAAGAATAGTGGGGATGAACTTCCCAATGGGACATCTCTCCCTGCTATTCGTGCCGGCGGCAGCCCCCGACTAACTTCCCTGCCAGTTGTGTGGGGAAGTTAGTCAGGGGCGGGGAATGGGCAGCCCAGGGATGGAGAGTGTGTGACGGTTGCCAGCCCTGGACGTATAAGACAGATTCTAATGTCGGCCCTGGACATCCAGGGCCAGCGAAACGGCTGTGGAAGTTATTCCACCTCCAAGTTGGAATAACTTTCCTGGATATGGTTTTCTTCGCAGCCATATCGGGGGTTGGGCTGCAGGGAATAAACTTTAGATTCCGGCGACCAGCATCGTTGCTTTTAAATGGAGCCGCAGTGCCATGGCAACATGACGCTATGGTGCTGCAGCTCCAGTTAAAAGCCTGACTGAGCTATCCAGGCAGTGCCTGTATGTGCAGTCCAGGACTGAATTGCAGTCCCAGCCTGCATGTACAGGTCTAATCGCGATTCTGATCCTGCGGGACTAGACATGCCCCGCGGGATCAGAATTGCACTCCCCATTGTACGTCTGGCTCAGATCGGATGTACATGTGGGTTAGAATCGAGCCCATAGGCCACAACTTTAAGAGAGTTAGAGAATGAAGAGGTAATGATCTTCTGGGGCACTCCATTCTCACTGATAAATCTGGATTCAAGGAAACCAGACATAGTGGTAAAGGATAAAAACACTAGAATGGCGTTGATAATAGAGATATGGATACAGAGAAGACCCTTATATCAATAAATACAGTCAGAGACCAAGAAAATATGGCAAATACTGAAATATTTCCTATTGTGTTGCTTAGTTAAGAGGAATTTCCAAGCACACCTTGATAAGTTGCCTGTATATGTTATGGAATCAAGAAAGAAGGCTCTATTTGCCATGATGCAAGGGCTACAGTGAACGTTATCAGTAAATTTGAGAGACTGAGCTTGTACTCCATATACCCTGGGAGAGTGAAACTCCTTACTGACATGGTATGCACAGAACTAACTCATCTGGAGAAATTGCCCCTAGAACACAGTTTGTAGATCTTGTTGTCTGTGCTAAAATTTTGTTTTGATTAGGTGATTCTCTTGGTTAAAAACTATTGACGTGAAAACATGAGGCATTCTGTAGTGATAAAGGAAGATAAATGGCAAGTTTCTTTCATGTGTATAATTAATAAGAGGCCTCGGTTGCACTGGACTAGATTCTTCCATTTTGACTCTGTAAAGCAGCCAAAGGTGAAGAGCTGACCTGCAAATCTAACAGACAGACAAAAACATCTCAATATGTATACTTTAGAGGAAAGGTGCAATAGAGGAGATGTAATAGAGATGTTTAAATACCTCTGTGGCATAAATGCACAGGAGGAGAGCCTCTTTCAATTGAAAGCAAGCTCTGCAATGGATGAGGGTGAAAGGGGATAGACTTAAGAGTAACATGCGGTAATATTTCTTTATGGAAAGAGTGGTAGATACGTGGAATAGCCTCAGTGGAGGTAGTAGAGATGAGGACAGTATCTAAATTCAAGAAAGTATGGGACAAACACAGAAGACCTCTAAAGGGAACAAGGGATTATAGTAGTTGATATGGAAGAGCAGACTACAAAGGCCATATGGTGGTTTTCTGCCATCATGTTTCAGTGTTTCTAGACCTGAGCTGGAACTGCACAAGAGGCTAAATAGAGGAAAGTAGAGCAAAGAAGGATATTTTATGAGGTATTTAGGATCTCCGTGCTCCAAGTAAAGGAATGCATTAGCTACCTCAATTTTCTATGCATGGATTTCATTCTTCCTCATCAGACCTAAGTAGCTGTTCTCCTGGCATTGGTCCCTTAGAGAAAAAGGCAAGGAGATCACACTGAGCAGAACCTGAGACAACAGGGAGATTATGTCAGGCGGATCTGAGTTTTTCAACTGGGTGACCAAAGAACTAGGTGGAAAGCATGTGCTGGATGTGGCCTACTTGGATTTCAGCAGAGCCTTTGATGCTCCCATAGAAGGCTCATGAATAAAATGAGCATCGTAAATTTAGAACCCAAGATGGTGAACTTGATTAGAAACAGGTTGATCAACAGACGGCATGAGAAGTGATCTACAAAAATTAGAAAAATGGGTTCATTCTTGACAGGTAAGATTTGATGTGAAAAACTGAAGAGAGATAGGTGGTAAATAATATGACAAGGCAGTATCCTAAGCCAGCAAGATGCTAGGCTGCGGAGAGAGGGGCATAACCAACAGAACGGAGGTGGTGATAATTCCTCTGTACCGGTCATTGACGAGGCCTCACTTAAAGCCTCTGAAACTGAACACAGTAGTCTATCTTGCTAAGGACACAAAAAGACTTGAGGTTCAAAGGCTAAAATGATGTAAAGTCTGTGCCAGAAAAAGTATGAGAAGAAACTGAAAGCGCTGAATACTGTACATGTACTCTAGAGAAGAGGAGGGACAGGGAGAATATGATACAGCTCATTACTGGAAATACTTAAAAAGTATTAATGAACAAATGTTTTCCAAAGACAGGAAAACTATGGAAACAGAGAACAAGAAAAAAATCCGAAGTACATTTTAAAGCAACATCAGGAAGTATTTTTCCACAGAAATAGTGGTGGTTGCTTGAACTACCCTCCTGGTGGAATAGGTAGGGACAAAAGCAGTGACAGAGGATATCTACTTACACTCAAAGCAAAACTTAAATGACTTTCAAGTTCACAAAAGCACCGAGGAGGGTAATCTGCACAGAGCAGCAGTTCCAACCCTATCCACGTTAATCGACATACTGAATGACCCATGCTGCTCTTTTCCAGTCTCATTTGCTACTTTACTTTGTTATGGCTTTGGTGCTAGTGCACTCTAAGGGCAAATTCCCAAACCCTCAGGGCATATGTTACTCTCAGCACTTGGGAAAATGCCAAAAAAGCAGTCCTTTGGATCCCTTTACAGCAACAAGAAAATATCAAAATAATCGGAACCATCTAATTCCTTAACAAATAGGGGTGTACTACAAGGAGTGGTGGGATCACCCCTAAACAAAGACATGGGGAAGGGGGGCCTGCACAGAGTGGCAGGTTTACCTACTCTTGACATCGTACTGGGCAGACTAGATGGACCATGCTGGTCTTTATCTGCCGTCATTTACTATGTTACTATGTTACCATGTCTCCCTGATATACAAATCAGCTCATGCATATTCATTGTGGTTATTCTGAAAACCTAATTGGCTAGGTGTGTCCCAAGGACTGGGTTGAGAACCCCCTGCTTTACTGGCATTTCATGGATCTCGTTCCGTTTTTTTTCTTTCAGGATATTCTATGGTTGTGCGGGCAGAAAATCTTCATTTCATTTCAATTTGTTTTGAGGGAAGTTCTGTGCTGGCCGTCTTCCCCCTTGTACAGCCAATCAGAATCGGGCCATACAGACGTATACCTGATTTTGATCCCATGGGGGCTAGACGTGGCCCAATTCCAATCAGCCAAATGTCCAGCCCACATACCAAGCTAATTCAGCCAGGCTCCTGAATGGAGCCGCGATCCCCTGCCACAGAAAACACTCTTTCTTCCCTGCAGCTTGATCCCCGATCTGGCCTTCCATGGCTAGGGTCAGGCTGTGGGGAATCCCCTGCACCCCCTGCCCTCCTTACTGGACCCGGCTGTGTCATTTTGCGTCATCCAGGGGGACTTATTCCACTCTCCTTCCACCTTTGCTCTGCCTCTGTCCCGCCCCCTCCCTCCCATGAATAGAGTTCCCCGTACAAATCACCTGTTCGTATGGGGAGCTCTGTCCCCGGCAGGTTGCCCGGCTGCTGAGCGCGTCTAGACATCCAAATCGTACATCCATACCCACTAAATGGAGTTCAGCAAGAGCCCAATTGTGTTTTCTTTTGTTCTGCTTTGTTTTTTAATAGCATGTGCTTTTTAGAATTTGCACACTGTGGGGCATTTTAGAAAGGACGTCCAAGTGCAATCTGGGACATCTGTGCCAGAATGCCTGAAAAACATCAGGCACATCCAGGTGCGGACATGATTTCACAAATGTGGACATGCCCAATATAGATGTCTACGGGGGCATCTACAGATGTTCCCAGAATAGCATTTCAGAACATGGATATCCCACTGCTACTATCAGTATGATTGTGCTGGGAACTGGGGGTGATGGAGTGCTATCTTCTCTATACCTTCTGGAGGTTTTTCAGCCAAAATGAGCATTTACCTGATACTTATTCCTGCCTGGAGCAAGTTTAAACTTAGATGCAAATCTGGACATTCAGGATATTTCTTAGATCAGGCAATGACATCCAGGTTCCTGGGAACTCCCCATCCCCGTCTCCACCACATCCCTATTCAGACTTGGACGTCCTCAGGCTGGGGATGTGCACTAACCTGGCTTCAAAATGGCTCTGGAGACGTTTCTCTGCTTCGGACATCGCTGTGCTCATTTTCAGACATCCAAAGTATGAATAGGGCTTCCAAAATAACCTCCATTCCGTTTAGCATGCTCTAAAAGAAAAAGTGCACATTACTACAAAATACTGATACAGAAATGCACATCCCTAATATGTTTCTCTGATCTTCTATTATCATCCATCATCCCTAAACAATACCAACAGCTGAATGTTTGGGCTCTATTACCCCAATAGACAGTCCTCCTAGACCCCTCGCTCCATGCTATACCTTAATCCAGGCATTCTCAACCCAGTCCTTGGTACACACCTAGCCATTCATGCTTTCAGGATAAAATGAACATGCATGAGAGAGATTAGCAAACAACAGAGCCATACAGATCTCTCTCATGCACACAGGGAGGCTTAGATGGGGGTGGAAGGGGGCATTCTGGAGGTGAAGCGAGGGTGGGGCATGGGTGGTTCATGACCCCCAGACGTCCAGGGCGATTCTGAGGTCGGCCCTGTACATCCAGGGTCGACAAACTGGACGGGGGACTTATTCCACCTCGGAAGTGAAACAAGTTCCCCTGGGGATGACAGGCCAGGGCAGCAGCGGAAAGGTAAGGGGGTGCAGAAGGTACCCCGCAGCCTGACCCTGGCCATGGAAGGCCGGATCGGGGATCGGGCTGCAGGAAAGAAGATTGTGGTCTACGAGTCAGATTGAGGAAGCCTGGCAGGTGGCTGTGCGTGCAGGACGATCGGAATCGGGTCCCAGCCTGCATGTACAGGCCCTAGATCCAATTCCTATCGGCCGCACAGGGGCCTTGATGCCCACATTGGTATGTGCCTCATAGTATATGACGGCAGATAAAGACCAGTACGGTACATCTAGTCTGACCAGCAAGGTGACAAGAGTAGTTGCACCTGCTGCTTCATGCAGGTCAACCCTCCCTATACCTTTGTTTAGGGGTGTACCCACAAGTTGGCTTATACAAGTACGAATATTGGGTGGCAGTTTCTAAAGGCATTTACATGGTTTACAGACGTGCAAACTGTGTAAAATCTGTAAATGGGAATTTTCAAAGACACTTACTCGGTTAGTGCCTTTGAAAATCCCCTCCAAAGTCCCCTACACTCCTCGATGCTATCCGGTTAGCATTGAGGTGTGTTGGGGGCATTCCAGGGTGGAATGGGGGATGGAGGCAAGTGCTAACCGGGCAGCAGCGATTTTCCATGCTGCCCGGTTAACACTCTGCACTGAAAAGATAGGCAAGAAAAACCCTTGCCTATCTTTATGGCGCAGAGCGCTAACCGTGCAGCATGGAAAATTGCTGCTGCCCAGTTAGGCTCAGCAACTTCCAGGCTGTGCAGTGAACCCCAGATATTCACTTCCGTCGCTGCTTAAGTGAATATCCAGGGTTAGGTGGGCAGGGGACAGGTCTATGCAGCTATGGTACTTAGCCCTAACCAATGCAAAATCAGGCCCGCTATTTTTAGGTGCAGTTTAAGCAATCATCTATCTTTTTTAGATAGATCAATAAAATCTAAATGCCACTATTGGACTCAGTGAGACTTGAAGCTGGCAGAAAACTGAAAACATTCCTTTTGAACCCCAAAGTTAAGAATAAAGTGAGGACATTTTTTCAGTCCATTCCAGGAATCTGGTAAAACAACACCAAGAAACAAGACAGGATTATTTACAAGGCTCCAGTTCTAGCTGTCCTCACTCAGTTTTTGGTCAGCAAGCTGGCCAAGGGTCTGTAGGCACTCAAATGAACAATACAAAGGGGACAGGTAAGAGCACAAGGCTCAACTAGTAAACCAGAAATAACCTTTTAGCTTTTAATCAAAGGAGAGGCAAAAGGTCAACAGTGAAGCAGACTGTGTTACAGCAAGCTCATTTCAAGACATTTCTCTGGCCTTATCAGTCTCATTGGTAGATGTCGGGGTTCTGGAAGTAGTTACTGTGTCTATATCAGAGCTCACTGATACCAAGTGGGTAAATCCAGAAGTCATCCTCTATTGTCCAGGCAAGCCCGGATGGTGCATACTTTCACTGTTGGTAGGTTTTGGGTGGAGCATGGGCTGAGTACACAAGAGTACATGCAAATCATATAATACAATAATTATGCACTTTCTTTTCAAAACTAGCTACGGTCATTTACATAAGCTCTAGGGCTGGCATAGGTGATCATACCTTAGATTAATGCACATATTTGGCCAAGTACAGTAAAGCAGGTGTCTACTTTTCTTTATGAAATAGGCTTGACATAGGCATGGCGAAATGCATGTTAACTAGG
The DNA here is from genome assembly GCA_033557465.1 of Ichthyophis bannanicus. Taxonomy (NCBI): domain Eukaryota; kingdom Metazoa; phylum Chordata; class Amphibia; order Gymnophiona; family Ichthyophiidae; genus Ichthyophis; species Ichthyophis bannanicus. The sequence continues at coordinate 419,582,943 of CM066033.1, forward strand.
CAGAACTTTATGAAATCACCCTCAAAACGTCCACAAAACATTGCTTCAGAGAATCGTTTTTGGGGGTTTCATGTGGCAATCAATAAAATATGGCATAGGCTGTATTCCTTGTCAGTCATTTCAACACACCCAGTCCTTCTTTTCCATGGGTAACATCATTGACTTCTTGATTAAGCCCCAACCTACACACACACAAAAAAAGATTGATTAAAACGTATATGCATTTGCCCTTCCTCCCTCAATCTTTAAACCTCTAGAGACATTGTATTCCTCCCTCCATCCCTTAGGAAGACTTATTCTATTTCTCCCTTTTAAGCAAGTGTTGTGCTTTTTGGAAACAAAGACTTTCTTGACATTTAGCCACTATGAAATATTGATGGCTACATCCTTGTTTCTATTTCCCAGTCTTGATGAAAAGATTCCAGTTCTAGGATGCACTCACTTCCTGCCACTGAAGGTGGCTGTATCAGTCAGAGTGTCACCATTGAATCTATCTTGCTCACCTCTTCTCCTGCTGTCAGTTTCCTTTTCTATGAAAACTGAAATATAATTGTGCCCTCTCCTGTAAGATTATGAGTGGGGGAAGCCTCGCTTCCATTCCTTCCTTCCCTTTGCCTGCCTTATTTCATATACAAATAAATCACCAAAACGTCCCTCAAAAAACCAAGATTCTCACTTATTTTTGTCAGAGTGCACCGAGGTAAGAGGGAAATTATATCCATCCACTCCTGCCGGTAAACTCCATTTTATTCAATTACAGGTTCATTCATAACAGGTATATAAATTATCTTAGTGAGTCTGTGACAAAGCCAAAACTCCAAACCAAGAACCACAGCCAGGCAAAGTTTTGAGGCACGACGTGCACGTTTCAGGTCTGACTCCCTGTATCAAGTGCTGCTCACTTCTGTTGCTGCCAACTGCCAATAAACGCTTTGTATCAAAGCATTTTCTTTCAAGGGACCGTATCGCTTGTATTGGCTGAATTGTTCCATCACTCAAAAACATAACCATCAATCATAGAAGGGAAACCCCACTGCAATCGGGGAACCCCAAGCTACGTAGTGGATGACATCATAGCATGCTGGACCAATCGATCTCTTTGTTCAACCCGTCAGGGGAAACTGATTTCAACCGGTAAATCCACTGCTGTTCCTTACGCTGTAACCGAGCAAGCCGATTGCCCCCCCCCCCCCTGGGATCTTGGGGTTCATGATCGATTATCGTCCACCATAACTCAGAAAAATTGTGATGAAACGCCATGCACTGCTCGACAATTGGGGCTGACAGAATCTGTTGGCGCATCCTAGAAGCATGTTTGGACAACCGTACCTTAACCAGTCGAGAAGTCCTACCAATGTAGAGCAAGGCACAGGGGCATTGTAACACATATAAAGAAATAAGAACTTCTCTCCTCCCACATCATTGAAGGTGCGAGATGCTGAGCTCCCATGCAAAACCGAGATACGATACCTGGGTGTTACAATAGATCAACATCTCAACTTCAAAGAACACATAAAGAATACCACCAAGTCCATCTACAATAAAATATGGACACTAAGACACCTAAGACCTCCGCTAGCCCCAGAAGACTTCAGAACTATTTTCCAGTCACTTGTAATGCCACATTTCGATTATGCAAACATCATCCTACACGGTCTCCATAAGAGCACCCACAGTCCACTGCAGATGGCGATGAATGCAGCAGCCCGAACTCTCTGTGGCATTTCCAGAAAAGAGCACATCATGCCCATACTTATGGAACTACACTGGCTACCATTACAATGCAGGATTACCTACAAAGTCTTACTCCTTGCATTTAAAGCAAATAACAGGCTAGCCCCCTCATCCCTCACTGCACTCCTGACCATTACCCCTACAAACAGGCTAAGAAGGTCAGCAGCTGCCAATACGCTGTCTATACCACCTGAGTCCACTAAATGTACTCAAGCAACTAGTAATAGAGCATTTACATTCTATGCCCTTAGGTGCTGGAACAATCTCCCACCTCACATACGTGCCATTGTTGACCTCTCACAATTCAGAAAAGCCCTTAAACACCACTTATTCTGCTTTCACTTCATCCACCCTAACTTAACACAATCACTCCCAGCACCTCACCTCACCCACTCAGCCTCCGACATTCCAACAACTTAACTCCTAACGACACACATAACAGACCTGCCCTCAGACATACTCATAGCAAGTATAGATTATAAGCCTCTTGCATTACGATTCCAATGTGCATTAAAAAACTGTAAATAGTTTTACAACCACCATTATTGATTTATATATAGTTACCCTTGTTTCAGTCCCAAGTTGCAATCCCTGTTTCAATGTAAGCAAAAGATCCTCCGTTCTGATGCAAAATCTTTGTTATTTGTAAACCGCACTGATACCAAATAGCGCGGTATATAAGAAATGTAAATAAATAAATATACCACAAATGAAGTATTACAAGTGGTATGCCATCATCGTTCAATACGAAAATCCATTTTAGGATGTGTCCAAACCAATCCAGCCATAGTCATAGCACAATGCAGGCACGACCCACATGCAAAATGCCCACGATCATCCAGAGCAGGGACTAAAATTCTATCCAGCGGATAAGCAGTTTTTACCAGTAGATCTTTAAGATTAGGGCCTCTAGAGAAGGCTATCATTAGAGGTTTCTGAAAGAAAGTGTGCAATCCAAGGATAGGCCTGTGCTTCTTCAAGATCCTAACAAGCTCCATACTCCCAAGCATATATGGGAGAGAACCTATGATAACATCAGAACCTGAAATGTTAACCACAATGGAAGCAGTTGCTGCCGGGAACGCTGTCGAGTGACTGGAGGGTCTACTCCTTCCATTTGATAATCCGTTATCGGAGGAACAGCATCAGCTTCTGGACTTGGGGCTTACTTTTGCACAGACGGTGCGGTACAATCCATTCTCAATGCGGTTGCAATTGCACAAGTTTTTTTCGCAAATTGCGGATAATACATTTTTTCCAAGATAAGGTTTCTTCTTTTGATGATTCTGTGGTGAAACCACCATCCTGATGGATACCACCTGATTTGGCGGATCCTCTTTTGGTGACCTTTCAAAGTTTAGTTATGAGGGATCTCCAAGTTTTGGAGTCCTCATATCAGCGATTCTTCAATTTGGATAACACCACACAGAGTTCTTTGAAACAACTGATGGACGATCCTTGTATTATAATTCGCAACACGAATGAAGGTGGGGCGATTGTACTCCAATCAACATCTGATTATTTTATGACTTTGAGGGCACATCTTTCGGGTACCAGCCCTTATGTGGTGCTCCAAGAGGATCCCACTTTCAAATTGCAGACAGAGATTAAAGATTTACTAACTGCGGCTGTGTCTGGGGGTTGGATAACTGAAAAGGAGCATAATTTTTTGTTCACTCTCCATCCTAAGATACCCATAATGTATATGGTTCCGAAAATACATAAATCAATGACCTCTCCACCTGGGAGGCCTATAGTATCTTGCCGAGGGTCGTTGTTAGAACCTTTGTCACAGTTTTGTGATACTTTCTTGAAGAAGGAAGCGGCCTTGGTTAAATCATTTATAAGGGATTCAACTCATTTCCTGCAACAGCTAGCAACTATCTCAGTTTCACCGGCGAATTGTTATCTGGTCACTCTAGATGTTGCCACTCTCTATACTAATATCAATCAAGTGGAGGCAATGTCCCTTCTGGCATCCTAATTTACAGTTGCTCCATCCCGTATACCTAAATCTTTTTTGTTGGATCTTATAAGGTTGGTGCTAACAAAACATTACTTTTTGTCTGAGGTGATTTTTTACCAGCAAATCTTTGGAATCACCATGGGGGGCTAGTGCTGCCAAATCTATAGCTACCCTGTATTTAGCAGATTTAGAAGAACGTTTCTATATACTTCACCGTGGTTTACACACATCCCTTACTGGAAGCGGTTCCTTGATGATATATTTTTTTTGTGGTTATCATCCTTATCAGGGCTTCAGTGTTTTCTTTCTTGGTTGAATGATTTGAAAGCTAACATTTCCTTTACAGTGCATATTGATTTTGACAGAATTGAATTTTTGGATATGCTGATCTTTAAGGAAGGGTCTTCCTTAAAAACAACTCTATATAGGAAGAATGTCCAGAGAAATAGTTTGTTACGTTTCAACAGTTTCCACCCTGGCCCCTTACTGAGGGAGCTTCGTTTAGACAGTTCTTGAGATTACGATGGCTTTGTTCTTCTACGATTGATTATAAGCTTCAAGCTAAAGATTTGAACCACCAGCTTGTGGCGAGAGGTTATCCATCTAAAGTAGTGGAATTGGCATAACGTTGGGCTCTATATGTTCATCGTGAATCGCTTTTGGATGAAGATTAAACAACAACTAAAAATCAGTCTGGTAATTCTTCTGATGTTATCATAGGTTCTCTCCCATATATGCTTGGGAGTACGGAGATTGTTAGGATCTTGAAGAGGCACTGGCTTTTTTTTGATTGCACACTTGCTTTCAGAAACCTCTAATGATAGCCTTCTCTAGAGGCCCTAATCTTAAATTCTACTGGTAAAAACTGCTTCTCCGCTGGATAGAATTTTAGTCCCTGCTCTGGATGATCGTGGGCATTTTGCATGTGGGTCATGCCTGCATTGTGCTATGACTATGGTTGGATTGGTTTGGACACATCCTAAAATGGATTTTCATATTGAATGAAGATGGCATACCACTTGTAATACTTTGTTTGTGGTATATGTGTTACAATGCCCCTGTGCCTTGCTCTACATTGTTAGGACTTCTCGACCGGTTAAGGTATGGTTGTCCAAACACGCTTCTAGGATGCGCCAACAGATTCTGTCAGCCCCAATTGTCGAGTACTGAATGGCGTTTCATCACAATTTTTCTGAGTTACAGTGGACGATAATCGATCATGAACCCCAAGATCCCAGTGGGGACGATCGGCTTGCTCGGTTACAGCGTAAGGAACAGCAGTGGATTTACCGGTTGAAATCAGTTTCCCCTGACGGGTTGAACAAGGACATCAATTGGTCCAGAATGCTATGATGTCATCCAGTACGTAGCTTGGGGTTCCCCGATTGCAGTGGGGTTTCCCTTCTATGATTGGTGGTTCTGTTTTTGAGTGATGGAACAATTCAGCCAATACGAGCAATTCGGTCCCTTGAAAGAAAATGCTTTGATACATAGCATTTATTGACAGTTGGCAGCAATAGAAGTGAGCAGCACTTGATACAGGGAGTCAGTCCCGAAATGTGCACATTGTGCCTCGAAGCTTTGCCTGGCTGTGGTTCTTGGTTTGGAGTTTTGGCTTTGTCACGGACTCACTAAGATAATTTATATACTTGTTATGAATGAACTTATAATTGAATAAAATAGAGTTTACCGGCAGGCGTGGATGCATGTAAATTCCCTCTTCCCTCAGTGCACTCCGACAAAAATAAGTGAGAATCTTGTTTTTTTGAGGGATTTTTTGGTGATTTATTTGTATACTGCTATTATATTATCACCTTTGGGGATTTTTTGAGTGCCTTATTTCATAAGCATGTTTTCTTGCTCATTGGAGTTAATGTAAGTCTTCTAATTCTTTTGCAAGCTGCTTTCCACATTTGCCAGCTTGCAGTATGCCCACTAAGCATGACTGCTGTGTTGTTCTAATCCAGTGTACTGATACATGCTGTTTTCAGCTTTCCTGCATCTGTCTCCAGACCACCTCTAGCCCCACATTAGCCAGTCTAGTTCCTGTGACTGCCACCGTCTGAGCTGACCTCCGCCCATCACTACTCAGCACCAGCTCCTCAGCAATTGATCTACCATCCAACTTTGTCACCAAGCCCACTTTTATCACTTGCTTCATCAGCAACTAAACAGCTTTCTCCTCCTCTGACCTAAGCTTTAAGATGGCAAAAAATATTTTTAAGTCACTTCAGCTTATCTTACCATAATGGCACAAGCAGCGCTCTGTCTTTGCCATGCGCATAGCTCATTTGCAGTCATGTGATGGAATTGGTGTGACAGCCACCAAGCTTCCTTTGTACTTTATAATCCCTCCTTGCCTCTTCCTCTTACAGAATCTGACAGAGATATTCCCGACTGTCAATCCCTATAAAATTTAGCTCGAGTAGTCAAATGAACTACTTGCCATCAACACTTTCCTTCAATCTTTGTGTTTCCTCTCTTCTCTCCCTTGCATATTTTGTTGTGGTCGAATCTAAGTTAGTGATGAGATGCCCTAGGTTATGCTGGTCAGAGATGGAAAGCAAATAACTCTTCTACTTCTTTGACTCCGTACTAGATTGTTCTCATCATGATAAGACATTGGCATTTGACAGGCTATAGATACAACGGAGCGTAAAAATAGATTGAATGGAAGTCACTGAACAGACTGTGCAGCAGTCAGTGTTCTCCATCTGTTAAAAAGAAAGCTTCAAGATAATCATATTCAAAGCAAAAAAAAAAAAAAATTCTACAGCAAAGATTTTTCCTTTTTTTTTTAAACTTGCCTATAAATATGAATTATGCTGTATTTATAGAAAGAACGACATCAGTCTCCTTTCTTTTATTTTTAAGAGTCATATTATGAATTAAATAATGTTAATGTTAAACATCCTTATTTACTGATGAGGGTAATTAGAGACATCATTGTCCCTAGCATCACTTTACCTTTCCCAAAGTAATGCAGATGAACATGTGGTTGATTGCAAATAATTATGGTGCTGGCCTGCATTACAGCTCTCACACCACTGTTGTTTGTACTGAACATCATCTATTAAAGAATATGGAACAGAGACATGCATGGTATTGCGCAACAAGATGATAAAGGGACAGCAAGGAGTGGATCAAGAAAACACAAACTAGACATTGATGCTAGCAGTGTGCAGGCAAAAAAACCCCACATTTTGTTTAGTTTCCTATGTCATTTTTTGGGTTGTTTTGTTTTGTTAAGAGCTTTTCGCTCAAACGACAGCACATGTTCTGCAGCCTCTATCACTGTTCCCTCTAAGCTGTGCGCGTGTGCGCGCAAACACCTCACCGAGCGAACGCACATACTTTACAACAGAGCGCACAAAAATTACAGTTCTGATTTTGATAGAAAACAACACAGATGTCTTAAGATTGAAAAGTTGTTGTGTATTTTCAGTTTTCACAAGTTCTACAATATTTTCTAGTGCAATCAATGTGGTGTACCTACTGTATTTTGACGTGTAGTCAAATTTTAAAGTATATAACTCCGAGAGTCGTTATGTGGCGCATAAAAATGTAATCTTCCTTCAAAAGCTGCACAGCTGATATTTTATGCGCACACAGCCTACAGAAAATTAGAGGGAACATTGGCATCTATCCATCTGTCCACCTGTCTGTCTTTCTGTCCTTCCATCTATATGGAAAGAAATCTAGGAATTCTGACAAAGATAGGAAGTCTGAGTGAGCTCATGCTGCAGGGACTACAAGCCTCGAGGCACAAGGAAATACAGTCAAACCTCGGTTTTCATTATTAATCCGTTCTAAGAAGTCTGACTAAAACCGAAACGTACGAAAACCGAAGCAATATTTCCCATAGGAAATAATGTAAATTCAATTAATCCGTTCCAGACACCCAGCTCCTGTCACTTCTCTCACCTGCCCGATCGTCCACAGGACAGCAAACACACAGATATTGTACTGTACGGCACTGTAATCTGATCGCTGACTCCGTCTCAACAGCAATTTGCAAGCGTACCCTGCAAGAGAAAGAACTGCCTCCCACATTCATTCAACATCTCCTGCTTACATTGACAGCTACCCTGCTACCTCCGAGCCTGAGGGGGCGCTCCAGAGAACAGGCAGGCAGTGGAGAGATCGGGGCCTTCCTCTCTGTGCAATCCTTGGCTCTTGACAGCTACCCTGCTACCTCCGAGCCTGAGGGGGCGCTCCAGAGAACAGGCAGGCGGTGGAGAGATCGGGGCCTTCCTCTCTGTGCAATCCTTGGCTCTTGACTCTGACTTTTGCTCAGCTGACTTTCGCTTCAACACGCGATCGGTGAGTCCTGGGGGTAGTGCTGCCGGGACTGGGCGGGCAGTGTATACAGACCAGCGCGAGGTTGACACTTCTTCAGGAGTTGGGAGTTGTACAGTTTTCAGATCTGGCAGCACAACGAAAACCGAGGCGATATCCGATAACCGAGACAACATCTCAGTCAGAAAAGACGTCGAAAACCGAAACGTACGAAAACCTGGGGCCAACGAAAACCGAGGTTTGACTGTAGAAGACTTCTGCTGTTGGAGTTGCAACAGGGAGAGAGCTGCAGTGGACCCCAGTGGGACCCCATGCCTGCTGAGAGAAGAAGAGCTGGGGTGGCAGCGAGGAGCTGCTGTGTCTACCCGCAGGGATGCATCCCCCTGGCACACGAAGAAGCAAAGAACTGCTGCACTGTGCCTGCAAACTCCTGTCCAGTGGAAGAGAGGAAAAGCTGCCATGGTGGGGGTTTTGCCATTGGCAAAGTTCTCTATGGCTTTCTATACAGGTCTCACTTGCTGTACCTTCCTTCTTTGCTCACATCTTATTGTCGATGGCAATAGCAAAGATAGCATAAAGTGAAGAAAAGGTTTGAAATAGCTAGAGGGAGGGGGAACGGCATAGAGGGAATGAAGAGTGAAAGGAGAGGGAAGGGTTTGAAAGGGGGAGTGGAGATGGATGGAGTGGGGAAAAGTGTGCAAGAATGCAAGGGGAGGGGCAGAGGGGATAGAGGATTCAAAATTATTCCAAACCATCTTTCCCCCATACACAAATCCACCTTTCACCTATCTGTCATACACACACACACACACACACACACACACCTTTCCCACCCCCCGACGTATCTCCACCCCTCACAGATACATACACACACATACACACACATACACCATACCTAGCCCTCACACATACATATATATATACTCAATCTCCTCTCTACATATCCCCATTCCTCCACATTCACCACCTCTCCACCTACCCCACTCCTCCAACACAAACAAACACACACCCATCCACTCGCTCACTCACCTGTTCCTCATAAACACACACTCCACCTCCCATCTATCCTTACCCCTTCCTGCAGACTCATCCAGCTATCACACTCTCTCTCTCTCTCTCTCTCTCTCTCTCTCTCACACACACACACACACACACACACACACCTTTCCCAACTATCTCCAGTTTTCACACCTCACCCATCTACCTATCTCTCACAGACAGCTACATCCCCCACCTCCTCACCTCGGGGAACACCCCCCCACACACACACCCATTCATCTGTCCCTTTCCCCCTCACATACCTTACACTCTTACAATAGAAACAAATACCACAATACCACGCACATATTTCCTTCATACGGCACTCCATGTACTTGCCCATGTAGCCATGCAGTCTGACAGCCCTTGCCCCCCTAACACAGACATCCATAGATCTTCCCACTGATTCCCCAACACAGACATCCATAGGTTTCTGTATGGACAAAGTGGATATATGCCATTGTATCATGCTACGAATATGTACTTTTTGGTTTGTTAATTTTTTTAAATTTTTATTTCAGGACATTTTTTTAATATTGTACACTAATTAACATTAGTTATTAATAGTGATTTTGCTGGTGACCTCACGGTCAGATATGTCTGTGTTTGTAAATATATTACCTTCAACTGGTGACTTCAATAAAATGGCCAAGTGCCTGAGAGAGGAGTTGGCAGGGTGGGAAGTGATAAGGGAAGTGGAACTGCAATGGGCTAGAGACTAAAGGAGGTAATAAAAAAGGACAACAGGTACATATGTAAGGAAAGTAAATAAAAACAAGAGGAAAAGGAATCCTATTTGGTTTTCCAAAGAAGTGGCTGCACAAATAAAGGCAAAAACACAACTTTGACAAAATTCAGAAGCTTGCAAACAGACGAACACAGAAAAGAATACAGGATAAAGCTAAAAGAGAAATAAGGATAGTAAAATCAAAGGCAGAAGAAAAATGGCTAAAGATCTAAAACGTGATGCCAAAACCTTTTTCAAGTATATTTGGAAGAGGAAGATCAGAGATGGAATTGCAAGACTCAAATGTGCTGAGAACGGATTTGTGGAAAGTGACATTGAACAAGCGAAAATGCTAAACAAATACTTTTATTCTATTTTTACTGAAAAAAATTGTGGAGAAGTACTACCTGTGATTGACAAATATACAAATGTGAATGTTGTAGATACCATTGTATTCACTGAAGAGGATGTGTTTGAACAGCTTGCAAAACTAGAAGTGAAGAAGGCCATGCGACCAGATGGGATACATCTCAGGATACTGAAAGAGCTCAGAGAGGTTCTTGCAGGGACTTTAAAGGATGTTTTTAATAGATCCTTGGAGAGAGCAGAAATTCCACAGGACTGGAGAAGGGCTGATGTATCTCTACACAAAAGTGGTAATAGGGAAGAAGTGGCAAACTAGAGGCCTGTCAGCCTTACCTCAGTGGTGGGAAAAGTAATGGAGGCGCTTCTGAAAGAGTGAATAGTGGACTTTCTCAAAACCAATAGGTTGCATGATCTGAGGCAACATGGTATTGCCAAAGAACGATCATGCAAAACAAATCTGATTGAGTTCTTTGACAGAGAACTAGATCAAGGGCATCCGATGGATGTGATCTACCTAGATTTCTGCATAGCCTTTAATACTGTTCCTGATAATAAACTGAACAGCCTGGGGATCAGAAATTGGTTGACTGACAGACAACAGAAGGTGATGGTAAATGGAACTCACTAGGATGAAAAGAAGGTGATTAATGGCATGCCTCAGGGATCGGTCTTGAGACTGGTACTGTTCAATGTATTTGTGAGTGATATTTCTAAAGGACTGAATGGAAAAGTCTGTCTTTTTGCAGATGACATGAAAATTTGCAACAGAGTGGATTCCCCTGAGGGAGTGGATGACATGAGGAAATATCTACAAATTCTGGAAGAATGGTCTAATGCTTGGCAGTTAAGATTTAATATGAAGAAGTACAGTGTCATGCACTTGGGATGCAGAAATCCAAGGGAATTGTATGTGATAGGGGGCGAGAAGTTGGTGTGCATGGACCAGGAGAAAGACCTCGGAGTGATTGTTTTCTGAAGATCTTAAGGTGGCAAAACAGTGTGACAAGGCAGTGGCCAAAGCTAGAAGGATGCTGGGTTGCATACAAAGAGGAATTACCAGCAGAAAGGAGGAGGTACTAATGCTACTGTACAAGTCACTGGTAGGGTTGCCAACTGGCCGGTTTTCAGCCGGCCTGGCCGGTTTTTCCACGGCCAGGCCGGCTGCCGGCGCAGAGGCAAAACCGGCCCTTTAAAAGCCGGTTTTTTTGCAATGGCCGCAAGATCGGGAGCGGCCAGAGCAAAAAAACCGGCTTTTCTCCGCTTCAGAGGGAGCCGGGTAAGCCCACGCGAGGCCCCGGCTCCCTCTGAACAGCCACCAGCGTGAAGAGCCTTTACCTTCACGCTGGCGGCTGTTCCTGTGAAGCCGCGAATGCTGGGAAAGGTTAAAGGTTGCCCTTTAACCTTTCCCAGCATTCGCGGCTTCACAGGAACAGCCGTCAGCGTGAAGGAAAAGGCTCTTCACGCTGGTGGCTGTTCAGAGGGAGCCGGGGCCTCGCGCGGGCTTGCCCGGCTCCCTCTGAAGCCTCAGACAGCCGCGATGCTGGTCGGGGGGGGGGGGCAAGGACTGCATTGGCTGTGATGGGGGGGACCTGGACTGGAAAAGGGCTAAGGGGGGGGGGACTTGTACTGGATAAGGGCTAAGGGGGGGGGGACCGGGACTGGAAAAGGGCTAAGGGGGGGGGGGGGGACTTGGACTGGAAAAGGGCTAAAGGGGTGGGGGGACTTGGACTGGAAAAGGGCTAAGGGGGGGGGGACTTGGACTGGAAAAGGGCTAAGGGGGGGGGCACATGGACTGGAAAAGGGCTAAGGGGGGGGGGGGACCTGGACTGGAAAAGGGCTAAGGGGGGGGGACTTGGACTGGAAAAGGGCTAAGGGGGTGGGGGGACTTGGACTGGAAAAGGGCTAAGGGGGGGGGGACCTGGACTGGAAAAGGGCTAAGGGGGGGACTTGGACTGGAAAAGGGCTAAGGGGAGGGGACTTGGACTGGAAAAGGGCTAAGGGGGGGGACTTGGACTGGATAAGGGCTAAGGGGGGGGGACATGGCCAGGAAAAAGGCAAAGGGGGGGGGGACTTGGACTGGAAAAGGGCTAAGGGGGTGGGGGGACTTGGACTGGAAAAGGTCTCAGGGGGGGGACTAGGACTGGAAAAGGGCTAAGGGGGGGACTTGGAAAGGAAAAGCGCTAAGAGGGGGGACTTGGAATGGAAAAGGGCTAAGGGGGTGGGACTTGGACTGGAAAAGGGCTTAAGGGGTGGGACTTGGACTGGAAAAGGGCTAAAGGGGGGGGACTTGGACTGGAAAAGGGCTAAGGGGGGGGACTTGGACTGGAAAAGGGCTAAGGGGGGGGGGACTTGGACTGGAAATAGGCTGTGATGGGGGGGGGACCTGGACTGTAAAAGGGTTATGGGGGAGGACATGGACTGGAAATGGGTTGTGATGGGGGTGGAGGGGACCTGGACCAGAAAAGGGCTATGGTGGAGGAAGGGGGATCTTGGACTGGAAATAGGCTGTGATTAGGCGGGCTAGGACTGCAAATGGGCTGTGATGGTGCGGGGGGACTCGGACTGCAAATGGGCTGTGATTGTGCGGGGGGACTCGGACTGCAAATGGGCTGTGATGGTGGGGGGGGGGCCTAGGACTGGAAATAGCCTGTGATGGGGGACTTGGACTGGAAATGGGCTGTGATTGGGGGGGGGAGCTAGGACTGGAAATGGCCTGTGATGTGAGGGCTAGCACTGGAAATGGGCTGATGAAGAGCTGGAATAGGACTGGAAATGGGCTGATGTGGGGCATGGGAGAATGGGACTAGAAGGGAGTGGATGCTGGGTGGGCCTAGAACTATAAGGGAATTGATTTGGGGGAGGACTAGAATGGATGGGGAATGAGAATGGAGAGGGGAAAAAATATTTTGTGTGGAAGAAAAGTCTATGATGGGCCGGTATTGGGAGAGTAAGAGGGGCTTGAGAATGGAAGGGTGAAATTTAAACGGATGATAAAGGAATAAGGAAAGAATTGGGGGAAAGAGCAAAAGGGAAACAATCAGTATGTTAAAGCAGAAATAGAGAGAGAATGGAAAACATCTAAAAGAGAAGAAAGGACAAATGGATAGCTCGCAGAAGACACGAAGAAACCAGAAGAAAGTGACTGGAGCAATTGCAACTGAAAAATAAAACGTCCAAACAGAAGGTAGAAAAATACTTTTTATTTTGAATTTATTAACTGGGATATGTCTGGTCTGGGAAGTGTGTATTGCTAACATCTTTGCGTTTTTGTTTAGTGCAAGAGGAAATTACTTTATAGTTTTATTTCTCCAGTGTTGTACATTTCATGTTTGGATTTTGGGGTTCCCAGTTTAATTATTATCTGACCAAGGAAGTTAGCCTACACGTATCCTCGGCAATTTTTGTGGGTGGGGCTGGGGGCGGGGCAGGGGTGGGACTAGGGGCGGAGAATGGGTGGAGCATGGCAAGCCACAGGTGTCGGGTTTTTCTCGGTGAAAAAGTTGGCAACCCTAGTCACTGGTGAGGCCTCACATGGAATACTGTGTTCAGTTTTGGAGACCATATCGCACAAAGGATATAAAAAGACTGGAAATGGTTCAGAGGAAGGCGACCAAAATGATTTAGAGCCTGCGCCAGAAGACATATGAGAAAAGACTTGAAGACCTAAATATGTATACTCTGGAGGAGAGGAGGGACAGGGGAGATATGATACAGACCTTTAAATACTTAAAGAGTATTAATGAACAAACAAACCTCTTCCAAAGACAGGGAAGCTGTAAAAATAGAGGGCTTAACATGAAGCTGCAAGGGGTAAACTGAAAGGCAATATCAGGAAATACTTTTTTCACTGAAAGGGTGGTGGATGCTTGGAATGGCCTCCCAATGGAAGTGGTGGGGGCAAATACAGTGACGGAATTCAAAATGGAATGGGACAGACACAGAGGATCCCTTTATAGCAACAGGATAAAATCAAAATAACCTTAACTGTCTCTGCTATCTCAACTAATAGGGGTGACCGGCACGTTGTGGTGGCTTCATCCGTAAACAAAGGCATGGGGAGGGGTGACCTGCACGGAGTGGCAGGTGCACCTACTCTTGCCATCTTGCTGGGCAGACTAGATGGACCATGGTGGCCTTTATCTGCCATCATATACTATGTAACAATGTTAATAAATTGGCCCTTAATTTTTGAAAGGTTGAGCTGTTATGGGTTAGGCCATCTTCAGTGTCAAGAATGGAAAAAAAAGAAAAACAAGAGACACCCCTACAAGAAACACAAGCAGAAAAAGAGCAGGAGTACTGCTGTTATGAAAATGTCCTTTATTATGCTCAAAGATTTTCATAACAGCAGTACTCTCCTCCCTCCATCTTCAATTTCAGTCAATAATGGAGAGATTCAAATTGATTCTGTGATCAGGGACTTGAGAGTTCTGATCAATGCAGGGCCGGCACTACTGCTAGGTGAATTAGGCAGGTGCCTAAGGCACCCACCCTCCACTGGTGGCTGTTGCTGCAACTGTTGCCCCTTTTCAGGGCCTACAACAATGGCGGTAGCTCTCAAATCATGACACAGTGCTTACTAACATTCCAGTGCTGCGTTGCAGTTTTCTCCTGTTCATAATGTGCCAGTTCCATCCGCCTACAAAATCGGAAGCTTTGTTGGAGGGGTGCAGAAAGGGTACCTTGTGAGCTGGAGGAAACCATGACGTGGCACCGGACTGTCAGTGTTGCTTCTTGGTTTGGGGGCTATTGCTGTCACTGCAGACCCCGGAGAAGGGCGGTAGCATTGGCATGAATAAGTGTAATTTTACAGTTATTTGTATCACTGCAGCATAAGCTCTGCCGTAAAGGCTGTGGCACAGATGATGGCTAATACGCAAAGACAGTTCATAAGCCATGTCAGTGCTACTCAACCCTCTACTGGAAGCACTCCTAACCAGTCAAGTTTTCAAGATTTCTACCATAAATATGCATGAGATGCATTTTCATATACTAGAGATCTAAAATGTTTCTAACAAATGTGGATGTCCTATATTTATTTATTTAATTTTCTTATATACCGCGCTATTTGTCATCAGTGCGGTTTACATTGAAACAATACAACATTTGGTCAGATATAACAGACCTATTACAAGTAACAGGAAAATTAACATGGAAGTAAACAGGGAAATCATTTATGAAATGGGAAATATCTATATTGTGGGCCTGCCCATACCACTCTCTCTCTCTTCCTCCCCCACTATCCCAGGCGAGCATCCCTATGTCTGAAAAGTCCCTGTTCTAAAATGGCATTTACATATGAATGCCAGTCTACATGTGTAACTGCTGCTTTTTAAGTATAACCACCTTAATAAATGATTGCATTCTCAGATAACGGCCAAATTGAGATGTATCCATTTTGGGTAGATGCATGTATAAAGTCGTAATCTGTACTGTAAGCCGCCTTCTTACAACTGTCCTCCATATTTGCTCCAAGCATGCCTAACATAGCTATGGCCTCCACCACCTCCATTAGTAAGCCATTTTAGATTTTGCTATCTTCAACTTGCTTCTTATGAGAACAATACTTAAGTCAAAACCCTTAACACCAGGTTTTGTAAGAATCCTCCTACTCAACAAACTCAGTGAGGTTGAAGTATCTGTCATTTGTATTTTAGCCATTGCCCTTCAATGCATATCTACCCAGCCTTCTTGAAAGCCAAATACTTCTTATATCACCTAATTTCCCAGAATAGCTAAATCTTAGAAGTACTATCAGGGCTACTGGATGAGTATTTGCTGCCCTTAGGTAAGCTTTTAGCCTTACACCCTTCCCGCACCCCTGAGATTTTGATAATCATACTCATCAGCCATGATCATTGAAACACCCCTCCCCCAACATTCCTGTAATAATGTGTAATTGAAATATAGAAACAGAATATGATGACAGATAAAGACCATATGGCCTATCCAGTCTGTCCATCCATAAGACAATCCCATCCTCTCCGTCAGAGATCCTCTGTGTTTGTCAAAATGGACATCATGCTTTTAAATATTAAACTTTGCTTTATGGATATGTGTGTGTGTGCCTGCATTCCCTACAGGTAAAAAAAAAATGTGCTGATGGCTCTTTGACAGGCCGATGCAAAAAGCCAGTGCTGAAGTTGCATGCTGTAAATTTTTACGCCTATTTGCAGCACGCTAATAGCATGTGACTTTAACACTGGCATGCAGAAAGGGGCTTATATGCAGATTAGCCATTCGTTAAACTGTGCACAAATGGAAGCGTAAAACTGGGAGAGCAAGTCAAACGTGCGCAGAGAAGTCGGCACAAGTTTGGCATGCTATCCCAAAGAAATAGGGGCACTGCATGGCTAATTTGCATATGAGCCCCACAGTATTTTGGCATTGAGGGCTTTCTCCAATGCCTGGATCAACTGAGGGGAAATGTCTAACTCAGATGATCCAGGCATCAGGAAAAGCCCTCGATGCCATCAAAAGACTGTTGGGGGCTGGTGCCCTTCACAGAGAGTGAATCCCTGGTGGATCCCCCTACCCCCTCCCAACTAAAAATAACCCTAGTGGCCCCAATTCCCCCCACCTGCCCAACTAAATATAACCCTGGTGGCCTGGTGACACCTTACCCCCCACCTCTTCCCAGTACCTCTTCCCGGTGGCACCTTACAAATGAGCAGGAACACTGCCACCTTGAAAAATGGCAGCATTTGACCCCATGTGGTGCATCCTGGGATGCACCAAGTAGGGTCAGGCTGCCATTAAGGCACCTTATTTGGTAGTCTGACCCTACTCGATGCACTGCATGGGGGCCAGCTGCTACCATTTTTCAAAATGGCAGTGTAGGAACGGGAGCATGTGGGAAGCACTCCCGCTTGTTTCTAAAGGTACCAGGAGGGGGTTGGGGTCACTGGGCCACTAGGGTTATTTTTAATTGGGCTGATGGGGGGGTTTGGGGCTGCTGAGCCACCAGGTTTATTTTTAGTTGGGGGGAGGGGGAGGTGGATCAGGGCAGCTGGGCCACAAGCGATTCGCTTTCTGTCAAGGGCACTGGCCCCCGACAATATTTTGATGGTATCGGGGGCTTATCCCATTGCATGGATAATCTTTGACATTTCCCCAAAGGTTATCCAGGCATCAGGGAAAGCACTTGTTGCCATCACAATACTGTCAGGGGCATGCACTAGGAAGCCCATTCTGAAGATGCACGTCCGAGCTGTCCAGACATCCAGAAATCTAGATGGCCCGGAGATGCACACGATTCTGGCACCCCAGACATCCAGCCACTTGCCCGGTTAACTCGGCCAGGCTCTTTAATGGAGCTGCAGTGCACAGCTCTACCTTTTAACTTTCAAAAGGGAGACTATGATAAAATGAGGAATATAGTTAAGAAAAAACTAAAAGGAGTGGTTGCAAAGGTTAAAGACTTACATCAAGCTTTGGTGTTGTTTAAAAAAACTATCCTGGAAGCCCAGACCAGCTGTATTCCACACATTAAGAAAAGTGGAAGAAAGTCCAAAAAACTGCCAGCATGGTTTAAAGGTGAGGTCAGAGAGGCTGTTGCTGGAGGGAGGAGTAGTCTAGTGGTTGGGGCAAGGTACTTCAGGCCGGAAGGTCGGGGGTTCAAATCTCACTAGAGGACAGCAACCTTGGGCCGGAAGGACTGGGGTTTCTAGTCTCACAGATGCTCCTTGTGGTCTTGGGCAAGCCACTTAACCCTCCATTGCCCATGTTCCCTGTAAGTATTAGTGTATGTGTCTCATATCCCTGCGTGTTAAATGTATCCCCCAATTGTGTTGTGACCGCTTTGATTGAAGGATAAGGCGGTATACAAAACTGTCTAAATAAAATAAATAAATAAATAAAAAAGCATCTTTCAGGAAATGGAAAAAAGAGCCAAACGATGAAAACTGGAAACAACACAAGCACTGGCAAGTTAAATGCAAAGCATTGATAAGGCAGGCAAAGCGAGAATTTGAGAAGGAACTTGCTACGGAAGCAAAAACATGAAATAAAGACTTTTTCAAGTACATTCGTAGCAAAAGGCCTGTGAGAGAGTCAATTGGACCATTAGATAATAGAGGGGTAAAAGGGGCAGAAAGAGGAGACAAGGCTATAGCGGAGAGACTGAATGAATTCTTTGCTTCGGTCTTTACTGAGGAAGATGTAGGGATGTTACCCAAGACTGAAGTGGTATTTAAAGGTGATACTGCAGAGGAATTGAGAGAAATATCGCTACACCGGGAAGATGTATTAGAACTATTTGATAAACTGAATAGTAGCAAATCACCTGGACCGGATGGTATACATCCAAGAGTGTTGAAAGAACTGAAATATGAGATTGCAGACCTGCTATTAGTAATCTGTGAACTTTCATTAAAATCATCTGTAATACCTGAATATTGGAGGGTCGCCAATGTAACGCCAATTTTTAAAAAGGGTTCCATGGGTGATCCGGGAAATTACAGACCGGTGAGCCTGATGTCAGTACCAGGGAAAATGGTAGAAACCATCATAAAGAACAAAATTACACAGCATGTAGATAGTCATGGCCTAATGGGAGACAGCCAACATGGCTTTAGACAAGGAAGATCTTGTCTTACTAATCTGAGATGTTTTTTTGAAGGTGTGAATAAACAGGTAGACAAAGATGAGTTGGTTGATATAGTGTATCTGGACTTTCAGAAAGCCTTTGACAAGGTCACTCATCAGAGACTTTTGGCAAAACTAAAAAGTCATGGGATAGGAGGCAGTGTACTATTGTGGATCGGGAACTGGTTAAAAGATAGAAAGCAGAAGGTAGGGCTAAATGGCCAATTTTCCCAATGGAAAAAGGTGAATAGTGGAGTACCCCAGGGATCTGTACTGGGTCCGCTACTTTTTGACATATTCATAAATGACCTGGAAAAGGGAATAACTAGTGAGGTTATCAAATTTGCAGATGACACAAAACTGTTTAAAGTTGTTAAAACCCAAGAGGACTATGGAAAACTGCAGGAGGATCTGAATAAATTGGAAGACTGGGCATCCAAATGGCAGATGAAATTTAATGTGGACAAGTGCAAAGTTATGCAACTAGGAAAGAACAACCCACACTATGGTTACACGATGCAAGGTTCCACATTGGGAACCACCACCCACGGAAAAGATTTCGGAGTCATCGTATATAACATGTTAAAACCCTCCGCCCAGTGTGCAGCGGCGGCCAAGAAAGCAAATAGAATGCTAGGTATCATAAGGAAAGGAATGGAAAATAAAACAAAGGATATTATAATGCCTCTGTATCGTTCCATGGTACGACCGCACCCTGAATATTGTGTGCAATTCTGGTCACCGTATCTTAAAAAGGATATAGCGTTATTAGAAAAGGTACAGAGAAGAGCCACCAAAATGGTAAAGGGGATGGAAGGCTACTCCTATAAAGAGAGGCTACAAAGGTTAGGGCTCTTCAACCTGGAAAAGAGATGGCTGAGGGGAGATATAATAGAGGTCTATAAATTAATGAATGGAGTGGAATGGGTAAACGTAGATCGATTGTTTACGCTATCAGAATATAGAAAGACTAGGGGACATGTAATGAAGCTACAGGGTAAACTATTTAAGACAAATAAGAGAAAATATTTTTTCATTCAACGTATAATCAAACTCTGGAATTTGTTACCAGAGGATGTAGTAAAGGCTGTTAGTGTAGCTGGGTTTAAAATGTTTTGGACAAGTTCCTGGAGGAAAGGTCCATAAACCATTATTAAAAAGGTACCCAGGATATCAATGCTTGACCCAATACAAGCACTGTGGAACCTGTGTCTTTTGGGGATACTGCTAGGTACGTATGACCTAGATTGGCCACTGTTGGAAACAGGATACTGGGCTTGATGGACCTTGGTCTGACCCAGTATGGCATATCTTATGTTCTTATGGCACCACGTTTACATGGTACCACAGTTCCATTAAGGAGCCGTGATCCCCAGCTGCCCCCAACTACTTTCTTTCCCAGCTGCCTGACTCCCGATGTGGCCTTTCAAAGGCAGAGTTGGGCTGCTAGGAAGCTCCTCCACCTCCTCACCCTCTAACCTGGCCCTGCGCCGCTGTCCCCCTGTGTGCAGGGGGACTTATTTGACCTCTGAGGTGGAAAAAGTCCCCTGTCGATGTTGGAGATCCTTGACATAGAGAGCTGACCTCGGGATTGGCCCTGTACGTCCAGGGTTGCATCCCCATCCACCGCCCCCTTCGCTCCTCCCTTGACCCACCCCTTTGCGCCCTGCTCAGAGCTCCCCACCCAGAGCTCCCCGCGTATCTCCTATGTATGTGCAAGGAGCTTTGGGCAGGGGTTACGGTCCCAGCATTTAGCAGGGATAGATATCTGATCTGGATGTCCATCCCCACTAAACGCGGTTTGGAATGACCCCCTAGATGTTTAAGCCTCCTCAAGGCCAGGCATAGAGATATTGGTGCTAAGGCTGGTAGCAAAATCCTTTACGCATTTCTCTGCATCGGGTGCAGCCAATATTAGCATATCATTTTATTTTGTGCAGCTCATTCAAATAATTGTAAATATTCTTGGTGTTAATTGTGCGTTAGTTTTTTCCTTTGCTGTTTATGTGCACACCCGTCTCTTTTCTGCATTTGTCTGTGGTGGTAATTGTGCTTAAAAGTTGCGTTACCTGGGCTTAAAGGTCATGCTAGTTTTCTGCACCGGCCTGTGAGTTTGTGTGGCTGTCAAGATCTATTGTTTGGATTTGACTGCCACTCTTTTGAAGCAGTTGACTTAGGCAACAGCCTAGTTTGCCTGATGGTTGAGCCAGCTCTGAGAACGATGACCAATGATGTCAATTAATGGACTGTTGTTCAAATAATTTGCCATGGAAGAAAAAACTATTTTTTGAATGGAGTTTGATACCTAAGGTATCAAAAATCTAGTTACAATCTAGAATGTAGTGACAAATCTTGGAAAACTGAAAAAAAAACCTGATAAATTCAAACCAAGCTGAAATCCATTTGCTTCTAGTTCAGGCTTGAATTGTTTACATATTTCAATTTTGGTGTATATCATGAGCATGTGACTGAGAGGGATTTGATTGACACGCCTTGTTCTGATCCTGCATGGTATATACCTTACCTCAGTAACAATAATAAGGTATCCAATGGGCTTCAAGGATGTTGGAATTAGAAGTAACCCTTCTTGCATGCATGCACATAAATATGTTATCATTGCTATAAAAGAAGCAATTGTCAGAAGATAGTACAGCTGTGAATGATCATAATTAACCACTATAAACATGCTTTTATTGTGACTATACTTCCAGACTTCTGTATAAGTTCAGATGTCACATTTCATTTAATGTATTACCTTTTCACTCTAAAACTCTGATTTCATGCCATAAAATCAATCAATCAATCATAAACACTTATGCAATTAATATGATTGACAAATGAAAATTTCATATTTGTTTCATATACTATACATGTTAAATAGCTTGGGAAATGAGTTATCTAATAGGGCAAAGAACATTCCAGGCAATCTGAGTCATACAATATAAATGGACAGTTTAATGAGCATTTAATGAAATAATTTCCATCCTAGTTTTTGCCAATAAAATTGAATGCTGTACATAGCTGAGTGCATATCCGAGGAAGCTCAGTGGAAAGAATTCTTATGTTTATAGTTTGAATCCCTTGCAGGCTCCAGCAACTTTGCTTCTAGCTGTGTATCACATGTGCTTTCTCCCACATGATGTTCCAAAATGGAACCATGCCCAACAAGCAGACTTCACCTGAATTTTCAAAGGAAGCTCTTGAATATCTTCCTTTTGAAAATGTTTGCACAGTGCACTTGTCAAAACTGCTTGTGCATTTTGAACCTGTTCTTTTATTCAGGTGTCCAAGAATCAAAGAGTACTTGTAGTTTTGAAAATGTTTTGTAGATGCTTTTCTCTTCCCCTAACCTAAACATTCCTAAAGGTACGCCTATTTTAAATGTGGGTAAAAATGCATACTTTGTGAGCTTCATGTAGACATTTAGCTGCATTTTAGGAGGGCAGTTTTCAGTCAAGTCAATTTGCCTCATTAAATGACTATGTCCCTGAATAATGAATGGAACATAGCTCTCCCCATGCCTTCAAGGTAGCACAGCATGACACATTCGTTCAGGTCCTCATGCTCTATCACATTAGCTAATCACAGTTATGCCCAGACCCAATTAAATTTCTTTCTGATATGATATTTAGCTCATCTTACCTGCAAGGCTTGCTCCTCTTGCATGTAGATGTAGATAAGGGTCAGAGTACTCACCTTTAGGGCATTAGGGGGAAGAGTTCAAATTTGTGAAGTCTATCCTAGGCGTAGGGCAACAGATCACTCGAGTCATATTTCATTTTGTTTTCATCAAAGTTCATTTTGAGATGAACAGAGACTATTTACTTAGCCCAAAAAGGAAAGTGACTGTAAGACTTTGGTGTTTTGCAAGTGCAGGGTTTTTCTTCTCTAGCAAGTAGGGATGCAAGACTGAGCCCAGAAAAGGCCATGACAGTGGTGGACACAAAACCTACCCTTCTCCCCTTGCTGCTGCCATACAATACCCACCTTGCTTTGTGTTACATAAATACTTTGGTCACTATTAGAGTGTATGTAATCCAAAAAACTTCTAAAAAAACACTCAAATATAACAAAAATTTATGCAAAACAATCGTGATGATCAGTCTTAACACCTTTATAATCTTAACATGTGTATTTCTCTCCCACCTGATCTCCGCGCCATAACCGACCTAACCCAGTTCAGAAAGGCCCTTAAACTGCACCTTTTCATCAAATACTACCCCACATGAAGCGTAACATAATAGCCCCACCCTAATACAATCCACAGTCTCTCTCCTTGTTCCAAGCATTCCTGCTAACTTTATGTAAATAGTTTGAGCATGTGATCTAGTTAATAGATTATATACTCCATGTAAATAGTTCTCCCATGTTATCCAAGTTGATACTCCTGTTATATGTAATACCAAACAGCCTGTTGTTCTGGTTTCTTTATGTTATCTGTAAACCGCGCTGATGTCAAAGAGTGCGGTATATAAGAAATTGAAATAAAATAAAATAAATAAAATATAGTCGCGGTTAACTCCAATTCATATGCAGAAGTAGGTCTCAGTACCCTTGGGCCAGTGTTTACCGTGACTTTCTGTAACTCAGCCACAAACACCATTATATATAGCCCATTTCACATCAGCGACCTCTTTTGCATAAAAACCCCCCAGTAACTGGAGAGCCAAGCAAATAAACTTATCTTGCATTCATTGTAGATATGATGTTTTCGGCAATCCAACCCCGACGCCTCAGACCAGGCGCTTACAAGCGTTTCGCGACTCAGATCGCTTCCTCAGGGGGGATACTACACCAAAAATAAACAACCATCAATATAAAAAAATACAAAAAGACCCATCTACCTATGTTATATCTAAAACACTCCCTAACTTACCTTTACAAATACAAAAACTACACAGCTGTACTGCTAAGTGGCTCTTTTCAAATCAGCCTGCAAATCCGTACAAACGCGCATACTGCCAACTCCACCTTATCTACCTTTAAATCTTTCTTAACCAATCACAGCCAGAGCTACTATCACGTCACAAAACTTGGC
The DNA here is from genome assembly GCA_033557465.1 of Ichthyophis bannanicus. Classification (NCBI taxonomy): domain Eukaryota; kingdom Metazoa; phylum Chordata; class Amphibia; order Gymnophiona; family Ichthyophiidae; genus Ichthyophis; species Ichthyophis bannanicus. Next base: position 419,606,697 of record CM066033.1, read on the forward strand.
TGATGGGTTTAGGTCCAGGCGGTATCCAACTAAAGTTATTCAGAAAGCATACAAAAGAGCTTGCTTTTGTAATAGAATGTTAATGTTCACACCTCGAGATAAGGAAATTGCTGATTTTGATGATCAAGTTAACTTTATCTCTAAATACTCTCTGCTGAGTGTTGCAATACAGCGTAGTATTAGGAGACATATGAGTGTTATCCAGACTGTTCCAGGTTTGAGTGATAAGTCTATTCGTTGTGTTTGGAAACGCCAAGGAAATTTGAAAGATTTTTTATGTCCATCAGTGTTGCGTCCACTGCCTGTACTGGATGTAGTGCAGGGGCATAGGGTTTGTGGACAGTGTTCCATCTGTGAGGTTTCTATGTCTCTGATTCAATTCAGCTATGGAGGTAGTGTTTTTAAGTTAAAGAAAAAGACGTCATGTTCTTCATGTAATGTAGTATATGGGATTTTTTGTCCCTGCGAATTATTATATATAGGTAAAACCAGTCGAGTGTTTAGGAAGAGGATCCTAGAACACAAGAGTAGGATTTCGTGCAGGGTGTTGGAAGCCCCGATGGTGCTGCATTGCAAGGAACGAGGTCATTTGTTTTCTGATTTGCGATGCTTTTGTATTGATCAGGTGAAGGTGGGGCATGATGGTCGGACTCAAGAGCAAACTCTTTTAGTGTGTGAGCAGAAATGGATTTATAAAGTGGGCACGGTGGTTCCTAAGGCTCTGAATGGGCAGATTGAATGGAGTAGTTGTATTTGAGTGCCGATTGGTACTGTTTTGGGATGAAGAAAGCAATTGCGTTAAGGGACCTGAATTTATTCTGATGTATAGGAATTTGGAGAGTTTTATGGAATTCTGTGGATGCTTTAGAATTGTAAAAGACAATTGTTCAACCTACTTATGTTAAGGGACATATATCAGAGAACTTTTTTTTATCAACAATGTGTTTGATGCCTTCTATGTTGCACTCCTTGAAGATAATGGACTTGCCATGGACTGATCATTTAATGATTCAGTCTTGTTTAGATGTTGATCAAGTAAGTCATTCATTGAATGCTGGGGTAATGTGTTATTATCATTCCCTTATTAAACTGGAGTATTTTGGGGACAGTTGGATGAGTTGTTTCCTGGCAATGACCGGGATTCAGTATCAGTTAATAGATTGGTGGAAAGGCATATTTGGATCTGTTATATGATTTTGCACCTAGAAATCGTTTTAGAAAACCATGTACTAAATATGCAGCTTGGTTAACAGGTGAGCTGCGGAGTGTTGAAGGGTCATTTAAGAAACATAGAAACATAGAAATATAATGACAGAAAAAGACCACATGGCTTATCTAGTCTGTCCTTCCATATCAACAACTACAACAGTCCCCTTTTTACCTTTAGAGATCCTCTGTGTTTGTCTCATGCTTTTTTGAAGAGAGGTGATTCGAAATCTCGAGGGGCATATCAGGAAAAGCGTTTACAAATAAAGGATTATTTTGCAAAGAAGATTGAAGGTATATTGAATCAATGAAAGGAATAGATTTATACTATATCATGCCTTGTAGAGATAGAATCCATTGGTCGTAAGGAAGTAGTGGTGAAGGAAACTGAGCTGTGTTTAATTTTTCCATCTGTAACATGGGAAGAGTTCACAATGATTGGTCTTGATCAGGTGAAAGAAATTAAGGGCTTAAGAGATACATTTTGTGATCTGAATGATTGTTCTGTTGGGATATTTAAATGTCAGAGAGAATATATTGGCACATTTGTTCATGCTGTGATTTTGGTGTCACTAAAAGAAGGTGATGTTCCTGTGTATTCGAAATAAGTATGTGTGTGCCCTATTATAATGGACCAGGCTGGAGGGATGAATGGTGTTAGTAACTTCTGTTCTATACCCACCTTGTCATTTTTAGCAAAGGTATTAGAAAATGTGGTTTTAGTGCATCTGTGGAACCTTTTTTTGATATGAATGAGATTTTAGGTGGCAATCAGTTTGGTTTTAGGAATAATCATGAAACATAAATTTTACTGATTTCTGTTTTGGATGCATTGCAGTATGGTTGGATAGTCATTGTGGTACTGCACTAATGACTTTTTTAGATATTTTGTTCGCATTTGATACTTTGGACTGTAGTATTTTAGTGTCAAAACCCCAACAGATTGTGATAAGTGGCATAGTTTCAAAGTGATTTACATCATTTTTAAAGGAAAGAAGCTATTGTCTTAAATGAATATCAATATTCAAATTGGATCTACCCAGAATCAGGGCTACCACAAGGATCCACATTATCAGTGGTACTTAATATTTATTTATTGCCTTCTTGTATTTTGTTAAAAAAATTGTAGAGTTCATTATCAAATGTATGCTGTTGATATTATAATTTTTGTGACTGAAGGTACTGTATTGATGAGCAAAGGAGAATATTAGAATCCTGTTCATTTGAACTGGCATTTTTGAAAGGGCATCAAAGTGCAATCTGGGACATCCATGGCAGAACATGCAGAAAAACACCATAGACATCTGTGTTTTGGCACAGTTTTGGAAACATAGATATCTCTGACATCATCACCTGTGCCAGCGTCCATTTGGACATCCTCGCTATGAAACTATGGGGTGGGGACATCCACCTCAAGCAAGGTTGCACACAGGGATGCCCAGCAACGTAGCAAAAGGAAAACATGAGCCCCCCTTACCTGGCAGTGTTCATTGACAAATAGTAAAATAAAGGCAATATGAGTGTACCCCCTTCCCCACATACTTCAGATATTTGCCTGAATAAACAAGCACTTTTCAGATGCCTGTTCATGCCTTACACAGGTACAACCCTTGATGCGCCTCAGGACGTCCTGGATGTTCCTGAAATTAGGCGGCTATGTCCAAGTTCTTCGGAATGCCCCCGCTACACCTCCACCATGCCCCCGTTCTGACTTTGATGCCCTCGCGCTGGGGATATCCACAGATCCGGCTTCTAAAATGGCTCTGGGGACATCTCTGTGCTTTAGACATCCCTATACACATTTTCAGTCATCCAAGGCACGAATAGGACTTCTAAAATAACCACCTTGATGTGTATAATTAGTTTGTCATGAATTGGTCAGCTTAAACATGAAAAAGTCAGAACTAGTCGTGTCTTAGTCCCCTATTGATATTACTTCTGTAATGATAAAGATTGCCAATTGCATTATTCCTAAGAAATCTGAAGTTACTTCCCTTGGAATAATACTTGATTCCCACCTAACATTTAAATTGCAGATCTTGACATTAAGTCTTAGTTTATCTTTTAAACTGTGGATTTTGAAAAGGCCAAAGCCTATGTCAACCACCCAAGATTTTAAGTTAGTTATTCAATCACTCTGTTTATCTTCATAGGATTATTATAATGTTGCATATTATGGATTACCAGCATGTTCAATTAAATCCCTGCAGCATATCCAAAATGCTGCTGTGTGACTAATTGTGGGTTGCCTGGAATTTGATCATATTTCTCCTTGGATGTCTTTCTTGCATTGGTTATCAGTAGATGGGCGAGTAAAATCTGAGGCTTTTGTATAATGTTAAGGCACTTCATGAGATGGTGCCTGTTTATTTTCAAGTCTTATTTCAGAGTCATGTGCCCTGCTCTTGATACTATGGAAGAATTTAGAGGTTCCATGTATAGTTTTTTTGAGTTAAATGTAAACCGCTTTGAAAACCATGAAAGGCGGTATACAAGAAATGTTATATAAATAAATTATGTGCCTAATAGGATGTTGCATTCGTTTTACTCACAATTGAAAATCAAAGCGGCTACAGGCCATAACGTGTACTATCACATACTCGTACACAGACGGCATTATGCTCTACGTCCCCTTCTCTACCTAAAAAATAGTATACACTTATTTGTTAAAATGCTTTGATGCAATCACACACTGGCTATCCAAGCACAACCTCTTCATGAATTACAAGAAGACTGAAGTTCTCCACATCACCAGAGACACAAACTTCCGATGTCTTTAAAAGTTCTACAAACAGAACGAGAAGTCAAATCTAAAGTACATTATCTAGGGATAACCCTAGACTAGCATCTAACCTTACAACCATACATTAGCAATACCATATAAAGCTTATTCACCACAAAATATAAACATTACAGCACCTATGACCATTACTAGACTTCCATGATTTTTGAACTGTCTTTCAAGCCCTAGTAGGGCCACTCTTCAACTATTGTAATATAAACTTCCAAGGTATGCTGAAGTACAAGGTGTGACAAAAAAGAAATGAGACTGTCTCATAAATGTTTTATTACAAAATCTACAGAGAAATTGCACATTGCCCCCTTCAAAGTAATCCCCCCCCCCAGAATTAATGCACTTCTGCATTCGCTTCTTCCACGTACGGAAGCACTCGGTGAAGTCCTCCTCCTTGAGGTCCCTCAGCTCCCTCGTCACAGTGGCATTGATCTCTTCTACAGAGGCAAAGTGAGTTCCTTTGAGCACAGTCTTCAGCCTGGGGAAGAGCCAGAAGTCGCATGGTGCGAGATCTGGGGAATAAGGAGGGTGGTCGAGAGCTGTGATCTGTTTGTTGGCCAAGAACTGCCTCACACTGAGCACGGTGTGTGCGAGCGCATTGTTGTGGTGAAACAGCCACGACTTGTCTCTCCACAGAGCCTGCGTGCTGCGCAGAACTCGGTCATGGAGGCACTTGAAGACCTGCTGGTAGAAGTGCTAGTTGACTGTCTGACCCTCAGGCACAAACTCATGATGTACCACTCCCTTCTGGTCGAAGAATGTGATCAGCATGACCTTGATCCTTGATTTGGACATGCGCGCCTTCTTGGATCTGGGTGACAGTCCAGTCTTCCACTGCAGGCTCTGTCTCTTGCTTTCAGGGTCATACTGGAAGACCCAAGTCTCGTCTCCTGTGATGACTCGGCCAACAAACTCTGGGATTCTCCGATTTTCTCTAGCAAGTCTTGACAAACATTGACCCAGTGCTCCTTCTGGTCGTCCGATAAAAGCCTGGGCACCATCTTGGCGCACACCTTCCGCATCCCCAGCTCCTGCACCAAGATGGTCTGCACTGACTCCTTGTTCAGGCTGAGCTCCTCAGCTATCATCCGCACCGTCAATCTGCGATCACTCCGCACCAGCTGCTTCTCTCTGTCAATGTTCTCAGCCGTCTTTGTCATGGAAGGCCGTCCTGACTTGGTGTCATCCCCCACCTCCTCGCTGCCAGACTTGAAGCATTTGTGCCACTTGAAGACTTGCGGCTTTGACATTGCATCTTCTCCATAAGCCTTTTGGAGAAGTTGGAGACTCAGTTGGGCCCTTCTCCAACTTAACCAGAAATTTCAAGTTGATTCTTTGCTCTATATTTCTGCCATCTCCAGTTGTGTGACAAAACGATGGAGCAGTGTGCTACAAAAAGACCTGAAAAAGAAAAACAGAGTGAGAGAGATGAAAAATATTATAGCAGAAGTGGCGAGATGTTGCACAACACAGTGACATAAGTGGTTAGCCAATTGGCATTGAGTCATGGGCGTGGATGCCACAGTCTCATTTCTTTTTTGTCACACCTTGTACACACGTCACCCGCTACAGATGGCACAAACTACTTCAGTTTGCATCCTATATGTTGTATTTAGTACTGAGCATATAACACCAATACTGAAGCAGTTACATTGGCTTCCTATACTAGATCATGTAAGATATAAGGTCTTACTGACCATCTTCAAAGTTTACAACAGCTTATGCTCAGCTTTCCTTCAATCCTCATTACACAGAACAATAAACAACAGAACAAAGAACAATAATGTCCAAAACACATTCATCATTCCACTCAAAAGCCAAAAAGCACTTAAACAGCTTCAAACTGAGCCTTCCCACTCTACGCACCGAGCACGTGGAATTCACTCTCTGATGACATATGAGCTATCACTGACCTGACAGAATTCTGCAACAAATGATCCATATCATCTTGGAGTGCTTTGGTAGCAAGACTATTTTTATTTATTTTATTTATTTAACATTTCTTATATACCGCGCTATTTGTCATCAGCGCGGTTTACATCAAAACAATAGAACACTTGACCAGATACATTGGCCGTCGTTTACATAAAACGGGGAGTTAACATGGAGGAGAACTTGGGGAACTATTTACATTCAAGTTTATAGCAAACTTAGGAAACTATGTACAAATCGGTTGTATTACATATTAGGTATGATTACAGTGTTTTACATCATGTAGCGGCTGTATGATATAGTGGGGGTGTGTGGGAGGTAATGGGGTATCGGGATGGGTATAATGTAAGAGAAAAAGGTGGTGTTTGAGGGCTTTTCTAAATTGAATAAGGTCTCTAATAGCTCTAATGTGTGGGGGGAGTTTGTTCCAGCATACGGGGGCATAGTTCCTGAAAGCCCTATTGGTGGTGATCTGGTTGAGTTTTGCGGATTCAATTGGTATAAGTAGCATGTTGGCAGCCTGGGATCTCCTGTATCTGTTGTCTGGAGGACGCGTTATGAGGTCGGAAATGGATGGGGGAGCTATCATGTTGAAGGCCTTGAAGGTAATGAGGAGGGTTTTGTACAGGATTCTACTGCTTATGGGAAGCCAGTGTAGTTCCTTTAGAATGGGGGAGATGTGGTCGACCCTTGAGGTTCCGTAGAGCACACGGGCTGCCGCATTCATGGCTAGCTGTAATGGTTTGAGGGAGCTCTTTGGAAGGCCATGTAGAACTATGTTGGCATAGTCGAAGTGCGGTGTGACTAGTGCCTGGAAGATGGTGCGGAAATCCGCAGATTCCATCATGGGCCTAAGATGCCGTAGGGTTTTTTATATTGATTTAGATGGTCTTGACAGTGCGTTTGATATGTTCCTTGAAGTTGAGTTGTTGATCAAGAATTACCCCGAGATATCGTATGTTGGATTTGATTGGAAGTTCCGCGTCTCTGACTTTGAGTGTTGGTGGCGGAGAGAAGGCTTTATTCCTTGTGATCATTAGTACTTCCGTTTTCTTGAAGTTTATCCGGAGGTTCTGAGTGAGTAGCCAGTCAGTTATTGTGTTGAAGCAGTCAACTAGCACTGTATAGTCGGGACAATTGATGGCAATGGGTGTGAATAGCAGGACATCATCGGCATACATAAGACACGATATGCCAAATGAACGGGCGATGTCACAGATTGGTTGCATATAGATGTTAAAGAGCAACGCGGAGAGGGAGGATCCTTGGGGTACACCTTGGTGCTGTTGGAAAGGTTCGGAGGTGGTGCTTTGAATCCGGACTTGTTGATATCTGTCTTCGAGGTAGGATTTACACCAGTCCCACGCTTGATCTCGGATTCCCTTCTCATGTAGCCGGGTGAGAAGCTGCAGGTGGTCTACGGAGTCAAACGCTGCTGATATATCAAGGAAGATTAGTGCGAAGCCATTCTTTATACTGTCAATTCCATTGATCAGTGAACTGGTTAATGTTGTCAGTAGGGTTTCGATACCGTGTGCTTCTCTGAATCCATGTTGAGAGGGATCCAGTGGTGAGGAGGAGTCAACATGCTGCTGGATCTGTCTAAGGGTTATTTTCTCTAGGATCTTAGCCAGAAAAGGGATACTGGAGATTGGTCTGTAAGATTCCTCTTTCTTTGGATCAAGTTGATTGTTTTTTAGTAGTGGGCGGATGGATGTGTGCTTGAGCGCATCTGGGAAGACTCCTGTTTCGAATGACAACTTGGTGATGTTGGCTATGATAGGGCTGAACTCCGTGCGCATTGTCTTGATCCAGTGCGCTGGGCAGGGGTCGGTTGGTGCGGTCGTGGCGTTGATTGATGCAATTACTTCTTCAATGGTCTTTGTTGATGGCGGTGAGAGTTTGGTGAGTGTGGACTGGGAAAGAGTGGTTTTGGGATTTGTGGTATGGTTAAGATGAGGTGATGATGCCATTGTAGTTACCTTTATTGATTTTGATTGGATGTAATTCGCATATGCTTGTGGCTGAATACCTTCTTGTTGAGGAGGGGAAGGTTGGTTGGTAAGGGATTTCACCAGCTGGAAAAGGTCTCTTGGCTTATTTAGTGAGCGGCTGAGAATTTCTGCATGGAATTGTTTCCTTTTGGCCCACGTTGATTCGCGATGGGTCTTCAGATATTGTTGATAGATGGCTTGGTCTGAGGTATTTCTAGTAGCTCTCCATTTCCTTTCGAGTTTTCTGAGTCGGAGTAGGGACGCTCGTAGTTCCGGGGAAAACCATGGGGCGGCGTGTTTCTTGGTGTCTCTTCTGTCCGATGCGGTTTTTTTGTTGTTGGCAGGCTGTTGAGCGTAATGGGAGAGGGTCTCGTTCCAGTTGGACATCATGTCATTCAGGTTGGTTGCTGGTTGATCAAGTTTTGGGAGAACGTCACTAACGATTGTTTCCCTGTTGAGTTGCTTGAAGCGTGTGGTTCCTGATGTTTCCGTTGCACTTGGGCGGTGGCACGTAGAGTGTTGCGTTGGTAACTGGAATGTTATTAGATTGTGGTCTGACCAGGGGACTGGTGAGATAGTAAGGTCAAATTGGTTTGATGTACTCATGGCTGTATGTGGGATGAATATTAGGTCAAGGGGGTTTCCTCCTTGGTGGGTGGGATCAGTTATAGCCTGCTTGTAGTTGAGGTCAGCCATTGCTTCGAGGAAGGCTTTGGCTAGGGTGGGTTGAGTGGAAGCGAGATTAAGGTCTCCTAGTAGCCAGTTAGGTTTGGAGGGGTCTTCTGGATTACATGCTAGGTCAATGATGTCTGAGAGCTCATCTGATCCAATTCCTGGGGTTCTGTAAATGAGGTTAATAGTATTGTATTTGCTGGTGATGGTTAGTGTATTCAGGAGTTGTGTGCTCTTGGTAAGGCTAGTCCGGTATTGTAACAATGTTTTTGCAAGGATCAGTACACCTCCTCCTCTTTTGTTTTCCCTATTACAGGTATAGATCGAAAAGTTAGGTGGTGTAAGGTGATTCAATATGACATTGTCTGATTCAGAGATCCATGTTTCTGTGACCATTAGCATGTCTAGATTGTGCATAGTGATTAGGTCAGTGATTACCGGCCATTTATTACGGACCGAACGTGCGTTGATAAGGGCGCACCTTAGTTCTTGTTGATGCTTTGTGTTTTTCTGTTTTGTGGAGTTTGAGGTCTCTATGGCTATATATTAAGTGTGACAGTCTTCTGTGTGAAGGGTTTGAGTGCCGGTGGTATTGGTTGTTGTATGTTTTTAAACCGTTTGCACTCTTTAGTAGTTGGATGGGGTTGCATCCATCTGCCAATACAACTGATTCATAGAGTGTGCTGACCAGTGTATAGAGTAGGGCAAGAGTAAGTAATGGGTAAGCCATTTATGTTTCCGGAATGAGGCGTTCCTAGGTTAATGGGTGTTTTGTGATGTTGTACGTGTTTTTCTAGTGATGTGTTGTGTTAGTGGAGGTGTTTAGCACTTCAGTGTAGTGATTCAGTAGAGCAGTACAGTGTAGCAATATAGTATAGCAATATAGTGTGGCAATGAGGTATATCAATTCGGTATAGCAATACAGTGCAGCAATATAATGTAGCAATACAGTGTAGCAATGAGGTATAGCAGTTTAGTAGTGCAGCAATATAGTGTGGCAATGAGGTATATCAATTCGGTATAGCAATACAGTGCAGCAATATAATGTATCAATACAGTGTAGCAATGAGGTATAGCAGTTTAGTAGTGCAGCAATATAGTGTGGCAATGAGGTATATCAATTCGGTATAGCAATACAGTGCAGTAATATAATGTATCAATACAGTGTAGTAATGAGGTACAGCAGTTTAGTAGTGCAGCAATATAGTGTGGCAATGCAGTATAGCAATTAAGGTGTAGCGATGAGGGGTAGCAATATAGTGCAGCAATACAGTGTAGCAATGACGTGTAGCAATTCAGGTATAGCAATGAGGTATAGTAATTCAGTTAGATAGGCACCATGTGTCGGCTAGTTTGTACCTTAGGTCCTCTGAGTTATTCGTCTTGCATCCAGTTCTTACGCTCTGTTGCTCTGGTGGTGAGGAAGGCTGTGCTGGCTGTAGAACGTTTGAGGAGAGACAGGGCTGTTGAGAGGGGGCGAGCTCGACCGTGGGGGAGCTCAAGCTGCTGATCTGCTGAAGTGATGCCGATGTGTCAATGTGGTCTTGGTACTCACGTGTGTGCCACTGCCTAAGGGCCACGCCAAAGGGCCCTCTGGCGAGGCCCTCAGGCGCGGGTCTGCAAGGCGCGGGTGCGCCCTTCGACGTTCTTCTTTTAAACGGGCTGAGCTGCCGCGATTGGGCAGGAGGAGCAGGCTGGAACGTCGGCGGTGGCCCGAGTTGGCTGCAAGCACGCTCCCTCCGGGGAGATGTGCAGGGCTGGAGAGAGGATCGCTGCTTCTGGCGCTCCTTTTTAAATCCGGCTGGGCTGCCGCGATTGGGCAGGAGGAGCAGGCTGGAACGTCGGCGGTGGCCCGAGTTGGCTGCAAGCACGCTCCCTCCGGGGAGATGTGCAGGGCTGGAGAGAGGATCGCTGCTTCTGGCGCTCCTTTTTAAATCCGGCTGGGCTGCCGCGATTGGGCAGGAGGAGCAGGCTGGAACGTCGGCGGTGGCCCGAGTTGGCTGCAAGCACGCTCCCTCCGGGGAGATGTGCAGGGCTGGAGAGAGGATCGCTGCTTCTGGCGCTCCTTTTTAAATCCGGCTGGGCTGCCGCGATTGGGCAGGAGGAGCAGGCTGGAACGTCGGCGGTGGCCCGAGTTGGCTGCAAGCACGCTCCCTCCGGGGAGATGTGCAGGGCTGGAGAGAGGATCGCTGCTTCTGGCGCTCCTTTTTAAATCCGGCTGGGCTGCCGCGATTGGGCAGGAGGAGCAGGCTGGAACGTCGGCGGTGGCCCGAGTTGGCTGCAAGCACGCTCCCTCCGGGGAGATGTGCAGGGCTGGAGAGAGGATCGCTGCTTCTGGCGCTCCTTTTTAAATCCGGCTGGGCTGCCGCGATTGGGCAGGAGGAGCAGGCTGGAACGTCGGCGGTGGCCCGAGTTGGCTGCAAGCACGCTCCCTCCGGGGAGATGTGCAGGGCTGGAGAGAGGATCGCTGCTTCTGGCGCTCCTTTTTAAATCCGGCTGGGCTGCCGCGATTGGGCAGGAGGAGCAGGCTGGAACGTCGGCGGTGGCCCGAGTTGGCTGCAAGCACGCTCCCTCCGGGGAGATGTGCAGGACTACTCCATGACCCATACACATCCTTACACAGCAAAATTTCTCACTACTGTTGAACTGTTTCCTCAACCTAACTCCTATTACTAACATTGTGTAAGAACTTAGAAATCCACTGTGTTTTCCCTGCCCCTGATACTATGTAAGATTTTAGAAGTTCACTCTAAGTTGTGTCCTATGTAAAAATATACAGTTAAATTACCCTGTGTTCTATGTAAAACCCTATAGTTAAGTTATGCTGTAAACTACTTTGACTTTCAGATAAAGCAGTATATAAAAAAAGAGTGTTAAATAAACATTGGATATTCACGCAGTGAGGGTGTTGACAAAAGCTGGTACATGAGAATGCACTATTTTTGCTACTGGTCCTGTTCTTTGGAACACACTGCTGGAACAATTAAGAATGCAGAGAGATTATTTGAAATTTTGAAAGGACGTGGAAACATTTTTATTTTAAAAAATTATGTTTTTATGTATGTTTTGTATATTTATGTAGAATGGGCTCGATATTCAAAGGATTTATGCTCCTAACTCTGACAGTTATGCCACTAAATTGGCCCCCTTGAAAATTGACTAGGGCCTAATTTGTTTCTTAATATTTCACAAAACCCCTAAATTTATGAGCATAAAAAGGGGGTGGCAATGAGGGCAGATTTAGGGTGGAGAAAATAAGTTAGGAGCCTAGTACTGATTTTCAGCACTAGACACCTAAATTAGGCTCATAAATCTAGGCAAATATATGGCAATTGAATTTAGGAACATAAATTTGAAGCTCATATATTGGGATGAATTTTCAGCTGAAAGGCTCCTAAGTGTGGCTGCAAATAGGGCATAAATATAGGAGCCTAAATTTAAGAGCTCAGCTTTTTGGGAATATTGGGCACATTATCATTACTTCTTATACTGACATGCTAAGAATTCTGTGGCTCATTGGAAACATAGAAACAGGATGGCATAAAAAGACCACATGGCCTATCTAGTCTACCCTTCTATATCAACCACTTTAACAGTCTCCTTTTTTCCTTTAGAGATCCTCTGTGTTTGTTCCATGCCTTTTTGAATACAGATACTGTCCTCATCTCTACCACCTCCACTGGGAGACTATTCCACACATCTGCCACTCTTGCCATAAAGAAATATTTCCGCATATTACTCCTGAGTCTATCACCTTTTACCCTTATCCTATGTCCCCTCGTAGCAGAGCTTGCTTTCAATCGAAAGAGGCTCTCCTGTGCATTTATGCCACGTAGGTATTTAAATATCTCTATCATATCACCTCTATCCCTCCTTTCCTCTAAAGTATACATATTAAGATCCTTAAGTCTGTCCTCATATGCTTTATAACAAAAACCGCTAACTATTCTAGTAGCCACCCTCTGCACCAACTCCAACCTGTTTATATCCTTTTGATGGTGCGGTCTCCAGAATTGAACACAATACTCCAAAGGAGGTCGTACCAAAGACTTATACAGAGGCACTATCACCTCCTTTCTTCTGCTGGCCATTCCTCTCCCTATGCACCCAAGCATCCTTCTAGCTTTTGCCGTTTCCTTTTCTACCTGTTTAACTACTTTAAGATCATCTGACACAATTGTGCCCAGGTCCTGCTCTTCTTTTGTTGACAGAAGTACTTCAACCCCTATACTGTATAACTCCCTTGGATTGCTGCAGCCCAAATGCATAACCTTGCATTTTTTAACATTAAATCTCAGCTGTCAAATTCTTGAGCAAGCTTAGCTAGATCCCTCCTCATGTTATCTACACCTTCCTGGATGTGTACTCTATTGCAGGTTTTGGTATCATCCACAAAGAGGCAAACCTTACCCTACATCCCTTCTGCAATATCATTTTCAAAGATGTTATGTCAAATCTTTTTTATTGCTTTTCAATATAAACCAACATAAACACTTTGCCAACTAGGCTCAGAAAACACAGCAAACATAGTACAGAAAAAGAAAACAGGCATTATTAACACATCCGAGAGGGCTTGAGATGAGATGATTAAGCGAGCCGGACAGGCACAATTCTATCGAGAAACGCCTCAGCAGAGGACAAATATCTGGAACTGGCAGGCACTGGAGTGCTGAAGGCTCGCTCAGCCGCCCCTCAGACTCTCGCCATTCCCAGACCCCAACCTGTCGCCCTCAGCCGAGCAGTCATAGCAGGATATCATAGCAACCAAAAATAACAGGGAACCAATACATTCTAAAGCCCTCCCACTCCTCCCAAGCCCCACCTTTCCCCTCCCCACCCCCCTGTCGCCAACCCCCCAACCCCCCGTCTCCCCCTCCCTACAGACCGCTAGACTATCCTGGAAGCTGCACCCAACTCACACACACGCCCTCTCACGTCTGTCACACTCCCAGTCTCCCTCGGAACAATCGCCCACGAAGCCTTCAGAGAACCCCATGCCAAATTTTTTCAAAATCCACTTGCTTCTTCCCCCCCAAAATCTGGACCGTCCGCCTTTCGAAGCCCTGTAGGACGAGCAGGCTTTGGCGCCACTCCCCAATCCCAGGGTGTTTATCCTCCACCCAATGTTTGAGAATACAGTGTTTCGCTATAAGAAAACCCCTATCATATAGCTTTACATCCCACGTAGCCAAAGCTGTAGGTACCACCCCCGCACCACTCTCATGCCTCATTGAGCCATCCTCACAGCCAGGCCCAACCGTCGCTGTAGCCTCCCTAACCCCCTCTCTGGGCAAACTAACCCTCGCCCCAGCACTAGTACTGGTGTTAGTACTGTTGCGGCCACTGGTACTGGGGACGCCAAATAAGCACCACTCCGGCGTGAGCACCCCTCCCGGAGGCCTCCAGACCCGCAAGGCAGCATGCACCGCGTGCCAGAGTGGCGCAAAACAAGCACATTCCCAAAAGCGATGCATCAAGGTCCCCCTCTGGGCCCCACACAGCTGACACACATCTGTCGAGAGCACCCCCATCCTAGCCGCCCACACATTAGGCACATAAGCCCGCCACAGGAATCTGTACTGAATTTCCTGGAACCGAACCGCTTCAGAAACCAATCTAAGCCGCTGAAAAGCATCTTGTAAGTCCTCCACGGCGATCTGCACACCACCTTCTCGATGCCATCTCTGAATCAATGCCTCCAGTGGTCCCCGGTCCCCTCCCGGGTGCCACTCTTCTCGCAAGGACCGCAGTGTAAAATGCTGGTCCTGCTCGGCTATAAAGTCCCATACCCCCTTAGTACAAAGTTGTAAGCCCCGAGTCTGTTGCAACGCCCGGACGTAATGTCGCGCCTGCAAATAAAAGTAGAACAAGTGAGGCACAATCAAGTACCGCCTCGTCAGTGACTGAAACGAGTCCAGCTCCCCCTGCGCCTGCATACGTAATTGCCCCAGAAACTCCAGACCCGCCGACACCCAACTCGCTGGCCCCCCTTGCCTCCCAGGCTCAAAGTCGCCGTTATCGCGTAAGGGGAGACAGCCAGTAGCCGACCAACACACGCCCTTTTGCTGACATAAGAACCTCCACGCCTGTCGCAAAGCTCCCAAGTATATCGACTCTCGCCAGCGATGCGGCAGAACTTTGCTCCCGCTATGCAGCGAAAAGGCCGCATGATAGGGCAACGACATCCAGCGAACGAGGCCCCGCGGGAGGACAGCCTCACGCCCTAAAATCAGATCCCGCAGTGGTCCAAGCAAGCACAGAAAATTGTAGTCGCGCACTGAAAATAATCCTAGCCCCCCCTCGGCTTTACCGCCCATCAACACGGAAAGCGGAATCCGAGACCTCTTCCCCTTCCATAAAAATTTCACCACATGACTCTGGAAAAATAGCACATCACGGCACAAAATCCAGATAGGTAAATGCCGCAGGAGATACATCCACCGTGGCGCCTCCATCATCTGAAAAAGAGCTACCCGTCCCATGAGCGAGAGTGGGAGATCCTTCGATTTCTGCAGCGTGGCCACTGTTTTAAGTAGCATAGGTCTAACATTGACATCATACAGCTTCGAGACCTGATCCGGAATCTGTATCCCCAGATAGCGGAATTGGCCCGGCGCCCAACGTAAGGGAAACGGGCCCAGCGCACCCTATTGCCCACATCCAGAGCCACTGACTTGCTGACATTGATCCGTAAACCCGAAAAGGACCCAAACCTCTGAATTAATCCCAACGCGTACTCCAGCGAGGACTGCGGCTTAGACAAACACAACAGCATGTCATCAGCAAACACGCTGACCTTGATTCCCCCACCCGGCCATTCGATACCCCGAATCCCCTCCGCCCCTATGAGCGAGAGTAGCAGGGGCTCCAACTGCAGAACGAAAAGCAAAGGCGAGAGCGGGCAGCCTTGGCGCGTACCTCTCCAGAGTACAAAGGACGAGGAGCAAGTACCTCCGCTAGCTACACACGCCAGAGGGTTCATATACAACGCCCTCACCCATGCCAAGAAGGCTCCATCAAACCCAAATCTGGCTAAGACCTCAAACATATAGGGCCAGGACACTCTATCAAAGGCCTTTTCCGCATCTAGGCTTACCAGGATCAAAGGCTCCATTCGGATGGAGCAGCTCTCCATCCCCAGCAACACTTTAAAAATATTGGAAAAGGCCCCTCTCCCCCGGACAAAACCCGATTGATGACTACCAATCAGCCTAGGCAAAACCTTCTGTAATCGGGCCGCCAGCACCGATGCCACTAGTTTCATATCGTAATTGATCAGGGAGATGGGACGATAAGAGGCCGGCTCCTCTGGGTCCCGACTCTCTTTTGGTATAATAGTGATTGCCGCAGTCCGCATATCACGGGGATACATACCCAACTCTTGTGCCTCCTGGTATAGGGCCATCAAAGTAGGTGTCACCTGGGCTATTAAAATCTTATAAAATTCAGACCCATAACCATCCGGTCCCGGGGCTTTATGCAGCTTCCCTGCCTTGATTACGTTCTGAATTTCCGCCTGAGTAATTCTCGCATTAAGCTCCAAAAGCTCTGACTCCGTCAGGTGGGGGAGGCACACAGCTTCGAGAAATTCCCGCTCGTGTGCTCTGTTCTTGGCCTCGGGCGTATAGAGCTCCTGATAGTACTGACTAAACACCTGCACAATCCGTTCCAACTCAGTATGCCGCACACTCTGTTTGTCCTTAATCCTGGCTACCCCCTGAATACCTCCCCTCTGTTGCACAAGACGCGCCAAGAGGCGCCCAGTGCGATCGCCATACCGAAAAAGCTGGTGGCGATAGTATTGCAGCGACTGAACCGCTCTGTCATGCAGCACCTCATTGAGAGCCCTCTGCACCGCAAAGAACTCAGACAGCCTAGACGGCATTTTCACTGCTGCTCGTTTGGCTTTCTGCAATTGACGCGCCAGGTCCAGAATCTGACTTTTAAGACATTTCCTCTCCTTCGCGACGTAGGCTATTATGTGACCCCGGAGGACCGCCTTACCCGCCTCCCAAAACGTCGCGACCCCTACATCCCCCGTATCGTTTAACAATAGGTACTCTTCCCAATGACGAATCAAATATGCCCGAAAGTCCTCCTTCTGCCAGAGATACCCCGGAAAGGACCAGTGGGCCCCTCCAGAGGGTCGCACCCTCCAATCCAGAACCACTTTAGCATGGTCCGACACCACCAGGGGCTCGATCTCCACTCTAAGCACTTTCCCCAGACTCTCTCTCGAGATCAAAATGTAATCAATCCTAGACCAAGTTTGATGTACTCTCGACAGATGCGTGTAATCCCTTTCGACACCATGTAAGGTTCTCCACGAGTCTATCAAACCGCCCATATTACAGAGATATCCCACCCCTTTAGTGCGCCAGGCCCCTCTGGAGGCCCCGGTGCCAGATTTGTCCAGAGTAGGATCATGTGAGCAATTGTAATCGCCCGCCAATATCACGGATATCTTCGGCGCCCCCAGCACCTTTCGCAACAAAAGCTGAAAAAATCGATTATCATATGTATCGGGGGCATATATGTTCCCCAAAAACAGTTCCTCACCCTGAATTTTCGCATGGAGGAAGAGAAATCTCCCCTGTGGATCCTCCTCCTGGCTAATGACTTCTAATGCCAGGCCTCTTTTCACTAGAATTGCCACACCTCTCTTCTTACTGCTCGCGGAGGCTGCAAAAACTTTCCCCACCCAATCTTTTCTAAGTTTAGCATGTTCTACTGCATTCAAGTGCGTTTCTTCCAGGAAGGCAATTTGGGCATGCCCTCTCTTAAGGGCCTGCAAGATCTTTGTTCTCTTAACTGGGCTATTGACACCCCCGACGTTCCAAGAGACTATTCTAAGCTCATCCCGCATTCACACGGTTCACTAACATCAGAACTACCAATATCCACCAAGCACAGTCATGTCCTGGGTCGCCCAGCCTCAACCCAGAGCACACCACGACCATCGGGCTTCCCCAATAGTACAGCCCTGCATCCTTCTGCTGCATATAAAGGCTATGGGCACATGCACTCCACAAAGCTTCCAGACTCTCGGTTCGCAGCACACTCACCCCCCACCCTGTCCCCTTCCCACCCCTGTCCCCTATCCTCCCACGTCCCCCCGACCCCCCACCTCCCTCCCCCAGCTGTACCCCACCGCGAACCCCTCCCCCCCAGCCTTCCCCTCTCCCTCCCCGGCCCACTCGCAGCTCCAGTCTAACCTATCTACCCCTAAATACACACTCAACCAAACCCTCAGTTACCTCACTGAGGTCGGGACCCCATAGCAATACTACAGGGCTGTCTCGAGCAAATCACCGCCCCCTCCCCCCATGAGCCAAACATAAAGGAACTGTCCCAAGGAGAGAAATAGATAAGAACAAACTGTAGCAAACATTCAGGCACCTGCAAAAGAGAGTAAGAAAACAATCATTAAGTAGGCAGCTAAAGAAGCGAGTCCGGCTCTCGCAGACATCCAGACCTCCAACAGTGATACAGGTCTCGCCGAAAGCATTACGCTACCCACTTAGAGCGGAAGCAACCCGCATGGCCGGCCTCGCCGAGCTGCAGCTCCCACTCCCGAAAGGCCCAACCAGGGTCAGCAGTCAAGGCTCAGGTCACTCAGGAGTAAAGTCAGAGCCCAACATGTCCATCTTCCTCCCCCGGGATACCGCAAAAATCAGGGACGGCTCTCTTCTCCATCCGAGGGCGGGTGCTGCGCCAGGAACTGCTTCGCTGCCTCTGCATGCTCAAAAGTATGGCTCTGTCCGTTCAAAGAGATCCGCAGCACTGCCGGGTAGGCCAAGGTAAACCGTGCCCGCCTCTTAAACAGCTCCGTACAGATCGGTGAGAATTCCCGACGCTTAGCAGCAACATCCATAGAGTAGTCCTGGAATAGCAAAATCTTTTTATTTATTTATTTATTTAACATGTTTTATATACCGTCTTTCTACCAATCAAAACGGTTTACATAGAACAATAAAAGGCAGTATATTGCAACTGTTTACAAGGAACGAATAACAGGGTACATATTAAAACATGAAAAAACAAAATTATACTATACAATTAATTACAGTGAACAGCGAACAACTATTTACATATTTACATATGTATGTGCATAGCTACGGATGGGAGTATTGAACAGTTTAATGGGACAAGGGTAGGGAGGTTAAAGAAAAAAAAAAGAGGGGTTTAGGTAGGTAAAAAAAGAGGGGTTTAGGTATTAGGGTGGGAGAGAAAAATGATCAAGGAAGAGATAGGTTTTTAACTTTTTCCTGAAATCAGTGTGGCTCATGCAGTTGCGCAGCTCATGTGGAAGGGTGTTCCAAAGGGATGGAGCTTAGAGGGAAAAGGTCCTGTTGCATGTAGATTGTTTACAGTGTTTTTTAATTGTAGGTGTAGTCAGTAAGTTTTTAGTGATAGAACGGTGATTTCTAGTGTTGTTGGAGAAGGTAAGGAGAGGGGAGAGGCATGGAGCCAACTCTTTAGAAATAATTTTGTGTATTAGAGTGAGAACCTTGAATTTTACTCGGTGATGAATTGGGAGCCAGTGGAGATCATAGAGGATAGGTGTAATATGAGCTCGTCTAGGGTTGCTTGTTATGAGACGCGCTAATGTATTCTGGGCTAGTTGGAGGGGTTGAATATTTTTTATTCAATATTTTTATTGTCCAAGGTGATCTCACCTCTTTTTCGGTAGGCCTGGAGAATCCGCCACTTATGCTGAAAGTTTAGCACGCAGATGATCACCACACGTGGTCGATCTCCCTTGTCCCTCCGAACCCCCAGCCTGTGCGCTCGTTCAATACGAAAGTACCTTGGAGCTCCTGTATGTCCAGCACCTCTGGCAGCCAGGTCTCGAGGAAAACAAGCAGCTCATGATCAGTCCGGTCCTCTCCAAGGCCCACCAGCCGCAAGTTGTTCCGGCGGGAATGATTCTCCAAATCCTCTAACTTTTGTTGCACTTCAAGGAGGGTTTGCTTCTGAGCCTCCAGCTCTCCATCACGGCAGCCTTCCCCCTCCTCCACCGCAGCCACGTGGTGTTCTAGCTCCTCCACGCGCCTCCCAAACTTTGTCATAGATTCCTCCATCCCCTCCAGCTTCTGCATAAGCCGATCAAATTTCAGATCGAGGAGCCGCACTAGCTCCCGCGCTAGGTCCTCCGATGTGGAATCCGTGCTGTCAGCGCTCGGCGAGGCAGGTTGCTGCATGGCCCCGGCGGAAGGCCCCGCTTTAATTGACCGCTCCCGGTCTTTTCGAGCCGGCAAAGGCATCGCTTCCGCAGATTTAGAAAACTCTTGGTCGCAGCAGGTGATGGCACACTTCTCCCTGGTAACAAGCAGGGGTGAGGGCTCACAAAAGCAGATAAAATGCCAGGTTTAGTGCCGAGACAGCCCCGGAGCGAAGGAGGCACGTCCTCTCTCACTCACGCATCGCCGGAAGTCCTTTCAAAGATGTTAAAAAGAATCGGACCAAGGACAGATCCCTGGGGCACACCACTGGTAACGTCCTCTTCCACAGAGTGAGCCCCATTTACCTGTACCCTTTGTCGCCTCCCACTCAACCAGTTTCTAACCCAATCCGTAACTTTAGGGTCCATCCCTAGGGTGCTCAGTTTGTTTATAAGTCACCTGTGCAGACCGGTGTCAAAGGCTTTATTTATTTATTTATTTATTTATTTACAGTCTCTTATGTACCGCACTATTCAGCATCAGCGCGGTTTACATGGAACAAAAATGCTCAGTACAGTTAACACGTATGAGTTTACAGATAACAGGGCAAAAAACTTGGATAACAGAGGTAAACTATTTACAAAACTTGCTACATAGAGTCATATGAACAGGAGTTTCATAGAAACATATGTACCCCAAAGGTTAGAGTATCTTTCTTGGCATGTTGTTGAGATACCATATATTTGCTTAGCGGATTGTATCGTTGGACTCTATGGGGTGTTGTTGGGCTCTATGAGGTGCTTGTTGAAAAGGTGGAATTTGAGGGCTTTCCTAAACTGTGTTAGGCTCTTAATAGCCCGGATACCTGGGGGTAATGCATTCCAGCATCTTGGTGCACTGAGACTAAAAGCCCTATTAGCTGTAGATGTAGTGCAATCTGTTAGTGCTTTCGGGACTTTTAGAGAGTTTATAGCCGTGGATCTTCTTGCTCTATTTGGAGATGTGGTATGGATGAGGGCAGTTAAAGATTCAGAGGAGAGCTTGTTAACAGCTTTAAAAGTGAGTAACAAGGTCTTGAAAACGATTCTAGCCTGGATGGGTAGCCAATGTAACTGTATCAGCAGAGGTGTCACGTGGTCACTTCTGGAGGTTCCATGGATGACCCTTGCTGCCGCATTCATGGCGAGCTGCAGCGGGTTCAAGGTGGATTGGGGCAGACCTTGTAGGATGGCATTGGCATAGTCAAAATGAGGTATGATCAACGCCTGGTAGATTATCCTGAAATCATTTGGTTCCAGCATGGATCGTAAATGCCTAAGTGAGCGGATCTTGTAGTATACTGCTCTGACTGTGTTTCCTATGTGGGCCTTCATGTCCAGGCGTTGATCCAAAGTGACTCCCAGGTAACGTATTGAAGGTTTAGATTGTAACTCAGCTTCTTTTACTTTAAGATATTGTGGTGGGGTAAAGTTAGGGTTCCTCGTAATGAAGAGTACTTCCGTTTTCTTATGTTGTATTCTGAGGTTTTGGGAGAGAAGCCAGTCAGATATTGTATTGAAACAGCTCGTCAGTGGGGAGAGGTCCAAATGTTCAGTAGAGAAGGGTATGTAAAGCAGGACATCGTCAGCGTATAACATGCAGTCAAGAAATCTAGATCTACCAAATCTAGGACTCTCTCTCAGTCCAACTCCCTGGTCACCCATTCAAAGAAATCAATGAGATTTGTCTGACAAGACCTGCCTCTGGTGAATCCATGCTGCCTTGGCTAATCCCTTGGACTCCATAAACCTCACTATTTTCTCTTTCAGCAGCGCTTCCAATAATTTACTCACCACCAAGGTTAAACTAACCGGCCTGTAACTTTCAACCACATCCTTACTTCCACATATGTATAAAGGGACAACATGTGCCTCTCTCCAGTCCTCTGGCACCAATCCCAACTCCAAAGAGGCTTTGGAAAGGTCAGTCAGTGGAGCTGCTAGAACATCCCCAAGTTCCCTCAGTATTCTAGGGTGTATCCCATCCGGTCCCATTGCTTTGTCTTCTTTAATTTGAGCTAGTTTCACGAACACAGTCTTCTGAAAATTGTTCAAGATGTCCCTCGCCTCTGTTCCTGTTTGTCGGTGTTTTCTGAGGTCCTGCTCCTGGTTCTTCATCTGTGAACACAGAACAGAAATATTTGTTAAACAATTCTGCTTTATCCTCATCAGCTTCTACATATTCCTCCCCTTCACCCTTGAGTCTGACAATACCACTTTTGCCCTTCCTCTTCTCACTAACATATCTGAAAAATGTCTTATCCCCCCATTTTATTGCATTGGCTATTTCTTCCTCTTTTTGAATCTTTGCTTTCCTGACTACTTTGCTAGCTTCTCTAAGTTTATCCAAATATAGGTGCCTGTCTTTCTCTCTCTGTGATCTCTTGTATTTCATGAAGGCCTCCCTCTTTTTCTTCACTTTTTCAGCTACTTCTTTCGAAAGCCATAGCGGTCTCCTTTTCCTTTTACCTTTATTTACCATTTTAACAAAAAGGTTGGTTGCCCTTAAAATATCCCCTTTCAGTTTTGCCCACTGTTTTTCTACACCCCCCAGCTGTTCCCATCCCGCTAATGACTCACGGAAGTATTGGCCCATCTTGGCAAAGTTAGTCTTCCTAAAGTCTAAGACCCTCACCTTTGAATGGATTCTAACAGCCCTATTCTGTCCATCTCTTCCTCTTGTGAGGGAGGTCTGTATATCACGCCAATGCAAATAGATTTCTCTTTCCCTCTTTCTAGTTTAACCCACAATTACTCCTCTCTCCCTTTTAAGCTCTGTAATTCCAAAGCTTTAATAGTATTTTTTACATATAGTGCCACTCCTCCTCCCCTTCTTCCTACCCTGTCCTTTATGAATAAAGTATAGCCAGGTATAGTTACATCCCAGTCATGCTTTTCTGTGAACCGTGTTTCTGTAACTGCCACTAAATCCAAGTCGGCCACTCCCACCGAAGCTTCAACATCAGGGATCTTATTTCCCATGCTACAGGCATTTATACACACTGCTTTCCATATGTTACCCCTGTTACCTATTTCCATAAAGGTATTTAATGTATCACTTACCTGGGGGCTTTTTTCTCCCATCCCCAACGAATCTAGTTTAAAGCCCTCTGCAGTACATTACACAGTCTACTACTGAAGACGCGTTGACCTTTCTTGGACAGATGGGTGTGCCATCTCTGCTCTGCAACCCTTGAAACAGCATCCCATGGTCTAGGAAACCAAAACGCTCTCGACGACACCATCCACGCAGCCATACATTCATCTCCAGGATGTGAGCCTCTTTGCCTTGGCCTTTACCCTCAACAGGGAGGATTGAAGAGAACACCACCTGTGCACCTAACTGCTTCACCCTCTGTCCCAGAGCCATGAAGTCACTTTTTATACGCTCGGAGGGATACCTGGCAGTATCATTTGTTCCGACATGGATTAGCAACATTGGGTAATAGTCAGTGGGCTTGATGAGTCTCGGCAAACTCTCCATAACATCTTGGATTTTGTCACCAGGCAGACCACATACCTCTCTGGACATCAAGTCTGGTCGGCAAATGGACGCCTCAGTACCCCTCAGAAGTGAGTCACCAACCACCACTACCCTTTGCTTCCTTGTGGTCACTGATTCTGCAAATTTGGGGTACTTGAGCTCTGTTTTTTCCCTTTCCAGGGATGCTTTCACCTCCTCCACTTCTAGGGCTGCATAATGGTTCTCCAGTTCAAGGGCTGGAGAAGTTGGATTGGTGATTCTGCAGGCCTTGGTGACTTGTGTCCAACCTTCGTCATTCTGTTGGCACCCATCTTCTCCAATACTGGAGAGCTTGGTTGCTGCAAGAAACATCTCATCAATGTACTTCTCACTGTCTTGAATGCTCCTCAGCCTCGCCACCTCCTCTTTGAGTTCCTCCACTTCTTTCCTAAGAGCTTCAGCATGCAGGCACTCTGCACATGGAACCGGTCCTTCAGCTGGCATTGGGACCTCTGTCTGGACAGAGGCAGAAGCTGTAATGGGGGCAACAGCTTTAGCGATATGATTTTTCCTAGCCATTGTTCTCTTCGTTGAGCTTAGGTATCTGTTAAAGCAAAAGAGAGAGATCTACCAAGGTACCAGTCGGTTTCCCAGCTGTCCTTTCAGAGAAAATCAGTTAAATCTCTTTAATTATATTCAAAATGTGCTGTTCCAAGTCCCTGTGCTTTGTTAAATGGGGAGGTGCCCTATAAAGCCAGACTGCTCACTAGGGGTGGGTGAGAGTTGGGGTGGGTAGGGAGGGAACTAACACATGATTAGGTGTCAGCAGTTCCCAAGAGCTGAGAAAGTTACCAGAGTTTAAAACCTACTCCACTAAAGAAAATATTTCTACTAAAGCACCAAAAAGAATGCAACTCTGCTTTAAAATTATACCAAACCCCTTTTTAAGAGCTCCCAGTGCAGAGGATGGCTACTAAAATGATCCATGGTCTTTGTCATAAGGCATATGGGGACAGACTTAAAGATCTCAATATGTACATTATGTGTAACTCCCTTTATGTATGGTCCTCGCAGTTACCTCACAAGCTGCTAGTCAGACAAGGGAGCACACCAATCCTATAAACCTTCTCTCAGCCTTTATTCTGCAGCTGATGGATTTTTAAGAATTAGGGTTCTCTTGGTGAGGATTGGCATAAATCTGGAGGCTCTTGGCACTTGGCACACTTACATCACTCTCTTCACAAATAAGTGAGTCCAGCCAGAAATTGTATTCTGAACCAAGGGTTGACTGAACTTTAGGGTCACCAAGAAACAACAGCAGCAATTGGCAGAAACATCAAACAATATGTTACAAGTAGTTAACTCTTCCTCTTAGTCAAAAAAGGTTATAGGCAGATTACTTCTTCCTTTCCTCTCAGTTAGATATTTTACCAAACTCCTTTTATTTACTCTCTCTTAATTTGAGCATTTGATTATTTCTTTATCACTTTTGCACCCTAGTTACTTATGCACTTCATTTATCACTTATGTGCTTCAGTATTTAGTCTGGTTTTCCTTACTGGAAATCCCTCTCTCCTCTTTCGAGTATTTTGTCCCATGCTACCTTAAATCTGTATGTCAGGCAGACAC
Source organism: Ichthyophis bannanicus (assembly GCA_033557465.1). Lineage (NCBI taxonomy): Eukaryota > Metazoa > Chordata > Amphibia > Gymnophiona > Ichthyophiidae > Ichthyophis > Ichthyophis bannanicus. The sequence continues at coordinate 419,631,590 of CM066033.1, forward strand.
AATTCAAGAAGTGTGACCTCCAGCAATGCATTGTTAGAAACACAGAAACATGACGTCAGAAAAAGACCGCATGGCCTATCCCGTCTGCCCTGCCATCAACTGCAATAGTCCCCTTTTTTCCTTTATGGATCCTCTATGTTTGTCTCATGCTTTTTGATAATATCTGAATTTAAAAAAGCATGGCACAAACACAGAGGATCTCTAAAGGTAAAAAGGGGGAGTATTGAAGTAGTTGATAGGCCATGTGGTCTTTTTCTGCCGTCATGTTTCTATGTTTCTAACAATGAAGTGCTGGGGGTCACACTTGGATCTGGTGCCACTGATGTAAGAGGAACTTTTGAGTTCCTTCTCTTCCTGAGAGTCTATGCAAAGCTCCCAGTTCTGGAGATCTGAAAGGCTTGGTTTTCTGGTAAATTTCATAGGCTGAGCTGCTCTCCTTGTGAGACAGTGGAGTGCTGGCAGGGTTTGCACAGGCATTAACCCTCTGCTGCCTTCTTCCATACAGATGCTCTAAGCCTGCTGCATACTCTGGATAATATGAATGGCTGGATGCTCCAGAGGGTCTTCCCTAAAGGCAGAGTCCCTACTCCGTCCTCATGGTGCAGTGGTTTATATATGAAATGGGATTTTCCTTCCCAGAGGAATCTCCTCACAGTATGAAATGACTGTCAGCAAGAACTTCCTCTGTTCTGGATAATGTCATACTTTTCTCTCGCGCCTCTTGTAATATTTAGGAGGGACACCGGATGGTCGGCTGCTCTCACAGTAATCTCCAAGCAGTATCTACATATACACTAGAAGAAAAGCGGAAGAGGGGAGATATGATAGAGATGTTTAAATACTTCCGTGGCATAAATGCACAGGAAGAGAGCTGCTTTCAACTGAAAGAAAGCTCTGCAATGAGGGGGCATAGGATGAAGGTGAAAGGAGATAGACTCAGGAATAATCTGAGGAAATGTTTCATTATGGAAAGAATGGTAGATGTGTGGATGGTCTCTCAGTGAAGGTGGTGGAGATGAGGACTGTATCTGAATTCAAGGAAGCATGGGGGAAAACAGAGGATCTCTAAAGGAAAAGATGAGACTGTAAAACTTAGTATGGAAGGGCAGGTTGGCTAGGCCATATGGTCTTTATCTGCCAGTAATTTTCTCTGTTTCCATGTTCGTGTTAGAAAAACAACTACTGAAAGGGGCAAAGAGCTGGCAGGACTTGATTTACATTATGGGCAACAATGGAGGGGGTTCTTTGCTCACCCCCCCCCCCCCCCCCATTTGTTCTTCACCAGTATCTTCTCATCTGCCATTGGCCAATCAGCAATTTGGTCCCCAAACAGGATTAGCAAGGCTGTTAATGGGATTCAGCCGAGGCCCAGGTCCTGCGGCATTCTGCCTTCTTCTCGGTCAGAGCTTCCTGTTACCATGAGAACCCTGCAAGGATAAAAAGAGAGTCTGGAGTGTCATTGGACCTAGGTAGGCCCTATGCTTAATTTAATTATCCGCCTTTCTGCTGCTGTTTGGGAACTGTATCACTAATTGGATAGGAGTACCAGGTTTAGACTGAGGCATAGCTGTCAAGACAACACTCTGACGTCTATAAAATTTGGTGCTGGAGACATTTGCCTAAGTTGCCTCTTCCTAAATCCAATCCAGAGGGCCAAGACACAAGGTTTGCACTTCCATCCTTCTAAGATTTGTTTTTCAGTTTTCAAAATTTCTTCTGCTGTAGTACAGAAACTTTAATCTATGGATAGAAACTACTCAATGAATTATCTTAAAGTTTAATTTTGAATGTTAAAACCTATATTCCCCTAGAGAACTTAACATTTTGAGCATTCTGAAAGCAATTTTCATTTGCTGGTATGTCACTTATGATAATTACTGGAAACATTTACATTTTCATTTTGAGAAACAGGCTTAAATTAATCTGCTTCAATTTACTTTGGTTTTGAATCCAGATAAAGCTGCTTATAAAATATTATTGACCTGCTGTAATGACAATATGAAGATTATGGGAAAGATGAGTTTTCATATGCTATTTCTTTTTGTAGCTTAACTCAATGGAAATGCAATACTGTGTGAAAATAAAAATAGAGGTCAAAGGGAAATGTGTTTCAACCATGCCCTCTTGGTTTTTTTACAGTGACCTTTTAAAATTTATATGAATGTTCTTCAGCATTTGTTTCCTATTTACAAATTTAACGCAGCACTATTTTTGAGATTAATTTTGAACCTGGTGAACTGGTTTAAAAGCAGATTTTTGCAGTATGCATTGGAGTATCTGAAGTAAGATAGAGTAGCAAATTCATGTTCTCTGTAATACCCATTGCTCTTTATACTGCCAGAGTATTTAAATGTCTAGAATAACGTATACACCTTAGGGCATGTAGCCTAAAGAGAATAACTTTCACTCTCTAAGGACCACAAATAGGTCTAGGTTTTAGAACAGCCTCAATATATATTCATCAGATATATAGTGCTGTAGGCGGTATATCAAATCGAATAAATTGTAACTGTAATCGTATTGATATGGTTGAGAAAGCAGGTTAATCTGTACATTGTAGCTACCCTGGAAGCCAGACATGGCTGCCATCCCTGCATGACCTTGCTGAATGCATGCAGTTGAAGGGCACATTTCCGACAGGTGAAAGTCTGTATTCAAAGTGACAACAGAGGACACTTTTTGTTAATTGGAGGTAACTTCTTTTTATGCAACTAAGGTAGAATGTGAGGTAGAGCCAGATAGGGCTGAGATTCAGTTAATGCATGTAAAACTTGAATAAAGATGTCCCTCTTGTTTTGTGTGGTGCACCTTTTAGAATAATAGCCCATAACATGGACCAGTAGGATGTGCACAGGCCAAAAAAATGTTCAGTATGTTTTTGAGCAATGTTTTTGGTTCGTTTTACAAATTCATGTTAAATTCTTTTTAAAGCACCTTCAAACGTTTTAATGTGCACAGATCAACTGCACACACGTTAATTCATAAGTTAACCCACATTTTATCAATTTTATATGCACAAAAAATGCTTAAGGCACATTAACAAACAATGCATGCTAATGAATTCATATCCCTATGGGCATCATAACCTACCCCAATGCCCCCTCCCCCATTAGGCTGGTATTAGACACATACTGAGGCCCAAGGCAAAAACTGGAGATGAAGCCACAAAGCCTGCTTGTAAGCAATGTTTTCTTCAATTTCAGGCAAGCTTGAGGTACCCTGTGAAATGGGGGCCCATAACAATTGCCCTGGTTTCTCTCCTAACACCAACCTGTCCCACATTCATCCACCTATCCCTTAACCTGTTTTTTTGAGACAGTCAAAAATCCCAACAGATACTGTTTACTCATTAAAAACAAAATCCAAAGCCATATTTATAACACCTAACATAACATATCTGTGCCATGTGCCTTTTCTGCCTCTTGTCCATTCTACTGCTTGTCCATCTTTGGATCGGTTCAGCAGTTTCCATTTTCCATAGTCTTGTCCATTATTTATTCAGCCAAGCTGGCCACTCTACTCAGTCATCGGAGCCTCCACCATGTTATCAACTAGGATTTCTTCTTCTAGCACTGGTGAACTGAGCTCATGCCCTGAAGGACACAAGAGTGCTCTGCCCCCCACAAGCCAGGCAAGACCAACAACAGCATAAGCCTGGCCATTATCTTGTTAGGAACCCCTCGCACCACAGAAGTAGCTTGCCACAAGTTTAATGCCTACTTCTTGCTGATATAGCTCTCCCCAATATCCTTGGCTTGGCTATCAGGTTCCCAGCTCCCATAATTGCTTTCCTTTCTACATATTTAGCCTATCTGCCTTTCAGGAAGGGGGCAGGCAGAGGCTCATTGCCATGTTATTAAAGACGGCCAAACACTGGTGTGCTGCCCTATATTTCATTCAAGGAATATGCAAATAGCCATTGTGATTAGACAAGTCAATAAGCATGTTGATATATATAGTAAGCCTGTAGATGGGTGAACCATAGGTAAGTTTGATTGATTGTTTGATATCTATGATAAATGGTAAACATTATTTTTGTTTGTTTTAATGATGCCAGGTTATCTTCCCTCTTTGTTAAACATTATGGTGGTTGTACTCAAAGAACTGTTATGGTGTTTGTACTCAAAGAACTGCTAAAACTTGCAAACCAATTTGCTGTCACATAAATGGCTTTGGTAATATTTGCAAGCCTTTGTACTCTTACTGATGTGTAGCTATGTACAGAATATAGGTCATATTCAGCGGTCTAAAACAGCAATAGCAGAAATATATTAGTTTGTCATAATCTTTAATGTGGTTAGAACAAAGAAAAACATCAGTATGCCCTTTATTTTCTCTGGCACTGTCTCTAGTCCATTCCTTAGGTGAATTAAATGGTTTCAGAAAGTGCCTTTAACCTTTAGAGTTGCACCACTGATGAAATTGGGAATTCTTTTTAATCATTCAATATCTCCTCTAATGTTCTTGTGCTTTCCACCATACTTGGCACAGCTGAGGACTGGCGTCACTAAATGAGACAGCAAAAGAAAATAAAAGCAGGGCACCACAAATCATTCTTTGGTATATAAGTGTCTTTGTGATAATTAATGGATGAATAAGCTAATAATGGTGAATTGAAAAGTCCAATAATATCTTAAGTACATCATTAGCCAGAAAAGGGATGCTGATTTGTTTTTTATCCAGCCAGCAAATGCTGCTCTTTGCTCGAAGAATAAAAACGGAGTTGACTTAAAATCTGCATGCATATCAGAAGTTTGAAACTGACACAAATTAATGTAAGTCAGATCTGGAACTTTTCGGGTCCCACAGAGGTTTTATCTGCTGAATTCTGAAAGCATTTTAGAAAAGCTTTTCCATGTATGTAACCTCTCTTACAAGGAGACGCTTTTCTAAAATCATAGGACCGTACATGCATGTGTAAGTATGTGCACCATTAGTGACGTGCACACTTCTACATGTCTTCCATCTAGGCATTCTTGGGGCAGAATTGCAATGTACATGTGCATTTTATCAAATAATTAGGTGGCTTGATATAAAATCACCCGCTGTGTGTGAAAGTAAAGTAGGTGCCTTTTTAATCCTATTTTATAAAGCTATATAAGCATTTATGGGGCATGTTTGCTAAAGTGCTGTATTTGATAGTGCAGAGTTTAGTGCGCAGTAAGAGCACAATGCTAAAAAGTGGTGCTCGCCTCTGCGCAAAGAAAGACGTGTTAACCAGCTGGTGCATGATGGGGCAGGGACTGGGTGAATTGGGGTGGAAAGGAGGCGCTGGTGGCAATTCACAGTTAGCATGGACTTTATTAGCTTTTACTAGCCACGCTCGCTGCCCTTAGCATAGGCGCTTTTAATGCCATCTTAGTGGGTGCTGCTTGGCGCACTCCCATTCCGGCTAGTGTGCTACATCTTTGCACTGCAGCAACTGCAGGGGGAGGAAGGCACATGCCCCCTGAAATGAGCATGCCCCCCCCCCCCCAGGCTGCTAGCACGGCCCGCACACTCCTTACTAACATGGGCTTCATAAACACACCCCTGTAAGGGTTTTTTTTTTTTCAATTAAACAATACATTGATTATACAGTAATAACAGAAAAGCAAATATTCAGACAGTTGGATGATAATGGTACAAGAGCTCAAACAAAACCAATAATCTCAACAAGTATCATAAAACCCCCTCCCACCCAACTGCAAGAAGCAGCACATTATTGCACCCCCTACGTGTTTCTAAATTACCAGGAAAAAGGATGCAGAAATCATGCCTAGATGAAAGCAGCAGACATTTCTACCAGCTTGGAATCAAGTATGAATGTTTGCATGTAAAGTATAATCTACATACATATTTTGTTAAAAAATAGGCCATGCTTAATAAAACTTAGCACACACTAATGGGCATTTGCATGTGCTAAGTGCCTTGTGTCTCATTTTATTCCTAAGGGCTGCGTGACACTTAGTGAATGCTGTTGTTCCTTGCAGGCCGATGCAGAAAGCCGGTGCTAGATGCACACCAAATCAACTTTTTATGCGCCCGACAAGGCACACCTTTTAATGTGTGATGCAGCAAGGATAGGGTATGCAAATGAATGATGATGTAACCGTGTGCATGCAAATGAGCTACCACAGTGTTAAAATGGGAGAGCAAGCCAAACACATGCACATAAGAAGACGGCGCTAATTTGTCTTGCTCTCCCAGAGAAACGGCACCATGTTGCTAAGTTGCACATCAGCCCCGACAGTATTTTGATGGCATCTGGGATGATCGCGACATCTGGAAAAGCCCCTGATACTATCAAAATACTGTCGATACTGTTGGAGGCTGGTACCCTGACAGAAAGTGACTACCTGGTGGTATAGTGACCCCTGTACTCCCCACCCCCACCCCAAAGTAAAATAAAATAACCTGGTGTTCTAGTGGCCCCTGAAACCCCCACTCCCACTCCAAATTAAAATAAAATAAAATAACCTGGTGGTCTAGAGCCCCCTAAATCCACTGCCCCCCACCTGGTACCTTAAAATAAGTGGGAGCACTGCCTACGTGTTCCCTTTCTGAGTCAATCATCTTGAGACTATACCACTGGAATTTAAAGACTGCCTGCAAAATTGATTTACTGCTTTAGATACAAATGACAGAGCTCCAGAAGAGTTATGGAATGACATCAAGAAGGTTGTGTTGGAAGAAAGCGAGAAGTCTCTACAAAAGGTGAAAAAGAAAAACCGGCCAAAATGGATGACAGAAGAAACTCCGAAAATTGCCCAGAAATGCAGAGAAGCTAAAGCCAGAGGAGAAAGAAAGACAATCACAGAACTCAGAGATTTCCAACGTGCAGCAAGACAGGACAAGGAAAAGTACTACAACGACGCATGCAAGGAAATAGAAGCAGAAACTATTAGAGGAAGAACAAGATCGGCTTTCCTAAAGCTACAAGAGTTAAAGAAAAAGTTTCAGCCTCGAATTGGAATGTTACAAGATGCTCAAGGTTCTATGTTGAATGATGCTGAGAAGATAAAAGGTGGAAGGAATATACAGAGTTTTTATATGATAAAGATCAAGTGGACCAACAGCTGTTTCATCCTGTACCTTATGATCGGGAACCATTGGTGATGAAAGAAGAAGTTGAAGCAGCATTGAAAGCTTTATCAAAGAACAAAGCACCAAGGCATTGATAGCATTCCCATAGAAGTATTACAGCAATCTGATGCAGCTGTTACCGTACTTACAAGACTCTGCCAAAAAATATGGAAGACAACATCATGGCCAACTGACTGGAAAAGATCTGTGTTTATACCAGTACTAAAGAAAGGTGATCCAACTGACTGTGGAAATTATCGCACAATCGTTTTGATCCCACATGCCAGCAAGATTCTACTGAAGATTATTCAAAAGAGACTACAACCATACCTGGAACAAGAACTACCTGAAGTGCAAGCAGGGTTCAGGAAAGGGCGAGGAACGAGAGACATCATTGCAGATGTGAGATGGATCCTTGAAAAGACTAAAGAATACCAAAAGGATACTGTCACAACGCCGCCCTGGTGGTCAATGGTGGTCAAGGTAGGTCGGACATAAATAAAAGTAAAGTTGGGTTTGGTATGTTTCTCTTTCTAGGGCCCAAGGTTGTATAGCCTCGGTATCATCCTGTATTGCCAAAAATACCCAGAGAACGAAAGGTCATCGAGTGTAGGGAAAAATAAGGCTTTTATTTCCCCTGGTTTGCACAAAGGTTCAAAGGATCGGCTTCAAACACCAACAGAAATCTCCTTACATCAGGTTATAAAAATCACAACTCAGATTCAAAACAAAAACTGTTCTTTTCACAGAAAGGTTACAAAAGCAGGCATTCCTATTTACACCGGTTTTAGTGCTCACTGGTTACACAAGCATTCTACGCTTCCCGTGATGCAATAGCTGCAATCCATGTCTTCCTCTGAAAGGGATTCTACCTCTTCCACTTGCATCGGTTCCTCCAGCAAAGTATCTGAGACAAAGTCAACAGTTCCCGGCCAGCTATAGTTAGGTTTCTCACCCAAATGCTGTATGACCTCCCAGTGTTTGGAGTTTAGCGTGGGGCGTCGGCCATGAGCATTTTTACAGTGTGAATCTCTTTCTTTCTTCCAAGGGTTTACATGCACTTCCTGCAAACCTGGCTTACTTAAAAGTTTCTTATTCAATAAAAACTTTTCATACCTTTTCTTTTGAGCAGTGGGACATGTACAGGGAGCTTCTATCTCTTGCCCTTTCCATAGGCTGTTTCCAATACAATATGGTTTACCTTGTAACTCTTGCTTCTTTCCTGAGGATGAGGCTTGTGGCCTACTCCTAGGGAGATTCTGCCTTGCTCCAGCAATATGGCTTGGGTTCTGCCCACAGCAATCACAATGCAGCTTTTGCGTACCTGAATCTCTTGGACCGTTCTGTAGTCTCTGTCCATTCAGGTTCCTTTGGCTTGTACCTCTTTCCTGCACTCCAGCAGTGTCTGTAGCTTCTGCAGCTCCTGCCGCGCCTGAAGGTTCTGCAGCTTCTCTGCAGCCTTCTCTGCTGCTTCTGGCTTTAAGGCTACTTCTGCCTTTCCAGTCACTTCTGCTCGGCACAGCACTTCTTCCAGAGCTCTCACTGCTCCTACTTCTCCTCCTTCTCCTCCTGTACTCCTTGTTCCTGTCCTTGCCCTCCCTCCAGTCTTCCTGACTTCCTTTAAAAGGAGTTCCTGTCTTCCTGGATTGGAGGCTGGCTGGTTTTAGGTTACACCCTGTAGGGCGTGGATCCTCAGTCTTCCAGAGGTCTCTCTTTCTCCCCCTATCAGGCTCCTGCAAATACTGCAGCTTGTGCATGTCTTTTTTCAAGTTTAAAACATTTTCTTCTATGCCCTGCTGGTCTGCTGCATCACAATACCTATTTGTGCATTATCGACTATAGCAAGGCTTTTGACTGTGTAAACCATGAGAAACTCTGGGCCACATTAAGAAGCATGGGTATACCAGAACACCTGATCGTACTCTTGCACAGTCTGTATATTGATCAAAAAGCAACAGTTCGAACAGAACAAGGAGAAACAGAATGATTTAAAATAAGCAAAGGTGTAAGACAAGGCTGCATAATTTCCCCCTACCCGTTTAATTTATATGCAGAGCAAATCATCAGAAAAGCAGGATTGTATGAAGACAACAGAAGTGTGAAGATTGGTGGAAGACTCATCAACAACCTTTGCTATGCTGATACCACCACATTACTGGCTGAAAGTGAAGATGATCTGAAACATTTGCTTCTCACAATCAAAGAACATAGTCTCAAAATGGGCCTGCACCTTAATGTAAAGAAGACAAAGATCATGACAACTGGCATAATCAACAGGTTCATCGTTGAAGGAGAAGAAATTGTAATCGTGAACAACTTTAACCTACTTGGATCAACTATCAATAAAGAAGCAACAAGCAGTTAAGAAATCAGACGGCACATTGCTCTTGGCAGAATGGCTATGAAAGACCTAGATAAGATTCTCAAGAGCAGAGATGTCTCGCTCCATACAAAGATTTGACTTGTTCAAACCATGGTATTTTCAATAACATCATATGGATGTGAAAGCTGGACAGTGAAAAAGATAGACAGGAAGAAAATTGATGCCTTTGAATTATGGTGCTGGCGGCGAATACTGTGTATACCATGGATTGCCCGAAGAACAAACCAGTCGGTACTAGAGGAGATCAAACCTAAGCTTTCTTTAGAAGCTCAGATGAAAAGACTTTGACTTTCATACTTTGGACACATCATGCGAAGAGAGAGATCATTAGAGAAAGACATCATGCTTGGCAAGATAGAAGGTCAACGCAAAAGAAGAAGGCCAGCAATGAGATGGATCAATACAATAACAGCAGCTACTGGTATCAGTCTATCAACAATGAGCCGCCTGACTGAAGACCGAACACAATTTAGGATAGCTATCCAGAGGGTCGCCATGAGTCGACTCCGACTCGACGGCACTTAACAACAACAACAGCAACAACAACAACAGAACCAAGTTATTTTATTTTAATTTGGAATGTGAGTGGGGGGATTTAGGGGCCACTAGATCACCAGGTTATTTTACTTTAATTTGGGGTGGGGGTGGGGGGTTTCAGGGGCTGCAAGACCACCAGGTTATTTTCTTTTACTTTGGGGTGGGCGGTACAGGAGTCATTTGACTACCAGGTAATCACTGTCTGTCGGGCCACCGGCCCCCATAGTATGTTGGTGGCATTGGGGGCTTTTCACAATGCTGCGATCATCCCTGATACCATCAAAATACTGTCGGGTGTGGGGATCAGGGCAGCTGGGCCACCAGAGATTTGGTTTTGCTATTTTGATAGCATCAGGGGCTTTACCTGATGCCTGATCATCTGAGGAGAAGATGATCTAGGCATCGGGGAAAGCACCCGGTACAATCAAAATACTGTCGGGGGCACGCGTTAGAGGTTTGTTACCTCAGATCCTGCAGTAAATATATTGGCACTATGGCTGGTTGTGACATCCTTTATGCCTGTCTCAGCATTGTGTGTAGCCATGATTTGCATACCAGACTATTATGTGCAGCTCATTTAAATACATTTAAATACTTGTGGCGTTAACTGGGCGCTAGTTTTTCCGTCTGTGTTTCCGTCTGTTTTCTGCATTTAAAAAGTGCTTAAAGTGTGCTTAAACATGATGCTATTGGTGCTTAAAGACCGCACTAGCATTCGGCATCGGCCTGTTAGTGTGTGCTAAGCTTTAGTAAACATGGCTCAATGTGTATAACTTGCGACTCTGCCCAAGCTCTGCCACAGCCCATCTCTATCTGTAGGCTGTGTGAAAGTATGCCCCTTCTTGACACCATGCCTACTTTTATGTATTTGAGTTAATATTTGATTATTGTAGGAAAGACAAAATTTATTTCATTCATTGGCCCATTACCACACGACACAGAATGAAAAAGAATGTCACAGCATGAAGAAATGGTTCTTAGCTAGGAAATATCCAGCATCCTATATAGAACAGGCCTATATAAGAGCAAAACATTCATCCAGGGATCTACTTTTGAAATCAAAAACAAAAAAAGATGATGTTGGGTTTGTATGTCCTCTTTTATATCCACAACATTCTAGTAGTAACTCTGGTAAACCCGGAGGCCCTCCTCGTCTCCTTCAGCAAGCCTTAACACCCCAACATAACTTGCCCCCACAAAATACCCGACAAGTGAATATGGTACAAACGTTGGTCGCTGCTTTATTTACAAACTGTAACAACCGGCCCAACACGGGCCAAAATATACAACTTTCAACATAACCCAGCCCCCCACCCCATCGCCGGACGATGCCCCCACCCGCCATATTAGTAGCAAGGCGGAGCATCCTCCTCCCCCCGGACCCCGCCGCCTGCCTCGCCATACTAGTAGCAAAGGCCGGCCCCCACACCCCCACTACCGGGCCGAGATCCCCAACCGGGCTGTCTCGCCCCACCCCGAGGAGCACTTCGCCCCCCACTGCTCCTAAACCAGTTCAAGCCCGCGCCGCTTCTGCGAGCGCTGGCTCTCTACCCCGCCCCCGCCAGCTGCAACATCCCTAACCACCAACTCAAAGGGTGGGAGGGCGGGAACACGTCTGCTCCCCAAAGAGCCACGGCAAGAAGGACAGCCACGCGGCTCCTCGCCGACACCTGCTCCGCCCACCCGATGCGCAGGGCCAATGAAATCGCCCCTTCTTGGCAAAGGAACGATTTCAAATGCCGCGCTCCTCCAGACCTCCTCCCCCCCCACCCCATAGTCCCCTGTCACGTGCAGGAGGCCGAGGCCGGGCCCGGGCCCAGGTTACTGACGGCCGCAGGACCCGGCCCGCGGACTCGTGCATTAGCTCTGGTAAACCCGGAGGCCCTCCTCGCCTCCTTCAGCAAGCCTTAACACCCCAACATAACTTGCCCCCACAAAATACCCGACAAGTGAATATGGTACAAACTTTGATCGCAGCTTTATTTACAAACTGTAACAACCGGCCCAACACGGGCCAAAATATACAACTTTCAACATAACCCAGCCCCCCACCCCATCGCCGGACGATGCTCCCACCCGCCATATTAGTAGCAAGGCGGAGCATCCTCCTCCCCACGGACCCTGCCGCCTGCCTCGCCATACTAGTAGCAAAGGCCGGCCCCCACACCCCCACTACCGGGCCGAGACCCCCAACCGGGCTGTCTCGCCCCACCCCGAGGAGCACTTTGCCCCCCACTGCTCCTAAACCAGTTCAAGCCTGCGCCACTTCTGCGAGTGCTGGCTCTCTACCCCGCCACCGGTGCGAGGTAGTTTACTTATCCTCGCACCGCCCCCTCCCCCATAAAGCTGCGACCAATCATTTCCAGAGTTTCCTGCCAATCATTTAGTAACAGGTCCTGTCCAACTGGAGACAAGTGTACCCCATCGGTACGATACAGTCCAGCGCAGTGCGGATCCGCTCAAGGGTGCTGGACCTGCCATCCGCCAGCCTGCTGCAACCAACGTCCAATCTGCCGGTTGACTTTCGCTAACCCACGCGACCACCATCACTGGGACAGGCAGGCCGGCCACAGGATAATGTCCGACCAGGCGATTGCCACACCTGGCCACTCGTCCTGCAGCACCCGAAGGTCCCGCTGCACTGCCCGAATGAGCTGTCGGCACGTCCAATTGGATAGATCATTCCCTCCAAGATGTATCAACACCCCCGCCGGTCGCTGATGCCGCTCTGCATGCCCCCGAACAAAAGGAAGGAGCTGCCACCATCGCATGCCACGCTCGCCCAGCCACACCAACCGAACATTGCAGGACACCAAGCCCAGATGCAGACCCAGCGGGCGACTCAAGGCTCTGCGCTCCGCCCAGTACACGAACGAATGTCCAAGAATCCACCATACTCCTGCTGGGCTCGTATAGTCGCTCTGTGGAGGCCAGCTCTGCAGCAACCCTGAAAAAGAAACACAGCATTAACACCCCCCCACACCCCCCCCAACTCCAGGAGGCGCCTCACAATTGGTCCAGGCGCACAACCCTGAAAAAGAAACACAGCATTAACACCCCCCCCCACACCCCTCCCAACTCCAGGAGACGCCTCACAATTGGTCCAGGTGCACATAACCAGCATAGGCTCCGGAACGCCACCTCCCGATCTGTTGAATCACTTCACCCCCAAGCCCCACCGCAGCTGCACTTGTCGCTGCCCCTATCCGGAAGGAATGAGACGCGTACCGCCGCTCATCCAAGCCCAACCGCCGCAAGACCAGGCGTAGGACCGCCGTGAATTGAAACTGGGTAACTGCGATCCCATCCGAGTGGCAGAAAAAACAGCCTGCTATGTCCGGCCGCCGACGAACATAAGACGCCAAATTCTGTACCGGACAGGAGCCCAACCCCGGAATTGCTTTCAACAGCACCCATCGGCCAAGGCCCTGCTGGTCAGTCTTCGATCGTGCCACATAAATCCGCACTAGCGTCTCCTTCAGGTCCAAATGTTGAACCTGCAAACCACCACAAACCCACCGCCTGCATGACCGTGGGACCAACTCACTGACCCGAAACTCCCCGAAAAAAGCCGTAACAAACAATGCCCGAAAAAGCACCATCTCATACGCAGACGCCGCCACCTCCGGCAAAACGTCCCATATGCGCAACAGCAACTCATGCGACACAGAGCGGCGCCAATCTCGCACCCTCGGCTGTTCCTTTGCCCACCCTGCCAGAAGCCGCTTCACCACATACGATGCACTGGGGCTGCCCCAGCCCACCACCCTGCTGAAAAAGGAGAAACCTGCCAGCGCCGCACGCACCGCCGACCGGGATCAACCGCACCCTTTTGCCCACACTATAAACGAACCCGCTAACTTGTCCTCCACTCTACCACCCCTCCAGCCACTCCCCCATAAAAACTCCCGCACCCTCGCATAACCCCGCCGATAAGCTGCCCACGTACCTGGAGCCAAGGAGGACTGCAACAGTTCCATCATTCCGGTATCCCAATCCTCCAAAGGTGCTCTGGCATGACTGCCGATGTCTCGTCTGCCCCCGGGGCCAAAGCCCAGAACTGCGCCCACTGAAAACGAGACAGAACATCAGCAATAGCATTCTGAGAACCGGGTACATGCCGCGCTCGAGCCGTGACATTGAGACGAAGACATGCTAACACAAATACCCGCATCAGCGCCGCAACACGCGGACACTTGGGCGAATGTCGGTTAATAACTTGCACCACCGCCGCGTTGTCACACCAGAAAACCACCCGCTTATCCCGCAATCGTTCCGGCCACACCCAAAAAGCCACTACAATCTGGAACAATTCCAGGAACGTCACATTACGCGTCAACCCACTCCCAGTCCAAGATGCCGGCCAAGGTGCCGCACACCACGAACCTTGACAATACAACCCCATACCCGAACTACCCGCCGCATCAGAGAACAACTCCGAGTCCTGATTGGATAGTTCCGATGACTGCAACACCGAGCAGCGATTTTACTCAGCCAGGAATGCATCCCAGACCCGCAAGTCAGCCCGCATCCCAGACGTCACCCGGATGTGATGATGCCCGCAGCGTACCCCAGCCATAGCCAGGGACAGCCTACGCGCAAACGGCCTCCCCATCGCAATGACTCTACAAGCAAAATTTAAGTGACCGACCAACACCTGCATCTCTGTCAATGTCACCTTCGAGGCGGAGCCCACCTCTGCCACCAAGAGTCGCAGACGCTCAACTTTATCCATAGGTAAACGTACCACTAACTCCACCGCATCTATCTCAATCCCCAAAAAGGAAAGACACGCTACTGGTCCCAACGTCTTACCTTCCGCCAACGGAATGCCGAACTCCGCAGCCATCTCAAGGAACAACCCCAGCAAGGACTCACACACCGCGGTCTGCGCTGGACCCACAAACAAAAAATCATCCAGATAATGCACAATAGATTGGCACCCAGACTGCCTCACCAAAACCCAGTGTAAGAACGAGCTAAAGGCCTCAAAGTAAGCACAAGATATCGCATAACCCATCGGCAAGCACTTGTCATAATAATACTGAGCATCAAAACGAAATCCCAGCAATGGAAAGGCAGACGGGTGAACTGGTAACAGCCGAAAGGCCGATTTGATGTCCACCTTCGCCAACAACGCCCCTTTACCGCACTGTCGCACCAGCTCCAACGCCTCATCAAAGGACGCATAGCCTACCGAGCATAACTCACGCGAGATATGGTCATTCACCGAGTCCTCTGGGGGGGCAAGACAGATTGTGTATCAACCTATAACGCCCTGGCTCCTTCTTCGGGATAACCCCAAGGGGATAAATGATAAACGGCGAAAAGGGTGGCCGGTCGAATGGTCCAGCAATTCTGCCGAACTCACATTCCGCCGCAATCTTCGCACGGGCCACCTCTGCGAGCCGGCGAACCGAGCTAGCATTGTTGGCCGCCACCTCACAAACCCCCCCCTGACAGGGGATACGAAATCCCTCTGAAAAACCTGCCCACAACATTGTCCCCGCCTTGCGGTGCCTACTCTCCACATAAAGTTCTAACCACGGCTGCAGCGCCCGAATTTTGATGGGGGTAGGCGCCAACCCCCCGCTCCCTTCTTCACTTACCCCCAATCGGCGCGCCTGGCACACCTTTTCGGCTACACTTCGCGGCCGAGTGACCGGCACCACAGAGCAAGCAGACATGCCGAAACTTACAGTCCGGAAAGGGACAGGAAGCTTTATTAAAGCGCCAGCAAAGATCTCCACCCGGTCCGCCTTTGGGCGTATCTGGCACTGGGCCCGCTGCCCGAAAGGACCGAAAGCTCGCCGCCGAAGGATTGCCTCCCGCCCTGACCTGACCTGCACCACCCCCTGCGCCTCCCTTTTTGGCAGACATTTGCGTCAGCCAAAGATTAATATCCTTCATCCCCCAAGACAGTTGCCGATTTTCCTCCATCATATTGGGAAACTCCTCTTCATAATTGAGCCAGGCCCAACCCTCGTGCGCTTGGGATGCCGCTAAGATGGCATCCGCATAAGCAAGCAGCTCACCATAACGACTCGGATCCGCATGCCCACATACACTCGCCAAACGCAAAAAGGCCCTGGTCCAATTTAAAGTATTCCGGGAAACCTTCCGTACCCTCCCCGCCTTCTCATCCTCCTTACGTTTCTTCCTACTTTCCCTGAGCGCTTCCGCCCCTCAAGGAGCCTGAAAATATCAATATAACGCCATTTCATGATCTGCCGCCGCCACTTGCGCGGAACACTCTCCCACAACTCCGCGCAACGCACCACCGATGACCCCGCCCCAGCACATGCCCGCGCACCCACCGTGTAGGCATCAGAGGAACTGTCCGAGGACGAAGAAGACGAAGACGATGACGACGCGCTCCGCCTACAATGACGCCTGTGCTTCCTCTTCGTCTTGGCTTTGTGTGCAAGCGAACCACCCTCCCCTGCCGGCAACAACTACCCAACCCTGCCAACCGCATTCCCGGGACACTCACCTGCGGCAGCGCGCTCTGCCAGCTCTGGCACCACCGAGGTCGGACCGGTCTGCTCCACTCTCTGCGACATCACTGCCTGACTGCCACCTATACCACCTGCCGCAGCCACACCACTCGCTGGAACCTGCAGAGGGAGAGAAGCACCCACAACCGGAGGAAGAGAAGCACCAACACCCGGAGTAGCCATCCCATAATGCCCCATCCCCCAACCGGCTCCCCCCCCTTGAGGCCACGCCGAGGTACCCAAATCCCCAGCCGCCCAACCCGCCGCCCCCCATGGAGGCTGTTCCCCGCCACTCTGAAAACCGGCCCCCACCCATTCCCCCCCAACCACACCCCCATGGACCCATGCTCATGGGCTGGCCAGACAAAGGGGGCCAGCCCGCCCACCCATCTTCGCGCACACCCAGCCTCCCCCGCCCTAACGGAAACGACCCGTAAGCACCCGTGCCAACCGGACCGCATGGAACCCCAGAAGGGCTGAAGCCCATGTCGGGTGCATTCCCCAACCCCCCCTGTCCCTCTGTTCCCCACTGTCCCCAACCAGCCCCAGAGAAACTCCCCTATCTGCCATGCCCCCTTCCCCCACCGCCTCCAAAACAGAACCATGCACCCCCATCCCAAGCCCCACATTCTTGGCTGGCGCACCCCCGGACACCCCCAAATCCAACGCTCCTTCTGCAGGAGCAGACAAACACCCCCGACTCACAGTCCCCCTCCCTCGTTTCTTAGCCCCTACACCTGCCCCCCGCATGCTCCGACTGCCGGCCCCGGCCCCCGTGGCTGAACCAGCTCCCCGGGACTCCCTAGTGCTTCCCCCCACCTTAGCAACTGAGTTACCACCCTTCTGCCGCCCCCTAGCCTCTTTACCCGGGCGTGCCATGCTCCTTCAGCCCTCAAGAAGGAAGGAAACGTGCCCGTTCGTCTGACTTTTTTTTTTTTTTTTTGAAACTTAGTTTTGATGAAGTATAGCCCCCTTAAAGCAGGCGCAATTACCCACACCAGCAGCCCACTAAAAATGCCCCTTCTATCCCCAAGCCAACAGCCCCCCCACCCACAACAGAACTCCCCTTGCGCCAAACACTCACCCGGTGAAGGGCAGCCAAAAGAAAAAAAAAAAATACCAAAGACGCCCCGGCAGCAAAATCCCTCCCGACCTAGCGAACCACAGAGCTGCACCGGCCGAAGGCGCCAATTCGAGCAAACACGTCTGCTCCCCGAAGAGCCGTGGCAAGAAGGACAGCCACGCGGCTCCTCGCCGACATCTGCTCCGCCCACCCGATGCGCAGGGTCAATGAAATCGCCCCTTCTTGGCAAAGGAGCGATTTCAAATGCCGCGCTCCTCCAGACCTCCCCCCCCCCACCTCATAGTTCCCTGTCACGTGCAGGAGGCCGAGGCCGGGCCCGGGCCCAGGTTACTGACGGCCGCGGGACCCGGCCCGCGGCCTCATGCATTATCATCAAAATACTTAAGAAAGAATGGCATCTCATCCAATCTTTGCCAGCTTTCCAAGATGTCAGATTAACTATAGCGCATAAAAGAAATATTAATTTACATAACCTTTTAGTTCCTTCTGCTCTCACAGAAAAAGTTTTTTTATCTAAGCATAAAGGACAATACCAGTGTGGTAAGTGTTCAGTATGCTTGAATGTACTTCCTGTTAGAGATAAATTTATTCATCCAACCACAAATCAAAAGTTTTATATCAACGATTTTTCCAGTTGTGACACACAAAATGTGATTTATGTCATACAGTGTCCATGTAGGAAACTATATGTTGGGAAGACCATTCGTAATATCAGAACCAGAATTATAGAGCACAAGAGTAGCCATTAGAAGGGGTTGTTCACTGGCAAGAAAATCAACATAAGATTATGGACTTGAAGTTTTTTATTATAATAAAAGGTGAAGATTAATTGGAGAGGTGGAGACAACAATAAAACTATTATGAGGCTTGAACAACGTTACATATTTTTATTAGACACCTTGACTCCTAATGGTCTTAATTTAGATAAGGATTTTTCTGTTTTCCTTTAGTTATATTAACTATTATGTATTTATTTATTTTTTTTTAGTCTGGTTTTTGTCATTTCATTTTTATTGGATAGTTAATCAATTATGTTTTATTTGCAGGTTATGAAGGTCGATTTTAGTTTATTGCAACATTATTTTGCTGATTTTAGATGTGGTTGATATCAGATTTTAGTTTAGTGTATTATTATCTTATGTATTGAATTATGGGTTCTATTGTAAGTTATTTATGTTTAAGTTATACTTGGGTTTTATTGTTAGCAAAACAATGTTTGCATAATATTTATATGGCTTCATTTTTCACTTATGTATTTATTAAGATTCGCACGTCTACATGTTTTGAGGTGTGATGTTCAATCCTTATTTTCTAGGATGTATTTGTGGTCGAGGTGCTGTATCGCTGAATTCTTCTGAAATGGTGCGCTCACATTTTCAGCTAGTGTAGCATTTTTTACTATAATTTATTACTGGTGTGTGGTCTGTACAGGGTTTTTAGTTTGATTTGATTTGATTTATAACCATGATCCCCCTTGTAGAATATGGTCAAGGTGCCACATTGCTGAACACTCATGAAATGGTGTGATCATGTTTATTAGTTTTATTTGTTTTAAAATTATGATCCCCCGTGTAGAATATGGTACTGTGCTTTTGACAGGTTCGATCTCTCCAGAGACGGTTCCGTTCCTCTGCAGTCTTCTGGTTCTTTGCTCCGCCCCTTGATCCGCCCCCTTTTCCTTTCCCGCTTCTCTTCTCTTTGTTTTTAAATGCGCATGAGCCGGCGTTTTCCTTCAAATGTTTCAGATGGTATGTGTGGTTTGTGAAGCTGTATTTCATCAAGTAAGGAATGAATTATGTTATTTTCTGCATTTGATTTGTTGTAATTATAAAGTTTTAAGGATCTCAGAAAATTGGTAGGAACAGATATAATCATTTTGAGATGAAATAAAATCGTATGGCATGATGTATGGAGCGGCGATAATTCTCCTACTGTTCATTTTCCTTTTATTTTCAATATAATTTTAAAATTAATGATCTTAAAGAGAATGGTAGGACTAGATAATTATTATGAGATGAAATAAATTATATTGCATAAAGCACAGAGTGGCGGTATTTCCCGTGCTGCTCATTCTCATTTTGCTTTCAATACATTCCAAAAGTTTAGTTGTCGGCATATTTTAACTTGATTTTGTAATGATAAAGGTAGTTGGCTACAGTTTTAGGTGATCATATGTAAACTTTGCATAGATGTTTTTTTAAAAAGAGGTCACACCTAGGATGGTGTCTACTTTGTTATATATTTTTTCTAAAAATGCTCTTTTTAACACATATTTATTGTTCTTCCCTATTCGCTCCTGCTACGTCTTAGGGTTGCTTCTGCTAGTTTATATGATTTCATTTATATGGTTTTATATATATGTTTTTTATTATGCATTTCAATGTATATATTAATTTATTTTTGTATTGGTTATATTTTTATAGCTTGACTACAATTTTTGTTTTTGGTCACAAGTTGAAGTGTCCTCAATATTCAACACTGAGGTATTTATTGTAATGCACATATTTATTTGTCACAGTCTTTTATCAGTACTACAGGGTCACATATAAATGTTTGATGATATGATTTTATGATTTACATATCTGTTATGATATGTTATGTTTTATTTATTTATTTCTTAGGCATCTGTTTTTATTATGCTTTGTTTTTAATGTTGGTTTTTAATGTATGTTTTTATATTTATAGAGTGTTTACCAGTTCCACCCCTGACGAAGGGTAATCGAAACACGGCCTGTGTCGGGTGGTAATGGGCCAATGAATGAAATAAATTTTGTCTTTCCTACAATAATCACATATTGGACTGGTTTTTGTAATTCTACGTGATTATCTGCTTCTTTGTGGTACATTTGAGTTAATATTTAACAGTCATGGGCTTTGCATCAATGTAGGCAATTAGAAAATGACTCCCAAGATATATTAAGGTATCATTTTTGGTATTGAAAATAAGATTTAGGGCCAATATGCCAAAATTCTAAGTGCACAACTTCAAAAGTTAGGTGCCTAGATTTTGGAAATCAAAAATGACATATATGAGCTACTACATTTATGGCCAAACAATCTGATAATACAAATGTAGGAACCTCATGGGGATTGAATCAAGCGCAGGGACAGGTCAGGGAATGAAGTTAGCAGTTCAACTCTGATATCCAGTGCTAGACATCTAACTTAGGTGTACAAAGTGTGGCATTCCCATGTCTTACTTTTATATGGGTGCCTCAGTTTAAGGCTCATATGAAAACCTATGCCACCTAGACATCGAAATGAAAGCATGAAACACTTTCTGTATTGGTCTTTTTGTGCTCTTTGAAATCAGGTTTGAATCAGATGGTTTGTAACTTTTGAATTTTGAATTAAAAACATAGCTAAGGGGAAGAAGCAACATCACACACCTATATGGTAGCATGAACCATGAGCTCCAGATTTTTCATCCTTTATCTCAGACATGATCAGCTGTTGGGGACTCCTGAAATACCTGACCATCTGCTGGTGTAGCAATATAGCACAAAACAGTGGCTCAAGAGTACTCCTGCAGAACGAACTGTTTTGTAGCAATTTGGTGCCACTGTAAAGGCCGACTGCCTGAAGAGACTCCATATGGAGAAGACACAGGATGGAATGAAACAATTGCTGAAATGAACTCAGGATCTTTGTAGAATCACCTGTCTGAGTGACTGACTTTGTGTGGGGAAGTATACAAACATGGAGCTGGCGGGGAGGTGATTGTGGTTTTCAGATTTCTTGGGCGTTTTGAGTGAGGCAGGAGTTTTGGGTGTTGAAGTATGCGGGGCTGAGGATGAGGGGAGGTAGTGGAAGTGCCATACATGCTTCAGTGGCTTGTTTGCTTGGGAAAGGTATGTGTGTATAACTGCTCTTGATATCTCTGCGGAGACTGTTTTGCTTTGCCATATGGTTCATTTATTTTGAAAGATGAACTCTAATAAACATTCTCTCTCATGTGAGTTTAAAAAAGCCAGACAAGCAGCTACAAGTATCTCTTAGGTACAAGAATCCCGTTTGTATCCACACGATGAGTGACATTTTCAAATGGGACTTTGGCACTATTTATTTGCCTCCAACAGAGCTGAGCATTGAAATTGTTTTGGTGTGTTTATCGTGGGAAGTAGGAGGGATTCCCACGAGAAGTTTATAATTACATTTTGCCCTAATGAGATCAAATTTACACTGGTAAATCTTTAGGCTATTGACGTGAAAGAGGGAACGATTTTTGATCACATGGCAGGGAACCTGGTGGTATACTGTATCTGATGGGTGGAGAGTTTAATCTTATACTCAATCCTATGTTTAACAACTCTTCTTTGCTGGTACAGTGTATTCATGCAACCCAGGAATGAAGTTGAATTGTTTTTTGCAACTAACTCGAGAGATACCCAACATTAAGAATTATTCTTTCTTCTCCCAGCCACATGACTCTTAACTGTATTCAAGAATCTATTTGTTGCTGGTACCATTCCATATGTAATGTTATCTGTTGAGGAGTGGGAATTTTACTTGAGCAGTTCATGCACCATTGTGGACAGATGTTTAAAATACTGCTGTGGCAAAAAATAAGCTGTGTTGAGGTTTAAGAATAGTTTATTAAATGATGGCAAGATAGAAAGGAAGGCATCTCAACTTATTGTATGGGACTGCAGGAAGGTGATAGTGAGAAAAAGGCTTGCTTGTTCAGGTAGGAAGGAAAAAGATAATAATGTTAAAGATTTAAACCAAGTGATTCTATCAGTGGTAGACTTATTTGGTTCTATGTGGATCTGTATGCTGCTGATACTGATATTCGGAATCAGGATATTAATGGTTACCTGTCCAATCTTATTCGAGCAGACAGTTTTTAATGAGCCTATCATGCCAACTGAGGTGCAGTTAGAAATTAATAAATTAAGGGGACTATTTTAGGAAGTATCCCCACGTGTAAATAGCAGCATATAGATTTAGGGGCATCTTTACTAAAGGGTAGCACAGAGTTCATGCTGGATTAGCGTGAGGTCTCAGCATTGCACCAGAAAGTAGCATGGGGCCTTACGCTACCCTTCCAGCACATATTGCGGCAGCGACTGGGTAGGATGGGGTACTCCCATCATGGCACAACTAGTGTGGCTGTTTTTAGCCCATGCTACCCGTGCTCGGTGCAAGTCCTGCAGGTGCAACAAATGCCACCTCAGTAGATGGTGTTAGCTGCTCCTGCAGCTGGTTTACCCTGGTGAAGTGTGGTAAATACATGGGGATGCTGTACCCATCTTCCTGCAGTTAGCGCAAAATTTCACTCTGGTAACACAGCCCAAACACACGTTACCTGTGACGGGGACTAGTAAACAGTATAGATATGGATTCCCCATTTTACAATGGGAATCCACTTCTCTAGAAAAAATTACAGCTGCCGCAAGATATCAATATATGCCTGCTGGAAGGGGTAGCTATTAATGCTGAGGTCCAGCCAGCCTGTGATCACTGCCCTGAACTTGATTCCCCCCCCCCCCCGAAACAACCCACCAACCTTGATCCCTTCCCCATTGACCTGCCAAGCCATCCAATCCTCTCCACATCCCCCCAAAGAGCAAGTCTCCCAAACACATTTGAGTCATCTACCCGCCCAAAGCATCTGATTGCCTCACATTGTCCCCATGATGATGACCTCCCTGAGCGCCCAGCAGATCTCATCTCCCCACTTCCTATCTCTGACCTTACCAAGGGTCACAGGTGTCTAGTGCGAGCAGAGGCATCCCCAGTTGCTCCTGCTCTTATGATGCCTGGTTCTGAAATGGTGCCACTGGCCTCTAGTGGTAATCTGACAGTACTGCAGTTGTGATCATCCCCAATTGGACAATTAGGATCAGAAATAGGCATCCTTAGACATGTTTTCACTGACTTTCTGGCACAAGAGCCTAAATCCAAACATACTTTGGGTGAATCAGGAAACAGGAATTAAGAGCAGATAAAAGCAGGCTGGCTAGGACCAACCCTCAGGGGATATAAGCTCCTCCTAGAAGATGGGTGCCATTTTGATCTGGGTGCTGGCCTGGATAAGAGCGAGTGGGAATTGCTCCCATCTGGACTCCACTAGACCACCACCCTTGATTTCAAATTCGCCAGGGGGCTATATGAGGTTGGGGATCTTCAGACTGAGGTGGTGGGGTTAAGGGAAGGGCTTGGGGTGGGGCTTTTGTGGGAGGAAGCTCAGATCTTCTGAGGGGAAGGGTATGGTATATGGGGAAGGGTCCTCACTCCTTGATGGTGCTATATGGTGGGGATCCACAGCCCATCGGTTGTATATTATTCTCTTGACCAGGAGCATCAGGCTTCCTGTTAGCGGCCCCATGCTCTGAATAGAAAAATGAATACCAGCTTTAAGCTGGAGTTGTATTTCCAAGAATAATACAGTTTGTGGTGATTTACTGCAAGCTGCAATATTAATTTGAGTAATAATGAAGTGTTTGGCATACATTTTCATGCGCATTTCATTACTATTGCTATTCAATGTGCAGTGTGGTGTCAAGTTGTGTGTTACAGTAAAATAAAGCATGTTCTCTTTAATGTGTGTTTAGGGCCAAATAACATGCATTCTTTTCTGCAGAATTAGTTGGAATGCTCACAGATAACAAAAGAATTGGAAGGGTATGAAGTCTGACAGAAGTCGTTAAAGAGATGTCTGTGAGTGAGTTTCCCATAGAACCAAACATGTTTTAATTTAAATTTGGAGTCCCCCAACTCTAAAAAGTGTGAATAGTTAATGCATAATTGTTACCAGAATAAAGAGAACTTTGTCTTGGAGGAGAGAGAGCTCGCCATTGTTTAATTCACGATGTTAACATATTGGGAATGTTTTCTCTCTTGAAACTCGTGGCATTAAAACGAGATAATCTTGGCAGGTTCCATATTGAATGAAGAGACTCGGTAGATTGTTTCATTAGATAATACATGTTTTAGGGCAGGTGGTGTGTGTCTGTGTGTGTGTGTGTGTGTGTGTATGCGTGGTGGGTGTGAGGGGGATCCTTGGCTGTTTTGTTTGGGTTGCTTTTTATGCTTAATTTCTTATTATTGGAAAATAGACTTGGATATGCTCATGTCAAATTTTGGCTTATTGTAGTGATATGATTGTACTTGCAATCCAATAAAATTTTAAATTTAAAAAAATTGACAATATTTCAGTGCGTAAATAACACTCATGGATACATGAAGTCATTAATTTATGATCTTTTCTGACACTGGTAATTAGTGATGTGCTTTGGTTTAATCTTGAATGCACACAAGTTTTGTATATGCATAAAAAATCAATTTGCATGTATAAAAATGCATTTTTGCATGTAAAGTAACAAAATGAAATTGAACAAAAATGAAAAGAAACAAAAACAGATGTGCTAGGAAAGATTTGTGTGTTTAATTTGCTTTTCCTATTACTTCTGAGTGGCCTAGGATAGACTAGGAAGACTAAGGGGCCCTTTTACTAAAGGCTGCTAAGTGGTTAATGCATGTTTTAGCAGGTGGTAATTGGCAGCTGAAAGCGCTAACCTAACGTGTGTGCATTCCAGTCAGTCAGCAGCTACTAAAACGCTTATGTTGCCGCCACGCTTTAGGGAGGAGAGTGGGTGGGTTAAGGGTGGAGTGTGAGCATGGAGAGCACATTACCACCAGCATGAGGGCAATTGGCCTATGGTCTGTGGTAATGTGAAAATTAGCACGAGTCGCCATAGTAGTACTTCAGTGAGTGTCATTAGCTGCACCCGCATTAATCCCGCTGCACATTCTGCTGCTTGATTATGCGCTAACTACCAGGAATTTGCTGGGCATGCCCCCGACAGTTAGCGCATGATGGCTGTTCTTATACTGCTAATCACATGGTAAGTACATGCTTTTAGGGGCATGTTGATTCAGTGGGACCTAGTTACAAATAGCGCGTGCTAACCATTAGCCGAGCTTCATAAACATGTCCCTGAGTCAAAAAGCCCTTAACTGCTGTAGAGAGAATTTTCAAGATTATTTTTATTCTACTTAGGTTTATTGGTCCAAAGCTAAATTACATATGGGCCAAAACATTTTTGTAAAATAAGAACATGAATTTTTAATGTGAAAAATCAATAATTTATTACTGAGCTGACATTTCAAAACAGTAGAGTTTGCTTTGTTTGTTTGCTATTGTTGCTGCAGTCTCAGAGCCGGAGGACTGCATTTATTGCTTCTAACATCAACACTATTCGCTGTTGTGACTATCAAGACATAGTTCTGAAAAATAGATTAAAACATACAAACCGTCCAACTCCGAAAATACAATCCAGTTAAATAAGTTCCATCTATTTATTTTCACGTGTTTGTACCCTTCAAAATAATAGTACATGGTTAGAGTCTAATCAAACAAGCACAGTGTATCATGGTTTAATGAGAAGAATTAGTTCAAATGGTGATTAAAGTTAAAATTAATGAAGCAACACTAAAGATATGATTGTACCCGTATATTATGTCAAATTGCACTTTTATTCTGCTGT
This sequence comes from Ichthyophis bannanicus, assembly GCA_033557465.1. Lineage (NCBI taxonomy): Eukaryota > Metazoa > Chordata > Amphibia > Gymnophiona > Ichthyophiidae > Ichthyophis > Ichthyophis bannanicus. Next base: position 419,657,648 of record CM066033.1, read on the forward strand.
TTAAATTAAGCACCTGCAGATACTTACTGTAGTGTACTATAGTGTAACCTATAATTTTGTGGTAAGAGCTATCAAGTTAAATTATACATGTTGGATATTACACCAGTGTATATATTTTCACTACTCATGAAGATGGTATTCAGTGAATTGTAGATAAATATACATGACGTTTATTATGCTGTCTCTGGTGAAACAAATCTAAATTGTGTCTTTGCTGTACACTTTTGAAAACTGCAAAATATAATGCAGTCCTCTCCCTAGTGTGCATTATTAATTAGTTTTTCAGCTATAAAAAGCAATTAACGTTCTGCGCTGCTGGGATATTTTTACATGATCGTGTCAATAACACAGTGAGCACCTCTACAGGCCTGACTGCCATATTTTATTTTTAGATGATCTTTAACCTGATGCTGAGATGTTGTTTGGAAAACATAGAGAGAAATCAGGAATGTTATAAATATTTCAATTTATTTTGCAGTTTGTTCTTTGGCAAAGACAGTGCGGTGTACTGGATAGGGGTAATCTTATAGCCGAGGGCATGCATAAACAGTGTGCAAGTACAGTAAATTGTCAGCACAAAAGTATGTTTGTACTTCAGCTTTGAAACTTACCCCTGAGGATTCATGGACTTATATTTACATCTGTTCTTTGTCACCTATGTGCATATTTTCAAAAATATATACATAAATGCAGTCCCTCCTGATCTTCACCTCCACGAAAGCTTCTGCTCAGTTGCATATTGTACGCGAGTAAATTTATGCGAGTAATGCATGTGCAATTTAATAAGTACCTATTTCCATATGTAAAACATTGCTTTGCAAACAGAAATTGATTGTAAAATTGCCCTGTAAGATAATCAACTAATGGAGTGCAGGCTGGTCATTCTTTGTTTCCTTTCATGGGGAAGGGAAAGGAGTTAATCTTTTTTGCTTGTTAACACAACTTTTTTTTTCTACTCATTTTCTGCTTCATTTTTAATGTTTGATATTTACAAATAACGAATGCTAAAATAAATAAAATAACGAGAAAAGAGGGCCTGATTGAAAGCACTCATCTAACACATAAAAGGAAATAGTTACTAAAAAGCACGCCGGTAGTATGCAGATGGGCCACGATACTAGAATGGAGGACTGTGCCAATTTCAAGTGGCATGTGCATCTATCCCCCTGCAGTTGGAGCTTTCCTAACGTGTGACCCTGTGCAATATGGCAGTGGCAACATTGCAGTTACCATGCATGCATAATGGCTGCACTAACTGCGATGCACCATTACCAGGGCTGGGCCAGCCATCAGGCAAACTAGGCAGTTGCCTAGGGTGGCAACTTACGGGGGCATTAAAAGCAAAACAATAGATTTTAACAACCAGGGAGCGTTTGTCTGGGGCTACGTTGCCAACATCTTGAACCAGCTCTGGGGTCAGACCTGGTTATTACTATCCACATTCCACCCAGAGATGGGATCCGGCTGATTCGGCATGGTTTGCGCAAACTGGTTCCTGCCACGGACCATGTTCGGTGAACCAGACCAAAAAATGACATCTGGATGCCGGCGCTGCACTGGCACGACTCCCTCTGCCAGCCTGTGGTCTGATGGCATCGGGGATCCGCGGCATCGGGGGAAGCCCCTGATGCCGTCTATCCATTTACGGTGAAGGGGATTGGGCCGCTGGGCCACCAGGGAGCTGCTGCCCTATGGTGACCACCAGCAGCCCGAGTGTGTGGCATCGGCAATGCAAATACGTGCCATGCTGCCTCCCATTCGGTCCCGTCAATGGTGGTATCGATCCAGACCAGTTCTTATTCGGCTCAGATCCCGCCACTGATTCCACCCCTAGCCCACCCAATCACATGCTAACTGGTTAGCATGGGATTCTTACCACAGGGGCCCATGCTACCCTTTATCATGGCATGCGTATTGCAGAGTAAACTTCACACTAATAGGGTGGTTTAGCAAATGTCCCAAAGATAAGTGCTGGTGCCAATGCTCAACTTTCAGTGTTTATTCTGCAGTGCCAGATGTTTAAATGGCCAGTCGAAAATAACTCCCCACACTGGGTAAATATAATCATATACAAGAAAAATAACCCCAGTCACCAAAATACCGTATACCTTTATAAAAAATTGAAAATATTAATTCACTATCTTTTTGTTGGAGTAACCAATCAAAAGGAGACAGGGATTCTACCTGTCCCCTCGCCGCGGTCACTCCTTTTTAATCATTTTAATTGCTCAAAAAATTGCATAAAACTTATCTGTAATCCAGCCAATTAAAATGATTAAAAAGGAGTGACCGCGGCGAGGGGACAGGTAGAATCCCTGTCTCCTTTTGATTGGTTACTCCAACAAAAAGATAGTGAATTAATATTTTCAATTTTTCTTGTAGATGTTTAAATGGAACAATGCCATATACATATCTGCGGCGACTATGTCTCTACATATATGCATATTTAGCCTGCAGAGTGGCTGAATTTCATTGCTTTACATATAAGTTTTGTGCTGATCTCTTTCCCATCTCTGAACTCAACTGCCAGTATGTGGGTAGTTTTATAAGGGTTGCCTAGATTTATGCATGTGTTTACACACGGAAAGCACAGTATTTTAGTGGTTTCCAATGTAAATATCCACTTACCCACATAAAGTAGTTGGTCACTTTCTGTAAGCACATGCATCAGACTACTCTCATAGTGGGTATGTGCAGCTACAGGGGCAGACCTTTGGAAGAATGTGGATGGAATGCAAATTTACATGCATAAATTATAAAATACTATTACTCATGCACGTTTCTGAAAAATCTAGCTGTGTGCATTTACATTCGCCTTAGGGGTGGCATAGATGCTCATGACAAGTTTAGCATGCAGTTTTGACCACTTATGCCCCTATTTTGTAAAGGAAGCACATATCTTACTTTATAAAATAGGCCTGAAATACGTGCAAATGCACTTAAATCTAGGCAATTCTTTCAAAACTATCCTCTGAGGAGGATCATTTTAGAAGCTCTTTTCAAGATTTAGATTCTGAAAATGGGCATTTAGACATGCAAATCACAGATACATCCCCAGAGTCATTTTAGAAAGCCAGGGCATGCTGGAGGTGTGGTTTGAGCAGTGCTGCAGAAATGCAAGTCATATGATTTCAAAATTGCCCAAGCATGTCTGGCCCTGATTTTTGACATGTCCATGCTTATACCTGCCCCTGACCACAAATAAGGTGCAAAAAAGTGGTTGTTTTATGGCAGGAGAAGAGCAAAATGTGCTCTCACTGCTACAGTACATTTTGCCGGGTCAGAAAAATCCTGCATGTTACTTGACAATCCATTCATTGTCCTGCCCCTCCTCTGCACATCTGCAGATCTGAAATGGCCTGCTGGGACGTGCATGTATCATAGCACAGGTGTTCCCATTCTGAAATATCTAGGCCAGCACATCTATGTACCTCTTTCTGCAACCGTACATTTTGGGGATGCCCATATTTCTAAAATTGCCTGCAAACGTGCACACACCCGTCCTTACTATATCACAGGCCAATCTTCAGAATTGGCTGCTGGGACATAGAACTTTTGGAGCAGATACAGTGCGATTTCAGAAGGTACCTGCACAGGCCTCCCTTCACCACTGCCACTTAAGAACATAAGAAATGCCATAAGGGACAGTCCAAGGTCCACCAAGCCCAGTATCCAGTTTCCAACACTGGCCAATCCAGGTCACAAGTACCTGACAGGTTCCCAAAAAGGTACACAGGTTCCACAGTGCTTGTCCTGGGATATGCAATGGATTTCCCGGGTCCTCTTTAATAATGGTTTATTGACCTTTCCTCCAGGAACTTGTCCAAATCTTTTTTAAGCCCAGCTACACTAATAGCTTTTAATACATCCTCTGGTAACAAATTCCAGAGTTTGATTACGTGTTGAGTGAAAAAAATATTTTCTCTCATTACTCTTAAATGAGTTACATTGTAGCTTCATGGAATGTCTCCTAGTTTTTCTACTTTTTGATGGAATAAACAACCTATCTATGTTTACCCCCTACTTCATTCATTAATTTATAGACAACCTATCCCATGACTTTTTAATTTCTCCAAGAGTCTCTCATAAGGGACTTTGTCAAAGGCTTTCTGAAAATCCAGATACACTATATTGACTTGCTCACTTTTGTCTACCTGTTTATTTACACCTTCAAACAAACATAACAGATTAGTAAGATAAGACTTTCCTTGGCTAAATCTATGTTAGCTTTTTCTCATTAAACCATGACTATCTACATATCCAGTAATTGTATTCTTTATGATGGTTTCTACCATTTTGCCTGGTAATGATGTCAGACTCATATCTGTAGCTTCTCGGCTCACCCGTGGAAACCTTTCTAAAAATTGGAATTGCATTGACCATTCTCCAGTCTTCAAGTACTACAGATGATTTTAATGAAAGTTCACAGATTACTAATAGCAGGTCTGAAATCTCATCTCATATTTCAGTTCTTTCAACACCCTGAGATGTATACCATCTGGCCCAGGTGATTTGCTATTCTTTAGCTTATCTAATATTTTTAATATATCTTCCCGGTTTATCAATATTTCTTTCAGTTCTTCCGATACATCACCTTTAAATACCATTTCAGCATAGGCAATTTCCCTACATCTTCTTTCGTGAAGACCAAAGCAAAGAATTCATTCAGTCTCTCTGCTATAGCCTTGTCCTCCCTTTGCACCCCTTTTACCCCTCTATCATCTAATGGTCCAACTGAATCTCTTACAGGTTTTCTTTTGTTGTGAATGTACATGAACCAGCTCCTCCAAGAACAAGTAATTTTTTAAATCTAGAAACTTAATCTCTCTAGCATGTCCTTTTTCATGTTTATTTAAAGTAATTTACATAATACAACACTACAAATACATAGGAGAAGCTATTCTGGACCTAGTCCTTAGTGGAACACAGGATCAGGTGCAAGGGAAGGGTTTTGGGGCCATGTGGCAATAGTGATCATAGCATGATCACAAGAAATCAAGGAAATCCACAGAACTATCTTTTAACTTTCAAAAGGAAGATTATGAAAAAACTAAAAGGAGCAGCTGCAAAGGTTAAAGATTTACATCAAGCATGGGTGTTGTTTACAAGTACTATCTTGAAATCCCAGACAAGATATATTCCATGCTTTAAGAAAAGTAGAAGGAAGACCAAAAATGTGCCAGCATGGTTCTGGAAATGGAAAAAGGAGTCTCATGACAAACACCGGAAACAACATAAGCATTGGCAAGTTAGATGCAATGCATTGATAAGGCAGGCAAAGAGAAAATTTGAAAAGAAGCCTGCCATGGAAGCAAAAATGCATAATAAAAGCTTTTTCAACTACATTCATAGTAAAAAAAAAACAAACTTGTGAGTGAGTCAGTTTGACCATTGGATGATAGAGGAGCAAAAACGATGCTAAGGGAGGACAAGGCCATAGCGGAGAGACTGAATGAATTTTTTGCTTTGGTCTTGACTGAAGAAGATGTAGGGAAGTTACTCATGCCTGAAATGGTATATAAAGGTGATGTAGTGGAAGAATTGAAAGAAATATCGATAAACTTGGAGGATGTATTGCGACTGTTTAATAAACTGAAGAGTAGCAAATCACCTGGACCGGATGGAATATGTCCAAGGGTGTTGAAAGAACTGAAATATGAGACTGCAGACCTATTAGTAATCTGTGAACTATCATTGAAATCATCTGTAGTACCTGAGGATTGGAGACTGGCCAATGTGACTCCAATTTGTAAAAAGGGTTCCAGGGGTGATCTGGGAAAATACAGACTGGTGATCCTGACGTCAGTACTGGGCAAAATGGTAGAAACCATTATAATGAATACAATTACTGAATATGTAGATAGCCATGGTTTAATAGGAGAAAGCCATGGTTTAATGGGAGAAGGTATGAATAAACAGGTAGACAAAAGTAAGCCAGTTGATATAGTGGATCTAGATTTTCAGAAAGTTTTTGACAAGGTCCCTCATGAGAGACTCTTGGCAAAATTAAAAAAGTCATGAGATTGGAGGCAATGTACTATTGTGGAATGTAAAATAATGAAAGTTATTGCAGTACACTTGGTTGTGAAGATTGTTTTAACGCTGCTAGAGACATCTGTACAGTTTGACCTAGGTTGTATACCTGTTGGTTGTTAATAAAAAAACGTTTGTACCTAAAACAGAAAACAAGATAGTAGGGCTAAATGGCCAATTTTCTCAATGGAGAAAGGTGAATAATGAAGTACCCCAGGGATCTGTGCTGGGCCTGCTTCTTTTTAACTTATTCATAAATGACCTGGAAATAGGAATAATGAGTGAGGTTATCAAATTTGCAGATGAGATAAAATTTATTCAAAGTTGTTATTACACAAGAGGATTGTAAAACTTGCAAGAGTGCCTTGAAAATTTGGAAGACTGGACGTCCAAATGGCAGATGAAATTTAATGTGGACAAATGCAAAGTTATGCACCTAGGAAAGAACAACCCAAACTATGGTAACATGACACAAGGTTCCACATTAGAAAGCACCAGCCAGGAAAAAGATTTAGGCGTCATCGTGGATAATCCATGGAAACCCTCCACCCAGTGTGCTGGGACAGCCAGGAAACCAAATAGAATGCCAGGAATCATAAGGAAAGGAATGGAGAATAAAACAAAGGATATTATAATACCTCTGTATCGTTCCATGGTTTGACCGCACCTTGAATACTGTGTGCAATTCTGGTCACCATATCTTAAAAAGGATATAGCTGAATTTGAAAAAGTACAAAAAAAGTGACAAAAATGGTAAAGGTAATGAAGGATACCCCTATGAGGAGAGGCTTAAAGGTTGGGGCTCTTCAACTTGGAAAAGAGACTGGGAGATATGATAGAGGTCTGCAAATTAATGAATGGAGTAGAACGGGTAAACGTAGATGGGTTGTTTATGCCTTCAAAAAGTAGAAAGACTAGAGGACACCAATGAAGCTAAAAACCCTTTTAAGACCAATAAGAGAAAATATTTTTTTCTCAATGCGTAATCAAACTCTGGAATTTGTTACTAGAGGACATAGTTAAAGCTGTTAGTGCAGCTGGGTTAACAAAAGGTTTGGACAAGTTCCTGGAGGAAAGATCCATAAACCATTATTAAAAAGGACCTGGGAAATCCCCTGCTTGCCCCAGGACAAGCATCATGGAACCTGTGTGCCTCTTTGGGAATCTGCCAGGTACTTGTGACATGGACTGGCCACTGTTAGAAACAGGATACTGGGCTTGGTCTGACCCAGTAAGGCATTTCTTATGTTCTTATGTTCTGAACAGGTTTCCAGAAAACTATTTCCCCCTTTCCAATAAAATAATTAATAAAAAACAAACAAACCAGAGAACTAATCTCTAAACTATTTGGACAAAGAATGGAATTACATATTTGCTAAGTACAAATCCAAAGGCCTCCACACTCTATTTTATCAATACAGTTTATGGACACCGAAGCAGCATCCTCTAACTTTCTTGTCATACAAAATCATGCCACCAAAAGGCTACATTCAGCAATGAACTGTCCTTCCAGTTACGCAGGAAATGCTGCACAGCCGTTGAAATCATAATATCCAATAATATTTTTTTACTGCGTGTTCAAGTTATCTCATAGACATAGAGCCTTGAATGTAATTCGTTGTAGTGATATTGCAGACTCAAGCTTAAAAATATTTCATATAGGATCCCACACCCCATTCCAAAAGGTCCTAGTAGGGGGACACTCAAATATCATGTGCGTTAAGGTGTCTCCCATGTTCGAGCAATGCCAATATTTATTAGTTGTACAAAGTCCATCTCTGTGCATTTGAAAAGGAGTCCAGTTGGCCCTGTGGGCTACAATAAAAGTGATTGCACTAGACTGCTTGACCTGGTGGGTTGCACAATGCATATCCAAAAAAGATCCCATTTAATTTCATCTTGAGAGATGCCCACATCATTCTCCCATGTGCTCTGAAGACCTATCAGGGAGGTATCAATATTAGAAATCAATACCTTGTAGAATTGAGATATTAACCTGCCATTGACTTTAACCTTTCTAAAGATGTCTACTAAATCTGAAGAACTACTAGTTCCATCAGCCCAAAGAGAATTCTGTGTCAAACTCTGACCAATACTATCTAATTTACTTGCTTGAGCCCCTGATAACCCATATGTGTCAATTAGAAAAGCTTGGTTAACTAACACTCCACTTCTGAAGAGTTGCCCAAGCCTAAATATACCTTTGTTGAACCTCTCCAAAATATTTTTTGTCTATTTACCTGTAATAAATGGTTGTACCAGATAGATGAAAATTCAGAGCCTGTATAGCGTTTCTCACAGCCACTATCAGTTGCTTTTACAACTTTGATCGTACTATTCATTAAGGGTAGCCTCAACTTGGAGACGGGCAAACTCATTGTGGGTAAAACTAACAATTGAAAAGGATAAGCTAATGCTTTCTCCATTTCAAACCAGGGGGCCGGTGTCTCACCCAATACCTATTCCATCCCATATCTAATAAAGGATGCCGTATGATAAGATTTGAAATTCGGAAAACCTACTCCTCCTTTTTTCTGTGGTAATTTCAGTTTTTTCAAAGCAATTCATGGCCTTTTGTCTTTCCACAGAAAGGTAGCCAAAATGTTATTTAACTGAACATAGATGTTTGGCATAAAATACTGTCACCCACCTACTCACTCTTATAGGCGGAAGCCTAGGGAGCTTCAGTGGGGCCTCTTCTTAATGTAGCCGGGACTTTACAATGCCCCCTGGGATCTGTAGTCCCACTAGCTAATCAAAAAGGTAGTTGTGAACGAGTAGCCAGACTTTTTCAAAGAGGTATTTTATTTCCCTTCCGGGGGAACCTTTGCACAGAAGAATCAAAAGAAATAAACCATATTTTTCTGGTACAAATGAAAATGAACTACTGATAACAAAAAGGTGCTTATCTTCAGCCAATCCAAAAAGGTAAGACAGTCCTTGTACTTTACACAAGTGAGTTCTTCACAATCTGTTTCCCTCAATGGATTTCTGTTTTAAACAAATCAGCATAGAGAGGAAATGTTATCTGAGAACATTAGTGCACACTCCATTTGGAACTCCTCAGGACTTTCCCCACAAAAGTCACATTCCATGTCCTCAGTGTTTTCCCCGTAGCTATCTTCAGAATGGTTGTAAATCATATCATTGTTGCAAAAACCCTCCTCTCCTTTCCAAAGGCTTCTCTCCCCCTCTCTATCAGGGTAAATTGGAAGGTTACCGTATATAGTGGAGTTTTCCTCCAGAGGGCCACACACTCCTAGCTGTGTGTATGGGAAACTCTCCCTTTCAAAGTTCCCTCTATTACAAGGAATTAGCCTGTCCTTTGGCTCGGTTCCCCCGGAGCTTTCTGAGCATGGAAACTTAGCGTGGCTTTTTCCCCAGGCAAGCCTTCTACTCCCTTTCACAGTATGCTTCTCTTTGGGCAGGTAAGTATCCCTTTGATAATAGTTACTGCCCTCCCGGTACCTGTTCTCAGGGAGACTTCCTCTCACAGGTTCCTTCCGTCTGCCTGTTTGAATACCTCCGTGGCACCAACCACCTGGTTCTTGTTCAGTGCTGCCCAGCACCCTGTAACCAGCCTCTGGTATTCTCTCAGCTATCTCCTGTGGAACACTGCTTGAACCTCCGTGTGAAGTTTTTCCTTTAGTTTCCAAAACAGCTCTCTTCCTAAGCTCCTGGTTAGCTCTTCTAGAATCCTGGTTAGCCCTTCTAGAATCCTGGTTAGCCTTCCTACTGACAAACTCTGAGTGAGTTTTATCTACGTCACTCCTAGTGTTCCGGTGAGCCTGCCCTGCCCTCAGCTGCCTCTCATCAGCTAATATGCTATGATGTAATCCCCTACTAGGGCGTGCTCCTACACCTGGTGCTTTTGTTTTTGCTGGTTGCTCATAGCAACCCTGATCCATGTGCTCTGAGCTGTCACTTTTAGACCTGCTCAGCTCTGTTTTTCCTATTTCCATAGGCAGATTCTGACCTACCCCATGACAGATCCCCCCCTTAAAATATTACGGGCTGCGGAATCTTTCTGACAGCTCGTAATTTGCGATAGCACGTCTGCATTCCCGTGTAGTTTCCTAGCCCTATGCTGTACCATGAAGTCGAAAGACTGCAGTGCTAGATGCCACCAGTTAACCAGGCATTGCTATTTCGCATTTGATTCAACCACTTTAAAGGGGCATGGTCAGTGACTAAGAGGAATTTCCTGCCTGTCAAATAAAAGCGTAAGGCTTCGACAGCCCACTTTATTGTGAGGCACTCCCTCTCTATCGTGGAGTAATTCCTCTCTGCTTTTGAGAGCTTGCGACTTAGATGAGTCACCGGGTGTTCTACCCCTTCGAACACCTGGGACATCACTGCCCCCAACCCTGTCTCTGACGCATCCGTCTATACCACGAAGGGTAAGGTAAAATCAATTCCCCGTAGTACCGGAGCCTTACAAAGTTTGTCCTTAAGGGCAGTAAAGGCTTCTTCAGCCTCTGGGGTCCACCTTACGGTATTCGGCGTGTTTTTTCAAAGCATCTCAGTAAACAGGATGCTCTCTTCGGCAAATTGAGGTATGAACCTCCTGTAGTATCCTACTAAACCGAGGAAACTACTTACTTGTTTTTTCGTTCCTGGCCGGGGAAAATCCCTCACGCTTTCAATTTTACATTCTAGGGGCCTTACTACTCCCCTCCCGACCATGTGGCCCAGGTACTTAGCCTCCTCGCTGGCGAATAGGCACTTTGCGGGGTTTAGCGTTAAACCATCCTTGCGCAGTGCTCTCAGGACTGCCTCTACCCTTGCGAGGTGCTGGGTGCATGTTGTACTATATATTACTACATCGTCCATGTAGGCCAATGCGTAGTCATGGTGGGGTCTTAGGACCTGATCCACCAGGCGCTGGCAGGTGGCGGCGGCACCATGCAAGCCAAATGGCATGCGCCTGAACTGAAAGAGCCCTATGGGCATGCTAAACGCTGTTTTGGGTTTTGAGTCTTTTGTTAATGGCACTTGCCAATACCCTTTTGTAAGGTCTAGTGTTGTTAAATATTTGGCCTGCCCCAGGCGATCTAATAAGTCATCGATGCGGGGCATCGGGTAGGCATCAAACTGGGAAATCTCATTTACCCTGCGAAAGTCTATACAAAATCTGAGAGTCCCATCTGGCTTGGGCACCAGCACTATTGGGCTTGACCAGGGACTATGTGACTCTTCTATTATGCCCATATTAACCATTTCCTTCACCTGCTCTATTATTTCCTTCTTTTTAATTTCTGGCATATGGTAGGGGCGCTGCCTAATTACTTGTCCTGGCGCTGTGATTATCTCGTGAGCAACGATATGGGTTTCCCCGGGTTTTGTGGTCAGGACATCAGCAAATCTGTCCAGCACCTGGGTTAATTCCTGCTGCTGTTGCGGAGAGAGCCCTTCGCCTAACCTAGGTTTTGGCCTTTCCTTCCAATCAGAAATTTGAGGACCCAGATCTTCTTCCTTCTTTTCCTCTGCTAGGGCCGTCATAATCTTTACTTCCTTCCGCCCAGTAGACCCGAACCCTTGTTCCCCCCGAGTAGTTGGTGGTAATGACACCTCCTCCACTGTGGGAAAGCCCACACGCTCACATATTAACTGAGCAATGCGGTCGCCTATTTGGACTTTAACGTCTTCCTTTCCAAAATTAAAGATTAGGACCTTGATGCAGCCCCTGTAATCGGGATCTATAACCCCTGCCCCTATATCCAGAAAGAATTTTACTGCCAGGCCCGACCTTGGGGCAATACGGCCGTAGCAGCCCTCCGGTATTTTGACTTGTATGCCCGTGTCAACCAAAGCTTTGCCCCCTTTTACCACTATAGCTTCCTCCACGCTGAAAAGGTCGTACCCTGCAGCTGCTGGGGACGCTCTCTGTGGGATTCTTGCTAGTTTTGACGCCTTACAGAACTGGAGCACAAATTTTGGTTTCCCTAAGGGACCCTCCCTCCTGGGTGCCTGCGATTGTGCTCTGGTCTTTGGTGCTTTCCCAAATAAGGGATTAGGGAGTCTAGCTGCTAAAGCCTCTGACCCTATTTCTCTAGGCCCTACCTGGGGTTGATTGGCCCTCTGACCAGGTTTGTTAAACCCTTCTTCCATTTTCTGGAAAAATGGTGGCCAATCCCGTCCCAAGGCAACTTCCCTGGGCAGTTTTGGAACAACAGCCATCAACATCTGCTATTTTGTTCCCAATGCACCTACCTCTAAGTTGTGTAAGGGATAGTGTGAGCCTGCTCCATGCACACACCTAATACGTACTTGGCCTTCTGCTTGACTCGGGGGTGACGAACGGTTCTTCTCAATGGCTTCCCATAGCTTTCGTGAAACCATGCTCTGGTCAGCCCCCGAGTCAAGTAGTGCCAGTGTATCCATACCTTCTACCTTGATTGGTAGGAGAAACCCATCCTGGTTTGGTTCTTCAGCTCCTGACACCAGAACTGTTCTTTCAGGGCAGCTTCTCTGAAAATGACCGGCCTTCCCACAGGTGAAACATTTCCCTTTGGGTACATGCAAAACATTAACATTCTCAGAGTTATTAACAGAAGACATTTTAGCATTCAACCTGTTGCCTTTTCTGCTAAAATTTTTCATCCCAGCTGCTCGCCATAGACCTACCCCCAAGGTGTCAGTCATCTCTGCTGCGAAAAACCTCTCAGCAAGAGTGGCTGCCTCATCGGTGGTTTGGCAATGCTGGAGCGTCAGAAATGTTTTTACCTCACTGGGAACAGCTTGCATATACTGCTCTAAAACAATTCTGTCTATAATTGTTTCCAGTGTGCTTCCTTCCGAATTTAACCATTTTCCGGCCAAACTTTTCAGCCTTTGAGACAGGGCCTTAGGGGTCTCCTGAGGCTTTATTCTTGCCTCCCTAAACATTCTATGGTAATGCATAGGAGTCAGCCCTAGTCTGTCTTTGACTGCTTTTTTAATTTCTGCATAATTAGATGCCAGGCTAGCCGGCATGGCTTTATATGCAGAAAGAGCCTCGCCAGATAGTGATATGGCAAACCTAGTTGCCCATTGCTCTTCTGGCCATTTCAAAGCTGCGGCTATCCACTCAAAAGCGTCTATATAATCGTCCAGATTATCATGCGGCTTTAATTGTCCTAGTGACAAAGCACCTTGAGGGTTCAGTCCTGCTCCCTGGAGTATGGAGGGGATGTCTGCTCTGGCATCCACTGGCTTTTTCAAAAGCGCCTGCAGGGTGTCCATCAGCGGCTTTTGCTGCTCCCTCATAGTCAGGGCGGTCTGCTCCTGCAGATACCGGACCAGCTCAATTTGTTTGTCCCACTGTGCCTGCATCCAGGGCATGATGTCCTGTGGCTCCATCTTCAGCGTCGATGTCCCTGTGGAGAGAAAAGACAGGAAAAAAAAACCACCAAGTGCGGTACTGCGACTTTTCTCTTCCCTCCGTCTATTCTCCGCTTGCCCACCAGTGCCCCCTTTCTCACACTTGTCCTGCCCCAGTTATGCCCAGGTACCCTTTACCTGAGGCTTCATGCAGGATTCAGCCTGTGAGAAAGTCAGCTGGGTCCTCAGCACCTGGCAACGAGAAACTTCCACGACGGCTCTCCTCAGTCTGGATACAGTCCTCACCAGTAGGAAAGTAGTTCTTGTAGCTGTCTTTTTAATCCTTAGGCAAAAATCCAAAGAACTACGCCATTTCTCACCCACTACTCACTCCTATAGGCGGAAGCCTAGGGAGCTTCAGTGGGGCCTCTTCTTAATGTAGCCGGGACTTTACAATGCCCCCTGGGATCTGTAGTCCCACTAGCCAATCAAAAAGGTAGTTGTGAACGAGTAGCCAGGCTTTTTCAAAGAGGTATTTTATTTCCCTTCCGGGTGAACTTTTGCACAGAAGAATCAAAAGAAATAAACCATATTTTTTTGGTACAAATGAAAATGAACTACTGATAACAAAAAGGTGCTTATCTTCAGCCAATCCAAAAAGGTAAGACAGTCCTTGTACTTTACACAAGTGAGTTCTTCACAATCCGTTTCCCTCAATGGATTTCTGTTTTAAACAAATCAGCATAGAGAGGAAATGTTATCTGAGAACATTAGTGCACACTCCATTTGGAACTCCTCAGGACTTTCCCCACAAAAGTCACATTCCATGTCCTCAGCGTTTTCCCCGTAGCTATCTTCAGAATGGTTGTAAATCATATCATTGTTGCAAAAACCCTCCTCTCCTTTCCAAAGGCTTCTCTCCCCCTCTCTATCAGGGTAAATTGGAAGGTTACCGTATATAGTGGAGTTTTCCTTCAGAGGGCCACACACTCCTAGCTGTGTGTATGGGAAACTCTCCCTTTCAAAGTTCCCCCTATTACAAGGAATTAGCCTGTCCTTTGGCTCGGTTCCCCCGGAGCTTTCTGAGCATGGAAACTTAGCGTGGCTTTTTCCCCAGGCAAGCCTTCTACTCCCTTTCACAGTATGCTTCTCTTTGGGCAGGTAAGTATCCCTTTGATAATAGTTACTGCCTTCCCGGTACCTGTTCTGAGGGAGACTTCCTCTCACAGGTTCCTTCCGTCTGCCTGTTTGAATACCTCCGTGGCACCAACCACCTGGTTCTTGTTCAGTGCTGCCCAGCACCCTGTAACCAGCCTCTGGTATTCTCTCAGCTATCTCCTGTGGAACACTGCTTGAACCTCCGTGTGAAGTTTTTCCTTTAGTTTCCAAAACAGCTCTCTTCCTAAGCTCCTGGTTAGCTCTTCTAGAATCCTGGTTAGCCCTTCTAGAATCCTGGTTAGCCTTCCTACTGACAAACTCTGAGTGAGTTTTATCTGTGTCACTCCTAGTGTTCCAGTGAGCCTGCCCTGCCCTCAGCTGCCTCTCATCAGCTAATATGCTATGATGTAATCCCCTACTAGGGCGTGCTCCTACACCTGGTGCTTTTGTTTTTGCTGGTTGCTCATAGCAACCCTGATCCATGTGTTCTGAGCTGTCACTTTTAGACCTGCTCAGCTCTTTTTTTCCTATTTCCATAGGCAGCTTCTGACCTACCCCATGACAATACCCAGGAACATCTCCAGTTCATATACAATGCTCGGAAGAACCATCATTTTTATGGTATCCATCCTTCCCCACCAAGAAATTCTAAGGGGAGGGGGGGGGGGTTCTAGCATTGAAGTGTACTCTTTTATTCCTTTAGGATATTGTTACAATTAATTTTTATCATATCAGTCACAGAGGGATAGACCTCCATACCCAACAATTTAATGCCTTGTTGTGCCCATTGGATAGAAAAACTCAGCCATATAATTTCTCAAAACAAGATCATTAAGAGGTAGAATCTCACTTTTCTCCCAGTTGACATTATAGTCAGAAAAAACAGAAAAATTACTAACTAAATCCAAAAGTCTTCTTATGGATATTGAAGGATAGACTAGAAAAACCAAAACATCATCTGCATAGGCTGATAATTTCCAACACTTAACATCAGATTTTTATACCTTCAATAGCAGCATCTTTTTTGATATATGGAAATAAGGACTCTAGTACTAAATCAAATAACAAGATATACAGCCAAGATAAACCTCTACCAAGATATACAGCCTTTGATAAGAAGCCATTAACCATATATCAAAACTGAGGAGATGCATACAAAACCTTAATCCATTCTATAAAGAGTGCACCACAGCCAATCCAGTCCAATATTCTAAATAAATACGGCCACTTGACCCTGTTGAAAGCCTTCTCTGTCTCCAATGAAAGTGCCACAGCGGGAACATTCATGTGGTCTGAGAGCTCCACTAAATGATAAAATGTTCTGGCATTATCCCCAATAGACTTCCCTTTAATAAAGCCAGTTTGTTCTTCCACAATCAGAAGATGTGTATATTCACTCAGCCTATTAGCCAAAATCTTAGCCAGGATCTTATAGTCAACGTTCAATAATGACATAGGTCTATTATTGGCCATCAAAGTATCATCCCGTCCTAGCTTAGCCAGTAGTACCACATTTGCATCCCCGAAGTTTGTATGCTTACCCCACGGCTCAAACAAACTCTCTCAATTTTTGGGCTAAAATGGCCGCAAATTGTTGATAGAACTGAATAGCCAATCCATCCAGACACAGAGAATTATTTCTTGAAGAACTCGCAATTGCCGTGAGGATTTCCCCTGTCTGAATCGGAGCCCTTAACCTTTCTTTCTGCAGATCTGAGAGTATTGGATGATCCACTGCAACCAAGAAAGTATGAGATCCTTATTAAATAATCCATCAGAAGAAAATATTTTCCTGGTAAGAGGCAAAGGCGTCGGAAATCTCTTCAGATTTATTTAGTCAAAACCTTTCCATTCTCGTCAAGTATGGAATCAACATTATGCTTTTTCCTCTGAACCTTTAAAAGTTGAGCTAGCAACCAACCTGCTTTGTCTTTGCCTGTGTAATATCCAGTCCTTTGAACAAAAAAATCTCTTGCTCAGCTTTTTGCATCAAAAGTTTGTTAAACGCAAATCTGGCATGAGCTATCCTTGAATAAATAGCACTACAATTTGATGCTATGTGAGCCTTTTCCAAAGCTAGAATTTCCCCCTCTAGTCTTGCAGCCTCTTTTAGTTGATCTTTCCTCATCCTGGCACAGAAACTAGTAACCTCCCTTCTCAGAGTTACTTTAAAAGTCTCCCAGCTTGTACAATAATGCATGCTTTCATTTTCATTTCTTTGAAAGAAGTCCTCCATAAAAAATTTAACTTCTCTACTAATGATAGTTCCATGAGAAGTCTATTTTGGAATCTCCAAGGAGGCCTTAGAACAGGACAGGACCATGGTTGCAATAGCTGTTCTATCGAAGCATGATCTGATATGTGGATAGGTTTTATAGTGCAACTAAGCACCTCTGGCAGAAAAGACTTGGACACCAAAAGGTAATCTATACGGGAATAAGACAGATGTGGGAATAAAAAAAAAAGTATCTTCCCGTCTCAGTGGGCTAAGGCACTACCATACATCTGCTAAACATAATGACTCCGATATTTGAAAGGCATTTACACAGTTTACAGCCCTGCAAACCGTATAAATGCCTTAGATGGGAATATTCAACGGCACCTACATGGTTAGTGCTGTTGAATATTCCCATCTATGTCCCCTACGCGCCCCGATGCTATCCAGCTAGCATCGGGGTGTGTTGGGGCGGAGCAGAGGTAGGGGAGTTCCGGTAAACGGGTAGCAGCAATACTGGTCCAATATAGCTGCTACGCAGTTAGGCTCTGCAGATGAAGCCCCTCAGCGCCTAATCTGAATGTTCAATGCCGTTGACGTGGCATTGAATATCTGGGTTTAGAGGTCAGCGAGCAGGGCTATGCACCAACACGGCGCATAACACACCCAACTGAATATTGGGCCCAGTGAGTCTAAAACATGCTGAAATGCTTCTGTGGAGGATCGATGGGTATTTCTATGAGATATGCTTCTATCAATTGTATCATCTAGAACTGTTAAAATCTCCCCAGAGTATAAACTCACCCTCCCCGAAATTTAATAGAATTTGACATATACTATCATAAAAAGATGGTGAATCTACTGAAGGAGCATACACATTCATTAAGTTGCATTTACGTCCTGCAATTTCCACTTTGAAACAAAGTCATCTTCCTTCATTGTCTGATTGTTGCTGAAGTATTTTTATCAGGGATCCCCTAAAAAAAATTATAGAGACACCATTCTCCTTAGAAACACTTGGTGATAAAATATGACTGTCTGCCCATCCTATTCGGAGCTTGACATAATTCTCATGGGACAAATGAGTTTCCTGTAAAAAAAAATAAAAAAAATCTACCTATCTATCTATCTGTCTATCTATCTGCATTCATTGAATTTAGATATCCTAGAATCTTTCTACATTTTCCAGATTGATTGAGACCATTAACATTTAATGAGGGTATTTGAAATGTCAGCATCCTTTATCAGTGAGAAAGCAATCCCAGAGTATCAACCCAACACAAAACAACTCTGGCTTGAAAGAAAAATAAAATTAAACCTTTCCTTACAGTCTCCCCCGTCTCCCCCCCCCCCCCACCCCGATTGATCCAGTAAAGAAGCTTGAGCCATCAAAAGGGGGAAAAGGCAATTCACCCAAACTGTGGGAACAATAATCAAAAAACAACTCCCTCCATTTATAAGCTCCATGACTTGGCACATTCCCAAACCTCCTTAGTGAAGTGTCAAATATAATAGGGATTATTAATTTAAAAGTTAAGAATTAGCCAGCCTATTGAAATATCAAGGCATCCAATACTTTTGCCATACCCATTTCTGAACAGTTACGTAGGAATGGCTAAACAGGCAAACCTATGCACCATCACGTTACCCCATACAGGTGTGCATCCTGTAACGTGAGCAGTGCAGATCTGCGCTTCAGCCAATTCTGCACTCATTATAAACACGAGTACAATGCATACTCATGGACAGCACACAGGAGAGCAGGGCTCCTGCAGAAACCAGTAGAGTGCACAAGGAGCAGAAGCGATAGATGACCCAGTGGCTCAAAAAGAGTTTCAAAATACTTTATTGAAGGTCCCCGACGCGTTTCGGCTTTCGCCTTTCTCAAGGGGAGAGATGCTTACAAAGATAAAATAAATATAAATATATTAAATACATACATACATTGCCTTTTTTAGAGATATGTTTATGTATGTATTTAATATACAGTCCATTGCACAATCGCAGCTCCTGAGATCCTCTTGCTGTAAAGGGCCTCGCGCTGCTCTGACTATTATACTGCCTTATATATGTACATTGCAATTGCTGAAACAAAGTTGCTTTAACGCATTCCAATTAGGTTTTTCGCCAGTTGATGTTCAGTCGCATATCCTGCAGCTGCAACAGTGTGCTCCACTGCACCAGCTGGAAGCATCCACAAGCAGCATTCCACAGGGTGGCAGAGTTCGAAAGACAACGAACAGCAGCTTCCTGTCAACATCTCAGCAAAACATGAAAGAATACAGGGCAGTCATTGAGATATAGAGTTTAGTCCACCAATCATCCAAACATCAAAGTTATCCCATCTCCCATAGGCTTGAGTAGAGCCACTACAAGGTTTAAAAGCTTGAGATTTTGGAGATAAACAGGTGCCCTTAGTTCACCACATTAGAGCATACATGTAGCTGTAATAAAGGTCAGCGCAAGGCAGAACCAGACTTGATCCATTACTCCGCACACTGTGACTGAAGAATACATTCAAAGGTAGTAATGAGATTACTATTAAAATAGTACAAAGTAAGAAGAGTACTCACTTAAAATCGATACTTTGTAGAAAATAGTGTTGGATGCCCTAACCCACAGTAAAAACTGGCAATTGGCGATTCATGCTCTAGCGCTGATGAATTAGTGAGCATGCCTCTTAGGAATTAAATGCCTAACATTCCATTTCATTGGTTTCTATAGCTCCAGTGTTCAAGTAACCATATTCACGTGCCTATCTCAAGATTCAAGATTGCGAGCATGATTGCCAGTTGGTGAAAAATGGCGTTAAAAGATTATTTGTATAAACGCAGCTCAGACATACTCAGCTACATACACACAGCATACCAATCCTTGCATTCCCTTATCATGCCTCCCTAGCATGTCCTGCTCTGACACTAATCCAATCAATACCGGGGTAATTGAAATCACCCATTATTACTGTGTTGTAATTTTTCTTAGCTTCCTCACGTATTTTGAACATGGTGACCTGGATGTCCCAGATTCTTCCTAGATATCCCTTCAAAAATCCCGGTTTATCTGCTTAAGTTTCATATATATAGCCCATAGTGATACAGTTATGAATACAGTTAAGTGGTCCTTCTAGTAAAGTGTGCTAGGGTTTAGCAACTAATGCACGTTTAGCATTCAAACTAATGCGTAGTAGTTGCAACCACTGTGTGCTAAATGCGAGAGGCACAGTCCGCATTTTCCCGGTAGTTACCATACAGAATAGTACTCTAACATGCCATATCTATTGAGGTGACATTAGCTGAAACTGCGCTAATTGCATGACATGCAGTTAGTTTGTGGTGTGTACCTGTGTGTTAACTGCACAGTGCTTTCTATGCCCACTCTGCCCCAAGCTGCCCCTTTGCCAGCCCAATGCGTGGGCTTTAATGCACCCTTAATGCATGACAAAACCTTTAGTAAAAGGGCCCCTAAATGTACATCCAGCGCAAATATTAAAAAGAAAAAAAAGAATTACATAGTCAACATTAATGCTGAATGCGTAAGTCTTTTCAAATATTAGGCCTAACTTTGCGGAAGGGTTTTTTTTTTCATATTTCATTTTGAAATGAAATGAAACAAGACTGATTCATGACATTTTTCATTTCATTTCAAAATGAATGCACGTCCTTGCTACTTTTTTCTCAGCTTTTGAGAGCTTAGGGGTAGATCTTTAAATACCATACCATTTCTCTAAGGAATACCTGCCTTCATGGTTTTTATGAGGAATTGTACTACACACAGATTAATAGGAAATGAAATGATATGCTCTGCCTTGGTGAAAGATGAAATAGATTCAGTTCATTTTCATTTAATAACCTTAACTAACATTTGTACCCTAGAATATGTAAAAAAAAAGGCAAGTTAAAGGGGAGGTTTTCTAAATAAGAGCAACAGCACTGGCCCAGCAATGACTCTGCTTTTCTTATTATCCTAGTGCGTGTTTTGTGATGCTGATCAGGAATATGCCCTAATATCGATGTGCTTGTCTCAGTATCCATTCAAGTACTAACAACCCTCTGTTTTGTAATATTTTGATGAAGGGGCACCACTTGCCCTTCAAAATATAAAGTGGTAATAATTTTCTAGCTGGTTTTCCCAATGCAGATGGTGATGGGAAGACGACACTGAGATTATAAAATGAAAAGTGCAAGTGGGCATTATTCTTTAGCTGGACTAAACCCATCCTTTCATAATTACAAAGGACGTTCAAGCCAGAACATCTGGAAAACAAGCAAGCACATCCAAGTTCAGGCACAATTTCATGAATGTAGGCATGCCTGATATGGATGCCTGTGGGGCCGACTACATCGATGTCCCCGGAAGACCATCCAAGACTAATGGTTAGATTAATAGCCTGCAACCAGGGTTCAAATCTCACTGCTGCTTGGTGTGATTTTAGGCAGGTCATTTAACTCTCCATCTTTTCTATGCACTCTGGATGTTTTATGTCCAAAATAAGCAAGCACTTTCCTGATGCCAAGCAAGCTGGGGCCACTGAGTCTATTGCACCGCCCAAGACATGGCTTCACCATGCCCCCTGCCTACCTGAACATAAGAACATGCCATAATGGGTCAGACCAAAGTCCATCAAGTCCAGAATCCAACAGTGGCCAAGCCAGGTCATAGGTACCTGTCAGGTTTCCAGAAAGGTGCACAGATTCCACAATGCTAATCCTGGGGTAAGGAGTGGATTTTCTTGGCCCTCATTAATGATGGTTTAAGGACTTTTCCTCAAGGAAGTTGTCAGAAGCTTTTTTTTAAATCCAGCTACACTAACAGCTTTTACTGTGTGCTCTGGTAACAAATTCCAGAGTTTGAGTACTCATTGAGTGAAAAAAATATTTTCTCTTACTAGTCTTAAATGGACTACATTGTAACTTTATTGCATTCCCACTAGGTTTTTTTTTTTTTTTTTGAAGCAGTAAACAACCTATATATGTCTGCCTGTTCCACTCCATTCATTAATTTATAGACCTCTACCATACCTCCCCTCAGCCGTCTCCTTTCCAAGATGAAAAGCCTCAACCTTTCAAGCCCTCCCTCTTAAGGGTATCTTTCCATCCCCTTTACCATTTTGGTGGCTCTTCTCTGTACTTTTTCTAATTCCACTATATCCTTTTTAAGATATGTTGACCAAAACTGCCCACAATATTCAAGGTGCAATGGCACAATGGAACGATGCAGAGGCATTATAATATCCTTGGTTTTATACTCCATTTCTTTCTTTACGATTCCTTGCATTCTGTTTGCTTTCTTGGCTGCTGCTGAACACTGGGCAGAGAGTTTCAACATATTATCCACGATGATGCCTAAATCTTTTTCCTGGGTGGTGGTTCCTAACATGGAACCTTGCCTCGTGTAACCACAATGTAGTGTTTTCATCCCTAAGTGCAGTCCACATTAAATTTTATCTGTCATTTGGATGTCCAGTCTTCCAATTTTTCAAGGTCCTCTTGTGTTTTAACAACTGTGAATAATTCAGTGTCATCTGCAAACTTGATCACCTGGCTTGTTGTTCCCATTCCAGGTCATTTATAAATATGTTAAAAAGCAGCAGGCCCAGCACAGATCCCTGGGGTACTCCACTATTCATCTTTTTCCATTGAGTAAATTGGCCATTTAGCCCTACTCTCTGCTACTGCCTCTTATCGCTTGACTTTTTAATTTCGCCAAGAGTCTCTCATGAGGGATCTTCTCAAATCCTTTCTGAAAATCCAGATACACTATATCAACCGGCTCACCTTTACCTGTGTATTCACACTTTCAAAAAAATATAACAGATTAGTAAGACCTTCCTTGGCTAAATCCATATTGGCTTTTTCCCATTAAACCATGACAATCTTCTTTATAATGGTTGTTGCCATTTTACCTGGTACTGACATGAGGCTCACCAGTCTGTAGTTTCTCGGATCACCCTTGAAACCCTTTTTAAAATTTGGTGTTACATTGGCCACTCTCCAATCTTCAGGTGCAGATGATTTAAATGATAGTTCATAGATTACTAATGGTAGGTTTGTAATCTCATATTTCAGTTCTTTCAACACTCTCAGATGTATACCATCCGGTCCAGGTGATTTGCTACTCTTTAGTTTATCAAATAATTGTAATACATCTTCATGGTTTGTCTATATTTCTTTAAATCTTTCCAATACATCACCTTTAAATACCATTTAGACATGGGTAACTTCCCTACATCTTCTTCAGTAAAGACTGAAGCAAAGAATTCAGTCTCTCTACTATGGCTTTGTCCTGCATTAGTACCCCTTTTACCCCTCTATCATCTAATGGTCCAATTGACACTCTCACAGGTTTTTTGCTACAAATCTACTTGAAAAAGTTTTTATTATATGTTTTTGCTTCCACAGCAAGCTTTTTTTCCAAATTCTCTCTTTGCCTACCTTATCAACGCATTGCATCCAATTTGCCAGTGCTTATGATGTTTGCCATTTTCATCATTTGGCTCCTTTTTCCATTTTCTGAAAGATGCTTTTTTCACTCAACAGCATCTCTGACCTCACCTGTAAATCATTATGGCAGTTTTTTGGCCTTCCTTCTATTTTTCTTAAAGCATGAAATACATCTGGTCGTGGCTTCCAAGATAATATTTTTAAGCAATGCCCTTGCTTGATGTAAAGCTTCAATACTTGCAACTGCTTCTTTTAGTTTTTCTTAACTATTTTCTTCATTTCATTATAATTTCCCTTTCAAAAGTTAAAAGGTAGTATTGTAGATTTCCTTGCTGTCCTCTCTCCATTTATTAAATCAAATGTGATCATGCTATGATTTATTTATTTATCTTCCCTTTTTTTATACCATCTTTCTACAAGTCAAGACGGTTTACAGGTAATGCAGTGCTTTGAACATAACAAAGATCTGCATATATTTAACAGTGAGTAAAATGAGGGGGTCAGGGGCTGAACATATAGGGAAGATAGTTGTAGTAAAATAGTTGTAGGAACATTAACTATGTACAGGGGTGACTTTTTATAGGCGTAATTGTGTACAAACTGAATTACAGATAGTGAGGCTGATCATGTTGGGTCGATACTATTGAGCATCTGCACCATAGAATTCCATGAATAAGTGGGTTTTTAGCTTCTTACAGAATTCTCTAATGGCTTTGATTTTTCTTACATGCAGTGGTATTGTGTTCCATATTGTGGGAGCATAGATAGGATAAACAATAGAGCATTCTCTATGTGCTCTTTTTGGATAGTATATTTAACTGTTTAATTGTGTTTTGACTTTGTGGTCTGTTGCTGGTGGGCTTTCTTAGAAGACTTAGGGAATATTAAGCAGATTGGTGGTGTATGATCTTGAAAGTGTTGAGGATTGCTTTGTATTTTGTCCTAGCGATAATAGATAGCCAGTGGAGTTGCATGAGGATAGGCGTGTCTGTTGGAATGTTCCTTGAATAATTCTTGCAGCCATGTTTTGGGCTAGCTGCAGAGGGTGTAATGTGCTTTTGGGGAGCCCATGGGTTATTGGGTTACCATAATGTAGTATGGGGGTGATGATTGACAGACGCACTGTGCGGAAATCTTGAGCACTTAGGAGGGGGCAAAGATTCTTCAAGATCCCGTGTTTTTGGTATACAAATTTGATGGGTTTTTTTTATTTGTGCATACAATGGATTTGCATACAATAGAGGCAATGCAAGCAAGTCTCTCTAATGCATAGTCATTGTGGTTATCTTGAACATCTGACTGCCTAGGTGTGTCCTGAGAACTGGGTTGAGAACCCCTGGTCTAAGCTAATATAGAATATGCCGATAAGAATTTTATAAAAAGTAAGAAACCACCTTGTTGCTTACTTTTTATAAAATTCTTATAGGCATATTCTATATTTTCAATCCATTTCTCAGGACACACCTAGCAAGTCAGGTTTTCAAGATAACCACAACCGACTATGCATGAGAGAGACCTGCTTGCATCGCCTCTACTGTATGCAAATCTCTCTCATCTATATTCACTGTGGTTATCCTGAAAACCTGGCTGACTAGGTGAGTTCTAAGGACTGGGTTGAGAACCTCTGTCCTAGATAATAATCACACACGCTTCCTCTTGAAAGATCTTTTATTCATTCATAGCCTTTTGCTTCTTACAGGCAAAGCAGCACTGTTAGGAAAAGCAGCACTGGCCCTTTAAAAGTGGCTTTTGTATGGAAAATTGTAGGTAGGTTTTAAAAAAGAGCAATGCCATTAAGTTTTGTGATGGTGCTTAGCTACTAAATGTAAAGGAAATACTTGATGCAGCTAGCTATCCTAATTTTCCGCCAAGCATAACACATTTTGACATTAAATTGTCAAAATTGCCCCTATGGGATGTAATGGAAGCTGCACTGAGTAGAAGCATTTTATCACAGACACACTGAGCCTGATATCCAGTGGCAGCGGCTAGCATGAAACACAGCCTCTAGCCATCGCCACGGAAGAGTTAACCCAGGTGTTCAAAGCCGGGACCGTATCCGGCCATCGACATTGAATATCCGGGTCTGCCACACAGCACCGCACGACGCAGAAGCTAACCAGGCAGTGATGATATTCAGCTGCTGCTTGGTTAGCTTTGGTAAGTTAGGACGGCTTTTTCTGCGCCTAACTTTCGCCACTGAGGGGTAATTGGGCAGCGGCTAAACATTGCGCTGACTGGTTATCCCTGAGTAACGCCCCCAGAATGCTCCGACGCTAACCGTGTAGCATTGGGGCATATAGTATAATGGCGGTATCTGGGAATATGCCGCAGCACTAACTGTGTAACTGCTTTGGAATATCGCGCCCGCCACTCTTAAGCAGCATTAAATCTATTGGAGCTTTCGGACTGCTAGAGACAAATAAATGGTGCACAGCTATGTGGCTGAATAGACCTTTGTAAACATGTCTATGACTAACGTGGTGGAGATTAATAGTTGTCTATGATGGTTCCTGTATTCGTCCCCAAATTTTTATGGATGTGACAAATATTTTTTCTTATGATTACCAATTCCTAAATATCCAGTTTTATAACAGTTGACATTTTTCCCATTTGCCCTTAGAGATCAAGATATTTTGGGGACCTTTTACTAAAGGACACTAAGGTGTTGCACCTTTCGCACAATAGTACCAAAACTATTAGGTGCAACACCATTGTGTTAACTGTGGGTGGTGTGGAAAGCATTTCCCCGGCAGTTAATGCAAAACCCTGTCCCTTATCGCATGCCACGTATCAAACGGGCACCAGGCGATCTTGTGCTAATGCAATTAGTGTGCAGTGTGAATCCAGCGCTAATTGCATGGAGCACAGCACACCCACTCTACGCCCCTACCCTGCCCACTCATGGACTCTTAACAGTGTGGAATCGTCCCGTGCTGTCATGACCCTGGCATCGCATGTCCAAATGCGCATTCAGCATGCACCAGAACATGCACTGTCATCTAGCGCCCTTTAGCAAAAGACCCCCTTAGAGCACATCAAGCTTTTATGAGTATTAGAGTTTCAGATTACTAAGAGCAACTGTCAAACAAACACATGTGTGTAAAGTCAGCAGATACTTTCTACCTGCAGACTTTAGATGAGTTCAAAAAGTGAAAATCTTTCCTTGGACAACTGAGATAGGAAAATTGCACGCACAAATCTGTACCTCCTAGTTATGCAGCTGCTTTTGCCGCGGAAGCTTCCGTGGCTTGACCCCATCTCAGGAACACTTTCTCAATGTCAGTAGATATACATATCTGTGAATGCGCCTCTGTGTTTGGCAGTTTTTAAAAGCCCCATTTTTGTCCATAAACCTTGTTTGATATGCAGAAATACCTCTGAAAAATGTTCTCACTGTGGTGAGTTTGCCTACAGTTAAAGGCACAAAAGGAAAACAAGCTATTTTACCATAATGTGGTAATAAGAATGTGCTTCCTTCTTTTAAAGTGTTGCATTTTCTTTCTCAGAGAATAACAGAGCCTGAATATTCATACAGCAAATAAACCTGTTACAATTGTCATCAAAGATTAAAAGTGTGACTAGGCAAAAATCAGCCTCTGTACTGGGTTAAAAAAGTTGAAATAGATACACGTGGAGCCCAATTCCAGATAGGGCATATCCGGGCCATCTGGACAGGGCTGTGACAGGACTGTGACTGGAATCGACCTTGAACATCCAGGTGATAGGATTGCCCCCGCTCTGTCCAGTCTCCGCCCCATGCCGCCTCCATCCCCCAGAGCCTGCACAGCGGCTCTGTGAATGCAGGGGAGCCAGGATGCGGAATACAATGCAGGAGAATAGCGGAGCTGGATGTCCCGCTGGGACGTACAGCTATCTGCCTTACAGAATTGGGCCCATACTGTATTTTTGTCTGGTTGCAAATATAACAATTAAAATCATACTTGTATTATTACAGCAAATGTTTACAAAAGTAAAACGTACTTGAACTATGCAAGGTTGAAGGAGAAATGTGATTTTTAAGAAAAGATACACAGAATTTACCTCTACAGAAGGAACAGACATATGTGGATTCTGTATGAAAGAGCTGGAAACAGTTACTTATCACATAGCTGGTTGCAAAGTTCTGATGGCAGAACATTTCTATGAAGAAAGGCACGACAAAATAACATGTCACATCCACTGGAACGTTTGTAAGCACTACAAACACCATTGTACCAGAGAAGCACTGGGATCATGACTTTAAGAGAATCATGGAGAATGAAGAAGTTCTGATCACTTTGGACATTCTTATCCTCATGGATAAGAAGCTGGATGCGAGGAAACTCCACATAGAGATAAAGGAGAAAAACACCAGAACAACATTGATAATATAAGTTTCAGTTTCAGTGCTTATTCTGTGAATCGTGTGGAGAGAGAGAAGATCCTCGAGTTCCAAGAAATGTAGCCGGAGACCAAAAAATACAGTAGTAAGACAGAAAGATACATTGTGTTGTGTTCCAGAAGGAAGATCTCTTTGGCACAATGCAACTGCTATAGCAAACATTAGCAGTAAATTTGAAAGACTGATATCATGCTTACACTGGCTTGGGAGCGAAATTCATTACTATCACGGTATGAGCAAAACTAACCCATTTGGAGAAATTGCCCCCAAAAGAAATTCTTAATGATGTTCTAATAAGATAAGGCTCGTGAATAATCTCTTTCTCATGGAATATGCCAGAAGGAGGAAAATTCTTGCGGCCAGATTTAAGCGTGGGAGAAAAACAAATTATAAAATCTTCCAAACTGTATTTTGCATGCAGAGTGAATTGGACAAAGGTACCAAATTTGAAGCTTGTTCAGAAACTCACATAGTTTCCCACTATTTCGTCTAAAAAAAGTGGAATAAAATATTGGCAAAAACGCTGCAGATCATTTATCTTATGCTGTCATACTGCCAAGCAGTGAGGTGGACAACCAAAAAGCAGTTCCATTTGCGCTTGTTTAAAATCATTTTTTCTCCAGTTCCTGTGCATTTTTCTTCATGTTCATTTCACCTATTTGTTGTTTTTCAGCGTACTTGTTATGTATACAAGAACATTATTAAGCGCACAATCGATTGTAAGCGTGTTGATTCATGGGTATATATTCATGCAAGCAATTCACCCTGAAGAAAAGCAGCAGCATGATGCGATGGCCGAAACGTCTGTTCCACCTACTAAGATATGGCAGGACCCAGAACACTGTAAAAATCAATTCACATACACCCAAAGGAGGGGGATAGTTGGAAGTGACGGCTAGCACTGTTACAGCAGCTAGACACTGCCGCTGAACCTTGAAGCTGGATATTCAATGCTGGAGTCATATCCAGCTGCCAGCATCCAGGTCGGCTGGATAGCGAGTTAGCTAACCAGTCCGCGTCAATATTAGGCTGCTGGCTGGTTAGCTAAAGTGGCTAAAGCTAGGTTAGTCATTAAAGTGCCCTAGCTTTAGATGCATTAGGGTAAGCGGCAAGTGGCTGGATATCAGTGCTAGCTGCTTATCCCCAGGTGCCCTGACACTTGGCTGGCTAGCGTCATGGCTCTTAGATGCCGAAACTGGGGATATTCAGCCCCAGGAAATGACAACTACTATCTATTATTTGTATAGCGCTATAAGACATACGCAACACTTTACATGTACAAGTAAGGTAGTCCCTTTGCTTAAGAGCTTACAATTTAGTCAAGACAAACCACACAACAACTGGGCACTAGGGCAAGATACAGATAAGAAGGAGAATAAGGAGATTAGGATCCAATCACAACCTTGAAGAGGTGACTTTTTAGCCTGAATCTGAATAGGGCTAGAGAAGGAGCCTTGTGTGCTACCTCGGATAGTTTGTCCCAAGCATATGGAGAACAGAATGGAAGGAGTGAAGTCTAGAGCTGTCAGTGGCTGAGAAGGGCACAGATAAAAGGGATCTGCCAGAGGCACAGAATTCCCCAGGAGGGGTGTAGGGTGTGATAAGAGAGGAAAGGTAGCAATGAGCCGCAGAATGAATACACTTATAAGCCAGTAGAAATTTTAATTGAATGTGAAAACTGATAAGGAACCAAGGAAGTGACTTGAGAAGAGGGGTTATGTGAGCATAGTGAGACTGGCGGAAGATTAGCCATGCTGCTGACTGGACTGAAGGGGAGAGAGATGATTCTGAGGGAGACCTAAAAATAGCAGGTTGAAATAGTCTGTACAGGAGGTGACTAGAGAGTGGATAAGGATCTTAGTAATGTGTTCAGAAAGGAAGGGACACATTTACTGATGTTATAGAGGAAGAAAAGGCAGGTTTTAGCGATCTGTTGGACGTGTGCAGACAAAGAGAAAGAAGAGTCAAAGATGACCCCAAGGTTGAAAGCCAAGGAAACAGAGAGAAGCAGAGTGTCATCCACACCATGATAAATTACCCATACCTGTTGCATCTTATGAACTCCAGAAGGAGGCTCTCTTTGGCATGATGTATGTATTATGCTGAGCATTAGCAGTAAATTTCAGAGATTGATATCATACTCCACATACCCTGGCTTAGAAGTGAGGTTCATGACTATCGTGGTATGTACACAACTAACCCATTTGGAGAAATTGCCCCATAAGGGGGGAAGTGGCTTTAGGGAGAAAGATAAGGAGTATTAATTTAGCTAAGTTCAGTTTCAGACGGCAGCGAGACATTTAGGCAGCAATGTAAGATAAGCAGGCTGAGATACAGGCCTGGGTTCCTGGAGAGATTTCAGGTGCAGAAAGGTAGAATGAGAGTCATCAGGATAAACATGATACTGAAAACAATAGGAGGAGATGAGTGCACCAAGGAGTTGGGTGTAGACAGAGAAAAGGAGAGGTCCAAAGACGGAGCCCAGAGGTAGACCAGCCGAGAACAGGATGGGGGGAGAAGAGAATCCACTAGAATAGACACTAAAAGTGCGATGGGAGAGATAAGAAGAAAAACAGGTCAGAACAGAGTCCCTAAAACCAAGGGAGAACAAGATATAATGGCAGTGGCCTACCAAGGGAGGGGCGGTGGGTGTGGCTTGCTCTGGGTGCCGGCTGAGGGGGTGCACTCCCGCTGGCCCCACAGAGGCAGTGCGGCAAACCTCCCTTACATTCCAAGTGCCGGCTATTCTTGCCTCCCGTCCAGAGTAATGTGAATCGTGAGACTTTGGGTGGGAGAGAAGAACAGCTGGCCCCTGGAGCATGAGGGACTGCAGCAAAGCCATCTTAAATGTAAGTTTTCAATGCTGCCTCCATGGGGCTGGCCAGAGGCATGGGGGGTGCATCATGATGTGGAGTTCCATGTTGGGGGCATCGGCAGCCTGGGGGGAGGCTAGGAATGCAACTGTATCACGCAGAAGGTTGTGATCAACAGTGTGAAAAGCAGCAGAAAGGCCAAGAAGGACAAAGCAAAATGAAACATTTTTGCCTGTAAACCTTTAGTACACGTATGAAATGAGTCGCCATCTGGGATAGGACCTTGAAAAAAAGAACCAGAATTGTGAATTTGGCCTTGTGAAATATCAGGTGCAACTGCAGAAATTACGTAGTAGTAAGAATCCTCTCAAATGTGTTATACAGTTGTGGTCAACATTATTGGCACCCTTGTTGTTCAACCCCTTAATGTCTAATATCTCCTAAAAAAAAAAGTGGCCAGTGAAATGGCTTTGGACTATATATGCACGCATAGCTGACACATAAAAGAATCAAATGAAACAAGACCAATTAAAAAAGAAATAGTAAGAAAAAGTATAAAAACTGGGACATTGCAAGGACATGATTATTCCAAACTGAATATAACCTCAAAGAGCTAACGGGACTAGTCTCACCCATATATACTCAAAATCAATTGCCTGACCCACACAGGTATCTCACAATAAATCACTAGTGCATAAAAGAAAAAATAATTGTCAGGCAATGACTGCGTGTGGGGTTAAACACTGCAACAAGTCTGGTCCTTTTAATCATATTTACTGTAAAACCACAGCTCTTCAGCCGTAATATATAATGTACAGTTATCTGAATGTAAGTCCAGTACGGATCATAGCCAAACATTGGGGTAAATCAGCGACATAGCACCATCTTTTGGGTTGTACATTTCACAAACCCTGCTTCAGGCTAGAATTACCACCAAACCACTCCATTATGTATGAAAAACTAAACTCGGGAGAGCTACTTAAGTCCATGGCATCTGACCTCATTAAAGACTGATTGTTTACTGCTTGGCCAATGGGGGCGGAGAACAGCCATGTAATCGCTTCCCCGAATGGCCAATCAAATTACACTAGGCTGTACCAATCAAGATCCAAATTGAACCCAAACGGGACCACTATGTTTACACGGAAAATCCACTGCTGTTTCTGTAATTGTAACATTGCTTGTCTGTCCCCTCCCCTAATGGAAGGTGGTATCCAATCCATCACCTGCCAAGTAAACTGAGAAAATGAATGATCATACGGTACCACATGTTGCACATCGGGGCCAAAAGGGTCTTTGTCCATATATGAGAAGCATGCTCAGTCAACCTCTTTTTAAAAGAATGAATTGTAGGAGCTGCTACATTTTCTTCTTGGTGTTTCATCTGAACTGTCTGCCTGCGTGTTAAGCTCCCTATTTGCTGTTTGACCAGAGGAGGGCATAAGTACTCGGTTCCACCGCGGGACGCCAAGCTGCTACATTTTCTTCTTGGTGTTTCATCTGAACTGATTGGCTCTGGCTGCCTGCGTGTTCAGCTCCCGATTGGCTGTTTGACCTGAGGAGTGCCATAAGAACTCGGCTCCACCACGGACGCGGAGCGGGCGCGTGCCTGAAGGGGTGTGTCCAAAGGGGCAGGCCCGCCCCTTTGGTGCCCATTCAGTGCGCAAGGTGCAGAGGGTGAGTCCCTGTGATGGGGAAAAGAAGGAAGCATTACCCACACTCCGAGCAGATGAAGGCAGTCAAGGTGGTAGGCCCTATGGAAGCCCACATTCATGTGGAGAATCCTGCGTCTGCCGGGGGACTCTTAGCATCAAACTCGGTTAACATCTCAAATGTGAGTACTGCATCTTCTTTGCCCTCTGCCAGTAGTTTGGGTTTAGCTCAGCCCTGCCAAAAGTTGGTTATATCTGTTCCCAGTAAAAGTCCTCTCTCTGATAATTCGGAGATGGAGGATGTTGGTTCCACTTAACTTCCTGATTCCTTTCTAAAGATTGAATCTGCCTCAGAAAGCCTTCCACCACCACTTCCCTCAGTGGTTTCCTTTGTTTCAATTGGTGAATCTTTGTCACCTCCAGCTGTTGTTTCACTAAAGGATATTTGGGCAATTCTTTCACGTATGGAGTCAGCGTTGGGTGTGTCCTTACAAAAAGTGACCACATTTTCGAGGGAAACGGTTGCTAAGCTGTCTGACCATGACTCTCGTATATCAGAATTGAAGAAAGCTTCTGGATCTTTTGGAAATCAACTCCTCTCATCAATCTGTTTCTGCTAAGTTTTCTCAAGAATTTTCCTTGTTATATCATCAAGATGAACTTTTGGAAAATTCCTTTCGCTCTAGGAATCTACGTTTGTTGAATTTTCCTAAAACGTATTATCTATCCCCATTAATTTTGTTTCAGAAGTATCTTAAAGAAGTTTTGTTGTTTAGTGATGTTGATAATATTTTGGTTTCTCAATTATACTATGTTCCTAAAGGGAGGGTGGTTAGAGATTTAGAGCAGGTGGGTGCAACAGAATATGATCAATTAGCTTCTTCAACTTTGGATATTTCAGGGTTTCTGGAATCTTCCATAGATGAAATAACCTTGAGAGACACATTGTTAGTTGCTTTTGTCATGCATGTTGATAAAGATAGAGTTTTACGCTCTTATTTTAAACAAAAATCTCAAACATTTTGTGGACAACCAATCCAGATTTTTCCTGATGTTTCCAGGGCCACACAAGTGCGTCATAAAGCTTTTTTTCAGATGCGTCCCCGGGTGTTGGCCCTTGGTGCTTTATTTTACCTTACGTTTCCTTGTAAATGTCAGGTAGTTCTTCAAAGTAAACGATATGTGCTCTCTGAAGTGGAACAGTTGGAGAACTTCCTTAAGGATAAATAGGTTATTTTATTACTGTACCCTCTTGACTATGTATATCGAGCTTTAAGAAATATTTCAGAGCCTTTGTGGTTCTATTTTCCTTCATTATGTGATGTAGCTTCTCCTTGATGTGGGCTATGGATTTCTTGATTGGAAAACAATATCATATATTGTTTGGAATTTGTTTTGTTTTCCTTGTGTATTATGTTGAAACTTTATAAATAAAGTAAGAAAAAAAAAGGATGAATCGTACGGCCTATATATTTAAGACCACATGAGCATTGAATCAAATGAACCATGTGAGTTGCATCACAAGTGGTGTAATATCTGAGATGTCAGACCTTATTTGACCTTGTGTTTGTCCAAGATTCCCCCTCCAGAGTTCCAGGACAGAAGGAGCACCGCCCACAAGGGTAGTGTCCTGCCTGCTTCAATGACTGCTGGTTCTTGGGGGAGGTCTGAACTAGCCAGTCTCAAAGGTTTTTACCTCGAGTGTGAGCAACACAAAGATGTTTCCAAAAGTAGGGATGTAAACTGAGAACCTGCCAGTGTTTGTGCAGGATGGCCTTCAATTGCATTGAACAAACATTAAATGGAAGAATACTGACAATCTTGTCATCTTGTGACACAGATTGGCTAAGTTCAGTTGGTCATACTAATAACCATTCCCTATGATTATATAATGCTCTTCTATAGGCGGCCTGAATAGTTGAGTGAGGATATCCCCTTTGCCGAAGTCGAGCACCCAATTCCTGAGCATGTAACATAAAGTCCTCTATTGAGGAATAGATACATCTAATGCATAAGAATTGGCCATATGGGAGACCCCTCTTCAATGATGAAGGATGAAAACTATGGAAACTAAGAAGAGTGTTTCTTTGTACAGGTTTTCGAAAAAGTAAAGTAGATAAATTGTTCCCATTGTCTGTAAAAGTAACATCCAAATAGTCAATTGAAAACTGACCATATTTAGTTGTAAACTTAATATTGTCATACAGGTGTTAAGTCACTCAATAAACTGATGTAATTCTGACACTGCAGCAGTCACTGCAGCAGTGGTACCAGACAGACTCTGCAGAGAGAAGCAGGGAGATCAGTGATCAGAGGGAGCAGCACTTGATCGGCGATCACTGCGGGGAACCAACTGTGCAGAACGCATTTCATTCGCCACAGTGATTGCCGCTGCTCCTGCTGATCACCGATCTCCCTGCTTCTCTCTCCACAGTCTATCAGTCACTACCGCGATAAATGACAGACTGCGCAGAGAGTAGCAGGAGGATCGGTGATCAGCGG
Source organism: Ichthyophis bannanicus (assembly GCA_033557465.1). Classification (NCBI taxonomy): domain Eukaryota; kingdom Metazoa; phylum Chordata; class Amphibia; order Gymnophiona; family Ichthyophiidae; genus Ichthyophis; species Ichthyophis bannanicus. The sequence continues at coordinate 419,692,147 of CM066033.1, forward strand.
GAGCAGCAGCGATCACTCTGGGGAATGAGTTAACTTGACTTTCCCATTGACTGAATGGCTAGAGTAAGACGAGTTTATTCGGTTTCCCCAGTTAAGAGTTTAAAATATTATGATGACATCAAGATCATCAGTATTTCTCAAGATATTGTATACAACATACCTAAAATGAAAGTGTACCAAAAATGTTGACCATATCCGTAAATAGATAGGTAGAGTGATGTGTATATATATATGTATAGTGAGAGAGAGGGAGGGAGAAGTAGATAGAGATAGGGATATAAAATAGAAAGAGAGGCGTGCACACACACACATATGTGATCTGGCTAAAATGATCTGATACATCTCTGGAGATTTAGGCTGCGACCACAGTGCTAATGGTTCTCTATTGATCTTCGGATGAATGTTTGTTGTTTAGCATCTAACAGATCAATAACTGATAATCCAGAAGTAATTGGTTGGTTTTGTGACTGTGCATCCGATCCATGAGCAGTTGTGCAGGTGCAAGGGAAGGGTGATGTGTGCAAACTGAAAAGGGGATTTTTCATTCTCAGTTATCCAGGAAGTGGAATCCAGTGCAGGAAGGCATGAAAAAAATATTTTGGATATGGAATGCCATCTTACAAGTGGTCACAGACTGGGGTTGACAGCTGAGATATATATTCTTGGCAGGGTGGATATGAATTGGTAGGCAGACTCTCTTCCTCTGTCATCATCTACAAGTCACTATATCATGCTTTGTCCAGGGTGCACCGCAGTTTGAGAGTCTAGCATTTGGTCCTTACATCTGCTTGAAAACATTTTAAAAAATTAAATTGCTATCTTCGTAGCTAGTAATGAACACATGGAAAGATTTCTATTATATCTACTAAATGCTTGAGGGCACAACTTGCAAATGCTGACCTTGTCACATCTACTGTGAAATTCAACTGTAGGCTTTGGAAAATTAATCTTCTTTTAACACCCTGCTTCTTTGAAACTTAAAAATGTACTTAATCATCCTTAAAACCTCTTTTTGGTTCTGGGAGTTTGTGAAACTTGTGTCACATGTTGCCAGAAGGTTTTAACCAACAAATTGATCTACTTGGAAATAAATGGAAGACTGTGTCAAAGCAGCTAAAAGCTTTCTCATGAATTTGTTTCTTAGTGGCATTCCTTGCTGTGGAAGATGCAGACAGGGCAGTACATGCTCCTTTCTGTTTTATATATACTGTATGTATATGTGTTTGTTTATTTATGTTTTGAATTTTTATCTCTGTATTCAGTCCTACTTAATATTGACGCCAATACAGGGAATTGGATTTAGTTGACACCGTTTCTCAGAAGTTCAAAGCAAGTTACATTGGGGTACAGTACGTATTTCCCTCTCCCCATAGGGCTTATATAATCTAAGGACCCGATGTTCAGCACCGATGACTAGTGCTTCTAAAGCGTTCAGCCACTGGTGCTGAACATTAAACCTGGATCTTCAATGCCAGGGTCATATCTGGCCCCAGCATTGAATAACCAGATTGGCCGCATTTGCCAGTTGCTAAACGGGCAGCGGATATATTGAGCCACTACCCGGTTAGCGATATATGGCGAAAGATAGGCCTGCGTTTCCTGAGCCTGGATTTTGCCATGTATCGTTAACTCGGTAGTGACTCAATATTGCCGCTGCCCACTGTGCTCTGGAATGCTAACCAGTTAGCATTGAGGTATGTCGCAACGGCGCTCCCAGACATGAAGAGTCATGGGATAGGAGGCAGTGTACTATTGTGGATCAGGAACGGGTTAAAAGATAGAAAGCAGAGGGTAGGGCTAAATGGCCAATTTTCGCAATGGAGAAAGGTGAATAGTGGTCTACCGCAGGGATCTGTGCTGGGTCCGCTGCTTTTTGACATATTCATAAATGACCTGGAAAGTGGAATAACGAGTGAGGTTATCAAATATGCAGATGACACAAAACTATTTAAAGTTGTTAAACCCAAGAGGATTGTGGAAAATTGCAAGAGAATCTTGATAAATTGGAAGACTGGGCATCAAAATGGCAGATGAAATTTAATGTGGACAAGTGCAAAGTTATGCACCTAGGGAAGAACAACCCAAACCATGGTTACACGATGCAAGGTTCCACATTAGGAACCACCACCCAGGAAAAAGATTTAGGCGTCATTGTGGATAACATGTTAAAACCCTCGGCCTAGTGTGCAGCGGCAGCCAAGAGAGCAAATAGAATGCTAGGTATCATAACAAAAGAAATGGAAAATAAAACAAAAGATAGTATAATGCCTCTATATTGTTCCATTGTGAGACCGCACCTTGAATATTGTGTGCAATTCTGGTCGCCATATCTTAAAAAGGATATAGCGTTATTAGAAAAGGTACAGAGAAGAGCCACCAAAATGGTAAAGGGGATGGAAGGATACTCCTATGAAGAATGGCTAAAAAGGTTAGGGCTCTTTAACCTGGAAAAGAGACGACTGAGGGGAGATATGATAGAAGTCTATAAATTAATGAATGGAGTGGAACGGGTAAACGTAGATCGATTGTTTACGTTATCAGAATATAGAAAGACTAGGAGATATGCAATGAAGCTACAGGGTAAACTATTTAAGACTAATAAAATAAAATAGTTTTTCACTCAACGTGTAATCAAACTCTGGAATTTGTTACCAGAGGATGTGGTAAAGGCTGTTAGTGTAGCAGGGTTTAAAAAAGGTTTGGACAGGTTCCTGGAGGAAAGGACCATAAACCATTATTAAGAAGGGACCCAGGATATCAGTGCTTGACCCAGTACAAGCATTGTGGAACCTGTGTCTTTTGGGGAAACTGCTAGGTACGTATGACCTAGATTGGCCACTGTTGGAAACAGGATACTGGGCTTAATGGACCTTGGTCTGACCCAGTATGGCATATCTTATGTTCTTATGTTATGTTATGTTCTTATGACATTCAGCAGCACTTGCCACGTTTTCTCCTGAATATCCAGCACTATGTAGCTAGCTCAGGATTTTTACTATGTTGTCATGGGCTGTCAGCATGTGGCAAGCTCCACATTAACCATTAGCATGGTTTAGCAGACATGACCCTAAGTTGATCAGTATGTCATAAATAAATTTAGCATGCACTAAATATTTTAAGGCATGCTAATGAACACAATGCACAGGCCTATTGCATAATTCTCTGAATGAGTTGTGTAAGGTGAAGTGAAAGCGCAAATAGACCAAAATAATTGCAAACCTTGTCTCGTATCCACATGCAAAAAAGAAAGGCATCGCGGGATTTCCCATGCAATTATGTTGGCATTATAGAATAATTTTCTAAATTATATACCCAAATCTCAGTTGTATGACAAGTATTTCAAAAGTGCTAGCATGTTCTACATTGGCTTACACAAGCCATAAATACTGTATAAAAATTTAAAAACCATGCAAAAATTTGCCATGAGGTAAAGAAGACACCATTGAAGGTTAATTATTTTAATTTTTTAAATTTTGTTATTAAAACTATAAATGGTAAAAAGCAGTATTTTAGGGACTTTTATGTTTTGCATAACTGCTATAGAACCATTAAAATAATGTTTTGTGAAAATTAATATTAAAGCTGTATAAATTCAGAAATACTAATGATAGTTTATATAATGATAATCTTAGATGAAAAGTTCAATTTTCCATTGAGAATATAGCTTATAGCTAAATGTGGGGTAATTTGATTACTACTCAGCTATGTGTGAAGGACTAGTAAATACCTGTTTTGGAACTATTTCATTAAAGCAACATAGGCATCTATAGGATCCTTTTGCTAACAGGTTCTATAATGTCACATCTAATATACCGATTACGCTCAAAACCATGGCACATTGAGTGCAACACTACTGTGTTAACTTCAGGGCACGGAAAACATGTTCCTGGCATTTAACATGGTGCACCCTGCCCTAACGTGGCCTAAATTTAGTGTGGGTGGCTGTGCTTACCTCACCTCTTCATGTGGTAGTAAATGCACCCATTCTAATGGCATGCCTTGGAGTTAGCACGGGGCACACTGACTACAAGGCACTCATCCCATTCACTCTCAGCCTCTAACCTGCCCACTTACCACCCCAACGCGTTAGCACAGGTACCAAGGAAATCAGGCTGCAGTAAATATGCTGACCCCACACTAACAGTCACCGCAGATCACAGCCCAGAGTTAGCATGTGCTGTAACCCACACTACCTGCTTAGTGCACTCTAGTGAAAGGATCTCTATATGTCTTTATAAAATAGCCACACAGAGGGAGTGACTCTTCCATCTAACAGTACCTGCTATCTGTGCCTCTGCATTTGGGGAGCAATACCATCAGGGATTTGCCTTTTCAGGTGGGGGTGTCAGCAACCCCTGGCCCTCCTGTGATGTCAGCATCCCTAGGTCCCCTGATGCAATATCAACTGTCCCAGCGACATTTGCGGTGAGGTACTGAGCCTTCCATCTGGCAGTATTGCTGTCTGTTCTTCTGCATTTGGGGAGCGACGCTAGCGGGGGTTTGCCTGTGCAGGCAGTGGTGTCTGCAGCCCCCGATCATCCTGTGATGTCAGCGTCCCAAGGCCTGAAGGGGTGTGCTCAAAGGGGCAGGTCATGCCCTTTTGGTGCCCCTTTGGAGAACCAACGGTGAAATGACAAGAGGAGGGAACGCAGATTGTATTACTGCTTTTAGATGGGTAAACATAAAGCCAGGCCTGTATGCAAAGCAACATCTGAGACTTTGGCTGCAGTAAAGGTCTTTGTCTCATTGGATAAACACTTTATCACACACACAAGTCAACTACTCTCGTCTGAAGGGGTGTCTCTCAGTTCAACAGAGCGGATTCCCCCACCGATTCCTCATCCTCAGCTAACTTCTACTGGTCTATTTGATGGCTCACCGGAGCAGTTCTTGCCTTCCTTTTTACCAGGTCCATTGCCAAACCTGTGGTGTTATCCGAGGATGTTGCTGTCCTGGAAGAGCCTTTACAGGATGCTACCTTAAAAGATCTTTGGACTACCATCTTCAAGGTTGACTCTAAGCTGTCTAGTTCTTTAGCATCTCTTTGTTTATTTACACAGGAATCAGTACTAAAATCTCAAGAGGTAGATACTAGGCTTTCTGGGGTGGATGGTGCTATTTCGAAGGTTGAAAGTCAGTTGCAGGCTTTGCAACAGACTAGTGTTTTTGCAATTAAAGAGTCTGTCGCCATTCACTATAAGTTAGAATTCCTGGAAACTTTTTCCAAGGCTAACAACCTTTTCTTAAATTTTCCTATAATGCATTTGTTATCTACTGAGATTCTTTTGGTTCAATATTTTAAAGAGATATTGCAGATTACAGATGTTATTCCTTTTCAGAAATGTTTCCATTGACCATCAAGGCAGAGGGCTGGGGATGTTGTTGGAAATGGATTCGATGTTTTATCTCCAAATATTAGTCAAGATTTGACTAAGATTTTGGGACGATTCTTCAGATGTTATTTCCAAAAGAGCTACATTATTAGTGACATTTATGTCTATTGCTGACAAAAATAGGGTTTGGAAATCCTTTTTTTTAAGTATGAAGGAGTCTATTTTCTGTGGAGAAAAGCTGAATATCTTCACGAATATTTCCAGAGGTACTCAGTTCAGAAAACAATTTATGTCCCTGAAATCTAGGGTGTTAGGAATCTGTGTGACTTTCTTTTTACAGTTTCTGTGCAAATGTTTGATAACGTTTGATAATGTTTGAAACATGTATTCCTTTTTTGATTCGTCCCAGTTGGAAATGTTTTTAGTTGGAAAGTCAATTGAGGTAGGGTCTAAGTAAATGAATAAGCCAGAATATAGCAGGGGGTCTTCCCTATTAATCTCTTAATTATTGCCTTAACAATTAGTTTTGTTTAAAATTGGTCTCTCTTACTCCAATGATGTGAACTGCTGCTGAATTTGTATTGGTGGTTGTTTTTTTCTTTTGTTCTAATGTGACCTTATGACAGAAATGTCTTCTATAAGTTACTTTATTTTCTAGATGGTAAATTGCATAATAAAAAATAATAGCCACATAAAAAACATCAAGAACACTCGGTAGAAACAAGTGCATACATTTACATCTGTTTAGAACTGGTGCAAATTTACATATGTTATAAAGCACCATGTACACTGTGACTCCACCCATGCACCATCTCAATGTCTTCCCTGGAAATACCTCCACTCAGAGCACCTAAAAGTGGATAGTTACAACAAAAACAAATTGTGCTGTAGTGCTGGAAGATGAGACCCCCAGGTTGGAAGGCACTCAACTAGCTACTGGGGAAGAGCTGAAGACTTTTCAAAGTAAAGCCAGCATTTATGATGTGGTTGGATCAAAGCCCTCGGGACGTCTGACTGCTGATGTAGCTGCGCATGAAATGAGAGTCAGAAGCTGTAAAGATGTCTTACACATTGGAACATGGAACGTACGAAGCATGAACCAAGGGAAGTTGGAGGTGGTCAAGAATGAAATGGAATGTGTACAACTTGATCTGTTGGGTGTCAGCGAACTGAAATGGACTGGCATCGGGCACTTTGCATCAGATGATCACATGGTCTACTATGCTGGAAATGAAAGACAAAGAAGAAATGGTGTTGCATTTATAATAAAGAAGAAACTTGCAAGAACTGTAATGAAATACAATGCAGTCAGCGAACACTTAATCTCTATTCGTCTACGAGGAATGCCTATCAACACAACTATAATTCAAGTATATGCCCCAACAACAGCTGCAGAAGAGAATGAAATTGAAGAGTTCTATGAACAAGTACAAGCTGAAATTGACAGAACATGCAAACAGGATATCCTGATAGTCATGGGTGATTGGAACACAAAGCTTGGCAACAAAGAAGAAGACAAAGTAGTTGGAAAATATGGACTTGGCAACAGAAATGAAGCTGGAGAAAGACTGATAGAATTCTGCAAGACCAACGATCTATTCATCTCGAACACCTTGTTCCAGCAACACAAGCGGCGACTGTATTTATTTATTTATTTATTTAGTAAACATTTGTATACCGCCGCTTCCTACGATCAGCCGCGGTTACTTTACAGAATCATCATGTATCGTACAATACAATGAATTTTTAGAGTACAATTTTGATTTTGGCAACGATTTACATAACACACGAAATAGAGACTAGATACTTTTCATAATTCGAAATAAACATTCGATTCAAGGGTGCGAGGGTGGAGGATACAATATACATATATACATGATTACCTATCGGTCGTCAAATGCTGCATGTGTTCCAAGTGTCATTAGAAGATATCTGATTGTGGTAAGGTGCTGCAATTAGGTTGGGTTGTAGAATGTCTGAAATAAATGCGTTTTGAGGTTCCTTCTGAATTCAATAAGGCTATTTGACATTCGGAGCTCAGGAGGGAGCTGGTTCCAGTGGATCGGCGCTGCATAGGTGAATGCTCTGTTGCTTGTTTCTGTACACATGGACTTCACCCAATGGATTGTATAAAAATCAAATTGACTACATCTGTGGAAGTCAACGATGGAAAAGCTCTATAACATCAACAAAGACAAAACCTGGAGCTGACTGTGGTACAGATCATCAACTACTAGTATGCAAACTCAAGCTAAAGCTGAAAAAGAGCAAACCACTCATGACTGCAGCAAAATATGACCTTGAGAATATACCACTGGAATTTAAAGACTGCCTGCAAAATCGATTTGCTGCTTTAGATACAAATGATAAAGTTCCAGAAGAGTTATGGAATGACATCAAGAAGGTTGTGTTGGAAGAAAGCGAGAAGTCTCTACAAAAGGTAAAAAAGAAAAAACGGCCAAAATGGATGACGGAAGAAACTCTGAAAATTGCCCAGAAACGCAGAGAAGCTAAAGCCAGAGGAGAAAGAAAGACAATCACAGAACTCAACAGAGATTTCTAACGTGCAGCAAGACAGGACAAGGAAAAGTACTACAATGACGCATGCAAGGAAATAGAAGCAGAAACTATTAGAGGAAGAACAAGATCAGCTTTCCTAAAGCTACGAGAGTTAAAGAAAAAGTTCCAGCCTCGAATTGGAATGTTACAAGATGCTCAAGGTTCTATGTTGAATGATGCTGAGAAGATCAAGAAAAGATGGAAGGAATATACAGAGTTTTTATATGATAAAGATCAAGTGGACCAACAGCCGTTTCAACCTGTACCTTATGATCTGGAACCATTGGTGATGAAAGAAGAAGTTGAAGCAGCATTGAAAGCCTTATCAAAGAACAAAGCATCAGGCATTGATTGCATTCCCATAGAAGTATTACAGCAATCTGATGCAGCTGTTACCGTACTTACAAGGCTCTGCCAAGAAATATGGAAGACAGCATCATGGCCAACTGACTGGAAAAGATCTGTGTTTATACCAATACTAAAGAAAGGTGATCCAACTGACTGTGGAAATTATCGCACAATCGCTCTGATCCCACATGCCAGCAAGATTCTACTGAAGATTATTCAAAAGAGACTACAATCATACCTGGAACAAGAACTACCTGAAGTGCAAGCAGGGTTCAGAAAAGGGCGAGGAACGAGAGACATCATTGCAGATGTGAGATGGATCCTTGAAAAGACTAAAGAATACCAAAAGGATATCTATTTGTGCTTTATTGACTATAGCAAAGCTTTTGACTGTGTAAACCATGAGAAACTCTGGGCCACATTAAGAAGTATGGGTACACCAGAACACCTGATCGTTCTCTTGCACAATCTGTACATTGATCAAGAAACAACAGTTCGAACAGAACAAGGAGAAACAGAATGTTTTAAAATAAGCAAAGGTGTAAGACAAGGCTGCATACTTTCCCCCTACCTGTTTAATTTATATGCAGAACAAATCATCAGAGAAGCAGGATTGTATGAAGACAACCGAGGTGTGAAGATTGGTGGAAGACTCATCAACAACCTTCGCTATGCTGATGATACCACATTACTGGTGGAAAGTGAAGATGATCTGAAACATTTGCTTCTCACAATCAAAGAACATAGTCTCAAAATGGGCCTGCACCTTAATGTAAAGAAGACAAAGATCATGTCAACTGGCATAATCAACAGGTTCATCGTCGAAGGAGAAGAAATTGAAATCGTGAATAACTTTAACCTACTTGGATCAACTATCAATAAAGAAGCAACAAGCAGTCAAGAAATCAGACGACGCATTGCTCTTGGCAGAATGGCTATGAAAGACCTAGATAAGATTCTCAAGAGCAGAGATGTCTCTCTCCATACAAAAATTTGACTTGTTCAAGCCATGGTATTTTCAATAACATCATATGGATGTGAAAGCTGGACAGTGAAAAAGATAGACAGGAAGAAAATTGATGCCTTTGAATTATGGTGCTGGCGGCGAATACTGTGTATACCATGGACTGCCCGAAGAAAAAACCAGTCTGTACTAGAGGAGATCAAACCTAAGCTTTCTTTAGAAGCTCAGATGACAAGACTTCGACTTTCATACTTTGGACACATCATGCGGAGAGAGAGATCATTAGAGAAAGACATCATGCTTGGCAAGATAGAAGGTCAACGCAAAAGAGGAAGGCCAGCAATGAGATGGATCGATACAATAACAGCAGCTACGGGTACCAGTCTGTCAACAATAAACCGCCTGACTGAAGACCGAACACAATTTAGGATAGCTATCCAGAGGGTCGCCATGAGTCGACTCCGACTCGACGGCACTTAACAACAACAACACTGTGACTCCACCCATGCACCATCTCAATGTCTTCCCTGGAAATACCTCCACTCAGAGCACCTAAAAGTAGACTTGAGCATTCTCGGGGCGGGCATTTTATTCATGTAACCCTACGGTAAATATACATGAGATTACTAGGGTTTACCAGCAGAAAACCTTAGTTTGCACTTGGAAGATGAAATTTAACTTTTGGAAACAGTAATTATCCATTTGTATTTGCTGCTATGCATTGTTTCAAAGAAGAAAGTATGCAATGTAAACTTGTGGTCCGAATCAGGAAACTCGTTATTAGAAAAAGAACTTTTATTGAAGCAAATTAAGGGCATGTTTCCTAAAAGATGCATCGTTAGCATAGGTTTGAGCTGCAAAACTAGAATGGAGGCCTATGCTAACTTTAGGGACAGTGGGCGGGGGGGGGGGAGCACCTATCCCCATGCTTTTACAGCATTGGTAATGGTGTTGGTGACGAATACTGTGTATATCATGGACTGCCCAAAGATCAAACCAGTCAGTACTAGAGGAGATCAAACCTAAGCTTTCCTTAGAAACTCAGATCATAAGAGTTTGACTTTCATACTTTGCACATATCATGCAAAGAGAGAGATTATTGGAGAAAGACATAATACTTGGAAAGGTAAAAGGTCACCGTAAAAGAGGAAGGCCGGCAATGAGATGGATTGATACAATTACAGCAGCTATGGATACCACTCTATCAACATGAGCCACTTGACTGAAGACCAAACAAAGTTTAGATCAACTATCCAGAGGGTCGCCAGGAGTCGACACCGACTTGACAGCACTTAACAACAACAACAACAATGTGCCACACCACTAACCAGCATGCGCGTGCACCTACCACCACGCCTTGAGATGGCATTAAGCGCACTCCTCACTAATGGTAACATTCATGGTTAGCATGCACTCATGACAGCACATCACGATTAGCGTGAGTGTTAATGCCCACATGATGCCCCTGATCCTCCCAATCTCCACCCAGTCATGCGCTAAGTAGTTAACATGGGCCCTCACACTAACAGAGTGGCACAGTTAGCGAACAGCAAACCATGCGCTAACAACGTGGTTTAGTAAACATTTCTCTTAGTCCTTAGCTTTTGGCATCGGCATTCAGTTTTATTATGAAAAAAGGCAAGAGTCTCTATGTTAACTATTCTGAGAATAAAAAGCATAGATTTTCTTTTATAAGAGTATTGAACCCTCATGCTTTCAAAAATAACTTTACTCAGTTACTGACTTACTATAGATATAAAAAGAAGAAGGACTTGTTTGAAAAAGATATCTCAGACCTATTGTTTTTTGGTTTTGAATTTACTTATCACACCATTACCTCTCCTCTCATCTCTCCCTACCCCTCTATTTGAGAACTCTGCTCAACAAGTAAGTCACTCAACTGTGCCCTTCTCCAGCACACCAACTCCAGACTCCATTCCTTCCACTGTGCTCTGCCATATACCTGGAATACCATACAAAAAGTCAAAACAGAGTATTACCTGGATAAAGAACTGGAACTATACGAAACAGCACCCAAATGTCACAAAATCATTTCTGTCGGAAGCCGCCGACCTGAGATAGAGAGGGGAAAAACTCTCCACTCCGTGTCGGCAGTAACCGTTTTTTTCAAATTTTTAATTGACATAAAGTGCTGAGAAAACTAATCATAGTGAAAACCACTTATCTGAGAGATGGGCAAGCTGGGCAGCAAGATCGAATACAGCGACATGCATGTTTCGAGCCTACAAGAGGCCCTGTCTCAAGCTGTTCAGATACCTGGAATAAACTACAGTGAGTACATCATGCTTGTCTCTGGTCCTATTCAAAGCCAGACTAAAAGCCCACCTTTGTGAGACTGCTTTTAAATCCTAAATACCTTATTCTCCTGTTTAATACCCATTTTGTTTTTAATCATTTTCCTTAATAAATGTGACTCCTGAATCTCCTCTTTGTTCTGTTTGTCTATCTTGAATAGATTGTAAGCTCGGTCTAGCATGCATATCTACAGCACTGTGTACGTCTAGTAGTGCTATAGAAATAAGTCGTAATAGTAAGTTCAAATTTAAAAGTTGCCGCTTTAACGTTTTATTGGGAGCATGGATGTGGCCATGAACATGAGGGATCAAATAGATTTTGTGTCTTTATGTTATCATGCCTTTGTATCGAGAGAAGCCTCTTATAACCTTGCTGTTAATGCCTCTCTGACTAGTAACGGCGTACCATGACAGTGAACATGACACCTTTCCCTTTTGATTACAGGCCCTCAGCTATATATGTGGCCCTCACCAGCCCTACTCATGGAAAAATCAAAGTTGTTTGACTTTTGTGGTGCCACAGGGCAGACATATTGATATTTCACTTTATGAGGTTGCAGCTATTCTTGTGTTTGGTGTATTTGTATTTTTCTGTTTCTTGTCTGGGAAAAATTAATTGGGCTACACTTTAATTATACTACACTTAATAAGTAATTGCATCTTGTGCCTAATTGATTTTTAGAAATTACAATGGAGATCTGCTTAAGCAAAGCTTTTATATAGTTTGTGGTTGGATGATGAGATCCAGAATATATAAAACATTGACATGAGCATTGGTCTATTTGAATGTGTGTAGCAAGCACTACTAAGGGTTTTGCATGATCTTTAAACCTTGCAGGATGTGTTATCTTCCATGTACTGTATAATAGCAGTCTGCCAGTCTGAAATGGACACCCCAGGAGCCCCCACCCAAGATTTAACTTAATGGTGTTCATTCTAGTAATAGGCAGCAGTGATTCCCTTGCACTCCTGCCTTGTAACTTCCATAGCAAAAATTCCCATCTCCCAGCTCCTAGCGGTATTTTCCAGTGTACTGCTAGGAGGCCACAGGGCATGAGCACGTGGAGATTGCTCTTGCCTTCTTGCTCCCTATTTTATGCCTATTTTATAAAGACAGATATAAAATAAAATCCCATACTAACGTAAATATTATGAACCATCAAAAACTATTGATATTGACCATACAATGCAGCCAAAGGCCATGGGAGGTAACCAAATCATCAAGCCTTCATCGCCAGCTCTGTTTTAACCAAAACCATGCACACTTACTATTCCAAAGAAAAGTGCCAACACCCAAAAATAAATCATCCAAAAGAAATTTTAAAAATCATTAAAACTCAGCCAATGAGACACAAATTTATGTAATATAATTCAGTTTAATCTCAGAACACAGTAACAAAATTCTGTTGAAGATCATCAATTCAATCTTCTTTTACATTACATGAACACTGTTCAATTGAGCTCCAAACAGCAATCTAGTGCCGACATAGCACCATGTTTCAAAAGAAAGAATGCTTGATTCAATCTTTCTGCATCCATTATCCAACGGAAGGTCCTCAGTATATCTTCAACCACTTCAACCATCTTTTATAAGGACAGAACAAAAACAAACCTCAGTCTTCAAAATCACAGATAGCTGCTTAGGTTCCATTTGTATTTGTAGGACCTCCTACATTACCCGGTGAAAGGATATAAGGCACCTCAAGTAGGCCCTTAATCCTATACCCCCCCCCCCCCTCCTCCACCCCCTGCTGCTTCCCCGACCCTATTACTGCTGTTCTCACTCCTGTCCGGGACCTGCAGCAGTGGCAATAGCATTTAAACAACCCCAGCAAACAGGGAAAGGAGAGTAAATGCAAAGAATTCCTTTGCCACCCTGGCAGAATTCACCAAAAGTAATTCATCCACATCAAACAGATCCTTCTCTCTCTATGCACCAGGTCTCTGGAACTCACTCCCAGAGACAATAAGATCCACAAAAGCATATAAAGACTTCCGTAAACATCCAAAAACATGGTTATTCCAGGAATACTTTGAAAATCCAACCACATAAACACCCCGGCAGACCCAAACTAACTACAATCCAACCACTGACTAGATTAAACAACAAATAACCCTTCTAATTTAAAAGATAAAATGCTGCTACAAATGCAACCTACAATGTAAATAATGTATTTAGAACCAAATATAATGTATATACTATGGGATCTATCCTGTCCTGTGAATAGCGAGGATGGACGTCCCACTATTCATCCCCCTTGCCGTCCCTGACATCTCTTATGCTAGCTGTCACCAGCTGGTATGCCAGCTATCCACCCTGATCTGAAACCCCCACGATCTGAACACTGTCTTTTTTCCCCCCCCCCCCCCCCCCCGGCTGGAAAGTACATGAGGTCCTTAACCCCTGATCAGGCCTCTCCCCTCTCCAAGGCCCACCTGGACCATCCCCCACCCTTCAGCCCAGGATCACGTGCTTCCTGAAAGCCCAGTGATGATATCGGTGCCCCTTCTGTGCTTCCACCCTGTGGGGCTGCACCATTCATACAGCCCTTGGTACCAACCTGCTTCAGCCCTCTAGGTTGCTCCCTAGTGGTCTTTGTAGCGAATGGATGGAGTGGTCTCCTCCACTCCTGTCCCAGCTCTGGCAGTCCTCAAAATGGCAGCAGTAACACAACATGCTAGTCTTATGACCCCTAGCAGGGGAGGAGGACCATCATCAGTATCCAGTTCTGCATTCCCTGCCTCCCATGCTACCTGCTGAGGCAAGCAATATGGTCTAGTGCAGTAAATACCTGCCCAGTGCATTAAATGCAGGGCAAATGCTGGGTACGCCCGCTGCATTTACTGCACAGGCTTTGCACTTACTGCATGTTTTCTTCTGGCACTAAACCCACGGTAAGTGCAGAACCTTACCACATTTTAGTAAAAGGATCCCTAAAAGTTCTGAGAGAGAAACCTGTGATAAAATGGGGGTATATATTGAACGGTGCTGAGACTTTAAGGACCTTTAGGTTTGTATTGTAATCACTCAGACAGGTGCGGAGGAACCAGCTTGTTAACCGCTTTAAATCCTATGCACAGTATCTTCAACTTGCATCTGGAAAGAATTGGCAACCAATGGAGGTCTAGTATTGCAGGTGTTATATGATCAAACAGTTTCAGTCCCAATAGCAAATTGGCAGCCATATTCTGTATACGCTGCAATTGTTGGAATTGAATATTAGGAAGTCCTATGTGAAGAGAATTACAGTAATCAAGGTATGCAAACGCCAAAACATGCAGATGGTGAAAACACAGGGATCACAGCTGAAAAACAAATTCACCACTGATAAAATATGAGGTTGGAGTGAAATAGTCATGCCGATGGTTATGCCCATGATTTGTAACTAGACTATCATGAAACCTAGTCAAACCTACTGTAGCATGACTGCTTCCAACAGACCCCATCATCTTGAGATCCTTTCTTCTGAAATAGTCTTCACTTCACAGGCTGCAGGCAAAACTGTTCTTTGTCTCATAGATTTAGCAGATGGGTATACTAAAAGTTTGATATAGGCTAATCACACTTTCTTCTTCACAACTTTAATACAAAGCAGATTGCTTCTTTGGATTTCTAGAAACGTTCTGAAGATTCTGTAGAGAACCCTTCCTTTAACAATCAGATAATCTTCTCTTTGTTCCTCACTTGGTACAAAGAACTATCTCTCAAGGAAGAGAGCTTGTACTTATACCTGCTTCCCCCCTCCCCCCCCCCCCCCGTCCCTCCACGAGTTCTCTCATAGGGATTTCTAGAGCCCTTTATCTAGGCCTTTCTGTTCTCCTCCTCTGATCATTGTATTCCATGCCCAAACATGAAGATGGTTTTATGCCTTGAATATACCATTATTCTTCCTATAATAAGAAATACATCAAATGTGGAACCCAGGGAGGTCCTCTAATCATATTTCAAATGTCAGCACATTCCTTATAATCTCTTTGATGTAAGTTGATCTTTTATTTCCATATCCTATCATAGAGAAGATTTAGGGAACAGATAGTCTATCCTTTAACTCTAAGCTCTTCTGCAAAAATTCAGAAAAACTAAAAAATCAGTTTTTAATTCTTCTGTTTTACTTCTGTTCAACAATTTCCATCTTCCGCAATGCAGTTAGCTAAATATTATATTTATTGCATTTGTTCAGAGTCTGTCTTTCAGTAAATATTTCCATAGCATTAAAATGAATTTTGCTGATTATCATGATTTTAGTCTTTTTGGTGTTCAAGCATTTTTCTTAGATCTTGCACATAATTCATCAGTTTTTGTATAGATCTTCTTTCCTAAATGCCATTAATAATACAAAGGCATATCACACATTTGCTGGGTTTATGCCTTTCAATTAGTCCATGGCTTCTAAGATCAAAAATTCACTGTATAAACTGGAGATTTCTTATCCCACCCCTTGGACGAGAAATACGGAGTAACTAGGGGGTAAGTACCATTCCCTCTACTCTTTAAAGAGTAATTTTCTAAAGTAGTCCAATGGGTAAAACAGTGCTTACTTGCAGAGATACGCTTTTAAAAATGATCTGCTTAATATATAGTGTGGTGATGAGGCTGCACTAGAACCTAGGAAAATACCTGGAAAAAGAACTTCTAGACAGAGAAACCCCTCAGCTAAGCACATGTATCAGAATGCAGGTAGAGGAAAAAACCACACATTCATGACTATTGAGTGCAGGCCACACCCAGGCTCCATGGCAACACAGGGTGGAGATGGGAGGCCCCTAGGGGAGGAGCCAGGAAAAGGAAGACACTCAAACACATTTAAGCTCTCAGTAAGAGGGAGCAGAGAGAGGAGGAAAGGAGAAAGAAGCAGGCGAAGGAGTTCCAGTTCCAGCTCTTGTTCTAGTTCCAGTTCCAGATACAGAGACAGGCTCACGGAGAGCAGGAGACACAGTCTCAGAGAAAGCCACGGTCAGAGCCGGTGCCAGGGCCAAGGCCAGAGTGGAGGAGAAGGGAACAGAACCAGCCAGAGTCTCAGAGACAGGAACAAAGCCAGCCACTGTAGCAGGCACAGGACTGGAGTCAGAGCCAGTCTCGAGCCGTCCAGGAGAGAAGGGCTGAGGAAGCAGTTTACAGGCAATGTGAAAAGGGAATATACACAGCAGACTAAGGAGAACTCAAACTTCAGGTGTCAAAGGCAGAGAGTGTCTAGGAACAGACACCGGAGAAGCTCTCAGAGCAGCTTTTGTTCAGAAGACTGCACTCCAGAGAGGAGCCCCTGCCGTGAGAGGGTTACAGCCCAGTTTGAAGGTAGGAGGGATACTCCTGGGGAAACTGAAGGTTATAGCCCTGTTAGAGGAGCAGCGCTAGAAGATTCCAAGAGAAAAGTTTTACCCCTTTTAAAACCTGTAAGGCAGAGTGTTACCACAAGCAAGGTCAGACAGTCAGAGTCTGTGGATATTTTATTCAGAGACAGGATGCCTTGCAGTCACCCTAGGAACCGAGAGGGGAGACAGAAGTCTCAGTGGAACAAACTGTTTTAAGCTCAGAGAAAACCGGAACCGGTTTAGCTTAGAAAAAGCCTTGTTGTTCTGAGCACTGAAAACTCTGGAAAGAAAAGGGATTTGCCATTGTTAGAGCTAACTGAAGTGCCTAAGTGTAAACTGAATGTCTTAAGAAGCTGTTATTCTGTGGATAATAGAAACAGGAAGAAGGAACCTTGTTTATGCTTGCACAGTTTAAAAGAAGCTGATATCTTTACTGAAGGCACTAGGAACCAGTGAGCACAAAGTTTTAACCCTGGCATTTGAAGAAGCAAATACTGTTTGTGATAAATGAAACAAGTTTATTCTTGAGCATTACCAGGACATTGTCTTGTACAATAATTTTGGTTGGAGAAAGTATCCTCTTTGAGTTGTCCTGTTCAAATACTTCATGAGAAAGTTATTTGCAAAGTTTTGTCAAAAGAAATAAATTTCATGTGTTTGCCAAAACCCACTCGGACTGTCTTCTTGACCCACAACTACATCGTCAGAAGTCCTAGCTCTTAAGATGGAGCAAAATAAATGTTATGAGGTGGCACGCTGCAACCTATAGGCGACTGCCTAGTCAGGACGCAGCGTCACAATAGCCAAAAATATACATGTAGAGCCCGATCCAGGAAGGAGCATGACCTGGACAGGCTCCTTTGTACCCGATTCTGCACTGTGGGAGCTAGACGCCCCTATGGTAGCAGGATCGGGCACTGGGATGGCACAGTGTGCCCCTTCAGCGGCCACAGCAGATGTACAGGTGGCAGGACGGCTAGGCTTCTTCCGCTCCCACAGGCCAGACAACCCCTGACCGGGTTTCCTGCCGCCTGACCCTCGGCAGGGTCCGACAGGGCTGGGATCGGGTGGCGGATCCTCACCTTCAACGGTGCCATTGCTCCTGGGGGGCTGCCTGGCCAGTGAGAAGGGGGCACCAGGCGCTTATTTCACTTCTGAGGTGGAATAAGCTGGGCATCGTCCCAGCGCTCCATGGACTTACAAGGTCGTGACCTAAATTGGTCCTGTACATCCAGGTGCCTGGCTCGCCCACGCTTTGCCCTGCCCCCATGCTGTCCCTGTTCTACTCTCACCACACAGTGGCTCTGTGTGTGCAGGGAGAGAGGAATGCGGAATTGGGGCAGGATGGCTTGCAGGGTTGAATGTCCCAATGGGACATACAGACCCACAAGTTGTTTTACAGAATCGGGCCCATAGAGACCAATTCCATAACATGCACGTCCAGGCCACGAAAACATCACTCACATGTTATTCCTATATCAACAGTCCCATTTTTCAGGACACAGGAATTGTTTGAATCCCCTAGATTAGCTCCTTTAGCACAAACAGCAAATGTCAACATGGCCAGAATAATCACTATTGCTCTTCTTAATACAGTCAAACCTCGGTTTTCATGATTAATCCGTTCAAAAAAGTCTGACTAAAACCGAAACGTACGAAAACTGAAGCAATATTTCCCATAAGAAATAATGTAAATCCAATTAATCCGTTCCAGACACCCAGAGCTGAGCATGCGTTCCAGAGCCATGTGGCAATGGCTGCAGCAGCACGAGCCCCGAAGTCTCAACCAAGCAGCAGAACGACTCTCTCCCTGCCTCCGATTCTCAGCAGCAGAACAGTTCCGGGCACTTCTCTCACACACCTCCGATCGCCGATTCTCTCCCCCGCCTGCAATTCTCAGCATCAGCAGAACAGCTCCGGGCACTTCTTTCACACACCTCTGATCGCCGATTCTCTCCCCCGCCTGAAATTCTCAGCATCAGCAGAACAGCAGCACTTTTCTCACCTCACCGGTAAGCACACACACAGATCCCTCAAGTTTGCCAATCAGCAGGGAACATCGGAAGCCACACTCTCACTCCTTGATTACAGTAAGGAACGCTGAAAGCAAAGAGCTCAATCGCAAAAACAAGTACGAAAACCGAGCGGATGTACGAGAACCGGGACAAAATTGCAACCAAAAAAAGTCGTCGAAAACCAAAGCTAACGAAAACTGGGGCAAACGAAAACCGAGGTTTGACTGTATTTCTTTCAGGGTAGTTATTACTGCCTCTTTTTAGCTTACAAGATTCTCACACCTTTGATTTCTTTTCTTCATAAATGCCTCTAGTGGTGTTTTTCCAATCTGCAGTCCACCATTTCAGAACTGTCTAGTCATCACCTTTCTATAAACACAGCAGAATGTTTTTTAAGTACTGGCCTTATTCCATGTCTCCAACATGTATAATGGACATGTCTGCAGTGACCTTCCAAAATGTCCAAGGGCCTTTCCTGAATACTCTTTATACATATTCATGGCAAACCAAGCCCCCATTCTGCCCATCCTGGACTCGTTCAGAAATCCCCATATTAGCAAGATAAACGTCCACCGGCGCTATATACCGCAATACGCTCATAGAAGTTTTCAGCAGAGGAGGAAGGAACGGGAGGAGGGTTAGAGGAAGAACAGACAAGAGAGGGAGTGAACAAAGGAGGGGAATGAAATGCAGGGGAAAGGAAAGAGAATGCAAAGTTGATTGGGAGGGAAGGGGGAGGGGAGAGAGCACAGCTGGGTGAAAGGAAGGAGGGAGAGTGAAGGAGAGAGGGTATTGAAGGATAGGTAGGGGTGATAGTGCAAGAGAATTGGAGAGACAGGAAGTGAATGCAGCTGGAAAAGGGAGAGAGAAATCTGTATGTCTATAGCCACACAACAGAGAGCAAGCTGACATACACTCCTTCCTCCCCCCCAACACACACACACACACTCTGTGATGGGGGGATGTAAGCTGGATGAGAAGCAGGAAACAACAGAGGCACATGTACACTTGCTCAAGGAGGATGTTGCTACCTGGTGGAATTCCACTTAATCTCCAGGAACAAGCAGGAATGTAGTTTTCACATTTGGGTATCGTCGGTACCGACAGAGCCTGCGCAAGAACACTCCCCAACGTCCAATTAGAAAGCTTTTGGGAGCATCCCACAGCGCCTGCGTGCTGCCTTCCCGCCTTTCCCAACTGCCTCTCTCCAGTTCTTCGGTTTCCGTGGAGCCAGCAGGTCGTTTTTCCTGTCACCGCAGAAATTATCCCATCTTTTTCATTCTTTTTGTGGTAGTGTCCCCCTTCCTTGACACTATACCGATACTGCTGGTACTTTCTTTCTTTCTTCAAAAGAAAAATGTTTGTAATCTTTCCAGTCTTTTTTCTGTCGGGTGCCACGTGCCATTTTGGGCACTAGGCCCAACTTTTCCTTCAGAATGGAAAAGCCCACCTCGGGTTTTAAAAAGTGTTCCAAGTGTGGTGGTACCATCTCCGTCACTGACACTCACGAGTGGTGCCTTAAATGTTTAGGTCCTGACCACTCCATCTCGGAGTGTGTTGCCTGTGGGATGATGTCGAAGAGAGGTCGGCAAAACCGAGCTGCTAAGCTTAGCAAACTTTTTCCCTCCGATGCAGCATCCATGGCATTGACGTCTTCCAGGGCTTCGTCTTCCTCCCATGGATCTCAGATAACCAAACATAAATCTGGCCGGTCCTCAAAGGGTAGATCTCCTTCCAAGCATCGAGATGCCTCTGGTGTTGCCCTTGAGGGACTTGTACCAGCAAAATTGCTCCAGCGGGAGGCTCCAGGATGTTCTTGAGGCCTCAACCTCGGCAGAACTACTGATGCCATGCTCTGGGGTACCGGCGCTTCGTCCGGTACCGATACCCAGGCATTGGCAGCGTCAATAGACCAGAGGTTCTTGGCTATTGAACACAGTCTGGCGGCTCTCCTTGCGGCTTCGGTGCCTTCGGGACCGCTTCAGACTGTTCAACCGGTATCGACACCGGTTCCGGCACCAATATCGGTACCGGTACGGGCAGCATCGACATCGGCGACTGTGTTACCGACACTGAGTCTTGCTGTTTCCTCTGGTATCGACAGGCTGGTACCGGACCCCTCTGGTAACGACTTCAATCGGTACCGATATCATGCTTTGCAAGAGCACCCGGACAGGAGATACTTCGAATCCTCCGAGGAGTCTGAGGATTCTGACAGATCTGTCGGTACCGGAGTGCTTCTCTCTGAGGAGCCTTCCTCTCCTAAACGTAGGATGTTTCCGCCAGAGGATATATCCTTTCAGGATTTCATCCGGGAGGTGGCTAGAGGTATTTCCATCACAGTGGCTCCTGAAACAGAGCCAAGAGTAAAGGAATTGGAGATTTTATAATATCCTAAAGCTCCCAAGGAGGCGGCAACTTTGCCTATTCATGAGATCTTGCATGATCTCATGCTAAGAATGTGGGAAACACCTCTTACCACCTCTCCTCATTCTCATAGGCTTGATATCATGTATCGTGTACCTCCTTGTCCTGGATTTCAAAAAACCCAGTTATCACACCACTCCATGGTAGTGGAATCAGCTATGAGAAGGATCAAGAGTGCAAAAAGACATGCATCTAATCCGCCAGACCGTGAATGTAGGACTCTTGATGCCTTTGGGTGTCGAACCTTCCAGGCCTCTATGCTTTCTGCCAGGATTAGTTCCTACATTTTATATATGGGAATGTTCCTTAAGGAGGTTACAAGAGATCTAGAGCTTATGAGCCCTTACACTTGTCAGACATGCCCAAGATGTTTCCAAGTTTGTTAATCGTGCAGCTTTTGACTGCTTTGAGTGCATAAGCAGAACCTCTGCCATTGCCATAGGTGCTCGTAGGATTGCCTGGCGCCAGACATCTGACTTAGAACTCTGGGTACAGGACAAACTGGGGAATATCCCTTGCACAGGCAAAAATCTCTTTGGCAAAAATTGGCAAGAGAAAGCTAATGAGCTGGATGCTGATAACACCACTTTGGATAGACTATCCAAGGCTACAGCTGATCCTGCAAGGAGAAAATCCTACAAGAAACCATTCTTCTCTAAAAAGAAGAGGTTTTACCCCTTCTATACCCAGCAGGGGCATTCTGCAGGTCAGTCTGCCCGAAAGGGACAGCAGCCACCAAAACAAAGAAAACCAAAGTCTGCTAAGCCTCAACCGGCCCAACAGACTCAGCCTCCACAGGGGCTTTGACTCCCATCTAGAGAACTTGGCCTTCCTGGCCCTCAATGGGCCAGAGCCCTCCACCATTCCAGGAAGGTTGTGTCATTTTGCCCCCAGATGGGAGCAAATAACAGAAGAATGGACTCTCTCCATTGTAAAGGAGGGGTACAATCTTCATTTCCTCAACATGCCCCCTCCTACAGTTGTAAGACGGTTCATTTCTCAGACTGCACTAGAAAATCAGTTAGGTCAAGAGGTAAATTTACTTCTTGCCCACGGGGCAATAGAAGACGTACCCATTTCCCAACAGGGTACAGGGTTTTACTCCCCCTATTTCCTTATTCCAAAGAAAACAGGGGGACACAGATCCATTTTAGACCTCAGAGAATTGAACAAATTCCTGTTCAAGGAGAAGTTCAAGATGATTTCTCTAGGAACTCTTCTGCCATACCTTCAGAGTCAGGATTGGCTTTGTTCTCTAGATCTCAAGGATGCGTACACCCATGTTCTCATCCATCCAACTCACCGAAGATTCCTTCGGTTTCTATTTCAGGGGAAGCACTACCAGTACAGGGTTCTTCCTTTTGGCCTGTCCTCAGCACCAAGGGTGTGTAATGGGGAAGATCCGTCCCTTGCCATGCAGTCAGAGGAAACTGAGGAAAGTACGTCAGATTCTGACAGCCAAGTAAAGCACATGGCTACAGGTTGCCAGGGGAGATATAAACAAACCCAACCATGAGTGCAGCAGCCCCGCCCAAGTTGCAAACAATCCCCGTGCCCTGAGTAATAGGATTCACCTGGGTGGGGGAGGAACGAAGCTAAGCCCTAAGGCTGATAAAAAAGCACTCATTAGAAAGCAGTGAGAGGTCTGGAGTAGGAGTTGGAAGCAGTTCTGGAAGGAGAGCTGTTAGAAGGACTGATAGCAGAGAGGCTGAGAGTGATTTAAGCAGCCCTGAGAACCGACCAGGAAAAGCTTCAGCTGAAAAGGTACAGAGAACTCAAACCCTAAGACTACAGGAAAGCTACTCTCAGTTAAAGCCTGGTGTTGAAGGTAACTGAAGAGAAAAGTCACGCAGAAAGTCAGTTTGGGTGTGCCCAGAAGCTCCGGTGAGAGGAAGGTACAAATCTCTAGACTCTGCTGATATTGAAGAAGCACTGCCAAGTAAACTTTACAGGCAAAAGCCAGATAGTGGTCTCTGTAAAAGGAACAGGGAGAAAACAAAGAATACTAGTTTTCTCTGGGATAGTAAAGCTCTCCGGGACTCTCTTAAAGGTAAAGAGAATTGTTTTAAATCCCTGTGTGAATGTGTTCCCATGTATCCAGTGGGGGAAGGGCTGGAAAATATGCAAGTTGAATCCATAGATGAATGTATAATTGATGAGCCTATGGATTGTACACGGACTATAGCAGATGCCGTAGAATCACTTTGCTGAGTTGGATGTATAAAGCTGTAGGAACAGCATTGAGAAGCAAAGTGAGCATTGCTGCCTTTGAAAAGAAACGTTTATTGATTCCTGTGTTAAAGGACTGTAGAGTGAAAGCTGGAAGAAAAAGGAGTTATTTTTCTTTAGTTCCTGATTTACTTTTCTTTGTACCAGACGCATGGTTATTTTGTCCTAAGTTCTTTGTGCTTACCAAAACCCCGGGACGGGGAAATAAAACCTCATTTTTGACCTTACCACGTTTGTTACTTCTATTCCTCTGCTTGGGGAGTGTTTGGGACTTCATTACCCAGAGGTTGTGTACTACTATGCCTGCACTACCCCCACTTCCTGGCTCAGGATAGTCACCAGCCTGACCCTCTCTGCGTGCCCTAGGACCCAAGGTAGGCCACTGGTGACAGGTGTTTATGAAAAGCATGGCTGTAGTGGCAGCATTTCTTCGCACTCTAGAAATATTCATCTTCCCCTACTTAGACGACTGGCTCATTCGAGCCCCATCAGAATCAGAGGCCAGAATTTCCCTATCTTGCACAATGCGTATACTTTAGTATTTGGGCCTGGTCATAAACATCCCAAAATCCAACCTAACTCCCAGTCTCTGGAGTTTATAGGAGCTATGCTGGATACCAGGAAAGCAAGGGCTTATCTTCCACAGCCCCGCTGCCTTCGCATTGTACAGTTAGCTTCCCAAGCAGTGTTAAAAACTCATCTCACTGCTCGGGAAATGTTACAATTGCTAGGCCACATGGCATCTACCGTGCATATGGTTCCCTATGCTCGCCTCCATATGAGAGCAGCCCAATGGACTCTATCCACTCAGTGGACCCACGTATCAGGCTGCCTATCAGACAAAATAGCAAACTCAAGTCACCTTATTTTGCCCCTACAATGGTGGCAATCAACCCAAAACCTGTTGGTGGGGTCCCCTTTCCAACAACCCCCACCCCAGGTCACTCTAACAACAGACGCCTCTCAGGTGGGTTGGGGAGCTCACCTGCAAGATCTCTCTACCTAAGGCACCTGGACTCCACAGGAGACCCATCTACACATCAATCTCTTGGAACTCAGAGCAATCTTCCTTGCTCTTCAAGTATTCCACACCCAGCTGAGCTACAAGACAGTCTAATTCAGACGGACAATCAAGTAGCTATGTTCTATCTGAACAAGCAGGGAGGAACGGGCTCTCTGTTGCTTTGCAATGAAGCTTTGTGACTATGGGCCCTTGCCAGAGAGCATCAGATTCATCTCCTTGCGGTGTATCTGCCAGGCATTCAAAACTCCTGGGCAGACAGACTCAGTCGAGTTCTACTTCCACACGCGTGGTCTCTTCGTGCAGACCAGGTAGCAAAAACGTTTCAATTTTGGGGAACTCCGGACACAGACCTCTTTGCAAGTCCGTTGAATGCCAAACTTCCCTGATTCTGTTCCAGAATTCCGGCACAGGGTTCTCAGGCCAGGGATGCTTTCCTCCTCCATTGGGGTCAGGACTTCCTATATGCCTTTCCACCCATTCCCCTAATTCCCAAAACCCTATTCAAGCTTCAGAGAGACAGAGGCCATATGATTCTCATAGCTCCACATTGGCCACGGCAGGTGTGGTACCCTCTGCTCCTGCATCTCTCTCAAGCTCCATCTCTGGAGTTAGGATCTGCTCCAGATCTCCTGTCTCAGGAGGACGGGATGTTGTGGCATCCCGATCCCCACTCTCTGCATCTCAGGGCTTGGTTGCTGAGGGCCTAGACCTTCATGGTCTTAACCTCTCTCAACAAGTAAAGTATATCCTTTATGCTTCTAGAAAGCCTTCCACAAGACGCTCTTATGCTTTCAGGTGGAAAAGGTTTTCCATATGGTGTTCACAGAAGGGTCTTGACCCCCTGGCGATACCTCTGGAATCATTATTGGAGTATCTCCTTCATTTATCTAATGCAGGGCTTAAGACTAACTCAGTACGAGTCCATTTAAGTGCTATTTCAGCTTCTTTCAAGCCTTTAAATGGACAACCTATTTCCTCTCATCCTCTCATAGCGAGATTTATTAGGGGCCTCCTTCTAACTAAGCCTCCCATTAGGCCACCACCGGTAGCATGGGACCTAAATCTGGTTCTTGGACAGCTCATGAAGCCGCCTTTTGAACCTCTAGCTATTACCTCCTTGAAATTCCTTTCCTGGAAGGTTGTCTTTCTCATTGCAATCACATCAGCACGTCGCATTAGTGAGTTGCAAGCATTAGTGGCTGATCCTTCTTATACGAGGTTCCATCATGATAAGGTAGTCCTTAGGACTCATCCACACTATATGCCAAAGGTGGTCTCACCTTTTCATTTAAACCAAGCAGTTTACCTGCCTGTATTTTTTCCAAGGCCTCATGTTTCAAATGCAGAAAGGAGTCTTCATACTTTGGAATGTAAAAGAGCACTTGCTTTTTACTTACAATGGACACAGCAACATAGAAAGTCCTCTCAACTCTTTGTTGCTTTTGATCCTTCTCATTTGGGACTTCCAGTCTCCAAGAGAACATTGTCCAATTGGATTGCACAGTGTATTTCTTTTACCTATCAGAGTAAAGACCTTTCTCTGGAAGGCCATGTCACAGCTCACAATCTGAGAGCCATGGCAGCCTCAATGGCTCATCTACACTCTGTGTCTATTGACATCTGTTGAGCAGCTACTTGGGCCTCGGTTCATACCTTCACAGCCCATTACTGTTTGGACAAGGACTCCCACCGGGATGCCTTGTTTAGTCAGGCTGTTCTACGACACCTGTTCCATACTTAATCAACTCCTACCCACCATTCCCGGTAGGATGCCAGAGATCCATGGGGGGAAGTGGAGCCCTTTCACAGGGGCACACAACTTCTGGGGTCTCTCCCTGGCATCTGTAGCTAGGGAGTCCCCATATGTGAAGACTACATTCCTGCTTGTTCCTGGAGATAGCATAGTTACTCACCTGTAACAGGTAATCTTTGGGAACAGCAGGAATTTAGTCTTCAGAACCCACCCACCTCCCCTAGGAGTTGTATTTCTCTTTCTTTTCTTTCCCTCTCTCTCTCTCTCTTTGTCTCAGCTTTAAAACTCAACTGGAGAGAGGCAGTTGGGAAAGGCAGGAAGGCAACATGCAGGCACTGTGGGATGTTCCCAAAAGCTTTCTAATTGGACGCTGGGGAGCGTTCCCGCGCAGGCTCAGTCGGTATCGATGATACCCATATGTGAAGACTAAATTCCGGCTGTTCCCGGAGATCACCTGTTACAGGTGAGTAACTATGCTTTACATTCTAGAGAAGTTATGGAGAAACAGGAAGCTATGCATCAAATGTCCCTGGAGACTGAAATCAGCATTGACAGGCCCTGAGTCACCAGGACTGGGCAAATATCATGCAGTTGATGGATGTCTTAAGGTCCTTTAAAGATGCCACGGAGGAAATGAGTTTCACAAGGGCTACCCTGAACGTTTTTATCCTAGCAGTGAATATTCTACAAGTGAACTAAGAAGAGTTTCAGCAGTGACAGAGATTTATAGCAGAGGATTTGGTGATGGTGGATGTCTTGTATGATTAAGTGAGAAAAAGGTTAGAACCACCTATGAAGGAGAAGAGTTTATATGCTTGCTGGTTTCTGAGACCCACAGATGAAAGGAAATATCGCACTGTGTTGCAGCTCACTAACTTACTGGAAGGAAAAATTGGTGACTGAGATGAAGAAGTGTCAGAGGGAGCAGTGACAGCAGTGATGCAGCTGGAGAAATAGCACGCACACTGATGAGCAGTACTGGTATCATGAGCACCATCCTGTCACCCCCTCCCCCTCTCCCCTGCTTTACATGCTTATAGCCCATGAGTCCCAGCCATGGACAATCTTTGACGTATTGCAGTGCTAAGCCGCAGAGAGCAGTTTACTACAAGTCCAATTCCTGCACAGATTTCACTGACATGCTGCCTGTCAGAGCCTGCCGAAGCCATACACACAGGTCCCTTGGTATACTGGGTACATACTGTAGGTTAGTACTCTGGCCAGATCTGGCCTAGGCTGTGCAGCATTTCCTGTCCTGCCCTCTAACCAGTGTGCCCAGTGAATATATATTCTCCATGGCAATGGATATCGTGCCTTCTCATTGTTCATAGCCAGTACCGGACGTGGGGATGGGGGAGGAATATAGTGTGAGCGTGTAGAGCTATAGTATTGTAGCAGCAAAGCGCAGACAAACCAATGATACCAGGAGTCTGTTCAGAAGGTCCAAATCATTTATTTGTGCACAAGTCTCAAGCAAGGCAATTTCAAAATGGCTGAGCAAAGTTTTCAAGCATTACAACAACTTTTATAGACTTCTGTTCCATTCTAGGTATAGAAAAACAATTCATTGGTCCCGGTACGCTCCCGTACCTCCCGTAGCCCTTCTATTGGTCCCGGTACTGATAAGTTTCTCCAATTATGTTCCTTCTGTGGGCTTCTGTAGGCATGACACCTGCCTGCCCCCCCTTCTAGTCCCAATTACAATGGTCAGTTCATCAACTTGTTACTTTCACACTTTCAAGGCTATGGGACCATTTGTGCGTGCAGAAGAGCAAGGTTCTGTAACTCATCTGTCAGCACTCCTCAATATTTTTCTGCAAATGTACTTTTTCTTATCAGTAACTTTAAAACACATCTTTTCTGTATTTTTCCATTTCTTAATTCTGCAATTCTGCTTATCTAAGCTAATTCAATATTTCTACTGAGTTCTTTCTTACAATAGCAGCATATTGGGGGATGTGCAATCCTATATGCCTCTCCACAGGCCTCATTTACAGGTCAAGCTAGCCATGCTGGCCTGCCTATGTCAGACACCGTGGGTCACAGGCCTGCACCTGCCACATTCCCCCCTTTGATTAATCTCACCCTATTACTTAATAAGGTGTGAGAATTAAATCACTTTCCAGAAGATTCACATCCTGATTAAAGGATTCTTACTAGTTCCACTAGGGCTAGCTTTATATAAAGCCATTATTCTAGTTGCGGTCTTCCGCTCTACGGTACTATCAATAGCACTATGAAGGGAACGCATACAACATGGGATTAAACATGGTAAGCAGAGGACAACAGCAACAAGGATTAGTACTAAGATAATGAAAGTCTTAAATCCTCCCAGCCAAGAGAAAAGGTTAGCAAACCAATTAGGAAATTTCAATGCGTGCCAAGTCTGTACTGGCACATAAGCATGTCTTTGCATATCTTTAGCAATTTCTTCAACTACTTGACCTTTATCATCTATTTTCAAACAGCAATTAGTTAAATTCAGTTTACCACATACTCCTCCTTCAGCTGCTAGCAAATAATCAAGGGCTAAGCGATTCTGGTATATGGCAGTGCGCATCTGAGTACTTTGTCTAGCTAAGAGAGTGAGAGCATGACTAGTTTCATTGGTTATTATTTCAACTACTGCTTGTAAGCGAATAATACGATTGATCATATAAATTGGGGTACGATAACCATACATACCATCATCATTCCAAGTGGCAGGTCCATAATACTCAATAATTCTTTCTGGTGGCCAATCATCACCTCGCCACTTCTCCCACTTGCCTATCTGTAGGGCCTCTCTTCTCTGTCTTGACGCTCCTTTGTGTTTGTGGGTAGTATATACAGGGTATCCTAATTGTTCTCCATGTTCAGTGTTTAACAGGAAGAAAGAAGGTCTGATGGTTCCTAAGACACATGCTCCTCCCCATTGTGGTGGGAGTTGTGCATATGCTCGGTTTCCACAGATCCAATATAGGCCAGGTGGGGCTTGCCAGGCTTGGACTTTGGCAAGGTTAGTCCATAGACCTGCAAGTTCAGGGAATCTGGCTAATGGGTTAGGAGGTTCAGGATGTCTGATTCCTGACCACCATGCTGTCTTTTTAGTTGTAGCATTATAGTACTTCTGGCTAAGACAGACCAGCTGTCCTACCTTTTGGGTGAACTGGGGTCCAGTTCTGGCAAAGCAAAGACGTCCAACGATTGAGTGCGCTAACACCCATTCACTGGTTGTCTTGTGTAATTCAGTCTGATTGTAAATCATGGAATAATTCAATTCTTGGGCTTCCCAGGGCCATTGATCTCCCATTTGGGTTCCGCCACAGAAATAACAATCTGTGATCTTAAGACTAGATACTACTGCTCCGGCTAATTCTAGAAACAAATTCTGTGAAGGGTGAGGGATCTCAAACTTATTTACATGCATAGCTTCATAAAAGGTATTATGAATATGATATTTAGATGACTTGTGGGCTTGGGTATTCAATCTAATATATACAATGGTCCCTGGATCTATTCCCCCTCCAGCAATACGTAAACCAAACTTATATCCTTGTTTCCATGCATGGGGGTTATGTACACGCAAATGTAAGGGGTTGCAAGCATCTTTCTGACATTTATCATTTGTGGTTGGCTTGGTTAGAGTAGCCATCCGTTTATCTATTTTCTCATCAGTTATACCAGTGTTCCAGGTAGCATAGAAAACACATTCCCAATACGGGCAATAGTAGTCTGCCGCTGTAGCAGTACTATACCCTGGTTCCTTTTTACCTGTACACTTCCTCCATCCCGTGGCACCTTCTGGACACATATACTTATGGTCATTCCGATACGCTTTCTCCCATGTACCACAGGTGGACTGACTATCTCTATTAATAGCATTACATGCATCAAAATTCAAAACAGCAGGTTTAGTAATGTCCTTAAGTGGTGGTGTAGCAGCTAATATAGGTCCATCTGCATCCTTCCATCTTATTTCCAACGTGTAATAGGATGGATTCTGATGCGGATTATAGCATGCTTTAATTTTGCCATGAGTGCAAACATTTAGTTCAGTGGTGTTATAGATACACCGAGTTATTGTTCCCTTGCAGGTATAGTAAGAATGGTAAAGCAAAGTCTGAGTTACTTTCAGTCCAGTTCTAGTAGAAGTAATGCAGGCTGTGCATGGAGGTAGAGCATAAGTCAGTTCAAAACCTCCGAAGAAGGCAACCAAGGCAAAGCAAAAACAAAGATACATGTTGATGTTGATTGGAGTTCTTCTGAATCCTCAGCTTGCTGATCTTGATCACGACGGTCTATTATTCTTCGTCCCGTTTGCTAATGAAGCAATTTAACGGGTGCTGAGTGTTGATTGAAGATCCTCAAGATGTCCAGTACACATTAGCCAACTTAGCAATTCAGTTGGCTTGTGAAGTCTGGCTTAGTCAATGTAGTCTCAAAGTAGTAGTGTGTCAAATCACACACAAATCGGGTTCGTTGAAACAAAACTGTTGCTGCATAGAAAACAGCAATCCTCTTCGAAAGACTTGGCTACTGCAAAGCGCTTGTGATGAAGTGTCTATGCTGCTGGTTGCCGTCTCAGAGTAACTCGCAAGGGTACATCAGGGTGCTGCTCTGCTGTCCACCGCTCTGGTTCAGGATCGGCGGCGGGCTTGACTCTGCTGTGGTGGATCCAGGCGTCGATCTCGGCTACCTTTACTGCAGTTGGGGTAGACAGGATGACGGTGTACGGTCCCTTCCAATGGGGTTCCAACGGTATCTTCTTCCAATCTTTGATCCACACCGAAGTTCCAGGCTGGTAGGGATGCAAGGGTTCCGTCAAGTTGATAGGCAACTGGTCTTGGATCCACGTATGGAGAGTCTGCAGAACAAAACTAAGAGCTAGGAGTTCTTGTCTGGTTACTTCTGAACCAATCTGGGCTAGATTTCCTTTGACTCCCTGCACTATTGGTGGGGGTTTACCATACAAAACTTCAAAAGGGGAAAATCCTGTTGACTTTACAGGGGCTGAGCGTATTCTGAGTAAAGCTATGGGGAGCACTTGGGGCCATTTCAAGTGTGTCTCCTGACAAAGCTTGGACATTTGGGCTTTCAATGTACGATTCATTCGCTCAACTTTCCCTGAACTCTGGGGTCTGTATGCAGTGTGGAGCTTCCACTGTATCTGCAAAGCTTTTGCTAACTGCTGAGTAACTTGAGAGACAAATGAGGGTCCATTGTCTGATCCTATTACTGCTGGGATTCCAAATCTGGGGACAATCTCTCTCATTAAGGCTTTGGTAACTTCTCGGGCTTTCTCAGTTCTGGTTGGGAATGCTTCTACCCACCCAGAGAAAGTACAAACTAATACTAGTAGGTAATGGTATCCATTGGCTTTTGGCATTTCGGTGAAATCAACTTGGAGGTTGTGCATGGGGGTCACACCTCTTGACTGAACTCGGGGTGCTGTAATAAGGCCTTGCTTGGCATTATTCTTGGCACAGATCTGACATTGTCGGGCTACTGAGGCTGATATGGTTGTCATCAGAGGGATGTAGAAATGTGGTCTGAGTGCTTTCTCCATAGCACTCTTTCCATAGTGGGTGGCTTCGTGGAAAGCTTTGACAAAGGATGGTCCTAACAGTTCAGGAATTACTATTCTTCCCGGAGGTTGACTGCCTTCTTCTGGTGGCAGCTCAATCCATCCGTCTTTCAATACTCCATTTTCTTTGTCACAATAGTAATCCAATTCTTTGGTGGTATATCGTGGGGTCCATAGATTCAAGGGTACTGGAAACAATGCTGCTTGCATTGGTATAGCTTGTGGGGCAATCTGTCCTGTCATAGCTGCTTGTCGTGCTGAGGCATCTGCGAATCTATTTCCTCGAGCAACTTCTCCTTTTCCTGCTTGATGTCCTCTACAATGCATGACAGCTACACGTGTTGGGGCCCAGACTGCATCAAGTAACATCAATATTTCGGGACCATACTTGACTGATTTTCCTCCGGATGTGATGAGTCCTCTTTCTTTGTAGAGAGCTCCATGGGCATGCAAGGTGGTGAAGGCATATTTGGAATCTGTATATACATTTAGCACAAGTTTTTCTCCTAACAACAATGCTCTGGTGAGTGCTATCAATTCGGCTTTCTGGGCTGATGTGCCTGAGGCTAGAGCTGATGATTCAACTACTTCATGTTGAGTGACGACTGCATATCCGGCACAGCGTCGTCCGTCAAGGATGAGACTGCTCCCATCAACATAATAGATCTGGTCGGGATTGTCTATGGGCACATCTGTCAAGTCAGGTCGACTGGAGAACACAGTTTCCATGACTTCGATGCAGTCATGTTCTGGGAGTTCTTCACTGATGGGTATCAAGGTAGCTGGGTTCAAGGCATGACTCACTTCAAGTTGTATCTGTGGGTTTTCACATAACATGCTCTGGTACTTCAACATTCGGGAATTGGTGAGCCAATAATTTGCTTTCTGTTCCATAAGGGCAAGGACTGCATGTGGCACAGTGACTCGTATGTTCTGTCCTAGTGTGAGTTTGTCTGCTTCACTCACTAGTAGCGCTGTAGCTGCAACTGCTCTCAAGCAGGGTGGCCATCCTTTGGCCACAGGGTCCAATTGTTTCGATAGGTAGGCTACAGGTCGTTCCCAATTTCCTAATTTCTGAGTCAACATGCCTAAGGCATTTCCCTGTGCTTCATGTACAAACAAGTGGAAAGGTTTGTGGACATCTGGTAGTCCAAGTGCTGGTGATGACATCAATTCTTCTTTTAGCTTCTGGAAGGCTGTATCCTGCTCAAGTCCCCACTCTAGTGGTGACTTTTCTTCTCCTTTTGTGGCTTCATACAGTGGTTTGGCAATTTGGGCAAAGTTGGGTATCCAGATTCGGCAATATCCTGCCGCTCCCAGAAAGGCTCTGACTTGCTTTCTGGTTGTTGGAGTTGGAATTCTGCATACTGCTTCTTTTCTTTCTCTGCCTAATCTTCTACTTCCTTGGGTAATACGAAAACCCAAGTATTTCACTTCTGTTTGGCATAGTTGTGCTTTGGCTCTGGAAACTTTATATCCAGCTTCATTTAGTAACTGCAAGAGATCTTTGGTGGCTAATATACATTCTCTTTCTGATACGGCAGCTATCAACAGATCATCCACGTACTGGAGAAGTACTCTCTTCCCCGGGGCTACTGGATAGCTTGAAAGGTCTTGATTTAGTGCAGCACTAAAGATGGTAGGTGAATTCTTGAATCCTTGGGGTAATCTTGTCCAGGTGAGTTGGCCCCCTCTTCCAGAGATGGGGTCCTGCCATTCAAATGCAAACAATATTTGGCTTACAGGGGCTAATCTTATGCAAAAGAATGCATCTTTTAAATCCAGTACAGTGAAATGGGTAGCTTCAGCAGGTATCAGTCCTAGAAGAGTGTAAGGATTGGGCACAACTGGATGTATAGTTTCAACTGCATCATTTACTCTTCTCAAATCTTGCACTGGGCGATAATCATCTGTCTCAGGTTTCTTTACTGGCAAAAGTGGGGTGTTCCATGGGGATTGACATACTTTTAGTAGGCCATACTCGAGCAATCTCTGTAGGTGGCGATGAATGCCTTCAATTGCGGCTCTTGGGAGAGGGTACTGTTTGACGTGCACTGGGGTAGCACTAGGCTTGAGGGTTACAATCACTGGAGCTATATGCTTGGCTAGGCCTGGGGGACTGCCTTCTGCCCATACTTCAAGTGGTGCATGAATGTTCTTTAAAGTTTGTTCAAAATAGGTATCTTGAATCGAATCATCAATGTAATATCTCCATTCTTCTTCTCGGGGTACTGTCAGCAGCATTACTCCTGCTGGTTTGGCTTGAGAATTCACTGTCATTTGCATTTCTCCTTGTTCGGAGAAAGATATCTGTGCTTGAAGCTTGGCTAGCATATCTCGTCCCAGTAGGGGTACTGGACATTCGGGCATGTAAAGGAATTGATGAGTTACTTGCTGTCCTCCTAGACTGCATATTCGGTTTTGTAGAAAAGACTTTGTGGCTTTGGCACCAGTTGCTCCTATAATGGTGACTGCTTTCTTGGTGAATGGGGCTATCTTTTTGTCTATTACTGAATGTTCTGCTCCAGTATCAACCATAAAGTTCATAAATTGGTCTCCTATTTGTATTTCGACCATAGGCTCCTGGAGACCTAAAGCAAACTTGGAGCCCGGTCTGTCCTAATCCACGTCATCCTCATCATGGGCCTGTGTGGCCAATGCTTGGATGGCTCCTCCTCCCCTCTCTCGCTGGAATTGTTCTCGATTGGCTCCTCCTCGGCCTCGGGGACGGCCTCGTCTTTCTTCTCGCCACTGATGATCGTATTCGTCATCTTGCTGGGCGTCTTCGAGTTGCGGGCACGTATCTCTCCAATGTCCTTCCTCTTTGCAATAGGCGCATTGGTTCACGCCTAGTCTCTGGGTCCGGTCTCCGCCTTGACCCCGCCCTCTTCCTCTGCTCCTTCGATTAGGGACACCTCCCCTTTTCTTTTCAACTATGGCCGCAGCCAAAAAATCAGCTTTCTTCTTCATCTTTCTATCACATTCTCTCTGTCTTTCAGTATCACGATTCACATACACTTTATGAGCGACTTCCAATAACTGTGTTGCATTCATGCCCGCAAACCCTTCTAATTTCTGTAATTTACGTCTAATGTCTGGTTGAGACTGGTTTACAAAAGCAGAATTCACCATGCATAAACTTCCTGGTGCCTCGGGATCATAGGGAGTATACATTCTATAAGCTTCAGTTAATCTTTCATAATAATCTGCTGGGCTCTCATCTATTCCTTGGATAATTCCTGCTACTTTGGAAAGGTTCATAGCTTTTTGGCCTCCTCTTCTCAGGCCTTGTAAAAAGCCTTGGCGAAAACGGGCTAGGGCGGTGGATCCTTCATCTGTATTTGGATCCCATTGGGGGTCTTCATTCGGGAATTCTCTCTGAGCTGCTTCTCTACGATCTATTATATTCTGCCCCTGCGCTGGAGCTGCAGGGTTTTCTGCCATCCATTCAATAGCTGCTTTTCTAATTCTCGCTCGTTCCTCTGTAGTGAATAGGGTGGTCAGGAGCTGACGGCAATCTGGCCAAGTGGGTTGGTGAGTTTCCATAATACTAGTTACTAATTCGGTCAGCTCCTGGGGCTTGCTAGTATAGGAGGCATAGTGCGACCTCCAATTTAATAAATCAGTTGTAGAGAAGGGAATATACACATAAGTTAAGGGTCCCGCTACCACTTCATCATTATCATTCTTTACGGGCACTCCCGGGACTTGCCTTAAGGGAAACAGTTTGGCTGTCGTCCCAGGCGTCATTTGGGTCTGGGATCTAAGGGCTATTGTCGTTGTCTTTGCAGGAGTTGCTTTCTTTTTCTCAACTGGTTTTGCTTTGGGTTTTTCTTTCACTGGCTTGCTAGTGCTAGCGCTGGCTTTCTCAATTATTTGTACACTGTCCTCTTCTTCTTCTTCTGGGGAATTCCCTCCTTCTTCTTCTAGCTCCGCTTCTGGCTCACTTTTTACATCCTCCTCTTCTCTTCCCGCTAATTCTTTCTCTTCCTCTCCTCCAGGAGGAGGGGGGTCTGGGGTTGGGTCTCGCCTCGGCTCTGGCAGTCTCTGGGGTTCTGGGGCAGGACGCCGCCGAGCTATTCTTACTGGACCTGGGGTTCGGGGCTGCCTGAGGACTACTTCTGGGGAATCGGGATCTGCCAAGATGGGTTTCTTCTTGGCTTTCTTATCCTGCTCTTTCATTCTAGGCTGTTCCTTTTTCTGTCTAGAATCTGTTTTAGCTAACATTATTCTGCACTGTTCCTCATAACAGCGCTGCGCCCAGGAGGGCGGATCTTCACAAATACTTAACCAGGAATCTATATAGGGGTACTGATCGGGGTGCGCTACCCGCACTCTACGGTGTATTGACTGAATAATCTCTACGGTGAACGTTCCCTCTCGGGGCCAGATGGGGTCTAGATCGGGCCACTCCCTAGTACACAAAATCTGCAAACGGGCTGCTGTCATTTTAATACCATAATCTCCTGAATATCCTTCTTTAAAATGTGTGATCATACATTCTAATGGAGTGTTCCTAGTAGACTCCGCCCCTCCCATTTCGATGTGTGCGCGCAACAACAGACAGAAGGGAAAAGGAGTGCGGACCGTGGGTAAGGGGTCCTCACGGCCCTGGAAACGTACAGGGAATACAAATAACAAGACAAGACGACAATCGCTTCCCCCTTTTCGCGACCTGAACGCGGTCGCCCGGTCAGGAAATGCGCTAATCAGGGGTCCGCCTTCACTTGGTCCGTGCTGCCAGACCTCTCATTCACACTTCGTTCACACAATCATGCTAGCAACGTATTCCCAGAATGCATTCGTTTCTATCTGTTCTGACTAGTCTTTTTCCCAAATTACAAAAAGGATGAGGGTTTCACCTAGCGAATTCCCATGCCAGGCTACTCGGCTCTTCCTTGAGAGTTGATCAAGCTCTCTTACCAATTCCCAATATCTCGAGATTACAAATTCCAAATTCCAAGTTCCAATGGCAGTACTGCTCTTTCTATTTCTGTCTAGACCCCAAAATCAAAACTATACTCACCGGATCCGGTCCTCAAACTTCCCAAGCAGGCGCATGAGTTGGACCTCGGACTCCCCTCACTCGGGTTCGAGGCATTGGCTCCGACCGGGCCCGGCACCCGCCGAGGTCCGACCAGCTCCCTCCGATACAAGGGACCGGTGGCGCCAGGGAGCGGCCCTCGTCGGAAGGGCGCGATCCCGGCAGGACCAAGCCTATAGAGGCGGAAAGTCGTGGTATATTGCCCTATATACACTTTGATTCCACAACTTCCCGGCCAACGCACCAAGGAATATGTAGCAGCAAAGCGCAGACAAACCAATGATACCAGGAGTCTGTTCAGAAGGTCCAAATCATTTATTTGTGCACAAGTCTCAAGCAAGGCAATTTCAAAATGGCTGAGCAAAGTTTTCAAGCATTACAACAACTTTTATAGACTTCTGTTCCATTCTAGGTATAGAAAAACAATTCATTGGTCCCGGTACGCTCCCGTACCTCCCGTAGCCCTTCTATTGGTCCCGGTACTGATAAGTTTCTCCAATTATGTTCCTTCTGTGGGCTTCTGTAGGCATGACACCTGCCTGCCCCCCTTCTAGTCCCAATTACAATGGTCAGTTCATCAACTTGTTACTTTCACACTTTCAAGGCTATGGGACCATTTGTGCGTGCAGAAGAGCAAGGTTCTGTAACTCATCTGTCAGCACTCCTCAATATTTTTCTGCAAATGTACTTTTTCTTATCAGTAACTTTAAAACACATCTTTTCTGTATTTTTCCATTTCTTAATTCTGCAATTCTGCTTATCTAAGCTAATTCAATATTTCTACTGAGTTCTTTCTTACAATAGCAGCATATTGGGGGATGTGCAATCCTATATGCCTCTCCACAGGCCTCATTTACAGGTCAAGCTAGCCATGCTGGCCTGCCTATGTCAGACACCGTGGGTCACAGGCCTGCACCTGCCACAGTATAATGAGGGGCACATGTGCACACTCTCTGCTTCAGTGGTGTCTGCTAGCTGTGTTTGTGACAGTTCTTTCCAGGATGGTGCCTATTCCCAGTGACTACCTTTCAACCCACCATGCCAAAATTAAAAGTAAAAAGCAAGAAATAAAATAATAAAGCAAAAACCAAAACAAAC
The DNA here is from genome assembly GCA_033557465.1 of Ichthyophis bannanicus. Classification (NCBI taxonomy): domain Eukaryota; kingdom Metazoa; phylum Chordata; class Amphibia; order Gymnophiona; family Ichthyophiidae; genus Ichthyophis; species Ichthyophis bannanicus. The sequence continues at coordinate 419,730,132 of CM066033.1, forward strand.
AGGAAGGAAATAAAGCAAAAGAATTGAAGAAAAGTCTTCCTCTTTTGCAGGTGCAAGTCTTGCTGGCTTGCCATTTCCATCGTGGCCTGCCCCTTTGTTATCTGTCCTGCTCTTGAAATCTGAACCACAGCTGTAACGCAGCCATCACAAGTCTATCTCATGTCTGCACAGCCGCTCTGCAGCCTGCAATCACATGTCCAGTGAATCCATTAAAGCCCACATGGAAAAGCTTTAAAAAAAGGGGAAAAATATTGAAATAAAAAAAATTAAAAGAAAATTCTCTCTTCCCCTTTCCTCTCTCTGCTTCTGCTGCCTATGTCCCTCTGTTGGCACTGCTCTCATGGCTTGCCTCACTGCTGTTTTTTGCCCCTTCCCTGCTGATTTTGGTGCTTCATGCCACTCCTCTAGCTGCATGACCCTGTGACCAGTGTGCTGTGGCTTTTCTATAATCACCTCATCCTTTCCTGCTTTATGTCTTTGTGAGTGCTTTTGGCTTGTTATATGCTTCTTTGTGTGTTCTGCTGCACACCTTGACATGCAGGATCCTAACTACTCAAAGTTATTTTCAAATTTCCATTAAAGTACTTGTTTGGAAGTTATACCCTTCTACTGAAGAATGGTATTTCTATTAGGAGTGAGGAGCATGCAGCACTGAAAGAGGATCAGGACACCTGCCAAACGAGATTGATAGCTGATTCAACCCTAGATATCACAGATTGCCCTCACATTCACCATCTTCTATGAACATACTTATCGACTAAGAAAGTCTGGTTGAGCCATCTGAATGACTATAGTGCTCTCCATAAATGCTTCTTTCACCCTGCTACCTCTTTTATCGGGAGGGATGAACATGGAATGCTGACAAAGGAAGGTGACACCTGCCTAGCCAGCCTGATAGCTGAATCAACCCTGACTGTCATGGGATGACAGATTGCCCAAACATACACCATCCTTCATTACTGTACTTATTGGCTATCTGTCTTCTGACACAAGTATTGCCCCTCCACTATGGGGCTTCCAGCCCATCTTGCTGTTGGATTGGTCTTCCTCAGCTCTTATGGGCTAGTGCCGCCGGTGCTGCAGTCTACTCCCATTTCTTTTGGGACCTTCACCATGGGGCTTCCTCTGATTCTTCTTTACATTCCTCAGCATGTCATCTAGGCAATCCATGAATGCGTCTTCCACCTGGGGATTCTGCCTCTGTACTTAAGGTGTTCCAGAACTACCACATGAGTGCTGTAAGCTGAAGCTTTCCTGCTGAGAAATGCTCTTTAACAGTTGCTCCCAAATTTGTCCTGGAGGACCAGTCGGGTTTTGGGATATGCAAAATGCATATACATAAGATAATCATATATACAAATCTGTTTCTTGAATAATCATTGCACATATTATGACTCGCAGGGGGTTCACCCAGGACATATTGGAGAACCACTGCTCTAAAATGATTGAGACCATAGATCTGAGTGTGCTGATAGTTAGGAGGATTCATTTCAACAAGAACAAGAACATCTAGCTATTACTGTTTTTTCGGTGTGAATAATAACTGGAAATCATCCAGTCGGTGACTATGATTTATGAATTAGATATTTCTATGATTTGCCTCTTTAAATTCTGTTATAAAGGTTTTCCAAAACCAAGAGCAAAGAAACTTGTAATTTTTTGTAACAACTGTGCACATACAGTAACAGGGCAGTTGTTAAATGCAGTCCACATGCAAATATTCAACCTTCTTAGTCAGTTTATTTGATATTTTCATTCAAAATGTGCTGGACATCTTATATTGCTCTGGCAATGTATAGAGTAGGTCATGAATTAGTCTAGTGGAGCTCTGGAAGGGACCTCCCTCCCCCCACCTCCCCGCCATCCAACTGGAACACTGATTGGGGTGTGTCCTGGTCCCTTTTTCAGGGAAATAGATCAAATGTTATTCCTGCACAATTCAGTTTAGTAGCTTCAGCAATCACACACCTGTCCTGCAATGGTCATGCTCTAGTGGAATATAGTTAGTCCCTAACTATGCAGCCTGACATTGGAGCATGATATATTAATGCACAATATTGAAAATCATATTAAAACTGTATCAACTGTTAAATTGTTTTACTCTGTATTAGTCAACATGTTGACAGTTTTCAGCTATATTTCATTCACCTGTCGGGGAATGAGAAATTAGATTTTTATTTGTCATTTTTCCTCCATTGTCTTGACTATATTTAAACCCACATAATACTGAAAGATGAGGTTTTAATGATTCCTAGCTAAACTGTATCATTTCCTAGTGTTGTTGAACCTAATGTTGTCTTATCAGTATTTGCAGATTCTATACTGAGGATCATTAGAGATTGTATATCGAATTGGGCTTTATTCAGTCTGCACACTGTGTCATCCCGCAGGCTGGTAGCTCTACTACGAACATCTGGTTCAGGAAAGAATAGTGATCCATCGGTGTTAGCATGCCATCCTTTGGAGCATCAGAACCCAGTATTCAAACAGAAGACCTTAACAAGAGTAAATGCTCAATGGCGTCATTCATTCTTCCTCAAAATAAATCACAGGGCCAACCATTAGGCTAGGTGTCTACTGTAGTAGTACAGAATACTGGCACAAATGTTTTGGGAAGAGGCAGTAGGGATGTGCCCAGGCAAGAAATATTCAATTAGTTTTCTTTTTTTTTCGTGAATTTTTTCCCAGTTTTTTGGTGTTTCTTTCAGTTAGTTTCACACAGACACTTGAAAAGGTAATTTTTTGCATGTGCTAAATTGCTTTCCCGCACACTGGTGAATGAAGGCATACTGAGCAAAATCCCCTTAGGGGCATGTCCAGACTGTCTGGAGACTCCTGTGCAGGACGGGCCCGTTAGGACCTGATTGTGCACCATGGGAGTCGGACATTCCTGTAGGCGCAGGATCGGGCCCTGAGACAGCCCAGTGTGCCCCTGCATATACGTGGGGACGTTCTCTCCACATGCTCCTCCAGCCCCTTCAGCACCTGACCCTCTGTTACCCCGCTGCCTGATGCCGAGCTCGGCAGCTGGGGCCCTGATTGGGCAGCAGGGTCCTACCTGACTCCTGTCCCGGCCCTGTGTGTCATTCCCAGGCCCGATCGCTGTACTCTTCACTGCTTTTTCCACATTTATGGTGAAATAAGCAGCACATCCAGTCCACATCCCGAAAGATGTACAGGGCCGTGAACTGAATAGGCTCTGTACGTCATGCTGCCTCGCCCAACCCCACTCTATCCACTTTCACCCTCCTCCTGCACCCTGCCGGCTCTGCCCGTACTGCGGCTCTGGCTGTGCAGGGAGGGAAGGTTGCTGAATTGGAGCAAGATGGCTAATGGGGCTACACGTCCCACCGAGATGTGTAGCCCCACTAGGTTCCTTGAAGAATCAGGCCCGCTGTCTACTGTTAAGTACCATCGAGTTGGTGTCAACTCATAGCTACCCTCTGGATACCTGTCCTAAACTGTGTTCGGTCTTCAGTCAGGCAGCTCATTGTTGACAGAGTGGCACCCATAGCTGCTGCTGTTCTATTGATCCATCTCATTGCATTACTTCCATTTACTACACACTGAGAATCCCTTCTACTAACGGTATGCACTTACCATACAATTATCGGCAATACCAACATGTAGTAAATGCTGTCGGGGCATGCTCAGCAAGTTCCCGGCAGTTAGCACAGAATCACAGACCTTAACGTGCTGCATGATTAACTTGGGTACAGCTAACAACACCCATAGAGGTATTGTTACATGCACTCATGCTAATTGTCACATTGCCATTGATCATGCGGGTGTTGTCTCATACTAGTGGCAATACGCTCTCCATAGCCACACTTTGCCCTTAAGCCACCTACTTGTTGCTCTCGTGTGCAGTGGCTGACGACCATGCATTTTAGCGGTAGATAGCTGGCAAGCACATGCGTTAGCATTCACCACACCTTAAAATGACCTTTAACCAGTTAGCAGCATTTAGTAAAAGGATCCCTACACACTAATGAATATTACATCTTTAGGAGGCAAAGGGAGACTCTCCCTGCTCTTCATATCTTCAGCGGAACCACACCTATTGTCAATAATTCTAGGCTGCAGAGAGCACCATCAGAATGAGATGGCCCTGATTTTAGTTTATTCACTTGGGGCCTGATTCTGTTCCACACGTCCAACCCCTTTGTACGTCTGGGCTGAGCCAGATATACAAAGGGGATTGTGATTCTGATCCCACGGGGCACGTCTAGCCCTGCGGGATCAGAATTGTGAACAGCAATGTACATACAGGCCGGGACTGCGATTCAGTCCAGTCTGCACGTACATTAGTAGCCCGACTAAGTCAGGGCTTTTAAATGGAGCTGTGGCACCATGGCACTGCAGCTCCATTTAAAAGCCACGATGCCGGCCGCCAAGAAAAAGAGTTTATTTCCTGCAGCCCGACCCCCGATCTGGCCTCCTAAGGCTGGGGTTGTGCTGCGGGTAATAAATACTGGCCCCCCCGCCCAATCCGTATCCCGGGCCTTCCAAAAAAAAAATCCAGGGAAGTTATTCTACCTCGGAGGTTGAATAGCTTCCCCGGACTTTTCACCGGCCCCAGACATACAGGGCCGATATTAGAATCGGCCCTGTACATCCAGGGCCAGCGACCGTCCACTACCCGACCCCTCATGCCGCCCATTCCCTGCTACCATCTAACTTACCTGCACAATCCCTTTGCATACAGATTTACCTTGTGACATTGCGTGCTATACTACATAGCAAAAATCTTCAAGCACTCCAGTGAGGCATAATAGTTTTTAATTAAACCTGGGATAACCACTAATATAGCTAGTATTTCCCTGAGGAAAATTCTTATAAAATGGTAATACCAGCCACATGAAGTTTCTATATCATATAGTAATTATAAACCTTTGAGTCTCATTGGAGGGCCTGATTTTTTCCCATGCATAACCATCATGCACACATTGCACGGAGCGCTCTGAACGCATCCCATTTTATGTCATTTGTGACACAGCTTGGAACATGAGTGCTACCAGGAGTTCAAGGCATTAGCAGGGGGTTCGTTAAATAATCTAAAAGGAAAAAATAAAAAAACAACAACAACTTAGTGGTGCAGTTTTAAAGGATGCAAGGTGAATTTTAATGTTCACTTCATGTAGCTGTAAAATCCTACGAAGCAGGCAGAAGATGCAGGGATCTTTTAAATGGAGACAACAAACCTGGAAGCTAATGAGGCGTAAATATTTGCAGTTTTATAGCCTTGCTAAGTATTTATAAAATGGTAGTAATTTAGAAAATTGACAATTAATAGGACACTTTGGTGAAAGTGGGTCAGCACTAACAGTGCATTTCCTTCAGTATAGCATTTAGGCTGATGGTGGAATCCTTTTCTCAGTAGCCTTCCATGAGTTACGTTCAAACAAAATGAAATATTCAGTGCTGTTTGCCATATAAAATGGCATCACCCTGCTGGTGAAGATTAAAGTAAACCTAGCAACAGTTTTATATGATCACTGTACTTATTCACCTTTAAGGCAATCTTTTTCAGCTCAGGCCACATCTGGTTTACAGGCTTTGTTTTAGGCTGTCATGTTCTGTAGCTAAGGCTTTGGCAGAAAGATCTCAAACTCTGCCAGCCCTAAACGTTTCATCGTGACTGCACCAGATTTTCTGTTTTCAATCTCATTTCTTCCCAATGGATTATATAACATGTCTAGATTTGTGTGCATGATATCTTAAAATTTAGTTGTAATTTTGTGTTTCTTAAATTGTATTGCATTAAAATAAAATGTATTGCAGGCGGTTTTAGGTCTGATGATTTTATGACAGCTTAATTCATAGAATAATTGTAGGTGAACGCGATGAAACTTAGAAGCTGCTGTTCTCTTTTTCTCATATTTTAATTATAAAGGGACGTCTTGGCAAACCTCCAGTTTGAAGACAGTGGGGAGTGGGTTAAACTTTCTGAAAGGTCCTACTCAACAGTCCACTCTATGTCCACACTTCCCTGGCATACCATTCTTAAATGAGGTGGTATAAACAGAATACGTTCACAGAACCATTCGGGGTGCTAGTCACTAAGGTGCGCTGTCATTAACACAATTTAAGGGGCCCTTCTACTAAAGTGCACTATGCAGCTAACTACATGCTGTGGCCCACGATAACTGGTAGTGTGCGGCCATCGCAATTAGCATGGGCCAGTGTGCATGATAACTGTGAATCATGCACTGGAGGGTAAAATGGACAGGTAAGGGGCAAGAGTGGACATGGTGAGCACTGCATAAGAACATAAGATATGCCATACTGGGTCAGACCAAGGTCCAACAAGCCCAGTATCCTGTTTCCAACTGTGGCCAATCTAGGTCATATGTACCTAGCAGTTTCCACAAAAGACACAGGTTCCACAATGCTTGTACTGGGTCAAGCAGTGATATCCTTGGTCCCTTTTAATAATGGTTTATGGACGTTTCCTCCAGGAACTTGTTCAAACCTTTTTTAAACTCAGCTACACTAGCAGCTTTTACTACATCCTCCGGTAAAAAATTCCAGTTTGATTACAGGTTGAGTGAAAAAATATTTTCTTTTATTAGTCTTAAATAGGTTACCCTGTAGCTTCATTGCATGTCCCCTAGTCTTTTTATATTCTGATAACGTAAACAATCGATCTAAGTTTACCCGTTCCACTCCATTCATTAATTTATAGACCTCTATCATATTTCCCCTCAGCCGTCTCTTTTCCACGTTGAAGAGCCCCAACCTTCTTAGCCTCTCTTCATAGGAGTATCCTTCCATCCCCTTTACCATTTTGGTGGCTCTTCTCTGCACCTTTTCTAATAACGCTATATCCTTTTTAAGATACGGTGACCAGAATTGCACACAATATTCAAGGTGCGGTCGTACCGTGGAGCGATACAGAGGCATTATAATATCCCTTATTTTATTTTCCATTCCTTTCCTTATGATACCTAGCATTTTATTTGCTCTTTTTGCCGCTGCTGCACACTGGGCGGAGGGTTTCAACATGTTATCCATGATGACGTCTAAATCTTTTTCCTGGGTGGTGGTTCCTAATGTGGAACCTTGCATCGTGTAACTATAGTTTGGGTTGTTCTTTCCTAGGTGCATAACTTTGCACTTGTCCACATTATATTTCATCTGCCATTTGTATGCCCAGTCTTCCAATTTATCAAGATCCTCTTGCAATTTTCCACAATCCTCTTGGGTTTTGACAACTTTAAATAGTTTTGTGTCATCTGCATATTTGATAACCTCACTCGTTATTCCCATTTCCAGGTCATTTATGAATATGTCAAAAAGCAGCGGACCCAGCACAGATCCCTGGGGTATTCCACTATTCACCTTTTTCCATTGGGAAAATTGGCCATTTAGCCGTACCCTCTGCTTTCTGTCTTTTAACTAGTTCCTGATCCACAATATTACACTGCCTCCTATCCCTTGACTTTTAATTTTGCCAAAAGTCTCTGATGAGGGACCTTGTCAAAGGCTTTCTGAAAGTCCAGATGCACTATATCAACTGACTCACCTTTGTCTATCTGTTTATTCACACCTTCAAATAAACATAAGCGATTAATATGACAAGATCTTCCTTGTCTAAAGCCATGTTGGCTGTCTCCCATTAAGCCATGACCATCTACATGATGAGTAATTTTGTTCTTTATAATGGTTTCTACCATTTTTCCCGGTACTGACGTCAGGCTCACTGGTCTGTAGTTTCCCGGATCACCCCTGGAACCCTTTTTAAAAATTGGCGTTACATTGGTGATCCTCCAATCTTCAGGTATTACAGATGATTTTAATGAGAGTTCCCAGATTAGTAATAACAGGTCTGCAATCTCATATTTCAGTTCTTTCAAAACCCTTGAATGTATACCATCCGGTCCAGTTGATTTGCTACTCGTCAGTTTATCAAATAGTGGTAATACATCTTCCCGGTGTATTGCTAGTTCTTTAAATTCCTCTGCAGTATCACCTTTAAATACCACTTCAGTCATGGGTAACATCCCTACATCTTCCTCTGTAAAGACTGAAGCAAAAAATTCATTCAGTCTCTCTGCTAAAGCCTTGTCTCCTCTTACTGCCCCTTTTACCCCTCTATCATCTAATGGTCCAACTGACTCTCTCACAGGTTTTTTGCTACCAGTAAGCTTTCCCCTTTCTCCACAATCCAATGCACTAATGGTATGTATTGTAATTAGCGTAGGTACATGCACTGCCACCTCAAAAGATGATTCTAACTCACCTGCATTAATCACCCCCCATATTATGATGTGGAACTGCGAATCACCTATCAGGGAAATGCTGTCCACACCCCTGACAGGTCATGCAGTGCTTTGCACTTAACCTGCTGCAGTTTTGCATGTTAATGGCACATTAGGTCCCAAACCTTAGAACACTAGTAAAAGGGCCCCTAAATCCCCATAACGCATGATATTTTAGCACAGGTCCTATGTTATTCAATGGGACCTAGTCACTAATGATGTATGTTAATGGAGATAACACACGTTAACATGGTAGCAGACTTTAGCAACTAGCCTCCTTGGTTGTGTAAAGGAAACTCCACCTTTACCAAACTACTTGGTACGTGGTACTTGGTACAATGTGGTACATGGTAAAGACCAGTTCCTTATATATTTTTTAAGTAAACAGTTTCCTCTTCAATTCTCCTCCCAGTTAATCCACTCACTCCAGATACACTTGAATTCTCCCATTTTACACATAAAACTGTTCTTCAATGTCCGTGCATGTTCCAGACCCAAACCACTGGGCTACTCACTGTACTTATCATCATAAATATGTCCTGAGGGAAAGCTTCCCATCTCGCACTCTTTCAGTGGTCCTGGACTTTCCTATCCAAACACCCTCTGTCGTCTTGTTGGGAAATTTCTCGCTGTGGCTCTTTGCTTAGGGTGTCCCTAGTCCATTGTACTAGGAGTGGTTCTTGTCTTCTTTTGCCCCACTACCTGGGTGATAGGATATAATCCCAACAATAACCTTATAAGCAACAACCACACTGATCTCTACAGCTAAATGATTAAACAACCTTTTTGTCTTCAGTGACATGACTCCAATAAGGATAGCCTCTGCAATACCTATAGGTGTCCAGCTAAGTCTAACCAGACTTATTTAGCACTAAATTCTAAACATCTTTCCAGACTGCTTTAAAATCTTTCTCTTTGATGGTGGCTAAATGGGCAGGATTTTTTATTTATTTTATATTTATCGGTTTAAGCTATGATCACATCGTCTAGTAATGATAAAACAAGATACGTTTGCATACCCCATTAATCATAAAAAGAAAATAAAAAAAAAAAGAAAAGAGATTTTGAAACATTACAAATCCATTTAAATATGGGGTCAAGTGTATAAAGGGATATGTTTACCGGAGGACGTTAGGTGCTACTGCGGCGCTAACATGGAAATATTGCATGGCAGTAGTAGCTAATGAGCGGGGAAAATGCAGACATTGCAATAATTTTCGGTCATGTCTGCATTCCGTGTAGTAGCTTCAGGCTTGGGTGGAATTAGGATGGAGAGTGGGTGTGCCTGCTGTGGGCAATTACCGCCGACATTATTATGGTAATGGCCAAAGTTTGCAGGCTTCTTGGATGCAGCTATCGCTACTTCAATGGGTGGCAATAGCTGCATCCAGTAAGCTTGCCCCTCCCCCCATGATCCCAGTCTCTTCTCTGCGGTATCTGAAGTGGATATGCTGGGAACGCCCCCTCCATCTACCATGGGACCTTTGCAGCTAATGCCTAGCGGTAGTTGCAGAAGCCTAACACCATTTAGGGTACATTCCCCAAAATATAGGAAACAACTTTAATGCAAAAAAGAAAAAGAAATGCAGTCTGTGGGAGAATCATAAGCACAGCCCTGCTTCGTACAGCACATCTTAGCTAGTTCCCATAGATTGTAAAATACTAAAAATTGTGCCCATGCTTGCAAAATATAGGCAAAGACATTTATACTAGTTCTAGAGATGGCATAAATGGTTAATTGAGGATGTGATTTCTTCCACTTACGCTAGTAGTTTATAAAGACAAGTAGGCACCTACCTGTTTTTATAAAATAGCACCCACATAAGCACTTTCATGCTTGTAGAATTACCCTTAATAGGTCCAGAAGATATGTTCAAAAAATATTAATTTTCCCCAATGCTCTCGTCAGGGTGGGTGAGATGGTTTCTGCCACCCCAGGCATATGCTCCGGCTGTGCTGCCCCTTTTCCAAGTCACGCCACCCCCTCCCCCTCCCCCTTATGAGCCACACTGCAGAAACCAATTCTGTCAGCGGGGCCGATGGAGAGAGGGCACGACGCAGCGGCAGTCACCCGCGACAGGCCATAACTTTGGCACACACAGCCTGCTGCTTCTGACCCCACTCCAACACAACTTTCTGTCAGAGGAGGTTCAGAAACGGCAGGCCATGTGTGCCGAAGCACATGGCCTGCTGTTGGTGCCATGCTGCCCAAAGAGGTCTGCCACCCTAGGCAGCCACCTAGCCCGCCTAGTGGAAAGGCTGTCTCTGGGGGAGATGTCCCTTCAAAGCTCAGGTTGGTCTCAAGATTTCCAAACAACACACATGGGGACCGATATTCAAAGCTCCAGATATTTAAATACCATGGTAGTCAGCAGTAGTGTTTAAATATCCTCTGGATATTAAGCGCCAATATCCAGATAGTCACAGTGCTGAATATCCAGATAGTGGCTGAATAGTGTCACTATCTGTAGTGGCTGGGACTGACCGCTCTGTCTGGATAGCATTTAGGACAGCTTTTTTGCTGACCTATCCTGATAGGCTAAGGCCAGAATTTGTCCTGATAGTGGCAGAATATCACCTCTTTCTGGATTGCCCCACTGTTCTGCCCGCAAACCAATCCCACAATATCTGGATAGTGCTGAGGCCTTCTGTAGCAATCTCTCTCAGTACCCTTATCCACATAAGGGCATTTTAATATTGGCCCCATGGTCTTTTGGAGTGCTCCATCAAAACTTTAGACTTGTAGAAAATTGACAGTTACTCTAAGAGAGGTATTTTCCAGAGTTGTACAGCATTGCCTCTTTTTCTTAAACACAACGCTCCTTCATCCACATCTGCAATCCAATTTATTCTCTACAGTTCTTTAGGATTTAGAGTTTCCTAACTGCTGGGTAAACCTGTTTCTTTAATTGAGTTTCCAGCTTCAGTATATACCGTGATCTGAATCCTGGTTTCACTGGTCACAGCCTACTACTCTAACCATTAGGCTATTGCTAAATGTGCAAGGTTTATAATACCATTCTGGGGATGTCTGTATTGACACCCCACAGGAATTCATTACGGACACGTCCACATTTGTGAAATCACACCTGAACTCCGATGTGTCTGCTTTTTTTTCAGATGATCTGGCTTGGACATTCCAGATTTCACTTGGTCTTTTGTAAAATGTGCCTTCATGTGTCCAAGTACCATGGAAAAGATATTCGCCACATAGCAGGTGCCGATTTCTGCATGTACTTTTCATAAGTTAATTTTCTAAGGTAAATTTTTCACTTTACCAAAAAGAAAAATATATGCAAAACTGGCAGGGAAAGGTACCTGCAGACTTTATATTTATGGGCATTTTTTTAAATTTGTCCCCAAGGTATTTTTTTCCATTAATAACGAACCACCTCCAAAAGCAGTATTTGAGGATGCTTCAAGTGAGCACAATTCCCTATTTTCATTGGCCAGAGTCATTTGGTCATAGCCCAAAATCAAACACAAATACATATAATGAACCCTTTGGGACTCTCATTAGCCCACTGTGCTCCTGGAAGCAGGAACATTCCATTTTAGGTGAGGTGGTGTAACCTAGCCTATGCATCCCTCCATATGAAATGTCTGTGTTACTTCTGCTTAAATTTGTATAAGCCAGTGACCCATAGATGGCAGTTTGGATTTTGCTTTGGACTTTCTGTGGATTTTCTGTGAGGCACTGCATATTTCTTTTGGCTCAGCTTGGGTCTGTAAATTTTAGTCTGGTGAAGGATCCCCCTTGAGTCTTAATTTGTATCTTTTGTGAAGTGCATGTGTGAAAACACAGGTCTTACCTGCCCCTCTTTTTGGCTACAAGGAAGGAGTAAGCTGTGAAGCTGAGGAAATTCAGACTTGAAGAGTGAGGAGCATGAAAGCTCCCATCCTGGACTTACACAGTAAAAGGAGAAAAGTATTGTGTAGGAAAACACCAATGAGTCTGTATGCTGAAGAAAACCCCAGTTGTATGGTGAAGTCCCATTTTTGCTATCATTGTGATCGTGGAAAGTACTGGGGATGCTTTGCAGTCAAAACAAGCACTTTCACAATGCCTATTCATGCCTGGAGCAGGTCTAAACTTCAAAGGGGAGGAAGACATCCCTAAGGTTTCTGAAATTGAGTGGGAACACCTATGTCCATCACACCCCATGCCTACTTGGACATCCCTGCACCAGCAGCGTCTTTAAAAGTAATTTGTAAAATTGTTCTGTGCACATTTCTGTGATTTGAAGCCCACATGCAAGTTTTCAGATGCCCAAATTGCAATTAGGGCTTTTAAGTTGACCCCTATACTTTTAGAAATGGAACATGTAAGTAAGTGTATTCCCTTCCTCAGCCCCACCCCATTGATACGCTGATACAATTATGCACATAGGGCCAGATTCTGACCAGCGAATAGCAGGGCTGTATGTCCAGTTTTGACTCCAGCCCCGCTAAAAGCCTGGACCATATGCCGACTCAAGTTCTCCCCATACGCACAGAGCTGCTGTGTGGGGAGCGCTGGATGGGGACAGGATGGAGGCGGAGAGTGGGCGGAGTGGGGGGCAGGCTGAGGCACCCGGACGTGCAGGGCCGATTCAGGTCACAGCCCTGTAGTCCACCGGCGGCAGGGTAGATGTGGGGTTTATACCATCTTGTCCTGAGTGAGGCAGCAGATGGGCCAGGCAACCCAACCAAACAGCCAGGGAGGTTGCAGGTGAGTCCCCGCCGCCTGATCTCAGCCCTGGCTGCCCCCGCCGAGTGTTGGGTGGCGAGGAAAAGACCGTTCCCTCCTTGGCGGGCTTTCGGTGCTCCTGCTGGGTGTCCTGGTGCCATGGCGATGGGATGCCAAAGCACCAGCACACCAGCAGGATCATAGGGCAGGCTGGACATCTCGTGCCTGGGAATTGGCGCAGCGCCGGGCCATCTGAGTACCCGATTCTGCAGCCACGGGAACATCTGGCTCCTGCGGTTGCAAAATCGGATAGATTTTGGTGCCGTTCAATTTTAGGCCATCCAGACGGCCTGGACGTGCCCCTCACTGAATTGGACTCATGCCCCAATAGCCTGGAATGCCCTTCCACTAGAACTGAGAGTTATCAATAGCCTAACGCAATTCAGAAAAAGCCTCAAACATCATCTCTTTCAAAGCTATTTCCCAATCTAATCTTTTGCACATGAAAGTATATTACAGCCACTTTCCCACTATGACATTATCCAATTGATATATCCAGATTTGAATAACGTACTTGAATATTCTGTAAATAGTTAGCTAGTTTATATAGCTTTACCCTGTTATTCCCAAGTTTAAAAAACCCTGTTACCTGTAAAATGCATTTTTCAGTTCTATGTATGCATATGTTTTGTTCCATGTAAACCGAGCTGATGACAATAGCGCGGTATATAAAAGATGTTAAATAAATAAAAATAAATAAATAAATAAATAGTGTATTGGCTGAACATGTATTTGTACCAATCTATTGCATAAAACCTAATCTGTTTCTCTGTCTTAGTATCAGCACAGAAATCAGTGGATGGATTGGACTGAAATTTGAAATACGAGAGGTTAGACTCAAAGAAGAGCCAACAATGGTATTTTTGGCTGAAGGACTGGATCAGGGAGGCTGGTGAAGGTTCCCAGATCACAACAGCTCTCAAAGCAATAAGGGAGAAAGGTGGGGCATGTGTAGAGTGAAAAGAGAAGGGAGATAAATATGAATAGGATAGATGCTAATGATCACTAGCTGGTGGCGCATGTTCTGGTGCGCACAGAAGGCATGCTGGGACATATGCTGCTAAGTAGCAGAGGACCATGACAGCGCGGGACGATTCCAGCACTAATTGTGCAACTCGTGTTAGGATTGTGAGTGGGTAGGTTGGGGTGGTGAGCTCAGAGCAGTTAGCAGTGGGTTCACACTGCGCGCTGACTGCATTAGTGCGTGTTCACCTAGCGCCTCCTCAGTAGGTGGAGAAAGTTCACCTGCACTAATGCAGCCCACGTTAAGAGAAAGTGTTGCACATTTAACTGCCAGGGAAATGCTTTCTACAGCCCCAACAGGTCATGCAGTGGTCTTGCACCTAAGGCGCCATAGTTTTGGCTCTTTTGGTGTGTTAGGTGCAAACACTCTAGTGCCCATTACTTTCAAAGCACATTTAACTATGAAAATTCAGTGAATTTTAGCTGTAATGTGCCACACTTTAAATAAGTATTTAGGTTTTGTTACGAAGATCAAATTTCACATTCATGCAGCTGTGATCACTGAAATCTGTAACAATCAAGGTATCTACTATCACCGCCACCATTGTATTCTAATAAAACAATCAAATCAGTGCACATAATGTAAAATGTTAATAACTTGTTAAAGATACTCTTTAATTAAGTACTACTACTACTACTGAACATTTGCATAGCACTACAAGACGTATGCAGCACTGCACAGACATATGTAAAAAATGGTCCCTGCTCATCAGAACTTACAATCTTAAAATCGATACCTCTGAGGGTTCCATTTGAAAATCCCGTTACATAATAGTATGATAGCTGTGGGCAGGACTTGCACTTCTGTTTGACTATCACCTTTTATCAGCAGCAAACATAATCGTCTAGAACCTGATTAAAACAATAGCAATCGTCAGCCACATTGCTGACATAAAACGAAAAAGAGGGTGCTGGGAAAATTCATCTAAATGATTCATTTTTACCCTTTTTCCAGCATAGTCAAGATTGTGTTTATTTTAATAAGGCCTATAGAAATTCATTCCCAAGTACATGACCTTGCATTTTTTAGCATTAAACCTTAGCTGCCAATTCTGGACCATTCTTCAAGCTTTGAAAGATTCCTCCTCGTGTTGTCCACATTTTATGGGTGTCTACTCTATTGAAGATTTTGGTATCATCTTTAAAGAGGTAAGTCTTCCCTAATAACTCTTTAGCAATACCATTTTACAAAAATGTAAAAACAAACAAAAAAAAGGAATGATCCCTGTGGCATCCCACACAAGTAGCAGCATTATCCTTACTGTGAATTCCATTTACGACGACCTTCTGGCACTTCCCAACCAATTACTAACTCAGCCAGTCATTTTAAGGCCTGTCCCAAGGGTGCTCAGTTGATTCATAAGCCATCAGTGTGGAACCATGTCAAAGGCTTTGCTGAAATCTAAGTACATGATATCTAGCATCTCCCTCAGTCTAAAGCTCTGGTCATGCTGTCAAAGAAATTAATCAGATTTGTCTGACAAAATCTACCTTTGGTAAAAGCATGCTGCCCAGACCCTTAAATCCACTGGATTCCATAAACTCTACTATCTTTTGATCACAACAAAGGTCAGACTAACAGGCTAGTAATTCCCAACCTCACCTCCTCCTTACTTCCACTTTGTGTTGAGTGCCCACCGACACCCTTCTCCTGTCCTCCGGGGCCACTCTTGACTCTAATGAAGCATTAAATACAGTATGTCAGACAGTGGAGCTGCTACATCTCCCCTAAGTTACTTAAATACCCTTGGATGTATCCCATCTGCCCCATCACTTTGCCTATTTTTAGTTTAGCTAGCTCTTGACATGTGGAGCCCGATTCTCAGAGGGGTACGTCCGTTTCTTTGACCCGGTAGGATGTCCAGGGCCATGACCTAAATTGGCCCTGTACATCCTGCTGGGCTGGCACACCCCCCTACCCCCGCTCTGCCCTGGTCCTGCCCCCTGGTCCTACTGCTCAGGACATGAGTGGAGAACCAGAGGGGGAATCAGGCCAGGATGGCTTGCAACCCATGACTCTGCATCGGGCCCATAATCTTCAGAAAATTGTTCAAGGTCTATATCACTTTCTTTCCTATTTCTGTTAGTTTTCTGTGGTCCTACTCCAGCCTCTTCATCTGAGAATACAGAATAGAAATATTTGTTAAGCAATTCCTTATCCTCATCAGGCTTTACATATTCTGTCCTTCATCCTTAAGTCTGACAGTACCATTTCTGAACTTATGGTTTATTAAATTTGTACTTCTTCTAAGTCTTGCCCACTCCACCCCTACCCCACCAACACTCCCATTTTACTGTATTGACTAGTTTTTCTTCCATTTGCATCTTTGCTTTCCTGACTACTTTCCCAGCTTTCTTACATTTTTTATGTACGTCCTTTGAGAACTAAAATGGCCACCTTTTCTTCTTTTACATACTTTCCTAAGAAAAAGGTTTGTTGCCTTTAAAATATATCCTTTCAGTTTTACCCACTCTTTTTGCATTCCTCAGCTAATGACTTCTGAAGTCTGGGACCCTCATGTTTGAATAAACCATCTCCATTTATGTCCAAATATCGAATCAGACCATCTGGTGATTACTGGAGGCCAGAGGATCACCAACTATAATAATCTGAAACACTCTCCTTATTCATAAGCACCAGGTCCAGTTTGGTCTCCTCCTACATAGGTTTTGTTAGCAGTTGTTGGAACTCTTCTCCCATTATCCAGGATCCTCCTTACTTCTAAATGACACCACAGTTGGGATGTCCCAGTCAACATCTGGCTTATTGAAATCATCTCATGTCCCCTTTTATAATCAATACTGCAAATGTCTTCAGCAAAATCTCAGTCAACCTTTTTTTGTCTGTGAAGGATATATTTATATCACACCAATGTAAACAGATGTTCTATTTCCTTTTTCCAGTTTAACCCACTGTGCCCTTCATTACTTCATAAATCCTGCAATTTGGTTGCTTTTAATATTATTTAGTGCCACTCCTCCCTTGGTTTGGTAGTCTATTTGTAATTAAAGATGCAGTATTTCTATTTTAGAATGCAGCCAGAAAAGCAGCATAGACAAGCACGTATATTTAAGGTTGTACCTTCTAACAATATTCACTTCAAATTTTTTAGAAATCCACAGTAAAACCTTCTGTATCTCTTTGCACAGATCATATTTCTTCCTTAGAAAGCTCTATACGTGGAACAATCAAGATTATGTATTACAAAACCCTTATAAAAACATTTTATTCTTTGCACTGTTTGGTCATTAAAAGCATTTTATTTGTTGCCCTCTGTGTTGGTCAATAGAAACCGTTGATGTACACACTCATTTTAACAAACTTCCTTATCACTTCATTTAAAGAAATGCTTTAGAAAACAATGTAAAGTAATTTGAGGCATGACTTTAACATGTTATGTGCTCTTTCAATTTAAGTTATTAACATATTTACAGATTTAGCCCTGCCTGGGCTTCAGAACTTAATATAATTAATTTTCCTTATTTTTATCATTAAAAAAGTGGAAGATTTATTTTCAATCAGTATGTATAGGGTTACTGATTAATCTATATAATACCATTTTTATTAATACAATTTGAAGATGGAAGTTCTGATAATACGTGCTCTTTTACATAAAATAATTTTTTAGTATTTATTTGACATTTAGAACATGGCATGAAGAAAAGTGCCTTAGTGTTAATTTAAACAGATGGAGGACATAAGGAAAAGCAGAATACATGGGAGTGGTATTGTCTGCTTAGTTTTCTGCACTTTCAGAATACATGTAAATGAGCAAACAGGTTCTTCCTGTTCCTTGGCTTGCAACTTGATTGGAATCAATAACCAAGGCAGGTCGGACCCGGTGGTAACCTGTTCCTCCCCCCTCCCCCCCTTCCCCCCCCTCCCTTTCTCACCCAATAACCAGTCCAGACAATCACTTGGCTCGAAATGGTCGCAGCTTTATTAACCAAATTATAACATTCCAAACATTGATTAAACCATACAATCATTACCTAACAACCCCCGAGCGGAATGAGCCCTCACCCGCCATATTACTAGCAAGGTGACCTCATTCCACTCCCGCCGCGGCCGAGCCAGCGGCAAAGGCAACCCCCCCTTTCCCCGGCCTCGCCATATTACTAGCAAAGACCGGCCAGGGGTCATCCGGGTTGGGGGCGACCGCCCCCGCCCCAATTCCAGCTTAAGGCTCCGGACCCCGGAAACCTCCGGGATCCCGCCCCCCCACCAGCTGCGACAACCCTACCCGGTACCCACACAACAGCAAGGGCGGGCGGGTGGGACGACGGACCTCTCTCCCCGCTGCTGGTCTCCCGAGAGACCGTCGCCGCCGCGCGCCCCCTTTTTAACCCCCCTCTGCCCAGCACTGCTCATTGGCTCGCACCCAACTCTTCATCGGGGCGAGCCAATGAGTTTGAATTATGCCTGCCAGGGCCCTCCCCTCCCTGACCGCGGGCAGGGTCCCCGCACCGGGCCGAGCACCTGGTTACCTTCGGCCGCTGGGGACCCTGCCCCACGGCCTCTCCAGACTCGGATCTACCATCATGAACCCTCATTCACAACTACTTGTGCAGTATTCCATTTTATGTCCACTCCCTACTCATTTAGGCCACTCATTGCAGTGACCATATTGCCACTAAGCCATGAGTTTGGATTGTAAATTTTGGTTGCTAACATAGAGGGTAGTATACCAATGTTATAGCAGGCAAGAAGGGCAAGTAGGTTCCTATTTTGGGCCTCTTTTATAAGGTTACACATGCACCTATGTGTCTATGAAATTGCTTCAGAAAAGCAGCAGAAATCACAGCTAAAACCAAGCTGTGGACATTTTTGTCTGCTCAGGAGCCTATGTAATTGTACAGAACTATAGTATATGTGAACTTGCATATTTTATATAGTACATGCATAAATTGCAACGTAAACCAAAGGTCTACGCAAACTCTATCCCCAAAGATGCTTAAATCCGAAACACATTAAAGGCTGCATGCTCAAGTTATCATGCAAACTTTATTCATGGGGTGATTTCATAAGATGCATTTTATGCAATATTCTGTCATATACCCACAAAAAGGCCTTTATCTAATTATCCACATATAAACTCCCATGTAGTTAATGTGCATTGCTATGTGCTCATCAGGGACCCTACTTTATAAAGTGAAGTACAGAAGCACTTTATAAAATTGTGACAGGTCTTTGCAACCCTATCTACTCGCAGAGGAAGTGTAAATGTCTGTGCCTAGATTGGTCATAAATATTTTATAACTTATGCGTTTATGAATTTAGGCTCTGCTCAAGCTTCGCCCCTGTGCATACCAAAACTGAAAGTACATGCAATAGGACTTAGCGTACTCTTACAGAATGGCGACCGCTTAAAATGCACGCAGAAGTGCCCATTGACCCTTATAGTTCTTTAAAATAGGGACTTAAGTGCATCACTAGCATGCAACTTTCCATGTGCCCCTTATAAAGTCAGCCTGTAGAATCATTTGATTTAGCAATCATTTTGTATTAGGAGATATACTTTATCAATATGTGGGCTTTGGGTATCTGCCAGGTACTTGTGACCTAGATTGGCCACTGTTGGAAACAGGATACTGGGCTTGATGGACCTTGGTCTGACTCAGTATGGCATTTCTTATATTTTTATGTTGATATAAAAGCTAATGTGTGTGGTGGCAGGGGAGGGGTTGGATAGATGTAGGTCTCAGGGTAGAGATGAGGGAGCATGGCAGATCGGGCAGCTGTGCAGACGGATGACATCACAAAGCATGCTGAAAGCTATAGAACTGAATAGATGTACTTCAAGGAGAATCTTTCCAAAGATATTCTTTCAATGCCCTATTCCACATCACCCTCTCTACAATCCCTCCCATATGCATCCATCCCTCTCTCCCCACACACAAATGCTCACAGTCAGTCTCCTCTTTCACACTCAGTCAGGCCTTTCTCTCACATCTTCAGCCTCATTCATGTCGCCAGGTGTCTAACCTGCTTGGGTCCTGACCATTTTCCTCCGGAGCCCTCGGGCACCAGTATGGTGAGAAGAAGTTTTCAACATCGAGTTCCCCTCGACACGCGGTCCCCCGCCAACTTCAGGGCACCGACCATTTCTTCTTCTGCACAGGATCAAGTAACCCAAAAACAGTCTGTTAAGACTAGCCAGTCCTTGAGCGGCACTTCTCATGCACAGCATAGAGATGCCTATGGCCTTGTCCTTGAGAATCCACTGGCTTCAAAACCCCAGTGGGAGTCTTCGGCCTCCAAAGCATGTGTGGGGTTTCAGGTTGTTCCTGAGGTTCACCCCTCACAGAACATACCTGAGCCATGCCCGGTGGTGGCATCCGCTTCGAGCGGTACCGATACCCCGGCATCGGCACTGGTGTTGGATGAAACATTCCTCACCAAGGATCGTCGTCTGGCGTCCTCGGTACCTACGGGCCCGGTGGATACGCTTCAGACTGACTTTCCAGTATCGGTATCGACACCAATACTAGTACCGACGCCGGTGCCCTCCAGACGTGCATCGATAGACTCGCTTCCTTCGATGCCGAGTCTGGAATCGATCTCCAGTCTGGAGGACTGGGTACCGACTCGCCTTGGTACCGACTCCCGTCGGTACCGAAGGCTCAGTTCCGATACTTCGGATCCGCAACTCTTGGTTCCTCCGACACCGTTAGAGTTGCCACCGGCTGGTATTCTTCCGCTGGTATCAGATACGGTACCGAGATCGGTACCGATATCCACATTACCATTACTGTCGGTACCTTCCATGCTTCTCTCTTCAGGCTCGCTTCCCTCGATGCCGAGTCTGGAATCGATCCCTAGCATGGACGATCTGTTACCGACTGTCACTGGTTCTGACCTGCAGTACCAGCGACCACCATCTAAGGATCCCATACTGCACCATTCAGGATCTTCTATTCCTATATACTGGAATAGATCCCTCGGTGCCAACGCTAGTTCTTCATCAGATCTAGCCTATCCAAGGAAAGTTCCCTCTAGGGATCCTTCTTTCCAGACTTTCCTCCTGGATATGGCAAAATCACTTGCCATTCCTATTCCTGGACAAGATCCTACACAAGGGAATACAGAATACCTCTCTGTTCCTAATGAAGCAAAGGAGAACATAATGCTTCCTTTGCATCATTCTTTGCAGGATCTCCTTCTACAAATGTGGGAAGCTCCTTTAAGGGTACCCCCACTTTCCAGAGCAACTGATCTCCTATATCAGGTGCCCCCCTCTCCAGGGTTTCAAAGGACTCAACTTCCTCATCATTCCATTGTAGTGGAATCAGCATTGAGGCGAGTAAAGAGTAATAAAAAGCACTCTTCTTGTCCGCCAGGTCATGAGTCTAAGACACTAGATGCCTTTGGACGTCAAACCTTCCAGACATCCATGCTTTCAGCAAGAATTCTCTCATATATTTTTTATATGGGTCTATCTCTTGAGGAGGTCACAAGGAAATTACATCTTTCGACTCCTTTTCTTCAAGAGCCCAAACAAGCAGACTATTCCTTACTGGTTAGTCATGCTCATAATATCTCTAGGTTTCTTACTCGTGCTTCCCTAGACTCCTTTGAGTCTGTTAGCAGGACCTCTGCTATAGCTATAGGGGCACGACGTAGAGCCTGGCTCCAAGCTTCAGACTTGGACAAATGGGCACAAGAAAGACTGGGAAATAATCCTTGCACTGGAGAAAATCTCTTCAATAAGGAGTCTTTACTCCAGGTTACTCAGTTATCCACTGACTTTCCTGTTTCCAGGGGCTATTCTACGCCGCCTTCTTTCCCAGTAGGTAGGAAATGTCCTACCAGACTTTCTTCCCCTAGCGGGAGAAGGTTTTCTCCATCATCGGCCCATCATACAGATGTTCCCAAACAGGGGAAACATCGCCCTGGTCTGAAGAATCTACAAACTCAACAGGGTCAACAAACCCAGCAGTCGCAGGGTTTCAAATAGATCTTTGTCCCTCTTGGTTGCTGGTTAGGGTAGCAGTCTGCTTCTTTTCACTTGCAGTATCTGCACTAAATTTATCCTAACCTACCTAGATATTTCTTCATGAGACATCTTTTCTCTAAGAGTCTTTATGATGATCATGCCCATACTTAACAGATTTCCTCTTCCTCTAGGAGGAAAGAGAGGTAACAACTATCAATAGACAGTTGTTTTCCCTGTATTGGCATGTATCATCTCACCTGTCGGAGACTTCCTCCATAGTTGGTCTCCTGCAACTCTGTCTTACCTCCCTCTTACTACAACATTTAGTTTGTAAGAGTGACTTTTTTACACGGGTAAGCCCTTATGGTCTTCTACTGGGGGATTCTCCCTTCTGGAGTTGTCTTCCCCCTTGTTACCTTAGGGCAGCTCCTCAGCAGGGGCGGCCCAAGGGGGGTGCGGGGCCATGTGCGGAGACTCGGTGCGGGGCCTCATTTGCATAAGTGGCCTTATTTGCATAAATATTTGCATAATGTTACCATACACTAACTTTTAGTAAACATGTCTCTTAATGAGTGTATGGATAAAGAAAGACTAAAAGATTTCTACATTACTATAATCCAGTGCCAACCTCCAGGCACATTAGGAACTACTACAAACGCTGCCCATTTAGAACCCATAGCAAACCCGCTGTACCCTGACAGCATTACCAGGACTCACAAAACACCATACCCTACCTATCAAAAGGCAACACTGCAAATATTAAACCAATACATTTCAGAGAACAACAATACATGACCTACTGGGGAAAGAGAACAAGTGGCAATGTCAAATAGGAATTACATAAATAGAATACCTCAGCTCAGTTACACATGCAGAACATAGACCATCACCAAACAAGGAATCACAATTTAGAAACAGGAAGGCAATAATTAAACTGGGAACCCCAAAAGCCAAACTTGGAATGTACAACAACACTGTAGAAATAAAACTATAAATTAATTTCCTCTTGTACCAAACAAAGCGCAGACGTTAATGATGCACATTTCCCAGAGCTTTCATATTCCAGTTAATAAATTCAAAATAAAGAGATATCTTTCTACCTTTTGTGCATTTTTTTCAGTTGCAATTGCTCCAGCCACTTTCTTCTGGTTTCTTCATATTTTCTGCTAACTGTCCATCGTCTGCTGTCCATTTGTTCTTTCTTCTCTCTTCTAGTTTTTTTTTTCCATTCTCTCTCTCTACATCTGCTTTAACATACTAATCTTTCTCCTTTTGCTCTTTCCTCATTCCTATTTCATCCACACAAATTTTACCCCTCCATCCTCAATCCCCACTTACTCTCCCAATACCCGGCCAATTGTAGATTTTTCATCCCTCCCACACAATATATTTTCCCCTCTCCATTTTACTCTCCCAGCCCCATCCCATTCTAATCCTTCCTCAACATCAGCTCCCTTCTAGTTCCAGTCTCATCCAGCATCCATTCCCTTCTAGTCCCTGCATCAGCCCATTTCCAGTCCTAGCTCCCCATCAACCCATTTCCAGTCCTAGCTCCCCATCCATTTTCAGTCTGAGTCCCTTCATCAGCTCATTTCCAATCCTAGCCCCCATCAGCCCATTTCTAGTCATTTCCTAGCCCCACCATCAGCCCATGTCAAATCCTAGATCCCCTCCACTCAGCCCAATTCCAGTCCAAGCCCCCCATGAGCCTACTTCCAGTTCTAGCCCCTCCATGAGTCCATTTCAATTCAAGCCCCCACCACAGCCCATTTCCAATCTTAGCTCCCCCCAACAGCCCATTTCCAGTCCTATCCTAGCTGCTCCATCAGCCCATTTTCAGTCCTAGCTCCCTTCCCTCACAGCCCATTTCCATTCTAAGCTCTCTCCCCATCAGCTATTTGCAGTTCAAGCCTCCCCTTCCACTCAGCCCATTTCCAGTCATAGCAACCCCCCAACCCATTACCAGTCCTAGCCCCCCATCCACCCACTTCCAGTCCTAACCCCCATCACCCCATTTTCAGTTTAAGCCCCCCTATAACCCATTACCAGTCCTAACCCCCCATCAGCCCACTTCCATTCTTAACCCCATCAGCCCATTTCCAGTCAGCCCCCATAGCTCATTGCCAGTCCTAACCCCTCCCCATCAGCCCATTTCCTGTCCTAGCCCCCCATAGCCCATTATCAGTCCTAACCCCCCCCATAGCCCATTAGCAGTCCTAACCCCCATCACCTCATTTCCAGACAGCCCCCATCAGCCCACAGCCCATTACCAGTCTTAACCCCCCCCATAGCCCATTACAAGTCCTAACACCCCCAACAGCCCACAGCCCATTACCAGTCCTAACCCCTCCCCATCAGCCCATTTCCTGTCCTAGCCCCCCCATAGCCCATTATCCGTCCTACCCCCCAGAGCACATTACCAGTCTTAACCCCCCCCTTGCCAGTCTTAACCCCCCCCCTCTTGCCAGTCTTAACCCCCCCCGTCTTAACCCCCCCCCCTTGCCAGTCTTAACCCCCCCCCCCCGCCGCCGCCGCCGCCGCCGCTTATGGCCAAATTTAAAAAAAAAAAAAGGCTATGGCTGCTGCCGCTACAACCGCCGCAGCGGCAGAATGGAGTGTGCCGCGGGGCCTCCTCATCTCACGTTGAGCCCCTCTGCAAAGGCTTTCAGATTCGCGAAGGGAGAAAGTCTCCCTCGCGTCTCTGTTAAGCCCGCAGGGGCTAATGGAAAATTTCCCATCAGCCCCTCGCGTCTAAAGGGGCAGATGGGAAATTTCCCATTAGCCCCTGCGGGCTTAACAGAGATGCGAGGGAGACTTTCTCCCTTCGCGAATCTGAAAGCCTTTGCAGAGGGGCTGAACGAGAAGAGGAGGCCCCGCGGGACACTCCATTCTGCCGCTGCCGCGGTGGTAGCGGCAGCAGCCAGAGCCAGTTTTTTTTTTTTTAAAGTAATTTTAAAAAAAAGCAGAATGTTCTTTGCGCGGGACCCCCTGAAACGCGGGGCCCTGTGCAAAAAACATTCTTGCTCAATGGACGGGCCGGCCCTGCTCCTCAGACAATGGGAAGTCCTACCATGTCTTTTTCTTTTTCCCAATCTAAAAAGAGGAGGGAAAAGAAATTCTTCGCCCCTTGCCCTTGGCAGAATAGCTGGTTACCTGCTGGCTTTCCACAGCCAGTTTTTTCTTCTAACCAACCTGCAGCATGCTCTCTGCAACTCTACAGAGTAGCTTTGCACTATGGGCCCTTGCTAGAGAGCATTAGTATTTTGCCTAGAAGATAACCCCAGATGGTTAAAAGGGGTTCCTCCAGTCATGTTCATGCCTGGCAGGTATTTTCTACCCTTTCCATCTTATCTTAAAAATCTTTTGAGGCAGAAGCCTCAGGCCTTTCATTACGTGAAAGCCTAAAGATGGGCCAATTTCCTGGCTTGGCCCATATCTCCTGGAGTCTCCCGTCAGAGATAAATTCTTCACTGGCAGCTACAGGATACCTAATACCCATCTTGCCCTCATAGGCGGATCACTAGGGTATCTTTCTCCTGAAGCCTCCTCTATCCAATCTCCATACTACAATTCTGGAGATATCTGGACTTCCTGTCTGCAGACTGCTGTTATCCTCTGCCATTTTCATGTAGGCCATCCTGGTTACTCAAGAGCTCAAATTCTGCAAAGAATTAAGCCGCCTTCTTGTCAGGGACACCTTTCCTCTGACTATGCCAGTCATAACCAGGAGAAGATGATTTTTTCTATTTTATCTATTCAAGCAGGTATCAACCTTCTTGCTATTAGATAAATTTCTCTCTCTCCCTATAAGGGGGGGATGGGGTTCTCTGGACATTTCTCTATCCATATACCTGGAGACATGTCTCTATATGCCTGCCTATTCATCTAGGTATATAGATATATAGATATATAGATATATAGATTATATCTATCTGTGTGTCTTCTGCCCATATATATATATATATATATATATATATATATCTTTATAGATATATGCATATATACCCAATATGTGTATATATCTAAATCTACATATATATATATATATGTACATATATATTAATATATATAATGAGATATATTGTTAGATCTGTATCCATCTACTTATATATCTAGCTGTTAGGATCAGATATCCTGACATTCCATTATGATCCTGACAGATGGGCACTAACCCTATCAATGCTGTACCAGCATACCTAGGGGCTGCACCTAGAACCACTCCTGTGGTAATTAACCTTTTCAGGTTTAGGTACTCCTCAAGCTCTCCATGTACCTTTCTTTCCTAATTGACCCCATTTAGGAAAGACATTGCGGAGCTTCCGTTGCTCTAAAGCTTAGCGCTCCTGAGTCTGTCCTTTCCTTTTTATCAGATACAAGGGTTTCCATACCCTTTCTCCTTTACATGGACTGATTCTAACCCCAGTCCAGTTGGGTCAGACTAAAATTTTTCTCTTGGTCCTAAATTTATACTATTTTTGGACCAAAGCAGCTTAAGCTTTCCTTAATAGTACCTTCTGCGTCTCCGCTGAAGCTCTACCCCTTATACTACCCCAGTTTTCATCTGGGGCTATTTGTTCTCACCCTAAAGGGTTTTGACCTCCACTTGTTTTTTGTTCTACTTTATTACCTCTACTTCTCAGTGAGGTACCCCTTGAGCACATTCCCTGGCTCTTCTATCAGATCCATATGTAGCTCAGTACACTTGTGCAATGCCAACAAGGGAGGCCCAGATTACAATATCATTACTAAATGCCCTCGATACAGGGTCTTCCCCTTTGAAGCCCTGTTCTAGCCAGCTGTTCCACAGCTCTTTTCTGTATTCAACTCCTACCCTCCATCCCCAGGATGCCTGAGGTCCTGAGGAATAGCATGGCTCGTTCTAGACTTGCAACATGCTAGGACTCCCTCCGGGCATCTGAGCTTGGGAGTCCCCATATGTGAAGACTCATTCCTGCTTGTTCCTGGAGATAGCACAGTTACTTACCTGTAACAGATGATCTCTGGGAACAGCAGGAATAAGTCTTCACAACCCACCCACCTCCCCTAGGAGTTGTATCTCTCTATCTTTCCTTTCCTTTCCTCTCTCTCTCTGTTTGTCTCAGCTTTAAAACTTAACTGAGGAGAGGCAGTTGGGAAGGCGGGAAGGCAGCGCGCAGGCGTGTTGGGATGCTTCCAAAAGCTTTCTGATTGGACTCTGGAAAGCGTTCCCACGCGGACTCCGTCGGTACCGATGTACCCATATGTGAAGACTTATTCCTGCGGTTCCCAGAGATCACCTGTAACAGGTAAGTAACTGTGCTTGCTTGCATGCCAGGGGACAAAAAGAAAAAGAGAACTACAGCGCAGTTAGTTTTATTTTGGGGTTAAAAACTGCATTATGGTTCTCTTTCTTTTGAACATCTATTTTGCATCCAATGTAACCCCTCCCCCAACAATATGCAGCGTAGAACTAGCACATTTCACAATAGCATCCAACATACAAAAAAAATCTGATTCCAGTATCACCTTATTAATGGCAATATAAGACCTCTCCAGTACTAGGCATATTGTAAACTAATATAAAAACTCTACAAAAGTTACCCAAGATCTGCAAAGCAAATCTGTCATACCACAACAACACAAAAATCCAAGACTAACAGTATAAGGAGCATACCCAGAAAAGAGCAGCACCTAATTAACTGTATACTCTGAGTTGTCCCTGTCCCCGTTTTAATGTACATGCTCTAGTTTATCTTTCATTGTAAACCGTTTTGACTAAATGATAAAGCGGTATAAAACACCTGTTAAATAAATAAATAAATAAATAAGACTGCAGTGGGCCCTTGAACATCAATATACTTACTGGGAAAACTAAACAAGCTAGATCCCTATAGAGATATTCCATGCCAACAGAGCACCTGGCCTCAGTCATACATGCAGAACACAGACATACCCTCAATAAGCACAGAATAAATTACCACAAACTCAAAACAGAGATTATATTGACAGAATTTAAACTGAAACCCCATGAAGCCAACCTCTGCATGCAGTACAATAGCTGAGAAATAGATGCATGTATTGTGCAAATTATAAAGATAGCACATATAAGGGCATGTTTACTAAAGATTAGCACTGTGACAGTACCTAACATGCTTTAACTTTCATTCATGCCTGTTAACCTTTAATAAACCTGCCCAATAAAATTCACAACTGAAATATTCCAGCCACTAAACTGAAAATAAATTCTTTGCTTTTGTTTCAGGCCATTTAATTTTTCTCTGTCTTCTCCTAACTCTCTTTTCATGGTATTTTCTTTTCTCTCCCCTGCCATCTTCGTCACTTGCTCCCCTATATCCATCTCTGACATCGATCTTTTCTTTTCAGTTTTGTTCCATTTATTTTTCTCTCTTCACTCTTCCTCATTTTTTCTATCTAGTCCTCAATTCCCCCTTTTTTTACTGCATCTATCTAATCTATGGCTTTCCATCCCTCAACCCAGTCCTCCCATTTCCCATCTCTCCTCCCCCAACTTTATTCCCCAGTCTTTCCTAACTCGCCCCTCCCCATTCAGCATTTCCCCTTCTCTTTCCATCCTTCCTCCCCTGTCTCATGCACCCTGCCGAGGGACTTGCCCAACCCTCTCTCTGTCCCTCATCTGCAGCATCCCCCACACCACTCATCCTCTTCCTCAACTGAACATCTCCCTCCTCTCTTTCTCTCTATCCTCTTATCATCCCTGTGTTGAACATCTCTCCTCCTCCACCATATATCCCACTAGAGGACAGCAACCTTGGGCTGGAAGGACTGGGGTTTCTAGTCCCACAGGTGCTCCTTGTGGTCCTGGGCAAGCCACTTAACCCTCCATAGCCCATGTTCCCTGTAAAATAGTTATCTCCAAGTTATAATGCCCTGTTCAATGTAATTTCAGTTTGTTCAATGTAAACCGCACTGATGCAGAATAGCGCGGTATATAAGAGAATGTAAATAAAAAATAAATAAATAAAATATATCCATCCTTCCCCATGTCCAACATCTTCTCTCCCATCTCCCTATGCCCCCATGTCCAGTATCTCCCCTCCATTTCCCTAGTCTCCTCTGTGTCCCACATCTCCTCTCCATCTTCCTTATCCTCCCGTCCCCATTTCATGCATCTCCTGTCTTTCTTCCTTCCCCTGCCTTGCTTTACTCTTACAACCACCTAACCCATATCCCAGCAATATTCTTCCAAATCCAGCTCTCCCCATGCCTAACGCTGCCACAGCACTCCTCCAGAACTGCAGCTGTGGAGGAAATAAAAAGATACCATAAGGAATGGGGCCTTTCCAACCCAGTTGCCTCTCAAAGGTCTTCCTCTCCTGTCCCCTCTGATGCATAGTTATTGCATGAGAGGGAGCAGGGCCTTAGAAGCATGCTTGGGTCGGAAAGGCCCCACACCTATGATACTCTATCTTTCAGTGCTGTTGAGGCTGTCAGCAGGGAAGAAGCTGTTAGTAGGGAAGAAGCTGTTAGTGGTAGCTGCAGTGGCTATGGATGGAGGTTGTTTGGGTTAGGGGAGAAGAGTGTAGCAGTATCAATCATATATAATCATGATGGTGGTGTGACACCTTTGGCTTTCTAATTGGGAAAGAATATGAAGGATATCTGGAAATTGTTATCCCTAGTTATACTTTGTAGACAAACTCTTGAGCCATATTTCATCTAATGCAATTTAGTTGGAAGTGCTACATGTAAATCTTCCCAGGAACAATCTACGCGAAGCTTAAAAATGGAAATATTTTATTGTACTTTAGTCATATTCTTCGATAGAGCCTTCTATTTTAATGTATTCCCTCTCTCTCTCTCTGTCTTTAAAATCTGGGCTGCTTTTGATTTATCTGTGTATGTTTTTTCCACTTCTCATCAGATTCATAGCTCCTTTCTATTAGATTTTAATCCCATGCATAATAAAAATCTTTAGGATGTACACCCTGGCATTTCTAGGCAAAGGAAAATGGAACATTTCTAAATGGAGAAGTTCTCCAGAAACTGAACTCTTGGGAGCATGAAGCTGTATTAGGATATTGATTAATTCGTTTTCATTTTCTTTACACAAAATGGCGGGGCACTGAAAGTTAGCTATCATATTCTGAAGGAAGAAATCTTTTGCTTTTGCATTGTAGTTGTGACATGTTGATAAATCTCTGCAGCCTGTCATAGTGAAATGAAACAAACTGGTGATCATTTCAAAGCTGCACTTAATAGGGAGCTCTGATTGAAAGTTGTGCTTTGCATGTCAATGCTGGCTAAAGCAGCGCTACCATACAACACCTGAGTCCTCCTGTCTGTGTTTTGTCTTCGGCAAAACAATACTTAAGCAGTCATGCTTTTTAATGAGTATCTGATATATTTATAAATCAAATACTAGCGCAAATGCCCATCCGAAATAGTGTTTCAAATTCCCTGTAAACAACAAATTTCTAAACTAATGAATCTTTATTCAGATTCATTCATGACTCTACAAACCATTTGCTTTTCCATTTCATCTCGACTGTAACATTTTCCCATTTGTTATGTTTCTCTTACACTTTCCATTCTTTCTACATTCATCCTGATTCTCATTTTTTACTTTGTCAGTACTCTCTTCCCCTCCATCTTCGCTCAGGTGTTCTCTGAGTTTTCGGCATTATGATGTCGTCTGATCGCTGACCTCTTCGTTTTCATTTGAACTCCTTGGGGCATGTTTACTAAGTCCCCACGCAGGAATGCAGGTTTGGGTCATGTTACTCGCATGGGGTTTAGCGCTAACTGCAGCCGTGCAGGCACAGTCATTCCCCTGCAGCTGCTGCAGATTGCAAGAGTAAACTCGCCATGGGAGCAACTATGCAACCCACTGAGGGTGGCTTTAATTTCACCCACACTATCTGTGTTGAGCGCTGGTAGTGTGGGCTTTAATACCTGTGCTAGCAGCACTGTGGTGGGAACACCCTCATATCACCCATTCACCATCCAGATGCATGCTACCCAGGCAGGGTGAGGTGTTTAGCATGGTGCCAGTATCCTGAACTAACCCCATGCTACCCAGATAGTGCACATTAGTAAACATACCCTTAGATTTTCTCCTATCAGCTTTGATTGTTCATTTCTCTCATCATCTTTGGACTTGTTCAGCACTCAGTTGCCTTCTTCTTAATGCTCATTTATGTTTTCTTTTTGTTGTTTCCAGAAGAAACATTTGTGGCGAGATCAGATCCTACTGACACCATCATCAGATGTAGGCCATATACTCCATTACCCCACCAGAAAATGTTTGCCGCCTTTACTCCACCAGTGATTGGGTCATATTGACAACCATGAAAAGATTGCTGTAACTGTATTTTAAATTAAAGATTTTAAGGGACGGTTTTTGTTCTCAGATATTTAGAGTATGTATTTATTTATTTATTTATTTAACACGTTTTCTATACCACCTTTCTTGGAATCAAAGCAGTTTACATTACAACTTCAACAGAACATTACAGAGAGCTCCTTTAGAAACGTGGGAAGCAGTGATATGCAGGAGGTGCTAGGGAGTATAACTTATTTACAACAGATGTATTTGGGCATGAAATTATTTAGGTGTGAGTCATTAGGGAGTGTACTGGATTTCATCTTTGAAGTGTTCGGAGAACAGGAAAGCTTTTAGTTGTTTCCTGAAATTCTTAATGTCCTTGGTTGTCCTTATCTTCTCCGGCAAGGAGTTCCAGAATGTAGGCGCTGCAAGTGAGAGAGCCCTCTTTGAAATTGATTTGTTGGCTTTAGTGAAAAAGCCAGGAGTTGGTATTGTTTCTCTTGTATTTTGGGTCTGTTAGGTTTTGCTCTTAGGAGCTCGTGTAGGATTCCAGCTGATGTTTCACTTCTGATCTTGAAGATGGTTAATGCTGTTTTGTATTTGGCTCTTAAAGTAATTGTTAGCCAATACAGCTGAAATAGAATGGGTGTTATGTGTTCATGTTTGGCTGATCCTGTTATGAGATTGGCAGCAATATTCTGGATTAGTTGAAGTGGATTGTGCTGGGAGACCTTGGAAGAGGGAGTTACAGTAGTCGAGAATGAGGGTGATAACGGCTTGGCAAACGGTGCGGAAGTGTTCCTGGCTTAGGAGGGGGTTTAGACTATGGATGATGGCCAGTTTGTGGCATGCATTCCTGGTGGTCCTGCTGATGTGTGGTTGTAAATTTAGGGCTCGGTCAAGGATCACACTTAGGTATCGGACCTTATCCTTTACTGTGATTGGAGTATCCTGTAGTAGGATAGAAGTTGGGGGGGCTAAAAGAGGTGTCACATGAAATGAATAGTGCTTCGGATTTCTTGAAGTTGATGAGTAGGTTGTTGGAGGACAGCCACTTGGTCATTTCATGTAAGCAGGATGAGATTGCTGTATAGTCTGGTTTGTTGAGGAGGATTGGTGTGTAGACCATAATATCATCTGTGTAGATAGCATATAGGATCTTATGTTTTTTGAAGATGTTGCAGACTGGCTGTATGTATATGTTGAACAGAAGAGCAGACAGGGAGGCCCCTTGAGGGACTCCCTGTATATTGTTGATTGGAGTGGATGTGATTCTTAAACACTGTTCCATATAACTATTTTAGTTTAACCTGTTTTGATGTAAACCGCCCCGATCGCTGGAAGAGGCGTTCATAGATATGGAAGCTTTGAGTTGGAGGTCCATTCTTGCGAGAATCAGGACTCCGCCACCTCTTTTATGGGTTCACAGGCAGTTAAATGAAGTGTAGGTTTGCGGTGTGATTTGGTTCAGAATAACTTGGTCTATGGTTTTTAGCCAGGATTTGGTGATACAGAGTATATCACAGTGGTGGTCTTGTATGTGGTCTGAGATGGTGTTATACTTGTTTCTAATGGATCTGGTGTTAGTTAGCCCAATGTTTAGGGGTGTGCTTGGTGTGGGTGGAGTTAGGTGATTGGTGTTGTGGGTGGTAGTTTGTATTCTTATTAACCTGTGGATTCTTCTGTTCATATACTTGTGGGTGTTCTGTCATGGTTGTGCTGGGCAGGGTATGTGTAGTGTGGAAAATTGTAGGCCTATAGTGGGTAGGTTTGTAATATATGTGGCTGTTGAAGGGTGGCTGATTAGGATCAGGATGAGAAGAAGGGTGTATAGTGTTCTGGTAGCTGACATTGTTTGATGATGTAGTTTACTAGTAGTACTTTGCTTTGTGTTTTGCTAACTGCGGTGTATTTGCAGAGATTCTTGAGTGGTGGGAACAATGGTTGTACCGTGGTACTTACAGTTGGAGTTTTTCTCGAGGGGGGTGTGAATTGTTGGGTGCTGTGCTGAGTTGTTCGAGAGGTGAGGAAGGCAACCGCAGCTTGAAGGAGTCCAGTCTTGAGCGCAGAGGAATTGTTTGTATGTTCCTCTTGGTTGTTGGGCTGTTTGCTGTCAGTTCTTTTTGTCGGGTATAGGCTGAGGTGCTTTTTGTGTTCCACACCTGCGTTCCACGCCTAAGGGCTATGCCAAAGACGCGGGCATGCCGAGAGGTGCCCCTTTTTGAAAGTGGGTGGTAGGGCCCTGATTGGCCTTCAGTCGGAGAGCGGGAGGGGTTTCAGCCTCCCGCTCTCCTGCTGAATGTCGATCAAGTACACCATACGTAAATAAAATCAGCAAATGCCCTAAAATGTAGGGCCCTTTTTGCTAAAGCCCGCCAAGGATTTGCAAGTAACGCACCAAACACATGGTAATTATAAAACCTTTTTGTTAGCTGTCGGGGGCCTGGCCAGTATAGTCCAAGCAGCTAACGCATGATAGGCCAATCTAACGTGTGCTCCACCAAGGTGGGTTCACTTAACAACTCCCATAGAGGAGTCATTAGGTGATCTCTCATTAAGAGCTGTGTTGCTGCTTAGGAAGTGGCAATTGCCCTTATGCTAGTGGTAATGTGCTCTCCATGCCCACAATCTGCCCATTTCCTGCCCCATCCCCGGATGGTGGATTAACGTGCATTTTACCATGAGGGGGAGGACACTCCCGTACATTAGGGTTCCAGACTGCCAGGTCCTGCATGTTAAAACACACATTAACTGGCTAACGGGCCCTTTGAGTAAATATGTTTTTATTGAGATAGTTAAGGGACCTTTTCAGTAGCACTAATTTGCAGAAGTGAGCAGTTGTTTGCCCGCAAAAGAAGGTTTGAAAATTACCCTGCCCATGTTTTAGTATATATGAATTGATTGCACAGCACTTACCTTTCCTGAAACATGTAATTTTTTTAAGTAACAGTAATCACCATTTTTTTTCAAAACCAAAGACTTCTACCAAAGCGTAAATTTTTCTTGTCATTATCATAAAGCTTGAAAAATGACCCTGCAGGATCAGGTGGAATTTCTTTGCCTCCTTCTCTGGCTGGCACTAATCAGGTTGTTACCAAGCAACTGGATCCCGTGGTTACCAGTTCCTCGGTTTCTGCGTAACTGAAACTTGTTCAACTGAGCTGTAAAGGATCTTGCAAAAAGAAAAAAAAAATTAAAACAAAGATACCAAATTTGTATGCCTCCAGCAAGGCTTCTACAGAAGAAGCCCTAATCCAGTGCCTCCACTTAAGCACCAACCACCCTACCCCCCCCCCCCCCTGGCCAGCCATCCCTCCCCCCCCCCCAAAAAAAAAAGAAGAACCTGTCAAGGGCCACTACCTTGCTCATATGCCACCTATACCATAAAGAAAACCTCCCTCAAGTCCTAAGATCTAACAACAAATGTCTTAATAGCCGGATGAAAAGGGAAAAACCTCGCTGATTCTGGATCCCCCCAAGGATCGAGTCTTCCTTGCATCTCAGTTGAGCTCAGCTTTGCATGTTTTTCCTAACGCCATATGTTTCTAACTCATTTCTGACCTCCCTTTATATATAAAATTTCTGCTTAACCTAGTGCTTTGAACAAACGCTATTTTCAAGGATTTTTCTCAGACACAGAACAGGAAAACGCTCTTTAAAATTGAAACTTAATTATCTCTTTTTTTCAATTGGTGTAACCCCCTTTGTGGAGAGTCATATACACACAGTGCTTACAGGGCCCCGATAACACATCTTTAGTGCTTAAAGGTAGAGAACAAGAGATATACTGTATTCATAACATATCCTCAAAATGGCCCTTCATCTAATCATTTTAGCCATTCCTCGCTGAGCCTTCATTCCCCAAGAATGTCTGCATTGTATTTTTTCAGCCTCAGTGGCATCGTCCCATTAATAATGTAACTGAAATTGAATCAGATCTAAAACATTCCAAAAATGTTCCTATTTCCCTTGATAGATTCTTCAAGTTCGAAAATTGGATGTAGCTAGACCAGAGCGTTGACCTCTTCTATTACAGAGTTGACGGTGTTATCGTGTGTAATGGCAAATTCTTTCGAGAAGCTGCTTTGCCGTTCAAAGCTTGAGACATCTGTGTCTCAGGGATGTGTAACCTTTTGCAAATACTGAAGCAAATAACACATTTATTTTCTTTTACCAATCTCAGCTTCATCTGCCATTATCTTTCTCTGCTTGTTCTTCTCTGACCCAGAGAGCTCTTTGGTTGTTTGTTTGTTATGTGTTGGGTCTCTTCAGGCCTCCATTAGTGTTTTGCTTTCTTCCCTTGTTTATTTTCTAACTGTAGCTGAAACTGTTGAAAATGAGTGGATACAAATGATTGGACTGATTGAATAGCATTTATTACATATCATCACATATTGCATGTACATCATGGGTGAACTGGTGCCAATAGAAATAATGGCTACTATTGTAAAGAAGTTTAAAATGGTAAATAATGCTGGTGTTTTGTGATAGCAGATTAGCACTTTAGTGAATTAGAATTCCTAAAAAGCTGATACATCATTTGATATTCTTTCCAATTTTGTTTTTGAATAGAACTCATCAGACATTCAGGTTAGAAAACTTCAAAGGACAGTTTGGCCAATATTCAATTGCTGCTGTCAATTTTTTTTTTCAAATACCAGCTGCAGTAGCCAAAATATTCAGATCTTCAGCTCTGGCGCTGAATGTCCTTAGAGAATGGTGACGGGCGCCATTATCGGGATAGTGACAGCATTCAGTCTGCTATCTGAAGGGCTGTCTGTTAAATTAAGACCGACTTGAGGTGTTCTAACTTTAACCCGATAGCTATAGGGATATTATCACTATCTGAATTCTTCTGTGTCCCATCCCCACTCTGCCCACTGACCACCTTAGCACTATTCACATAGTACCACGGAATATCTTACAGACCGTCTTGGCACTATGTCAATAAAGCTGCTGAATATCACCTGATAACCCTGAACAGATACACTTGCAGCCTGATTCTGTCCTGCATGTAGATCCCCTTTGTACGTCCGGCTGAGCCGGATGTACAAAGGGGATTGCTATTCTGATACCACGGGGCACATCTAGCCTCGCAGGATCAGAATCGCAACTAAGCATGTACGTGCAGGCTGGGACTGTGATTCAGTCCTGCCCTGCACGTACAGCCAAAGCCTGGCTAACTCAGACTTTTAAATGGAGCCGCAGCACCGACTCCTGATCCAGCCTCCGAAGGCCAGGGTCAGGCTGCGGAGAATGTCCCCTGGCCCCCCCCCCCTGCCTCATCCGTGCCCCGATGCTGCACAAAAAAAATGTCCAGGGGAGTTATTCTACCTTGGAGGTGGAATAACTTCCCTGGACATTTTGCCGGTCCTGGCCATACAGTGCCGACATTAGAATCGGCTCTGTACGTCCAGAGCTGGCGACCACCTACTGCCCGCCCAGTCTCCGCCCCTGGGCCGCCTCTTCCCCACCCCCAACTAACTTCCCTGCACAACCAGTAGGGAAGTTAGTCGGGGGCAGCAGCCACCACGAATAGCCCCCTTAGAGGCCAATTCCATAACATGCACTTCCAGGCCGCAGACACATCCAAATCGAAAACGGGCCCGATGTCACACTGATTCCGCAGCCGCGGGTATAGACACACTTGTGGTTCTGGAATCGGGGACATAGATGTTTCCAGTACAGCACAAGCAAACCACTGTGGAGAAACACGGGTCCCGCTGTTATAACGACACATGGGTATATGCAGCAAATAGTTTCGACATCTCTGTGCTCACCGTATTCTGAAGATATGGATATTTCCAATTCTGCCCGTCTCTACCATATACCCGTGGATGTCTCTGACGGCCACACCTCCTATGTTACAACGTGCATCTCCTAAGCTGCTTCTCTCACTGACAGTGTTGTGTTGATGCAAACTACACATAAATTCTGAGGATACATAAATGTTGATGCAAACTAGACTAGGTATACTAATTTGTTGCATGCCCAGACCAGTGCAAGGTGATCTCAATGCACTCAAAGATATAATAACAGCAACTAGAAAGTGATGTTTGTCATGACATACCTTGCATCAAAACATTCATGGCAGTAGAAGAAATCCTTAGTTATTCTTTCATTGGTAATTTCTAATAACAGTCTTTACAATGCTAAGTATGGACCCTTACCAACCTCACAAAAACTGGTGCATTTGGCCATATTTTAGCACTGTTTGCACTGTTGAATGCTCTTATTCTGAGGGTCTCTTATTATTGAAAGAGATATGTTTTTGATATTTAGCTATGGAGATTTTTGATTTTAGATTTTTTTCTGCCCTATCACACTGCCACCTGGTGATGCTGCAATGATCCGTATGGTCCAGGCATTCATGTCCCCCCTGAATTGCAGATGAGCACACCAGAACCTCCCGTGCAATCCTCAAACCACACACACACACATACTCACTTTCAATCACAAAAAACATACTTCTGCCAAAAAGATGCTCTAAACCTATAACTAACAGCTGGTATAACATAATAGCATGGCGTCCCAGGACTAAAAATATGATCTCCGTTTCTCACCCAAACAAGAATCCTTTCCATACTCTCTCATGTACTATTCCTACATCAACAGTCCAATTTTTCAGAACATGGGTATTGTTAGGGTCCCCTATATTAGCTCCTTTGTCACAAACAGCAAATATCAACATGGCCAGAATAATTGCTATTGCTCTTCTCAATAATTATTTCAGGGTTCTTATTACTGACTCTTTAGCTTACAAGATTCCCACACCTCTAATTTCTGTTCTTTATAACTGATCTTGTGGTGTTTTTCCATACTGCAGTCCACCATTTTAGAATAGATGAGTCACCACCTTTATACAAACAAAGCAGAATATTTGCAAAGTGCTGGCCTTATTCCATGTCTCTGGCAGGTGTAACAGGGACATCTGTGGGGACCTCCCAAAATATACACAGGCTTTTCCTGAATACACTGTATATGTCTCCGTGGCAAGCCATGCCCCTGCTCCGCCCCTCCCAGACACATTCTGAGATCCCTGTGCTAGCGAGATAAACATCCATGGGCACTATGTACTGGAATACACTTGTAGACATTTTCCACAGGTAAACGTCCCCGCACACATACAGGCCCTTATTCGGTTTGTGGAATGACCTCCTTATCTGAATAGCTGCACTTCATATCCAAACAAGTGCTTCTGAATATTTATCCCACAGATATTAATATTAGCATTCTTGTAGTTTGTTTCCATTAAGATTCTGTTATGTATAATGAAATATTTTCCTGTATTAGTCATTGAGATTTATTTAACAATATTTAATAAGCTGAGAGTTTTGTCGTATCTTCTCTGAAAAAAGCTAGGCTTGCTGAAATGAAGATGAATTATGGCATATCACCAGAAACAGTAATGGTATATATATCTTATCAAAATACTATCATTTTTATTATATAAAGTACAAAAATGACCGTTTGTAAACACTGAAATATAATGGGGTGTGTTTACCTAAATGTAATACGTTTTTAACTTTCCTAGTGCTAAGAACAAAACCTTGCATGTGATAAGTGCAAAGGCTGTGTGCTGTTTGGGGGCATGTCCAGCGCACCCCCCTACAGTTACCATAATGAAAGGTACCGCACTGTGCTATAACTTCATTTGCCATTTGCATGGGTGCATATATCGCTAACCATTGAGGAAGTGGCATTATATACACCTGTGCTACCTGCAGCATTCACAATTAGCATGTAGTAATTAGCCTCTGCACTATCCACAACATGCAGTTAATGCCCACTCTCCACCCCTAACCTACTCTGATTGGAGTGGGCCAAGCTCCACCTTGATTCCACCTGAAGCTCTACCTTAACTCCGCCCCTAGCCCCCACGACCTTCCCCTCCTGCTCTGCCCACGTGAGATCTGATCTCCTGCAGGCAGGCGGAAGCGAAGGGAATGGCTGTGATCGTGGCAGATTCCTTCTGTCTGCCCTTGGGCAGGAAGGGGAAGGCCAACATGATCACAGCAAAGACTCTTATCTTCTTGCAGAAGGTCGGATCCCCACAGGCAGACAGAAGGAGTCTTTGCTGTGATTTTGCCGGCCCTCCCCTCCTGCATGCGGGGATCCGATTTCTCGCAGGCAGACAGAAGGAGTCTGCAGCAATCGTGGCTGCTCTCTCTCTGCTGGTGGGCTAAATTTTGGTGGTGTCAGGGCCCGTGTGGCCCACCCCATTCTGACGCCTATGATTTTGTGATAGGTGGGGATGTACTATTATTAGATGATACAAGATTATAATCTAATTTTGGATTAGTTACCTTTCTCTTGGGTTATACAAATCTATTTATTCATTTGATTTTTTAAATTTAAATTTCTTTTATTATGCAGAATATCAAAGATTCGGGAAATATATACATAATTTGTTAGAAGTATTTAATGGAAATATCAAATATTATTTTTGAAAAATATTGAGGCATCCCTTGTTGTTCTTTGGCCCATCTTCTTCTTCTCTTTCAACTCAGTCCTACTAGCCCTATTGTCAAAGATGAATAGAATTTGTCTAGCTCAAAATCCAACTGTATATTCTTACTTTTAATAAAATTTTCAATATTATCAGTTTTTACTTAATGCAGCAAATTAGCATA
The DNA here is from genome assembly GCA_033557465.1 of Ichthyophis bannanicus. Lineage (NCBI taxonomy): Eukaryota > Metazoa > Chordata > Amphibia > Gymnophiona > Ichthyophiidae > Ichthyophis > Ichthyophis bannanicus. The sequence continues at coordinate 419,770,004 of CM066033.1, forward strand.
TTAATGACTGCTTTTATTATTGAAGATGTGAAGACTAAGTCACCTAGGCAGAAAATGAGATGTTTAAGTCTAGATATTCCAAATTTGCAGAGTGTTTTACAAAACACCTCAAGGCCAATTCAGGAAAGGACAGCTAGCCCCGGCAAAAATGTGCACATCGGAAACGGGCATCTCCCGGTGGCGATTCCATAGGGGTGTGTATGTACGCATCTGCACCTGCGGAATCGCCCTGAAGATGTATCCACACCTACATGTATATTGGATCCCATTGGGCATGCACATCCTGAACGTGTCAACACCAAAAATGTGTCTCCCTGCCACCTGTCAAAACTGCCCCTGCTGTGCATGTGCACTGCCCGCCTATGCCCGCACCCAAATCCAATGAGTCCACCATCCACGTGTAAGGCCAAAAATGTGTCCACCTGCACTGTGGTCCACCTGTAACAGGAAGCAGGATGACATGGTGCCCCCCACCCACCACAGGGAAATCCAGACCACAGACGAGAAACAGTGGCAACGAGGCAGCCAAATTTCTCAGAGTAGGAGACCCGCCTGCTCTGCAGACTTGTTCTACAGGAAGAGGAGGTGTGTGCCTCTCACAGGGCTGCAGCACGCAGGGACTGGGAAAGGATCAGAAGCACTCTAGCTCAGTTAGTACAGAAAGAGCAGTAAAGCTGGCAGACATGGATAGATGAAAACAGGCAATCACAAAGCGAGGGACAGTGAGAGGGCACAAAAGGGAGGAACCAGCTATGTGCAGGATGAGTGAATGTGGAGGAACAACAAACGGGCAGAGAATAAGGAATGCAGCACCACTAAATAACCCGAATGTGAGTGACAGGAAGCAAGAGCCGCTGCCCAGTATGTTCGGGGCACCTAGAGAGCAGGTACACAGACAGAACGGCACAAAATGTATGGACACCCAAAACAGGGCTCTGAATAGGGAAACAGGAAGCAAGGTGCCCCCACCTGAATATCATGTGGGCAGAGCAGTGACCACTGAAACCACCGCACAGTTAGCAACAAGAAACAAAGATCTAAAAATATACCTCTTCAGAGAATACTATGGGCACAATACTGAGGCCCAAGGAGCAAGGACAGAAGACTCAAACTAGCTACACATGATCTCGTACAGTTGAACTCGCCATGTATCTCATACACTATCTCTACTCTCCCCTAAAATGTATATAGTTAAGCTGCATTACCCACCAACATGTATATAGCAAGTGCAGCTACCTCCCTGTGATATGAGTCCAAGTTGAATGACACCCTGAGCGATGCAGAACGCAGATGTGTTTTTTGTAACCCAACAACAGCCACTCCAACCTGTGAAAGAGAGGTATAAAAGAATATACAAATAAGTAAAAATAAATAAATATCACCCAAAACAGAAAAAAATGTGGAAGGCAAAGAGACAATGGCCGGCAAAACATGGGGAGCAAGTGGGACTTGAACTCAACATACCCAGGCACCGAGACAGTGTGAGAACTACCAGTCCACCATACCATACCATGATGTCTGTACCATCTGTGCAGTCCTGGTTGCTACCTATCATACATGACAGGGGGAGGGGAACCATCACATGTACAGGGAGCATGTATAACACGCACAAGAGGATGTGACGCATCTCCAATGATGAAAGATCCACATACCTAACAGCACCCCCTGTACCATGCTGAGGGCCCAGATGAGATATGATAATGCCCCAAAGTCATGATTGCATAAGAACATATGAATGGGCAGCTATATGTCTGATCCAGATAGTCTCCGGAGATCCATGCTGACACATGATGACCCACAACCCCAGTGCCCAATAGGAAATGTATAACCTGAGGCACATACCCAGGCCCATGAGTCAGATCTGATGGAAGGCAAAGTGAGAAGGGCAAGGGCACAAGTGACACCTGTGGAAACCCATCCTAGCATGTTGCCATGTACTGACAACAGTTACATATGGAACTGGTATGTCACATCACCATTTCCCAGTGGGGGAGTAGCCTAGTGGCCAGAGCCATGTCCTGCAACCCAGGTGAGCTGGGTCTGAGTCCCACACACAGGCCAAGTGGGCTGGGACAAGTCATTGCACACCCCATGGCTGCCAAGCAACTGCCACTGATATCCTGGCTGGAAGACTCAGGGACATTGAATGAGGCTACTGTGCATAAAAGACAGGTGCAACCAAGGTGTCATGCAGTGCTGCAATCTAGGACTATATGCACCTGGTCAAGCCATCAGGGAGGTGCACCATAGAAAGGTTAAGCACAAGATAGCTGACAAAAGGTCAGAACAGCATAAGAAGCCAGACTGGGTCAGATGAAGATTTAACAAGCCCAGTATCACATGTCTAGCAGTGGCCAATCCAGGTCACAAGAACCTGCCAGGTCCCCTATGTGCATCCCAGGTCAAGCTGTTTGATGTCACAGGCCTGTCAGAACAATGGATAATAGGCATGGAACTGGGAATTGAACCCATGTCCCCTAACCCATGCACCAACCAGTAGGCTATGCCTCCACCCATTAAATAAGAAGCCTGGAGGAGCAGGGCAAGCCACTGTCCATGCTGTGGGAACTGTGGACACGTGTCATCTCAGTGTGCCATCGTCCAGACACCATAGAAAATGGGACAGCGGGCAAGCTACAGCTTGGTCTGATCCAGAAGGGCAAAGCACATGCACTCATGGAGGGCTCTATCTTTCCTGTCCACAGATGGCTGCATGGTCAAACTAGTACCTGGTCACACACAGTTCATCAGTCTGGTCCAGGTACTGACTCCTCAGCCTGGACACCTTTGGATATGGGTGCCTACATGATGCCTCCATTGTTCCCAGTCAGCGATCTGCAGCAGGAACATGTATAACAGCAGGGCCATAGCAAACTGTGAGTTGATCTCTTCCATGCTTATGTCCTCTACAGAGCACAACAGCCACTCCTACCTGCAGGGAATTGTGCAAAAACATTGTGTGAGGGTGGGTGCATGGATGTGCATATCAACAGCCCTGTTCGTGCTCTTATGCAGACATGGACAACACCAGCCAAGCCTGTGTATGGACAATCACATCACCAGCCATGCCCATATACAGACACATGCATCACTAGCCACACTGAAGATGCCCATGTATGGACACACACATCATCGGCCATGCTTCTGGTCTGCCCACTGACATGAAGGCACCCTTCGGTACACTCCTGTTCCATACAGCTGACATAGGTACTATGGGGGGGGACCTGTGCCCTTATGCTTGGGGACATGTGCCCTGTGCTGGGTGCTAGTATCTATACCATAATCACATGGAGCAGCTGTGGGATTTGAACCCTAGTCAGTTGGGAGGTGAGCTGTGAACCACTGTGTTACAGCACCACTTCAAGTACAGTTGGTGTGGCCAATGGTTCCATGGCTACTTCCATTGGTTAAACATGCTGCACAGCGGGCACTACTCCACAGGGTCCTCAGATCTGCAACTGTTTGGTGGAGACATAGAGTCAGGGGGTGCATTTAACAGCTTGCCCTGCCTCATGCAGCTCACTGACAAGTACTCTCAGGTTCAGTCATCTACCTGGCATTTGATGTGGGGTGATGCAAGGTACAGTGCTCCTGCCCTGGCACTGTTTCCCACTTCAGTTACCCACAGAGGGATCTGCATTGTATACCTAGCAGGTTGTGCCATGGTCCCCATGCCAGGCTTCTCAGACCTAGACTTTTTTACATGACACAATTGCCACCTACCTTGTATATACCACCACTATTGTTCTGAGATCACCATCTTCATGGCGTGTAAGTACATGGGGATCACTTTCCGGCATACAGATGTAGATGTGTTTATATGAGATCCGTCTCCCTTGCACATCCACATGGCTTATTCGTGTTTCAGAATGACCCCCTTGTTGAATACTGTGGAAAAGCCTGTCTAAATTGTAGCACATCCAACAGAAACATGTTTAAAAATAGAGTGTTTTTAATATGTAAATTCCAGGACTTATGCATACAAGCAGAAATTGTGTAACCTACGTGTGTAATGAAACAGAAAAACATAGAAAAAGGATAGTAGATAAAGACCATAGAGTCTATCCATTCTGCCCTTCCATACCAACTACGAAGCTTTACAGCCCCTTTTTTCCCTTAGACATCCTCTGTTTGTACCATGCTTTCTTGAATACAGATACAGCCTTGTCTCTACCACCTCCCCTGGAAAGTTGTTCCCTGCACCCATTATCCATTCTGTAAAAATATTTCCATAAATTACTCCTGAGTCTGTCCCCTTTCATCTTCATTCTATACCCCCTCATTGTAAAGTTTTCTTTCAGTTGAAAGAGGCTCTCCTCCTGTGCGTTTATACCATGGAGGTATTTAAACATCTCTAGCATATCTCTCCTCTCCCGTCTTACTTCCAACTTATACATATTGAGATCTTTAAGGTTGTTCTCATATGCTTTATGACAAAGACCACAGACCATTTTATGTGCCTTCTGCACCAAATCCATCCTGTTTATATACTTTTTGAAGGTGTGGTCTCCAGAATGGCACACAGTACTCCAAATGAGATCTCACAAAAGACTTATACAGAGGCACTATCACCTCCTTCTTCCTGCTGGCCATTCCTCTCCCTGTGTACCCAAGCATTGCCTTTTCTACCTGTTTAACCACCTTAAGAGCATCAGAAACAACAACCCCTAGGTCTTTAGGGTTAGGCATAGTCCCAGAGGACTGAAGAAGGGCACATGTTATCCCTTGAAAGAACTTACATGTGTAAATGCCACATTTTACAAAACCAGACAATTGGACCCAATTGAGGAGCAAAGGTAAAAGACTCTCAGTTTTGAATAGGTTGAGGTGGTTTATAATTCCAGAGAAGAAAGTGCTATTGACCCCTTTATCAGTCCTCCAAACCCTGGGTCCACATGAGTTCTTGCCTGACACAAGTGCCTTAGAAAAGCTTTAAATGCTGCTGTCTACAGTTTTGCAGAATTGCAGAAATTGTACAAGGAGCAATTTAAAATTATGTACTATCAATGCGGTGTAAGCCATGTATTTTCCATGACTTACATGTGTGGATGGACCATGTACTTTTGACTAGAACAATGCTATAAGCACCTGTGTCAGACCAATGGCATTTACTTTAGGTATGGGCATGGCCAGGGGTGGAACATAGGTGGAACTTGAGTGGAGTGCAAATTTACGTCTCTAAGATATAAGATATTATAATTTATACATAGTAGCATATGAAGGGCAGGGCAGTGGGTGTGGCCCACCCCGGATACCGACCAGGAGGGGGTGCACCCCAGCCGGGCTTACGGAGGCATCACGGCCAACTTACCTTAAAGCTGGCGTGCTGCACTGTCTCCGCTCCAGACCTGGCCACTCTTCTCTCCCTGCCGAAATCTTGTCAATCATGAGACTTCAGCCCAGAAGAGAAGAGCAGCTGGGCCTGGAGGCAGCATGGAAAGCCATAGAAACATGACGGCAGAAAAAGACCACATGGCCTATCTAGTCTGCCCTTCCATATCAACTATTACAATAGTCCCATTTTTTCTTTTTGAAATACTGTTTATCCCATGCTTTTTTGATTTCAGATACTGTCCTCTTCTCTACCACCTCCACTGGGAGACTATTCCACGCATCTACCACTCTTTCCATAAGGAAATATTTCCGCATATTACTCCTGAGTCTAACATCTTTTACCCTCATCCTATGTCCCTTCATAATAGAGCTTGCTTTCAATCAAATGAGGCTTTCCTCCTGTGAATTTATGCCACTGAGGTATTTAAACATCCCTATCATATCTCCTCTGTCCTGCATTTTCTCTAGTGGGCAGACTAGATGGACCATACTGGTCTTTATCTGCCGTCATATACTATGTTACTATATACATATTAAGATCCTTAAGTCTATCCTCATATGCTTTATAATGAAGACCACTAACCATTTTAGTAGCCACCTTTTGCACCGACTCCAACCTGTTTATATCCTTTTGAAGGTGTGGTCTCCAGAAATGCATACGTACAATATTCCAAATGAGGTCGCACCAAAGACTTATACAGAGGCACTGTCATCTCCTTTCTTCTGCTGACTATTCATCTCCCTATGCACCCAAACATCCTTCTAGCTTTTGCATTCACCTTTTCTGCCTGTTTAGCTACTTTAAGATCGTCAGCCACAATCACAATGCTGCGTATGTCTTCTATTAAATGTCCATACACTTCTTCTCCCTGTGAGGGGGTCTGTATATCACACCAATGCAAAATGATTTTTCTTTCCTTCTTTCTAGTTTAACCCCCACAGTGCCTCTTCTCTACCTTTTAAGCCCTGTAATTCTATAGCTTTAATATATTTTTTAGTGCCATTCCTCTTCCCTTTCTTCCTACCCTATCCTTCCTAAGTAAAGTATAGCCTGGTATCATTATATCCCATTGATGGTTGTCCGTAAACAATGTCTCTGTAACTGCTACTAAATCCATGTCAACCTCTTCTATTAAAACCTCAACATCTGGAATCTAATTTCACATGCTATAGACATTTATGCACACCACTTTCCAAATGTTGCCCTTTTTACCCATTGCTATAGAGGTATTTAATGTTTCACATACACTGGGGTCTTTCGTCACCCATCCCTAACAAATCAAGTTAAAAGCCCTCTTCAGTAGGTTAACCAATCTGCTACTGAAGACACATCAACCCTTCTTAGACAGATGGATGACATCTCTGCTCTGCAGTCCTTGGAACATCATCCCATAGTCCAGGAAAACAAAATGTTCTCAATGACACCATACACACAGCCATGCATTTATCTCCCGGATGCAAGCTTTTCTGCCTTGGCCTTTACCCTCAACAGGGAGGATTGAAGAGAACAGCACCTGTGCACCTGTCTGCTTCACCCTCTGTCCCAGATCCATGGAAGTCACTTTTGATATGCTCAGATAGATACCTGTCAGTATTATTTGTGCCGACATGGATGAGCAACATCGGGTAATAGTTAGCAGGCTTGATGAGTCTCGGAAAACTCTCCATAACATCTCAGATTTTGGCACCTGGCAGACAGCAGACCTCTCTGGACATCAAGTTTGGTCTGCAGATGGATGCCTCAGTACTCCTCAGAAGAGAGTCACCAACCACCACTACCCTTCGCTTCCTCGTGGTGACTGGTTCTGCAACTTTGGGGTGCTCGAGCAGTGATTCCTCCCTTTTCTGGGATGCATTCACCTCTTCCACTTCCAGGGCTGCATATTGGTTCTTCATTTCAAGGGCTGGAGGAGTTGGATTGGTGATTCTGCAGGCTCTGGTGACTCGTGTCCAACTTTCATCATTTTGTAGGCTCTCATCTTCACCTCTACTAGAGAGCTTGGATGTTTCAAGAAGCATCGCATCAATGTACTTCTCACTATCTTGAATGCATACCATCTTTATGGTATGCTTGCCATGCAGCCTTCGTAGCCTGGTGGATAAGGGTGTGTGCATCATGGTGCGCAGCACTGGCCATGTGGGAGGGGCATCCGCCCCGGGTGCCAACGGGGCTGGGAACACCACTGCTTATACGTGTTCTTTAAAATTCTAGGTATGGGCATTTATGCATATCTCACCAATTATGCCCTTATTTTATAAAGTAATGCAATGCGTATTTCACTTTAGAAAATAGGCATGAAATGCACGCTTTGCACATCCATTGATTCTGGTGTAACCACATGCGTATTTGGAGCCTATTTTCTTTATAAAATAAGGGCATAGAGAAGCTCCTTTAGCTAGTCGCGGCAGTTATGCCTATCATAGAGCAGGCTTAGAGGGCCTAGAGTGGGTGGAAATGTGCATCAGTCACAACACTCCATAACTTAAGCACTTAAATGTAGGCCCCGTCCATGCTACACCTCCATGCAGACACCAATTGAAAATAGGCACGATGGGACTTAGGTGCGCCCACTTGCAGAATGGTGACCACCAAAAGCATGCACATAAGTGCCTTGTCACGCACACAAGTTCTTTGCAGCACGTAGCTCTCTGCATATGCTATATAGAATCTATCCCTTAATATAAAATTCCCATTTCAACCTAGGAGATACACTACTAGTTTTCAAGCCTACCCCTTGAAAACTGTGGGCCTGATATTGAGTTGTGATAACTAGGATTAAACAGAATTAGAAAAGGTAGAGAAGAGCCACCAAAGTGGTAAAGGGGATTGAAGGATACCCCTATGAGGAGAGGCTTAAAAGGTTGGAGCTTTTCAACTTGGAAAAGAGAAGGCTGAGGGGAGATATGATAGAAGTGTATAAATTAATGAATGGAGTGGAACGGGTTAATGAGGATTATTTGTTTATGCCATCAAAAAGTAGAAAGACTAGAGGACATGCAATGAAGGTACAATGTAACTCATTTAAGAGGAAATATTTTTACACTCAACACGTAATCAAACTCTGGAATTCGTTACTGGGGGATGTAGTAATAGCTGTTGATGTAGCTGGGTTTAAAAATGGTTTGGACAAGTTCCTGGAGGAAATGTCCATAAACCATTATTAAAGAGGACCTGGAAATGCAACTGCTTATCCCAGGATGAGCACTGTGGAAGCTGTGGACTTTGGTACCTGCCAGGTATTTGTGACCTGGATTGGCCACTGTTGGAAACAGGATACGGGGCTTGATGGACCTTGTTTTGACCCGGTATACCATTTCTTATGTTCTTATGTTAGCTGCGCCTAAATTTCACCACTGAGGGGATAACTTTTGCCGTGGCTGAATATTGCCATTGCACGGTTACTTCGGGTACTGCCCCCAGAACACCCAACATGCTACGATGCTAAGTGATTAGCATTGGGACATATAGCGGCATTACTCAGGGATATTCAACGGCACTAACCATGTTAATGCCGCTGAATATCCTGCTTAGGGGCATTTACACGGTTTACAGTTCTGTATGTGTAAATGCCTTGCCCTGTGTGCACTGTAAATGCAAACATGCAAGTACTTTGAAATGCCACACAAGCCTCCTAAAATAACCTCATCAATAAGAAAAAGAATATGCGTCTATTCTAGTCAATCAGTGTATTTGGGATGCTGGGCCTGTCAAATGGTGTGACATGCTGAAAAAGAGATAAATACACAACTCTGAAAGAAGGGAAATCTGTGGCGCCTGTATTTTATATAAACCACAAACACCCCTAGCTATTGCTCCAAGAGAATTGCTCAGTGATCCTTTTATAAAAATGTTCTTGAAGGAATTGCTAGGGTGTTTGTAGCTAATATTGTGATCCTAGCTGCGAGGATATTTCTTTATCTTATCCAGTTATATAAACTGCAGAAGGACAAAATAAGCATGGTTTGTTGCTATTTGCTTCAGTGATATGTACACGATATAAAAATACACTGAGATATATTAATGCTAATGACATTAGAGTGCATAGCAGAAATTAGCCTAATGGCTGAACAGGATGTTTTAAATTACAAACTAAAATGGTTTAAAAAAATTAGGGAATATCAAGTGGCAGGGAGGAGAAGCCAACATTCAAAATTTATATTATTGAACATATTTGCAGTAATTTAATTCATTTCACATATTATTTCATCAGACAAGAAGTAAATAAGTATGCAGCATTTTAAGAGACGTCAGAGGGCACAACCATGCCTAGTTGTACCCAATGGACGCAGCCTTCAACTCCCTTAAACCCTTAACCTGCTCTCTTACCCAACTTCATCTCCCATTCTTCTGTTGTCCTTTGCCTCTAAAAATTGTAATCATTCCAAGAATAGCAAATCTATAAGATTAATATTTAAACACGGTAGCGATCATTTGTTTAAAACACCAGCTGCATCATTTACATATATCTAGCTATCCAGATAGGTGGCATTGCTGAATATATGTGGACAGCATCCATAATAGCCATGATATATCTGCTAGCGATATTCAACCTCTGTGAGTATTTTTATAACAGAATGCCTATGTGGATGGGCCATGAAGGCATCTATTTCAAGCCTATTTTAAAAAGACTATTAGGGGCCTATCACGTCAAAATTCAAACATCATAGTAAACATTTTTGTTGAACACCGGCCATGGTATTGAAATTGACACTTGTTGGAGAGCAGTCTGTTGATGGGGGGTTTGTAGAAGCATGGACTATGCTGAGGGGAGCGCTATCAGCGGAGTGGGAGATGTCATCAAGGATGTAGAGTGGTCTTGAGAGATGAGGGGCTTTGTTTTCTGTTGGTCACTTCCACACTGACTGCTTTCAGTAGTGCAGCTGTCCTGGATGGCACCTCTTGAGTTGGCATTAAGGACACCACCCCTTTGCCCCTCCACCACTGCAGCCAAATGACCAACTAGCCAGTTGGGAATCACCTTACCCCCCTTCTACCATTAAAAATAAAGGCCTAGCTAGCCAGATGGGAACCCTTTATTTGCAAAATTTGATATACTGCCCTTGCCGAAGCGTCAGGGCAGTGTACAATACAGTAAACCATTGGCTACAGAAAATAAAGGGGAGAAAGGAACGCCGTTAATAGACAGGAAAGTAAGAGAGAAAAAGAAGCAAAAAAGTAGGACAGAACTGAGACACGACATGGGAGAAACAGAGATACAGGGCAGGGGGAGGGAGCTGTCTAGTGATTTAGGCAAGGGGGGTCACTAAACTAGCGGTTGGGGGGGGGGGCAACGGGGAAGAGTCCGAGCCATCAGCAGGAGCAGGAAGGTCATAGGCCTGACAAAAATGGTGGGTTTTAAGGAGTGACTTGAACTGAGGGAAAGAAGGTTCAGTGCGGAGGGAGTGCAGGAGAGAGTTCCAGAGGGCAGGACTGAGGAAGAAAAAGGCAGAATGACTGGTGAGCTCAAGGTGGGCCTGGGAAAGGGAAGGAAGAAAAAGCCGATTGCCGTGAGCAGAGCGGAGGAGATGGGGGGCTGGTTGAAGGTGAATGATGTCAGCCAGGTATTATGGAGTACTGGTATGCAGGACCTTGTGGGTGATGGTAAGGCGTTTATAGATGAATCTGACAGAGATTGGAAGCCAATGAAGGGAGAGAAGGGAGGGAGTGATGTGGGCATTAACAGGGGAGTGAATGATGAGGCGAGCGGCAGTGTTTTGAACTAACTGGAGACGGTGAAGTTGATAACGGGGAAGGCCAGCAAAAACGGAATTACAGTAGTCTAGACTCTAGACGAGTGATCACGAGGGACAGAACGAGAGTAGTGATAGCAGAGGTAGAAAGGAATGGGCGGATGGATCTAATTCTGCAGAGATGAAAAAAGGAGGCGCGCACTAAAAGGAGATGTGTTGGTGAAAAGAAAGGGAGGAATCGAGGGTGACACCTATTTATCGGAGAGTAGAAACAAGGGGGATAGGATGAGCAGACATAGTGGGCGACAGAGTGGGAGGAGGGGTACCAAAAGAGAACCAAATGGCGGAGGATTTGGATGGATTAACATGAAGAAAATTGCAGCTGAACCAGGAGGCAACGAGAGTAAGGCAGTCATTGAGAGGAGAAAGGTCAGAAGCAGAGGAGGAAGTATGATAAACTAAGAGGATATCATCGGCGTAGATATAAGAGGAGATGCTCGTTTGTTGAATGAGTAAGGCGAGAGGAGCGAGGAAGATGTTGAAAAGTAAGGGAGCAAGAATAGAGCCCTGTGGTACCCCGCATTTCAACGGGAGTGACCACCTGATCTTTATCTTGAAGATCCCTGGTGCTCTAGTATTGTAGGGACAGGAGTGATCCTCCCTGCTTCTGCCCTGTCATTGTCACTATATTAAATGCTTTACGGTCTTGTAGTGCTATCCCTTGCTAGAAGACGACATCATCAGCTGCATCGCATAACCTATGACCCAGCTGCAGGTAACGCCACCTCTTGAGATGGCATTATCTGCAGCTGCGATTGGCACAGTATGGGCAGCCATTGCACAAACATTGTTCATGCAGTGGCTGCCTCTGATGGCCATACTTTTTCCCTGACTTCATCCCCCCTCCCTGCCCTATACTGCGCTAAATTAAAATATCATAAAAAATTTCCTGCGCTTTCTGCATTTCAACTGTTAGCTGTCGCCGTTTCTCTAACTTTCTCGCGTTAGTGCCACAATGACAGCTAATGCACTTTGATAAACATGTCCTTAGTGTGCAGTAATGTATCATCTGCTGCCCAAACCCAGTCACTGCCTGTACTCCACCCACTTTCAGTCCCATAACATGCAATGCAGTTAATGCGGGATTTTCACGTCACTCTTTTTAGCGCATGGTAGCTCTTAAAGTGGGCTCACACTAACAGCGCATGCTAAAATCTCTAATAGCTTAGTGCACTTTAGTAAACACCCTCCTTAGTGTGCAATAAAAATGTCCTACTATGTGTGAAAATCAGGAAAAATCTATAGAAAAATGAAAACAAACTGAATTTTTCTTGTCTGGGCACAGCTTCAAAAAAAATGTGTGCAATGAATTCAGTGTTTATTGTACAGAAAATTAGGCATTTGCAGATCCAAGGTTTTTATCATTTTCATTGCAAATGAGACAGTTTTTTTTGTTTTCATCGTAATTGCGTGACTGCTGTGTGCACAAGTGGCTAGTGCTTGCAAGCAAATGCCCAGACAAGCCCGAAATGCAAAAGCCTGCTGAACATTTGCCTCTGCATTCCTAAAATTTGTCGCAATAGTTCATTTTTGGAAAGAACTCCTAGTGGTTTAATTATCGTGATATTCTATACTGACTGTGAATTTGCTCTCTAAAAAGCAGTTGGCACTGCAATTCAGATCTTAAGCATAGCGATACTGCTTGAAATAGAATTGCTTTAATCAGTACTAATAGAGTTACTGTATGAGACAGAAGAGGGCATGAGGGCAAGTGGTATTTTTTTTTTATTGTGTCTGGTGAAATAGGGTTGAATGAAACATTTTTTTCACTGAGAGAAATATGATGAAATGTGACAATTTCTCAAAGCAGAAATGCATTTCCACTTTCGTTAACCTAAAAACCGACCTTGTACATACAATGAGCAAAATAACCATTTCTGCTACAGTTTTTTGTCTATAAAGCCATGTATTGTTAGGAGCTTTCCTTTTACATGTGAGTAATGAGAAAATACTGTGATACTTTAAAAAAAATGAGTATGCGGTGGCTTACCCAGGGTCAGTGCAAGGATTTTAATGCACCCTCCATCCTGCCACCCCCATTGCCAGTGCTGATGTCCCTGTCCAGAACCAGTGGTGGCAGCATTGACAATGGAACTGTGACATGGTGCTTACCAAAGGTTCCGGAATTTACTGACTGCTATTATCAGCCATGTCTGGCCCCCTGAAATGTAAGTCTGCGTCAGAGGGATGCAAAAGTGGCCGATAAAAGTAGCCAGGAATCGCGACCCAGCGCTGGAATCTTTGGTAAGCACTGCGTCATGGTTCCTTTGCCATCGCCACCACTGCTGGCCCTGGCGAGGGGCAACCACAGCGGCAGTGGGTGTCCTCAGAAGCCGACACTCTAGTTTGTTTAATGGTAGTGCTGGCCTTGCTTCACTTTCATTAGAATCAATGGAGTAAAAGGAAAAAGGCACAAAAAATAAAAAAATTCTCATTTGGAAAAAAATTCATATTTGGATATTAAAGACAATGACATATGGAAATTAAGGAATACTCAAATTTCACAGACATCCAAAACATAAAAGACTGTGTTTGCATTATTTGCTTTACTCTTAATACCTTATTCATAGTTCTTTTACGTCAAGGAGGAATAGTCCCTTTACAGTCAAAGCAAGCCTGCTTTTTGCTTCATGGAAATGCTGATCTGCATGACATCTTTTCTAGCATAGATTGCATTTTCAGCTTAAAAATACCCATGGCGGCACATTTTAGGAAGGATGTACAGAGGGGAATGCACACATCCTTGTCAGCATGTGGTTATTCATGACAGTGTTTTACAAGATGCTCTGTCAGATGTAGAGCTCCTTGTAAAATAGCTGCAGGACAGCATGTGTATGCCTCACCATGTCTGGCAGGAGCAGCAATTTAAGAAGTCACATGAGGGGAAAAAAGCTGTGGGAACAACCCCACCACAAACCTAGACATGGGAGCAGCTCCTGCCAGACAGTATACCCAGTAAGCAGCACAGGTTGGGCCCCCCTAATGTTTAATCCCTGAGCACCCCCCCCCCAACTGAGGGGACCCCCTCCATGTGAGCACCTGAGTCTACCCTGCCCAACATAGTAGCCAAGCCCCCTCCCCCGGTAGAGCCATAATTGCCTCAAGATAGCCACAACCCCCTCGAAGTACTGCAGTCCAGTCCTCCAAGCAACTTGACTCCCCTCAAGGCCCCCCTGATGCACAATAAACCATACCTGCCCCTCCCTGATTGCCCTCTTACCAGGCCACCTACCCCCCATCCCCAAACTTGGGCTTACTGGGGTTCAGTGGTGGCTGGAGGGAGCAAGAGTGATGCCCATTTGCTCTTATTTAGCATGTGGTCATAGACAAAATGGTACTGATGACCCCTAGAGGTAACCTCAGAGTTCTGAAAGTTCTGTTAAATACTAGAAACTGATAAACAAGAGAAGTGACTATTGGAATATGATCCTGGGAATCTGTTCAAAACTTGTAAATGACCTATGACATTAAATGGGTAGGTGCCTCCTTTAAACTCTTGAATACTCAGTCATCTCAAGTAATGGATTGTTTGTGCCCATGCACCCTTCCCTCCAACCTAGTAGATCTTCCTGAAAAATACCAATCTCTCCCCTCTCCCTAGTAGTCCAAACAGCAGTGGGGGAATGAAGGAACACGATTGCTGACCTGTCCCTCAGGGTAGCCACATAGCAGGAACAACACACATTTGGTGAAGCGGAGATGCAGGTCCTGCTGAGGTTGAACGGAAGATATGATCATGTTTCCCCTCCCCTTCATCCCCTGCTTTCCAGAGCAGATGGTTCTTTCCTGCCCGTCCAGCCCTTATTAATAGGATTTTGGGGGGCACATACGGGGTCACAGAGAATGCATGCAATGTAATGCATGTGTGTTCCAAGTCTCTAAGGAATGGAAAGGGAGGTATTCTAAAGGGACAGCATGTGCTAGACAACTGCTTGGGTAATGAGCTGTGCTAATAAGCCTGGGTTGCTCACAGATTCATGTAGAAACCTTGTGGAATTTGGAGGGATCCTTCCTTGGGGTAGGTGTGGTCTTGCCTACTAAGGTAAATAAGGAAGGCTCCTTGAGTAGCTGGAGTACAGCTTGCTATAGTTTTGGCCCGATTACCCTCCTTGGCAAGTAGCCTTGCTGGCCCATGATGACACTTCCCTGAAGAAACAAATAGAGAATGCATGCACTGGACTAGATTCACATTCTGGGCCACCGTATAAAGCTAAGGTCATATGCTATTCAATTAAAAGTGTTTAGATGTGATCTGTGACTGCCCCGTTTGGAGGGTGGGGACAGATACAGGGCAGGAATTAGACATTCATGACTGACTCTGTTACTTCTGTTGACATATTAGTAAATTTCAGAATTATAATGAAGTTAGGATCTGGTACATGGCTTTTTAGTATCTTTATGTGTTCCAGCGGTGCATGCATTTGCTACAGTTGTTGTCAAAATGATTGGACCCTTGCTGGTCAATACCTTAATGTCCAATATCTCATAAAAAAAGTGGCTCGTGAAATGGCTTTGGACTATATATGCACACATAGTTGTCACATAAAAGAATCAAATAAAACAAGACCCATTAAAAAAGGAACCAGTAGGAAATACTATAAAAACTGGGACATTGCAAGGACATGATTATTCAGAATGAAAAAAATCACAGAAAATTACAGAAACCCTTAAATCTATACGTGTCCAAATCCTTCCAAGATGACTCACAAATCACGATGTGCACATTTAGAGTCAACAAAGGACTCTGTATCAAGCGCTGCAGGGAAAATGTTGTATACCCATTGGATTCATGTAACCGCCAAAAAACTCCAAAGGCATATATTTAAGAGTCTGCATGCATTGTCGATGGCTATACATTGACATATGCATTCAATAGTACCACAAATAAGAAAGGAGGGAATTCCCCACATCACTGGGGAAACCCACATCCCATCGGGTCATCTTAGAACAAACTCAGCCAGTCGATCTTCCTGTTGAGACCATGGGGGTGAACAGTATTTAGATGATATATCCAACATTGTTCCAACGTTGTTCCAATCATTGTGTTTAGGGTATGATCATTAGCACCCTTATAAACAATTCAATCAGTTTGATCAGAAGAACCATATTCCCACTGTGGTAAAATTAGACGCACGTGTGATCAATTGTCAGTACTCACATGACTTGAATCAACCAATGAATGATGGCTCTAATGTTTAAAATGACCACATTCGCTTCCTGTTCCATTTTCACAATGGTGAAGACAAGAGAGTTGCCTGAGACCATCAGAAAAGCCATTATCGCCAAATTCAAACTTCAAAGGGGTACAAGGCCTTCTCCAAAGACCTTGGGATTCCTGTGTCTACAGCTTGCAATGCTATTAAGAGGTTTTCTGTTCAAGGAACTGCCAAGAACCTCCCAGGATGTCATGGGAAGAGGAAAATTAATCCAAGTCTTCAAAAGTTAGTGCAAACTTTTGAAAAAACAGCACATACAACATCGAAAGAGCTTAAGACTGACCTAGAGCAATCTGGATTGGTGGTTTCAACCTGCACCATACATCGCACACTAAACAAATAAGGACTTCATGGGAGAAGGCCAAGGAGGACCCCACTGCTCAAAGACAGAAATAAGAAGGCACGCTTGATCTTTGCCCAAATCCACCTTGAGAAACCACAATCTTTCTGTGAAAATGTTCTGTGGAAAGATGAAACCAAACTTGAGCTTTCTGGCAATGCAGACCAGTGATACATTTACAGGCAAAAAAATGAAGTTTATAAGGAAAAGCACACCCTTCCTACAGTTAAATATGGTAGAGGTTCCATGATGTTGTGGAACTGTTTTGCTGCCTCAGGAACTGGAGGCCTGGAACGTATTAAAGGAATCATGAAGTCAGAGGACTACTAAGGTTTTTTGGAGCAAAATGTTATACCTAATGTCAGAAAGCTAGGTCATGGGTCCCCTCCAGCAGGATAATGACCCAAAATATACATGCAAAAGTACAAAAGAATGATTAAAAAGGACTGTTTTAAACTTTCAAGCTATGAGTGCTGATCTCAATCCAATCGAGAACCTTTGGAAAGAGCTGAAATCTGCCATTGGTAAAAGGAATCCTGGAAACATTCATGAGCTGGAACAAATCATAGTTGAAGAGTGGGTGAAACTACCAGCAGATGGATGTATGAAACCTGTAGATGGCTACAAGAAATGTTTGTAGGCTGTCATCACTGCCAAGGGTTGTGCAACCAAATATTAGTGAAGGGTGTCATTAATCCTGTCCAGGTCAAAATTATGTTGTACTAGACAAAAAGCTTTATAAGGTCTCTGTCAAGAGTGAGTTACAATTACACAAAGAAAAATGGTTAAATTCACTCAGTTAAATTTGAAACTCATCTTTTTGTTCTATTTTTTAATTATTTCATTCTTTTATTAATTTTTCTTCTTTTGCCAACGGTCTCAGATAAACGGTCTTGCTTGACACACTTTTTTATGGGTAATGAAACTCGCCCAATATAGTGTCCGTTCACATCAATGACCTTAGGCATATACTGTTCTTCAAAATGTTGAACTATTGCGTTGCACTATTATATAAATGAACATTTAATTTTTCTTAAAAAGGTTTGCATTTCAATCACCACTCCACTTATCTTATGCGGTATGGTGTCTCTACTTTCCCCTGTTGAACTTATTGGAAAAAAACCCAACGCCTCAATATTCTAAGCGCTCTGGCGTTTCTCCGATGTGGGTTTATCAAGGGGATCAACAAACTGCTTCTCCTGGGGACATCTCATTAACCAGTTTCATTTTCTTCAGTATTCTTGTCAGGTATTCTTCGATGATGTTCCGGCGCTCTTTAACTTAAGATAAGTGGAGTGGTGATTGAAATGCAAACCTTTTTAAGAAAAATTAAATGTTCATTTATATAATAGTGCAACGCAATAGTTCAACATTTTGAAGAACAGTATATGCCTAAGGTCATTGATGTGAACGGACACTATATTGGGCGAGTTTCATTACCCATAAAAAAGTGTGTCAAGCAAGACCGTTTATCTGAGACCGTTGGCAAAAGAAGAAAAATTAATAAAAGAATGAAATAATTAAAAAATAGAACAAAAAGATGAGTTTCAAATTTAACTGAGTGAATTTAACCATTTTTCTTCAGGTCAAAATTATGACATCTAAGTTGCACAGAGGTTTTTTTGTTGTATACCTTTGAACATACTATTAAAATATTATGATGACTTGCAGTTGGAATATTTCCATTTATTTCTCAAGATATTGTGCACAACATACATAAAATGCAAGGATGCCAATAATGTTGACCACAACTGTATATACAAGTAAGAAATATAACTCTATCTACTGTACTTCCTCAGAGAGAGCTGTCATGATATAGAATTGCAGCCATATATTGGCACAAAGCCATTGTGTACCAAAACGTGTTATATAACTAACTAACATTGTAATGTTAAAGTACTATTTTCTCTGTTCTGTATACATCTCTATTGATTCTAAAACAGACTAAAGATTCTAACTACCTCACCTACGGACAACTCGTATCTCCTCACAGACCATTCTGAAAATGTATAAACACCCATAAACTCACCTCATTTGCCACTCAGATATGTCATCCGCACATGTACCCCTCATACACTCATTCCATCAGCCCTCCCATCCACTCATTAATTTACTTACTCAGCCCCATCAGATGCTATTAACCCCCATCCATTCAATAACTGAGAGGCACATTTCACAATGGGATGTCGAAGTACAGTCTGGAACATCAAAATCAGAACGTCTGAAAAAAATAGGCATGTACAAGTTCAGGCACGATTTCAGAAAGGTGGACATGCCTGATATGCATGTGTATCAAACATCTATATAGACGTCCCCAGGATGGCATTTCAGCACCGGGATGTCTAATAGCCTAATGGTTAGAGTAATGGCTTGAGAGCAGTTGTCAGGGTTCAAATTCGTGTGTGGGCCTTTGTGATCTAAGGCTAGTCATCTAATTCTCCATGTTCTCTACACACTCTGGATGTTTTAAGGTGAAAACAAGCATTCCTAGTCATTCTAGGAGCAGGCATAAACATGGGCCTGCCTTCTGATGTTTTAGAGATCGAAGGGGGCTTGCAAGTATATTGCCACTCCCTGGACACACCTCTCCCATACCCCTCTGCCTATCTGGACATTGCTGCACCAGAGACATCTGCGAACATCATTTATGGAATGGCCACAGGAAGGTGTCTGTTTCGATGTCCACGTTCACATCTTCAGATGTCCACATCATGCCTAAACCTTTTAAAATGACCCTCTTAGCCGCCACAACTACCCATAACTTCTCCACCCATTCACTAATTCATTTAGTCACTTTGCTGTTCTTAACTAGTCCATCTACTCATTCGCAAACCTCAAGTGCGCACTCCATTTGAAAAAACATACTTTTGTGCAATGCATTTTTGGTTCCTCTCTGAATCTTTGCCAGTGTATCATAAGAGCTAGCACCGCAGCCCTTCCTGTGAATAAAACCAGCCATTGCCAAAAATAAGTTTAGACTTTCAAAGACTACAACGGAACACTTTGCATGTCCTTGGTTTCAAAAAACGATACCTTTGAAGACTAGCCCAAACGTTTGTATTATAAGGGAGCATGTTTGATGTACAATTCCACCATTTTATATAGATAGTATCAGCAGTACCTTACATAGAAACATGATGACAGAAAAAGATCACATGGCCTATCTAGTCTGTCCTTCCATATCAACAACTACAACAGTCCACTTTTTACCTTTAGAGATCCTCTGTGTTGGTCCCATGCTTTTTTGAATTTAGTTACTGTCCTCATCTCTACCACCTCCACTGGGAGACTATTCCACGGATCCACTACTCTTTCCGTAAAGAAATATTTCTGCATATCACTCCTGAATCTATCTCCCTTCACCCTCATCCCATGTCCCCTCGTAGCAGAACTTGCTTTCAATTGAAAGAGGCTCTCTCCCTGAACATTTATGCCACGGAGGTATTTAAACATCTCAATCATATCACCTCTATCTTGCCTTTCCTCTAAGGTGTACATATTAAGATCCTTAAGTCTGTCCTCATATGCTTTATAATAAAGCCCACTAATCATTTTAGTAGCCACCCTCTCCACCGACTCCATCCTACTCACATCCTTTTGAAGGTGCGGTCTCCAGAATTGCACACTATACTCCAAATGAGGTCGCACCAAAGACTTATACAGAGGCATTATCACCTCCTTTTTTCTGCTAGCCATTCCTCTCCGTATGCACCCAAGCATCCTTCTAGCTTTTGCCGTCACCTTTTCTACCTGTTTAGCTACTTTAAGATCATCAGACACAACCACGCCTAGGTCCCGCTCTTCTTTAGTGGACAAAAGTACTTCACCTCCTATACTGTATTGCTCCCTTGGATTGCTTTAGCCCAAATGCATGACCTTACATTTTTTTAACATTAAATCCCAGCTGCCAAATTCTAGACCATTTTTCAAGCTTAGCTAGAATCCCTCCTCATGTTATCTACACCTTCCTGGGTGTCTACTCTATTGCAGATTTTGGTATCATCTGCAAAGAGGCAAACCTTACCCGACAGCCCTTCCGCTATATCATTAACAAAGATGTTAAAAAGAATCGGACCAAGGACAGATCCCTGGGGCACACCACTGGTAACATCCTTCTCCTCAGAGTGAGCTCCATTTACTTGTACTCTTTGTCGCCTCCCACCCAACCAATTTCTAACCCAAGCAGTAACTTTAAGGTCCATCCCTAGGGTGTTCAGTTTGTTTATAAGTCGTCTGTGAGGAACAGTGTCAAAGGCTTTACTGAAATCTAAATACACCACATCTAGAGCTCTCCCTCAGTCCAACTCCCTGGTTACCCAGTCAAAGAAATCAATCAGATTTGTCTGACAAGACCTGCCTCTGGTGAATCCATGCTGCCTCGGATCCTGTAATCCGCTGGATTCCAGAAACCTCACTATTTTCTCTTTCAGCAGCGTTTCCAATAATTTACTCACCACCGAAGTTAAACTAACCGGCCTGTAGTTTTCAACCACATCCTTACATCCGCTTTTGTGTAAAGGCACCACATGAGCCTCTCTCCAGTCCTTTGGCACCACTCCCGACTCCAACGAGGCATTGAAAAGGTCAGTCAGTGGAGTTGCTAGAACGTCCCCAAGTTCCCTCAGTATTCTAGGGTGTATCCCATCCGGTCCCATCGCTTTGTCTACTTTAAGTTGAGCTAGTTTCTCACGAACACAGTCTTCTGAAAATTGTTCAAGATGTCCCTCGCTTCTGTTCCTATTTGTGGGTGTTTTCTGAGGTCCTGCTCCTGGTTCTTCATCTGTGAACACAGAACAAAAATATTTGTTAAGCAATTCCGCTTTATCCTTATCAGCTTCTACATATTCCCCCCCCCCCCCCTGCACCCTTGAGTCTGACAATACCACTCTTGCTCTTCCTCTTCTCACTAATATATCTGAAAAATGTCTTATCCCCCCATTTTATTGCATTGGCTATTTCCTCCTCCTTTTGAATCTTTGCCTTCTTGACTACTTTGCTAGCTTCTCTAAGTTTTTCCAAATACAGATGCCTGTCTTCCTCTCTCTGTGATCTCTTGTATTTCATGAAGGCCTCCCTCTTTTTCTTCACTTTTTCAGCTACTTCCTTAGAAAACCATAGCGGTCTCCTTTTCCTTTTGCCTTTATTTACCATTTTAACAAAAAGGTTGGTTGCCCTTAAAATATCCCCTTTCAGTTTTGCCCACTGTTTTTCTACATCCCCCAGCTGTTCCCATCCCACTAACGACTCCCTGAGGTATTGGCCCATCTTCGCAAAGTTAGTCTTCCTAAAGTCTAAGATCCTCACCTTGGAATGGATTCTAACAGCCGAAGTCCTAATACTGAACCACACCATCTGGTGATCACTGGATGCAAAATGATCTCCCACTACAACATCAGAAACACTTTCACCATTGGTAAGCACCAAGTCCAGTATGGTCCCTTCATGTGTGGGGTCTGTTACCAATTGCCTGAATAGTTCTCCCTGTAGAGAATCCAGGATCTCCTTACTTCTAGATGATACTGCAGCAGGAATGTGCCAATCAACATCTGGCATATTGAAATCTCCTATCAGTAGCACTTCCCCTTTCCTATCAATGCTGCGTATGTCTTCAATTAACTCTCTGTCCACCTCTTCCTCTTATGAGGGAGGTCTGTATATCACACCAATGCAAATAGATTTCTCTTTCCCTCTTTCTAGTTTAACCCACAATGCCTTCTCTCTCCCTTTTAAGCTCTGTAATTCCAAAGCTTTAATAGTAGTTTTTACATATAGTGCCACTCCTCCTCCCCTTCTTCCTACCCTGTCCTTTCTGAATAAAGTATAGCCAGGTATAGTTACATCCCAGTCATGTTTTTCTGTGAACCATGTTTCTGTAACTGCCACTAAATCCAAGTCAGCCACTCCCACCAAAGCTTCAACATCAGGGATCTTATTTCCCATGCTACGAGCATTTATACACACTGCTTTCCATATGTTACCCCTGTTACCCATTTCCATAAAGGTATTTAATGTATCACCTACCTGGGGGCTTTCACTTACCTGGGGGTTTTCTTCACCTATCCCCAACGAATCTAGTTTAAAGCCCTCTTCAGTAGATTAGCCAGTCTACTACCGAAGATGCGTTGACCTTTCTTGGACAGATGTAGTCAGGTGGTGACAACAAAAGAAATATGTACTTACAAGTTTAGCAGTGTTTTGGGTGCTGACAGATGAATGGTCATAGAACAAGGGAGCATTTTCTATTGTGCTCTTTCACTTGCTGGAATTTACAATGCAGCAAACCACTCTAAAATTAAGTTATAGAATGCTTTTAAATAATCTCTTTTCAATATATCTCAGATTGTCTTATCAGAAAGTAATAAATTCATGTTTTAAAATAAAAAGCAGTTGACGCTTTTCAGTAATGCTTTGTAATGATCACTGCTCTAAGCTATAAGGCTGAGAGACTTGGCAGAACCGAGTGGCATATGGTAAAACAGTCGGAATTTATTGGCAGCTGCTTTTATTTATCTATTTTTGAGGGACAGCTAGAGGTTTTAGAATGGCGGACTGCACTTTGATATTAAATGCTTAAAAGGAGCAATTCCACAGCAGTGCACAAAGCATCTAGACTACAGTTTGTTTTCTACACTTTTTTTTATGAAGAAATATAGTATAAGGTTGTAGCATAATATACATATAATCTTATCCTGTTTTAATTTGTGGCTTTTGTTTGCATCGTGCAAGCAGCCCCCAGGTGGTCCATTTGCATGAGAGGCTCCAGGGGCTGCACAGGTAGGGCAGAGAAGTAACCCTCCCCCCCCCTGCTTTCTTGAAGAGCAGGGAAAATGCTAATGCCCTACATTACAGACCTCTCACCTCAAATGTACATTCCAGTCTCACGTCCAGCAGCCAAGTCTAAGGAAAACAAAATCACTTTGGTTATTTTGTTAGAATTTATGATTTGCTGGATGAATCGATTCATCTGTTACTCCATTGAAATATATTGGCAGACAACAAGGAAAAAGAAATGTGTAGGACACAAAAATAGAGGCTGGATTCTTGACTCACAGAAAACCCCATTTTGTAAAGGACATCTAAATTGTATTGGGGCATCGAGGTCAGGATGTTCCCACTTCCCAGAGTATCTTACAAAAAGGCTTTGCTGAATACAGAAACTTTTACAAAGTAGACAGTTGGCTAATGCATATGTATGTTCCAATATGTCCAGCAGCAACAGCTATTTCACAAAAAAATATTTTCATAAAAGAATATCACTCAGGGCTTTGTATGTGTAAGTAACAGTAGCAACATGTGTAAGCATCAAGTTTGCAACATACATGTGTATTTGCCAGCACTTATATGTGTAATAGCAGTATGCACACCAAAATGTTTTGTTTAGTTTCCTGTATCATTTATGCTGAGGGTCAGAGGCACTTGCACGTTACTGCCGAGTTGGCTAGTAAGCTCCAGAAGGCAGAGACGTCTTCCACCTGCCACCTATATCCCAATAAGGCAATGCTGGACCTGTAAATAGAGCTGGAGGAACTCACCCTGAGCCCGTGATTATTTAACTGGAATCGCTGCCTCGTTGCTGCTCTTATTAATTGCACTCAGTTTATTTCCTTGCTAGCTGGTAAGTGATATTGTCTGCCTGCAGCCTGTTTCCCAATAAGATGATGTAGGAACTACGGCATGCGGACAAAGGGGTGTGCTAAAGGAGCATGCCCCTTTGTGTGTCCTTTTGGGTAGTCAGGGCATTATTTTTTGATTGTTTTGACTCTTACCATGGAAATTTGGCTTTTATTGTTGAGTGATTCTTGTCCTGCTATTATATTCTCACACTTGTACTTTATTCATGAAGCCTATTATGTCAGTAAGTAACATTCAGATGTACATTCCTTTCAGAGAAGTTTATGAATATTTAACTTTTATCAGAAATAATGAGGAGAATTATAATTTGTCTGTCCTTTGTCCTGCCCTCTAAGTGAATTTCTAGGATCTAAACCAACTGAATTTGAAAGTTGCCTTTGTAAACGCTAAGTCTGTCAAAAAAACAAGGTACCATTACTTTATAATGCTTTTGTAGATGATTGCCCAGATATTTTAAGTATTAAAAAGTCCTGGTTTATTGCCACAGATTGTATGTGTTTAAATAAATCATGCTCTCCTGAATATGTTACATGTCAAGCACATCTAGCATTGGCAAACATACGGCCAGCCACTAAGGAGGCAGTAGTGCAGTTGTGCTAATGGCAGCAATTGCTCTTAGCGTGCACCAATGATGGCCGCACCAACCATGATGGTGGCACCAACTACGATATGCTGTCATTGCCCACACTCCTCCCCTAACCTGTCCAGCCACAGTCTCTTCCCATGCTAACATTTAGTACAGCACTTTTACCATACTGCCCTGTACTGCAAGTATGGTGCGCTTAATGTGTGGTAACACCTGCTCTATTCATTAGTGCACTTTAAGCATGCCTCATAGTGCACTACAAAATGAAGAGAAGATTTTGATTATATCTTCAGTAGATTTCTGTACAATCCCAGCACTCTCTTTAATTTATAAATAGTATTTTGCAACCTTCTCTGATGAAGCCTTGCAGGCATCTTGTTTATTTTAATTCCAATGGAGTAGAAAACTGCCTGGTCTTTTTAAGGGGGAATTTGGTATCATCAGTTCACTGCATGTTTGATCTTTTCTCTGACCTGAATATGCTTTTGTGTGAGCTTCTCTGTGTCTTTCTCTTTATGCTGTTCTTCTAATATTTACGGTTCTGCATACACATCATTTAATAGGATATTTTTTCTTTTTGGACTTCATTCCAATTTCAATAGGGTCCCATGAAGCACAGTTTCAATGCATCGCACAGAATCTGAGGGTTTACTTCAGGGATATCATGAAATTCTAGGTGGTCTGTAAATTGCATTTTCAATTTTTATATTTTGCATTTTGCAACCATCTCCGATGTTTAGATTGAGTTTGTGAGACCCATTAGTTTCAGATGCAGGGGTCTGTGATCTAATCAAATGATTTGGCCTATGTCACAGGAGGAGATAGAGCTATGTCAATTGGCGAGTGATATGCACTTGACAATAGCAAGTATAATCAACCTGATCTACATGCAGCTGCCTCCACACATCTAGCAAGGAATGACTTTCAATGGTCTCACGCAGTGTGGCACATCATCTTTTATGCGCTTGCTTAGGTAGGCCAAACCTGTTTGTTGTGTCACTGATACATCATTAAAGCTCCTCCCAGAAAAAGGCAGCAGGGAGAAATTTGCAGTCTTGTTTAGACTTTCCAGCAGAGAAGTGGACTGTTCCTTATTGGGATCATACATATATTCCAGATAGAACTGCTGACCATTGACTTCTAAAACTGTGTTGCCCTTTTACTAAAGTGCAGCATTTTTTGCCCAAATGTACATTTTGAGTCAAAATTAAGGCACAATAGCTGCCCCATTTGTTGGGGGCTTGCTCAGCATGTGCCTGGTGTTGCTACATAGGCAAGCCCCTTAGCACATGTTTCAGCCCTTGACAGCTAACGTCCCTTATTGAGATGGTGGTAGGTGCATCCATTCTAACAGTAGCGTGCACTACTGATACTTGCGCTAACATCTGTGTGCAGTCAGTGCCAAGCCCACCCCATAATCTATGCATGGACTTCATGACTCATATGACCTGGGGGGAGGTGCCCAGGGTTTTATTCCAAGATACAGGTGGCTGTGCTGGGGGCTTCGAGGGGTGATGTTTTGGGGATGGAGGGTCCGACTTGGGCCTTAGGGTACCTTTGAGGGGTTCTTGTTTGGGGCATCGACATGGTGCTTTAACTCTGGCCCCTTTAAGAAAGTTCCCCAGAACTAAAGACAAATAATGCCATCTCAAAGCTAGTGATATCTTTCCATGAATAATGCAGCATGTGAAGTTCACCACAGGCTGCATTATTTGATTTGCATATTAATGAGGTGCTTTGCATGCATTTGCATATTTTAACCTTATTATTATGTAGTGTGTGTTACCTTAAGGTAGTGTGCATTATGGTACAATTACTCAGTTTTGCCATTTAAAGTTAGTAACTAGCTCTCTAAGAAGGTAAGGAGCAGCTGAATTAATTCCCATTTATATACGCGCTATTCACACAGATTTCGTGTTTATAGCATAGCAGGACAAGGCTTGCAAATGAAGCTGTGGTCCCATGCACCATCTCTTGAGCTGCTGTAAGTGATTGTGCCTGTCTTATGCACATTTGGCTGTATTATATAAAATACGTGCATAAATATGCACTTCACCCACACTCTGTCTAAGCTCTGCTCGTGCTCAAGGTACCTGCGAATGGCTCAATGCGTGTACCTTACACACGTAAGAGGCGGTTTATGTGCGTAAGCCACTCAAATGTGATTTAAGCACATAAATCCAGCCACCCCTTATGGCATTATCTCTTAAATGTTTGTAACTTTGATTTTTATTTTAATCCACTGTGTACTATCTTGTTGACTGAAAGGGCAGAAAAGAAGTATTAATATTAAATTACTAACTATTAATTAAATTGCACACATATGTTTGAAAGCGTATGTGCCTAAATTAGCTCAGCGTTATTGTGTTCCTCAAAGAGCAGGTGTGAATATAAGTGCATAGCTTTCCTGTATTGGAATGGAGGAGTAGCCTAGTGGTTAGAGCATCTGCTTAGTACCCAGAAGATGAAGGGTTTGATTCCCACTGGCACTCCTTGGAAGAAAAGGCCTGGCAATCTACTTCCAGTGGTACATTGCCAAGAAAACCCAGATGTAGCTGGATCACCAGGAATCAGCACTGACTTGACAGCACTAAAAAAAAAAGTTCTTAAAATAGAAGTTCTTGTGTACTTTATCTTTAAAGTTCCACACAGAGAAAAGTAAGTGTGTACTTTCTACCTATATGCTCAATTATAAAAGTCCTCTCTCAGGAGCATCTTTTCTAAGCCGCTCACTGCTAGTGCGCATGTGGACCATGTTACTAGTGCAGGACTCCACACTACCTGCAGGGGAGGGGGGGCAGGTACAGCTATTCCCCTGCATTTACCGCCCTGCATCACGGTAAAATAGCTGTGGGAGCAACTAATGCCATCCACTGAGGTTGTATTAGTTACACCCACACTACTTGCCCCAAGCGCAGTAAGCATGGGTTACAGATGCACACACTAGCTGCATTATGGTGGGAAGCCCGCAGTCTTCACTCCCAACATGTGCTGCAAGGGTAGCATGAGATTTTTAGTGCAGGGCCCACACTACATTTTAGTGCAGCATCGATACTAACCAGGCAAAGAGCAGAGGACACAAAACCACAGCCACACTGTAGTAGGTTTTTCAAAGAAATATTTTTATTGAGGACCCAACTAAAAACGTTTTGGCATTAAGCCTTCATCAGGGATCTAAAATATACAAACACATAAAGTTATAAATAATAAAAATCACATGATAAAACACATAGACATAAAAATATGCAATGACATAAAAATATACATTACCAAAAAACTGTAATAGAAATAGTGTAGAGCCCGTCCCAGAAGGAACGGTGCAACACCACTCTCCCAATCTAAAATGACAAGCAAAATAAAATAAAAACAGATTCTGATAAGGCATATGGTAAAATGGGGCTAACATGCGTACAATCACATATATATTAAAAACAGAAAAATAAATAGGCAAAAAAATAAAAGGGGGGAAAGGGGGAGGGAAAGAAGGAAAGAGAGGGGGGAGGAAGGGCGGAGGAGGGAGGGAAGGGAGAGGAAAGGGGGGATGATTAAAAGTACCATTGGTAAATTACACCGGACAGATTATAAAGCGTGTAAGATAAAAAGACCAGATGGTGTAAATGCAACTTAAAACCCATTAGAATGAACGGGGCGGCATTTGCCGAACTCTAAAACATCCATAAAAAAGCATAAATAGAAATACAAACAATGTAGGGATACTGTAGCGCTAAGGTCATTCTTATTCTGAAGCGACAGCAGAAACCAAAACTGTCATTTTTTCAAGAGTCATCTTTAGTGCACACTGTTGCTCAGTAGTGCATATTGTTGAATAATGGGGCATGTTTACTAACATTTGGTAGTTTACCACACATTCAGCCCCAAAAAATTAGTGCAGGGATGGCATCAAATCCGTCCGAATGAATAGGGATATGCATGGCTTATCGGTATGCAGTTAGCATGGATCCATCCCCAATCCCCCTCTAATCGGATTGCAGCAATTACTACAGGTGCAGTTACCATTACCTATTGAGGTGATGGTAAGTTCATCCGTGCTGACTGCACCATTGAAGGTGAGCACGTAGTGGTGACATCTGCGCTAACTGCGATGTGCACTCAACTGGCCTCTAACTCACCCACTCTCTGCCGCAGCCTGCGCTAAGCGGTTAGTGAACACATGGTAATGGTTACTGCAGGTATGGTAAATCCCACACTGTTAGCAGATGTTAGTAAACATGCTTCAGTGTGTATTATTGATCAATGGGTGCACTATTGAGCAATACTGTGCACTCTCGATGCCATTGCCCCCAAAATGAAGAAAAATGAAAAACGGAAACTTGAAGGAAATGACAAATCCTGCAAATGACACGGGAAACTAAACAAAATGAAAACGTTTGGCCTGAATCCCTAATGGTTTTGCAGGGTTTGATTCCAACCTGGCAACCTTATTGCCTGTGATGTCATTAAGTCGTGCTTCTCTTTGTCCGTATTTTCTTCTACTCACTTCTTCCTTTGCCTATGGGTTCATTGGAGTGGTGGGTTGTTGCGTTATTGCAGTATCATAGCCTTATTCCTACCACCTATATCTGATTTTCATCACCTAGGGAAAGGAATGGCTAGCAGGAAAAAGGAGGTGATAGTGCCTCTGTATAAGTCTCTGGTGCGACCTCATTTGGAGCATTGTGTGCAATTCTGGAGACCGCACCTTCAAAAGGATATACACAGAATGGAGTAAGTACAGAGGGTGGCTACTAAAATGGTTAGTGGTCTTCATTATAAAACATATGAGGACAGACTGAAGGATCTTAATATGTACACCTTAGAGGAAAGGCAGAATAGGGGAGGAGTGGTCAGTGGCTGGGACAGGTTACCTCAGACCAAAGGGTCTGGGGTTCAGTTCTCACGCAGGGATAAGTAACCTCAGGCTGGAGGTACTGGGGTCTCTATTCCCATGGCCACTCCTTGTGGCCTTGGGCAAGTCACTTAACCCTCCATTACCTCAGGTACACTTAGATTGTGAGCCCTTCAGGGACAAGGGAATAAAAAGTGCTTGATAAACTATATATCTGTAAACCACTCTGATACACACAGTAAAGGGCGGTATATCAAGTGTATAAACCATATGAGAGAAACCTTTAAATACTGTAGCTCCATGGCATAAATGCACAGGAGAATCACTTTCAATTGAAGTCAAGCTCTGCTACAAGGGGACATATGATAAGGGTGAAAGGGGATAGACTCAGGAATAATATGCGGAAATATTTCTTTATGGAAAGAATGGTAGATGCGTGGGATAGTTTCTTAGTGGAGGTGGTGGACACGAGGACATTATCTGAATTCAAAAAAAGCATGGGACAAACATAGAGGATCTCTAAAGATAAAAAGGGGACTATTGTAGTTGATATGGAAGAG
This sequence comes from Ichthyophis bannanicus, assembly GCA_033557465.1. Lineage (NCBI taxonomy): Eukaryota > Metazoa > Chordata > Amphibia > Gymnophiona > Ichthyophiidae > Ichthyophis > Ichthyophis bannanicus. The sequence continues at coordinate 419,800,269 of CM066033.1, forward strand.
CAGACTAGATACGCCATATGGTCTTTTTCTGCCATCATGTTTCTATGTTTCTATCTTGAAATATCCATACAGTGAAAATACTGTGTAAGTGGATATAGCAGTTAACTCTGGTACCATTTGTTATCCGGCATTTTTGCTTGCTGTCCTATTTCATGGCATTATCTGAAGAGGGAGGAGGCTTGAAGGAATTATTGTCATTGTTAACTATCATTCAGTTACAGTTGAGCAAACAAAGGAGCAGGGAATAGAAAGGAATTGGCCTTAGGTCACCCAATCTATCAATGGAACCAACTGGGGGCTAGTACATAAGAGATGTGACTCTCATTTCCATACTTTAAGCAGAGTCGCATGAGCTCCCGAGACCTTTATTTTTATGTTTTTCAATTTGTCATTTCTAATTTTGGTCTGATCCCTAATGTTTCTTTATTATTGGGTGTTATGCCTTCAGTTAATTGTCTGTGTCTCTTGCTAATTACAGTAGATGGGTTGTTATTCCCTCTATAATTAGCACCTTAATTTAATCAGCTGAAATGATTTCTCCTCTCTTGCATGTTTTAAAATTAAATGTTGCTGATGGATGTTTTGCTTCTAGATTTTTTTTTCTTTCTTCTATGCAGGTATTGTTGGTAATCTTATTTTGGAATAGTGCTTCTTTCAAGATATATTTTGAGTATACTATCTTTATATTATTATCTGTGAGGAAGACCATTGTCTCCATCACTATGCTGTGTTGAAAAGCATTTGTTTGTCAAATTGCCATTTTGTCAAGATTTCAAGACTAGCTTTAACATCACAGCACCAAAATATAAATGCTATGCTGGCATATCATGCATGTACTGATCCGGTATGAAAATGTGCAACTAAGATGACAATTTCAGAAATGATATTATCTCTAAAACTTTAAGGTGTAAATAGAAGCTAGACTTGCATTTTCCAGGGAGTGAATGTTTTAAATCTGACCTTTAGACAATAATTCTAATAAATTACAAGGCTAGGGCAACTTCTGATGATAAATAGTTTGCATTGCCTTTCAGAGTGATTATTTTGTTATCAAAATGTGTATTAATTCTTAAAAATATAAACCCATGCTTATAAAATCAAATATAATAATGTTTTGGGGGATGTTTCTTAAAGTGTGCTAGGCAGTTAGCATGTGATTTAATGAACACTAACAATGAGCTAAGACCTGTGCTAAAACCAGGCAGCACGTTAGAAATCCTGGCTGACATAACTGCATAGCGTGGGTTGAAGGCGGAATGGCATGAGTTATAAGCAGAGATAGGATGCGGCCAACACTGAGAGGTAGCACATGGTACATTACTGCACACTGTCAGACCTGCCGATAACTAACTTGTGTGTGCTTACCACCTCAAGAGGTAGCATGAAGTGCACCTGTGCTATTAGCGGACAGGTAGCATGGCCACTACCCCTATCTCTTCCAAAAAAAACAGTGCAAGCACGCAACACTCAGCCCATATCCCGATTCCACCATGCCATCCCTGATGCCAGCCACAAAGCCCCACCGCCCAATGCAATCCCTGACCCAAATCGCGAAGCACTTGGGCCCCCAATCTCGAAAGACAAAACCCCCACCTCCCTGGATCTGATACCCCCAATCACAAGGAATTTTCCTGGATCCGATTTCCCAAGATCACAGCTCCTACTCATTGATATTCCCCTACCACAACCTCCTGGATCACAACCCTCCCTCTGCTGATGTGGCATCCCTGGTAGTCTAATGTATGGGAAAGTAGCAGTCACTCTCTGCTCCTGTCCCATTGACTCATGAGTTAAGAATGATAGATCTGACCTCTAGTGGTAGACTCACAGAGGGGTATCACTCCTGCCCTGTCCACTAGACTACCAGGGAAACCTTTGGGTAAGTGCCAAGAGAGTTGGGTGTTGAATTGAGGAAAGGGGGTGGTTGTGGTCAGAATTGTGAACTGTGGGAGTTGTGAGCAGGGGGATCTGATCTGTGGGTATATGTGTGTGTGAGATTTGGGTCAGGGAATGTATCAGGGGATGCAGATTTTGTGATCAGGGGGATCTTTTTTTTAAGTTTCCCAACCAATATTTACAAAGCAAAGGAAAATAATTCAACAAACAGGCAATAAAGATATGTCTAAGTAGCTCACATCTAGGGGATAATATAACAGGAAATAAAATTTACAGCATGAAAATCAAGGGGAACCACGCCCCCATAAACAAAACAGCCTCAATCTATTCCACCTACCATAGTATCACCCCCTGAATTCTCCTGCTCTCTGAGTCAAAAAGTGCTCCAGGTGAAAAGAATTCATAAAGACAATATTGAGAGCTCTGAAATGCAACCAGACATTTACAAGGATATTGCACAAAAAAAGAAGCACTAAGAGCCAACACCCTCGACTTGAGAGCTAAAAAGATCCTGCGCCGAAGTTGAGTGGCTTTGGAAAGATCTTGAAAAAGCTGAATTCTGGCACCACAAAACACAGAAGCCTTACTCTTAAAATAACTTCTAAACAAAGAAATTTTGTCTTCCTCAGAAATAAATGTAACCGCTAAGGCAGCTCTAGTAGGTATAATATCATGGGATTCTTCCAACAACCATGTAAGATTAAAAGCTATAGAAGGTTGTATAATATTGTGGCCTTCGGTGGACCCCGTCCTCCCCCCATCGAGACCCTACTACCAGACAGATAAAAAAACTTTAAAGTGCATATTTCCGTAGCAGGAGGAATTAAATGCAAAATAGGAAAATTCAAAAAGCAAATATTTTTGGCTCTATGGAAATTCTCAAACATCTCAAATCTCCTATGAATAATTAAACTATCTTTATAGCTGAAGCATATGTTGACTGGAGAGAAAAAACAGGTATGTTCACATTTAAGAACCTGATCTCCTAAGGAATTCACTTGCTCCTCAACCTTATGCAGCCTTGTGACAGTCTCCTGAGAGAACACACAAAGCTGAGAAATGGTGGAAATTGCTGTTGCTCAGTTCAAGTCACCACCCTCCAAATATCAACAAGGGATACCTTAGAATCAGGTATCTCACTGGTGACATCTGATGGTGGTGATCATAATACAACCTTCTATGGATCTTTAATATGCGATGGAGTACTTTGTTGAAAAAGGAAAACAATGTCCGTGAGAGCGGGTTATGTCAAAACCACTGGGTGAGGAGGTGGAGTACAGTCCGATGATCTCAGAAATACCCCCGTAGCCTGTAAAGTCAGAAAATCAGTAAATTCTAGAGGATCTCTCTTTTCTTTGATATCAAATGCTTATCCATTGAACCAGTTATAACCTCTATAGTCACAATTTTCTTTTTCCGCTTCCCCATGAAAGCTCTGCAGTCTCAACACAAGTGAAGAAACCTCACAAAAGCCACAATGGTACTGCAAAGGGGCTCACAAGGGGCAAAAAACATGCCCCTTATTACATCCCCCCCTTAGACATGCATGGCCAGGCATCTAGGAGCCCCAAAGAGTTAGCCAATCCCCTGCTAGCATCGGAGCTGACTGGGGAAAATCCTGTGCCTTCCACCCCTGCATAGCTGATTGGAGCTCCTCCCGCTGAGTCACAGTACCTACAGCACCTATAAACCAAGTTCCTGCTAGCATTGTGGTTGTCTGGGGAACAGCCTGTGCCCTCCACACCTACACAGGTGATTGGAACTCATCCCCTGCAGGGGGGGGGAGATTTTATAGGAGAGATTGGCACATGGGTCACGGGTTGGGTGCTCAGCAGTTTTGTTTTTGGGTTGGGGTAACAGCTGCGTCCTGAGTATAATGCACCCAACCTATCTGCCCGTTCGGACCCATGTGGTAAGTGTGCTCCATTTACTACCTGCTGCTACTCAGCTGTGATTGCGCAACCTCTGCACATCCTGCACTTTAATATCTGCAGTTAAGACGCAGTATAGGTAGAGCATCTGTTAACTAGGAGAGGAATGAGATAATACAGTTGTCCACCAAAGGTAAGTCCAGAACAGAATAGGCCAATGGGGGTCATATAATTATGCACAACCAATCTGCCAGCTGCTTGGTAACCTAATCAGAAGAATCCCAGACAACAGATCTTGGAGGACACAGCACCAAAACTCCCTTGCAACCTCGATGATACCAAAGGGCACCTCACAGAATGCACTACATAGAGTATTCGAACTCTACTTACCATCCCTATGGAACTCCCTTCGACACCAGCTCAGACACTGCAGACTTCAGGAAATACTTAAAAACACATCTGTTTTCTGAGCACTTCAATACCATACAATTCAAATAATTGCATCGGATAACGCAGCATAGAGACAATCGTAGAATCCTAAGCCCCTGAAGAGCTTAACATCCCGTGTAAATAGTTAAAATGTTATTGGTTATCTGTATACACTGTTGATAAAGATTTTGTAAATTGTTCTGAAATGTTCTTTGTAAGCAAAGTTCCATGTAAGCAAAGTTAAGTTCTCTGTAAACTGCCTTGAGAATCTGATAGGCGGTATATAAAAAAATGTTACATAAATAAATAAAATCTTCAAGGGATTGCCACATTTTAGGAAACTGCAAGCATGCTGGGATTTTTCAGCAGTCTTCTCATATCTATCCACTTGATATACAGTATTCCACCAGAACTAAATAGACAATAGGCAATAGTGGAGAGACTGAATGAATTCTTTGCTTCGGTCTTTACTGAGGAAGATGTAGGGATGTTACCCATGACTGAAGTGGTATTTAAAAGTGTGGAAGAATTGAAGGAAATATCGATACATCGGGAAGATGTATTACAACTATTAGATAAACTGAAGAGTAGCAAATCACTGGGGCCGGATGGTATACATCTAAGGGTGTTGAAAGAACTGAAATATGAGATTGCAGACCTGCTATTAGTAATCTGTGAACTATCATTAAAATCATCTCTAATACCTGAAGATTGGAGGATCGCCAATGTAACACCAATTTTTAAAAAAGGTTCCAGGGGTGATCCGGGAAACTACAGACTGGTGAGCCTCACATCAGTACCGGGAAAAATGCTAGAAACCATCATAAAGAATAAAATTACTCAGCATGTAGATAGTCATGGCCTCATGGGAGACAGCCAACATGACTTTAGACAAGGAAGATCTTGTCTTACTAATCTGTTATGTTTTTTTGAAAGTGTGAATAAACAGGTGGACAAAGGTGAGTCGGTTGATATAGTGTATCTGGACTTTCAGAAAGCCTTTGACAAGGTCCCTCATCAGAGACTTTTGGCAAAACTAAAGAGTCATGGGATAGGAGGCAGTGTACTACTGTGGATCAAGAACTGGTTAAAAGATAGAAAGCAGAGGGTTGGGCTAAATGGCCAATTTTCCCAATGGAGAAAGGTGAATAGTGGTGTACCCCAGGGATCTGTGCTGGGTCCGCTGCTTTTTGACATATTCATAAATGACCTGAAAAGTGGAATAACGAGTGAGGTTATCAAATTTGCAGATGACACAAAACTATTTAAAGTTGTTAAAACCCAAGAGGATTGTGGAAAATTGCAAGAGGATCTTGATAAATTGGAAGACTGGGCATCAAAATGGCAGATGAAATTTAATGTGGACAAGTGCAAAGTTATGCACCTAGGGAAGAACAACCCAAACTATGTTTACACAATGCAAGGTTCCACATTAGGAACCACCACCCAGGAAAATGATTTAGGCATCATTGTGGATAACATGTTAAAACCCTTGGCCCAGTGTGCAGCGGCAGCCAAGAGAGCAAATAGAATGCTAGGTATCATAAGGAAAGGAATGGAAAATAAAACAAAAGATATTATAATGCCTCTATATCGTTCCATGGTGAGACCGCACCTTGAATATTGTGTGCAATTCTGGCCGCCGTATCTTAAAAAGGATATAGCGTTAATAGAAAAGGTTCAGAGAAGAGCCACCAAAATGGAAAAGGAGATGGAAGGATACTCCTATGAAGAAAGGCTAAAAAGGTTAGGGCTCTTTACCCTGGAAAAGAGACGGCTGAGGGGAGATATGATAGAAGTCTATAAATTAATGAACCGAGTGGAACGGGTAAACGTAGATCAATTGTTTATGTTATCAGAATATAGAAAGACTAGGGGACATGCAATGAAGCTACAGGGTAAACTATTTAAGACTAATAAAAGAAAATATTTTTTCACTCAACGTGTAATTAAATTCTGGAATTTGTTACCGGAGGATTAGTAAAGGCTGTTAGAGTAGCTGGGTTTAAAAAAGGTTTGGACAAGTTCCTGGAGGAAAGGTCCATAAACCATTATTAAGAAGGGACTGAGGATATGAATGCTTGACCCAGTACAAGCATTGTGGAACCTGTGTCTTTTGGGGAAACTGCTAGGTACGTATGACCTAGATTGGCCACTGTTGGAAACCGGATACTGGGCTTGATGGACCTTGTTCTGACCCAGTATGGCATATCTTAGGTTCTTATGTTCTTATGTAAGTCTATTTTATAAAGAAAAGTGGATGGCTACTTTTCTTTATAGAATACTAGTTTAGTGGCCAATTGTACACTTTAATCTGAGGTGCGAGCAATTATGCCAGTCCTAGAGGTGGTGTAAATGCCCATGTCTAGATTCATAAAATACGAGGATATATTGTTTAGTATTAAATAATTTATGTATGTACTTGTGTACTTCATCCATACTCTGCCCAAGCTCGCACCCACAGTGAAACTATGCACCCTTAGTCCGGCTCATGTACTTTCAGAATAGCAACTGCCTCAGATATGTGCATAAATGTCCATTTATGAGTTTAAATCACTGAACTATCATAATTTATGTGTGTAAATGGCATGTAACTTATAAAATTGCTCTTATTTGTAAAGTTATTGAAATTAGAAAGTCAACCAATCTGCTTGGTGCATAAATCTCTCTTTCCAATTCCTGGGACTTCTTCCCGCCAAACTTCCTGCCTTGGATAAAGTAATGGTTTTCTCATCTCAGTCCTGGCACTTCTTCCTTCCAAGCCTCCCTGCCTCGGATGAAAGAATGATTCTCTTTTTGACTCCAAGCAGTTGTTAATCAGAACCTAATCCTTCAAAGCCTAGAGCTCAGGTTTTGCACACACTCCAACTGCCTTAGGATGGCAACCGCCCTCCCCCCCCCCCCCCGCCAATTTTCCTTCCCAAACAAGGAGCTTTTAAACTCTTACCTGACATCATCACTGTAACAGATCCCTGTTGTACTCTTGTGTGTAGCTCTAGAGGCTATAGATATGGATGGGGAGACAGCTCCTCGCATCTGGTTGGAAGGTCCCAATAGTTGGGGGTTAGGGAGATTTTTCCCAGGCTAATTTGTGGACAATCAACCACTTTAAGTGTCTTTTAGCCTCTCAGGTACTCAATCACACAAAAAAATGTGTTTGTCTATACCAGTAGAATAGAGTTAAAAATATAATTTACTGCAGCCTTGTCCCTGATAATATTTATTGGATGTATAAAATGAAGTAATAGGCATGCATTAGTGCTGTTTTCACTGTTGGGTACCCTTATTCTGAGGGTCCTTTAGCATTGACAGGGATATGTCTGAGTTTTATTGCTCAATCACACTGGCACCCGGTGATGCTGCAGACATCCATATGGTCCAGATACTGGCCAGGCTTTCACGTCCCCTCTGAATTGCAGATGAGCACACCAGATCCCCCTGTGCTCACCTCAAACCACACACACACACCCTCCCTTTCTTTCACAAAAACATGATACTGCCAAAAAGATGCCCTGAACCTATACATATCACCTATGACATAACATCTTCACATGTGGCATCAGGACTACAAATATGATCTCTGTTTCTCACCCAAAAAGGAATCCTTTTCTTGCTCATGCCCATACTATCCCTGCATCAGCAGTCCCATTTTTCAGAGCATGGGAATTGTTAGGGTCCCATAGATTGGTTTCTTTAGCACAAACAGCACATTGGTGCATAGCCTGCATAAACATTGTTGCTCTTCTTAATGTTTCTATAAGGGTGTTTATTAATGTGTCTAGACCTTACAACATTATTTATTTATTTATTTATTTATTTATTTTATTTATTTAACAATTTTTCTATACCGCGCTATTTCAATCAGTGCGGTGTACATTGAAACAAGAACATACTACAATGCATACAAGTAACATTGAGTTTTACATTGAACAGGAAGATTCAACATAGGACAACCGGGGGAACTATGTACAGATTGACTTAAATAATATATACAGTGATATAAAACATGATTTAGATGTTGCAATGTGGTTGACTAATAGGACTAGAGAGAAGATTGACCAACTAGCCCTTTTTTGGTTGTATTGAGGTGCTAGTATTGTTAATGGCTAGGTTGACTTCTGGGTAGCATTTTGTGAATAAGTGGTATTTCAATGCTTTTCTGAATAGGATTAGGTTTTTGATAGCACGGATTTCGTGCGGAAGTGCATTCCAGTTTAGAGGTGCAAATAAGGAGAAGGCCCTGTTGGAGGTGGCCTTAGTGCACTTCGTTATTATTTTTGGGACTATTAAGGTGTTCAATGATGTAGTTCTCCTTTTTCTGTTTTCCAGGGTGCCATGGATAAGTTTGCTGATTGGCGTAGGGGGGTAGTTATTTAGGGCCTTGAGAGTAAGAACTAAAGACTTATACTGGATTCTGGCATGTAATGGTAACCAGTGCAGTTCTTTCATGATGGGTGTTATATGTTCAGATCTTGATGAGCCGGAGAGGACTCTGGCGGCTGTATTCATGGCTAGGCGGAGCGGATTTAAAGTTGATTTAGGGAGGCCATGGAGGATGATGTTGGCAAAATCCAGGTGTGGGAGGACTAATGCCTGGAAGGTTGTTCGGAAGTCTGTAGGATCTAGTAGGGGGCGGAGGTGACGTAACGATTTGATCTTATAATATATAGTTTTTGTGATGTTCTTGACATGTGTTGTCATGTCCAGGTGTTGATCCAATGTGATGCCAAGGTAACGGATTGTAGATTTTGCTTTCAACTCCACGTTGTTGACGAATAGTGATGGAGGAGGTCTGCTCCCTGTACCTTAAGATTGCATCTTTTTTTTCCCAGATTGCAGTCACACCAGTTCATGGCATACTTGTCACAACCATTCTTCAATAGGGGCTGCATTGCAGAGAAGAGCATTCCTAGCCTTTTACCATATTTCTAGTACTATTACTACTACTACTGAACATTTGTATAACACTATAAGACGTATGCAGCACTGCACAGACACATGTAAAAGACAGTCTCTGCTCATCAGAGATTACAATCTAGTCAAAACAGTGAACACAGTAGCTGTAGACATAGAATACATCTAGGAGGAATGGTAAGGAAACACAAAGGTGAATCAAGATCCGAAAGTGACAGCGAAGAGGTGAGTTTTCAGCCTGGATTTGAAAAGGGCCAGAGATGAAGCCTGATGTATAGACTCAGGTAGTTTGTTCCAGGCAGAAGGAGCAACAAGGTGAATGTAGTGAAGTCTGGAGTTAGGAATAGAAGAGAAGGGCACAGAAAGAAATGATTTGCCAGAAGAGCGGAGTTCCCGAGGAGGGGTGTAGAGAGAGATAAGAGAGGAAAGGTAGTGAGGAGCTGCAGAGTGAATGTACTTATAGGTCAGCAGGAGAAGTTTGAACTGGATGTGGAAATGGATAGGGAGCCAATAAAGTGACTTGAGAATAGGGGTAATATGAGCATGACGAGGCTGGCGAAGGATTAGCTGCGCAACAGAGTGTTGAACAGATTGAAGGGAAGAGGGATGATTCAGAGGGAGACCAGCAAGGAGTAGGTTACAATAGTCAAGATGGGAGGTGACTAAAGAGTGGATAAGTATTTTGGTAGTGTGTTCAAAAAGGAATGGGCGGATTTTGGTGATGTTGTAGAGAAAGAAACAGCAGGTTTTAGCTATCAGTTGGATTTATGTGGAGAAGGAGAGAGGAGTTGAAGACGACCCCAAGGTTGCGAGCTGAGGAGACAGGGAGGAGTAGAGAGTTAGCCACAGAGACTGAGAAAGGAGGAAGGGGGAGGAGGGATTAGAGATAAAAAATAAGAAGCTCAGTTTTGGCCATATTCAATTTCAAATGGCAGTGAGACATCCAGGCAGCAATGTCAGATAAGCAGGCAGGGTTCTGGGTCTGGATTGCCAGAGATATACCAGGTGTAGAGAGATAGATCTGACAGTCATCAGCATAAAGATGGTACTGAAAACCATGGAAGAAGATGAGTGCACCAAGGGATTGTGTACAGAGAGAGAAAAGGAGTGGGCCCAAGACAGACCCCTGGGATGCAGCAACTGAGAGAGGGATCCAACAGAACAAACACTGAAAGTGTGATGGGAGAGATAAGGATAGCACAGAGCCCTTAAAGCTAAGTGAGGACAAGGTGTCAAGGAGAAGGAGGTGGACAGCAGCGTCAAAAGCAGCAGAAAGGTCAAGAAGGATGAGGATCAAATAAAGGGTCGTGGATTTACCTAGGAACAGGAGCAGGCATTGACATGGCTTGCAGATCTGCAAACTGTCTAGATGCCACTAAGAGGGATATTCAGCAGCACTAACATGATTAGTGCCGCTGGGTAGCTGCGGGTGTTTCCGCTCCATGCCACATTTCTACACAGTTTGCATCGGGGCACCCATCGCTAACCAGGCAGCGGCAAAATTGAGCCATTGCCTGGTTAGCGACCCGCAGGTAAATGTAAGGCACGGCAAAGGCTCAATATCAATACTGCTTGGTTAGCTTCCGGGACCTGCAGCAACACAGATACTCAATGCCGGTGGCCAGATATGGCTCCGACATTGAATATCTGGGGTTAGTTTTCAGTGGTGACGGCTAGTCGCTTTAGCTGCCGCTGCTGAATATCTCCCCAGTGACCTTTCATAAAGGCCTTTCTATGTGCTTTCATTCACTCCTCTGACTTAAATAGAATATCACAAAACATAAACATATATGAATAAATAAAATATAATATATATATATAATAATGCTGTTACAACTTGCAGTGGCTTTAAATCCCAATGGTAATTTCAGCAATGTAATAGTAGGCCTATTTAAAACCTTTTCTTTGTGCATTACTATGTTTAAATTCCCTTTAATTCTGTTGCTAGGTGATGATCTACTTTTGAAATTTTCTTTCACTTTCCCAGAAGGACAGATATCAACAGTAGATACAGATCACCAAGCCCATCTAGTCTGTTCTTTTATTCCTAGCTACTGAATATCACAAACCCTTTATTCTCTGACTTTATTTTCATTTTACTGTTAGAATTCTCCAAGCTTGGCCTAACAATCTTAGCACAGTTAATTAACTCACTAACATTTTTTACTGGTTGAAACTAGAATCTGGCACAATGAAGGTTGCCTGAAGGAATGGATCTAGGTCCATGCATCCATTCTTAATATAATAATATAAGCTATTGTAAGAGACTTAACCAGAGCCAAAACAATAAGGAACACCTCCAGAACTATATTCTGCCACTAACACCTGAGTATTATTTTTATTTATTTATCAGTTTTTTATACCACTTTATCATTTTTAGTAAAAGCAGTTTACATTTTAAGTTAAACTTTGTAATGTATATTAAACATGGACATTCATAACTTGGATTCTTCTGAGGCAATGGAAGGTTAAGTGACTCGCCCAAGGCCACAAGGACTGCTAGTGAGAATTGAATGCTGGTCTTTTGGGTCCCAAGCCAGTGCTCTAGCCATTAGACGGCTACGCCCCATTTGTCCCCAGAAGGGATGCACCTTCAACTAATATGGGTTTCGGATACCTTCTAATAGACCACCTTGATACACTGGGACCCTCTCACACAATGGTCTAGCTCTAGCAGAAAATATCTCTTGATAATGATCATCAGTGGCTACCCCTTTGCAGGACTGTACCAAGCTAGCAATGTGCCCTGTGTGATTGGGAACTTGGTGCCCCCCACCCACTGACAGTGCAGGAACTCACTTTTGTCAAGCTTCCTGGAAGCCTAGTGATGACATCGGTGCTCCTTCCACACATGCGCCCTGTGCAGCTGTACTGCTCGCATAGACTGCTCTGCAGTCCCAGGCATGTCGCTAACACTCACCAGCTCCAGAATTAACAGGCATGTCTTCCAAAAATGCACAAATTTCCCCCACCCTCCATACAAACCAATGGATTGGCTTGGGTCCCATGCACTTTGTCAAAAACAACCAGAATAAATATTCTATAGAAACTGTATGACAAAGAGAGTGGGTGGTAGGGTTGCCTTTTGTATGAAGAAAAAAAAAAGGATGACAATACAAAGTGACTTCTACCCTTTAAAAAAAACCACAAGGCTTTATTAAAGCAAACAGCATATAAGGTATTCCAGTACAATATCAACAATTAGGCCGTAAAAGATAGAAACAGGTATATCCCATTCCAAACAGCCTTATTTTTATAACAGTTTTTCCAAAAAGAAAAAAGCAGAAATTCCTAACTAGCAGTGGCCCTAAATCTATTTACCCCATCCCACTACCCTTCCCCCGCCCGCCACTAGAGGAGAACATGTGACCCCTATCGACCTTCTCATTCACATCGTGTCAGCCATACCATAGACTTTCACAAATGGCTCCCAAGTTTGATTGAATCATAACTTTCCCACTTTACATGAACAAATCACATGTTCCATATTGTATAGGTCCCACATGCAAACCAGCCACTGGGCCAGAGATGGGGCAGAGACCTGGCACCAGGCCAAAACCAGATTAAGCTTAGCAGCAATCATACAATGTTTGATTACTGCTATTTGCAGGGCTTTAGCCCCAGGCATTGACCCATGAAACAAAAAGATACTTGGGTCCCATGGAACAGTCAAGCCAAGCATACAATGCATTCAATATTGAATACCCTTTCAATATCCCTGAAGTCGGGGATAGGTCCCCCTTTTTGCCAGGAAAAGCTCTCCCCTTTTTCCTTGGCTCTCCCAACAAATCCACAATTGTCAACCTTGCTCCAGTCACAGAGAGGGTCATTGTAAAAGGTTTAGTCGTGGTTTGCATGTCTGCAGACATGCATATGGATATCAAAATCAGCGACACGTCTCCGTAACCATTCCATTAATGCCGCTCACAGATGTCTACAGTACAGGGACATTCAAGTGGGCACAGAGGTGTGGTGGAAGCATGTCAGGGGTGGGCCAATGGACTTACACGTTCAATCCCAGAAGCAGCCAAGCCATCTGCAGGCACATGCATGTTTATTCCTGCTCCAGGCACAAATAGGCATCAGGAAAGTGTTTGTTTTCAAGTGGAGAAGATGGAAAAGTAAGTGGCTAGCTTTAGATTACAAAGTCCTACACTAGGATATGAACCCTGGCCATTACTCTAACCATTATGCTATTAGACTCTTGGTTCCAAAATGCTCTCCTGGGTACGTCTGTATAGACCAGGGGTCGGCAACCCGCGGCTCCGGAGCCGCATGCGGCTCTTTCTCACCTTTGCCGCGGCTCCGGAGCACACTGCCCGCTTTAAACGTCGCGTTATGGGCTCCCTCCATGTCAGCTCCCTCCCTTCTTCTGCAGCCGCGGTTCCCTGTCTCTTAGGGAACCGCGGCTGTGCTTTTAAAATCATCTCGGTGCCCTTCCTGTCTTGACGGGCTCCGTGCAGCATTGTCCCGCCTCTAAAGGAAGTTTTGGAGGCGGGACAATGCTGCACGGAGCCCGTCAAGACAGGAAGGGCTCCGAGATGATTTTAAAAGCACAGCCGCGGTTCCGTAAGAGGCAGGGAGCCGCGGCTGCAGAAGAAGGGAGGGAGCTGACATGGAGGGAGGGAGCAGATATAAATGGATGGATGGGGGGGGGCTGACATGGAGGGAGGGAGCAGATATGAATGGATGGAGGGAGGGGGGCTGACATGGAGGGATGGAGGGGGCTGACATGGAGGGAGGGGGGCTGACATGAATGGATGGAGGGAGGGGGGCTGACATGGAGGGATGGAGGGGGCTGACATGGAGGGAGGGAGCAGATATGAATGGATGGAGGGAGGGGGGCTGACATGGAGGGATGGAGGGGGCTGACATGGAGGGAGGGGGGCTGACATGGAGGGATGGATCGAGGGGGGCTGACATGGAGGGATGGAGGGGGCTGACATGGAGGGAGGGAGCAGATATGAATGAATGGAGGGAGGGGGGCTGACATGGAGGGAGGGGGGCTGACATGGAGGGATGGATCGAGGGGGGCTGACAGGGAGGGATGGAGGGGGCTGACATGGAGGGAGGGAGCAGATATGAATGGATGGAGGGAGGGGGGCTGACATGGAGGGATGGAGGGGGCTGACATGGAGGGTGGGGGCTGACATGGAGGGTGGGAGCAGATATGAATGGATGGAGGGAGGGGGTCTGACATGGAGGGATGGAGGGGGCTGACATGGAGGGATGGATCGAGGGGGGCGGACATGGAGGGATGGAGGGGGCTGACATGGAGGGAGGGAGCAGATATGAATGAATGGAGGGAGGGGGGCTGACATGGAGGGATGGAGGGGGCTGACATGGAGGGAGGGGGGCTGACATGGAGGGATGGATCGAGGGGGGCTGACATGGAGGGATGGAGGGGGCTGACATGGAGGGAGGGAGCAGATATGAATGGATGGAGGGAGGGGGGCTGACATGGAGGGATGGAGGGGGCTGACATGGAGGGAGGGGGGCTGACATGGAGGGAGGGAGCTGATATGAATGGATGGAGGGAGGGAGGGAGGGGGGCTGACATGGAGGGATGGAGGGGGCTGACATGGAGGGAGGGGGGCTGACATGGAGGGAGGGAGCAGATATGAATGGATGGAGGGAGGGGGGCTGACATGGAGGGATGGAGGGGGCTGACATGGAGGGAGGGGGGCTGACATGGAGGGGGCTGACATGGAGGGATTGGGGAGGCAGGCTGACATGGAGGGAGGGAGCAGATATGGATGGATGGATGGAGGGAGGGGGGCGGACATGGAGGGAGGGAGCTGATATGGATGGAGGGAGGGGGGCTGACATGGAGGGATGGAGGGGGCTGACATGGAGGGAGGGGGGCTGACATGGAGGGGGCTGACATGGAGGGATTGGGGAGGCAGGCTGACATGGAGGGAGGGAGCTGATATGGATGGAGGGAGGGAGGGAGGGGGCTGACATGGAGGGATGGAGCACTGGTAATGGGGTTGAGGGGACGAGCACTGGAAATGAGCTGATTAGGGGAGGCTAGGACTGGTAATGAGCTGATGGGGGGTAGGACTGGTATTGGGCTGATTAGGGGAGGCTAGCACTGGTAATGGGGTTGAGGGGGGATTAGCACTGGAAGCGAGCTGATTGGGGGGCTTTGACTGGGCATGGGCTGATTGTGGGGAGGGGAGGATAGAGCTGCTGGCCCTGGAAGATAACTGGGGGCTAAGGCTACAAATGGGCTGATATGAGGGGATGGGAGAATGGAACTGGATCTGAGAGGGGCTGCCATGGTATTTGTACTAGAAGGGACTGGTCAGTGGGGAAGGAGGGGGACTGGAAGGAAATGGACACCAGTGGCAATCATGGGAATGCAAGTTGACATTGGAAGGTACTGGGAGTGAGGACTGGAAAGGGGCTGATATTGGGGAGGGTTACTGGGACTGGAAATAGGCTGATGGAAAGAAGTGAAGAAAACGAAAGAAGAGATAAGAACTGGCAGATGGACCATAGACCACAGAAAGAGAGCTAAGAGAAGACAGGAAAGCAGAAGCCTCAGATCGGGACCAGCATGATCAAAGAATAAATTGGTCAGACAACAAAGGTAGAAAAAATAATTTTATTTCATATTAGTGATTTGACTACAAAATCATCATAATTTTGAAATCAAATATTGTTACTTCTTGTTGTTATATTTTCTGGCGTATTTTTTTTGGTGTGCGAAGGAAGAGGGGTAGTCTTATACGGCGAATATAGGCCAAACACCTATATTTTAACAGGAAAAGTAGGGGGTCGTATATAGCATTAAGGTAAGAAACAATATATGCAGTGTTAGATTTGTTTTAAATGTCGCAATGGTTTTGCGGCTCCCAGTTTTTTTTTTCCCTTCGGAAACGGGTCCAAGTGGCTCTTTATGTCTTAAAGGTTGCAGACCCCTGGTATAGACATTTGATACACGTGCATATCGGGCACATCCGCGTTTCTGGAATTGTGCCTGAACTTGCATGTGCCTGCCTTTGTTTTCAGATGTTCTGGCTTTGACATCCCAGCTTGCACTTGGACGCCCCATTTAAAATGTGCCTCAGAATGTCCAATTGGCAGATTGGATCAGTTCAAAAATCCATATCCCAGCATGCTGCCTCTGAAAGTGGGTAGCAAAAGGAACTTAGATGATGTCTATAAAAGCAGGGCATGCACAGAGTTGTCCATCTGCTGTCGCACCCTTCCAGTTGTTAGCACTGAACACTCCTTGACATCCGTTACTTTTACATTAAAAAGCCTCTGATTTATTGTCCTTCCATGCATTTGTCTAATCCTCTGAGTTCAGTAATACTGTTTGCTTCCATGACATCTGATGGCTATGAGATTGACAGCTCTTTGGATTTCATAAGATTGTCAGAATCTCAAGCAACTTTATCAAATCCTAGAGATTATACATGGTTCTGCAGCTTTGCTATTCAACCTACAGTTTTGTAGTCATTGTAGTCTTTTGAAACAATTTAGGAAATGTCAACAAAAATCTGATGCTCTTATAATTCAAAATCAAACAATAGAGAAAACCCAGAAAGGTTTATTTTTTTCCATTGCATTGTCAATAGCATGCACTATTCTTACAAAACACACACTACTCTTAGATAGTGGGGTATGTTTACTAAAGGTTACCACTTGTTAACTTCTTTAATGAACATTAAGTGCCACTGTACCCATAGAAATAAAAAGGGTCCGGGCACTTAATGAACATTATAACTCATTAATGTGCATGTGTGCTAGTTATACACAGTGTGTGCTATTCTTACATAGTGTGTGCGATTTGAGTAGTACACACCGCCTAAGAATAGTGCAACTAATAAAAAAGAGAACATCTGAAAAATATCTCTTACATTATAAAAATATGAAACATATGAAAAAGGAAATTAAAACTTTTTCAATGTAAGCTTTTACTAAAGGTTAACGTATGTTAATGAAGTTAACACGTGTTAAGTACCCTTGCACCCATAGAAAATGAAAGGACACCAAAGTATCACACACTTCCTGTTGCCTGCACTGAACATTTTCCACAACTTGGACAGCTCATTCACACTATAAATAATTGACAGATCTTGCTTCCATGTGACCATGGACCGTACTGTACCAGGTCATCAGATACTACCTCAGCTCATGATTTTGTGCAAACCTAGTGCCTGTTCTGTACACTAAGGGCTCGATTCCCCCTCTGGCTCTCCTACACATCCTCAGCAGCAGGATGGGGAGAGCCAATGGGGGGTGGGATCTGGGCAGAGCAGAAGCAGGCCAGCCCGGCAGGACGTACAGGGCTGATTCAGGTCACGGCCCTGTATGTCCTACCGGGTCAAAGGGGCATGCTGCTTATTCTGCTTCTAAGGTGGAATAAGCAGCACCGACCTGCAGTCCATAATCGGGTCCTAACAGGCCTGTCCTGCATGGGGATGTCCGTGCCCCCTTTCAGAATCGGACTCCACGGAGGTTATTTTAGAAGCCTTATTCACAATTTTCATGTGTAAAATCAGGCATTAAAATGAGGAGATGGCATCCACATATAAATGGCGATTTTTAGAAAGGGCTGAATTTACACATGCATGTCCTTACTATATAGAATTTGCAAGGGAATATGTCAGGGGTATGGTAAGGGCATGGCCTGGACAGGTCAAAAGTCTACAGGTGTATTCTCAGTTTCATATAGGGAATGCATGTGTGTGACTATAGTTGTCCACATTGCGTTTTACAGCTGATCCCCGGCATGTATAGATTTATAAAAAGTGCTAGTTTCAGCCATCCCTTTACAGCAGGAATTTAGAGGATTATCCTCTTTAATCCCTTGTTGTTTATTTTCCAATGCAAATTGCAAATAGGTTTGCAAAATGGTCAACAGACTTGCGGTAAGTGCCAGCACCTACAAGTTGAAGTTGTCAAGTTTCCCCTATTGATTTTTCTCATGTGTAGATGTGCAAAATGGGTCCTCTGGCTCCATGTAGCGGTAAATACACCTGCGCCCCTGCACTAATCTAGAGGAGACTCCATGCTCAACCGAGCCTTCTCTACAATACTGCAAAAATTGTCTATGTTGCAATCCAAACATCTCAATTTCACTCTCCACGTATTACCTAAACTATTCCTTCACATGTAACTTTAGACTGTTTAAAGATACAAGCCAACTTAAGACTTAGTACTGCATTTATTCTGTATTTGAATTAATATTGATTATAATTTGTTTCTCTTTAGCAAAGACATTATTATTCCCACAGGGCAATATGTTCAGAATTCCATACAGAACTGGACACAGAGAGGATTTGGTTTGCTAGTGTGTAGTTTCTAGAAGTTTTATTTTACGGGATGGTCGCATAACGCTGAGGCTCCCGAGAGGCCTACTCAGAATCCTGAATTAACACCGTACATACTTGGAACTTCTACTCTGATCTTGCCGGGGCACATTGGTGAGATGGCGGGGACCAAACCCACGCGCCTGGAATTTGGACCTCCAGCGGCTTCTCACGGCAAACGTTCCAAAACTGATCCTCCGTCCCCGCAGAAGGGGCTGGCCTTGCGCGAGGGCCCCGAAATGCAGCAGGAAATCCTCGCAGAGATTAGAGGGGTCAAAAACCTCGTGCAGTCAAACGGTGAAGCACTCCGAGCGCTGCGGGAAGATTTTGGTGTGCTGCAAAGCAAGCTAGAAGGGCTTTCTTCGCATCAGGACAAAATGGAGAGCATACTGGACGCCCATGCGGCCCGGTTGTCCAAACTCGACAAAGTTGAACTTCAGGTGCGGGCCTTGCAGAAAGAAGTGGAAGATGGCAATAATAGAGCGCGCCGCAACAACATACGACTCGTGGGCATACCGGAGGGAGCGGAATCGGGAGACATGAAAGAGTTTTTATGCAAAATCCTCCCTTCCCTGCTCCAAATCACCTTTACCAAAGATTTGGAGATCGATCGCGCTCATCGTGTACCCACAAGCCTAACGCTCAACAGGAAGACCCCGCGGCCTATCATTTTTCGACTTTTGAGATATCAACACGTTGAGCAAATTCTAAGTGCCTCTCGGGCAAAGGGCCATATGGAGTTTGAGAGCCACAAGATCTCCTTCTATCCCGACTTGGCTAAACCCACGGTCGACCGCCGAAAGCGCTTTCTGGAATTCCGGCCGAGGCTTCAACAACTACAAGCACGCTATGGCCTGATGTACCCGGCCAAGCTCCGAGTCACGCTTCACAATCAGACAAGAACATTTGAGGACCCTGATCTACTAGCGGAGTTTTTGGATTCCCAAGAAGCCGACTTGATGCGCTGACTTCCAGAATATTCCTGCAAGTATTCTCATATCCGCTGTACCCGCCATACTGGATCTGCCGCAGCCCAGCAAAGAGTCTGGCGAGGGCAGCTTGTTGCCTTACTTTTGATGCTATCTGTGACCCGACTCCATCTCCCCACAGTAGCCTCGATGAGTATCAGAGACAGTGTTAACTATGGACTCTGGTGTTTCTTTTCTTTTTTTTCATGTCTTTCTATTTCCTCTCTAGGGCCTCCTCCCGCAGACATATGGTCGCCATATTCTTTGGGGGTTTTGCTTCTTCTCTAAGATACTTTGGTACATACTTTTCAATATGGGGTGTATTAGCCAGAATACTCGGTGATTATGTCATTGTTGCACAGATTCTGATTATGTTGTATGTTTTCAAGCGCCCTTACCTCAAATGTCTATTACCGATTGATGGCACCATGTAAGATTTTCTCATTGAACGTAAAAGGAATCAATAATCCGATAAAACGGAAGAAAATCCTAAGCTACCTAAGTCAGGAAGCTGCGGATCTGATTTTTCTCCAAGAAACGCATTTAAATTCGAAGGAAACTCTTAAACTCAATATTAAACCTTACATGGTGGCCGCCTATTCCCCAGCCGTTTCTAAGAAATGTGGGGTCGCCATACTGGTTAGGAAATCTTTGCATGCTACTATTATTGCGACTAGCTCAGATACAGAAGGTAGATGGTCCAGAGTTCACCTCAAGATAGGTAGCCTTGAAGTTACATGTATATGCCTTTACGCTCCTAATGTGGATGACCCTGCCTTTTTTGCTACCATTGCTCAGGTTGCGCAGGCCTCTGCTAATACTTCATTGATAATTGGGGGGGATTTCAATCTAGTCCTTGATCCCCTGATTGACAAACGGCCGCCTAGGACAAGCGGTCCCCCCAAGAGTCACACCACGCTTACCTCCCTGATCAAAGATCTTGCTTTAGTTGATCTATGGAGGTTACTACACCCCAATGAGCTTGACTTCACCTTCTTCTCTTCCCCTCATAAATCCCAGTCTCGCATAGACTTCTTTCTAATATCAAAACTGTTAGTTCCTCAGGTGGACACTGCAAAGATTCACTCCCAACATATTTCAGATCATGCTGCCATTTCCTTTCAATTACACACTACTGCACCCCAAGGGAATTCGGGGGCCTGGTTCTTTGATAGAGCCCTGTTAACTCAGCCAGAGTTCCAGTTAGAAATTCGAGCAGCCATACAGGATTACTTCCATTTTAATCTACCCCAGGACACTGCGAATTGGGCTTGGTGGGAGGGCTTCAAAGCGGCCATTCGAGCAACGATCACTAGCTATCAAATCCGCCTGCGGAAACAACGCAAACAGCAGCTACTCATACTAGACCAACAAATAAAAGCAGGCGAACGAGTTCTAACTTCACGTACTGATCCATGTGTATTAATTCGATTACAGCGTCTCCGTTTTCAATATAATTCAATCCTCTCAACTGCAGCTTCTAAGAGTATTGAGCTTCAGCGAGGGACATATTATCGTGAAAATAACCGAGCCGGTCGACTCTTAGCCAACGCCTTGAAAGGTCAAAAAGAAGCCAAACGCGTAGCGGCCCTTCGAGCTCCACAGGGAGGGGGCATAGTGACCACAGACTCCGACATTGTAGAGCTCTTTCGGGATTTCTATACCCGCCTATATCAATCCGAATGTGAGTTCTCGTCAGAGACATTCGAGCGATTGCTTTCTGGCATTCAGCGGCCGACCCTCTCTGAAGATGATAGGGATGCGATGGATGAACCCTTCTCTATTTTAGAGATCCAATCTGCCCTAAAACGAACAGCCTCGGGCCGTGCCGCAGGGCCCGATGGTCTCCCGACCGAATTCTACAGAACGTTCAGTGCAGATTTAGTTCCCTATTTAAAACTCTATTTTACTGCCCTTGCGGTAGATACATCCTCTTTGGGATCCTTTTCTGCAGCTAATGTGGTAGTATTTGAGAAAGAAGGCAGAGACCCGCTACTAACCGCCAACTACCGTCCAATCTCCCTACTTAATGCCGATTATAAGATCTTCGCAACGATCTTGGCCACCCGGCTATCTGACAGGATGGCCACCCTAATTCACCCCGACCAATGCGGTTTTATACCCGGCAGATCAACTGCTGACAATGCTCGGACCTTGTGCCATGTGCTATCCAGTGCTGCCAATCTAGATCTTCCATGGGTGGGTCTTTCCCTGGACGCCGAAAAAGCCTTTGATCGCCTAGAATGGCCTTTCTTATTTGCAGTTCTCCGATGGTATGGCTTTGGGGAGGGCTTCCTCCGATATCTCCAAGTCATGTATACTCAACCCGTCGCCAGTATTTGTGTAAATGCCATCAAGTCTCAGCCATTTAATCTCCAAAGAGGCACGCGTCAAGGTTGCCCCCTATCACCAATGCTCTTTGATCTAGCTCTTGAACCCCTAGCCCTCCTTATTAGACAGTCCGCACGTATTTGAGGTGTCCCCTTCAGTCATAGGGAGATTAAACTCTCTGCATATGCAGATGACCTTATGCTTTTCGTATCCCTCGATTCGGTTCCAGCTGTCTTGGATCTGATTGACGGATACTCACAATTATCGGGCTATAAAATTAACTGGACCAAATCTGTAGCATTCCCACTGAACCGCTGGGTACATGAGGCTGACATGCAGGCCTTTCCCTTCCTTTGGCAATCCCGCATGGTGAAGTATCTCGGGGTCCATTACTGTTCTCCTTTAGAAGACACTATCAGTTTTAATGCCAAAGAGGTAGTCTCCAAAGTCCGTGAGCTCACGAATCGTTGGTCTCCCTTATCTCTTACATGGTGGGGCCGCTTAGAAACTGTGAAAATGATGATAGTCCCCAAAGTGAACTACATTTTAGAAATGCTGCCGTGCTTACTTCCGCTACATACTTATAAGGATATTGAGGGCCTTCTCGTCCGTTATCTCTGGCAGGGCAAGCCACCAAGGATAGCTAAACAAAAACTACAGTCTGCAAAGGAAAGAGGGGGTACCAGATTTCCTGATTTTCTTAGATATCATCAAGCCTTCCTACTTAAGCAAGGTGCCCGATGGCTAGATGACTCAACAGACAGCAGACCAGTTTGGCTTGACATAGAAGAGGAGCTTAGTAGCCCAATTCCGTTGACCCATCTCCCCGGTATGTCCTATCAAGTAGACACCCGCCATCCACCAATGATTGTCGATACTCTTGCGGCCTTTAACACTCTCATTCTATCACTGGGCCCGAACGTATGTCCTCAGGGCGGACTCCCGCTATGGAATAACCCCAGAATTCAAGTCCTAAATAGAACGATAGCATGGAAACCCTGGTACTCAAGGGGGATCTGGACACCCCAACAGCTTTTCTCTGCAGCTCGTTGGAAAACCTTTTCTGATTTACAAAAGGAATTTGCGTTACCAGCGAAACACTACTTTCAATTGATGCAGCTTCAACACTGCCTCAAAAGTGCTCGAATCATGCCGCCCTCTGCCCCTACTGAGGACGGGCTATTAGAGATAGTTCACTCTATTAGTAGTACACATGGGGTAGCCTCTAACTTTTATAAAATATTATGTCAGGGTACAGACACGGCCACTTTTAGAGCCCAACAAGCCTGGGAGCGTGAACTGCAAACCACTTTAACCCCTGTGCAATGGAGCGTTTTCTGGAGCAAAGTAGTGCGGGTTTCCCGGTCTGCCTCTGTTACCCAAACTCTCTTCTTCTTTGCACACAGATGCTTTTATACCCCAGAAAAAATAGCCAAATGGAACACAAATGCTAGGGACCAGTGTTGGTCTTGCCATACTGCTGTGGGAACCCTCGCTCATGTTATTTATGAATGTCCTCAACTACAGGTTTATTGGGGGCGGGTCTGGGGTTGTATTCAATTTATCTTACACCTTCACGAACCTCTCTCTTGGAAGATCGTGGGACTCCGCTCTGTGGCGGAGATCCCCTCTCTTCCTAAGAAGGGTCACTTTCTCCTTGATTTCATGCTGGGTATAGCCATATGCTTAATCACGAGGAATTGGAAGGATTGCTCTCGACTTACGGTCAATGAATGGTGGAACCTCGTCTGCTTATATAGTAAATATGAGCAGATACCTCGGAGAGCTATTCCCCATGCCCAACCTCACTCTCGCTTGTCTAAATGGCAGATGCTTAATGATTATGTACAATCTGCTCATTGCTCCAACATGCCTGTATAATGTGCACTCATCATGTTTCAGATCACCGTTAGGTTTTGTAACACAATAATGTAAGTACACGCCCGCTTCGGGAATGATTAGTTTTCTAGAGAAGAAGCAGGGGGGAGGGGGTGGCAGGGGTTTACTTTGGTGTATGTATAACACTTTATGTATCTGTCTTTTAGCTGTATGTCTTCCTTTTCCTTTGTTGTTATAAAACGAAAATAAAGAATTTAAAAAAAAAAAAAAGAAGTTTTATTTTACATCTGTGGTGATCCTTTTTTCTTCAATGACAATGAAAAAGAAAAACAAGCTGAATTAATCTAAAATAACTCCTAGAGGATTGTGGAAAGGAAATCAATGACAGTAGATGGCCAAAGAGTAATAGCAATGCAGATAAAGAGAGTCACTCATTTGCCTTTACTTTAAATTTGGAGATTTTTAGCAGGGTTTATGAAAGAAAGATACGATATCTGGGCCTTTCGGATATGGAATAATGCTGGGTTGTAACTATGGATTTTTATCTGGAGCATGTGAAAATAGGCTATCTGGAAGATGATAAAAGTAGTTTGTCACATGCATCAGTTATTATAACTAGGAGATAATTCTAAAGTGGTCTGTTATAAAAAAAGCTATCTGTTCTTCTTAGACCATGGTTGCATTGCAGCATTTTGCTATTCATTTACACCTGTTCTAACACACTAGATTTCTATTAGGATGTAAGGAACTATCATAGATATTTCTTTTTTTTAAGTTGAGCATCTGTCCTTGGTGTAAGTATTAGTAATTATGGCTGCGTTAATAATAAAGATGCTTTCTATGTGATAAAGTGTGGATATTTTTCAACCATTTTAGATATAAACTTGTGCTCTAATCTAAAGATGCATGTTTAGTCCATCACTTCATTTTAATGATCATAATTATATTTAAAAGTAGTTATCAGGTGTCATTGAAAATTTCTAAGATTTAGGGTGGTTATTTTGGAAGCCTAATTCATTTTTTGGACATCTGAAAAGGGGCATACGAGTGTCCAAAGCACGGACACATCTCTACATCCTCAGACAAAAATTCCAGGGTTTGATTATGCTTTGAGTGAAAAAAATATTTTCTTCAATTAGTCCTAAATGTCCTTCAAGCTTTCTACTTTTTGGAGTAAACAATTGATATACGTTTACCTTTTCCACTTCACTCATTATTTTATAGACCTTTGTCATATCTCTTTAAGAGCCCTAACCTTTTAAGCCTTTCCTCACAGGGGTAACCTTCCATCCCCTTTATCATTTTTGTCGCTCTTCTCTGTGCCCTTGCTAATTCCATTTATATCCTTTTTAAGATACGGCGACCAGAATTGCACATGATATTCAAGGTGCAGTCCGCACCATGGAGCGATACAGAAGCATTATAATATCCTTTTTTTATTCTTCTTATGATTCCTAGCATTCCATTTATTTTACTTGGCCATCGCTGCACACTGGGTGGAGGATTTCAACGTATTAACCATGGCACCAAGATGCTTTACCTGGCTCATGATTTCTAATGTGAAACCTTGCATCATGTAACCATAGTTTGGGCTGTTCTTTCCTAAGTGCATAACTTTGCACTTGTCCACATTAAATTTCAAATGACATTTGGACTCTCAGTCTCCCAATTTCTCAAGGTCCACTAGTACTGCTTGTGATCTTGGGCAAGTCACTTAACCCTCTACTGCCTCAGGTACAAACTTAGATTGTAAGCCCTCCAGGGACAGGGAAGTACCTGCTCTACCTTTATTGCAACTTGCCTTGAACTACTACTGGAAAGGCGTGAGCTAAATAATAATAATAATTTTTCACAGTCCTCTTGTGATTTGACAACTTGAATAATTTTGTGTCCTCTGTAAATTTGATCACCTTACTTGTTCCCATTTCCAGGTAATTTATGAATATGTTAAAAAGCAGCGGACCCAGCACAGATCCCTGGGGTACTCCACTATTTAGTTTCTCCACAGTCCACAATAGTACACTGCCTTCTATCCCGTTACTTTCAATTTTAAGGCCTTTCTGAGCTCACCTTTAAACCATGGTGGCAGTCATTTCACCTTCCTTCCACCTTTCTTAAACAGTGGAATACATTTGGTCTGGGCTTCCAGGATAATATTTAAATAATGGCCAGGCCTGATGTAAACTTAACCTTTGGAACTTCTCCTTTTTAGCTTTTTCTTAACCATTTTCCTCATTTTATTATAGCATCCCTTTTGAAATTAAATGCTAGTGCTGTGAAATACCTTGCTGTCTTCCCTCCATTATTTAAAACAAATGTGATCATGTTATGATCAGTATTGCCAAGTGGCCCCACTCCATTAGCTTTTATCGCAGATCCTGTATTCTATTAAGGACTTGGTCTAAAATAGCTTCCTCTCGTATCGATTCCTGAACCAGCTGCTCCATGAAGCCGCCATTTATTTCATCTAGAAACTAACTCTCTAGTATGTCCTGATATGACATGGAACCAATTAATACCGTGGTAACTGAAATCACCCATTATTGCTGTGTTGTAATTTTTGTTACCCTAATTTCTTTTCGCATTTCATCATCCGTCTGCTCCTTCTGGCCAGGCAGATAGTAGCGCACCCACACTGCCATTCCCTTCCCCTTTTTACATGTAATTTCTATCCATAGAGATTCTATAGTGTATTTTGTTTCCTACAAAACTTTTACCCTGTTTGACTCAATGCCTTCTTTAACATATAGCTTCACCCTCCCAACAATTTGATCTATCTAGTCATTGCAATATAATTTGTACCCATGCATCACAGAGTCCATTCAATTGTTTTCTTTCCACCAGAAGTAGCCTACTGGTTAGAGTACTGCTTAGTAACCAAGAAAACAGGGTTCAATTCCCACTAGCATTCTTTGCTGCCCTGGGCAAGTCAATTCACCCTCCATTGACTTGGAAGAAAACCCTTGCAATCTACTTCCAGACACACTGCCAAGAAAACTCAGGAACTGCTGGGTTGCCAGGAGTCAAAATTGACTCAAAGGCATGCATTGCATTGTGCATGCCAAGAAATTTTGGTTTAATTTTGTTTTCGTCTTCATATCATTTTTTTTTAACTGTGCACCTTATCACATCAATATCCCATCAATACTGTGCACTCTTTTCACTATTGACAAGAAACAGGAATGACATAGTAACATAGTAAGTGACGGCAGATAAAGACCAGCATGGTCCATCTAGTCTGCCCAGAAAGATGGCAAGAGTAGGTGCACCTGTCGCTCTGTACAGGCCACCGTTCCCCATGTCTTTGTTTTGGGGGTAAACCCACCACTCCATGTAGGACACCCCTATTTGTTGAGATGTTATATGGTTCAGAAGTTAGATGGTACCGTTTATCTTGTTTTTATCCTATTGCTGTAAAGGGATCCACTGTGTTTGTCCCATGCCTTTTTGAATTCCGTCACCGTGTTTGCCAATGACAACAGTAATTTCCTGTTTCCCCTAGATCCCGTCTTTTGTTTCAAAGAAAATCACATCCCTAGTTAATTTTTCGTCTTTGTGATGCATTCTGTTTAATGGACTTTGATTTCTGTATTTTTGCTTTTCACGCAGGTGTGAATGTTAACTTATGGTTCTTAATTTTAGCTTTCTGATAAAAATCATATACTTGTATTATTAAGCAATAATTTAAATATAAAGAAAGTTAAAACATTCCGGGCCTGCAGGCCAATTAATGTTTTACGACTAGAACACTTCTTTTTTTAAAATTAAACTAGCTAGGTAGGGGAGTGATAAAAGACATTCCGGGGATGTGGCTGAAAGTTAATCAGATGGTGCTGGTATTCAACACTCTGGTTAATTTTATCTGTTTAAGGGGCCCTTTTACTAATTCTGCAAACCAGTTAACATGCATTATATCATGCAGTAACTGGGCGCAGTGAACAGCAATGCATGGGCATGCCAGCTATGACCATCAAAATGCACTTTAAATAACACTTGTGCACTGATGTGGAGGGATGGAATGTGGGCTTGGAGGAGACATTAACAGTCGATCACCATGCATATGGTAATTAGTGCAGATACACCTAATGATATTTCAATGGGTATATTTAGGTGCACCCATGTTAACTGTGATGCAGGTTAAGATACTCCATCACGTGTTAACTGCTAAGAACATGCTGGTCATACTCCTGACAATGCAGAAGCTTTTCACTTAATGCACATTTGTAAAAGGGATTTTGTAAAAGGGTCCCTAGAAGTCTGTTAAAAAAAATCTGGCCTAAATTTAACTAGATAAATTTGTCCAGCTAACTTTTGAAAATCCACAGCTAACTAGATATCTTTCTGATTGTAATGCAAAAGATAGTCTGATAACTTATCTGGTTATATTCAACCAGATGTCCTGCCCCTGTACGGCTGGTCAAAATCAGGGCGTGCAGTGGTAGCACCTAATTCTGATCCCATGGGGGCTAGACATGCCCACAGGATCAGAATCAGGTCTACTGGGCCACAGTGCCATGATGTCCTGACTCCATTCACGAGACGTAATCATCGACTGCTGCCAAGAAGATTCTTTCCCCACAGCCCGATCCCCAGTCCAGCCTTCCGTGACCATGATCGGTCTATGGGGAACTCCCTGCACCCCTCACCTTTCTGTCTCCGCCGGCCTCCGCTATCTATCTGCGTCCAGGGGGACTTATTCCACTTCCAAGGTGGAATAAGACCTCTGTCTAATTGTGTGACCCCCGATGCACAAGGCCGACCTCACAATTGGCCATGTAAGTCTAGGGTCACAGTCCGCCTGTAGCCTGCCCTCACTCTTTCCCCGGTCCACTCGCTCCTGCCCATGAACAGAGCTCCTTGCAGAAGTGGCCTGTACGTGCAGGGATCTCTGCTGCCGCCGGAGAGCTCCAGCCATTTAGTGGGTCTGGACATCTCGATCAGACATCCAGACACATTAATCAGAGACCAGAATGACCTCCTCATTGTCTAAATATTGAATTCTAGTCATCTTTCCTGAAATGCAATATTCTCTTAATTGAATAAGCTGGCTTAGTTAACTGGATAAGTATTTTTCCCTGATCAAAGTCCATACACCAGAATTTTTGAGCAGCTATGTATCTCCAGGAACAAGCAGGAATGAGTCTTCACATATGGGTATCGTCAGTACCGACGGAGCCCGCGCGGGAACGCTCCCCAGCGTCCAATAGGAACGCTTTTGGGAGTGTGCATCCACGCATGCGCGCTGCCTTCCCGCCTATCTACCTCCCTCTCTTCAGTTCTTCGTTTTCCGCGGAGCCAACAGGACGTGAACCCTGTCACCTCAGAAAATTCTACTTTTATTTCTTATTTTTTGTGGTCGCGCCTGCCTTCATTCGGTGCTTTTTCTTTCTTTCTTTCTTTAAAAAACAAAACAAAACACAGAACTTGTGCTTTTTCAGTCAGGGGTTTTCCTCTGCTTACTGCTTGGCCCCATTTGGAACGGATAAACGTGGATCAATTGTTTACGCTATCAGAATATAGAAGGACTAGGGGACATGTAATGAAGCTACAGGGTAAACTATTTAAGACAAATAAGAGAAAATATTTCTTCACTCAACGTGTAATCAAACTCTGGAATCTGTTACCGTCGGATGTAGTAAGGGCTGTTAGTATAGCTGGGTTTAAAAAAGGTTTGGACAAGTTCCTGGAGGAAAGGTCCATAAACCACTATTAAAAAGGGACCCAGGATATCAATGCTTGACCTAGTACAAGCACTGCAGAACCTGTGTCTTTTGGGGAAACTGCTAGGTACGTATGACCTAGATTGGCCACTGTTGGAAACAGGATACTGGGCTTGATGGACCTCGGTCTGACCCAGTATGGCATTTCTTATGTTCTTATGTTCTTATTTTGGCCACTAGGCCTCTTCTTTCAGCATGGAGAAACCAACTACTGGTTTCAAAAAATGTTCGAAGTGTGCCAGCACGATTTCTGTCACAGACACCCATGACTGGTGTCTTAAATGTTTAGGTCCTGACCATTGCCCAGCAGAGTGTCTATCCTGCAGGAAGCTAACTAAAAGAAGTCTTCAGAATTGAGCAAATCAACTCGGTGCCCTGTTTGCATCGGACACAATGTCAGTAGCATCAGTGTCCTCCAGCGCCTCTACTTCTTCCCATGGATCTCATGTAACTAAACATAAGTCTAAATCAAGCCGGTCCTCGAGAGGTAGATCTCCCTCTAAGTATCGAGATGCCTCTGGCGTTGCCCTCAAGGATCCTGCATGGGCAAAACAGCCCCGGCGGGAGTCTTCGGGCTCCAAAGCACTATCGGGGCTCCAGGATGTTCTCGAGACTTCGACCTCGATGGACATTCCTGTTCCATGCTCGGAGGTTGTGGCCGCTTCCATCGGTACCGACACCCTGGCATCGGAAATGGTAATGGATAAAAGACTCCTTGCCATTGAACGTAGTCTAGCGAATCTTTTGGCTACTTCGGTACCACTAAAGTCGCTGCAGACCGTTCCACAGGCACCTGTATCGCTGTCGGTACCGGTGCCGGTACCCTTGGTACCTGCTTCGACAGGCTTACTTCCCCCGATGCCGAGTTTGGAATCACTCTCAAGCATGGGGGATCAGGTACCGACTCGCTTCGGTACCGACCTCGAGCAGTACCGAAGACAACTTTTGAAGGAGAACCCGGTGCTTCCTCCCTTTGAGTCTTCCGATTCTGATGACTCAGATGACTCCACCGGTACCAGAGCTGAACTTTTACAAGATTCAACTCTTTCTCCTCAATGTAGGATGTCTCCTCTTGAGGACATGTCTTTTCACGATTTTGTGCGTGATATGGCAAGGGCTCTTGCCATTACAGTAGTTCCTGAAAAGGAGCCTAGGGCAGAAGAATTAAGAATTCTACAATACCCCTTGGCTCCAAAGGAAGCAGCTATGCTCCCTATACATTAGATGCCACCTTGTTCAGGTTTTCAAAAGACTCAACTACCACACCACTCTATGGTGGTGGAGTCTGCCATGAGACGGATTAAGAGTACAAAGAGACACTCTTCTAATCCACCAGGTCGTGCATCTAGAACACTGGATGCTTTTGGGCGTAGATGTTTTCAGGCCTCCATGCTTTCAGCAAGGATTAGTTCCTATATTTTATACATGGGAATGTTTCTTGAGGAGGTTACAAAAAACTTAGAGCTTTTGAACCCCTTCCTTCAAGATGATAAAAGAGCAGACCGTTTATCACTAGTCAAACATGCTCAGAATGTCTCTAAGTTCATGAATCATGCTACCTTTGACTGTTTTGAATGCATTAGCAGGACTTCTGCTATAGCTATAGGAGCATGACAAATTGCCTGGCTCCAAGCTTCTGACTTGGAGGAATGGGTGCAGGAAAAGCTGGGAAATATTCCTTGCACTGGAGAAAATCTTTTTGGCAAGGATTGGCAATCTAAGGCTAATCAGTTGGACACTGATAATGCCACTTTGAATAGATTGTCAAAGATTTCTGCTAACCCAGCTAAGAAAAAGACCTTTAAGAAAACATTTTTTTCTCTAAGAAGAAAAAGTTATATCCATCTTCCACCCAACAGGCATATGTTCCCCAAAAAGGGCAACAACAGACAAGACAAAGAAAACCCAAACCCCAACCGGCTCAGCAGACTCAGCCTCCTCAGGGTTTTTGACTTTTGTCCAGAGAACTTACTCATTCTTCCTGTGTTAGGCCCAGAACCTCTAAACATTCCCGCCCGTATCTGCCACTTTGCCAACAGATGGCAACAAATCACATCAGAGGCCTAGACTTTGTCCATAGTGAGTCTGGGGTACAAGCTTCGTTTCCTCAGCTTACCACCACCCACGCTGGTAAAACAGTTCAACTCTCAACCTCTAGGCATAGACCTCTGCTACAAGAAGTCTCTGCTCTTCTAGCTCAAGGAGCTATAGAAGAGGTTCCTTTATGCCAACAAGGTACAGGGTTTTATTCCCCCTATTTTCTCATTCAAAAAAAAACAGGGGATTTAAGACCAATCCTAGATCTCAGAGAGCTGAACAAATTTCTAGTCCGAGAGAAGTTCAAAATGCTTTCCCTCAGCTCTCTTCTGCCATACCTTCACAGGCAAGATTGGCTATGTTCTCTAGATTTAAAAGACGCCTACATGCATATCCTTATTCATGTAGATCATAGGAAATTCCTTCGGTTCCTGGTCCAGGGAAGACATTTCCAGTACAGAGTCCTTCCCTTTGGGCTGGCCTCAGCTCCAAGGGTCTTTACAAAATGCATGTCAGTAATAGCAGCATTCATGAGGACCCTGGGGATTTCTGTCTTCCCTTACTTGGACGATTGGCGCATCCGAGCACAGTCATCTCAAGAAGCTCATCAGGCCCTGTTACGAGCAAAACAACTACTCCAGTATTTGGGATTGGTCATAAATCTTCCAAAGTCTCAGCTCGCCCCATCTCAGACCCTCGAGTTTATAGGTGCTCACTTGGACACATAGCTTGCAAGGGCTTTCCTGCCCCAACCGCGCTGTCTGCGAATCATCGAGCTAGCATCTCAAGCAGCGCTGCAGACCTTCCTCACTGCTCGACAGATGCTTCGCCTACTAGGTCACATGGCATCGACCGTCCATGTAATACCTTATGCTCATCTTCACATGCGAGCGGCCCAGTGGACCTTGGCTTCCCAGTGGTCCCAGGCCTCAGGAAGCCTTTCAGACAAGATCAGGGTTACCACACGCCTGATTCTGTCTCTCCGTTGGTGGCAATCTCTGGAAAACCTTTTAATAGCAGCTCCTTTCCAGCATCCACAACCTCAGGCTATCCTCACAACAGATGCCTCCAAGATGGGTTGGGGAGCCCACTTGGACAGTCTATCAATGCAGGGCCTTTGGTCTTCACAGAAGGCTCTTCTTCATATAAACCTCCTAGAACTCAGAGCCATCTCCAATGCTATTCGAGTCTTTTGCACCCAGCTTGTAAACAAAACAGTTCTGGTGCAAACAGACAATCAAGTAGCCATGTTTTACCTCAACAAACAAGGCGGAACAGGCTCTCTGCATCTATGCAACAAAGCTCTGCAACTATGGGCCTTTGCCAGAGAGCATCGATTCATCTGCGGGCAGTCTATCTTCCAGGCGTTCAAAACGTTTGGGCAGACAGACTCGGTCGAGTACTCCTGCCACATGAGTGGTCACTCCACTCTTATCATCTTGCTCGAGTTTTTCGTGTCTGGGGAACACCAGACATAGACCTCTTTGCAAGTCCACAGAATGCCAAACTTCACTGGTTTTGTTCCAGACTTCCAGCACAGAAATGTCAAGCCAGGGATACATTCCTGCTTCACTGGGGTCAGGATTACCTATATGCATTTCCGCCAATCCCTCTAATCCCCAAAACCTTATTCAAACTCCAGAGGGACAAGGGACGCATGATACTCATAGCGCCTTCCTGGCCGAGGCAAACATGGTATCCTCTTCTTGCAACTCTCTCAAGCCACCCCTCTGGAGTTAGGGAGTGCTCCAGATCTTCTGTCCCAGGACAACGGATCTCTCCTGCACCCCAGTCCCTACATCTCAAGGCCTGGTTACTCAAGGCCTAGACTTTCAAGATCTAGACCTGTCTCAACAGGTGAAGGACATTCTTCTGGCCTCCAGGAAACCTTCCACAAGACATTCTTACGCTTTTAAGTGGAAAAGGTTTTCTTCCTGGTGTAATCAGAGAGGACTTAATCCCTCTTTGGTACCAGTAGACTCTCTTCTAGAGTATCTCCTTCATTTGTCGGCTTCTGGTCTTCAGACCAATTCTGTTAGAGTCCATCTTAGTGCTATTGCTGTATCTCATAAGCTCTTAGATGGACAACCAATTTCCTCTCATCCACTTATTTCTAGATTTATGAGAGGACTTCTTCTAACAAAACCTCCCATTAAACCACCTCTGGTGGCATGGTATCTTAACCTTGTTCTAGGTGTGCTCATGGAGCCACCTTTTGAGCCTTTGGCTACTTTGGATCTAAAGTTTCTTTCATGGAAAGTTGTTTTCTTGATTGCCATCACTTCTGCTAGACGCATTAGTGAACTTCAGGCTTTAATGGCTGATCCGCCTTATACAAGGTTTCATCATGATAAGGTGGTTCTTAGGACCCATCCTCATTTTCTTCCAAAGGTGGTTTCACCTTTTCATCTAAACCAGTCAGTTTATCTTCCCGTTTTCTTTCCTAGGCCTCATTCCTCCTCTGCGGAAAGGAAACTTCATACTTTGGACTGTAAAAGAGCTCTAGCTTTTTATCTCCAAAGGACCCAGCCTCACAGAAAGTCGTCTCAGCTTTTTGTGGCTTTTGACTCTAGCCATTTAGGACTTCCTGTCACTAAAAGAACTCTCTCTAAATGGATTGCAGATTGTATTTCCTATACATATCAAAGTAAAGGAATACCTCTTGAAGGCCATGTCACAGCTCATAATGTCAGCTAACCTACGTTCTGTGGCTATTGATAGAAACATAGAAACATGATGACAGAAAAAGACCACATGGCCTATCTAGTCTGTCCTTCCATAACAACAATCTGCAAAGCAACAACTTGGGCCTCAGTACATACTTTCACTGCCCATTATTGTCTAGACAAGGACTCCCGCCGGGATGCCTTGTTTGGTCAAGCTGTTCTACAACACCTTTTCCACTCATAGTTCAACTCCTGCCCTCCATCCATTTGGATGCCTGAGGTCCCTGGGGGAAGCATGGCCCATCTACATAGATTTGCTACATGCTGGGTCTTCCCTAGGCATCTTTCAGCTCGGGTGTCCCCATATGTGAAGACTCATTCCTGCTTGTTCCTGGAGATAGCGTAGTTACTTACCTGTAACAGGTGATCTCCGGGAACAGCAGGAATAAGTCTTCACAACCCACCCGCCTCCCCTAGAAGTTGTCTTTCTCTCTCTATTTCTCTATTTTTATCTACTTCTCTCCTTCGGTCTCAGCTTTAAACTCAACTGAAGAGAGGGAGGTAGATAGGCGGGAAGGCAGCGTGCATGCGTGGATGCATGCTCCCAAAAGCGTTCCTGTTGGACGCTGGGGAGCGTTCCCGCGCGGGCTCCGTCGGTACTGACGATACCCATATGTGAAGACTTATTCCTGCTGTTCCCGGAGATCACCTGTTACAGGTGAGTAACTACGCTTTCACTACGTAGCTAGGTTTCTTTACACAATGAGAAGAAATTTTGATTAGAAGGAATCTAACTAGTTAATGCTTTAGGTAGATTACTAGTAGTGATGTGCACACAAAAAAAGCTATGGGGTATATTTTCACACTTTCCCAATTTTCAAACTTTTTTTAATGTCTAATGTGCAGTAGAACTCTTTATCATGCAGTTCTTTGCATTAATCTTTAGATTAATGCATGTTTAATTTGTGTGCATTAAGGGCTCGATATTCGAAGTCCTAGGCGCATGCTACAAAGGTAAGTGCTGGCCTTACTCGTGGAAAACCACAACAACCATATAAATCACATAATCAACAAGGCAGCTTGAATCATTGAGGCCCAGCTACCCGCACAGCGCCAGGTGCCAAAGCCTGGGGGCGGAAAAGGAGCATGCCGCGTGAAACCTATGTGCGCCCACATTGGATGTCACAAACCACGTAGCCTTAAGCGACGGAACCTGGTGCATATGATCGCTGATAGTGAGTCATTAACCCGTGTATATCCTTACTGGCTAAATTTCTTTGAATATTGACTCGGGCTGTATAGTCACAAGTATGTTGATGTGTTGAAGTGTGTGCATAATATTGTGCAGCATTTGGAACTCAGCTGAGGGAAAGATAAATGAATGTGTCACTTATACATCATTTAACAATAACAAATGTTGCTGTCATTTAGCAACTAACATAGATTATAATTAATACACTTCATTTGGAATTATTGATAAACTATTAGCCACAATATTCACGTCTTTGAACAAAATCAGAGCAGTTCCAAAATCTTAATTTCATACAAAATGGAACCTCAGTCTGCAAAGTGCTGCACTGAATTTTTAATCAGCGACAGGGAGGTTGGCTCTTGCATCAAACTGTAGCTATCTGTGACTGGTTGAAACCTACCTTGCTAGCTTCTGCTAAAAAGAATCAAGAGGCTGCTCCTGGATTTTGAGAGAGAAAAACCTTAAGGGTTGGATTTCAAATCTCCTACAGAGTTCCAAGCCTTAGATTCAGCCTTTAAAAACAAGAAGGATTTATTATGCCCCATTTCTGGGCTAGAGTTCAGAAGGAAAGGATTATGCATTTCCTGATAACCCTGCAATTTCAAGGTTCCTTTGGGAACAGATTGAGCCTTGGAACCTCCAAGACCAAATTGAACTGTCATTCAAATGGCAAGATCTAACCATAAATATACTAAAGAAAGCTAGATATTTTTTCCTAGCAAGAAAAGGCACCAAGGATTTGGATGGGACTTGGCTCATGCCTGGATCCAAACAAAATTCATAATACTTGTGCAACAGTCTCAAAAACTCATTGGGCTTCAATTACCAAATTGACTACATTAGCTGGGTTAAAAAAAAACAAAAAAAAACTACCTTAGTTTCTGTTGTCAGCCAGTGGTGCAAACTTTTAATTTACATATTCTACTAGTTGACCTTAATTGAAGATTTATTTTGGAAGATATTGTTCTTTAATTAATCTATTTCTTTCTTTGGTTTGCTTTGGTAAATATCTGTATTGCTTTTTTCTTTGTGAGCTGTTTCTTGTTCATGAGCATAAAATAAATTGTTTGTTCAAGTATTTTTTTGTTTGCTTTTATTCTGAATTCAGCACAGTACACTACAGGACTTAGTACCCACTATTTCATTTAGAATTAACCAATCTCACTACAAGTCATTTAAACCCACATATCTAAGCACTAGAATCTCCAGTCTGAAGGTTTTGCAGAGCTTATTGTTTGCAGATTTCAGTGAAATGCAGGGTAGAAAAGGCAGCCCTGAAAGTCAATGCTATCTAGATAATACTTGTGTCCAATCCTATTCTACCGACTGACTGCCCCAGCACTATCTGGAAAGTCCCGAGGCAGTCTTTGGTGATATTCAGATGCTGCTGACCAGATAAGTGCAGTTGAATATCAGACTTTGCATTTATAAAGTCTTCTTATTTATAAATTCTAATTTCAAAAGTTTTGTCATGGATACAGAGGCCTGGAGAAAACCTTTTGAATCTATAGCCTCAGTTCTGTGTGCTCATTTGAAAGCTGAATGCTTTCTTCAGAGAGCTGCTGTCAGAAACAGTCTTAAGGTACTGCATTATCAGATTTAGAAAAGCTGCTATTAAGTTGCCAATACAAGAAAACAATACATATGAGATGTCAGAAATACAGCTGATAGCCGACAGCTCCAACAATAGAATGAATGCACTCTATGTTTATTCTAATGACAGAGAGATTGCAGCCTTATGGAAGTATTGCTTTGAAATCTAAAATTTCAATACTTTCATTATGCCAGGAAAATAATTTAAAAAAAAAAAATACGCCTTTCATTTTGGAATAAATTAGAGATTGATTAAGTGTTTCTATATAATGTGAAGTTGCCTTGGAGCAAATTGTTCTCTTTTGTATTAGGCTGCATGCAAGGACTGTGCTTACACCAACCTATGCAAGCCTGGGAAGATAATTTGCTAGAGTCAATAGTATTTCTGGTGGTTTATGATGTAAGTTTACCCTATCATAAAGGAAATGAAAACATCAATGACAGATTATAATCCAGTGGAAAAAGAGCACAACCATGAACGCTTGTGTTATTTTCTGAAAATTAACAATTTCTAAGACAAAATGTAGTCACGTGATGTCACTGGAAACAACGTGAGCTTGAGCAGTTCTACCCAGTGAGTTTCTACTGCAAAGTTAGTTTTCTTCTGTCTTTCTCAAATGCATTGTTAAATGGAAAACTAAAAGAAGACCATCCTTCATGTACTGCTCTATAGCTGGACAATGTTTTTTTTTCCCTACTTCATGCAATCACAGATGCATAAAACAAGTTAAGCATTTCTCCTTCTGAAAACATAGGATTTAAGCAGCAAAATGTTATGCTCTTGTCTGTCAGCATGCAGATTTTAGATGGTGTTCTTGTTTTATGAATTGTTTTTATAATTTCTGCTTTAATTGCTATCCGTTGGCTATAAGGAGGTCTTTTACTGAAGGGCTCTAAGTTGTTGCATCTAACACGCTGATTGCTCCAAACCCATGATGTGTTAGGTGCAATACCACCATGTTTACTGTCAGAGATGTGGACAGCATTTTCCCCGCAGTTAACACAGAGACTTGTCCTCCTTAACACAGGTGAACTTAACTCCACTTATTGTGGTGCTTTTGCTGTGATATGGTAAAGGGTTTTAGCAAGCACTGAGGTGGATTCCAGGTTTGCTGATGGCGATACTATTTAGACTGTTGACAACCCAATAAGAGCTTAGGCTATGGACATTAAAATATGGAGTACTTACAGTATGATCTCTTCATGTGGCGGTATCTTTTACAGGATCTCTGCTTTCCCACTGTTGCTGCCTCTAGGGTGCATCTGCTGGGGGCTCTGCATTCAGTTGGTTGGGCATTCATCTAGGAAAGGCTAGTCAGGGCATTCAAATGCAATTGATTAGAATTTGGGCACATCTTGGACCAGGTTCTTCATCTTGTGTACAAGCAAAGCACTTTTTAACATCTCATGTGTGATGAATTCACTTGGGAGGTGATGATTGTATGGGGTACGGGGGGTGGATCTACTGCAAGAAAAGAAATGGGAATTTGCTGGGGGGGTATTCTCCTTAGGTGTGGTTGGCAAGTGTTGCTGCTGGGCAAATGCTGAGATGTCCAACTTTGTGCTCCTATTGGAGGTTCCGATCACTATCACTCAGATTGAATTCTTTTTTCAGACCTTTGATTGACTGAGCTAAATCATGTGTTAATGGCATGACTTTGAAAGGGGTTAGACTGCACCTTGCTGTTAATGCGCAGGAACTCATCATGCATCAACTTTACCACAGCAGATAATGCAGATCACATAGGGCAGTGTCGGTCCCACAGTTGGTTGAAGGTGCTGGTGCCTTAGGCAGTTCTTAAACCTTATCCCCCCTCTGGCCGTCAGAGTATAGTGTTCAGTTTTGAATGCCCTGCTCTTTGCCACCCCGCAGAATCTGACTCCCTAGGTGACTGCCTGGTTTGCCTGATGGTTGGACCACCCCTGACTTAGAGGGTTATTTTATAACAGGTGTCGGATTGGGAAAATGCCACCTATTTTGTCTCTTTTATAAAGAGACAAAGGTACCTTTGTGTCCTTCTAGCATACGAGTGCATATCCTGCAGAAATTGTGTCTGGATTGTAGGTGTGGACATTAAGCTTTCTTAAGAGCTGGCATAAATTTAGCTTGTAACATGCACATGGATGCTCGTATTTTCTAAAGTACGTGTGTAAGTTGTGATTCTGCCCTTGTTCCACCAGGACCTTCCCCCTTATGCATGCCTGCTGTACTAGTGCATGCAAGCTTATAAGTGTGGCCTAATTTTATTAGAGCCCATTTTGGTGCCTAAAATGTTGTTCTATGCATGAAACTGGTTTATAAAAATACCCTCGTAACACTCTGTGCCACCTCATAATTGGTGTTAAGTGCATCTGCGTTATCTGTCATGTGTTTAACACGAGAGTAAATGGTTTTCTCTGTGGTTTGGGAAGATGCTGGGCAAGCCCCCAAAAGTTACTACACAGACGTTGCAGTTATTGTGCTTTAGGTTTTGCAACAGATTCATTGTAATTGCAAATGTTTACTGCACTTCACTAAAAGGGCTCCTTTGTAAAGAAATACTTAACATAGATGAACTAGGAGTATGTTTACAAACTGATCTGTTAGTGCGGGTTTGCCATGCGCTAAGTGCACTGCACATGGAGACAGGGCCAGCCCAAGGGTTTTTGCCGCCCTAAGCAGAAACCCCGGCCTCGTCACCCCCCCCCCCCCCAGCTGCTTCTGCTGCACCCCTCCCTTCCCGCTGCTTCCGCCGCCCTCCACCAGCTATCACCAATTCCGTCTCAGGAGGGGAAGGTGGGCAGTATTTCAAAAAAGCTTTTTGCTGCCGTTTTCTTGCCTGTGGCAGGCCATGGCCTGCCACGGGCAAGAAAGTGGTGGCAGAAAGCAGCCGCTTTTGGAAATACTGCTATTGCCGCTGCCTGCCTCCCTCTCCAAATGGAATTAGCGGCAGCTGGGGGAGGTGGCATGGCCGGTCGTGTGTGCCACTGCTGCCTCCCACCCTGCTCGGCCACCCTAGATGGCTGCTTAGCTCGCCTAGTGGATGGGCGGCCCTGCACTAGGAGCCCCATGGTAAAACTCCTACGCTAACTGAGGCATAATTGGATGGTGGCTGGGTGGGTACTGCATATATTGTTGTTAGCAGAGGTTCATTTAAAGCCACCTCAAGTGGTGATGGGATGTGCACCCGCATGCTGGTTATTGCGGTGTGGCATATTACAAATGCGTTAATGGCAGAGGGGTGAGCATATACACCCACAAAGTTAACACGGGCCTCCGTGCTCGTTTTGCTGCTCAAATAAACAGTAACAGCATGCTCATTAGTAAACATGCCCCCTAGTGTTGAAATGTTGTTTTACATGCCACAATATATAGGGCACAAGGATTTTACCAATTATGACACGAGGAGATACAAAATGGCCATATTTTTCTAGCATCTACTTATTTGTGTGTATACACTGGGTAATTTTATTAGTGTCTAGCTGAGCATACACAATGCTGTTCTATACATCAGTCTCTTATAAAACTATCGCCAATCATGTCTCATTCAAATTTAATTTTGAATTCTTCAAATATGCTTAAATAACAGTGTATTTGTCAGTAAATATATTTCACTAAATTTTGGATATAAACAGCATCAGAAGAGATCAGTATATTAAAACAGAAAGGACCTGATCTGCCCAAATTCAGGACCTTAAGAAAAAAACTTGCACTAGAAATACATTGGTACATAACATCACAAGATTTGCTGTACTGTTTAAGATCAAGGTCCATCAAGCCCAGTATCCCGACCCCAACAGTGACCAATCCAGGTCACAAGAACTTGGCAGGTTCCCAAAAAGGCACACAGGTTCCACAATGCTCATCCTGGGGTAAGCAGTGGATTTCTCAGAGGTCCTCTTTAATAATGGTTTATGGACCTTTCTTCAGGAACTTGTCCAAACCTTTTTTAAACCCAGCTACACTAACACCTTTTACTACATCCTCCAGTAACAAATTCCAGAGTTTGATTACACACTAAATGGGTTACAGTGTAACTTCATTGTATGTCTCCTAGTGTTCTGTTTTTTGATGGCATAAACAACCCATCTATATTTACCAGTTCCACTCTATTCATTCATTAATTTATAGACTTCTGTCATATCTCCCCTCAGCCGTCTCTTTTCCATGTAAAAGAGCCCTAACCTTTTAAGCCTTTCCTCATAGGGGTATCCTTGCATCCCTTTTACATTTTGGTCTACTTTGGTCATTAAAATTATTCACATCCTTTATTAAAAAGATTTGAATCAGAGTGCTAAGTATCTAGTAAAAATGAAATACATTATTGTGGGATTTTTAGATTGGCTGCCACCGTAAATTAGCATGCAGGGGGCAGGGCTGGCCCGATACATGTGCGAGAATGTTGTTCACACAAGGCCCTGCGCGTCAGTGGGCCCTGCTCCAACGTCATACCACTCATGCTGTTCAGCTCCTGTCCGTTTGCAGGGCTGGCTTCAGAGGAAGCTGGGAAGGCCCAAAGCTCACCTCTGTACAGCCACCAGAGTGAAGAGCACAGTTTTCCTTCACTCTGGCAGCTGTTTGTCATGCAGCCCGCTGGGGCGCCGGAGGTTAAAGGGCATTTCCTGTTTCCCGACACTCAGCGTGCCAGTGGGCTGCATGAGAACACAGCTGCTGGAGTGAAGGGAAACGGTGCCCTTCACTCTGGTGGCTGTGCAGAGGTGAGCCGGGGCTTCGGGCCTCCATGGCTCCCTCTGAAGCCAGTCAGACAGGTGCGGGTCTTCGGGGTGGAGGGGCTAGGTCTGGAAATGGGCTGATGGGGGGACTTGGATTGGAAATCGGCTGATAGGGGGGAATGGGAGATTGGGACTAGAAGGGAAAGGATGCTGGTTGGGGCTGGCAATAGAAGGGAGCTGATGTTGGGGGAGGGGATAGGGCTGGGGGAGTGAGGATGGAAAGGGGGAAAGATATTTTTTGAGAGAGGGAAGAAAAATCTATGATTGGCCAAGTACTGGGAGAGTAAGTGGAGATTGAGAATGGAAGGGTGAAATTTGAATGGATGAAAAATGAATAAAGAAAGAAATAGGGGAAAGAGCAAAAGGGGAAAGATCAGTATGTTAAAGCAGATGTAGAGAGAGAATGGAAAAAAATCTAGAAGAGAGAAGAAAGGACAAATGGACTTTCTAGCAGAAGACACGCAGAAACCAGAAAAAAGTTGAATGTAAGCTGGTCTGTACAGGGCGGTGTACACAACCAGACTGTCTAAGAAAACCTGAGAAAGAGTTAATTTTGTTCAGAACTTTGCTTAGAAATAAACTTCATATATTTGCTTACTAAGTAGGCGAAGAGGTACAAGTCCTGTAAATAAGAAAAGGGGCAGGTTGTCCTCCAGCCTTTCAGTCTCAGGGTTACTAGATATCAAGCAGTCAGCAGTAAACAGTTATGTCTTGGAATACATGTATGTCTCCTCATACTGACCCATGCTGATTAGAAATTGACCTATGATGTGATGAATACGTAATACCTGACGTAGAACAATAAAGTGAAATTATGCTGTATCCTCCAAAAGAGCCTTATAAATAAAGCAAACCATAGCTAATAGTTAGAGTAAACAAAGAGAACTTGTTTCTATTTGTTTCTCTCCACAAAGCTTTGGTGTATCTATATAGAACTGTGTGGTATTTTATTGCTGTCTCTTAGATTCCCTTCTCATTGCTTTGAGTGTGGTTTTCTGTGACTCCAAGAGCCCTGCAGGTTGCTGGTGAGGGGGGGCAAAGATAAGCCCTTCAAAAGCGACTAGAGCAATTGCGATTGAAAAATAAAATACTCAAACAACAAAAGGTAGAAAAATACTTTTTTAAATTTAAATTTATTAACTGGAATATGTCAGCTCTGGGAAATGTGCATCATTAATGTCTTTGCATTTTGTTTAGTACAAGAGGAAATACATTTATAGTTTTATTTCTCCAGTGTTGTTGTACATTCCAAGTTTGGTTTTTGGGGTTCCCAGTTTAATTATTGTCTTCCTATTTCTAAGATGTGATCCCTTGTTCTTTGTTTGGTGATGGGCTATGTTCTGCATGTGTAACTGAGCTGAGGTATTCTCTTTATGTAGTTTCTATTTGACAGTGCCACCAGTTCTCTTTCCCCAGTAGTAGGTGTATTAGTATACTCGGAGATGTATTGGTTTAATATTTGCAGTGTTGCCTTTTGATAGGTAGGGTTTGGTGCTTTGTGAGTCCTGGTAGTGCTGTTATGATACAGCGGGTTTGCTATGGGTTCTAAATGGGCAGGGTGTATAGTACTTCCTAATGTGCCTGGCAGTTGTCACTGGAGTATGTTAATGTAGAAATCTGGTAGTGTTTCTTTATCCTCACTGCCCATGCAAATGGTATTCAGACACTCATTAAGAGACGTGTTTACTAAAAGTTATGTGCATTCACAAATGTTAAGTGCAGGAACACTCATTTATTTCTATTGGCACAGTGGCACTTAACGCACATTAACATTTAATAAACATGCCCCTAAGTCATTGCCAGGAGAAAAAAGAGGCTTGTGAAGGGCTCCTTTGAAAGCCGCCTAAACTTTTAGATGGACAACATATACATTTTAAATTAAAATAAATTAAGTTTATGCAAATATGGTCCAGTGGATATGCAAATGAGTCCCCACAATGAGTCTCTGCACATGACCCTGCATCACCCATAGGCCGCTCTCTTCTTCAGTGAAAATATATGCTCAGTATTTTTGATTTTTAAGCTTCATTCTTCATACATTTTCCCAGTCCTCACCATTTCCCCTTTCTACTCTTGACATTCCTCTTTTCATTAACTTATCTAAAAAAAAAATTCAAAAACAAGTTCAAAATTGCACACTTACAGTGCAACAAATGCTGTGTTTCCCCTTTCCTCTGTTTGCAGCCTTGGGCATGTTTCTGTATGAAACAGCAATGGAAAAGCGTGTCTTAGAGAGGGAGTAGGCAGAGATGTCACGATACCCAGTTTCAGCAGGGAGATTCTTTGGCTAGTCCTGCTTTTGACCTGACATCCCAACGCAATGTAGAATTTGTAGCCTTTGATTCTACCCATTTAAATCAGTGCTACAAGTCCCGTAATGCATCAGGATGGGCTTCAGTAATCCAAGACTAATCCAAAATCTCCCTCTTGGAACTGAGAGCAACATGGTATGTTTTATATGTTTATGTTTATGTTTTATTTCACTTGATAAAAACCGCCTTTCATGGGCAAGCAAAGCGGTGTACAATAAAAACCAATAAAAACTGTGTTTTTAAAAAGGCCGAGGCCAGTGAAAAGGAAAAGAAATACACTTTCTGGACAGAAAAGCAATAGAAGCAGAAGAGACAAAGCTAAACCGTAACAAAGACAAGTCACAAGGAGAGCAGAGGATAATACAAATGGGAATCACACAAAAGGAGAGGGGATATCAAACGCAAGGGAAAAAGGTGGGTTTTGAGGTTTTGTTTAAATGTGGGGTGGTGAGGGTCCAGTCGAAGTGAGGAGGGGAGGGAGTTCCAGAGGGCGGGGCCAGCAAAAAAGAAGGCAGAGGAACGGGTAGACTGTAAATGGGCACGGGAAGGGGAGGGAAGAGTGAGGCGGTTAAGGTGAAAGGAGCGAGGGGTGTACCTAGGGGAGTGGAAGGAAAGGAGGTCCGTTAGATATTGGGGGGCACCTGTGTGGAGAGCTTTATGAACCAAAATGAGCAACTTGAAGTGAACGCGGTGGGGGAAGGGCAACCAGTGAAGACGGAACAGTAAGGGTGTGATGTGATCACGAGGGGAGGAATGGGTGACCAGACGAGCGGCAGTATTCTGAATACGTTGTAACCGGGACTGTTGTTTCTTAGAAAAGCCGACAAAAAGTGAGTTTGCAAAATCCACCCGAGACATGACCAGGGAAAGTAACAGAGTA
Organism: Ichthyophis bannanicus; assembly: GCA_033557465.1. Taxonomy (NCBI): domain Eukaryota; kingdom Metazoa; phylum Chordata; class Amphibia; order Gymnophiona; family Ichthyophiidae; genus Ichthyophis; species Ichthyophis bannanicus. The sequence continues at coordinate 419,845,016 of CM066033.1, forward strand.
GTAAGAGCAGAAGGGGATAGAAAAGGACGAACTGCACGGATTTGTCGGAGAAAGAAGAAGGACAACTTGGTGACATGAGAAACATGAGCATGAAAGGAAAGATCAGACTCGAAGTGAACCCCTAGATAACGAAAGGAAGAAACCAGGGGAACCAAGGAACCAGAGAAGGAGGGGGCCAATGTGGGGGGTGGATTGTTGTGAGAGAACCAGATAGCAACAGTCTTGGTGAGATTAAGGTGAAGGCAATTACGAGTCAACCAATCAGCCACAGTGGAAAGACACGAATTAAGCGGAGAGAGATCGGGACAGGATGGAGAGGTGTGGTGAAGTAATAGAATGTCGTCAGCGTAAAGAAAAGCAGATATACCAGACTGTTGGATTAAGAGGGCTAAGGGGGCTAAGAAAAGATTAAAGAGGAGGGGAGCCAACACAGAACCCTGAGGAACCCCACAAGAAAGAGGGAAGGAATCTGAGGGGGGGGCAGAGGAAGAGGGGGGTGACAAAACCGCGCAAGAACGGGAGGAAAGAAAGGAGTGAAACCAACGATGAACAGTACTGCAAAGACCCGCTTCCCGGAGACGAAGAAGAAGAAGGGAGTGATCAACTAAGTCAAAAGCGGCGGAAAGATCAAGTGCAACCGCCACCGAAATATCACCACGGTCATGAGCTACATGCAGTGCGTTAGTAAAGGCGAGAAGGATAGTTTCAACACTGTGACCCTGACGGAAACCTGATTGACGAGGGTGGAGGAAGTTAGTGGAATCAAGGTGATGCGATAATTGAGCAAAGACGAATTTCTCTAAAAGCTTTGAAAGGAAAGGAAGGTTGGAGACGGGACGGTAGTGGGTGGGAACTAAGGGATCAAGTGAGGGGTTTTTCAGAAGGGGACGAATTAAAGCATGTTTCCAGGAGTGAGGGAAGGACCCTGAAGAAAGACTAGAGTTGAATATAGTGAGGATGTAAGGAAGGAGACCCAGGGAAGATTCGAGGAGCCAAGAAGAGGGGATAGGATCAAGCGGGCAGGAAGTCTTTTTTGAGGAGGAGATAAGACGGTGCAGTTCGGGAGGGGAGATCAGTGAGAAAGACGCCCAGCAATGGGAAGTTTGAGAAATGGGTGGGGGGGAAGCAGTAGGGGGAGGAGAGAGAATTGGAGCAGGACAAAAAGGTAAAGAGGCTCGCAGGGAAGAGATTTTATTACTGAAGCAAGTAGCTAGCATGGAAGGCGGTGGGGAAGGAAGGACCGGGGGAGCTGAGGCTGAGGAGTGAAGAGAGGTGAGAGACCGAAGAGTGGAATAGAGGTGCCGGGTCTGGTTTGGGGCATTGAGAATAGCATTAGAGAAGAAGGTGCGTTTGGCAAGATAGACAGATGAGCAATAGTGGGAGTAGGTAGATTTAAAGGATGCAAGTGAGGTGGGAGAAGGATTTTTACGCCACAGGCGCTCCGCCCTGCGGAGCTGCGTGCGTAAAAGCCGTAGGCCGCCATGATACCACGGATGCACGGGTCGGCTGTGGCGGGGTGGATGAGGACGTAGTGGGGCGATACGATCAAGTGTTGTTGAGAGAGCCGATGACCAAAGGGCAGCTTGAGAGTTGGGAGAGAGAAGGGAGAAGTCAGGAGGGAAAAGTTCAGCTGCTGTGGGGAATTGGTGGATGGTAGCTTTGTAATAAGTGATGTGAGAGTGGGTGTCTGGGTGGGTCAGCATGGCATGGGTGGTATATGTCAGGCATGTGTGTGTGTTTTATGGTAAGGACATTTGTGTGGGTTGGAGGTGATTGCCTTTTGGCAGTGTGGGTCGAGGCAGTGTGTGCATATGTATGTCAGGGATGTGTGTGCATTGCCAAGTCTGGGTGTGTATATCTGTATGCTTATGTCATAGGTTTGTGTGTGTCGGGGTATATGTGGATGTATTTGTGTGTGTCAGGGATGTGTTTGTATTGGCTGTGTGTACTGGGGGGCTCTCTGTATGTGTGTTTGTATTGGCTGTGTGTACTGGGGGGCTCTCTGTATGTGTGTTTGCATTGTCTGTGTGTACTGGGGGGCTCTCTGTATGTGTGTTTGCAGCTGTAAGCTTTTCTCACTTTCCCTCTCACCATTTTACCCTTCCCCACTTTTCCTCCTTCCCTGCCACCCAGACATGCACTCCCTCTCTTCTCCTCCTTTGCTACACAATCTTGCACTACCTCCATCCCTTGTCACCTACTTTCACTCCCTCCCTTCCTGCACTCTTCCTTCTTCTATGCTATTTTGGCGCTTTTCCCCTTCTTGAACTCTATCTTGTCCCTGAGTTTCCTATTTTCTTCCCTTTTGTCTAATTCCATCCTTCCCTTAGCTCTGTCTTCACGACCCAACCCCCTCTTATCCTTTCCTCTTCTATAACCTTGCCCCTTCCTCTATGCTTTCCCTTTTCACCTCCCTAACCCTTTGCTTTGCTCTGACCCGCCCCTCACCTACCCCATTCTCTCCTCTTAAAACCTTGCCCCTTCCCTTAAGAACCCTCCTTCTCACCCTGCCTCTTTTCTCTACTTCTTTCTAAACACATCCCTTCCTTTAAGCCCCACCTCCTCTTTTCTCTACTTTTTAGACAATTGCTGCTGCGGGCAAACCTGAAACTAGATATTCAGCGGAAGTATCTTGATAGCGGCTTCCGATGAATATGCAATTTCAGCCGTCACCGCTGCTAGTTAGCAGGATAGTGGCGATATTCAGCTGCTGTGCAGATAGCCAGACCGCATAAAGGTCGGTCTGTTTTTAGGCCTAACTTTATTCTGTTCTTATAAACTTTTCAGAATATCGGGCCCATAATTTTTCTCTTGCTTTTATTTACTTTATAGATGCAGGGATTTGTTCCCTTTACAATGGATCCTTTCAGTTTCTTCCACTGTTTTAAATGTTCCCATCTTGCCAGTATCTCGTTAAGGGACCCCTTCATCCTCATTTCATCCTTTTGGTTTTCTATTCCATCGTATTTACAAATGTCCTAAATGGATTCCAACAAAACATCCATAAATAAAATTTAGAGCAAAAATATACCAACATTTAAAATCTCACCTCTTAGCAAAAGATTAAACACGCGACTCCACGGCATCCAAAAAAATACCCATATATTTTCATCTCCCCCTAGATATATTCACCGCTTTACAGTTTACTTAAATTCTAAATATCTGACAGCTAGGAGCATCACACATCTTAGGAGCACCCAATGCTTCTGCAAATAGATAACATTTGTTTTGAAATACCAAGTAATCATTCTGTGGTCTCAGCCCCACTGGAAGCAAATTACAAAAATAGGAGCCTGTCACCAAGAAAGCTGAGTGTTGTAGGTAATTGGCAACCTTGCTTGAGATAGCAGCAAGCCCACTAGCTTCCTAGCTGCAGACAAACAAGAGTTAAAGGTAGGTTATATAAACTCTGAGGATCCTACAGATAATCTGGAGTTTTATCTTCAAGCATCCAATAAATCAGTGTGGTCACATTGAATTTGCTTGCTGTACCACAGGAAGCCAGTGGAGGTCCCCCAGTTCAGGAGTAATACGAGCCTTCTCTGGTGTTTCAGTAATGAAAGTAATTGCCAAATCTTAATATACAAGCAGGAAGTCCTGCCTACAAGGAATTACGATAATCTATCCCCATAAGAACTAATGACTGCAGAGCTTTAGAAAATAATCCAGGTCTACTAAGTGCCTCCATTTATGCAGCAATCTTAATTTGAGGTAAGGATAAGAAACTATAACGGGTACTTGGATAATTGAGAACGAACCAGCAGGTCAAGGCTTCTAGCCACTGGCTCAATAGGTAAGCACACATCTTTCACATCGATGCAAGATTGTCTCAGAACAATACAGAAAGCCAAGAACAAACATAATTCTAAGCATGCCGACACTGTGTCTGAAATGTCTTGCAGTTTTTCAACAGGTGAAAATGTTTGAATATCATCAAAGTATATTCGGTAATGACACCTTATAGTATGTATCAAAGCTGCAAGATGCCAGAACTGCTGTGAAAGATGACCTCTGAGGAACTCCCGCCAAGAGTGGCTTCCAAGACAACTCCTGCCCTCCCAATGTCCCTTTCTGCTGTTTCTCAGTAAAAGGGAAAACTATCCCCTATGTACGTCTAGAGCATACAGACGGTCCAAAAAAATATTAGACTGTATTACATTCTAGTGAATCAAAGCTAGCAGATACACTTATCAATGTCAAAATCCCTGGCCTAGCCCATAGATTGATTTATTAATTAAACATTTTATATACTGCTTTATCATACAATCCAAGTGGTTTACATTTAACCGAGAACAATTAAAGTTGAAATAATATACAATAAAGGCAGGGTGGGGAATTGAACTTGGAATGCTAGGGGGAGGGGTTACAGTGGTAACGGTATTACTGCATTAGTGGATAATCACTGATCCGAAATATTCGAGGAAAATGTGTCTTTTTAGATTTTTTCTCAGGAACAGTGACTGCTGAATGTAGGTTTTCAGGGAGCGAATTCCAAATGGTAAGTGCAATTAGGGTAAAGGGTCTGTTGCAAGTTTGTTGTGTACTTTTTGTTTTTCTAGTTGGGATGGAGAGAAGGTTTTGTGTTTTACATCGTCGTAATCATGTGTCTGGAACTTTGGTTATTAGTTGCCATAGGTCAGTTGGGAACTGGTTCTGCAAGAACTTGAAAATTATGATAATTATCTTGTAAATGATTCTTTTTGATATCAGGAGCCAGTGGAGGGATTTTAGGATGGGTGTGATTCGGTCATATCTGGATGATCTTGTAATGATCCTGGCAGTGGTATTCTGGACTATCTGTAGTGGGCAGAGGGATTGCTTAGGGAGACCTTGATAATAGAATATAGTAATAATTGAGGCGTAGTGTGATTATTGCTTTGCATACTGATCTAAAATCTTTTGGTGGTTCTAGTAGTGGGCGAAAATTCGGTAAAGCTTGGAGCTAATGATAGGCAGCTTTAGTGGTGTTCTTTATGTAGGAGAGCATGTTAAGGTTCTGGTCAATCGTGACACCTAGGTATTTGACCTCCGTTTTGATGTCTAGATATCCGTTGTGGATCCTTAGCTTTGCGAGGGGAATGAAGTTGGAATCACATGTGACATGAAGAGCTTTTGATTTGTGGTAATTTACTGAAAGATTGATGGTTGCCAGGTATTGGGTGATAGTGTGGAGGCATGCAGTTTGGCTGTGTAGTCTGGATTTTTTGTAGAGAAGGGTGGGTATTATCCATATAATGCTTTCCATGATCATATGCAGAGGGCATCAAGGTTTCTGTACTGCGTACCACACTTTACTCTCCTGCAGTCCTGGAAACTGACCTTTGTGCAATTGTTCTTAGCTTTAGCTCGTATTTAAACCACATCGTCTGGCAACCTCTAGAATTCAGTTAGCAATTACTGAATGTAGTACCTGCAAATAGGGTATCACCCTTGTCTGTGTGCATTTTGTTATCAGTTGCTTGAGGAGCACCCTTGGAGATGCTGCAGTCAGTGTGTGGCAAATTAAAAACACCAAACAGAAGGACCTCTCCCTTCACTGAACTTTTCTGAGTGACTTTCAATCTATATCTAGCTCTTCAGTCTATGCTGGAGATCTGGGGATCACATATATGCAAATGAAATATGCATTTCTCCACTCTAAGATAGCTTAGAATTCCTAATGTCTTCCCTTCAACCCATGCATTTCAGTTTCTTTGTTGTTATTCTTTAAAAAAAATGTTACTGTCTTCTGTCTATCCTGTCCTTCCTGAAGAGAGCATAACCTAATATAGCTACGTTACAGTCAATTTTACTGATCTCATCTTATCTCTGTCAAAACATATCATGCCAAACCATGACTTTGTCATTCAGGTTGACAAGTCTTTGAGATTGTATTACCTAGGCTATGAGCATCTGTGCACATATATGTCTGTTTACTTAACTGCATTAAGGTTTGTATTTTAATATTTTCTTGGTCCCTCTAGCTCTACTTATTCAACAGCATGGGATTTCTGCACACTACTGTGCTGATGATATTCTCCTCATTCACCACACTAACCCTAAATCCCTTGATCTCTCACCTCTTAATACCTGTCTTACCGCTATCTCCACTTGGTTATCTGATAATTTCTTACACCTCAATCCTTCTAAATCTACTTCAATCTGGTTTTCCTTTGGTAACTCTCATCCAACTCTGGCCCTTTCCATCTCTGGCTCTCCTATCCTCCTGGTGGATACTGTTCGTTATTTAGGTGTCATCTTAGATTCTTCCTTGTCTTTCCACACCTGTCTCTCTTCTTTGGTCCACCACTCCTTCTGTGCCCTCCGTCAGATCCATGCCGTTCATCCCTTCCTCTCGTCCACATCACTCACAACCCTCCTACTGACTCTTGTAATGTCCCAGCTAGATTATTGTAACACTGTCTTTCTCGGTCTTCCTCAATTTCAAATCTGCTGCCTTCAACTCATCCAGAATACAGCTGTATGAGTCCTTGCTCATGCTGCTCGGTTTGACCACGTCTCACCTCTCCTAGTTCATTATCGCTGGCACCCTGTTAAATACCATTCACAATACAAACTCCTGACCCTGGTACACTGTGCATTTCACACTGATCTTTCTCGCTACCTTTCAGATTCCCTGCTTCTTCACTCCTCTCACCCTTCCCCCCATAGCATCCATACCAATCGTCTCCATCTTACCTCAGTTTCTCAGGCTCCACTCAAATCTATGCGTTCCTCAGCTTTCTGTTTTCTGGCCCCTGCCCTCTGGAATGCCTTATCCTCTTCTTTGCATTTGGAACCCTCATACCCAAAATTTAAGGCCCTTTTAAAGACCCATCTTTCTACCCTAGCCCATGACGTCCCAACTCTGTAGGCCCCTCTTCTTTTTCCCTCCCTCTCCTTGCCCTATTCCTCTCCCAGCCCGCTCTCAGTATGATTGTTGACTCTTTGCTGTTTTTATTGGCATTCTTTTCTTTCTGTTTTAATTTATTTGTTTTATGATTGTACACCGCTCTGCTGTTTTATGAAGAACAGTTTATCAAATTTTAATAAACATAATAAACATAAACATTATACACCTTAACTACAAAGGTTAACCTATGGTAGCTGCAAAATCTCTGTGGTAAATGTTCCTGACATTTGGGAGACAGAGTAGTGCCATTAATATAGAGCACTGTTTGTAGCATGCATTAATGGCTAACAGAGAATGCAGTGAACTACACTTCCGGATGTGTAGACAACTGTTCTGCATTATCTGTCATATTAGCAAGGCGTGCATTAATGATGCCTTTGTTAACTGCCCTTCCCCTTCCCATCCTACATTAGGTGTTTAACATGGAAGTTAATATGTGCTATTAACATAGCCTTTTAGAAACATCCCCATGAGTAAATAGCACCTTTTACATATGTAGATCACCTAGCTGTGCACATAGTGATGTTAGAAAGCTGCTCTTTACACGCGGTGATCTATACCATATGGAGATTACAAGGAGGCATGATTAGGGAATAGAGGAGTGGTTTGGGCGGGCTTAAAATATCAATATATATTCCCCATTTTACAAGGGCAATATGCATGGATATAAAAATCCTATAAATTGACATTTACATTTGCCCTGCTTGAAGGCCAAGGCTGACACACTCCCCTCTCCTTTTGACATCAGTCTCCACTCTCTGATACTCCCTTGACATCAATTCCACCACTCAACCCCCCCATGCAAAATCAGTCAACCCGTTAGGTTTCCCTCTGACATCCAGACATCTCAATAGTAAGGTGTAGGACGCAGTGAGCTGGTCAGGACACAAACATCCACGGAGCCAGGCAGAGGGTTAAAGAAAAATACTTTCTTTACAGGGAGTTCACAGCAGTGGTAGCAGAGATACAGTTCTCCCCTCCCCCAAAGGTCCTTAACTCTGAGCTTCACAGCAGTAGCACCACAAGCCTGCTGACCAACTTGGAAACACCCTGGCTCCTACCTTCCCATAGGATCTCCTTAGAGGTAGGTGATCATTCTGTACTCTTGAACACCTCGAGTTCTTCTCTCCCCCCCAGGTCCCTTTGCTTCCTGCGATAAAGCCTGGAGTCTGGCCACACCCTTCCCAGACATTCTCCAGCCTTTCTTCTTAAAGGGAAAGGGGTTTACAGTGCAATAACTCACTTGTGCTAAGCTTGGCTGGAGAGTTTCCCTGTGGAGGATGGGGTATTTCCCAAATACTCCATCACATAAGGTTATCAAATTATTTGCAGGCAAATCTGGGAGACTTATCTGAAATATGTGTTTGAGATAGAGGGAGGGAGGAAAGGACACCTTAGTTCCAGGTTTGAGCAACAAGACATGGAGGAGGGAAGAGGAGTCATTACCCTGCACCCTGTCAACGCCCTCACCACTCACCTCTAGTTTTAGAGGGACGTGGTTATTGGAGGAACCTTCTCCTATCAGCCTTAGCAGCCTATTTCCTTGTGGTGTCTTCTGGGAAATGTAGTACTGCTAAGATGTGTTTGTGCTTCAGGTAGAAAGTTGTAGTTAAGGGGAGTGTTTTCATCTGCTGTCCGGTTCCATTGGAGGAGAGGAGGCTGGTATCGTGGCTGGCGACTGAGCGGGCAGCCTGCTGACGTCATGTCCAGGCCCTGGTTAAAGCTCCTGCCTTGCTGCTCTCTTTGGGAGCGTTTTCATCTGCTGTCCAGTTCCATTGGAGGAGAGGAGGCTGGTTTCGTGGCTGGCGACTGAGCGGGCAGCCTGCTGACGTCATGTCCAGGCCCTGGTTAAAGTTCCTGCCTTGCTGCTCTCTTTGGGAGCGTTTTCATCTGCTGTCCAGTTCCATTGGAGGAGAGGAGGCTGGTTTCGGGCTGGCGACTGAGCGGGCAGCCTGCTGACGTCATCTTCAGGCTCCGTTATAATTTGATTCTATACGGCGCTCAGCCGTCGGCGCATCTTCAAAGGGGCGCGTTTTCAAAGGGGGTTTTCTGCCCCTTGTGAGCCCCTTTGGAGCCGTTTGGAGCTGTGTGGTGTGAGTAGGTGAGTTATGCCAGGAGGCAAGCGTAAAAAGAAACCCCCTGCTGAAGATTTTCAAGCCGGGGCGATTGAGAAACATCTGATCTCTATGCCGCGACCCGCCATTCCAGGTACTGTGCCTCTTGATCCTGTAACTGATGGTGCGAGTTTGAGCGAACACCCCTGCTTCCCCCGAGTTTCCTCGAACTCTCTGGGGAATCGTCTCCTGTTTAGGTATCCTCAAATGTGGTTCTTAAAGAGGTTTCATGGAGTCGTTCTTCCCCTCTGCCAGCTAAACCATCTGCTTCCACTGTCTCTCTTTCGAATGTTTGGACTGTGGTCTCGCGTACAGAACAAATGCTTGTTGAGACTGTTCCTAAGTTATGTCAATTCACAAGGGATTCTGTTCAAAAGTTTCAGTCTCTTGATTCCCAGATTGGGGCTTGCAGCTCTGCGCTGGTGAAATTAGAGCCTCAAGTTAAAAAGTTTGCAGATTTTACAGCAACTCATGCTAAAGATAGTTTTCTTTTGCATCAGAAGCTGGAGAACCTGGAAAACTTAGGTCGTAGTAAGAACCTTCGGTTATTGAATTTTCCCACCTGTTCGTTGCTGTCTCCTCTAGTACTCTTTAGGAAATATCTGAAGGATACCCTCCTTTTCCCACAGGCCGAGTCTTGTTTAGTTACTAAATGCTATTACCTTCCATTTAAAACTTCCTCCGGTCCTGGGGATAAGGATGAGGTGCCTTTATCAGATAAGGATGATTTCAATCTCTACTGCTTTTTTGGAAGAAACCGAAGATGTGATTACCACTAGGGCCACCTTATTGGTTACTCTATCCTTAGAGGATGATAAGATTTCTATTTTGAAGTCTTACTTCAAAAGGAAGGAGTTCCAATTTTGTGGTGATAGAGTATCTATATTTCCAGATGTTTCTCGTTCTACACAACATCGTAGGAAGTCGTTTCTGTTGTTGAAACCTAGAGTACTTGTTTTAGAGGTTACATTTTTCCTAAAATATCCCTGTAAATGTTGTATTTCATTGCATTATGATAAGTTTGTCTTTTTCTCTTCATCTGAGCTAGAAAAGTGGATTGTAGATCGGGAAGGGGCACGTACTATTTCATGATTGGTTAAGGGTGGGCAGCGAGGGTACTCCTCCGGCTGATTAGTTGGCTATTGACCTTTCGGGTCTTGCCTTGTTTTCTAAGGATAAACTTTGTTTTGTTTAGTTTTAATGTCTCCCCGAGATGTGGACTGATTGTTGTGAATTATACTTGTATGTATTTTCCTTTTTGATTTGCTGTATTTCTTGGTTATAACTGCTTTATAATATGACCATGTAAAAAGGTATCTTCATAAATAAAAGTTATAAAAAAAAAAAAAAAGTTGTAGTTAAGTCCACCAAGGTAAAGCATATAACAGAAAATTTAATTCGCACAAAAAGATTCAAAGTACCAAATACAGGATTATTTCTGTAGGATCTGCTCAAGGTACAGCAGATGGTTGGCAAAGTCAACAAAAGAACCCAAAAATGGCTTTTTAAAGTCTTTTTACTTTCAGAAGCACAGCCTTTGATAGCAAGGCTGTCACCTTCCTTTTAGTCCTTACTAATTACAGCATAAAGTCCAAACAAGCTTAATCTTCTGTGGCAGTTTGGCTTCTATCAGCCTCAATTCCTTCTAGGCTGCATTTCAGGTACAACTGAACTCAAAATAAGAAATAAACATTCAGACTGCCATCAAAAACTCTTAACAGGCTTTTCACATAACAGAGGAGCAAAGAAAAACTCTTCTAGCAGGTAAACTGGCTTCTTGCCGTTTCACAGTTCAAACCACAGGTGGATAACAAGCATGAATCACAACTTCCTGCTTATCCTTATATTTCAGTGAACTTCCCTTTTAAAAACATATGGGAAATTTACCACCACACTGCCTGTTTCTTATGGTTACCTTTTCAAGGAGGATAATTCTTTCAGGGCTGGCTTTTCCTCAAGACTTCATGTCTAAAGCTTGGCACAGAGAGCAATCCATAAGAGTGTCTTCTTCCCCCAACTCTACCACTGGCTCTCCAAGCTGCATGGGTTCTGGCTCACCCACCCGGTCAGACTGCTCAGCTGACAACCTCTCCGGTACTCTGAGAGCTTCTCCACTTCCTGTCTCCAAGCTCTGTTGCCAACCTGTTGCAGGGAATTCAACCCTCTCAGCTCCTGGTAGCTCGGCTCTTCTGCATGAGTCAGCACCTTCTCTACCTCCTTCTGTTCTCCGGTCTCTGCCTTCTCCTCCCTCTCCTCCTTTCTCTCTTCCTTTCTCTCTGTCTGTATACTTTAGCATAGGCTTATACCTCCAGGGTTCTAGCCCCACCTCCTTCCTTCCCAGGTGTTGGCAATCCCTCTGCCTTCTGGTATTTGAGTAATCAGGGAACTTGTTGAAGTAAGGGTTTTGGACCTCGTGTCCGTAATCTCTCTCTCTATTAGACACGGCATGAAACCTGTTCCAGCTGGGGTTTTTCTGGTTCTTAGGTGTGACTGTGGCTTTCTTACCCTGCACTCCTAAATGGGGACCATTTACTAGGGTGAATTCTTTGTTTCTCACCTCCCCCATACTCAGGATAGATGACCTTGCCACATACCCCCCTACTTAAGATATTACTGGCTGTCGGAGGTTGTTGGGGTTCCTCCGAACAGTCTGTAATTCGGGATAAGGCATCTGCATTTTGGTGTAGCTTTCCTGCCCGATCTACCCTGAAGTCAAAAGCTTGCAGGGCCATATACCACCTAGTCAGTCGTGCATTGTGGTTTTTCATCTGTTGGAGCCATTTCAAGGGTGCGTGGTCTGTGATTAGTAGGAATTTTCGTCCTATAAGATAGAACCGGAGCGCGTCTATTGCCCATTTAATGGCAAGACACACTTTCTCAATGGTGGAGTAGTTGCGCTCTGTCGGGGATAACTTTTTACTAAGGAACACTACAGGGTGCTCCTCGCCTTCTTGCTCCTGGGATAAGACCGCACCTAAACCTGCTTCTGAGGCATCCATTTGTACAATGAAGGGCTGCGTGAAGTCCACTCCACATAATACCGGGGCCGTGCATAGCCTCCCCTTTAACAGGTTGAAGGCCCTCTCAGCTTCCGGGGTCCAACTAAGATGGTTCGGGTAATTTTTCTTCAACATATCAGTGAAGATGGAACTCTCCTCTGCAAAGCGGGGCAGGAACCTCCTGTAGTAGCCGACCAGGCCTAGGAAACTTCTCAATTGCTTCTTTGTTGCTGGCCTGGGAAAATTTCTGATGCTATCGACTTTGTCGACTAAGGGCTTGACCTTGCCCCGTCCTATCATATGCCCTAGGTACTTCACCTCTCGCCTGGCGAAGGCACATTTGCTCGGGTTCAGTGTGAGACCTGCCTGCCTCATAGACTGCAGGACGGCTTCAACCCTCGGGAGGTGCTCTTCCCAGGTGCGACTGTAGATAATGATGTCATCCATATATGCAGAAGCATATTCTTGATGAGGGCGCAGGACTTGATCTACCAGTCTCTGGCAGGTTGCTGCGTCGCCGTGGAGGCCGAAGGGCATCCTCTTAAATTGGAATAGTCCAATCGGGGTGCTGAAGGCGGTCTTCGGCTGAGACTCCCTAGTCAGGGGAATCTGCCAATACCCTTTTGTCATGTCCAGGGTGGTCAAAAACTGGGCCTGTCCCAACCGATCCAGTAGCTCCTCGATCCTGGGCATTGGGTAAGCGTTGAATACCGAGATGGCATTTACCTGTCTGAAATCTATGCAGAACCGTAAAGTGCCATCTGGCTTTGGAACAAGCACTATTGGACTGCACCATGGGCTCCTTGATTCTTCGATGACCCCCATCTCCACCATTTCGCGTACCTGTGTGACTACCTCCTGCTTCTTAGCCTCTGGTAACCGGTAGGGTCGTTGTCGGATCACCTTCCCTAGTGTAGTTACAATCTCATGGGCGACCAATCGGGTTTCACCAGGAACCGGCGTCAGAACATCTGGAAACCTCTGTAATAGATTGGCCAACTCCTGCCTCTTGACCAAGGATAGCTCCTCACCCATCTGGGGCTCCTGATGTTCCCTCCACTCTTACTTGTGGGCCCAAGTCCTCCTTCTCAGCTTCCTCCACCCTCTCTTCCGAGGTGGCTGTCAGGCCTTCCATCCCGGCCCGTCCGGTGGAACCAAATCCACAGGCTCCTCGTTCCGTGGGAGTCAACATGGGGACCTCTTCTAGTGGGGGAAACCCTACTCTCTCGCACAGCAGCTGGGCAATCTGGTCTCCAACCTTCACCGGGAAGTCTTCCTTACCAAAGTTAAACAATAATACCTTTACACTCCCTCTATAATCAGGGTCAATCACGCCCGAACCGACATCCAGGAAGTGTTTTAATGCCAGACCCGAGCGAGGGGCTATCCGCCCATAGCAGCCAATGGGGATTTCAATTTGTAGGCCGGTATCAATGAGAGCCTTTCCTTGGCTGGGCACCACTCCATCCATGGCGCTACATAAATCATATCCCGCGGCTTGCGGGGACGCCCTCCTGGGACTCATGGCCTTTTCAGAAACTTTACAAAATTTTAATATGAACGTCTGTTTAACGTGGGGACCGCCTCCCGGAGGCTTTTCGCCTGGCTTTCCAGTCTGTTTTCGGGGAATCCAAAACAGAGGGCCAGGGACCACCGTTACCATCCCCTCTGCCTTTTGCCCAAGGCCTTTCTCTAACCCTTTCCTAAATTGGGGCCAGTCTCTTCCTAATACCAGGTCGTGGGGAAGTTTTGGTACCACAGCCACGGGAATTCTTTTCTGTGCCCCTAACCCTTTTATCTCCACTGTATACACGGGGTAACAAGAGGCAGCCCCGTGGATGCAACGGATCTGGACATGACCTTCCAGTCTCCTCGGGACATACGCATTCTGAGCCTCAATTGCCCGCCAAAGCTTCTGGGATACCATGCTGTGGTCAGCCCCAGAGTCAAGCAAAGCATTGGTAGTGATCCCCTGTATATTAACCCTTAAGAGGAATCCCTCTCCTAGAGGTTTCACACTTGTACCAACCAACCCAGTGCAAGCCTTGCATCCTCTCTGTAGGTGTCCCATCTCCCCACAACGATAGCACTTCTTTCCAGCCCACTTTCCCTCCTGAGCAGGCACATAAGTTCTCACAAACTCTGTTTTATTTCTCTGTTTCCTTTCTGATTAACCAAAACTGGCCTCGGCCTTCACTTTTGGAGCACCCCCTCTTGGCTGACGCGCTAATTCAGCTTCCATGTAGTGCTCGGTCAAAAGGGTTGCCTCCCCTGTGCTCTGGCCGTTTTGCTGAATCAGAAATGATTGTATCTCCTTGGGCACTGCAGTCATAAACTGCTCCAATACTATCATATCTAGTATCGTATCTATAGTTTTTTCCTCTGGGGTCAGCCACTTTAATGCTAGGCCCCGAATCCTCTGGCTTAATGCCTTAGGGGTTTCTCCGGCCTTAAGGGCCGTGGCTCTGAACATACGTTGATACACGCTTTTTGTCAACCCCAAATGGTCTCTGATTGCCATTTTTACCGTATTATAGTCCAGGGCCTGGGCAGCTGGCATAGCCCTATATGCAGCCAGTGCTTCCCCTGTTAAGGAGGTTGCTAATCACACTGCCCATTGGCTAGCTGGCCATCCCACAGATTGCGCTACTCTTTCAAACGATTCTAAAAAGTCATCTATATCGTCCTCAGATGAAAGTTTGCCAAAGTTAAAGGCCCCACTTGTGGATGGGCCTACCAGACTGTCCATTTGAGTTATTGATGGTCCTGCTGGTACCGACTCTCCTCCACTTTCTTGTCTTTGGGATGCAGTCAGGGCTGCCACTAAGTCCAAGACAGGTTTCTGCTGCTCCTTTATTGCTGCAGCTGCACTCTCCTGTGCTTGCTGTGCCAACTCTTGCTGGTGCTGGAATTGCGTGGCCATCCATTGAATCAACTCCTTGGGGTCCATCTTCAGGGATACTTTTATCCGAGCCAACCCCCGCCTTGGTACCCTTTACCTGGCTCAGGTGTTGACTCCTGATTCAAAAGGGTTGTCTTTGTGACGCTCCAAACTGGACTGCTCCGTCGTCTGGCCGACTCTACCAGCGAATTCCACGTGAAGCTTCCAGCAGCCGTCTGTGCTGTGCACCTTGTTGCTGTATATCCTTGTATATCCTGAATGGCAAAATCCATACAACTACGCCACTGTCAATGCCCTCACCACTCGCCTCTAGTTTTAGAGGGGCGTGGTTATTGGAGGAACCTTCTCCTATCAGCCTTAGCAACCTATTTCCTTGTGGTGTCTTCTGGGAAATGTAGTACTGCTAAGATGTGTTTGTGCTTCAGGTAGAAAGTTGTAGTTAAGGCCACCGAGGTAAGGCATATAACAGAAAATTTATTTTCCACAAAAAGATTCAAAGTACAAATACAGGATTATTTCTGTAGGATTTGCTCAAGGTACAGCAGATGGTTGGCAAAGTCAACAAAAGAACCCAAAAATGGCTGTTTAAAGTCTTTTTACTTTCAGAACAAACTTAATCTTCTGTAGCAGTTTGGCTTCTATCAGCCTCAATTCCTTCTAGGCTGCATTTCAGGTACAACTGAACTCAAAATAAGACGTAAACATTCAGACTGCCATCAAAAACTCTTAACAGGCTTTTCACATAACAGAGGAGCAAAGAAAAACTCTTCTAGCAGGTAAATTGGCTTCTTGCCGTTTCACAGTTCAAACCACAGGTGGATAACAAACATGAATCACAGCTTCCTGCTTATCCTTATATTTCAGTGAACTTCCCTTTTAAAAACTTATGGGGAATTTACCACCACACTGCCTGTTTCTTATGGTTACCATTTCAAGGAGGATAATTCTTTCAGGGATGGCTTTTCCTCAAGACTTCATGTCTAAAGCTTGGCACAAAGAGCAATCCATAAGAGTGTCTTCTTCCCCCAACTCTGCCACTGGCTCTCCCAGCTGCATGGGCTCTGGCTCACCCACCCGGTCAGACTGCTCAGCTGACAAACTCTCCGGTACTCTGAGAGCTTCTCCACTTCCTGGCTCCAAGCTCTGTTGCCAACCTGTTGCAGGGAATTCAACCCTCTCAGCTCCTTGTAGCTCGGCTCTTCTGCATGAGTCAGCCCCTTCTCTACCTCCTTCTCTTCTCTGATCTCTGCCTTCTCCTCCCTCTCCTCCTTTCTCTCTTCCTTTCTCTCTGCCTGTATACTTTAGCATAGGCTTATACCTCCAGGGTTCTAGCCCCACCTCCTTCCTTCCCAGATGTTGGAAATCCCCCTGCCTTCTGGTATTTGAGTAATCAGGGAACTTGTTGAAGTAAGGGTTTTGGACCTCGTGTCCGTAATCTCTCTCTCTCTTACTCTATTAGACACAGCATGATACCTGTTCCAGCTGGGGTCTTTCTGGTTCTTAGGTGTGGCTGTGGCTTTCTTACCCTGTACTCCTAAAAGGGGACCCTTTACTAGGGTGAATTCTTTATGTTTCTCACCTCCCCCATACTCAGGATAGATGACCTTGCCACAACCCCCAGCCATCCCATGATAGCACTTCGAAGCAGACCAAGTGACAGAGAAATAGAAACAGTGATGCATTTTCCCCATACTGTGCAAGATATAAAGAGGGATATTCAGCAGTGGCGGCTAGCCATTCTAACGTGGCTACAGGCCACCACAGAAACGTAAACCCGATTATTGAATGCCAGGATCATATCCAGACCCGGCACTGAATATTCCGGTTGCCTGGATTGGCAGAAAGTTAACCAGGCAACAGCGATATTCAGCACAGCCCAGTTAGCTTCCACAGTGAAAGTGAGGCCTTACTTTTCCCACCTTGCCACAACCAGACTGCAGTGGCACCTGGGGATATTCAGCGGCTCTAACTGTGTGTTAGCGCCGCTGAATATCTCATATGGAGGGAGTAACATGGTTAGCAGGTCTGCTAATCACAGTAATTCCCTTTGAATATCCCCCCAATGGATGTAAATTCTTAAAACTAACATATTAAAATTTCTAAATTAGAAATACATTTTTTTCTAACTCTTCTGTCCCTATTGCTGGAATTGGGGACAGGAGGCTGCCAACAGATGGGAACTGGGGGCACAGTTTTAAAATCTGGGCCAATCCCCAAAAATCATGGATATCTGGTAACCTTACCCAATAGCCCCCCTGGCAGTCCCTAACCCCACCTTCAAATCCACCCTAACTCTTAGCGGGATCCATGGTAGTCTGGTGGGAGTAGGAGCGGTCTCCTTGCATTGATCCTGTCCATGACAAAAAATACTTTTAACACCAGATCACAGAGGCCAGAAAGAAGAAAATACCTAGTGCCATGCTTACATCAGTTTGCATGGCCCATGGAAGGTAGAAGGTGCTTGAATCAGCCCTCATAGGGTCAGAAGGAAGAAAATAGATGCAGTTGTCAGCTGGTGGTGAGGAGGTAAGTTGTAGCAGTGGGTTGGGGTAGGGTGAGGTAGGAAATGGAGGGTGGTGTTCAATAGGGTAAAAAGGGGGCCCATTCACATAAGTTTCCCCAGGGCTCCTTAAGCGGTTAAAGCAGCTCTGAGGAGGTTCTAGAACTAGGGGTGATAATATGAGCATTTGACTAAGTAGACTGATGAGTTATATCAGAAAATATGCTTTCGTGGAGAAATGGGGGGGGGGGGTGTGAATGCCCCCCCCCCCATGTGCGTGGATAGTGGTGGCTAAAGAATAACGGAGTTGAACTAATCGGGGAGAATGCAGAATACATGACCAGGTAGCATGTGTTAAACTGTTCATATCTCTAAACTTGCAATGAGAATGGTGCTATCAAAATGAATAGATACAAAATATTAGCTATATTAGCTTAAACATGGACAGTTAAAGGGTTGATATTCAAAATGATTTAGGGGTTAATCTAGGAGTTAACTACATAAATGATAGCCTCTGAAAAGTCAGGCCCTCTGAGAAGTGACATTTTAAATGTAAAATTAATTGCTTAAAACTTGTCCAGCTAACTGTGGGATGATTCAGAGGCTTTCCGGGACATTTTATGTTCTCTGCTTATCTTTATCTGCTTAGGGAGGACTAGATAAATAGTGTCCTGTCTTTTTAAATTTAGGACCGCATATTCAGCAGTTTGATTTCAACAGAAAAGTCAGCAGAAGATTTGTTTAAAGAGAAAAAGAGAGAAATTATCCTTTTATCTTTAAGCCGATTGAGCTGTTCCGAATATCGGCCCACATGTCCAGTTTTATCTGGCAGGCTGTAATGGAAGCATCAGCTTGCAGCTGCGTCTGTTTGGCTAAAAGTTCTGTCATATCTAGAAGTCCCGGACATAAATGCAGTTGCTTACATAGCCAAGTATTTCTGAAAGGCTACACAAGCGACGTAGGAGGTTTACTGGTAGTAGAAGCTATTTTAATCAGGCTGTGATGATAGTATCAAACTAGTAGCTCTGTCTGCCTGGCACAGTGCAAGTTCCTCAGTAACTAGAGGATACATGCAGTAACTCTCAGGTATTTATCCCCTAGAGGAGAGATGGGGAATAAGATGGAGACATTTAAATACCTAAAAGGAATTAAGAATGCTCAAGAAGACAACTTTTTTTGCAGTGGAAATGAAGTTGAAGTTCTAGAACATGAAGTTATAATATGAAGATCCACATGTTAGACTCAGGAGCATCAGGACATATTTTTCATGGAAAGGGTAGCGGGTGCCAGAGGAGGTGATAAAGACAAAACAAATAATCATATTCAAATTCTACGAGAAGGCACTTGGGTTACCCTGAATAAAATATCAGTTCCAACCTAAAAGGCAATGATACTACTTTTAGGGTCCCTTTTACTAAAGCCCACAAAGAATTTGTAATTCACGTGCCAAATAAATGCATGCTGATTGCAAAGCCTCTGCATCAGCTGTCGGGGGCATGACCAATGTTTCCGGCAACTAATACATGATGGGCCACTCAAACATATGTTCTAGTAAGGTAGGTTAGCCTAACAACTCCCATAGAGTAGTCGTAAGATGAACCAACGTTAAGAGCTATGTTGCCGTTGAGCATGTGGCAATTGTCTTGGTGCTAGTGGTAATATGCTCTCCACGCCCCCTCTCCACCTATTCCCTGCCCCTCCTACGATCGCTGATTAATATGCATGGTAGTCCATCTGACAGGTTAGTAGCTCTATCTGCCAGGCACAGTGCAAGTGCCTCAGTAACTAGAAGACATATGTGATGAGTCTCAGGTATGTATTCCTTAGACTCTAGAGGAGAGGAGAGATGGGGAATATGACTGAGACACCCTCACGTGTTAGTGTTCCTGACTGCCAGTTGCCACGTGTTAAAGCGCATGTTAACCAGCTAATCAGCTTTAGAAAAACGGGCCCCTAGTTAAGGGAGGACATTTGTATACATATGTAATTAAAAAGAGGATGAACTGCTGCTGGAGAGACTGGATGGGCAATTTTGGTCTTTATTTGCCGTCATTTAATGTTGATCCCATATTCAAAAGGGCTTATGTGGTCAGCAGAGAGTGCCAACTAGCAAAGTGATTTTTTCAAAATGGATAGCACTTATACAGATATTACGGTTTGCCTTATAAGTTGTTTGTGGCCAAAGTTATTCATTTTAAATTGAGGAAGATTTTGGGAAAGGCATAAAGGTTACTTGGAGAGTAAAACAATTTACCTGCTTTCTGGATAATGTCAAGTCTGAGTGCATAAACAGCAGGAAACGCATGAAATGAATAAGGTATCCATTCAAAGTTATGACTTTTATAGCATTTACACTTGAATGTATAGCTCTACGGAATATCAGCAAACTATTTAGAGGGTAGTTTTATGAGAAGGCATATACTTCAAGGAGCCCTTTTTCTAAAGTGCACTTTCACATACGTTTTAACCTGCGGAACTGCTACCATGTTGGCATGACAGTTAATGCATACTCATTTCCATGCTAACTGTGCTCGGTTCAATGGGGCAGGGGCGGGCAGGTTAAGGGAGTTGAGCTGGCAATTCCTCACTGTCAGTGTTGCAATTACTGTGGGTGTCCTCACCGCCTTCTTGATGGTGTCCTCACCGCCTTCTTGATGGATGCTAAAGGCTCCTGCAGTAATTCTGCATGGGTCCAATTTGAGTTACAGGCCATGGGCCCGATTCAGTCGTGACTTTTGGGGCTGCCCCTATTTCCCCTCAGGCCCTCCCCGCACAGCTAGAGCAGCAGTACGGGGAGAGCCGGTGGGGGGCGGGAGGGGGTGGAGTCTGGGCAGAACGGAGCCGGGCCGAGGTGGCAGGATGTACAGGGCTGATTCCAGTCACAGCCCTGTACATCCTGTGGGGTGAGGGGAAATGTGCTGAGTGGAGGAGTGGCCTAGTGGTTGGGGCAAGGTACTTCAGGCCGGAAGGTCGGGGGTTCAAATCCCACTAGAGGACAGCAACCTTGGGCCGGAAGGACTGGGGTTTCTAGTCCCACAGGTGCTCCTTGTGGTCTTGGGCAAGCCACTTAACCCTCCATAGCCCATGTTCCCTGTAAAATAGTTCTCTGTGTGCTGTGCTTTCCTGTCTAATCAATGTGTTTACCTCAAAAAAATTTCCTGTCATGATTTGACAATTTCCAATCTGTAATCAAACCGCTGCTGATCGCTGGAAGTAGCGGTATACAAATGTATACTAAATAAATAAAATAAATAAATAAATAAATATTCCACTGTGAAGGTGGAATAAGCAGCACAAACTGGGCAATCAGAGCCAGGGCTGAGTGTGGGTAGGTCCCCGCCGCCCGATCCAGGCCCCAGATGCCCAGCCGTGAGTCAGGCAGCGGGAAAGAAGAGGGTCGGTGCTGCAGGAGTCAGGGGAGCCTGCGGGTAGGATGTCCCCACAGGCATGCAGCTACATCTCCCCCTCCTCCTTATTCAACCAGACCCCCTCTCGTTAAGGCAACCCCACTCTCGCTTCCGCCGTACTGCCTCTGCCTTACCCCGCTCTCTACTACTCCTTCTCCTTCTCTCATCAGGTAATATCAACCCCAACCCTGGCCCCCCTCGATTTCTTTCTCATTCTAAGAAGAGCTTCTCACGCACCTTATCTAATCTCATCCATATCCCTCTCTTCCCCCTTTCTGCCCTCCCTCACTCATGCCCCAATCTCTCAACCAGGGATATTGATCCAACCCTAACCCTATCCCCTCTAGAATTCTGTCTCACTCTAAAAAGAAATCCTCACATGCCCTATCCGATATCATCAATATTCCCCTTCATTCCCCTTTCACTTCCCCTCCCTCATGCCCCTCCTGGAGGGCACACTCATCCAGAGACACCCACCCATACCCTGGTCCCTCTTGGAGGGCACATTCATCCAGAGACACCCACCCACCCATACCCTGGTCCCTCCAGACCTCTGTATTACTCTGGCAATAGATCCTCATGTAACAGCCCCCCTAGACCGCTGCCTCACTGTGAAAAGAAGTCCTCACGTAACTTATCCAACCTTATCCATATCCCTCTCCTTTCCATCTCCGCTCTCCCGTTCTCATGCGCCCTATGGAATGCATGCTCACTCGCTAGCAAACTTCCTTTTACTCATGATCTATTCTAATGCACTACACCTTCTTGCCCTAACTGAGACCTGGCTCCTCCCAGACGATACCACATCCGCTGCTGCTCTCTGCCACGGGGGCTACCAGTTCTCCACCTCGTTCCACTGGCCGCGGTGGTGGTGTTGGGCTCCTACTTTTTCCCTCTTGCCAATTCCAACCCTCCTGCTGCCTCAATCACTCTCCTCCCTCTCCTTTGAAGTCCACTCCATTCGCCTCTTCACACCACTCCCCCTCCGTGTAGCTGTTATCTATCACCCACCCGACAAATCAAAATCAACCTTCCTTACCGACTTCGACTCCTGGTTTTCCGTCTTTCTAGACCCCTCTTCCCCCACTCTTATTCTTGGCAACTTTAACATTCACGTCAACAACCCCTCTGATCCCCATGCTTTAAAGCTCCTCGCCCTCACTTCCTCGTTTAACCTCCAACTTTGCTCCACTGCCCCCACCCACCTGCACGGCCATTGCCTTGACCTGATACTCTTCTCTAACTCTTCTCCCTTAAACTTCCACAACTCAATCCTTTCCTCATCTGACCATCACCTTTTAACCTTCAATCTTCAGCTTCCACTGTCTCAACCCCGTCCCGTCTCCTCCGACCTATTTAGAAACCTTCATAATATTGATCCCTTGACTCTCTCCTCCACCATCTCTCCATCTCTTTCCTCCATTTTGTCCTCCAAATCTGTCGACGAGGCAGTAGCCTCTTATAATGCTGCACTATCCTCAGCTCTTGACACTCTTGCCCCGCCCACCCCTCGTCCCATTAGACATTCTATTCCTCAGACCTGTCTTTCATTTACAACCCGCTATTTACGCATCTGTACCTGTTCTGATTAACGTGCCTGGACCAAATCCCGCTCCCCTGAAGATCTACACTTCAAATTCATGCTTGACTCCTTCCAGTCAGCCATAGCACTTGCCAAACAAAACTACTTCATCCATCTGACTAACTCCCTAGCTTCTGATCCTCGCCACCTCTTTAATACCCTCAGTTCTCTCCTCAAGGTGCCCCCGTCCCCAGCCCTGCCCTCACTTTCTGCCCAAACCCTTGCCGACTACTTCCATGACAAAATCCAAAAGATTACCCTCCAATTCCCCACACCCTCATCTACCTCCCCACTCCACAATTCCCCCCCCCCCCATCCTGACTTCCTCTGCTACCCTCTCCTCCTTCCCTATGATCTCTGAAGAGGAAACCGCACTTCTTCTTTCCTCCTCCAAACCCACCACCTGTTCCTATGACCCCATCTCCCCCACCGTTATCCCCTCCATCTCTCAAATTCTCAACCTATCACTCTCCACTGCAACCTTCCCCATCAATTTCAAACATGCCATTGTCACACCTCTCCTCAAGAAACCCTCACTCAATCCCACCTGCCCTTCTAATTATCGACCCATCTCCCTCCTTCCTCACCTCCCAGGCCCTCCTGGACCCACTACAATCTAGCTTCCGTCCCCTACACTCCACCGAAATGGCTGTTACAAAAGTCTCCAATGACTTGTTCCTCGCTAAATCTAAGGGCCTCTACTCTGTTCTCATCCTTCCACAATCTTCTCCTCACCACCCTCTCCTCGCTTGGTTTCAGGGGCTCCATACTATCCTGGTTCTCCTCCTACCTCTCCCATTGCTCCTTTAGTGTATGCTCTGGTGTCTCCTCCTCCTCTCCCACCCTGCTCCATGTTGGTGTACCCCAAGGATCCGTCTTGGGCTCCCTCATTTTCTCTCTCTATACCCAATCCCTTGGCGCACTTATCTCCTCCCATGGCTTTCAGTACCATCTCTATGCCGATGACTCCCAAATCTATCTCTCTACACCTAATATCTCTCCAGCAATCCAAATTAAGATCTCTGCCTGCCTTTCTGACATCGCCGTCTGGATGTCTCATCGCCGCTTGAAATTGAACATGGCCAAGACTGAACTCCTCCTCTTTCCCTCTAACTCTTCTCCTCCTCTTCCCCCTTTCTCAGTCTCCGTGGACGGCTGTATGATCCTTCCTGTTCCCTCGGCACGCAATCTGGGGGTCATCTTTGATACCGCTCTCTCCTCCTCCAGACAAATCCAGCATGTTGCTAAAACCTGCCGCTTCTTTCTCTACAACATAGCAAAATCCACCCCTTCCTGTCGGAATACACCTCCAAAACGCTTATCCACTCCTTAATCTCCTCTCGCCTTGACTACTGCAACCTACTCCTTGCTGGTCTTCCCGTGAGCCATCTCCTCCCCCTTCAATCCATACAAAATTATGCTACTCAACTAATCTTCCGCCAATCCCACCATGCCAACATTACTCCTCTTCTCAAGTCGCTTCATTGGCTCCCCATCCAATTCCGCATCCAATTCCAACTTCTCCTACTCACCTATAAATGCATTCACTCTGCAGCCCCTCAATACCTCTCATCTCTTATCTCTCCCCACATCCCAGCTCAGGAACTTCACTCCGCTAACAAATTACTTCTATCTATGCCTTTTACTCGTACAGCTAACTTCCGACTTCGCTCCTTTCACCTTGCTGCACCCTATGCCTGGAACAGCTTACCTGTGTCTATACATCAGGCACCCTCCCTAGCCCTCTTCAAATCCAGGTTAAAAACCCATCTCTTCACTGTCGCGTTCAGATCCTGACTTTTATCCTTCACCTTAACCTAACCCCATCATTTTCATGACCGAACTGTAAAACCCATCGAATTGATTAATGTTTTGTACTGTCATGACTAGATTGTGAGCTCGGACGAGCAGGGACTGTCTCTTGTACGTATGTCTGTACAGCGCTGCGTGCGTGGCGCTATATAAGTGTTTAATAATAATAATAATAGCAGTAGTAATAGTAGTAGTAGTAGTAGTAGTAGGTCTAAATGGCCAATTTTCCCAATGGAAAAAGGTGAATAGTGGAGTACTGCAGGGATCTGTGCTGGGTCTGCTGCTTTTTGACATATTCATAAATGACTTGGAAAAGGGAATAACGAGTGAGGTTATCAAATTTGCAGATGACACAAATCTATTTAAAGTTGTTAAAACCCAAGAGGATTGTGGAAAATTAGAAGAGGATCTTGATAAATTGGAAGACTGGGCATCCAAATGGCAGATGAAATTTAATGTGGACAAGTGCAAAGTTATGCACCTATGAAAGAACAACCCAAACTATGGTTACATGATGCAAGGTTCCACATTGGGAACCACCACCCAGGAAAAAGATTCAGGTGTCATCATGGATAAGATGTTAAAACCCTCCGCCCAATGTGCAGCGGCGGCCAAGAGAGCAAATAGAATGCTAGGTATCATAAGGAGAGGAATGGAAAATAAAACAAAGGATATTATAAGGCCTCTGTATTGTTCCATGGTGCGACCGCACCTTGAGTACTGTGTGTAGTTCTGGTCACCGTATCTTAAAAAGGATATAGCGTTATTAGAAAAGATACAGAGAAGAGCCACCAAAATGGTACAGGGATGGAAGGATACTCCTATGAAGAGAGGCTAAAAAGGTTAGGGCTCTACAACCTGGAAAAGAGACGGCTGAGGGGAGATATGATAGATGTCTATAAATTAATGAATGGAGTGGAACGTGTAAACATAGATCGATTGTTTATGTCATCAGAATATAAAAAGACTAGGGGACATGCAATGAAGCTACAGGGTAACCTATTTAAGACTAATAAGAGAAAATATTTTTTCACTCAACATGTAATCAAACTCTTGAATTTGTTACCGGAAGATGTAGTAAGAGCTGTTAGTAGCTGGGTTTAAAAAAGGTTTTGGACAAGTTCCTGGAGGAAAGGTCCATAAACCATTATTAAAAGGGATCCGGGATATCACTGCTTGACCCAATACAAGCATTGAGAAACCTGTGCCTTTTGGGGAAACTGCTAGGTACTTATGACCTAGATTGGCCACTGTTAGAAACAGGATACTGGGCTTGATGGACTTTGGTCTGACCCAGTATGGCATATCTTATGTTCTTATGTTATCAAAGCCAAAATGGTTGTGACCTTAGCATTTGTGCCTGTCCTGGGCTTGGGAGATTATGTTGCTTCAATGGAAGGACACCCGCCCGAAGGGTTTCATCCTCTGCTGAACTGGTTCGAGGACAGCTACATCAGTCACCCAAATAGGAGAGGAAATGGTAGACAGTCTCTTCTGTTTCCTCCATCTATGTGGAATCTGTTTGATAGAACACTAGCAACCATTCTGAAGCTGCTCATTGTCACCTCCGTGCCAAACATAGAATGTGCCATTCCACGATCTGGAAGTTCATTGATGGCCTCAGAAAGGCACAGAAGGGCAGAGATGCCTATTATGAACAGCTCTTATGAACAGCTCGTTTCAGGCCACAGTTCTCCAGCCAAGTTTAGGAAATGCCACAAAGCTGATCAATGTATTTCAAAGATTTTGTCAGATTGCGGCACTAGATGCCCTATAAAATGCTTGCTTGCATAGCTCATAATTATCAGATAGCATAACAAAATCTTTTTTGATGTCTTCCTATTACACTTTGGATGTTCCAGATGTCATTTGACAAATATTTTTGGATGTTTTACTATTGTATTTACTATTGCACTGAGTTGTCCCATTCCCCTGGCCGCAGCCATAGCCACATCGTAGGACACTCCCATGTCAGCCCCACCAGCAGATACTGCTGTTCCTGCAGTACTTTTCTGTATTGTAAGAATAATTTTGTTTGTGCAAGCACAAACAAGCCTATGTATATGGACAAACAGACAGAACGATGGAGCTTTCACTAGGCACTATCGCTTTGGCGAAACGTGCCTAGAATGATCCAAAATATTACAGTATCCTTGTGCATCTCCCCGTTTTATCTCTTTGTGAATGTAGCAGCTATCACATAAAATGAAGATTGTAACGTCACTGGAATCCAATTGTTTAGCATTTGGCTTCATTGTCTTTCTTATCTATGTCTAATTTGTCCATAGATTTACTCTCTCTAGATACAAATTGGTGCTTGCTTTCTCATAGGGTTCTGTATCTTTCATCAGCAGTTACTTGGCAGGACGCTTCTCTAGTAACTAGTGGGAAGTATTTAACCTAGATGAATTCGTATTTTCATCACTCCCAGTTCGTTGAGCAGTAAAATCCAATCTTATTTATTTGAGAGCAAAGTAATTTTGGTTATTATAGTAAAATAACCAAGTAGTAAATTCAGATGTCTAAAAAAAAGATCGTGTGCTTCTGCTTGGATTGTATTCAGCTTCCCATCACAAGCACTAACCCAGATCACAGGACAATAAGAAGACATATAGATGAATAAATACTTTAATCAGCACATTATTCCAAACATACCTCCAGGAGGACAATATCTTTGCAGTGGATTTAATTTGGAACATACACATATAGGGCCCAATTCTGATCATGCCCTGATTTTGTGCCGCTATACAGACAACTCCAACCCCATCTAACCCAGCTGAAGTGCCTGCATGGAGCCCTGGTGTCATGGAGTCCCATCGCTATGGCACTGGGACGCTATGCTGAAGCCCTGATCCACTGCACAAGTAGGAAGATCCTGTTCCCCGCCACCTGACCCCCGACGGGGCCTGCCACGTCCGGGACCGGGCAGTGGGGAACTTCCTGCCCTGCTCACCTGGTCTGGGGGGGGGGGGAGTCCTGCCCTGATGGCCGCCGATGTTGGGGGGACTTATTCCACCCCCGAGGTGGAATAAGTCGCCCATCTGTCTCCTCTTGCCTGGACATAAAGGGCCACAACCAGAATCAGCTCTGCCCATCAGGGTCCCGCCTCCGCCACGGTCTTCCAATGGCCCTCCCCTGCCCGCCCCCATCCAGAGCTCCCCGCACATCATCTCTGTACATGCGTGGAGCTTTCGGCATGGAACTAGCCCCAAGCAAATCCGAACTGGACGTACATACCTGCTATTCTAACAACGGAATGACCCCAATAGTCAAAGCATTTGTTTTTCACATTCAGAATAGAATATAAACTCAACAACAGGTAGAGACCTGGACTCAACATTGTAAAATCCAGGCAGGTATTAAAAACCAAAGGATATTCAGATATCCTCTTCTACTATGTAGAGGTAGTTTGATTCCTTTTATCATATGGCTTTTAAAGCATTCATATGGATTCAATCCCACTTATCTTCAAGTCCACAAAATACTAGGGATTTACATTCATTAACACACATTCAATTATGGGAGGAGTAGCCTAGTGGTTGGGGCAAGGTACTTCAGGCCGGAAGGTTGGGGATTCAAATCCCACTAGAGGACAGCAACCTTGGGCCGGAAGGACTGAGGTTTCTAGTCCCACAGATGCTCCTTGTGGTCTTGGGCAAGCCACTTAACCTTCCATAGCCCATGTTCCCTGTAAGTATTAGTGTATGTGTCTCATATCCCCCGCGTGTTAAATGTATCCCCCAATTGTGTTGTGACCGCTTTGATTGAAGGATAAGGCGGTATACAAAAACTGTCTAAATAATTAATTTAGCTGCCTTAAAAATAGTTGAACACAAAATCATGCAATGCACATCAACCTCCAAATTAATATGTAGGTTTTAAAACAATTCTAAGATGCATTAAAATATTATTAAAAATATTTGAAATTGAAAACAAAAAACACCTAATGTTGAAAAAAGCTTTAAAACGAATCAAAAATGCAACAAAAATATTTCCATAAACAGCATGGGAAATTAAACAAAACTAAGTTATCTGGCCTACATTCTCCTGCATAGATTATACCTAAAAGAAGTTACAGGAACATTACGGAGGCATTCATTAGCATTATTGATTCTTAATACTAACATACAATTCTGCAATTTTAAGAATTATGATTTTCTTCATGTATATGAAATGCATACAATACAACCATCACATCCTAAGTGATGTGTCAGATTCACTAACTTAATTATTGTTAAAATTATTCCAGCATTGATTCCAACTTCATAATCAACATCTCATGATCAGATTTCAAGGCAGATAACTATCCATCCCTTCAAATTTCCCCACTGTGGACTAATTTATCTGGAATAGAGTTCCTTAATGATTTTGGAATCATTCATATGTACCAGTAGCAGCCACAGCAGGAAAGAAGGAGAACACATAGGGGGCATGTTTACTAAACCACGCTGACCATTAATATGAGGTATGCCGCATGTTAAGGGTGTCATGCTAAAAATCCCCATCTGACAGGTTAGCGTGTGATTGGACAGTGACTGGGTGGGTTCAGGACGGAACATGGGTATTGACAGTGCATCGCAGTTAGCATGGGCATTATGGGTTCATGCTAACTGTGAATGTTGCCATTGGCATGGGTGTACTTAACACAACCTTAATGGATGGGGTTAAGTGCACCCACATGCTGATTAATGCATTGTTGCACGTTGGCATTGTGCTGGCAGCTAGGGGATGGACACATATGCCTCCAAATATTAGTGCTAATTTGGCAGCAGAATTTCATGCTATCGGCCTGTCTATTGGTAAACATATCCTCTAGTAATTTAAACTCTGAGACATTTTGGTATTCAAACACATTCTGAAGCATTTAATTATAGCGTGAATAATTCGGCAATGAACGCCACCTCAATAGGTCTAGCTAATGGCCTTGTGCTATCTGCAGTGCAGTTAACACACATGAAAATATTTTTTCTGCATTATCTGAATAGGAAACTGCAGAAGCCCCCCCTAGCACTTCACAGAGGATTTGTAGTTACTCTGCCATACTTCTGTTTATTAATGTGCAGTAATAGCAAAATCTTACTACACTTTCGTAAATGTGGCCCTTAAATATTAAATGAGAAACAGAACAAAACAGGTGTACCCATGATTCATTGTGTCTCCTGACCTTTGATCACAGCACTTTGACACGAGTTTGTTTGAATAGCAGCACACTACTCCTGTGCATCGTTTCTGATTTAAAAGGCAAGTTACTATCTCTTTCTCTCCTCTTGGGCGATGTTATTGATATTGATGATAACTTTTGCATTAAAACTTTGACTCTTTATCATCGTAGGACATATTTCAAGCATTTTTGTTTCACTACTCCCTTTGGAAGCAGAAACACAGTGAGTTTATGATTTGTAACGTATGTGAAATGGTGGCTCTGTCTCTTAACAATATTTATCACAAGCGCATTGGGTTTATTATTTGATATTTTTAGTGTCTTATTAATCCGTGGTATTTCTTTAATATCCACAATAATTGTTGTCCTCCTCATCTGTCATCTATGCAAAGTTTTTACTATTTATACTATATATTCCTGTTTTTAACTACTCATGGTACATTTGTCCATTTCTTTTTCTACTTGTTTTTAATTATCTTAGTCCACAGCCATTTTAACAACTGTTATTCATTTCTTATTGCTTTAAGATTAGGCACCTATGATATTATTATTTTCTCGCTTTTAAATTATTTATGCATTATCGTTTTTATCATTATAAAAATATGTAATTTTATTTTTATGACTTCATTTGATATGATTTTATCATTATTTATCTGTGTCTGCGTTTTATGTTTTACAATTTTTGTTTTATGTCTAGTTGCACTGTATTTATTGAATTATTTTATGATTGTTCTTTCTCATGATTGTTTTTTGAGGTTAATATCCACTGAAGAAGGTGTCAAGCCAAAACATGTTGGAGTTTTTAAATCAGGATTGTTGAATAAAGCTCTTTATCACCAGCACTGTGTGGTGCACCGGTTTTATTCTGTTCCTATATGACCTACGGGTGCTTGTGCTCTTCTTTGGGCTGTTGACTCTTAAGTATTCAATGGCACAAAAACTTCAATTCTAAGGTCATTTTAAAAGCCTAATCATGATTTGGAATTCTGAAAATGTGCATTCAGCCATTCAAATCACGGAAACATCCCTGGAAGCATTTTACAAATAGCTTTTAAAGATGTCGATGGTGTGGGGATGGCCAAGTAGGTAGGGGGCATGGAGGAGGCATATCTATAAGATGTCTCTGCTCGATTTCTGAAACTTCATGGCCATCTGCGACCCTGTCCAAGTTTAGACCTGCTCCTGGCACATATAGGCAATGGGAAAGTGCTTGTTTTGGCTGTAAAACATCTAGAGAGTGTACAATCTAAGTTTGTACCTGAAGCTATAGAGGGTTAAGTGGCTTGTCCACAATTACAAAGAGCAGCAGTGGGATTCAAATGCTGTCTTCTCAGCTCCTAGCCCATTGCTCTACCCATTAGGCTATTGTTAGCATCCTAGATCTTAAATACTATTCCGGAGATGTCTGTACATCATGCCTGAACTTGGATGTGCCTGCTTTTTTTGGACCTTACGGCTTGGACATCCCAGATTGCACTTCAACTATTTGTAAAATGTGCCTTTAAGGCTTCTAAGTATTATGATGGCAGGATTTATTTATTTAGCAATGCTTATATATTGCTCTTGACCGGGTCAAAGCGGTGTACATTCAGGAACACAGCAAAGGGCTCACCATCTAGGTTTTGTAACTGAGGCAACGGAGGGTAAAGTGGCTTGCCCAAGGCCACAAGGAGCACCTTTGGGACTAGAAACCCCAGTCCCTCCAGCTTAAAGTTGCTGTTCTTCAGTAAGATTCGACCTCCCGGCCCGCGGCAACTTGCCCCAACCACTAGGCCACTCCTCCTTCTAGTTCAATTATCCGGGAAATTAACTCAGCATTAAATTCCTTAATTTTGAATGAGCAGGACCTAGGTCAGCTATATATATGCTTTATTTAGAAGTTTAAGTTAATTTTTTTCTCCATAAAGTCTTACTAACTATTCCATAGTTGCCATGTCACATAACTATCTGTATGTTATTTTAGAAAGTACATCCAGGTGCAAACTGGGATGTCTAGGGCAAAATACCTGTGAAAACCCCAGAGACGTTTACATTATGGCCTAGTTCTAGAAGCATGGACGTTCCCAAATGGACGGCCGCAGAAACCGCTGCTTAGACATCCCGGCTGGCATTTTCCAGAAGAGGGACGTTCATATTCAGTGACATTGTAGACACTTGGACGTGCAGTCTTGGTTTAGTAATAGGTTTCTTTGCCCAGGAAATATTGACAGTGATAATAGCACATTGCACTTTTCTCTCTAGTAGCATTTTTGCCATAAAACGAGCATTTCTTTGCTCCTTATTTGTGGCCTGGAGCAGGTATAGGCATGGACGCCTCAGCAACCAGGGCCAGATGTGCTTGTGCTCTTCTGTAATTGCCCCAAAACGTGCAGCTTCATTGCTCATTCATACACCTGTTCTGTTCCGTCGTCCTCACACTAGTACATCATATCCCAGATTTCTGAAACAGCTCCAGAAACGCCCTTCTGAACTGGAACAGACCTCCAAAACATGAATCGGGCTTTTAAAAAAAAACTTATTCACCGACATCATTTACTATGTTACTTGTACACCTTTATTCAAAGTGCTTTCTTCAACCATATAATAACCTCCCTAGTCTAAACTGAAGCCTGTAGCTTTAACAGCAAACTCTGAGCCTGTGGCTCTAATCATCAGACTTGCAGCTTGTAGTTCAAAAATCAAACTCATAGCTTCTAGCTCCCTACATCAAACGTCCTGCTTTTAACTTTAAACAGCATACTTACAGCTCCTACAATAAATGTATGATTATCTTCTACAGCACATTTCCCTGACAGGCTGAAACATTTCCCTGAAAGGATTTATTACTCTTAGCTTATGTGCTTTTTCCAGGTCAAAGACACAAAGTTATTCTAATTAGGAGATTACTACTCTTAGAATCCTGGTCAGCACCATATCTAGCACACACAGAGCTCTCTAGCAACATGCTAAACCAGGGTTCATTTGGCTTCTAATCAGAACACTTCGTACAATAACCGCATTGATTCCCACCATTATCACAGAACACTGACAGTTTCAAAATTCCTTAAACATAAACTAAGCGCCCCTTTCAATAAAGCCCGCTAAGACGTTGCACTTAATGTGCCAAACTAACACACGTTCAGTGCAAAGTCTCTGTGTTAGCTGTTGGGGGCGTGGCCAGCATGTTCCCAGCAGCTAATGCACAAGTGGGTACCCTAACATGTGCTCCAGTAAGGTGGGTTCACCACATTGCTGCCGAGCGCACAACAGTTGCCCTGGCACTAGTGGTAATGCGCTCCCCATGCACATTCTGCCCCTTTCCTGCCCCATCCCGTGATGGCCAATTATCCTGTGTTTTAGCGTGTAGTGACTGATGTGCCTGCATGTTAATGTTCCTGGCTGCCATGTGTTAAAAACATGTTAACTGGCTACCGGGGTTTAATAAAAGGGGTCCTCAATGCTAGATTCCATGTGCTGACCACTAAGTCCCAAGCCTTACGAATTTATTGATTCCTCCTAAACTGTTCTCCTGGCTGATTAACTGGCTGCAGCTCCTCTAACCTCAGTGCCTTCCCCCTTCTCCCCCCTCCTGCCCATTTTGCTGCAGATAATCTGGCTTTTTTGTGTTTTCTCTTTTCACCAGCAGTCCAGATAACTGAGTCTAAGCACTTACCTCATCCTGTGCCGTGAGCTCCTAGTGCTTTGTTACTACAGTTCCCAGACTGCTTCTCTCTTTGAACTCACTTTCCTCCAGAGCTCTGCTGTGTGCTCTCTTGTTCCCTCTAGTGTTCAGCTCATGTGAGCACACTTTCTTCCAGAGATCTTCCATCTGCTTTCAAGCTCTGTCAACGCTCAGCTAATGAAAAATGTGTGACACATTCCTTAGTATGTTACAGTATTAAAATGCACAGGAATGTAATAGTTCAATCCAAAATCTCTTGCTCTCCATATAGGCTGTAAGTCAAATATTCCAGTACAGCAGTACACAGAATTTATAGTCACCCACACAGCAGCGGGGGCAGTTTTCTGCTCTTAGCAGTCCCTCAAGAATCTTATTTGTAATGGGTCTTCTTTTCCTCTACTTGCCTCCAGTGACCTACATAGGCCTAGTATGGTCCCATGACACTACAGATGTCTTTTACTAAAGGGCTCTAGCTGGCAGCGTGTGTTCTGGCATGAGCTGAATGTGTGTAACCCACGGTAGGGTCTCCAGTGGGCGGGTTAGGGGCGGAGAGTGGGCGGGTTAGGGGAGGAGAGTGGACGTAGTGAGTTCAGTGCAGTTAGCGCTGTGTTCACACCGTGTGCTCCCTGCATTAGTGCGGGATCACCTAACACCACGTCAATAGGTAGAGTTAAGTGCACCCATGCTGATGTAGCCTGTGATAAGGGACAGGGCTCCACATGAACTGCCAGGGAAACACTTTCCACATCCTGGCAGTTAACACAGTGATGTTGCACCTAATGTGCCATAGTTTTGATGCGTTTGCTACATTATGTACAACACCTTAGTGTCCTTTAGTAAAAGGGCCCCTATGAGGTCCACTGAGAGTAAAACCTCATAGTGAACCCAGCAGAGCGGGAAGCAGGCAGCAAGTATTTGCCGTGTTTCTTTGGTTACTAAATTATCTGGTGTAGCCTAGAGGTTAGGACAAGAACCTGAGGTTAGAAAGACCAGGGTTCAAATCCCACTAGTACTCCTTGTGGCCTTGGACAAGTCACTTAACCCTCCACTTCTTCAGGTACAAACTTAGATTGTAAGTCTTTTGGGGGCAGGGAAATGCCTACAGTACCTGAATATAACTCTCTTTGAACTACTGGAAAGGCTTGAGCTAAATACCACTAAATAAATTAATGTACCACCTGTGACTATGGCTGTGCAGGCCAAAACCTTCTGCTTTCTTTAGTTTCCCATGCCATTTATGGGATTTTTCATTTTATTTTGCTTTTTTTATGTTGGGGCAATGCCATCAATGATATGCCCTATTGCTCAAACAGTGCACACTACTTGCTCAGAGGTTTGTCTTATTACTCAATAGTGTACACCGTTTCCCCATAATGCTTCTATTGATAGTAATATTGACAGGGCTGGTGCTACCATTTGGTGAACCAGGGAGTTGCCTAGAGTGCTGATGGTCAAAGGGCAGCTTATTGCCACTGCTGCTGCCCCTCTCTAGGATGTACGGCGGTAGCAATGATTTCAAAACTGACTGCAGCACTTAGCATCACCTGTAGTGCCTCTGATTGTACTTCCTGTTTGCAAAGGGGCATCATAGATGCCCCTTTGCAATCTGGATAGTGCAGGGACGGTCCAGGGATAGAGCCATGGTGGAGCACCAACTTATCCGGATTTTCAGCGCTGCTATCCAGAAAACTATCCACATAATTTAGGACAGCAAAACAGCTCAGAATATCAGATACCAGCAGCAGTCAGTGCCATTCCCAGATATTCAGTGCTGATCCAGAGAGCAGATGCACTTAAATGCTAAGGTCGGAGTTTAAAAGGAATGCTGACCATGGAGTTTAAAAATGGACCCAAATAATTTCCAGTTGAACATACCAGTGAGAAAAAACATGAATAATGATATAGTAGATTCTAGCAAAATAGAGAGGTATATTCACTGATCTACATTAGCAGTGAAATGTGGGTTCTAACACATATTGCAAGTGATAATGTGTTAAGATTTTGACAATGTGCATTGAAATCGCTAATGTGTGTTACAATCTGCGTTAAACCACTCATATGAAATTTTATTTGAGTACAGCAAAGAGAATGGGAAAGGGATGACAAATAAATGCTGTCGCCTCTGCCAGCACTGACACACGTGACAATAATGCACATTTTGTGATTTGTCTACTAAGGTGTCGTAGCTGTTAATGCGCCAATAGCACACCGTGTTAACAACTAACACGGGGCAACAGCAGATAGTACAGTGCTTTTCTGTGCTATCTGAAGAACATGTGTTAGATGTTTGAGTGGGCGGGGTGCAGGAGGAGAGTGAGCGCATCTGCAACAAGCGGTTACCAGGAGCTATGGCGGTGCGTGGGAACCGCTGCTTTTGCAGACATCATTGCTGTTCAAAGGGGATACGTATTCAGTTTCAGTATCTGTTCAGGAGCTGCTGCTGCTGCATATTGGGGAATCTCCAGGAACAAGCAGGAATGAGTCTTCACATATGGGCATCGTCAGTACCGACGGAGCCCGCGCGGGAACGCTCCCCAGCGTCCAGTAAGAAAGCTTTTG
Source organism: Ichthyophis bannanicus (assembly GCA_033557465.1). NCBI lineage: Eukaryota > Metazoa > Chordata > Amphibia > Gymnophiona > Ichthyophiidae > Ichthyophis > Ichthyophis bannanicus. The sequence continues at coordinate 419,880,605 of CM066033.1, forward strand.
GGAGCATCCCACAGCGCCTGCACGCTGCCTTCCCGCCTTTCCCAACCGCCTCTCTCCAGTTCTTCTTTTCCGTGGAGCCAGCAGGTCGTGTTCCTGTCACTGCAGAAGAATTCTTTATTTTTTTTCTTTATTTTTCTGTGTCGCGTCTGCCTTCTTCGACGTCAGACCGGTACCGCCGGTATTTTCTTTTCTTTCTTAAAAAAAAAACCAAAAAACTTTTTTCTTCAACTGTGCATTTTCGGTTTGGGCCTTAGGCCTGAACATATTTCCTCCTCATGGAGAAGCCCGCTTCCGGGTTCAAAAAGTGCACGAAGTGTGGCGGTACTATTTCTGTCACCGACACCCATGACTGGTGTCTAAAATGTTTGGGTCCTGACCATTCCATCATGGATTTTGTGTCCTGTACCATGATGTCTAAAAGAGGTCGGCAGAACCGAGCAGCCAAGCTCAGTACCCTGTTTCCCTCTGATGCAGCCTCCGTGTCATCGACGTCTTCCAGGGCTTCTTCTTCCTCCCATGGATCTCAGGTAACCAAACATAAATCTAGCCGGTCCTCGAAGGGCAAATCTCCCTCTAAGCATCGAGATGCCTCCGTGCTTGTCCTCGAGGATTCCGCACCGGCAAAATTACCCCGGCGGGAAGTTCCGGCTTCCAAAGCATTGTCTATGGGGTCACAGGTTGACATCGAAGGCTCGGCCTCGACCGATCACCTGTTGCTGTGTTCTGGAGTACCGGTGGCCTCCACTGGTACTGACATCCAGACTCTGGTGGCATCGATGGATCAGAAGATTCTGTCCATGCAGCGCACCCTAACGGCGTTTATGCAGGCTTCGACGCCTCCGGTACCGCAACAGTCTCCGTTGCTGGTACCGACTCCGGCACCGGCATCGTTCCCGGTGCCAGTACCGATTGCATCAACATCGGCTTCGGTGTCGACTGCAACGGTACCCTGTCCTATGATGCCCATCGGTACCGAACCGGTACCGCTTACTCCCGATGTCGATCCCACTCGGTACGCATATCGGGCTTTACAGGAGCATCCAGACAGGCGATACTTCGATTCCTCCGAAGACTCTGATGAGTCAGAGGTTTCTGTCGATGCACCGGTACTTCTTCCTCAGGAGTCTGATTCTCCAAAACGAAGAATATCTCCTCCAGAAGACCTGTCTTTTCAGGACTTCATTAGGGAAGTGGCTAGGGGCCTCTCCATTACAGTGGCCCCTGAGTCAGAGCCTAGAGCCAAGCAACTAGATATTTTGCAATATCCTAAGGCTCCTAAAGAAGCAGCTGCTTTACCTATTCATGAGATTCTCTATGATCTCATGTTGAGCATGTGGGAGACTCCTCTTACCACCTCTCCTCATTCTCGTAGATTAGACACCATGTACCGTGTCCCTCCTTGTCCTGGCTTTCATAAGTCTCAGCTTCCTCACCACTCTATTGTGGTAGAGTCTGCCATGAGGAAAATAAAGAGTGCAAAGAGACACTCATCTAATCCTCCAGGACGTGAATGCAGGACCCTTGATGCTTTTAGCCGAAGGGTTTTCCAAGCTAATATGCTTGCTGCCAGAATCAACTCCTATAGTCTCTATATGGGGATGTTTCTAAAAGAAGTCACAGATCATCTGCAGACTTTAGCCCCTTTTATTTCAGAAGATAAAAGGCAGGAATTTCTCACTTGGCTTAAACATGCCCAAGATGTTTCCAAATTTTCCAACCGTGCAGCCTTTGACTCTTTTGAGTGTATAAGCAGAGCCTCAGCTATTGCCATAGGTGCACGCAGAATTGCTTGGTTACAAGCCTCTGATTTGGAACTTTGGGTCCAAGATGAACTGGGAAATCTTCCTTGTACAAGTGAAAACCTTTTTGGCAGGGATTGGAAAGCAAAGGCCACTCAGATGGATGCTGAGAACTCTGCTTTGGATATACTTTCAAAGTCTACCTCTGCTCCTGCTAAGAAAAGGTTGTTCAAAAAGACAACTTTTTCTAAAAAGGGAAGATACTATCCTGCTTATGGTCAGCAGGCATCATCTTCAGGTCGTTTTGCTGCAAAGCGTCAGCAACCACCTAAACAGGCCAAGTCAAAGGCTGCCAGGCCTCCCACGACTCAGCAGCCTCAGCCTCCCCAGGGCCTTTGACTTGCAACTAGAGAACTTAGCCTTTCTGGCTCTGGAAGAACCATAGCCCCTCACCATTCCAGGAAGGTTGGCTTACTTTGCTCCCAGATGGGAGCAAATTACAGCAGAGCAATGGACCCTCTCCATTGTAAGGGAAGGGTACAAGCTTCATTTCTTGAACCTTCCTCCCCACACCATGGTGAGGCAGTTCAATTCTCCGACATCTCTCCTCAACCTTTTGGGTCAGGAGATTGCTACCCTTCTTGCCCAAGGGGCAATAGAAGAAGTACCCCTTCTTCAACAGGGCTCAGGGTTCTACTCCCCTTATTTTCTTATTCCAAAGAAAACAGGGGGCTACAGACCCATATTAGATCTCAGAGAATTGAACAAGTTTCTATTCAAAGAGAAATTCAAGATGATTTCTCTCGGTACTCTGCTGCCATACCTTCAGAGTCAGGACTGGCTTTGTTCTCTAGATCTCAAGGATGCGTACACCCATGTCCTCATCCATCCAACACACTGAAGGTTCCTTCGGTTCCTTTTTCAAGGAAAGCACTACCAATACAGGGTGCTTCCTTTCGGTCTGGCCTCTGCACTAAGGGTGTTCACGAAATGCATGGCAGTAGTAGCTGCATTTCTATGCACTCTAGGAATATTCGTTTTCCCATATCTGGACGACTGGCTCATTCGAGCTTCATCCAAGTCAGAGGCCCAGATTTCTCTAACCTGCACAATGTGTGTCCTTCAGTATTTGGGACTGGTAATAAACATCCCAAAATCCCATCTCACCCCTACTCAGTCTCTGGAGTTTATAGGGGCCTTGCTGGATACCACAACTGCAAGGGCCTATCTTCCTCAGGCCTGTTGCCTACGCTTGGTGCAGTTAGCCTCCCAGATACAGTTAAAGTCCCATTTAACTGCTCGAGAGATGTTACAACTATTAGGCCACATGGCATCCACCGTGAATGTGGTTCCATATGCTCGCCTTCACATGAGGGCAGCTCAATGGACTTTGTCCACCCAATGGACTCAGGCATCAGGTTGCCTGTCAGACAAAATAGCAAACTCCAGTCGCCTATTTTGGTCTCTCCAGTGGTGGAAGTCCCCTCCAAATCTGTTGCTGGGGTCCCCTTTTCAGCAGTCGCTACCCCAAGCAACTCTGACAACAGATGCTTCTCCAATGGGTTGGGGAGCTCATCTGCAAGATCTCTCCACCCAGGGCATCTGGTCTCCACAGGAGACTTCTCTGCATATCAATCTCTTGGAACTCAGAGCAATATTCTTAGCTCTCAGATTGTTCCATTCCCTGCTCAGCTACAGGACAGTCCTCATCCATACGGACAACCAAGTAGCCATGTTCTATGTAAACAAGCAGGGCGGGACTGGCTCTCTGTCGCTTTGCAATGAAGCTTTGCGACTGTGAGCCTTCGCCAGAGAGCATCACATCCATCTTCTGGCAGTATATCTTCCAGGCGTTCAAAACTCTTGGGCGGACAGACTCAGTCGAGTTCTGCTTCCACACGAGTGGTCCCTCCACATGGACCAGGTAGCCAGGATTTTTCGAATTTGGGGAACCCCGGACATAGACCTCTTTGCAAGTCCGTGGAATGCCAAACTTTCTATTCCAGAATTCCGTGTCAGGGAGTTCAGGCTAAGGATGCCTTCCTCTTTCACTGGGGTCAAGACTTCCTTTATGCCTTTCCACCAATTCCCCTAATTCCCAAAACACTATTCAAGCTTCAGAGAGATCGAGGGACCATGATCCTCATAGCACCACATTGGCCACGCCAAGTGTGGTACCCTCTACTTCTGCATCTCTCGCAAACTCCTTCCCTGGACTTGGGCTCTGCACCAGATCTTCTATCCCAGGAAGAAGGAACGTTGTGGCACCCAAACCCCCAGTCTCTCCATCTCAGGGCTTGGTTGCTGAGGGCCTAGACCTTCAAGATTTTCATCTCTCTCAACAAGTCAGAGATGTTATTCATGCCTCTAGAAAGCCTTCTACTAGACGTTCCTATGCTTTCAAATGGAAAAGATTTACCATTTGGTGTTCAGGGAAGGGTCTAAACCCTCTTGCAATACCTCTGAATTCTCTACTAGAATATCTCCTGCATCTAGCCCATGCAGGTCTGAAAACGAATTCAGTAAGAGTCCATTTGAGTGCTATTGCAGAGTCCCTCAAGCCTCTCAATGGACAACCTATTTCCTCTCATCCTCTTATAGCAAAATTCATGAGAGGCCTTCTTTTAACTAAACCTCCCATTAGACCACCTCCAGTGGCATGGGACTTAAACCTGGTTCTTGGCCAGCTTATGAAGCCACCCTTTGAACCTTTAGCCACCACCTCCTTGAAATTTCTTTCTTGGAAAGTTGTTTTTCTCATTGCAGTCACCTCAGCACGCCGCATCAGTGAGTTGCAAGCTTTGGTGGCTAATCCACCTTATACAAGATTCCATCATGAGAAGGTAGTCCTCAGAACCAATCCACACTTTATGCCTAAAGTGGTCTCGCCTTTTCATCTGAACCAAGAGGTATATTTACCTGTCTTTTTTCCAGAACCTCCATGCATCAAGTGCAGAGAGGAATCTTCATACCTTGGATTGTAAGACAGCTCTCGCTTTTTACTTACAAAGAACACAGCAACATAGAAATCTTCTCAACTCTTTGTTGCTTTTGATCCTTCTCATTTAGGACTTCCAGTCTCTAAGAGAACACTGTCCAACTGGATTGCTCAGTGTATTTCTTTCGCCTACCAGAGTAGGAACATTTCTCTGGAGGGCCATGTCACAGCTCACAATGTGAGAGCCATGGCAGCCTCAATGGCTCATCTAAACTCTGTTTCCATCGACCAAATCTGTCGAGCAGCCACCTGGGCCTCGGTTCATACCTTCACAGCCCATTACTGTTTGGACAAGGACTCCCGCCGGGATGCCTCGTTTAGTCAGGCTGTTCTCAAACACCTGTTCCATTCCTAATCAACTCCTACCCACCTACCCTGGTCGGATGCCAGAGATCCATAGAAGGAGGTAGAGTTCTTTTCAAGGACACACAACCTGGGGTTTCTCCCTGGCATCTACAGCTAGGGAGTCCCCATATGTGAAGACTCATTCCTGCTTGTTCCTGGAGATAGCACAGTTACTTACCTATAACAGGTGATCTCTGGGAACAGCAGGAATAAGTCTTCACAACCCACCCACCTCCCCTAGGAGTTGTATCTCTCTATCTATCTTTCCTTTCTTCTCTCTCTCTTTGTCTCAGCTTTAAAACTCGAACTAGAGAGAGGCGGTTGGGAAAGGTGGGAAGGCAGCGCGCAGGTGCTGTGGGATGCTCCCAAAAGCTTTCTTACTGGACGCTGGGGAGCGTTCCCATGCAGGCTCCATCGGTACCGACGATACCCATATGTGAAGACTTATTCCTGCTGTTCCCAGAGATCACCTGTTACAGGTAAGTAACTGTGCTTAAGCGGTGCTCTCGGGATAAGTGCCGACACTTATCCGGAGTTTTAGTTGGAACTTATATCTGTATTGCAACTTAGGACATGCTGACGGAAAATTCTGCTAACTGGATAAACCGGCACCACCCTTGCTCTTGATAGTGTCAGGGTGATCCGTGGACATATTCTGTGGAATTATCCGGATAGTGCTGCTGAATACTGCAGTCAGTACCCTTAGCCGGCCGGGATCCCAATGGCCAAGTGGCTAAGAGTTCTGAATATTGGCCCCTAGGTGTTTATTTTCAAACCTAGCAGGTATTTTCTGAACATAGTAACATAATAACGTAGTAAATGATGGCAGATAAAGACCAGTATGGTCCATCTAGTCTGCCCAGTAAGATGGCAAGAGTAGGTGCACCTGCTGCTCTGTGCAGGCCACCCCTCCCCATGTCTTTGTTTAGGGGTGACCCCACCGCTCCATGTAGGACACCCCTATTTGTTGAGACATTAGATAGTTCAGTTTATTTTGATTTTATCCTGTCGCTGTACTAAATATCAGCATTTGTTGGTGTTTTTGGCCACAGGTACTATTGTGGATGCCTTTCCCAGTGGAAACGAAGATGCATGTTTGTATCACTTGAAAGTTGTTAATGCAGAAAAAGACTGAAAAAAATGCAGTGCAGAATACAAAGCAAGCCAGAAAAGGGGAAAACAAGTACTGGGGAAGTGGTGTTTTTATCAAATAAACATCTATTTATTTATTTTTTGCATCCGGAGTGTTTTAGCAGTGTTACTTGTTAAAACCTAAAATCACAAGCCCTGCATATGATTAACATGTATACAATTAATTTGAATGTGTAAATAGTTCTAACACATGTACAAAAGAATTAAAACTAATGTTCGAAACAAACAAAAATGCCCTGGCCTAAAATCATGGGCAAAAAAAGAATGAATAGGAAGTTTTTGTTTGTGCGCATCCCTAATTCCATCACTCTTTCCAAGAAAAATCTATCAAGGAAATGAATTTCTAGTATATGTCTGTCATAATTGCTCACTATAAATTTGAACCATTTGGTTTGAATCAAGCCCATTATTTTGACTTATTTAAAATAGCAGAAGAGAGATTTTTTTTAAGCTCAGATTTCAGGGGGTACATTACTAAGTTGTGGAAAAATATAGCATTTTACTGCAAATTAATTTACCACAGGAATCACTAATCTGTAATAACTTAGTACTGCAGGTTAGTAACTTGTGATCAACCTTGCAAGCTGCATTTTTCTCTCCCTGTGGTGCATCAGACCATTAACATGTGTCCCAGTGATCCTGGGGGCCTTAAAGGGGCCGGTGCTTTAGAAATTGAAGCAATCCCACTTCCCCCAAAGAATATCCCTATCTCCCCAGAACAGACCCTGGACCCAAACAAAGACCTCTCTAGATCGCCAGTCACCCCCCCTGAAGACACTTCTTAAACCCATTTCTGCTGTTATCTGGTAGCTTGACCACTAGCAGTAGTACCACGAGGTTACCACTAGAGGGTGATGGTGTCCTTCTGAATCTAGAATCAGATGAGGCAGAAGTAACTGGCCTCTAGCCCCATCCTGCTAGACACCAGGGATTGTCAAGGCAGGTTCAAGGGGGGGAGGGGAAGGTCTTCGAAGGGGTCTTCTTTGGTCAGGGGTTGGGGAGGGGAGGTCTTGATCTGATTGGTATGTTTTGGGGGGGAGGGGGTGTTGACAAATGATCTGGGAAGTGCCTTTGGAGGGTGACAGTCTTAACTGCGGGAGGGAGTCTGCACAGCAGTTTTTGACCTGCAACTCCTTTGATCTGGGAGCATCAGGCTGTGTGTTTGCAGCTTGATGCTGCTGAACAGAAATAAAATAATTCCAGCTCAAAGTTGACATTATTTTTCCACGAATAACAGATCTTGCAAAGTTCTACACGAGCTGTGTTATTCGATTTGCTTAATAATGAGGGGCTTTGCATGCTTTTAAATGCTTTGAATTTCATTATTACATAACATGCATTGACTTCATCTAATCTGCATTGTGGTAAATTAAGACACACTGGGGCCTGTTTACTAAAATGTGCTGTCAGGGTAGCACCGCGCTAAAATGTAGCATGGGGCTACTGCACTACAAAACCCCTCTCTACCCTAGTAGCATGCATCAGGGTGGGTACCGGGTGGGGCAGGGGCATTCCTAGCGCTCTGTGCTGAGTGTGAGCATTGCTGGTAAGCATTGCACCCACAGCCCATTCACCATGTTAAAGACTGGCTTCTCTGCGCTAACAGCAGGGGGGGTGGGTGGATTTACACTTTCCTTGCAATTAGCTGGAAGCCTCGTGCTAGCTGCATGACCTACACACTCATTACTGCTGTGGGGCTTAATAAACATGCCCCAGTTTGTATTCTTCCTTTGATGCATGTTAGCAACTACCCATAGCCAGTGTTTTGTATAAACAAAAGACCCTGACAACTCTCCAGTGGCGCTCCTGGCTGCTTCTCCACCCGGGGTGCCCCTCCCTCCCTCCCTCCCACCCACCTCCCAGCTGCAGTCTCACAATTCACAAGACTTCAGCTGGGAGAGGAGAGCAGCCCAAAGAGACAGAGCAGCAGCAAGCCATCTTTAGCATAAGATTGTTGGTGCGCTGCTTCCATGGGCCTGGCGCGGGTGTAACCCCCTCCCAGCCACACCACTGTCCTGCCCTTGGCATTCCACTGCAACTCTGTATAGGTCAGAAAAACCAGTCGAGGTTTATCAGTGTTACATACTTGATTGTACTGTGCAACCTGAACTAGAAGACAGTTATACAAACCTCAGTGTACACAGCCTTTGCTTCAGGGAAGTATATGATAAGTGGATATTACACTGGGCAAAAGCATTAGAGAGGCATTACAAGAGGAAATGATAGAGTAAAGAAGAGAGAGAGATCGACACTAAAGATACTTTTCCCTTGAAGGTTTTGAAAAAAGAAAGATCCAACATGAAAGAAGTGTGCAGACATTTAACAGTCAACATCTCAAAACCAAGCTTTATAGGAGAGATATTCAGAGGCATTTAGAGAAATGCAAAGCATGTAACTGTCGTTCTGTGGGATATTCAGTGGGTGCTGTTGCTGCATTTCGCTGCCCGGTTAGCTTTGCAGCAATCCAGGCAACCCGGATATTTTGTGCTGGAGCCCGGATATGACCCTGGCATTGAATATCCTGGTTTAAAGTTCAGCGCTGGCGGCTGGTCTCTTTAACAGCGCTAACCACTGGTGCTGAATATCGGACCATATGTTTTTGTTGTTTTACCTAATTACCTATTTTGTTCTTCTAAGGTTTTTGGTTTTTTTGTGCTATGAAGTCAATGCTGACTCCCAGCAACCCAGCAGCCCTTGGGTTTTCTTGGCAACGTATGACCAGAACTAGATTGCAAGGCCTGTTCTTCCAAGGGAGGGTAAAATGACTTACCCGAGGAGCACCAGTGGGAATTGAACCCCAATCTCATGGGTATTAGGCTGTTGCTCTAACCACTAGGCTACTCCTCTTCTACAGTATCAGTCTCTGTTTTCTTGAGACCAAGTTCATTTATACAGCATGTCGTCTTCATCTCTCATTGCTAAGGGGCTCTTTTACCACATCCCATTAGGGATGTGTATTATGCTGTTTGTAATGCATGGTAAGTGCACGACCTCTGTTGTAACTATCAGGGGCAGACTAGCATGTTCCCAACAGTCAATGCAGCTGGCACAATTAAGGGGGGATGCACCTGATATCATTAGGTGCACCCACGCTAATTGCCACATTGATGGTGAGGGCTCGCTAAGGATGCCCAGTGTGCTCTCCATGCCCATACTCCGTCCCTAATCTGCCTACTCTTTGCAATAGCTTACAACTGCCAGTTAACAAGCATTATAGTGGCTCATAGTGGGCACTTCCGTGCATTAGCATTTACCGCAGTCAGTTACTGCACTCTAAAATGCCTCTATATCCCTAACAGTAGTGGGTGCATCAGTGCAGTGTAGTTTCCACAGTGTATGCTGAAGGCTGTTCATCAAAAGACCATCAATATTGCTTCACCTGCACCAGCATTGTAGAACAAACTTCCTTATGAAATTAACTCAGAATTAAGGGGGGCATTTTAGACACCCTATTCATGCTTTGGACATCTGAAAATGGGTTTTGAGACATCGAAAGCATAGAGATGTCTCCAGAGGCATTATAGCTGGGTCTGTGGACTTCCAAGTCTGAATAGGAGCATGGTGGAGGCATGGGCATGGTGTTTCCAAGAACCTGGATGTCCCCACCGGATCTCAGAAACATCCTGGATGTCCGGAGTCACATCTAAGTTTATAGTTGCTCCAGGCATTGGGAAAGTGATTGTTTTGGCTGAAAAACATCCAGAGGGTGTAGAAAGGATGGCACACCATCGTCCCCAGTACTTGGCACAATCACAGGGATAAAAGCAGTGGGATTCAAACCTTGTCCCTAGTCCACTACTCTATTAGGCTATTCCTAGACACCCTCAGTCTGGAAAACTATTCAGGGGATGTCTATGCAGATGTCCCCACAGACATCCATTTTGGGCATGTCAAGGCTTGTGCCATTGTGACTGAACTTTGATGTACCTGCTATTTTTTTTTTTCAACGTTCTGGCTTGGACGTCCCAGATTGCACTTGGATGTCATTTATAAAATGCCACATTAATTATTTTATGTTTTAGTAAAAATGTGAAAGCCTTTTTTCTTAAAGCTCCAAGGATATAAAAAATAGAATGGATTGTTTAGTCTCAGTCCTGTTGATGTCAGTATTATCTTTGTTTGTTTGTTGTGTTTTTTTCAATGTATTCTTGATTTTAAGTTATTTTGTTTCTGATAATTATCTTGACTTTAGGTCATGGGCTCAATATTCAGCGCCAGTGGCTAGCACTCTTGCAACAGCTAGCCACTGCCGCTGAGCGTCCCAGATATTCACTGCTGGGGCCGTATCCAGGCTCCTGCATTGACTATCTGGGTGCGTGGATTGCAGTGGAGCTAATCGGGCAGCAGCAATTCAGCCGCTGCCCGGTTAGCTTTTACAGCGAACGTTAGACCAGTTTTTCCTGTGCCTGACTCTCGCCGCAGGTCACTCACTGGCCAGCAGCCCAATAGCGCCACTACCAGGTAAGTGGCAGATGCTGCCCTGGAATGCTCCCAGCATGCTCCAGTGCTATTTGGTTAGCATCGTAGTGTGTAGCAGCAGCATCTGTGGATATTCAGCGGCACTAACTGCTGAATATCCCACTGAGCAGCATTTATAGGCTTTGGAGGTCTGTAAACGGTGTAAATGCTTTTGAATATCCACCCCCCTCCAACCATACTTTTACTTCATTAGAGGGGATTTTCAGAACCGGCAGTCAGTGCTGTTAAAGCAGGCTGGCCATCGCTGCTTTAGAATAAAACCAAATATTCAGTGACAGGCCATATCTGATGATTGACACGGAGTATCTGGTTTGCCCGGATTGCTCTTTCGCAATCAAGTGAGAAGCTATATCCAACCACTAGCTAGATTGCATTCACCTGTCCTAGCTTTAGGAATTTTAGCTAACCGGTTAGCAGCTGTGTATTGCCGCTGAACGGCCGCCCTCAGAACAACCCATTGCTAAATGGTTAGTGATGGGATATTTAGCGGGGTTAGGGGAAGATATTCAGTGGCATTAAAACGAATGATGCTGCCGAATATCCTGGTGAGGCAGATTTATGCGGTTTGCAGGGCTTCAGACCACTTAAATCCCTTTGGATATGCCCCCATTGAATTTTATTTTGATTTTATTGTACTTTTCATTCTAAACTGTTTTGAGTTGCAGGCTGCTGAAAACAGAAAGTATACAAATAAATAGGTTTAATACTGTTGCAAATTAAGAACAAATTACATCCTTTCAGCCTTACTGAGAAATAGCTTGAGCATTCTACAATGGCAAGAACTAAACTGTCTACACTTCTGTGACAAGGTGTATGTCCCGTCACTGCCAGAGTCCCAGGGGACCCTGGCCAGTCCCTGCTCTGGGGGTGTGGACCTGTCTAGGAGGGTGCACCTAGAGCAGTTTAGAAGGAGACCCAGGGGCCGAGGAAAGTCCCAAGCCCCTGTTTCCCTTTCAGCCAAGAGACATAGGGCCCAGCTCCCTGACAACACCTGGGATGAGAGGGAGGTGAGAGACGTGGCCCAGACCCCCATGGAGGTAGACCCCCTTAGGGAGGATTGCAGGGACCCCCAATGGGAGGAGGAGATGGAGCTGAGAAATGAGCTACAGCTAGTCCCTGAAGAAATACCCATGGACATTTAGCTGGTGGATAACCGGCCAGATTTGGGGTGGTAGTAGCAACAGACAGCTACATGGGAAGTGGTGGGGCATCCAGGTAATTCCACACCTGGGACACACCCCGGATGAATCCAAGACTTAAAGAAGGGAGAATTTATTGTACTGTTCGTTATGTAAGTCTGTCTGAACTGAAGGACATTGAGAAGATGTCATTTGCATATTCCTGATAATTTGCATATCATTTATTTTTGTGTTGTTACAAAAGACCCTGGTGAAGGCTACTTTGGACCCAGGGGAGGGAGCAGTTGCCCAAAGGGGGGCAGACCCCAGCCTCAAGGGGATACTAACAAACGTGGACTTTGGGACCACTGGATCTCTCACCCTAACTTACAGGGGAACCCAGAGATAAACCTCCCTGCTAGGTGGAAGCCATGAAGGTGGTTTCTGCACTCTTCTTAGAGAGTGTACTATGCTAGGAGGACCACCGAAGGAACCTGAAAGGACTACTAGATGCCTGTCTTCTGGAACTGGAGATGGATGATACTGGACTGGACCGGACTCAAGATGGAGCAAAAACTTCATAACATCAAGAATGCCCCAACCCCATTCTGAGCAATCTTGGATTGGTGAGTCTTGAGTTCAGCAGTGAGCTCATTAACTATAATTTGTTCAGAAAGCAACCCAATGTTCTTCTAACTGGCGAGAGTCAGGCACAGGAAAAACTGGTCCGTACCAAGGGCTGTGTGAGTGGTGCAGCCGCAGAGGATGCAAGCACAAAAGGAGGCACTAATATCACTGGACTTCCAGGAAGCTCAAAAAGAGCGAGTTACTGAACATGACTGGGTGGAGGATGGCACCAGATTCATTAGTTGCACAGGGTGCATTTCTAGCTTGGTACGGTCCTGTAGTCCCCTATCTCTCGCACCACATCCAATCCCTGCTTACCATACAAAATCAGCCAATCCACTCCAAGGAATCCCCCTGGCACAAACCTCCCTCCTCCAGTCTCCATCTAGTGCACCCCCTGGCACATCCCACTCCCCAGCCTTACTGGGGGCCACCTGTGGTTAGTGAGAGCAATAACTCCTGCTCATCATGCAGCCAGAACCAGAAAGGTGCTGATGACCCCTAGCAGTAACCTCGTGGTGCAGGGGATAGGGGAAGTATTGACAATATGTGAGATCAGGAGGTTGGAGATTGAGGTCTAGGAGTAGCACAAGAAGGGATGCTCAATGGGAGTGATTTGGGGAGGGGGAGGTAGTCCTGTGGTGATGAAGTGAGTGCACAAGCTCAGTGAGAGCAATAATTTTAAGAAGCTGCTCCCATGTATTTTTGGGAAATATTTGTATGCCCCCCCCCCCCCTCATGCAGCTTCTTAATATTACTGCTTTTGCTGGAGATGGAGAGCCATGCCAGTTCAGTCCTGGGCTTATTTTACAAGAGACTGTACATTTGGTGGAGCCTCTTGTAAAATACTAAGGGGGGCATTCTGTCCTATGAATAGCGGGGTTGGGCGAATGGGCTGGACGTCCAACCTGCACTCAGCCCCACAACCCGATTCTGTGGCCAGCACTCCCTGCATGTACATAGCGTTTGTGCAGGGAACACTGAATGTGGACGGGAGGGGGCGGTGCTGTGCCACAGCAGGTGCCAGGACATGCAGAAGTTATTCAGGACGTGTGTCTGTACATCCCCCAGCACAGAGATGGACGCCCAGCTTATTCCACCCCGATGGTGGAATAAGTTCCGGGCACTTTGCTGTTTGCGGGCTGTAGCCCCCCCCCCTCAACCCCTTTCTGCCACCACAGTACAGCACTGCCACCCGAACCAGGATCAGATGGCAGTTTCCTGGAGCCGTGTTCTATTAGGGCATCCCGTGCGTCCGGCTGGATGTGCCAGTGCCATGGCAATGGGGCATCACTGCACCAGCATACCAGCCAGAGCGTTGTGCGGTTTGGATGGGCAGCCCAGTGGATGCCCCCTGCAGTGACATGCGGTGCGCCAGGACATCTAGGTGCCCGATTCCGCAATCGTGGTTGTGTCTAGCTCCCGTGGTTGTGGAATCTGGTACAACCTGGCCCCATCCAGGTTTAGGCATTCCCACAGCCCAGGCGTGCACCGTATGGAATTGGCCTCCATGGGAATTTTCCACATCCTATCTAAAATGTCCCTTTCAATGTCTTCAATAGCAATAATCTGATACATTACACAATTTCTTGGTAAAATGAACTTGTAGTTATCTGGTTAAATTTTCAGGTTGGAAAATTGCCTTCCATTCAGTGGCTAAAAGTTTAAGACACATTTTACAAAGGACATCCAAGTGCAATCTGGGACATACAAGCCAAAATGTCTGAAAAAAAAGTAGGCATGTGCTGGTGCAGAGATGCTTTCACAAATGTGGATGATTTTGATATGTACGTTTATGGAGCATCTACATAGACATCTTCAGAATAGTATTCACAGCCAGGGATGTCATGTAATAGCCTAATGGTTAAAGTAATGGGCTAGGACCAAATAACCCAAGGTTCAAACCCCACTGCTGCTGTTGTGATTGTGGAGAGTACTACAGATAGTAGACTGCTGTCTTCTCTACACCATCTGGCTGTTTTAAAGCCAAAACATGCACTTTCCTGTTGCCTATTCGTGTCCGGTTCAGGTCTAAATTTGGACAGGTTTGCAGATGTCCCTGATGTTTCTGAAATCGACTGAGAACATCAACGTCCATTGAATCGCCGCAGACATGATTCCCCTTCACCACCTGCCTACTTGGCCATCCCCGCAATGGAGGCATCTTTAGTGATTTGTAAAATGGCTCTGAGAGTGTCTTAATGATTTGGACATGTGCATGCATATTTTCAGACGTCTAAATCGTGACCGAGTCCTTTACAGTGACCCCCTATGTATATAGGTTTTTCAGCACCATGTACTTGAGACAGAAGGAAAAGGGACAGGATAAGAAATAGCAGGAAGGTTTTTAGTGACACGTGTTTGTATCGTTTTCCTGTTTATTTTGGTTTTTAAATGTCTCTAATTTCTTTCTCATTTTCTGAGGTTACGCTGTACTCCAGGCAAATGGCATGTGGTAAAAATGAATAAGTAAATTAATAAAGATTATGCAGTTTAAATTTGCGGCATTGTGTTTTATTGTTGTGGGTGTCTCCTATGTCTGTTTTTGTATAGCATTGTCTCATTTGTTTCTTTTATTTTGTTAACCACCACCTAGTTGCCTTGCTATAGGCGGTATATTGAGTCCAATAAAACTCTCCTCCTGTGCATTTATGCCAGGGAGATATTTAAACATCTCTATCATATCTCCTCTATCCCGCCTTTCCTCTAAAGTATACATATTAAGATTTTTAAGTCTGTCCTCATATGCTGTATAATGAAGACCACTAACCATTTTAGTAAACACCCTCTACACCACCCCCAATCTGTTTATATCCTTCTGAAGGTGCGGTCTCCAGAACTGCACACAGTACTCCAAATGAGATTGCACCAGATATTTATACAGAGGCACTATCACCTCCTTTTTTTTCTGCTGGCCATTCCTCTCCCTATGCACCCAAGAATTCTTTTGGCTTTTACAGTCACCTTTTCTACCTGTTTAACTACTTTAAGATCATCAGACACAATCATGCCCAAGCCCCACTCTTCTTTTGTGGAAAAAAGTACTTCACCCCATATACTGAGTCATTGTAAGTGTTCTGTTTCAATGTAAAGCGCTTTGACCAAAGGATAAAGCAGTATAAAAAAAGCTGTTAAATAAATACTGTACCACTCCCTTGGATTTTTGCAGCCCACATGCATGACCCTGCATTTTTTTGCATTAAATTTCATCTGCCAAATTCTTCAAGCTTAGCTAGATCTCCCCCTATGTTATCATCCGCAAACATGCAAACCTTACTCAACAGCCTTTCCTCAATATTATTAACAAAGATGTTAAAAAGAATTGACCAAAGATAGATCCTTTTGGCACACCATTTACCTGTACCCTTTGCCGCTTTCCACTCAACCAATTTCTAACCCAATCAGCAAACTTAGGGTCCATCCCTAGACTGCTCAGTTTGTTTGTAAGTCACCTGTATGTCAAAAGCTTTACGGAAATCTATGTACACCACATCTAGGGCTCTCTCTTGGTCCAACTCCTTGGTCACCCAGTCAAAGAAATCAATCAGATTTGGCTGACTAGACTTGCCTTTGGTAAACCCATGCTGCCTCAGATCCTGTAATCCGCTGGACTCCAGAAACCTCACTATTCTCCTTTTTAGCAGCTTTTCCGATAATTTACTCACCACAGAGATTGGACTAACCGACCTGTAGTTTTCAACCTCATCCTTACTTTTGCTTTTGTGTTCAGGGACCACATGTGCTTTCTCCAGTCCTCTGTGACCACTCCTGACTCCAAAGAAGCATTTAAAAGGTCAGTCAGTAGAGCCGCTAGAACGTCCCCAAATTCCTTCAGTATAATCAGATGTACCCCATCTGGTTCCATCATTTTATCTACTTTTAGTTTAATTACTCTAGTTCCTTATGAACACAATCTTCTGAAAATTGTTCCCCATCACTTCTGTTCCTATTTGTGGGTGTTTTCTGAGATCCTGCTCCTGGCCCTTCATCTGTGAACACAGAACAGAAATATTTATTAAGCAATTCTGCTTTATCCTCATCAGCTTCTACATATTCCTCCCCTTCACCCTTGATCTGATAATACCACTTTTGCCCTTCCTTCTCTTACTAACATATCTGAAAAATGTCTAATCTCCCCATTTTATTGCATTGACTATTTCTTCTTCTTTTTGTATCTTTGCTTTCCTGACAACTTTCTCTTTCCCAAATATGTATGCCTGTCGTCCTCTCTCTGTGATCCCTTGTATTTCCTGAAGGCCTCCCTCTTTTTCTTCACCTTTTCAGCTACTTCTGTTGAGAACAATAGTGATCTCATTTTCCTTATACATTTATTTACCTTTCTAACAAAAATGTTTTTTGCCCTTAAAATATTCCCTTTCAGTTTTGCCCACTGTTTTTCTACATCTTCCAGCCATTCCCATCCTGCTAAGAACTCCTTGAGTTATTGTCACATCTTGGCAAATTTAGATTTCCTAAAGTCTAAGACCCTTGCTTTTGAATGGATTTTCTCACCCTAGTCCTAATACTGAACCACACCATCTGGCGATTACTGGATGAGAGGTGATCTCCAACTATAAAATCAGAAACACTTTCCCCATTGGTAAGCACCTAATCCAGTATGGCCCCTTCACATGTGGGTTCTATTATCAGTTGCCTGAATAGTTCTCCCTGTAGAGAATCCGGGATCTCCTTACTTCTAGATGACGCCATAGCAGGGATGTTACAATCAACATCCAGCATATTGAAATTACCTATCAGTAGCACTTTTCCTTTCATGGCAATACTGTGTATGTCTTCTATTAAATCTCCATCCACTTCTCCCTGTGAGGGGGATCTGTATATCATACCAAGGCAAATGGTTTTCCCTTTCCCTCTTTCTAGTTTAATCCACAGTGCCTCCTCTCTCCCTTTTAAGCCCTGTATTTCTATGGCTTTAATATTATTTTTTACATATAGTCTACACCTCCTCCCTTTCTTCCTGTTCTGTCCCTTCTGAATAACGTATAGCCTGGTATAATTACATCCCAGTCATTGCTGTCAGTGAATCATGTCTCTGTAACAGCCACTAAATACAAGTCAGCCTCTTCCATTAAAGCCTCTACATCTGGGATCTTATTTACATAGAAACATAGAAATATGACGACAGAAAAAGACCACATGGCCTATCTAGTCTGTCCTTCCATATCACCAACTAAAACAGTCCCCTTTTTACCTTTAGAGATCCTCTGTGTTTGTCCCATGCTTTTTTGAATTCAGTTACTGTCCTCATCTCTACCACCTCCGCTGGGAGACTATTCCACAGATCCACCACGCTTTCCGTAAAGAAATATTTCCGCATATCACTCCTGAATCTATCTCCCTTCACCCTCATCCCATGTCCCCTCATAGCAGAACCTGCTTTCAATTGAAAGAGGCTCTCTCCCTGAACATATATGCCATGGAGGTATTTAAACATCTCAATCATATCACCTCTATCCCGCCTTTCCTCTAAGGTGTACATATTAAGATCCTTCAGTCTATCCTCATATGCTTTATAATGAAGACCACTAATCATCTTAGTAGCCACCTTCTGCACCGACTCCATCCTGTTCACATCCTTTTGAAGGTGCGGTCTCCAGAATTGCACACTATACTCCAAATGAGGTCGCACCAAAGACATATACAGAGGCATTATCACCTCCTTTTTTCTGCTAGCCATTCCTCTCCGTATGCACCCAAGCATCCTTCTAGCTTTTGCCGTCGTCTTTTCTACCTGATAAGCTACTTTAAGATCATCAGACACAACCACGCCTAGGACCCGCTCTTCTTTATTGGACAAAATTGCTTCACCCCCTATACTATATTGCTCTCTTGGATTGCTGCAGCCCAAATGCATGACTTTACATTTTTTAACATTAAATCTCAGCTGCCAGATTCTAGACCATTCTTCAAGCTTAGCTAGATCCCTCCTCATGTTATCTACACCTTCCTGGGTGTCTACTCTATTGCAGATTTTGGTATCCTCCGCAAAGAGGCAAACCTTACCCGACAGCCCTTCTGCTATATCACTAACATGCTGCGGGCAATTTCCAGATGTGGCCCCTTTTGCCCATTTCTACAGAGATATTTAATGTTTCACTTACCTGGGGGCTTTCTTAATACCACGGCCTCCAAGCTTGTATTATGGTTTGAACAATAGGGTGAACTAGAAATGTAGGGCCCAGTATTCAGCAGTGGGTGGCCATGAAGCTAACAAGGGAGCAGGGCTGGTACTAGACATACAGGGGCCCAGTTCAGAAAATGTTGAGGGGGCCCTAAAGCCCTCCTGCATACTAATCCTCCTTTAGCTTGAGGCAAACTTGTGGCCCCCTGTGGTATGACTGCCCTATTTGACACCCCCTAACACAAACCCTGCTGGGAAGCAGCAAACGTTTAATGTGTTTTGATAACCGGGCATCAGCTCAATATTGCCACTATGCGGTTATTGCCATGTGTTTCCCCCGGAACATCCCGATGCTATTTATTGCTAATAATCCTAGCCAAGGGAAATAACCTTCTAAAACCTTTTCAGTGTTGAGCCCCTACATGTTCTTTCTTTTTCATATTGTGTATAAGGTCAATTTGGCAGTATGTATTTTCAACTCAGTCTTTTCCAAGGTTACCCAGAGTCTGTTAATTTTATCTTGATGCCTTCTGACTATAGATTTCAGCTTCACAACCTAGAATAAGGCTGTCATTTGATTATCTCTTAGTTGTTATTGAATGGGAAAACTCTGCATTTTTTCCTTTCCCAAAGAATCGGGAGACAGAACTATTAATATTGCTTAAAAAAGCATCTGGGCAGAGATATAGAAAGAACTTTAAACAAAAAGGACAAATATTCAACCAGGGTAGATTAAGTTAAAGTTAACCAAATAAGTTACCCAGTTCATTTTAACCAGATATCCAAAAATGTTTCTGGTTAAACTGATACTGTTCGATATACTGGTCTAAAGTTAAGGAAAGTTAGATGGTTGACTTTAAGATAGCATTTTTTAAAGCAGATTTAACTGAACAGCCTTAACTAGATAGTCTTAACTCTTCATGCTATGTGGTTGTGTTATATTGTAAGTTCATTGCGTGACCCCTAGTCTACTTTTTGAAGAAGTAAACAACCAAACTACGTTTACCTGTTCCATGCTACTCATTATTTTAAAGACTTCTATCATATTCCATCTAAGCCGTCTCTTTTCCAAGCTGAAGAGTCCTAACCTCGTAAGGGTGTCCTTCCATCCCTTGGTCACTCTTCTCTGTACCATTTCTAATTCTGCTATATCCTTTTTAAAAGCAGGGGTCCAGAGCTGCATACAATAATTGGGGTGCCGTCATACATGGAGAAAAACGGAGACATTATAATATCCTTAATTTTATCCCACATTCTTTTCTTATGATACCTGGCATCTTATCGGTCGATGTCCCTCAAGACTCTGTCTTGGAGATTCTCTTCTTCTCTCTATATATTCATTTTCTTGGTGCCCTAATCATGACTCTGCACCTGAAAGTCCTCCAGGAATCGAAGTCCGAATCTCAGCTTGCTTGTATGATGTTGCTGCGTGGATGTCCCACTGCTGTCTGAAACTAAACATGGCCAAAGCTGAGCTTCTTATCTTTCCCTCTAAACCCACTTTTCCCTTCCTCCTATCTCTATGAAATTATAGAGGAATAGGACTGTTTATTTATGTAAGACTTATTTAAGAAAATTAATTAAAATATTTATATGAGTATATTCTAAGAAGTTCAAATATTATATTTTTATATGAAGATGATTTAAGAACACTAAGGGACCCTTTTACTAAAGCTCATTAGGGTGTTGCATATAACATGTGTTACGTGTGAAAGCTAACACATGCAGTGGCATTGTAGAAAGGGCATCCCAGTTCAATCTGGGACATCCAGACAAAACATGCAGAACAATGCTGGGGACATCTATGATTCAGCCTGATTTTAGAAACAGATGCCTCCGACATGCATGCCTGTGACAGTGTCCATATAGATGTGCCTGCTATGAAACTGTGAGGTGGGGATGTCCATCTTAAGCAGGGTTGTAAATGCGACATCCAGCAACGTGGCATGGGTGTGCTATATCTGCATGGGTATGTGTATATTTTTGTGTGCTTGTATGTCTGGTGTGTGCTTGTGTGTGTCTGTGGGCATATATCTGCATGATGTATGTTTACATGTAAATCTCATGTGTGTGCTTGTGTGTGTCTGGGTGCATATCTACATGTGTGTGTGTATGTCTGGTTGTGCTTGTGTGTCTGAGGGCATATATCTGCATGATGTATGTTTACATGTAAATCTCACGTGTGTGCTTGTGTGTGTCTGGGTGCATATCTACATGTGTGTCTATGTGTGTATGTCTGGTGTGTGCTTGTGTGTCTGTGGGCATATATCTGCATGTGAGTGCATGTCTGGTATGTGCTTTTGTGTGTCTGTGGGTTTATCTTTGCGTGTGTGTATGTATGTCTGGTGTGTGCTTGTGTGCGTCTGTGTGGTGTGTGCTTGAGGGTGTATCTCTGCATGTCTGTGTGAGTCTGGTGTGTGTGAGTCTCCTGATATGATAGTAATTTTGATCCAACTGTCCTGAGGATCTTCTTTGAGATTTAGAATTCAACTTCATTCCCTCTATTGCTTATTCTTATTGTTTCCAGGTTGTCTTTGTTTAATAAAATATACGAAAGAGGCTTGCTGCCAGCAAAACCATGTTGCCCTTTGACACTCTGTTGTCCTTTTGTTTTATTGAAAGGGCTTTATATTTTGGATTTAATTGTATTTTGCTTAAACTGTACTACAGTATTCTCAAGGCATGTATTCCAGTGTAGGATAAAACAGTAAGCTGAACCAACTGAGCATCCTTTATAAGAGACTCTTTCTTAACTTCCAGCTCTTTATTTCATGCGAGCAAACAAGGAACTCAGGGACCCTTTTACTCAAGTGCGCTAACAATTAACACTCGGTTTAATGCATGATAAGGGGGTAGTGCGTGGCCACGTGCTGTCATGACAGCACGTGCTTATTCCTGCATTAACTACTTGTTGCACGAAGGGGCAGAGAATGAGCGGAGAGTGGACTGCATTTTGGAGTTATTGCATGGTATTTATCGCGCACTATCAATTTTGTGGTTTGCACAGGTGCACTGAATGACGCCTCAGTAAGTGGTGTTAAGTACACCCATGGTAAGTGCAAATGATCTTAATTTGAGATAAAGGACTTTTCAATGCTATAAATGCTTGAAACATGCTAGGCACACCCCCGACAGTTAGCATGGAGCTTTTGTACTCGTCACATAGTAAGTGCTGAATGCATAATCAAACTCTGGGATTCATTACCAGAGGATTTAGTAAAAACTGTGTAGTTGGATTTAAAAGAAGCTTTGACAGGTTTCTGGAGGAAAAGTCCATAAACCATTATTAAAGAGGACTGGAGAAATCCACTGCTTACCCATGGACAAGCAATATGGGGGTCATTCTGAACCACGAATAGTGGGGATGGACATCCGGGCGTTCAATGATCAAAGTCAAGAATGGAATCGGGCCATATGGGATCTGTGTATCTTCTGGGAACCTGACAGGTACTTGTGACCTGGATTGGCCACTGTTGGAAACGGGATACTGGGCTTGATGGACCCTTTGCCTGACTCAGTATGGCATATCTTATGTTGAAAAGCATGAGACCCCATTCCCTTCGCTGTTTGTTGACTTGCACTCTGTACCACAATCTTCCCAAGCTCTGCCCCTCTGCTTGCCTACTGGCAAAGTAAATGCCATCATGTCAAAGCATGCACTTTTCTGTCCTTTTGGAATTTTGAAGCCATTTACATGGGTGTGGAAATGACTTTGCAGCTAGTGAAATTTAAAGAAAAGTGTTTGTGCCCAGTGTGGGCACAAATAACCAGCTTCTGGAAACCATTGACTCAGATTCTAATGTGAATTTGTTCAGATTTGTAGCCCTAATGCAAGAAGGAATGTTGGAGGATCAAATAACAAAAATAACTACAAGGCAATTTGTTGAATTCAAAAGACTGCTATACAGTAATAAATGGGCCAGAGCTCTTGTAGTAATCTTGCAGCTGGTGCCCTCAAATGCCTTTATCTCATGAGAAATCACAGCTATCATTACAGGATCTGTGAGGTGATCTTCTAGAGATGTTGAGTTTCTGACTGCTTCAGGCTCACTTCAAAGTGATTGGAATGAAATGAAACACATTTCTTCTCCCTTTCAGTATACTTTGTTCTAGTTCCCTTACAGTCTTCAATTTTCATCAACACTATTTTAGTATTATTTGCAACATGGTGATATGTAGCCTTCTGTCACCAAGGCTGCAGTGCACGTTGCAAGAGCCATGAAAGAGAATGACTAGTTAGATAGGGGTGTGTGTCTCATGCACAAACACAAATACACAGGGAGGCTCGCTTGTACTTAAAACCACGAGGCCTGGTTTCAAGGTTCTGGGAAATGAGACCAGCCATGCTGGAGGCCTTCAGCCAGAGGAGCACACCCTTCTAGGATTTCCGTTACCCTCCCCTTTTTAGCAAATACCCCCACCACTTCACTTTCCTTATGTGAAGTACACCCCAGTTCCCTCATTCCACCAAGCAGAAAGATTAACCACAAACTTCAAGGTAAAATGTTTACTAAGGGAATAATAAGAGACATGAAGCATAAGAAAAGAAACAAAAATTGGAGGGGTGGAGATATTCATTGGTGATGGCTAGCCCTTGTAAAGTGACTAGCCATTGCTGCTAATTTTTTAACCTGAATATTGGATGCCAGGGCCAAATCCGGCCACCAGAATTGAATATCCAAGCCAGCCAGCGCTGAAGCTAACTGGACCGGGGCAATATACAGCCACAGCCCATAAGAACATAAGATATGCCATACTGGGTCAGACCAAGGTCCATCAAGCCCAGTATCCTGTTTCCAACAGTGGCCAATCTAGGGCATACGTACCTAGCAGTTTCCCCAAAAGACACAGGTTCCGCAATGCTTGTACTGGGTCAAGCATTGATATCCTGGGTCCCTTCTTAATAATGGTTTATGGACCTTTCCTCCAGGAACTTGTCCAAACCTTTTTTAAACCCAGCTACACTAACAGCCTTTACTACATCCTCCGGTAACAAATTCCAGAGTTTGATTACACGTTGAATGAAAAAATATTTTCTTTTATTAGTCTTAAATAGTTTACCTTAGTCTTAAATAGTTTACCCAGTTAGCTACAGCAGCAGAAATTAGGCCAGTCTTGGAAGTGCCTGACTTTGGTCACTATTAGATAGCCAGCTAGGGCCGAATATGGCTGCTAGCTGGTTATCCTGGATGACACCTCAGCTCCGTCCCTAGAATGTCCCAGTGTCAGCTGGCTAGCCTTGGGGCAGATTTGGCAACCAGGGATATTTAGTGGCACTAGTCACATTAGTGCTGCTGAATGTCTTTGTCACCACCATTAATGCGGTTAGCAGGTCTGCTAGCCACATTAATTGCTCTGAATGTTGGCCCCCAGGATTATAGCATTAATCAAGGTAGGTGTATTACGCATTCCTGTTAGATCTACTCCTATTCCAGCTGGGAGAGAACAGTAATAACAATAGCTAATCCACCAAGAGTTACAGGATAATTCCCTGGTTTATTATTATTCAGGAGAGGTTTAAGGCAAGCAAATCCAAAGCTCTTCAGATAATTTAATAAAAGACAATTAATGGTCTCTGAATACGTACATTAGAAAAAAAAGGGGGGGGGTCAATATTCAAAGGGGTTTATGCAGTTTGCAGGACCTGCAAATTGCATAAACCCCCATGAGCAAGATATTCAGCAGCACCAACTGTATTGTTATGCTGACTGTCTCCACAGACTGCCTTGGCCAATTTTGGTAGTCCACAAAAACAGAGGAAACTCTGCCAAGGACAAATAATGAAGAAAGAAACAGTGTCAGTCTCAAAGGAACCAACACAGCTCAAAACAATAAAAAATACATGTTTATATACATGCATAAAAATATCAAAGAGTGCAGTACCTCTCAGCCCAGCATGTTTCGACACACAATGTTCATACAAAATACAATGGCTGTGTCTTATATCCAGCTGTTATTAACAGGTACAGTCAACAAAATATGAACCTAAAAGCAAAAAGGATAAGAAGGACAATGGTTTTCAGATGTATTGTCCTTTTTGCTTTTATGTCATCTGTGACCAAAACGATAAAAGAAATGGAAAGATGAAAGGTTAAAGAAGTTAGGGCTTTTCAGCTTTAATTATTTAGTGTTTGTCTTAGTGGTGTGCTAGTTCAGCCTTCTCAGTTATAACTTACCTTGCCTCTCTCAACTAACTGGGCTTTGTGTGGTAGCCAGGTTAACTGTTCATTTTAAATTAAATCTCTCTCCCCAGAACCTGCTCTGTGTTAAACTTTTTTTCCTGTCCTAGCCTGCCTGAGTGAATCCTCCCCCTCCCCCCCCCCTGCTGAGGTATTGTGTAGCCTTCTTCCTGTTTTCCTCCACGTGTGCATAGTCTGTTTTAGTCTGCTTTTCTCTGATCAGAGAAGAGCAGTGCTTTTTACAGTGCTCTGCTAGAGAAGTGGATATTGCCTCCTGTGACACCTTGCTGTGAGTTCTAGCTGTTTATTAATTATTTATTGTTTGTCTAACTGTTTATTTAATTATTTAGTGTTTGTCTTAGTGGTGTGCTAGTTCAGCCTTCTCAGTTATAACTTACCTTGCCTCTCTCAACTAACTGGGCTTTGTGTGGTACCCCTCTCCCCCCTGCTGAGGGTTCAGGACAGGGTACCTTGTAACTGCCCTCTTTAATAGGACTTATCTCCCTCCCTCCCTCCCCGGCACCCACCCACCCACCCCTGGGGTAATTGTAGTTTTATAGGTACTTGCACATCTTAGAGGAAAGGGGCTGCTCTCAGGTGCAGCTCGTTATCCAAATCAGTCATACACAGAGGACCTGAGATTAATTACTTAAGCTTCAGGTACACAAGGTGTATTAGGGGTATTAGATACACTTTTATTGGTATAAGCATCTACACCAATCCTTATTATATACAGAATTTAAAAGACCTAAACAGAAGCTTTAAACTAAGATGCAGACAGAAGTCCAGCAACGAGATGGGGGTTCTCCGGTCTTTTGCATTGAGTGTCACATGTATGATTTTCTCCCAGTTGGTGAGAGGTCTTACGTATGCACTAAGTGCAAAGAACTCTTTGCTCTCAGGGAATGAGTTCGTTCTCTAGAGGCTAGAGTAGCAGACCTGGAAGACATAAGAAAGACAGAGAAGTACATGGACGAGACCTACAGGGATATAGTCCTGATGTCCCACCTCCAGTCTGGCAGCATCCCTGTTGCCATGGAGGAGAGAGGTCACGTGACAGGAGAGCATCACCCTGGTGTGGCAGGAAGTGATCCTGTAACTAGGACCTGTCCTCCAGATGATGTAAAACCCTTTCGCACCGAGGACATTTCTCCAGGGCCATGTCCCCATGAGGGGAGGGTCAGGACAGCTGTTATAGTTGGTGATTCAATCATTAGGAATGTAGATAGCTGGGTGGCTGGTGGACGTGAGGATCGCCTGGTAACATGCCTGCCTGGTGCGAAGGTAGCGGACCTCACGCACCACCTAGATAGGATCATAGATAGTGCTGGGGAGGAGTCTGCTGTCTTGGTACATGTTGGTACCAATGACATAGGAAAATGTGGTAGGGAAGTTCTGGAGGCTAAATTTAAGCTTTTAGGTAGGAAGTTGAAATCCAGAACTTCCAGGATAGCATTCTCCGAAATGCTTCCTGTTCCACGTGCAGGACCCAAAAGACAGGCAGAGCTCCGGAGTCTCAATGCGTGGATGAGACAATGGTGCAAGGATGAGGGTTTTGGATTTGTTAGGAACTGGGGAACATTCTGGGGAAAGGGGGGCTCTTCCGAAGGGATGGGCTTCACCTTAATCAGGATGGGACCAGACTGCTGGCATTAACCTTTAAAAAGAGATAGAGAAGCTTTTAAACTAGAAAATAGGGGAAAGCCGACAGTCACCCAGGAGTGCATGGTTCGGACGAAGGTATCCTTGAAGGATACTACCAAAAGCAGTGAGGTTCCAAAAGGGAGTATAGTAGCCCAAATGCCCTTGAGTAAGGAGCAGACAGAGCATAAAGATTCCAAATTACCCCTGCCTACCAATAGCCAGATTAATATGAATAAATACAGTCTCTAAAATGCTTGTATGCCAATGCTAGAAGTCTAAACAATAAGATGGGAGAGTTAGAATATATAGCACTAAATGAGAGGTTAGATATGATTGCACTCTCAGAGACATGGTGGAAGGAGGATAACCAGTGGGACACTGTGATACCTGGATACAAACTATATCGTAATGATAGAGCTGATCAAATTGGTGGAGGGGTTGCGCTCTATGTTAGAGAGGGCATTGAGTCAGAAAGGATTAAAGTTTTGCAGGGAACAAAATTTGCTGTAGAATCTCTATGGATTGAAATTCCATTTATGAAGGGGAAGGTGATGGCAGTGGGAGTATACTATCGACCGCCTGGCCAGAATGAACAAATGGATGATGAAATGCTCAAAGAAATCAAGGAAGCTAACAAAAGTCACAACAGAGTAGTAATAATGGGTGATTTCAATTACCCCGGTATCAACTGGGTCAGTGTCACGGCAGGACAAGCTAAAGAGATAAAGTTTCTAGATGGAATAAATGACTGCTTCTTGGAGCAGCTGGTTCATGAACCGACCAGAGGGGAAGCCATACTGGACCTAGTCCTTAGTGGAATGCCAGATCTGGTGCAAGAAATAAGGGTGTTGGGACCACTTGGCAATAGTGATCATAGTATGATCATGTTTGATTTAATTAGTGGAGGACAGATAGTAAAGGCATCCACAGTACTACCTTTTAACTTTCAAAAGGGAGACTATGATAGAATGAGGAATATAGTTAGGAAAAAACTAAAAGGAGCAGTTCCAAAGGTTAAAGACTTACAGCAAGCTTGGGTGTTATTTAAAAATACTATCCTCGAAGCCCAGACCAGCTGTATTCCACGCATTAAGAAAAGTGGAAGAAAGTCCAAAAAACTGCCAGCATGGTTTAAAGGTGAGGTCAGAGAGGCTGTTGCTGCCAAAAAAGCAACCTTCAGGAAATGGAAAAAAGAGCCAAATGATGAAAACTGGAAACAGCACAAGCACTGGCAAGTTAAATGCAAAGCATTGATAAGGCAGGCAAAGCGGGAATTTGAGAAGAAACTTGCTACGGAAGCAAAAACACGAAATAAAGACTTTTTCAAGTACATTCGTAGCAAAAGGCCTGTGAGAAAGTCAATTGGACCATTAGATGATAGAGGGGTAAAAAGAGCAGTAAGAGGAAACAAGGCTATAGCAGAGAGACTGAATGAATTCTTTGCTTCGGTCTTTACTAAGGAAGATGTAGGGATGTTACCCAAGACTGAAGTGGTATTTGAAGGTGATACTGCAGAGGAATTGAGAGAAATATCGCTACACCGGGAAGATATATTACAACTATTTGATAAACTGAATAGTAGAAAATCACCTGGACCGGATGGTATACATCCCAGAGTGTTGAAAGAGCTGAAATATGAGATTGCAGACCTGCTATTGGTAATCTGTGAACTTTCATTAAAATCATCTGTAATACCTGAAGATTGGAGGGTCGCCAACGTAACACCAATTTTTAAAAAGGGTTCCAGGGGTGACCCAGGAAATTACAGACCGGTGAGCCTGACGTCAGTACCAGGGAAAATGTTAGAAACCATCATAAAGAACAAAATTACACAGCATGTAGATAGTCATGGCCTAATGGGAGACAGCCAACATGGCTTTAGACAAGGAAGATCTTGTCTTACTAATCTGATATGTTTTTTTGAAGGTGTGCATAAACAGGTAGACAAAGGTGAGTCGGTTGATATAGTGTATCTGGACTTTCAGAAAGCTTTTGACAAAGTCCCCCATCAGAGACTTTTGGCGAAGCTAAAAAGTCATGGGATAGGAGGCAGTGTACTATTGTGGATCGGGAACTGGTTAAAAGATAGAAAACAGAGGGTAGGGCTAAATGGCCAATATTCCCAATGGAAAAAGGTGAATAGTGGAGTACCCCAGGGATCTGTACTGGGTCCGCTGCTTTTTGACATATTCATAAATGACCTGGAAAAAGGAATAACTAGTGAGGTTATCAAATTTGCAGATGACACAAAACTGTTTAAAGTTGTTAAAACCCAAGAGGATTGTGGAAAACTGCAGGAGGATCTGGATAAATTGAAAGACTGGGCATCCAAATGGCAGATGAAATTTAATGTGGACAAGTGCAAAGTTATGCACCTAGGAAAGAACAACCCACTATAGTTACACGATGCAAGGGTCCACATTAGAAACCACCACCCAGGAAAAAGATTTAGGAGTCATTGTGGATAACATGTTAAAACCCTCCGCCCAGTGTGCAGCGGCGGCCAAGAAAGCAAATAGAATGCTAGATATCATAAGGAAAGGGATGGAGAACAAAACAAAGGATATTATAATGCCTCTGTATCGCTCCATGGTACGACTGCTTCTTGAATATTGTGTGCAATTCTGGTCACCGTATCTTAAAAAGGACATAGCGTTATTAGAAAAAGTACAGAGAAGAGCCACCAAATTGGTGAAGGGGATGGAAGGCTACTCCTATGAAGAGAGGCTAAGAAGGTTAGGGCTCTTTAGCCTGGAGAAGAGACGGCTGAGGGGAGATATGATAGAGGTCTATAAATTAATGAATGGAGTGGAACGGATAAACGTGGATCAATTGTTTACGCTATCAGAGTATAGAAAGACTAGGGGACATGTAATGAAGCTACAGGGTAAACTATTTAAGACAAATAAGAGAAAATATTTTTTCACTCAACGTGTAATCAAACTCTGGAATATGTTACCGGAGGATGTAGTAAGGGCTGTTAGTATAGCTGGGTTTAAAAAAGGTTTGGACAAGTTCCTGGAGGAAAGGTCCATAAACCACTATTAAAAAGGGACCCAGGATATCAATGCTTGACCCAGTACAAGCATTGTGGAACCTGTGTCTTTTGGGGATATTGCTAGGTACGTATAACCTAGATTGGCCACTGTTGGAAACAGGATACTGGGCTTGATGGACCTCGGTCTGACCCAGTATGGCATGTCTTATGTTCTTATGTTCTTAAGAGGCAGCTGAGGAGAGATACGATAGGGGTCTATAAAATACTGAGTGGCGTGGACCTGGTAAACATCAATTGATTGTTCTAAAAAGTACAAAGACCAGGAGACACATTATAACGTTACAAAATAGTACATTTAAAATAAATAGGAGAAAATATTTTCTTCTCTCAATACATAATTAAGCATTATTAAGGTAGACTGGGAGAACACCACTGCTTAACCTTGGGAATAAGTAACATGGAACTGGCTACTTTTGGGATATGTCGGGTACTTGGATTAGCCGCTGCCGGAAACAGGCTACTTTGCTAGATCTTGGTCTGACCTAGGAAGGCAGTTCTTACGTTCTTAGTATCTGGGTGTGAAAAAAACTGTACACCTGTTCATAACAGCAATAGAAACTTGTGATTGCTAAGTAGAGTTATTTAAAGAGAGGCTTGTCTTTTCTGCTGAATTCTTTTGTTATATCATACCACGCTACCACTAGAGTTTCACTTTGGAACAATGAAGAGCAGCTGCACTGATGTTATTGAGCTGGACACTGTTTTATGATGGCGCATTTATTTTCTGCTAAAAGCTAGTCACTCAACTCCTGGGTGGATTGTCTTCGTTTTAGAACTCGGTTGTATTTGGGTGCCGGTGCCTTCCTCTGCTGACTGACAGCGACGTTTGTGATGTCTCTCCAGCTAGGACACCCTGTATTATGGCAGATTGCAGTTTTTGCTGACACTGCCCCTAGGACATGACAGGGAGTGTACTAGCAGAGTAGAAATTCAGCAAATGCATAGCTGGAATCAATCTCGTTCTGTCGTCTCAGTTAGGCAGAAGCGCCTTTCATTCACAACCAGCAACCCAAATTGCAGAGTTCCTTCATCTATTTTTATTTTGTAAACCACCTCGATATGAGAATATAGGTAGTGTATGAAGTACAATTAAACTAAACTATTCAAATTAGCATGGTCTGCTAGCTAAAGTAGTGTGATCCGTTAATTTATTTTGTAAACAGTGGCAAATAAAGGTCAATGAGCAAATTGTGGGTGATAACATTTTATTGGACCAACTTAATATGTTTTTGACAAGCTTTCAAGAGCTCTTCATCAGGTCTATGAAGGCAAAATGCAGTTACAATGGTTTTAAACTCATCTATGTTCTGGGTAGTTTGCATATGTCATTCAGGGGCGGCCCAAGCGGGGCTGCAGTTCATCTACCATCTAAAGTAACTAAACGGCAGTAGTGGACTCCGTGCGATATCGGAGCCACGGCCCGGCCGCGGCTTCAATATCGCACGGAGTCCACTACCACCGTTTAGTAAACACCCCCCACAGTGTTTGGTTTCACAGGCTACACAGTCAGTAAGCACAAAATAACAACATTTGCTAAATCTGGAAGAAATTTAGTTTTAACACTTTCCTTTGAAAGCTTCCTGACTTATTTGTTTATTTGAACGGTTTTTCTATACCGCCCCTTCGAAAGATCAGGGGTGGTTTACATTGAACTAACCAGTTACAGAGAACATTGTGGCAAGTGGTAGTACAGCAGACGTTGATAAATATGTTTAATGACCTAATTCTTTAATAAATAATATGCTACCCCATTAATCTTTATCACCAAGCTTAGTGAAGCATTAATTTTTCTGCTGTAGGAGTCACGACCTTGTTTTAACTGTATTTGTATTCATTCACCTTTCTATTTAACTTTGGCAGAAACTGTAGTTCTGTGAAGCATGCCGGCCAACACTATCTACTTATATTCCGGAGTTTATACAAAATCTATTAAGAATTTGACAATTTAATGGATTTATTTGCCTTGTTAGGCAGGTGAATTTGTTTATGTGTGTATGGTAAAATGGCGAAAATTGTAATTTTGGGTTTATTCCAGTGTCAACTAATTGAACGTGCATACTCAGGAAATTTTCACAAATCTCCATTCATGCACTATTGTTCACATAGGCATGCTGGAGCCAATCTGGGAGAGGGAAAAGGTAAAGGAGCAGTCAAAAATAGCCAGCACAAACCACTTGAGCCAGTCTTGTTTTGAATGCTTGGTAGGCAGCCAGAGAAACCTAACCTTGTTTGACTTCTGCAAGTGCGATGGCTGATGACATCGCAGCAGGGCTACAGTGCACGTGGAGGAGAATTTTAGAAAGAATGTCCAAGTACAATCTGGGTCGTCTAAATAAGAACGTCTGAAAAATAAAAATGGGCACGTCTAGGTGCAAACATGCTTTCATAAATATGGGCATGCCCGATATAGACATCTGTGGGGGCATCTACATAGACATCCTCTGTTTTATAATATTTGAGAACCTGTGCATTTAGGAATAGCCTAATGTTTAGGGTATTGGGATAGGAACAAATAAGCCAGTGTTCAAATCCCACTGCTGTTGTCATTTAGATTGTGCTGAGTGCTGGATGTTTTTCAGTCAAAAGGAGCACTTTTGAGGTGTCTGGAGCAAGTCTAAACATAGATGTGACTCCGAAGACTTCTGAGACCAGGTGGGGATGTCCAGGTTCTTAGCAATGCCTTGGCCATCTCTCTGCCACAACCCCCATTCAGACTTGGATGCCCTCGTTCTGGAGACATCCACAAAGCTGGCTTCTAAAATGGCTCTGGAGATGTTTCTGTGCTTTAGATATCTCTGTGCCCATTTTCAGATATCTGAAACATGAATAGGGCTTTGAAAATAACTCTCATAGTGAATGGAAAGAGTGATAAGCATTTGGGATCTAATTTTGAGAGGCTTAGGAAGGCGTACTGGAAGGAGTATTTGTTTTAGGATTCCCTGAAGCAGGGGTAGGATTGCAAAGAAAAAAATAGCAGCATACCAGCTTTTCTAATGGCACTAGCACTACTGTCATAGGTCTGTGTCTGAGACAATCAGGCTTGATTTCTGTGTGTAGTCTCTTTGTCTTGCTGTATCAAAACACAGAAAGAAGAGATTCAAGCTTGCTTGTTTTTCAGAGAAGGACAGTATCTTTTCACTTTGAGACAACATTGAGTGAGTGGAATAAGTTGTTCTTTCAAAAAGTATTCCACTGCAGAAGCATAAGATACAGTGCAACAATATTACCATATCTATTTATCATTTCTGTTCATCCCATTGTTCATAGCCTAGTAAACCTTGATGTTAAAAATTAAATATACAAAGTTTCAATAGTGCAGAGGCAATCTCTGAGAATCCACCAGTTCTATTGGAACCTTTTATAGCTGTAGGGTAACACAACCCTTCCCC
This sequence comes from Ichthyophis bannanicus, assembly GCA_033557465.1. Taxonomy (NCBI): domain Eukaryota; kingdom Metazoa; phylum Chordata; class Amphibia; order Gymnophiona; family Ichthyophiidae; genus Ichthyophis; species Ichthyophis bannanicus. The sequence continues at coordinate 419,913,475 of CM066033.1, forward strand.
TTGGTCATTTCAAGAGCTAAAGAGATGTCTTTACAAGGATAGCAGAAAGAACTGCATTGAGATTAATGGGCAGTCAACACCCTAATGTTCTATCTATTGATGATGTACACTTGAGTGAGTACAGGAATAAATTATTTTTGATAGCTGGACCAATAGAAAGGATAAGCTGTTGGTGCCACTTTGATTAGTGGTCAGTACTACACATTTTCAGAAGAAGTTAAAAGCATTTTATTTTCACCAGGCTTTTTATTGATGCTATTATGTTTATGTCTGGTATTTTAGTATGATATGTAATTATGAATGCACTTTTGTAACTCGCTTAGAATTTGGGCTAAGTGTGAGATATGATTTTTAAATAAATTGTGGAAGAGCAGGTGTCCATGTCTGGTGCCATCTCCACAGAAGGGTAAAGGGAGAGTCACACGGTGCAGGGTAGGAGGGCATGAGAGAAGGAGCAGATAACATGAGGAGGGATCTAGCTAAGCTTGAAGAATGGTCTAGAATTTGGCAGCTGAGATTTAATGTTAAAAAAGCAAAGTCATGCATTTGGGCTGCAGCAATCCAAGGAATACAGTAAGGGGGTGAAGTACTTCTCTCCACAAAAGAAGAGCGGGACCTAGGCATGATTGTGTCTGATGATCTTAAAGTAGCTAAACAGGTAGAAAAGGCAACGGTGAAAGCTAGAAGGATGCTTGGGTACATAGGGAGAGGAATGGCCAGCAGAGGAAAAGAGGTAATAGTGTCTCTGTATAAGTCCTCATTTGGAGTATTGTGTGCATTTCTGGAGACCTCACTTTCAAAAGGACATAAACAGGCTGGAGTCGGTGGCTACTAAAATGGTTAGTGGTCTTTGTTATAAAGTATATGAGGACAGACATAAGGATCATAATATGTATACTTTAGAGGAAAGGCAGGATAGAAGTGAAATTATTGAATAGTTTAAATACCTCCGTGGCATAAATGCACAGAAGGAAAGCCTCTTTCAATTGAAAGCAAGCTCTGCTATGAGGGAACATAGGATGAGGGTGAAAGGGGATAGACTCAGGAGTAATATGCCTAAATATTTGTTTACAGAAAGAGTAGTGGATCCGTGGAATAGTCTCCCAGTGGAGGTGGTAGAGATGAGGACAGTATCTGAATTCAAAAAAGCATGGGACAAACACAGAGGATCTCGAAAGGAAAAAAAGGGACTGTTGTAGTGGTTGATATGGAAGGGCAGACTAGATATGCCATGTGGTCTTTTTCTGCCGTAATGTTTCTATGTTTCTATAATTTATTTTAGGAAATTAACAGAAAATTCAATTTATAGAATTTTGTTGCCTTTATTTAATTCTTTAGTGAAATTTCACTACCTCACTGTATTTTAACATCTGTAAACATCACCTTGGCATTGGTCCTACCCATTCTTAGATTTTTTTTATTCCTCTTACCTTCTCTTACAGTTAAATTGGGAGAAGCATAAGACGAGGTTAGTGATTTCTTGTCAGTCTCCCCCTGTGTGAGCGCCAGACTTTGAGGTACCCGCTTGGCTTGTCTGACTACCTAGTAACATCCTCCGTGTTACTGTAGGAGTCCGACTGCATCTCCTCAGGATGAAGGGGCTACATTAAGACAAACACAGGCGCATTAATTCCATCATTTCTTGGGAAATTAAAATGAGCACTTGTTTAACAATTACAGTGTTTTACAAATATTTATAAGCCATAGTAAACATTCCCCGAGGCAAGATTGCATGGTAAAAATGTAGTCTACCTCTGCATATTATTTGTAGTAATAGCCTCTTAATGACAGCCTTCATAAAAACTGCTTGTCCTTGGCAAAGAGGTAACACTGATTGCAGACTTGTTTTCTGATACAATTACCTTGTTTGCAGAGAAATTAATAGTCTTGCCTGAAGCTGTGTAGTAGCTAACCATTTAGGAGTCAAAAAGGAAAGCCTGGCATAAGAGCTTCACCAGTTAACTGCTTTTGTCATCTGCCAGTTCGGATAACGTTGGGGAGAAATAGCCAAAGTATCTTTGCATGTGAAAGTAGTAGCTTAAACCGTGGAGATCGATATTGAAACTGCGAGGATGTTAAAGTTCTGCAGGAACAAGTTGTGTTTTTAGTGTGGGTGAACTGCAACAAGAGCGGGTGCCTCTGTGGCCGGCGGAGACCTTCGACTCACACATACTGCATGGGCACATGACAGGAATGCCCCCATTAATTAGTGTGAGTCTGGCCGCCCCCTGCACTAATTTTGGTTTACTATTGTGCGCTAAGGGATCTTTCCTTGTGCACTTAAGTAAATCTGCCCCAATGTACATTAATGATGGTAACGAGTGCAGTAGTAACTCAAGCTGCAAGTGTCCTAATTACGATAATGCATTTTGCCATTGATAAAACCTATTTTCGTCTCTCGTAATTTATAAAAAGTACTCAGAAACATGTAAATGATGGCTAAATAGTTTGTGTTTATTCCAAGAACATCAAATGCCAAATGTCACACAAGATACTGCATTCTTCAGAGAATATTACCATTGAAAATGTTTTTTAAGGTAGAACATTATACACTAAAGTAATACATTCCAAAATAGATAGTGTTGTACATTATCCAGAAGTATCATTCTTGTAAATCAGGAATCTGGAATATGTTCTCTTTTTGCGTAGAATATAGGGTTGATTGTATAGTAGGGTACCAGCATGAAAAGTCCCAAAAGACACATATTTTTAGAAGGCAAAATATGTGTCTGTAAAATAGGATGCTATCAAGCAGGTCTAAATCTGCCTTCTGAATTTATCTGGATAGCAGATGGATATTGCCAGCATCCAACTATGTATGTCCTGCTCCTTTCCTCCCCAAACCCTGCCCCCTTTTATCAGAATAATATCTGGCTATTTATTTGCTTACCCTTATGTACCGCATATTCGGAAATCCACACTGCAGTTTACAACAAAATAAAGCAACCACAATATAAATTTAAAAATCCTGTCCCAATCCCACCAGCCTCCCCATCCAACCTCCCAGAAACACCCAACCCCCAACATGCCAATAAAAACAAGAGAAAAAAACCACTTATCTACAAATGTGCATTTAAGTAATTTAAGCAGCCAAATAATACCCTGCTATTTTTTTTTTAAAATATCCAGATAGGGAACGTCTGCATGGGGCATCTGTCGCTTAACACATAACTCCCTTTGAATATTAGCTTGACAATGGCAAGCTAAATACAAGAATTTATGTCAACAGAGGAAAGTTTGTTGACATCATAAAGCTAATCACTTGAAGTGCCACTGAAATATATAAAAATTAGTTTTCACTGATTAGTGTATATATATATATATATGCTCATAGACTGTCCAGTGGTTATCTAAATGGCCTCTGTCATTTCAAAGTGGTAGGTTGATGGGATTTGATCATCCACATTCAGTCTTTTGTACATGGTCTCTTGGAAAAATCTTGAGTTGGGTCAATATGATGACTTAGGTAGAAGCCCCTTATGTTGCCATGTTGATGCCCTGGGTTTAGTTCTGAAGCCACAATTCTGTTCCATGGGCCAGTTTTGACAGGGGACCCTGCATAAACATCTTTCATTGCACCTATGGAGAAGAGTGTGCCAGTCATTGTGACCATAGTGACTTCAAGAGGTCAATTTTATCCAGGTAACTAAATCGTTATCTGGATAAATTCAGGAGCTATTAATGTCTCTCCCCATCTGTAGGCAAAAGTACGCAAACTGTTTCTCAGCATGTATACCTGTGCCAAAAATGGAGAAGGGGAAGAGTGGGAGCAACAAGGAAAATATGGGGAATTCATTCTGAATATGCATTGTGTTGCATTCTGGATGTACCACCTCTCTCACAGTGCTTGTCGGTTGCGAAAATGTGATGTATTTGATCACCTTCTGCGATTCTTCTTGCTCTTTTTCATCTCCTGGGGTAAGACAAGCTCTGATCTGGAGTCACTGACCCTGTTAGCTATTTCATTAAGAAAAGAGAAATATGATATAAGTTGCAGCAAGAATTCAAACATATTAATAAGCAAATTCTCAGATGTAGTGAATAAATTGTTTTAAAATGTTTCTGCAGTTGCAATGCAAATTTTCTATTTCATTGATTTAGAACAGCTAAATATTCTTATTTTATTTATTTATTTAATGCTTCTATATCACCCCTTCCAGAGATCAGGGGCGGTTTACAAATAAAGAAACAAGTTACATAGAACAGTAGTAAAAACATTTACATAGTAAAGCGAGATATTTAACAAGTAAATGCATTGCAAGTTACATAGAATAGGAAGGGTGAATTGCTACATAAGATCAGTAGTCTTAACATTAGAAGGCTAAATGTTTTCTGGCAATGGCACCTTTAGCCTAACTTTCACTTGTTCACTATAGGAGTCATCCAGAATCACGATTATCGGGGATGTATGTCCAGTTTTGATGTACATCCCTCACTAGTCGCTTGGTGCTGATTCTGCCCCATGAGCTCCCTGCACATACAGAGGAGATGTACGGGGAGCTCTGGACGGGGACAGGAGGGGGAGGGCTGGAGGTGGAGCATGAGAGGGATGTAGGCAGGCCAATGATACCGGACATATAGGACCGATTTTGGTCGCAGCTCTGTACATCCAGGAAGGCAGAGTTGGCTGGGGAACTTATTCCACCTCAGAGGTGGAATAAGTCTCCCCGAGGAAAGGGATCAGCACTGGAAGACTCCCCCAAAGAGGTGAGGATTACCAGGAGGATCCCCGCAGCCCAATCCTGGCCTTGGCGGGCCCCTTTGGGAGTCGGGTGGCGGGCAAAAGCATTTTCTAACTTTTGCGGAGGATCAGGGCTCCTGCATGGCGTCCCGTTGCCAAGGCATTCGGACACCACAGTAGCAGACCCCATGCAGGAGCATTGGGAAAGTTAGATGGTGAGGGAGCCACACATGAAGCAGCAAAGAATCAGGGCACATCCGGTCCATCCAGATTTTGGATGTCCGGACGGGCCAGACGGACACAGTTCTGAAATGTCCCCCACAGGGATAATTTTGGAAGTCCTATTTGTGCTTTAGACATCCAAAAACAGGCATAGAGATATCTAAAGCACGGAGACGTCTCCAGAGCCATTTTAGAAGCCAGCTCTGGGGAAATCGCCAGAGTGAGGATGTCCATGTCTAAATGGAGGCATTTCCAGAAACCTAGATGGCCTGTTCTCAGAACTGACCAGTGTTGTCTACATTTAGACCTGCCCCAAGCATGAATACACTTCTGAAGTATGCTTGATTTGGCTGAAAAACATCCAGGGGGGTGTAGAAAATAAAGTATGCCATCATCACCATTGCTCAACACAATGTCAACAACAGCAGCAGTGGGATTTCAACACTGGATGACTTGTTCCAAGATCACTATTTTAACCATTAGTTTATCCTAGAGTTCTGGGCTCTGAAATACAGTTCTGGGGGTGTTTATGCAGACACCCCCTCCCCCCGCCCCCTCTGCAGGCATCCATATAGGGCATGTCCACAATTCTGAAATCATTTCTGCATCTGGATGTGCCTGGGGGGGGGGGGGGGGGTTCCGATGTTCTGGCTTAGACATCCCAGATTGCATTTCGACGTCCCTTCTAAAATTCCCCTGCACATCCATATGTCACTTGCTGGTGCTTTTGCAGTAGATATTTGAAAAAAATTACATTCTAAAATTTTGCTAGATAGGATTAGCATTACCTGGAGTACCTACACTGACTTTAGTATTCATCAAGTAATTGACTTAAAATGCAAACTAATGCATTATTTCCATTTCCTTAGCTGCAAGTTCTATAATGATATAACTAATGGTTTGATATCTCAACAGCCTTTCAGGCATTTGAATTTCTTTCTATGACTGCATTTTACTGTAACTTGATTACATTTGTTTAATTACATTTTATTCTAGTATCATGTGAAATATAATTAAAGCTACACAAAGGGTTTGAGTCACTGACAGGCACATAAGAAGATTTTTAGCATTTATTTATTTATTTGAAATCATTTCTATACCGCCTTTCTAAAATTCAAAGCAGTGTACATATAACAAAGGCTAACAGTGCATTAATACATGCTGTTGTACAGAAAACTGAACACAAGAAAATGTAGGTCAACATCAACATGAACATTTGTAGATAATTAAAACATCTTATAACTAGGAGTGGAGGAGTGGCCTAGTGGTTGGGGCAAGGTACTTCAGGCCGGAAGGTCGGGGGTTTAAATCCCACTAGAGGACAGCAACCTTGGGCCGGAAGGACTGGGGTTTCTAGTCCCACAGGTACTCCTTGTGGTCTTGGGCAAGCCACTTAACCCTCCATTGTCCATGTTCCCTGTAAAATAGTTATCTCCAAGTTATAATGCCCTGTTCAATGTAATTTCAGTTTGTTCAATGTAAACCACCTTTTAGAAAGGCGGTATATAAGAAATGTTAAATAACTAACTAACTATGTACAAAGGGCAATTTAGTATGGTCACTACTTGATGCATGCGACTTTTTTTTTTTGGAAGCATGCTTAAATTATCCTTATCAACCAGGTCAATAAGAGGCCAATTTTCAGTCGTCTTACAAAGGAGTTGCTAGCCAGATATCTTAGGGTAAAAATCTTAACCTCTTTCTCTCAGATGGGCACTTAAATGATATGCAGAAAATGCATACAAAAAAGACCAATGTCTAAATGGAATATGTGATTTTTCATTTGTGCACACTTTACATTGTAAAATCCTCTGCACTAACCAGTCCAAAATGCTATAGATGGCTAAAATAGGTGACACCCTAACAGTAAATTCAAGAGACTGAGATCATAGCCAAGTTATCTTGATATAGGAGTGAGGTTCCTTCCTGTCATGGTATATACAAACCTAGCCCATTTGTAAATATCACCACAAGACATATGGCAGAGTACAAGAGTTGAGATGAGCATTAGCAGTAAATGTGAGAGGTTGAGATCACATCTAACACTATGGACATGTCACTTGATACCCTCACCAAGCAAGAACAAAAGACCTACCCCCTCCCTTGACCCTTGTACATAAGAATGTATAATAGCACATGATGTAAATAGCTCACCAAGAATCGAATATACACTGCCACAAACACTCTATCTGTATCACTGCATGAAAACACTAGAAACACTCTTTTGATTGTTTGCTGTGGAGACCGCCTTGATTGAAGGAGAAGGCGGTATAGAAATACTTTTAAATAAATAAATAAATAAATAAATCTATTATACCATGGCTGAGGAGCAAGGGTCCTTCCTGTTATTCAATGCACAAAACTAATCTATTTGCAGATCTTTTTACAAAAGAAACCCCTGCAGAAGACAGAGCTCACCCCTCTGTGAGAGAAAAACTGCATCTTTGAGTTATACAGCTCCTTTCCTATCATCCAGATCAGACACAATGGTCCCCTGATCCCTCTTCCATCCACCCAATACAGAGAACAAGTGCCTCTATAGCCCCGGTTCCTGCTCCCACTCAACTGGAGCAAATGTTTTGACTTCTTCCTTCAGCCCAATTCTCCTCCCATTTACCCCCATATCCAACATGATCTTTAGGGACCTCCTTCCTATGGAACTCCATATCAATGAAAGCAAGATCCCCTAATCTTAGCTGAACATAAGAAATACTATACTGGATCAGACCAAGGACGATCAAGTGCAGTATCGTGTTTCCAACAGTGACCAATGCAGGCCACAAATATTTGGCAGGTTTTCAGAAAGGACAGCCAAGTCTAGGCGTGGTAAAAATAAGAAGTCATTAATTGAACAATCGTACCCAGGGTTTGGCTGGTTAATTCCCTATGAGGGTTTTCCTCTGGGTGCGATTGTTCAAATAAAGACGTCTTCTTTTTACCACAGCTAGACTTGGTTGTCCTGCTTACTATACATGGTATATTGCTCTTAGGTTCACAAAAAGGCGCACAGGTTCCACAATTCTCATCCCGGGGTAAGTAGTGAATTTCCCGGATCCTCTTTAATAATGGTTTATGGACTTTTGCTCCAGGAACATGTCCAAACCTTTTTTAAACCCAGCTACACTAACAGCTTTTACTAAATCCAATAACGAATTCCAGAGTTTGATTATAAGTTGAGTGAACAAATATTTTCTCTTACTACTCTTAAATAGGTTACACTGTAGCTTCATTGCATGTGCTCTAGTCTTTCTATGTTTTGATGACATAAACAACTGATCTACGTTTACCTATTCCACTCCATTCATTAATTTATAGATCTCTATCGTATCTCCCCTCAGCTGTCTCTTTTCCAAATTGAAGAACCCTAATCTTTTAAGCCTTTCCTCATAGGAGTATCCTTCCATCCCCTTTGCCATTTTGATGGCTCTCCTTTGTACTTTTGATAGTTCTGCTATATCCTTTTCAAGATATGGTGACCAGAATTGCACACACTATTCAAGGTGTGGTCGAACCATGGAATGATACAGAGGCATTATAATATCCTTGATTTTATTCTCCATTCCTTTCCTTATTATTCCTAGCATTCTATTTGTATTCTTGGCCGCCTCTGCACACTGAATGGAGGGTATCAGTGTATTATCCACAATAATGCCTAAATCTCTTTCCTGGGTGGTATGAAGGAAGGCTTGCATCTGCTGCAGACACCCCCGTAGACTACAAAGTATGCCATACAATGATTCTTCACAGGGTATTCTACTGCCAAGGCATCCACATTTTTCTCAGTATGGGTGAAAAAGGTAACTGGAGACTTAGAAACCTTTGTCTCTAGATTGGTTGGGGAGGGGGAGGGGAGTCGGGGGTCCATAAGAATATTCACTTTTGACTGAAGAGTAATGGATCAGAGTTTGACAGTCATTAGTGATAGCCCATGGATGAGTGTGGAAATTAGGTAGCAAGGGGAACATTGGGCATTATCCAGGGGAAAGTGAGAGGGGGAATTGAGGCTAGAGCCTTGTGTTAAATGTTAATCTGCTGGCATGCCAACATTTAATATCTACCTCAAAGGTAGTAAGCTCCGCCTCTATATAGTAAGGAATGTGTATGAAAGAAAATGTCAGGTAATTTTTGGACATTTTTTCCTGAATTTCACATTCATGCTAATAAAAATCAACACGTGTTACAAATTTTTAACACATATTAATCACATAACCTGTATGTATTCTTAGATTATTATTTTTTTATTTATACAATTTTTCTATACCGCCACTTCCAGAGATCAGTAGCGGTTTACATGTAACAAAAGTTAATAATAGAGAAGCTATTATTTTACAGCGAACAATTTTACAGAGAACAATTTTAGAACAGAAATTAACATAGAACTCAAAACCATATAGAAACTGTTGATAACAAACAATGAACTTGGAATAACATTTGGTATTGCATGTATTAAACAGATTCATTATGCATTATATTTTTTTAAGGTACACCAACGAACCAAATGTGTGCTTATAAATGCACATCCCTATTTAGCAGAGAGTAACAGTATCATTCATGGAGGGTCATTTTATAACAGGACACCAAGTTAAAGTGTGTTTTGATGTTCTTACATTGAGCCTATTTTATAAAATCAAGAAGGTACCTGATTGTCCTTATAAAATACTTGCATAAGTAGCCTTAAATTAAGATGTGAACACTTGTACTGGCCCTACAGCTGGTGCAAATGAATGCACCTACAATTTGAAAGTATTTGCATAAATTATTGCATTTTGTAATCAGCGTACATGCCTGTTCACATCGCCCATACTCTACCCAAACTCATCTCTTGTGCATGCCCACAGTGAAAGTACACGCCATGTAATATGTGCAGATGGGGAATGTTTACTAAATCATGTTACCCGGTAGCACGTGGTTTGAGCACCTGGTTAAAAAGTAGCTTAGGGTCCTGCACTGAAAACCCCGCTCTACCCTGGTAGTACCCAACAGGGTGGCAATAGGCGGGATGGGGGATTGCCTCATGGCATAGCTAGCACTGGTGTACTCTGTCCATGTTACCTGCACTTGATGCCCGTAGCATGGGCACAACTAACACCATCTCGTCAGGTGTCATTAGTTGCACCCATGACTAGTTGGCCACATTGAAGCAAGGTAATTGCAGGGGGATGGATGCAGCAGTCCCCTTTCAGTTCGCCCAAAGCCCATGCTGGTAACATGGCCCACACACGTGTTAATGGCATGGAGCTTAGAAAAACATGCCCTATACTTTTATGCCGATTGGTATTTTGTAAGAGGTCATTTACATGCAAAAAAAATTACAATAGCAGCATTTACATCATTGTTAGTATCTAAAACTAAACACCTCTGTAAAACTTACCCTCTATGGGGTAATTTTATAAAAAGTCAAGTAAATCTAGATATAGTAACAATATATGTGTAGAAACATGATCTTGCCCCAAGTATTCTGAACCTAGTTAACGCATCTCTGATGCTCAGCCACGTATCAACTCCCCTCAAGCAAGCCTCAATCAGACCCCTTCTTAAGAATCACTCAGCAGACCATCAGCTCCAGCCTCATACAGACCTATATCAAGCATCCCATCCCTGGCGAAAATCATAGAAAAGGCAGTGCAGCTTCAGCTGCAGGATTTCATAGACACCCATGCGCCACTTGACAAACACAACATGGCTTCAAACCACACCACAGTACTGAAACCCTTCTGACCTCCCTCCTCAAAAACTCAATTAAAGGTGCACAGAAAGTATATCGATGATTTGTTCTCATCTTTTTTGATGCCTCAGCAGCTTTTGACTCTGTCACCCATGCCCAACTATGCTCCCATCTCGACTCAATAAGAATCAGAGATACAGCTCTGCAGTGGTTCATATCCTATTTCTTCAACCGATCACAATTAAGAATTGGATCTGACACTTCCAAACCCTTCTAGTTACTACAAGGTTTACCCAGGGGCGGCCCAAGAGGGGTGCGGGGCCATGTGCGGAGACTCTGTGCGGGGCCTCATTTGCATAAGGGACCTCATTTGCATAAATATTTGCATAATGTTACCATACACTAACTTTTAGTAAACATGCCTCTTAATGAGTGTATGGATAAAGAAAGACTAAAAGATTTCTACATTACTATAATCCAGTGCCAACCGCCAGGCATATTAGAAATTACTATAAACACTGCCCATTTAGAACCCATAGCAAACCCGCCGTATCCTAACAGCACTACCAGGACTCACAAAGCACCATACTCTACCTATCAAAAGGCAACACAACAAATATTAAACCAATACATTTCAGAGAATAACAATACATGACCTACTGGGGAAAGAGAACAAGTGGCAATGTCAAATAGGAATTACATAAACAGAATACCTCAGCTCAATTACACATGCAGAGCATAGACCATCACCAAACAAGGAATCACAATTTAGAAATAGGAAGACAATAATTAAACTGGGAACCCCAAAAGCCAAACTTGGAATGTACAACAACACTGTAGAAATAAAACTATAAATTAATTTCCTCTTGTACTAAACAAAGCGCAGACGTTAATGATGCACATTTCCCAGAGCTCACATATTCTAGTTAATAAATTCCAAATAAAGAGATATTTTTCTACCTTTTGTGCATTTTTTTTCAGTTGCAATTGCTCCAGCCACTTTCTTCTGGTTTCTTCGTGTCTTCTGCTAACTCTCCATCGTCTGCTGTCCATTTGTCCTTTCTTCTCACTTCTAGTTTTTTTTCCATTCTCTCTCTACATCTGCTTTAACATACTAATCTTTCTCCTTTTGCTCTTTCCTCATTCCTATTTCATCCACTCAAATTTTACCCCTCCATCCTCAATCCCCACTTACTCTCCCAATATCCGGCCAATTGTAGATTTGTCTTCCCTCCCACACAAAATATTTTTCCCCTCTCCATTTCACTCTCCCAGCTCCATCCCATTCTAATCCTCCCCCAACATCAGCTCCCTTCTAGTTCCAGCCCCACTCAGCATCCACTCCCTTCTAGTCCCCGCATCAGCCCATTTCCAGTCCTAGCCCCCCATAAGCCCATTTCCAATCCTATCCTAGCCCCACCATCAGCCCATTTCCAGTCCTAGCTCCCCGATCCATTTCCAGTCCTATCCGAGTCCCTCCATCAGCTCATTTCCAATCCCAGGTCCCATCAACCCATTTCTAGTCCTTTCCTAGCCCCACCATCAGCCCATGTCAAATCCTAGCTCCCCTCCACTCAGCCCATTTCCAATCCAAGCCCCCCATGAGCCTACTTCCAGTTCTAGCCCCTCCATGAGTCCATTTCAATCCAAGCCCCCACCACAGCCTATTTCCAAGAATCTTAGCACCCCCCAAAAGCCCATTTCCAGTCCTATCCTAGCCCCTACATCAGCCCTTTTCCTGTACTACCCCCACTCAGCCCTTTTCCAGTCCTAGCTCCCTCCCCTCACAGCCCATTTCCATTCCAAGCACCCCTCCCCATCAACTATTTTCAGTTTGAGCCCCCCTTCCACTCAGCCCATTTCCATTCCAAGCCCCCGTCCCCATCAGCTATTTGCAGTTCAAGCCCTCCTTCCACTCGGCCCATTTCCAGTCCTAGCAACCCCCCCAGCCTATTACCAGTCCTAGCCCCCCATAGCCCATTACCAGTCCTAAGCCCCCATCAGCCCTCTTCCAGTCCTAACCCCCCATCAGCCCTCTTCCAGTCCTAACCCCCCCATCAGCCCATTTTTAGTCTTAGCCTCCCCATAGCCCATTACCAGTCCTAACCCCCCCATCAGCCCATTTCCATCCTAACTCCCCCATAGCCCATTACTAGACCTAATCCCCCCATCAGCCCAAATAGATAAAAAAAGCAAACCGGCTGCTGCTGCCACTGCATTGGCTCTGGACGGAGTCCCAAAGCGCGGGCTTTCAGAGCCGCGAGAGTTTCCCTTTCTCGCGCAGCTCTGTTAATCCCGCCGGGGCATAGAGGGAAGTGCTGGCATACTTTACAAAAAGGATATGCTTTTGCTGGAACCAGAATGGGGAATTTCAATAAATTCTCCATTTTAAATGCAACAAAAGAAAGATGAATGCAATTGTCTCTTTATGTTTTTGTTTTATTTCTCAATTGTGCAATGGCTGACCACAACCGTATTTGAAAATAAAGAGACCCCTGGGTTTCCACAATTGTTTTCTCATATCCTACCTATTAGGATTTAAAGGTGGGCGTGGGACGGTTCATAGTTGCTCCTATTCTAAAAGTACTGTATTTCAAGATGGTGCTGAGCTTATTTCAGCTAATGCCATTTTGCAATATAGTGCTGATGGGGTAGGAGCGACTGGGGATCATTTCTCTCCCATTTGGACTTTTTATTTTCACACATAGGTGGGCAGAAGAGGAAGAGCGCCCTGGACCCGTTGTCGTTTTTCTGCATTTTATTTTTTGTTTTCTTTTTTTTTTTCATTTCATGTATTTAGTTAAAAAGAAAACAATGAAATATACAATATACAACACCTATTTTAAAAAATCCAGAACAAACAAAAATTGTTTTAGTGCACATCCCTAGTTTACAAGCATTGAGGCGTTTTGAAAGTCATTCCAATAATTGTACAAGTGAGCCCAGTATTCCTTAGCAGTCTTATAAAATGTTCCATTAGCTGAATATTAAACAATTGTAACCTAGGCCCCCCCTCCCCCTACTCTATCCACTCATCTGACTGTCCATTTGTCTGTCTGACCCCACAATTTTGTTTCTGAAACTATGGGGTATGTTTACTAAACAGTGGTAGCGGCTTCTATCCTATATTGGAGCCACACCCCCATTGAATTCAATGGGGCCACGGCTCTGGTATCACATGGAAGCCGCTACCGTTGTTTAGTAAACATACCCCCATGAATAATATTTTCTATTATTGTTAACTACATAAATACCTTTGGTCATAGTTGGTATATGTAATAAAGACTAACTGTAAAAAATAAACCAAGGGCGTATGGAACGTGACATACTACTTAAAAGCATAAGTCCCTATTTTAAAGAGCCACCAAAATGGTAAAGGGGATGGAAGGATACCCCTAGAGGAAAGGCTTAAAAGGTTAGGGCTCTTCAACTTGGAAGCAAGATGCCTGAGGGGAGATATGATAGAGGTCTATAAATTAATGAATAGAATGGAACTGGTAAGCATAGATCGGTTGTTTACACTATCAAAAAGTAGAAAGACTAGGGGATACGCAATGAGGCTACAACGTAACCTATTTAAGACTAATACAAGACAATATTTTTTCACTCAACTTGTAATCAAACTCTGGATTTACAAAAGTTTTGGACAAGTTCCTGGAAGAAAGGTCCATAAACCACTATTAAAGAGGACCCAAGTAATCCACTGCTTACCCCAATACAAGCACTGTGGAATCTGTGTGCCTCTTTGGGAACTTGTCAGGTACTTATGACCTGGATTGGCCACTGTTGGAAACAGGATACTGGGCTTGGTGGACATTTGGCATTTCTTATGTTCTTACGTACTTACAAACCTCATTTGAAAATATGGCCACTCATGCTGCAATCAGTTGGTTTCCCTTTTGAATGAATCCCTTCATGAAGGCGATTAATAAATCTTAGTGTCTCTTTTATTAATATGTACTAAGCATTTAGCGTGTGAGATACCATGTGGTAGCAGTGTATAGTCACAGCAACTGTTATTGTCCTTCCAGATAACACACACTAATTCACATGCTAACTACATCCCATGTAATGGGGCAGAGACTGGGCCACGGGTGCAACTAACCCGCCCATTGTGGTGTCAGGCCACTAACACCCACACTAGCTGCAAAGCACTGGAAACACCCCTGTCCCACCCAGTCCCTACCCTGACGCACGCTACTAGGGTAGCATGGAGTTTTTAGTGCAAACGTGCTGTGCTTTGTTTTAGCATGGTGCCAAATCCACACACTAACCTCATGCCCTTAAGTGCATCTGAGCTATCCGGAGCAGCACCTATCATGCGGTAAAGCACTTCTCTGTAGATTATCTCTATAGGACGATGCTGAAAATGCCTCCAGCAGTTACCACGCTGGCTTTGCGCCTACCAAACAGTCATGTTTGCATCTAAAACTGGTGCTAGGGCTGGTGCTAGGATTTCTGGCACTCCCCTGCATCCCATAAATTGGTGCCCTCCTCCCTCATTAGCCAATGACCCGGCTGCACTTACATTGCTAATTTTGATAACTCCTTAGTTTTTAGTGTTCCTTCCACTTTGGGCTGTTTATCATTCTCACTTTTTATTTTTCATTTCTTTTTTGTCCCCTCATTTTTTCTTTTTCTGCATTTCAGCACCCTCCAAATATTGGCGCCCCCCTGCCTTGCTTACCTCACTTTCCGACAGTGTTGACATTGCTTTAAACTGTAGTAAAAGGGATTGAGCGAAGTTTGAAGAAAGGTCAAGAATTTAGCAGCTGAGATGTAACACTAAAAAATGCAGGATCATGCATTTGGGCTGCAAAAATCCAAGGGAGCAGTGCAGTGACGTGCTTCTGTCCACGAAAGAAGAGCAGGACCTGGGGTGATTGTTTATAATGATCTTAAGGTGGCTAAACAGGTAGAAAAGGCAACGGCAAAAGTCAGAAATGACCAGAAGGAAGAAGGATTGACAGTGCCTCCGATTAAGATTTTGGTGCAGCCTAATTTAGAGTATTGTGTGCAGTTCTGGAGACCGCACCTTCAAAAGGAAATAAACAGGATGGAGTCGGTGCAGAGGGTGGCTACCACAATGGACGGTGAGCCTCGTCGCAAGGCATGTGAGAACAGATCTCAATATGTATACTTTGTAAGAAAGATGGGAGAGGGGAGATATGACAGAATCGTCCTCCTTGGCATAAATGCACGGGAGGAGAGCCTCTTTCAACTGAAAGAAAGATCTGCAATGAGGGGGCATAGGATGAAGATGAAAGGAGGTAGACACAGGAGTAATTTGCGGAAATATTTCTTTATGGAAAGAGTGGTAGATGCATGAAATAGCCTCCCAGTGGAGGTAGTAGCGGGAAAGACTATTTGAATTCAAGAAAGCACGGGACAGACACAGAAAATCTCAAATGTAGAGCTTAATAGTTGGTATGGAAGGACAGACTGGGTAGGCCTTATGGTCTTTATCTGCCATCATTTTTCTATTTTTCTAGTAGAAAGAGACCCTCAATCGGTTAATTATTTAATGAATTAAATGTATGTAGGTCAGAAGAGGGCATGCTATATGCCAAAATCCAGGAAATGCTGTGTAGTTCCAATAAAATACTTAAGGCCAGTACTGTGTTTCAGATGTAAATGAGGAAACACAAAACTGGCCCCCTATCTCCTTATCATTGTACTTTACAACTTGCAAATCTAATGACATTGATTGCAGAATTAACTTTCTGTGCATGGTTCATAAAATAAACAGCAGTAAAGCAATGTTAGATGACTGCATTTTTTTCAGTATGTTAGACTTTAATAGAATGAGTCTTTTCTACACTCTGCCTAGAATTTTAAACATCGTTGGGAATTAAGAATTAAAGAAAAAAGCAGAGTTATGAAAAGGAAAAGCTCCATAGAGCTGATTCTTGCAGACAAGGGATGTTTGACCTTGAAAAGATTAAACCATTACAAATTTATAATATAAAGAAAATAATCCCTCTATTATTATGCTGATTGTAATATAGTATTGTGCATCAGACGGTTACACCAGCAAATCAAAGCATGAATAGGAGAA
Source organism: Ichthyophis bannanicus (assembly GCA_033557465.1). Lineage (NCBI taxonomy): Eukaryota > Metazoa > Chordata > Amphibia > Gymnophiona > Ichthyophiidae > Ichthyophis > Ichthyophis bannanicus. The sequence goes on from CM066033.1 coordinate 419,930,101, forward strand.
TAAATAAAGCATAAAGCTCACAATGTGAAAACTCAACATATTGTATGGTTTAGGCACTTGATATACTGCCGTTTACCCTGCGTATCAGAGCAGTTTACAAACTTATGCTAGCAGGCACTTTTTACTCCTTCGTCCCTGAAGGGCTCACAGTCTAAGCATACCTGAGGCAATGGAGGGTTAAGTGGCTTGCCCAAAGCCACAAGGAGTGGCTGTGGGATTAGAGACCCCAGTCCCTCCGGTCTGAGGTTGCTTGTCCCTATGTGGGAATTGAACCCATGGCCTGAGGTAACCTCTCCCAACCACTGAGCCACTCCTTCCTCCAAGGAATATGCTTGGAATATACAGGGAACCTCAGAGAAAAAGGGGGTGCCGAAGACCTGGGTACCAAAGCCAAAGGCAGGGAACCCTGGGAAGTGGAAATCCTGTCCTGGGGGAAGCTCTTTCAGACTCTATAGAATAGAAAAAAGACCAGGAGGGAGGAGTTTGAGAGGGACAGGAAACAGGAAGTACAAAGATTCACAGAGAGGCTAGAGGAGGGGAGGAGAGAGGAACAGGTTTAGGAGCCAGCGGAGTCTCTGAAGACAGAGCCTTGGGATCTGGAAACTGAGGGCTCTGCAGAGTCCGGAAATGGAGGCTGTGGAACAGAATTTACTGGATGACAACAGTTTGTTGAACCTACCGGAGGACAGCGAGATACAGATAAGTTAAAGGAAAACCCCCACTCATTTCTTTGGGATTCTTTTATAACTCCTGTGTGGGAAAGAAAGACTGACTGTTGGTTATTTGGAGGTTTTGTTTTGTTTGTTCTTGGTAGTGCCGAAGGGTCAGTGTGAGCTGCCACAGCCTAAGGGCTACTTGGATACCCAGGCTGGAACTTTTGCTTTTGAGAGTATGGAGTTGTAAATAAATAAGAGACTAAGTTTTGGCATAGGGAGCACCTCCCCCTCTAATTAATCAAGAGGAAAGTGGGCGGGGTCCTGGACAAACTGAATTGACTAACAGTCAAAGCTTGACAAAGCGACTTGAGTTACAAAAATAAAGGAGTACTGCACAGCTAACTCAATGGACTAAACTTAGGTTGTGTTTGGACGTGGAGAATGGTGTTCAGTTGTATCAGGGAGCCTCTGACCTTCTTCAGGATTCTGCACCTGGGGGAGCAGGAGAGAACCCGACAATATATAGACCAATCAGGCCTTGGATCTATAGACAAATATTTCCAGATGGTATGTGGCTTATTTATTCATGAAGGAAACCATTTAAATCTCTTACACAAGAAAATGTTCCTTTTGATGTAGCCTGGGTATGACCTGGTCTATCCCTCTCACCAGATTTCTGGATGGGTGAGATGTCTGGAAATGTTCCATCTCACCTGCTCTTCCACAAGGATCTACTCTGACATCAGCACCCCTTATCTCCTCCCTGTCAATCGCTGCATTCTATGAAAATACTTTTATGGATTTATGCTAATGGCATCCTTTTTCTTTGTTCCTTTCAATATAGAGGAGAATGTGAAGCATTGGGATTGATTAAAGGTTTTAACCTAATTTCATCTTGATTGTGGTGAAATAGTTTAGACATCAACTATCAACAGACTGAAGCCTTAATTGTAGCTGTGTCACATGTTAACTGTTGATCTGACTGGCCTTCTGTTAAATGGTCATTTAGAGGCTGTAGAAAAGGAAATTCAATATTTGGAGATGGTCATTGATGTGATATCTCTGAGAATTGCGCAAGTGACATTTCTGAGCACTTTTTGCTTCAGTGCTTATTGTCAAGGGTTCAGGTGGACAAAACGTTTGCCTGTCCGCATGCATTTTTGTTGACACGTGTGTAAGATGTTTGCCTGTGGAGATTCCATCTCCCGCGGGCGGAAGAGCAAGGGAGGGCCATGAATGCGGTGGCCAGCAGGAAAGGTTAGAAGCAGGCAGAGAATGATGGAGAGAAGGGAGAAGCAATTTAAAGACCCAGTTGGGCTTCAGAAGTGAAGAAGGGAATGGAGAGCAGGAGGTGAGTGAAAGAGGGGAGGGGAGAAAGTCTGGGAAGGGAAACGGAGTAGGGGACGAAAAGCAGTAGAGGGCATGGGGGGGGGGAGAGTAGAATCCAGGGATTGGAGTTTGAGATGCATAAGGACAAAAGGGCGCAATGTGTATATGGCAAAAGACACCCCCTCCCCCCCCCCCCAGAATAAACACACAAGCATGCCACCTGCACACCTCACATACACACACGCACCCCATGAAAAAGGAAGTGAAATCAGAAAAGAGCGGAAATATGAACAGCACCTCAGCACCGGGGCTAAAGGTAACTCTGGTGCTTTGGTGCTGCTGCTGCTGCCCATCCCAACGAAGGGTGGCAGCAGTGGCAATGGGCACCCCCGGAGAGCTGGCATTCTAGGTGCTGAATGGTAACGCTGGCCTTGGCTGGACGACATTATTGCGGTGTCTAGAGGAGATCCCCAAGCCCGGCCAGCTAAAGACATCAAGTTGATGGTGTTGGATCTGGATTGCCCATGCAGCTGTGAGTGAGCAGTGAAGAAGCAGGACTGCGAGCGTGCTCAGTACTGACAGGGCTACTTCCTGCTACTGGTTTCACGAGATCAGTGCTAGCCTGCCATTGCTTGTGGTGCCATGTCCCGCCAGCACTTCCTCACTGCTCACAGCTCCAACACGGCCAAACCAATTTCTTGGTCTGGCGGGGCGTGGGGATCCCCTTCTGTTGCAGTAAAATAAATTTGAGTTTGTTTTTGGTGCAGTGGAATATATGGGGATGAGAGGAGGGTAGAGGACAGATGACGGGGTGAGGTAGAAAATAATGGGTGCTGTGCTGGAAAAGGGGGAGGAAGGAAGGATCTGGGGGAAGAAGAACAGACAGAGGAAGTAGATGCTGGAAAAAGGGGGACATAGGCACGAAGAAGGAAGTTAGAGAATGGAGCGACAGGGTAGAGGAAATAGGTGCTGGGAAAAAGGGAAAAAGCTGGGTGAGAGGAGGAGGACGAGGAAATGGGTGCTAAAAAGGGAGAAAGGTATGAGGTGTAGCACTGGGAGAAAGAGGGAGGGAGGGGAAGACACAGGAGAAATAGGTGCTAGAAAAGGGAGAGAAAGGCAGACGCGTGGATGCTGGGCAGCAGGGGAAGTGGGGATGAGAATTGATATTGGACTCACAGTGAGGGACTGAGTATGCCAGCAGAAGAAGACAGATTCAAAAATGAGCTGGGGACAGAGAGGAGAGTAAGATCTCTGGGCCTGGGGTCAATTAGGTGGAGTAGGTGGTGACTTGAGGTTTGGGATGAGGAAGAATGGAACTGAAGAAGGTAATGCCTAGAGAAATGCATGCATGCGTGCTTTACTTTATAAAATACGGACGTAGAGTGCAGCCACTTAAGTCTGCTCTAGGGCAGGCATAACTTACCACACATAGATTGATGTTCTGATGCTCACAAGTCATAATATTCTATAACTTACATGCGTCAATTGAGGCTGCACTTATCTTCCGCCCAAGAGCTGCTCCTACACATGCCCCAATGGAACTTATGTGAGATGGATACTTAGGCTCACCCTTGCAGAATAACGACCAGCCTTAGCACATGTGTAAGTGTCCTTTCACGTGCGTAAGTCCTTGAAAAAGGTGGTATATAAGAGCACATAAATAAAATAAAATAAATAAATAGCACGTAACTTTCCACGCGGGCCTAATAAAATCAGCCTCTAAGAGTTTGATTGGGGGTGTAAGTAGAACGTGTTGGATGTAACACAGGTTGAAAAAATCCATGCAGATGGTGTGAAGGACCTGGAAGGGCTGAGATGGGCTTAGGAGCCAGTAAAAAGGGGCAAGAGGCTGTGGAGAGAGCGAAAGAGAGGTCTTTGAGGGAGTGAGAGAGGGTAGAAACAGAGAAGATGGAAAGGGACACGGGAGGCTGAATAGGAGGTAAGTGAGGGAAGAAAGGGTATAATGGCAAGGGATGGGATCAGTGACTTGGAAGGAGTTGGGACTGGTGAGGAGATGAGAGGCATAGGAAGATAGATGAGTCCTGGGAAGAGGTTGAGTATAATGAATGGAAATGGTGACTTAAGAGGCATTAAAAATGGTGTGGGGAAATGAAGACTGGGGAAGCAGTGAAAGACCAGATGGGGAAAAGGGGGAACTCGGAGTGGGAGATGGAGAGCTTCTTGGTAGGTGGGAAATAATATGAGGGAAATTGAGAATGCAGGGTAAAGAGAAAGGGGGGGGAGTAAATTCTAGTTTTGGGTGGGGATAGACAGACTCAAGAAATAGTAAAAAAAAAGATGAAGGATCATTTTCAGATAAAATAGAAGGGGGAAGTAAATAGACAAAGAAAGAAAACAGAAAATGGAGGAGAGACGCTAAAAATTAACTTAGAAAAAGGATCAACATTTAAAGAATGGAAAAAGAGACCAGGATTGTTTTAAAAATAAAAGAATCAGACAAGAAAGGTAAAATATATATATATTCCTCAAGTTTTTAGTAATTACAGTATGTCAGCTTTGGAAATGTGCATATCTTAGGCCTCTGTATTTTGCTCAATACAAGACGACGTACATTTCTGGTTCATTTGTTTCACTGTTCAAAGTATCTGATTTCTTGGGCTTTCCATTTCAGGTTTTGTATGTATGCTGCTGTTTCTATTCTTTGTTTGTTGAAGGGTTGTCTGTGTTCTGCTTGTGAGCTATTCTGCAAGCATATAGCTTCTGTGTGAGGATCTGTAACAGTCCAGCTTATTCTGCTTTTCCAATAGAAGGTGCTGGTGGTCTAGGTAGGATTTGCCTTTTCCTAGGTAGATTTGTTGCTGTTTGAGTCTGTGGATCCCCAGGAAGAGAGATAGAACGTGCCTCCCCAGAAGGGGTGGGGGGGGGGGGGGTGGAGAGAGAGAGAGGCTACACACAGGGCCATGCACCCCGTGAGCATGGCCACTTTTATCTATGAGCAATTTGAGCAAGTGCTGGAGGCCCTGAATGGCAAGGGGACCTTTGCATAAGCACACAGAACTCTGCATCTTCCCTGGTATTGGTTAATGCCCCAGATTTCACACAGAAGAGCATAGCCCTCTGCTTACTGGTTCAGCCCCTCTCCTTTCTTCCTCAAGAGGTGCTGTTAAGTGCAGCTGTGTACCGTCAGTCTAGTAGCACTGCTGCAACCCATTAAAAAACAAACAAACAAATAACGCAGCAACCATGGCAGTGCCTCATCACTCCTTGCCATAGTATAGACCCCACTGACACTTTAACTCTCTCGTGGCACACAAGGTCCCCACAACACAAGCCACTCCCCCATCATTTCCCCCATGGAAAGAAAGCTCGACCTTTAACCAACCCTTCAGAACTTTGCACGCCTAAACAGACTCTTCTCTCACAAGGGCCGATCCTCACCCTCTCCTCAGTTCTCACCTGGGGGATCCCTGGTAATCATGTGGTCATCAGGGCAGCTCCCCCTCGATTCCTGCCCTGACTGCCACAGGCTTCAAAATGGCGGCAGTAACCCTTAGTGGATCAACCCTAGAGGTAGTACTGTGAGACTGCAGCTAAGGGTTACCACTCTTGCTCCAAAGACCACTGGACTACTAGGGATCCCCGATAAGACCTGTGGGTTTGGGGGAGTGTTGAGATTATGCCCTACTGGCAGGGGTTCCGGGGGTTTACGTTAAAGCTGTGTTGAAGAGAGGGGTGTATGATGGGGGGAGGGGCGGGCTTGTGTTGGTGGAGTTCTGCTCAGGGGAGCTTGTGTTCCGTGGAGGGAGGGTTGTGCTGAAGCAGGGAACATGGGCCCATGCAGTGTAATCCCTGCATGATAATTGCAGGGCAGACACTGAGCATACCCCTGCATTTACCATGGGGCCTTTGCACTTAATGCCTGTTAATTTTTGCAAAGAACATGTGGTAAATATAAAACCTTAAACCACACTTTAGCGCAGATCTCCCTTAGATTGTTAGGAGACGATATTCAGAAGCCACGGTTAGCACTTGGAAAGTGCCTGGCCGCTGCCACTTCTTTAATTATAATCAGATCTATAGTGCTGGAACTTATCTGATGTCTAGTGCTGAATATCTGGTTTCAGTCGATACTCGTAGAGTGCTACCTATCTGGTTATTGACCATTGACCTGTTCTAAATCCATCCAGTTTAGTTATCTGGTTTGTGACTGAATGCACCCTTTGTGCAAGGGGTCTACACTGACTTACTGAAGAAAGCCATGGTAACCCCAGTACCTAAGGGGTGGGCGATATGGCTTGGAAAATCTTAGCGTATGTGCAAACCTCAAAGCCCCTGGTATAGCAAACTACAATAGAAATAAACCAGTACATACAAAATTACTAACATCCATCTCACACGGCACAAGAACCCCTCAAAAACTACCTGAATGGAGATAAAGACCTCAGAGAAGAATATCATCAAGCTGACGCAATGGCTCTGTCAGCATAGCTAAACCAAATACATGTTAGGTACTAGCAACCACACTATCATGGATTTAAAAACGCTTCCCTCATAGATGCAGTGTATGCAATATGTGGCTATCATGTGATCCACATGTTGATTAATCAAACAAACATGCCATAACTGATGATTCAGCTGAGTGTATCATGTTGTATGGCATTGTCCATTCAAAAGAATGCCCGTCCTCCGACGCCAGGTGTTTTGCCAAAGACTGCATCAGGGAGGAGGACACTTAAAACACATTCACCTGTAACACAAAAACACCAAAGGATCAAGCACAAGAGAAAGTTACTCGTGCCAACACACCAACATAAATAAAGCTCATAGCCAGAAAAAGCACTGTACGGGACTTTTATTTATTTATTTATTTATTTACATTTTCTTTTATACCGCGCTATTCAACATCAGTGCGGTTTACATGAAACAAAATATACACATTGCATATACTGAACTGTGCTTACAAGAAACAGGTAATAAAACTTGGATAAAAAGGGGTAACTATTTGCATCTGATTTTCATGAAAGTCGTATCACACTAGTCATGCTCAGGGTGTCTTGTAGGATCAGATTTGATCGTACGACCTAGTCTAGGCTGTGGATGAAACTACTGTATCCACTTCTACCCGGTAGTACATGAGGAATGGATAGTGTTTTACTGCCTTCTTAAACTGGGCCAGGTCAGGGATTGCGCGTATGCTGGGTGACTTGAAAAACTTTCAGAATTACTCACACACCATGACACTCTGCAACAGATAGTACTTCCAATCCAAATAACTTCAGCGCAATCAACTGGCGAAAAACGCTGTGCATGCGCTTTAAGCATGGCTTAAAAGAGGAGGGACCTGATGATAACTCCATTAACCAACAGACCGCACCACCCCAAGACACCCCGCGCACACAAAGAAAATAGGTGGAATACCCCACAGCTCAACTTGCTAGTCATATCAACATGGCCCCACATAACTCGTCAGCACATGTAATACTATTAAGGAATCACTGCTGTAACAGGCTTACTAACCTGGCGTGGAGTATATGAGTGCAAAGGTGTGGTCAGTTGAGCATAGCTGGCATGGTTTTAGCGTGACTCCTTTCCGCGAGGTCAGAGATTTAGAGTGTGGTTGGGGGAAGGGCAATATTGTCTTTATGACATTTGTCCTGCTGGATGCCACACTTGTCCATAGTTCAATATTTTTATGCAGCCCCTGGGGAGTATTATCTGGAGTTTGGGGTTTTAGGGTCTCTTACATGCAGATGACATTCAAATTGTGGTTCCATTAGGGTGTAATAGGGGGAAGGTCATTAAGAAGGTAAGCGATTGTTCAGAGAGGCGATGGACTAGTTAGAAGAAAGTGTATGGTGCTGAATGCCCAGAAGTCTGAGGTTTTGATTTGCAGCGACTTGGACCCAGAACTCTTGACAAATTGGTTGGTTATTTCTGGTAAGAGGATGGGCTGGAAGGAAGGAGATGCGGTCTCAGTCTCTATGGATAACTCTCTACTCCTCCCTGCTTCCTTCACTTGCAACTTTGGGGTTGTCTTTGACTCCTTCTCCACACACATCCATCTGATACCTAAGACCTGCCGTTTATTTTTCTATAACATCAACAAAATCTGCCCATTCCTTTCTGTGCACACTACTAAGACACTTATCCACTTTTTAGTCACCTCACTATTGTAACCTACTCCTTGCTGGTCTCCCTCTGAAACATCTCTCTCCCCTTCAATCTGTTCAACACTCTACTGCACGGCTAATCTTCCACCAGCCTTGTCATCCTCATATTACGCCTCTTCTCAAGTCACTTTATTGGCTCCCTATTCATTTCCACATCCAGTTCAAACTTCTCCTGCTGACCTATAAGTGCAGTCACTCTGCAGCTCCTCACTAACTTTCCTCTCTTATCTCTCCTTACACCCCTTCTCGGGAACCCCGCTCTTCTAGAAAATCGCTTCTGTCTGTGCCCTTCTCTTGTATTGCTAACTCTAGACTTTGCTCCTTTCACCTTGCTGCTCCTTATGCTTGGAACAAACTACCTGCGTCTGTACATCAGGTGCCTTCTCTGGCCCTTTTCAAATCCAGGCTGAAAACTCACCTTTTTGCTGCTGCTTTCGGATCCTGACTCACCTGATCTCCTTCGTGTTTTCTTATCATTCCCCCTAGATGTATCCCATGTCTACAGCTACTGTGTTGTCTGTCTTGACTAGATTGTAAGCTCTGATGAGCAGGGACTGTCTCTTACATGTCTGTGCAGCACCGTGTACGTCTTGTCAGGGGCGGCCCAAGGGGGGTGCGGGGCCATGTGCGGAGACTCGGTGCGGGGCCTCATTTGCATAAGTGGCCTTATTTGCATAAATATTTGCATAATGTTACCATACACTAACTTTTAGTAAACATGTCTCTTAATGAGTGTATGGATAAAGAAAGACTAAAAGATTTCTACATTACTATAATCCAGTGCCAACCGCCAGGCACATTAGGAACTACTACAAACGCTGCCCATTTAGAACCCATAGCAAACCACCGTATCCTGACAGCATTACCAGGACTCACAAAGCACCAGACCCTACCTATCAAAAGGAAACACTGCAAATATTAAACCAGTACATTTCAGAGAATACTGGGGAAAGAGAACAAGTGGCAATGTCAAATAGGAATTACATAAACAGAATACCTCAGCTCAGTTACACATGCAGAACATAGACCATCACCAAACAAGGAACCACAATTTAGAAACAGGAAGGCAATAATTAAACTGGGAACCCCAAAAGCCAAACTTGGAATGTACAACAACACTGTAGAAATAAAACTATAAATCAATTTCCTCTTGTACCAAACAAAGCGCAGACGTTAATGATGCACATTTCCCAGAGCTTTCATATTCCAGTTAATAAATTCAAAATAAAGAGATATATTTCTACCTTTTGTGCATTTTTTTCAGTTGCAATTGCTCCAGCCACTTTCTTCTGGTTTCTTCATGTTTTCTGCTAACTCTCCATCGTCTGCTGTCCATTTGTCCTTTCTTCTCTCTTCTAGTTTTCTTTCCATCCTCTCTCTCTACATCTGCTTTAACATACTAATCTTTATCCTTTTGCTCTTTCCTCATTCTTATTTCATCCACACAAATTTTACCCCTCCATCCTCAATCCCCACTTACTCTACCAATACCCGGCCAATTGTAGATTTTTCATCCCTCCCACACAAAATATTTTCCCCTCTCCATTTTACTCTCCCAGCCCCATCCCATTCTAATCCTCCCCCAACATCAGCTCCCTTCTAGTTCCAGTCTCACCCAGCATCCATTCCCTTCTAGTCCCTGCATCAGCCCATTTCCAGTCCTAGCCCCCCATCAACCCATTTCCAGTCCTAGCTCCCCCATCCATTTTCAGTCTGAGTCCCTTCATCAGCTCATTTCCAATCCTAGCCCCCCATCAGCCCATTTCTAGTCATTTCCTAGCCCCACCATCAGCCCATGTCAAATCCTAGCTCCCCTCCACTCAGCCCAATTCCAGTCCAAGCCCCCCCATGAGCCTACTTCCAGTTCTAGCCCCTCCATGAGTCCATTTCAATTCAAGCCCCCACCACAGCCCATTTCCAATCTTAGCTCCCCCCAACAGCCCATTTCCAGTCCTATCCTAGCTGCTCCATCAGCCCATTTTCAGTTCTAGCTCCCTTCCCTCACAGCCCATTTCCATTCCAAGCTCCCTCCCCATCAGCTATTTGCAGTTCAAGCCTCCCCGTCCACTCAGTCCATTTCCAGTCATAGCAATCCCTCAACCCATTACCAGTCCTAGCCCCCCATCAACCCATTTTCAGTTTAAGCCCCCCCCTATAACCCATTACCAGTCCTAACCCCCCATCAGCCCACTTCCAGTCTTAACCCATCAGCCCATTTCCAGTCAGCCCCCCATAGCCCATTGCCAGTCCTAACCCCCCCCCATCAGCCCACAGCCCATTACTAGTCCTAACCACATCAGCCCACCTCAAGTCCTAACCCCTCCCCATCAGCCCTTTTCCTGTCCTAGCGCCCCCATAGCCCATTAGCAGTCCTAACCCCCCCCCATAGCCCATTAGCAATCCTAACCCCCATCACCCTATTTCCAGACAGCCCCCATCAGCCCACAGCCCATTACCAGTCTTAACCCCCCCCCAGCCCATTTCCAGTCCTAACCCCCCATCACCCCATTTCCAGTCAGACTCCATCAACACCCAGCCACTTAACAGTCTTAACCCCCCGAGCCCTTTTGCAGTCCTAACCCCCCATCACCTATTTCCAGACAGCCTCCATCAGCCCCCAGCCCATTACCAGTCTTAACCCCCCCAGCCCATTACCAGTCCTACCCCCCCCCAGCCCCTTTCCAGTCAGCCTCCATCAGCCCCAGCCCATTAGCAGTCTTAACCCCCCCCAGCCCATTTACAGTCAGCCTCCATCAGCCCCAGCCCATTAGCAGTCTTAACCCCCCCCCCAGCCCATTTCCAGTCAGCCTCCATCAGCCCCAGCCCATTAGCAGTCTTAACCCCCCCCAGCCCATTACCAGTCCTAACCCCCCCAGCCCATTTCCAGTCAGCCTCCATCAGCCCCAGCCCATTAGCAATCCTAACCCCCCCCCCGCCCATTGCAAGTCAGCCTCCATCAGACCCAGCCCATTTCCAGTCCTAACCCCCCCTCCAGCCCATTTCCAGTACTAACCCCCCCAGCCCATTTCAAGTCAGCCTCCATCAGCCCCAGCCCATTTCCAGTCCTAACCCCCCCCCTTGCACATTTCCAGTCCTAACCCCCCTGCACATTTCCAGTCCTAACCCCCCCCCCTTGCACTTTTCCCGTGCTAACCCCCCACTTGCACATTTCCAGTCCTAACTCCCCCCCATGCCCTTTTAATGTCCTAACCCCCCCCCCCCCTTGCACATTTCCAGTCCTAACCCCCCCTTGCACATTTCCAGTCCTAAACCCCCCCAGCCCATTTCCAGTCAGCCTCCATCAGCCCCAGCCCATTAGCAGTCTTAACCCCCCCCAGCCCATTTCCAGTCAGCCTCCATCAGCCCCAGCCCATTTCCAGTCCTAACCCCCCCTCCAGCCCATTTCCCAGTCCTAACCCCCCCCCCCCCAGCCCATTTCCAGTCAGCCTCCATCAGCCCCAGCCCATTTCCAGTCCTAACCCCCCCCCCTTGCACATTTCCAGTCCTAACCCCCCTGCAAATTTCCATTCCTAACCCCCCCCCTTGCACAATTCCATTCCTAACCCCCCCCTTTCACATTTCCATTCCTAACCCCCCCCTTGCACTTTTCCCGTCCTAACCCCCCCCCCCGCACATTTCCAGTCCTAACCCCCCCCCCCTGCACATTTCCAGTCCTAACCCCCCATCCCCCCATTTCCAGACAGCCTCCATCAGCCCCCCCCCCCCCTTCCCTTCCCTTCCCTTCCCGCAAATTTAAAAACAAAAACCTGGCTGTAGCTGCTGCCGCTGGCGCGTCCGTCGCAGCAGCGGCAGAATGGCGTGTCCCGCGGGCCCCTCTCCACGCCGAGCCCTCTGCAAGGGCTTTCAGATTCGCGAAGGGAGAGTGCTCCCTCGCGTCTCTGTAAAGCCCGCAGGGGCTAATGGGAAATTTCCCATCAGCCCCTCGCGTCTAAAGGGGCTGATGGGAAATTTCCCATTAGCCCCTGCGGGCTTTACAGAGACGCGAGGGAGCACAACTCTCCCTTCGCGAATCTGAAAGCCCTTGCAGAGGGCTCGAAGAGGAGAAGGGGCCCCGCGGGACACGCCATTCTGCCGCTGCTGCGACGGACGCGGCAGCGGCAGCAGCTACAGCCAGGTTTTTGTTTTTAAAGGTAATAAAAAAAAAGCAGAATGTTCTTTGCGCGGGGCCCCCTGAAACGCGGGGCCCTGTGCAAAAAACATTCTTGCTCAATGGACGGGCCGGCCCTGCGTCTTGTAGTGCTATAGAAATGCTCTGTAGTAGTGGGAGTACTTCTGCTTGCTGGGTTCTCCATACAGGCTCAAATTACCAAAGTGGTAGGTACGGCTTATGGACAACTGAGAATGGTGTGCCAGCTTCACCCATTTTCAGATGAGACAGCAATGTGCATGGTAACGCAGGCACTGGTCATTTGGGTTGTGGACTACGGCAACTTCCTTTTATATGGGATTGCCTGATTATTTGTTTAGGAGGTTACAAGTGGTCCAAAATGTGGCCGCACAGATGTTATCTGGTTGGGGGCAGAGAGAATCCATTGCAGATGCACTGAGGCAACTATATGGCTCCCAATTCAAGAATGCTGTCTGTTTAGTGTTGACCTTTAAAATCTTGAGGGAGGGCGGGCCAACTATTTGCTGGGAGTGTTAGAGTGGTACCTGCCTGGCCATGTCTCAAAGTGCAGCCAGGGGAGTTTGCTGGTGGTTCTCGATACTCAAGAGGTGTGGCAACAGAAATGGAGGGGTGCTGCACCAGTGTGGTGGAATAAGCTTCCCATTAGGAAGTAGACTTGGGGACATCACACCTACTCAAGAGCCGGTTTAAATGCATATACAAATTGTGACTCCATACATGCTTAGCCGAAGCTGTTCCCCTAAGCATGCCTAGTATACAGGCATGCGCCAGCTTGCACCATGCATACTGCTAAGTGTGACCTAATTTTATGAGGCCTTTTATGCGCATAAAACAGCATGAAAAAGTCTATGAAATTACCTTCCATGAGTATGAGAGGTCACAGGTTTGCTCCCATAATTTAGTCATAGGATAAGTATATGACAAATAGCATTCTCTTTCACGTCATTAGTATTGCCTGGGAATATTTTTAGCAGAAAGAAAACCAGCTGATCATATGTTCAAATTTCTGGTTGCATATCTGGAAATTATTCAAGTGCTCTCAGGCTCAGTGGTAAGAGCAGTTACAGCGCCTTCGGAAATTAGCAGTTTTCCTTGTCAGACCTCTGGTATTGTTTACTTTCAAGGTAGGGCAGCTCACTTCAAAGGAACCCTTGGTATGTAAAATTGACTATTCACATTATCCTACATCTTTTCAGGCTTTATATAGTCACAATAACAACTATAAAAGAAATGGGACTCGTATAGATTCCCGTCATACCTAAATCTGGAATGTAATCATTGGCTTTTGAAGTATTAATAGAAAAGGCCTTCTGAAAAACATGCCACAGTAGAGCAGTTGGGCTCCAGAAGCAGCATTATAAGCTGAATAGGATGTTAAGTGCATTATTTAATCAGTGGCACATGACTAATGGGCTAATACTTCATTTCAAGAATACCTAGCAGGAATGTAATTTTTGCTAAGACTGAGCCAAGCAAAGAAAGGTAACTGTAAATCTTTCTATACTTAAATGTATGTATAACACATCTAAAATCTTAGCAACATTATCAATGCCAGTGGCCTGAGATGAACTCAGACTAGAGACCAATTGCCTGTGTAAACAGGGAGCTGATAATGATGTAAAACAAAACAATGGGAAATCCAAGAACTATGATCATAAATATAAGGTGCTGATTTTTCATTCTAGAAATGTATGCAAACGCAGACATTCATAAGGCAATTCTTACATGCTTTTCAAAGGGAACCCCCATACAGAGGGGGAGGGGGCAGTGGGTCCAATGTAGCTTCATAGATCTGCCCTTGCTTTGAAGCAGGTGCATGCTGACCCAAGGAGTAGCCTAGTGCATAGGTTTTTAACTCGGTCCTCAGGGAACCCCAGGCCAGTCAGGTTTTCAGGATTCCCAGAATGAATATGCATGAGAGAGATTTGCATACCATGAAGGCAGAACAAGCAAATCTATCTTATGTATATTCATTTTGGGAATCCTGAAAACCTGACTGGCCTGGGGTTCCCCGAGGACTGGATTGAAAACCCTTGGGTTAGTGCAGTGGGTTAGAAAACAGGGCTCAGATCCAGGACCGGCCCAAAGGTTTCCGTCACCCCAGGCAGAAGTGCTGGCTGTGCCGCCCCCCCCCCCGCACTGAGCCGCCCCCCCCTCCCCCTGCACTGCTCTTCACCCTTATGCTGAGCTACGCCGTCATCTCCCCTGCCACCAATTCCAGCGGCAGGGTGGAGTGAGGGTTGGCTCAGTTCGGCCTGGTGCTTTGGCACACATGGCTTGCCATTTCTGACCCCCCTCCAACACAACTTCCTGTTGGAGGGGGGTCAGGAGGCAGGCCATGTGTGCCAAAGCACATGGCCTGTGCGGGCACCATGTTGTGCCGCCCACAGAGTCCTGCCGACCTGGGCAACCGTCTAACGGATGGGCCAGCCCTGCTTAGATCCCTCTGACACTCCTTGTGGTCTTGGGCAAGTCACTTCACCCTCTCTTGTCTCAGATACTAACATGGATTATAGGACCTCTATGGACAGGAAAATACTTGCTGTACCCGAGTAACACACATGGAGTTACTACTAAAAAGGTGTCAGCTAAATAAAAATCTTTGTCTCCCCCTTTCCTTCTTCTTTTCAGGCACAGGTAAATGTGCAGTAAGTGCTTGAGGAGGGGTGGGATGGGGGTACAGTTCTCCAAAGGATTTCTCCCATGGGTACTCAACTGTAACCAATGGGAAACGTTTGGAAAATGTCCTCCCTCATGTAACTATATACAAGCCAAATTAAAACAACCAAAGAAGCAAATATTTTTGATGACCTTTGCAGTTTTCTGGGTCATGCTGTTTCTTAGTAACCGGAACCAATATTTCATCCACCATATTGCGGCTTTCTTCAGGATGAAGTGGATGTCTGTTCTTTTATATAGTCCTCCTACCAGATTGATGGGTTTGAGGCAGTAAATTTGAATTTGAATTTTGTTGGGAAAGAATTGTTGGAGAAAGGTTGGCGACTTCTCTCTTTCCATATATCGGAACGTTCTCTGTTGAATTTAAAGATGCCCTCCCTGTAGAATTTCTTGAAATGTTTTCTTGGGCTTCCTCAGCTAATATGATGATCTTTTCAGTTTTCCAGGTCATGCTGTGTCGTAGTAACTGAAATCGACGTTTCAGCGACCATACTGTGGCTTTCTTAAGGGTGAAGTGGTTAAGCAGTGGATGTCTGTTCTTTTATACACACTACTAAAATACTTGTCCGCTCTAATTACTTCCCGCCTCGACTATTGCAATCTTCTTTTTGCTAGTCTCTCTCTGAGTCACCTCTCTCCCTTTCAATCTGTTCAGAACTCTGCTTTGCCACTAATCTTTCAGCAGTCTCGATATAGTCATATAACCTCAAATCACTTCATTGGCTTCCCTTCCGTTTCCATATCCAATTCAAACTTCTCCTTCTGACCTATAAATGCATTCATTCTACTACTCCTCTCTACCTTTTCTCTCTCCTCTCTCTCCACACCCCTCCTCATGAACTCTGCTCTTCTACTGGCTTGCTTCTCTCTTTGACCTTTTCTTCCACTGCCAACTCCAGACTTTGATCCTTTCACTTCGCTGTTCCTTATGCCTGGAACAAACAGCCTGAGTCTGTTACATTGGGCTTCATCTCTGTCCCTTTTCAAATCCATGCTAAAGGCTCACCTCTTTGAGGCTTCTTTTGGATCCTGATTCCTTTTCCTTGTATCTCCTTACACTTCCCTATTCTACCATTATTCTTATCTTTTGTCTAGTCTGTCTTAATTAGATTGTAAGCTCTGACGAGCAGGGGCCATCATTATATAAACCTTAGTACAAAGGTGGTATATAAAAAACTGTTAAATACAGTAAATAAAAATAAAATTAAATATGTGTCTGTACAGCACTACATATGCCTTGTAGCACTATATAAATGTTTAGTAGTAGATTGGTTCCAATTACTAAAACACAGCATGACCTGGAAAACTGCAGAGATCACCATACTAGAATATTTGAAGAAACTCTAATGGGCGAGCATCTTTAAACTCACCAGAGAACCTTCTGATCTGCAGGAAAAGAGAGATCTCCAGCCTTTCTCCAATAAACTTTCCCACCAAAATTCAAATTCAAATTTACTGCCTCAATCCCACCAAGGTGATTTCAGGACTACTATATAAAATAGCAGACATCCACTGCTTAACCACTTCACCCTGAAGGAGGCCACAGTATGATGACTGAAACATCGGTAATAGGAGATGCAGCATGACCCGGAAAACCGCAAAGAGCATCAATATTTGCTACGTAATGTGTGTTAAATAGCAAAACCCTATGTTATTTTAATATAACATGATAGTTTACCACAATGCACCTTAACTGATAATGAGATGTAAAACATGCAAATGCATGCAAAACATTCATTATTATGCATATTTAACAACCCAGTTTGCGGTGAACTTCGCAATCTGCATTATTTGTGTAAAAATAATGCCAGCTTGAACTGGCCTTATTTTTCAGCCCAGGAACATACTGATGCTAACACATGACCTAGCTCTCCAGGTGTCATCTTAAAAGGCACCTGTGTTAAAATAAATAAATAAATAAAAGGTCTGCATGGACCCCACCCTTACCTCCCTCCCCCCAATCAAGCCCCCTCCCTGAATATTCCTCTGGAATCCCAGTCAAGACCCCTCATACCCACAAGACCCACCAGAAACTGCCCCTGATGTCTAGCAGCTGGAGCAGAAGTGATCCCCCAGGAGCATCTGCCCCATCAGACTCCAAGTGCAAAGCGGCACTTGTTGATCCCTAGTAGTAGTGTTGCAGCTTGATCCTCTAACAGAGTCTTCAGGGCAGTGGCAGTGTTCACTTGGGGTCTGGCAATCTTCTAGAGGAGTAAAGGGTCTTGAATGGGGCTCTGGGGGTCTTTATTGGGCTGGAGGGCTTGGATAGGAGTTTGAAAGGGGTCTTCAGAGGGCTGGTGCTTGACTAATGTTTCAGGGGACTCTTTGAGGAGGGGTAATTGACTGGAGGGATACACTGGGGGCTTTTTAAACACTGTCTCCTTTAAGATGCCCCTAGGACCATGCATTAGCTGCCCAATACTCTCAGGGAGCAGAATAATCGTAGCTTGCAAAGTTTATTTGCAAGTTCCATTATTCTTATACTACAGGAGTTAGTAACATGTGGTACTGAGATATCACTGGTTAGAGACTCTTGCAGAAAATTAAGCTGTGGTAAAATGCAACAACCACTTGACAACTAACCTCCTAGGTTTCATATTTTATTATTTACCTGGGGAGGGGTCTACCAATCCTTGATGATCCTATTTTAAAGCCCCTTTCATTAGGTTTGACAGTCTGTTTTGGAGGACCCTTCACCCCTTTGTCAGATGGATATTATATCTAATCTTTAGTGCAGCCAAGCAAAACTATTGTGAAGGACTGCTGCCAAGATCTTTAGCTTGGGCATCAAGCAACATTCAGTGGAGCATGTAAAACCATCTCAGCAATGCAAGAAGCAAACTGGCTCAAGCTGTAATAGACCAGGTGTGTCAGAATAAAGCTCCTAGGGATAGACTCTGCATGCAGGTCACAGGACCTGAACAGCAATATTCCCCTTAATGTTTTCATGGGCAAATGGAACTGTACGAGGTGTGATCAAAATGTATTGAGACTTGTACAATAACATAAAAAGTATAACAATGACAGTTAATTGCACTCAGTCTTCTTCTGATAAAACACACTTCCTCCAGCATTGCTGCCACTACTGGAAGCAATTTTGAAATGCCTCTTTTTTTATGCTGTGAAGCTGCAATGTTGAACTTTGCTTAATGGTCTCCTTGATATTGCATCTCCTTCCTTTCAGTGGTAATTTCAGTTTTGGAAACAAGAAAAAGTCACAGGGTGTGAGTACGGAGGCTGACGGACTTGCTCCATTTGATGTTTGGCTAAGAACTGCAGGACAAGGTGTGATGTGTGAGCTAGAGCGTTATCGTGATGAAGCAACCATTCACCATTCCTTTGCAACTCTTGGCTCTTACAATGAACTGCATCTCTCAAACGAGTCAGAACTTGGACATAGTACTCCTTATTGATGGTTTGGCCTTTTGGAGCATACTCATAATGAACAGTACCCTGGTAATCGAAGAAAACTGTGAGCATGACCTTGACATTGCTCCTCACTTGACCAGCTTTCTTGGGTCTGGAGAGTCTGTGAGGATTGAGCCTTAGTTTCCGGGTTATAACCATAAACCCATGATTCATCACCATCTTTTTGATGAAATCCTGAGTCATTTTCAATGCATTCCAACAACTCCCTGGCTGCAGACAGTCTATCTTCTTCTTGGATGGGGGACAGGAGTTTTAGCACGAATTTTGCAGACACACATCTCATCCACAAATTGAAAGTAAGAATGGCCTGTACCAACCCAACACTGATATCCATGTCCTCAGCAAGCTCCCTGATAATCAATTGATGATTTGAGCGTATTGTGGCACACACCGCTTCAACTTTGTCTTCATTCTTGCTTGTAGATCGCCTTCCAGAACATTTGTAACTGTCAGCACTTTGGTGGCCCTCTTGGAAACATTTGTACCAGTCACAAACTCAAGCAGCACTCATGCATTCATCGCCATACACTGCTGTAACTTGCATTAGTCTCTTTGGACGAATTTCCAAGTTTCGAGCAGAATTTAATGCAAATTCACTGTTCAATTTTTTCACTCATCATAAATCTGACAAACTACTTTTACAGGATACCAAACATCACATGATTGGAAAAAATACAGGTGTGCTGCAGCCATGCTAAACTCTGCAATGGTGTTGCGACATATTATTATATAGCTACACAACAAGTTTTGATACTTTTTGTTCACACCTTGTACACTACCATAGTGCACATAATTTTTGCAAGTGAGGAAGGGTATGCTCCCCCCCTTGCCCCCTGAATTTTGTGCTGTTTGTTTAGTTCCTTTTTCCCTGGATTTTTTTCATAGTGCTGTGATTTACCACTGGTGTCGTCAGGTACCTAAACACAATGGGCCCAATATCCAAAGGCCCGTACATGGGTAATCTTCCTTAGTTACCCATGTAAGGGCCATATCCAGGATTTAAAAGGGCACCTACATGGGTAATGCTCTTCAAATATCCCGGCTAAGTCCCTAACGCACCCGGGTGCTATCCGTATAGCATCGGGGCATGTTAGGGGCGTTCTGGGGTTGAGTGGGAGCGGAGGAAGGGGCTACATGGGTAGCAGCGATTTTCAATGCTAAACCACATAGCCCTCTGTGCCTTAAAGATAAGCAAGGAAAAACCTCACTTATGTTTAAGGCACAGAGGGCTATGCGGGTAGCATTGAAAAGCGTTGCTACCTGTATAGCCTTTGCGGCTGCCGGGGTGTGCAGACTAATCTGGATTTTTACTTCCGCTGGTGCAGAAGTGAAAATCCAGGTCAAGGAGGTTGGAGGGCAGGTTATGCGCCGCTGCAGCACATAGCCTGCCCAACTCAATATTGGGCCCAATGTTTTTCCTTATTTTTTCCATCTCTCACCTCTCTGCTTCCATTCCTTTTTCCTATGTTACCCCCTCTTGTCCTTCAGCTCCTTCATAACTTTTCTAATATTTTGCAACAGTCTTCTACCCCTTCACTCTTACCTTCCCAGTTTGTTTCCCATCCAACTCCACTTCTTTTTTTCTTTTTCTCCATCTCTGCATCGTTTATTGCCTTCTTTTGCATTTTTACTCCTTGCAACCATCATCCCTCCATTTCCCTCATCCCCAAGATCCCATTAAATTTGGAAAGCAGCAATCAGCACATATGCTATCAGATTAACCTTTGCTGGATATTCAGTCTAATTTGCAGTTAAGTCCATGTCACTGAATATAGCAAATGAAAGATCTTGAAATATCTCTATCCAAATATCTTAGTTCTGCGGTATATGTAGTCAGACTTAAAGTGTATCTGGACAGCACTGAATATCAGCATTATCCAAATAAACCTTTGATCTGTTCCCAATATGCCTATTGCCACTCTCACATTTAAACAGAAGTATTATGGCCGTGCTTTGGGTTCTCCTGCCAAAAATGTATATGACCTGCAGAGGTAATGGGAAGAACATTAAACCCAAGTGGTCTGATATTCAAAGACAGATATTATCTGGATAATGGCAGATGTTAGCGTCAACTGGGACAATTATTTGGCTATCAGTCCATTTTCAATGGCATTATATAAGTAGTGACGCTGAAAATTATTCAACTGGCTCAGCGTTATAAGGGTAATTCTGTAAAAGGCAGCTGCATGGAAAGCAAGTGTATTCAGATCACTTACACGTGGAGTTAAGTCAGGAGCAATTCTGAAAGTACGTGCTGTGGACTGATGGCGCATACTTTGAGTGTAGGCATGCACAAGGTCAGAGTTCGGCAAAGTGTAGCTAGAGCGTATATTTAAACATGTCCTTACAAAATAGGCGCCACGATCGTAAGATATGTGTGATCACTTTTACAGCTGCTCTGGAGCTGGTGTAAGTGGCCACGATTATATTTACGTATCTATAAAGTAAAATCTGCACAGATATTCCTTCATAGAATAGGCAGCATTTGCGCACATTCATATATGCAAAAATCTAGCTGCTACTTAGAGAAGTACTTCCTATCGCTATAGTGCTGGGGCAAAGCGTAGGTATTCCACTTTATCTGGAGAGTGATGATATATGCTCCGCTATCCAGATAAATACAGGACAGCAGGAAAGTGGTCCTACATTGGTTCTGAAAGTAAACTGGATAGGGAACTGAGTAGTCCCGATCTCTGGCTAACGAGCGACACTTGATGTTGTATGTACATATTCAGTGCTGCGTCTTATCTGGATAATGACACTGAATTTAGGCGTTTTGCTTAAATGCCAGGGCCAGAGTTTAAACAGACATCAACCATAGGGTTTAAACATCAACCCAAAGATAACCTGCTATTAGTAATCTGTGAACTATCTTTAAAATCATCTGTAATACCTGAAGACTGGAGGATGGCCAATGTAATGCCGATTTTTAAAAAGGGTTCCTGGGTGATCCGGGAAACTACAGACCAGTGAGCCTGGATAAATGGTAGAAACCATTATAAAGAACAAAATTGCTGAACATGTAGAGAGTCATGGCTTAATGGGAGACAGCCAACATGGCTTTACACAAGGAAGATCTTGTCTTACTAATCTGTTGTTTTTTTGAAGGTGTGAATAAACAAGTAGACAAAGGTGAGTCAGTTTATATAGTGTATTTGGACTTTCAGAAAGCCTTTGACAAGGTCCCTCATCAGAGACTTTTGGCAAAGCTAAAGAGCCATGGGATAGGAGGCAGTGTACTATTGTGGATCAGGAATTGGTTAAAAGATAGAAATCAGAGGGCTGGGCTAAATGGCCAATTTTCCCAGTGGAGAAAGGTGAATAGTGGTGTACCCCAGGCAGGGCCGGCCCGTCCATTGAGCAAGAATGTTTTTTGCACAGGGCCCCGCGTTTCAGGGGGCCCCGCGCAAAGAACATTCTGCTTTTTTAAAAATTAAATTAAAAAAAAAAAGCTGGCTGCTGCTGCTGCCGCCGCGGCAGCAGCAGAATGGAGAGTCCCACGGGGCCCCCTCTGCCCGGCTGAGCCCCTCTACGCCAGCTTTCATATACGCAAAGGGAGAGTGTCTCCCTCGCGTCTCTGTTAAGCCCGCAGGGGCTGATGGGAAGCAGGGGCTGATGGGAAATTTCCCATCTGCCCCTGCGGGCTTAACAGAGACGCGAGGGAAACAGTCTCCCTTCGCGTATCTGAAAGCCAGCGCAGAGGGGCTCAGCCGGGCCGGGAGAGCTCAGCCAGGCAGAGGGGGCCCCGTGGGACACTCCATTCTGCTGCTGCTGCGGCGGCAGCAGCCAGCTTTTTTTTTTTAAATTTAATTTTTAAAAAAGCAGAATGTTCTTTGCGCTGGGCCCCCAGAAACGCGGGGCCCTGTGCAAAAAACATTCTTGCTCAATGGACGGGCCGGCCCTGCCTGGGGTACACCACTATTCACTCCATTCTGCGGCTGCCGTTGTTTTTTTAATTTTCCATGAGCCGATGGGGGGGGTTAGGACTGGTAATGGGCTATGGAGGGGGTTAAGACTTGACTTGAGGTGGGCTGTGGGCTGTTGAGGGGGGGTTAGGACTGGCAATGGGCTATGGGGGGTTAGGACTTGACTTGAGGTGGGCTGTGGGCTGTTGGGGGGGTAGGACTAGTAGTGGGCTATGGGGGGGTTAAGACTGGTAATGGGCTGTGGGGGGGCTAGGACAGGAAATGGGCTGATGGGGAGGGGTTAGGACTTGAGGTGGGCTGATGTGGTTAGGACTGGTAATGGGCTTTGGGCTGATGGGGGGTTAGGACCGGCAATGGGCTATGGGGGGCTGACTGGAAATGGGCTGATGGGGTTAGGACTGGACTGGGCTGATGGGGGGTTAGGACTGGTAATGGGTTATAGGGGGGCTTAAACTGAAAATGGGGTGATGGGGGGTTAGGACTGGAAGTGGGTTGATGGGGGGCTAGGACTGGTAATGGGTTGGGGGGTTGCTAGGACTGGAAATGGGCTGAGTGGAAGGGGAGGCTTGAACTGCAAATAGCTGATGGGGAGGGGGCTTGGAATGGAAATGGGCTGTGAGGGAAGGGAGCTAGAACTGAAAATGTGCTGATGGAGCAGCTAGGATAGGACTGGAAATGGGCTGTTGGGGAGAGCTAAGATTGGAAATGGGCTGTGGTGGGGGCTTGAATTGAAATGGACTCATGGAGGGGCTAGAACTGGAAGTAGGCTCATGGGGGGACTTGGACTGGAATTGGGCTGAGTGGAGGGAAGATAGGATTTGACATGGGCTGATGGTGGGGCTAGGAAATGACTAGAAATGGGCTGATGGGGGGCTAGGATTGCAAATGAGCTGATGAAGGGACTCGGACTGGAAATGGATGGGGGAGCTAGGACTGGAAATGGGCTGATGGGGGGTTAGGACTGGAAATGGGCTGATGCAGGGACTAGAAGGGAATGGATGCTGGGTGAGACTGGAACTAGATGGGAGCTGATGTTGGGGGAGGATTAGAATGGGATGGGGCTGCGAGAGTAAAATGGAGAGGGGAAAAATATTTTGTGTGGGAGGGATGAAAAATCTACAATTGGCCGGGTATTGGGAGAGTAAGTGGGGATTGGGGATGGAGGGGTAAAATTTGTGTGGATGAAATAGGAATGAGGAAAGAGCAAAAGGAGAAAGATTAGTATGTTAAAGCAGATGTAGAGAGAGAGAATGGAAAAAAAAACTAGAAAAGAGAAGAAAGGACAAATGGACAGCAGACGATGGAGAGTTAGCAGAAAACATGAAGAAACCAGAAGAAAGTGGCTGGAGCAATTGCAGCTGAAAAAAAATGCACAAAAGGTAGAAAGATATCTCTTTATTTTGAATTTATTACCTGGAATATGAAAGCTCTGGGAAATGTGCATCATTAACGTCTGCACTTTGTTTGGTACAAGAGGAAATTAATTTATAGTTTTATTTCTACAGTGTTGTACATTCCAAGTTTGGCTTTTGGGGTTCCCAGTTTAATTATTGCCTTCCTGTTTCTAAATTGTGATTCCTTGTTTGGTGATGGTCTATGTTCTGCATGTGTAACTGAGCTGAGGTATTCTGTTTATGTAATTCCTATTTGACATTGCCACTTGTTTTCTTTCCCCAGTATTCTCTGAAATGTATTGGTTTAATATTTGCAGTGTTGCCTTTTGATAGGTAGGGTATGGTGCTTTGTGAGTCCTGGTAATGCTGTCAGGATACGGCGGGTTTGCTATGGGTTCTAAATGGGCAGCATTTGTAGTAGTTCCTAATGTGCCTGGCGGTTGGCACTGGAATATAGTAATGTAGAAATCTTTTAGTCTTTCTTTATCCATACACTCATTAAGAGACATGTTTACTAAAAGTTAGTGTACGGTAACATTATGCAAATATTTATGCAAATAAGGCCACTTATGCAAATGAGGCCCCGCACCGAGTCTCCGCACATGGCCCCGCACCCCCCTTGGGCCGCCCCTTACCCCAGGGATCTCTGCTGGTTCCGCTGCTTTTTGACATATTCATAAATGACCTGGAAAAGGTAATAACGAGTGAGGTTATCAAATTTGCAGATGACACAGAACTATTTAAAGTTGTTAAAACCCATGAGGATTGTGGAAAATTGCAAGAGGATCTTGATAAATTGGAAGACTGGGCATCAAAATGGCAGATGAAATTTAATGTGGACAAGTGCAAAGTTATGCACCTAGGGAAGAACAACCCAAACTATGGTTACACAATGCAAGGTTCCACATTAGGAACCATCACCCAGCAAAAAGATTTAGGTGTCATTGTGGACAACATGTTAAAATCCTCAGCCCAGTGTGCAGCAGCGGCCAAGAGAGCAAATAGAAATATAGGTATCATAAGAAAAGGAATGGAAAATAAAACAAAGGATATTATAATGCCTCTGTATCATTCCACCTTGAATATTGTGTGCAGTTCTGGTTGCCGTATCTTAAAAAGGATATAGCGTTTTTAGAAAAGGTTCAGAGAAGAGCCACCAAAATGGTAAAGGGGATGGAAGGATACCCTATGAAGAAAGGCTAAAAAGGTTAGGGCTCTTTAACCTGGAAAAGAGACAGCTGAGGGGAGATATGATAGAAGTCTATAAATTAATGAATGGAGTGGAACAGGTAAATGTAGATTGATTTTTTACGTTATCAGAATATAGAAAGACTAGGGGACATGCAATGAAGCTACAGGGTAAACTATTTAAGACAAATAAGAGAAAATATTTTTTCTCTCAACGTGTAATCAAATTCTGGAATTTGTTACCGGAGGATGTAGTAAAGGCTATTAGTGTAGCTGGATTTAAAAAAAGGGTTGGACAACTTCCTGGAGGAAAGGTCCATAAACCATTATTAAAAAGGGACCCAGTATATCAATGCTTGACCCAGTATAAGCATTGTGGAACCTGTATCTTTTGGGGAAACTGCTAGGTATGTATGACCTAGATTGGCCACTGTTGGAAACAGGATACTGGGCTTGATGGACGTTGGTCTGACCCAGTATGGCATATCTTATGTTCTTATGTATGTTCTTAACTGAATGAATGCCCTTGATTATCCCCTCCATGGAAAATAACAGTACAACATATTACCAAATACAAAAATCTGTATAATCCACTAGCTGACTTTAGTTTGGCTACAGTAGAAGCAGTAAAAGACCCATGAGAAAATGCAATGAAGACAAAATGTGGAAGTATACGACAAGTTCAAATGATTTGGTTTATATGGTTGGCATTTTGATGGTATGCAAGCAGAAACAACCAGGCAGGGCCAGTCTTATACATGCAGGATCCCAGGGCAGAAACTGGTGGAGGGGTCCCAGAACCGACTTGTAGGCCATTCTTCCTTCAGCTTGAGGCAGACTGGCGACCCCTTGTGGCTGGGGGCCCAGGGCAATTGCCCTGTTTGCTATCCCCTAACGCCGGCCATTCAGCCAGGCCACTATTCAAATGCTGAAGTCTGCATTGTTGTAGACTGCAAACTGCAGTGTTTACGTTACGTTTGGATATTCAGCACCGCTATCCAGATAGCGAGCAGCCCTGATTATACATGGAGAGCAGTTACCGCTGCTGCTCTGTCAAGAGTGGCAACATTCAGACCCGATTCATTTTAGCAAGGGGGTTTAATTTAGGACAGCTATTTTGCTGGCCTCTATTACATTGCATAGCTATACAGAGAGCACCTGAAGATTGTTGACTATCGGTAGAGTTAGGTGGCTCCACCCCAGTATTATCCAGAAAGAGTTTGGTTAGTTTATAAAAATTCTGTCTGCATATTCCAAATAGGGCACCTATCAGTATAGCGGCTGCTTCAGTATGGATAAGTGCTTTTGAATGTCAGGCTGACTGTCTCTTACTTTAGGTATGCGTGCTGTAAATTTCTGCTCTTACGTGACGTTTCAGCTTTTGCTGCTAACTGAATAATCCATAGGGGACTATTGACTTTCCTGCTAATTTTATCCTTGAATGACTTTGAGAAAGAAATGACTTTTATGTCTCACATACAATTTTATGTTAAGTAAACAGTCAGTGTGAACTTTAAAGAAAAAAAGCCTGTTCTGTGAATTAAAGAGAATTGTTATTAGAGGATTTATGACACTGCAGACAACTGTTAACAAGAGAATGAACAAACCATTTCTAAAGACAGAACTGATATAAAATCTATGTAACAGTCAGATGCTGTACAAAAGGCGAAACTGTCATTGACACATTGTGGCCTGCTAAAAAGAAGTGTGTTTTGTGTAAAAACAGCCGGCATGTGACTTCTCAAAGTACAGCATAGAAAACACAGCCTCTTAAAATACCCCATGGCAGCTTACCCAAAGTGAAAAGAGGCAATTATCATTCAGAAATGTAATGCCCTCCACTTTACACAAGAAATAGGGGCTTTTGTGGCCCCAACTGACCCCCATGTCCTTCAATCAAAGATCACGGTCTCTGATGGTCTTCTCATAACCGCTGCCTCAGCCCTTGTGCCATTCCTTCCCCCATGCACGCATAAACAAAAGATGAAGGGTGAATTAGCACAAACCAAACCTCTAGACAAAAGATCAGAGTTTCGTCAGTTCTGATCAAAGCCTCTCATTCCTCCCCCATACAAATATTTAAGATGCTGGACCTTGACTTTTGGTCTCTGGAAGCACACCTACTAATGTCTTCTGATCCTTGGTCAGTGGATCTAGGAACTTGGCATATAGCATCATAGTTTTTGGTCATGCTAAACAGCCTGCTAACTTTTAGTGCCCATTATGTTGTTCTATGTCTGCAGCTCCATTTAGTTGAACAATCAGGTAATGTATTTTTTTTTATCTTCCAGCTGTTTCTGAAGCTATGTGAGACTCTTTTATTGTATTTTGTCTCACAAATGCAACTAACCTAATTGTAGATCTCTTCAATATAATTGCATAATTATATAAATTCATTTGGATATTATGTAAGGGACCCATCAGGACCTTCAGAATAGTGATTAAATGTGCATCTTGCTGCAGTGGTTCCTCTTAAATCTGCATAAACCAGTGATCCCTAGGTAAGGTGATGGACGTGTCAGGGAGGAGGAAGAGGGCAGTGACATGGGTGAGAAGGAGAGACAAATCTGCGGTATGAGAAAGAGGTCAGTAGTACCGATTGTTGTTGTTTGTTGTTAAGTGCCGTCGAGTCTGAGTCGACTCATGGCGACCCTCTGGATAGCTATCCTAAATTGTGTTCGGTCTTGAGTCAGGCGGCTCATTGTTGACAGACTGGTACCCGTAGCTGCTGTTATTGTCTCTATCCATCTCATTTCTGGCCTTCCTCTTTTGCATTGACCTTCTAGCTTGCCAAGCATGATGTCTTTCTCTAATGATCTCTCTCTTCGCATGATGTGTCCAAAGTATGAAAGGCGAAGTCTTGTCATCTGAGCTTCTAAAGAAAGCGTAGGTTTGATCTCCTCTAGTACCGACTGGTTTGTTCTTCGGGCAGTCCATGGTATACACAGTATTCGCTGCCAGCACCATAATTCAAAGCAGTACCGATTACAGGAGGGGAAAACATGCAGTGATTGTGAAAGATTACTTTAAAAAGAAATGCTTTGAGGAACAGATTGAGGGGACCTCCAGAATTTTTCATACATTTGACAAATTGTCACAGAACCTATTTAAGACAAGTGTTTGAAAGATCCGTGAAACTCAGATTTTCCCAGACCGTTAGCTATCAGCAAGAAGGAAGGGTAGGGGCAGTTTTGGGAGGTTCTCAGTTTGACAGTCTAAACCTTGCAAGCAAAGATGGATGGGAGTAGTTAACGTTGGGGAGCAGTGTTTGATTGCCAGGTACTGGAGAAAGGAAAGAGGTGCGTGCCAGGTTGGCATGGCAAGATGAAAACAAGAGCCCTCATTCCCCATCAGTGTTTGTTAATGTAGAAAAGATAGGGGATATGAGTATACCCCCATCTCCACAATCTCCAGCTTTATGGCTGGCAAAATGAGCATTTTTCTGATGCTTATTCACTCCTGGAGCAGGTATAAACTTTGAGGCTGCTCAGGACTGTAGGGTATTTCTGAAATCGGTTGAGGACATCCAAATTCTTGGGAACACCATGGACATGCTTATACCACACCCTCGTTCTGACCTGGACATCCTTGCACCAGGGACGACTTTAAAAAAACACTTTCTAAAATGGCTTCGGAGGCGACTCCATGCTTTAGATATCTGTATGCTCGTTTTCGGAGATCCAAAGCATGAATAGGACTCCTAAGATAACCTCCAATAAGGGTAATTTCATAAATTCCCATGTAGTTAACACATTTTTACAAAATCAAGTATGAGCATACTTGACTTTATAAAGTAGCACTGTAGATGGCCAAAAACGCACATTAATTTAAGGCACAATCACTTATTCCAACTTTATGACTGGTGTAAATGCATGATGGCAGAAAAAGACCACATAGTCTGTCCTTCCATAGCACCCATTACAAGAGTCCCCTTTTTTCCTTTAGAGAGCCTCTGTATTTGTCCCATGCTTTTTTGAATTTAGATACAATCTTCATCTCTACCATCTCCACTGGGAGATTATTCCACACATCTACCACTCTTTCTGTAAAGAAATATTTCCACATATTACTCCCGAGTCTATCCCCTTTCACCCTTATCCTATGTCCCCTCATAGCAGAGCTTGCTTTCAATCGAATGAGGCTCTCCTTCTGTGCATTTATGCCATGGAGGTATTTAAACATCTCAATCATATTAACTCTATCCCACCTTTCTTCTAAAGTATACATATTAAGGTCCTTAAGTCTGTCCTCATATGCTTTATAACAAAGACCATTAACCATTTTAGTAGCTACCCTCTGCATTGACTACAACCTGATTATATCCTTTTGAAGGTGCGGTGTCCAGAATTGCACACAATACTGCAAATGAGGTCGCACCAAAAACGTATACAGAGGCACTATCACATCCTTTCTTCTGCTGGCCATTCCTCTCCCTATGCACCCAAGCATCCTTCTAGGTTTCACCGTCGCCTTTTCTACCTGTTTAGCTACTTTGAGATCATCAGACACAATCACGCCGAGATCCGGTTCTTCTTTCATAGACAAAAGTATGTCACCCACTATACTGTACTGTTCCCTTGGATTGTTGCAGCCCAAATGCATGACCCTACATTTTTTAGCATTAAATCTCAGTTGTCAAATTCTAGACCATTTTAGCTGGATCCCTCCTCATGTTATTTACACCTTTCTGAGTGTCTATTATGTTGCAGATTTTGTTATCATCCTCAAGCAGGCAAACCTTACCCAATAGCCCTTCCACAATATCACTAACAAAGATGTTAAAAAGAGTTGGACCAAGGACAGATCCCTGTGGCATTCCACTGGTTACCTCCTTCTCCTCAGAGTGAACTCCATTTACCTGCACCCTTTGTCACCTCTCACTCAACCAATTTCTAACCCAAGCAGTAACTTTAGGGTCCGTCTCAAGGGCTCTCTCTCGGAATCGATCCCTAGCATGGATGATTCGGTACTGACTCGTCTCGGTACCGACTTCGGGTGGCACCGTATTTATTTATTTATTTATTTGCAGTCTCTTTTATACCGCGCTATTCGACATCAGTGCGGTTTACAATGAACATAAGAGTTGCACATCTCAATTTCGTGATTTGTGCTTACAGTGAACCAGGTATAATAACTTGGGTATACATTAAACAGGAAAATTAAACTTGGGTATGCATTAAGCAGGTATAACAGGTAAAATAGGGTATAAATAACCAGTCCCTTAAAAAGGAGACACGATGAATAAATACAGTCTACTTTATGCAACAATATAATGAGTTATATTGATAGACATCAATTTAGGGAAAATCCAGTGCTTCATCCTTTCAAGTCTTCCGATATCGATGACTGGGATGAGCCCATCGGTACCAAGGCTGAATCTTCAACAAGTCTAGCCTTTACCCCCCATTTTAGAGGGTCCTCCTCAGGGGAGATTTTTTTTCAAGCTTTTCTGCTTGATATGGCGAGGTTACTTGCCATTTCTATACCTGGTGAAGAATTCTTACCAGGGGATTCAGAGACCCTGCAATCCCTCTGGTTGCCAAAGGAGCTAATCATGCTTCCTTTGCATCAGATCTTGCAAGATCTACTTTTAAAGATGTGGGAAACTCCTTTAACGGTATCACCACATTCTGAGACACTTAAAACTAGGTACAAAGTGCCACCTTCTCCAGGTTTTCAAAAGACTCAACTTCCTCATCATTCTATTGTTGTAGAATCAGTAATGAGGCGTATTAAGAGTGCAAAGAAGCACTCCTCTTATCCGCCAGGTCGTGAGTCTAGGACTTTAGATACCTTTGGATGTTGATGCTTCCAGGCATCCATGCTTTCAGCAAGAATTATCTCATATATTTTCTATATGGGATTGTCTCTTAAAGAGGTCACAAAGAGCTTAAAGCTTTTGAACCCTTTCCTTCAAGAGCATAAGAGAGCAGACTATTTCTCACTAGTCCAATCATGCTCAAAATATCTCTAGGTTCCTTAATCGTGCTTCCCTAGACTGTTTTGAGTCTATTAGCAGAACTTCTGCTATAGCCATAGGAGCACGACGCCTGGCCTGGCTCCAAGCTTCAGACTTGGACAGATGGGTACAAGAAAGGCTGGGAAATACTCCTTGTACTGGTGAAAATCTCATTAACAAGGATGCTTTATTTCAAGCTACTCAGTTAAACACTGATGCTCTTACTGTCAGAGGATTGTCAAAACTTTCCTCTATCCCAGCCAATAAAAACTCTCCTAAAAAGCTTTATCCCCCTAGGGGAAAAAAGTTTTATCCATCTCCTACCCATCATGCAGATGTTTCCAAAGACAGGCAACATCAAACCAGGCTAAGAAAATGAAGACCTCAACAGCCTCAGCAAGCCCAGCAGTCGCAGGGTTTCTGATATTTCTATTCTCTGTTTTTCTGTGTGAGGTTTAGAACCTCTGAGCCTACTTCTTTTTAACAGAAGCATCTAAGGTTCATCTCATCCATGCTGAGATACCAGTCATACATTGACTCAATCCTCGACACTGGGCATGAATCTCTTACTACAAGGGAAATCCATCTTTTTAGCTCCAAGAGCTATTGAGGACCATCATACCCTAGAAATAAAAGGTTTCTCCTTTTAAAAGAAAGGGAGAACTAACAACTAACAACAAGGTGAGCTATACCCTTCACCTTGACAGTTTTTCTGCACGAGCATATCTTATACTTTTAACCGCAAGGGGACCCTACCTCTTCAAAGACTTACCAAATTGTAAGTCCTCTCAACTCTGTATTACTTTCTATCCCTCTTAGTCCAAATTTCAGTCTCTAAGAGTACTACTAATCAACTGGAGGGCTTATTCTCTAAGCCCATAGGATTTTTCCTTCAACACCTACTCCAGTGGGTAGTTTCCATACAGAGTTTTCTTCCCCTTTGTGGTTCATCTTCTCTATGTTTCTCAGATACTTCTTTAAGGCAGCTTATCAGACAGAAATTGAGTATTACCACTCCAAATTATGTCTGTCGGTCCTCTCCAACCTATAGGATCTACTTTTTCTGCTGCCTTAATAACAGATAACTCCAAGAGGAGGTTACACTTTATTGTTGCAGGCATCAGGCCTGTCTACTATTCTTAGCCATCTTCATTTCTTTTTTGCTCCAACAGAATAGATTAGGTTGCACACTGGCAATTAAACAGCCAGATCTAACCAACCTACAACATGCTCTCTGCCATTATATAAGGAAGCTCTGCAACTATGGGCCTTGCCAGAGAGCCTAAGAGCTACTCCTAGCAGGTAGCTTCCAGATGGTTAAAAGGGCTTCAGCTGGTAGACTCTGCCCAGTCATGCTCCTACATGACTGGTTTGTTCCTACTCTTAACATCTTCCTTAAAAATTTTCTTTTAAGGAAAACTAACCAGGGCTTAGACTACGCGAAGGCGTAAAAAATTACACAATTCCCTGGGTTGTTCCACATTTCACTGGAACTCCTACAAAGGGATGCATTCTTTTCACTGCAGTCGGTCCTTAATTACTACTTTCCTTCTAATTCCCTATACTTCATTGTAGCTTATAATGAATAAAAAAGATGCATGATACTCATATTGCCCTCATGGAGGGGCAAACATGGTATCTCCTTATATTGCGTCTTTTTCTCCAGCTACTACCTGAAGTTATAGAAGGATCCAGACTTGCTGTCTTAAGACTAAGGATCTCCTCTGCACTCCTTCACGTAGGTCTCCAGATCTGGTTATTCAGGACCTAGATCTTTTAAAGAAACCTAGTCCTCTCCTTGTAAGTGAAGAACATAATACCAGTTTTGACTAAACTTTCCCTATAGTTCTTCCATTTTTAACCAAGCAGAGATTCTCCATCAATATTCTCAAGTAGGTCTTAATCCTTCTTGTTATTGAGTCAATCTCTATACAATATCTGACTTTGAAAGATTTGTTTACTGTCCATATTAATGCTGTCCCAGCATATCATAAAACTTAATGGACAACCATTTTCTCTGGTAAATTGGGAAATACCTTCTTACCCTAACCTTTTCGGTTACGTCACATCTGAAGCTCTTCATGTAAAGTCATTATCATAAGTGACATCACTTATGAAAGATTTTTACTGATCTTCAAGAAGTTGGAGGCTCAACGCCTAATACAAATAACTGTTTTTCTTTTGGATAAAAGGGGTCTTAAAGACCTACCCCTTTTTTCTATAAGGGGTATTTCTACTTTTTCATCCAAACCAGTCAGATTTATCTCCACTATTGCCTAGGGCCTTATTCTGCTCCAAGGACAAAGAGTTCAAACTTGGACTTTACAGAAGCTTTACCTAGTTCTCTAAAGTCCAACCCCATTAAACTTCCCCACTTCTATTCTGGGGTTAGTTCTAGCCATCAAGAATTCTTATCTCTTCCTGTATTGCAACATTTATTTTTCCTCTACTTCACAGTGAGGGCATTTCTTTGAGGATAATATACTGGCTCTCAATTACAGACCCATATTGGCCTCAACAAATGCTTTTGCAATATTTTGAGTAAGATCCACATTAGAAACTTGGGATTCAATTTTTTCTAACAGTTATGATCTACACAAGGGCCCCCCTCTGGATACCTTGTTTAGTCAAGCTGTTCCACAGCACCCTTTTTTCTTTTCTAATTCAACTCCTACCCTCCATCCCTTAGATGCCTGGGGTTCTAAAGGATAAGCATTGCACATCCATTGGATTTGCAACATGCTGGGGCTTCCTCCAGGCATCTTAGCTTGGGAGTCCCCATATGTGAAGACTCATTCCTGCTTGTTCCTGGAGATAGCACAGTTACTTACCTGTAACAGGTGATCTCTGGGAACAGCAGGAATAAGTCTTCACAACCACCCACCCACCTCCCCTAGGAGTTGCTCTCTTTTTCTCTCTCTTTCTGATTTGTCTACTTCCCTCCTTCGGTCTCAGCTACAAACCCAACTGATGAGAGGGAAGTGTTTAGGCGGGAAGGCAGCGCGCATGCGTGTGGAATGCTCCCAAAGGCTTTCTTTTTGGATGCTGGGGAGGGTTCCCACGCAGGCTCTGTCAGTACCAACGTACCCATATGTGAAGACTTATTCCTGCTGTTCCCAGAGATCACCTGTTACAAGTAAGTAACTGTGCTATGCCCTCCCGATGGAAGTGGTGGGGGCAAATACAGTGACGGAATTCAAAGTGGTTTGGGACAGACACAGTGGATTCCTTTATAGCAACAGGATAAAATCAAAATAGTCATAACTCTCTTATATCTCAACAAATAGGGATGACCTACACGGAGCCATGCAACTATTCACCATCACTTCATAAGTACGTCTCCTATGTCTGGGCTTAGGGACAGCAAATCAATGCTTCAAAGCTTTTTGTCCAAATGAGTCATAGTCCTCTTCCTCAATTCTTCACTTCAGAGAAGCAAGCTCTTTAGGGTAAGGACACAACATTTTTGCTGTAGTTACAATGTGATATATAGAGTGGAGGAGTAACTTATTGGTTAGAGCAACTGCCTACTACCCAGAAAATCAAAGGTTCATTTCCCACAGGCACTCCTTGGCACCTTGGGCAAGTCACTTTACCCTCCATTGCCTTGGAAGGAAAGGCCTGGCAATCTACTTCCAGTGATACATTGCCAAGAAAACCCAGAGGCAGCTGGGTTGCCAGGAGTTAGGAAGAGGACTTCTATGCAAGAATGTTATTTTGTTCCCAGTTCTTTAATTTGGTCCCAAAAATATGATGTATTTCTGGAAGTCTTTATGAGGCAGGTTTGCAAAGACATACTATGAAGGGTTAAATGCCTGTACTCATCATCATTGGCATACTGGCACTAAATTTGGTTATGTGGTAGTGCTAGCTTTGCACTGTTTGTTATTTAATTTATAGGCAATTAAATCTAAGATATGTTTTACTAGGTTATGCAGGGGCATGTGTTCCTATCTCCTATATTTCTTGCCTAGAAAACACAGCAGCCGTATCACATTTCATTGTTGGCAGTGTTGTTTCAGCATCAGATCAGTCTTGCTTGATAAACGCTTCACTGTTGAGATTTAATATCTATATTTTAATACTAGAAAAGAGAAATGGAATATGCATTGAAAGCAGTCACTGAGAACACAGAAAGAATGAATCTTGGGGATTGAATAAGAGCTCTCTTGCTTTTAAGTGAAACTACATTTATTCCTTTGTTTCATTATTTTATCTGCACTGCTTTACGATTCCAATGCTTAGTTTCAAATGGGTATTAAGCAATATATATTAACAATTCTGCATAAAAATATAATTTTAATGCTTTCCTTTAAAGCACTACATTATGTTAATTTGGAATTGTTCAATATATTTTATTTCTGCGCTTATTTTAATGAACATATACTTTAAAAGTGCTCTTACCAATTGCATCTAGAAACAATATCGTAACCTTACGAGCATTTCTCTTTCCTTTGCTGGAGATTTAAGGTGAGATGTGCTAAAGATTTTCTCATTGGACACTGAAGAAGAAAAACAAATCTTAGCCTACAGGAGCTAGTTGACTAAAAATCATTATTTTGGCATAGCTACTGCAGGAAACCTCAGAAACAATACCTGAAGACAAAGTAACTCTTTCCATACCATAGGGTTCACTAAAACCATAGTATGTAAATCAGCACTGTGAACTGATTTCCAACATGATGGGGTTCATAGTTTGTCACTCCAGACATCTCTGATCCCTAGCATTAAATGTATGTTACTTGGCTGCTCAACATGATGGAAAATTCTAATTCTCCTCTCTCTCTGGCACCCAAATCTTTCATTTCTAACTATTTCCATCTTTCTAGCTCTCACTGAAACCTGACTCCTCCCTGATGACACTGCTTTGGTCGCTGCCCTCTGTCACGGCGGCAACCAATTTTCCCACACTCCTCGTGCCACTGGCCATGGTGGTGGTGTTGGGTTTCTGCTATCTCCTTCCTGTCAATTCTAACCCCTCCTTCTACCTCCGTCTCACTCCTTTTTTTCCTTTGAAGTCCATTCCATTTGCCTTTTTAATCCCTTACTTCTCTGTATAGCTGCCATCTATGAACTCCCTGATAAATCCACCCCCACCTTTTTCACTGACTTTGTCTCCTGGCTTTCCCTATTTATCAATTCTTCTTCCCCTTCCCTTATTCTTGGTGATTTTAACATTCATGTTGATAATCTTTCTGACCCTTATGCTTCTAAACTCCTTTCCATTACCTCCTCATTCAACCTCCAACTTTGCTCTTCTGCTCTTACTCATCAGCGCAGTAACTGCCTCAACCTGGTTTTCTTCTCTGTTTTCCGTCCAGTTTTCATACCTCAGTTCTTCCCTTATCCAACCATCGCCTACTAAGCGTCACCCTTCATCACTCTTCTCCTCAAGCTCGCCCAGTCTCCTCCTACCTTTTTAGGAATCTTCATGCTATCGATCCATTGGTTCTCTCTACTATTGTCTCTTTACCTCTTTCTTCCACCGTATCTTCTGAATCTGTTGCTGAGACTATAGCTTACTATAATACTGCCCCTCTCCTCTGCTCTGGATACTCTTGATCCATCCATCGCACATCCTGTTAGATGCACTATACCTCAGCCCTGGTTGTCTTCAACTACCTGCTATCTACGCTCTTGCACCCACTCAGCCTAGCGCATTTGGCTCCAATCTTGCTTCCTTTCTGACTTTCTTCATTTCAAATTCATGCTTACCTCCTTCCAATCAGTCTCATCAAGCAAAACTACTAAGTCCATCTGACTAACTCTCTTGCACTGACCCCTTCCGTCTCTTATCAACTCTTAACTCTCTCCTCAAAGCGTCTCCCCCTCCAACCCCTCCTTCTCTTTCTGCCCAGATCCTGGCTATTTCCATAACAAAATCTACAAGATTACACTCCAATTTCCCTCTAGACCAGCTTCATCCCCTCTTCCTCCACCTCAATACCAACTTTTCCTTTCAATCTCTGTTACCCTTTCATCATTTTCTGCTACTTGCTCTTCTGATCCTATCCCCACCCGTCTCCTTAACTCCGTTTCCTCTTCTGCCATCCCTTCCATCACACATATTCTCAATCTCTCACTCTCTACTGCTACTGTCCCTGCAACCTTCAAGCATGCTGTGGTCACATCTCTCCTTAAGAAACCTTCTCTTGACCCTAGTTGTCCTTCCCCTTTTCCCCTTCATTTCCAAACTTCTTGAGTATGCTGTCTTCCACCATTGTCTTGGATTGCTCTCCTCTCAAGCCCTGCTGGATCCATCCACTTCAATCTGGCTTTCGTCCCCTACATTCTACTGAGACAGCACTTACCAAAGTCTCCAGTGACTTGTTCCTGGCCAAATCCTTCTTGACCTTTCTGCTGCTTTTGACACTGTTGACTACTACCTTCTCCTTGACACATTGTCCTCACTTGGTTTTAGGGACTCTGCTGTCCTAGTTCTCTTCTTATCTCTCCCATCATTCTTTCAGTGTTTATTCTGATGGTTCCTCCTCTACTGATATCCCACTTTCAGTTGGTGTATCCCAAGGTTCTGTTTTGGGCCCTCTCCTTTTCTCTACACCCAGTCCCTTAATGCTCTCATCTCCTCCCAAGGATTTCAGTATCATTTTTATGCTGACGATTCTCAGCTCTATCTTTCTACTCCTGATATCTCTTCGACACTCCAGGCCCGCATTTCAGCTTGCCTGTCTGACATCGCCACCTGGATGTCTCACCACAGTTTGAAATTAAACATGGCCAAAACCGAACTTCTTCTTTTTCCCCTGCAACCTTTCTCCCCCTTCCTCGTTTCTCTATCTCTTTAGATAACTCACTTGTACTTCCTGTTTCCTTAGCCTGTAACCTTAGAGTCATCTTTGACTCCTCCCTTTCCTTCTCCTCACATATCCAACAGATTACTAAAAACTGTCGTTTCTTTCTCTTTAACATTAACAAAATTCATCCCTTCCTTTCTGAACACACTACTAAAATACTTGTCCACTTTAATTACTTCCTGTCTCAACTACTGCAACCTCGTTCTTCTTGGTCTCCCTCCAAGTCACCTCGCTCACCTTCAATCTGTTCAGAATTCTGCTGAACGACTAATTTTTCGCCAGCCTCTATATGCTCATTACCCCTCTTCTTAAATCTGTTCATTGGCTTCCTTTCCATTCAAACTTCTCCTTCTGACCTATAACTGCATTAATTCTTCTGCTCCTCACTACCTTTCTTCTCCCTCTCTCCCTACACCCCTCCTCGTGAACCCAGCTCTTCTACTGGCTTGATTCTTTCTTTGCCCTATTCTTCTACTGCCAAATCCAGACTTCGATCCTTTCACCTTGCTGCTCCTTATGCCTGGAACAAACTTCCTTAGTCTGTCTGTCAGGCTTCATCTCTGCCCCTTTTCCAATCCACGCTAAAAGCTCACCTCTTTGAGGCTGCTTTTAGATCCTTATCCCTTGTTTCCCTTGTGTCTCCTTACCCTCCCTATTCTACCTTTATTCTTTTCTGTTGTCTTGTCAGTCTTGATTAGATTGTAAATTCTGACAAGCAAGGACCGTCTTTGTGTCTGTGCAGCGCCGCATATGCCTTGTGCAGCTATATAAATCATTAATAGTAGCAGTAGTAAATTCCTCCTCTTTCTGAACTTTTGATCCAGAGGAAAGCCCCTTCTATTTCCCTCATTCAAAGAAAGCCTCCCCGCCCTTCCTCTGCTCGCCTCCATTCCCTCTCTCCCTCCTCTCTATCTATCCAGTATAGCGCAATCCCTTTTCAAAAGACTCCTTGAGTCCCCCCCAAATACATCTGCTGTTTGATCTCCAAATATAGTAAATGATGTATCCTGTTATACTGTAGATCAATGATAATTGTCATCATTTCATAGTGCTATTGGATGTACGCAACACTGTACAATGTAGCAATAGGAGATAAAATGGCTTGTCCAAGTAAGGTAACACGAAGCATTGGTAGCAGAAGCAAAATTTGAATTCTGCTAGGATCATAGTAGACATACATGCTGCTTACCCCCAGGGATAAGCAGTGGCTTTCTCAGGTTTGCCTGATTAATAAAGGTTTATGGAGTTTTCCTCCAGGACTTGTCAAATCCTTTTTTAAACTCAGTTAAACTGCTTTTACTACATCCTCCAGCCAAGAATTGCTGAGCTTAATAGTGCATGGAGTGAAAAATATTTTCTCTGATTTGTTTTAAATGCATTACTTAGCAATGTCTTGGCGTGTGCCCTGGATTTTGCACTTTTGGACAGAGTAAAGAACAAATTTGTATTCAGCCATTCCGCTCTACTCAGGACTTTAGAGATCTCTATCAAATCTCCTCTTAACCATTTCTTCTCCAAGCAGAAGAGCGCTAACCTTTTTCATCTTTCCTCACTGGGGAGGTTTGTCTTACTCTATCATTTGAGTTGCCCTTCTTTGTATCTTTTCTAATTCCGCTATATCATTTTAGAGATGCGGTAACCAGAACTACAAACACGGCTTGAGGTGTAGTTGCACCATGGTGCCATACAGAGGCATAATTTTATTCTTTTTCCTTTCCTAATAATTCTCAACATTTTGCTTGCTTTCTTTGGCCACCGCCATACACTGAGCTGAGGATCTAAATAAACTGCCCTTGATGATGCCTAGATTGTTTCCCTGGTTGGTTACTCTTAATGTGGAACTCAGCATCCTGTAACTATCATTTGGATTATTCTTCCCTATCTGCATCACTTTGCACTTGTTCACATTAAATTTCATCTACCATCTGGATACCCAATCTCCCATTCTAGCAATTTCTTACACCCTTCTTACAGTATGATTTAATAACTTTGAGTAATTTTGTGTCATCAGCAGGTCATTTATAACTACGTTGAAAAGCAATGGGCCTAGTACAGATGTCTGGGGCACTCCGCTATTCACCTTTTTCCATTGAAAAATGTGATTATTTAATGCAAATAGTATGGAAAAAAACATAAGTTACCAGGGGTCTGTGGCTGGCGGAGTCCAAATCAATGCGTGGCTGCGTCAGTGTCTCAGGAGGAGGAAGGCTGCTGAATTGTGGCATTGGCATTTTTTATTTTTTATGAAGAGTAGTCGTGGCTGCGATGTTTCGCGGTGTTCTGCGGAGCTAGGGGATCTGGTCTAGGGCCTCCCACACTGAATTGCGTCGTCAGGAGGGAACCGGGGTTAGGGGCTGCACATGCAACCGAGTTGCGTTGAAAACTACAAACCGGAGCTGTGCTTGACTGAGTGCCGGCTATTTAAAGCATCAAAATTTAAGGTAAAAAAAGTGAAAAAAATGGAGGTTTGTTGTTATGATAGGTCAATGGGACTTTGTAGTAATACTGCTCTATACTTACTTTAAATTTAAAGGGACAGTGTCTTAAAAATTTGGTGAAGTTGGGCCGAGGGCAGTCTAGACCCTGAAGGGACTCTTGAATGAGAGTGATGGTTAGAAGAGAGCTTGAGAGAGTCAACTTGGGGGTTCAGTAACGAAGGTTTAAAGGCTCAGTACCCCATTTTGTCAGAGGTTCTGTAGCACAGTAAAGCTGTAAAAAAAAAGACTTTTATGGGTCCAAGGGGACGTTATCGGGCATAATTTGTGAGGGATAAAACATAGAGATGGTAGTTGGAGGTGAAAAAATCTGGGAAAATTGTTGTGGAGGTATAACTGTGTTTTAGAAGTCTATGTTGTAGGATAGAGAGTAGTGGGAGTATAAACAGAGTATAAATATTACTTTTGGGGAAGTATTTAATGATTTTATTGTAATATTGAGTTTTTTTTATTTCAAAATATATTTTCATATTAAAAATAATGGGCATTGCCATGGGAACCATTTAAAACATCCAATGTCCAGTTCACTTCAGGGTTGGAATCCCAAGCTGTGGGGAAGCTAGAGATTCGACGCCTGATTGGTTACGTTCTGGAAGCAGTGGTATCATCTTGGAAATGTAGGTCTGTTTGTGTCGGAGACTACCAGGAATTCAAAGAATACAGACCTATTTTAAAGTGGTTGAGGGGCTAGGCCTCCAAAAAGCCTGATTTAAAGGTCTGAAGGGTAAAAGAGCTATTTTGTGTGTGAGAGAAGGATATATGACGTGTGAGTGTTTAAAAAAAGTTGTCTGCATAACTTTGCCACTGTGATCATGTATATGAGTTGGCTGAGTGACTACACAGTAACTTTTTAAGTGGTAATCAACTCAATGCCTAACCTATGTTATAAAGAGTTTCAAACCTGATTGAAAGTTCTCTCCTGAGGGGTAGACAGGTGAAATAAACCTGTGAAACTCCTAATCACAGTAATGCAAGGACTAATAAAGTCTGGATTTTTGAGGCTGTCCCAGAGTCTGACTACTAGGAAGCTTCAGTACTATTTCTTGCTAACTGAAGTAAATGCAGCTGTAATTGAGAGTGAAAGTTTGTTTTGATTGAGACAGTGTGTGAGCTGAATGTTGAACAAAGCAGCAAATTAGAGGACTCAGACTTCAGGGAAACTTACATTTCTTTTTTATTTTCTTTCCTAGTTAGGGACAGTTAAGTAGAAAACCTGCTGATCATGTTAGGAAAAATAAATGCAAGAGAACAAGTGAGGTACATTTTAATTGAAAGGCTAAGCGTCAATTCCTTTGTTAGGCCAAGTAGGATTTTGTTCTTTTTTATTTTTATATAGTCAGGTTAGTTGGTTCCACAAGGAAGCAACAGAAGCCTCCACGGAATGCAGGAGAGGACAGAATTCAAAACTGCTGCTGCTGCTGAGATGAGGGCAAGAAGACATCAGTGCACCAGCAATTGTTGCCCTGGCCAGTGGTATGGACATTTGAAATTTGAAAAAACCCACAAGAAATATAGAGAGTGTGAGGATACAGTTTGGTTAAGACAGAGCTAATACTTACCTGTTCCTGGAGAAGAGGTTGGTTTTGATAATTTCGGGAACACTTGTTGAGAGAAATTGTACACGTGGAGGCCATTTCTGAATGGGGCATGTCTGGTCCGTCCGGACGTTCAAAATCTGGTTGGCCCAGACATGCCCTGATTCTGGCCCAACAGACATCCATATGTCTCCCC
This sequence comes from Ichthyophis bannanicus, assembly GCA_033557465.1. NCBI lineage: Eukaryota > Metazoa > Chordata > Amphibia > Gymnophiona > Ichthyophiidae > Ichthyophis > Ichthyophis bannanicus. Next base: position 419,971,983 of record CM066033.1, read on the forward strand.
GGCTAGCCCAGTCTTCACCTGCATGGAGCCGTGATGCTGTGGCCTCCCTTTGCCATGGCACTGCGGCTCCATGCAGGAGCTCCAATCCCCTGCACCACAACGTGTTCCCGCTGCCTGACCCCCGATCGGGCCTTCAGAGGCTGGGATGGTGCTGCAGAAACCCCCTGCCCTGCTCTCCTGCATCCCAGGTCCCAGCTGGCCTGGTCACTGGGGTCGGGGGAGGGGGACTTATTCCACCTCTGAGGTGGAATAAGTCTCCCGTCTAGATCACCGACCCTGGATGTACAGGGCCAACACCAGAATCGGCCCTGTACATCCGGGGTCAGGGTCCCACCTACTTCCCCTCTCACTCCTCCTCCGACCCACTCTCTCCCGCTCCTGTCCAGAGCTCCTCGCACATCTCTGCAGTACATGCGGGGAGCTCCTTGACAGGAATTGGCACCCTGGTGTTTAGTGGGGATATACGTCCAACCCATACGTATATCACCACTAAATGCAAATCGGAATGACCCCCAAAGTATCAATCCTTAGCAATATTAAGTACTGAGTGTAACTAAGTAATTCATTGGAAGAAGAAATTGATTGAAACTTATCAATGTTTGCAGATACTTTAAAATTTTGTTGCTGAAAACCTGCAAAGAAAAAACAAACGGTTATATTGCATGTTTATTAATAATTATTCAAAGAGAGAAATTTTACCCATTTAATAACTAACTAAATTTATTTATTTATTTATTTAAAGTTTTTTATATACCGTCTTTCTACAATTCAAGACGGTTTACAGAGAACTCAGCATAACAGTGCAGATGCATCTGTTTTACATAGAACATTACAGTCAACTATAAAGCTGAGAATGACAACTATAGATTGGGGGGAGGGGGAATTGAGTGTGGGTAGTATATCGTCTGGTCTAGTTGGCACTAGGTTGGGTGGGGGTATGGGGGGTGGTACTAAAATATTCCTGGAAAAGGGCAAAATTCTGTATGATCAGGGCAATTCCTAAGGTCAGGTGTGAGGTTCTTTTACGGGCTGATACGGAAACCTAGTGCGGCCTTTAAGCACAGATAATGCCACTTTTAAGCACATTTACTGCCACTGCTATATGCAAAAAAGAGACGGACATGCAACATCATCGAACACTCTGATTTCAGAACAGTAGCACAAGCACTCATAACTCCCCACCTAGACTACTGTAACGCCATTCTCCAAGGGTTGCCAAAAAAAAAACCCTTAACATACTGCAAATGGCGTAAAACGTCACAGCCAGGATTATCCTCAACAGAAAACTCACCGAACATATTACACCTATACTAATTGAGCTACACTGGCTTCCCATTACAGCCCGCATAAAATGCAAACTATTAGTAACTGTATTCAAGCTGATACATAACATAGCACCATCCTACCTCTCCAACCTCATCACCACACAACCCCCTAACAGAAGCAGAAGGACTCACAACTTAAACACCCTTCACGCCTCAACTAACATCCGAACTGTAAAAGTTTGCACAGGCAACAGAGCATTTACCTACTCAGCACCCACATTATGGAATCAGCTACCAAACGAACTAAGATCGAACAGCGACCTACGGGACTTTAGGAGAAAACTAAAGACCCACCTCTTCCAGGATCATTACAACTTAACATAAACAATCCAGAATGAACATAACCTCGCAACCCAAATGAACAAAAGTATTAAGAACCGATTTGTTGTAACCAAAATGTATCTATTGCAACCACTGAAACAAAACTGTACATGGCCCATACTGTTTAAATACTATATAGATGCCTTACACTGTATAAATGAAAACAAAATTTCAATATTCAAATCTGTAAAAAAGCAAGCAAAACAATCTAAAATGTAAATATGTATAAATGTACAGTCAAGTACACCTCAATGAAAATGTAAATTGTTGATTCTTACCATATGTAACCAATGTTTGATGTGTAGAGTAAACTGCTTCTGATCGCTGGAAGTAGTGGTATACAAATGAAACCAAATAAAATAAATAAAAAGCAAAGGAAAAACTAGCACACAAGTAATGCCAAGAGTATTTAAATTTATTTAAATTAGAGGAAAATAAGCTACACATAATTAAAATGGCATGCAAATATTGCCTGCACCCGATGCAGAAAAACACGTAGAGGATTTCACAGCCAGTCTTAGCACCATTATCTCCACGCCTGGTCTTGAGATGGCTTAAGCATCTAATGCATGCCCCCGACAGTATTTTGATGGCATCAGTTGCTTTCTCCGATGCCTGGATCATAGGAGGGAAAATGTCAAAGATATTCCTGACATCGGGGAAAGCCCCTGATGTCATCAAAATACAGTCGGAGGCCAGTGCCCCTGACAGAAACTAATCACTGGTGGCCCAGCGGCCATGAACTCCCTCACCCTACACCCAACTAAAAATAAACCTGGTGGCCCAGCGGCCATAAACTCCCTCATCCTCCACCCAACTAAAAATAAACCTGGTGGCCTAGCGGCCCCGATCCCCCCCCCACCCAATTAAAAATAATCCATGGTGACCCAGCAGTCACAATCCCCCCACCAGCCGGAACTAAAATAACCCTGGTGTTCCAGTAGCCTCGACCCCCCCCCCCTCCCCATCCCAGTACATTTACAAACAAGCGGGAGCTCTGCCCACGCACTCCCGCTACTGCGCTACATCCTGGGATGCACCGCACGGGGTCAGAATGCCAATGCCTTATATGGCAAACTGACCCTGCCCGGTGCATCCCAGGAGGTACCGGGAGGGGAGTTTGAGGCCATCAGGGTTATTTTTGGTTGTGTGGGTGGAGGGATCCCAGCTGTTGGGCCACTAGGGATTATTTTTAGTTTAGTGGGAGATCGAGGCCGCTGGACCACCAAGGTTATTTTTTGTTGGGCAGGTGGGGGGGGGGGATCACAGCCGTTGGGCCACCAGGGATTTGCTTTCTGTCAGGGACACCGGCTCCCCGACAGTATTTTGATGGCATTGGAGACTTTCCCTGACACCTGGATCATCTGAGGGGAGTTTGACATTTCTCCTCAGATGATCTAGGCATCGGAAAAAGCACCCAATGCCATCAAAATACTGTCAGGGCTCATATGCAAATTAGCCATGCGGTGCCCCTGTTTCTCTGGGAGAGCATTCCAAAATTTTCGCCGACTTCTGTGCGCATGTATTTGGTTTGTTCTCCCAGTTTAATGCTGCTATTTGCACACAGTTCAATGCGTGGCTAACGCATGGCTAATTTGCATATGAGCCCCTTTCTGCATACTGGCGTTAAAGTTGTGTGCTATCGGTGTGCTGCAAATAGGCATAAAAAGTCGACAGCGTGTGACTTCAGCGCCAACTTTCTGCATAGACCTCTTAATTAGTTAGTGAGTTCCCAATCCACAAGAGGACACTGCCTATTCCATAACTTTTTAATTTTCTCATGTATTTCTCATGAGGAACTTTGTCAAAGATGATCTATGCCGTTTTCAGGGTCATGCCTGCATCTCAGTAAGTGGAACTGACATTTCAGCCATCATTTCTGTGGCTTTCTTCAGGGTGAAGTTGTGACCCAGCATGACCCTTAAAACTGTAAAGATCATGAAAGCAGCTGTAGAAGCCAAAGAGAACATCTGTCGGGCATCATTTGAAAATCTAGATAAACCACAATTGGTTCACCTTTAGCCAAATGTTCATTCATGCGTTCAAAAACTGTTGCAGATTGGTGAGGCAAGACTTCTCTTGGTTAAATCTGTTGGCTCTGCCCCATTAAACCTTAATTACCCATACATTGAGTCATTTTCTTCTTTAAAATAGTTTCTACCATTTCTCCTGGCACTGACATCAGACTCACTGTTCTGTAGTTTCCTTGATCACAACGGAACCCTTTTTAAAAATTGTTTTTATATTGTCCTGTTAGACCAGTCCAGACTAGTGGGTTGTGTTCCCCTACCAGCAGATTGGTGGAGACAAAGAACCAATGAAAAGCCCAGGTTTCAATGATATAACACCCACGCCTGTATTCGCCTCAGCCACCAGAGGTCCTTTCAGTATTTTTTTGTTTCCAGCAGATGGTGGAAGGGTTTTCTCCTCTAAAGAAAATCCGAAGAATTGAGAGGAAAAGATTAATAAAAACACTCATGACCAACCACTTTGAGGGTGGCTCTCTAACTTGATCATGATGTGGGAGACTCCACTAGACTGTGGTCTTTTTGGTAACCATAGGAGGAGGGAAAATTAGTTCAGCTCCATGCTCTTGCCCTGGATAAGAGCCTGTTTAGCAGCCTGAAAATTGGAAGGATATGGAAGAATTCAGCAACCTCACACAAACTCATCGCCCTTCCCTCCTCCTCCTATGTCCCCCTGCTGTCTCCTGAAGATTGCAGAAGGCTCTCAGAGGAATCTACCCGCCAGCAACCTTAAATGCAGTGCTGCCAAGCCAGAGAAACAGTTTCAGGGGAGTGGAGCTGAGCCCAGCATAGATCCTCTGCCTAGGGCTCTCAGGGAGTGTTGACCATGGCTTGACCTTGTCATTGTCCTTGTTGGGGGCTCCCGATTCCATCTGTGTGGGACACAGTTTGGGGTGGACTGCTGGCAACTATTGGAGCTGTGTGGGGGTTCCCCTCTGTTTTCTGCACATGCTAGTAGCATTTTAATTACTGTGCACCTGGCGGTTGTGCAGACCTTGTGCATGTTCTTCCCAAGCAGCTCCAATGTGTGTTTGTATCCTAGTGCCTGTAACACACACTGTAATAAAAGCATAGTTAACATGCACCACAGTAAAAGTTCCTTTGGGCCGCTGCAGCCCTAATGCACGCTGTTGTGATACTTGCCTTAACTCTCCAGGAAGGAAGTATCCAAGAAAGATAGTAACATAGTAACATATAGTGACATAGTAAATGACGGCAGATAAAGACCAGCATGGTCCATCTAGTCTGCCCAGCAAGATGGCAAGAGTAGGTGCACCTGTCGCTCTGTGCAGGCCACCCCTCCCCATGTCTTTGTTTAGGGGTAAACCCACCACTCCATGTAGGACACCCCTATTTGTTGAGACATTATATATTTGTTGAGACGTTATATGGTTCAGAAGTTAGATGGTACTGTTTATTTTGTTTTTATCCCATTGCTGTAAAGGGATCCTCTGTGTTTGTCCCATGCCTTTTTGAATTCCGTCACCGTGTTTGCCCCCACCACTTCCATCGGGAGGGCATTCCAAGCATCCACCACCCTTTCAGTGAAAAAATATTTCCTGACATTGCCTTTCAATTTACCCCCTTGCAGCTTCATGTTATACCCTCTAGTTTTACAGCGTCCCCATCTTTGGAAGAGGTTTGTTTGTTCATCATTTCTCTTTAAGTATTTAAAGGTCTGAATCATATCTCCCCTGTCCCTCCTCTCCTCCAAAGTGTACATATTTAGGTCTTCAAGTCTCTTCTCATAAGGCTTCTGACACAGGCTCCAAATCATTTTGGTCACCTTCCTCTGAACAGTTTCCAATCTTTTTACATCTTTTGCAAGATATGGTCTCCAAAACTGAACACAGTATTCCAAGTGAGGCCTCACCAGTGACTTATACAGTGGCATAAGTACCTCTTCCTTTCTGCTGGTAATCCCTCTTTGTATGCAGCCCAACATCCTCCTGGCTTTTGCCACCGCCTTGTCGCACTGTTTTGCCACCTTGAGATCATCAGAGATAATCACACCAAGGTCTTTCTCCTGAACCGTGCATACCAACCTCTTGCCCCCTATCGCGTACATTTCCCTTGGATTTCTGCTACCCAAGTGCATGACACTGCACTTTTTCACATTAAATCATAGTTGCCAAGCATTAGACCAGTATTCCAGCTTTTGTAGATCTTTCCTCATGTTAACCACTCCCTCGGGGGAGTCCACTCTGTTGCAAATTTTTGTGTCGTCTGCAAAAAGACAGACTTTTCCATTCAGTCCTTCAGCAATATCACTCACAAATACATTGAACAGTGCCGGGCCCAGGACCGAACCCTGAGGCACCCCGCTAATCACCTTCCTCTCATCCGAGTGAGCTCCATGTACAATCACCTTCTGTCATCTGTCAGTCAACCAATTTCTAATCCAGTTTACCATCTTGGTAGTTTGTTGACAAGCCTCCTATGAGGAACAGTATCAAAGGCTTTGCTGAAATCCAGGTAGATGACATCCATTGCATGCCCCTGATCTAGTTCCATGGTCACCCAGTCAAAGAACTCAATCAGATTTGTTTGGCAAGACCATCCTTCGGTAAAACCATGTTGCCTCGGATCTTGCATCCTGTTGGTTTTGAGAAAGTTCACTATTCGCTCTTTCAGGAGTGCCTCCATTACTTTTCCCGCCACCGAGGTAAGGCTCATGGGCCTGTAGTTTGACACTTCTTCCCTGTCACCACTTTTGTGTAGAGGTACGACATCAGCCATTCTGCAGTCCTGAGGAACCTGTCCTGTTTCCAAGGATCTGTTGATGACATCCTTTAACGGTCCTGCAAGAATCTCTCTGAGCTCTTTCAGTATCCTGGGATGTATCCCATTCGGTCCCATGGCTTTGTCCACTTTCAGTTTAGCAAGTTGTTCTAACACCTCGTCTTCTGTGAATGGTGTGGTATCTACTTCATTCCCATTTTTATATTTGGGAGTCACAGCTGGTCCATCTCCAGGATCTTCTTTAGTAAAACAGAGCAGAAAGTATTTCGCTTTTTCAGTGTCATTTTCCACGAGTCCTTTCCCAGCACTTCTGAGTCCTGCAATTCCAACTCTGATCTTCTTCCTTTCCTGAATATACCTGAAGAAATTTTTGTTACCACCCTTAACATCTTTAGCCATCTTTTCCTCTGCCTTTGATTTTGCTATCCTTATTACTCTTTTAGACTTTGAGTTTGATCCTGTATTCATTTCTGTGTCCTTCTGTTTGCAAGCTTTTGAATTTTGCGAAAGCTGTGTTTTTTGCCTTTATTTGAGCAGCCACTTCTTTGGAAAACCAAATAGGTTTCCTTCTCCTCTTGTTGTTATTTACTTTTCTTACATATTTATCTGTTGCCCCTTTTATTGCCTCCTTTAGTTTAGCCCATTGCAATTCCACTTCCTTTATCTCCTTCCACCCCGTCATCTCCTCCTTTAAGTACTCTGCCATTTTATTGAAGTTAGTGTATTTGAAGTTTAGGACTTTGAGCTTGCTATGATTGGCCTGTACCATGGCTTTTATCTCATACCACACCGTGTGATGGTCGCTGTTGCTCACAGGGGCACTCACGCACACATTCGACACACTATCACCGTTGGTGAGCACTACATCCAGCATTGAGCTTTCCCTGGTTGGTTCCATCACCATTTGTCTAAATAATGCATCTTGGAGAGCATCCACAATTTTTTTTGCTTCTTTCCAGATGTGCAGAAGGAGTAATCCAATCAACATCAGGTAGATTAAAGTCACCCAATATGATTGCTTCCCCCTTTGTTGCTATCTTGGCAATATCTATATTGTCTCTCTCTTCAGTTTGAGTCGGAGGTCTGTAGACTACAGCAATATGGATGACAGTGCCATCTCCTCTTTCCAACGCAATCCAGAGCGCTTCTTCTTTTCCCCATATCCCCTGCATTTCAGTAGCTTTAATATTGCTTTTGACATACAAGGCTACTCCTCCTCCTTTTCCATTTTCTCTCTCTCTTCTGAATAGATGCTTGTCTTCTTCCAGGAAACATTGTTTGACCTGTGACATGAGGTGCCTCATCTCAGGATTCTGATTCCTCTTCCTCCTCTCCTTTCCCCCTCTTTTCCCCTCACCTTCTCTGTTCCCCTCCATCCCTTCCTTCCCCCTTTCCTCCCCCTCTCCACTCCTTTTCCCCCTCACCTTCTCTGTTCCCCTCCATCCCTTCCTTCCCCCTTCTCCCCTTTCTCCTTCCCCCCTTCCTCCCCCTCTCCACTCCTTTTTCCCCTTCCTCTTACCCCTTGCCTCCTTTTCCCCCTCCCTTCCTCCACACCTCCTCCTCTTTCCCTTCCTCCTCCTCTTTCCCCTTCCTCCTCCTCTCTTTTCCCTCCATCCCTCACCCTTTCTCTTCCCCCCTTCTCCCCTCTTTTCCTCCCCCTCTTACATTCTTCCCCTTTTTCCGCTTCCCTCCCCCCTCTACCTTCCCCACTACCCATCACCCCACTACCCATCACCCCACTTTTTACTCAGTCCCCTGCCTCCTCCTCCTTTCCCTCCCCTCCAGTGATATGCATAGCATATGTTTTTACTCTACATACTTGTTTCATTTATTTTTTTCTTGTTATTTGTATGATTGACTATACATAGTTTATGTTAGGTCACCTCATTCTTACACTACAGTCATGATGGGTAGTGCATTTTTGACGTCACAGAGTCTCCTCAGGTTTGGTCCACGCATTTGACACCTTTTTGATCATTTAAATAGCTTTATGGTTACATGGTGTCTTCATTTGCAGACCGATTCGGAGCACATTTTGTTGATCGTATACAGGCAAATGTTCTGATTTTAGTGTTTCAGGATAAGTTATTTCTTGACACATTTCATTCTGGTGCAACTTTTCTCGGCGTTCGTATTGCTAATTTTATGCTCACCAATGTTTGATTCAGTGCACGCAGGTATTCACATATCTATGGTGTACCACATATGCTCTGGTTTAATTCAGATACATTTTCTCCATATGCATTTCAGTGTTGTCCTTCATTGTTTGACTTGGTTGTGTAACTCTTCACCGACTTAAGTTCTATGGTGCCATTTTTTGACATCTATTAGCATTTCACTTCATAGCATATGTTGGACATCATTTCCCGTTTGATTTAATGTCTATGTTATATTTCTCATAAACATTGTTTTTTTATTGTGTCATTGGTGTGGCTAATTTTATAGCATTATACATATTTATTTATTTAGCTGTATTTATATCCTGCTTTTCATCGGGTCAAAGCGGTCAATTGGGGGATACATTTAACATGAGGGGATATGAGACACATACACTAATACTTACAGGGAACATGGGCAATGGAGGGTTAAGTGGCTTGCCCAAGACCACAAGGAGTGCCTATAGGACTAGAAATCCCAGTCCCTCCGGCCTGAGATTGCTGTCCCCAGTTGGGACTTGAACACCCGGTCCTCCAGCCTGAAGTACCTTGTCCTAACCACTAGACCACTCCTCCCCCGTGTAGTCATAGTCACATATAGTCTCTTTGGGCATTGTTTTTCTATATTTACTTCCCTTTTGATTATCAAAGCAGTATAAGGGTTATATATAGCTTTTCCATTTGCAAGTTGCCATTTTATGTTTAGTTTGGAAAATATACATACACATTCATATACCAATTGATTGTTACACACACTCAGGTTTTATTTTATATACAGGTTCTTAGCATGCCCTAATTTTTCCTCTGTGTTCAGGTGTTGTGTCCAACATGGACATAAGTTTTATTTTGTTTCCACATTTCATTCTCCTTTTTTATATGGATAATCTCCTTCAGTGATTCTTGTTGATATTAGCATGTCTTCATACGCTTCAAGTCAGCATATGTATCTTCATTGCGCTTATTCTTATTTGCTGATAGGCATTCACTTTTTTCCTTATATAGTGGTCTACATTAGGACATTGCTTCCTTGTCATATTTGATGTTTTGCATAACATTTTCTGTGTTTCTTTCAGTTTATATTGTGCTTTTTCCAACATACCTGATTTTAGGTATAATTCGACTGTGATCCTTTGTTATGATATACCTAAGGTGCACCATCTGTGTTCAATGGCTTTTATGGGTTGTCCATATATTTTTCTATACATTTTTTAAATGCTTGTATCCTTTATTTTACCATATCCTGGTTTTATTTTTCACATAGTAACATAGTCTATGACGGCAGATACAGACCATCATGGTCCATCCGGTCCATCCAGCAAGGTGGCAAGAGTAGGTGCACTTGCCGCTCCATGCAGGTCACCTCTCCCCATGCCTCTGCTTAGGGGCGTACCCACCACTCCATGCAGGTCACCCCTATTTATTGAGATAACAGAGACAGTGAAGGTTATTTTGATTTTATCCTTTGCTATAAAGAGGTCCACTGGTCTGTCCCATGCCATTCTGAATTCTGTCACTGTATTTGCCCCCACCACTTCCATCGGGAGGGCATTCACAATTGGTCTCTTGCATTTAATAGACCCCGATTTTATTCTCAGAACATGTGTGTGGTTATTTCCCTTTAATATAATTTGAACATGTTTTTGATCTATGGATACACATTTTTATACTCAAGTTCATTTTTTGGTTTTACTGATATTTTTTTTGTTTTCATATTATTTTCAGATATGGATTTTAGTTTTTTACTTGTTATATTTAATTCTCTGTTTTTATGGCTGCTCTCTCATTAGTATTAAGCTTTTTTCCTCCCTTCCCCTCCTCCTCTTTCCCTCCTCCCTTCTTTTACTATATTAACTAAGGGTTAGGTCATTAATTTGGCATTGTTATATTGTATGTTAGTTTTCATTTTTGCACTTTGACATTTGTTTAATCTAATATTTATATTCGACATATCACTTCAGTGGTGGTTCTAGTATTTCTAGATAATTTTGCATATTTCTCAGTACATGTTTCATTTTGACTTCATGTACTTTTTAATGTTTTTATTTATTTTTTATTTACTATAGTGGATTGTTCCTATATTACCTAACAGAATTCATCATTCATTTTATATATTTTGCCCCTCCCTCCCCACTATAAGTTATATCTAGATGTGTATATATATATATATATAGTTTCAGACCCACGCACCCTATATTTGTTGACTCCTTACCTGTCCTCTTTTGGTCCTTTTGCGTTTTCATGATTACTGTATACCTCTATTAATTGCTCATTGATCATATTATTCATTACTTTTATCAACGTGTCTATTCTTATTTAGTATTATTTATCAACTTTCTCTTATCCATGACTTTCATTTATATGTTTTAGTTTCATTTATTGATTTTAAATTTTATATTTAACTTTTTTAACACTGATGATTATCTACTATTTATTATGTTTTGTTGAATACATGACCATATATTTGGTTGTATTATTAAATATGTTCATATAATTTACATATTTTTTATATATTGTTTTGTATTTCCATTCTCTTTTGAGGTCACCCCCAATGAAGGCTATGCTGAAATGTGGCCGTGAAGGAATCTTGTCAATAAAGGACTCTCTTTGCCTTCTCGTCCTCGTGTGGTCCCTGAGTTTTTGCAAGTTAGGACATGTTTTTTGTGGACTGTGCAGTTAGGGGTGTCATTTTTGCAGTAGGCCTGGCCCTTCTGGTGTGGAAATTCAGACTCTGTGACCTCTGGGTGTCCCCAGGTTCAGTCTCATGAAGTGCAGGCTGAGAGTGGCAGTCCTGTTCAACTGCCTTTGGCTAAACATCCCCAGTAAGGGGCACCCCCTGGAGATGGGGGACAGCTGGGAGCGGTTTGAGATTTTGACTGTGACTTGGATTCCGATTGCTCAGTACTCTGTTCTGACATGGATGAAGAAGTACTCTCACCTTCAGAAGATTTTGAAGAGGCCAGAGTGATCTGCCTATTCTGGAAGGAGGAGCTGGCAGCGTTGATTGCCAGAGTCTCATCCACCATGAACTTGATGCATGCTTCTGGCACAGAGCAGGAGCCAAATGTGCACATGCTTCTTCAAAGGATGAGGAAATCCATTACTGTCTCCCTGTTCCCAGAGGTGATCAGGAAATGATCAGGTCAGAGTGGGAATCTCCCTACTTCCCGCCTTTGGGGTTAAGGGTGTGTAAGAAGATCTACGCCCTCCCGGAGAGGGAGTGTGTTGAGTGGTTTGGTATTCCCAAGGTAAATGCGCAGATCACAGCGTTTACCAGATGGACCACCATTCTTGTGGAGGGCAGATCAGCCTTAAAGGATTTTCTGGACTTATAAAGTGGATTCATTTTTGAAGAGCTAGTTCACCATGGTAGCTGCTATTCTATAACTGGTGGTATATGCCAGTCTGACATCATGAGCCATGCTCCAGTGGATCCAGTCTCTTCCTCCAGATGATACTACTTTTATTTTGCAGTTGGCTGCAGTCTTCCTTTCTGATGCTATATATGACATGGTACGTTTGGTGGCCAGGGATGGTGCCCTTATGACGGTGTCATGACATTAGAATCGGCTCTGGCACTGGCAGTGGACTCTTCTTCCAAAACTCGGTTGGCCCAACTGGCTTTTAAGGGGGAAGATTCTTTTTCTAGGTAAATTGGAGAAGCTTATGAAGGACTTGGGTGAGACAAAAATATTATTGCCTTCTGGAGGACAGACCCAGGGGGGCCTGTGAAGCAGGCTAGTGCCCTTTTCTTGTCAGCCTTGCCCATGCACCGAGGGCGTGCTGACCAGATCCCTGTCATTACTGGCCTGGAAAGCCTTTCTTCCCCTCTAAGTCAAGGCTTTGGGCTCATTTTCAGTCCTTTTGTGGAGGGCATGGGCCCAAAGACTTGGTACCCTCCAGGGGAGGACCCTCTTGGGTGCACATTGAAGGTTTGGGGGTCCATTCCCTGGTTCCTCTGATTGGAGACAGGTTTTGCCTTTTCTTTCAGGAATGGGTTTGGATTACCAAGGATCGCTGGGTGCTAGAAATCATTCAGTTCAGCTGTGTTCTGAAATGCCAAGAGCTGATTCCAGATGCTTTCATCATCTCCCTTGTGGATCTGTGAAAAAGTGTCACCGTGCAGACCACCTTGGAAGAGTTACTCTGCCTAAAGGTGATGGTGCCCATCCCTCCAGATGAGCAGGATAAGGGCAGATACTCCATCTATTTTGTGCTGCCCAAAAAGCATGGTTCCTTCCAGCCTATTCTGGACCTCAAGGGGGTCAATGAGCATGTGCACATCCTGAGCTTCCAGATGGAAACCTTACATTCCATGATTCAAACAATGCACCGAGGGGAGTTCTTGACTTATCTGGATCAGGCCGTTGCATATTTTTATATCTTTATCCAGGCAGATCAGCAAAAGTATTTGTGTTTGGCAGTGCTTGGCTCTCACTATCAGTTTACCGTCCTCCCCTTCGTGTTACCCCAAGGACGTTCTCCAAAGTCATGATTCTGGCAGCTGCATGCTGCGGTGCCAAGGGATCTGTGTCTATCCATATCTAATCAACTGGCTTATTCGGGCCATTCCCCTTCAGAAGCCTCTCAGGTGACATCCAGAGTGGTGTCAGTTTTAGAAAGCCTCAGCTGGATGATCAATTGGGGGAAAAGCTAGCTTTTGCCTTCTCGGTCCCTGGAGTTTCTGGGAGCATGTTTTTGATACTCAAGTGGGTAGAGTTCTCCTGCCAGAGGAAAAAGTCAAAAGACTGTTGAATTGCCTGGTGCTGTTCTATGCGCAGCAGTCTCCCAGAAATTATCTTCAACTCCTCAGATTGATTGCAGTGACCATAGAGATGGTGCTGTGGACGCATGCTCACATGCAACTGCTCCAGCGGTCCTTGCTGATTTGGTGGTCACCATGCTCCCAATGATGGTGAAGGTCAGCAGGCAGTGGTGGCAACAGCCCTATCATTTGGGAAAGGGCCATGCCATTGGATGATTTCCCCTGGATCCTGCTGGCAATGATGCCAGTCTCTTGGGCTGGTAAGCCCATTGCCAAGACTGTATGGCCCAGAGCTGTTGGAACTGCAGGGAAGCGGTGCAGTCCACCAACTGCCTTAATGTGAGAGCCATCAGGTTGGCTCTTCTGTGTTTCCAGCCCCTGGTTGAGGGCCGGGCAGTTCAAGTGTTTTCAGACAATGCCACGGCACTGGCATATGTCAATTGGCAAAGTGGCACAAGGAGTGCTGGTGTAGCTCTGGAGATGGCTCTCCTGTTTGCCTGGGCAGAGAAGAACCTCCTAGCCTTGTAGGTTCAGCACATTGCCGGGGAGGACAATGTAGAAGTCGACCCTCAGCTGGCAGTCTCTGGATCCTGGAGCGTGGGAGTTGAGTCAGGAGTCATTTCAGTTGATTCTGCACTGCTGGGGTTGTTCCATATTGGATCTGATGGTGACCCACTCCACTGCCAAAGTTTGCTGCTTCATGGAGACAAGGTCCAAGGATGTTGGCGCCCTGGGCCAGCCTTGGTCTAGTCAGCACCTGCTGTATGTGTTTCCTCTGTGGCCCCTGGCAGGGCATGTCATTCGCATTTAGAATGCCACCCGGGCAAGATTGTCCTGGTGGCACCAGATTGAGGAGAAAATGGTTTGGAGACCTGATCCAGCTGCTGCAGGCACCTCTTCTTTGGTTGCCTCCATCTCGGGGACTAGTGGAGCAGGGACCGATCATTCTGGAGGACCCAATTCTCTTCTCACTTACGCCTTGGTACTTGAAAGGAAACGGCTAGCACATAAGGGTTATTTTCTGGTGGTGGTCTCCACTCTGCTCGGAGTCTGGAGGAGGTCTACCAGGCTAGCATACATGTGGGTCTGGTGCTTCTTTGAGTGATGGTGCAGCGCTCAGCAGTTGCCTCCTGAGGCGGCCAAGCTACCATCTCTGTTTACCTGTCTACCGGATGGCCTGGAGAAGGGCCTTATCATTAGCTCCCTGAAAGTTCAGGTGCCAGTTTTGGCCTGTTTTCAGGTCCAGTGGCTAATAAGTCTCTAGCCTTGCACCCAGTTGACCAGCGCTTCCTCCAAGGAGTAAGACATCTGTGTCCTTCCCTCCAGTCTGTGGTCCATTCCTAGAATCTGTGTCTGGTGCTCAGTGCCCTGATGTCAGCACTTTTGAGCCATTGAAGCATACTACTTTGAAGGATTTAATACTCAAGATGGTCTGCTTGGTTTGTGTTTATTCCGCTAGGCAGATTTCTGAGTTGCAGGCTCTGTCTTACTGAGATCTTTTTCTATCATTTTCAAAGGAGGCCATCTCCATTTGGCTGTGCCTTCCTTTTTGCCTAAGGTGATCTCTCCCTTTCATGTGAACCAGGTGGCTTGCCTGTCTTCCTCTAAGGATTGCACCAAAAAAGACCTGAAATAGGGCAGGTAATCACAAATACACCTATATATTTTACTAAAACAAAAGGGAAGAGCAGTCGTAATGGGGCTGTAGACCAAGCTCACTAGCAAATAACTTTTCATGAGCAATACAATGTCACCCATTACTGCCCACTAGATCAATCATAGGCTCAATTCCCCTCCGTTTTATAATCATATCTGTTACCCAAAGCAACACATATAACACAAACATTTTTCATAATTTTTTTGTTTCAATAAAAGAAATCAATGCACAATGACACACACCAAGTTGTCTACCAAATACAATATATAAAAAGGCTTAAAACATATCTAAACAATACTATATACCCAAAGCCCTTAACAGTGCAAAGCATATCAGAGTATTGCAACAACAAAGCTAATTTCTCAAAGCCTTTCTTTCATAACAAAAGGAAAGCTGCTCTAAGCACAGCATATGATCTAGTTCGTAACAGGGCAGGATCTTTTGTGTGCAGTTAATAATGACTCACCTAATCTCCTTCCTTCCCTTGTATTACCGCTGCTTACACCTTCTATGTTTTGTTTTGACTAGATTGTAAGCTCTGATGGGCAGGGATTCTCGCTGTGTATGACTGTTAGCACTATACAAATGCTCAGTAGTAGAAGTAGCAGCATATAAGCAAGTTTGAATCAACTGTAAGGGCAAAAGGTTACTTTGCTGTAGGCCAATGATCCCAAATTAACGTTTCAACAGACAGCTTCCTACAATTGGGTACACACTATTTTCAGCGCAGCAAACCAATTCACTCCTCTGTTGCCAGCAACCAGACGACTTCCTTCTCCTGACCGGGTTTCAGGGCACTGCTTCAGGGGGCTCGGTGTTGTTTCTAGCATTGAAAACATTCAAGGAGAAATTCTTCAGAGAGAAAATTTGTGGAACTCTAAAAATGCCTTGCAGACCTTCTCTAAGGAGCAGTTTTGGGGGGAAGGATAAGGATCTTCAACTTGTGGAAGTCCGGGGGGTGCTTCTCCAGTATTTGGAGGATACAAATTCTTTCCATAAATCCGACCATCTTTGTGTGCTGTTTGAACCACCACGTCACCTTTACGTGGACCAGCAATCGACTATAGGGCACTGGATTAAGGAGGCCGTTGCCTGGCAGATCTGTTGCAGAACTGTCTGGTTCCATGGGATTAGGGTGCCCATTTACCTGAGCACATGTATCCTCATGGGTGCAACAGAACTAGGTTGCTCCTGCAGACATTTGTCGGTCAGAAACACCACTTTTGTCAGGCATTACCGCCTGGATGTCCAAGCGAGGGCAGACACGGCCTTTAGCTCAAGGGTTTTGCAAGCTGCTGTGTCTTCTTCCCACACAGTGGAGTTGTAGCTTTGGTAAATCCCACTGCTACTACTACTACTATTAATCATTTGTATAGTGCAACAATGTGTATGCAGCACTGTGCATGAAAATATAAGACACAGTCCATGCTCATCAGAGTTTACAATCTAATCAAGATGTAAAACATTGCAGAACTGGAGATTAGCGTATGACAAGATACACATGAGTAGTGGACAATAGAATGAGGAGCTTCAGGATCCAAAAGCAGACTCAAAGAGATGAGTCTTCAGCCTGGACTTGAATAGGGCCACAGAAGGAGCCCGACATTCCGACTTAGGTAGTCTCTTCCGGGAATATGGAGCAGCAAGGTGGAATGAACAAAGTCAGCAGTTGGCAGTGGCTGAGAAGGGCACAGATAAAAGGGATCTGCGAGAGGAGCGGAGTTCCTGAGGAGGAGTGTAGAGTGAGATGAGAGAGGAAAGGTAGTGAGGAGCTGCAGAATGAATGCAGTTGATGGTAAGTAAGAGAAGTTTGAACTGGATGCAGAAATGGATAGGGAGCCAGTGAAGTGACTTGAGAAGAGGGGCTACATGAGCATAGCAATACTAGTGGAAGATAAGCCGTGCAGCTGAGCTTTGAACAGATTGAAGGGGAGAGAGATGATTCAGAGGGCAACCAATGAGGAGCAGGTTACAGTAGTCAAGACAGGAGGTGACTAATGAGTGGATGAGCGTCTTAGTAGTGTGTGTAGAAAGGAAGAGACAAATTTTTCCAATGCTCTAGAGAAAGAAGCGACAGGTTTTAGCTATTTATTTATTTGTTTTTCTATACTGCTTAGTCGATGAATCAAAGTGGTTTACAAGGAACAAGAAGAAGGAGATACAAATAACAGAACTTGAATACATAGCCATATTATGTAACAAAGCAAAACTATAACATAATTATAAGTTAAAGCAGGTAACAATTGCAATGAATTGATAGAACGTAACTTGAACTGAATGTGGAACTAGATTCTCTCTGATATTGGTGCAATACAACACAACATTCAGATGAGAATCAAACCAGTTAATATTAACTGTGGGTATGGATAATATAGGATTTTATTGTACAAGCTATTTTATAGATTATGTTCAGCTGGTTTGTTGTCCTTAATATACCCCTGTTCAGTTTTGCCCACTGTTTTTCTACATCCCCCTGTTGTTCCCATCCCGCTAACGACTTCTTGAGGTATTGCCCATCTTGGCGAAGTTAGTCTTGCTAATGTCAAAATACATTCAAAAGTGAGGATCTTAATCAGCCCTAGTCCTAATACTGAACCACACCATCTGATGATTATTGGATGTGAGATGATTTTCCTCTATAACATCAGAAATACTTTCCCCATTGGTAAGCACTAAGTCCAGTATGGTCCTTTCACATGTGAATTCTGCTATCAGTTGCATGAATAGTTCCTCTGTAGAGAATCAGAATTTCCTTACTTCTAGATAACACCACAGTAGGGATGTGTCAATTCACATCCGGCATATTGAAATGACCTATCAGTAGCACGTCTCCTTTCATGACAATGCTGTGTATGTCTTCTATTAAATCTTCGTCTACTTCTACTCCCTGTGATCTGTATATAAATCCAGTGTAAATGGATTTCCCTTTCCCTCTTTCTAGTTTAATCCACAGTGCTTCCTCTGTTCCTTTTAAGCTCTGCAATTATATAGCTTTAAGATTATTTTTTACATATAGTGATGTTCCACCTCCCCTTCTTCCTACCCTGTCTTTCCTGAATATAGCCCAGTATAATTACATCCCACTCATGGTTTTCCGTGAATCATGTCTCCATAACTGCCACAAAATCCAAATCAGCCTCTTCCATTAAAGCTTCAACATATGGGATCTTATTTTCCATGCTACTGGCATTTAGACACACCGTTTTACAGGTATTGCTTCTTTTGCCCATTTCTACATTAGTATTTCATGTTTCACTTACCTGGGGGCTTTCTTCACCCATCCCCAACAAATCTAGTTTAAAGCCCTCTTCAGTAAGTTAGCCATTCTGTTGCTGAAAACACTTTGACCCTTCTTCGACAGATGGACACCATCTCTGCTCTGCAGCCCTTGGAACATTATTCCATGGTCCAGGAAACCAAAATGCTCTCAATGACACCATCCACGCGGTCTTGCATTCATCTCTAGGATGTGAGATTCTCTGCCTCGGCTTTACCCTCCACAGGGAGGATTAAAGAGAACACCTCCTGTACACCTACCTGCTTCACCCTTTGTCCCAGAGCCATGAAGTCACTTTTGATACACTTGGAGGGATACCTAGCATTATATTTGTGCCAACATGGATGAACATCATCAGATAATAGTCAGTAGGTATCATGAGTCTCGGCAAACTCTTTGTAACATCTCAGAGTTCAGCACCTGGCAGATAGCACACCTCTTTGGACATTGTCTGGTCGGCAGTACCCCTCAGAGAGTCAGTACCCCTCAGAGAATCACCAATCACCATTACTCTTTGCTTCCTTGTGGTGAATGATTCTGCAACTTTAGGGTGCTCGAGCTGTGGTTCTTCCCTTTCCTGTGATGCTTCTACCTTCTCCACTTTCAGGGCTGAATACTAGTTCTTCAGTTCAAGGGCCGGAGGAGTTGGAGTGTTGATATTGCAGGCTCTGTTGGCTTGTGTCCAACCTTCTTCATTTTGTAGCCTCCCATTGTCACCTCTGTTGGAGAGCTTGGGTGTTTCAGGAAGCATCTTCTCAATGTACTTCTCACTGTTTTGAATGCTTCTCAGCTTCACCACTTCTTCTCTAAGCTCCTCCACCTGTTTCCTGAGAGTCTCAGCATGCAGGCATCCTGCACATGGAATCAGTCCTTCAGCTGATATTGGGATCTCTATCTGGACATAGGCAGAAGCTGTAACGGGGGCAACACCTATAGCAATATGATTTTTCCCAGCCATTGTTTAGTTCATGGAGCTTTGGTACCTGTTAAAGTAAAAGAGAGATACCTACCAAAGTCCCTACCTGTTCCTCAGCTATCCTTTAAGAGAAAAAACAGTTAACCTCTTTTAAATGTGTTCTGACAGCACTGTTCTATGTTCTTGTGTGTAACTAATGGGGAGCTGTCCTGTAAAGCAAGACTGCTCACATGAGGTGGGTGGGTACCGGGGTGGGTAGGATAGGATCTAACACCTGATGAGGTCAGTGGCTTCAAAGAGAGCTGTGAATGGGTAGCTGGAACAAAGACAATCAACTCTGACAGCTTTGCCCAACACCACAAACAAACAAAAATTTTCCCCCTTTGCCATATAGAAAAAAGACTTAGCTTTTATAAATGAACACCAAAACCCTTTTATGAATTAGCTTTTAAAAATGAACACAAAAACCCCTTTGAGAACTTTCCTTGAATCCTGCTAGACCAGTTCAGGGCCTGCCCTGGAAATGTATTGCTCTATTCTTCTGCTGCAGTACCTTTTGGGTCCGCTATGATTTTTATACTTGGCTCTGCAGGTTGAACATCTACTGACAGCCTTATGTTTATGCTTTTATGTACATAGTTCTCTACTGTTGATCCCTCATTGTTGCCCATGGTTGAGGTATTTGAGACTTGCCATGTTTCTCCCATATGCTTTGGGATGAATACTGAAGGGAAAAGAGGCATGGAAGTGATGTCATTGAAATCTGGGCTTTTAATTGGTTCTGTCTCCACCAATCTGTTAGTAAGGTAACAACTCACTTGTCTGGACTGGTCTAGCAGGATTCAAGGAAAGGAAATTATCTGGTAAATAAAATGTCACCTTTTAAGCCAACAACCCTCCAATCTTCAGGTACCATAGACCATTTTATTGATAGGTTACACATTGTTAATAATAGATGTAAAATTATATACACTCTGGTGTGCAGACTATCCAGTCCAGGTGATTTGCTAGTCTTTATATTGTCAATTTGCCCTATTACATCTTCCAAAGTACCAAGATTTGTTGCAGTTCTACCAAATCATTGCCATTAGATACCATTTCAGTTGGGTATCTCCACTACATCCTTGTCAGTAAAGACTGAAGAAAAGAATTAATTTAATCTTGCTATTCCACTAGGGGTGGATAGGAGATGACAATTGGGGATAACCAGCTAGAAGTGATATCCAGCCACTAGTTGGTTATCCTCTAGTGGCTAAAGTTAGTTATCTGAAATGCTTGCCTAACTTTAGCCACTGTAGCTAACCGGTCAGCAGCTGAATATTGCCACTAGCTGGTTAGCTAATGCACTATGCTGCCAACCTGGATATTCAGTGCCAGTGGCTGGTTATTGTCCCAGCATTGAATATCCATGTTCACGGTTTAGTGGCGATGGCTAGCTGCTTTATCAACTCTAGCCACCACTGCTGAATATCTCTGTCTGAGATTATATTGCAGCTTAGCACCGTCTCCCCTAAGTTACATTCAATAACAGGGCTTCCCAAACCTGTCCTGGGGGCCAGAAAACCAGATGGATTTTGAGTATATCAGTAATGAATATGAACTGACTCAATTGCTTATGCTGGGTCTCTACTGCATGCAGATTTGTCTCATCATATGCGTTATGAATATTCTGTAAACCAAACAAGTTAAATCAAGTTAATTAGAAAAATGGGCTAGTGCTTGGCAATTAAAATTTAATGTGAAGAAGTACAAAGTGATGAAGTGAAGTGATGAAGGATGCAGAAATCTGCAAGAGCAGTATGCGATAAGGGTTGAGAGGATGATGAGCATGATCCAAGAATGAAATCTTGAAGTGATAGTGTCTGAAGACCTCAAGGTTGCGAGACAGTGTGGCAGGGTGTTAGCCAAAGCTAGAAGGAAGCTAGGCTGAATAGAGAGGGGCATAACCAGTAGAATGGAGGAAGTATTAATGCCCCAGTACAGGTCATTGGTGAGGACACACTAGGCGTACCGCGTCAGCTTTGGAGACAATATCTCCCTAAAGATATAAAAAGATTTGAAACGGTTCAGAGGAGAGTGACCAAAATGGTGTGGATTTGCTTCAGAAGCCATATAAGAAGTCTTCAAGAGCTGAATAATTAGAAGAACGGAGGGACGGGGAGATATGATACAGATATTTAAATACTTGAATGGTATTAATGAGCAAGCAAATCTTTTTCAAAGATGGGGAAGCTATAAAACTAGAGGACATGAAGCTGAAAGAAGTAAAATTTAAAAAGCTGCATCAGGAAATACTTTTTCACAGAGTGGTGGATACCTGGACTGCCCTCCCACTGAATATGGTAGGAACAAAAACAGTGCTCGAATTCAAAAAGGTGAGGAATAAACAAAGATGATCTCCATATAGAAAGGGGAACATTCCTACTCAAAGCAAAACTTATAAATGACTTTCACTCTTCAAGAAAAGCATAGCAGGGGTAGTATTCACATAGCAGCAGTTACAACCCAAAGTAAAAAGCATAGAGTGGGGTAACCTGCACGGAGAGGCATTTACACCCCTTAACACCTTGCTGGGAAGACTAAATGGGCCACGCTGGTCTTTGTCTGCTGTCATTTACTATGTTGCTGTTTTATGATAGATTATCATGCATCAAAATATGTCCTGAGTATTCTGTTTTCCCAGGTTATTAGGCGTTCGGCCATTGTAATGCATCCTTTGAAATCTTGGCAGGTCGTTTTGTTAGTATGCAGTGGGCTTTAAATTCAGTCTCACAAGCAATTTATTGTCACCAAGTGAGCAATTGGTAGCTTCTATATATATTCATGTTGTTAACAAAACTGAACTTACTGGATGTAATGTCAGAAATACATTGTTACAGCACTAGGTTCATTAATTAAACTTCTGATGAAGAAACATCTATTTAATAGTGTTTAAATAACAGCAAATTTATTATAGTAATTTTAAATAGAAAAATGTAGGACCTGATATTCAAAGCCCTTATTCGGATAGGGAGGCATTCCGATCGGCTAATAGCCCCATTAGACGTGCAGGTCAGACGTCCAAGCAGAACACATCAGCTCCAGCATATTCTGCAGACAGTGCTTCCCGCACATACACAGCATTTGCGTGGTGAATGCTGTACATCGGCGGAGCAGGGGAGTGGCCCGGTGCCAGAATATAATGGGCCTATTGTAAAAAAGGCTGGTGTACATTCCCTGGCACCCCCTCCCCCCCCCGGACATCTAGTGTATTCCACCCTGATGGTGGAATAAATCCTGGGGACATCAGCGATCGCATGCCACAGCTCCCCGAACCCCATACCATTGGCCCAGTTGAGCCCCTGCAGCCATGATCCGGGCCATAGGGGCCACTGGTGCCACCCAGGTAGTGGTTTGTAGGGGCTGAATGGGGACATGGTATTCCGAGCTATCACGTAGATGGCTCATTGCCATTGTGCGAGGGTGCCACTACTCCCTCGCCCCAGCAAAAGTAGAAAGACTAGGGGACACGCAATGAAGCTACAATGTAACCCATTTAAGAGTAATGAGAAAATATTCACTCAACACATATTCAAACTCTGGAATTCATTACCAGATGATGTTGGAAAAGCTGTTAGTGTAGCTGGGTTTAAAAAAGGTTTGGACCAGTTCCTGGAGAAAAGGTCCATAAACCATTATTAAAGAGGACCTGGGAAATCCAGGGACAAGCATTGTGGAACCTATGTATCTTTTTGGGAACCTGACAAGTACCTTTGACCTGGATTGGCTACTTTTGGAAGCAGGATACTTGGTCTGACCCAATATGGCCTGCCTTATGTTCCTATGTTCGTTTCTGCCGCAGACCCGGAAGATGCAGCAATGAATCATTTGAAGAAAATTTGTGGGGTTTTTTTTTTTTAAAGAAGAGGCAGAGTAAGGCGGCCACCATTGGGGTGTTGGGGGCAATTTTGCTTCTGCCAAAACTTTGCCGCCTGAGGCTGTTGCCTCATTCTGCCGAATGATAGAGCCGCCCCTGATGGTATCCCTCAGACCATAGAAGTGGGAAGTGGTCAGAAGAAGTAGAATGAGTGTGAATACAAAGAACAAGTTCTTTGAATGATTTTGCGATATTTTATGGATAAAAGGTTGAGCAGTAGACTTTAGGGAAAGGTTATGTGTTTGAATAATTAGATATAGGGGCCTTTTTACTAAAGTGTGCCATGGTTTTGCAAATGAATAACACAAAATTTCACATGTGCTAAGTGCAAAGCCACTGCATTAAATGTTGGGGCATAGACAGCAATTTCCTGGCAGTTCACATGGGGCACTATTACCGCCAGTGCACTTAACTCCACCTATTGAGGTAGAGATAATTTCACCCATGCTAACAGCATGAATGACAGTGCGGGTAGACGCATTAGTGAGATGCAGGCTCTGATGGCTGACCCTCCTTATACATAATTCCACCATGATAAGGTTGTCCTTAGGATTCATCATCACTTTATGCCGAAGGCGGTCTTGCCCTTCCATTTAAACCAGTCAGTCTACCTTCCTGTATTTTTCCCTAGACCTCATTCCTCTAGTCCAGAGGCAACCCTTCACACTCTGGACTGCAAACGTGCCTTAGCTTTTTATCTCCAGAGAACTCGAGAGCACCAAAAAGCTTCCCGGCTTTTCATTTCCTTAGACTCGAGTCACCTTGGCTTGCCAGTATCCAAACAAACTCTCTAAGTGGATAGCTGACTGCATCACCTTTGCCTTATTTCTGCTGGCTATTCCTCTCCTTATACACTCACACATCCTTTTGGCTTTCACCCTCGCCTTTTCTACCTGTTTAGCTACTTTAAGATCGCCAGACACAATTACGCCCCGGTCCCACTCTTCTTTTGTGGACTGAAGTACTTCACCCCCTACACTTTACCGCTCCTTTGGATTTTTGCCACCCAAATGCATTTTTTAACATTAACTTTCAGCTGCCAAATTCTAGACCATTCGTCAAGCTTAGCTAGATCTCTCCTCATGTTATCTATTCCTTCTTGGGTGTCTATTCTATTGCAGATTTTGGTCCACAAACAAGCAAACCTTACCCAACAGCCTTCCGCAATATAACTAGCAAAGATGTTAAAAAGAATCGGATCAAGGACAGATCCCTGCGACACACCACTGGTAACCTCCTTCTCCTCAGAGTGAGATCTATTTGCATGTGCTCTTTGTCACCTCCCACTCAACCAATTTGTAACCCAATCAATAACTTTAGCATCCATCCGTAGGGTGCTCTGTTTATAAGTCACCTGTGCAGAATAGTGTCAAATGCTTTACTGAAATCTAAATACACCACATCTAGGGCTTTCACTCGGTCCTCACTGATGAGGCATCTGACCCCTCCTGAATAGGCATACAACCTCCCTCTACTCCCCAGATGAGAGACCAAAATTCTCTGAAAAAGTACCCAACACCTTTCCACCCTCCTAATGAGGAATCAGATCCTCAATTACAGGCATAGTACATACATACAGGGGTAATAACCACATTACTGTACTTATACAAGCAACGCTAAAGGAAGTCATCAACAGGTAGAAAAACCAACCCCACTTGACAGGGTTGGACACATTCATCACTTGATTCCCCTGCCAAAGTCCTTTTGTTATGCTTGACAGCAAAGTCCAAGAACATTTTAATAGCTCTACTAATTAATATTAGCTTCCTCAAAGGGAACCCATACACATACCCCACTTCTTTGAATATAATCAACTTTTCTTGGACCTTGGTATCAATAAGCATTCACAAACGATAAGAAAGGGACTTTGGCAGGGGAATCAGGTGATGAATGTTTGGCACTTTTTCCAATCTTGTGAAGTGGGGTTGTTTTTTGCACCTGTTGATGACTCCCTTTAGCATTGTTTGTATAGGTACTGTAGTTAGTAGCCTGGTATGGACTTATTAGGAGTGTCCATTTTGGGTTCTTTTACAGCAGGCGTGATCTCCGGACACTTGCCCCATTATTGGTCCAGGTTCAAAATAGTGGCTCTGACAACTAGTGGGAGTCTCACACTACCTCCACTAGGGTAAAACATGTACATAATTAACATAGTAACATAGGGCCCGATATTCTTCTGGGACAGCTATATGTTGCTATGGCGCATAGCCATCGCCGCTGAACTTTAACCCCAGATATTCAATGCTGCATTATGTGGCCCTGGCATTGAATATCCAGGTTAGCTGCACAGCCCACAGGCCTGCAGAAGCTAGCTGGGCAGTGGCGATATTGAACTGCTGCCTGGTTAGCTCCCATTGGTAAAGACAGGCCAGCTTTTGCTGTGCCTATCTTTTACCCACGTGTGCTGACCGTGCAGTAATGCATTATCGCCGTTGCCTGGTTAGCGACTGGTTCCGCCCCTGGAATGCTCCAGAATGCCCATGACATGTCATCGCAGCGTGTAGTGACATTAATCGGGGATATTCAGCGGCACTAACTGTGTTAGTGCCGCTGAAATCCCATTCAGTGGCATTTACGCGGTTTGCAGGTCACCCACCTCTATTCCTGTATTTAGGATTGTACCTGCCGCTCTGTTCAGGTCAGCCCCTCTCTAGTTATTGAAGTATAAAAGATATTTATTTTTGCTTTGATTTTATCCTCTTGCAGTAAAGGGATCCACTGTGTCTGTCCCATGCCATTTGGAATTCCGTCGCTGTATTTGCCCTCACCACCTCCATCGGGAGGGCATTCCAAGCATCTACCACCCTTTCAGTGAAAAAGTATTTTCTGATGCTGTACCTGCCTTTGAGCATGTGTGCACTGACTTTCACTACAGTAATTTTATAAAGTCACATAGACTCATATGTTGCTATACAAAATAGGCTTGACATATGCACCTATGTACCTAGGCACCCTTTTAGAAAATTACCGTCCATGTACCAATATAATATAAAGCACCCGGTTAGCATGCATTAATGGAAGTATGCTAAATAGCTCATTTTCTATTATTCCCGTGAAAAACTGCTCATTATAACATTCAAAATATAACACAAATCATTAACTCGGTAAACTATACTGCAGGAGGCAAAGTTAAGAGTCATTGGTTGTGGTTTATTATATTTGCTATACCGCTTATAGTGTAAACAGCAAGGCAGTTTACCATAAAATCTAGTTAGTGAAAAAAAGAAAGGAACTGCAATAATTGAACAGCGAAGACAAAACGTATAGAAAGTATAGATAACTAAAGTATAGGCTACACACAACTTCAAAGAAAATAAAAAATGATAATTAAAATAAAATAAAAGTAAAAATTGAAGGACTGCACACAGACCTTTCCATAGCCCACTCTGCGATGCCATTGCACTCTAAGGGGTATGTTGACTATATAGCAGTAGCGGCTTCCGGGTAATATCGGCACCGCAGCCCCATTGCACGGAAGCTGCTACCGCTGTATAGTAAACATATCCCTAAATGCCATACCTAAAAAGGAGTTTTCTTAGTTGGCCTTGAATGTTTTGTATGAGGGCTTAAGTCAAAGATAGGGGGATAAAGCACTATATAGACATAGACTGGAGAAGTAGCCTAGTGGTTAGAGCAACTGCCTCGTATGCAGAAGATCAAGGGTTCAATTCCCACTGGCATGCCTTGTGACCTTGGGCAAGTCACTTTACCCTCCTTTGCCTTGGAAGAAAAGGCTGGCAATCTACTGCCAGTGATACATTGCCATGAAAACCCAGAGGCAGCTGAGTTACCAGGAGTCAGTACTAAAAAGAAAAAGACTAGAGATGTGAAAAAGAAATAGCTCAGGAAACAGGTGTTATATGTAACCGATTTCCATGAATAGAACAGAGAACTCTGGCAGAAAAGCTCAATGTGAAGACCAAAACTTTAAACTGAATATGATAAGAGACTGGGAGCCAGTGCTGATGAAATAATATTGTGGTTATGTGATCCAATCTGCTGGTATGACAGCAGAGTTTTAAAGAGTTTGCAAACATTTTAGTTCTGAAACTGTAATCAACAATAATCAAGCAGGAAGGTGATAAAACTGAGAGTGAGTGTTCTTAATGCAGAACAATCAAGGAACAGGAAACTGCCAGAGAGCAAAGAGGAATTTTTACATACACTATAGATCGGTTCTTTCAAAAGAACCACCCAGATATTTGAAAAAAGGTTGATGTTGATGTTCCAGAAGTTGATTCTGTAAGATAGGAGCGAAAGTGGGGGGAGTTGTTCCTCCAGTGAGCCAATGTCTGAGGTTTTAGTGATATTGAGCTTGAGGCAATTGTGCTCTAGCCAAGAAGTGATTTTCTATTAGGAAAGAATGGATCCTTATAAGCCAGCAATAGGTGCTATTCTCTGTATCTTGTATGAGGTGTGTTAGAGGAGCCAAGAAAATATTAAATAGAAGGGTGAACGATACGGATCCTTGTGCAGCACCACAAGATAACTGTTGGGAAGTAGAAGAAAGACAGCCTATGGTTACTGCAAATGAGCTATCAGAAAAGAAGAATGTAAACTAAGAACTATATCACATATACCAAGTTTGGTTAAACAGGACAAAAGAATCGTGTGGTCTACTAAATCAAAAGCAGAGAACAGGTTGAGTGTAGTGGCTATTGCAACTTTACCATAATCTAATGCATTGTGGACTTCACTGAGGTCCACACTAGAATTGTTTCCATGCTGTGACCTGGCCATAAACCAGAAGTTGCATACAAACTAGATTAGAGACAGGATGTTAGCTAGAATGATCAGAAACATCAAGCTTTTTTCCAGGGACTGGGAACTATGCCTGTGGCGAAGCTATCATTAATAACGTTAGAACGATAGGTAACAGGACCAGAGAAGGTTGGGATGGGATCCATTAAGCAATGACTGTAGATAGTGGAGAAGTGGTTGCAAATTTAAAGGAAGAGAAGACTTGGCTGTGAGACGGAACACTAACCGAGACCCTAATGGGGTTATTAGTTGAGTGAGTAGCTAATATAGGGATGCAGGCAAAACTCTTTTTGGTGTGTTTTGGTTTTGATTGCTAAGGGGGTTATTCCGAGGTACGAATAATGGAGATGGACGTCTTGTACGGGGAGGTAGACAGGGGCGGGAAAGGGGCAGATTGAGGTGGTGTTAGGGCGGGGAGTGGGCAGTCATCGGCCCTAGATGTGCAGGGCTGATTCTAATGTTGACCCTGTATGTCCAGGGCTGGCAACTTGCACGGGGAACTTATTCCACCTCTGAGGTGGAATACGTTCCCCTAGTGGCCAGGGATTGGCAGGCCTGGGGCGCAGGGCGGGGGTGAGTACATTCCCCGCAGCCCGACCCTGGCATTAGGAGGCCAGATCGGGGGTTGGGCTGTGGGGAATCAGCTTCAGGAGCCGGCAGCTGGGGATTGAGACTCTTCAATGGAACCGTGGGCCATGGCAACCGGGCGCCATGGCTTCATTGAAGAGCACTGACTGAGTTAGCCAGGGAAGGCCTGTATGTGCAGGCTGGATGGAATCGTGGTCCCGGCTTGCACGTACAGGCCTATTCGTGATTCTGATGCCAGGGGACTAGACGTGCCTGCAGGATAAGAATCGTGACACCCTCTGTGCGTCCATTTCCGGCCGAAAATTGCAGAAACGTTTGTTGGATATCAAATATTTTCTTCCTGAAATAGCTTGCCAGTTCTTCAGGGGTAGGACCAAAGCAAGAGTATGGAGATAAATTGGTAGTCAACGACAATAGCTGAGATGCTGCAACAAACAATTGTTTGGGACAATTATAAGATTTGTAATCATAATGAAGAAATATTCTTTTTTGGCCTGTACAAGTTGGTTAAAATATACATGGTGGCCCTCTTTAAATTGTGGCTGCAAATAAAAATAATTTATACTAAAATTCAGTAATGTTAAGAGTGTTTTACATTTCTGCTAGTGCCTTTCTACATGCTTCAGCTGTCGCTTAGTAAACATAGGCCAGAAAAGTACCAAGATTGGTGGAGCTTGGAAGGCGCAATATGACGTAAGAGGAGCAACCTTGTCTATAGCACTAGCAAGTTTCCGATTACAAGCTAAAGTCTGCTCATGTAGTGGAAGAGTATCAAAGTTTGAAGGGAAAAGAGTCTGAGCAGCTGAAAAGAATAAGGTGTTACAGAATGTATAAATATATTTTTTAAGGAAACAGTAGATTCTCCATTAGCTTGAAGAACTGGATTAGTTTGATTAACAAGCAGTTTGAAAAGAACCATAAAATGGTCTGATCATGGGACCATTACTATAAAAATAAGGTCCAGTGTGCGCCCTACATGGTGAGTAGGGAGGGTTATATGCTGAAGAAGATCTAAATCTGATATAAATGTCTCAAATAACTTGTCACATGGTCTTATAAGTGTGCCAGAATGCACATTTCAGTTGCCAAGAAGTAGTAAAATAGAAACTGATACCGAATAATGAATAATGAATCATGTTCCCAGAGTGAAGAATCCAATTAAAGGGAGCAAGGAGTCCAATAAGCATTCCCTAGCCATAAGAATATTTTTCTGTATCATAGGTAGTCTCCCTCCCACCTTGCAGGAGTGAGAAACGGAAAAAGCAGAATAATCTGGTGGAAAAAAATGTGAAAGATAGACCTCATTTTCCTCCCTTAATGATGCTTTAGTAAGACACAGAATGTCTGAAGAATGAGAGAACTCAGGTCATATAGCAGAGATGTTTTAGACTTTAGGGATCTTCAGTTAATAAGAGCACTTCTTATACCTAGTTGTGGAAAGAGATGGGCAGAAAAAGTTAAATAGTCAGGCCTCTGGGGTGAACCAAGAGCAAGATTACTTACTTGTCTAGTAAACCCATCAAGCCCATATCACCGAGATTGTCTATGTGTCCATAGCTGAAAAACTTAATAAAAATGGGCACAACACACAAAGAGATAATAACACTGGAAATGCCAAAACTTTGTGGCAGATAAAGGAGAAAAGTGGCAATTAAGGCCCCAGAACTTAACCCAAGAAGCCCACCTAGGAAGCAGCCCAAGGAGGAGAATCTGCTCCTCAGGTCCACTCCTCAAGCGTGAAGTGCCGCAATGGCCTGTGACTTAATGGGCAGCACAGCATGTATTACCACCTTGTAGGCAGGGCTATGGCCTACGATGTCATGTGGTTAACTTAGCAGCAATGATAATCAAGCAAGTGTTTGCGTTACTGTCTATATTTACACATATATTTTTAAGCATGTCATCATCTGCATTAACGCATACCTCATTAGCATCTCATGCGCATTAGCCATGAAGATTTACTTTCAATCACTGTGCAATGCACATTAAAACCAGTGTTGACACAGTTTAGTATTTTGGCCCCAATGTGTATTTTATCAAATATACTGCCAATATGCTTCTCCTCTGCCTAAACTACATTCCCAGAAGCACCTATCCATTGTATGCATATAAGCATACTACTACTACTACTACTACTACTACTACTACTACAAGATCTCGTTGGGCTGATATTCAAAACCCTTAGCCAGATGGCCAAAGGGAGGCAACCAGATAAGGGTACTGACTATGATATTCAGTGGTACAATCCAGATAACTTCATAGACTGCCCCAGCACTATCAGCTTAGTGTAAGAGCAGTCCATGGGCGGAGTAAGGATCATGTCTGCGCTATCTGGATAAGTGCTGATCTTGTTTATGTTTATGCAATTTCTTGATATGCCACCCAGGCTGAAGGGCATCAGAACAGTTTACAATCACTACAAGCAGGTACTGGATACACTTCTTTGTCTCCAAAGGGCTCACAGTCTATGTGTACCTGAGGCAACAGAGGGTTAAGTGGCTTGCTCAAGGCCACAAGAAGTGTCTATAGGACTAGAAACCCCAGCCCCTCTGGCCTGAGATTGCTGTCCCCAGGTAGGAATTGAACCCCCAGCCCTCCATGTCCTAACCACTAGGCCACTCTTCCCTCCTCCCCAGTGAGATTTTTCATTCGGCACTTATCTGGATAATTTAGTCTGCATTAAAATCTGTCCTATGTTGCAGTCTGGATAATTGCTGGCTGAAAATCGTGGCATTCCAGATACCTGGATATTCAGCAGCAGCTACAATCTGAATACTGATGCTGAATATCCCAGCAATATTTAAGCCCTGTGATTGACCGCCATGAATACTGTTTTTTTAGAAAATTGGGCCTATTGATTCTTACTATTTTAGTGCACCAAATGTCAATGATCATGTTGGGGCTGATTTTATAAGGGGTATTTGGAAAGATTTGTACAATTTACGTACACAAGTCCCTATTTTAAAGGATTTACAAATATGCTTTAGGCGGTCACTATTCTTTAGCGCATGTTTAATTACCATTGTATGTACGTTCAGTTGGGATGAGCAAGGAGCAAGATTGGGAGGAGTGCAAGCAGGGCCGAAGTTTACACACCTAACTTATAGAATACTAGGACTTATATGCAATTCCGCTCAAACTAGGCATGCACAGGTATGTTTGCTATAGAACAGGCATAACTGCCACAGCTAGGTTATTTGAATTATCTGAATGATCCTAGTTTCACCTGCAGATGTCTACCCATTAGGTAATATTGGAACTATTTCAGAGTTGTGTCCGTTATTCCCAGGAATTGTAATCGTGATAATAGAATCTTGTGACTGAGTTGAATGCAGCTGCGATGTTGAGTAATACCTTAATGAAACCATGGTGTGGCTTGCTGTAGCCCTTCATGATCATGAGTGCTGTTAATAGAGTTTCTACTTCATGTTTGGACTGAAGCAGTGTTGCTGTGTGTCGAGCGGTGCATGGGAGGTGTTGTTGTCTTGCAGTTGTTGCTAGCAATGGTAGGCTTGGGATGGGCCTATCTAATATCTGTTCTCATGGGCAAGGCCAGATTAAGGCACTGGTAACCACACAAATATAGTTTTTTTACTTAATGTAGAAGGATGGGTAATATGTCTAGATGTATAGAATATAACAGAACTAGAAAATGTACAGAGAAGAGCCACCAAAATGGTAAAGGGGATGGGAGGGATACTCCTATGAGGAAAGGCTTAAAAGGCTAGGGCTCTTCAATTTGGCAAAAAGACGGCCGAGGGGAGTTACGATAGAGGTCTATAAAATAATGA
This sequence comes from Ichthyophis bannanicus, assembly GCA_033557465.1. NCBI lineage: Eukaryota > Metazoa > Chordata > Amphibia > Gymnophiona > Ichthyophiidae > Ichthyophis > Ichthyophis bannanicus. The sequence continues at coordinate 420,004,222 of CM066033.1, forward strand.
ATAGAGTGGAATGGGTAAATATAGATCAGTTATTTACTGCAGCAAAAAGTGGAAAGACTAGAGGACATGCAATGAAGCATCAATATAGCCCATTAAGACTAGTAGGAGAAAATATTTTTTCGCTCAACGAGTAATCAAACTCTAGAATTCATTGCCGGAGGATGTAGTAAAAGCTGTTAGTGTAGCTGGGTTTAAAAAAAGCTTTAGACAGGTTTCTGGAGGAAGAGTTCATAAACCATTATTAGAGGATCAGGGAAAACCACTGCTTAACCCTGGGATAGGCTGCATGGAATCTGTGCACCTTTTTGGAAACCTGACAGGCACTTATGATCTTGAGTGGCCACTGCTGGAAGCAATGCTGGGTTTGATGGATCCTTGGTCTAACCGAGTATGCCATCTCTTATGTTCTTATATTTTATAAAGTGCATGTGAACTTCATTTTATAAAATAAGGCACAAATGCCCACACGAAGAAGTGCATTGACTGCGCAGGAATGTATAGAATTACCCTCCACATGTCCATTGTAAACGCAAGTTTTAGTAGTTGGGCAACCATGGAGTTCATTTCTTCTAAATCCAGGGTCTAAACAAATTCCCAGTAGAAAGATACTCATTGACTTTGATTAATAAAATCTACCATAATCCTGTGTAAAAAAATATTGGACTCAGAGGCACTGAACAAAAAGGGAAAAATAAACCCCCTAAACAAAATTTTGTAGTTCACGCTTTATTACAAAGTATTCATGACTCTCATTATCCATTTCCCGATATTTAAAATCTCTTTGCCAACATGATCAAAATATGGAAGCACACTGAACATGAGTTCATTGTATTGTTATCTCAAATTAAAGGCAAAAAGCAAAGGGTGTTTGCCATAACTCAGTTATCCCACTGCCTCATTAAAATATACTGACAACCATTTGTGTGGGTCTGTTTCATACAAATCAATGACAGAAAAGGAAAAAGAAAAGAAAAATAGAAATATCTGTCTTCTGGTAGAAAAAGCTGCTACTATAATTAGGGCATTAAAGAGAATGTGATACAAGATTTGAGGAAGGCTCCCATATATACAGAAAATTAAAAAATTAAAATATGAAACACTGCAAATAAATGAGAAATAATCACATTCTAAAAAATATATGGCAGTCTCCATTCCTTCTAGGTTCTGATACATTCATGGCTCAAAATGGCAGTAAACAAATTAGCCAGGCAGTTAAATAGAAGGGGGGTGTTGAAAGAAATGCTCCCTTGGAAAGTCCAAATTACAAACTGTATAAGTATAATACAATACACTCTCTCTCTCTGTATGTATATACTGTACATACACACCAGACATTATGATCTCCGTTGTGCGTAGTTTCTGAGCCAGGTACCTTGCTAAATGCCAGTCCATGGCATTTTGTTTCCACTGTGGATACTTAGACTGGCTGAAAGAATATTTGGATCTATCCTTTGGAATTTTATTGTGTGCATACTTTTCGCATGTCTGAATTTTGTAGAATAGAGGCAGTTATGAGTCTGACCCAATATGCAGTTTTTGCATGTTATAGATCTATTTGATAACGAAAAAAATAATTTTATTAGGAAAATCGATATACTTGTCATAAAAAGGTTTATGTAAAAGAACTAATATATTGCAAATTTAGAATTATAGTGGCCATCTTGCTTGCCGGACTTGTAACTCCAGTCCGTATGTATGATGATATGCAATAACTCTTTGCATTTTCCAAGATACTGAGTACAGAACTAATTATAATTAGGCTGCTGAAATTAGAAGTAAGGACCCTTTGTTTTGAGTTGAGACTGTTCTAATAGCTACTGCAAAATCTCTGATGTCAACAGCTGTAGTAAGAGGTTGAGAGAGACATACATCGGCAGATAAAAGGCATTGAAAGGACAATCATAGATGAACCGACACGCTGAAGCTGGTAGCAGAGTACCATATTTTAGAGATGAGCCCATATGCCATATTACAAAAGCAGAAGCAAGCACTGGAGAGTGGTGATGATAGCAGGTGGCATCTGGGAAAGTGAGAGAAAAAAAGGGCTACAGAGGTTTCCGAGCTAATGATATGTTCTAGCTAAATCACTATAGATTATTTAATGGACTTCAACAGCCATGGGGAAGGTTAAATTGTATATTTTTAGAAACACTAGATGATATTGGTTGTAAGCAGTTAATATGTGGCCTTACACACAAGAAGGGACAAAGAATTGTTGTTAGTTTTGATTAATGTAGAAGAGGAGGAATGGAGAAATGGTGTGGTTAGTTATCCATTATCATAGGCAGATCATTTTACATTGCAGTTCAGGTTAAAAGGGTTTAGTGAGAGAAAGTGTGTGGTAAGAATGGAAGAAAAGCGTGGAATCTAAGAAATGTACAAGAAGAGGAGATAGTAAGGTAAAGTTTACTGGTTACTGTTCAATGTAAACCCAAGTTAGAATTCTCTATAAATTGCCTTGATACTCTGAAAGGTGGTATAAAAGAAATGATAAATAAGTAAATACAATAAATAAATAAAGTAAGGTAGTAAGTCAGTTGCCCTCTATAACTTTGGAAACATCAGTGGAAGAAATAGTGACAGTTGGAACAATTCTGAAAAATAAAAATAAGTTAATGATATGGTGGCTACAAGGTTATTGGAAGAAATTAGGGTGCTGATCTAACCTCGTAGCCTTAATGCATTAGACTCCACCCACAATTCTGTCCAGCACAATAAAGCTACTCGGATGTTTCTTTCTTATTTTTATGACTAGGCACGTCAGTTTGAACCCAAACTCCCTACCCTTAACCTCTCCCCGAACACAGCAACAAAGCTGCCTAGAACCTCCAGAAACCCACCTTACCACCAATCCCTTATACCTCTCTACAGGGCAGAAGAGGTGCTCCTGCTGTCTTGAACAACACGTTCAAAATCATGTTGAATGCCTGTATGTACTTTCAAGTGTAAAGAAAAACTTAGCATAATTTTTACAGCAATGGGATAGCAAATAAGCAACTCTTCTCTTGCCAGGGAAGAGGGTAGAGGAAATGGAAGGCTTGGGCACTGGAGAAGTTGAGGGAGTCTGTGTGGCCTTGTTGTAGAAAGCTTAAGTTTGAATTGTAAACTTCAAGGAGGTGTGTGGCTGAGATGGGATGGGGCAAGGTTAAATTTAAAAATTTTGGATTTGCAGCAATTACTTGCCTTTCCTAGCCCCAGCTCAAGGTAAATTACATTTCAGGTACAGTAGCTAGGTCTCTGCTCAGTGGAGAGCTTATAATCTGCTATAAGTTTGTCTAAAGCAATGGAGGGTGAAGTAACTTGTCCAAGGTTACATGGAGTTTCAGCAGGACTTGAACCACGGCTTCCCTGTTCAAAAGAATTATAGGCCCAATATTCAAAGAATTTATGTTCTGAACTTTGAGAGTTATGCTCCTAAATTGTTCCGAATTTATATTCAAAATTCCATTAAGCTCCTACATTTAAGTGGCAATTGGACAGATTTAGGGTAGGGAAAGAAAGCCAGGAGATTAACATGGGTTTTCAGCATTGGGCTCATAAATCTAGGCAAATGAATGACAGACATAAATTTATAAGCATAACTTTTAGACTCCTAAATTAAGATGAATTTTGAGTTAAAAACCTAGGCTCATAAGTTTGAATGAAAATAGGCTATAAATTTAAGAGCATAACTTAGAGGCCTAAATTTAAGAGCTGAGCTTTCTTTGAATATTGGGCTCACAGTGTATATAACCTCTTTCAGGAAAAAATCATTTACCATAATAAAGCATGGCAGATAAAGACCCGCATGATTTATCTAGTCTGTCCAGTGAGGAGGCTGAGTTGTACCTACTCGTTCCATGTAGGTTACCCTCCTGTATTTTTTGAAGTAGAAAAAAAAAAATTGCTAAATACTGTAGAAAATGAGACAGTCATAAATAGAATACCGAAACAAGCTGGTATCAGTTATTACACCAAAAATATTAAAGGCTTGAAATGCAAATAAAGTATCCCAAAATTATTCAAAGTCAAAATAAATGTTTATTTCTTTACTTTTGTTATCTGTTTGCTACAGGCATCTCTCAACCTGCCAACCTTTGGTCTGTAGCTATCTCTCAACCCCTGCCCTCCTCTCTTCCTGTCTCTCAAGCTCTTTGCAGCAGTCATTTCCCCTGAGGCTTCAGCAAATTAAACCCATCCTTTGTTAGGGTCTGTCAGGAAATTCAACACCCTCACCAACCCTGTCAATGTTTTAAGGAGAACTTAAAATTAGTTTCTGAGAATCTTTCCTGTCTAGTGGCTGCACCTTGCATTGGGAAACAAGTAAAAGACAGAAATTTGATCTAAATTAGTAACTGTAACTTTTCTACACTTTTCCTTTCCAGGAATAAGTTCAGCTCACTCCCTAATCCTGAAGCACTGAAAAAGGGAAGAGCTTCTAAAGAAATTTCCAAATCCCTGCAGTCAAATGACCTAAATAAGTAAATAAATATTAATCTAAAACATACAAAAAACCCCTTCTTGAAAAGTAGTGCCTGATGCATTTTACAGGTGGTAGAGATAAAGCAGTTTTGAAGCACTGGAGTTTCCTTTGAGTTTGTGTAGCTGTGAAAAAACAGGAAAATTAACAGCAGTTTAGCAATGCTTGCTAGAACCAGCCATAGAGTCTTGGTTGCATGGTGGTAAAATACCTGCCTTGTAACTAGAAAGTTGCTGGTTTGGGAACTGCAAGAAAAAAATGCTATCTGGGTTTCTTATTTGCCTGAAATTTAAACAGCATTCACATTTACATCTTTAACAAAATTGCCCTGAAATGAAATTTTATAAAAAAGAAGAAACTAATCAAAACTAAAATTTAATGAAACAAACAATATAAAATGAAACAAATTGCAAACGATACAGGGAACAAAACAAAATGAAATTATTTTGCCTGCACACCCCTAGTAACCAAGCTCAAACTTCTATAGCAGAATTTCTAGAGAGATAATACTTTATAAAATAAGATATTTAAATTGATTGACAGCCTAATGATTCTCCTTTTTTACTGAAAGAGCTTGAGGATAAAGTATTTTATGAATGATTTAATAGTAGACCTTACATTTCATGGATGCTTATTAATATTTTGTACATTCATAGTTTTAGTCTTAAATTATACAATGCAAAATCAAAGATGGTTGGAATATAAAATTAATTTTGCTAAAAATATACAGGTATTCATGCATTTACTAGTGCTGTCTAGTTTTATGAATGAATGAATGCTGTCCAAATATAACTCACTTTCAGTAATTCAACTACGCCAACCTTGCACAGTGATACTTTTCTGTCTGGTTAGCTTTTTGCATATAGAAAAGTGTTTGACTATTGCATGTAAGCACTATGGAGCACGTTTATTAAACCTTGCTAATGGCTAGTGTGGGCTTTACTGCACACTAAGCATTCTGCGCTCACAAAGAGGGGCAGCAATATAGGTGTCCCACATTAAACATTAGCATGGGAAGGGGTGGTGGTGCTGTGCAGGTTAGGGGCAGAGTATGGGCATTGACAATTGCTGCCATTAGCATGGCTGCACTTACCGTCTCGTCGATGGCTGGTAGTAAGGGCACCCATGTTAGATGTGCGGGCCGGTTAGTGTAGTGAAGTGTGTCTCCCCATGGTAACAGAGGGGGAAAATGCCAGGTAAAGACTAGCGTGGGTCTACCTCACCTCCCACACTAATTTGGGGGGCTTACTGTGTGCTAACAGCATATTTTAGTAACCTGCTCTAATGGAATTTTCAAAATGTGACAAATGTAAGACCTATATGGTCCCTGGGGCCATGTCTCCAAAAAGCTGTAGCAGGCTTATAAAGCAGGGAGACAAGTAGATCTTTGAGTGTTTGCATTTGAATCATTGCATGAAACTGATTAATATTTATTGTAACTTTGCAGAAAAAAACAAATCAATATTATATTCCCACAAATAAAATGAAATGCATGCTTACAGTGCTATCTTTGCCCCATATTTTCTGTTATTTTAAAACCATAAATGCCTGTGTTGGTCAGAGTAATGAGAGTAATATTCAAAGTCATTTGCTTGAAGAAAAGCAATATTTTACCTCTAGAAATGGAAAGTTTGAACGCTGCCCCTTCCCTGCCTACCGCAGATATAAGTACCCGTGCTAGTCACTACACAGGCAGATATGCTAAGAAATTCCATTCTGGGTCAGACCAAAGGATGAATAGGTTGTGAAGGGTTCTGACTTTGAAGTAGATAATTCTTGGTGGTGTTCTTGATGTGCACTTAAGTTCAGTCGGTGATCCAGAATGACACCAAGGTATTTGACTTGTGACTTGACCTGTAATTCATTGTCTTTTATTTTGATGGTGGACAGGGGTGTTAAATTGGGGTCCTTGGTAACATGGAGGATCTCAGTCTTGCTGAAGTTAGCTGCAAGGTTGTGTCGTTTAAACCAAGAGATTATTTCTTTGAAGCAGGCAGTTGGGTTTGAACAGTTGGAAGCAGTAGTGTGGAATGGAGTAAATATCATTGTCATATGCATATAATTGGTACCCAACATTGAACTTCTGCATAGTGGAGCCAGATGTAGATGTTAAAGAGTAGGGAGGAGAGTGCAGATCCCTGGGGAACTCCTTGAAGTAGTGTGTAGGGTGTTGAAGTACAGGTTCCAATTCTTATCTGCTGGGTACTGTGGAAGAGGTAGAAATGGATCCATTCAAGTGGCTTGCCTTGAACCCCAATATTACTGAGCTGGTTGAGTAGCATTGGTGGACACCGTGTCAAACACTGCAGAAATGTCTAGAAATAGCAGTACAAATCTGCTGGTGGCCTTTTCAGTTCTGGTGATGAGTGTTGCTATAAGCAAGGTGAGCAATGTTTCAGTGCTGTGGAGGGGGCAAAACCCGTGTTGATTTCTGTCCACAGTTGCATGCCTGCCAGTGTGCTCCTGGAATTGAATTTGAACTGCCTTCTCAGTGATTTGGCAAGGAAGGGAACACTGGTTATAGGCCTGTATACCAGAGACATGAGCTTGGCCCACAGCAGTTAGTTGGAATGGTTCTGTCAGCTCGATAAGTTGTTCACTGCTGCAGGGGACAGAGGTAGAAAATGGTTGAGGAGAGTTCTGGGAAGCATCCAATTGAGGATGAGATTTCAGGTGGAGAACCGAAGTACCAGACCTTGCACTACTCCAAGACTATAACCATCTTCTCACCTTCAAGCCCAAATCCCATGAGAAAAGCATAAGTCAATTTCTAATGTTCATTTATTACCTGCTTTGAATATTTAGAATCGTTGGTTTTTTTTGGGGTGCCTTCAAGTCATTGCTGACACCTAGCAAACCAGCAGCTCCTGTGTCTTCTTGGCAATATAACTGAAAGTAGAGTGCCAGGCCTTTCTCCTGAGAATATGGAAGGCTAATTGACTTGCCCAAGGCCACAAGGAATGCTAGTAGGAATCAAACTCTTTTCTCTGTTGCCAAGCCAGTACTCTAACCACTAGGCTACCCCTCCAATCCTAAATGGGTTATAAATATGTATCAATAAATGTGCATTTTTGCCCCCTGGACTGTGAGTGCCAAAAGAAACATCAGGGGAATTGAACTCTGGGAGGTCAAAGGAAACTGTGATCATAAGAACATAAGATATGCCATATTGGGTCGGATCAAAAGTCCATTAAGCCCGGTATCTTCTTTTCAACAACGGCCAAGCCATGTCACATGTATCTGTCAGGTTCCCAAAAATTATACAGATTCCATGCTACTTATCCCAGGGGTAAGCAGCAGATTTTGCAAGTCCACTTTAATAATGATTTACGGACTTTTCCTCCAGTAATTTGTTCAAACTTCTTTTACACCTAGCTATACTAAGTTTTTACTACACCAAGGGGCATGTTTACTAAGTTCCATGTTAGCAGCAGCGTTTTGGGATGCATTACTAGCACAGGGCACTATGCTAGATGTAAGGAGCAGAGACAGCCATCCCCCTGAATTTCATGCAGTTTGCCTCATTAAGTGCACCGTGGACAGCAACTAACGCAACCAATTGTGTTGGTGGTAGCTGCTCCCTGTCAAGTGCCACCAGCATGGGCTTTAAAAGGCTTGGCAGTCTTGAAGCATACCCTTTGGCTTTGGGTTGCGGACTGCATCTCCTTTGCTTTTGCTCAAACTTGTCTGTTTGGAATGTCGTGTCATGGCTCAAAACGTCCCAAGTATGGCTGCTTTGGTAGCCAACTTGTGTTCTGTCTCCATGGTGGAGATCTGTAGGGCTACTTCATGGTCTTCCGTCCACACCTTCACAGCCCATTACTGCCTGGATGGAGATTCCCGACTTGACAGCAACTTTGTCCAAGCCGTACTCTGGCAACTATATGGGAATTAAGGCAACTCCTTCCCACTGGCCCTTCTGTCCGTCAAGCTACTGTAGAGTTGACCTGATGTTAATGTCCATGCTAGACATTGACTCTGAGAACCTTTCAGTGTTTACTCATGCTTTTGATCTCCGTTCTTTTTTCTGTTTGTCCCATTGGGCTATTTACAGGGTTTTTTGGTAGCCTGTAGCTGGGGCAACCCAATGTGACAGCTGCCTTCCTGGTTGGTCCAAGAGAAAGCAGCTGTAGCAGGTGTTCTGCAGAAACAGCGGGAATCAGTCCTCACTTCCCTCCCTCCTCCCCGTGGAGGTTTTCTTTTTTTGATTGATTAAGCTATGTCATACAGAGATAAGATGACTCCTTTGGGTGGAAAAGCATGCACGGTTGACCTCCCAAAATCTTCCTTTGGAAGCTGGGGAGCATTCCTGCTTGGGCTCCATCAGGGACATTAATCATATGTGAGGACTGATTCCTGCTGTTCCCAGAGAATACCTGCTACAGACGAGTAACTACACTTTTCCCACAATGTCTGCATTTCATGTGGTATTTGGAGGCTTGGGTGTGATTAGGGCAGAGAATGGGAGGAGAATGGGTGTGCATGCAATAGGCATTTCCCGCAGACGCTACCAGAACACAATATTCTTCATGGATGCAGCTAATGCGGTGGTTTTCCCCTCACGATCCCTGTGCCTTCTCCACGGTATTTTAAGAGGAAATGCCTTCTGCAGATACCATGGGACTTTTGCAGCTAACTTGTGCTTTTTGCAGCTGTCAACCTGCGTTAACTGGGAAAGTCTAACTCACTTTAGTAAATATACCCCTTAGCGTACATTTGTTTTTCACATTAAGTGCAATATCTGAGCTGGCTTTTATAAAAGAGGCTCTAAGTAAATATCTGAACTCCATGGGCACTTAGGTCAAAAAACCAGAGTGTCTATTTTAAGCTTTTTTTATAAACGCAACATAAGCATCTGTGTGTCTTTATAAAAATTTATCCAGAACCTGCCCTGATAGTGCAAATTCATACACACATACACATGCACACTTGGTATAAATGTGTGTGCATGCATTTTACGCACATAGTCGCATATTTTATAAAATACTGATACGCTTCGAACTCCACCTCCATTCTGTCATCTTTCCCCATCCATGATCTTATGTTAGGATTCCTTTTTTTTCCTACCAAGCAAAGCAGATATTAAAGATCTGAACCTTTGCCTGAGATTTCTCAATTGACTACTGATTAGTGAGAAAACCAAACAGAAAGGCCACAGTCAAGGGTACTCCTGGCTGTGTCTCCCAGCTGGTGATGGTGTGATGCCATAAATCATCTCAGTGAGCCATAAGAAAAATGAGAAGGACAAAAGGAAGAAATTAAAAATGAAAAAAAAAAATGGATGGAAATGCTTCATAGAATCATTGTTTAATCTGTGCTTTCAAGTATGCCTTTAATCTAAACCTATATCTAAAATATTTTATTTTTTTGAAAAAGATGAAAGTGGCCATTCAAAGAGTAACAGCACAAAACAAGATTAAAGAGACACGAGTATAGAACAGACAAGAAAGAATTATTTTAGGGTCATATCAGTTAAGCATCATGGTGGTAATTTTATAAGGAATGCATGTAAGTATACATAAATACCAAATAGTATAAAAGTGCACATACAGTTTGCATCATGGCACTTCCATTGGTAAAGTTTGAGTGGGAGCATAGGTGAGGTGTGTTGTTTATGGAATGCTATAGTTTAGAGGCGTACTTGCAAAAAGCAGACACGGTAATTTGCACCAGCTCCAGGGCTCATGTGAGTCATCACATCTTAACGAGGCATAAAATACAAGTCTGAAAACATGCATTTACTAGGGCCACTTTAATTAAATTACCTGAAGGGGGGGGGCATCATATGGGACATTGTTACATGCGTTAACTGAATGGGAGTTTATACAATTACTCTCCACGTGTGAAAAAATCCATTATAAATTGCTTCCTTGATCTATATTTCATAAAGGCATCATAGGACCCCCTATGTGCCTTTATAAAGTAGCCTTGGTACAGTGACTACTACTAATGCACAAATCTTCTCAAACAAATTAATACCTGTGCCAAAAGAATCTACATGTATACATGTACTCTATGCATGTATATGTGTATTCTATATAATAAGCATGTATATTGGAACTGAGCTCCAACTCTGTCTAAACTAGAACTCCCAAAAACACCTACAGTATGCACAGATTACATAAAAGTAAGGGTGATCTTGCGGCTCGCCTACTTTCTCTCATATGTACAAGTGCAAAATTTTATAACGGCCATTTTCCATCTATAAAACATGCACCTGTTTCTTTTCGTTCTCAATATAAGATGTTGATTCTGTTACATAAGGTCTTTTATACTGGCATCCCTTCATATCTGGCTGATCTACTTTCTTTCCACTCTCCTAGGCACACCCCTCGTTCCTTTCATCTTAATCGTCTCTCTCTTCCTCCACCCTCCCGTGCTCACTTACAGTTCACTCGTCTCTCTGCCTTCTATTTTGCTGGCCCCGCCCTCTAGAATTCCCTCCCTTCCTCCCTTCGTCTTGAACCACTTCACACTACCTTCAAGCACAACCTGAAAACTCACCTGTTCTCCCTAGTGTTTGATGTTCCCTCTCCTTTTGTATGATGTCCACCTTTGTATGTGATTTAGTCCTCTTCTCGTGTTCTGTCCTGTATTAGTTATCTTCCCTTTCTTTCCTTCCTCTCTCTCTGTCCTTTATAATTTTTATAATCTATAATTTATATTTGATGTTTTAATTTGGTTAATTTTTTTTTATAATTATTATTATTGTACATTTCCTATTTTATCCTCCAGCTTAGGCCGGTTTTTATGTGACTTTTTACTGTACACCGCCTTGATTGCACTTGAAAGGCGGTTTTATCAAGCTCAATAAACAAACATAAACATTACATACAAAAAATGCTTTTTAAAAATAGCCCCCAATGTGGTCATCAGTTCTGGAATGCACATTTTTCTTACTTTCTTTTTAACTTTTAAAGAAAATTTAATTTGTTGATTGTAAGTATGGGTTAATGCCACTGAATGTTCTCTATGTGGATAATGCTAGGGCTGTGTGGAGGAAGAGAGATTGAGGCGCTGCAACTTCTGTACATACAGATGTGGCCAACATTATTGGCAGCCTTGCAGTTCAACCTCTTAATGTCCAATATCTCCTAAAAAAAAAAATGGCCACTGAAATGGCTACGGACTATATATGCACACATATTTGACACATAAAACATCAAATAAAAAAGACCAATTAAAAAAGGAAATAGTATAAAAATTGGGACATTGCCAGATTGTTGACACCCTTATAAACAATTCAAATTGGTTTGAACAGAAGAACAATATTCCCATTGCAATATAATTAGACACAGCTGTGATCAATTGTCAATACTCACATGACTTGAATCAACCAATGAATGATGGCTCTAATGTTTAGAATGGCCACATTCACTCCCCGTTCCATTTTCACAATGGTGACGACAACAGAGCTGCCTGAGACCATCTAAAAAGCCATCATCACCAAACATCAAACTTCAAAGAGGTACATGACCATCTCCAAAGAACTTGGGATTCTTGTGTCTAGAGTTTGCAGTGTTATTAATAAGTTTTCTGCTCATGAAACTGTCAAGAATATCCCAGGATGTGGTGGGAAGAGGAAGACTAATCCAAGAAGCCTTCAAAGAATAGTGTGAACTGTTGTAAAAATACCATATATAACATCCAAAGAGCTTAAGGCTGACCTGGAGCAATCTGGATTACTGGTTTCAACCTGCACCATACACCACACACTAAACAAAGAAGGATTTCATGGGCAAAGGCCCAGGAGGACCCCACTGCTCTAATACAGACATAAAAAGGCATGCCTGATCTTTGCCCAAACCCACCTTGAGAAACCACAATCCTTCTGGGAAATTTTCTGTGGACAGATAACCCAAACTTGAATTCCTTGGTGATGCAGACCAGTGACACATTTACAGGTGAAGTAATGAAGCTTATAAGGAAAAAATATCCTTCCATAATGTTGTGGGACTGTTTTGCTGCCTCAGGAACTGGAGAACTGGAACATATCATGACGTCAGAGGACTACCAAGGTATCTTGGAGCGAAATGTGCTACCTAGTGTCAGAAAGCTAGATCTGGGTTGAAGGTCATGGGTCCTCTAGCAGTACAATGGCCCAAAACATAGATCCAAACGTACAAAAGAATGGTTAAAAAGGAACAAATGGACTGTTTCAAACTGGACATCAATGAGTCCTGATCTGAATCCAGACAGGAATTCTGGAAACATTCATGAGCTTGAAAAAAATCGTAGTTGAAGAGTGGGAGAAACTACCAGCAGACAGACGTATGAAACTTATAAATAGCTACAAGAAATGTTTGGAGGCTGACATCACTGCCAAGGGTTGTGAAAACAAATATTAGTGAAGGGTGTTATTAATCCTGTCCAGGTCATTTCTCAGAAATTACTAAATCTAATTTGCACAGAGATCTCTTTTGTGTTGTATACCTTTGAACATAACTATTAAAATATTATGATGATGTACAGCTTAAATATTTCCAATTATTTCTCAAAATATTGTACACAACACGCCTAAAATGCAAGGGTGCCAATAATATTGTTGACCACAACCATAGCTGTCCTAAATGACTGTGTGGCTAGCTATCTGTATAGTGGCACTAAAACTTACCACTATATGGATAGAGCCCGATTCCAGAACATGTACGTTCAGCCTGCGGGCACGTCCAAATCAAAAATGGATCCATTTTAAATTTTATTTTATTTATTTACATTCTCTTATATACCGCGCTATTCTGCATCAGTGCGGTTTACATTGAACAAACTGAAATTACATTGAACAGGGCATTATAACTTGGAGATAACTATTTTACAGGGAACATGGGCTATGGAGGGTTAAGTGGTTTGCCCAAGACCACAAGGAGCACCTGTGGGACTAGAAACCCAAGTCCTTCCGGCCCGAGGTTGCTGTCCTCTAGTGGGATTCCACAAATGTGATTCCACAACCACAGTGATAGACGCACCCACGGTTTCAGAATAGATGTTTTCAGAGTGGCACAAACAAAGCACTATGGAGTATGAGACATGGCTATATGTAGCAAATGGCTCACCATATTCTGAAAAGAGACTTTTTCCATCCTGCCTGTCTCCGCTATATACCCACGAACGGCCACTCCCCCCCTGTAAAACATCCATCTCTTAAGCTGCTCCTCTCACTGACAGTGTTGTGCTGATGCAAACTACAGATGAACACTGATGATATATAAATGATGTAAACTAGACTATATATATCAGTCTTTTACGCAGAACACCACAAAGTAATCTTGGTGCACTCTAAAAGAGTATAAAAGCAGGTGGAAAGTGATATGTTTGTCTTGATATATCTTGCATCACAACATACATGGCAGTAGAAGACATCCTTAGTTAAGCTTGCATTGGTCATCTCAGAAAACATCAGAAGAGGTTCTACATAGTGAAATGTCAAAACACTTTCCTGCACTAATAAGGGACCCTCACAATGGGAGCATTCAACAGTGCAAACAGCACTAATACATGCTCAAAGGCACCATCATCGCTCTCTACAAATGTGCACATTTTTAGAGACCAATGATGGTACTTCTAGGCATGCCTTAGAGACGTTTGCATTGTTGAATGCTCTCATTCTGAGGGTCACTTATTAGTGACAGGGGATGTGTTTTGACATTTCACTATAGAGAACCTGTTCTGATTTATTCTGCCCGATCACACTGGCACCTGGTGATGCTGCGGTCATCCCTATGGTCCAGGTACTGGCTAGGCATTCATGCCCCCCCATATTTGTGGATGAGTACCAGATCCTCCCATGCAACACTCAAACCACATACACACTCACAGACATGCACACACATACACTCTTGCTTGCGGTCACAAATAACATACCTCTGCCAAAACCATGCCCTGCACCTATAAACAACTGCTGTGAAGACATAATGGCATGGCGTCTCAGGACACCATATCTGATCTGCATTTCTAAGCCAAACACAATTCTGCTCCATACTACCTCACATACCATCTCTACATCCACATTCCTATCTTTCCAAACACTGTAATTATTTAGGAAACCTAGAATAGCCCCTCTAGTACGAATAGCACATATCAACATAGCCAGAATGAAGTCTATTGCAGTGCTTTATATTTCTGTAGGGGTGTTTTTTATTGTTCCTTAAGCTTACAAATGTCCCTCACCTGTGCGTTCTATTCTTTACTACTGCATCTTGTGCCCTCCCAGACAGCAGACGCACCAGTTCAATACAGATGTGTCACAGCCATTCATCTCTATGGGACGCGTTGAAAATCAGAGTAGAAAATCTTCTAAGTCCTGGCCTTATTCCATGTTGCTGCTGGTATAACGTAGGCATCCGCGGGCCTTTCCTGAATACACTTTCTATGTCTTTGTGGCTTGCCATACCCCCATTCCGCCCCCTCCTGCCCACGTTCTAAGATCCGCATCATAGCGCTGTGTACATACAGGGTCACGTGGTTTCGGAATACAGTTCTAGACATTTTAGTGAGAAAAATGTCTATCCCACACTTCTAACCGGCTTATTTATGCTCTGGAATGACCTCCATAGTGATCAGATATTCAGCACCAGACACTATCTGGATAACAGTGCTGAATATCTGTTTTTTTATGAGGTAGATATTCAGATAGCGGTGGTCAGTGCTGCAATGAAGAATGAATCTGGATATTTAGCACCCTGATATATCCTGCATCTGGTGCTGAATATCTGGTTTTGTTGGCGATTGGTCGTGCTATCAGGTAAGCGGTGATATTCAGCTATTAACCAGATAGCAAGATCGACATAAATTTAGGCAGCCATTGACCTGTTCTAACTTTATATCGTCACTAACTTGATAGGTGCCGGGGCCACCCCAGCTCTGCCATGGACTGCCCTGAAACTAGCTGCACATTTCTAGGGTGATCTTTGAGGATATTCAGTGCAGTACCTGGTTAGTATCGATGAATATCAGACATAGAGGGGTTTATGTAATTTGCAGGTCCTTTTGAATATTTACGCTTATTTTTGCACTAGCTGGTGGAGAGAGGGCAGGTCAGCAAGTGAAAGCTAGCATGCAGGACGGGACCTCACACTAGTTGTCACAACTGCAGTTAATGTCACCTCACTGGCAGGTGGTTGAAAGAAACAGAGAGATTGATTTTCAAAAGCCCTTATCTAGATAAACCGGTAGAACCGTGCAATTGCCACTAGGGGTCAGAGCTACCATTTTGCACCACAGGGCAATGGGGTACAAGAGAAGGGTGTGATCCTTCAGGCCCCATTCAGTAGACAGCAGGGATGTCTGTGGGTAAGTGTTGGGGGGAGGGGGGGTGTGGGAGGGTTCAGCCTTCAACTGGATCTTTTGTACATTTAATGGAAAGGGGTTTCGATAGGAGGCATGAGGGGGATTGGATGAGGAGGTTCCCTGTGAGGTAACAATGGATCAGATTAAGAGGGTAAGCAGCTTGGCACTTCCAGTATATTTGGGATCGGAAGGGTAGGAAGGGCCAGCTGCTAGCATCGGACAACATTGAGTCTGCATTACATGCAGCAGCTTATTGCAGGTGCGCCTGAGCTGTGGCCGCTGCATGGAGTGTAAGGCCCATTCAGTACGTGTCCTGTGTGCTAAATGCAGCGCAAATTCTGGACATGCCCCCGAATTTATTGCATAAAGTATGCACTTGCTGCACTTTAGCTTTACTGCACAGCTTGGGTCCACTCAAATAACTACATCCAGTGCTATAATATCTCTTGCAATACTTTTTTTCTGTGACAGCAGTTGTGATGCTGGGAGGGGACAGGAAACCTTCCATTTATTCATAGAATAGTAACAGAAAAATAAAAATGTAAAAGTAGAAAGCTGCAATACAGATGTAGCTGCACGCAGGCAGTGGGCCAAATGCCTCGTCTCTCCGCCCAGTCCTCAAAGAATGTCAGCAGAGGCACCCCTCCTTACTGGGCACTGCAACATATAATGCTTAGGAAGGGTATGTCTGGAAATTTAAATGGTCATACAAAGAAAGAAGGGAGAGGAAGTGAGAGCAGTAGTGGCATAAATACACAGAAAGAGACAGGACGTTCCCGGAGTATGGTTATGGGCTTCTCTAGTCTGCCGCCCTAGCTAAGTGACTGCTGGCTTCCTCTGCTGCCAGATACCCTTTAAGATACTAAAAGAGAGTAGAGAACTCATGGACTGTCTCTCTAGTAGACAAGACTGTCAAATTTCCATTACTGTACTTGTTTGGAGGTTCTAGCAGGGGAGCACAGCTACTGTTGTTTCCTTGACCAAAAAATGGTATTTCCAACAGAAGGGGGATGAGCATGGAGCACAGCCTGATAGCCTGATATCAGAATCAGCCCTTGCTATCACGGGGTGACACATTCATCATCCTCTATTACTGTACTTGTTGACTAAGAAACTGCACTTGTTGAATTGTCGACTAATATATCTAAGACTGTTTCGAATAACTGGAGTGTTCTCCATCAATGCTGCTTCCACCTAGGGGGATCATCCTCTATATGCAGTGTTCCAGTGTTGGGACCAATGTCCTCAGTGACAGGACTCTAACTTCTGGGCACACGGCTTAGCTGAACTCACCCCACTCTTCTGACTTGGGCTCATGCCTCCTCATCTCTTCTTGTGTTGGCTTTTCTCTGCTGTAGGGCCTTCCAGCTGATCTGAGTGCTGTGCTGGTCTTCCTGACATAATTTAGGCCTTCCAGCTGATCTGGATGCTGTGCTGGTCTATTTGCCATTTTACTTGTCTCAAAGTGCCTTGGTATGTTTGTACCAATTTTCATGCTGCTTTGCCCTCTTCTGCTATCTGAGCTGTTCACTATGCTCCCTGTACCATTTTGCCCTCCTGATGGTGTTTCCGGTACTCGTCCTGACACTGTGCTTATTCTTTTCCCATCTTCTGATGCCCATGTAGGGTTTAGGACACTCTTTGATGGCTTGTAATGCTGTTATAGGTTCCTGCCATCAAACATGAAGCAGGTTTCATTGAAAATAGATTCCACCTAGATATTACTGGGGAAAACCGTGACAAATACACCAGTGGTTGTATTCCTGAAGACTAACCACACAGATGTATTCTAAGGAACTGAAACGAACCTGAAAATCTTTGGTGCACACAGGCTAATATCAAGCTTTTTTTTAAAAAAAATAGACCCACGATATTAAATGAAATGCGGAACTCAGCTGCAAGTAAATGTAGGCATTATAATACAAGTGTCATTCTCCATCTCTAATTAGCATTTGCAACTATGCCTGCAGTCTGAGAACTGTGGCGATGCAGCTTGGTGATCGGGGCTCAAGGGGAGATATAAATTGTAAATCATCAGCATGCATGAAATATTTAATATGAGAAGTCTTAATAATTTTTCACAAGGGAGGGAAAAATAAATTAAATAGAAAAAATGAAATGATCAAGGCTTATAGGACACCATATATGGCTGGGAGAGAAACTGAACAATTATCTCCCATGGCCATGTATTAGCTTCAGTTGGAAAGAAATTATTGAAACCATTACAATGTACTTTTACGGATTCCCAGTGATGAAAGGATTTTTAATAAAATAAAATGGTTAATGGCATAGCCCCTGTTTCTCTGGAGCAGTCTTTGTCCCCATGATTTTGTAGCAGATTTTTTTCCACGTTCTGCAGCAATTATATGATATTTGTTTAAATGAAAATTGATCTGCTTATTAATTGATTTCAATTTGTATTTTACTTTATATAAATTGAGTTGGTTTCTGACTTTTCATGTGTGGCTGTTCATTTTTTTTTTGTAGTAGGGTAAGAGATCTTAGAAATGAGTTCTGAGATGCTGAGAAGAGAGAAGGTAGGGGAGGGAATCCCTGGGATGGGAAGGGAAAGGGGAACTCAGTGAGCTGGAGAAAAGATTTTGGAAAAGAGGGAAAGAAGTATAGAGGATCAAAACACAAAAGGGGTTATTCTGAACCACAAATATTTGTGTGACTGCAGGCCCCCAAATAACTTCCCCGCCAGTTGTGCGGAGAAGTTAGTCGGGGGCAGGGAAGAGGCAGCCTGGACGTACAGGGCCAATTCTAATGTACATCCAGGATTGGCGAATTGGCTGTGGAGACTATTCCACCCCCGGGGTGGAATAACCTCTCTGGATGTTTTTTTTTTCCTGATTCGGGGCCCAGAAAGGGCTGAGGGGGACAAAGTTAATCGCCCGCAGCACAGCCCTGGCCTTAGGATGCGGAATCGGGGGTCAGGCTGCAGGGAATTAACTTTTTGGCTCAGCGGCCGGCATTGTGGCTTTTAAATAGTGCTGCAGTGCCATAGCAACGGGATGCCATGGCACCACAGCTCCATTTAAACCCCCTCGGCAGAGTTAGCCGGGCTAACGCTGTACGTGCAGGCTAGGACTGACTTGTAGTCCCGGTCTGCACGCACAGTGCTGTTTGTGATTCTGATCCCGCGCAGGGCTGGATGTGCCCCGTGGGATCAGAATCGCGATCTCCTTTGTATGTCCGGGTCAGCTCGGACATGCAAAGGAGAACTATGTCGTGAACAGAATCGTGCCCAAAGGGAGGAGAGAAGAGGGAGCATCAAGGATTGTGGGGACATAGGAGAGGAAGGAGAAGAAATAGAGGGCTTATGGATGGGGAGGCATGAGATCCTAGATCAGAAGAAGAAAGGAGGGAGAGAGGATTCAGTTAGATGCCCTCTTCTGACACTGATCCCTTCTCTCACTTACACCTTCCCTGAAACCCATCCAGACCCTTGCCTCACTCTTCCCACCTTCGTTGATCCTCCTCATGTCATGCCTGCTCCAACCTCCTCGATCACTCTATACTTGTCACCCTGAGTCCTTTCATTCATCCCCCATGCATTTTCTCCTCTCATTCTACATGCTCTCACTCTTCACTATTACCTCACTCTTGTTCATTCACTTTCTCCCTCATACTTCCTTCTCTGCCATGCAATCCCCTCACTTACATTTAGCTCCCTTGGAAACCCCTTAAATTGACACTTTCTCCCATACCCCCATTGTCATTGTCTCTCCTCAGGCTCCTCTATCCTGTGAGCCACGTCACTCACTCTTCCTCTATAATTCTTTCTCACTTCCTCCCTTCACTTACTCTGCAATCCCCCAGCAGCACCTCCAGTTTTTATTCTCCCTCAGTCATCCACCCCAAACCATTTTCACCCCTCACATTTTCCCCATCAATTTTTCTTGTGGCCGTTCCCCCTAATACTGCCACTGGTGGTTATTACTACTGTGATTCCTTCAGTCAGTACTCCCATCCTCCCTCCCTCCTTGACACCATCACTGACCTTCCCAGATGGTTCAGGGTTTAGAAGAGAAAAGCAGTGACACAGCACTTGAGGATGCATCTTCCTCTAAGCTACCCAAGGCCCGAGTCTCAGAGTTTTACCACATGGTGCCCGTGTGGCAGCAGAGAAGGACCCTGAGGCACTGCACTGTTGCCGTCCTCTTCTAGATGCACAGGTGGCATAGAAAAAAGAACGAGGGTACTGTGAGATATTGGGAGGGGGGTGCTGATTTCATCAGTGTCGCCACTAAAGCTGTTGCCTTGCCCATGGTCTTTCGAGGCAATTCCATAGGGTCCAACCAATTCCATGGCAGTATAGACTTTTGCACCCCTTAACATAGCTGCAGTACTCAACGCTGAAGAAAGGTCAGAAAAGATTAGTAAATAATTCTTGACCCTTTTCCAGTTTGACTATAGTTTTTATTGTCACTAGGGTTCCAATTTATGCCCCTCCATGCTTTCATTATTCACAACGAGCAGGGATATTGAGTTTGGGATATTGAGATCTAGTTGGAGCTAGACCCCATGATGTAAATCTCCTTTTCTTAGCCAGTCTGATAGAAGCATTCCCGTGCAAGATCCTTATGATTATAAGCATCCGTGCAAGTATAAAATGTGTGAAAGAGATATTTTCCCAATAATCAATGCTGACTGTTCAGAGAGAGCAGAATGAGATAAAGGATATTACTGAGAAATCTCCTCACTGTCATCCAGTTTGTATATCATGTTAAAAGAAATATTTACTAATAAATGATATGTTAATATAATAGTTATTCAAAACGTCTTCATATCTCATACTGCCAACTCTTTTTAAGAATAATGCCTTTTTTTCTGTGCAGAGCGAAATGCCAGGGCTTTATTACCTAAGGGGGTTTTCCAGTATTGTGCCTGTAAGTAGGGTCATAGAGGTTTACAGAAAAACTAAGACGATGTCTATCAACCAATACTTTTTGAGCTGCAGTTATGATGAGTTCCAGTGTGAAAACCTCAAATTGGATATCAGTTTAACACCTACCTTAAGGAAGAATATAGTTTTGTAATCTTGAATACTCAGATTTAATGCTGACAGGTACACATATTGCTTTTTCAGATAGAATGCTTCTGGTTCTATTACGCTTTCAAAGATGGTGAGGCTATGGAAACCCAAATGCATAATGCAACTTTCCAATTCATAGCATTTGGATTATGTTTTCTTATCTGAAAAAGAAATATTAGACAGGCCCTAAATATTTCCAAAAATATCCTTGTAGTGCAGATGGTGCCAATTAAGGGTGGTGGAAATGCATCTCTGTCTGCTGCCTACCTCTAGTTCATGATGCTCAGTCTAATTCAGTCCATGAAAATCAATGCTCGTCATGCAGAAACTCCTGTTGTGCACACTTAAACTTTCTATCCTTTTAAGAGTTATTGTTATGCAATGCTTATTTTAACAGAAGTTAATTAGAACCAGAAAATGACTCTTTCTTTATAATTGCATCCATACCTCAGGACATTCTGTTCTAATCCTGTCCAAAAAATGCTCACTCGATATATTACGAACTCAAGTTATTACCTTTGGGAAACAATGTTCTTCACCTTGTATTCATCCTGATATATTATAGACTATTGAGCTGTCTTAGTTGATTGGGAAATTAAATGGGAGGCATCCTTTACTCCCCAAATTTAAGCTTGCCTGACAGCAGCATACCTAATAGATTTAATTTCATTCACTTCTGCTGTTAGCATAATAATTGCCTATACCGTAACTCAAAACACCACGCACAAGTAATTAACTTAGCTCAAACTCGACTCAGTCAGCTCTATCATTTTCTCATGTAGTTGGTAATTTATGTTATGCTCTGTGGCCCTTGCCAGTAACCTTATTGGTATCAGAGGGAATGTGAAACATTGCACCTTTTATAGAGCCCAGATAACTAGACTAGAAGCCTGAGGTGGTGTTGGCATAGACAAACCCTTATTGGGCTTCAAAACCAGTTGATGAATATTCTTTTGAGAAAACAAAATTGTGTATGTACTTGACTGATCTGTTTCATATTGTAATATGCAGGCTATACTTGAGTGAATTTGTAGTTGGATAAACTTTGGTTTGATTTATATGTAGAATTTCTGGATACTCACCAGATTTGTGAGGCACAGAGTCTTTGTTGCTTAGGGGTATGTTTACTAAACCGTCTTAATGTGCGCCCGGAGATAGTGTGCAGGCTGCCATAAAATGAGTGGGCGTTAAAGTCTTAAAGTAGCAAAACGGGATTATCGCGCGATAACGCGCGCTGCTGCGCACATTAACGGGCTAAGTGCCGCTAAGCGCGTTAATGCGCGCTAATCTTAAGTAGGCGCCCAGACATGCAAACACAGAAACAGAGGTGTAGTACAATGGTTAATACACTGACTGATGATACAGGGGTCATGAGTTTGATCCCCCAGTGTGCCTAATGCATAAGGCTGGCTGAGGCATCAGCTTTGACATGTAAGTATTGTTTCTTGAGTCATTTTATTTGTATTTTAATTATTGCTGCCAGCAAACACACCCTCACGTGCTGTAACCTAAGGTGCCACATAAGGCACCCTATAAGGCACTCCATAGGGCACATTATAAAGTGCACTGTCTGCCACGGCACCCTATAATGTCCCCTATAGGGCACCCTATAAGGCGCTCCATAGGACAACTTATAAGGCACCTTATATGGACTGTAACCATAAGGTGCCTCAGAAGGCGTTTTATAGGGCACCCTATAAAGCGCCTTCTGAGGCACCTTAAGGTTACAGTACTCTGAGGGTATTTTTGCTGGCAGCACTAATGTACATTAAAAACTGACAATGCTCCGGATAGCCCTATCAAATAACCCCACTGTGGGTTTTAACCCATGATCTCTGGCTCCATAGGCAGTGAAGTAACCAGTGGGCTACGGCTATTAACAAGCCCCTGGCTGGCTACAGAAGGACTGCATGTCACCACACAAACAGTCTGCTGTGGTTACCAGGATAGGGTTAACCCACCCGTACCCATGATGCACTGCACATGCAAATCAGCAGTCTACAGATGATCACAAGATGGGGTATGCACCCCCACAGCACCTCAGCCTGGTAGGGGGAACTGACCGTGTGCACCCCCACAGCACCTCAGCCTGGTAGGGGGTACTGGCTGTGTATGTTACTGGCACAGAGTAGCTACAGACCGTCACATTGTGCGGGTACTGTGCTCACCCTGAGGGTGAGGTGGGGCACCCAGCACCAGGTCCACAGCACCTTTCATGGCTGAAATAGGCTATGCTGCAGGTCCCCATCAGTGCTAGTGTGTGTGCTAGGTAGTTCCTGCAGACACATCTGTATTTCTCAGTCATGTCTAGCCCTTATGGGCTATGATGCACCCAAAATTGTGCATATCCTGTGTTGGTACCATGGTCACATGATGTAGGTGAAGGGGGGTATTTGGACCCATAGGTGGATTATGTACCACCACCCAACCCACTCTCTGTGGCTCAGGGTGGGAAACAGGATCTCCCACCAACAGAGCCACACTCTACCTCCCCGCAATGGTGGCAGTAGAGAGGACCATCAACCCCAGTCCCACTGGGGAACAGACACCATACAGGGCAGGCAATGCAGATCTGTACACATCATAAGAACATAAGATATGCCATACTGGGTCAGACCAAGGTCCATCAAGCCCAGTATTCTGTTTCCAACAGTGGCCAATCTAGGTCATATGTACCTAGCAGTTTCCCCAAGGGACACAGGTTCCACAATGCTTGTATTGGTTCAAGCATTGATATCCTGGGTCCCTTCTTAATAATGGCTTATGGAACTTTCCTCCAGGAACTTGTCCAAACCTTTTTTAAACCCAGCTACACTAACAGCCTTTACTACATCCTCCGGTAACAAATTCCAGAGTTTGATTACACGTTGAGTGAAAAAATATTTTCTTTTATTAGTCTTAAATAGTTTACCCTGTAGCTTCATTGCATGTCCCCTAGTCTTTCTATATTCTGATAAGGTAAACAATCGATCTACGTTTACCCGTTCCACTCCGCTCATTAATTTATAGACTTCTATCATATCTCCCCTCAGCCGTCTCTTTTCCAGGTTAAAGAGCCCTAACCTTTTTAGCCTTTCTTCATAGGAGTATCCTTCCATCCCCTTTACCATTTTGGTGGCTCTTCTCTGAACCTTTTCTAATAACTCTATATCCTTTTTAAGATACGGCGACCAGAATTGCACACAATATTCAAGGTGCGGTCTCACCATGGAACGATATACAGGCATTATAATATCCTTTGTTTTATTTTCCATTCCTTTCCTTATCATACCTAGCATTCTATTTGCTCTCTTGGCCGCCGCTGCACACTGGGCCGAGGGTTTTAACATGGTATCCACAATGACGCCTAAATCTTTTTCCTGGGTGGTGGTTCCTAATGTGGAACCTTGCATCGTGTAACCATAGTTTGGGTTGTTCTTCCTTAGGTGCATAACCTTACACTTGTCCACATTAAATTTCATCTGCCATTTTGATGCCCAGTCTTCCAATTTATCAAGATCCTCTTGCAATTTTCCACAATCCTCTTGGGTTTTAACAACTTTAAATAGTTTTGTTTCATCTGCAAATTTGATAACCTCACTCGTTATTCCACTTTCCAGGTCATTTATGAATATGTCAAAAAGCAGCGGACCCAGCATAGATCCCTGGGGTACACCACTATTCACCTTTCTCCATTGGGAATATTGGCCATTTAGCCCTACCCTCTGCTTTCTATCTTTTAACCAGTTCCTGATCCACAATAGTACACTGCCTCCTATGCCATGACTCTTTAGTTTTGCCAAAAGTCTCTCATGAGGGACCTTGTCAAAGGCTTTCTGAAAGTCCAGATACACAATATCAACCAACTCACCTTTGTCCACCTGATTATTCACTCCTTCAAAAAAACATAACAGATTAGTAAGACAAGATCTTCCTTGTCTAAAGCCATGTTGGCTGTCTCTCATTAGTTCATGACTATCTACATGCTGAGTAATTTTATTCTTTATGATGGTTTCTATCATTTTTCCCGGTATTGACGTCAGGCTCACCGGTCTGTAGTTTCCCGGATCACCCCTGGAACCCTTTTTAAAAATTGGTGTTACATTGGCGATCCTCCAATCTTCAGGTATTAGAGATGATTTTAATGATAGTTCACAGATTACTAATAGCAGGTCTGCAATCTCATATTTCAGTTCTTTCAATACCCTTGGATGTATACCATCTGGCCCAGGTGATTTGCTACTCTTCAGCTTATCTAATAGTTGTAATACATCTTCTCGATGTATCGATATTTCCTTCAATTCTTCTGCACCTTTAAATACCACTTCAGTCATGGGTAACATCCCTACATCTTCCTCAGTAAAGACTGAAGCAAAGAATTTGTTCAGTCTCTCTGCTATCGCCTTGTCGCCTCTTAGTGCTCCTTTAACCCCTTTATCATCTAATGGACCAACTGACTCTCTCACAGGTTTTTTGCTACGAATGTACTTGAAAAGGTCTTTACTTCGCGTTTTTGCTTCTGCAGCAAGCTTCTTCTCAAATTCTCCCTTTGCCTGCCTTATCAATGCCTTGCATTTGACTTGCCAGTGCTTGTGCTGTTTCCAGGTTTCGTCATTTGGCTCTTTTTTCCATTTCCTGAAAGATGCTTTTTTGGCAACAACAGCCTCTCTGACCTCAACTTTAAACCATGCTGGCAGTTTTTTGGACTTCTTTCCACTTTTCTTAAAGCGTGGAATACCGCTGGTCTGGGCTTCCAAGATAGTATTTTTCAACAACAGCCAAGCCTGATGTACGTCTTTAACCTTTGCAACTGCTCCTTTTAGTTTTTTCTTGACTGTTTTCCTCATTTTATCATAGTCTCCCTTTCGAAAGTTAAAAGGTAGTACTGTGGATTTCCTTACTATCCCTCCTCCACTAATTAAATCAAAGGCGATCATGCTATGATCACTATTGCCAAGTGGCCCCAACAACCTTATCTCTTGCACTAGATCTGGTGTTCCACTAAGGATTAGGTCTAATATGGCTTCCCCTCTGGTCGGTTCATGAACCAGCTGCTCCAAGAAGCAGTCATTTATTTCATCAAGGAACTTTATCTCCCTAGCATGTCCTGACGTGACACTGACCCAGTCGATACCGGGGTAGTTGAAATCACCCATTATTATTACTGTGCTGTAACTTTTGTTAGCTTCCTTGATTTCTTTGAGCATTTCATCATCCATTTGGTCATTCTGGCCAGGCGCTCGATAGTACACCCCCACTGCCTTCCCCCTTTTACATGGAATTTCAATCCATATAGATTCTACAGCAGATTTTGTTTCCTGCAAAACTTTAATCCTTTCTGACTCAATGCCCTCTCTAACATAGAGAGCAACCCCTCCACCAATTTGATCAGCTCTATCATTACGATATAGTTTGTACCCAGGTATCACAGTGTCCCACTGGTTGTCGTCCTTCCACCATGTCTCTGATATTCCAATCATATCTAACCTTTCATTTAGTGCTATATATTCTAACTCTCCCATCTTATTTTTTAGACTTCTAGCATTTGCATACAAGCATTTTAGAGAATGTATTTTATCCATATTAATTTGTCTGTTAGACATGAGTAATTTGGGATCTTTAAGCTCTGTCTGCTCCATACTTGAGGGCATTTGGGCTACTTTACTCTTTTGTGGAACCTCTCTGCTTTTGGTAGTATCCTTCAAAGATACATTCTTCCGAACCATCTGCTCTTGGGCAACTGTCGGCTTTCCCCTAATATCTAGTTTAAAAGCTGCTCTATCTCCTTTTTAAAGGTTAATGCCAGCAGCCTGGTTCCATCCCGGTTAAGGTGAAGCCCATCCCTTCGGAAGAGCCCCTCCTTTCCCCAGAATGTTCCCCAGTTCCTAACAAATCCAAACCTCTCATCTCTGCACCATTGTCTCATCCACGCATTGAGACTCCGGAGCTCTGTCTGCCTTTTGGGTCCTGCGCGTGGAACAGGAAGCATTTCGGAGAATGCTACCCTGGAAGTTCTGGATTTCAACTTCCTACCTAAAAGCCTAAATTTAGCCTCCAGAACCTCCCTACCACATTTTCCTATGTCATTAGTACCAACATGTACCAAGACATCAGACTCCTCCCCAGCACTATCTAAGACCTTATCTAGGTGGCGCGTGAGGTCCGCTACCTTCGCACCAGGCAGGCATGTTACCAGGCGATCCTCACGTCCACCAGCCACCCAGCTATCTACATGCCTAATGATCGAATCACCAACTATAACGGCTGTCCTAACCCTTCCCTCATGGGCACATGGCCCTGGAGAAACTTCCTCGGTGCGAGAGGGTTTTACATCACCTGGAGGACAGGTCCTAGTTACAGTATCACTTCCTGCCACACCAGGGTGATGCTCTCCTGTCACGTGACCTCTCTCCTCCATGGCAACAGGGATGCTGCCAGACTGGAGGTGGGACTTCAGGACTATATCCCTGTAGGTCTCGTCTATGTACCTCTCTGTCTGTCTTATGCTTTCCAAGTCTGCTACTTTAGCCTCTAGAGAACGTACTCTTTCCCTGAGAGCAAAGAGCTCCTTGCACCTAGTGCACACGTAAGACCTCTCACCAACTGGGAGAAAATCATACATGTGACACTCAATGCAAAAGACTGGAAAGCCCCCATCCCGCTGCTGGACTGCTGTCTGCATCTTAGTTTTAAGTTTGTGTTTAGATCTAAGTTCTTTACTTACTAAGGGTTGCTATGGATATTTATACTAATAAAACTGAACCTAATACGTGTAATATACCTTGTTCACCTGAAGCTTAACTAATCTCAGGTCCTTAGTGTATGACTGATTTGGGTAATGAGCTTCACCTGAGAGCACCTCCTGTCTTTTAAGATGTGTAAGTACCTATAAAGCTACGATTATCCCAGGGGTGGGAGGGAATTAACACTTATTAAAAGAGGGCTGCTACACAGTACCCTGTCTTGTGCTGCTGAGGTAAGCTATATTCTGATTTGATTTAAATTATAGCTCTTAGCTGCTGCTAGGCTCTAACTTCTTATGAAATTTAAAGTACAAGCTCTATGCTGGGTTCTAAATTTAACCAGAAAGCTCTTTTCTGTGTTGTAAATTTAAGCTAAAAGAACTTTGCTGATGCTAGGCCCTGAGTGACTATTAAATTTAAAGTACAAGCTCTCTGCTGGGTATGAAATGTAACCAGAGAGTTCTCCTCTGTGTTTTAAATGTAAACTTAAACTGCTGCTACTAGGCCCTGACTGATTTAACAAAAATAGTGGATCACAGATTAATTAGCTTTAATACAAAGAATTCCTTTTAGAAAATTACCAGAAGTAAATACTCACAGTTGCAGATCTCCCTCCAGAAGCAACAGTCCCCCTTACCAGAAATGCTTGGAAATGCTCAGCTGCCCCCCACCACTATCTGACATTCTCCAGCAGCAAGCCTCCAGCTGCTGCACCCTGCAAGATGTTCCATCCAGACACATACTAGCTGCATACAGTCTGCTAGCTAGTCCATAGTGCATGTTTCTGAAGGAGATGCATGTACCCAGAACTGGGATGTCAGCATACACACCAAGCAGATAAGTCAGTGATTGGGCCCCAAAAGGGAACCATAAACATCACATGAAAGAAACACTATATAGTACTATGGGGGAACCTAGCCATCCCGTGGTCACTGCTCAGTCAGAGAGAGAGTGACCTCCCAGCAGGACATGCTGTGGCCACCCTGTCCGTGCAGGTGGTTGTCAGGCACTACAATGTCTGAGCCATTGCCCTATGCCCTGTGCAGATGCATCCTGGCCAGGCCACCCTGTCCGGGCTACACCCATGGTACCTTGCTCCTCATTATGCACATTGGCAGGCTTACACTGGCAACAGTGTGGGCTGAGGAAGGTGTTGGCAGACACCACACACTGGATAGATAAACACACGCTCCCACACCTATGCCAGCATTGTGCAAATATAGAGGCTCTTGGCAGCCATGGCCACCGTACCAGTCCTGGGCACAGTGCAGGCATGGCTATGGTATGCAATACTGTTGGGGTCACTCCCCAGGGTGGTAAACACTGTCAGACATCAGACCTGAAGCACACTCCACAGACAGCAGAAAGGTTGCTATGATGCAGCTCAATCAGCAAATTGTGCTTAACTTAGGAATTGCTATCTGCCAGTAATCATAGCAACCGTTTGATAGGTGTGTACAATATTCCCAGGTTTAGGGTGGCATTGCTAAGGTATGCAAGTGCTAGTATTAGGAGATGCACGCAGGGTCCAACATCCTGCCTCTCCAGGAGGCTTCGGATAATGGAGCCTGTGGGTGAGGGTGTGTCTGCCCCTGTTGGCCGCTGCTCTAGGGCAGAGGTTCCCAAATCCAGTCCTGATGGGCCAAACACTGTTCGGGTTTTCATGCTGTCCCTAATGAATATGCATGAGATACATCTGCATACCATGGGGGCGGTGCATAGACATGCAGCACAGCTGTGTTTATTAGAGGCAGCATGGAACCTGAATGGTGTTTGGCCCTCCAGGACTGCATTTGGGAGACTCTGCTCTAGGTAATGTGCATGTTTATGGTGTCTGTGCTCTGTAGGGTAAAATGTAGGTTTATTGGGCATGTTTCTGTTATCTGCAATAAAGGTTCTGTCTGTATTAGCACGTTTTAGTAGTGGGTAAAATATGGGGACTGGGTTGGCAGAAACCACAGCTGGGACTTGAACCTGTGACCTTCTGCTCCTGAACACACTGGCTGTGTTCACTGCACCACCGTGTTGCCACAGCGATAGTGCATTCCCTGGAGATACCATGACTGTTTGTCAGACAGAGCCTGTCTGTTGCAGTGCACGGCACCCACCTAAACAGGGCTAGGCCATGGTCTGCTCTGGGCAGCTGCCACTGCCCCCTCCACCACCAGTACCCCTCTGCCACCATGCTGACATGCCCTTCTGCTGGTGGTGCTGGTGCTGCGCAGTCTCAGGCCATCCAGTGTGCGGGTAGGCGGCTGCCTATGGTGCGGGTTGTGGGGTAGGGGTGCCTGCATAGCTGTCCACGCTTTCCCCCAGCACCGCCTGCCAATGTTCCGTGCCATTGGGGGTACCTGCTGGGTACTATTCCCTGTGACACCGTGGGAAGCTCACTCTTGCCCATGTTGGGCCCTCAGCAGTTGCTGTCTGGCTGCTCTACTGTTTCAGCATTCCTATGGGCCACCTAGGCATTACCCTACTCTGCACTGTGCCCCAGCTGCACCACAGCATGTGCCGCTTGCAGCCCTCTGTGTCCCCTTTTCCAGCATCTGTCCAGTTGCCCATTCCGACATGCCCGTCCTGCTGTTGTGGAACATGTGCACACCATAGGAAACCTGTCCAATGGAGCGTAAAACCCTGATCAGCGCAATTTCATTGTGTTCTCATTCACCTTGTATGGGGACAGAGCATAGACCCTTCCAAAATTCATATCTTTTTTTTGGAGCTTTCTTGGGGGTGTTTTTTGATGTTTCCCATTGATATCACTATTGCCTAGCTTGGTTATGGTTTTTTTACATTTTCTTCTGGTCATTTTCACTGTTTCTTTGCCCTTTTGTTCCGTGCACATGTATCACTCTTATCACTTTTTTGTAGGTTTCCCTGGTTTTGCTGTACATTGCTGACGGAAATGGTTTCTTTTCCCTTTAAATTAGCTCTAAGGCCAGGGTTTCACTGGCGTTAGTTTTCAGCCTCAGATTTCACAGCGTTAGTGTGCAGGGAGCCTCTCCCCTCCCACTCTCCGCCCATTGACCCTCTCTCTCCGCCCCTGGGGAGCCTTCCTCCGCCCTCCGGGAGCCTTTCTCCGCCTTCAGCGCTCGTTTGCGCCTTATCGTGCGATAACGTGGGAGAGCGCACGTTAAGACGGTTTAGTAAACACCCCTTAATGTTATAAAATGTTATAAAAGCCTATGTATGCACATGGAAATACTTTTAAGATTGCCTGGCATGTCTAGGGTGGTGCAATAGACTTAGATATCCCTGCTTGATTTCAGAAACGTCTGCGACCCCTACCCGAGTTTAGACCAGCTCCAGACACAAATAGGCAGAGGGTTTAGTGATTTGCCCAAGATCACAAGGAGCAGCAATGGGATTTGAACCCTGGCCCTAGCCCACTACTTTAACAATTAGGCTATTAGACGTCCCCACGCTTGAATACTATTCTGGGGAGATTTATGTAGACGGCCCCGCAGACATCCATATTAGGCACGTCCATGTTTGTGAAATTGTTCCTGAACTTGGACGTGCCTGCTTTTTCTTTCAGACATTCTAGTTTGGATGTCCCAGGTTACTTGGATATCATTTGTAAAATGTACCTTCACATTCAGGGGCGGCCCAAGGGGGGTGCGGGGCCATGTGCGGAGACTCGGTGCGGGGCCTCATTTGCATAAGGGAACTCATTTGCATAAATATTTGCATAATGTTACCTTACACTAACTTTTAGTAAACATGCTTCTTAATGAGTGTATGGATAAAGAAAGACTAAAAGATTTCTACATTACTATAATCCAGTGCCAACTGCCAGGCACATTAGGAACTACTACAAACACTGCCCATTTAGAACCCATAGCAAACCCGCCGTATCATAACAGCACTACCAGGACTCACAAAGCACAAGATCCTACCTATCAAAAGGCTACAATGAAAATATTAAACCAATACATTTCAGAGAACAACAATACATGACCTACTGGGAAAAGAGAACAAGTGGCAATGTCAAATAGGAATTACATAAACAGAATACCTCAGCTCAGTTACACATGCAGAACATAGACCATCACCAAACAAGGAATCACAATTTAGAAACAGGAAGACAATAATTAAACTGGGAACCCCAAAAGCCCAACAACACTGTAGAAATAAAACTATAAATTAATTTCCTCTTGTACTAAACAAAGCGCAGACGTTCATGATGCACATTTCCCAGAGCTGGCATATTTCAGTTAATAAATTCAATAAAGAGATATTTTTCTACCTTTTGTGCATTTTTTTTCAGTTGCAATTGCTCCAGCCACTTTCTTCTGGTTTCTTCGTGTCTTCTGCTAACTCTCCATCGTCTGTTGTCCATTTGTCTTTTCTTCACGCTTCTAGTTTTTTTCCATTCTCTCTCTACATCTGCTTTAACATACTAATCTTTCTCCTTTTACTCTTTCCTCATTCCTATTTCATCCACTCAAATTTTACCCCTCCATCCTCAATCCCCACTTACTCTCCCAATATCCGGCCAATTATAGATTTGTCTTCCCTCCCACACAAAATATTTTTTCACTCTCCCAGCTCTATCCCATTCTAATCCTCCCCCAACATCAGCTCCCTTCTAGTTCCAGCCCCACCGAGCATCCGCTCCCTTCTAGTCCACGCATCAGCCCATTTCCAGTCCTAGCTCCCCCATCCGAGTCCCTCCATCAGCTCATTTCCAATCCCAGCCCCCCATCAGCCCATTTCTACTCCTTTCCTAGCCCCACCATCAGCCCATGTCAAATCCTAGCTCCCCTCCATTCAGCTCATTTCCAATCCAAGCCCCCCATGAGCCTACTTCCAGTTCTAAACCCTCCATGAGTCCATTTCAATCGAAGCCCCCCCAACAGCCCATTTCCAGTCCTATCCTAGCCCTCCATCAGCCCATTTCCTGTCCTAGCCCCCCTCACTCAGCCCATTACCAGTCCTAGCCCCCCCATAGCCCATTACCAGTCTTAAGCCCCCCATAGCCCATTACCAGTCCTAAGCCCCCCTAACCCATTACCAGTCCTAAGCCCCCCATCACCCCATTTTGTCTTAGCCCCGCATAGCCCATTACCAGTCCTAACCCCCATCAGCCCATTTCCAGTCATAGCCTCCCCAAAGCCCATTCCAGTCCTAACCCGCCCATTAGCCCATTTCCAGTCCTAGACCCCCCCCCATAGCCCATTACCAGTCCTAACCTCCCTATCAGCCCATTTCCAGTCTTAGCAAGACCATAGCCCATTATCAGTCCTAACCCCCCCAACAGCACATTTCCAGTCCTAGCCCCCCCTATAGCCAATTACCAGTCCTACCCCCCTCAGCCCATTTCCAGTCTTAGCCCCCCATAGCCCATTACCAGTCCTAACCCCCCTCCCCCCATCAGCCCACTTCCAGTATTATTCCTCCCCGTAGTCCATTAGTAGTCCTAACCCCCCATAGCCCATTACCAGTCCTAACCCCCTCCCCCATCAGCCCACTTCTAGTATTATTCCCCCCGTAGCCCATTAGTAGTCCTAACCCCCCCATAGCCCATTACCAGTCCTAACCCCCTACCCCCATCAGCCCATTTCCAGTCTTAGCCCCCCCCGTAGCTCATTAGTAGTCCTAACCCCCCCATAGCCCATTACCAGTCCTAACCCCCTCCCCCCATCAGCCCACTTCCAGTCGTAGTCCCCCCATAGCTCATTAGTAGTCCTAACCCCCTCCCTCCATAAGCTCACTTCCAGTCTTAGTCCCCCCTGTAGCTCATTAGTAGTCCTAACCCCCCCCCCCCGCCCAGATAGATTAAAAGAAAATACCGGCTGCTGCTGCTGCCACCGTGGCAGCAGCAGAATCAAACGTCAACACCGCGGGGCCCCGACTACCCGGCAGAACCTCTCTCGAGCATCAGCTCCCGAATCCCTCCCAAAGTGCGGGCTTTCAGAGCCGTGAGAGTTTCCCTTCTTCTCGCGGCTCTGTTAATCTCGCGGGACCTCTCGCGGGATTAACAGAGCCGCGAGAGGTCAGAGAAGCTCTCGCAGCTCCGAAAGCCCGCGCTTTGGGAGGGACTCGGGAGCTGATGCTCGAGGGAGGTTCTGCTGGGCAGTCGGGGCCCCGCGGCGTTGACGTTTGATTCTGCCGCTGTCACGGCGGCAGCAGCAGCAGCCGGTATTTTTTTTTAAATGTGCTTGGGCTAATGAATGTTTTTTTGCGCGGGGCCCCCTGAAAGCGGGGCCCTGTGCAAAAAACATTCTTGCTCAATGGACGGGCCGGCCCTGTTCACGTTAATATCTTATGCTATACCTGAGTTTGAAAAATCTTCTTTCAGATGCATGGAGTGTGTATCTGCCTTATGATGACATGAATGAGGTACATTATCCTTTTTTGGATATGCAAAGTCATTGTTATAACAGGCCTGATTTTTAAGCTTTCTTGCCCCATAAACACAGAAGAAAGAAAAAAGTCTTAGTACATTAGGCACAACATGAAGAACATCTTGCTTTGGGCAAAGCTTGCTCATAGTGAGCCAGATTTTAGCAGAAGATAAAGCACAGTTACTTACCTGTAACAGGTGATCTCTGGGAACAGCAGGAATAAGTCTTCACATATGGGTATCGTCGGTACCGACGGAGCCTTCGTAGGAACGCTCCCAAGTGTCCAATAAGAAAGCTTTTGGGAGCATCCCACAGCGCCTGCGTGCTTCCTTCCCGCCTTTCCCAACCGCCTCTCTCCAGTTCGAGTTTTAAAGCTGAGACAAAGAGAGAGAGAGGGAAGGAAAGATAGATAGAGAGATACAACTCCTAGGTGAGGTGGGTGGGTTGTGAAGACTTATTCCTGCTGTTCCCAGAGATCACCTGTTACAGGTAAGTAACTGTGCTATCTCCAGGAACAAGCAGGAATGAGTCTTCACATATGGGGACTCCCTAGCTGCAGATGCCAGGGAGAGACCCCAGAGTTGTGTGTCCTTGAAAAGGGCTCCACCTCCCCCCTTGGATCTCTGGCATCCAACCAGGGTAAGTGGGTAGGAGTTGATTAGGAATGGAACAGGTGTTTGAGAACAGCCTGACCAAACGAGGCATCCCGGCGGGAGTCCTTGTCCAAACAGTAATGGGCTGTGAATGTATGAACCGAGGCCCAGGTGGCCGCTCGACAGATTTGGTCGATGGACACAGAGTTTAGGTGAGCCATTGAGGCTGCCATGGCCCTCACATTGTGAGCTGTGACATGGCCTTCCAGAGAAAGGTTCCTACTTTGGTAGGCGAAAGAAATACACTGAGCAATCCAGTTGGACAGTGTTCTCTTAGAAACTGGAAGTCCTAAATGGGAAGGATCAAAAGCAACAAAGAGTTGAGAAGACTTTCTATGTTGCTGTGTTCTTTGTAAGTAAAAGGCGAGAGCTCTTTTACAATCCAAAGTATGAAGATTCCTCTCTGCACTTGATGCATGAGGTCCTGGAAAAAAGACAGGTAAGTATACCTCCTGGTTCAGATGAAAAGGCGAGACCACTTTGGGCATAAAGTGTGGATTGGTCCTGAGGACTACCTTATCATGATGGAACCTTGTATAAGGAGGATTAGCCACCAAGGCTTGCAACTCACTGATGCGACGTGCTGAGGTGACTGCATTGAGAAAGATAACCTTCCAAGAAAGAAATTTCAAGGAGGTGGTGGCTAAAGGTTCAAAGGGTGGCTTCATAAGCTGGCCAATAACCAGGTTTAAGTCCCATGCCACTGGAGGTGGTCTAATGGGAGGTTTAGTTAAAAGAAGGCCTCTCATGAATCTTGCTATAAGAGGATGAGAGGAAACAGGCTGTCCATTGAGCGGCTTGAGGGACGCTGCAATAGCACTCAAATGGACTCTTACCGAATTCGTTTTGAGGCCTGCATGGGAATGATGCAGAAGATACTCTAGTAAAGAATTCAAAGGTATTGCAAGAGGGTTAAGACCCTTCTCTGAACACCAAATGGTAAATCTTTTCCATTTGAAAGCATAGGAACGTCTAGTGGAATGCTTTCTAGAAGCATGAATAATATCTCTGACTTGCTGAGAGAGATGGAAAACTTGAAGGTCTAGGCCTTCAGCAACCAGGCCCTCAGATGGAGAGACTGGGGGTTTGGGTGCCACAACGTTCCGTCTTCCTGGGAGAGAAGATCTGGAGCAGAGCCCAACTCCAGGGACGGAGCTTGAGAGAGATGCAGAAGTAGAGGGTACCACACTTGGCGTGGCCAATGTGGTGCTATGAGGATCATAGAACCTCGGTCTCTCTGAAGCTTGAACAGTGTTTTGGGAATTAGGGGAATGGGTGGAAAGGCATAAAGGAAGTCTTGACCCCAGTGAAGGAGGAAGGCATCCTTTGCCTGAACTCCCTGACACGGAATCCTGGAACAGAACCGGGGAAGTTTGGCATTCCACGGACTTGCAAATAGGTCTATGTCTGGGGTTCCCCAAATTTGAAAAATCCTGGCTACCTGGTCCCTGTGGAGGGACCATTCGTGTGGAAGCAGAACTCAACT
Source organism: Ichthyophis bannanicus (assembly GCA_033557465.1). Taxonomy (NCBI): domain Eukaryota; kingdom Metazoa; phylum Chordata; class Amphibia; order Gymnophiona; family Ichthyophiidae; genus Ichthyophis; species Ichthyophis bannanicus. The sequence goes on from CM066033.1 coordinate 420,040,216, forward strand.
GAGTCTGTCTGCCCAAGAGTTTTGAACACCTGGAAGATATACTACCATAAGATGAATCTGATGCTCTCTGGCGAAGGCCCACAGTCGCAAAGCTTCGTTGCAAAGCGTCAGAGAGCCAGTCCCTCCCTGCTTGTTTACATAGAACATGGCTACTTGATTGTCCGTGTGGATGAGGACTGTCCTGTAGCTGAGCAGGGAGTGGAACACTCTGAGAGCTAAGAAAATTGCTCTGAGTTCCAAGAGATTTATGTGTAGTGAAGTCTCCTGTGGAGACCAGATGCCCTGGGTAGAGAGATCTTGCAGATGAGCTCCCCAAACCCTTGGAGAGGCATCTGTTGTAAGGGTTGCTTGGGGAAATGACTGTTGATAAGGGGACCCCAGCAATAGGTTTTGAGAGGACTTCCACCACTGGAGAGACCAAAAAAGGCGACTGGAGTTTGCTATTTTGTCTGACAGGCAACCTGATGCCTGAGTCCATTGGGTGGACAAAGTCCATTGAGCTGCCCTCATGTGAAGGCGAGCATATGGAACCACATGCACAGTGGATGCCGTGTGGCCTAAGAGTTGCAGCATTTCTTGAGCAGTTAAAAGGTGCTTTAACTGTATTTGGGAGGCTAACTGCACCAAGCGTAGGCAACGGGCCTGAGGAAGATAGGCCCTTGCAGTTATGGTATCCAACCAAGCCCCTATAAACTCGAGGGACTGAGTAGGGGTGAGACTGGATTTTGGGATGATTATTACTAGTCCCAAATACTGAAGAACACGCATTGTGCAGGTTAGACAAGTCTTGGCCTCTGCTTGAGATGGAGCTCGAATGAGCCAGTCGTCCAGATATGGGAAGACGAATATTCCTAGAGTGCGTAGAAATGCAGCTACTACTGCCATGCATTTCATGAACACCCTTGGTGCAGAGGCCAGACCAAAAGGAAGCACCCTGTATTGGTAGTGCTTTCCTTGAAAAAGGAAACGAAGGAACCTTCTGTGAGTTGGATGGATGAGGAAATGGGTATACGCTTCCTTGAGATCTAGAGAACAAAGCCAGTCCTGACTCTGAAGGTATGGAAGCAGAGCACCGAGAGGAATCATCTTGAATTTCTCCTTGAATAGAAATTTGTTCAATTCTCTGAGATCTAAGATGGGTCTGTAGCCTCCTGTTTTCTTTGGAATAAGAAAATAAGGGGAGTAGAACCCTGTACCTTGTTGAAGAAGAGGTACTTCTTCTATTGCCCCTTGGGTAAGAGGGATGGCAATCTCCTGACCTAGAAGGTTGAGGAGAGATGTTGGAGAATTGAACTGTTTCACCATGGTGTGTGGGGGGGGGGGGAGGCTTAAGAAATGAAGCTTGTACCCTTCCCTTATGATGGAGAGTGTCCATTGCTCTGCTGTGATTTGCTCCCATCTGGGAGCAAAGTAAGTCAACCTTCCTGGGATGGTAAGGGGCTCTGTTCCTTCCAGAGCTAGAAAGGCTAAGTTTAGTAGCGAGTCAAAGGCCCTGAGGAGGCTGAGGCTGCTGGGCCGTGGAAGGTCTAGCTGCTTTTGACTTGGCCTGTTTAGGTGGTTGCTGATGCTTTGCAGCAAAACGACTTGCAGAAGATGCCTGCTGACCATAAGCAGGATAGTATCTTCCCTTTTTGGAAAAAGATGTCTTTTTAAACAATCTTTTCTTAACAGGAGCAGAGGTAGACTTTGAAAGTCGATCCAAAGCAGAGTTTTCTGCAGCATCCATCTGAGTGGCCTTTGCTTGCCAATCCTTACCAAAAAGGTTTTCACCTGTACAAGGGAGATTTCCCAATTGATCTTGGACCCAGAGCTCCAAATCAGAAGCTTGTAGCCAAGCAATTCTGTGTGCCCCTATGGCAATAGCCGAAGCTCTGCTTACACACTCAAAAGAGTCAAAGGCTGCACGGTTGGAAAATTTGGAGACATCTTGGGCATGTTTGAGCCAAGTGAGAAACTCCTGTCTTTTATCCTCTGAAATGAAAGGGGTTAAAGTCTGCAGATGATCTGTGACTTCTTTTAGAAACATTCCTATATATATTTATCTTTATCTTTATCTTTATTACGTCATTTGATAGACCGCTCTTGTCAAGACATTCGAGCGGTATACAATAAAAGGCAATACGCCACTAAGCTAGAGAAAAGGAACGCCAAATTATAAATAGGAAAGAGGGAGAAAAGGACAGTGTACAACAACAGCAAAAGAGCACAAAGACACACCAGACAGAGGATTCAAGACAGACAACAGGCACAGGGAGAGAAGCCAAAACAACAAAAGGGAGGCAACAATACACGACTGGACTAGGCAACAGCACTAAAGACAAGCAAACAAAGACTCAACAGAGACTATAGGAATTGATCCTAGCAGCTAGCATAGCAGCTTGGAAAACCCTTCGGCCAAAAGCATCCAGGGTCCTGAATTCATGCCCTGGAGGATTAGATGAGTGTCTGTTTGCACTCTTTATCTTCTTCATGGCAGACTCTACCACAATAGAGTGGTGAGGAAGCTGAGTCTTGTGGAAGCCAGGACAAGGAGGGACACGATACATGGTGTCTAACCTTCGAGAATGAGGAGAGGTAGTGAGAGGTGTCTCCCACATCCTCAACATGAGATCATAAAGAATCTCATGAACAGGTAAAGTAGCTGCCTCTTTAGGAGCTTTAGGATATTGTAAAATATCCAACTCCTTGGCTCTGGGTTCTGACTCAGGGGCCACTGTGATAGAGAGGCCCCTAGCCACTTCCCTAACAAAGTCTTGAAAAGACAAGTCTTCTGGAGGAGACATTCTTCGTTTAGGTGAAGAAGACTCCTGAGGAAGAAGTATCGATGCTTCTACAGAACCCTCAGACTCATCAGAGTCCTCAGAGGAATCGAAGTATCGCCTGTCTGGATGCTCCTGTAAAGCCCGATAACCGTATCGAGTGGGATCGACATCGGGAGTAATCGGTACCGGTTCGGTACCGATGGGCATCATAGGACAGGGTACCGTTGCAGTCGACACCGAAGCCGATGTCAATGCAGTCGGTACCGGTACCGGGAGCGATGCCAGTACCGGAGCCGGTACCAGCAACGGGGATTGTTGCGGTACCGGAGGCATCGCAGCCTGTATGAAAGCCGTTAAGGTTTGCTGCATGGTCAGAATTTTCTGATCCATCGACGCCACCAGAGTCTGGATGTCGGTACCAGTGGGAGCCACCGGTACTCCAGAACACGGCAACAGGTGATCTGTCGAGGCCGAGCCATCGATGTCAACCTGTGACCCCATAGATAATGCTTTGGAAGCCGGAACTTCCCGCCGGGGTAATTTTGCCGGTGCGGAATCCTCGAGGGCAAGCCCGGAGGCATCTCGATGCTGGGAGGGAGATCTGCCCTTCGAGGACCGGCCAGATTTATGCTTGGTTACCTGAGATCCATGGGAGGAAGAGGAGGCCCTGGAAGACGTCGATGCTACCGAAGCTGCATCAGAGGGGAACAGGGTACTGAGCTTGGCTGCTCGGTTCTGCCGACCTCTCTTAGACATCATGGTACAGGACATACAATCCGTGATGGAATGGTCAGGTCCCAAACACTTTAGACACCAGTCATGGGTGTCGGTGACAGAAATAGTACCGCCACATTTTGTGCATTTTTTAAACCCAGAAGCGGGCTTCTCCATGAGGAAAATATTTTTAGGCCTAGGGCCCAAAAACTGAAAATGCACAGTAGAAATAAAGCGTTTTGGGTTTTTTTTGAAAGAAAGAAAAGAAAGACCGGCAGTATCGGTCCAACGTCGAAGAAGGCAGACGCGACACAAAAGAATAAAGAAAAAATAAAGAACTTCTTCTGCGGTGACAGGAACACGACCTGCTGGCTCCGTGGAAAAGAAGAACTGGAGAGAGGTGGTTGGGAAAGGCGGGAAGGCAGCACGCAGGCGCTGTGGGATGCTCCCAAAAGCTTTCTTATTGGACGCTGGGGAGCGTTCCTGCGCAGGCTCCGTCGGTACCGACGATACCCATATGTGAAGACTCATTCCTGCTTGTTCCTGGAGATAGTTAAGAACTGGTACCTCAAATTTGATGGCGCTATCTGTTGAAATAGTGGTTCTGAATATACAAAGAAGAAACGGCGTCAGTGGTTAAACATGTTAAAGTTAGGCCTGCTTTCAATCCATTTAGGGACAGAATATGGCCACTAAATGCCTAAGTGCTGATTCTTCTTTTGCCTCACCCCAATGCTCCTTTTCCTATTGCTAAAATTTGTGTGTGGAGGGAGGTTATTTATAAGCATCCACATAGTTACACGCTATCTACACACATAAATCATGATGTTTTAGTGATTTATGCACGTAAATGGTATTTTACATGCGTACTTTATGCAGTTCCAGTTTTAAAAGTACGCATAGATCCTTTGACTATTAGGCCCAATATTTACTGTATAGCAAAACATATGTTATGAGAGGAAGCAAAAAATATGCCTAAGGATATCTGAAATAAAATATATCTCAGGCAAGGTAAAGCCTTAAAAGAGCAATAACGAGATTAGTTTAGGAACATCCTTTTAGGATTAGTCATTGGTCAGTTAAAGTAGAAAGGTTCCTCACAACAAAATCAGCCAAAAATACACTGAACCCTTTGCCATCCTGCTGATTTTATACACTAGTGCAGACTCAGGCTCTGCTGACTGTAGAGTGTTCTTGATCTCTGATCACTCACCACCTGGTAACCTTGCTGGCATACCCTTGAATCTCCTCTGGCTGTTCTTTGAAACGGATTAAGCTTAAACTAGCTGCCTCTCTCTGTTGTCTGTTGAATTTGTTGGGGTGAGGGGAGGAAAAGCACAGGCTCCACTCTTTCTTTCTTGCAATCAATTCACCTTCTCTCACTTTTCCTGGGACTTGCTCCAAAATGGTCTACCATGGGATTTTTGACTCAGCTGCAAACCTTGGTTACTCAAACTTTCTCCACTGAGGGTAGGACATTCATTTTTCTCCCTCTTGTCCCTCTGTGGAGAGCCATCTAGTCCATCTTTCCTTTCCAGCTGGATCCAGGTGTCTCTTATCTGCCCTGGGCCCAACTGGCTTCTCGCATTCTTCCTAGTAACCAGTCTTTCCATGCACTCTATGGTTCCTTTCAGGAAGCACAGTCTTCATTAAGCAGGAGGCACAGAGTGCAGGCCATTGCTCCTAGCTGGGTTAGTGAGTCCTGACACTCTGAGTCATGGAAACTAGCCTCTCTGATAATAGCAACAGGAAAAATTACTCACTGGATCTTTGTTCTGTACCTGGAGGACAGTAGGTGAGCAGCTAAGGGATGCCTGAATTCTCATCAGTCCATAGAGGCATCCATTGTTCCTCATTATTGCCCCAGGCAAGTCATAGTTCTCTAAGGCCAATACTCATGGTGACAAGCTTTTAGCTGTAGGGAAATAATATGACTATTTTTATAGTTTAATGACGGAGTTTAATATCTTTCTCACTTTCCTCTTAAATAACTAAAGAATGACCTTCCAGTTCTAGATTGCTCTCCTCATATGATGCATGTTGCTTGGGAACTGTTTTGTTTATATTGACCAATGGATATGATGATTTGGTAAAATTGTGCATTTGACTATGTTGTTGTCAGGCTATCAATGTGTAGTCAATCAAGAGATCAAACAGCCATTATGTTATATGGCTTTGTTAGATGATAGAATGAGATTGGGAATGCGATTTTGAATTTGCTTTGTAGCTTTGCGGTAATTCTCAAATTTCAACATTCTTACATTAGAAATTTGTTGATTCTGTTTGGGCAGGGGCTAGGAGACACACCTAGCTAGTCAGGTTTTATGGATAACCACAATAAATATGCATGGGAGAGATTTGCATGCACTGTCTCCATTGTATGTAAATCCCCCTCATGCATATTCATTGAGTTTATCCTTAAAACTTCATTGGCTATGTGTCTCCTGAGGACTGCCTTGAGAATCCCTGTTTTAGGGTATATTGGCTAAAATGTATTGAGAGATTAGTGTGATCTGTAGCTGAAGGAAAGCTCGGAACTTAACATGCATTAAAAAAAACCCCATAAGCCTTCACCTACTGCTTTCACACAGATGGTTGATGGGCTGCAGATGGGCTAAGTTATATACAGAGAGATTTTTCTTCTAAATTTGCAATCTCTCATTATGATTAGCTTAATGATTAATAGAAATGATGAATGTCAACATCCTTCCTTGCCAATGACAAGGATCAATTAAATTATCGCTGGTGATGAAAAGGAGAAATATACAGTATATGCATTTTCAACACTGCCAGTTTTGCAGGCTAAGGACACTGAACACTGCAAATAGAGAATGTCAAGGAGGACCTTGGTTGCTAAAACATTTAATTATTCTAGAAATATATAGGATAAGTTTAATATGCAGATTCTTATTGTTCCTTTTAATCTTTAGCTAATGACTGTATTTACTTTCTTTTTGTTCCTTTGACTTTCCCACAAAATGGTTAATGGTTTGTTATGCTTGATATACTGCTTTTTTGTGGGCAAAGTGGTTTACTATGTTAAAAAAGAAGAGGCTGAAAGGAACTCCATATTCAATAACAGGAAAGCAGAAATGAGAGATATAGGCCAGGCAGTGCCAGTGCAGCCTAGGTCCAACCAATCAGACACCTCAAAAGGCTCATTCAAATAAATAGGTTTTATGGGCACTTTTGAATTGTTTGTAAACCGGCTTGAGACAAGGGTGGGGGACAAGCTTTTCCACAGAGTGAGAGCGACAAAGAAGAAAGCCAACTGTCTGGTGAATTCATGCTTGATTTTGGAGGGAGGGAGGATATGTAAGCGGTTACCGTGTAATGAATATAGGGAGCGATCAGGGTGTTTTCAATTAATAAGTAAAGACAGGGGCCTCACTATGAAGCACCTTATGAGTCAGAGTTAGAATCTTGTCATGCATATGTGACAGAATTGGCAGCCAATGATGATGCATCAGTAGTGGAGTAACATGATCATATTTTTGGACAACAGTATTTTGACTCAATTGGACACATTTCAGTTCATAAGTGGAGAATGCAGTTTTGTAATAGTTGAGGTGTGAAGTTGCCAGACTGAGAAGGATGGTGATTTGCGCAGAAGGGCTGAGAAACGGATGTATGGCATGGAAACAGCAGACATGATGGGCCCAATATTCAAAAGGGATTTACATGGTTTACAGGTTATTGCCGTTGAAAATCCCCGTCTATGTCCGCTACATGCCCCGATGCTATCCGTTTAGCATCGGGGTATGTTAGGGGCATTCCAGGGTGGAGCAGAGGTAGGGTGTACTGATAACAGGGTGGCTGCGATATTGCACCGCAACCCAGTTAACAATCCACAGCTAAAACTCCGGAGCTTTTAATGGCAGCAGGGAGAGAGAACTGTAACTACATCATCAGCTGTCATCATATTCTTTGGTGCTTCAGCGTGAGCCATTTCCATGTCTGTTAGGCCAGTCACTGCCTTTCATGGAGCTTTAAATGATAGCGCCCTTTGGCGTGTCTGCGTCTGGTGGGCCATGCCAAAGTGCCCTTTGATGTGGCCCTTAGGCTTGGATCGAAGTTTAATGTGCACTGGACTTCAGCCATCCTCCAAAAAAGACAGTAGGTCCCTCTCAGCCACTAGGTCATAACAATGGATACCTAATGCCTGCTACTGAAGCTGATGTAATCCTTAGGACTTCTAGAGAAATTGCACCATATGTGCCCTCTGTGCCATTATTCACTACTTGTGCTAGCCTGTATCGCTATTGCTATTTCTTTCTGTTGTGCTACTGTGCCCTCTACAATTTTATCTCATTATCTCTAGGTCCCTTCAATCTCTGGGACGTAACACCTGACAAAAATTCTCTTTTTGCCTTGTTAGCTCTCTTGTGGCTTTCTCCATCCCAGTTTTAGCCTCAGATGCTAACTGGGTAGCGGTAAGCCCTAAGCTTTTTAACCTCTCTTCATAGGAGTATCCTTCCATCCCCTTTACCATTTTGGTGGCTCTTCTCTGTACCTTTTCTAATAACGCTATATCCTTATTAAGATATGGCGACCAGAATTGCACACAATATTCAAGGTATGGTCGCACCATGTAACGATGTTGTTGTTAAGTGCCATCGAGTCGGAGTCGACTCATGGCGACCCTCTGGATAGCTATCCTAAATTGTGTTCGGTCTTGAGTCAGGCGGCTCATTGTTGACAAACTGGTACCCGTAGCTGCTGTTATAGTATCGATCCATCTCATTGCTGGCCTTCCTCTTTTGCGTTGACCTTCTATCTTGCCAAGCATGATGTCTTTCTCTAAAGATCTCTCTCCCATGAATCTTTAGTTTTGCCAGAAGTCTCTCATGAGGGACCTTGTCAAAGGCTTTCTGAAAGTCCAGATACACTATATCAACCAACTCATCTTTGTCTACCTCTTTATTCACACCTTCAATAAAACATAACAGATTAGTAAGACAAGACCTTCCTTGACTAAAGCCATGTTGGCTGTCTCCTATTAAGCCATGACTATCTATATGTTGAGTAATTTTGTTCTTTATAATGGTTTCTACCATTTTTCCCGGTACTGACGTCAGGCTCACCGGTTTGTAGTTTCCTGCATCACACCTGGAACCCTTTTTAAAAATTGGCGTTACATTGGCCATCCTCCAATCTCCCATCTTATTTTTTAATCTGGCTATCGGTAGGCATGGGTAATTTGGAATCTTGAAGTTCTGTCTGCTCGGTACTCAAGGGCATTTGGGCTACTTTTCTCTTTATTAGAACCTCTCTACTGGTATGTCCTAAGTTCATTCTTTTGCTAGTATCCTTCAAGGATACATTGTTCTGAACCATGCGCTCTTGGGTGACTGTCGGCTCTCCCCTATTATCTAGTTTAAAAGGTGCTCTAGATAATAGAGGAGAACCAACAGTCGCAACACAGTGGATCCCTTTATAGCAAGAGGATAAAAATGTAAATATCTTTTAAATCTCAACAAATAGAGGAGGGTGACCTGCACAGAGTGGCTGGTAGAACCCTAAACAAAAGCTTAGAGGGGGTGACCTGCACGGACCTGTGGGTACAACTACTCTAGGCACCTTACTGGACAGACTAGATAAACCGTGCATCTACTACTCTTTCCATACAGAAATCTTTCTGCAAATTACTCCTGAGTCTACCACTGATTATCGTCATCCTATGCCCGCTCATTGCAGAGCTTTCTTTCAATTGGAAGAGGATCTCCTCCTGTGCATTTATGCCATGGAGGTATTTTAACATCTCTGTCATATCTCCCCTCTAATGCCTTTCTTCCAAAGTATATATATTGAGCTCTATAAGTCTGTCCATATATGCCTTCTGATGAAGCCCATTGACCATTTTGGTAGCCACCCTCTACACTGACTCTGTCCTGTCTATATCCTTTTTAAAGTGTGGTCTCCAGAATTGCACACAGTACTTCAAATGAAATCTCACCAAAGATGTATTCAGAGGCTTATAACCTCCTTCTTTCTGCTGGCCATGCCGCTTCCTATGCACCCTAACATCCTTCTGGCTTTCACCATCACCTTTTCTACCTGTTGAGCCACCTTAAAGATCATCAGAAACAGTCTTCCCCAGGTCCCACTGCACTTTGGACTATATACTAAAGGCGTCATAATCTATTCAAATGGGCATAGACTAATATAGATTTTTTGCAGGTCAAGTATCTAGGTTCAATTGATTCTGATCTTTCTGGCATATAGCAATTCAGATGATTATTCACAGATTCATTATTTGTATTCTATTCACACATTTTGCACTAGCTTTGAATACATTCAATTTTTAAATGTGTTCTGAATTCTGTCAAGACTCAAATAAAATTGGATTGAAATAGGGCACGACAAACTTCATGTGCCACGTCGCCACAGTGACCAGAAATTGAGAGATAGTACCTATGATACTGGCAACCCTGTGAGAGTCTGCTTCAGTAGCTTGCATTGCTTGCAGAAGAGGTGTAACATCAGTGGAAGGCAGGGGAAGAGAGAGGCAGATGTCACTGGCAAGCAGGGGAGGAGGAGATGATAACAGTACCACATAGGCTAGTTAGGAATGGTGTCAGTGACAGTACATCCTATCAGGAGAAATAGGCGGTATAGACCATTGAAAGAGGGAGAGTCCACTTGATCAACACCTACATAGATGTTTAGAGGAGGCACTGTGGCAGCAGGAGGAGGAGAGCACAGGAAGAGGGGATGAGAAGAGAGTTGGAGATTGTATTGTGTGAGAGGGATGTTGAGGCAGTGATTGATCCAGAGGGAGAGTGAGAGATATTGCTGGAGAGGCAGAGAAATTGCTAGAGGAGAGAAAGGAAGACTCAGGGAAAGAGTGTATTGATTGGAGGCAAAGAGTGTATTGATTGGAGAGAAAGAAGGATATGAGAGAGGGGTACTAGTAGGAACAGGGTGGTTAAGACTGAGAGAGAGAGAGTTTTGTTGACAGATGAAGCAAAGGCACAGTTGCCTCAAATATGGCTATTGGTGTTGGAGTGCTCCCAGGGAAGAGGTGCAATGTGTGTTAAACAGAACACGATCTTTGTCTTTTATCTTTTTATTTTATTTATTTTATTTATTTAATACTCTTATATACCGCGCTATTCGACATCAGTGCGGTTTACATGGAACATCAAAGAAGTTTTATGGTAGGGTTACACTGTAAATTACAGATAACAGGGAGATTAACTTGGATAACATGTTAACTATTTACACAAAAGGCATAAGATGAAAACCCTATGTACATCACATTGTGGAATGGTTACCGGGTGATTAAGGATCTGTGTTGCGTGTAGGGCTCTTTGGCGTGCCTACTTCAGGGTAGCACTTGAGGAAGAGGTGATGCTTTAGGGCCTTCCTGAATTTAGTTATCTCTGTGATTGCTCGTATGCTGGGTGGCAGGGCGTTCCAGCTTCTAGGTTTACAGAGACTGAAAGCTCTGTTTGCGGTTGACTGTGTACACTGGGTTATTGTTTTGGGGATTACTAAAGTATTGCTGCGTGTCGTCTGGCTCTAGTAGGGGGAGTCATGAGCGTAAGGCTTGCAAGTGATGAGGGGGAAAGTCCGTTGATGGCCTTGAATGTTAGTAGTAAGATCTTGAAGGTGATCCTACCGTGAATTGGGAGCCAGTGGAGACGTTTGAGAATCGGTGTTATATGGTCACGTCTTGAGGCTCCATTTAGAACTCTGGCTGCAGAGTTCATGGCAAGTTGGAGTGGAGTTAGGGTGGATTGAGGTAACCCTTGCAGAATCGCGTTTGCATAGTTGAGATGTGGAATAGTTAGCGCCTGAAAGATCATTCTGAAATCATTCGGTTGCAGCAGGGGGCGTAGATGTCTGAGTGTTTTGATTTTTAGATATGTTGATTTGACCATGTTGCCAATATGGGATTTCATGTCCAGTTTCTGGTCCAGTGTTACACCCAGGTAACGGATTGTAGATTTGGTTTGAAGCTCTACATTTCCGACTTTTAGGTTGGCCGGTGGGCAGAAGTTAGGGTTTCTGGTAATGAACAGCACTTCAGTCTTTTTGTGTTGTATCCAGAGATTCTGATTTTGGAGCCAGTTTTCCACTGCAATGAAACAGTTCGTTAGTGATGAGAGATCGATCTGGTCAGTCTTGAAGGGTGTGTATAGCATTACGTCGTCGGCATATATCATGCAGTCAATGTTGAATGAACGTATGAGATCGCAGATGGGCTGCATGTAGATGTTAAACAGCAGGGCTGATAGGGAGGATCCCTGCGGAACGCCTTGTTTCTGGTGGTACAGACGTTGAGGTCTCTGTTCGCACATGCTGCCATCTATCAGAGAGGTATGATTTGCACCATGCTAGAGCTAACGCGCAGATGCCTTTCTCTTCTAGCCATCTCAGGAGGGTCATGTGGCACACTGAGTCGAAGGCTGCGGCTATGTCCAAAAATATAAGAGCCACGCCGTGATGAATGTTGTCTATAGTGTTGAGAATGTTGTTGAAGAGGGAGGTGAGTAGTGTCTCCACACTATGGGCAGCTCTGAAGCCATGTTGACAGTGGTCTAGAGGTGCGGTATCGTTGACGTGTTGTTGTATCTGGCATTGGACTTCTTTTTCTATTATCTTGGCTAGGAGTGGAATACTGGCAATTGGTCTATATGACTCCACTTTCTGAGGGTCGAGTTTGCTGTTTTTTAACAGGGGTCTGATGGATGTTTGTTTGAGATTTAGGGGAAAAACTCCTGAGCTGAATGATGTGTCAAAGAGTCTGGCTATAAATGGGCTAAACTCTGTTTTTAGTTCCTTTATCCAAAAGACTGGACAAGGATCAGACTGTGCCGTGGAGGTGTTGATTGTGGAGATGGTGTCAACAATTTGTTTAAGTGATGGAGTGGAGAAGATTGTTAGTTTCGTTGCATTGCTTTGCACTTTGTTGGGGGCAGGTGCTTCGAGCTTGCTGGTTTGGCATAGTTTTGATTGAAGGAAGTCGGCGTAGTCTTGTGCGCGGATCTCAGTTTTTTTCACCGGTCCTGGTTCATTCGTGAGGTTCTTGACTAGGTTGAATAAGTAGTGGTTTCTTTAGTGATCGTCGTAGAGTATCTGTGTGTGTTTGTCTTATTTTCTCAGTTATCGCTTTATGGTGAGATGCTAGTTGGAGGTTATAGGCTTCTTGGTCTTCTGTGGATCGTGAATGCCTCCATCGCCTTTCGAGTTTTCTGAGTTTGAGGAGGGAATCCCGTAGTTCTTTTGAGTACCAGAGCGCGGCAGCCCTTTTCCTTGGGGCTTTGTTGTGCTCCGTGCATAGTGCAATGGAGCTAAGGCTATCATTCCAGCTGGAGACTAGTTTATCAAGGTTAGTTGATGTTGTGCTGAGGAGTGGCTGTGTGTGATTCATAATGGTTTCCCTGTTGAAAGGATGAAAACTACGAGGGGGTATTCTTGTGGTGTTTGTTTTGTTATCAGGGGGCTTCCTGGGGTGGTTTTCCATGGGGATAAGGAACGTGATTAGCTTATGGTCCGACCCAGGAACTTCAATGTAGGTTGGTGAGGAGAAGGGGGCTGCGTTGTGGATGGTTAAAGGAACGCAGATCAAGTCTAGTGTGTTCCCTTTTGTGTGAGTTGGTTCGTTGATTAACTGCTGATATCCTAGGTCTGTCAGTGCATCAAGGAATGCTGTCGCTTGAGAGTCATGCAGGGATGGCAGGTTGAGGTCTCCCAGTATCCAGTTTGGGGTACACAAGTTCGGAGTATTGCAGGCTAGCTCAATTATCGTGGCAAGGTCCTCATGGGAAGGAGTTGGGGCCCTGTACAGCAGATTGATGGAGCAGTGATTATTTGCTATGGTAACTATGTCAAGGTTGGGAGTATTGGTACTGTTGGAGAGATGGAAATTGAGGTCAGCTTTGGCGAGTATGAGTACTCCGCCGCCTCTTTTGTCGCCTCTATGACAACAGTGTATTGTGAAGTTGGGGGTAGCAGGTGGTTGAGGAGTACGGTGTCAGCCAGGTTTCTGTGATTAGGAGAATGTCAAGGTTGTGGAGGGTGATTAAGTCGGTGATGATTGGCCATTTGTTGCGGACTGAGCGTGCATTTATGAGAGCAGCCTTTAAATCTTGTGGGGGTGGGTTGACCTTTTTTACATTTGTGGTGTGCTGAATTGCAATGTGTAGTAGGTGCTGGTATGTAGGATGCGTGTCGTTTACTGACTTGTGGGGGGTGTCTCTTGACCATCTCCTCCCATATCCCTGTAGAGTAGGTATCTGGTTGTGAGTGCCTGTTAGGGATAAAGTACTACTGAACAGCCCTAAGAGAAGGTAGCTACATATTAGTGTTATCGTGAAGTGATCCATTCCAATGATTGAGCTGGCTTGAGATTATAGAGCCTTAGTGAGTGAGTAGGACACAGAGTTGAGCGGTTTTGGGAGTATACAGGTGATGTCTTTGGCTTTGGGTGGTTAGATGTAATGCTACAGTTAAGTACCGTAATCATGCGGCTAGCAGTGATAGAATATACAGCTGGGTATGTTAGCTATACATAGACTCATAGGTATATGGATACAACATCCAGTTCTAAAACTCTAGGTAACATATGACATAGATCTGCAGCATATATATCTAATTGTTTGTAGACCCGCTAGGTTTAAAGCATGATCCTGTTATTCTTTATCATACCTATTGTGTCCCAAGGTTCAGTTTGGGTTCTGCTTCCTAGGAGTCTTTGTTGTGATGTACCATTGTGAGGCCTTAGATGTCCGGGAGAGAGCACAAGGAGCTGAAGCGCGGGTCTAGCGGTGAGGAAGAGGGTGGATATCCAGTGGACATCCAGTGGACTTGGAGTGGTTCATGCGGTAGCTACTTCTGGTGGAGACTGTAGATGGATGTGCTCATCGGGTGGGAGGGGGAGATCGAGCTTCATTTGCAGAGCTGTGAGATGGTCGTTTCGTTGGGCCGCTGCCTAAGGGCCGTGCCAAAGGGCCCTCTGGCGAGGCCCTCAGGCGCGGGCCCGCCCAGAGGCACGTTGATTTTAAATCCGGGTGGCTGCCCCGATTGGGCAGGGATGGCTGCTGCTCCTCCCGCTGCTGGAGGCTCAATCCCCCGGAGGGGAGAGCTGATGATGGTGGCGGGAGAGTTCTTTGTTGAGCGCCCGAAGGCGCATTGATTTTAAATCCAGGCGGCTGCCCCGATTGGGCAGGGATGGCTGCTGCTCCTCCCGCTGCTGGAGGCTCGATCCCCCGGAGGGGACAGCTGATGATGGTGGCGGGAGAGTTCTTTGTTGAGCGTCCGATGGCGCGTTGATTTAAAAGCCGGGTGGCTGCCCCGATTGGGCAGGGATGGCTGCTGCTCCTCCCGCTGCTGGAGGCTCGATCCCCCAGAGGAGAGACCTGATGATGGTGGTGGGAGAGTTCTTTGTTGAGCGCCCTATGGCGCGTTGATTTTAAATCCGGGCGGCTGCCCCGATTGGGCAGGGATGGCTGCTGCTCCTCCCGCTGCTGGAGGCTCGATCCCCCAGAGGGGAGAGCTGATGATGGTGGCGGGAGAGTTTATCTTTATTATCATATTTGATATACTGCTTCTCTACATGAGCAATAGAGCGGTTTACAATAAAAAAGTAGCTGCTGAAAGGAAGAAAAAGAACACCAAATATATGATAGGCAGGAGAGATGCAGTCATATAGAGACAGCAGGGAAGTAAAGAGAGCAGAGAGAGAACGTTGTGGGGCAGAGTGGGGGAGAGATTATGCAGTGGGTTGCAGAAGGTCAAAGGTGAGAGAGAACAGATGAGTCTTCAGCATGGCTTTGAATTTGTAGAAAGAGAGCTCAAGACGGAGGACAGGAGGGAGGACATTCCAGAGGGCGGGACCCAGAAAAAGAAGGCAGAGTTGCAAGTGTATTGTAGGTGTGCTTCTGAGGCAGAGAGGAAGTACAACCTATTGACGTGGAGAGATTAGAGGGTGCGATAGGAATCATGGAGATGAATGAGGTCTGAAAGATACTGAGGGGGAGCCAGTGTGGATGACCTTGTGAACCAGGATGAGTATCTGGTACTAAATACGGAACTGAATGGGGAGCCAGTGAAGATGGATGAGTGTGGATGTGATGTGATCTGTGCAGGAAGTACGATTGATTATGCAATGGCAGTGTTCTGGAGGAGCTGAGGTGGTTGATTTGATACCGGGGGAGTCCGGCCAGGGCAATGTTACAGTAGTTGAGCCATGATGTGACAAAAGAAAGAACCAAGGTAGTGAGAGTGGAAGCGGACATGAAGGGTCGAACTGCTCGGATTTGACACAGAGCAAAAAAAGAACAGCGGATGGCCATGGAGGAGTCTAGGGTATCACCAAGGTAGTGAAGAACGGAGATCAAAGGAATGAGGGCATCAGAGAGCATAGGGGCAGGGATACACAAGGGCCACCAAACGTGAACTAGATGGCTGCAGACCTTGACAGTTTAAGGTGTAGGAAGTTTGAAGATAACCAAGAACTAACAGCTGCAAGGCAGGAATTAAGAGGTGAAAGTTCAAGAGCTGAGGGGTTGGTTCGAGGCAGAAGGATAATTTCATCAGCATATGAATAAACCGAAATACCCTATGGTTGGATAAGTAGCATCAGAGGAGTGAGGAAAACATTGAAGAGGAGGGGAGCCAGGATGGAACCTTGGGGGACACCACATAGAAGGGAAACTGGGGTAGGGCAAGAGGTTCTGGACAGAACAGAGAAGGATCTGGAGGAAAGGAAGCAATGGAACTAGTGTAGAACAGTTCCTTAGACACCAGAGTCATGGAGGTGAGAGAGGAGAGTGGAGTGGTCAACCAGGTCAAAAGCAGAAGAAAGATCCAAGGAGACAGCTAAAGAGATATCACCAGAGTCGTGGAAAGTGTGCAATTCATCAAGAAAGGACAGAAGAACAGTTTCAGTACTATGGCAGATAAAGGCCATACAATTTATTGAGTTGGTCATCCAAACCAACTACTAAGCTCCTCTCTCTCCTGTGGAGATCCTCTGTTCTTATCCCATACTTTTATGAATTCAGATGTGTGTCCACTCCCTCCACAGGAAGACTATTGCACACATCCACGACCATTTCTATAAAGAAATATTTCCTTAGATTACTCCTGCATCTATCCCCTTTCACCTTTATCCTATGATTCCTCGTTCCAGAGCTTCATTTTAATTGAAAGAGGCCCACTTTCTGCACACTTATTCTATGGAGATATGTAAATGTCTCTATCGTATCTCCCCTCTCCTGCCTTTCTTCCATATTGAGGTCCTGGAGTCTGCTCCTCCTTCCCTCCCTGGCGTGAATGTTTTATCCTTTCCTTTTATGAACTGGCATTCCTTTTCCTGCTGTGTTTAACTTTTTATTCTGTTTTAACTTTGTACACCGCCCTGATGCGATAAATGAAGGGCAGTTTACCAAATGCCAATAAACATAAACATATGCTTTTTAATAGCCTCTCTCTGGACTGACTCCATTGTTTATATCTTTTTGATGATACCATCTCCAGATTTGTACACTGTTATCCAAATGAGGTCTCACCAGATACTTACACAGAGACACTATCACCTCCTTTTTCCTGCTGGCTATTTCTCTCCCTATGCATCCAAGCATCTTTCTGGCTTTTGCCATTGTCTTTTCTATTTGCCACCTAAGATCATCAGATGCAATCACCCCAGGTCCCGCTTTTCTTTCTTGCGCTGAAGTACTTTGCTTACAGTATGTACTGTACTGGCTGTTTGGGTTGCACGACCCCTGCATTTGCCATTTCTAGCATTACATTTTAGCTGCCAAGTTCTAGAATATACTACGTTCTTTGCTAGATCCCTGTTCATATTATCCACACCTTCTAGGCTGTTTACTCTTTTGGAGGTTTTGTTACCATCTTCAGGAAGCAAACCTGATCCAATAATTCTTCCACAATATTGCTTACAAAATTGTTAAAAAGAACCAGACCAAGGAAATATCCTTGTCCTCAAGTGAATTCTACTTAGCAGTAAGTACCCTCAGTTTATTTTTAAATGACTTATCTGGAACTGTGTCAAAGATGTTGCTGAAATCTAACTACATCATATCTAGCACTTCCCTCAATCCAACTCTTTAGTCACTTGATCAAAAAAATGAATCTGATTCATCTTACAAATCCTCCCTGTGGTAAAATCATGTTGCTTTGGGTCCTACAAATCACTGGATTCCAGGAACTGTACTGTTCTGTTTTAGCAGCATTTTCCATAACTTAACTCACCACAGAAGTCAGACAAACCAGCCTAGAGTTGCAGACCTCCTCCATACTTTGACTTTTGTGCGGAGGAGAGACTCCCATATGCCCACCCATTCTTTAGCTTTGGTGAGATGAAGGCTCAGCCCTCAGCCTTTGGCTCCTGATGGGTTAATGTTTCGTCCACAGTGGTCTCTATTTTTTTAAAATGCTGTCCTGATTCTCAGTGGCAGTATTTGGATAGTGGCTGCCGCTGAATATCTGGATTGTACAGGCGCTATCCGCATAGTGATTGACATTCTCCAGATGGCAGCACTATTCAGGAAGAATAGCTATCCGCATAGAAGCGCTGAAAATCACTGCTCTCTGGGTAATCTATGCCTCCTCCTTGACTCTGCGCTTGGCTGCCCTGACACTGTCAAGATAGTGCAGATGAATATCTTTTACAGGGGGATTTAACCTGGTATCAGGTGCTGATACTCCGATAAATGTTTTTAAATATCAGGCCCTAAGTTTTCAGTATGTGGTAATTGGCAAATTCCTGTGGTATTTGCCCTTAACTCATGTTAGCTTACCCACACACAACCAGCTACGTAGTAATGATATGCAAATCATGCAAATGTACAGTATTCATTATTATGCAAATGAATAATGCAGCTTGTATTTCACTTTGTGTATACAAAGAAAATTTGTCAAGACATAGATTAAAATACCATAATTAGAAATTTGAGCCAGATTTAACCATATTCAAACTGACTAAATTATCTGTAGTATGTAAACTTGAGTCAAACATTGATACATTTGAAACCAGCCTTGACCTAGGCCAGAGGAGGTTCACTGATCATGAGTGACCGCAGGCCCTATAGTAACATTCACAAGTTTGCATTACCCAACCCTGTCTATGAGGGCAATACCAAAGATGGTTAAAACTTTTTTTCTTGCCCGCTGGCATACCAAAGGTGGGACTTTGCGAGACTTCAGCCGGGAGAGAGCACCAGTGGGCCTGGTTTGGAGGCAGTGCGGCAAGGCACTTGGCTTTTAGGTGTGCTGCCACGGAAGTGTGGGCCTGGCAGGGATGTACCAGCCCCAAGGGGGAGGGGGAACGCCTGCCCAGGGGGCTGAAGTGGCTACAAATGCCACTGTTCTAACCTATTCTAAATGATTCCTGCACCGTGGCAAACAAAGCAGAAAACTGCAGCATTAGCCGGTCACTGAAGATGATTCATTTAGGGGGTTATTTCGGAAGCCCTATTTGATTTTTGGACATCTGAAAATAGGCATAGTGATGTCTAAAGAACAGAGATGTCTCCAGAACCATTTTAGAAGCGGAGTCTGAACGAGGGGAGGAGGGAGGTGGTATCAAAGGCATGGCCAGGGCATTCCTAAGAACCTGGACACCCCTGCCTGATCTCAGATCAGGATGCCCCAAGTCCCAACTAAGGTGAAACCTGCTGCAGGCATGAACAGGCTTCTTTAAAGTACTGGTTTGTCAGGAAGACATCTGGAAGATGTGGAGAAGGAGCTACACTAATACCCCCCGTAATTTACAATATCTCAACGAGTACTGATGGGGAATGAGGGCTCATATTTACATTTTTCTGTGTTGCTGGATGTCCCTTTATCCTAGCTTGCATAAAATGGACGTCCTTACCCCAACCCAAGCTTTCGTAATGGGGATGTCTCTGTGGCCACCTGTGTGCACGTCCACGGCAGGAATTTCCTGAAATCAGTCAGAGGCTTTTCTCTGCACATTCTGCAATGGATGTCTCCGACTGGATGACGTCTTTTCTAAAATGCCACTTTATATCTGTAGCTTTACCTTTCTTTCATTGTAAAAATAAAATATGCATATATTACTTTTACCTTCCAGACAGACTTACAGAGCCGTAATATGAGATCAAACAGTTAAGGAATTGATCTTGTAGTTCGAAGCTGGAGAGTATTTGATTCATTTTAGAATGTATGTTTATTATATATTTGAAATGCAGCTCATACAATTACGAAGGTTTGGTAAATACCAACCATGTAATTCTTCACACTGTGGGGTATTAATTAGTCAAGTGTGTGAACAGTTTGAAGTCTGTGTGTGATAAAATAGATGACATTTTTTGAACACCATTATTCATACATACTACTGAGAAAGGATACCCATTACTGCATTAAAGTAAGACTTCCAAATGAAACCATGTTAAATTTAATTATTAATGTTCACAATATGGTACGTTTTTCTTCCAAGTAATTGTAGACTAGTTGCAGAGTAGACCATTAATGGTTTCTACTTCGCTCTTAAGTGATTGTCATATATTTTTCATGATTTTTTTGCTTTTTATTTGCTTGAAATTCAGCACTGTAATCTGCTGAAGCAAATACAAATATCAATTATTACAACATTAGTTTGAACATGGCAATACAAATAATTTATCAGACGACAAGCTGCTATCTTTTTAATGAAGGAAAAAGAGTTATGCAAACAAACACATATCTAAGAAATTGTACATCTCTAGAAGCCCACAAACAGAAAATGGAAGGAGGACTGAAATATACGCAAAAAAGCAGAGATTAAAAAAGAAGAAAATAGTGAATACATTCCATGCAAGAGTAACATCTATAGACATTACTCATTCAGATTTCCTTGACTTTTCAAGAAAACCCATTGATTGAGCTTGGGGTCAGTTTTCAAATGAAGTTATCCATGCTCTAGTAGCTAGTGAACATATAATCCTGTTCTTTGTACAGAATTTTCAAACACTGTATGGATAGTGCCTGGTCAAAAATGAGCTGCTAATAATTAGCAGCAGCCTGTCAGGCCCGGGAGCAAGTCTTTTTTTTCAACCCCCAGCCATGGTGTTTAAAAAGACCCATATTTTTGGCACTGCTATCTCGATAAGTGGCGGTGCGAGATGTCGACGGCTTTATTTTAGTTGCCCATCTACTGGGGGAATTTTATAAGGACATATAGGCACCTTTGTGTTTTTATAAAATAGGCAAATGTAAGAACCTCAAAAATAGCAGCACGGCATTCCAAAAGTAGAAATATAACTGCTATCGTTTCATATATGCTTATTTTCACTTCATGAAAAGACTGGTTACCAAGCCACTGCTCCAACCATTAGGCTACTCTTCCACTCCACTCTGATGCTCAAAAAATGCGGAACTCCTCCTCAGTCGGGTGCTGAGCCTAATCAGGTGAATGCTTCTGCGAACCTTGACCTTTATGGATTTCTAGAATGACATACCTGAAAGAGCTACCCTTTTTATTTCCTTTATTAAAGGACAGGATAGACTGCTAATTTTTTTAAATGAAGGATATTCTATTTTGTGCTCAAAGGATTCAGATGTTTCCGGATGCGACATGAGCTGCACAACTATGAGGGAAATCCTTTTTGCAAAAGAAGGACTTGTTCTTAACTATCAGGGCCCCCTCTACTTAAGGGTCCCCTGTAAGAAGGTATTTTCATAAGGAGCTGCAGAAAGATACACGTCATCTATGCCTATAAATCATAGTATGTTGGTGATTTATGTGCGTTAATGGGCATTTTCGCATGTAGTTTAGCAAGTCGTGATTTTATAAGTCAATGTGTTAGCCCAATGGCGTGTACTTTCATCACTGTGGGCATCTGCATTAGAGCATGAGTGGAGTTTGGTTGGAGTAGCCAAGTGCAGGTGGTTTTCCAAGTGATCTCAAGACGAATAAGTACAGGTTCTGGCAATTGCAATCGATTAGACTTTAAAAATCAACAGCATGTGATGAAGAGTATGGTGTTAAAATGAGTGTCACAAATGTAGTAATCCTGTATTATGTTATTTATTTATTGAACACGTTTTATATACTGATTTTCATGTAATCAAAGCGTTTTACAAGGAGCAAACAAAGTGCTGACTTGGTTAATTAGAGTCAAAGGTTACATAGAACTTATGCCCAAAGAGCCAACAAAGGATTTTGTGATGAATTCTAGGCATGACCTGTAGCCACTGTTGTTCATACAATAAAGGAGGAGTGTGGTCAGAACTCTTTGCCCAATATAAAGTATGTATTTCAGACTGTTTGCAGTCTTTTAATCAGAGAGACACTGACCCCAGCCAGCACAGAATTGCAATAGTTGACTCAGTGAAGAACTAACAAGAACTTCACTGCACAGTTTTTCCATAGTGGAAAGAAGGAGGTAGTGGAGACTTGATTTTCATATCTAAAGGCTAAGTCCAGTTTCACACCTAAAATCCTACCTATCCTAGATAGATAGTGAGCACCTTGTATTTTTCAGGGCTAAAGCTGATGATGTCATCCCATGCGAGAACCAAATGCTCTTTGACTTCCTTGTGTTCGGAATCACAGTATGGGGTAGATTCTGACCCGCATTTAGCGGGGATATACGTCCCGTTTGGACGTATATTCCCCGCTGAACTCCCAGGTCATATTCCTGACAAAGTGCTTCCTGCATGTACAGTAGAGATTTTATTTATTTATTTAACAGTTTTTTTTATACCGCTTTATCATTTCAATCAAAGCGGCTTATATTGTAACTTAAACTTGGTAAATGTACATTAAACAGGGACATTGATAACTTGGATTTTTCTGAGCAATGCAGGGTTAAGTGACTTGCCCAAGGCCACAAGTAGTGGGAATCGAGCCCTGGTCTCTTGGTTCCCAAGCCAGTGCTCTAACCACTAGGTTAGGGAGGGGGTGGGCTGAAGGAGGAGTGAGGGCGGGCTGGAGGTGTCACCCTGAACATGTTTCCCCTGCAGGATCAGAATCCGATGCAGATCAGGCCTGACCAGATTTTAGACGTCCAGATGAGCCAGACGTGCCCCAATCAGAATTGGCCTCTATGTGTCTTGAGGCAAAAGGCTGCAGCATTCAGTGAGCACTTAAATGCCCTCTGGATGTAACAAGAGAGTAGTCCTAAAACTTTAAACGAGTGTAAACAGTAGAGATATAAATGGTCGGGGATAAGACCAATCCCTGTGGAACCCCAAGGTTCATTAACTTAGTTGAAAATAACTACCAAACAAATTAGTAGTACTTGGAGTCTAAAAAAGATATATACCAGTTCAGTACTATACCGGTCAGGCCTAGCTCTGATAGTCTTGCTATTAGTAGCTGATAGTCAATTAAATCGAGAGCTGTGCTGAGATCTAATAAGATGACAAAATATTTTCTTACATTTTCTCTGGACCTACTTCTCTGAAACTTCATGCCATAGTCCCTTTGTCTTATTTGTTTATGGAAAATTATAACTTTCTCTGTTTTATTGAAGTCTGTCAAATATTTGAATTGTTCTATCATATACCAGCATTTTCTCTAGGGAATCAAATTTGAGTTTATGAAGCCTGTCTTTTTAGAACATACATCATTTTAGTACTCATTTTCTGAACTGCTTCTAACCTTTCAATGCTGTTAAAGAGTACGGCTGATGAGGTTCTGTTAGTGACCCATGCCTGGGAATTATTATCTCCCTGTTTCTAGCTGATAAAACCTCTATGTATGCAAACAAGCAGGCTGTTATGTTTTCCAATTCTTTTGTATTTTGACTAGTACCTTGTTTTCTATCTTAACAGTTTCCAGTTCTTCCTCGCCTAATTGATATGCAGCAAATTGATGTTTGCATCACAAATACATGAATTTACGCTGTTTAGCACTGAAGCTCATTTTTCAAACCCTTGTCCATATTTTTCAAGTCTCTTTTCATTTTTTATCCCCCTTGATATGTCTGCTTTGTTCTGTAGATTTGTGTAGCACTTGCAGACAAGCATATATTTCCGTCTAGTTACTCGGCACTAATACTAATAACACTATTGAAAAGAATAAGTCCTAAAAAGTCACAGGATTGGAGGCAGTATAGTATTGTGGATCAGGAACTGGTTAAAAGATTGAAAGCAGAGAGTAAGGTTAAATGGCTACTTTTCTTAATGGAGAAAGTAAATAGTGGAGTACTGCAGGGATCTGTCCTGGATCTGCTGCTTTTTAACATATTCATAAATGACCTGAAAATGGGAATAATGAGTGAGGTGACAGAAAATTATTCAAAATTGTTAAAACACAAGAGGATTGTGAAAAATTGCAAGAGGACCTTGATAAATTGGAAGATTGGGCATCCAAATGGCAGATGAAATTTAATGTGGACAACTGCAAAGTTATGCACCTAGCAAAGAACAACCCAAACTTTGGTTACATGATGCAAGGTTCCACATTAAGAATCACCACCCAGGAAAAAGATTTAGGCGTCATCATGGATAACATGTTAAACTCTCTGCCCAGTGTGCAGCGGCAGCTAAAAGAGAAAATAGAATGCTAAGAAACATAAGGAAAGGAATGGAGAATAAAACAAAGGATATTATAATGCCTCTATATCGTTCCATGATTCGACCGCACCTTGAATATCGTGTGCAATTCTGGTCGCCGTATCTTAAAAAGGATATAGCATTATTAGAAAAGGTACAGAGAAGAGCCACCAAAATGGTAAACAGAATAGAAGGATACCCCTATGAGGAAAGCCTTAAAAGGCTAGGGTTCCTCAACTTCGAAAAGAGAAGGCTGAAGGAAGATATGATAGAGTTCTATAAATTAACGAATGGAGTGGAATGGGTTAACATAGATCGGTTGTTTATGCCATCAAACAGTTGAAAGACTAGAGGACATATAATGAAGCTTCAATGTAACCCATTTAAGACTAAGAGAAAATAGTTTTTCACTCAAAGTGTAATCAAACTCTAGAATTTTTTACTGGAGAATGTAGTTAAAGCTGTTAGTGTAGCTGAATTTATAAAAGGTTTGGACAAGTTCCTGGAGGAAAGGTCCATAAACCATTATTAAAGAGAACTCAGGAAATCCACTGCTTACTAGAGGCCAAGCATTGTGGAACCTGTGGCCTTTAGGAACCTACCAAGTACTTGTGACCTGGATTGGACACTATTGGTAACAGGATACTGCGCTTGATGGACATTGGTCTGACCTAGTATGACATTTCTTATGTTCTTATGTTCTAAACTCTGGGTACCATACTCTATTTTCTACCACTCTCTGTGTCAAGCAGATACTCACTCCATTAACAACTTACTGGTCTTCTCCAGCTTGCTTAGAAGTCTTGTATGCATAATATTATAATGGCTTGGGTGACTGGAGAGCTTAGCATCAGGCACTCAGTGTGGAGCACCAAGACCACCTCCGAACCGTATGTCAAGCCATCATCACTCCAGTACTGGGCTACGGAAACTCACTATACCAGGGACTCCCAAATCAAGTCACACACCCACTTCAGATGGTTCAAAACACCACTGCAAGAATCATCAATGGAACCAGTAAGACTGACCACATAATACCAGTGTTACACCAACTTCACTGGCTTCCAATTCAAGCATGCAAAAAATACAAAACTATACTATACATCTTTAAAATCATCTACCACTACTCAGCAGACATCCTGCAAAACCTTATTATAAGAGAAACCAGCACCAGCCCTATAAGGAGTAACAACAGACACATGGTCTGGAGTGGAGGAGTGGCCTAGTGGTTGGGGCAAGGTACTTCAGGTCGGAGGGTCTGGTTTAAATCCCACTAGAGGACAGCAATCTTGGGCCGGAAGGACTGGGGTTTCTAGTCCCACAGGTGCTCCTTGTGGTCTTGGGCAAGCCACTTAACCCTACATAGCCCATGTTCCCTGTAAAATAATTATCTCCAAGTTATAATGCCCTGTTCAATGTAATTTCAGTTTGTTCAATGTAAACCGCCTTGATATCATGAAAGGCAGTATATAAGAAATGTTAAATGGTCAATGTACCAACAGACTACCGGAAAAGCAAACAATCTACCTCCAGATGAGCCCTCTCCCTAACTGCACCACAACTGTTGAACAGCCTCCCTGAGGAAATCCACTCAGACGGAGATATTAAAGACTTCTGAAAAAGACTCAAGACCTTTCTATGCTTAGAACACTATGGAAATATCACATAGTCCAATAACACCAGACAATCATGCTCACTAGTAAATAGACAGAATCCATGTAAACATCTCTAATATCTTGTAAATAGTTTACCACCCTGTTAAATACCCTAAGTTAAGTCAAATATTGCTTGTATCCTGTTCAAATGTACCACCCTGTTAAATACCTTATATTATGTTGTTGTTGAAGTGTGATGTAAACCACTTTGATTCTAGGAGAAGGTGGTATGAAAAAAACAGGTTAAATAAATAATTAAATACTTCAAGCTCATTACCCCTGAAGCCATGTGTGGTGAGAGGGGTGTGAATTCACAAGACTCTAACTCTCTGAAATTCTGTCTTCCTCCTCTGTTGCACCAGTCACTTCACCTAAAAAACAGGCACACCTATCGATCTACTGTCCGGGCAATTCTTTGAATAAAAAAAGTGTAGTCTTTAAGTCAATGTGGCCATACACAAAGGGATACGTTCAAAGCAAAATCTTCTAACAAAACATTGTAAGGTGGTCTGAATCTTCTCCTTTATCTTCACTGAATGTGTGTGTTTTAGCCAGAACTTTATCTCTTTCCTCCTTCTCATTCTTCTGCTATTATTCTTCCTCTCTTAATAGTTTTTCTTTGGATCTATAAGATACAATTGTTTTCTGCTCTCTTCCATCTTTGGCTCTGCAGATCACAAGATTTCTCTGGCCCTCCTATCTATCCCAGGAAACTTCTAGCCAGCGACTCTTAAATATGCGATCCAGATGCCCTCCTTTGGCTCTTGTTGCCCACAAGCAGGGTGAAGACTCCTCACAAGATTTCCCTTTCTTGTCCCATGCAAACTTCGGCCTGGAAACTCCTCATTGTAAGGTTCAGGCACCGTCCTTCGAGTCTTCTTGCTTATCAGTAGGGAGGAGGGCAAAAAGGAGACCCCTAAATTATCCTTATTTTTTATTACATCTTTGCAACAACTTGCCTTTAGATATGTCCCACACCATACACCACCCAGCAGGCAGATCCCGAGGAGGATCAGATGTCACTTGCAGGGTTCAGACGTACCCACCCCTGTTTGAGACACAAGTGTCCATTAACCACACAGGAACCTTAGCTTATACACCCAGGGAAAATATTGTAGGAAAGGGAAATGCCAACCTCCCTACAGTAGGATCAAATGCCAACGTCTATTGCATGTCCCTGATCCAATTTTTGCACCTCGTCAAAGAACTTAATTCAGCTTTTTTGGCAGGATCATCCCTTTACAAAACCATAATCCCTCATGTCCTATAATCTTTGTTTCAAGATGCTGCACTCTCTTTTATTTTTTGTGTAGCTAGTTCCATCATTGTGTTTACAGTTCTAGAGGTTGCAGGGCTGGTGGGCGAGATTTCTCCTTCCTCCACTTTGTGGGTCCAAAGGAGCAGGGAACAATTTTCTTCAAGATCCTAGTCTCCAGCCTTACTTCAAAAAAGGCCACTTGCTTCGATCAATAATTAATAAAGAAATGGCAAGCAGTCAAGAAATCTGATGACCCATTGCTGTTGGCAGAACCGCTATGAAGGACCTGAACAAGATTCTCAGGAGGATGTAGTAAAAACTGTTAGTGTAGTGGGGTTTAAAAAAGGTTTGGACAAGTTCCTGGAGGAAAGGTCCATAAACAATTATTAAAGAGGACCTGGGAAATCCACTGCTTGTCCCGGGGCAAGTACTATGGAACCTGTGTGCCTTTTGGGATCCTGCCAGGTGCTTGTGAACTGGATTGACTATTGTTGGAAACAGGATACTGGACTTGATGAACCGTGGTCTGACCCAGTGTGGCATTCCTTATGTTATCAAGTGTAGAGATGTATCTCTGCATACTAAGATTCAACTTGTCCAAGCTATGGTATTTTGAATAACATCAAATGGATGCAAAAGTTGGACAGTGAAGAAGAACGATGAGAAGAAAATAGATGCAGTATAGATTTTTGTCTTTTTTGCTTTTTTATTTAATATTTAGGAGGCTAGTTGCTAAAATGCTCCAACATTAACATATGTTAATTCACTGTTAATGCACGTTATTAGTAACTAGTAACATAGGAGCTGCACTAAAATAATAGTTCTAATGGATGTGCAGACTGGATAGGCAATATGATCTTTATCTGCCATCATTTTCTATGTTTCCATGTTAATTTGTGTTAAGGTTAGCACACCTTAGTAGCTAGCCCCTTTAATGTCATTTAAATACTCCTGGCACATCATTCAAATGCCATGGTTAGTGGGTTTTTCTACTCGCAGAGAAAGTTTATAAAATTGCTTCCTATAAAGATGACTGTTTTCAAATATCAACCTGACGCTTCTTTTTTAATCCTCATTCTTTTACTCTACGTGATAATACCATCATTAGCTGCAGTATTTGGCTGGTTTGCTAGCTGTTACTGAGCAGGCCAGAGATCTGACTATGACCTTATATTAATGAAAGAGCAAGATGCTGTAGATGATTAAGGAAGATACTTTAGAAGCATCCCCTCATGTAAAGAGCAGCATTTATATGTGTAGACTGGCATATATGTGCAATGCAGTTTTAGAAAGGAGGCATGGTAAGGATGGGGAGAGGGCGTGGGTTGAGTGGGTCTAACACTTTGATGTACATTCTCCATTTTAAAAGGGAAATCCATATTGCTATTAAAAAATCATGACATTTACGCCTGCTCCCAGGAATGAATACGTGCTTACCTTAGAGAGCAGGTGTAAAGTCCAAGGTCATGCCATCCTGAAATCCACCATACCCTCCCTCAAGGCATAAGAACCTGATGATCACCCTCAAGGCATCCTATCCCATGTCAATAGATGCTTCTTAACTAGTCCTGACCTACCCCCAGCGTGAATACCCCACTACCTAACTGCTCCTCCCCAGGCTTCCCCCACAAGATCCTCTCATCCCCGATCCCTTATTCAGGTCTTACTGGGGTCCCTAGTTCTAGTGAGAGCAGAAGCAGTCCCCGTGCACTCCTGCTCCTTTGGCTACAGGTTTCAGAATGGCGTCATGACTCCTAGAGCTAATCTCATTGTACTACTACTAAGGGTCTAGCTGCCAAATAAGGGCAGAGGATGTTCTTACCATAAAGGGATTGAGTGGGAGGGTCTTCATGCCAAGGGGAGAATCAGATGGCTGGGGAGGGGTATCTATAGAATTGGGTAGAGCTTAGGGGACATATGATGCCTTGGCATGTTTTGGTGCCTTGGGATTGGTTTGAGGGTGATCTCCAGATTGGGACTGGTGCTGCAGGATTGGATATACACTTAAACTGCAGAATGGCGACTTTAAAAATCTGCTCCCATTGGGGATCCATAAATTTGCAGTTCTACACCTATTTTAGAAGATGAGTGTCTGGCAGAGCCTCTTGTAAAATGCCATTGGAATTTTCTGTGTCACAGTCTGGACTCTAAATTCCGCTCTCCGCCTCCTATTTAATAATGTGACTCTAAATGTACTATTGGGGTAATATTAAATCTCTAGAGCTGCATTTTTTAAAATGCTAACTGTGGCATTAAATAAAATGAGGATATTAAGTGCTGATATCTAGATAGTTACTAGCGACAAATATCCAGTTTCTCCACCGGTCACCGAGTGCTTTTTTCCTGGGTCAGGTTATGCAAATACCTATCTGGACAATGTTTTGCTCTGCCTCGCTCCACCCAGAATAGTGCTGTGGTGATATGTACCAATGACTATCACGGCTATTAGGGCTTATTCAGTTAGCAGGTGCTCCAAACTGGATAAGCCCCACTGAATATCGTGCTGTATATTGTTTTCTTTATATTGTATTAGCACAAGAATTCTTCTCACTAGCTACAGTACCTAACATTCTAGTAAAAAAAAAAAAAGTGAAGTTCATAATTTACTTTCAAATTTTCTGTGTTGGTGCTACATTCTAAAATGTTACTCGGGTACAGTCTGCTCTGACCACGCTGTTAATCCCTCCTCACCTTTTAGATCTCTGCTCTCAACATCAACAATAAAACCATAACACAAACGTTTCTCTTGTAGTGTCCGAATATTGGTAAACAAAAAACCATAAGCTTTTTCCTCTATAAAGCTAAGAGACTTGTGCAGGTCAGATCATTTTTAGCCATTCCATAAACTCAATGCTATTTGTTTCTAAGAAGTTGTACCATGACTTGATATCTATAAGTCGTTTTATTGCAGCTAAAAGCATTGATTGCCTTTGATTCCTGAACGCGTACAGTGTACAACCTATTGCATAAAGTGAGAGAAATGGATGTTTCTTTAAAGTTTCATAAGTGCTATACTTGTGAGAAGAAGATCCTTAATGCTATCCATTGTTAAGGATCGATCACCGGTGTCAGAATGGAAGACAGCCTTTCTTATTGAAACCTCAAGGAATGTGAGCAAGTTCAAAACCAACACCGAGTTCTGAGTGCATAATCCATTGCGCTATTGATTAAAGAGGATGGCGCAGAGGAATATGAGTTCAGAGATTACCTTCAGTGATTTTACTGTTAGGCTGCCGGATGGGTTACATACTAAACAGATGTTTGCCAGTCACAGCTCCTGTGATCTCATTCTTCCAGTGACAACTGAAATTCCGTTTTCCAATGAAGATCAGCAGTTGCTAATTTGCCCTTTTATTTCCTTCCTCAAGGAAAAGACCATTAAGTCAAAAGATCTAGTCTTTAATACTGAAAGAAGGTCATGATAACCCACAGCAACTGTTAACCTTAAAAGCATTTCCAAATCCCTTTAAGCCTTTCTCTCTTTATGGTATTAAAGATTTTCTTTTAGAATGCAGAGCTTCAGTGACAAATAATCTTATTACTTTGCGCTCCTTCTTTTAAAAAATGTATGCACACATTTGATTTAGGTCTATATTATATTGTGTGTATGTGTGTGTGTGTGTCTGTGTGTTTATATGTATAGCTACATTTCAGCAGGATGTCTGGAGAATAATTTGAAGCATCTAATTTAGACATTTCAAATTATCCCTCTATTCAGTGGCTAGTGCACTGCATATATCAGTATACATTATAGATATATTTATACTTATTTGTAGAAGAGCTGATTATCGGGGTTTCTATGTATAAGGTACTGTATACATATAAGGCCTCAAATATCGGGGCTATATATAGCTTATATGTTTGGCTCAGATGGCTTAGATTGTACCTGGCTTTTGTAGGGCAAAGCCAATTGGATAAGCTATACAGATAGTTGCCGAATATTGGTCTGTATTACTGCCCTGCCCCTGGAACATCTCGACCCTGCTTTCCCTGCTCTTTGCATGGTCAGGCCAACCCCAGTATGCTCTGAGCATGAGCCCGCTTTCAGCTGTCTCATTGTGTGGCTCTTCCATTTCTCACTCACAGCATCATACAGAGCCATTCTGAGCCTGGGATACAGCGACCAGACACCTCTGACTCATGTGGCACTTGAGCCCGGCATCAGCCCCACAGCTAGATGCCTCAGACTCCGACCGGATGCTTCTAACTCCTCGTGGCACCTGATGCCCAGAACCAGCCACCGTCCCCACTCCTATCCTTCCAGAAATGGCACTGGAATCACGCTATGTGCTGACTGGAGAAAGCAACACTGATGCTTTGTTCTAGGGGTCCTCCCTTCCCAGCTGAGTATCATTAACAGTGCAGTTGATCACCAAGTGTGCCCTTCTCCACTGCTAGTGCAGTTGAGGTTTATGTTCAAGTTTGTACAGGATAATACTGTATCTGGTAAAGCTAAAAGAGCTGTGGAAATTAGGATGGTAAAAGCCTGAGTGGAAGAAAAGACAGCTAAGATGTAAAGCAAAGTAATAAGACTTTGCTTGATGAGCATCTCCCAATCCAAGACTGGATCAGATTGACACTGGATGGAAACTGCAATAGTAGCTCCAAGTTGCTGCACACCACTGTCTTGTGGGTGTTGACCCATGTCTCTTCGGCCTTACATTCTGTTTGCCCTGGGAAGAAATGGCACACTCACTCCCTCTGACTCTTTCTCTGCTCCCCTCCATAGCTGACTTCTGGGCAGGGCAAAGCACCTGGAAATCAGCTCAAACCCCTGTTCCCCCCCCCCCCCTCTCCACCCCAGCACCATTGCTGCAGGCAATGTGAGAGTGGATTTCATCCACCTCATACCCAAACATGCACACATCATCTAATTGACCTGCTGCGTATCTAGGGGTTTAGGGAAGGGGATGACAGACTGCTGGGGAGGGGGGGGGGGGGTAAAGAAGGGAGGGGGAGCTACTAATGCTTCAGGTGGGGATAGATTAGGGATAGGAAGAGGAGATGGACAGAGATGGAAGCAGAACAAGGAACTAAATAAGAGATAATAGGGACTCTCAGTTGAGTAAGAATATGGAGATGACAGCACCTAGTAAATGATAGATATGAGGGAGGGTGTGGGATGGGAGTAAGAGAATAGGGAAAACGATTGGGGGAGATTGAGACCTGATGTGAATGATCTAGGAGAGAGGGTAAGGGATAGATCTCTGAAGGGGGGAGGGGGGTGGAGAGAGGGCAGAAATGTGGCTGGGGAGATGGCAATGAATGAAGAATGAGCTAGGGGCCAGGGAGAGAATGAATGATAAGCAAGTGGCTAAAGCTGGTAAAAGGAGAAGAGGCAGAGGATGGTAGATGACAATTGAGGCAGTGAGTATAGAGGATAGAAATGGAAGTGAGTGAAAGGTGAGGAAAGATACAGCAAGGGCAATGGAACAGGGTGAGGAAAGATACAGCAAGGGCAATGGAACAGGGTGAGGAAAGATACAGCAAGGGCAATGGGAGCGCTAGAGAGGGAGTAAGAATGGGAGATGGAAAACTGGTAGATGAGAGGTAAAAAGTGGGAGAATAAAAGACTGGAAGGTGAAAGAAAAAGAGAGTGAGGGGTAAAATATATTTGAGTGTATTGAGAGTCAGAGGAGAGAGATGGGGAAAAAAGATAAAAAGAAAAGATCAGCACCAACGATATGAAAAAAAGAAGTCAGGAGAGAAAAGAATTGGAAATGAGACAGTAATCATCTCAGAAAAATAAAATGGCCAGGCAACAAAGATAGAACAAATAATTGTATTTACAATTTAGTGATTGGAATATGTTTGTCATTAACATGTTGTCTTTATATGCATCTTTTTTCTATTTCTCTGGTGTTGCAACCTATACACTGCCTGGCATCTTGGGATTTGAGCTTAATTTTTATTTATTTAACAATTTTTCTATACCACCTTATCATTTAATCAAGGCGGTTTACATTAAAACTTTAACTGTTGCAGAGAACTTGCATGTAAAAAAACAATAAAACTTAAACAATAACAGAAAATGTATCTTTGGGGAGCAAAAGGGAGGGGGTAAATGGGTAGTGCTGAAAGCACAACTTATGTACGCTGTGACATATAAACAGTAGATGATGAGATGTGGGTATGAGACCAGAGGTTAACTGGGGTGTTAGGATGTTCATTGGAGTGTTCAATGAAGAGGAGGATCTTGAGTTGTTTCCAGAAATTGCTCTTTGTTGAATGCTTTGAAGCATCTGGTGGGATTATCTGTTCTCTGTGATATCTGTTGATTATTGAGATGGAGTTCAAAGAGTATGGCATGGTGATCCAACCAGGGTATGGGTGTGATGGTGGGTAATGTTATGAGGCCATGATCTAGTATGCTTGTTGGGGCGAGTATGAGATCTGGGGTGGAGCCAGTGAGATGGGAAGGACTTGTGAGAATTTGTTTAAGATGAATGGATTCCATTGCTTTGGAAAAGCTGTTTTCTCATTGATGGATGCAGATGTGAGGCTCAGGTCTCCTAGTACTATAAGAGGTTTGTGAGGGGGGTTAGCTGAATATATTGAATCAAGAATGTTGGATGTGTGCGTTGGGGGCTCTGTAGATCAGGCAGATGGATAGGTATTTATTTTCTGTGCTGATGATGTCACAGCATTCAGAGTTTATGGCTCTGGATGTCGAGCTTAAGGTCCATTCGGGCAAGGATAAGTACTCTGCCTCCTCGTTTGTGAGTACGAGGGCACTTGAATGCTTTGAATGTGGGGGGTGTTACTTGATTCAGGATAACTTGGTCGGAACTCTTCAGCCATGATTCAGTAATGCAAAGGATATCAATGTGGTTGTCTTGTATGTGATCGATAATGGTGTTTGTTTTGTTACGTATTGATATTGCATTTATTAGGCCTATAGTTATGTGGGGGTATACATGGGTTGTGAGGAAGGTGTGGATAGAAGTGAGGAAGGCTGTATTCGAATATATCTGGTAGGTCTCCTGTTGGGGTGTTTGTAGGAAGCGAGCTTGTAGTTGGTCTGATATGGTGGAGAATGAAATGTTAACTAGGTGGGTGGAGCTTGGAGGGATGTAATGAAGGCAGTATAATAATAGGTTGTTAGCTGATAGCAAAGGGTAAGAATTAAGATGATAGCATATATCTTTTATTTATTTAATTCACATTTATATACCGCATCTTCCAAAGTTCAGTTGCGGTTTACAGGTAACAATAATTTACAAATCAAGTTTGTTTTACATGGAACAATGAAATATAACAGAACTTATTTACAAGGAATATCATGAAATATAGAACAAATAATGTGGTATAATACCGAACAGTGTGAAAAACTATATACAAGTTATCTATGAATATATATATATGGAATACTTGAGGGGAGGTCAAAGGATCATCATTGGAGGGTGCTAACTGTGTAGGTTAAAGGTTTATTGCATGGAGTAATCGATTGTCTGTTTAACCTTTGTCTAGTGTAGATGATGAGTTATCTCTGTTATAATGCTTGGTGAACAAGTAGGTTTTCAGTTTCTTGCGGAGTTCTGTGATCTCTGTTAGCTTTCGTAGGTCCTCTGGAAGGGAATTCCAGATAGTAGGGGCTATGTGCGAAAATGCTCTATTGTTTGTTGATTTGTGAGCTTTTGTAAAATCTTTCGGGATTTTTAATCTGTTTAGTTGTCCTTTTCTGTGTGTAGGCTTAGATGGTTCTTTGTGTATTAAGTTACATAACATGGATGGGGCCAGATCATATAAGGTTTTGAATGTTGTTATTATTATTTTGTAAATTATTCTACTTTGAATTGGTAACCAATGAAGGGAGGCTAGTATTGGTGATATGTGTTGAAGGGAGTTGATTTTCAATGTGATTCTTGCTGCAGCATTTTGTGCTAATTGCAATCGTTTAATACTTTGTTTTGTTAAGCCTATTAGGATTAGATTGGCAAAGTCAAAATGTGGGGTTATTGTGGCCTGTATTATGTTAATAAAGTCCTGTGTGAAAACTAGTGGACGAAGTTGTTTGAGAGTTTTAAGCTTGAAATAGATTTTCTTTATGGTATTGCTGATGTGTGTTTCCATTGTAAGGTGTGTATCTAGTATAACACCTAGATATTTTATTTCCTTTTTTATTTTGATTTCTTGGTTTTGGAGTCTTATGTGTGATGGAGGGTTATAGGTTCTGTTCTTGGTTACAATTAGAACTTCGGTTTTAGCATGATTGATGTGAAGGTTTTGTGCTTTTAGCCAAGTTGTGACTTCATTATAGCATTCCGATAAGAGTTGAAGCGGTATGTTGGGTATTGTGAATGGAATATACAGCATAATATCATCTGCGTAGAGATGATATCGTACTCCGAAACTTTTGAATATGTTGCAGACTGGTTTTATGTAAATATTGAAAAGTAGAGCTGATAGCGCTGAGCCTTGTGGTAATCCAATTTCTTGCTTGTAGGTGGTGGAGTTTTGATTTCCAATTCTTACATTTTGTGTTCTATCAGTTAGGTAGGATGAGAACCATTTGTGTACTGTAGAATTTAGTCCTATTTGTTTTAAGTTATTAAGCATTATTGTGTGGTGTACGCTATCGAACGCAGCTGATATGTCGATGAACAGTAAAATAAATGCCTGTTTAGGATTGTCAATCTCTCTTAGGAGCGCATCTATTAAAACTGTGAGGAGTGTTTCCACTCCATGGCGGGGCCGAAAGCCATATTGTTGCTCATCGAGAGGGTAGGATGAGTCTAGAAAATCTTGTGTTTGTAATTGAACTACTTTTTCAATTATTTCAAGCTTACTAGCTAATGTTAAAATGTATATAGTTCTGTAACAATAATCCATGTTAAACTGTATTTAGTTCTGTAACAATGTTCCATGTTATCGTTTATCATGTTAACTGTACATAGTTATGAAAAAAAACGATGTTCTATGTAAAACCATGTTCACTAAATGTTACCTGTAAACCGCCTTTGATCTTTGGAAAAAGCGGTATAGAAATAAGCATAAATAAATAAATAAATAAAATAAAATAAAAATGGTATGCTTGATATAGGTCTATATGACGTAGGGGATGTTTTATCCAGTTTGCTGTTTTTGAGGATTGGTCGAATTTGTGCATGTTTAAGAGATGTTGGGAGGTAGCCTTGGATAAGTGAGAGGTTTACTATTGAGAGAATGTAGGGTAATAAAATTGGTAGTGTGTTTTTTATCCATGTTACAGGACATGGATCTAGATAAGACGTTGTGGTGTTGAGGTTGGTGATGATGTTTTTTAGTGTCTCTTTAGTTATGGGATGGAACTCTGACCATTCATCTATATGCTGGTGTGACGAGATGATAGCTTTTATATGCATTGATGGCAATTTTGCTTTGTTTTGATAATGGTGGGCTAGAGTATGAACTGAGATGTCAGTGATTTCACTGTCAGAAGTTTGGGGGTTGGTTAGATTTCTGACAATGGAGAATAACTCTCTTGGTCTGTTATATGATTTTGAGAGTATTTTGGCGTAATATTCTTTTTTTGTGTTGTCTAAGGCTTCTTTGTATTTAGTGAGTAGATTATTGTATATTTCTTTGTGTATCGTCAATTTGGATTTACGCCAGTTATGTTCTAGTTTTCTAAGGTTCCTTTTCATCTGTTTTAAAGTAGTATTGAACCATGGTTTGGCGTTGGTATTAGAGTGGTTGATGGAAGTACATCCATTTGTACTTTTGAGGCTTGGTCAGGGATTTGAGAGTTTTGTGTATGAGGAGAGTATGTTGTGACAGAGGTTCTGTGTTGGTATACGCCTTGTGAGGTAAGATACTCACCATTCGTGAGCTTCTTAAACAGTCAGTAGATGGGACGCTTGTGTATTAAAGGTGGAGCGGCGGAGCTGGAGCTGTGGATAGCGACGTGAAGAGGTTATTAGAGTTCTTGCGTACTTTGGATCAGTGAGAGGAGTGGTTTGTCCCTGCTTGTAGAATATTGCCCAGAAGTTGGAGTCCTTTGTTGAGCGTATTGGTCACCGCCTTAAGTCTCCCGCCTAAGGTGGTGACCGATACATATTTCTATTTTTAGTCTGTGGTTTCTTATTCTCTGCTTGGTGAGAGTTTATCTATATTCTGAATATGTGACTGCAACCAGGTATTCTGTTAGCAATTTGTTTTTATATAAGGATTTGTAGCAGTCTGGCTTGTTCAGTTTTCCTGGTGCAGTAGGCGTATGATTTTCTAGGGCTCACAGCAGTATTTATGGTGTTGCCCTTTTCTGGGTAGGCTCCTTGCTGTGGGTGTTTTGGAAGTTAGTGCTGGTACGTAATGGTGGGTTTGCTCTATAGGTCCTGTGCTGTGGTTCTCACTTTTTGTTTCTATGTGGAGTCAACATCAGGGTTCTGGTTGGGGGTACTGGAATACTGATAGTTAAGATTTGCAGTTTTGTGTTCTTGATGCTGCGTGGACTGGTCTTAAATTTTAAATATTTTGTTAGTTCAGATTCAAGGAAATCTCAAACTTTAAGAGACCATCTCAGTTTAATTTTGTCTTGTGGCCTGACGGCTTCACTGTTACTGATTTATGGGCTTTTCCAGCTCTGGCACTGATTAGTACTAACCAGGGTTTAGTTCTAATCCAGCCTGTGTACCATGATTTGAATTCCCTGCTTTCAGGATTTTTTTTCTCATTACATATTTTCCCTTCTTACATTAAACCTGGTCATAGCACTGATCAAATAAGTCTGCTCGTCATTGCTGTAATGCAAATATTTATGCAAAAGAGTCTCTCTGGATATGCAAATACTTATGCTAATGAGGCCTCTCAATGAGTCTCTGCACATGGCCCTGCCTCACCCTTGGGTTGCCCCTGCACCTAAGAAGCCACAGTTTTAAGGTCGGTACTCAGCAGGCATTGACAAGGGTTGATTGTCCTATCAGGCATTCCCTGGTTAGTACTACTCAGTGACAGCATTTCCAGGAGTCAGGAGGGGTGAGGAGAGAATGAAACAGCTAAAAGTAGACTATGCTGCAGCAGGGCAACAAAGATGAGAATCCATGCCAAGCCGAGGCCTCTGAATGATTCCATGCACTGAAGGCTCTGCCGCACTCTTGCTCCCTCCACCTTTGACACAGGCTGCCTGTTAGTATAAAGTGACCAACCATCCCGTACTAGACGGGACAGTCCCATATTTTAAGGATTTGTCCCTGGAATCGTATTACTTCGGTTGGGATGCCTAAATGTCCTCTATTTTAAAACATGTGTCCCACTCCTCCACTCCTCCACATTTCTACCAGCGGACTTCACCAGCTGACATCTTCAAAGGGGAACTCTATTTATATGAGGCTATTTCTGTCAGAGACACACAAACATATACACATGCATCACTCTGTTGTACTTCAGTCACACACAAATGCACATGCATTCATCCAAACCCCCCCCCCCCTCCAAATCAGGTACACTCAGGCACACTAGCACTTTCCGGTTCCAGGGGTGATCCGGGAAACTACAGACCGGTGAGCCTGACGTCAGTACCGTGAAAAATGGTAGAAACCATCATAAAGAATAAAATTACTCAGCATGTAGATAGTCACGACCTAATGGGAGACAGCCAACATGGCTTTAGACAAGGAAGATCTTGTCTTACTAATCTGTTATGTTTTTTTGAAGGAGTGAATAAACAGGTGGACAAAGGTGAGTCGGTTGATATTGTGTATCTGGACTTTCAGAAAGCCTTTGACAAGGTCCCTCATCAGAGACTTTTGGCAAAACTAAAGAGTCATGGGATAGGAGGCAGTGTACTATTGTGGATCAGGAACTGGTTAAAAGATAGAAAGCAGAGGGTAGGGCTAAATGGCCAATTTTCCCAATGGAGAAAGGTGAATAGTGGTGTACCCCAGGGATCTGTGCTGGGTCCGCTGCTTTTTGACATATTCATAAATGACCTGGAAAGTGGAATAACGAGTGAGGTTATCAAATTTGCAGATGACACAAAACTATTTAAAGTTGTTAAAACCCAAGAGGATTGTGAAAAATTGCAAGAGGATCTTGTTAAATTGGAAGACTGGGCATCAAAATGGCAGATGAAATTTAATGTGGACAAGTGCAAGGTTATGCACCTAGGGAAGAACAACCCAAACTATGGTTACACGATGCAAGGTTCCACATTGGGAACCACCACAGGAAAAAGATTTAGGCGTCATTGTGGATACCATGTTAAAACCCTCGGCCCAGTGTGCAGCGGCAGCCAAGAGAGCAAATAGAATGCTAGGTATGATAAGGAAAGGAATGGAAAATAAAACAAAAGATATTATAATGCCTCTATATCGTTCCATGGTGAGACCGCACCTTGAATATTGTGTGCAATTCTGGTCGCCGTATCTTAAAAAGGATATAGCGATTTTAGAAAAGGTTCAGAGAAGAGCCACCAAAATGGTAAAGGGGATGGAAGGATACTCCTATGAGGAAAGGCTAAAAAGGTTAGGGCTCTTTAACCTGGAAAAGAGACGGCTGAGGGTAGATATGATAGAAGTCTATAAATTAATGAACGGAGTGGAACGGGTAAATGTAGATCGATTGTTTACGTTATCAGAATATAGAAAGACTAGGGGACATGCAATGAAGCTACAGGGTAAACTATTTAAGACTAATAAAAGAAAATATTTTTTCACTCAACGTGTAATCAAACTCTGGAATTTGTTACCGGAGGATGTAGTAAAGGCTGTTAGTGTAGCTGGGTTTAAAAAAAGGTTTGGACAAGTTCCTGGAGGAAAGGTCCATAAACCATTATTAAGAAGTGACCGAAGATATCAATGCTTGACCCAGTACAAGCATTGTGGAACTTGTGTCTCTTGGGGAAACTGCTAGGTACATATGACCTAGATTGGCCACTGTTGGAAACAGAATACTGGGCTTGATGGACCTTGGTCTGACCCAGTATGGCATATCTTATGTTCTTATGTTCTTATGTTTTCAGACAGATTCTGTCTTTGACTGTCTATTGGTGCTGTGCTGCTTCTGCACTCCTCTACTTCAATGCTCTCGGTTCTTGCTTTTGCTGCTAGTTCTTGTTCTCAGTCTGCAATAGCCACCTCACACTTTGCACCATTCCTCTTACATTTCTATCCTTTCTCAGCAACCCCATTCACCCCTACCAAGAAACCCACTTATTCCACTGACTTTCTCCTAGATCCTGTGCAGAAAATCAGCCCACCCTTCCTGTGACTAGTGCAGCCTTTCCATTGGCTGGAACCTACTACTTACTCTGCACAGTGAGGGAGAAGCACTGGTGAGCTATAGAGCTAAACTAAAAAAAAAAAAAAAAAAAAAAAAATGTACCCAGACAATTTAGACATCTTTCTGACTAAGACAGCTGCTTTACAAAGTTGTAGAATCCTATAATAATTTAGATGGTTGGCAATCCTAAACTCCTGAGTCCTCAGCACATCTGACAGAGCTGACTCTACTTCCTCCCCAGAGCTCAGACAACCATCAGTCAGACAAAGCCAGCCAATAGGGAGCAGGAGGAGGTGGGAGCAGTAGCTAGGATACCGCTCTCCCTTGTTCTGCACCTATGGAGCATGGTGGAGGTTTTTGCTACAGATATACAGACCTACAGGAGAAAATATTGGGGGTGCTCAAGCACTCACAGCACCCACAGAGCTGCTGCCTATCATCCTGGGGCCAACATCAGTATAAGTATTATGGTCAGTGGTCAGCTGATTTTATTGATTCTGTCATCTGTGAAGGCTCTTAGCCTAGGGTGCGTGTTTCTATTTCATCTTTAGACTATTTTCATTTTAAAATGCTGCAGAAAAAGTGTGTTTTTAATGACCATCTACAAAATGAATACCTGTTTATTAAGAAACATTCTGCTGATAGCACAGTGTTTTATAACATATGCCGGTCTCCCTTTTCAATCGCACATGGAAGAAAGGGTGACATTGTTCAGCACGTAAGGATGGACAAACACAAGACAGCAGATGTAAGTGCTTCTTCAAGTAGAACTGTGACTTTTTTTTTTTAAAAGTCAAACTTTTGATGAGAAAACTCAGTCACTGGCTACAGCTGAGGGTACATGGACTTATCACTGTGTAGTCCACAAACATTATTTTCGGTTGTCAGACTATATTTCAAAGTTGTTGAAAAAATGTTTTGATGAAAAATACTCTTGTGCGCGAACCAAAACGGAAGAAATCATCTGTAATGTTTTCAAACCTACTCTATTGATTTCCTCAAGAGAGACCTTTCTGAGACAAGATTTTTAAGAGTATTTTCTGTGACTGCTCAAACATTGAAGCATTAAAGTGTGCCCTATTTTAGTAAGGTACTTTCTTCCTGAGAAAGGGGTTCAGGTAAAAGTTCATGATGTTAATGGCGAAACCTCAGACATTCTTTCCAAGTGCATTTTTGATACAGTTGAGTCCAGTGGGCTAAGATCCAAAGTTTTGGCATTGTATGCTGACAATACCAATTGCAATTTTGGTGGGGCCGTTAGACAGGGTAGTAACATTATCTTTAACAAGTTGCAGAAAGATTTAGGAGGAAGTAATTTAATTGGTGCAAACTGTGCAGCTCACATTGCTCACAATTGTATCAGCACTGCTGCCTAATGCCTGCCATTTGACATTGAAGTTATTGTTGACAAGGTATTCAGACATTTTCACGTTTATACAGTGAGAACTGAAGAACTTAAAGAGATTAGTGACTCTGTAGAGGGTGAGTATCAAAAGCTCCTTGGATACAGTAACACTAGGTGGCTGGCTTTATTACCAGCCATGCAATGCAATGTGTGCCTTCGAGTCAGTCCTGACTCCTGGCGACCCAGAAGCTCCTGGGTTTTCTTGGCAGTGTCACCAGAAGTAGATTGCCAGGCCTTTCTTCCGAGGCAGTGGAGGTTAAGTGACTTGCCCAAGGCCACAAGGAGTGCTAGTGGGAATTGAACCCTGGTTGGTTGGTTACCAAGCCAGTGTTCTAACCACTAGGCTACTCCTCCACTCCACATTACCAGCCATAGAGAGGTTAATTAAAATGTTCCAACCAGTGAAGTCATATTTTCTGAACCAGAAAACATGCATAGTTATCATCAAAAACGTTTTTGAGAATGAATCAGCAGAGGTTTGACTGTACTTTGTGCACAATCAGGCAGTGGTTTTTCAAAATGTGACTTTAAAAATTGAGTGTCAAAAAATCTCAATGATAGAGGTAGCTGG
Source organism: Ichthyophis bannanicus (assembly GCA_033557465.1). NCBI lineage: Eukaryota > Metazoa > Chordata > Amphibia > Gymnophiona > Ichthyophiidae > Ichthyophis > Ichthyophis bannanicus. The sequence continues at coordinate 420,082,253 of CM066033.1, forward strand.
AGAAATCAGTAACCTTAGAAACAAGTTAGTAACTAGGAAGAATGAAGTGTTTTTGCTCTGACAATGAGACAGAAGATACGAGGTAAAGGATCTTGAAGAGGGCAGCTTGGATCAACGGCATTGCTAATGATACTCAGCCAGGAGGGGAGGGCTGCTAGAACAGAGGACCAGTGCTGCTTTCTTCACTTGGCAAATGACGTGATCCCACTGCCATTCCCAGAAGGATATGAGTGGGGTCCGTCGCTGGTTCTGGGCATCAGGTGCCACAGAAGGAGTTAGAAGCATCCGGCCGGAGTCTGAGGCATCTGGCCGTGGTGCCGGTGCTGGGTGTCACGTGCCACAAGAGTCGGAGGCATTTGGCCGCTGTATCTCAGGCTCAGAATGGCTCTGTATGGTGATGGCTGTGCTGTGGAGTAAGAAACGGAAGAGCCACACAATGAGACAGCTGAGAGCGAAGTCATGCTTAGAGCTGGGCCGTGTGCAAAAAACATATCCGCATATGGCTGGGGCCAGCCCTGCTTAAGTGCTGGCATAGCCCACCTAGTGCTGGGGCTGGCCTGGCTATGCAAAGAGCAGGGAAAGCAGGGTTGAGATGTTCCAGGAGCAGGGCAGTAATACAGACCAATATTCGGCCCTATCTGAATAGCTTATGCAATTGGCTTTGCCCTACAAAAGCCAGGTACAATCTAAGCCATCAGAGCCATATATAGCCCCGATATTTGGGGCCTTATATGTATACAGTACCTTATACATAGAAACCCCGATAATCAGCTCTTCTACAAATAAGTATAAATATATCTATAATGTATACTGATATATTCAGTGCACTAGCCAATGAATAGAGGGATAATTTGAAATGTCTAAATTAGATGCTTCAAATTATTCTCCAGACATCCTGCTGAAATTTAGCTATACATATAAACATACAGACACACACACACACACACACGCACACACAAAATATAATATACACACAAATCAAATGTGTGCATGCATTTTTCAAAAGAAGGGGCGCAAAGTAATAAGATTATTTGTCACTGAAGCTCTGCATTCTAAAAGAAAATCTTTAATACCATAAAGAGAGAAAGGCTTAAAGGGATTTGGAAATGCTTTTAAGGTTAACAGTTGCTGTGGGTTATCATGGCCTTCTTTCAGTATTAAAGACTAGATCTTTTGACTTAATGGTCTTTTCCTTGAGGAAGGAAATAAAAGGGCAAATTAGCAACTGCTGATCTTCATTGGAAAACGGAATTTCAGTTGTCACTGGAAGAATGAGATCACAGGAGCTGTGACTGGCAAACATCTGTTTAGTATGTAACCCATCCGGCAGCCTAACAGTAAAATCACTGAAGGTAATCTCTGAACTCATATTCCTCTGCGCCATCCTCTTTAATCAATAGCGCAATGGATTATGCACTCAGAACTCGGTGTTGGTTTTGAACTTGCTCACATTCCTTGAGGTTTCAATAAGAAAGGCTGTCTTCCATTCTGACACCGGTGATCGATCCTTAACAATGGATAGCATTAAGGATCTTCTTCTCACAAGTATAGCAATTATGAAACTTTAAAGGAGCATCCATTTCTCTCACTTTATGTAACAGGTTATACTATGTATGCGTTCAAGAATCAAATGCAATCAATGCTTTTAGCTGCAATAAACGACTGTTATAGATATCAAATCATGGTACAACTTCTTAGAAAGAAATAGCATTGAGTTTATGGAATAGCTAAAAATGATCTGACCTACACAAAGGTCTTAACTTTATAGAGGAAACAACTTATTTTTTGTTTTGTTTTTTACCAATACTAGGACACTACAAGAGAAGGGAGTAAGGGAGTGGTCGGAGCAGACTGTACTCGAGCACCTCGCTTTCTCGGGGGGCCACTTCCGGGTTGTGGGGGCTGCGCTCTTTCTTCGGTACTAAATCATACCCAATCAGTGCTCCACTCCAGACCAATACCACTAGAGTGGCCTGAGATTATAAGAATGTCCTTGCATGGGCAAACCCTAGCTTGCTCCAATATACAGTAAGCTGGCCCTTGCCTCCTGAACCCGACCCCCAATGGGTAAGTCGAGGTAAAGAAGAGCTGCTCCAAGTACACCGCAAAGCTCATCACATGCCATCCCTTCGAGCTGCCATTTTGCTACTAGATAAGTTGGAAGGGATTTTTACTGACACTACTACTACTCTGAGGGGGTTTACTTGTTGGGAGGGCTTCATGATTGGAGGGGGGAGGCAGGTTCTTTCAAGAGGAGGGATCAGATCACAGATAGCACCAAGGCATGTAATGCGTGCCCTTGTACAGTTTAGGTGAGGTAAGTTTAAAACTTTACTGCATTTTAGTGTGTCTTAGCCAAATTGTGCTGCAGAAATTGTGACTAAAATGAAGCTGTGGACATTTGTCATACCTGCTCGGAAGCAGGTCTAAATGCACATTAGTAAAGTGCGCATATAAATCTTTTAGTTCGCCTGCACTCCACCCAAAATTGGTCCCTGAAAGTACGAACATCTGAGTCGTATAAATGGTATGCGCATTCTTGTTTTTGCATGTACATTTATGTGGGCTAATTTTATAAATGGCATATAAAATTACCCCTGCCCCCATAAAAGTATGTGTGATGACAAAAACATTCAGACTTGTACACATCTTTGCTGTAAGCGTGTTTGGGGCAGATTTTCGGCCCAGCATGAGACGAATCATGATTTCGATTGCATACTTTATAATATATCTGTATTTGCATATTACATGTGAACCCTTACACTTGCTCCTGAGCAGGTGGAAATGTCCATGGCTTCATGTTAGCCATGATTTCTGCATCTCCTATGGAGCAATTTTAGGATGACACATAGGAATCTAGGGGGGGTGTTTACTAAAGCGTTCTACTGGTTAGCTGTGGTTTCAGTGCGTGCCAAATATGCTGGGGTAAGAAGTACTACGGCCTAAAAATCCCATGCTATCCGAGCAGTGTGGGTTGGGATGAAGAATGGGCAGTGCTGGGTAGAGTATCCAAATTGCATATAGCATGAACATTATTGGTATGTGCTCTCCGTCAATGTGGTAATGTAAGTGGCCTTATCACCAGCTCAGTGGTTGGTGATAAGTACAGCTGCACTGCTCACTTCAAAGGTAACCTGCATTGGGGTGGTGTGATACATGCATTAGTAACATGCCGGGCATGCCTCAACTTACTAGTGCATGTTGAACAACCCCCCCACCCGTTTTCATTGCCAACAGTGCAGTAGCATTATGATGCTTAGTACAGTTGTGGTCAACATTATTGGCACCCTTGCATTTTAGGTATGTTGTGTACAATATCTTGAGAAATAACTGGAAATATTCCAACTGTATGTCGTCAGAATATTTTAATAGTGTGTTCAAAGCAATACAACAAAAGAAAAGATGTCTGTGCAAAGTAGATGTAGTAATTTCTGAGAAAAACAAAATATGGCCTAGACAGGATTAATGACACCCTTCACTAATATTTGGTTGCACAACCTTTGGCAGTGATGAGAGCCTCCAAATGTTTCTTGTAGTCATCTGTACGTTTTGTACATCTGTCTGCTGTTAGTTTCTACCACTCTTCAACTGTGATTTGTTCCAGCTCAAGAATGTTTCCAGGATTCCTTTTACCAATGGCAGATTTCAGCTCTTTCCAAAGGTTCTCAATTGGATTGAGATCAAAACTCATTGCTGACAAGTTTAAAACAGTCCATTTGTTCCTTTTTAACCATTCTTTTGTACTTTTGGATGAATGTTTTGGGTCATTGCCCTGCTGGAAGACACAATGACCTTCACTCCAGACTTAGCTTTCTGACACTACGTAGCACATTTCATTCCAAAATACCTTGGTCGTCCTCTGACTTCATGATTCCTTTAATACATTCCATGCTCCAGTTCCTGAGGCAGCAAAACAGCCCCATAACATTATGGAACCTCCACCATATTTGATTGTAGGAAGGGTGTTTTTCCCTTATAAGCTTCATTTCTTCGCCTGTAAATGAATCGCTGGTCTGCATTGCTAAAGAGCTCAGTTTGATTTCACATCTGTCCATAGAAAAGTTTCCCAGAAGGACTGGGGTTTCTCAAGGTGGGTTTGGACAAAGATCAGGCATGCCTTTTTTATGTCAGTCTGTGAGCAGTGGGGTCCTTCTTGGTCTTCGGCCATGAAGTCCTTTTTTGTTTAGTGAGTTGCATGTGGTACGGGTTGAAACCGCCACTCTGCTCTAGGTCAGCTTTAATCTCTTTGAACTTTTTTCCAACAGTTCACTCTAACCCTCAAAGACTTCTTGGATTAAATTTTTTCCCACCATGTCTTGGGAGGTTTTTGACCATTCCATCAGCAGAAAATCTCTTAACATTGCGAACTGTAAAGACAGGAATCCCAAGGTCTTTAGAGATGGCCTTGTTTCCCTTTGAATTTTGATATTTGGTGATAATGGCTTTTCTGATGGTCTCGGGCAGCTCTCTTGTCTTTACCATTGTGAAAATGAAACAGGGACTGAATGTAGCCATTTTAAACATTAGTGCCATCATTCATTGGTAGACACCAGTCCTGTGAGTACTAACAGTTGATCATAGGTGTGTCTAATTTTACTGCAGTGGTAATGTGGTGGTTCTTTTCAAACTGATTTGAATTGTTTATAAGGGTGCCAATAATCATGCCCCAACAATGTATTTCCTTTTTTAATTGGTCTTGTTTAATGATTCTTTTATATGTCAGATATGTGTGTATACATAGTCCAAAGCCATTTCACTGGCCACTTTTTTAGGAGATATTGGACATTAAATGGTTGAACTCCAAGGGTATCCATAATGTTGACCACAACTGTAAATACATCCCATGTGTCTTTATTAAATAGGCTTAAAATAGACACCTGTTTGACCTCTCAACCTGTTTATTTATATAAACATATTTATAGTCTGTTGATCCATCAGCCAATATCAAGCAAATGTACGTTATTCAAAATACACAGACCAAACAAAAAAGAAAACACCATTCAGAACTCTTCAGCTAATCCTCATTAAAAACCTTTCTGGACACAAAGTACAAGCAAGTCAATGCAAATTATTTCAGACAAAAAAGTGAATCATACTGTAAAGCCTTCCTAAAAAAATATTCATTTAATCAGTTTCCTGATGTTGGCAAACAGAACTAGACAAACTGTTATAAAATGTATCATCTTACTGACCATATAAACTTTAAATACTCATTCATTTTTGAAGGGCCTTTCATGATCTAGGATTGGTTAGTCTTACAAACTGTTTGCAGTACGACTTACAGAAAAAATCCCATAGAAAACGGAATTGCTTTAATTTATTTTTCTTCGGCATAAATATTTCCTGACATAAATGCTTTCTGCCCAGGGAAGAGAGACTTTCTGTCTTGGTTGTAGAATCACTGAAAGAAAGTCAGGTATTAAATCCGTGAATGATGGAATTTTTGAATACAAGCACCTCAGTGAAAATGAAAATAAAGCCAAAATGTAATGGTCTAAATAAAGCAAACACATTGAAATTTCTTGTGTCTGCTAGAGTAGAACCTTCCAATCTGTGCTTATGGTTCCTCAATGGTGCCCTGGAGGTACCAAAGAGATTGTTTCTTTGAAATTACTCTTCTGGTGATGCTTAGAAATGAATTTAATTTTCATAAAATGTCAATTTCAGCTACTCATCTTGAATACTCTGAGGATGTTTTTTAAAAATCGTTACACCTCCATATGATATGTTTCCAGAATACAGAAAGTTGCTGAATGCATTTGATTTGGCAGACAGGAAACTCTTCTGCCTATAATGATTTCTAATCTTAAGAAGCTTGATACATTGAACCATTAACTTACGATGCACTTCCTTTCTTCCTCTCTCCAGGAAAAGAAGAATACATCGCAACCTTCAAAGGGTCAGAATATTTCTGCTATGACTTGTCCCAGAACCCTATCCAGAGCAGCAGTGATGAAATAACGCTGTCATTTAAAACACTTCAGAGGAATGGACTGATGCTTCACACAGGAAAATCAGCCGATTATGTCAATCTTGCACTGAAAAACGGAGCAGTCTCGTTGGTCATTAATTTGGGGTCAGGGGCCTTTGAGGCACTGGTGGAACCTGTGAATGGAAAATTTAATGACAATGCCTGGCATGATGTGAAAGTAACCAGGAATCTGCGTCAGGTAACAGTACAATGGATGAAACAATAACTCACTTTATTTCCAATACAGCTAATTTTATAGTGATTACGAAACAATTATCTATAGTAGAAAGTCTGCAGTTTCTAATATGTAACCAACAATTCTACAACGCATGAGCAGAGGCATATCTAGAAAGTAGAGGGGGATAAGGGCTGTTCAAACAACATGACAGAGCAAATCGCAATTAAGTTTTTCCAAACAAGTATTGTGCACATTTTTGTACTGTATGGTTTTCTGCCCTGGTCTCTCTTTCCTAAGAATATACATGTAAACAAAAACATTACTATTTAGGCAGGGCCAAAGCAGAACATTAAAAAAAAGACTTTTAGATAGACCTTTTTTATGAAATGTGTATGCATGCACACACGTACACGCACATGTACACATGTACACACACATGTACACAATGGGTCAATTTGCCCAAGTATGAAGCTTGTCATGAATGTCTTAAAATGGGCCTTCTGGAGCTTTATAATTGATGTGCACTCCTTGCTAGAATTTACAGTCACGGCAAACCATGGCAACAAATTTATTAATTTGCGTAATTAGGAGGTTTCTTCAGCCAATGTGCCATGCAAATCAGTATTATCTTCATGGCAGATAGTGGTACAAACAGCAGTCAATAACGAATGCATACCTGTACTAACATGGGACTTTTTCCTTTACACTGAAAGGAGAACTGAGAGGAAGGAATGGGTAGCTGCTATTTTATAAAGACAGGTAGGGTTCTTCTTGCCTTTATAAAATTCTAGCATATGTGGCAGACTACGCACCTTAAATGTCAGCATGACTTCTTACACCAGCTCGCGGGCAGGTGTTAAGGCTCATACCTTACGCATGTACTACTCTAAAGTTAAGTATTTTATAATCTGTGGGTACATTCAGGCTCTGCCTGTGCTCCACCCAGGTCATGGCCTCGGCTACACCTTACCATGAAAGTACATGCCTTCATGTCAAAGCACAGGCTATTATGCTGGTTGGTATTTTAATAGAGGTAATTAGGTGAATATGTGGCCACATATGCTTGAGGATGTCTATAAAATTACTTCCCTTAGGAGTGAGGTTCATTACTGACATGGTATGTACAAAATTAACCCGTTCGGAGAAATTGTCCCTGAGACAACCAATAAGTAAGTTGCATGTTTAACCCCATTGTTTTCACAGTTGAATGAGCAACAAAGAAAATGAAATTTAGATCAGGCAGTTTGGGGCATGTTGATGTAGTTAAGTGCCATCAAGTTGGTTCTGACTCATGGCAACCCATTGGATAGTTGTCCTAAATTGTGTTTGGTCTTCAGTCAGGTTGTTGAAGGGAGTATTTTTGAGGGGAAGCTGCAGTTTGCAGGATGGTGGGAAAGTTGTAGGGGGATATTTTTGAGAGCGAGGTACAGTTTGCAGGGTAGCGAGGAAACTGCAGGGTGTAGTATTTTGGAATAGGGCAGTTTGCATGGCAGTAGGGGTAGTTTTGGGATATGGAGGCAGTTTGTGGGTAATGGGACAATTGCAGGGGTGGGGCAGGAGTAGGGCAGTTTGGGGATTGGAAAAGTAGAGAACAAGAAAAGGCAGTTTGAAAGGAGGAATTCTCTAACTGCTGTGTTTGTGCTATAAAAGCTGGAGCTCCTTCTCCCATAGAAATACATTGGGCCACCATTTGTTTGGGGGGGGGGGGGACTTATTGCTCTTTGATCCCTAGTCTAATTTGGTCCAGTTTCTAATTCAATGTGTTCTTATCATTTTCCCCACATGCTAAATTTCATTGCCTTCTCTTCAATTTTTGGAGATTTATTTTGCCCCCAGACAGATGGATATTTTGTAATTCTTTACAGCTTCCATTGGGATGGGAAGAATAAAAATCCATAGTCCACAGCAGAATTTGTTTTCCCAAAACTAAAGGATTTTATTAAGAAAGACTACATATAGTGGTCAAGTGCATCTACTTTATAAATAAATAAATAACTCCAGACAGTCACATGCACAGTTTCATCAGCAAATAGGTGATTTTTTTGACTCCAGAACCCCGCTTGGGCTACTCTCATTGACTTCCTAAGGATTTCCCTTACTGGTATTTAAATGAACCTGGTGGTTTTTTCTCCTATGAAATCCTTTGAGTTGCAAAGTACATTCCTTGCACCAGAATGAGATTCTTCTAACCTTGGTGGTTCTCCTCAGAAAGGTCTCCTCAGAAATTTCATGGATATGAGCAGTAGCGGAGATCCTTGAGAAGATCTTACGATTGGACTGAAGGCAGGATGATTTTTGTTGGCTCACGTCAAAGCATATGATATTAGAAGATTCCTACCATTCAGAACTTGGTTGCCCAGATCATTTTCATGATCAGAGGAATCATGGACGCTTCCCAGATGATCATGGCGAGGCCGCGGGCCCCCCCAGCGTGCGCGCGGCCGGCGTTAACCGGGGGGTGGCTGGCCGCGTGACGCTGCGGGCGCGTTTGAGGCTCGCGGGTGCGGGCCGGCGACGGGCATGGCTCCCATTGGCTCCCGCGGGGCACGAATGTCTCGGGAGCCAATGGGAGGAGCGAGGGGGGGGGGTGATGGGAGCCTCGTGGCTCCTCCGGCCTTTTCAGCACGGCAGCCGGAGGGGTCGGACGCATCGGGTCTTTGCGGCAGGGTCCGGGCCACGTGGTGCAGGCCAAGATATCAGCGGCGATTTCGGGGGTGAGTTCAGTGCTCCGGCCGTGGTGAAGAGGGTTAGCCCATACAAAAAAAAAACAACATAAAATAAAAGGAAATTATTATTTTGAAGGGGTTTGTCTTGCCTAGCAGGGGTTGTCTGTTAGGGATGGGTAGGCAGTTGAAGAAGGGGGCAGGAAAAGTAGCAGGGCAGGGGGCTCCTCGGGGGCGGGGGGGCGGCACGAGATGCAGAAGAGGGGGGCGGGTGTCCTTGGGCAGTCGGGGTGCGTAGGGCAACGGGGTGGCTCGGGGGCGTAGTGCTAGGAGGCGCAGGGTGAGTGTGCCCAGGTCAGCGGGGCACAAGGGTGCTGTCAGCACCACCTCAGCCAGGGGTATGACTTCCCGAGGGGGCGCGGGTGGCAGGAGTGCCCCCCCGCCGGTCCCGGGTAACGCAGGTGAGCCTGGCCAACTGGGCACTTCTAGGGAGGCTGAGCGGGCGGCACTGTCGGCCCCGGCCATGGCTTCATCTGGGCCGGACACCGCGGCACTAGATTTCGGACAGCCACACATTCCAGAGGGGGGCTCAAGGGTGGGGGTAGGTTCCTCCTGGGGCAGCCTCCATCCGACCGGGAGGGGTGAGTGCTAGCACTGGGGAGGGTTGGCGGGGTTACATGGGCGGGCCAGGGTGGCTTAGCGGGGGCGTCTCCCCAAGTTGGGAGCATTGGCAGAGTGGGGGACAAGGCCCCTCGAGGGCAGACTGGCCAGGGGTGTGGCAGCAGCCTTGGCCCGTGGCGGGTGCCCCGGCGCCTTTTCCTTTTTTCTCTCCTCAGGTACCTCCCGGATAGCCCTTCTCAGGGACTCAGTGGCCTGGAATATCCCGGAGAGCAGAGGAGACACCCCCTCCTCAGGACACGGCTGAACCGTCGCAGGGTGTAGCGAGTACAGCTTCGGAACGGCAGGGGGCTGTTCCAGTGTCGACGGAGGCGGATAAAATGGCAGGTGAGTCTATCGGGCAGGTTACGGAGGTGGTTGCGTCGATGGACGGTTTAGGGAGGGGGCTGGCTAAGAAGAAGCGGCGCCATGTGCGCCGTCGGCGTCGGACATCGGAATCGGGGTCATCTTCATCTTCGGGGTCTTTGACGCCGTCATCCCGGTCCGAGGATGACAAGGGCGGGGTGGAGGGTGCGTCGGGGCTGGTGCCTACAGTGGCGGTGTTCTCGGAGCTTTGGGAAGGCGTGCCGAAAAAATTGAGGCGAAAGATACAGGAGTGCCGTTATGTGGACATATTTCGGTTGCTTGAGGGTCATAAGCATTCCGGGGACAGTAGGCGGAAGAGGAAAGCAGACTAAAAGGCAGGGAGGGTGCGCCGTGTCGCACGTAATGTTACGAACTGGACGCGTGCCTTTCTCCGGCTAGCCAGTGTTTGGGGGCGTGTGCATCCTGAACATTATGGGATGCTATTAGCTTATGCGGACTCCATCCTGGAGGCCTCTCAATTGCACGAGGGTTGGGCTTGGCTCAACTACGATGAAAAGTTCCGTGATAAGATGGAGGAGAATCGGTCGCTCTCGTGGGGCACTCAGGATATTAATTTATGGCTCACGCAGATGATGGTCAGAACAACTGGTGGGTCGGTGAGTGGAGCAAAAGGGGGGTTGGTCGTTGCTTCGGGGGCGCCGCGGCCCTTTCGGGCGAGCGAGTCCACGACGGGGCAAAAAGCTGGGGGAGGGGGGGGGCTCAGGGGACGTGTGTTGGCGTTTCAAAAAGTCCTCCTGCCCCTTTACAGACTGTAAATTCCGGCACGCGTGTTCAGTCTGTAACGGGGGGCATCCGCCCTCAAATGTGTTAAACGAAGTTTGGGCGGAGCCGGCTTGCCCCCCTCAAAACCATGAGAGCTGGCGGGGAATAGCCCCGACTCCCGTCAGGCTTGAGGCGTTCCGGGAGTGCTTGAGCAGGTATCCTAGAAAAAAGGACAGGGTTATTTTGGAAGGGGGTTTTCGGGACGGATTTCGGATTCCAACATCGGGTCGGGTGGCCGTGTGCGCAGCACGTAATGCCCCCTCGGTGCGGCGCTTTGCCAGTGTGGTGAGGGACAAGATAGCGGAAGAGATTGCATTGGGGAGGGTGGTGGGACCGTTCGAGCAGCCACCTTTTGTGGATTTTGTAGTGTCCCCGTTGGGGGTAATTCCAAAGAAGGAGCCCGGAAAATTCAGGCTCATTCATAATCTGTCTTACCCGAGTGGGGCATCGGTGAATGACCTGATCCCAAAAAGTCTCTGCGAGGTCCGGTACGCGTCTTTCTACTCCGCAGTTGACCTCGTCCGCAACTGCGGGAGGGCATGCTGGATGGCAAAGGCGGATATTGAATCGGCATTTTGTTTGTTACACATACACCCGTCGGCTTTTCCGTTGTTAGGGTTTCGTTTTGAGGGTGGGTATTACTTTGATAGGTGTATGCCTATGGGGTGTTCGATCTCCTGTGCACACTTCGAGCGTTTCAGCACTTTCCGGCATTGGGCTTTGGTAGAACGGATTGGCTTGGACCAGGTTGTACATTATCTGGACGATTTTCTGATTGTCGGGGCAGCACGGACAGGGCACTGTCAGGAATTGCTCGATGGTTTGATCCAGCTGGCGCGGGCGTGGGGGGTCCCTTTGGCGACTGAAATAACCGAGGGTCCTATGACGCGACTTACCTTTTTGGGTATAGAGCTAGATTCCGTGGAGATGGTTGCACGCCTGCCTGAGGTCAAGTTGAGGAAGCTTCGGGTTTTGGTGGCGAATGTCTTGTCTTCCAAGCGTATAACATTGCGAGAGATGCAGTCCTTGATCGGGTCCCTGAATTTTGCTTGCAGGGTAATTCCGATGGGTCGGGTGTTCTTGAGACGGATGGCGGCTGCCACTGCTGGAATCTTGAAACCGCATCACCGGCTGCGGGTGTCGCAGAGTATGCGGGCCGATCTCTTGAGAAGATCTTACGATTGGACTGAAGGCAGGATGATTTTTGTTGGCTCACATCAAAGCACATGATATTAGAAGATTCCTACCATTCAGAACTTGGTTGCCCAGATCATTTTCATGATCACAGGAATCATGGATGCTTCCCAGATGATCATTCTTTGTACTTGGACAGGAGGGAGAGTTCAAGATATGGACATCATTGAATGAGAAGCATAGGTGGGATTCTTGTAATGCTTGGAGTTATGGTTCTTATAAAGGAGTTAATAGTAGAACAAAGGTGCTTACCCACCCCCATAGACAGATGTTGATAAGTGGGGAGACCACCATAGTTGCAAATTGGAGAGGCACCAAAATCATTAATAGCTGCACGGTGTGAATGGGGGACTGTTGATATGGGATACTGGGTGAAAGTGGTTGTAGAGTCATCCCTGATTATAACCGACCTTAAACTATTACTGGAAAGGTGTGAGCTAAATACTACATAAATAAATCCCTGGCTAGTCTGGATGAGCACCTCTGATGACTAAAGAAGTCCAGAGAAAACACTTGACACACTATCAGGTCAATGAGAGAACAGTAGAGGAGGAAAAAGTCACTGCTGCTACTCTTTTGGATGCAGAACATTTTCAGAGCTAAACACCTCAATACACTACTCTCTTGGGCATCTTTTCTCTACTTCTACTTCTGATGATTCACAGGAGCTAAAGATGGTGGTAAGGAAAATGCAGACAGTGCAGGTGAAGATAACTTCCCTTTTGCAGATAAAAGCCACGGTGATCTTGTTCAAGGACTTACTGAAGCAGGAGATAAACCACAAAAGTTAACAGAATAGCTAAAAAGATAACTACAATTACCTGTACAGATAATGTACTGCTGCAGACCTTATATTTAAATTGAGAGGGTATACAAAGAGAGTCCACCAAAAACTGGAAGATAAAGGAATATTGCTATGAAAAAAGTTGCAAAATGCAACTGATGCAATAAAGACTCTAATTTTAAAGATGAAAGTAAAGAAGTACATGAGTGGATATTTTAAAACAATTCAGGGTTCCTATAAAAAAGGAATATATAGAAAAGGAGGATACCTAGATGGGAATACCAGAAGAAAGGTGTATTGTGATAAGGAAGCTTATCAAAGCTCAGGGAGTAATGACAAAAGAGGAGAATTTACTCTGATTAAGGGACCTGTGCTGGCAGGTTATAGAACTAAGACAGCTTGTTTCCCTAAAAGACTACATGATCCAGAATGCACCTGTATGCAGAAAGTCCCTAGGGGAGCTAGAGTGGAAAAGCATGTGTCTAATCAGAGAAAGCATTATGTCATCCCTAATCAAACAGCCCCTAGAAGAATGCTTAATCCACAACACCTGAAGAATGTAAGGGTGGGGTTGCAATCTAAGCCCTTTAAAACTATAGGGGAATCTTCAGGAGGACAGAAGGAAGAATAACCGGAACCTGAAGGAACAAGGACAAGGAAGCAGACGGTCCAAGAGAGGAGCTCAGAGAAGTACCTATGCCTGGAGAGATACCCGGGGGAAAGAAGAATCTTCAGAGGACTGGAAAAAGCCAGAGGTCTGTAGATCCACAGCCAGGGACCCTCAAGCAACGCCTAGGAAGAGGACTGTTGCAGCTAAGGAAGAAAGGAGCCCAAATACCTCTTGGAGGACGTCTGGAGAAAAGATCCTGAGGTCCAGAGATACCAACTGGAGGACAGGACACAAAAGCTCTATTGCATACTGGCCAGAATACCAGAAGAAGCAGCCTGACACTTGCCTGGATTCAGGTAGGAACTGTGAACGTTTCTCTAGCTTTGAGCAGTGCAAAGAGCAGGGAAACAGTTTCTCTCCGTATAGAGATCAGTTCCTTAAGCCCTCTGAGTCAGACGGAGAAACAGAATCTATGCAATTTCAAGAGCAAGGGTCAATATCTGATACAGAGGATAATTATATGGACTGTTCTTTGAGGATGTTGTTGTTTTAGGAAAATCCTAAATATCAGAGCTAACATCAAAAGGAAACATTCTAAATATTAGCTTCCCATAAGGTTTTGTTGAATGAAAAAGCTTTTGGGAAGGTTTTGTACGTGTGCTGAAATCAAGCTACTGATTGCAGTTAATTGTCACCTGCTGTTGGAGGAGATCCCAGCACAAGCCATGCACACGTAGGATTAAAAAGTTCTTTTCTGTATGGAGAAAGTGAGCATTGCTTTTGTATAAAGAAGTTTCCCTCTTTGATTTGTTTTTCCCCAGCACTGCTAAGGAGTTTATTAGCAGTGGCTGAAAGAAGCCTTTCTGTTCTATAAAGGACTTTGATTCTTATTTGCATAAGATATTTCAGTTGCCTTATTTTGTGTTGAATAAAACCCTGGAGAAGTTATCTGGAAGGTGTTACCAAGCATATCTGTGTGTGGGATAATCACCCCATAAATAAACTCTAATTTTGTCTACACTCGACGAACTTCAAGAGTTTTCATTATTTTAAAAAGGCAAGCTTTGTGTGAATGGACTTCAATAACCACAATCCTTTGCAAGACAGTTAATTTGCATACTTGCCAAGATGGTGGTACCTTCATAACAAGCACCCCCTTTTACAGTATGCAAGAAACTAAAGAAGAGCCTCGGAAAGAAATGTGCACAAAGAGAAAGAAGGGGGGTCTGGAAAGGAGCACCAGAAGAAAGATTGATGGACAGGGGATCGAGAAGGGAGTTCAAGAAAAAGGACTGGTGCAGTGAAAGAAAGAAGATATTGGAAAAAGAAAAATATCAGAAAAATGCTTGATGACAAGAGAGAAGGAGACTCAGAATGGAGTGCTAGAAGGAAGACTGAGTTAGAGATAGTAAATCCGGACATGCAGGAGAGTGAGATAACAAAGGACAGGCCACAAAATCAACTGACGAAGAAGAAAGGCAGGAGAAAAACACAGAGATGGAGAAATTAACAGTTAATTTTCTAGCCTTTGTGAAAAGAAGTGAATATGCTGGGTTCCAGTAGAGGGAAAGATGACCCAAATCAAATTAAACATAAAGGGTATGTTTACTAAAGGTTGACATGCGTTAAGTAAAGTTAACATGCATTATGTGCTGCAAAGGCCCATAGAAATGAATGTGCAGTGGAAGCACATACAGTAATTCACATTAACTTTGCTTAACACACATTAACCATTAGCAAACATGCCTCAAAGAGTATGATAAGTCAGATGTATAGCAGGATCATATATTGATATCACAGAAATAAATGGACTTCAAATTGAGCACCAAAAATTATTACTATAAGACTCCTACAAATGAAAACTCAGGACCAGAAGAAAAAGAGATCAATAATCAGTGGCGTTCCTAGCCCCTCATCACCTAGGACACCTCCCCATGCCCCCAGTCAGCCCCATGGAGACAGCATGGCAAACTTAAGATTAAGCTGGCTTGCCATGTTGCCTCGCACACCCGGGGCCGGTTGCTCTTCTTTCCCAGTTAAAGTTTTGCAATTCACGAGACTTTGGCTGAGAGAGAAGAGCAGCCAGCCCCTTGAGCGTGAGGCACAATGGCAAACCAGCTTAATCATATGTTTGCCGCACTGCCTCAGTGGTGCCGGCAGGGGTGCACGCCCCTGACGGCTGGCGCCTGTCCTCCCACCACCCTGCCCTTGGTACGTCACTGACAATAATAACTCCCCCTTGGAAAGAAAAAAAAAGGCACAAAAGAAAAAAAATCACTCTGTGCCGAGGTGCCCCTGATAGATGGAGATCAAAGATAATGAGAGAAATCAAAAATATCAAGCTGAAACTTGCTGCATTAACAGAAGAAATCCGTAAATTCATATACTCCAATAATACTTTGAAAGTAGCAGTAGTAGTAAAAACTGCAGAGATATGAAGAAAACTAAAAAGAGAACTATCAAAATAAATTATTTAGAGAGAACCCAAAACAGTGCTTCAGGGAACTGGGAAGAACATTAGTATGGTGAAAACACCACCAACTAAAGCTGAAACAGCAAAATTCAGGAGAAACTTATACAAGGACCCTGTAATGCACAATCGAGAAGCAGAATGGCTACCCTGCGTATAGGAGAATGTGGAAAACATAAACATCAAACCAGTGGAATGGCCTGAAGTAACAACAAAAAAGTAGGGAGCTTCAAACGTGAATAGGGAAGGCCAGATGGAGTGATCAATTTTGGACTGACACAGTTATCACTCCATTAAGACCTGGCAAACTGCAAAAGTCCAGTCAGCAGGCATACAGAGTTACCACTGCAGTAGCTAGTAACAGAAAGAATTCTTCTTCTTCAAAGGAAGATCCAAGTAATGTTTCCAAAATTTAAAAACCAGTAATTTGTCTACCTACTACAATCAAAATGCTGTTCACCACAATAGAAGCTGATAGAACATAATGAAATAAGAGATGAAAGTAAGGATTCTAAAATTGATGTTATTATCCATTTGAGAAGAAATGCTTTGGCTAAAAACAGTACCTCTGCAGTTCAAAAATAGTTTTGAATTTTGGGGGAGAGACTTAAACCCATTGTCAACACTATAGGTTTCTCAGAAGTTAAACCTGTTCTAGTAGGGGGGGGCATGTCAAGGTGGTGTCATGATTGGAGATGTTACTGGAGGCTCTGGAAGGTATATTTATTTATTTTTTTTGCCTTCGTTTTCCCCACGATGGGGAAATCTAAGTGAAAGTGGAAGAATTGCCCTCTGATGATTTCTGGTGCTGTTCGGGGGCCGATAGACACACATGTGGAGGTTGGTGCACCATGTCTGAACACCACTGTTTCTGTGAGTATGATGATGGTTTCTCTCCCAGCTGATCATGAAGTAACCTTGAGCTTCAGCGGGCCTTCTCCACCTCCGCCCACTGCGGCATTCTGGAATGATGGTAGTGTTTCAGTCAGTACTTCCAGATTGCAGGCTGTGACCCTCGTGGGGTCAGAGAAGCTGAATGCTGGATCTCCCTGGTTTGGAAGTAACTGGTAGCAGTATGGTGTAGCGCCAGCCCGAGATGGGGCCTTGTGAGGAATCGAAAAAGTAATTGCTGCCAGCCTGGACTTTGCTGTGACCCTGCTGGAGGTGAGTCGGCCTTGGGGAAACTTCCAAGGGAAGGAAGTCCCAATCTTGAAGATGATTGCAGGTATGATCTTTCTCAAATTGATGTTGCTGCTTCTAAGAGAGTTTCTTTGGAAGATGTGGATATTTATTACCATGACCGAGAAAGTTCTTCTGGATTCTATTACTCAAAGTTCTGAATTTTCCAAGGCTATGATTGACATGTTAGTGGATCAGGATGCAAGGTTGGCTCAAATGGAGCAACAGGTGGGGATGGTACAAGGCCAGGCACAAACTTCACAAGCTGCTGTTGTATCCTATATTAAGGATAATCTATTGCTCCATATTAAGCTTGACCTGCTTAATTTTCCTATGCCCATTTGCTTTCACCTGAGGAGCTCTGGAAGATATATTTGAGGGATTGTTTTAATTTTTTTCAAGATGAAAGTATCATGACTTCTAAGATGTTTTATGCCCCTCAGGTGCCAAGTGGTTCAAAGAGAAGAGGTACAGGATACGATTGTATCTGTTGATAGCTTAGATGTGTCAGCATTTCCTGAGTCTTCAGACAGTATTACCTCATTTAGGGCTACCTTGATGATGACTTACTTTAGAAGTATGAATGCTTCAATAAGGTCTCCTTTTCTACATCAGGGAACAGAATGACCTTCTCTCCACAAAAAGAAAAAGAGGTTTACGCCAGTTGAAACAGTGGGTCCTGGATTACAGGGGGGGAATGTTTTTTTTTTCTTAAGTTCCCCTGCGAGGGCTTAGTTATTCGTTTGGGGCAAGAATCGGCCCTATACTTCCGGGTCAGGGTCCCACCTCTGGCTCACTCTCACTTCTCCTCCAGCCCGCCCCTTTCTGTCCCCGTCCAAAGCTCCCCGCACATCTCTTCTACATGTGCGGGGAGTGAGATCAGAATTGGCCCCCTGGCATTTATTGGGATGGACATCCAAACTGGATGTCTATCCCCACTAAACGCGACTCAGAATGATCCCATGGGGAACAAGTATGTCTTTTTTTGACCCTATGTAGTTGGAAGTTTTTCTTAGAGTTAAAAATATTTGAAATATTATTTTCTGTAGGGCAGGACTATGGGATGGTGTAGATTTAATTGGTCTTAATTTGGAATGGATCAGGTCATTAATTTTGTATTACTTGATGTTTTTTATGTGATGTCTTTACTCCCCAAGATGTGGACTAGATAGGATGTTGTGATTTCTTTCTATGTACTTATAATTGCCTAAATATTTGTTTACGGAAAGAGTAGTGGATCCGTGGAATAGTCTCCCAGTGGATGTGGTTGAGATGAGGACAGTATCTGAATTCAAAAAAGCATAGGATAAACACAGAGAATCTCTAAATGAAAAAAAGGGGACTGTTGTAGTAGTTGATATGGAAAGGCAAACTAGATAGGCTAAGTGGTCGTCTTCTGCCATCATGTTTCTAAGAGAAAATATTTTTTCACTCAATGCGTAATCAAACTCTGGAATTCGTTACCGGAGGATGTAGTAAAAGCTGTTAGCGTAGCTGGGTTTAAAAAAGGTTTGGATAAGTTCCTGGAGGAAAGGTCCATAAACCATTATTAAAGAGACCCGGGAAATCCACTGTTTGCCCCAGGACAAGCATTGTGGAACCTATGTGCCTTTTTGGGAACCTGATGGTACTTGTGACCTCGATTGGCCACTATTGGAAAAAAGATACTGGGCCTTACCCAGCATTGCATATCTTATGTTCTTATGACAGTTGCTGTACAATCCCACCAGCAGGGGGATATATTAATGAGAGGGGACTTTAATTGCATATTGTCTGATATAGACAGAATGGGGGTGGAGAGGTACATCTTCACTAATAGGACTAAGCTCCATCAGGTATTAGCCCAACTAGATCTCAGCAATGTGTGGAGAGCTATGCATGGTGGTAAACGAGGCTATACCTTTGTTTCCCTCTGCCAATCAGAGGCTCGCTTCGGAAAGCTTAAACTCAATACTTGCTGCTACCTCCATAGGTACATGGAAGCCTCGGATCATGCCATTATCTCCTTTGTACCTCAGCTCTGCATAGAGGACTTCTTAAAAATAAAGATATGGGTTTCTTCTTGAGTTTAAAAAAGGGATGGAGGAAATATGACCTTCAATGACACTGATGAAATTTCCACCTTTCTGCTCTGGGAGGCAGCTAAGGCAGTTTTGAGGGGTCAAGTAATATCTCTCTTGAGTGGGTTCCGAAAAATGGAGAGCCTAAAAAGGGAAGGGTTACATTGAGATGTAGGGGAGCTGGAAAAACTACATCATAAGGGAGGAGGGTTAAGGTTTGGCAGAGGTTGTTGCAGAAGAGAGGAGAATTATCTGCCTTGGAAACTAAATCTACTACCCCAATACTGCTTTGCACTAGAGGTATTTTTACAAGTATGGTAACAAGGCAAACCATTTGCTTCTTTGGCATCTTAAGAGGAAGACAGCTAAACAGAGGATCAATGCCCTCAAGTCAGCGAATGGTAGAATGTTCTACAGGTCCTTAGAGATGGCTGATGCATTTGCTAAATTCTATAGTGAGCTTTTTTCATTCCAGCTGTTGGCTGATGGGGCGGAGATTCGGGACTGGCTGTTATCTGTGGCTTTTCTCATCTCTTCTCAGAGGCACAGGAAGTGCTAGAGTGACCTTCATGCTGGAAGAGGTACCGATGGCAATGCATACCTTAAATGTGGCAAAGGCACCTGGGTCAGATATGTTGCCAGCTGAGATATACAAGACTCTGCCTGTGCTTTTTGCCCCTGTGCTGGTCTGAGTCTTCAATGCTATCCAAATTCAGGGAACACTGCCGGCCTCATTTTATCAGGTCTCCATCATGGTCATTCCTAAGGATGGGAAAGACCCATTACTAACTGGCAATTTACAGACCCATTTCCCTCCTGAACAGTGATTACAAAATCTTTACTAAAGTGCTATGCGCACACCTTGAATTGAAGTTACAGGATCTTGTTCACCTGGATCAGAGTGGATCAGAATGTTCAGTGGTTGATTAATATGCAACATCATGTTCAAGGCGAGAAGGAACCCTGTGTGATTCTCTCACTTAATGCTGAAAAAGCCTTCGATAAGGTGGAATGGCCCTACCTATTTGAGGTGCTTCAACAGTTCAGGTTTGGGACTAATATGTGCGGATGGATGGGAGCCATGTATGCCAGACCAGCGGCCATGGTTCTAGTTAATGGGTTTCACTTGAATTCCTTCTAACTGGAGCGAGGAACTTAGTTGGGCTGCCCGCTCCCACCCCTATTCTTCGCACTAGCCATTGAACAATTTGCCTGCCACATCCGCAAAAGAGCTCCTATTCCTGTTTACACAGCTGCCAATTCAGATCTGCGAAGCTTCTTCAAGGCAGTTAAGAAAATGTTATCCACCTTTGTCTGGGAGTCAACTGGTCACTCTTATGATGCATAAAGAAAGTGGGGGTTTGGGATTCTCTGACCCAGAGATATACTACTGGTGTTTATGTCTGCGAGCTGTCTCTTTCGGGACAACTGCCTCTGGCTTCGTCTGGGTGCATCTAGAAGAGGCGTGGATGTCCTTCTTTCAGGTCAGTCCCCTTTCTTAAAGAGACATCTGATGTGGATCGGGTCCTCTTGTACCCTCTGTTGGGGCGAGTGTGGAAAGCATGGCACATAATATGCAAGAGGCAAAAGTTGTTTCCCTGGTTGTCCCCCCTCACTCCAGTACTTACCTTTGCATTTGTTAGAGACTTTGGGGGGCAGATGACAAATCTTTGTCGTACCCTATAGCTCTCCTTCTTGTTTGATGGTTCCGCCTTTGTCACTAACTGTAGACTAGGAAGCATGGGGGACCGCAATGAATTTCTTTCAGTACTTCCAGCTGCGACATCATTTCGGTACCACTTCTAGTGCAATGGGTATACTATGCCTGCCTCGCCAGTGGGAACATGTCCTCTTTGGCTCCACATGACTGAAATCCTTCTTGGCACAGCTCTACAAAGCTCTCTACAGACTCTCCTCATCACTGAACTGACTACACATATAGGCATGGATGAAGTGGAGTGGCGGCAGATTAGCCCGAGGAGTTCTGTGAAGAGGTATGCCATTATATGCACTCCTGCTTGATATCCCTATCTCTCATAAATCCTCAACTCTGAATTCTGCTAAGAATGTCAGTAACCCTGACTAAATTCAAGTGGGGAAGGGAGGATGATCCTCTCTGCTGGAGGAACCGTAGGAAGTGGGGAGACTTAGAAGACATGTAGTGGTACTGCCCCAAACTCCAGATTTTCTGGACCTAAGTCCATGAATGTATTGCAAGGTTTTGGGACTGATGCTCCCCTTTTCTATTGAATCTTGCCTTTTGGGATACCCCCCCCCCCCCGACTCCTTAGCTGACAGGATGCGTTGCCTCTCCAACTGTTTATTCCTTGCAGCTCGAAGTGTCATTGCACGATATTGGAAGTCAACTGTACCCCCTACATACACCGAATGGTTAATTAAGGTTTGGGATATATACCACATGGAGAAGCTCACAGCAGAGCTACATGGGAAGCTGGAGATAGCTGAAACATTCTGGTCTAGCTTCCTCCACACTTAGGGGATATCTTGGAGGCCACCCCTCACCAATGCCTCGAATGACTCCTCCATAGCCATTTTTGTCACTCTGCTGGTCCGCCCACTCCACTGGATTCCTGCACCATGATCTCTGAGCAGGCTAGGAATGCCCTCCCATGGTTTGTTACAGATGTGCTATAGGTCTGAATTTAATGTGTTCTGGATCAGCTCCTGATATGTTTTTGGGTGGATTATCCCTTGGGTGGTGGATTAATGGGTGAGATCTGGAAGGAAGGAAGAGAATGGGAGGAGCGTGAGTGATGGGACAGGTGGGGGGTGGTTAAAGTTGAGGGATGAGAGTACCGCAGCAAATCTGTCTATAGCTCCGACAAAGTTTATGAGGAAGGTTGATGCTGTAATTTTCGGTTCACGCTGGAAGACTATTATGCTGTTTTGAGTTTCTTATCACACTACATTGGGGCCTGAGCTCGGGAATGGGTAAATCCCTGCTGTACTTTCTGGGACTGACCTCCTCTAGTATTGTCACCTCGCTAGTCACTGTTGTGTGTGATATATGAGATGGGGTGGGGAAAATTGGTGGGTCACTGTTTATCAATATGTCCTCAGGGGGATTGTTACTTCCTCATGTAGGGATGGTTTATTCTTCTGTAGATGCCTAATATATCTCTTATGACATAATCTCTTCATGAGGGTGCTGGGATTTTATCTTACTATTAACTGTGATGTCACTTGTTATGAATTCATTGTTTTTCTCCTCCTTGGGGGACTTGTAAGGTTTCTTATATGATAAATAAAATTGTATATATTAAAAAAAAAGTTCTACCTATTCATGGTAAAGGGAAGAAAAGCTGCATCACACAACCATCTTTAATACGTACATCCAAACCTGTTCCCTACTGGATGTCCAGTCCATGTATGGCCCCTCAGTATTTGGTCTTCCGGCTTATATTTGCAGGCCATCCCCGATTCTGAAGGGCCGCATGTCCAGTCACCTCCACATCGAATTCTGCCTGGCTCTGTAATGGAACCGCGGTGCCATGGTGTCTCGTTGCCATGGCACCGTGGTTCCATTACAGAGCCACGACTGCCGGCCACTGCCGAGAATGTCCTTTCCCTACAGCCAGACCCCCAATCCAGGGTCCGGCAGGGGGGAACCTTCTGCGCATCGCACAACTTTGTCCCAGCTGGCCACCGCTGCTACTCCGCATCCAGGGGGACTTATTCCATCTCTGAGGTGGAATAAGTCCCCTGTCTAACTGGCATACCCCAGAAGTACAGGGCCAACCTCAGAATTGACCCTGTACATCCAGAGTGACAGCCTGCCCACACACCTTCCTCGCTTTGCCTTCCACCCTCCCCCTCCCGCCCCTGTCTAAGGCTCCCATTACAACTTCACTATTCATTCAGGGAGCCTTGCATGGGGACAGCAAGGAGGACGAATAGCAGGGATGTACGTCCAGGAAGGGCGTACATCCCTGTTATTCATGGCTCAGAATGGACCCCGAAGGTTTTAATACATAGGCGGCTGGGGCAATAGATGGAACAACAAGGGGCTGTACTGCATTGATGGTCTACATCTTAATGTGGCAGGGAAAAGGATCCCCTCCACCATCTCTATCCACCTTCTCTATCACACAGCTGGGACTCTTTCAAACCTGTGACTGCCATTGCTTTCTCGAAATTTCTTTCTACCTCTCGGAAAACTATGTGTGCCCTTGACCCAATTCCGTCTGTATGGCTTTCCTCGGCCTCTCTTTCTCTTCAACCTATCACTCTCTCCATGATCAACAATAGTCTGTCATATGGCCACGTCCCAGCCACATGGAAGCAAGCCATTGTTCGCGCTCTTCTAAAAACAAAAAAAAAATGTCCCTGGATATCTCAGCTCCTATTAATTATAGACCTATTTCCAATCTCCCTTTCCTCTCTAAACTTCTCAAAAGATTGATTTTCCAATAGCTTTCCTCATCATGAATCCTCCAAAAGCTTACACTCCCACCAAGCAGGTTTTCACCCCAGTCATTCTACCGATTCCATTCTTCTTTCATTAGTTAGTGAAGTTCACCATTCTTTGGATTCTGGAAATGTTACCATTGCAGTCTCTCTTGATCTATCTTCGGCCTTTGACCTTGTTATTCATGATCTTTTGCTCTCTTGTCTATTTGATATTGGTCTTCAGGTTTCTGTCCTTAACTGGTTTAGCTCTTTTCTCTCACAATGCTCTTTCAAGGCTACTAAGGGCCCCCTCTTTTCTTCACCTTGTCCTCTCTCTTGTGGGGTCCCACAAGGTTCTGTGCTTGTCCCTTTACTCTTTAATATCTATTTTGCTCCCCTTGCTCTATTGATTCAACAATTCAGTGTTTCTGTCTACCTTTATGCCAATGACATATTGTTATTACTGCACACCGATCCTTTTCTTCCTGATTTATCCCATCTGAACTCCTGTCTTACCCATGTTGCAGATTAGAAACATAGAAACATGATGACAGAAAATGACCACATGGCCTATCTAGTCTGTCCTTCCATATCAGCCACTACAGCAGTCCCCTTATATGCTTGGGGATTGGCTGTTCTTGCATCATCTCAAACCCTTCTAAAACCACTGCCACCTGACTATCTGGTCCACTTGCTCCTCCATCTGTTTCTCCTGTTCTCCAGGAACAAGCAGGAAGTCAGTCCTCACATATGGGTGACATCAGCATCAACAGAGCCAGTGCAGAGCATTTTCCCAGCTTTCAAAGAAAGCCTTGGGGAATGCCACCACACATGCATGGTCCCCTTCCCGCCCAAGGGTGCCATCTTGATCAGTCTCCCTTTTTCCGCGGTGCCCTTTGGACACACGTCCCTGTACCTCGGACAAGGGTTTTTTGTATTTTTGGTCCTCTTTCCGCCATCCCAGTGCCCCTGCTTCAGCAGCGGACCCCGGGACTTTGATATTTTTCCCTTTTTTTTGTGAATTGGCCAAACCGAAGGTCTTCAACCTTGCGGGGATCCTTTTTGCCCCCATGACCTCCGGTTTCAGAAAGTGTGACAGATGCTCCAAAAACATGTCGCTCACGGACACCCATGACTGTTGTCTTAGGTGTCTAGGAGTTGACCATAACCCGAAGCTCTGCTCCCTTTGTAAAAAGATATCCTCCAAGGCAATCCAGAGCCATAAGCAGAAACTGGATGATATTTTCCGCAAGATGGCCCTGGTGTCCCCAGTAGCTTCCCGCTCCATTGATCCTCCATCTCTGGGGTCCTCCATGGCCGCACCGCAGCCCCGGTGTCACTCTGAGCAAGGGTCCCCCGAAAGGGAGCAGCAGCAGAAGAAGAAGGCCTCGAGGACCCTGTTGAAGGCTCCGGACAAGTGTGAGCATTCTCACACTCGGTCCCTTAGCCCTCCTCAACAATCCCTAGCGTCGGAGAAGGAGCAGCCCCGAAAGGTACCTCATACAGATACGGAGGCCTCCGGCAGTGGCGCCCTGTCTCCTGAAGATTTCCTGGCAAGGACCCCCTCTCTTTCTAGCACTTTAACGCAGCGTTTCTGCCTTCCTTGCAGCCCAGCAGGTGCTAGTGCCATACCCCGCTGGCACGCGCTTTGAGACCTCGAGGGCGACGCCTCTCTTGGCTCCCCAGACTGCCACAGCAACCCCCGAGAGCTAAGGGCCTCATGAGGGATCCAGGCAGAGATCTCCATCCCAGTCCTCAGATGCAAGATCTTCCTGGGCCAGCGTCTCCGGCTTCAGAGAGGCTTTGGCCTCTTGAGCCCAGTATGCTTCACATGCTCTGCTCGAGCAGCCTACGTCTGAGTCTCCCTCGGAGATTTCAGACTGGGAGTCCAACGGGGATACTTCCCCTGAATCTCTGACTCATCAGGACCTCTCCTCTGATCCTTCCCCGCCTGCTCAGAAGTGGCAGTCGCCTCCCGAGGATACCTCCTTTTTGGAGTTTGTGCGGGACATGGCTCAAGGCATGGTGCTTTCTACACAATCCAAGGAGGAGCCCCGTGCAGAGGAACTCGATATTTTGCAATGCGAGGCCCAGCCGAGGGAATCCCTCACAGTCCCTGTCCCATCCATTCTGACCCGGCTGCTCCTCTGCATGTGGGAGACACCTATGTCAGTCCCCATTGTCAGCAAGCACCTGGATACCATTTACAGGGTCCAGCAGGGCCCGACTTCCAGAAGGTCCAGCTCGCCCATACCTCAATTGTAGTGGAATTTGCCATGCGGAAACAGAAGAGTCCAAAAGCCCACTCTTCGGTCCCACCGGGTAGGGAGTCTTGTGCCTTTGACACCCTCGGGCAAAAGGCCTTACAAGGCTCCATACTGGCTTGCCGCATCCAGGCTTATCAGCTATATATTGGTATGTTCCTTCGTGACCTCACAAAGGAACTCGGGGGCTTCCAAGTGGACCTCAACGGCGATTACCTTCATTGTTTACAGTCCCTCCTGAAATCAGTGGGGGTACTGTTTGAACTACCTTTCACATGCTGCATATGACAGCTTTGAGTTCTCTGCTCAGGTAGCGGCTGCAGGCATTGGAGCCAGGTGACAGGCCTGGCTCAAGTCCTCGGACCTCGAACAATGGGTCCAGGAAAAGCTGCTTGATGATCCGTGCCTGGGCGAACAGTTATTCGGCAAACTGATGGAGGACAAAGCGACAGAGATTTAGACAGAGTACGTAACCCGTACCCGTCTCTCCCTGAAGACTTCTTCCCTTCCACGGAAGAAGTAGCAGGTCAAGAAACTTTTCTTTCCGAGGAAGGGCCTCCCCTATCGAGGCTACCCACCTTATCCTCTAGCTCATTCTCTGCCTCAAGGTGGACAAAACAAGAGTGGCCACCAGGGTCCGCATAAGCCAAAGGGGCCCCCTAGAGCCAGACCCCGGCACCAGCCCAGTCGGCCCCGGGGTTTTGACACCAGATGCATAGCCTCTCACCCTCTGGCGACCCAGCTACCAGTGGTAGGATGCCTAGTCCACTTTGCCCTCTGATGGGAGTCTGTCACCTCAGACACATGGGTTCTCCAGGTCATTTGGGAGGGTTACCTCCTTCATCTGAACCGGCTTCCTTCACCCATCTGCCCCGTGGAACCCCCTCGACACCCCCTGAACCAGGTCTTCTTGGTGCAGGAGCTTGCCAGTCTCCTCGAGGAGCGAGCAGTGGAAGTAGTTCCATTGCACCTTAGTGGGCGCGGGTTCTACTCCTGTTACTTCCTTGTGCCAAAGTGGATGGGCGGTTTCCAGCCCATCCTCCATCTAAGGAATCTCAACAAACACCTGGTGTGGGAGAGGTTCAAAATGCTCTCCCTTGGCACCTTGCTGCCCTTCCTCTGGTAGGGCGACTGGCTATGCTCCTTGGACCTTCAGGATGCATGCGCTCATATCCTGGTCCATCTGAATCACAGAAAATACTTACACTTCAGAGTACAAGGGAACCACTACAAATACAGGGTGCTTTCCTTCAGTCTCGCGTCTGCCCCGCGAGTGTTCACCAAGTGCCTTGCAGTAGCCACAGCACATCTTCGGTTGCAGGGCACCTTCATCTACCCTTATCTAGACAATTGGCTCTTTACAGGGGAGACGGCTGACAAAGCACGGCGGGCCATGGCCCGCACCGTCCATTTCCTTGAGCACCTCTGCTTCATGGTGAATTACCCGACGTCCCACCTCACTCTGGTCCAATCCCTGGAGTTCATCAGCATGTGCCTTGACACCCAGCAGGCGACGGCTTTTCTTCCTCGGGACAGGGCAGTCTGCCTTATCGCTCTGGTCTCCACAGTCCAGTACTGCGAGGTGGCATTGGCCCAGGCAATGCTCCGTCTTCTCGGCCATATAGCCTCGAAGGTCCACACTGTCCCTGACGCACATCTACACATGCGAGTGGTGCAGTGGTGTCTTCCAGCTTAGTGGGCTTAGGTGACAGGCCATCTATGGGACGCCATCTCAGTCACCCCCCAACTGTCCAAGTCCCTCGACTGGTGGTGGGACATCCGGAATCTGCTTTGAGGTATGCCGTTCCAAGCTCCACAGCACGATGTGGTCTTGACCACGGATGCTTCTCTAATGGACTGGAGAGCACACTGCAGCAAGCTCCACACACAGGGGACTGCCGATCAACTTCCTCGAACTCCAGGCATTCCTCCTCACCCTCCGGGCGTTCAGGCACCGTGTCCACCATCGAATGGTGCTTGTCCAGACGGACAACTGGGTGGCAATGTTCTATATGAACAAGCAGGAGGGCACCAGCTCTCTCAGCTTCTGCCTGGAGACAGTAGCTTTATGGTTCTTTGTGAACAGCCAAGGCATAGCCCTTCGGGCTACTTTTCTCCCAGGTCAGGACAACGTTCTGGCGGACAGACTGAGTCGGATCCTCCAGCCTCATGAGTGATGCCTCTGCCTGCAGATAGTGCAGTGGCTGTTCTGGCGCTGGGGGACTCCGGTCCTGGACCTTTTTTTCCAGCCCCATGAATTTGCAGCTCCCGTGGTTCTGTGGCCCAGTTCCGCACCCGAGCAGGGAAGCCTCCAGTGCCTTCCTGCTGCCGTGGTCACACGGCCTTCTGTATGTATTTCCTCCTACCCCACTCATAGCGTGGACTCTCCTCAAGATTCAGCGGGACAGGGCCTCGGTGATATTCATAGCCCTCCGGTGGCCCTGGCAACCCTGGTTCCCGCTGCTGCTCCCTGGTTCCCGCTGCTGCTTCGCCTCTCGTCGAAACCTCTGGTTCCCCTTGTCAGCGTGCCGGGCTTGTTGACGCAGAACGAGGGTCTCCTGCTTAACCCGAACCTGAGGTCTCTCTCCCTCAGGGCTTGGCAGCTGATCAGGTCGTGCTATCCCCTCTTTGTCTTCCAGTGGAGATCGAGGATATTTTGCTGGCTTCGCTCAAGGACTCGACTAGGAGGGCTTACGCCTTTAAATGGCATTGGTTCTCAGTGTGGTGCTTGGAGGTATGGGCTGACCCATTCTCTTGCCCCACCCACATTCACAGAAGAAGGTGTTTATGATCAACTTGCAAAACTAAAATTAGAAAGGGCCATGAAACACATCCCAGGATATTGAGAGAGCTCAGAGAGGTCTGGCAGGGCCTTTAAAGGATGTGTTTACTAGATCCTTGGAGATGGGGAGTTCCACAAGGCTAGAAAAGAGCTCATGTGGTCTTCACAAAAGTGGTAGCAGTGGCAACCTTGGTGCTGGGAACAGTAATGGAGACACTGCTGAAAGAAAGTGCAGTGAAATTTCTGGCAAAGGAATATCATGCCAAACAAATCTGATTGATTTCTTTGACCCAGGTGACCAGAGAACTAGATTGGGGTATGCAATAAATGTGATCTATTTGAATTTCAGCAAAGCCTTTGATAGTGTTCCTTAAAGGAAGCTTATGAATAAACTGAGTAACCTGGGGATGGGTCCCAAGGTGGTGAAATGATCAGAAAATGGCTGACTATAAAAGACAACAGAGAGTGATGATAAATGGAATTCACTCAGAAGAAAGGAAAGAAAGTAGTAGAGTACCTCAGGGATTGGTCCTAGCACTTGTAGTGCTCAATGTCTTTGTGAGTGATATTGCCAAAGGGTTAAAAGGAAAGGTTTGCCTTTTTGCAGATGACGAGAAGATTTGCAAGAGAGTAGACACCTCCGAGGAAGTAGACGACAAGAGAAAAGATCTACAAAAATTAGGAGAATGGTTTAATACTTGGCAGTTAAGGTTTAATGCAAATAAGTGCAGAGTGATGCACTTAGGATGCAGAAATCCAAAGGAGCAATATGTGATGGGGGTCAAGAGGCTGGTTTGCATGGTTGAAAAGAGGGATCTTGAGGTGACAATGTCTGAGGATCTCAAGGTGGCGAAGCAGTGTAACAAGACAGGGTCCAGGGCAGTGAGTGTCTGATTCCCTCGGGCCAGTGTGTCTGCCTCTGTTCGGGTCTTGGGGGGTCAGTGAGTGGCTGTCCATGTCTAGCTTGGAGGTGTGTGTAGATGAAGCAGGATCACCATAGGTGTTTCCTGATGGCGGAGCATATGTGGCATGCGGAGAGCTGCAAATAGGTGTTCAAGTCGAAATTCATGGGTGGCTGGTGGTAGTCATACTGGCGCTGAGGCCCTGCTGGAAGACAGTGGGGCCAAGGGAGCAGAGATTTTCTGTCCCGAGGAGCTGGGTAAGGAATGCAGATTTGAGCCAGAACTTTCCCACTTTGGTTTTAATTCCCTTTTGTCCATGTGCATGCATAAACATCAAGTGCATAGAAACTTTCACACCGGAAATTGACATGGCCCGCCTAAAGTCGAAACTCGGGAATGAGGAGTTGGCCCAACTTTGGATGCTAGTCTGCTTTGGATGCTAGTCTGCATACAGAGAAGCATAGACTGCAGAAGAAAGAAGATATTAATGCCTCCTATACGTCATTGGTCAGGCCTCACTTGGAGTTTTGTCTTCAGTTTTGGAGAGCACACCTCAGAAAGATATAAAAAGACTTGAAGCCATTCAGACAAAGGCAACCAAAATGATATGGGACCTGTGCTAGAAGATGTATAAGAAGAGACTTGAAGACCTAAATTTGTATACCCTGGAGGAGAGGAGGGATATGGGAGATATGATACAGATGTTTAAATATTTAAAGGATATCAGTGAACAAACTAATTGTTTTCAAAGATGGAGAAGCTGTAAACTAGAGGATATGAAATGAAGCTTGTAGTGAGCCTATGGAAATAGGAGAAACTGATGATTTTGCTTTTAAGAAAGGTGACATCCCTGCAGTGCACAGGCTTCAGCGTTGGCATAAAGAAAGCAAACAGAGAGAAACCAAACCTAGGCTGCCATACCCAAGCTCTGCTGACATAGTTGCAGGCTTGGAAGATAATTGCAAGCACCTGTCCAGAGAGGGAGAGACACTGCCCGGGAAGCATGGATATAAACCTTGGCTAGAGAGAAAGCAAGGAGGAGAGCCTGGAAGGAGAAGAGAGCCTGGGTGGAGAGAGCCCGAAGGAAGAGAGCACGGGAGGAGAGAGCAGAGAAGGCTTCAAACCCCAGTTCCTGATCAGAAGGTTCAGAGAGTTCAGAGGTGGGAGCCCAGGACTCAGCACAGGAGTCAAAGGAGCCAAGCCTGGAACAGGGAGCCGTGGCAGAGCTCCAGGAAGGAACTCAGGGAAGTGAACCAGGGACTGTTTCCCAGAAGCTGGAGGGAGACTGGTGAACACAGCCAGGGAGAAGTGTCCACAGCTTCAGGTACAATTTATCCTTACCAGGTGGAGCTGTGCTCAAGAGAGACACAGGGATCTTCAGAGAGAGAATACCCTGAGACATACGTTAAAAGCTCAGAGCAGGGCACTGCATTGCCGGAGCCAGAGGAAATGCAGGTTAAGCCTATTGAGCAGGATTTATTGCCTCCAGAGGTACTCATGGACTGTTCTCTATGTCAAGCAGTTAGCATTGAGTCCCTTTGCTAAAGAATAGCTGAAAAGATAAAGTCTCCTGAAAAGTAGAGTAATGAAACCTAGCCTGAACTGAAGGTAGGAACTTGCTCTTTTAATGGGAAGATACCTGTTGCATGTATATTTGAAAGGCTTAATGAAGACAAAGGTAAAAAGAAGATATTTTTACTTTGTTGAATGAAGAAGCTGTGTTTCCTTTATCCGTTATATTGATAAGCAGCTGCATATAATTAATGACTGTGAAGCTCATCCAGCCTAAGTTGTAAATAACCTTAAGCGAATGAATGGAGAAGTATCCTGTTACAGTCTACATGGACTTCGTTTGCGTTTGGGGAATAAATTTTGTCATCTGCCTTTACTTTCGGTTTCATGACTACACTTCATGTTAGAAGGCCAAAACTACAACTCCCAGCATGCTTCACTGGAGAAAAATAGTTTATTCAACCTTTTATAAGAGAAGTTAATGGCAACCCTATCCCTCTAAGCCTTAGGCAGAGGGCTGGGGCGTGACAAGCTGCAAGGAAATAAATTCAAAAGCAACATCAGGAAATACTTTTTCACAGAAAGAGTGTGGATGTCTGGAATGCCTTCTCAGTGGAGGTGGTGGAGCAAAAACAGTGATGGAATTCAAGAAGGCATAGGACAGAGAGAGAGGGCCCCTTTATAGCAAGAAGATGGAACCAAAGCAACTTAAATAACTTTACACTTAAGGTAACCTGCAAATCTTAAACAAAGGCATAGAGTGGGATAATCTGCATGGAGTGGAAGGTACAACCCTAAACAAAATAACAGAGGGAGGTAACCTGCGTGGAGCGGTGTATACAACCCTTACCACCTCACTATGCAGACTAGATGGACCATGCAGTTCTTTATCTGCCATCATTTACTATGTTACACTCGAAGGCACACATTGCATTTGCATATTGATTCCAGAAGGGCAATAAGAGGGGAGCATATGAAACCAAAGACCAGTTAATGCTGAATTAAGCCATCATGTCCAGTGCTAAAGAAATCATAAATCTCAGTATAACATGGGTTTACTATAAGGAAGCCTTTGATAGCATCCCACACAGCTGGCTAATAAATTGCTTTGAAATATACCAAAAAAATCTTGGATTTATCGAGCACATCAAGTTCTCCATGAAAATATAGCAAACCACACTCCATCTGAAGCATGGACAGTTTGGTTGTCATTTTAGAAGTTCTATTTGTGAGTTTGATGTCTGAAAATGGGCACTTAGATGAGCAAATCATGGAGATATCCCTGGAGTCATTTTAGAAGAGATGTATGTACAGGCTCCCAGTGTAGGCACATCCATGTATCACAGGAGCATGTTGGAAACATGTCCAGGGGCATTCTGTAAAAGTACATGTTTGTGCCAGATTTAAGAAATGGCGAGCACATCTCAACCCAATAATGGTAACATCCATGTCTATACCTACTCCAGAGCACGAATAGTCATCAGAAAAGCTCTTGTTTTGCCACTAAAATATATAGAAGGAATAGAGAAGAAGGTACTGTGATATCCACAATACATTTCATGACTATAAGGAAAACTGAAGGGAAATGAGGATAAAATAGCAGGCAGGGATATGTTTGCATCACTGGATGGACATAATCCATCGAGGAATATCATTGCGGAGATTACGACCCTTAAAATAATTTTGCAAAACAAAGAGGTTATGAACACCTTGGACATTTCCATTCCAACTGGTAAAAAAGCTGGATGCAACCCCCCCCCCCCCCCAAAAAAAAACATCCTGGACATCATGCTAAAGGAGAAAAACACAAATACAACATTGATAATAGAGATGTCCATGCCAAATGATTATTCTGTGCATTGGATGGAGAAAGAGAAGATCCCAAATGCTGAGAAATGGCAAGAAAAACCGGCACACAGTACAGTATTTCCCATTGGATTGTATGCCATAGGCTTGACTAAAAGGAATTTGTCTATATAGGTTACACCTTTTGAATTCCAGAAGGAAGCTCTGGCCTAGGAGTGAAGTTCCTTACTGTCATGGTATGCACAAAACTAATCCATTTGGAGACATCACCCCCGGGGAAAAGCAATAGCTTCAGTGCCACTCGGAAAAAAAATCAACAGTCCACACCAGAAATTGTTCCCAAATCTAAACAATTTTACTAAGAAAACTTGTTCTATTCAAGTAGGTGCTTACAAAATTGCCTTGGAATAAATGCTCCTAAAGGTCATGTCTACATTTATAGAATATGGATGTAGGCGTTCCTGGAGCGGGATCAGACACTAGTATTAGTAGCAGTGGTATAGTGTTATCGGGTGTATGCAGTACTTTACAGACTCATATAATTGGCAATCCTTATTCCTTGGAGTTTGCAGGTGTTCAAAAACAGACAGACCAGATACATAACAAGAAACAAATAAGCTTTGAATTAAGGCAGCAAGGTATTTTCTCTTTAGATAGGGAACATTTAAGGAAAATTAATAAAACTGCAAGAAATCAGGACTGTGCAGCAAAATAATTTGTAAAAAAAAATCAAAGCTAGTTGGTGAGGGGAGGGAGGGAATCCAGCTAGGCTGAATGGTGCACTTCTTAGTAAGTTAATAGTCGTGGGAGAGAGATCATTCTCCTTCCTATAAACCCACAACATTGCAGCACTTTTAAAACAAAAAGGCCACGATTTTCACTAATCCAGAATGTCAGTAATTTAGTCCAAACCTTTAAGATTTTATACTTGCCAACTCCGCTGAAAACATAAGAAATGCCATACTGGGTCAGACCGAAGGTCCATTGAGCCCAGAATCCTGTTTCCAACAGTGGCCAATCCAGATAACAAGTACCTGCCAGGTTCTCAGAAGGTATATAGATACCATGTTGCTTATCCCAGTGGTAAGCAGTGGATTTCCCAATCCAATTTAATAATGGTTTAAGGACTTTTCCTCCATGAACGTGTCCAAACCTCTTTTAAACCCATCTACATGGTTTAATTTATGCATGGTGTGAAAAAATATTTTCTCATATTTGTCTTAAATGTGCCACATTGTAGCTTCATTGCATGTCCTCTAGTCTTTCTAGTTCTTGAAGGAGCAAACAACCAATCTACATTTACCTGCTTCACTACAGTCATTATTTTATAGACCTCTATCGTATCTCCCCTCAGCCATCTCTTTTCCAAGCTGAAGAGCCCTAACCTTTCCTCATAGGTGTATCCTTCCCACTCCTTTACCATGTTGGTCACTCTTCTCTGAACCTTTTCTAATTCTGCTATATCCTTTTTTAGATATGGCAACCAGAATTGCACATAATATTCAAGGTGCAGTCGCACCATAGAGCAATACAGAGTCATTATGATATCCTTGGGTTTTTTATTCATTCCTTTCCTTATAATTCCTAGCATTCTATTTGCTTTCTTGGCCAAAAGCAAAGAATTGCCCTTTAATATTGGGCTTCAGAAGGCTGAATGACATTATTATTATTACTATTATTAATAGAATTTAAGTCTTAGCTATCATTGCACTTGTAGGCAAGTTACAATAAAACGTGCTTAACATCTGTAACAAAGCGCATTAAACATAGAAACATAGAAATATGACGACAGAAAAAGACCACATGGCCTATCTAGTCTGTCCTTCCATAACAACTACAACAGTCCACTTTTTGCCTTTAGAGATCCTCTGTGTTGGTCCCATGCTTTCTTGAATTCAGTTACTGTCCTCATCTCTACAACCTCCACTGGGAGACTATTCCACGGATCCACTACTCTTTCCGTAAAGAAATATTTCCGCATATCACTCCTGAATCTATCTCCCTTCACCCTCATCCCATGTCCCCTCGTAGCAGAACTTGCTTTCAATTGAAAGAGGCTCTCTCCCTGAACATTTATGCCACGGAGGTATTTAAACATCTCAATCATATCACCTCTATCCCGCCTTTCCTCTAAGGTGTACATATTAAGATCCTTAAGTCTGTCCTCATATGCTTTATAATGAAGCCCATTAATCATTTTGGTAGCAACCCTCTGCACCGACTCCATCCTGTTCACATCCTTTTGAAGGTGCGGTCTCCAGAATTGCACACCATACTCCAAATGAGGTCGCACCAAAGACTTATACAGAGGCATTATCACCTCCTTTTTTCTGCTAGCCATTCCTCTCCGTATGCACCCAAGCATCCTTCTAGCTTTTGCTGTCGCCTTTTCCACCTGTTTAGCTACTTTAAGATCATCAGACACAACCACGCCTAGGTCCCGCTCTTCTTTAGTGGACAAAAGTACTTCACCTCCTATACTGTATTGCTCCCTTGGATTGCTGCAGCCCAAATGCATGACCTTACATTTTTTAACATTAAATCCCAGCTGCCAAATTCTAGACCATTCTTCAAGCTTAGCTAGATCCCTCCTCATGTTATCTACCCCTTCCTGTGTGTCTACTCTATTGCAGATTTTGGTATCATCCGCAAAGAGGCAAACCTTACCCGACAGCCCTTCCGCTATATCACTAACAAAGATGTTAAAAAGAATCGGACGAAGGACAGATCCCTGGGGCACACCACTGGTAACATCCTTCTCCTCAGAGTGAGCTCCATTTACTTGTACTCTTTGTCGCCTCCCACCCAACCAATTTCTAACCCATGCAGTAACTTTAGGGTCCATCCCTAGGGTGCTCAGTTTGTTTATAAGTCGCCTGTGAGGAACAGTGTCAAAGGCTTTACGGAAATCTAAATACACCACATCTAGAGCTCTCCCTCGGTCCAACTCCCTGGTCACCCAGTCAAAAAAATCAATCAGATTTGTCTGACAAGACCTGCCTCTGGTGAATCCATGCTGCCTCGGATCCTGTAATCCGCTGGACTCCAGAAACCTCACTATTTTCTCTTTCAGCAGCGTTTCCAATAATTTACTCACCACCGAAGTTAAACTAACCGGCCTGTAGTTTTCAACCACATCCTTACTTCCGCTTTTGTGTAAAGGCACCACATGAGCCTCTCTCCAGTCCTTTGGCACCACTCCTGACTCCAACGAGGCATTGAAAAGGTCAGTCAGTGGAGCTGCTAGAACGTCCCCAAGTTCCCTCAGTATTCTAGGGTGTATCCCATCCGGTCCCATCGCTTTGTCTACTTTAAGTTGAGCTAGTTTCTCACGAACACAGTCTTCTGAAAATAGTTCAAGATGTCCCTCGCTTCTGTTCTTATTTGTGGGTGTTTTCTGAGGTCCTGCTCCTGGTTCTTCATCTGTGAACACAGAACAAAAATATTTGTTAAGCAATTCCGCTTTATCCTTATCAGCTTCTACATATTCCCCCCCTGCACCCTTGAGTCTGACAATACCATTGCATTAAGGACCTAAAAATCTCCAAAACCCAATATCTTTCCAAGTTACAGAAAAAATCTTAAGATATAAAACTTAAAACTAGAACTTTAAAACATAATAACGTAATCATGTAAGAACCATAGGTATAACAGCCATCCTCCAAACATTTTCTGAAATAACCATATCTTTACCTTCTTTCTAAAGGCTAAAAAAATAACTTCCTTTCCAATGAACATTGGTAACTTAATTCAGGCCATAGATCCTGCAATGGAGAACATTCTAGATCTACCAACTGAGAGACAGGCCAATTTTAAGGAGGGATGCTCCAATAAAACCTGCTATGTGGACCGTAGCCCCCTTGCTGATTCTTTTGATATGATTGAGATGTTTAAATACCTCCGTGGCATAAATGTTCAGGGAGAGAGCCTCTTTCAATTGAAAGCAAGTTCTGCAATGAGGGGTCATGGGATGAGGGTGATGGGAAATAGATTCAGGAGTGATATGCGGAAATATTTCTTTACGGAAAGAGTAGTGGATCCGTGGAATAATCTCCCAGTGGAGGTGGTAGAGATGAGGACAGTAACTGAATTCAAAAAAGCATGGGACAAACACAGAGGATCCCTAAAGGTAAAAAGGGGACTGTTTTAGTTGTTGATATGGAAGGACAGACTAGATAGGCCATGTGGTCTCTTTCTGTCATATTTCTATGTTTCTGTGTTTTGATAAATAATTAAACGTTACACCTTCAAGGCAGATGGATGATGTCACTTCCTAGTAAATTAATGGCATTGAGAATAATACGAGGCATCTTACCAGCACATACACGGCCGAAGCTTCTCATGAATTGCAACAAGTATACATTTGGGAACTTTTAGGTAGGCAGTTTTATCAAGGTACAAGCACAAAGTCACATACATTGCCTTTCTAAAACAGACACAACATATGTGCCTTCTCTGCCTGTATGCCCTATTATAAAATTAGCCATGATGAGGGCATTCCGAACAGCAAATAGCGGCATTGGACGTGGGGGTTGGATGTCCAACCCGCGCCCAGCTCCCCAGCCCTAGTCCGCTGCCAGCGGTCCTCGCACATACACAGCATTTGAGCGGGGAGTGCTGGACATGGGCGGGAGAGGGCGGAGTGGGACGTACATAGGCTATTCAGGCCAAGATTCTGTATGTTCCCCGGCACTGCTAAGAGGCCAAGGCTATTCCACTGTGGCAGAAGAATAAGTCCTGGGGGCCACCCGCTCGCCCACCGCAGCCACCTGCAATGCATGTGGATGGCTCAGGATGGAGCCTGCCAGTACGGCCTGCCAATGTGGGTCCCAGCCAACGGCCAGACAGCATTGTGTGGGGGCTTCTGTCAGGCAAGGGATACCATGGCATTGGCTGGATGTGCCAGTACCATTGTGACAGGTCGCCACTGCACCGGCATACCAGCCGTTGCATTCTGTGGTGGGGACAGGCAGTGTGGGAGGCATCTCCCTCTTTGGGATACTGTGTACACCGGGCTGTCTGTCGTCCCAATTCTGCAATCATGGATGCATATAGCTACCACAGTTGAGAAATTGGCTCCAGCTGGGCCCTATTCATGTTTTGGGCATGCACACGGCCCAGGAGTGCACAGTTGGGAATCGGCCTGTATGGGGTAGTTTTATAAGGAGCCGCATAAAGATACGCACCACCAGTGTACATAAATCACCTATTTTCAGTGATTCATGCATGCGAATGGGCCTTTATGCATGAACTTTAGCCAATTGCTATTCTGTAAATGCTCCTGTCTGGCTGATGGCAAATACTTTCACCATGGGCATGCACAGGATAGAGCTTGGGCAGAGCATAGGCACATTCCTTTAAACTCTAGGGTTGGCATAACTGATCACAGCAAGGTTTGTCATGCCAATCCCACCAGTTACGCCCCTATTTTGTAAAGTTACATACACACATACTTGACTCTATAAAATAGGTATGATAGACACTGCAACCCACACATTAACAAGGAGCAACTTTATAAAATTACTCTCCGTATGTCTCTGTGGAGACAGCTGTATTACTAATAAGGGACTCAGATATCTTTGCATCGCTGATATCTTTTATAACAAACATGCATGTCTTAGAGTTTTTACAGTGCTGAGAAAAAACTTCAGAACCCCAAGTATAAGAAGAAGAATGGTAAATTCTTATCATGATACTCTTATTTAATTGAGGCCAATAATTTGCAATAAAAAGGGTATAAATTAAATAAGTTCATGTTTCTTAAGAACATAAGAAAAGTCATGCAGAGTCAGACCAAACTACATCAAGACCAGCATCCTAGTGGACAGTCCTGGTCCCAAGTACCTAGCAGATCCCAAAACATAGATTTAGTTCCCATAGCTCATTTCCAGATGTGTCTCTCCATACAAAGATTCGACTTGTTCAAGCCATGGTATTTTCAATAACATCATATGGATGTGAAAGCTGGACAGTGAAAAAGATAGACAGGAAGAAAATTGATGCCTTTGAATTATGGTGCTGGCGGCGAATACTGTGTATACCATGGACTGCCCGAAGAACAAACCAGTCGGTACTAGAGGAGATGAAACCTAAGCTTTCTTTAGAAGCTCAGATGACAAGACTTCGACTTTCATACTTTGGACACATCATGCGAAGAGAGAGATCATTAGAGAAAGACATTATGCTTGGCAAGATAGAAGGTCAACGCAAAAGAGGAAGGCCAGCAATGAGATAGATCGATACAATAACAGCAGTTACGGGTACCAGTCTGTCAACAATGAGCCGCCTGACTGAAGACCGAACACAATTTAGGATAGCTATCCAGAGGGTCGCCATGAGTCGACTCCGACTCGACGGCACTTAACAACAACAACAGCTCATTTCCAGGGATGAAGAGTGGCTCTCCCAAGATTACCTGGCTCATAATTTTTATGGTCTTTTCCTCCAGAAACTTGTCCAATACTTTTTTGGATCCTGCTAAGTTGGTCATCATGATCACATCCTCTGGCAACAGATTCCACAGCTTCATTAAGCCCTATGTCAAAAAACAATCTTTCTAGGATTTGTTCTCAATCTGTTGGTTATTAGTTTCATGGAGTGCCTTCTTGTTTTTGTGTTAATTGTCAGGTTAAGCAACCACTGCCTATTTAAACATTCTACCTTCTCATAATTTTATAAGCATCTATCATGCCTCCTATCAGTCAATTGTTGAAACACAACAGTGTACAAAATAAGAACAATGGGGGTGGATATTCAAAGCCATTTACATGGAGGCCAATTCCCATCTGGTCACGACTGGCCTGTCTGGACATCCAAAATCTGGACAGGACGGTCCTGCACCTAATTCTGATCCCACAGGGGCTAGTATCCCCATGGGATCAGAATCTGGTGCAGTGGGCCTTGATAGGCAAGCCGTACCCTGACTCTGAGGGCCCAGACAACCAGCCCTTTCCCTGCACAATGCAGCCACGGCTCCTGCATGGAGCCCGGTGCCATGGCATTTCGTCACCATGGCACCGGGACACCATGCAGGAGTCCTGACTGCCAGCCGGCTCCTGCTGCTTATAGTTCCCCACCGCCCAACCACCGATAGGGCCTCCCAAGGCCTGGATTGGGCTGCGTGGAACCCCCTGACCCACCCACCTCCTGTCAGGTCCTCACAGCTTCTGCTGTGATTGTCGGGGGAACTTATTCCACACCCAAAGTGGAAAAAGTTCCCCGTTCAGGCTACACTTCCCAGACATACAGGGCTGTGACCAGAATTGGCCGTGTACGTCCAGGCCAGGGTCCTGCCTCTGGCCCGCCTTCACTCCTCTGGCCTGCCCCCTCCCACCCCCGTACAGAGCTCCCCGCACATCTCCTCTGTACATGAAGGGAGCTTTGTTTTTGGAATTCGCCCCCTGGCATTTAGCGGGGATGGATGTCCAAACCGGACGTCCATCCCCCCTAAACGCGACTCGGAATGACTCCCATAATTTGCAGACCTGCAAGCTATGTAAATGCCTGTTATCAGGATATTCAGCAACACTAACATGATTAGTGCTGCTGGATATCCAAGAGTGCCGCCGCTACATGCCCCGATCCTAAGTGGTTAGTATATTTTTACCCATGGAAGCTAACTGGGCAGCAGCTCAATATTGCACATGCCCGGTTAGCTTCTATTTTCTGCAGCGACCCAGATATTCAATGCCTGTGGCCGGATATGGCCCCGGCATTGAATATCTGGGGTTAGTATTTATTGGTGATGGCTATGTACTTTACAAGCTGAATATCGGCCCCAATAAGACTAATTCTGCATCAGTGTGTGAAATAGTGAGTGAACCCCTAGGGGTCCTTTTACTGAATGAAGTATGTTAAACTTTGAACATGTGAATTAACATGCACTGTTAGTTCATGGCTGCGGTCACAGTTATCAAGATGGCTTGACAGAGCATGCACAAATTCATGCCTTAATTGAATAATATAGAAAGAAGGAGGGAGTGGGCATGGACTGTGTCTGGCAATTAACGCACAGTCACTTACCATATATTAACAGTTACCACAGCAAGATATAATGTAGATTGTCCGGGAACTAGCAGGAAATCAGTACTCGCATATGAGTGATATTGGCACCGATGAAGCCCTCACAGAAGCATCCCCCCAGCTTTCAAAGAAAGCCTTTGGGATATGCCACCACACATGCGTGGTCCCCTTCCCACCCAAGTGTACCATCTTGCTCATGCTCCTTTTTCCGTGGAGCCCTTTAGACGTTTGTCTGGATTGTCCCCAGAAAAAGTTGATTTTTCTCTCCGAGTTTCATACTCGCTTCCGGTATCGCACTGGTACTCTTCCCGCCACCTGACCTCGTTGCCTCGGCATCAAGTTTGGGTTTATTTTGAAGTTTTTGTTCTTTGGCGTCTTCACGCCTATGTTCCACCTGGCAGCCCAGCAGGTCTTCGACCTCACAGAGATACTTTTTTCCCCTATGGCTACCAGTGGCTTTAAGGAATGTGATCAGTGCTCAAAAATTATGTCCTTGACTGACACACACGACTGCTGTCTCGGGCCAGATCATGACCCTACTGCATGCGGTCTTTGCAAGAGGATGTCCAGCAAGGCCCTCAAGAGCCGTAGCAGCAGCATGATAAATTTTATCCTGAGTCCCCAAGGTCTCCGAAGGCCAGGGCCTCATCTGAAGCCTCGACGCCTCGGGCGGACCCTTCCGAGCCTGAGCCCCACCGCGGGTCTTCAGAAAAGGGATTTTCCTCGAGGGAACCCAGGAAGAAGAAAAAACCCTCAAAGGCGGCATCCTTAAATGGATCCGACTGGCCGGGTACTCCCTGAGTCAGGTTCTGCAGTCTGAGACGTTCGTCCAGGGGTTCAGAGAAGGAGCGGCCTAAAATGGTCCCCTGGAAGGATTCAACCTCTGACCAACCTCGG
Source organism: Ichthyophis bannanicus (assembly GCA_033557465.1). Lineage (NCBI taxonomy): Eukaryota > Metazoa > Chordata > Amphibia > Gymnophiona > Ichthyophiidae > Ichthyophis > Ichthyophis bannanicus. The sequence continues at coordinate 420,123,763 of CM066033.1, forward strand.
TCCCCAGACACCATCCTCGTCGAGGATTCCCCTTTGGGGGAACCAGTTCTGGGCCCGAGTCCCTCGGTGCCCACGACGAAGGCTGCGGAGCCTTCTGGTCTGGAGTCCAGAATGGCGGCCCTGGAGTGCAGTTTGTCTGCCTTCATAGACCAGCAGCGGGTGATGTTGTCCAGCACGAGCGGTTCATCCACCCTGACTACCAGGCCCTTGATGTCGAAGATGTCCCTGGAGGCCGATCTGATCCTCGAGGTCCTTTGACCTCAAGTCGATCCTAGACTGAGGTCTCGATCCGACTCCTGCTCGATGGGACCACAATCATCCCAGGCTACTATGCCAGGCACTGGCCGTGGAGTTTCGGACCCCCCCGAGGCCTGTGGAGCAGCCCTCCTATGCGTCCTCGATGGACTACTCCAAGAGGAGATGCAAAATGAGGAGTCTCCTGATACCCGTCGCCACTGCGACGTCCCGTCCGTGTCTCCCATCTCAAAGCCTCGATGGCGGTCCCTGCCCGAGGATATGCGCTTCCTTGATTTTGTCAAGGACATGTCTAAGGCCCTGGCGTTCCCCACAGAGTCGGAGGAGGATCCTCGGTTGGATGAGTTGGAAATCCTCCAGTATGAGGCCCCTCCGAGGGAATCGCTCATGGAACCCATTCCTCCCATCTTGGAATGGCTGATGCTCCATATAAGAACATAAGAACATAAGATATGCCATACTGGGTCAGACCAAAGTCCATCAAGCCCAGTATCCTGTTTCCAACAGTGGCCAATCTATGTCATACGTACCTAGCAGTTTCCCCAAAAGACACAGGTTCCGCAATGCTTGTATTGGGTCAAGCATTGATATCCTGGGTCCCTTCTTAATAATGGTTTATGGACCTTTCCTCCAGGAACTTGTCCAAACCTTTTTTAAACCCAGCTACACTAACAGCCTTTACTACATCCTCCGGTAACAAATTCCAGAGTTTAATTACACGTTGAGTTAAAAAACATTTTCTTTTATTAGTCTTAAATAGTTTACCCTGTAGCTTTATTGCATATCCCCTAGTCTTTCTATATTCTGATAATGTAAACAATCGATCTATGTTTACCCGTTCCACTCCGTTCATTAATTTATATACTTCTATCATATCTCCCCTCAGCCGTCTCTTTTTGAGGTTGAAGAGCCCTAACCTTTTTAGCCTTTCTTCATAGGAGTATCCTTCCATCCCCTTTACCATTTTGGTGGCTCTTCTCTGAACCTTTTCTAATAACGCTACATCCTTTTTAAGATACGGCGACCAGAATTGCACACAATATTCAAGGTGCGGTCTCACCATGGAACAATACAGAGGCATTATAATATCTTTTGTTTTATTTTCCATTCCTTTTCCTTATGATACCTAGCATTCTATTTGCTCTTTGGCTGCCGCTGCACACTGGGCCGAGGGTTTTAACATGCTATCCACAATGACGCCTAAATCTTTTTCCTGGGTGGTGGTTCCTAATGTGGAACCTTGCATCGTGTAACCATAGTTTGGGTTGTTCTTCCCTAGGTGCATAACTTTGCACTTGTCCACATTAAATTTCATCTGCCATTTTGATGCCCAGTCTTCCAATTTATCAAGGTCCTCTTGCAATTTTCCACAATCCTCTTGGGTTTTAACAACTTTAAATAGTTTTGTGTCATCTGCATATTTGATAACCTCACTCGTTATTCCACTTTCCAGGTCATTAATGAATAGGTCAAAAAGCAGCGGATCCAGCACAGATCCATGGGGTACACCACTATTCACCTTTCTCCATTGGGAAAATTGGCCATTAAGCCCAACTCTCTGCTTTCTATCTTTTAACCAGTTTTTGATCCACAGTAGTACACTGCCTCCTATCCCATGACTCTTTAGTTTTGCCAAAAGTCTCTGATGAGGGACCTTGTCAAAGGCTTTCTGAAAGTCCAGATACACTATATCAACCGACTCACCTTTGTCCACCTGTTTATTCACACTTTCAAAAAAACATAACAGATTAGTAAGACAAGATCTTCCTTGTCTAAAGCCATGTTGGCTGTCTCCCTTTAGGCCATGACTATCTACATGCTGAGTAATTTTATTCTTTATGATGGTTTCTACCATTTTTCCTGGTACTGACGTGAGGCTCACCGGTCTGTAGTTTGCCGTATCGCCCCTGGAATCCTTTTTAAAAATTGGTGTTACATTGGCTTTCCTCCAATCTTCAGTTATTAGAGATGATTTTAATGATAGTTCACAGATTACTAATAGCAGGTCTGCAATCTCATATTTCAGTTCTTTCAACACCCTTGGATGTATACCATGGGGCCCAGGTGATTTGTAACTCTTCAGTTTATAGTTGTAATACATCTTCCCGATGTATCGATATTTCCTTCAATTCTTCCGCACCTTTAAATACCACTTCAGTCATGGGTAACATCCCTACATCTTCCTCAGTAAAGACCGAAGCAAAGAACTCATTCAGTCTCTCCGCTATCGCCTTGTCGCCTCTTAGTGCCCCTTGAACTCCTCTATCATCTAATGGATCAACTGACTCTCACAGGTTTTTTTGCTACGAATGCACTTGAAAAAGTCTTTATTTTGCGTTTTTGCTTTCGTAGCAAGCTTCTTCTCAAATTCTCCCTTTGCCTGCTTTATCAATGCCTTGCATTTGACTTGCCAGTGCTTATGCTGTTTCCAGATTTCGTCGTTTGGCTCTTTTTTCCATTTCCTGAAAGATGTTTTTTTTGGCAACAGTCTCTCTGACCTCACCTTTAAACCATGCTGGCAGTTTTTTGGACTTCCTTCCACTTTTCTTAAAGCATGGAATACCGCTGGTCTGGGCTTCCAAGATAGTATTTTTCAACAACACCCAAGCTTGATGTAAGTCTTTAATCTTTGCAATTGCTCCTTTTAGCTTTTTCTTAACTATTTTCCTCATTTTATCACAGTCTCCCTTTCGAAAGTTAAAAGGTAGTACTGTGGATTTCCTTACTATCCCTCCTCCACTAATTAAATCAAAGGCGATCATCATGCTATGATCACTATTGCCAAGTGGCACCAACACCCTTATCTCTTGCACTAGATCTGATGTTCCACTAAGGATCAGGTCTAATATGGCTTCCCCTCTGGTTGGTTCATGAACCAGCTGCTCCAAGAAGCAGTCATTTATGTCATCTAGGAACTTTATCTCCCTAGCATGTCCTGCCGTGACACTGACCCAGTCGATACCGGGGTAATTGAAATCACCCATTATTATTACTGAGCTGTAACTTTTGTTAGCTTCCTTGATTTATTTGAGCATTTCATCATCCATTTGTTCATTCTGGCCAGGCGGTCGATAGTACACCCCCACTGCCATCGCCTTCCCCTTTTTACATGGAATTTCAATCCATAGAGATTCTACAGCAAATTTTGTTTCCTGCAAAACTTTAATCCTTTCTGACTCATTGCCCTCTCTAACATAGAGCGCAACCCCTCCACCAATTTGATCAGCTCTATCATTACGATATAGTTTGTACCCAGGTATCACAGTGCCCCACTGGTTGTCCTCCTTCCACCATGTCTCTGATATTGCAATCATATCTAACCTCTCATGTAGTGTTATATATTCTAACTCTCCCATCTTATTTTTTAGACTGCTAGCATTTGCATACAAGCATTTTAGAGACTGTATTTTATTCATATTAATTTGGCTATTGGTAGACATGGGTAATTTGGGATCTTTAAGCTCTGTCTGCTCCATACTCGAGGGCATTTGGGCTACTTTACTCTTTTTTGGAACCCCTCTGCTTTTGGTAGTATCCTTCAAGGATACATTCTTCCGAACCATCCGCTCTTGGGCGACTGTCGGCTTTCCCCTATTATCTAGTTTAAAAGCTGCTCTATCTCCTTTTTAAAGGTTAATGCCAGAAGCCTGGTTCCATCCCGGTGAAGCCCATCCCTTCAGAAGAGCCCCTCCTTTCCCCAGTTCCTAACAAATCCAAAACCCTCATCTCTGCACCATTGTCTCATCCACGCATTGAGACTCTGGAGCTCTGCCTGTCTTTTAGGTCCTGCATGTGGAACGGGAAGCATTTCGGAGAACGCTAACCTGGAAGTTCTGCATTTCAACTTCCTACCTAAAAGCCTAAATTTAGCCTCCAGAACCTCCCTACCACATTTTCCTATGTCATTGGTACCGACATGTACCAAGACAGCAGACTCCTCCCCAGCACTATCTAAGACCTTATCTAGGTGGCGCGTGAGGTCCGCTACCTTCGCACCAGGCAGGCATGTTACCAGGCGATCCTCACATCCACTAGCCACCCAGCTATCTACATGCCTAATGATCGAATCACCAACTATAACGGCTGTCCTAACCCTTCCCTCATGGGCATGTGGCCCTGGAGACACTTCCTCGGTGTGAGAGGGTTTTACATCATATGTGGGAGACACCGGCACCAGTGCCTATGGTAAGCAAGCGTCTCGACTTGATGTATTGAGACTGCTGGATCCCGGGCTTCCAGAAATCACAACTGCCGCATAACTCCATGGTGGTGGAGTCGGTCATGCGTCGGTTGAAAAACCAGAAGATGCATTCCTCTATGCCCCCCGGCAGGAAGGCCCGCACATTGGAGCCCTTGGCAGAAAGTGTTACCAGGGCTCAATGCTCATCGGTTGCATCCAGGCCTACCAGCTGTACATGGGCATGTACTTGAGGGACCTGGTGAAGGAACTCACTAGGTTCTCAGCTGGTCTTTCCAAGGAACCCCTGCAGCACTTCAAGAACCTGCCAAAGCCGTCCATGAGTGCTCCAAGTTTGTCTCAGGCAGCCTATGATTTGTTTGACTTGGTGGCTCGAGTTGCGGTGGTGGGCATTGGTGCACGATGCCAAGTTTGGCTATAGTTGTCCGACCTCAATTTGTTCAGGACAAATTGGTCGATGTCCATTGTCTAGGAGAGAACCTCTATGGCAAACCCATGACTGACAAGGTGACCAAGCTGGAGACTCTCTAAAAAGACCACTGCTCATCCCCAATGGAAGGGCTCGGGTAAAAAGCCCTTCTACCCGAGGAAAGGGGCTGCTTACAGAAACTACCCATCTTTTCAGGCCTCCCCAGCCAAGGAGGAGTTTTTGACTCATTGGGCATAGCCTCTCTACCCCAAGGAGGTCAGCAGCCCACAGGGAGACCTCTGGTCTATTATGCCCAGAGGTAGTTGACCATCACCACTGACTCCTGGGCACTCCGGGTGGTCAGGGAGGGTTACCTCCTCCTCCTCCTGACTTAGACACCTCTCCCTTATTTCCCAGGAGAGCCCTTCAGGTCTCCACTCCACCGGGACCTTCTACTGAAGGAGTTGGCAGGTCTTCTTGAGGACAAAGTGGTGGAACCGATGCTCCACCATCTCAAGGGCAAGGGGTTCTACTCCAGGTACTTCTCATCCCAAAGAGAACAGGGATCCTAAGGCCAATCCTCGACCTGTGCAACCTCAACAAATTCCTGGTGAGGGAGAAGTTCAAGATGCTCTCCTTTGGCACATTGCTGCCCTATCTCCAGCAGGGAGATTGGCTATGCTCCTTGAATCTCATCCACCCCAACCCCAGGCAGTACCTGCGGTTCGTAGTAGGGGGTGGGCACTATCAGTGCAGGGTGCTCCCCTTCAGCCTGGCTTCCGCCCCGAGGGATTTCACAAAATGCCTGGCAGTTGTGGCCGCCTTCCTCCATCTTCATTTTTCCCTAACTGGACGACTGGCTCATAAAGGGAGGCATGGCCTCAGAGGTGCAGCAGGCCACCATCCAGCTTCTGCAACACTTGGACTTTATCATAAACTATCCCAAGTCTCAACTTCTCCCTACTCAATGTTCGGATTTCATCAGGGCAATGCTGGACACTCTCCAGTCAAAGGCCTTCCTGACCAGGGACTGGGCCAACCATCTTAGGGCTCTGGCATGGGACATACAGCACCCTCCCTCAGTCCCCGCTTGGCTTCTCCTGCACCTTCTCGGGCACATGGCTTCCACATTCCACGTCACCCCAGACGCTCGCCTCCACATAAGACCGGCACAGTGGAGTCTCCAGGACCAGTGGATCCAAGCCACGGGGCACCTCCGAGACAGAATCTTGGTAACCCGCCAACTGGTGGACTCTGGTCTGATGGAAGTCTCTCCAGTATCTTGAGGCGGACATGCCTTTTCAGGCCCCGAGCCCCTCCAGGGTCTTTACCACGGACGCCTTCCTGCTCAGCTGGGGAGCCCAATGCAAGGAGCTCCGCACCCAGGGCAACTGGTCTCTGGACGAGAGCACCAAGTAGATCAACCTCCTGGAGCTGCGGGCGATATACTTAGCCCTGCAAGCTTTTTGTCACTGCCTGCATCACCAGCCAGTGCTGGTCCAGACGGACAACCAGGTGGTGGTGATCTATGTGAACAAACAGGGGGGCACGAGGTCTTGTGCCCTCTGTCAGGAGGCAGTGGTCCTCTGCTCATACGCAATCTAACAGGGTATCCTCCTGCGGGCGGTATACCTACCAGGCTAGAGCAACCTGCTGGCCAACAGTCTGGACAATTTCCAGTTCCTCGCTTCTGTTCCCAGCAGGCCCACCCCTCCAGGGTGGCAGCGGATGCGTTCCTTGTATCATGGTTGGAGGGCCTCATGTACACCTTCCCTCCCATGCCACTGATTGCCAGACTTTGTTTAGGACCCTCCACGACAGGGCCTTGCTCATCCTGTTAGCCCCTGAGTGACCCAGGCAACTGTGGTTCCTGCTGCTCCTCTGCTTAATGGTGGAAACACCCATTCTGTTGGGAACTTCTCCAAGACTCCTGTCTCAGAAAGGGGTCTCTCTCCTGCACCCCAGCCTAGGGTCCCTATCACTGACAGCATGGCTGCTGAAAGGGTGACCCTAGCCCCTTTCAACCTCTTGGGTGAGATAGAGGAGATCTTGCTGGGCTCTCGCAAGGCCTCTACTAGAAAAGCTTACGCCCTCAAATGGTGCAGGTTTTCAGCCTTGTGTACTGAACACGTGGCTGACCCATTCTCCTGCCCTGTTGGGTTGGGTTCTCTACCTCTCACAATCTGGGCTCAAGTCTAACTCCATCCGGGTGCACCTCAGTGCCCTGGTGGCACACCACCACCCGGTGGATGGCAAACCCTCTCAGTCCAACCATTGGTGACTCATTTTCTTAAGAGGTATACTCTATTTGAGGTCCCCATTTTGCCCTCTGGCAACTGAATGGGACCTCAGTGTGGTGTTGGGGCAGCTCACTCGCCCACCCTCTGATCCTCTGGCTACTTACAACCTACGCTACCTCTTTTGGAAGGTGGCATTGCTTGTTGCACTCAACTCCGCTCGCAGAGTTACAAATTTCAGGCCTTAGTGGTGGAGGCACCTGATACCAGGTTCTGCAAGAACAGAGTGGTACTTTTCACACACCCTAAATTCCTTCCGAAGGTAGTATCGTCCTTCCATCTCAACTAGGAAGAAGTACTCCCTACCTTCTTTCTGAGACCTCACTCCAGTCGGGTGGAGACAGTCCTTCACACCTTGGACTGTAAGAGGGCTTTGTCCTTCTATATCCAACGCACTCAGGGTGACCGCAAAGCTACTCAGCTTTTCATCTCCTATGATCCCAGTAGGCTGGGGGGGAGGGGGGGAGACAGTGACCAAGCATACGTTGTCCACCTGGGTGGTGGACTGTATCACCCTCACTTATGAGTAGGCGGGGCTCCTACTGGAAGGCCATGTCACTGTGCACCATGTCAGAGCTATGGCAGCCTTGGTGGCTAACACGCTCTGTCCCGATGGTGGAAATCTGCTGGGCCGCCACATGGTCCTCAGTCCATACCTTTGCAGCCAATTACTGCATGGAAAGAGAGTCCTGACGGGATAGTGCCTTCAGCCAGGCTATGCTCTGTAACCTTTTCGGGGTTTAGGCAACTCCTACCCTCCGACCCTTCTGTGTTCAGGCTACCGGAGTGCTGGTTTCATCGGACACAGGGGTCCTACTGTGGTCTGTGGATACAGACTTAATTGCTGCTGCTCGTGGCTCCCCATGAGGGTGTCCTTGTTTTTGCTACAGGTTTTCAGTAGCCTGTAGCTGGGGAGTCCCATTTGTGAGGACTGTTTTACGGCTTGTTCCCGGAGAAAGTATAGTTACTAACCTGTAACAAGTGTTCTCCGGGGACAGCAGGAATCAGTCTTCACACCCCCCTCTCCTCCCCTTGGAGTTGCTCCTTTGCCATCTTTATTTTTGCTGTCTTTTAGCTATGTCTTCTGACTCTGCAAGATGGCACCCTTGGGTGGGAAAAGGACCACGCATACATGGTGGCATCTCCCGAAGGCTTTCTTTGAAAGCTGGGGGGATGCTTCTAGAAGGGCTCTGTCGGTGCTGACGTCACCCATGTGTGAGGACTAATTCCTGCTGTAACAACGTTTTACTGAAAGCCACCTCAGTGAGTGGCATTAAGTTACCTGTGTTATCCGTCATACACTTATCACATTAATTGTGTTAACTATATGGGTAGATGCTGTGCATATCCCCAACAGCTATCATATCATAATTTTGGCAATTATATGCAAAATTTTACTGCACTCATCAGAGGTCCCGCTATATTCCTTAGTACAACTACTTGGCTAATTAGAATCAGATTCTTAAATACTTGTGTAATAAGTAAATCACCCTGAGAATTAAATCTGCATTACTAAGTTTGAGCATTGTCATCCTGCCCTGTATAAAGGGTGAAAAGATTTTGAGTTAGGATTCACCATAAAAATCATCATGCAGCAATCCAAAGAAATTTGAGAGGACTTATGAAAAATAATAGTTGATGCTTATCTATCTGGATAGGTTTACAGGACCATTTCTAAATATTTGGGTCTACAAATGTTGCAGACTACAGTGACTCTATCCAGGAGTGTTGTCCTGCCAAGATCACCATGAGCAAACTGGAAATTCGTCCACAAAGTTACTAAAGAAACCCAGAATAATATCTGCAGGCCTCTCTTACTGTGGCTGATTTTGGAGGTCCATGTGTCATTCATCAGGAAAAACGGACTGAATGTGAATAGTGTTCATTGGGTAACATCTAGAAGAAACCACTCTTCTTTTAAAAGAATATTGCTGCCTACCTCAGGTTCACCAAAGAAGATCTGGATGTCCTTCAAGACTTCTGGAATAATGCTCTACTGATAGATGAGTCAAAAATTCAACTTTTTGTTTGGCAAAAAAATAGACACCGTCTTCCGAAGAATCTCATCCGGTCATGCTGGTAGAGGTATCATAATGCTGTGTTGCTTTATCAGATCCTGGATGGTATCCCATAACTTTCAAAATTATGAAGTTTGTTTTATATTAAAAAAAAATTCTAGAGGAGAATATCGAGGCCATCTGTCTGTGAGTTGAAGCTTAGCTGAAAGTGGATTGTGTAGCAGTACAATGACATTAAACATTCAAGTAAACCTACTATAGAATGACTGAAGAAGAAGATGGTCTGGGCAAATCAGAGTCTCAATCTAAGCACTACTGAAATTTTGTGGCAAGACCCGAAGCAAGCTGTTCATTCAAAGAAGCCCTCAAATATCAAATAATTGAAACAGTTCTATATGGAAGAATGGGCCAAAGTTACTTAAGGGTGATATGCGAGACAGGGCCAGCCCAGGTGGGCGGTGGCAGCGGCGGACATGAGCAGCCATGCTATCCCCCCAGCTGCCGCCGATTCCATTTGGTGGGGAGGTGGGCAGTGGCAGTATTTCCAAAAACAGCAACAAAAAGCCACCACCTTTGGAAATACTGTCGCTGCTGCTGCTGCCACCCATCTCACCCTCTTGAGACAGAATCAGCGGCAGCTGGGGAAGGGGGCGGCAGCAGCGATAGCAGCTGGGGGCTGGTATCAGCTTGGGGGGGTGGCGGCGAGGCAAGGGTTTCTGCCGCCCTAGGCCCTGCCTTCAGCCATTTTCCCCCCTAGTGGCTAAAAGCCCTAACCCTCTCCCTATGTCCATCATCTTCCTTTCCATACCCCCTATGTTTATGCTTATTATATTTGATAGACCGCCCTTCATTAAAAAAACAGAACGGTGTACAAATTGCTAAACTACAAGAATGGCCAATGGCCGAAAAAGTGAAAGGAAGTTACAGTGCATGACAGGACAGAGGCTAGTGTAACCAAGCATACCAGAGAGGAGGAATGGACAATACTGAAAGACAAAAAGAAGGAGATCACATAGGGGGAGTAGGAAGGTCAAAGGCAGAGGAGAATAGATGGGTTTTTAAGCGGACTTTAAAAGTACGGTGGTTTTGTTCCAGTCTGAGGGAGGTGGGTAGTTAATTCCAAAGTGTGGGTCCAACAAAGAAAAAGGCAAGGGTATGGGTTGATTGCAAATGGGCACGGGAAGGAGAGGGGAGGTGAAAGCGATTTGTGTGCTGACTGGAGATTACAACTAGGGGTGTGAAACCAAAAGAGATCCGCCAAATACTGTGGGGTATGGGTGTAGATAACCTGATGAACAATTGTGAGGAGTTTAAAGCGAATACGATAGTCTTTGGGGAGCCAGTGAAGGAGAATGAAAAGGGGGGGGGGTTTACGTGCTCCTGACATGTGGAATGGGTAATAATACGTGCTGCTGTATTTTGGATACATTGTAGTCTGTGCAACTGGGACTGGGGAATATCGTCAAGGGCAGAATTACAGAAGTCAAGACGTGACATGACATGGGACAACATTAGAGTGGTACTGTGGAGTAAGGAAAGGACGAACAGCACGGATCTGACAGAGAAAGGAAAGACGTTCTAGTGATATGGGAAATATGATCACGAAAGGAGAGATCAGGATCAAGGAAAACACTGAGGTAACGAAAACAGGACACCAAAGGGATGGGGAAACAAAGAGATGGGGGCCACCTGGGGGCAAGGACTACCATGAGTGAACCAAATAGCATGTCCACCACTTCCCCTTTCCTACCCCATCCCATGTCCAACATTTCCCCTTCCCTACCTCATTAGTTCAGAATCCTCCCTTTCCTTCCATAACCCCTGTGTTCAGCATCTCCCATTTTCTAGTCCCTCCATAGACCATCATCTTCCCTTTCCTTCTTTTCCCTTTTTTTCCCTGTATTCTCCACACCTAGCATCTCCCCTTCTTGCCGTCCTCCTCTCTTCGACATTGCTACTGTCGCTATCACTGTTGCCTCCCATACTACTTCCTCCTGGGCTACACTAAAACAATGTGACACAGCACAGAGTCTTGAGCGTATATGCATGCTCAAGTCATTCCAAGGCCCACCCCTTCTAACCTTCCTCTGAAATGTGAGGGCAGGATGCATCAGGCCTGCATGTGCCCATGTGTTTAATGGCCCCGTGTGGCACTGCATCTGTGCTGATGTTGTTCTTCTGTGCCAGTGCCAGCCCAGAATTGTGCCACTATAGGAAATGTTGAATAGACGTTATTGATGCTCAAGAAGGTGCAACCAATTTCAGAATGCTTTCACACACAAGGATATTTGTTTAGTCCTTTTGTTCAATAAATAATCAAACTATATTATTTTGCCCGAGTTATTTATCCAGTAGAGTTATCTGTCTCTTTTATTAGTTTATATTTCAGATTTAACCATGTTCTGAATATACTATAAATTGTGCCACAATACAGACCATCCTAAAGAGTTCACTAATTTTTCTCAACACTGTAATATATGTATTGCCTACACAAGTACATCATAACTGCAATAAAATAATTTCATATCTACTGAGGCATTAATTATACTACTCTATCTTTCGCTTCTTTTATCTGTTTAGAAATCAGATCTATGATTTGCACTTTTGGCCAATTGTGAGCCAAGTGGAAATAGTTACCTTAGCACACAAAATACACTCAATAAAAGTTCTGCAATGAAATAGAAGATTTTTTTTAGGGGGAGAAGGGAAATAACTTTCCAGATAGTCCAGTAGGTATAGTATTTTTATGCATGCAGGAAAATGTTAAAATTAGAGTCCTTTTACTAAAACCAACTAAGCAGTTAACATGCCTCTTTGCAGGTGATAATGGCCTGCGGTGACAGCTAAAGTTTCAGCATGATAGCGACCAACCGCTAAAACGCACCTTAATCGCCTATCGCATGAAGGAAGGGGTTAGGGCAGGATCTGGGAGGAGTGTGGCACAGAGAACACATTGCAGTTAGTACTGGGGGGTCATATCACATGCTGTCAATGTGGTAATCCGGGTTCACCTAGAAATATTTCTATGAGTGGCATTAGGTGCATGCATTTTAATTGCACTGAGCATTACTGTACGTCTCCATGCCGCAATTGCCAGAAACATGCTGGTGATGCCCCTGACAGATTTGCACTTAGCTTTACATGTTAGTTTTCAAGTTAAATGTGCATTAAGTAAAAAAGCTTAACGGACCTCAATAAAAGGGCTCCTAAATGTCTGTTTACCTAGTGTAGTTAAAACAGCCCAGTAGTTTTATTTCGTTTTAGAGTAAGTACTAATACCATGGGTATGTTTGATTTGAATATGAGTTACATTATTTTAAAACACTTATTTCTTGGACAAAGTCCCGGTAGGTTTCTGATTCAAAAGGAGACCAAAGTGGTGAGCTTCCTAGATTTGCCTCTACTCATGCTACCAGTCAAAATCAATAGGATAACAGAAGTTCCTATTTAAGTAAACCATTGTCGATATCTGGTAGGTGCATGCTTGGCAGGCAGGTGTAGAAATCCATTCAATTCATTGTGTGTGTCAGGATCTTCTTTGCTTTGTTTCATTGCAGTAGACTGATCCTAAAGTCCATCAATATGACCGAAGGAAGTTATGAAGTTGAGAAGGATTCGTTGTGTGCTGTAAATTCAGTAGCAGGGGATGCTAAGAAATTCCTGTATTTACTTGGGGCAGTTTGGGGTTCAGGTCAAACAGTGGTCAGCTGATGAGCTTTAGGCATTTGGATCCCATAGCCATCTGAAATGTCTGTCAGACTTGGTTTAAGGGAAGGAAGAGGGTGTGGCCTTTTCTGTTTTTTGTTCAGTATAGAGCTGATAAGTTGTGCAATCGACTTCTAGGAAAAATGCTACAGCCGTGACTTCTCTGGAGACTTATTTGTTAGTCTGCTTTTTCTTGTAAAATTTTTTTGCCCTTTTTCTATGTTACTAACATGCTTAAAAACTAACATGTCATTCATGGAATGTTTCATTCTACTAACCGTTACCTGAATCAAAAAATGTACTAACATGGTAGTGACCATCATATTTTTTAAGTAACAGTCGTTATTCTGTTCACAGTTTTTAATTTCCTTTCTCCCCCCTTCTCCACAAAGCACTCAGGCATTGGACACGCTATGGTAAACAAACTACATTGTTCGGTAGATATCATTCTAATTGTTTCTTATTTTGGGTTTGCCGTGTGTTTTTCTTTTAACTGTAGACATCATTAACAAAAGAGGAACTGCGGTTGGTACTCTTCTGCTTACTTTTGAACTCCTTCTTTTCATCTGTTGTCAACCTCCTTATTTCACCTGTTTCTGTCAAATTCTGTTTTTTAACTCACACCTAGGGGCTTCGTTAACGTTACAAACGTTTGCATCAAGCTGTGGTTGAGAGGGATAAGGCTAAATTTGTGGCTGGCCTGAGTGATCACTGGTTCAGCCAGTATATAACCATTCATAATGCATGGCACGAAGACTTGAATTGGGAATGACGGATATGCTACATCCATCCATCTTGATGTCATCACAAGCAAACTGTTTCTCTTTTTCCGTTTTTTTTCCTGTCTGATCTCCTCTGTTTTCAAGCATGTGCCTATGAGTGTGCTTTTTTTCACTGGTTGTTTTTTTGTTTTGCTTTTTTCTTTTATTTTGCATGAAATTAGGCATATGCATGTCTAAATACTGCTTCTAATCTTGTTACCCAGTGCAAATAGTGATGTGCTGCCTAGAGCTTGTGCCTTTTATGTTGTTAAGGAGCATGCTTTAATTAGTTAACGATAGAGAACTTTCTAGTATGCGCTGTACCTCAGCTCTACTAACCTAGGAAGCATTTTACTAACACCATTTTTGTGTCTGCTAAATAACGTTTCAGTTGCCATAGGGACAATGCTGTCACTAGCTCAATATTCAGAATACAGTCTAAATAGATTAGATCCTTTAGGGGTAGTTGACTAGACTCCAAGACCAAACCTAAAACAGACATGAAAATGGGTTTCCGGCTAAGGTCTCAAAAACAGGCACTTCCCAGCAGTGCAGTATATAGGTCTGAGTATAGCGTGTCCTTTCCCTGTGCTTTGTTATCTAGGTCACAATTTCAGTGGATGGAATTCTGACTACAACTGGCTACACACAAGAAGACTACACCATGCTGGGATCAGATGACTTTTTCTATGTTGGAGGTAGTCCTAGCACAGCAGATCTTCCAGGGTCACCAGTCAGTAACAACTTTATGGGCTGTCTCAAAGAGGTAAGTCGAGTATATTCTCTTAAGAAAGCCATGAACTCTAAAACACAAAAGCGTTTTATTTCCAAAGGCAGTGATTTGCAAGTGTTTTCACTGAAATGAATGTTGCATGAAATCAATTGGAATAAAATCATTTTCATCATAAATCTATACTCAAAAGCATATCATAAAAAAAAACCCTAAACGACAAAGCATTTCTACCAACTCTAGCCCAAAATCATGCATTGCAGCACAAACATATTCTCTGGTGCTGAAAAATTATACAGGTGCTTTGTCATTTTGCTGCTGTGCATGGTGGAAATTGCTGCTTTCTGAAAAATGTAGACTATGCTAGAATGAAGTTGGAAATATGCTCTTACAAATGTCAAGGGCAGATTGAAGTCTCTCCATCCTGCCCAACAGAGTCTGCTCATCGGCTAATGTGAACAGTAATGCAGAGTTTATACCGTAATAGTCACAAGGAAATGTAGAAAGGAATGTAATAGTATTGCGAGGCAGCTGCTTCCTGAATATGTCCTTACCTCATGAAGCATCTCTCTCTTTCTGAGAGATTAAAAGAAGAATTGTCATGCGGGTCAAGAGTTTCATGTCCTTGCTATACTTATTTCTGTTTCTGATGTTTTTATTGTTTCTTTTCTATGGTTTTGATAGTAAAGTAATAGTTACGGAAACAGAAGAAAAACAAATATTCAAAAGGAATATTGTTTTTGTATATTCAGCCAGAAGGATAACACATGGGTGTAAGTTCAAACGCCATCCTAAGTCCACCCTAGGATTGCCTATGTTTACGAGTATTGCAGCCAAAGTTGTTCTAAGGTTTTAGCATATTCTTTTACCCACATATAGGCTGAGCAATTTTAGAAACACTGATTTCTTTGTGTAGAGTGCTGTTTATGCCATAGATGGTTTATAAAACTACCCTCATAGCAGCCACATATGGGGTCCATGATCATAGGGAACTGAATTGAGATGTTTATGCATCACCCTTGGCTGAGGCCAGTTGCTTCAAAGGTTGGACTAGAATTAAATGGGGATGGAATATAAAATAGGGGAAAACAGTCCATGGACAGTGTAAATAAGAAGCTTATGGAATGAGATGCCAGGCCCTGTTTCAGACTGAGCTAGAAGCGAAAAGAAGCAAATGGAAAGTAATTGAATTTCAAATGACAGTTATCCGAGTCAAAGACATAGAAAATAGGCCATGAAATGTATGATATCTATATGTTCTTATAGATCTGAATGTTGCCTACAACTACATTCTGGAACTTCACATTTTTACTAGTAAATGGACCAGTTTTAAATTGTACTGCAGATTTTCAGCTGATAGTACACCTTTTTTATAGTCGTCCTGTTTTTGCAAGGAGTATCTGTGCGCAAGGGCGTGTGATAGCTATAAGTACTGGAGCATCACAATTGGGGTGCCGTATGGGTGTGGGAGTGACAGTGTGGGCATGGACAGCAGATTACAGTTAGCGTGGGAGGACATATTGCATGTTGTCAATGTTGCAACTAGCATAGGTGCAACTAATGCCACTTTGATAGATGGAGTTAGGTACCCCTGCGGTAATTGCGCCATGCGTTGGGGTATGCATCCACGCGATAACTGCTGGGAATATACTGGCCATGGACTGACATAACCATGGAGGCTTTGTACTTACTGCACAATCATTTTAGCGCTAAATATGCATTAAATGCAAAAATGTGCACTTTAATAAAAGGGCCCCTAAATGATTAGGAACAACACAAGCCTTTCTGGGGGCTGGAGGCAGAGCAATAGGAGGGGAGAGGCCAAGAAGTTTTATTAAGGCAGCAAGAAAGCCGGGGTTTAACTGAAGCACAACACCATGAAAAGAACAAAAAAATATAAACACAAAGAGCAGGCAAGGGGGGATCCAAGATGGCGGATGCGTGCTAACCCAGATCCTGATGGCTCTCTTCTTGGCGGTAAATTTATTATTACCTGAGTACCAGAATGCCTCGTAAGTGGAAAGCAAGAGTTTGGGAGCCTTCGAGGACTGCACCTGTGGATAAGGGGCTGCTCAATGCTCGTCCGGCCCACTGTTGCTCGTGTGCGAATTCCGGAGCAGGAAGGTATGGTGGGAGTGGAAGGAGGCTCCATGCGTCTCTCTGAGCCCAATATCATCTTGAGCCCAGAGGTGTAGTCAGCCCCAGCGAGGCCCTCTATCCCTGACATGGATACATTTTTGGTTGACTCTGCCTGTAAGTTGTCGGACTCGACTGGAATGCCGGTGGAGGGAGAATGTGCCGCTGCAGCCCCCTTGAAAGCTGCGGATTTTGCTATAGAGCACGAGGCCATGGATTCCAAAATGGAGAGTGTGCCATGACCTTCTGTTCGGGATCAGGCTGGTATTATTCAACATTTGGTCTCTGACACTCAGCAGTTGAAACCCACGTTGCAGAAGCCGACAATTATTACGTTTGAAACTTTGTGGAGTGGCCCACAAGCACTGGAGTTTTCGTTTCTCTCCCAGTTTGCTTCTTTTCAATCCCCATTTTCTGATTATGCTCAGGCTCTGGAACAGTAGAAGCAAACAGTGGCTGCAGTAATAACTAAAGTGTCTCAGAGGTGAAAGTGGAGGATGTTTCCACTGTGTCAGGTAATGTGACTAAAGATATTTCAAGTATTCATTTGAAAATTGAGTCGCTGGAGAACTCAGTAAGGAAGAGGAACCTGCGTCTCCTTAACTTTCCAAGGGTGCCTACTATTCCCTCGAAGAAGCTTTTGCATTCATATCTCACTTCTTTGTTAAAGATACCATCAGAATCAATTCCTCCCCTTGCTAGGGTTTTCTATTTGCCTGCTGCAAAGCATAAAGACCTTGCTTCATCTTCACCGCTTCAAAAACCATTCTTTGATTCTTTGGACTGACAGGGTTTTTGGAGACTTCTGATCCTGAGGCCATTCAGTGAGCAACACTTTTGCTAATGCTAGCTATGGAACCTGATCGGGACTGGTTAATGAGGGTGTATTTTAAGGCTAGAGATGAGTTGTTTATGGGAGCTCCTATTCATATGTTTCCAGATGTCTCTGAGGCCCCCGAGAAACTCAGACAGCAGTATTTCTTGCTGCATCCTAAGGTTCTGCAATTGGGGGGGGGTTATTTTTCCTGTGTTACCCTTCTAAATGTTTGATAAAATATCAGGGTGTTAATTATATCTTTTTTGATCCCTCTCATTTAACTCAATTTGTTGTTAGTAAAAGTGTTAGTACACCTGAGTCTGTGAATCCTTGATAGTTCCCCTTTGGAAACTAGGATGTCATATAGATGGCCTATCGCACCAGTATGTGTTCTTTTTTCCTTAGGATTTTTTCCTCTGTCTGGCGCCCTCTAAAATAGTGGCGGACTAATGGAATAAGGTTTCCTATATTTGATTTTGTTGGGTAATTTGGGTTGGAGGGTCGCCTCCTCCCCTGTTTTGGTTTGTATGTTTTTCCTTTTCTATAATGAGTTGTTTTCTTGGGTAATGATCTGAAAATTGCATAAATAAAAAAAAAAATATAAAAAAAAGAGCAGGTGAGGGCTGCAAGCCGAAAGAATAAATCAGGAGATGGAAAGAAGAGAAAACCACAATTTTATGCAACATTATTATAGGAGTGGAACTCAACACAGATAATGAGCAAGATTTATTCAGGCTTAAAACTTAAAGGAGGCTGCTGTGCGTGCTAAGAGAGAGCATATAATCGAATGCTGATTGAGTAGTAAATTACAGCATAAGGGTGAAGAGATGGAATTGGCTGGTACAGAGGGGTCTGTTTACTAGACTGCGTTAGGTGTAAACCCAGTAGATAGCGCATGCAAAATGAAGATATTGCAGCGCGTTTCTGTGCTGTCTGCAGAATGCGCGATATCTGGATGAGAGGGTGGGATTAGGGGGTGGGCGTGTCTGCAGCATGCAGTTACGACGGGCCTCAACAGCGTGCCATAGCCATCGGATTTGCAGACAGCGCAGGCGCTACTAGCACCAGCTCAGTGGGTAGCATTAGTTGCATCCAGGCTGCTGTTTGACCATGCTCTTTCCAAATTTAGTGTGCTGTCTGCTGGGGAAATGCTATTCATGGCTTTTGCAGCTAACTCTCCACTGTTTTCACTTTTTTGCCATGCTTTAATAAACAGATGCCTCAGTGTGCCCTAAGTTGAAGGATATATTAGAGTTGTGGAAACAGCCAAAGGGAGAGCATCCCCCATGTCAAAGCGCAATGCACAAGCTTGCACTTTGTTAGGATAGTGCCGCTGCAAGTAGCCAGGCCTTGTGTGGCTGATAGATAGGCTCCTCTTAAAAAGGAGAAGTGAATTAAAATATTACTTCACCAAAGGATCCATGTACTAAGCTATGTATGTTGATTGGCTTTTAGTGCATGCTAACAGTGCTGCATGTTAACTATTAACACATTGATTGTCCAGTTAAACATCTGATGTAGAAAATGCCATTTTGGAGGGGGGAATGGGTGGGAACAGCTTCTTGTAGTTAATGGGAAAGTTATTGCCGCAATATGAACTGCTTACCTGGCAGATAATGTAGACCGTTTAATGCTACCTCAAGAAATATAGTTTACTGCATTGTGTATTACTGGTCATGACATTAATGCTCAATGTTTTCTCTACATTAACTGCATGGCTGCCTTCCTCAAAATGCTGGGGACACCTCTAGCAGTTAATACAAAAGGTTTTGCAGTTACCATGCCTTAATTTTGGCTATGACCATGTGGACACTAAAAAAACTTTAGCACATCTTAGTAAAAAGGAGCTGAGACAAAACCCCATGGTAAAGTCTGAGGAGTGAAGGGATAATCACTGGAAACTTGCAGTTATGCATCAATAAAGTGATATTCTTATTTGCCATTAAAGGCATAAAGTCAAAGATATTATTTGTTCAGAAAGGGGAAAGGAGGTCCTTTGTTTCCTGAAGAAAGAAGGAATAGGGAGCAATTTGATATAGGCTTGGAAGAATCTGGTTTCTATGGTGCAGTTTGTCCATTTGCAATGATCCGCGCTTCATAATGAGGATAATAAACACACTGGCAATTATTTTGAAATGCAGTAAGCCCACATTATGGTTTGCACAAAAGACTGCGTTATTGTGCTGCATATTGGTTTCATTCGCTTTCAGTAATTGAGGACTTCTAACTACTAAATGGAGTGGAGGAGTAGCCTAATGGTTAGAGCACTGGCTGGGGAGCCAAGAGACCAGGGTTCAATTCCCACTAACCCTTGAGCAAGTCACTTAACCCTCCATTGCCTCAGAAAAATCCAAGTTATCAATGTCCCTGTTTTATGTACATTACCAAGTTTAAGTTACAATGTAAACTGCTTTGATTGAAATGATAAAGTGATATAAAAAAACATGTTAAATAAATATGAGCAGCTTAATAGCCATTTTTGTTGTTGCTAAGTGCCATCGAATCGGTGTCAACTTATGGCGACCCTCTGGATAGTTGTCCTAAACTGTATTTGGTCTGCAGTCAGGTGGCTCATTGTTGACAGACTGGCACCCATAGCTGCGGTTATGTATCGATCCATCTCATTGCTGGCCTTCCTCTCTTGCGTTGATCTTCTACCTTGCTAAGAATGATGTCTTTCTCTAAAGATCTCTCTCTTCGCATGAGGTGTCCAAAGTATGAAAGTCTTTGTCATCTGAGCTTCTAAGGAAAGCTTAGGTTTGATTTCCTCTAGTAGTGACTAGTTTGTTCTTTGGGCAGTCAAAGATATACACAGTATTTGTCGCCAGCACCATACTTCAAAGGCATCAATTTTCTTCCTGTCTATCTTTTTCACTGTCCAACTTTCACATCCATATGACGTTACTGAAAATACCATGGCTTGAACAAATCAAATCTCTGTACGGAGAGAGACATTTCTGCTCCTGAGAATCTTGTCTAGGTCCTTCATAGCCATTCTGCCAAGAGCAATGTGTCATCTGATTTCTTGACTGTTTGTTGTTTCTTTATTAATAGAATTGATCCGAGTAGGTTAAAGTTGTTCACAATTTCAATTTCTTCTCCATCAAAGATGAACTTATTGATTGTGCCAGTTGTCAGGATCTTTGTCTTCTTTACATTAAGGTGCAGGCCCATTTTAAGACTATGTTCCTTGATCTTGTGAAGAAAGTGTTTCAGATTGTCTTCACTTTTTCAGCCAGTTATATGGTATCATCAGCATAGCGAAGGTTGTTGATTAGTGTTCCACCAATCTTCACACCTTGATTGTCTTCATACAGTCCTGCTTCTGTGATGATTTGTTCTGTATATAAATTAAACAGGTAGGGGGAAGTATGCATCCTTGTCGTACACATTGCTGATTTTAAACCATTCTATTTCTCCTAGTTCCAAATAAACAGTTGCTATTTGATCAATATAAAGGTTGTGAAAGAGAACGATCAGGTGTTCTGGTATACCCATGCCGCTTAATGTGGCACAGAGATTCCTATGGTTTACACAGTCAAAATACTTACTGTAGTCAATAAACCCATATAGATATCCTTTTGGTATTCTTTTGTCTTTTCAAGGATCCATCTCACATCCACAATGATGTTCCTTGCCCTTTCCTGAACCCTGCTTGCACTTCAGGCAGTTCTCGTTCCAGGTATGGTTGTAGTCTCTACTAAATGATCTTGAGTAGAATCTTGCTGGTATGTGGGATCTGAGCAATTGTGCAATAATTTCCACATTCAGTTGGATCACCTTTTTCCAGTATTGGTATAAATACAGATCTTTTCCAGTCAGTTGGCCATGATGTTGTCTTCCTAATTTCCTGGCAGAGCCTTATAAGTTTGGCAACAGCTGAATCAGATTGCTGTAATACTTCAGTGGGAATGCCATCAATGCCCAGTGCTTTGTTCTTTGATGACACCAGAGAAAAAAAGACCTCAAGGTCCGGGTAAATTACCGAAAATACAAAAATTCCCAGCCTAAATAGTGCGACCTATATAATTATTTTTTTTGTCGAAGCTAACCGTAGGTGGGTCGAAAGGAAAAACGGCCCACACCAAGCGGAGAGCTGCTTTTATTTTAATATATATGGTTCTTCACCAACAATAGAAATTTTAAAAACCAAAAAAACAGAACTTATCTTCTTAGTCCAAAGACCACTGCTTGTATAGATCCACTGCACAACGTGCACGTTTCGGGCATCTTTGCCCTGTTTCAAGTGCATTCAACCATGAATTTCTTTAACAGTCAGCCACAGAACACCGTCAGCGCAGCATAGATCAGCATAGATAGATATTTTTTGTTCTTTGATGAGGCTTTCAATGCTGCTTTGACTTCTTCTTTCATCATCAATGGTTCCTGATCATAAGGTACAGGTTGAAACGGCTGTCGGTCCATTTGATCTTTATTGTATAATGACTCTGTATATTCTTTCCACCTTTTCTTGATCTTCTCAGCATCATTCAACATGGATCCTTGAGCATCTTGTAACATTCCAGTTTGAGGCTGGAATGTTTTCTTTAACTTTCATAGCTTTAGGAAAGCCGATCTTGTTGTTCCTCTAATGGTTTCTGCTTTTATTTCCTTGCATGCATCATTGTAGTACTTCTCCTTGTCTTGTCTTGACTCGCTGCATGTTGGAAATCTCCATTGAGTTCTGCAATTGCCTCTTTCTTTCCTCTGCTTTTAGCTTCTTTGCATTTCTGGGCAATTTTCAGTTTCTTCAGTTATCCATTTTGGCTGTTTTTGCTTCTTCACCTTTTGTAGAGACTTCTCACTTTCTTCCAACACAATCTTCTTGATGTCATCCCATAAATTTTCTGAAGCTCTGTCATTTGTATCTAAAGCAGAAAATCGATTGTGCAGGCAGTCTTTAAATGCTGCTAGTACATTCTCGAGGTCATATTTTCTGCATTTATGAGTGGCGTGCTCTTTTTCAACTTTAGCTTGAGTTTGCATACTAATAGTTGGTGATCTGTACCACAGTCAGCTCCAGGTTTTGTTTTCATTGATGTTATAGAGTTTTTCCATCGTTGACTTCCAGAGATGTAGTCAATTTGACTTTTGTACAATCCATTGGTGAAGTCCATGTGTGCAGTCGCCACTTAGGTTGCTGGAAGGTGTTTGAGATGAATGGATCGTTGGTCTTGCAGAATTCTATCAGTCTTTCTCCATCTTCATTTCTGTTGCCAAGTCCATATTTTCTAACCACTTTTCATTCTTCTTTGTTGCCAACGTTTGTGTTCCAGTCACCCATGACTATCAGGATATCCTGTTTGCATGTTCTGTCATTTTCAGTTTGTACTTGTCCATAGAACTCATCAACTTCATCATCTTCTGCAGCTGTTGTTGGGGCATATACTTGAATTATAGTTGTGTTGATGGGCATTCCTTGTTGACAAATATAAATTAAGTGTTCACTGATTGCATTGTATTTCATTACAGTGCTTGCAAGTTTCTTCTTAATTATAAATGCAACACCATTTCTTCTCTGTCTTTCATTTCCAGCGTAGTAGACCATGTGATCATCAGATGCAGACTTTCTGATGCCAGGCCATTTCAGTTCGCTGACACCCAACAGATTGAGTTGTACACGTTCCATTTCATTTTTGACCACCTCCTACTTCCCTTGGTTCATGCCTCATATGTTCCATGTCTCAATATGTAAGACATCTTTGCAGCTTCTGACTCTCATTTCATGCGCAGCTACATCAGCAGTCAGATGTCCCGAGAGCTTTGATCCAACTACATCATAAATGCTTGCTGAAAAGTCTTCAGCTCCTCCCCAGTAGACATTTGAGTGCCTTCCGACCTGGGGGTCTCATCTTCCAGCACTATAGTGCAGTTTGGTTTCTTGTGACTATCCGTTGGGTTTTAATGGCAAAATCCTCTGCCACCAACACCATCTCATTCTGCTGCTGCCCAGATGGGTAGTTTGTCTTGGTCTCCTCAGCTAAGACCTGTCCATCTTGGGAGACCCTGCCAGTAGTTAAGGAGGGCTGGCACTATCATACAGGCAGTACATACCACCATTTATTTATTTATTTTATCATATAATGCTTTATCTTGGAGTCAGAGCGGTTTACCTAGAACTATAATATTGCAAAGTTACATAGAATATTTTAAAAAAGCGAAGCTATTTATAACATTAACACTTATATAGGATATTTTAAAAGATGATGTATATATAATATTAACATGGCTTAGAGGTGAATTAATAGGGTGATGGTGATGTAGTGTTAGGGGAGTTGGAAGGTGTAAGTGTGGCCTTAGAGAACTGCACAGAGTACCCTAGGCCTGGCTGGATCAGTGCACTGCAACAGCCGCAGTTACTCACTGAGCATGGGGTTTGTAAGCTACTCACAGTCCACATGGGGGCAATTTCTCTTCCTCCTATTTGTGTTTCCTTTCCAAACAGTAATCCCACCAGAGGAAAGAGAACGACAGCGAGGGACTATGAGTGTGTCCCAGTTTCCATGCTCTGCATCCGTTGAAGCTTTATAGTACCTGAGCATAACTCTACCAGGGAACAAACTAGGCGAATGAGTAGAAAGGAAGGATGAAAACCCGGGGTGATGGGTGGAGGGAGGGAAAGGTGAAAGCTTGGAAATCAGTTAGCATCATAACGCGTTTGCTTAGGGTGGCAAAATCACTCATTGTGCTTCAATTCCTGCGTAGAAACTTTTTCATGAAGGAGCTTCATGCACTTACTTTAAAATTTTGTGAGTTCTTGTTGTAATTGTGTATCTTTGTAATACAATTTAGAAGTTGGCCCTTGTGCATTATAACCTAGGACCAGGGAGGAAGCATTCTTGAAGATAGAAACCCTACTCTAAAAATAATCCTTGTATTGGTATGTAAAAAAAAACCTGAAAGGAATAAAGATCTTCAGGAGCCTGTGTTGTGATATTGGGCCTGATTAAGAGTTGCGGATTGCAGGGGTATGGCTAGAATCACAAGACGGGGAGTGCCGGCTGGGGTCAGGAGGGGGGGTGGGATCAGGGTGGAGTGGGGGCAGGCCAAACCAACAGGACTTACAGGGCCAATTCAGATAATGGTCTTGTACATCCTGCCGGGTTGGGGGGGGGGGGGGAAGGTGCTGCTTATTCCACTTTGAAGGTGGAATAAGCAGAACTGACCCGGCAATTGGGGCCTGGGATCCCCCCCTCTGGGGCCAGGTTCAGGGTGGTCCCCACCACCCGATCCAGATACCGGCTGGTTAGCCGTGCGTCAGATGGTGGGGGAGAGGGAGGTCTAAGTTGCAGGAGTTGGGGGCACCTGCAGGGAGGCAGGGGCACGCTGGGCCATCCTCGTGCCCGATTGTGTGGGCAGTGGGAACGTTTTGTTCCCATTGTACAGAATCGGGTCTTAACAGGCCTGTCCTGCACGGGGTCGTCTGGACGTCCCAGACGTGTCCCTTTCAGAATCGGGCTCATTATGAACATATGTACTAGAGGAAGAACATTTTGCTTTAGCAAGCAGCAGGCAAGATCTTACTCACTACCGACATCACGTCTAATGCTGCATAAAAGGTGACATCTGTGGAACAGGAACCTCCTTTTATAAGGGTGAGATTTTGGAGCTGAAATTCAAAAGCAATTAAGCAATTAGCAGCAATTGCCAACTACACAAGTAGTTTGCTTTCAATTTTACAGCCTGGATAACAAAAACCTTTCTGTAGAAATCCTTATATGGCCAAATGTTAGAGATTAAAGTGGACAGAATTTGGGGCAGGCAGTAGGGGGAGCAAAATCTTATAACTCTTGCGACAAGATAGCAGGTACTATATAAATGTGCACAGATAAAATATCCATATGAAGTTATGTGTGCATATTCAGTGACAGCATTTTTACATTTCTAACCGCTGAATATACGTTGAACTGTATGTGTCTATTCTCCCCTTGTAAATTTGCCTAATTGTCTATAACAGCATTCTTCACCCAGTCCTCGGGGTAGACCAAGTCAGTCAGGTTTTCAGAATATACACAGTAAATATACATGAGATGAGATCTGCACACAACAGAGGCAGTGTATGAAAATCTATGCCATGCGTATTCGTTGTGGATATCCTGAAAACCTGACAAGCTAGGGGGCTGCTCCAAGGACTAGGCTGAGAGCCACAGATCTATAAAGTTACAAATCTCCTCATTCTTTAAAACGACACGCTTAGACACTAGAAATAGCACAGATTAATGCTGAAAGCTGAAAAGGACAGTTGCTGCTTAACGGAAGTTTAATGTTTCACCATCACATCAGACTTCTGCTTTCCAGAACCCTGTGAGGCAGTAAGTTGATTAGTGGTCCATGTAGCACATCCACTCAAGTTAGCCTTTTGCCAATCCATCCTTCTGTTAAACTGTAGAGCGAAGAGAGCTGCAATCAATACTTTTCTCTTAAAAATCAAAGTATTGAACCATCAGCCCTTTTTTATGTAGTTTTGCACATTTTGTCTACCCCTGATTTACAGCGCTTTTAGGAATGGCTTAGCTAACAAAGCCTTGACAAAGTACCATGGATTTGTGTTAAACTGCCTTAGTTCAGGCATGTCCACTTGTCAATGAGGTCCAATAAATACAGCTAACGGCGTTCTTTAGCAAAAAGACATATGGCCATATTAATGGTAGCAAAAAAGGAGGCAACAGCGTTATGATGACTAACCCTCTTTTAGGATTTTATTTACTGGTTTTACAAGATAGCCCTAGAATTAGCAGGAAATCCAATACTCTGCTAACAGTAGCTTTTAATACACTGTACAGCTTTCTGGAAGGATTCTCTGGAGTAATAACATGTTATAGCTTCCAATAAAACAAGTAGCATAGTTTTAAAAAAATTGAAACATAATTTTTATCTACACTCTTTGGCCTTGTGAAATTTACTTTAACATATTTCTTAATTTAGGTACTCTCTGACGCTTCCCACAACTAATCACTACATATTTAAATGGAAAATTAAGATTTTGGCTTTGCTAAAATTTCACATATTGCAACATGATATTATCTTATTCCATGACACTAACTGCCTAAATTCCAACCCCTTTGTCCATAGTTAATCACCTGTCTGCCATTCTAAATAGCCATCTATTTATTTATCTGTTTATATTTATTTTCTGCAAAGTCAGTATTTCGCAATCTGTCCCCTAGCCAGTTTGTTTTTTAGGCTATCTACGATGAATATGCATGAGGTAGATTTGCATGCAGTAGAGGCCTGTTCATTGTGGATATCCTGAAAGCCAGACCAACTAGGGGTTACTACTGGTCTGGCTTGAGAAACAGTATGCTAAGTCACTATCAGTGCTCTCGGTACATAGCAGCTTAGCATCACCCCACATAAAGGGGTAATCCTGTAGTCATTTTTGTGACTTTGTGGTCATAAATGCATGTAAATAGCCTGTTGTGAAACAGCAACTGGCATAATGATGTGTGCATTGACATGATAGTGAAGTTTGGGCAGAGTGTGAATACAGTGACAAGTATACATACGGATTATAAAATTTGCTAATATACATGTTTGTTTAAAATATCTAGATGTAGACATTTACACCTGCTTGAATGTGTAGGCATGATTTCTGCCACTTACTCTAGTATTTCATAAAAACACATAAGCGCTTAAAATAGGCACTTATTTGGCCCTTTTAAATTAACCTCATGGTGTACAAAGTAACACACATTTATCATAAAGGGTATATAACACATTATCCTAAAACCCCAAAGTAAGGGGTTATAAATTCTGTTTGCCATGATTTTATGATTCAGAGACAAAGTCTGCCAGTTCTTATGGATTTTGATGTGCTGAATTAAAAAATGACAATTAAAACTGCTGATTGGTTACTGTTTCCATTTTACGTGTATATAATGCCCGATTCAGTCCTGGACGTCCCAGCCCTCTGTGCACTCGGTCGGAACCAGATGCACAGAGTTAGCCGAGATTCTGATCCTGTGGGGCACATCTAGCCCCATGGGTTCAGAATTGCATCCAGGCCTATATGTGCAGACTGGGACCTCAATTCAGGTCGGCCTGCACGTATAATTCAGTCAGGGCTTTTGAATGGAACCACAGTGCCATGGCATCTGGTTGCCATGGCACTGCAGCTCCATTCAAAAGCCTCAATCCCCGACTGCTGGACAAAACTGTACATTCCCCGCAGTCGACCCCTGATCTGGCCTCCCAAGGCCAGGGTCGGGCTGCAGGGAATCCTCTCTACCCCCTCCTACCTTCCCTGATGGCCGGGCCTGCCATCACCTGCCAACTAGGGGAACTTATTCCATCTCATAGGTGGAATAAGTTCCCTGTACAGGCAGCCGGCCCCGAATATACAGGGCCGACATTGGAATCAGCCCCGTACGTCCAGGGCTGCAGACTGCTCACTGCCCGCCTAACGCTGCCCCCATTTCGCCCCTTTCCTGCCCTGTCTAACTTCCCCATACAACGTGCGGGGAAGTTAGTCGGGATCGGAAGAGGGCCCAAATATTGGGATTGGACTTCTTGGAATGACCCTGATAACATGTCTGTAGTAGAGTTTTAATCACAAATTATTATAAGCTTAGGTATTTTCATGTGTTTATGGTTACCATATATCTGACCTTGATAATATCTTACCTATCGTTTTTGTTTGAAAATTTAAAAATCAGCCAAAGTGTTATTTAAATACAATTTATTAAAAGGTTAGTATGAAACAAAGCAAGAAATGACTATCTATGCATTAGTATTCATTTCAGGCCTTATTCAGTGTCTACTCCGTGTTTCTTGGCTTGTCTCTTGTATTCAGTAAATGGAGTATCTCTTATCATTGTCCAGTAATGGTCTGTAAGCATTGACGGGCTCCATTTGCTTTGATATCTCTTCTCCATTGCTGCAATGTCCTGATGAAATCACTCACCATGCTTATTACTCATTGCTCCACAGTTCGGTGGAAAAAAATCAAGTTGAGAGTGTGAAAAATGTAGCTTTAGTGACATGTTGCAGCCAAGACTTTTGTATGAATTGAGGAGTTTTTCCACCAACTCCCTGTACAGTAGTTGTCTGTTTTGTTGTTTCCAAAAAGCTTGTTGTCACTAACTGGAAGACTTTCCATGCCATTCTTTCTTTGCCACGTAGTGCACGGTTAAATGCATCATCTCAAAGAAGTTCATGAATCTGAGAACCAGCAAAGACACCTTCCTTTAGCTTAGTGTCACGTGGAGCCCAATTACAAGAGGGGCATATCCGGACATCTGCATGTGGGATGGGGCCATTAGTACTCACTTCTGTACTGCGGGAACAAAATGTTCCCCAGCTAGTAGAATCGGGCCCGAGGATGGCCGGCATGCCCCTGCCTGCCTGCGGGGTGTAGGCCGGGTCCACCTACAAAGCCTCCCCAATTACCAATAAACAGTTCAGACAGCAAGTTGCACAGCTACAAAGAAACTTTTTTTTATTTGGCACAGCAAACAAATGGTTATAGATGCAGATAGCAAGTACCTGTCTGAGGGACAGTGGGGCAGACTTCTCTCTGCAAGGGGAGAAAAGAACTGCCCCAAGACCCTCTAAAATTGCTGTCTTATATATACCTCTCTGCTTCAAATTCTAAATAGTTTCAGCAAATGCAAAACTCTTTCCCAGGGCCTTCTATGGTTATGTAGCTGGATCTGCTGATCAAGGTCTGCCTAACTATGCAATCAATCATAGCCCTCTGCCTCCTCCTGTGTTTTTCCATCTGCTGGCACCAATTGAAACCTTCAGGGCAAAAGCATTAGTTGAATTCCTGGCTTGACCTGTTTGAACCTAGGCTTATATCCTTGGACACTTCTGTCCAAAGTATAGCTTTTTTTTAGGCTTTATAACAGTCATAAGCTGCATGTACTCTTTTCCTGTTGCCCACCTGTTTTGTACCAACCATATGTTGCTGTGTCTGTTTCATACAGGCCAGAGTGCAGTTATAAGGCAGATATATATGCAATCATAAGGCAAACATATAAAGCAGATCTGAGCTGATTATCCCTTTATTCCAATTATCCCTTCAGGGGACATCCTCTCCGCATGCTCCCCTGGCTGCCACGGCTCAGCCCCCCCCCCCTTCCCCACCACCCAACCCATGGCTGGCCAGCTGGGGCCTGGATCGGGCCCCATGGGGGGGATCCCCAGGCCTGATCACCGGGTCAGTGCTGCTTACTCTACTTTTAAGGTGGAATAAGCAGCATGTCCCCACGGACCCTGCAGGACGTACAGGGCCGTGATCTAAATCGGCCCTGTATGTCCTGCCGACTGTCCTGCCCCTGCTCCAAACAGCAACCCACGACTGAATCAGGCCCTTAGTCTTGGAAGTTTCCCGCTGAGATACTTGAAAGCTGGTTTTGTTTTGTCCATTGCCTTGACAAAGTTTTTCAGTAGACCCAGCTTCATGTATAAGAGTGGTAACAAAATCTTCCTTGATTCAAAAAGTGGTGGATGCTGCACACTTTTCTTTCCAGGCTCCATTGTCTGTCGGAGTGGCCAGTCTGTCTTGATCTAGTGGGAATCTTTTGCGTGACTATCACATTCACAGAGAAAACAGCAGTACTTTATGTATCCAGTCTTCAGACCGAGCAACAGAGCAGTGGCTTTCAAATCACCACAAAGCTGCCACTGATGTTGGTCATAGTTTATGCATCTCAATAGCTGTTTTATATTATCTTGGGTTTCCTTCATATGGACTGCGTGACCAACTGGAATCGATGGCAAAATCATTAGCACTGCAAAAGACATGGATTTCCTTTTTCTATTCACTGGTGAAGATTTGTTGCACAAGTGTGGCAGCATATATGTGGGTTCCAGCTATTGTCCTGATCTCCAATTTTTCAACCAAAGTAAAGGTGGAAGTCTTTCTTAATCAAAGCGGTTATACTGTGTTTTTGTGATGCAAAAGTCACTTCACCACAAATTTAGCAGAAATGATCTGCATTGTTACGATGCATCTCTCACTTTGGCTATACAGAAAAAAATTAAACATTGAGAAGACTGGTCTACAGCCAAAATACTACTGATGGGGGGGAAGCTGGTTTGTGCTCACCGAAGGCCCAGGTGGAGGAGAGAATGTGGCGGAAATCCTGGGACCCATTCCTGACTGTTAATTCACTTCAGGGATGTTGGAGGCTGCCTGCTGATATCATTTCCAGTCTCATGGCTATTTCTTGATCTCCGTAGCCATGGTAAACTGGGGAAGCTGGTTTGTGCTCACTGAAGGGCCAGGTGAAGGAGAGAATGTGGGGAAACCCTGGGACCCATTCCTTCCTGTTAATTCACTTCGGTGATCTTAAAGGGTGCCTGCTGACATCATTTCCGGTCCTGTGGCTATTTGTTGAACTTCATAGTCATTGTACACAGCTCACGATTGTGTGGATGAAGGAGCATGACCGAAGGGGCACATCCAGCCCCTTTGGACTGCCCTGGGTACTGTTCTTAGGGGTTGCTGGTATGTGGAAGAAGATGGCAAAACTAAAGGGTGGCACTGTTGGGGCACTAGTTTTGACCCAGGAATCTATGGACTCCTTTGTCCAGGTGCATGGCAAAGTTATTTGGACTCAGGGTCATCTCTTTTGAAAGTGAGTCCTACAAGTCCTCAGGCTCCCTCACTTAGTTTGGACTCCCGCCCACTACCTCTCCATCTGGCAGTGAGCCTGGGGTCTGTCAACTTGATCTCCACCCTGGTTGGGGGTGGAGAGTCAAATTGGTTCTCATGGTACCCTTGGGCAGAATTGTGATTCATTAGTATCTGGGTTAGTTCCAGGAGATTTATCTCCAGTTTCTTCTTCTCTGGGAGTGAGTAATGAGGTGGATAATTTAGTAACATCTGTGTCCCTGAAGTTGTGATGTTCCCTGGAACTTTGGGGAGCAATTCACCCTACCTGTGACTCCTGAAGGAAGTGAACAGTCTGGAAATATGGCGAGTTATGGCCAGCATAGATGCTATGCTGTCTGGCTGTCTCTCCCAATTGTGTAGATTTTCAGGTGAAACAGTGAACAGGTTGGCCCTTCTTGAAGGGGAATTATGTTCCCGGGGGGGTTGATTGGGGACAATAAGGACAAACCTTTGGCATTGGAAGGGACAAACAGTGCTCTCTTGAAAGGTAATTTGATGTTGGGGAATAAAATAAAAAGTTTAGAAAACTCATTCTGAAGTTGTTTAATTTGCATGTGAATTTTCCTTATTGTAATATGATTTTGGTTTTAGAAATGCTGAAGGACTATTTTGTTAATATATTGCATATGGAGGTTGACCAACTGCCGGTCATTTTGAAAGTTTCTTCTATTAAGAATATTGGAGGAGGCAACTTGATTCAACCTCCAGATGGGGATTTAACTGCTTTCTTGGAGACTTCGGTTCAGGAGTCCGCTAACAGGGGTACTACGCTGGCCACCTTCCAAAGTCTCTTGGATAAAGAGGGTTTTTACTGTTTTTCTGAAGGAGAGGTTGATACCTTTTCACGGTCATGCTTTACATGTATATCCTGATGTGTTGGCTAGGACTCAGCAAATTCGAACAGGGTTTCTCCAGTTAAAGCCTAGGACTTTGTTATTGGGAATGACCTTCTCAAAATATCCTAGGAGGTGTTTAGTTAAATATTTGGGTAGAGAATATGTGTTTTTTGAACCTTCTCAATTGTTAGCGCTGATTCAGTCTCATAAAATGCCTAATCTGTAAATTTGTTTATTGCCTGTGCTTTCCTAATAGATAACTGCTGGAATGTGTAAGGGGTACATTAGTTTATGGTTGACTTAAGTGGTGGGGAGGTTTTATTTTGTTTATACCTCTCTGCTTTATTATTGACAATTTTATGTCTTAGTTTTGACTCGATTTCCCCAAATTATTTAATAAGAGGGGCTGCATAGTTTTGTGATGTTCTAGGATTTTTTTTCTTTATTTTAATTGTGTTGCTATGAAATACCCTTTCTCAAGGAACAAGCAGGAAGTCAGTCCTCACATATGGGTGACATTGGCACCGATGGAGCCCATGCAGAGCATTTCCACAGCTTTCAAAGAAAGCCTTTGGGACGTGCTACAACGCATGCATGGTTCCCTTCCCGCCAAATGGTGCCATTTTCCTCAGTCTCTTTTTTCCACGGAGCCTAATGACATCTGTCCTGTTTCCCTGGAAAAGTCCTTGCTATTTATCCTTAAAGTTTGTTTCCTGGTTTGTGTACCGGTTCCTCTTCTCACCTCGAGCCGGCACTGGCTCCAGCGCTGTTCTCAGCATCTTTTGTCATTTTTGATCGAGGCTCACCTTGACCGGCGTTTGCACCCTGTTTCACCCATGAGTCGTTGACCCCATCTGGATGTTTCCCAACCATGTTCCCCGATGGGTTTAAAAAATGCGACCACTACAGTCAAACCATGTTGGTCACAGACACCCATGACTGTGCTTCCTGGGCCTGGACTATGACAGTACCTTCTATGACCTGTGTCAGGCCATGATGCCTAAGATCAATAAAAAGAGGTCGGAGCTGCAGGAAAAACTGTTCCTCAGGTCCGACTCGCCACCAACCTTCCTGACGTCGAGCTCCAAGCCGAGCACTTCCCATGAGGCCCAAACATCCTTGGAGTCCCGCAGAAACTCTGAGAAGATCCCAGACTCTGAGAGAGAGAAGAAAAATCCTCTGATCCGTCGAGGTTGCACCGGAGAAACCTGGTAAAACCACCTGGAGGGACTCGGGAGGCTCTGAGAAGCACCCTACCAAGGTCCTCAAGAAGGATTACTTGGTCAGCAGAGACCATGCGAGGTTCCTCGAGACCATAGTCCTCGTCGAGTATGCACTCATGAGAGTTCTGGCTCCAGGCCTGAGATCCTTGGTGCCGTGCCAAAAGCTGCGGAGCCTTCTGTCCTGAAAATCAGAATAGCAGCCTTGGAGCAGAACATCACTGCTATCCTGGCCCTGCAGCAGGCAATGATGGCTGGTTCATTTTGCATCATCTGCCCCGACAACCGGGCCCCCAACTGTGGGGGAGTCCCCGGTCATTGAGCCGAGCACCATCTGCCTCGGGTAAGCCCTCAGTGTCGGTTGAGGTCTCGGTCCCATTCCTCGGGCATCCAGTCCTTCCTGGCCAGTTTCCATGACTCAGACCCCAGGTCCTCCGGAGTCCACCAGCCTCGATGTAATGAGTCGCAGGGCCTCGGACTTGTTGTCACCTCTCAACTCTGAGTGGGAGACTGACAACGAGGCATCCCCAGAAACCAAACGGCACTGAAATATTCCCTCAGACCCATCTCCCCCGGCACTCCAGTGCCATTCTCCTCTGGAAGATGTGGCTTTCCATGACTGTGTCAAGGAAATGGCCAGAGCCCCCTCGGTGCAAAATGAGGCAGAGGAATATCCGCACACCAAGGAAATGGAGATCTTCCACTATGAGTCTCCACCCAAGGAAACTCTCAATGGTGCCCATGCTGCCAGTCCTTGAGCGGCTACTACTCAGAATTTGGGAGATGTCGGTGCCTTGACACCATGTACTGCATCAGGAAGTGCCCAGGGTTCTCCAAGCCCCAACTCCCACATAACTCTAAAACCTGCATCATTTATTCACACTTTACCATTTAATATTATTGGCTCTTTTTACGTTTTCTGAGGTCTACGTAACTTATAAACTATGGAAGCCTTTTACTAACGCTAAGCAGTTAGCACACATTTTGGTGCATGGTAGTCACATGTTTGGGCCCGCGGTAATTATTAGCAAGGGGGCATAACAGTTACCACTTGCTGACTGCCACTCATCTGTTGGGATGGAGAATGAACAGGTTAGGAGCAGAGAGTTGGCATGGTGAGCACATTGCAGTTAGCGTGTGATATATATCCCCACCCTATCAATGTTACAGTCAGCTTGGGTGCAATTACTTTGACTTCAATAGGTGGAGCTAACTGCATCGACAATAAGCATGCCATGAGGTATTGTGTACATCCACATGTTAAATGTCAGAAACATGATGCTAATGCCCCTGACAGTTACTGTGGAGACATTACAGTTAGTGCACATTTATTTTCATGCTAAAAGTGCTTTAAGGACAAAGCTTTAGCACACTTTAGTAAAAAGGCCCCTATGGGAGCAGTTTTCAAACTGGGCATTGTGACAGAGTCCTTGGAATAGCTTTGCACCAGTTTTCAAAGGGAAAGTATGCATCTATTTTTACTTTAATGATTGCTGTGGATACCAGGTATGGACCCGGAGTTTTCAGCTGAAAAATTCACCTATATTTGGGAACTTAAAAATTTATGGAGCCTGACATTCAGCGGTGGTGGCTAGCAAGATTACAGCAGCCGCTGAATGCTAAACCTGGATATTACATGCTAGGGCATATCCAGCCACCGGCATTGAATATCCAGTTCGGCCAGCTAAGCAGGAAGCTTAGCTTTAGTGGCAAAAGTTAGGACAAGTCTTTAATGTGCCTAACTTTAGCTGCTGAGGGATAACCGGGTAGCAGCTGATATCCCTGGGTGCCATCCACGGAACTCTCCTGGAATGTCCTGATGTAAATGGTTAGCATCACTTCCACCGTGTTAGTGCCGCTGAATATCCCGCTTTGCAGCATTTACATGGTTTGCAGGTCTGCAAACCGTGTAAATGCCTCTGAATATCGGGCCCATGCTCTTTAAGCTTGCTTTTCATTTGTCTAGATTTAGAACCTAATTTAGCTGCCTAGTACAATTAAATAAGTGTTAAGCTCCTAACTTTTTTTTCCCCTATCCTAAATCTGCCCTTTTTACAACCCATTTCTCAGGTTCCTAAATTTAGGAGTGAAACTAGGAGAATAAATATAGCAACTCAGCCCTAATAAATTTTTTAAGAGACTTGGGAGCTTAGCTTTCAAAGCCTAAACCATTTTAATATTGGTCTTAGAATTTCCAAATATATCATAAGAAATGTACAATAAGAAAAGAAAATAGAAGCCATAGGATCAGAGATTTAGATTCATTACAACTCCCTCTCTGCAGCCCATTTGTATTACAAAGGTAAGAGGAGTACCTAAGGAGAAAAGAAAAATCAACGATTTTCCAGCTACTGTTTACATAAAAGTGTGCAATGGGAATCAATATGTCTATCTGAAGAAACCGTAGAACAGACATTGTCGCACCTCTTCAAATTGAGACCTTGACAATGCTAATCCATCTTCCTGAATTGTAAAAGAAAAAAACAACAACCCTCTGTGCTCACAAGCCTGGTAGCTGGGTTTCTACGTGCCTGCTCAACTCCACAAGTAACATCCTCCCAGGCTGACCCCGATTTTATTAATTATTTATTTGACAGATTTACAGCCTGTTGGATTCACAGTGTTCTCCGCAGGTTGAAGCAAACACAGAAATAATAAAAACAGAAGCACACAACACCAATAACAGTTGTTTCCATTCTGATGCATCTTGAAAGACTTCAGTAAAATGTTCCTTTGCACTGCTACCTTTTTTCACATTTACTCTCTACTCCCTTCATCTTTGAGGTCGCAGAAAACATTTTACCTCTTTTGAGTACCCCCAAGATATACAGGATTATTTACTAATGGTTAATGCATACGATGGTCTTGTGAAACTGAGGGCCCGTTTTACTAAAGCCTAGTATGGGTTTGACAGTAATGTGCCAATCTCACGCGTGTCAGTAGCAAAGGCCACAGGTTAGCTGTCAGGGGCGTGTTCAGTATGTCCCAGGTTGCTAATGAGCAAAGGGTTTTCCTAATGTGCGCTCCACTAGGTCAGGTTCACTTAACGACTCCAATAGAAAATAATATAAATTAGGTGAACTTATGTTAGAGCCATGTTGCTGCTGAATGTGTGCAAATTGTCCTGGCGCCAGCGGCAATGCACTCTCCATGCCCAATCTCTGCCCCATCCCATCACCACCCCATCCCACGATCGCTGAATAACATGCATTTTAAGGACCATCAAGGACCACATGAGAAGCTGCCCTATTCTAGTGAGTCTTATCAGTTCTATGCAGAAATAGGTGGACAACACACAGGACCAATGCTTCTCAAGCCATTCCTGGAGTACTCCCAGGACAGTCTGGTTTTCAGGATACCCATAATGAATATGCATGAGGCAGCTTGCATGCAACAGGGGCAGTCGATGCAAATATATCTAATGCATATTCATTATGGATCACCTGGAATCCTGACTGGCTACAGGTTCACCAGGAATGGCTTGAGGAACACTGATCTAGACTAATATAAAGTTTATATAATATTATGGTTGCCATGTTAGTTCACCATGGATCTACAGAAATAAACAAATGGTAGGTGTACCTAACTTAATACATCTCTGAATAAATTTGGGGGAAAAAGTATCACTTACCACTCGTTTCTCTCTTATTTTAAGTGTATGTCTCTTAGACACAGGCATCATAGGTAACAGCCTAGGGTAACAAATTTTGAAAGCACCAAATACCCGGGCTACACAGGAGACTGATTTCTCCAGCATTAGGACTGGGCATTATGATCTCAGGGGGAGCAAACTCCTCTTCCCACCACTCTACAGTCCTGTCCATGAATGCAAACATCTTAAATCTGGCCCTGCATGACTCCCAATGCATCTATTATCACTTATCCGCAGCCCGCTGCTGATGCAGATCCTACCACGGCCTCTCACACATGAGCACTGAGCCAGAATGCATTTGTGTATCATTAAAAGCAGACCAGCCAGCTAAGGTGATGATATGCTAAAGCCGCCATGAGATCTACATGAGCAGCAGGATGCGAGTAATTGGTCACAGGTCATTTATTTTATTTATTTATTTATTTACATTCTCTTATATACCGCGCTATTGAACATTGAACATTGAACAAACTGAAATTACATTGAACAGGGCATTATAATTTGGAGATAACTATTTTACAGGGAACATGGGCTATGGAGGGTTAAGTGGCTTGCCCAAGACCACAAGGAGCACCTGTGGGACTAGAAACCTCAGTCCTTCCGGCCCAAGGTTGCTGTCCTCTAGTGGGATTTGAACCCCCGACCTTCCGGCCTGAAGTACCTTGCCCCAACCACTAGGCCACTCCTCCACTCCTCCACACAGGTCATTTACAATGTTTTAGCAGTGCTAGGTTGTGGACCTAACTTTCTTGTGCCAACAACCATTCTGGCTTATGAGGGGTAGTTTGCCACCCCGACTTAAGCTTTTCTAGCACTTGTCCTTCTGCTATGTTTTTCCTGTTTCTAGAACTCTCAATCTGAGCAGTCATCTCTTTGCTCATTCTGCAAGCACAGGAGTAACTAAGAGTAGGAGCCAGGAGCCTCAGCCTGAGCAAGTCCCGCAAATGTGTTGTATATATAAATAATTCATTCTAGAACAGAATTCACTTTTTTTGTCATTGACAAGCTAAAAAGATCATTCATCTCCAAAACCTGCATCTTCTTACATTGCTAAGCAAGATTTCACTCTTCTGTTGAAGAGTTCCACCTTCACTGGCTATCATTGGAATACAGCTTCTGACGTGTACAGAAATACTACAGAAAGATGAAGCATTTAAGACAGTGGTTCTTAACCTGGGTTCGATCGAACCCTAGAGGTTCGGTGAGTCAGTCTCAGGGGTTCGGCGGAGGTCAAGACACAAGACACTGTCAGACGGCTGCCTGGGTGAGAATCTTCACAGTCTTGGCAAGTGCATATATCTATATGATTTGCAAGGTATTGTGGGCAATGCAGTTCATTCACACCAGACACAGCTGCTCACAATAATTAGTTGTGCTTTTGGGTAAAGCCAATAAGATATTTATTTATGGGGTTATTTCTCCCAACACAGATATGCTTGGTAGCACATAAATCAGGTTACTTGCTTTCAGTGTTAAACTTGGAAAAAACAAAATAAGGAAAACAACATTTTAACTTATCAGGCAATCAAAAGCAAAAGAAATAAGACCTGGTTGATAACAAACTGGTCTTTTCTGTAGGCTTAGCTAATATCCTCTTAGCAAGTATCAAACAACAAACCAAAAGCCACAAAGAAAGAAAAAAAACTGTTCTTTTCAGGTTAACTTCTTATATCTTCCCACATAGATTCAGAAATGATTCTCTCCTAGCTCACAAGCAATTAGGTAAGGCTCAATTGCTAGCAGTTACCAGCTGAAACCCCTTAGCTGGCTTGCTTTCTACTGCGTGGGTCAAATCCTGCTTCAGGAGCTTTCCTGAGTAGATTAAAGAACAAGTTTGTATTTCTTTGTGATGGTTGCTGTACTTTATAACAGAAAGTTATGAAAGGAGTTTAGACAGAGAGCAGTCCATGTAAACAGAATCTTCATCTGCTATCATTTCCCCTTCTTCAACAAGCATGGGTTCAATATCAT
Source organism: Ichthyophis bannanicus (assembly GCA_033557465.1). Classification (NCBI taxonomy): domain Eukaryota; kingdom Metazoa; phylum Chordata; class Amphibia; order Gymnophiona; family Ichthyophiidae; genus Ichthyophis; species Ichthyophis bannanicus. The sequence continues at coordinate 420,162,389 of CM066033.1, forward strand.
GGATTGGCACAGATGAATCTCTCAATGGAGCACTTTCAGGAGAATACTTGTTTCCCTGCTGTCTTTCAAGGTTATAGCTCGGGCATAGATCAGTGTTCGTACCTGAGCTTCCATTGCTGTTAGAGTTCCTCTCTATATAGCCTGGCCAGTATGTAGTCCACTTCTTATGTCCAGCCTTCCAATCCAGATCCCTGGACAATGGATCTCTCTTCACATACCTTCTGGCACGGGTCTTAGGGTCCCTTCCACGTGTAGCCGTCTCTCTCACAGGTACTGTCTGGAGATTCCTAGCTCTGCAGCACCATTCCTCTGGCTTTCCCCAGTCCAATGGTGTATGCTGGCCCTTGAAATGCCTCCCAGTATACGTACTGCTCTGGACTCTTCTAGACCTCTCAAAGGCTTTTCTCTTCCTTCTTCCAAAGGGTTTCTTTCCCTCTCTGTCCGTCCGGTTTGGCGTCTGCTTCTGATGATCCTTCAGATGAAACTGAGGATAATTCTCTGGATATCCAAGGTGATCATGAAGATGATGATCTGTAGAATAAACTCTACCTTTATTCTGCTTAGATGAGTGCTCCTCCCTAATACAGCGCAGCTGTGCTGAATCAGGCCTTGCCCTTTGAGATGAGTGCTTAGGGATTACCTCATAGCCCTCCTGATTGAACACACGTTCCCCCACTTCAGCTCCTCTAATGGCTGTTGGAAACCTGGTGCATTCTGGGACTGGTAGTCTTTTATAAGAAAATTCTGTTTTCTTATTTCTACCAGAACTGACAGGTTGCTTGTTCAGAGTCACTTCACCTTTTCTATAGCTCCTTCCTGAGCTATGATAAGCTTCCTTATCACAACACGCACCCAACTCATATGATTCGTGATGACACGCCCCGCTTGGCCATCATTGGCTGCAGGTGATCATGCTACATTGCTTGGCCAATCTGTGCTGCAGGGAATTTGGTGCACTCAGTAGTTGACTTGTGACTGTCGTGATGGTATGTCGTGTGATTTCTTTCTTAATATTTTAATCCATACTAACTATGTCGAGCAAAAAAAGAAAGTGGTCGGACGAATATGTACAACATGGATTTGCATATATAGCAGAACGTGATGGGACTCAGCGTCCTATCTGCATGATTTGCAATGCCAAGTTAAGAAATTCTAGTCTAGTACCGTCAAAACTAAAGGAACACTTCCTTAACCTGCATGGAAATGGGGAATACAAGAACACAACACTTGCTGAATTCAAGGTGAAGAGAGCCAGATTCGATGAAAAGGCTACTCTGCCTGCTCTCGGCTTTCTACCCATCAACAAACCAATCCTTACAGCATCATACGAAGTTGCTTACCTGATCGCAAAGCATGTCAAACCACACACCATTGGTGAAACACTCATAAAACCAGCTGTGTTGAAGATGGCGAATCTGATGCTGGGAAAAGTGGCCGAAGTTAAATTATCCCAAATTCCTCTTTCAAATGACACCATCAGCGACAGAATAAAGGACATGAGCAAAGACATCTTGGCTCAAGTAGTTGCAGATCTGATTTCAAGCCTGGCAAAATTCATCCTCCAACTCGACGAGACCAAAGACGTTTCTAATCTAAGTCAGCTTGCTGTATTTGTGCACTATGTGAAAGACGACATGATAAAAGGAAGATTTTTTATTTTGTAAGTCTCTTACAACAACAACTAAGGCAGCCAGTGTGAAGAAATTTGTGGATGACTTCTTCAGAGACGACAATCTTTCGTGGGATATGGTTTCTGCAGTTTGTACGGATGGAGCTCCAGTCATGTTGGGAAGAAAGTCTGGTTTTGGTGCGCTAGTGAAAGCCGATGCACCACACATCATTGTTACGCATTGTATTCTGCACAGGCATGCATTGGCAACAAATTACCTTGCCTCCAGAAATGACAGAAGTATTAAAAATTGTAGTGGAATGTGTGAACTATGTGCGAAATAGTGCACTGAGGCACCGCATCTTCAGTGAGCTGCGTAAAGAAATGGGCTCTGAATTCAAGGTACTTCTGTACCATTCTAACGTTCGGTGGTTATCCCGGGGACAGGTGCTGAATCGTGTTTTTGCCATGCGTGTGGAATTAGCCCTGTTTTTGCAAGAGCACCAACATCGTCATGCAGATTGCTTCAAAAATTCTACGTTCATTCTCATTTTAGCGTACATGGCTGATATATTCGCATCTCTCAATCATCTCAATCAGCAGATGCAGGGTGGTGGAGTCAACATCATCGAAGCGGAAGAAAACCTGAAGGCTTTTCAAAAAAAGCTACCGTTATGGAAATGACGAACAGAGAACAATAACTTCGCAAACTTTCCCCTGCTGGACGACTGTGTAAGTAAGATTGAAGATGTGTCTGGAATCGGAGACATTTCTGTACCCATGGAACTGAAGCAAGCAATTGCCACGCACTTAGATGAGCTTGCAAAGTCTCTCAACGGATACTTCCCTACAAGAGAGTCATATCCAGCATGGGTGAGACAGCCGTTCATGTTTGGTGTTGAGACAGCAGATGTCAATGATGAATACCTCGACGGAATCATTGAAATTCAGCAGAGCCAGGTTCAACAGCAACTCTTCAGAACAACAATGCTCTCAACGTTTTGGTGTCGACAAATGGTAACGTATCCTGTTATTGCTAGGAAAGCCCTGGAAATTTTTATACCATTTGTTATAACATATCTTTGCGAGCAATCCTTTTTGAGGATGCTGGACATAAAAACGAAGAAAAGGAACAGACTTTGCTGTGAAAATGACATGAGAGTGGCACTTGCCAAGGTGAAGCCACACATTTCTGAACTGGTCTCTCAAAGGCAACAGCAGAAGTCACACTGATTTGCAGTAAATATTCATTATTATTGTAGCGGTGTAGCCTGATGGAAATTAGGTGATGGGTGTGTGTTAAAATGTTAAAAATAATAAATAGCATAAATACAATAAGTTCATTATTGGAATACATAAGGTTAAAAATTAAAACCATTTCAGTGTGGTAGTATTAAAAAAGGTCATGTCTTTGTGAAAAGTTATGTATGTAATTTGTTGTGAGTTCATGCATTGTATTGGTTTTGTTCTTTGAACACAGTGATGTTAATGCACGATTCATTTTGTGAACCAGTAAAACATATACCTATGTCTTGAATTTGAAAAAAAATCACCTTATTTTTCAATAAAGAAGTGTTCGATGAATGTGCATATGAAACAGGTGGGGTTCAGTACCTCCAACAAGGTTAAGAACCACTGATTTAAGAGAACAGCCAGAACTGTATCCTGAAATCTCTCAGAAATATAAAAAAAACAGGTGAATTTCAGTATAGTACCTAGTGAAATTAAATTTAAAATGTAACTAGGAAATAAGCATAGAGATTCCAAAAATCAACTGTGGTCTATGATTCTGCAGCAGGAATGAAGTTCAGTAGATTAGATGGATCTTAATGTCCTTATCTGTATCATTTTCTTGGTTCTCCTCGATTGACATGTGGATCCAGGGCCGGCCCGTCCATTGAGCGAGAATGTTTTTTTGCACAGGGCTCTGTGTTTCAGGGGGCCCCGCGCAAAGAACATTCTACTTTAAAAATAAATTAAATTTAAAAAAAAAAGCTGGCTGCTGCCGCCGCGGCAGAATCGAGTGTCCCACGGGGCCTCCCCTGCCTGGCTGAGCCTCTCTGCAACGGCTTTCAGATCCACGAAGGGAGAGCGTCTCCCTTGCGGCTCTGTTAATCCCGCAGGGGCTGATGGGAAAGTTGGCTCTGTTAAGACTGCAGGGGCAGATGGGAAATTTCCCATCAGCCCCTGCGGGCTTAACAGAGCCGCGAGGGAGACGCTCTCCCTTCACGGATCTGAAAGCCGTCGCGGAGAGGCTCAGCCGGGCAGGGGAGCCCCGCGGGACACTCAATTCTGCCACGGCGGCAGCAGCCAGCTTTTTTTTTTTTTTTTACATTTTCCCTGGGCCGAGGTGGGGGGGGGGGTTAGGACTGGTAATGGGCTGTGGGCTGATGGGGGGTCTTAGGACTGGTAATGGGCTATGGGGGGGCTAAGACTGGAAATGGGCTGATGGGGTTAGGACTGGAAGTGGGCTGATGGGCGTTAGGACTGGTAATGGGCTATGGGGGGGCTTAAACTGAAAATGGAGTGATGGGGGTTAGGACTGGAAGTGGGTTGATGGGGGGCTAGGACGTAATGGGTTGGGGGTTGCTAGGACTGGTAATAGGTTGGGGGTTGCTAGGACTGGAAATGGGCTGAATGGAAGGGGAGGCTTGAACTGCAAATAGCTGATGGGGACAAGGACTTGGAATGGAAGTGGGCTGAGTGGAAGGAGGGGCTTGAACTGCAAATAGCTGATGGGGAGGGGGGCTTGGAATGGAAATGGGCTGTGAGGGAGGGAGGTAGGACAGGAAATGGGCTGATGGAGCAGCTAGGATAGGACTGGAAATGGGCTGTTGGGGGAGCTAAGATTTGGAAATGGGCTATGGTGGGGGCTTGGATTGAAATGGACTCATGGAGGGGCTAGAACTGGAAGTAGGCTCATGGGGGGGCTTGGACTGTTGGCTGAGTGGAGGGGAGCTAGGATTTGACATGGGCTGACGGTGAGGCTAGGAAAGGACTAGAAATGGGTTGATGGGGGGCTGGGATTGGAAATGAGCTGATGGAGGGACTCGGATAGGACTGGAAATGGATGGGGGAGCTAGGACTGGGAATGGGCTGATGGTGGGGCTAGGATAGGACTGGAAATGGGCTGATGCGGGGACTAGAAGGGAGCTTATGTTGGGGGAGGATTAGAATGGGATGGGTCTGGGAGAGTGAAATGGAGAGGGGAAAAATATTTTGTGTGGGAGGGATGAAAAATCTACAATTGGCTGGGTATTGGGAGAGTAAGTGGGGATTGAGGATGGAGGGGTAAAATTTGAAATAGGAATGAAGAAAGAGCAAAAGGAGAAAGATTAGTATGTTAAAGCAGATGTAGAGAGAGAGAATGGAAAAAAAAAACTAGAAGAGAGAAGAAAGGACAAATGGACAGCAAACGATGGAGAGTTAGCAGAAGACACGAAGAAACCAAAAGAAAGTGGCTGGAGCAATTGCAACTGAAAAAAAATGCACAAAAGGTAGAAAGATATCTCTTTATTTTGAATTTATTAACTGGAATATGACAGCTCTGGGAAATGTGCATCATTAACGTCTGTGCTTTGTTTAGTACAAGAGGAAATTAATTTATAATTTTATTTCTACAGTGTTGTTGCACATTCCAAGTTTGGCTTTTGGGGTTCCCAGTTTAATTATTGCCTTCCTGTTTCTAAATTGTGATTCCTTGTTTGATGATGATCTATGTTCTGCATGTGTAACTGAGCTGAGGTATTCTGTTTATGTAATTCCTATTTAACATTGCCACTTGTTCTCTTTCCCCAGTAGGTCATGTATTGTTATTCTCGGAAATGTATTGGTTTAATATTTGCAGTGTTGCCTTTTGATAGGTAGGGTTTGGTGCTTTGAGTCCTGGTAGTGCTGTTATGATACGGTGGGTTTGCTATTGGTTCTAAATGGGCAGCATTTGTAGTAGTTCCTAATGTGCCTGGCAGTTGGCACTGAATTATATTAATGTAGAAATCTTTTAGTCTTTCTTTATCCATACATTCATTAAGAGACATGTTTACTAAAAGTTAGTATATGGTAACATTATGCAAATGTTTATGCAAATGAGGCCCCGCACCCAGTCTCCGCACATGGCCCCGCACCCCCCTTGGGCCGCCCCTGTGTTGATCTAATCATTTACTGTCTCTTATAAATAATAAGGTGTTTACATTTTCTTTAAATACATGAAGTATATAACTTTTGGGTTCTTCTTACATAAACTTCCCAACCATCAGTCTTATGGGGCAGAAAGATTTATCCAAAATCACAAAAAATTTGCAGAAACACTTTCAAAAGAATTTTTAATCATACTTCAAAAAACCCCCTCCATTCACTGGAAAATCACCAAGCTTATCTTTTTATATATTAAACAGAATAGAGAATAACCATTCACAGAATAGAGAATAACCAATCACAGAAAAAAAAATGTCCGAAAGGGAGCTCAATACCAGGACACTCGCAAAATGAGCTGAAATCTTCCTTTCCCCGTAGCCAGACCTTCAGTCTGGCCTCCCATGGCCAGGGTCCGACTGCGGGGAACTTACTGTACCCCCCTGCCTTACTTTCCTGGCCCAGCAGCATCATCCTCCAATGTCCAGAGGCACTTATTCCACCTCTGAAGTGGAATAAGTCTCCTGTCTAGATCCAAGGCCCTGGACGTACAGGGCTGACCTCTGAATCGGTCCTGTATGTCCAATGTCGCTGCCCACCAATACCCCGCCCTAGCTCCACTGCCAGAATGCCCCTCCCGCCCCCATCTAGGCCTCTTTGTACAAATGCACTGTTCGTACGGGGAGGTTTTTGCCAGGGCCAGCAGGGGAGTCAATAGTGAGGGTGGACGTCCAAACAGGACGTCCATCCCCACTATTTGTGGGACAGAATGACCCCCTAGTGTGCACTTTTATGTGACCCGAGAATAGGTGTGTGAGGGGGAGGTTTGGATGGAATGCAGGGGGAATCACAAAGCACGCACAGAGGTTCTAACATACCCACTGGCGTGTATTTCCACAGCCTACATTTATATCAGCTCCCAAGCTGGTGTAAATGTTACTGGCTGCACTTAACTTCAATTTCAGCTACTTTTGTAATACTATTTTATAAATACGCATACACACCCAAGTGCCGATATAAAATAGCTTCAAAATAGTTGCCCACTTGGCATTTCATCCTACGTGACCTGGTATAAAATGACTTTCTTGCTGTCAGATTCTCTCAGGCACACCTGTCTATGGAGACACTCTGATACTTCTGCTTGCATCTGTCAAAGGAGCTCATGCCACACATACTCTGGCTCTAACCTATCCCTGTTGGTGCTTTTTTTTTGCTGTAGTTCAGAAGATTTGGGGTCTTTTTCTTATGTTGATGCTGATGTTTTGGGATCTTCATTCCACTGGTTTTGCTGATTTGTCCTTCTCACCGTGGCTTGGAGTTCTATTTATTTTATTTATTATTTATTTATTTATTTTATCTATTGCCACTTTTAAAGCTTGTTTGCACCTTGTGGAGTATCATAGGGTCTTCATTACACTCTTGATGCCTTGTAGTATTGTTACCTCTCTAGAAGATGCCTCCCAGCAATTTTTAAGCACGTTTCATTGAAGTTGGATGGAAAACCTCATCTGTTGCTAGTCAAAATTAATTAATTTATCTTTTATCTTTATTTACACTCTTTCTGTATTGCCCTTTATGATGTCAGGGTGGTTTACAGTATTGTAAATTACATGAAAGGAGACCGAAGGCCTGAAAAGGAAAGGAATTAAAATGTTTGACAGGACAGAGGACAGCCAATCATACAACCAGAAGAGGAGAAAAATAATAAAGAAAAGGTCAAGAGGTGGTAGGAGGTGGATCGAAAGCAGAGAGAAAGAGGTGAGTTTTGAAGAGAGACTTAAATCTGGGGAAGGAAGGTTCTAGATGGAGGGCATTTGGGAGGGAATTCCACAGGGAGGGGTCCAAGAAGAAAACAGCAGAGTGGCAAGGGGATTCGAAGTGGGCATTGTTTGGTGAGGGAAGGTGAAGACAATTGATGTAAGCTGAATGGAGACTGCAAGCTGGGTTATGGAAATGGAGGAGATTGGATAGATACTGAGGAGTCTGTGAGTAGATGGCCTTGTCAACTGAGATAAGTATCTTGTAGTGAATTCAGTATTGTACAGGAAGCCAGTGGAGACTGATGAGAAATGGTGTGATGTGACCGAAGTGAGTTGTGTGAGAGATGATCAGAGCAGTGGTATTTTGAATGCGTTTTAGGCGATGGAGTTAAGACTGAAGAAGACCATCAAAGACCCGGCCGCGAATCAGCGCGGCCGGGCACAGGCACGCGCCGGCGAGCCGCGGCCGAGAATAGGGGCGGGGGAAGGCGAGGGGGGGCGGGCGAAGAGCCGCATTCAAAAAGCGCGCCCGGCGCGAATGCGGTCTCTTTTCCAGCTCCCCCCTCCGTACAGGAAGAAGCCGGACACCTCCGTACATGAAGAAGGACCGCCAGAACGACAAGCAGCACTAAGTAAATCATCCTCTCATCTCCGATCGGCGGTACAGGGCCGGAGACGTAGAAGGGGAGCATTGCAATAAAGAGGGCTCTTTCCAGCTCCCCCACGTGGATTAGCGGAGAGAAGGAATCGGGAAGAAGAGTGCTCAGGCTGATCCACCCCCTCCACGTGGACAAGCGAGTGTAGATCGCCGAGACTCTTGGAAAGAGGCAGAAGAATAAACCTTACAGAGAACAGCAAGTATGAAATATATGGATTATATAGAGACGGAGGGAGGGAGGGGGGAGGAAGAAATGAGAAATAAACGAATAGTAAGTTTAAAACTGCGGGAGGGGGGCCGTGGCGGCCATATGCCTGCACACGGAGAGTGAGAAGGGGCCTGCCTGCCAGCAGCTTACCTGCATGGTGAAGGACAGAGGGTAATATTAAAAAAAATAATAATAATAAATAAATATATGTAAATAAAGAAATAAAACAGCTTGGTGAGCGGCCAAGATGCGAGTTACACAGGGCCATGCCCAGAGAGCAGGAGGTGAGGAGGTGACTCAGGGGATGAAAGGGGGGAGGGCAGGGAGTGATGGGGGGGGGGAGAAAGGGAAGAGATGTGAGAAGCCGCACATGCCCTGATGCTTCATAGAATAAGTAAATAAAGGATTATAGGCATAGGAGGGGATGCGTACCAAGAAGGGGATATAATTGCATAGTTAATGTAGCTATGCTGTCCACGTGAGGAATCTAGGGAGACAGGGGTAGTCTAGAGAGCGAGATCTCTATTGTGGATATATATGTAGTGCGGCCAGAGGGGCAAGGGTAGCTACGAGGGGACGGGAATATAGTTGGCATCATGAATGACTGTAACTCAGCCTTTTACCCTGGCCACTACTTAGTAAGGCTATATAAAAAAAAAAAAAAAAAAAAACGGCCCGGGAGATCATGGGATTATAGATAGCACCAGATTTGTTAGTAATGTAAGTGTATTGCCTTTGCATAGCATTCTATCTTAAAGGTGAAATGCCCAGGAAGGGAACACCAAAGGCTCCTCGGCCGCGAGGCAACAGCGAGCCACGGAAGGCAGCAGCGGCATCTAAAGCACGAGCAGCGGCCGAACAAAACACGAGAGGGAATCAGAGGGCTAGCCGCGAAGCAACGGCCCCTGCAGCAGCAGCAAAACCGCGTCAAAGCGCCAGGAAGAGGACACCACAGCAACCAGGGAACGCGGCCCCGCCTCAGAACCAAGAACTTGACGACCTGCTCCAGATGGTCCGGGAGCAGGTTACACAGCATGGCCTGCAGTCAGTTAAGCAACGGTTGGGAGCATCGAGCTCTATGAACCAGGAAGTGCCATCGACGAGCACCAGCGTAACCATGACCAACCAAGCACAGGGTAAGTCGGGTGGCGAAAAGGGGGCGCCAGAGTCAGCAACGTCATCAGATAGGTCTAGTTCAGATAGTGATAGGGACATTGAATGGGCAGATGTGATGCGCTATGCACTAAAGAAAGTTAAGAGGAAGAAGAGCGCAAAACATTCCCACCCCCTCAGAGAGGCCTGGTCGGGGCAAAGTCAGAGGGGTGAAGACGACACATGCACGCCGACGGGAGCGGCCCAAAGAACGCGGATGGATTGGCATGACATGAGCCGTGATCCACGCTGCGGGGTGAGCTCCCTGGCCGTGTCGGTGCCCAAAAAGATCAAAAAGAGAATTTGGAGGAGAGAATATATTGACATATTCTCTCTCCTACTCAGGGATCAAGAGGATGAGTCAACTAGTGGTAAAGATAGGGAGAGAAGAAGTGAGAGGGATAGGAAACCAAAAATACCCAAATCTATCAACAACTGGGTGGCGGCATTCCACCTCTTTATGAGTGTGGTGATGGAAAAAGAACCCGAAGCGGGCCCATACCTGACCAAGTACCTGGACACGATTACTCGCGCACATAAGCAATACTGGGGATGGGCCTGGCTAAACTACGATGTGAAGTTCAGGAGGAACATGGCCGACGATCCCACCCTAGCATGGCACCATAGAGTGCTGGACATGTGGGGAGAAGAAATGGCACATAATAGGCCATTGTGTCAGGACGGGTTCCATCAGCCACTCCCGAGCACCACATGGCAACAGCCCTTTCAGAATAACCAAGGGAGGCAAGCCAATCTGTGGGCCGGGAGACGAGCATGCAGGCAGTACAACCGTGCAAATTCAAGCATTCCTGCTCGGGATGCGGGGGAGGACATCCCGCTCGGGATGCGGGGGAGGACATCCCGCTGTAGAGCAGCAAGAGAGGCAAAGCCATACAGAGCAATGCCGCAGCGAGCCACTGAGGTGGGTGGCGCCAACACCCATCAGCCTTGAGCGTATGCGGCCTTGGCTACGAGCATATCCTAAGTGGGATATAGCTATTAGTATAGAAGAAGGTTTCACACGAGGTTTCCGCATTCCATCCCTAATCTTAAGGAACAGAAAGCAAGCGTGCTTACTAAAAAACCCACCATCCGTCCAACAACATAACGAGATCGCCCGCAGCAAAATAGCAAAAGAATTAGGTATGGGGAGAATAGCTGGTCCCTTCCAGTCACTCCCATTCAAGGACCTAATAGTCTCCCCATTGGGAGTGATACCCAAAAAGGAGCAAGGACAATTTAGGTTAATTCATAACCTATCATACCCCGAAGGACAGTCCGTCAATGATTACATTGATCCGGCATTATGCTCAGTTAAATATGCAACCATGGACCAAGCGATTACAATCATACGAAGTAAGGGGCCCCGAGCGCAACTAGCGAAGGCGGACATTGAGTCCGCGTTCCGCCTATTGCCGGTTCACCCTGAATCTTTTCCACTGTTGGGCTTCTCGTTCAATGGAGAGTTCTTCTATGACAAATGTTTGCCCATGGGATGCGCAGTATCATGTGCATACTTTGAACAATTCAGTTCCTTCATACACTGGGTGGTCGAAGATCTGGCCGGCCCCAATACAGTGGTGCATTACCTGGACGATTTCCTATTCGTGGGAAAAGACCGGGACGACTGCAAAAGGATACTGGATATCTTCGAGCAGACGGCACGAGAGTTTGGGATCCCATTAGCAAAGGAGAAGACAGAGGGCCCAAAAAGTGTCCTCACTTTCCTAGGCATACAAATAGATGTGCCTGCACACAGGTCGCGCTTGCCAGTGGAAAAAGTGCTCAAGTTGAGTGAAGAGATGCACCTATTGCACAGCCAGCGAAAAGCGACACTACAGCAATTCCAGTCCATGCTGGGCCTCCTTTGCTTTGCGTGCAGGGTGATACCCATGGGGAGGGTGTTTTGCCGGCGGCTGGCATGGGCAACCAGAGGTATCGCAAAGAGATACCACCGCATCAGAGTCACCAGGGAGATGCGCGAAGACCTCCAGGTCTGGTTGCATTTCCTTCGAGCGTTCAAAGGCCTGGCCTTCTGGCAAGCGCCCCCGATATCTAATGCCGAACTGGAATTCTTCACCGACGCCTCGGGGGGGATCGGATTCGGCATATACTATAAAGGGGCGTGGTGCTCAGAGAGATGGCCCAAGGAGTGGCACAGTGTCGGGATCACAAGAGACATCACGTTCTTGGAGCTGTTCCCTTTAATGGTATCCCTTTGTATCTGGGCCCCCGAGCTCGCCAATAGGGCTATCACCTTCCGCATCGACAACCTAGCGGTGGTGTGGGCGATAAATAATATGAGAGCCAAAACGCCAAGGGTAGTGGCGCTCTTAAGGAGGATAGTCTTGCTCTGCCTGGCGCATAATATAACCCTGAGAGCCACCCACATCAAGGGCGAGAATAATAACATTGCTGATGCTCTTTCTCGTTCTAAGATCAGGCTGTTTCACCAGCTGGCACCCGAGGCCGACGGAGTCAAGACAGCGGTCCCGCATCAAGTCTGGGAGTTTGGTCCACCGAGATCTGGGAGCTCCTGTTGGGAGCATTAGCCGAGAACACCCGGCGCAGATACATAGCGGCATGGGAGCAATACCAGATTTTTTGCAGTGAGGCCCTCATTCAGCTCGAAGACAGACTAAAAGTGGCAACAATAGTGCGATGGATTATTCACTGCAAAACCAATGGCTGCACAAAGGCCGCAGTGCAGGTCCGTTTAGCGGCTGTGTCATTCTTCGCAAAGGCGATGGGGAAGCGGAGCCCCACGGCTGGGTTCATTGTACAGAAAGTGATGAGAGGCTGGTCCCGGGAACAGCCGCAGAAGACGGACAAACGCCGCCCGATCACGCATCAGATGCTCCAACAACTGATGGTACTCACCAGCCTAGTGTGCTACGACAACTACGAGACGAGGTTGTTTAGATGCGCCTTCTCCTGGGCCTTCTACGGAGCCTTCCGGGTAGGGGAGTTAGTAGCGTCATCAGCATCAGAGCAAATGACCCCACGAGGAGGGCTAGTAAAGCGTGATGTGTGCATACGCACCAGAGCGATAGTATTGCAGTTACGCAAGTCCAAGACTGACACGGAAGGAAAAGGGGCGCAAGTAGTGTTGTCGGCCATGCACAATGACCCGTCATGCCCAGTCCAAAATGCGTTAGCATACCAACAAGTAAGGGCGCACTCAGATCACCATTGGTTCATACACGCCAATGGAACACCCTTATCACGTTTTCAATTCAGCAGAGTACTCAAGCTCATAATCGAACGCACTGGAAGGGATGCAAGCTTATACGGCTCGCACTCCTTTTGTATTGGGGCTGCTTCTACGGCGGCCAACATCGGAATGACTCGAGAGCAGATAATGAAAATAGGCCGATGGCGCTCGGATAGATACAAATTGTATATACGTCCAGCGCCGTAAGGCCAGGGGGGCAACTTAAAAAAAAAAAAAAAAAGAGAATTGAATAGATACATGCCCCATTTAAAGACGGTAGTAACGGACTATGAGCGGGTGGCGGGGATAAAAGAAATGTGACTAAGTGAATGTACATTGCAAGGATAGATACTGTTATAATCATAATTTCTGGTTGTGCTCCATGCAGGAATAGGCTACGACAGAGGGCCGCGTGAAGTGTGGATGTGTGGCCATTCATTTGTGCACTGGGCACAGAAGAGGGCGCGATGTAGACCAATGGGATTGAACCTAGGTCTTCCATGTGCAGAGGTGGCCGTGTTGTGGCTGGGATGACGGGGTATGGTGTGGGACCAGCTAATGCCGTCCTTGCTCCAAAGGGGGAGATCCGCAGGGAATCCAGCGATAATTGTGATCCACTTGGGAGGCAACGACCTCGCATCCACACGCAGCGTTGAGCTCACCAAGAGGATGCAAGGCGACCTCCTAACGCTGACAAACACATTTCCTGAGACGCTATTGGCATGGTCTCACATCACACCCCGACGAGTGTGGAGGGGCGAAAACTCTCATAGGGCAGTGGAGAGGACTAGAAGAAAAGTGAACAGATGGATGGCCCGCTTCATGGGGTCCATAGGGGGATGCGCCATCGCGCATGACCTAATAGAGGAGAGATGCCCCGGGCTGTTCCGCCCTGATGGAGTGCACTTGTCCGACATCGGAATGGACATTTTTCTCTGCGACATACAGGATGCAATAGAACGTCTATGGAGGAAGCGGATGTTGGCCACAGCGGCGCGTTGATGTGTGGGGCCCCGACAACAAGCGAGGAGTCGCTGTTGCCGGGGTTGGCAGGAGAAACGCACCCGGGGAGAGAACACAGCCTAGGCCTTAAGTAAAGGGGGAGAGGTACGGGAGAGATACACGGACCTCACCCCGGAGAGACGGAGATGGTGACAAGAACACCACGCAGAGAGACCCCCCCTTTGCCTTGCTTTGACGGCGGGCAAAAAGGGGGGGGCAAGGAGAAAAAGTTGCCAAGGCTGCTTGAACGGCAGACGCAACAGCTTTTCGGCTTTTCCGCTGAAGGACACGAAAGAATAAGGGACGGAGAAAAGCTTTCACGGCTAAAGAAGTTCCCTCCTGCTGGAGTTACAGTAATCAAGATGTGATATAACCAGGGAGAAAATAAAAGTGGTGAGAGAAGAGGAATCCAGAGAAGGATGCAGGGCTCTTCTCTGTCTGAGGGAGAAAAAAGATTGGCACACCAGCAGTGAGATGTGTTTGTGGAAAGAGAGAGCAGAGTCCAGAGTTGACCCCAAGATAGCGGAGAGAAGTGACCAGTGAAACTGAGGACTCAGAAATGGAAGGGACTAGAGAGGGGATAGGACCACCAAAAGTAAACCAGATGGTAGAAATTTTTGAAGCATTAAGGTGAAGGAAATTGGATGCAAGCCAGTTAGAAACAAGTGTGAGGCCGGAGTTCAGTGGAGCAAGATCAGGTGCCACAGGGAAAATGTAATGCAAGATGATAATATCGTTGGCACAATAGTATGCCGACAAGCAAGACTGTTGGATTTGTTGAGTGAGGCGAACATAAAAACATTAAAGAGGAGGGGGGCAAGCACAGATCCCTGTGGGACACCACATGAGAGGGGAACTGGTGCTGAGGATGTGGGGCCTGAGATAATGGAGGAGGACTGAAAGGAGAGAAAGGAGTGAAACCATTGTAAAACTGTCCCCGAAACACCAGCCACATAGAGACGGGAAAGGAGGGTAAAGTGGTTGATTAGATTGAAAGCGGAGGACAGATCAAGAGAAACTGCAAGTGATATATCACCCCGATCATGAGAGGTATGAAGCTCATTCAGAAATGTTAACAAAATGGATTTGGTACAGTGCCCAGATCTAAAGCCAGGCTGATGGTTGTGCAAATAGGGAATAGAGTCCAAATGTTGAGAAAGCTGTGAGAAAACAGATTGCTCCATAATTTTAGAGAGGAAGAGGAGGTTTGAGTCAGGACTCAGGACGGTAGTGAGACGGATCAGAGGGCTCCAGAGTGAGTTTTTTCAAAGGTGGGTGGACAACAGCATGTTTCCAGGATGTGGGAAAGACACTGGAGGTGAGGCTAATGTTGAGAATGACTTGAATAAAGGGGAGAAGGGCAAGAGAAGGCTCTGTGAGCCAGGGAGAGAGCATGGGGTCAGTGCAACATGGTTTTCTTGGCTGAGGAAAGAGATTTTGATAGACTGGCTTCAGAAATCGGTGAGAAAGTGGACCAGGTGTGGGTTAGGGGAGGCTGGGGAGAGAAACAGGTGGTGAAGGAGGAGTGAAGGGACGAAATCTTCCTTGCAAAGAAGGTGGGAAGCTGGGAGGGATTGGGAAGGGAACGCATGGCATCTTTGGCAGAGGCGGAAGTGGGATGAGTGATGGAAAGGGATTTCAAGACCAAGAATAACTGACGAGAAGAATTAGCAGAAGAAATGAGATGAGAGTAATAAGCCTGCTTAGCTTTTTGAACAAGACAGCGATAATGTTGGTGACAGGAACAGAAATATTGAAGAGAATCAGAAGAGGGGTATTTACACCAGAGGCGTTCTGAGTGCTGTAAAGTAAGTATGGTACAAGTAGAGACCAGGGAGATACCAGAGGTGCTTGGAAAGACTATAGGGTGGGAGAGGACAGAGAGGCCTAGACTATCAAGGGCATCAGATAGGCAGGAATTCCAAGTTAGGACTTGGTCGTCAATAGTGTGCGCATAAAATTCCTGTGGCAGTAGTTGGTCAGAGGGTGGGAAATTGGTCAAGGTGGTGGCAATAATGCGTTGAGAAAAACGAGGATGATTCGGGGCATCTAATGACGATGGGGCAAAGTGGAGGAGAGAGATTGATAGAGAGAAGATACAAACATGGTCAGTCCAGGGGAGAGGAAAGGAGGAAATAAAAGAGAGGGTCAGTGGGGAACTAGAGGGGGTTAAGAGGAGATCAAGGGTCTGACCAGCGATGTGAGTTGGGAAAGGAATATGCTAACAGAGGGCAAGATCGTGGACAAGAGAAATAAAAGACTGATCCTAAGAGGAAAATGAGGCTGAAAATGGATATTGAAGTCACCTAGAAGCACTAGATGTGGAAAATGCACAGAAACTTCAGAGATGGTGAGGAGAAAGGCTTCCCAGAGAGATGGGCGGACTGAAGGAGGGGAGTAGATGAGAAGGAAATGAGTAGATGGGGAAGAATGAAGGCAGAGATGCAGAGACTCTGGAGTGGAGAGCAGGGGTTAATGGTAAGGAAGACCGGTAGAGAACCACAACCTCTTGCCTGGTTGACCCAACTGAGGGGTAGAGAAAGCAGAATAGCCTGGTGGTAGGCAGCGGGTAAGGAGAGAATCCTCCCCCTCTAACCAGGTTTCTGGGAGAAAAAGCATATCCAAGGAATTGTGCGTAATCAAATTGTGGACTAGGAAAGTTTTTGCGCAGAGACAGCAACAATTTACTAAGGCCAGACACAGCAACAGCTGCAAGGAGATAACTGACTGAGAGGGAGGGGAGACAGAGATAGTTGGAAGGCAGGCGATAAGGTTCTGGTGAATCTGAGAGAGCCAGGGGAGGGAGAGGGAGCCCAGGGCAGTGGTACTGTAGGTCTCATGCCCCAGTGAATAGAGAACACTGGCATTATAGAGAAGAGGCGGGCGAGGGGAATGATAATGGCTAATAAGGCAAAGCAAGAGCTGGTTCCTGAAAGAACATGAACCTAAGATGGGATCTGATCGTGGTGGTACCACAGCGTCCGAGGCCTACGTTGCCGGAGTTGCCCCAAGGAGCTTGATCTGCTCTTTGTGCATGCCGGAAACCCATTAAACCTGAACAACAAAGAGGTCAAATAAAGAACACTTGGATCTGTGATTATGTGCACATTTTATAGGCAAGAGCAGAAGTGATAGGGGTTTTTATGTTTAAAAAAAATCATTTAGTTGTCCTTTGTTTTGTCAGTTCTGTTCTTGATAATTACTCCATGCCTCATTACAGAGATCACACTGTTTGCTAGGAAGCCAACTCCCACCCTAGTTTCCAGGTAATTAACAAAAGCCTCTCTAGGTAACTTCATTGAACCATGTCAATGCCTTTGAAGCTCTAATTACTGGATTGTCTCTGCCCCTGCCCCCCCCCCCCCAAGCTTCTTCCAGAAATGTTAGTTATTTTAGTCACATTTAAAACAAAACAAAAAAAACACACGTTTATTTGGAGATTCCAAAAGGCAATCTACAGATAAATGCAGACATAAAACAAATTGCAACAAAATGTAAATTATTGTAGTTTAAAACCTTCAGAAATACAGAACCAAGAAAAAACAATAAAAATGCGTATAGTAGAATACAATTCACTAAATATAAAAGGGAGAAAGCATTTTAGCCAGTACAGGCCTGCCAACCGGTTAAAATAGTCAGCGGCACAAACTGAATATCCCCAAAGACCACCAAACAAATGGCTAGTTAAAACCAGGGCGGTCAGTTAGCAGTAATATGCAGCATCTAACCAGGTAGCTTAAGCACTTAAATCTAGGACAGGTGAATGGCAGGCCTAACTTAACCGGATAGTATGATCAATTCCTGTCTAAATATCGCCACTGATAGGACATTGGTGTCCAGCCAGCCAGATACCCAGTGGCGGAAGCCAGATATGTTCTGTTGTTGAATATCCAGTCAAAGCCCCATTTTGCTCAAATGCTGGCAAGTCAGTAGATTTCCTTCCCTTTGTTACTGAACAACAAGTAGTTCGACCTACATATAGAAGTATGAGATCGTATCATCATGAATTTAACATCCTTTAAAGATGGTACCTTAAGAAGGCAATCACAAGATGATTTCAGGGTCCATATTAATTGTTTTATATATGTGAGCTCTTTCATTTAGGACACATCAAAGTCAATTATCACTTTAAAAGATAAAGCATAACATTTTAAAATATGCTGAAAATAAATTAGGAAGCCAATATGAACAAATGGTTTATCTTGGATTGTGACTTTAATCTACCCAGATGTTGATTTTCAATAGGCAGAATATTAAATCAAATCCATGACAGTCTTGTAATATTAGCAGAATGTGGACCCTGTAGCTGTTGAGTGATGTCATGTAGACAGCAACATTTGTGCAATCTGTAGCTCACATACATACTTAGAAGACCAAAGTATAAGGTGTTTAAATTAATCAACTTGGCTTAAAATCAAGATACAAAGAACATATTTTAAATGATTATCACATTAAAATGGCTTTAAATGACAGTATGAATATAGTTTGGGAGAGTGAGTGGGAGAAATTGTTCCTCCCCCCAAACACTGCAGGGCCACGTTTCACTGCCAATTCTGGACTGCATGTGGTATATGCATCTCGGCAGCCACAGCACCAGCAGAGAGCAGCCACATGGGCCCTTGACCCAATTAAATTGTTAACCTCCTAGATCAATGAGAGGGTCCTTCCCTTTCCTTGAGGGCGGACCCTTTCTGTATCTTGTGAGATACAGGATGTGCCTGCCTTCATGTTCCAAATGTGCTCATGCCGACATGGCAGCAGCCCAGTTGAGGCAGACAGAGAAGCATGGAGGGAAGGAGCAGATTCCTACCACTGAAAGCATCAGCTGAGGGAAGATGAAAAGGGACTGATGCTAGGGATGTATGGGGGGGGGGGTGAAATGCTAGGGGTGGGGTTGGGAAAATGTGAATGATGCTGATGCTAGGGCTGGGAGAAGGGTCTGATGCTGATGCTGGTAGGAAGTGGCTAGAGGTTGATGTTGGGACAGGGGATGGAAAAACAGGGAAAATGCTGGGTTGGGAGAAGTGGACTGGATATTAGAGGACCTGATGCCGGGACTTGATGCAGAGACTAGGTCTGAGAGTAGGGTGCTGGGCTAATGCAGAGGTCGGGACTGAGAAAGGTGCTATGGATCAGTGCAGATGTTCATTCTGGGAGAAGGAGGCTGATGTTCACTCATGGTGGGGTGGAAGGGATGAAAAGGAACAGGGGATAGATACTGTGTGTGTGTGGGGGGGGGGGGAGCATAAGCAAGAGTATATGCATGGGAACTTGTGAGATAGAGAGGCAGAAGAATGACTGCTGTACTAAGGAAGGGGAAAGACAGGGAAATGAATATTGGAGAAAGAGGAAGTAAAATGTATTAATAAAGGAAGGCTACAGAATTGAAAATAAACAAAGTGATAAAATGGATTAAATATTTTCAAACCTTTGTATTTCTTAACTGTCATGCTGCTGCAGCTACAGCTAACACGTGGCATGTCTAATATGGTGGTGACAGATCTTGGATTAGGGCATGGGGCAGTGAGAAAGATAGGGTGCATATATGTGAAAGAGTGAGTATCAGTGAGAGTTAATGAGAAGAGAAAGCTAAGCAATGCCAATCTGAGTGGGAGAGGGTAAACGTTCACCGCATTAATCTGAGCCCCTGAATTCTTGGGAGTGGAGGGGTAGCCTAGTGGTTAGAGCACTGGCTTGGTAACAAGGAGACCGGGATTTGATTCCCAGTAGTAGTCCTTGTGGCTTTGGACAAGTCACTTAACCCTCCATTGCCTTGGAAGAAAGGCCCGATAATCTACTTCTGGTCACACTGCCAAGAAACCCCAGGAGCTTCTGCCTTGCCAGAAGTCAGCGTTAACTCAAAGGCACACACTGTATTTGACTTCTTGCTCCCCCCCAGACAAAGCAGGAAAACTATGGCTATGTAATAACAAAAGTGCTATTGCTGTAATATCATCCTTCAAAGATAAAAAAGAGTGCAGAACTACACCTAGACTTAACTTGCGGTTGTAATGGAAGAAAGCATTGAGTTTGTTGCTAATGATGTTCCTTCTTATAGGCATGTGCACTTTAGTATGTTGGGAGAACGTATATTCTCTATGATCACTCCAAAGCTGTGAAATTCATTGCCAAACAAATTGAAGACTTTGACGGACTTTGTTTTATTTTGTAAACAGTTTAACATAACATAACATAACATAACATAAAAATATAAGATATGGCATACTGGGTCAGATCAAGGTCCGTCAAGCCCAGTATCCTGTTTCCAACAGTGGCCAATCTAGGTCACAAGTACCTAGCAGTTTCTCCAAAAGACACAGGTTCCACAAAGCTTGTATTTGGGCAAGCAGTGGATAATCCCAGGTCCTTTTAATAATGGTTTATGGACCTTTCCTCCAGGAACTTGTTTAAAAAATGTACCTTTTCCAGCAGGCATTTAGAGCAGTTATAACACAGTCATGGGCAATAGCAGCATTGATTTTATTTTGTGTTTGAGTGGTGGCTTATACTGTGGGTAGTTTTATTATGTATATAGGTGGAGGCCAATTCCCTTCTGGACGTCCAGAATTGGAGCATACAGTGGTAGACCCAATTCTGATCTGTATGTGCAGGCTGGGCTCCGATTCTGAATGGAGTGGAAGAGTGGCCTAGTGGTTGGGGCAAGGTACTTCAGGCCGGAAGGTTGGGGGTTCAAATCCCACTAGAGGACAGCAACCTTGGGCCGGAAGGACTGGGGTTTCTAGTCCCACAGGTGCTCCTTGTGGTCTTGGGCAAGCCACTTAACCCTCCATAGCCCATGCTCCCTGTAAAATAGTTATCTCCAAGTTATAATGCCCTGTTCAATGTAATTTCAGTTTGTTCAATGTAAACCGCACTGATGCAGAATAGCACGGTATATAAGAGAATGTAAAAAAGCAAATTAAATAAATACAGGGCTGCATGCCCTACAGATCCCTGGCTAACTCAGTCAGGCTCTTGAATGAAGCCGCAATGCCATGGTGTCCTGTCGTCATGGCATCATGGCTCCATTCAGGAGCCATGATTGCCGGATGCAGGACAGAGCCCCTCTTTCCACACAGCCTGACCCCCAATCCAGCCTACCATGGCCAAGATTGGACTGAAGTAACCCACTGCACCCCCTCACCTTCCTGCTGCCACCAGCCTCCCCTGTCCCCCGACATCCAGGGGGACCATTTCCCTCTCCAAGGTGGAATAAGTACCCTGTCTAGAAGCTTGACCCAGAATGTACAGATCGACCTCAGAATCAGCCTTGTACGTCCAGGGTGTCGGCCTGCCCATGCAGTGCTCTCGCTCCGTCTCCTGCCTGCCCTCTCCCGCCCTGTCTAAGGCTTCCCATACAACCCCGCTGTTCATACAGGGAGCCTTGCACAGGGACGGCAAGGGGGACAAATAGCAGGGATGTATGTCCAGTCAGAGCGTACATCCCCACTATTTGTGCCTCAGAATTATCCCCTATATGTGTTGCATTAATTTTAGGGGGACTTGTTTTATTTTATTATGTACGTATGTTGTAATCCACCTAGATATTTTGATACTGTGGAGAAGAAATGTTTTTAAATAAATAGTTTTAGAATTGTTTGGACAGAATAGGCAGAAGGATAAGGGAAGCTAACAAAATTGACAACACAATAATAATGGGTCATTTCTGTTGCCCCTGTATTGATTGAATAAATGTTGCATAAGGACATGTTAGGAAGGTAAAATTTCTAAATGAAATAAATGACTGCTACATGGAGGACATTCAGGAACTGACTAGAAAAGGAGCTATTTTACATTTAGCCCCTTGTGGAACACAAGACTTGATGCAAGAGCTAACTGTGTTGGGACCATTTGCCACTAGTGATCATAATATGATCAAACTTGACTTAATAAATGAAATTGCAGTGCTACTAATAGTCATTTTAACCTATCATTAAAATCATTGGTGATTCCAGAAGTTTGGAGGGTGGTCAACATAGCGCCTATTTTCCAAGGGTGATCTGGGAAGGTATTGATTAGTGAGCCTAACATCAGTGCTGACTGGTTGAAACCATTATTAAAGACAAAATTACTGAGCACATGGACAGACATGGTTTAATGAGATAAAGTCAAGGGAAGTCTTGCCTTACAAATCTGCTCTATTTCTTTCAAGGTGTGAAATAAACATGTGGATAAAGTTGAACCAATTGATAATAATGTATTTAGAGTTTCAGAAAGCATTTGACAAAGTTGCACATCAGAGACTCCTGACGAAATTAAAAAGTCATGGCATAGCAGGCAGTGTTCTATTTTGGATAGAAAGCTGGTTGAGAAATCGAAAACCAAGTATATGGATAAACGGTCAATTTTCTCAGTGCAGAAAGGTGAAAATGGTTTTGGCTTATGGCTTATTAAAATTTGATATACCGTCCTTCATACCAGCAGAACAGTGTACAACAAACAAGTTAAAAACAAAAGGAAAGGAAAAGGAACTCCATTAAAATGATAGAAAAGTCAAGAAAAAGAGGTAGAGAAAGACAAGTGGGGAAGGAAGAAGGGTTGAGGATCATAATCCTGAGGGACATAAGGGGGAAGATCAAAAGCCAGTTGAAACAGCTGCGTTTTAAGGGAGGATTTGAATTTGGAATAGGTGGGCTCAAGGCGAAGGTCAACGGGGAGGAAATCCTAGAGGATAGGTACCAAGAAATTGAAAGCCAAGTGCCGGGTAGATCCGAAGCGGGCCTGTGATGGTGAGGGGGGATGAAGGTGATTTGCATGGATTGAGCAGAGGATCCGAGGGGGAGCATGCATCATAATGCTCGCAATAGTTCCCCCTTCTAAGAAGACCTCATGAAGAACACCCCCTGATTACAGACCACCACCCTCCCCCTAGGTGTTCCGGTGAAAAATCACTGGTGATCCAGGACTTCCCCTAGTCATTCCTGCCAATGCCAGTGTTGGTTCAAAATAACACCATTTGAATCCTAGCGGTTCTGTTGCATTACTACCACTAAAGGGGGTGGGGGTGTCAAGCTGCCAGTATTCACTTATGCTGCCTTTCCTCCACTTTTATTTATTTATCGGTTGTTGTTTTTTGTTTTTTTTTAATACCACATTATCTGGGAATCAAGCCAGTTTATGGGGAACAAAACATTAACTGTTTTACAAAGAACCTTTGTAGTACATAAACGAGTGAAGAAAGAAACACCCAAGGAGCCACGTGCAGTACTGACACTGATGGAGTACAAAGGCAATTATTGGTTTACCGATGAGCGGATGACAAAGTACCAGAGCATGCTGTGTACGAATCCTCGGGTTCACTTGGAGATAGTGAAAAACACTCAATCCTGCTACTCTACTTCCTCTAGCACCTGGGCTACCTGAACATGATTGTATCCAGGTTATGGATGAAGTGTACTCCAGCCGTCCGGATTTGAAGGATGTACCGCTGGCCTCTCCTGATGTTCAATACTTTACCGATGGCAGCAGTTTCGTGGAAGATGGACAGCAGAAGGCCGGATATGCTGTGGTCACTCCTGGGGTTGTTGTGGAGGCTGAGCCCTTACCCTTAGGGACGTCTGCCCAAAAAGCTGAACTCATTTATTTATTTATTTATTTAACTGTATTTATATATCGCCTTATCATACAATCAAGGCGGTGAACGAAACAAAACATACAAAACATCTGGTGAGAAATGATAAAATACAAATATTGAAACATATAGTCAAACAGAGCACATTAATCATTACAACATAACGTGTGCTAAGTGCAAAGTTATAAAATACAAATATCATATGACAATATCAACTATTTAATTAGTTTTGGAGTGGTGGGTAGGTAGATCAGAAAATTAAGTAATAGGCCCATAATGTTCTATGAAAAGCAAAGTCTTTAATTGCTTACGAAATTCTTTGAGTTCGGTTGAAGATCTTAAGTCATCTGGAAGAGAGTTCCACATTATTGGGGCAGCCAATGAAAATGCTCTCTCTGTAGTATCCTTGCGCGATGTTTTGAAGTTACTGGAAGAACTTACTCTGTGAGAGGTTCCCTTTCTTCTTGGTCGAGAGCTGGGGTCAGGAAGAATGAGGGAGTACAGACTATTAGCTGATAAATGATGTTTTATTTTAAAGATGTTAATAATTGTTTTATATTTGATGCGTGTTTGGATTGGGAGCCAGTGAAGATCCTTCATAACTGGAGTAATGTGTTCATAAATAGAAGTTCCAGCTATAATTCGTGCTGCAGTATTCTGAGCTAATTTAAGAGGTTTTAAAGCTTGCAGTGCTAACGCAAGGAATATTGGATTGCAAAAATCCAGTAAAGGAGTTATTAGCGCTTGACATACAGTACGAAAAAGATCAGATGCAAGAAGCGGTTTTAGTCTTATAATACGCATTCTGAAGTATGCATTCTTAATTGTTTTATTAATGTGTGATTTGAGATTTAACTCACTGTCTAGAGTAACTCCAAGATACTTAACTTCCGTTTTAATTGGAATGGTTGTGTTATCAACTCTAATGTTTGGTGGATGTAAGAATTCCGGGTTACGGGTAATTATGAGGGCCTCTGTTTTGTTATAATTGATTGAAAAATTATTCTCCTTACACCATCTTGTCATTTCTGTTAAACAGATTGAGATATCGGAATATACAGGGTTGTCAATTGAAAAAGGCATAAAAATTAAAATGTCATCTGCATAAATAGTGTATTGTATATTATGAGCTTTTATGATATCACAAATTGGTTGAATGTAGATATTAAAAAGAAGAGATGAGAGGGCGGAACCTTGAGGGACTCCTTGTAGTACCTTTATTGATTGCGAATTATTACATCCTACTTTTACTCTAATCTCTCTGTCAGAAAGGTACGATTGAAACCATTTGAGGGTAACACCATGAATACCAATCTTTTGTAGTCTCTCAAGGAGAATTTGGTGGTTAACTGTGTCAAACGCTGATGAAATGTCTACAAAGATCATTAGAATCCCTTTTTTTTTGTTATCTATAACACGAAGGATATTGTCAAAAAGATAAATCAGAAGAGTTTCAACACCATGATTAGGACGGAAACCATGTTGGTTATTATCTAGGGGGGCATGATTATCAATGTGATCTTGTAATTGCTGTTGGACTGCTTTTTCTATGATTTTTGCTAGAAAAGGTATACTAGAAATTGGTCGGTAAGCAGCAGGATTACTTTTGTCAAGAGTTGTTTTCTTTGGTATTGGTCTAACTGTCGCTTGTTTTAGTTGTATAGGCATAAGACCTTGGGAAAGAGAATTAATCACAATGTTGTTTATGTATGGTATCATGCTTGATTTGGAAGCTTTGATCCAAGAAACAGGGCAAGGGTCCGTGGGAGCGGTACTTGTATTAATTGCTGAGATAATTTGAGAAAGATGTTCATTTGAAGGAGAGCAAAACTTATCCCAAATTTTAGGCAGAGAGACTTGTGAATTTTTGCTGTTGTCAATGATTGTTTTATTAGAGTGAAATTTTTCCTTGATGTAATCAGCAAATTTTTGTGGATCAATTTGTACATCTTCATCTGAACATTTCTCTTTTGTGAGTATCTTGACTATTTCAAATAATTCTCTGGGCTTATTTAAGGAAGTGTTTATAATATTTGTGTGGAATTCCTTTTTGGCATGATTAATATGGTCCATATACTGTTTTTGCATTTCAAAGTATAACTTCTGTATATTTGTTGCCTTAAATTTTCGCCATTTCCGTTCTACCTTTCTGAGGTTTCTTTTTAACTTTCGTAGATGAGCAGAGAACCAAGGTTTGCTTTGTCTCTTTTTGTATTGGACATTCTTTGTGCTGATGGGTGCTGTGGCAGCACTAGATAATGTATTGTTCCAGTTAATAATTTGAGCTTCAATATTGTTAGAATCAGAATTCAGATGTTCTAAAGTATCCTGTAAAAAAGTATCTCTATCAAATTTTTTGAAGCGCCTCTGTAAGTGAGAGTTAAAATCATGCTTGTTGCACCATTTTTTCTGTAAAAGTAACCTTATCTTAATTAAGTAGTGGTCTGACCAAGGTACTGGTATAACTGTAGGATTTGATAATGAGCCTGTTGATATTAGTTCGTTGTTTGCGAAGACAAGATCAGGTGTAGATCCGTGAAAGTGTGTTGGGACATCAATGATTTGGGAGAAATTAAGAGAGGACATTGCTTGAAGAAAGGCTTCTGCATCTTTAATGTTAGTGGACTTAAGGTTAAAGTCACCTAATAGAAGTGTGGATTTGTTTATTGCAGAAATGGCACAAACAGTTTCAAGCGTTGAAGCTAATTCTTCAGGCGGGGCTCTTGGCGCTCTATAAGTCAGGCAAAGTGACATGTATTTGTTCATAATGCTAATTGTGTTACCTTGAGGAGTGTCTGAAAAGCTATGTGTATTGCCCTTACTCGAGCCCTCCAGTAGCGTTTGAGTGTTTTCACTATCTCCAAGTGAAAAGAAGTCTATATAATCTCTCTGAGCCCTCTGGTGGAGGCCCAGAATTTGGAAAAAAACTATTTTCTCTGGGTCTGTGCACATTAAACCATTGTTTCCTTCTAAGACTCTTTGGGTGTTTCTTTCTTCATTCATTTATCTGCTACACCTTAAGAACCTTTAAAACCTTAATAACATTGAACAGTATAATTACAGTTAGTAACTATAGTCTCTGGTCCATAATATATTCACAAAAGAGAGATTATGTGAAACCGGGGCAGTGTAATGTTGGGGGTGGGGGGGGGGGATGGAGGGGAGGATTAAAGTGGGAGGATGTGAGAAGGTGGTACTTTGACAGGGGATTAAGTATATGTAAGTTTTATTGGTCTGTGGTGACAAACCATTTAGTTCTGGAAGTGTTGACTAGGAATGTCTTGAGATCTTGTGGAATTTTGTTAATTCATGTATTTCTCTGAGGTCATTAGGGAGTGCATTCCAGAATGGGGACATCTCTCCCGAGAGCTTTTGTGATGTTGGTTTGTGCCCTGGAGCGTGTATAGACATGGCTGTTACCACTGCTGGGTACAGATGTGCTTGCTATTTCTGAAATCGGGCACAGTTGTGTGTTTACAGAATGCCCCTGGACACACCTCCATCATGCCTTTGTGTGATGTAGACATTCCCACGCTGGAGAGGTCTCCATACCTTGCTTCTAAAATGGTTCCTGGGAAGTCTCCATGATCTGCATTCAGTATCTATGTGCCCGTTTTCAGACGTCCAAGTCACAAATAGAGCTTCTAAAATAATCCCCTAAGTCAAGAGAGTGCCCCAAAATATGCATGAGGAAAAGAGCATGATGGGACAGCTCCAAATTCTAGGTCTCCTCATTTGTCACTTCCTTAGGCAAAAGCATCATCTTATCAAAGAAACTAATTTTCACATCTTTTTTTTCTGAGACTTGGCCAAAGGAGTGAGATGTCTCTTATTTGAATATTTCATGCCCTTCCCTCTTTATTTACTATCATGCTGATTGTGCATCTAACTCCTTAGAAAATTTTATATGTGGAACTCAGAAATTACTAGTTCAATATGCATCCAGTATATTAAGAAACCTTCTGTTGGGACTAACAACACCCTTTAGTTTTGCAAGACCCTACATGAGTTCAAGCGGGAATTGTGACGTGGAGCAATTTTAGTGCAAGCACCGCTCAGATGAGGCTTGCTTGAGCTATGGTCATATATACAAGCAATATACAGTCAATTTAAATTTGAGTTGTCAAAGAGAACATTTTGCATCTAGGATTAGGGTAGATGTCTAAACCTGATGAACTGTCCGCTACTATTTTCTCCAGAGTGATAATGTCAAAACCATGTTCCCACCGCTGCTGAGTTTGCAAATCACTTCAGTAATAAATTGAGTGCATTTCCAAATGCTACCAATACAGATTCAGTAGGGACTTTTGGACCACCATGTGCACCAGTTACTGGCATGCATTGGATACTTTTCCTTCTGTTTCGGTTGAAGACATGATGTGCTCTCTAACAACTATCAGATCTGCCTACTGTCCACTAGATGTGGGGTCCATTGCTTCTGCCAAGGTGGTTAGAGATTCAGTTGTGCTGTTTTTATGTACTATAATACAGACCTGAGGAACTGATGCTGACTAATTTAAAGCATGCATTAGTGAAACCAGTTGTGAAAGATCCTATAGTGAACTAAAGTGGCTTAAACAATTATAGGCCCATTTTGTCCTTGGCTTTTTAGGCTAAAGTTCTTGAACAGATCACCAGTTTTTTTAATGAGTTTTTTTGGAACAAAACAAACTGTAGATGTCTGGCAAAATAATTTAAAAACTCTGAAACCTTACTCATCTCTCTAGTTAGTGAAATTATTTGTGGTTTAGAGGGCAGGAAAGTTGTATACCTTCTATTATTCATTGATTTAAAAGTGGCTTTTGACACAGGGCTTCTAGTGATTTTGCTTAACCCTGGAATTACCGAGATTTTTTGCACACACTGAATACTGTTGGGGTCATAAATGACCCCATGATGAATTTTAATTGTTAACCATGAAAATTTTAAACTAAACAGACAAAATATTATCCAAATTAATTATGTATTATATGAAGGTTAAATGTTTTGAAATTTAATGCTTTATCATAAAATTACATGAAGAAGAGTTGCCATGAAAGCAGTTTTTGCATGCACTTGATGAACACAGTAAAGTAATACAGTCATTTGCACGAGACATAGACAATTTCTGAATGTTCTTTGCAAACATTGCACTTGCAGGAGGTGCAAACTATGTGGCTTTTCTTGTCTTTTTCTCTGGAACAGCAGTGACACCTTGCCCTTTTCTTTGGGATCCCAACATTGCAAACAGCATCAGTGGCTTGTTCAATGCTGGAAGAAGTCTCGCTGCAATTACTCTGAAGCAGCTGCTTTTCTAATTCCAAGAGGAATAGATGACGTCTGTGCTTTGACTTGGACTGCCATTCTGGATTTAGTGACATCCAAACAATGAAGGCGTTCAAAGCACTGATGTCCAACATGTTGTAGAAGATTGTCACTGGCCAGCGTCTTGTCATTCGTTTTGTGGTATACGTGCGCAACATTTGATCTGCTGTATCTACTCCACCTTTACTAGAATTATAGTCCATGATCATGCGTGGTTTTTTGTCTGGACGTGTGTTATCTACTTCTTCTTGATCATGCAAACTGCTCAGAAGAAGAACCACTTTTCCTTTCTTTGGGCAATAGGAAACCAGAGTGGCGTCATCACGAAAGGCAAACAGTGAAGTGAATACCTCTCGGCCCTTTGCTGTTACAAATTCTGGAGGTAATTCTTTTCTGTTCTTTAGAATTGTCCCCAAAAGTGTCATTTGTTTTTCTAGCAATTTCCGTGACAGGGATAAACTGGAGAAGAAATTGTCAACAGTAACATTTCTGCCAGATCGCGTCAATCCTTCAGTGAGTTGCAGTACAACCCTTTCACCCTGATTCTGTTCCCTGTTTTGTCCGAGTTCCCTTCCTGTGTATACTTGAAGACGCAGAACATATGACGTTGCACTGTCACACAACATACATAGCTTTATGCCATATTTCCCAGGTTTGCTGGGAATATATTGTCTGAATGGAACACGGCCACAAAATGTAAGCAGTTGCTCATCCACGGTAACATTTTCACCAGGAACAAAGGTGTCACTTAGAGTTGCTTCCCAGGTATCAAAAACATGTCTGATTGGAGCAAGCTTATCCACGCCTCGTCGTTCACATCTGTTGGTTGCATCATCAAATCTGAGAGCACAAGAAATTTGCTGAAAATGGTTACGGGCCATATTTTTGCCGAAAACAGAACGACCATCTTCAAGGTTCCACAACTGAACTATGGATTCATTTCATGACTTGTACACGCCTGAGAGGATCAGAAGTCCAAGAAAACGTTGAAATTCTCTGTCTGTCAAATCTTTCCAGGTATCGTCATAAATGTGTCTTCCTTGTTTGCTCGTCCACATCATGATTTCATTCAATAAGTTCTTCCTCATGAACAAGTGGAATGCTGCGAGAGGGCCATCAACATTTCGTACAGTATACCTTGTAGGACCTTGTTGTACGGGCATGACATTAGCTCTGGCGTATCTTCCAGCAGCTTGCTTTATAGGTTTCCTGTTCCATGATGTGGAATCCTTAGATACATAGGCTTCAATGGCAACATTTGTGCTTATAGTTGATGATCTCTTAGCTCCTCTACGACCACAACTAAGATTCCTCACAGATGATACTGACACTGAGGACTCCTGCCTTCTTCCCCGTCCAGCACAGCCTCGACCTGTAACTTGACTCTTTGCTGCAGGCGATGTTACCGGCTCAACATCAGTCTCACATTCACTTGGCGACCAACTGCTGTCGCCATCTGAATCATGACTGTCATCAGATTTAATCACCCGAACTTGGCTGATATGCTTCTTCGCTTGCTGAATATGCTGCATCATCAGACGACTCAGAGCCGTCACTGTCAGCATCTCGTTGCAATATTTCTCTTACTTGGGCAGCTGAATACTTTCGTTTTGACATCATAAACAATAACCTAAAATAAATAAACAAAGATAAAGTTGAATAAAATGCAAAGCAGTTTTACTATAGGTGTACAATAATCGTGATGAATGAGCTGAAAGCCTTTAGATTTCATTGGAAATAATGAGAGAACGTATGATATCAATTACAGAAAATGTGTAATTTTCATAAAATAAGAGTACAAAAAATAAATGATACATAATTAATGATAAATACCTTTGTCAGATCACAAAACTGCAAATTGTATCACGATCCAAACTGGACGTAAGCAACTGGGGTCAAAAATGACCCTGCTGGTACTCTGTGCTGCAATTCATCACTAGCGTCACCTAGTGGATGAAAATTATTCCTCTCATGATCCAATATAAAGAGAATATTGACATGTGAAAAGTCATAAAAAAGATTGCATTCTTGAACAACTAGTTTCCGAGATACGCGTTGTGAAACTTGTAATGGGGTCACTTTTTACCCCATCGGTACTCCCTGTGTTAAACAGTTGGCAGGCTTAGGAATCAGAGTCACAGTTTGGTCTTGGTTTGCCTCCTTCCTAACTGAGAGCAGGTATGTCATCAGCTTGAGACTTCCTCTTGATACAAACTCTACAGAGGTGTGCTTCTGGGGCCAGCACTATTATGCTTATTTTTCAACATTCATTTGACCTTACTTTGTAATTGTTGCAAGACTTGGGTCAGCAGTTCCATCTGTATGTAGGGTGATAGTTTGGTATTTGAACAGGGTTGAAACTATTTCTCCATTTTGACAAGATTTTTTCTTGAATGAAGGCAAATATTATGGTGAACAACTTTAATAAGACCAAATCCCTCAACTACTACCCTTGTTGACAAGGTGATCCTGTTGAGCAGTACCGTGCACTATCTGGGGGGCATTTCTGAATTTCCATTTTTCTTTTCAGCCTCAGGTTGCAAGAGTTGTTAGGAGAATCTACTTTAAACTCCACACAATACATTCTTTGACGTTTATTAGAACATTCTGATTTTAAGATGTAGTTCAATCACTAGTGATGTATAATTTATTTAAGTATTTAGCTCATGCCTTTTCCAGTAGAGGTTCAAGGCGAGTTACATTCACGTACAGTGGTTATTTCCCTGTCCCCGGAGGGCTTTCAGTCTACGTTTGTAGCTAAGGCAATGGGGGTTAAGTGACTTTGCCCAAGGCCACAAGGAGTGCTGCCTTAACCACTAGTCTACTCTTCCACTCAATCATTGTAGCATCTTGTATTCAGCACAACTGGATTGTGTTCTAAAACCTCTTCAGATTTGCCAGAATGTCGCAGCCAGAGTTTTTGTGCCGTTACAGAAATGTGATCATATTGCTGTTATCTTGATGAAGCTTCATTGGATACCATCACTTATCAGGTTTGGTTCAAATGTCTTTTGTTTTAAGGTAATTCATTCTATGGTGGCTGGTGATCTTTGTCCCGTTTGAGTGTCTATCATCACCCCTCTCAGTTGCTATGCTACACTTCCCAGGGCCTACTGATGTCATACTTCTTGCTGCCTAACCCCTCACCCAGTGTCTTCAGGTGTTTTGCCTTTCCCTTGGTGCCTTATGGTATTTTTACCTCAGCTGTTGCCTAACCTTCACTCAGTACATTTGAGGTTAGATCCTTCAGCCCTTAGGTTATGGCATGGCATGCCTTATGTTCTTAGATGGTAGCTGTCTCATCCTGCACTGTAATCTGATAAAAAGAGTGTAGGAAAATAGCCAGGGTATTGTCGCCTTTGCTTTGCTGCCTTGGCCATCTTTCAGTGCTTTCAGGTGTTGATGCCAGTGCTTCTGCGGCCCTCTTTCCCTCTTACAATGCCTCTGGCATCAGCGCATGCTATAAAATGAGTTCACTCCAGGCATACGCAGTGCAAATCCTTCCAGTGAGCAGCATGAAATAATACCATATTGCCATGTCCGTTTTGCCTTCCCACATCTAAAGACCTGACAAGAAAACTGTATTTCTTTTCACACATGAATGAGTTTGTGGAAATTAGTATAGGATTTCTTTCATGCATCAAACAGAGTTCTAGGAGCTGTATTTTTCTTGGAGGTCGTGTTAATTTTTTTTAAAGCACCAACCAAACAATGTGGTGGTACAAGTCACTGGTCTTGATTCCCTTCTTTTCTCAAGTGCCTTAGACCTCTTATACCACCGTTTGTGCCCCTTTGCCCCTTTTGATGTGCTTGGGGATGTTTATGCCACTGTTGGGGGTGATTTATTGCTCTCACAGTGCCATGGGATGGTCTTGCCATTATTGGCAATGCTGTCCCTCTTGCTGTACTGTTGGACATCCCTGTCATTATGAAGCCACTTTGGTCTGCTCTTTGTGCCACCTTGACCACTCTTGGGGTACGGATGCCTCTGCTACTGATGCTTGTAATTTTCATAAAACCTGGATGGAAAACCGCAGTGTTAAAGTCAAAAATAAGAAAAATGGCTTCTGTTTCATTTTAATGTAAAATAAAAAAGACAGAGGGGCTAACCGCTATTATGCACTAACAGCACAGTGAAAATACCACGCTAACTGCTTAGTATGCAATCAGGTGGGGACTGAAAGGGTAGTAGGCAGAGATTGCATGTGTACCGCATGTTGTGGTAAATTCAGGGGCAATTAACGTGCACTAACTGGCAATGTTTCAGATAGCACGCGTGCACAGCGCCACCCCGATGGCTGGCATTAAGTGTACCTCTGTTAATTGCAAATGCCGCTGCTAGCATTAGGGAATGTTTCAGTATGGTAACTGCTGGGAACATGTTGGGCACATCCCCAACAGTGCACAGGTTTTGCACTTATTATACGTTAGTTTTCAGACCTATCGTACAGTAAGTGCAAACCTTTAGTGCACTTTAGTAAAAGGGCCCTAGAATGAAATAATGAAATGCCAGATACAGGCAAACAAAATAAAAAAAATGAAACCAAGTGAAGCTTTTCTGAGCATGTCCCTTGATTTATCTTGCAAGAGATGTAAATATCTTATTAAACCATCATGAACTAAATTATCCAGTAGTGCTGAATTTTTCACTTGACTGTGCTGCATCAAATTTTATGTTGATTTCCTATGAAAGGGGTAATTTCTACTAGTGTGGTTATGAGAGTCATTTTAAAAGGTTTAGTCGTGATTTGGATGTTTGAAGACATGCACATGGATGTCAAAATCATGGACACTTGTCCATAGCCTTTCCATAAATGAGGTTCAGAGATGTCTCTGAAGTAGGGATGTCCAAGTAGGCACAGGGGAGTGGCAATCTACTTATATGTCCCCGTTCGATCTTGGAAATGACAAAGATGTTTTCAGGCATGTCAATGTTTATACCTGCTCCAGGCATCAGGAAAGTTTGTTTTCACCTTAAAACATCCAGAAAGTGTAGAGAAGTTGGAGAATTAAGCGACTAGCTTTAGTTACAAAGTCCCACACTGGGATTTAGAACCCTGGCTGCCCAGCTCTTAAGTCACTACTCTAACCATTATGGGATCTATTTCGTCCCGCGGGACATCCATCCCTGTTATTCATCCCCCTTGCCATCCCTGACTAAGACTCCCTGTACAAACAAGGAGTTTGTATGGTGAGACTTAGATGGGGTTGGGAGGGGGCAGTGCGGAGGCAGAGTTAGGGTAGGCAGTTCGCAGCCCTGGATGTACAGGGCTGATTCTGAAGTCGGCCCTGTGCCTCTGGGACAGGCAGGCTGGACAGGGGAATTATTCCACCTTGAAGGTGGAATAAGTCCCCCTTGATGTCGGGGGTTAGGAGGCCCAGCCGGGATCAAAAAGGTGAGGGGGTGCAGGAGATTTCCCACAGTCCGACCCTGGCCATGGGAGACCAGATCAGGGGTCAGGCTGCGGGGAAAGGTGAAAGTGGTTGGCGGCCAGGGATCACGGCTCTTGAATGGAGCCATAGTGCCATGGCACCACGGCTCCATTTAGGAGCCTGACTGAGTTAGCCAGGCAGGCT
This sequence comes from Ichthyophis bannanicus, assembly GCA_033557465.1. Lineage (NCBI taxonomy): Eukaryota > Metazoa > Chordata > Amphibia > Gymnophiona > Ichthyophiidae > Ichthyophis > Ichthyophis bannanicus. The sequence goes on from CM066033.1 coordinate 420,196,575, forward strand.
CTGTGCATGCAGGCTGATGGGAATCGGGTCCCGGTCTGCACGTACAGGCCTAGATGCAATTCTGATCCCGTGGGGGCTAGATGTGCCCTGTGGGATCAGAATCAGGTCTATCTCTGTGAGTCCGGTTCCAACTGAAATGCTATCCTGGGGACGTCTATATAGACATTTGATACCCATGCATATCGGGCATGTCCACATTTCAGAAATCGTGCCTGAACTTTGACATGTCTGCTTTTTTTTCCAGACATTCTGGTTTTGACGTCCCAGATTGCACTTGGACATCTCACTGTGAAATGTGGCTCTATATGAAGTCAGAAAAAGCACCTATTTTAGAACAGCAACATAGACACCTATTTACCTTTATAAAACAGCCTTTCTGACTAGACATAATGGTGAACAGATTCTCATACAGATTTTCTCGTGCTGCAGAAAAAGTGTAAATATGGGCAAATACTCTGTGCATGCTCGTACATCATTTCACTGCCCAGCTCTATCCATCTTCTTGCAGATCTCATAAATATACTTGTGTTCTTGTGGTCACACTTATTTGTACACATGTATACCTCCCATGCTTTGCTATAAAAACAATTTTTCATATTTAACAAGTGATTTACATGCGGAAAACTTTTAAATTACCCCCAAAATGTCTGCAAGATCGAAGTGCAGCAAATTCCATAATGTATTATTCATTGTCTGCAAGAGTTGCTCAACTTTCTGTGTGGCATTTAATGATTCCAAGGCAGAGCACATACATTGCCCAGAAGTACTGTCACCAGCAGAGGATCGTTTTTTTCTCTGTCTGGATGCTTTAGCCTCCTGCAGTGACATCTAGACAAAGCAGAAATAGTAAGACACTTGTATAAGGTCAAATTCTACAGCTCTTCTTCCTAACAATATAACGCAAAGAGAGTCCCCTCATAGAAGAGGGATAAAAGTCTAAATGGTTCCAAAATAGAAACTGATCATTGTATAAGATTTAGCACTTAATGGGAGGAAGTAACATCGTCTCTCTGTGTAGAGATGGCCATTTCCTAGTCATGCTGGGCTGAGAGAGAATAGCAAGGAAACAGAGGAAATATGCTGTATGAGGCTGGCGCAGACTATTCTGTCTTGGTTAGTTGGAAGCAGAGGTGTCATAAATCAAGCCCATGCTTGATCTCTGAGAGGAAAGGGACATGAGTAAATTAATTGTGATTCTCACATTTTCTGTAGGGAGGCTTGGGAGTCCCTAGTCACTCTCTTCGGATGGGGAGAATTATCAAGGGGAGATCAGCTTCTCTAATCAGTCTTGTAAAGTCAGTTAATAGGAGTCAAGGATGCACGCTACCAGTTTGCTATGAATCAGTCTAAACTGATTAGCACTGCTGAAGTTTCTTGTCAACAGTATGGAGTCACTTTTCAAAACTATGCAGGTACTGTGCTTCCCTTCCTTTTCAAAAATGGTCTGGGGCCAAGTGCTCGGACATTTGCATCAGCTTTTGCTGTGGTTACTTTTCCCTTTCACTAAGGGCTATATTTATTAAAAGCTGCTACCATATGTTGCATATTGGCATGCATTAATGTGTGCTATTTACAGTAGGTCCGTGGGACGTATTTACTAATAATAGGACATGTCTGTTAAAAGGTGGTAACTATTACTGAATGCTAAACCCCACGCTAAGTGGTTAGTATGAAACTACAGTGACCAGTGCTGCACACTAAAAATGCGGTCCCAATAAAATTCTGCACTAATCTCTTAGCAGGGGATAAGGTGGAGACCGGACAGGTTTCAGGTGGGGAGTGAGCATTAATGGCACTGTTGGCGTCAGCATACTTGGCGCATGCTAATTGTGTGCATGCTGTAGTTAGTATGGATGCGCTTACTGCCACCACAGGGTATTGTTAAGTGCCCCCGTGTTAAGTGCACACACCAGTTTAGTGCAGCAAGAACGTCCGTTCTGCACTAACTGCATGGGGATATGCTGGATATGCCCCCAGCAGGTTGCACTGGTACACCATTCTTCATATACTATTTTTTGGCTCTTAACATTGTTAAGTTACTGAACACACTTCAGTAAACATGCCTACATGTGTGTTAATGGCATTTCTGCATGCCGGTGTGGAAGAGCACTTTTGTAAATTTAGCCTAAAGTTTTGAAAATGCAAAACTGTAGGCACTGTTGCATTCCCACTCTCTTTACATTTACAGGAATCCCTCCACTCAGTGTGGACAAAATACATGTGTTGTGGAATAACACAAACACTTTTAGCCATAGGGAGGGTGTGCAGTTTTCCAAAAGTCCTTATGCCTGGCTAAATAGCCAATGGATAAGTTCTTTTGAGTACTGACACAATCATTTTTTATGAATGGTCTTAGTGTAAAGTGCTATGAAGAAACATTTTTTGTTAGTATTGGTGGTATTTGCAGTTTAAGTAAAAATAAGACTTTTTAAAACATTTTCCTGATGGTTAAAGCTAAAGAGAGGTCTTTTTGAATAATAATATTGCTATAGAGTCTGGGCAAAGCAAATATTGGTTCCAAAAAATGTGAAATATCCTTTATTCGAATTTTGTGCTGTGGAATTTGAAATGAGCAAAATTTCTTCAAAGCTTTAGAAAATAGGATGGAAAAACACAATTGTTGGAAGCTATGGGGGTCATTCTGAACAGTGAATAGCAGGGATGGACGTCCCATTTGGACGTCCATTCCCGCTATTTGCTCCCCTGTCGGCTCCAGCAAAAGCCTCCCCATACAAACAGCATGTTTGTATGGGGAGGCCTAGACAGGGCGGGAAGGGGTGTTCCAGAGGCAGAGCGAAGGCACAGCATGGACAGGCTGTGACCCCAGATGTACAAGGCCGGGGCGTGAACTTAGACGGGGGACTTATTCCACCACAGAGGTGGAATAAGTCCCCCTGGATGTCAGGGATGATGCTGCCAGGCCTGCAAAAACAGGTAGGTGGGTGCAGTAAATTCCCCACAACCGGACCCTGGCCATGGGAGGCCGGATCGAGGGTCCGGCTGTGGGGAAAGGAGGGTTTTGGTGATGGCCAACGTTCGTGGCTCCTGAATGGAGCTGCAGTGACAAGGTGATGGGACGGGACGCCATGGCACTGCAGCTTCATTCAGGAGCCTGGCTGAGGTATGGAGGTATGTGGCTGGACATGCAGGCCGATCAGAATTGGGGCCCGGCCATAGACCCGATTCTGATCCCGCAGGCACTTCTAGCCCCCGTGGGATCAGAATCGGGTCTACCTCTATGCATCCCCACTTCTGATTGGCCACATAGGGAGCTGGACGGCCTGAATGGAATTGGCCTCTATTTGAATAAACCAGTGTGAATATATTTTCTATTTATGATATGTTAATGTTGGTGGCACAGATGATTTTTAAGATTAGAATATTTAAAATGCTAAGAGCTATGTTACATATTAGGAAAAAACTGTAGGAGACTATGTGCTAAAGTGCTAAGTGACTGTAAAAGTATACTTCATGCAAAAAATACTGCAAAATGCCTGGAAACATGCAAAAATATCAAAGTGCAGGCATCCTTTGCCAGTTTTTGTACAAAGTGCTCATTTGCAAAGTCACTTTGCTGAAGTATATTTCAAGGCAAAGATGAGCAGGCAAAAAGGATCAACAGCCTTGTCAGTAGCTAGAAAAAAAATAGGCTTTTGTATAGCCGTGGCATGAAAAGATTAAATGGCCAACTAGCCAGAAATAGAAGTCCCTCCAGACCCTCTTCTCTGAGGATGGGAGGGGAGGGGAGGGGCTGAAATACCTAGTGGCCCCATGAGCCCAAAGCCCCTCTTTCCCTGCCCCAATGCAGGGCTAAAATGTATGATCATCTGAAACCCTGCCAGACCACTTACACAAGTCAGATTGGACCAGCCCAACCGTTTTCCCTCTCTATCTCTCAGCATCCAATTCATTCCAAGGAATGTTTGAGGGGGGGGGGGGGATGTGATCCCTACGCATTCCTACCTTGCTAGCTCGCCTGTTCAAAATGGTTCCGCTAAGAGTCCAATTGCCATACAACACAAATGCTATTAGACTTTAAATTAAATGCCTTGTTTTCTGGTTTATAGTAGATTAATTACTGGGAGTTATATTATATTAATTTCAAACAGATAATAGGTTGGCTTGTAGCATTAGCTCTATCTGTGCCATTGGCTATCTTATATGGACTACAAGAAGCCTCACTTCTTGCTTTTTTTCTCAATCAATGCTACTGATAAAATAGTAATGCAATGATTGGAAAGAAAAAAACCAGGTGGATTAACTCGGATCTTACTTCCAGTATCTATATAACTGGACAAATATTCCATACCTAAGTCATTCTGAACTAGAAAAGACCGATTAGCAACAACTTACACAGGCAGAGTTATATTTAAAGCATTCCCAGAACACAAACATATTTGATATTCGGGCAAAAGTTATCCCTCCTTGAGTTAATCCCTAAATCTTCTAAATTGTGATCTAACTTATGAATGCAAATAATGTTAATGGTGTTAGTGCATGCTGTAATTATGTTTATTGTACTTGATTAACTGCCCTTCACTAGTGCGGCAAAGGAGTGTACAAATTTAAAATAAAAATGAAATACAAAAATAGAAAGGAACTCCATTTTTTAGACAGGACAGATTAAAACAGTCATACCAGGAGACAGAGAAGGGAGGAGAGGGAAGGAGAGATGAGGGAAAAGGGAACATTATCAGGGAACTGGTAGATAGTAGGCAATATTGAAAAATAGGTCTTCAGGGGAGTTTTGACTTAAGATATGAGGGTTGAAGTCTGAGGGCAGGGGGCAAAGAGGTCCAGGAAGCAGGAGCAAGGAGGTAAAAAGCTGAGGAGCAAGTGGATGATAGTCAGGCCTGAGAGGCAAGGTGTAAGTGATTGGCTTGGATATTATGGAAGGCATGATGTAAGGAATGTAGAAACAAGGACTTGGAAAGGTAGCGGAGGGAACCAGAGTGCAGTGCACAGTGGACCAGAATAAGCAATTTGTATTGGAGACGAAATTTGACAGGAAGGCAATGATAACGGATGAGGAGGGGAGTAACATGTTCAAAGCGGGAGGCATGGACTATAATACGGACTTCAGTATCTTGGATGAGTTGAAGACAGTGAAGTTGGTACTGAGGGGAGGCCTAGACAAACAATATTGCAGTAATTGATCCTGGATATGACAAGTGTAAGAAGTAAAGTAGTCAAGGATGAGGCAGAAAGGAAAGAACGGACAGCGCTGATCTGACAAAGAGAAAAGAAACAAAGACAAACTAGAGAGGAAAGGTGGGCATGGAAAAAGAGTGGAATCAAGCGTAACTTCCAGGTACCGGCTTGAATCAACCAATGGAATGAATGGACTAGAGAGAAGGGGCCAGTGCAGGAAAAGAGCTACCAAAGGTAAACCATAAAGCAGCGATTTTCTGGATTGAGGTGAAGGAAGTTGTTAGATAACCAAGTTGAGATACAAGATAGGCAGGTATTGAGGGAAGTGAAATCAAGGGAGACTGAATTGGTGTGGTAAAACAATATTATATCATTGGTGTAATAGTGGACTGGAATACCATATTGTTGAACCAGAAGGGTCAGGACAATCAGAAAAATGCTAAAGAGGAGGGGAGCCAATACTGAACCCTTGGGGACACCACAGAAAAGAGGTAGAGAGGGAGCAGAAGAATTTTCCACAGAGACTAAAAAGGCCACTGAGAGAGGAAGAAGCAAAACCAATTAAGGACCATGCCACGAAGACCGAGCTCGTGAAGTAGTGAGAGAAGAGTGACATGATCTATGAGATCGAAAGCTGAGGAGAGATCTAGAGAAACTGCCACTGAAATATCACCGCAGTCATGAGACTGGTGAAGTTCAATAAGAAAGGAAAGAAGAATAGTTTCAGTACTATGCCCGGGACGGAAGTCAGATTGACGAGGGTTAAGAGCGTGTGAGGAAAGTTGTGCAAAGACCAACTTTTCAAGTAGCTTACTGTGAAAGGGAAAAGTGGAGACAGGATGGTAGTGAGCAAGAACAGAGGGGTCCAGCGATGGCTTCTTCAAAATGGGGCGGAATGTAACATGTTTCCAAGAGGCTGGGAAGATTCCAGAGGATAGGCTAGTGTTAAAAATTGACAGAATCAGAGATAGTAAAGTGTGGAAGGGAGTAGTGAGCCAGGATGAGGGAAAGGGATCAGCAGCAGGGGTAGTCTTATGAAATGAGGTAATGACTTTAAGGAATTCAGCTGATGAAATCGGAGCAAAACATGACCAAGTATGGGACAGAGAAGGACTATGGAAGAGATGAACATAAGGAAGATTGGATGGTGGATGTTTGGAGATGAGGAGACAGAGGGGGAGGGCAGTTTCCAAAAGTGGACCTAAAAGACAAGACTTTGTCATGGAAATAATTGGGGAGACGTTGAGGAGAAGGGGAAGTATGTGTAATTGAAAATGGTGTTACAGTGGATGTCTTTGAGAGCGTTGCTAGGATTGAATATAACTGGCAGATGGAATTTGTAGAAGAAGAGATGAGACCTGAATAATAATTTTTCTTAGCTGTATGGGTTAAAGAGTGGTATTAACTATGTAAATCCTTATAGTGTTGAAGGGTGGTAGGAGAGGGATTTTTCCTCCATAGGTACTCAGCCCAGTGGAGCTAGTGGCAATGCAGCTGAAGGCCATGATGGAACCAAAGGTGGTTGTGCCTCGGAGGGTGGGTACGGAGACAAAAGGGGGCAGTGTTGTCAAGAATGGAGGATAGTGACGAGTGGCAGAGATCAGCCTGTGTATCTACAGGAGTGAGAAAAAATCAGGTGGAAAGATGACGTTAGTGGGGGGGAAAATGTCTGAGGGTATAAGAGGAAATATTGCGACTATAGGATGAGGGAGAAGGTCCCAAAGCATGACTGAGGGAAGAAGATGTGACAATTGGAGAGTACTGAGAGAGGAAGAAAACACAAAAATGGTCAGACTAAGGAACAAAGAGGAAGGAAAAGAGGAGAGAGTTGAGGATAGGGATGAAGAAGAGGAAACAAGGTATGACCGGTAATATGAGTGGGGAAGGTTACATGCTGTATGAGTGAGAGGTCCAAAAAAAGTTGCAGTAAGATTTTGTCCCGAGGCTTAAGTAGAGAAACAAAAATGGGCATTAAAGTTGCCCAGAACCAGGAGATGGGAGTAGAGGAGAGAAACCTCAGAGAGGATGTAAAGGAGGAAGTCCCAAAGATATGGACGAAGGGATGGGGGAGTATAGACTAGCAGGAAATAGAGAGGGGAGAGCCATCAAGACAAATCAAAAGCGACTCAGGGTACATGGAGGTGGAGTGAAAGAAAGCGGCCACACATCCACCAGCGCAACACAGCCTAGGAGTAGAGAAAGCCACGTAACCAAGAGGGAGGCACCGGTGAAGGAGAGGCCCCTCCCCCTCCCTCAACCATGTCTCTGTTAAGAAAAGGGTATCAAGGGAGTGTTGAGTAAGGAAATTATGGATGAGAAGAGCTTTTGCCCAGAGAGACCTGCAATTTAGCAGGGCAGAGTGTAAGGAGACAGTAGTGGGGGCAACAGAGATAGGGAGCAGAATGGAAATGCAGGGACAGGTTACCCAATTCTGTAGTACCCAAGTAGGCACTGAAGGAATGGTGGGAGAAGAGCGCATGGGGTGCCTGACCCAAAGTGCTGGTATGGCCGACAAACTATGAAGGAAGTATAAGCAAATAAAGAGAGCTAAAAGACGACATACTTACTAGAAGGCCAGTATATAAAGCTGTGGGGAGAGGCTGGGAACTGAAATGTCCAATATGGCAGAGGTGCCCCTGGAGTCGCCCCAAGGGTTGATGGCTTCTGTACCTGTTTCCTCCGAGGCCCCTGGTGAGAAGTGTGATTCAGTGTATAGAGCCCCACCCAGCAGGATTGCCATGGAAAGGCACCCACCGCCCGATCCAGTGGGAGCTCCCATTGAGGATTGGGTGGCGGTGTGCCAGTGCTGCTCACGGTCCGGGCATTCTGCAACATTGGCTGGACATGCCAGTGCCATGGTGACGTAAGGCCACTACACCAGCAGACCAGCCGGAGCATTGGGCAGCCTCCCGGACACCTCCCTCCAAAGGATCAGGTGCACACTGGGCCATCTAATTGCCAAATTCGGCAATCATTCCTGTGGTTGCGGAATCGGGTAAAAGTTTGGCCCGTCCATGTAGAAGCATGTGGTGAATGCTCCTGCCCTCTAAGGCAGTGGTTCTCAACCCACTCCTTGGGGCACTAAATTAAAGTACCAGAATACAGCTTATTCTACTGCTCACGAAACATTAAGAAAGGAGGAGGATTAATCATTCTCTGCAAAGACGAATTGGGAGCTCAACAAACATTTTCCATAAGTGCTGAAGACCTAGATATGTTAACTATACATACCAAAAGACTAGCAATATCTCTACTATATAGATCTCTGTCCTCAGACACCAAGCAAATAAAATCAAAACTGCCTGCTCTGAAACACCATCTGACAAGAAACACGTCATACTAGGAGAATTCAACCTCTCCTCAATATCCAGTGCTCAAAGCACCTCATTCCTTCAAGCAATGGATGACATTGGCTATAAGCAAAACATATGAAATGTAAACCAAATCGAACCCAATTGGATAAAATAGGGAACACCAAAAGAAAGAGTATCCAATTATGTAGAAAAAAATCCCACTGGTTGCCAAGAAACTTTTTTTGTCGGAGGACCTTCTCCGACAAAAAAAGTTTCTTGGCAACAAGTGGGATTTTTTTCTACATAATTGGATACTCTTTCTTTTGGTATAAGCAAAACATTGACACCCCAACGCAATTAAGAGGCAACACACTGGATCTGATATTCTCCCATAAAGATGGAACACACAATAAGATGATCTTCAACATTAGAACACAACTTGTGCCTTGGTCCGATCACTACCTTATACAATTCAGCACTGACCTGGACCCCTACCCACTCAGCAAGGACCAAGGACAACAACCACATCATCATTTCAAGAAATTCGATAAAGAGGATTTCCTGAATAACATCACACCCGCACTGACAAATAACAGTGACAGCCTTGACACCCGCCTCACAACCTGGAATGACACCCTCAAAGCAGCATCAACTAACCAACAAAGAATCTCTTCAAAGAGACTCTGCAGCTCCCAACCATGGTACTCCCTGAGCCTGAGAGAAATGAAGAAAGCACTAAGAAGGATGAAAGTAAATGACAAACCACAAAATGCGAGAGAAGGCTGAAATATATGGACACACTAAAACTATACTGTCAGAAAATCAAAGACTCAAAAAAAGAATATTTCTCAAAAATACTAACAAATTCATTAAACCGACCAAGGGAACTATTTCTCATTGTCCAAAACCTAATCAAAAAAACAAACTCAGATAACGCTCAAACTAGCAACATAAATGCTCAGCAACTAGCCAACCACTACATGGAAAAATACAAACTCAAGACAACCAACCTAATGGAAACTCCTCATGATGAACCTACCAACAATGCAATATTTTATTTATTTTTTATTTAACTGTATTTATATCCCGCCTTTCTCCGGGTCAAAGCGGTGCAACATTGAGAGGGGGGGGGGTGGACACTAATCAGCTTCTGGGGGTGGGGGCTATCACCAGGTGTTGAACATTAATGATTTTAACAAATAATTGGGATATAGACATAGACGTTGTGTTACAGTCTCTTAGTGCATATGTTCATGGGGGTGAACTAGGGGGGGGGGGTTGGGGGGCTCAGTGGTGGGTACTTGTTTCTGGTCCGAGGTATTCCTGGAATAGGGCAGTTTTTAGTTTGTTTCCTGAATGATGAGGGGTCTCCATTGCATCCGATGTGACTTGGTAGAGAGTTCCAGAGGGTTGGTGCATATAGTTCGAAGGCTCTGTTGCAGGTCCGTTGATTGCATTTGGTTCGTTTATGGGGGATGGTGAGGGGGTTGTTGGAGGTTTGTCTGGTTGTTCTGTTGTGGGCTGGTCGGGGTAGTAGTGTGTGGACTCATTCTCCCCAGGAAGCAAAAAACAATAGACAAATGCATCAAATCTCTGAATACAACCACCTCTCTACGCGACCCATGCCCAGCCAGCTGGATTAAAATAGCCAAAGCAGAGTTAACCCCCTACATCCAAAAAATATTTAACCTTTCGCTATCTCAAGGGCAGATATCAGAGATCTTAAAAAGCCTCCTTCCACCCAATCTTGAAATGCAGTTCACTAAACAAATCATGAAATCATGCCTCAGCTCCTACAGACGGATAGCAAGTCTCCCTTTCCTATCCGAAGTCATTAAAAAATCAGTTCAGACACAGCTCCAAGACTTCATTGACTCATACACTCAACTTGATCCACATCAATATGGATTCAGAGCATATCATGGAGTTGAAACTCTCCTAGCATCTCTCCTTGACACAATCATACAAGGAATTGAAAAACAAAATGGGCCTTCATCCTCATATTTCTAGACATAACCTCAGCATTCAACACCATAAATTACAACATCCTAATCAACCACTTGAAACATCACAGAATAGGAGCATCATATTATGATGGTTTGAGAACTACCTCTCCAACCGCACTCAAAAGGTGAACTTCAATAACACATTCTCTACACAATTCAACCAGTCACAAGACATCCCACAGGGATCAGCATTATCTGCCCTACTTTTCAATATATATCTTCAATCCATCTGTGACATTATCAGAGCACACAGTGTGGATTACAGGATTTATGCAGATAACATCATGTTATTCACATCATGCGAAACAACAAACCCCAGTTACCAGAAAATCATCAATTGCTTCAATGATGTCTCACTTTGGCTCAATACAGTTAACCTCTCAATCAACCTAAAAAAGATAGAGGTGCTAATCATCACCAGAAACAAAACGTTTGACCCACCTCAACAACTGCAAGTAAACAATGCCTTGCTCGAGGTAAAAAAAAGAAATAAAATACCTAGGGATCTTCTTAGACCAAAACCTCATTATGACCAAACATATTAATATGACAACACGAACAATATACCACAAAACTAGAATGATACAGTACTTAAGACCCTCCCTCTCACCAGACGATTTCCGCACTATAGCACAAACGCTGATATGCCCTCATTTTGATTACAGTTACATCATCTTACAAGGACTACCCAAACAAACACGGAAACCTCTTCAACTAGCACAGAACACGGTTGCATGCACAATAAGCTGCCAGATCGGAACATATAGCACCTATACTATACCACCTCCATTGGCTTCCGGTAATACAAAGAATCAAATTCAAGGATCTCATGACTACTTTCAAAACAATAAACAATATTGCACCAACATACCTCAACATACTCATCAAGATGCAACAGGACACATGAAGAGACAACCAGAAGAATACACTAAGCACACTGAAAAGATTCAGAAACGCAACTTAGGCAACAACCAACAGAGCTTTCTCACTCTTTGCCCCAGCCTTATGGAACAACCTGCCCAACAACCTGAGGGAAATAAAAGACACTGTTCAGAAAATACCTTAAGACATTCCTTTTTACCGACTACTACCAATATGATCAACCCACCATTGACCATGAAATCATACCCGCCTCGCTCATAGTCAGCAATTCCTTAACATAGTGAACATTGCTATGTATATGAATCAATGTTCATAATTCCCATATATCACAGTATCTTAGCCTGCACGTGATGTATCAGTGTCATAACATCACTCAATGTATACATAGTTCTAGTTAAAATGTTCATTGTAACTGTATATAATTTGCATTAAGTAATTGTAAAATTTGTAAACTGTCCGTTGTAAACTGCCTATTCCAAGATAAAGTGGTATATAAAATAAATAAAATGTGTCTTTCCAATATGACATACCTAGCTATTCAAGCTACAGGATCAGGTCTGGGGGAAAGGGGAAAGGCTACTGCTCCATCAGGGCCTCCAGGTCACCCCAAGGAAGGCAGAGTTGAACATAAGGACTAGTTGTCCTTTATTTAAACTGCCACTGCCACGCAGAAGGTCTTTTTTTTTTTTTTTTAATTTTTCATACATTGCCATAGCTAGGAACACTATGCACAGAGATTGCAAAGGTGTCAAGAGCTTGTTTGCATTCTGTAGCTAACTTTGTGAAAATGGTTGCTAACTTGCAAAATGCTTTGCGGGCTAATACCTCGGCCTCAACTATGAAAAAACAGCTACTGTTAAGAGAAACTGTAACATTTCGATAACAATGAACCTACATATCAAGTTCCTTAATCAGTTTTACTTGTAAGTGTTGTATGAATTTTAAACTAAAGGTTATAAAACTAAGATCTTATAGTTTGAGCAGCTGATAATTAGGGGGGGGGAGGATCATTATGGAAGCCCTTTTCGTATTTTGGACATCTAAAAAGGGACATAGAGATGTCCAAAACACAGAGACATCTCCAGAGCCATTTTAGAAGCAAGATTTATTGATGTCCAAATCTGAACAAGGGCATGTGGAAGCGTTCTTGGGGCTTTCTCAGGAACCTGGACGCCCCCACCTGATCTCAGAAACATCCAGAGTCACGTCTACTGTAATTTTAGACCTTTTTCAGGCTTGTTTTGGTTGAAAAACATCCAGAGGGTGTAGGGAAGAAAGCATCCCATCATGTCCAGTACTCGGCAGAATTTCAGTGAGAGCAGCAATGGGTTTTGAACTTTGGCTTCCCTATTCCTAGTCCACTACTCTAACCTTAGGCTATTCCTAGATATCCAGGTTCTGAAATACCATTCTGGGGATGTCTATGTAGATGCACAAATGTGGATGTCCATATTTGTGAAATCATGTCTGTGCCTGGACATGCCTTTTTTTTTTTTCCGACATTCTGGTTTAGACGTCCCAAATTGCACTTGGATGTCCCTTCTAAAATTCCCCTCCACATTTCTTTCTACTTATCATAGTGTGTGTGTGACAGGGTCTTTCAAGATACCAAGCCACTGTTACCATTTGAAAATGCAATGCCTTTTCTTCAGAACTCCTGATATTCCATAGACATGCTAAATGTATTTATGGGGCACAAATCTGTGTGATTTTCTCTTCATTTCAGCTTTGAATTTGTCAGCTTAGTGCATAATCCTAGAAGGGTTCAAGGGCCGGTCCGTTACACCGTGTGTTATTTTCACATTTCCTTCCACCGCTTTAAAGATTTTGAAATATTAGTTGTAAAATATGCTTGGCTGACAGGTCTGATAGCTTATCCCGGGACGAGCACTGTGGGACCTGCGTGCCTTTTTGGGAACCTGCCAGGTACTTGTGACCTGGATTGGCCACAGCTGGAAACATGATACTGGCTTGATGGCCTTGGACTGACCCAGCATGGCATTTCTTATGTCCTTATGTTCTTAAGTTCTGTATTTTTGCATATAACTGGCATAACATTGACGTTGTGCACTATACATCACAGCTCAGCCCTACTTTGGGATGGAGCATCTTATCCTTTTACTGTAAGAGGTATGTTTACTAAAATAGATTAGGCTTTTGCAGCTAATGCCAGTCAATAGCTGCAAAAAGGAAAAGAAGGGGAAAGGTAACTCTGTAACAGAACAATGCAGATAGCAAAGAAACACCAACAAATGGAGACTGATCATGACTGAGACTCTATTTTTCTTAGAAGGTACTTTATTCAGGACCCCAATAAAGTACCCTCTAAGAAAAACAGTCAATCTCCATTTGCTGGTATTTCTTTGCTATCTGCAATAGCTTTGAAAAGCTAGTGTTAGCTGCAGAAGTTATTCAGTAGGTGCAGGGGCATTTCCAGCATCACCTCTGCAGATACTGTGGAGGAAATGCTTGGATGGTGAGGTGCAAGCTTTGTGGATGCCGCTATCGCCACCCTTCCAGGCAAAGCCTACAGAAGGAGGTGATCTGAACACCTGCGGTAGCTGCCTGAACTTGGAATGCCCAATTTCAGCCCTCATGTCTGTGTTTTGGGGGGGGGGGGGTGTTTGCATTAGCTGTCTTCCCAGCATGGCGACCCGGCATTAGCACTGCAAAGACAGCTAATAGCATTTCTGTCCCTGCCATGGATTTTGACAGTTCTCTTCAGTCGTCTCTTCCACCAGCCATGACAGACGTTGGCAATCACTAGCCCACAACTAAAGCCAAAAATAGCATATTTGCCATTGTGATTGCTGGATCCGTTTATGTGCTTATTCAGAACTAGCCCAAGTCTTCCAGCTCATTTCACAGAGATCGCCAAGTAAGATTAACTTGTCTATCCTCTTTTATAGAAAATGTGTTGGCATCTGACATCGAAGTTGTAAAACGGATTTTATAGCAGAATTCAATAAGGTATAAGAATTAGTCTGAGATACAGCATACTTTGATACAGGAGACTGTTATAAATTAGGACCATATGCTCAAGTCAGCGGAAGCCAGGACAGGATTGGACCTCATGACCTAGAGTTGAGGAGTATTTTTCCTTCTTAATCTAATTAGGTTTTATGTGTTTATAAAAGATTATCATCGGTGCATTTTATTATGAATTACTGCCACCTCATTTTAATACATTATCATGTAATGACAGCAGGCAAGTATTTATTTTCCTTTTTACTGTGCCAGTGCTTGTACAGTATACCATCTGAAAAAGGATCCAAAACAATGCAAGGAATATTATGGATTCAAGTCAAGTAGAGAGATCTAACTTGTTTTCTTCAGTGTGATATTCCAAATCATGCTGTAGAAGAAATCTGAAAATCTTGAAGCTATAGTCTTTTTTCTCAGTTCCTTGTTGTACATGCTTGTCTTATCTGTAATCTAAATTTTCTTTAAATGAGTATGTTCATTCTTTGAGACAGATATTGCAACCAGATTCCTTGCACAGTTGTGCAGTTTTACATGCCCGTCCTCCAAACAGAATCTGACTCAGCTAAACCGCTCTCTGTCAAAATACAAAATGCTATGCATGAAGTTGGATTTTAAAAGGACCATCTACTGTAAGAGAAAAGCAAGATGGCCAAGGCACCATGTCCAAAAACTTTTCTCTTCCTCCTAGTAGGGTTGCTGTCATGAAACATACACATTTTTCCATCTTGCAGTAAGGAGCAGGTATAGGTTTGGGCGCTTCGACATCCTGAGCTAGACGTGATCATGCTGTTCTGAAATTGCACAGCGACCTGCATTTCTGTTGTACCACCCCGGCCATCTTTCCACCATGCCCCCATGATGCATGGACGTGCTTGCGCCAGGTTTCAAAAATAGGTCTGGGGATGTCTCTGTGATCTGCGCATTTGAATGCCCATTTTCAGACATCCAAATCTTGAATAGAGCTTCTAAATGAAACCCCCATAGTGCTTTTAACAATCATGTAATACATAGTAAGTTGCTTTTTAACTTTTTTAGTCACTTAAAAGAGGATATTATCTGGTATCCTTACCATTCAGAAGTTATGACCAAAGAGGACATGCGTCTGGTTATGGAATTCATTTGTTTAGGGCTCATTCCGATCAGAATGTCCAGGCCCCTGTGCGCCCAATCGGAATTGGATGCACAGTGGCAGATATTATTCTGAACCCTTGGGGCTAGACATGCCCCATGGGATCAGAATTGTGACTAGGCTTGTATGTGCAGGCCAGGACCCAATTCCAGTGAGCCTGCACGTACAGGCCTCAGCCTGGCTAACTCAGTCAAGGCTCCTGAATGGAGCCACGGCGCCATGGCAGCACGGCTTCATTCAGGAGCCTTGATCCCCAACCTCAGACCTCTGCTTTCATTCCCTGCAGCCCGACCCCTGATCTGGCCTCCCAAGGCCAGAATCAGGCTGCAGGGAATCTCCTGCACCCCCTCCTACCTCTTCAGGCGCCTAGGCTGCCATCGCCCACCATCTACGGGAGCTTATTCCACCTCTGACGACCCAGGACGTACAGGCCGACATCCGATTCGGCCCTGTACGTCTGAGGCCGCGGACCGCCCACAGCCCGGCCTAACTCCATCTCTGCCCGCCCCTTTCCTGCCCCATCTAGCATCCCCTTACAAACACCCTGTACGTATGGGAAATTAGTCGGGGTCAGCAGACCAGATGTCCATCCCCATATTTGAGGCTCAGAATGACCCCGATAGGGTTTTGCTCAGGTTCTGAGGTAATAATTTTATAAGGAGCCATGTAAAGTTACACGTAAGTCATGTATTTTCTGTGCTTGTGTGCTAATGGGCCTTTACGAATGTTCTTTAGAGTATGAGCTTAAGACCAATGGTGGGTGCTTTTACTGTGTGTGTGCACATGGGTAGAGCATAGATGGGTCAAACATTTATATGCATAATTCATTAAATGCTACATTTTACCTGCATTCTTGAGAAATGTGGGCGCAGGCAATTACATGAACCACATTGTTGATATAAGGGCACTATGATTTATTGCAGGTTTGCAGCCACTTTCACTCCTATTTAATAAAGTATGCACATACTTGATATTAGAAAAAATAGGCATAAAAGCAGCATAGATTAACACATGCTAACTACGTGCAGCTCAATAAAATTACCCTCTGAATGGATGAGGACAGAACCAAAGGTTCAGTGGCATTGCAAACCCAGTGTGAAGCCTGAAAAAGCTATCGGTAGTTGATTGCATTAATAGGGGATGGGAAGGTGCATTCATTTTCAGATAAGAACATAATTTAAGATCATAAGGTTTTCCATACTGGGTCATAACAGTACTCTCTTTCCAACAGAGGCCAGTCCAGGTCACAAGTACTTGACAGGATTCCAGCAGCTAGACTGATTTCTCCCAGTCCACTTTAATAATGGTTTATGGACTTTTCCTCCAGGAGCTTGGCAATACCTTTTTTAAAACTCAGATACACTAACAGCTTTTACTACATCTTCCAACAATGAATTCTAAAACTTAATTACGTGTTGAGTGAAAAAATATTTTTTCCGATTAATCTTAAATGCACTACTATTTAGCAGTGTTGCATGTCCCTTAGTTTTTGTACTTTGTGAAGGAATAAATAACCAATTCACATTTACTCATTCCTATCCACTCATTTTATAGACATCTATCATAATTCATCAGTCTTCTCTTCTCCAAACTGAAGGGCCCTGACCTTTTAAGCTGTTCCTCATAGGGATATCTCTCCTTTCCCGTTATCATTTTGATTGCCCTTCTCTTTTCTTTTCTAATTCTGCTATAACTTCTTTTAGATGTGGCAACACCAACTACACATAGTACTCAAGTTGAGTTCACATCATGGAGTGACACACAGGCATTATGATATCCTTTGCTTTATTTCCCATTCCTTTCCTTTTATTTGCTAATATTCTATTAGCTTTCTTGGCCACCGCTGGACACTGAGCAGAGGATTTCAACATATTATCCATGATGACATTTAGATCCTTTTCCTGGATAGGGACTCCTAATATGGAACCTTGCATCATGTTGCTATATTTTGGGTTGTTCTTCCTTAGATGCATAACTTTGCACTTGTTCACATCTGCTGTTTGGATGCCCAGTCTCCCAACTTCTCAAGATCATCACAGTCTTCTTGTGATTTAACAGTTTTGAATAGCTTTGTGTCATCTGCAGATTTTATCACGTCACTTGTTGCTATTTCCAGGTCATTTATAAATATGTTAAAAAAGAGAGGGCCTAGTAGGAATCCCTGGCATACTCCATTATTCACCATTATCCATTGAGAAAATGGACCATTTAGTCCTACTGTTTTCTATCTTTTTTTTTCTATTTATCAAATTTTACAAATGTACACCAAGCAAAACTTGGACAAGAAATACAAGCAGTGGTCTTACAAAAATAAAATCATAAGGCAATCACAATAAACAAGGCATAATTAAATCCCCGAAGGGCATTAAAGATCAACTACTAAATAGTCCACAAAATAGAGGGATCCAAGAATCACAATTCCAGAGGAGTGGAAAAAAAAAAAAGAAATAAAGTTCAAAATTAATAACAGAACTAAAATGGCAAAACACATAATACAAAAAGACCCAACCAAAATACCCCCCACTCCAGTCAACCCCAATCAGCCCTACAACTTCTTTGCATCCAAAAAGAAGCGTAATTGAGAAGGTTCAAAGAAATGATATACAGAATTCTGGTAATGAACAATACATTTACAAGGAAATCGTTATTGGAACTTTGCACCTAGTGTGACCACCTCGGAGCGCAGTTCCAAAAATTTCTTCCTACGAACTTGTGTCCAACGGGACATATCCGGAAAAATCTGAATCTTACCCCCCCAGAAAAGAAATATCAGTTTTCTTAAGAAAAAGACGTAACAATGCATTTTTATCCTGAAGAAAAACAAAAGAAACTAATAATGTTGCTCTCGACCCTGCTGTTTCAGATGACTGTTCCAATAGTACGGAGAGATTTTCCAGATCAAGAGAGTCCAAGGAAACATCAACTTGAGGAGCAGGAACTGTAGCAGTAGCGTCAGCAGCAATGCCAGATGGTAAATAGAAGATCTTCTGCGTAGGAGGAAAACCAGCCTCAGGGTAACCAAAGATATCCTTTAGAAATCTGTGAAAAAGAGTCCTAGCCAGTGAGCCAGATATACGGGAAAAATTCAATATCCTCAGGTTCAAGGACCGGGATGCATTCTCGAAATTCTCAATTTTTCGTAGAAATACCATTCTGTCTTGTGAAAATAGCCCCTGCTGTTCTTGTACCTATTGAACTTGATGGTCAAGCACAGTCAACTGACCCTGCTGGTTACCTAGCCCCTTCTCCACACTTTCCAATCGATCGGGAAGTGGGGTCAGGGTCTGGAAGGCTACAGCACACAACTGATAGACCGACTGTAGGGCAGACCAAATAGAAACCAAGGTTACTTCCTATGGACGCTGAAGAGGAGCAAAAACCAATGGAGGCTTAAGGCTGGAGATAGAAGATGCCATACTCCCCTGCTCTACAACGCCCGACTAAGGTGTAGGAAACAAAGCCCCTGCCAAAGGCACCGATGCCTCTGTCAGACTCCCGGAATGGGATTCTCTGAGAGCCACCACAACGCCGGCAGCCACCTCAACGGGCAGGGGAGGAGTTGAAGGGCCGGCAGGGCTCAGCGAAACATCGCTGCCTACGCCGGGGCTCACCTCCGCCACAGCCATAGGATCGCCCTTCTTCGCCGCCGCTGCGTAGTACTCCATTGTGCGCTGCCCAGCCAGTAGTCCTCCCTTGCCCTTAGCCTTCCGCTTCAGCATAGGGCAGGGACAAACAGCAAATTCCCAAGGAAACAGAACAGAGGTAAGTGGAACAGTGAACCCCGCGTCCTGTTACGGCGCCATCTTGGATCTCCACTGTTTTCTATCTTTTAACCAGTTCCCAAGTCACAATAGGACACTGCCTCCTATCCCATTAACATTTGAATTTCCTCAACAGATACGCTATACAGTATTCACTGGTGCACTTTTATCTACCTATTTATTCACACCTTCAAATAAATGTAGCAAATTGGTGAGGCATGAGTTCCCTAGACTAAGTCCATGTTGGTTTTGTTTGGGTTTTTTTTTTGAGAAACCTGATTTGCGACTTACATGTGTAAATTGCATCCATATGTAAAAAAACATTTCAGAAAGGGCCCATTTTACATGTGGATGTTCATATCATGTCTGCATTGCATGATGTATGGTCAGAGTAGCACCAAAATCTACACGTGTATCCCAATTTCATATAATGGATACATGCATAAGACTAAAATTGTCCAAACCCAGATTTATACCTGCTCTCTGACATGAATAAAACAAAAAGTGCTTCTTTTGCCCTTCCCTTTACAAGGGAGATTAAGGGGGATATCCCATTTAATTTTGAACAATTACTTCCCTCTCTCAGTCACAACGAGGGAAGGATAGAGGCCTCTGTAGCTAATTAGCAGCATCTAAATGTCTAGTTTTACAAAATAGTCGACCCTTGTATAGGACTTGTTTCCACGCCACCAAAAATTGATCCAGGACTACTAAGGATTGCCACTACACACATATTTAAAAATATTTATAAGTAGGATGAATACACACACTGTACCTATGCATACAATTCACAGTACTCATTAAGGTCCCATTGACTGAGGCATGTATTCAACCATTTTAATAATTCAGATCTTCATTTTAATTATTTCAGATTTTTAAGGAATTGTGAACTTTTTTAAAAATATTTCTACAGCACTTGGAGGTGTAGATTTGCAAAATGGCAAAGATATACGTCCAAGTGCCGACATTTTCTTGTGCAAGTTGTAAAATGCCGGTGCTTACACATGTAAGTTGCCAGGTTTCCAACGTCGATTTTTCCCATGTGTATCTTTGTAAAATGGCTTCTTCCACTACACATGCATGTTCATTCTTGTGTGTTCTTTAATGTAAAATGCACACCCATGGTGAGGGGCAGAGATATGTAAATTTTACATCGAATTTACATATGACACCCTCTCCTCTAAAATTGACATTACCCTTCTTATCATCTAATGCAGGGGTAGGGAACCCTGGTCCTGGAGAGCCGCAGACCAGTCAGGTTTTCAGGATATCCCTAATGAATATGCATGAGATATATATGCATTAGAGATATCCTGCCAACCTGACTGGTTTGTGGCCCTCCAGGGCTGGATTTGGAGACCCCTGCCTTACACCTCTGTCATTTAAGATTGTGAGTGGGCAAGGTGCAGATGTCCAAGACATCAAAAAGCTTAGATAGAATGTGTCACATTCCTCCTCACTTCTCACCACCACCAAAATATTGTCTATTAGACAACTTTTTGGTGGTGGTGAGAATCGAGGAGGAATGTGACACATTCTATATACCCTTTCGATGTCTAGGACATCTGCACCTTGCCCACTCACAATCTTAAATGACAGAGGTGTAAGGCAGGGGTCTCCAAATCCAGCCCTGGAGGGCCACAAACCAGTTAGGTTGGCAGGATATCTCTAATGCATATATATCTCATGCATATTCATTAGGGATATCCCGAAAACCTGACTGGTCTGCGGCTCTCCAGGACCAGGGTTCCCTACCCCTGATCTAATGGGTCAACGACTCCCTCGCAAGCTTCTTGCTTCCAATGCACCTGAAAAAATTATCAGTTTTTGCTTCCACAGCCAGTTTCTTTTCAAATTCTCTCTTTGCCTACCTTATTAGTGCTTTGTATTCAGATCCATTTTTCCTTTTTTTGGAAGATCTTTTCTTTGTCTATAACAGCCCTGAGACTATGCTGATAGTCATTTGGCCTTTCTTCCATCTTTTTTAAAGCATGGAATATATTTGGTCTTGGATTCCGAGATATTATTTTTAAACAATGCCCAGTCCTGATGTCAATTTTTAACCTTTGCAGCTGCTCCTTTTATTTTTTTTCCTAACCATTTTCCTTGTTTTATCATAGTCTCCCTTTTGAAAGTTAAATGCTAGCATTGTGGGTTTTCTTGCAGTCTTCCTTCCATTTATTAAATTATATTTGATCATATTCTCCTCTTTCTTCATTTGGATCCCTTTTCTATTTTTTGAAAAATGAATGATGAAGCACTACGAATTAGGCCATTTTCAGTGTGCATACTCTAAATGAACCAAATTAATATGGGCCCCTAAACCAAAAATTCCTTTGTTTTCAACACCTGTTATAGTCCACGGGGTCGGGAATAGATCACTTCTTTTATTCTTTTTGCTTCATTACTGCAAGGTTCATGAAGGCTAAAGATTTGTAGCTAAAGCCAAAGGACATTCACACTCAAAATAGGAGCACTAGAAGGTAAGGCAAGTCCCTGAAAGAGCATATTGAACCAGAATTTGGCCCTTAATCAGACATACCATGTGCGAGTTCAGTGGGACCCTATAGAGGGTTGTCTTACTTTCTACTGGCTTCTACCTTGCCTGGGAAGATCCTTTGGCTTCAGTTGTAAATCTATAGCCATGGGATCAATCTCTGTTGAGGCTGGTAATCAGACAGAGGAAAGCCATGTTGGGAAGTGACAAAGAAGAAGAAGAAACAGGACTTGTTTTACCTACCATGTTGAAACTTTGAGAAGCAACCAAATGTTGATTGCAGCCTTATTTCTAAATACAACTTTGTAAAGTAGCTGTCTTAGTCAGAATGATGTCTAAATTGTCTGGGTAATTTTTTAGAGTTTAGCTCTACAGCTCGCTAATGCTCCACCCTCATTGTGCAGAGTAAGTGGTAGGTTCCAGCCAATGGAAAGACTGTACTAGTCACAGGAAGGTGCAGTCACAGAGTTTCGGAGAAAGTCAGTGGAATAAGTGGGTTTCTTAGTAGGGGTGAGTGGGGTTGCAGAGAAAGGGTAGTAATGTAAAAGGAATGGGGTAAAGTGTGAGGAGGCTATTGCAGGCTGAGAAACAGAACTGGTAGCAAAAGCAAGAACTGGGGGCATTGAAATAGAGGTATGCAGAACAGCACAGCTTCAGTAAACAGAGACAGAATCTGTCTGAAGCGTGCTAGTTTGCATTTATGTTTGTGACTGAAGTACAACAGAGTGCATGTATGTGTGTATGTTTCTGTGTCTCTGATGGAAATTGTCTCATACAAATAGTTTCCCTTTAAAAATTTCAGCTGGAGTAGTCCGCTGCTACAAATATGGGGGAATGTAGAAGTGGGATACATGTTTTAAACAGGAGACATTTAGGCATCCCATACAATTCCAGGGACAAATTCTTAAAATACGGCACTGTCCCATATAATACAGGATGGTTGGTCACTTTACCTCCCCTGATAATCCCCTAGGACTGTCCATACTTTATCTGTGTTCCAAGGGAGCTGTTTTCTATCCTATGTTTTTTTTTTAACGCTGCCCTTTGCTTTATAATTCAAGCCTATGGTGCCAGAGGGCTGTCCTCTCTCAGAACACAAGAAAAGACTAGCTGCTCAATTTACATAGGAATTTACATTTAAGCCTAGGACAGCTTCTTGCTATGGAAGGAGGAGTCATCCACAGAGCCGGCCTGTCCATTAGTGAGCTAGGTGGCTGCCTAGGGCAGCAGACCTCGGCGGGTGGCGCGCACAGTGCTGCAGCAGGCCAGGTGCTTTGGCACACATGGCCTGCCACTTCCAACTCCCTCTCCGACAGGAAGTTGTGTCCGAGAGGAGTCAGAAGAGACAGACTATGTGTGCAAAAGCACATGGTCTACTGTGGGCCACTGCCATGCCACGCCGAGCTATTTCCCCCCCCCCCCCGACAGACTTTGTAGCATGGCATGGCACAGCTCGGAAGGGGGTGGCATGGTCATGGCTTCTAATGGGGTGGGGGGAACTCTTGTGCTGGCCCTAGTCATCCCTCACCTCACTCAGAATGGTGTCAGGTATTTTCGGTGACAATGCCTCTGCCAAAACAGGCTTGGGATTTTCTCCTCCCCTCTTCTTCATGTACTGCTGTGGTTTCATATTATATGTGTAAGAAGAGAGAGAACGCAGATATTTTCTTTTCCTCCTTTCCTGCGGCTGCTACTGGTGCTGGCCTCACCTCAGGAAATTGACCAGGTAGAGAGGCACACATACTTTAACAAAGAACCATGGGGAGAAGAAGCAGAGATTTATTGCCAATATCAAAGCCATGTGATTTGCAGCTTGGGTTACAGAGCAGAACATCATGCTTCTTTTCCTCTCGGGCCAGCAGACAAATCACCCCTCTCACCTGGAGCGCCTTCAAGTCTTTACTTGCTGTGCAGCAACAAGCAGAAAAGATAGCAGCACCTATAAAGGAAAAATGTGCTAGCCACTGAAGCACTTTAAGTGCAGCTTCCCCATTGGCTCCCCTCCTCCTCTGTGCAAGGCATGCTAGGATTGGGCCACATCATGTTTGTGTGTTGATTTTTTTTGGGGGGGGGGGAGGCGGGGGGATTTGAATTGCAGGGAGGTGCTGGAACTACAGGAAGCAGGAACTGGCTGCAAGCCTAAACGGTAGAGACGACATTAACTCAGAAATACTTCAGTGCAGCTTTGCATTTCTAAGGCAAATTCAGAGTTATTTATGATCTTATTGGCAGCTATGGTAATATACTGGGAGGGAGTGGGTGCCTCATTCTGCCAGATTTATTTATTTTTACTTTTCTTCATACAAACTTGACAAAGCAAGTATACAGGCAATCTTACAGCCCACATATAGGGGAGATATAACAAAGAAATTATCACAAGAGAAACACTGAGAAAAATCTCTCAACTTATGCCAAGTATAACTCCCGCCATTATCCCTCATCGATCCCCCGGACCCTCCCTATCCGACAAAAAGGTCTCCAATTGTAAAGAATCAAGAAAGGTATACTTAACCCCTTGCAGTGTTATCACACACTTACAGGGGAACCTAAGGAAAAAAGATGCACCCAGTGCTAACACCCTGGGCTTAAGGAACAAAAAAGCCCGCCTACGCACCTGAGTTGCCCTGGATACATCTTGAAACAGTTGTACTTTAGCACCACAAAAATCCACATCTTTATGCTTAAAATAACTTTTAAAAACTAAAGCTTTATCAAATTCAGAAACAAATGAAGCCACTAAAGTGGCTCTGGTTACAATGGTATCTTGTGAGTCTTCCAGGAATTGGGTAAGATTAACCAAAGATTGAGGTTGTAATACATCATATCCTCCCGGAGTCTCACATGAGACCAATAGTGAAGAAATATAAAAATTTTTGAAAAGGAAATTGTTTCTGAGTTTGATAATTCCAACACCTCTTTCAAATATTTACGAAGTAATATTTCTGGAGATATCAAATGTGTAACAGGAAAGTTTAACAAATGAATATTTTCATCCTATGAGCATTTTCCAAATATTCTAATCTACGATGAATAATTAAACTATCTTTAATGGAGGAGACACTCATTGTCTGAAAGGAAGCATACCTGGAATCACATCTCTGTACCTGTGTAAACAAAGAATCCATCCGCTCCTCAACTGCCTCCAGTTTTGTCACAGTTCCCTGGGAAAAATGACAAAGTTGGGCTACTGTGGCTGCCAAAGTAACCTCAGTACACGTAACCACCTTCCAGATGTCCAACAGGGAAACCTGAGAATCAGGAATATCCTGTGAGACAATCTGGGGAGGCAGCCAAGTAACCGGTAACAAAGACCCACCACTATGAAGAGGAGTACTTTGTTGTATCAGCAAGCCACTAGCCTGCAATTCCGGCGGAGTTATTAATGACGGGGGAGGTGGCGGGGAGCGCTCAGGGGAGCTCAAAGAAGCTCCCTCCGGAGGGTGCGAGTGAACCATAGTACCTGCAGGGGGAAGGATTTCATCACCCCCGATCTTCACGTGTCTATCCATAGGACCAGTCTCTCCCAGTGCCAGCGGAAATATTTTCTTCTTCCTTTTACCCATACAAACT
Organism: Ichthyophis bannanicus; assembly: GCA_033557465.1. Classification (NCBI taxonomy): domain Eukaryota; kingdom Metazoa; phylum Chordata; class Amphibia; order Gymnophiona; family Ichthyophiidae; genus Ichthyophis; species Ichthyophis bannanicus. The sequence continues at coordinate 420,221,849 of CM066033.1, forward strand.
CAGGGAAACAAACCCAGCTCCTAAGTGGCTCCCAAGGGGCCTATCCTCCCCTTGTGGCACGCCCCTTAGGGCACGCCACGGCCGCGCGCCTAAGGATGCGCGCCTATGGAGACAGCGAGCTTTAAGCCCCCAAAATTGCCTGGGGCAGTCCCCACCGCAGCCTGCTCACCCGGGAATCCTCCGACGCTGTGCAACTGGCTCCAACAGCTCTCCCACTGTGCACAGAGAACAGCAGCGTTCTTAAGCCCCCGAAATCGCCTGGGGCAGTCCCCTCCACAACCTGCTCACCTGGGAATCCTCTGACGCTGTGCAACTGGCTCCAACAGCTCTCCCACTGTGCACAGAGAACAGCAGCGTTCTTAAGCCCCCGAAATCACCTGGGGCAGTCCCCGCCTCAGCCTGCTCACCCGGGAATCCTCCGATGCTATGCGACTGTCTCCAACAGCTCTCCCCCACTCTGCCAGATTTAATCTTACATCTAAGAACATAAGAAATGCCATGCCGGGTTAGACCGAGGTCCATCAAGCCCAGTATCCTGTTTCCAACAGTGGCCAATCCAGGTCATAAGTACCTAGCAGTTTTGCAAAATGACACACAGGTTCCACAATGCTTGTACTGCGGCAAGCAGTGCATTATGTGGGTCCTCTTTAATAATGTTTTATGGACCTTTCCTCCAGGAACATGTCCACCTTTTTTATGCCCAGCTACACTAACAGCTTTTACTACATCCTCTGGTAGCGAATTACAAAGTTTGATTACATGTTGAGTGAAAATAATAATTTCTCTTATTAGTCTTAAGCAGGTTACACTCTAGCTTCATTGCATGTCCCCTAGTCATTCTATGTTTTGATGGCATAAAGAATTGATCTATGGTTTGACTTCATTGGTTCCTATCTAATTGTCCAACACATCAGGTGGTCAGAAATTGACTCTGACGGTTAACCCTGCAGAAGTTACATTACTTGATATTTGGAAGATAGTCTCTGAAACAAATCTTATGTTGTCTGAGTTTATGGAACAAACTAACTTTTTTCCAGTAAACAATTGCAAAATTCCAAGAGGTGGTATTAAGCGTGTCCTTGGTGTCTCAGCGGGTAGATAAAATAAAAGGTCAAGTTGGGTCATTGCAGTCTTCTAGTGTTACCGGACTAAAGGATACCTTACTGTTGTATAAATAGAGACCTTTCAGAATGTTTGTAGAGCTAAAAACATTAGACTGTTAAATTTTCCCAAGTTGGCGTTTTATGCCATCGTTGGTTTTATTTAAACAGTATTGTAAGGAAGTATTGTTGTTGTCTGAGGCTGATTCTATAAGTGTTTCACATGTGTATTATTTGCCGGAGCGAATGACATCTGGGATTGATGATGTGGCTCAGGTGGGAGAGCAGATTGATGTTGACTTAACTGATTTCTTAGAAAATTCTAGTGTGATTATTCCCATCTTGGAGACATTAGTGGTGTCTTTGTCCAATCTTGTTGATAAGATAGTAATTATGAAAGCTTTTTTTTTTTTTTTATTGAATTTCAACAAACTTACAAAAGCAAGATTTAAGCAATTCAAAGTGTCATTATACACACATAAAATCAATGAATACATTCCATAAAAATTAATGCCATAAATCGTAAATAAACAACACTTAGTCCTAGCCCTCTATACTGGGGAGATAAAAAGCAAAGGAAATACATAAAAGAAAGGAAAATACAAAGAGTTATATCACTCTAAGTTACAAGACAGCTTTTAAACAAATTCCTCCTAAACCCCGCCTACACTTTACTCTGGCCCTCTTTACCAACCCAAAATAACTCCAATTGTGATGGATCCATAAAAGTAAATTTAGAACCCTGCATTGTAATTAAACATTTGCACGGGTCACGAAGAAAAAAAGAAGCTGAAAGGGCTAACACTCTAGGCTTCAGCGCCAAAAAGGCCTGTCTCCTAACCTGTGTAGCCCTACAAACATCAGGAAATATCTGAATTTTTGCACCACAAAACAAGGAAGACATCTTCTTCAAGTAACTTCGTAATACAAGAACCTTGTCCTTATCAGAGACAAAGGTTACTATCAAAGTAGCACGAGATAATATAGTATCCTGAGAATCCTCAAGAAATTTGGTGAGCTCAAGCTCAGGACGAGCCTGAACCACATCAAATTCCCCAAGAGAATTAAGTGCAACCCCACGTCCCGTCAGGTAATATAATTTCGAAATAACAATAGAGTCAGCCGAAGCCAAGTCTAACACTTCTCTAAAGTACTTCTGGAGCAAAATTTCTGGAGAAATTAAATGACAAACAGGAAAATTTAACAACCGAATATTCTTAGACCGCAACATATTATCATATAATTCCAGTTTGTGGTGTATAGTTAAACTATCTTTAACAAAAGAGGAATGTACAGACTTTAAAGAGAAACATTGATTTTCACAAGTAGACATACGAGAAAGAATATTCCCCACACACCCTTCTACCTCGCTAAGCTTAGTGGAAGTCTCAGTAGAGAAGTCACACAACAGCTTAACAGTGGGAACTAGGGAATTCTCAATCCGAGTAACGGCTTTCCAGATGTCTGCCAGGGTAACCTGAGCACCAGGTAAATCCTCGGCAGCACCTGACGTAGCCAACCAGGAAACAGGTTTCAGCTTTTCCCCCAAGGCAACTGGAGTACTCTGCTGAAACTGAGCCCCCACGGTAGATAAGGGTGCCGGGGAAGACACATATGGCGGGGAAGGGGGAGAACGATCCGGGGAACTAAGGGACGCAGCAGAAGATCCCAAAGTCAGAAAGTCGGGGCCCAAGGACCCATCAGCAGCAGACAGTACCTTAATATGTTTGTCCATAGAACCCACAATTGCAGCGGCCGCTGCCGAAACTTCAGGCACAATCTTTTTTTTTCGCTTGCCCATCTGGATACTGAGTGTCCTGGACCCCCTACGACACTTCTCCTTCGGTTCTCCAAGGGGCTCCCAAGGGGCTTAACACTCCCCTTGTATCTAGCCCCTTAGATCGCTGCCCTGGACTCGCGCCTCCGGCTGCGCCGGCGAAGCAGGCTTATAACGAGGCCCCCTGATGACGTCGGGGCCACCGGAGCAGGAGCCTGTTCCCTCTCAATCGGGCGCTGTCGTCTCCGGCTCTCCCAACTGCTCACTGCACTTCCCGGACTTTAACGAGGCCCCCTGATGACGTCGGGGCCACCGGAGCAGGAGCCTGTTCCCTCTCAATCGTGCGCTGTCGTCTCCGGCTCTCCCAACTGCTCACTGCACTTCCCGGACTTTAACGAGGCCCCCTGATGATGTCGGGGCCACCGGAGCAGGAGCCTGTTCCCTCTCAATCGGGCGCTGTCGTCTCCGGCTCTCCCCGTAATTATGAAAGCTTATTAATCCAAGAGAGATTTTCTTTTTCCCTGATGAAACTAATTTCACTCAAGCACGAAGGAAAGCTTTCCTTCAACTCAGGCCGTGTGTCCTGGCTGCTAGAGGAACTTTTTTTTCTCTGTTTTCCTTGTAAATGTTTGATTTTGTTAAATGGTGATAAATATATTTTCACGTATCGCTCACAGATGGAAAGTCTTTTGGATTATAGGTAAGTCTTTGAAGGGGTTAGTTTTTGGTTAAATATCTAAGGGATTGGGATATTTTTAGGATTGGGGAATGGGATTGTTCCTGTAATTAGTACTTTTGTTCTGATTACTAGCAACACTGTTTTTCCATGATGTGGGCTATGTAACAAGTTGTCATTGTTTCTTAGTTTCTAAATGTTTGTTTAATAGTGATGGGTTTGGATGCTTGTTTAATTTCTTTAGTGTTACTTTGTGTATACTTTGAAAAATTATCAGTAATTGGTGAGTATAGGCACCACCCCACTTTAATAGGTGTAAGAGCCTATAAAGCCAAGATTAACCCTTGAGTGGGTGGGAGTTGGGGTGGGAGGGAGGGAGGAAAGAAGACTTAAATGCTGGCTTTCTACACAGTGTCCTGACCTTGTGATTCTAAGGTAAAGTCTTACCAATTTCCTGGATGATTCACACATCCCTTGGTTTGATAGAGGGGGCCTGAACATATGAGGCCAGCAGATCATGTGAGATGGGAGAGCTCCATGCATTCAGAAATTGAAGGCAGCTGAGGAAGCACATGCGTAAGAAGGGCTGTTGAACTACCAATGGGAGGGAAGATGGGGAAATAGGGCAATCATATTTTTGTGAAGAATCTGGGACACTTAATCCATATAGTGCTTCTAGTGAGCGATCATTTCAGTTTGATGGGGAGGATGAGGGACATCCAGTGAATTCTTTCCATGAAAAATTATAGTAATCCACTCTCAAACTATACTTCAGTTCTTCAAAGTGGTGAGGGCACTCAGTAGTGCCTTGTAATGTGGATTCCCTGAGGCAGAACTTGTGGTCTTGGCCTTTGCTCGAAACCTAGTGCTGTGTCGGAAATAGTATTGAAGCTACATCACCATTCCATTGAAATTCATGGGCTTGTGAATGATTTCTCTTCTAAGTGGTGTGGGAACTCAGTAGTGCCTTGTAATGTGAATTCCTTGAGGCAGAACTTGGCGTCCTGGCCGTTGTTCGAAACCCAGTGCTGTGTCACAACTGCTATTGAATTTCAATGGAAGGGCGATGAAACTCCATGGAATTGTGAATGACTTATCTACTGGTCTTTAGCTAAAAACATTCCTCTTTTTTAATGTGCTAATAAATGCTGTTTGATATATCTATTCTCATTAAATTGGACCACTTGGGTGATTGCAGACACTAATTTAGCACACGGTGTGAGATATTGGTCCTACTTAAAAAATTGTAATAAAATAAAAAAACGAAAAATAGGATGAGACTTATTTGGGGTTCGGTTACTTTTCTGTCTCTTCCTGTCCCTGGTCTATGATTCAATGGCATTCTATTTCCTTTATTTTTAAATTTTGTGCAGTCCATATATTTTGTTAACCGGTCTGATGCACTAGCCTGAGTGATCAATCAAGCAACATAATAAAGATAAAGATAATAAAGATTGTTGCTGTATTTCATGAATAGTGATCACCTCCTTGGTCTTTTTTGGACTTGTTTCCCTTTCATGCCCAGCCAGTAAGTGAATCTGTGTTATTTAGGTCAGTCAGCTTGGAAGGGGAAACTTTGGGAGAAAAGGTTCTATAAATATATATGCAGGGGCGGCTCAATGCAATCTGCTGCCTGAGCCGAAGTATGAAAAGGCACCCCCCACCACCTTAGAGGGGGGAGGGGCTTTTTCAGAAATCCAATCAGAGACTGAACCAAACCAAAAAGCCGATTAGATTATATGGAAGAAATGAAAGATGTTTGCACACAGGGCCATATCGAGCTGCAATCACACCCTGTGAGACTTGCAGCTCGGGCGCACGCCCCCCCCCCTCTCCCCTCATACCTCCGTCCAGCTCTGCCTGCTCTTTCCCTACTGCTGCTGCCCTCTGTTTTTTTTCACGCAGGCGCCAGCAGCAGGGAAAGAGCAGGCAGCACTGGACGGAGGTATGGGGAGAAGGAGGGGGGCATGCGCCGAATCTGAAAGTCACAAGCACTTTCAGCAGATCTGTTCCTCCCTACTCTGACATTGAGTAGTGCCGCGAAGAGGCTTGGGGAGCGCATTTCGGCTGCCTGCTATTGTCCTGCCAGCGGCGGCAGGGCAACAGCAGACAGTCGAAATATGCCCCGCAAGCCTTTCCGCCCTGTGCGGCTGCACTGCTTGCACAGGGTTAGGTACAGTTCCATTTGCACACCAAGGAACTAAAAGACAGCAAGAATTAACAGCACAGTTTATAAAACTAAATTATAACTCATGTTTATTTTGTTGTTATAAACTGTGTTATGGTTCTTGCTTTTTCTTTTTCAGCATATATTTTGCATCCACAGTAGGTGCAGAGCAGAACCAGGACATTCACCCACAGAACTCAATATTTTAAAAAAAATCTGGTTCTGATCATCTCACTAACAACATCTACAACAACAACCACTATTCTCTAGTACCAGACATATTGTGAACTAATACAAAACCCTACAACAAAGAGCAAACCTACAATACCATACCATATCAGCACAAACTTCCAAAACTCACATAAGGAGCCCATCCAAAAAAAGCGTCACTGTAAATACTACAGTGGGCCCTGGAACATCCATACACCTATTTGAAAAGCTGAGCAAGTCAAATTACCACAGTACAGTATAGATCTTTATGTATAAACTCCATGTTAACACAACATCTGACCTCAGTCACACACTCACAACATCGACACTCACCAAGTACAGAATAAGTAACCACAATCTAAAGTAAAAATAAAAATATGTAGACAAAATTTAAACTGAAACCCCCAAGAAGCCAGAGTACACATGCAGTGTAACATCAGATAAATAAGAGATGCAGTTCCCCAAAATGCAATGCAATGTGTGCCTTTGAGTCAGTCCCGACTCCTGGCGACCCAGAAGCTCCTGGGTTTTCTTGGCAGTGTCACCGGAAGTAGATTGCCAGGCCTTTCTTCCGAGGCAACGGAGGGTTAAGTGACTTGCCCAAGGCCACAAGGAGTGCTAGTGGGAATCGAACCCTGGTTATTTGGTTACCAAGCCAGTGTTCTAACCACTAAGCTACTCCTCCACTCCATGCAGTTCCCCAATACTGTGTAAAATATAAAAATAGCACAAAGTCCAATCACTAAAATTCAATAAAATTATTTTTTCTACCTTTGTTGTCTGACCATTTTATTCTCTGATCATGCTGGTCCAGATCTGAGGCTTCTGCTTTCCTGTCTTCTCTTAGCTCTCTTTCTGTGGTCTATGGTCCATGGTCCATCTGCCATTTCTTATATCTTTTGTTTTCTTCACTTCCTTCCATCAGCCCATTTCCATTTCCAGTAACCCTCCCTAGTATCAGCCCTCTTTCCAGTCCTTCCCTCCCAGTAACTTCGAATGTTAACTGCCTTGCATTCCCACGACAGCAACTGGTGCCCATTCCCTTCCAGTCCCCTCCTTCCCCACTGTTCAGCCCCTTCTAGTCCAAATACCATCCCAGATATCAGCTCACATCCACTCTCAATGCCACCCCCCCAGTCTGCTCCCTTCCAGTCACACTACTCTCTGTCCATTCCCCTTCCAGTGTCATTTGCATGTCAGCTCCCTTCTAGCCTCCTCCCCATTACCCAACCACCTACCACTCCCATCCCCAAGTGTCAGCTCCCTTAAAGTCCCCCTTCAGTACATCCCAGGTGTCATCTCCCTTCGTGCCCCCTCCTTCCCCTGGCAGACCCTCCCATTATCTGCTCCCTTCCAGTCCCTTTCTACCATCTTCCCGCATCAGCCCATTTGTAGCCCTAGCCCCTAGTTTTCTTCCAGGACCAGCAGCACTCTCCTCCCTTCCCCTCCCCTCCCCCATTAGCCCATTTCCAGTCCCAGCCCATTTGCAGTCCTATCCCCCTTATCAGCCCACTCTAGTCCTAGCCCCCCAATCAGCCCATTACCAGTCCTAGCTCATTTCCAGTGCTTGCCGCCCATCTGCCCAGTACCAGTCCTACCCCCCCAATCAGCCCATTTCCAGTTCTAAACCCACCTCCTGATCAGCCTATTTCCATTCTTAACCCCCCATCAGCCCATTTCCAGTTCTAACCCCCCATCAGCCCACCTCCAGTCCTAGCACCTCCATCAGTCCACACCCAGTCCTAACCCCCCCATCAGCCCATTTCCAGTCCTAGCCCCCCATAGCCCATTACAGGTCCTAACCCCCACCCCATAGCCCATTTCCAGTCCTAGGCCCCCTATAGCCCATTTCCAGTCCTAGCCCCCCCCCTATAGCCCATTACCAGTCCTAGCACCTCCCATCAGCCCATTTCCAGTCCTAGCACCCCGCCCCCATCAGTCCATTACAAGTCCTAACCCCACCCCCCTGGGAAATTAAAAAAAAAAGAACCTGGCTGCTGAAGTTGCTGCCGCTGCGGCAGCAGGAAGTGCCCCGCGGCATCCCTGGCAGAACCCTTCTCCCTCCCTCAGCGCGGCTTTACAGAGCCGCAAAGGGAGAGTTCCCCTTTCTTGTGGCTCTGTTAAGCCCTCTGGCGCTAATGGGAAACAGACATGGTTACTGTTTTGTTTATTTTACATTCTAGCTTTGACTAAGGGTTAGCCCTGAATTCATTCATGGCTCTGTAAAGCCGTGCTGCTGGACAGAGGAGGGCTCTGTCGGGGCAGCCACAGGGCACTTCCTTCTGCTGCTGCCACTGCAGCGGCAGTGGCTCCTCTCCTCGGGTTTTTTGTTTGTTTGTATTTTAAGGCCGAGTGAGGTGGGTTTTTTGGGGGCAATTTTTGCCGCCCCCAAAAAATTGCCGCTTGAGGCCACCACCTCACTTGGCCTCATTATAAAGCCGCCCCTGTATATATGTGGAGGGGAATTTTAGAAAGGACGTCCAAGTGCAATCTGGGACTTCCAGGTTGGAATGTGCGAAAAAATGCCAGGGACATCTATGTCTCCAGCCAGTTTCAGGAACATAGATGTCCTTGATATGGATGTCCATAGCCCTGTCCCCATAGACATCCTGGCTACAGAACAGTAGGTTGGGGACATCTAGCATATGCAAGATTGCATATAGGGATGTCTCACGGTGTTGCAAACTGGAAATATGTGCCCTCATTCCCTGGCAAAGTTTGTTGTCAACACAGGAAGCATATAGGATAGGATCTTACCTCCTTCTCCATACCGTCTGGGTGTTTGGTAGGCAAAACAAGTACTTTTCCACTGCCTATTTGTGCCTGAAGCAGGTATAAATTTGGATGCGGTATGGGACGTGCATTCAGGTGAGGATGTGCAGGTTCCTGGTAATGCCCCAGACACACCTCCACCACACCCTCTTTCAGATTTGGATGTTCTAAAATGGCTCTGGTGATCTCGCCGTGCTTTGGACTCTCTATGCTGGTTTTCAGACATCCAAAGTATGAATCGGGCTTCTAAAATAACCCCCTATAATGATCAAAATTATTTTAATGCAGATTTTCAGAGATTACATCTGAAAACTGGTTTTGCCAATCATCAGTGTAACAGACCGTACTATATCATGCCAGCCGTAGCGCTTTGCTGATGTATTACACTAATAATTTAGAGTTATGATACTATGAAAACATATTAGTGCAATACATCATCATAGGACAGGGTTTGTAATATAACTGGCCATTGCAAACTAATTGTAGGTCCTAAAATACTGTGTATTTTATCCTTTGATTCAGATGGTAGCAATATCACGCTTCCAAATACTGTTCTACATCAGCAGCAATATAAACCCAACACCAGCAAGATGTTATATTAACTCTCTCACCGCTATGACACATACACATATCACACCGCACCACCATCATCACGTCCATTTTAACTTTCATGTTCTCACTGTTAAAGTATTTTTTTTTATTTGAACCTGCCATACTTTCCCTGTAAGTGAGATAAATTTTGCAATTAAGCAGTATCTGTAAGTTATTTTATGTGAAAATTTGCAAATAATCTTGTGGCAGAACATATTTAAATGCTCCATAGACAAACCTTGAAATACTAGGAAAGAATATATAATAACCGAATGAATGCGCAGGTAGCCTTTTACTAAAGTGTATTAAACAGTTAACATGCAAATTGAGCTGTTAGTACACGGTAACGGTTAATGGGGCAACCTGATACCTAAGGGCAGATTCTCTAAGGATGGCTTGGAAAGTTATGTGCGTAAGTCCCTATTAGGACTTACGAGCTTGAATGGGCACTTATGTGCACATTTTGGCCAGGCACTATTCTATAAGAATGTTCATAAGTGCTCATTGTGTGTAACTTCCGGTGGGTCATGCACAGGGGTGGTGCCTGGCAGAGCATAGGCGCAGCCTTGACTGCATAAATTATAGAATACTATGACTTTCGTGTGTCAGTGTGCCACTATAGATCAGGCATGTGGACACGCTTAGGATACGACACCTTCATTCACGGGTATTCTATAAAGAAAAGCCCACATGTACATTAGCTTATGAAACAGGGCCTGCATACATGTGCAAGAATGAATGTAGCCCGCATGACCCCTTTTGAAATTACCTTCTTAGTGCACATCAATTTATTTATTTAGGATTTACAGCAACTACATGGTTTGGCAGTTAATGCATGCCAGCTTACCACACATTAATTGTTTCAGCACACATTAACACAACCTAATAATATGCTATTAAGAGATGGGTGTTATATGATCTGTGTTATCTGTCATTCAGTTAATATGTGGTAAGTGTATTATCTCTGTGTTAACTGCATAGGCAGATGCTGTATGCCCTCAGTTAATACAGAGATCACACAATATTTTTGGCAGTTTCTACCTGGTTACTACAAATTTTTACCGCCTTTTACTAGCAGGGCCCCATAGTCTTGTTTTTTTAAGTATGTATCAGTATGTGAGGTATTTTGTTTATTTATTTAGCTGTATTTATATCCCGCTTTTCACTGGGTCAAAGGGGGATACATTTAACCTGAGGGGATATGAGACACATACGCTAATACTTACAGGGAACATGGGCAATGGAGGGTTAAGTGGCTTGCCCAAGACCACAAGGAGTGCCTATAGGACTAGAAATCCCAGTCCCTCCGACCTGAGATTGCTGTCCCCAGGTGGGACTTGAACCCCCGGCCCTCCGGCCTGAAGTACCATGTCCTAACCTCTAGACCACTCCTCCCAATGTGTATGTGTTGGAAATTAGAAGAAAACTTCAAGACATTTTTCATTCTTTTTGGTTCTCCAAAGTAAACAAATCAATAGCATTTGTTTTCCATCTGGAGTGACAATTCAGGATTCAAAATTTATGTCGTAAGTCCACAAATGAATTTTCAAAGTAAAAATTCATGTTACTATTTTTGCTGTCACAATACCACAGCAACATACTATGGACTCTGTTTTACAGCAACAGCAAAACACATTAGATAATTCGTCCCATAGGGGCATGTTTACTAGAGTGCAGGAATGGTTAGTGAGTGTTTTAAGTCTTATGGTACTACTGCTAGGGGTTGCTGGTGCCATTTTGGAATCCATGGCATATGGCAGGAATGGAAGGGGACCGTTCCTGCCCCATCACCACTATGACCACTGGGGAACACCAGGATATATCGCAGGAGGGTGGGAATTGGCCTGAGAGAGGTAGAAGCCATTTGGTGGGGGGTGTTACCTGAAGCTACAAGGTAAACTATTTAAGACTAATAAAAGAAAATATTTTTTCACTCAACGTGTAATCAAACTCTGGAATTTGTTACCGGAGGATGTAGTAAAGGCTGTTAGTGTAGCTGTGTTTAAAAAAGGTTTGGACAAGTTCCTGGAGGATAGGTCCATAAACCATTATTAAGAAGGGACCCAGGATATCAATGCTTGACCCAGTACAAGTATTGTGGAACCTGTGTCTTTTGGGGAAACTGCTAGGTACGTATGACCTAGATTGGCCACTGTTGGAAACAGGATACTGGGCTTGATGGACCTTGGTCTGACCCATTATGGCATATCTTATGTTCTTATGTAAGGATTGTACTTTGCTTATAGGGGGTCTGCTGGGGTGGAAGGTTGCCTTAAGGATTGCAGTATGCTCTCTAGGGTGCAGGGTACTGAAGGGGGGGGGTGTGCTGGGGTGGAGCGTTATGCAAACTGGGAGCAGAGCAGAGGAGTTGTACATGGATGGGGGGGCTGAACTCATGTTAGGGAATTGTGGTTGGACATGGGAGTTGTGATCAGGTGGGGGCTTGTGCTTGTGCAGGGTGTTGTGATTGGGTAGGGAGTTGTGCTCGGATTGGAGGGAGAAACTAAGGGAAGTGCTGCAGCAATGTTTTTTTCATTCTGGGCCAGGGTGCACGCTACATGCCTCAGCATCTGCCGGGTAGAGGACTAAAACGCACAGTAAGTGCAAAAAAAACCAAACAAAAAAACTCGTACAGCACTTTATTAAATATACGCCTATTGTTGTAATAGTTCTCTGTCAGGTTTCTTAAGATTATGTTTTCTTGTTATTTGGGCATCTTTCATTGCTTGAATTTTGGATTTAGAATAACTAACTCTCGTTTACCAGGATTTGATCATTGGGTATGCAAGCCAGCTTTGGTTGTAGCAAAACTAATTCAAAAAAACAAATAAACTATTTAATTTTACTCATTTTTAACTTGTTCATCACTTTGCAAAAATCAACACAAATAATGATTTTGTTTAAACTAAATCTTTTCTTTCAAAAATATTATGAATCACTGGTTTGGAGATTTGTAAATCGTAATCATGCATTTTAAACCTTGCCATCTGTTAGAAAGGTAAACTGTCATCTACAGGGAATTCCCTGTATGTCATAAGAACATAAGATATACCATACTGGGTCAGACCAAAGGTCTATCAAGTCCAGTATCTGGTTTCCAACAGTTGCTAATCCAGATCACAAGTACCTGTCAAATTCCATGCTGTTTATCCCAGGGGTAGGCAGTGCATTTCTAATTTCTGATGGTTTATGGACTTTTCCTCCAGAAATCTGTCCAAACCTCTTTTAAAGCTAACTACACTAACAGTTTTTACTACATCCTCCGGGAACGAATTCTAGAGTTCATTTACACATGGAGTGAAAAAAATATTTTCTCCCTAGTCTTCTACTTTTTGAAGGAGTAAACAACCAATCCCTATGTCTTCTGCGCAGGATTCAATCTCACCCAGGCCTGGTGATTCTAGTGGTCCCAGAATGGCCACACAGACTATTGAGCCTGTTGGTGGGATTCCCTCTCTTGTTGCTGCAGTAAAAAGCCTCCTATGGTAAGGGCCCTTAGTGATGGAAGATCCGGTCCCCTTCCCATTTATGGCTTGGACCTTGAGAGGAATAAGCTGTCCAAGAAGGGTTACACTGGAGCAGTAGTGGACACACTTTCTCAAGGCCTAGTGGGCCTCTTCTTCCTTGGCTTATGTGAGAGCTTGGAGGGCTTTCGAGAGGCAGATATAGATACTGTTTTATTCTTTTTACATTCCAGTCTTGACTAAGGGTTAGCCCTGAATTCATTCAGCATTCAAACAATTGCCCTATCATGCTACCTTGAGTGCAGTCAAGGGATGTCCTTTGCAGTGCACCTTGATATCTCCTGTTTTCTTAACGGAGTGAAGCAGATCCATCCACCAGTGCGTCCGGTGATCCTTCAGTGCTGTCTCGCTCTCTGGTGTTGAAGATACTGAAAGAGCCCCCATTTGAGCCCATTTTGCTGCCTCTCTCAAAGATTTGACTCTCAAAATGGTTTTCTGGTGGTTATTGCACCCACTAGGCAGGTGTCAGAGATGCAAGCCTTGTCAAGCAAGGAACCTTTTCATCTCAATGGCTTCTGCCTCCTTGCAGACTGGTGCCATTTTTCCTCCCTAAAATGCTATCTCCTTAACTAAACCATTGTTCTGCCTTCTTTCTCTAGGGAGGACCTTTGCGTGGACCCCTTTCTACAACTGGCAGATGTGAGGAGGTCATTGGTCAGATATATATATATATTTTTTTATACTGTGCTCTTTAGAATCAGTGCAGTTTACATGTATACTAACAGGTACTTTTTATTCTCTTGTCCCTGAAGGGCTCACAATCTAAGTGTACCTGAGGCAATGGAGAATTAAGTGGCTTGCCCAAGGCCAGAAGGAGTGGCCATGGGACTAGAGACCCCAGTCCCTCTGGCCTGAGGTTGCTTGTCCCCATGCGGGAATTGAACCCCCGGCCCTCTGGCCTGAGGTAACCTCTCCCAACCACTGAGCCACTCCTCCCTCCAGATACCTGGAGCATACCAACTCCTACCATCTGTTGGACCATATCTATTTCCTCTTCATCAGAAAGGACATGCAGTGGCCAAGTCCTCTGTTGCCCACTGGATTAAGGAGACTATTGGTTTAGTATACTTTTTGACTGGAAAATGTTTGCCAGAGGGAGTTGGGACTTATTCCACTACAGCACCTTTTGGGTGGAGTCTTCCTTGGTAACTTCTGAGTATATCTCTTGGGTGCCTACTTGGTCATCTCTGATCACTTTTGTGAAGCACTACAGGTTGCATGTGGGAGCCAGTGCAGATGCTACTTTTGGCAGGGCAGTTCTGTCCATTGTATCATCTCCCTACCACCCTGGGTCCTGACTGCTTGGGTATGCCCCATTCATCTGGACTGATTTAGCAGGATGATAAGGAAGATGAAATTTACATACCTGATAAATTTCTGTCCTTGAATTCTGCCATACCATTCCAGGATTCACTATGGAAGACTTCTTCTACAGGTTTGGGAGTTCTGCTGCCACTGTTTGATGCAGAGTCATTTATGATAAAAGCCTACTGGCTATTTTCCAATGCTGCTCATTCATGTTGGCACAAATGATGTAGCCAGAATCCCTCTGAGTGTATCAAGAGTGACTTCATGGATCTGGGAGAGAGGGTGAAGCAGATGAGTGTGCAGATGGTGTTCTTATTCCTCCCTGTTGAGAATAAAGGCCAAAGCAGAGAGGCTCACATCCTAGAGATGAATGCATGGCTGCCTAGTTGGTGTCAGAGAGCATTTTGGTGTACTGGACCTTAGGATGATTTTCCAGAGGCTGCTGAAGCAGAGATGGTGACCATCTATCCAAGAAGGGTCAGTCTTTTCCTCATCAGATTTGCTATCCTACTGAAGAGGGTTTTAAACTAGATTCAGTGGGGATGGGTGAAGAAAGCCTCCAAGTAAGTAAAAACCCTCAGGTTAGTAAAACATTAAATACTTTTGTAGAAATGGGTAAAAAGGGCCATATCTGCAAAGTGCTGTGTATTAATGCCCTTAGTATGGGAAATAACATTCCAGATGTCGAGGCTTTAATGGAAAAGGCCGACTTGGATTTAGTGTTGGTTATGGAGACATGGCTCATGGAGAACCATGACTGGGATACAATTATAACAGGCTACAATTTATTCAGGAAGGACAGGGCAGGAAGTCAGGGAGGAGTGGAACTATATGTAAAAAATCATATTAAAGCTACAGAATTGCAGAGCTTAAGAGGGGAGAAGGAGGCATTGAGAGTTAAATTGGAAAGAGGAAATGGAGCATCTATTTGCATTGGTGTGATATATAGACCTCCTTCACAGTCAGAAAAAAATGGACAGACATTTAATTGAAGTAATTTCCAGTATTGCTATGAAAGGAGAAGTGCTGCTGATAGGTGATTTCAATATGCTGGATATTGATTGGGCTATCCCTGCTGCAGTGTTGTCTAGAAGTAAAGAGATCCTAGATTCTCTACAGGGAAACCTATTCTAGCAACTGGCAACAGAACCCCCATGTAAGGGGGCCATACTGGACCTAGTGCTTATGAATGGGGAGATGTTTCTAATGTTATAGTGGGTGATTATCTTGCATCCAATATTACCAGATGGTGTGCTTCCGTATTAGGATAAGGGCTGATATAGTCCATTCAAAAGTAAAGCTCCTGGACTTTAGGAAAACTAACTTTGCCAAGATGGGACAATACCCAATGAGTCAGTGGGATAGGGACAGCTGGGGAATGTAGAAATGCGGTGACCAAAACTGAAAGAGGATATTTTAAGGGCAACAAACCTTTTTGTTTGGAAAATAAATACAGTAAATGTAAAAGGAAAAGTTGGAAAAAGCTAAAAGAAGCTAGGAAAATGGTCAGAAAGGCAAAGATACAAATGGAAGAAAAAATAGTCAATGCAGTAAAATGAGGACAACAATTTTCAAATGCACTATCACAGGCTGAATGACAGTGGCATAAAAACCAATCTGATAGCTCCCGGATCCTTTGGAAACACCATTCTGGTACCTATAGGACTGCCCTTCATACAGCATGGATGGCTTTTAAACCGCTCTGTTAGTAAACAAAAGCGGTATATATCAAATACAATTCAGAACTCCATCTCTTCTGCTACCAACCAATCCTGAAAACCTTTCTCTGTCCTAAATAAATTGATCCCGAGTTCTGTCCCTTCCTCCATTCTTCCTGTACCCTCACCCCAGATACCTTTGTCATTCAATGTCATTGTGCAATTTCCTCCCTTCATTAAACTTTTCCCTTTTCCCAGTCCCTCCTTCCCCCGACTCCCTTATCCTCCTTGTTCCCCTTCTCCACCTTGATGCCCTTCCCTCTTTCCTTGGTTGTTCCTCTGCATACCCTTCCCTACCCTATCTACTATCTTCACTAGGCGCTCCATGCTGTTTGTCCATCTTACCCTCCAGATCTGTGGCCTGCTCACCTTATCCAATGCATGGCTGTTTCTGGAAAATCTAGGTGTAGATGTAACGTGCACATCTTCATGCCCATGTTTTATGAAGCTTGTGCGCACTTCACTTTATAAAACAGGCCTCAAATGCGCACATGGTAACACACCATAACTATCTGTGCATTTATGCAATTACCCTCTAATTATCTGCAAGGAAACTGTTCAACAAACAAAGTTTCCTTTAGTGGGACATGTCCTATTTTTTTCTGAAGTTAATAGGTAATTAGGAATTATTTTAGATTCTCATCTTTACACAGATCAAGGCCATGTGCAATTAATTCTTTAAACTCTGATTAGTTCATAGTTTTCTTAATATAGAAGATTTTTGAAATGTCCAGGTGTTGGTAACCTTATCAGCAGGATTATTGTAATAAGCTTTATTTAGGATTATTAGAATCTTTTATTAAACTATTTTAATGAATCTAAAATGTGGCATCTAGAGTAGTTAGTGGAATTAAGAAAACAGCTTACATTATTCCAATTTTGTCTGATAAACATTAGGTACCAATAAAGATTAGAGCCCAGTTTAAGGGGTCATTTACTAAAGGTTTGGATGCACGTAAAGTTAATGCGTTTTAAGTGTCTACAGCCCATTTTATTTCTGTGGGCACAATGGCAGTTAATGCGTGTTAACTTTTACTAAAAGGGTCCCTAATTGTTTATGGAACACTTTTACTAAATTGTGTTATGTAGTTAATGCATGTTTGGACCCGCGGTAACATTTTTCCATGAAGCCATGAGAGTGCTGCAAGTCATGCAATAGGGTGCTGAATGGGTAGATTAGGGGCCGAGGTTGGGTGTGGTGAGCACATTGCGTTTAGCATGGGGGGGGGGGGATGAGGGGAGGACATATCACGTGCTGTCAATGCTGCACTTAGCCTGGGTGTATTTACCTCTGCCTCAATAGTGCATCCCTAGTAATAGCATGCATTAGAGTAAGCAATTGTGCATTAATTAATTAATTAATTTTATTTAGACAGATTTGTATACCACCTTATCCTACAATCAAAGTGGTTATATCACATCATAATTGAGGTTACATTCAACATGTGGGTACTTTACAACATTTAACATGAGGGTATTTAACAACATTAAGACATCACAATTGGAGGGTTACATTTAGCATGAGGGTGTTTTCGTGAGTCTAGTTGGGTTGATTGGGTATTGAGTTTGCGTGGGTAGTTACTTTGCAATACCGCTTGGGTGGGGACTGTTGTCTATCTGCTCTTGAGTTGGCGAGGTAGTTGCAATACTGCTTGGGTGGGGACTGTTGTCTATCTGTAAAGAGCAGGGTTTTAAGGGCCTTGCGGAAGTCTGTGATGTCTTCTAATGCCCTTACGCTCGTTGGGAGGGAATTTCATAGTGTGGATGCCAGTAATGATGGAGCTCTTCTTGACGTATTTTGTTTAGTCTTGTGGTATCCTGCAGGTGTGCTGATCATGTTGTCATTATTGTTCCTTCTTGGTCTATTACTGATGTTCCTTGTTATGATTTCTTGTAGTGCATCTGCCGATAGAAGGTGGATGATTTTGAAGATAATCA
Source organism: Ichthyophis bannanicus (assembly GCA_033557465.1). Classification (NCBI taxonomy): domain Eukaryota; kingdom Metazoa; phylum Chordata; class Amphibia; order Gymnophiona; family Ichthyophiidae; genus Ichthyophis; species Ichthyophis bannanicus. Next base: position 420,239,630 of record CM066033.1, read on the forward strand.
AGATTATTTTAAATTTTGCTCTGGCCACCATTGGGAGCCAGTGTAGTTGCTGTAAGATGGGGGTGATGTGTTCAGATCTTGGAGTGTCGGTTATGATGCGTGCTGTAGTGTTTTGCACCATTTGGAGTGGGTGTAGGGTGTGCTGGGGGAGACCTTGATATAACGAATTTCCATAATCAAGCAGAGGTGTGATGAGTGCTTGGCACACTGTGCGGAAGTGCTCCTAGCAGAGTAGTGGTTTGATCCTTCTTATGGTCCTCAAACCTTGATAGGCCTTGTTTGCGGTTTTGACAATATTTCAGGTTCAGAGCTCTGTCCATTGTGATGCCCAGGTACTTAACTTATTTATTTATTTATTTATTTAACTGTATTTATATCCCGCCTTTCTCCGGGTTAAAACTTCATCTTTAACTACTATGAGTTTGTCTAGAATGCTGATATTCTGTGGTGGAATGAAGGTGGGGTTCCTGGTGACGAACATTGTCTCAGTTTTATTGTAGTTGACCGTCAGGTTATTGTCTGTGAGCCAGACATTCATGTCTTCAAGGCATTTGGTTATTATTGTGGTGTTAGGTGCTAGTAAATTGATTGGAGCATACACCATGAAGTCGTCAGCATAGATGTGATAGTGGAGTTTGTGTCGTTTATTTAGAACACATTTCTATACCGCTGCTTCCAGCGATCAGCAGCGGTTTGATTCTTCTTTTGGGAGATGTTGATCAGGACAGGGTGGGGGAGTAAATACATTGGTCTGAGGGGGTCACGGCACACATGGTTAATGTATTGGGGCATGGGGTTAACATATTTACATATTTACACATTTTGGAATTCACATTTTTACATGGCTATACATAGTTACACATAAGGCGTTTATTAAAGCACACCTAATTTTAACTGTTATGATTGGGTTGGTATGTACACTATTTGTGGGATTAGTGGGTGTAGTACGTGTGACATTATGCGGTTTGTGAATTGTAGGCTTAGTATGCTTGTGTTCTTTAGGGCAGGATGAACCTATTGTCCATACAGGTTGGGTAGTATGTAGGTGGGGCAAGGGGAATTCCTGGTTGGGTCCGAAGCCGTGTGAGAAGGTTGCGAATGCATGAAGGAGTGTGAGGTAGGCAATGATGTAGTAGCGAGTGGAGTGCATTTTTGTGAATTACTGATCTGGAGTCTGCTTGAATTGTGGTGCAGTAGAAGTAGGTGTTTGACCCCTTTGTATCTATAACTTGCCTGTTTTCTTTGGTCAGTGTCTCCTCCTCCCACGTGGTTCAAGACTGATAAGAGATTCTGTATGCTGTGCAGTATGTTATTATACAAGTAGTGAGGTAATAAACAAGCAAACAAGCAATGGGGTCAAAAGGCTACGCAGCATATGTTATCCACAAAGTAGTGAGTTATTAGTGGGGCAGCAAAGAGGTTGCATTGAACTACGCAGGCTGAGCAGCATATGTTATCTAAAGTGGCTAAGCAGTACTTGTTAACTGCAGCATATGTTATTTACAGCACATGTTTTCTACAGCAGATTAAGCAGTATATGTTATTTACAATACATGTACATACATCTATAGCAGGTTATGCAGCATATATTATCTGTATAGCAATGAGGTATTAGTTATTAGTGAGTCTACAGTCTATAAGCTGTGCAGCAGAAGTATTTGCAAGCAATGAGGCAGCAGTGTAGTCCATAGGCTAGGTAGGAGATGCGGATTTGCAAGCAGTGATGTAGCAGAGGAGGTGGTATTTAACTGTCGAACATGCTGTTCACGCCCCCAACTGTTATCACAGAGGCTTGGTACTTAATACACATTAGCTTTTGTATGTTAGAGGCAAAAACCTAGCACACATTAGTAAAAAGGCCTCTATATCTGGTTAATAGACTTATAAATCATCTGATGAATAATGAATTATCATCTTTGTTATGGTTTTATACTTCTTGCTGTGTATTAAGATCAAACAAGTTTGTTGAAGATTCCTACCTCATTGTTTCTGCATAAGAACTTGACTTGAGCAAGGGCCCTTTCTGTAGCCTGTCCACATCTGTGGAACCTATTACCTCTATATTTCTGCCAGGGGAGCAATCTTACTTTTTTTTCAAATCTAAAACTACATTTTTTTAAAATAGTTTTGCTTATCAAGGTGATTATGTAGTAAGCACACTTGCAACAGAATGAAATTTTAGTATTCATTTTTTATCTTAGTCTATTAATGTATTTTTTATTCTTGTTTTGTGTACTTCTTTATGTATTATTGTTATTATGAATGCTATGATTGTATGCCACTTAGAGGTGTAATGATAGGCAGTTTATTTTATTTCATGTTATTAGATTTATAAGTAAGCTGTGGAATTGGTTCATGGAGAACATGGTCAAGGGGACTAATACAGTGGAGTTCCAAAGAGTTTTAGCAAGTTTCTGTAGCAAAAGGCCATACAAATCATAAGCCAGGTAGACTAGGGATAGCCATCACTCATCTCTTAAAATGAGTAATGAGAAATTAGATCTACTTTTTAGGATTTGCTTGGTATTTGTTATCCTACTGGCCACTATCGGAGATAGGATATTGGGTTCGAAGGAACCTGGTATTGCTCAGCATGTTCTCCCTTCAAAGGAGACCTCTGAAACAAACTTTAGTCACAAAGTACTTTGCAGAGCCAGTCAAGGTCAAAGCCACAGACCCTTTGATATACACTGAACAGGCGGCTGCTATCTAACCATACCTTAGCAAGGTTACCCAGCATTTCCTTTCCTGTCCATCACCAAAGAGCCTCATGCATGTCTTCACAGTGGTGGGGGATATTGCCAGCACACAGCATAACCGCTGGCACCAAAGATGTAAAATGTTGTCTTCATGAAGATATAACTGCATTTACTGTTTTTTTTCTGATTTTCCATGCAAATGATAGGATTGAACCTCATCAGGACCCTTAGCATCCTGTAATGTTGTTGCCTCTTTTGATGCTGCTGCTTCTGCCGCTCTCCAGCCTGCTCCCTTGACTCTACTGGAATGACTTGGTCTAAATTTAAAACATGAAAACTAAATCATTTTTCTTCCCCAGTCCCCTTCTGCATGCCTTTGGATCTTCTCATCTCAATATTTGCTTTCTCTGCCACTGCTACCCTGCCGCCTTCTTACTGCAGTGTTCTGCTATGTTTTGCTAATGCTGCTCTTGTTTATTTATTTTTTTTATTTATTTGGTTCTTCTATACTGCCCCTTCCAGAAATCAGGGGTGGTTTCCATTAAAAACAACATATTACATATTGTTGCCCCTATACTCCCTTGGTTCCACTGGGCTGTTTGGCCTGAGATACTAAAACATTAATTTTTTTTGAAAAATTCTTCTGTCTACCTAACCCATGATTCCCTGTGCAATTAATGCCACTACTGGTGCTTTTTTCTCTTCTCAATACTTTGGGGTATCCATGCCACTGTTTGGCCACCTTTCCCCACTCATTCCGTGGGGAATATTTGCTACTGTTCAATCTTTTTGCCCCTTTCACTGCCTCGTGAGGGTTTTTTTGCTACTGTTTGACCACTTTGTTCCTCTTGCTATGCCACGTGTGTTCCTACCACTCTTCATGCCAATTTGTCCTCTTTTGGTGACTTCAGATACTGTTGCCTCTGCTTCTGATTATTGTTTGAAACATCCTTAAAACTTGATGGAAAGTCATGATATTGCCATCCAAAATAAGGAGAATTGTATCCTCAGTGACCTTAATGGCTAACAAAACAAAGTTAAATAAATGAAATAACCAAAAAAAAGAACAAAATAAGAACATAAGATATGCCATACTGGGTCAGACCAAGGTCCATCAAGCCCAGTATCCTGTTTCCAACAGTGGCCACTCTAGGTCATACATACCTAGCAGTTTCCCCAAAAGACACAGGTTCCACAATGCATGTATTGGGTCAAGCATTGATATCCTGGGTTCCTTCTTAATAATGGACCTTTTCTCCAGGAACTTGTCCAAACCTTTTTTAAACCCAGTTACACTAACAGCCTTTACTACATCCTCCGATAACAAATTCCAGAGTTTGATTACACGTTGAGTGAAAAAATATTTTCTTTTATTAGTCTTAAATAGTTTACCCTGTAGCTTCATTGTATGTCCCCTAGTCTTTCTGTATTCTGATAAAGTAAACAATCGATCTACGTTTACCCGTTCCACTCCGTTCATTAATTTATAGTCTTCTATCATATCTCCCCTCAGCTGTCTCTTTTCCAGGTTAAAGAGCCCTAACCTTTTTAGCCTTTCTTCATAGGAGTATCCTTCCATCCCCTTTACCATTTTGGTGGCTCTTCTCTGAACCTTTTCTATGCTATATCGCTATATCCTTTTTAAGATACGGTGACCAGAATTCCACACAATATCCAAGGTGCCGTCTCACCATGGAACGATATAGAGGCATTATAATATGCTTTGTTTTATTTTCCATTCCTTTCCTTATGATACCTAGCATTCTATTTGCTCTCTTGGCCGCTGCTACACACTGGGCCGAGGGTTTTAACATGTTATCCACAATAACGCCTAAATCTTTTTCCTGGGTGGTGGTTCCTAATGTGGAACCTTGCATCGTGTAACCATAGTTTGGGTTGTTCTTCCCTAGGTGCATAACTTTGCACTTGTCCACATTAAATTTCATCTGCCATTTTGATGCCCAGTCTTCCAATTTATCAAGATCCTCTTGCAAATTTCCACAATCCTCTTGGGTTTTAACAACTTTAAATAGTTTTGTGTCATCTGCAAATTTGATAACCTCACTCGATATTCCTTTTTTCCAGATCATTTATGTCAAAAAGCAGCGGACCCAGCACAGATCCCTGGGGTACACCACTATTCACCTTTCTCCATTGGGAAAATAGGCCATTTAGCCCTACCCTCTGCTTTCTATCTTTTAACCAGTTCCTGATCCACAATAGTACACTGCCTCCTATCACATGACTCTTTAGTTTTGCCAAAAGTCTCTGATGAGTGACCTTGTCAAAGGCTTTCTGAAAGTCCAAATACACTATATCAACCGACTCACCTTTGTCCACCTGTTTATTCACACCTTCAAAAAAACATAGCAGATTAGTAAGACAAGATCTTCCTTGTCTAAAGCCATGTTGGCTGTCTCCCATTAAGCCATGACTATCTACATGCTCAACAATTGTGTTCTTTATGATGGTTTCTACCATTTTTCCCGGTACTGACGTCAGGCTCACTGGTCTGTAGTTTCCCGGATCACCCCTGGAACCCTTTTTAAAAATCGGCGTTACGTTCGCCATCCTCCAATCTTCAGGTGTTACAGATGATAGCAAAAGGCAAAGAAAAAGAAATGACAAAAAAAAATGTTGATGCATTTACCTATTCCTTATTTTCACAAACTACTGCAGTAATATTCTATTTAAGTACATTTTTGCTCTATGCAAAGAAAAAGTCTCTAGATTTTTGTGGCTTTCTCAAATTTTTAAAAATGTGTCTGTGTCTTCTGGTAATGCCCTTAATATTTTTGATGGGTACATTTGTTCTGCTAGGACAGTGTCAAATGATAAATTCTTCTTCATCATAAGTCAAAGCAATACATCAAGTATGAAACAACAAAAAAGATCAATATTGCAAAGTCACATCAAAGAAATCTCTCAAAGAGGCATTATATATAGCAATCAAACTGCCCTGTAATTCTGTGCATCCTGTACTACATGTATCACCTTGGCCTGCAGGTTTACCATTCACAATTGGAGAGCATTCAACATTCCACTTCTCAATCAACAAATTGCTTGCAAACTGCAGTGCAGATATCCACATAAGATAAGAACTAGTAGCATTGATGCACCTTTATCTCTGATAATTCACAAGCACTTGCAAAGGATGTAGAATAAATTAGTTTCAGGAAAGCATGAAATACATAGAATAAAAATTCTTCACTGCAGAACGGGAAGAAAGCAGAAAGTAAGAATGGAGACTCTGAAGTTAAGAAGAGGAAAAGAAATTGAATAGCCTATGAACAGGCAGAGCGTGACCTTTATTGTCTGCAGCATCACTGGTACAGCTGCTAATGAGGCAATTCCTCATTGCCTGTAACACTTTTTTTCCTGATCCTCAAGCTTCCTTCCTTTTATGAAACGAGACTGTTGGGTAACCAATATTATGACTCAGCTGATGTAGACTGCATTCAAATTCTTAGGTAGCTGTCTATAGGAGGGCTGTTTGTTACTGTTCCATCCTTGGCCTTTGTTGTGCTGTAGATTCCTGAAGACTCTGACATGTTTTTCCTCATGCCATTTAAACGTAACTAGCAGCCTCTTAGTCACCTGCATGTTTAGTGCACTGATTCTATTAGGCAGTCAGGAAAATACTAACCATTGAAATTGTTGGTCCTACTAAGTCTGGAAATATTCCTCATTTCTCCTAACAAAACCCCATAATTTCTTCAGATTATACCAAAGAATTGTATATCTTAATTGAACTTCTTTTCTACTTGGCTGTTCTCCTCCAATAGATTAATTACATGCAGGAATAAAAGATTAATCTTGGGAATGGAGGGGTAGCGCAATGGTTAGGGCTGAGAACATGGGAAGCCCAATTCAAAGCCCATTGCCATTATGATCTTGGGCAAGTCACTTAACCCTCCATTGCCTCAGATACAAACTTAGAGGCCCCTTTTACTAAAGAGTGTTAAGTAATTAGTGTGGGTTTTAGCACTCATACTAACGGTTTCACCTGCTAAAATATAGTGCCATGGTAAAAAACTCACCTAAGTGCTTAGCGCCAGAATAGGACAGTGTTGGCAGCAGAGGATCACATTTCTGTGACAACGGCAACAACACTAGAATTATCTGTATGGAAGAAAGGCCTGGCAATCTACTTCTGTATCTTGCCACAAAACTCCAGTGGATAGTCACAACAAAACAAATTGCACTATAGTGCTAGAAGATGAGACCCCCCATGGTGGAAGGCACTCAACTAGCTACTGGGGAGGAGCTGAATACTTTTCAGAGTAAAGCCAGCATTTATGATGTGATTGGATTAAAGCCCTCAGAACATCTGACTGCTGATGTAGCTGCGCATGAAATGAGAGTCAGAAGCTGCAAAGATGTCTTATATATTGGGACATGGAACATACAAAGCATGAACCAAGGGAAAATGGAAGTAGTCAACAGAAAAGAATCTGGATAAAGACTGATAGAATTCTGCAAGGCCAATGATCTAGTCATCTCAAACACCTTCTTCCAGCAACACTAGCAGTGATTGTACACATGGACTTCACCCAATGGATTGTACAAAAATCAAATTGACTACATCTGTGGAAGTCAACGATGGAAAAGCTCTATAACATCAATAAAGACAAAACCTGGAGCTGACTGTGGTACAGAACACCATCTACTAGTATGCAAACTCAGGCTAAAGTTGAAAAAGAGCAAGCCACTCATGAATGTAGCAAAATATGACCTTGAGAAAATACCACTGGAATTTAAAGACTACCTGCAAAATTGATTTGCTGCTTTAGATACAAATGACAGAGTTCCAGAAGAGTTATTGGATGAGATCAAGAAGGTTGTGTGGGAAGACAGTGAGAAGTCTACAAAAGGTGAAAAAGCAAAACCAGCCAGAATGGATTACCAAAGAAACTCTGAAAATTGCCCAGAAACACAGAGAAGCTAAAGCCAGAGGAGAAAGATGCAATCACAGAACTCAGAGATTTCCAACATGCAGCAAGACAAGACAAGGAGAAGTACTATAATGTTGAATGTAAGGAAATAGAATCAGAAACTATTAAAGAACAAGATCAGCTTTCCTAAAGCTACGAGAGTTAAATAAAAAATTGCAGCCTCGAATTGGAATGTTATAAGATGCTCAAGGATCCGTATTGAATGATGCTAAGAAGATCAAGAAATGGTGGAAAGAATATACAGTTATTATGCAATGAAGATCAAGGGGACCAATGGCCGTTTCAACTTGTACCTTATGATCAGGAACCATTAGTGATGAAAGAAGTTGTCGAAGCAGCATTGAAAACCTTATCAAAGAACAAAGCACTGGGCATTGATGGCATTTCCATTGAAGTATTACAGCAGTCTGATGCAGCTATTACCATATTTACAAGGCTCTGCCAGGATATTTGGAAGACAACATCATGGCCAACTAACTGGAAAAGATCTGTATTTATACCAATACTAAAGAAAGATGATCCAGCTGACAGAGGAACTTATCGCACTATCGCTCTGAACACACATGCCAGCAAGATTCTACTTAAGATTATTTAGCAGAGACTGCAGCCATACCTGGAACGAGAACTGCCTGAAGTGGAAGCAGGGTTCAGGAAAGGGTGAGGAATGAGACATCATCATGGATGTGAGATGAATCCTTGAAAATACAAAATACCAAAAGGATATCTATATGTGTTTTATCGACTATAGCAAGATTTTTGACTGTGTAAACATGAGAAACTCTGGGCTACATTAAGAAGCATGAGTATACCAGAACACCTGATCATTCGGTTGTGCAACTTTTACAGTCTTGACCTGGTGAAAGGTGGTATAGATATACAGCTAAATAAATAAAATTGATCAAGAAGCAACAGTTCGAACGGAACAAGGACAAACAGATTGGTTTAAAATCATCCATGCTATACGACAAGGCTGCATACTTTCCCCTTTCCTGTTTAATTTATATGCTGAACAAGTCATCAGAGAAGCAGGACTGTATTTTATTTGTTTATTTTTGTATTTAACAAGCTTTTATATACCGCCCCTTCCTGAGATCAAGGGCGGTTTACATGAAATATCACAGCAACTTTTACATTAAACTTTGAAACTATGTACATTTAACTTGTTACAACTATATACAATAAACTTTTTATATCTATATACAATAGTCTGTGTGTGGTATGGTTGTATACATTGGTATCATGAGGAGTGTTGTGTAATTATGTTACAAATTTCGCATTACCACTTGGTTATTTTTATAATGTTTTAGATGTCTTGGGATTTATTGATACTATTTGGATCACCGAAATAATCAATGAAAAGAAATGTTTTTATGTCCTTACGGAATTGCAGGAGGTCCTTTGTTGCTCTTAAGTCATTGGGAAGTGAGTTCCATAATATTGGAGCAATGTAATAGAAGGCTCGGGAACTAGTACATTGGTTTGTGTTGTGGATATGGGAGGGGATTTTGTAGGTGTTTTGGGAACAGTTTCTTCGTTCCCTTGAAGAGTTAAGTTTTGTGAGGAGGGCTGATAGTGGGGTTCTGGCAATGTTATTATGGTGCTTAAATATGATCAGTAGGTATTTATATATTATTCTAGAGGTGATTGGTAACCAATGGAGGTCATAGAGTATGGGGGTGATGTGTTCAACTCGCCTTGTTTTTGTTGCTATGCGTGCAGCAAGGTTTTGAGCTAGTTGGAGCTGGTGGGTAGTTTTTTTGGGGGAAGTCCTTGTAAGATACTATTATAGTAGAGACTGTAGAACTGTTCTGAAATCGTTATCTTCTAAGAGTGGTCTGAGCCATTGGATAGTTCTTAATTTGAAGTACATACTTTTTGTAACTGCTTTTATGTGTTGGGTCATGCACATAGAGTTTTATCTAGAACTATGCCTAAGTATTTTACTTCTTCCTTGACTTCCAGTTCTGTCTCCTGTATGAGTATTTTATTGGGGGAGGGAGGCGAAGTTTGGGTTTCTTGAGATAAAGAGGACTTCGGGTTTTTTGAGATTGATTTTGAAGTTGTGAGTGTCAAGCCATTCTGTAATTTTGATCATGCATGCTGTTATTTGGGAGAGATCCAGGTTTGTAGTGTCTATCGGATGGTACATCATTATGTCAGCCGCATAGAGATGATAGTTAATATTGTGTGAACTGAAAATGTTGCAAATTGGCTAAATGTAAATATTGAACAATAGTGTGGATAATGACGAGCCTTGGGGGTTTCCCTGTTTCTGTGAGAAGACTGAGGATGAGTTTTGGCCTATTTTTACCTGCTTCGTTCTGTTTGTAAGATAAGATGTAAACCATTGTATGACTATTCCTTTTAGTCCAATTTGGTTTAGCCTGTCTGTTAGGAAGATGTGATTTATGCTGTCAAATGCTGCTGCTATGTCGATAAAAATTTGTATAAAAGCCTGTTTACTAGAGTCTAGGCCACGTATCAGTTTGTCTAGCAATGTTAGCATAAGGGTCTCGACATTATGTTGCGGTCTAAATCCGCGTTGATTCTCATCCAGTGGTGCATTTAGTTCAATGAAATCTTGAAGATGCAATTGTACAACTTTTTCTATCACCTTCATTAGGAATGGTAAGCTTGATATTGGTCGATAAGAATTGGGTAGATTTTTGTCAGAGGATGAAGCTTTTAGTATGGGACGGATTGTAGCTTGTTTAATGCAAATAGCATGTATCCTTGTTTCAATGAGGAGTTTACTATCTCACAGATGTTTGGGGTGAACACATCTTTAGTTGATTTCAACTAGCTGACCGGGCAGGGGTCACTGGGAGTGGTTGTGGTCTTTATATTAGTTATTATATTTTTGAGTTGTTGTCTATAGTGTAGAACGTTGACCATGCTGCATTGTTATGTGGATTTGATTTTGTGGTCTGGGGGCTGCATGGGACCATAGTATTCTCATTGTGGGTTTGTGGGTTGAGTTTGCTTATATAATAATTTGCTATAATTTGTGGATGTAGTGTTGTGCCATTATTATCTTCGGGGGGGGGGGGGGTGTTTTCATTAGGTTTTTCACTATGGAAAATATTTCTCTTGGTCTATTAAGTGATTTTTTGATTAATGTGGTATGATATTCTTTCTTTCTATTGTTTATGGCATCTTTATACTGCTTTAATGTTTGCATATATTGTCGGTTGTCGTTTTCCGATTTTGTATGTCTCCTGTGTTCTATATTTCTTAATTTTTGTTTCAATTTTTTTAGATCTGACTGTGTATCATTTATTTATGTTTCCTTTTTTGTATTTCTGTGAGGGTTTGGAGCTATGGCTGCTTTGGCTAGGGTTGTGTTCCAGTTTTGTATGATGTCATCTAGGTTAGTGAGTGAGCTGTCAATATTGGGTATGGTATCGTCTAGAAACAATGTTTTGTCAGATGTTTTGGATTTAGTGTATATTGTTTGATTTTTGTCTGTCATATTTTTAATAGGTGGTATCTGTTTGGAGGAATATGAGATCTAGTGCATTGCCTTTGTTGTGTTTTGGGCTTTGAACTATTTGATTAGGGCCCATGTCTGCCATTGCATTTAAGAAATGTGTAGAGTGTGTGTTATTTAGCGAGGGGAGGTTAAAGTCACCAAGGATGTATTGTGTTTTATTAGTCTTTGTGGAGCATGCTTGTTCTAAGATGGAAGCTAGGTTGTCAGAGGAGGTCGAGGGGGGTCTGTAAATTAGGGTGAGGGAGATATTCTTATTTTCTAGGGTCAAGATGTCCATTTCCTCAATATTTTTGCTCATGTGCTGCGTTGTATTTAGCTCTTTTTTGGCTAATATTAGCACCCCCCCTCCTGCATCTGTTTGTTCTAGGGCAGTGGTATAGGTTGTAGTCAGGGAGTAAAAGCTGATTCATTAGTACCTGGACAGCTTCTGTTAACCACATTTCTGTCAAGCAGAGTTTGTCTGGTTCTTTATCTTTTATTAGGTCTAATAGAATTGAGACTTTGTTTCTTGCTGATCTTATGTTCAGCAGGAGGCATTTTATAGGGCAGCGATGGCGAACCTATGGCACGCGTGCCAGCTGTGGCACGCGAAGGCCTTGCAGCTGGCACGCGGGAAGGTCCGCAAAAAAGAAAAAGCTGGCTCTGACTGCTGCTGCGGACGCGGCAAGGGCAGAATGCAGTGTCCCGCGGGGCCCCCTCCGCCCGCTAAGCCCCTCTGCAAGGGCCTCGCGTCTCTGTTAAGCCCGCAGGGGCTAATGGGAAATTTCCCATCAGCCCCTTTAGACGCGAGGGACTGATGGGAAATTTCCCATTAGCCCCTGCGGGCTTAACAGAGACGCGAGGGAGACGCTCTCCCTCGCGAATCTGAAAGCCCTTGCAGAGGGGCTTAGCGGGCGGAGGGGGCCCCGCGGGACATTGCATTCTGCCCTTGCCGCGTCCGCGGCAGCAGCCAGAGCCAGCTTTTTTTTTTTTTTAATTTGCCAGGGGGGGAGGGGGTAGGACTTCTAATGGGCTGGGGGGGGGTTAGGACTTCTAATGGGCTAGGGGGGGGCTAGGACTGTTAATGGGCTGGGGGGGTTAGGACTGCTAATGGGCGGGGGCGGGGGGGGGGGGTAGGACTGCTAATGGGCTGTGGGATGATGGGGCTGTCTGGAAATGGGGTGATGGGGGGTTAGGACTGGTAATGGGCTATGGGGGGGTTAGGACTGCTAATGGGCTATGGGGGGGTTAGGACTGGTAATGGGCTATGGGGGGGGTTAGGACTGCTAATGGGCTATGGGGGGGTTAGGACAGCGAAAGGGCTCGGGGGGGTAAGGACTGCTAAAGGGCTAGGGGGGTGAGGACTGCTGATGCGCTGGGGGGGGTTAGGACTGTTAATGGGCTGGGGGGGGTTAGGACTGCTAATGGGCTGGCGGGCGGGCGGGGTGGGGGGGTCGGAGTGGTAAAGGGCTATGGGGGGGGGTTAGGACTGCTAATGGGCTATGGGGGGGTTAGGACTGCTAATGGGCTATGGGGGGGTTAGGACTGCTAAAGGGCTAGGGGGGGTTAGGACTGCTACAGTGCTAGGGGGGTGAGGACTGCTAATGGGCTATGGGGGGGTTAGGACTGCTAATGGGCTAGGGGGGGTTAGGACTGGTAATGGGCTGTGGGCTGATGGGGGCTGTCTGGAAATGGGGTGATGAGGGGTTAGGACTGGTAATGGGCTATGGGGGGGTTAGGACTGGTAATGGGCTATGGGGGGTTAGGACTGGTAATGGGCTTTGGGCTGATGGGGGCTGTCTGGAAATGGGGTGATGGGGGTTAGGACTGGTAATGGGTTATAGGGGGGGCTTAAACTGAAAATGGGGTGATGGGGGTTTAGGACTGGAAGTGGGTTGATGGGGGGGCTAGGACTGGTATTGGGTTGGGGGGTTGCTAGGACTGGAAATGGGCTGATGGGGGGCTAGGACTGGAAATGGGCTGATGCAGGGACTAGAAGGGAATGGATGCTGGGTGAGGTTGGAACTAGAAGGGAGCTGATGTTGGGGGAGGATTAGAATGGGATGGGGCTGGGAGAGTAAAATGGAGAGGGGCAAAATATTTTGTGTGGGAGGGATAAAAAATCTACAATTGGCCGGGTATTGGGAGAGTAAGTGGGGATTGAGGATGGAGGGGTAAAATTTGAGTGGATGAAATAGGAATGAGGAAAGAGCAAAAGGAGAAAGATTAGTATGTTAAAGCGGATGTAGAGAGAGAGAATGGAAAAAAAAACTAGAAGAGAGAAGAAAGGACAAATGGACAGCAGATGATGGAGAGTTAGCAGAAAACATGAAGAAACCAGAAGAAAGTGGCTGGAGCAATTGCAACTGTGTAACTGAGCTGAGGTATTCTGTTTATGTAATTCCTTTTTGACATTGCCACTTGTTCTCTTTCCCCAGTAGGTCATGTATTGTTATTCTCTGAAATGTATTGGTTTAATATTTGCAGTGTTGCCTTTTGATAGGTATGGTATGGTGCTTTGTGAGTCCTGGTAGTGCTGTTAGGATACGGCGGGTTTGCTATTGGTTCTAAATGGGCAGTGTTTGTAGTAGTTCCTAATGTGCCTGGCGGTTGGCACTGGATTATAGTAATGTAGAAATCTTTTAGTCTGTCTTTATCCATACACTCATTAAGAGACATGTTTACTAAAAGTTAGTGTATGTTAGCATTATGCAAATATTTATGCAAATTGACGTGCTGGCACTTTGAGGAAATTCTTTGGTTTTGTGCGGCAGTTTGGGCACTCGGGCTCAAAAAGGTTAGCCATCACTGTTATAGGGTATGTTGGGCATATTGAACTTGTGCAATTGTACATATATAGTTTTATGTATATGAGCCTTGGGATGTGGATAAGAACATAAGATATGCCATACTAGGTCAGACCAAGGTCCATCAATCCCAGTATCCTGTTTCCAACAGTGGCCAATCTAGGTCATACGTACCTAGCAGTATCCCCAAAAGACACAGGTTCCACAATGCTTGTATTGGGTCAAGCATTGATATCCTGGGTCCCTTTTTAATAATGGTTTATGGACCTTTCCTCCAGGAACTTGTCCAAACCTTTTTTAAACCCAGCTACACTAACAGCTCTTACTACATCCTCCGGTAACAAATTCCAGAGTTTGATTACACGTTGAGTGAAAAAATATTTTCTCTTATTTGTCTTAAATAGTTTACCCTGTAGCTTCATTACATGTCCCCTAGTCTTTCTATATTCTGATAGCGTAAACAATCGATCTACGTTTACCCGTTCTACTCCCTTCATTAATTTGTAGACCTCTATCATATCTCCCCTCAGCCGTCTCTTTTCCAGGTTGAGGAGCCCTAACCTTTGTAGCCTCTCTTCGTAGGAGTAGCCTTCCATCCCCTTTACCATTTTGGTGGCTCTTCTCTGTACCTTTTCTGATAATGCTATATCCTTTTTAAGGTACGGCGACCAGAATTGCACACAATATTCAAGGTGCGGTCGTACCATGGAACGATACAGAGGCATTATAATTTATTTTATTTTATTTTCCATTCCTTTCCTTATGATACCTAGCATTCTATTTGCTTTCTTGGCCGCCGCTGCACACTGGGCAGAGGGTTTTAACATGTTATCCACGATGACTCCTAAATCTTTTTCCTGGGTGGTGGTTCCCAATGTGGAACCTTGCATCGTGTAACCATAGTGTGGGTTGTTCTTTCCTAGGTGCATAACTTTGCACTTCTCCACATTAAATTTAATCTGCCATTTAGATGCCCAGTCTTCCAATTTATCCAGATCCTTTTGCAGTTTTCCACAGTCCTCTTGGGTTTTAACAACTTTAAACAGTTTTGTGTCGTCTGCAAATTTGATAACCTCACTAGTTATTCCCTTTTCCAGGTCATTTATGAATATGTCAAAAAATAGCGGTCTGGCTGGATATTGTTGTGATTAGAGGTACGGTAGTAATGGGGGGAGGGTGTATAGCTTCTTTGGCCGTAGTGTGT
Source organism: Ichthyophis bannanicus (assembly GCA_033557465.1). Classification (NCBI taxonomy): domain Eukaryota; kingdom Metazoa; phylum Chordata; class Amphibia; order Gymnophiona; family Ichthyophiidae; genus Ichthyophis; species Ichthyophis bannanicus. Next base: position 420,254,767 of record CM066033.1, read on the forward strand.
TATTGGGATGTTACAAACCCTCCACCCTACCCCTCTACTCCAAAGTATTAGAGGGGTTATGAAGATTAGTAGGGCAAAGATGTATATTATGTATTGTTTCTCTATGGCAAAGGACTATGTTACTAGTTTAGTGGTGTTCTGATATCAGGTAAACTTAAATTGGATCTGACCCGCTTCCTAGGTATTTAGTCAAACAATTATGAACAGTGCCTTTAAAACATTCTAGTTGATGTAGGGATTAGTTACAATAGCGGTTTACAGAAACTCACAGTTTGTCCGACTTGAGGACGAAGGTCTGCAGTGCTGGAACTGTTTTATTGAATGCTCTATCAGATGCAGCGCTTTTGTTCGCCTCCGTGTCCCACCTAAGGGCAATGCCAAAGGTCCCTCTGGCAAGGCCCTCAGGCGCAGGGACGCCTGGAGCATGCCTGCTTTTCAAGTGTTGAGCTGGCTTCCCAATTGGGCTGTGGTGGTGGGAGCAGGAAGAGCTTGCTGCTGCTGATTTCCTTCCCCGAAGCTGGAATCAGGACAGGAGAGCTGGAGAGTCGTGTGGTGAAAAGGTCCCTTCTTTGCAGCGTGCTTGCCTTTCAAGTGTTGAGCTGGCTTTCCGAGGTGTGAAGACTGGTGGAAGACTCATCAACAACCTTTGCTATGCTGATGATTCCATAATACTGGCTGAAATATCTGAAATATTTGCTTCTCAAGATCAGGGAACAGTCTTAAAATGGGCTGCACCTTAATGTAAAGAAGACAAAGATCCTGACAGAAATTGAAATAATGGACAACTTTAACCTACTAGGATCAACTATCAATAAAGAAACAACAAGCAGTCAAGAAATCAGACAACGCATTGCTCTTGGTGGAATGTCTATGAAGGACCTAGACAAGATTCTCAAGAGCAGAGATGTCTCTCTCCATACTAAGATTCAACTTGTTCAAGCCATGGTATTTTCAATAATGTCATATGGATGCAAAAGTTGGGCAGTGAAAAAGATAGACAGAAAGAAAACTGATGTCTTTGAATTATGGTGCTGGCCATGAATACTGTGTATACCATGGACTGCCCAAAGAACAAGCCAGCCAATACTAGAGGAGATCAAACCTAAGCTTTCTTTAGAAGCTCAGATGACAAGACTTTGAATTTCATACTTTGGACACATTATGCAAAGAGAGAGATTATTAGAGCAACACATCATACTTAGCAAGGTAGAGGGTCAACGCAAAACAGGAAAGCCAGCAATGAGAAGGATCGATATAATAAGAGCAGCTATAGGTGCCACTCTATCAACAATGACCCGCCTGACTGAAGACCGAACACAGTTTAGGACATCTTTCCAGAGGGTCACCATGAGTCGACGCCGACTTGTCGGCACTTAACAACAAGTGCTTAGCATAGATTTGGACAGAATTGGGATCTTGATGGGGCATGTCTGCTGGTGGCAGCTAGTGTGGGGGATATTACCACACACTAACTGTCCCAACTGCCAATAGCATGGCTGCACTTAATGCCACCTGAAGAGGTGGCATTAAGTGCAGCCATAATACTAATAGTCAGGTAGTCCAGCCACTACCTCATCCCGTTCCCCCCGCCAAAAAAATCAAAGAATAGCAGCAGTCACCAATGACAGCTATACCCTCCCGATCCCATCCCTGGTCATGCTCCAAGCACTCCCACTCTCCTGATCCCAACCCTGATCATTTGGCAGAGCCTCATCCCCCAGTTTCAACTCCAGTCATCTGACAGAACTCCCACCCTTCTGATCTGATCCTCTCTAATACATTCCCCACCCCCAACAATAACCCTCCTTGATTCCAACCCTTTCAATTCAACTCCCAACCTTCCCCCACCCTTCAACCCCATCTGGCATTTACCCCAAAGTTATCCCTGATATCTAGCACAAGCAATCCCCTATTGTTCCTGTCCTGTTGCTACTCTAGTTCAAAATGGCAGATTGGACCCCTACCCTAATAACTCACCTTCAGCTACTTCTGCAAGAAGGTGTATATGATTTCCCTGTTTACTTCCATGTTAATATTCCTGTTATTTGTAAAAAGGTCTGATATATCTGACCATGTGTTATATTGTTTCAATGTAAACCGCACTGATGACAAATAGCGCGGTATATAGGAAAATTTAAATAAATAAATAAATAAATAAATTAGCTAAATCCAAAATCTCTTCTCTTCTTATTGATTAAATATGCAGCTGTAATATATTATAAATATAATGTTATGATTCTATTAGCCAGTCATTACAATACTAATAGTTCAGATTTTTGGTCCCACTAAGTCTGGAAAGATGATTCATTTCTCTTAATAAAAGTCCATAATTTCTTCAGATTATGCCAAAGGATTAATTGTTTTAGCCAAACCTCTTTATACTTCCAAACAGATTCATGGCATGAAGCAATAAAATATTGCTCTAGGCTTGGGAATCAGGGAACTCTTCTTTCACCAGAAGTCCTTAGAAGCCCTATTTCTCCCCCTGTATTTGCAGTTTGGGGATTGGAGGTTTTTTTTTTTTTTTGCTTGAATCCAGATCATTATCCCTTGCTATATTTTACTGAGGAGTGAAGAAAGATAAATGATGTGCAAAGGGCATACATTGTGCAAAATTTGAGAGCTACCTAGGGAATGATAAAAGTCGTGGCAACATAAGAGAAATCCCTTCATCAATCATTGCAATATTTTCAGTGACTTCAAGACCTGTGGAGTAGCTCCATGGGGGCCATAAATTTGAACACAATTGTGTTCTAGAATATAGCAATACAAATTAGAAATGATTTAGCTTTTCTGGACATGCTTTGTCAGGTTTTGTATGTCACTGTACAATAACAATGTGCTTTTTCTAAACTTCATCTGTATCATCCATAGTTTCTCTCTTTCTGTCTGAAATACCAAGGGGAATGTTTACTAAAATGCATGCCGGTACCACTTTGTCAGGCAACAAAACCAGCATGGAGACCTGTGCCAACTTCAAGGGGCGTTTATGACCATCCCCTAATGTGTTCAATTATGGAAGCTGGCACATGGGTGCACCTAATGCCAGCCATGGAGAAATCAACAATCACAGATAATGTGCGCCCATAACACCCACACTAACTGTGATATGCCATCAACACCCACATTCCGCATCCAACTTGCTCCATCTCCACCCCATTGTACGCTAACCTGTTAGCATGGGCTTTTTAGAGCTGGGCCCCACATTAACTTTTAGTACGACACACTTACCATGTGCCAAATCCCATATTAACAGCATGGTTTAGTAAATATGCTCCTAAATGTAATGATTTCTGTGGTGTCTCTCATTGCTCTAAGAAGAGTGATGAGGAATATTTGGGAGAGAAGCTAGAGGCAGGTTTAGTGCCTGTAATTTTTCCAACCTCCCTATGTGTCACTCAAATGCTACTCAGAGCAATCTGGACCCGTACCAGCTCTGCAGCTTCCTGGTATTGCCAGTGGTTTAAGAGTGCTTCCTGTAGACTTGTAGGAGATGTAAAACCACTTCATGAACCAAGATCTTGAATGTCTAGTGATGACATTTGCCTCTCCTTTCTATACCCAATGGATTTTCTATTTCTCTTCAGCCCTTTAAGCCTGAGGTTGGACTAAGCTCTATTTTTGAGGAATAGAAGTCCATAAAAACTTCATCTCCCTAGAATTGGGGTAGTGACTGTGAAACTAACATTGGCTATTGCATCTGTTCTGCAGCAAGTAAAGCTGTGGGGTGTGTGAAGGTAGCTCTTATTACCTAGCATCCATTTATATTTATGTTTATTCAGTCATTTGATAAACCACACATTCATTACACCAGGGCGGTGAACAGTCAACAAAACAACTGGATGGCCAGAGCCAGAAAGGGAAAAGAACTACAATAATGGACAGCGTAGGTAGGGTATCAGAGAGAGGAGGGCAATCAAGTACTGGTAGAGGGAAGGTCGAAGGCAGAGCAGAAGGGGTGCATTTTGAGGAGAGACTTAAATCTGGGGAAGACTTGTTTTCAGATGGAGAGCAGTGGGAAGGGAATTCCATAGGGAGGTGCCCAAAAAGAAGAAAGCAGAGTGACAAGTCGATTGCAGGTGAGTGTGGGGTAGAGAGGGGAGATTTAACTGGTTGATATGAGCCGAAAGCAGACTGCGGGTTGCTGTGTGGAACTGTCACAGATCTGCTAAATATTGAGGTGTTCCAAGCACAGAGGAGACCACAACATAATAAATGTACTCTAATTAACTCGAGATCCAGTAGAAACAAGATCCACCTAATAAAAGAACACATTGAAGAAAACATTGACGTTTTGTGTATCACAGAAACTTGGTTCTTCGAAACTGACAACATGCTCCTAAACCAACCAAATACAGCTACCCACAACATTCACAACTGCCCACGAACCACTGGTAGCGGCGGAGGAGTCTATATACTAACAAACAAAAGGCTTCAATTCAACACAATAGAATTCACTTCCACATGCAATTTAGAAATGATTACCATATCAAACAACCACCACACACTCAGTCTGATCTATAGATCACCCTCCTCTAGCCCAGATGATCTCTCCTGTATTCTGGACACAGTATGCACTCATACTAATAACTAGAACATGCACATGCTACTAGGAGACTTTAACTTAGCCACACTAACCATACATCAAGCTATAGGATTCATAGAGCCATGAAAGACCTCCAGTTTTCACAAATCATCAACAACCCCACCCACAACAAAGGTAGAACATAGGGGTGAATATAAGGTTCAATCTTCCCAATGGACAGAACCAACCTCTTTTCCTCCTCCATCCATATATCACCGATCCCCTGGTCTGACCATCACCAAATATCATTTGAACTCACTCAACAAAAGACTACAAGACAACACAATGTAACCAATAGCCCAATTCATAGATTCCTCCAAGACATCATCAGCAAAATAACTCCCATGCTTGTGTCGCACTCCCCTGATGAATACATAGATTCTATGATATTAAAATGGATACCGCCTTAACTGCTGCCACCAAAGCACCCCCTACAACCAACAAATGTAAACAATCAAACACCTCTCCCTGGTACTCAAAAAAACTAAAAGACCAGAAGACCAAACTTTGTCGACTTGAACGAATGTGGAGAGCCTCAAACAACACCAGCACCCAAGCATTATACTTACAGGAGCTAAACAAATATTGCAACATCACCTACAAAGCAAAGCAAGAATACTGCACAAACCTCATCAAGAGCTCTATCAACAAGCCAAGAGAATTATTCAGCATAGCCAACTCTCATAAAGAACCTCACCATAACCCACGTGAAGCCTCCTATAAACCCACAACAGATGGGTCAACACCTCCAAGGCAACCAAATACATCACCAGCTTGAGCTTCCCTCCTCACCCTCCAACTCAAACCAAGAACATCTATGGAACAGTTTCAACCTCGTCAGCCATAAGCACATAGATAATATACTCTCAGCAATCAACACAACCACTTCACCACTTAACCTGCAATGTCCTGGATTAAAATGGAAAAAAACCCTATATAAGCAAAATGATAAATGACTCACTAAGACAAGGAGCCCTCCCCCTTCCACTCAAACAATCCTCCATCCGTCCTATCATAAAGAAACCAAACCTGGGTGCTGCCTGCCCAACATCATGCCTGCCAATCTCTAGTATTCCATTCATTGATAAAATAATTGAAAAAGTGGTTCAGCAGCAGCTACAAGATCACTTGGATGAACTAGACACTCACCAGCATGGTTTCCACCTCCAGCACAGTGTGAAAAACCTCATGATTTCCCTTCTCAACACACTGACTAAAGGCACCGAACTCGCAACATAAGTTTTCATGCCCATTTTCCTAGACATATCCGCTGCTTTTGATGCAGTCTCGCATCAACTCCTAGTGAATCAACTATACGACATAGGAATTCAGGGAACTCCTCTGAAATGGTTTCATTCCTACCTATCAGACTGCACCCAGCATATAAAAATTGGCAACCTCACATCTGCGCCTTTCCCTCTCAGTCACTAAGTACCACAAGGTTCTGCACTCTCCTCATTCCTGTTCAATATCTAGATCCAAACTCTGAAAAATCATCAAGATCCACAATGTAAATTACCTAATCTACACTGATGATACAAGTATCTTCACCCCTTTCTCAATCAAAGCACCAGACTACACCAAAATCTCCAACTGCGTCATGGCTGTCGACCTCTGGCTCAAAGAACACTACCTCAAAATCAGTCAAAACAAATCAGAAGCTTTCCACATCACAAGAAACAAGTTGTTTAATCCCCCTCCATAAATCACAATAAACAACACCCAACTCATGGTCAGACCCAGATCAATTACCTGGGCATCACATTAGACCAAGAACTCACCTTCCAACCACAAATAAACCGAATTATCAATTCTGTCTATTTCAAGCTCCGCACCTTAAGGAACCTTCGCAAACCCCTCCCCTCAATGGACTTCCATTCAGTATATCAAGCAATAATCACTCCAGTATTCAATTATTGCAACTCCATTTACCAGGGCTTTCCCAAGGGCACATTATATCCCTTACAACTAGCACAAAATATAGTAGCTAGAACCATCTTGGCAGAGTCTCAACATGTGCACATTACCACTGGCTGCCCATCACAAGCAGGATCAAATATAAGATCATCTTAAACACCCACAAGATCCTAACCAAACAGCGCACAGCCTCACCCTGCTAGTAAAGATCAACAACTCCGACAGACCCAAGAGAAGAACTACAGCCAACAAGCTTAAGATTCCCACAGATAAACCATCTAACAGCTGAAGAACCAACAGCAGAGCATTATCCCTACACTCCCCCATCCTCTGGAACACACTGTCCCCCTAGATCAGATCCATTCAGCTCACCAGCCATTTCCAAAAACACCTGAAGAATCTGCTGTTCCTAGAAAATTATGATTCAGACATTAAACAAGAAGTACCCAACTAAGCAAAAACTACAACCCACTAACATTTTGTAAATAGTTGTACTATAACCATTCGATTTTGAACAAATGTTAATTTATATGTTCCCTGTAATGTGAACCTTACTGTTAAAGTGTTATTGTTACTGCACTGAGTTCGCTGTAAACCGTCATGACTTGTAGAAAGACAATATAAAAAAAGAAGTTAAATAAATAAACAAAATAAATAGATGGCATGATGGACTATAGTAAGAACCTTGTAGTGGATCCGGTAGTCAATAGGAAGTCAATGTAGCTGCATGAGGAGCAGAGTAATGTGGTCATGGCAGAAGACACGTAAGGATTCTGAATGTAATATTTTGTATCAATTGAAGGTGGTGAAGTTGTGATTGTGGAAAACCAGCAAAAGCAAGATTACAGAAATCAAGACAGGACATGACCAGAAACAGTAAAAGAGTGGTCAAAACTGGGGTGGACAGAAAAGGAAGGAATGCACAAATTTGTCATAGATAGAAAAAAAAGACTGACGAGTGAGCAGAGAGATATGTTCATGAAAGGACAGATCAGAGTCAAGAGTCACGCCAAGGTAGCGGAAAGAAGAAACTAGACGAATGGTGGAATCTGAGAGGACTGGGGCTACTGAGGGACAGGGAGTGCCAAAGGTGAACCTTGTAGCAGAGGTCTTTGATACACTGAGGTGAAGACAATTCGTAGTTAACCAATTAGAGACCTTGCGCAAAATGAGCATTAAGGGGTGAGAGATTCAGTTGAGAAGTGCAAGCATGATAGAGAAGAATAAAAGCATTAGCATAGTAATATGCTGATAGCTTATCTGCCGTCATTTACTATGTTATGCTACTATGCCTTAATTGCTTGATAAGTAGAGTGAGTGCAGCGAGGAAAATATTGATAGGAGAGGTGCGAGAACAGAGCCTTGTGGAATCCCATTTAGGCCAATGTTATTTATTCAGTGCAATCCAAATATATTTAAATAAGGGCTGTATTGAGCATGTGTACTTGCTTGCCCAGAGTGATTTGCCTTTGAGAGATACTTATTGTATATGCTTCTAAAGAATCTGGGCATAAATATGACATAAATATGTTACTTTGAGACCATTATTTGATAGTGCAGTGGACTTACCAGATCATTTTACCTAATTAGAAACATAGAAAAATGACCACAGAAAAAGACCATATGGCCTATCTAGTCTGTCCTTCCATATCAACAACTACAACAGCCCCCTTTTTTCCTTTAGATATCCTCTGTGTTTGTCCCATGCTTCTTTGAATTCAGATACTGTCCTCATCTCTACCACCTCCACTGGGAGACTATTCCACGGATCCACCACTCTTTCCGTAAAGAAATATTTCCGTACATCACTCCTGAATCTATCCCCTTTCACCCTCATCCCATGTTCCTTCGTAGCAGAACTTGCTTTCAATCGAAAGAGGCTCTCCCCCTGTGCATTTATGCCATGGAGGTATTTAAACATCTCAATCATATCACCTCTATCCCACCTTTCCTCTAAGGTGTACATATTAAGATCCTTGTCTGTCCTCATCCACTGCTTATCTGGATATAATAGCCACTGAATATACAAGTTAAAAGTCACCAAATTAATAACTTTAGGATAGTCCTTAGCTGTGATCAGATGCCACCTCCTCTATTCATTACCTTTTGTCTGGCTAATTTATCCAGTCTATGGGGTGGGGTGTGGTGATGATTTTAAAAGCAAACATTTGTCCAAATGTATCACAGTTACCCATACAAATTTGTTGAGTATTGACCTGTGATGAAATGCTCAAACAAATCAGAGAAGCTAACGAAAGTTACAGCACAGTAATAATAATGGGTGATTTCAATTACCCCGGTATCGACGTGGTCAGTGTCATGGCAGGACATGCCAGGGAGATCAAGTTTCTAGATGTAATAAATGACTGCTTCTTGGAGCAGCTGGTTCATGAACCGACAAGAGGGGAAACCATTTTGGACCTAGTCTTTAGTGGAACACAAGATCTGGTGCAAGAGATAAGGGTGTTGGGGCAACTTGACATTAGTGATCATAGCATGATCACACTTGATTTAATGAATGTAGGAAGGACAGCATGGAAATCCACAGTACTACCTTTTAACTTTCAAAAGGGAGACAATGATAAAATGAGGAAAATAGGTAAGAAAAACTAAAAGGAGCAATTGCAAAGGTTAAAGATTTACATCAAGCATGGGTGTTGTTTAAAAATATTATTTTGGAAGCCCAGACCAGCTGTATTTCACGCTTTAAGAAAAGTGGAAAGAAGTCCAAAAGACTGCCAGCATCGTTTAAAGGTGAGGTCAGAGAGACTGTTGTTACCAAAAAAGCATCTTTCAGGAAATGGAAAAAGGAGCCAAATGATGAAAACTGAAAACATAAGCACTGGCAAGTTAGAAGCAAGCCATTGATAAGGCAGGCAAAGAGAGAATTTGAAAAAAAAAGCTTGCTGTGGAAGCAAAAACACATAGAGGCCAATTCTGTTCTGGCCGTCCAGCCCCTGTGCAGCCCCTCAGAATCTTGCGTCTTGCCGTCAGCGCCTCTACTTTGCATAGGCTGCTCTCTCTCTGCTGCTCTTGGTAAATTCTCACACCCCAACTCCTGCAGGACAGCCCATGCTTCGTCCGCCAGTGACACCCTGTTTACCGACATCAATAGACCAAAGGGAAACATCCATCTGTACCGCAAACCTTTTCCTCTCAGATAAGCTGTGACCTCCTTCAGATTCCTCCGCCACTCCAACGTGCCCCTCGAGAGGGCATTAAATATTTCAACCTCACAGGTCTCCCACGCAATCCGATCATATTTCCTGGCCACATTCAATATTTCTCCTTTGATAGGAAAGCTGCTCATACACACAATGATGTCTCGTGCCTGTTTCTCTCTCCTCGGGCCCAGACTCCGATGCGCTCTTTCAGCCCCCACTGCTGCCACTCTATCTTCTTCCCCTTCATCCATTCGCAAGATATGCCCACATAGGCGCTGCACTACCTGCACACAATCTTTATAAGCGTCTGTCTCTGGCACCCCTCTAATTCTGAGGTTGCTCCGTTGTGCTCTGTCCTCGATCTCCTCTAGTTTCTCCTTGATAACCTCCTGCTGGGCTTTTATCTTGCACTGCTCTGCTGCCATTTTCCATAGCTCCCCTTCGTGCTGCTCCATGTGCCCTTCCATACCCTCTACTCGCTGCCCTAAGCAGCCCAAATCTTTCTGTATAGTTAGTAAAGTTTCTTTCAAATCTTTCCGCATCTCCTTCAACTCTGCGTGTATTTCCGCTTTGAAAACTTGCAACCATGCTTTCATCTGCATTCCTTCTTGCGGAATCGTACTCACTCCTTCCTCCTCCTCCAAGCTCCTCCGTCCTGCCACGTCCTCCAGGCCTCCCACCTCCACTACTGCGGCCATCTCCTTTCGCACATAAGCAGATTGAAAACCCCCCAATTTCTTTCTCGCCGACATGGCAAAGGAGGGTGCCTGACTCCCGTCCACCGTGCTATGTGGGGATGGCCTTAAATTTTGATAATATTGCGAGAATCGGACGGAGCTTGGCTACTCTGCCGCCATCAGCTCCGTGACATCACCGGAAGTCCAAATGGCTGAAAATTTATTGTGGACAAGTGCAAAGTTATGCACCTAGGAAAGAACAACTTAAACTATGGTTACATGATGCAAGTTTCCACATTAGGAACTACCTCCCAGGAAAAAGATTTAGGCGTCATCGTGGATAACACTTTGAAACCCTCCACCCAGTGTGCAGCGGCGACCAAGAAGGACAATAGAATGCTAGGAATCATAAGGAAAGGAATGGAGAATAAAACCCAAGGATATTATAATACCTCTGCATCGTTCCATGGTGCAACTGCATCTTGAATATTCTGGTCGCCGTATCTTAAAAAGGATATAGCAGAATTAGAAAAGGTTCAGAGAAGAGCCACCAAAATGATAAGGGGATGGAAGGATATCCCTGTGAGGAAAGACTTAAGAGGTTAGGGCTCTTCATCTTGAAAAAGAGACAGATGAGGGGATACGTTTCACATTGTTTACTATTATGTTTGATTTATTAGGGATTTTCAAATATATATTTTAGGCAGGGTGGTTGCTATATTTAGGCAAGCATTTCTGGCTTCTTAACTTCAGCAAGAGCTGTTGACATTACAGTTTGGGAGTGTTCAGAGTGCTTCCTATCTGGGTTTTGGAAAGATCAGAAAAGTGATCATAATGTCCTTTATACAACTATAGTACACCTCAGAATATGGAACTGCCTTAATAGCAGTCCAAAAGGAATTTATTTGAGTTTCTTAAGATACGCCGGGCCTCTATATCTTGTTTTTTTAAACAGGATATGGTTAATTTTATTTATCTGTTAGAAAAATTTTCATAGAACGATTTTGGTTATTTCTCCAAGTTTCTAATTTGGTTTGCTACAGCCCAGAATAAATACATTTGTTCCATGTGGGGGGTAAGTTTATAACAGATTACTTAGTTAAGACATTTCTAAGGTGCCTGTTTATAAAATTACATAGGTGCCTAATTGTCTTTTTTAAAATATTTGCTTAAGAGGGTAATTTTAAAAGCATTTGTCTTGATTTGGATGTCTGAAAACATGCATGTGGACATCCAAATCATAGGGGGTAGCAAGTGCCATGTTTCAAATGGCTTTTAAAGACATTTCCAGTATTGGGACTTCTAAGCAGACAGGAGGCATGGCAGTCCCTTAGATATGTCCTAGTCCCCAGTTGTGTTATCTGTCTTGACTAGTTTGTAAGCTCTTACGAGCAGGGACCGTCTCTTACATCTCTCTGTACAGCGCTGCGTACACCTTATTTATTTATTTACATTCTCTTATATACCGTGGCTATTCTGCATCAGTGTGGTTTACATTGAACAAACTGAAATTACATTGAACAGGGCATTATAACTTGGAGATAACTATTTTACAGGGAACATGGGCTATGGAGGGTTAAGTGGCTTGCCCAAGACCACAAGGAGCACCTGTGGGACTAGAAACCCCAGTCCTTCTGGCCTGAGGTTGCTATCCTCTAGTGGGATTTTAACCCCCGACCTTCCGGCCTGAAGTACCTTGCCCCAACCACTAGGCCACTCCTCCACTCCTTGTAGCACTATACAAATAAGTAGCAGTAGAGGTCTGTCTGGGGCAGTGCAATGGACTTAGACATCCTCATTCTCTCAGAAATGTCAGACGCGTCCAAGTTTAGACATGCTCCAGGCATGAGTAGGAATCAGGAAAGTGCTTGTTTTGGGCTTCAAGCATCCAGAGAGCATAGAAAAGATGGAATTAAGTGAATAGCCCAAGATCGTAGGCGGCAGCAGTGGTTACCCTGCGCATTAGACTAGTAGACATCCCAGTTCTCAAATGCCCTTCCAGGGATGTCTATGTAGACATCTCCCTAAATGTCCCTATGGGGCACATCCACACTTGTGAAATCATGCCTGCATTTGGACGTGCCTGCTTATTTTTTCAAGACGTTCTGGCTTGGATGTTCCAGATTGCCCATGAACATCATTTTAAAAAGGTGCCTTTAAGTGGCATAAATTACTCCTGAAATTAAAATATGGAAGCATGCAAGCAAATTATAGCATTTTATGACTCGATGGCATACCTTGCATTTACTTTTGCATCATCTATCCTTGTATTTGTGTTTCACCCATGCTCGGCTCAGTCTCTACCCAAGCGCAGACCCACCAGCAAAGTACACACCATTAAGCAACATGCGCACTTATACGCTGATCGGTATTTCATAAGAAATAATTTACAAGTGTGTGTGGCCAGATATGCCCGCAATGACTAAAATTTGTACCTAAAACTATGCACCCCCTGATTAAATTTCCATCAAAATGTTCAGTAAACTGACATTATATGGGTATATATAAAAAAAAACAACCCTCACCATTGGGCAATGATTTTCTATTGATAATGAACAGGTGAGGTTGTTAGAAAGATACTGTATGAAGTACTAGAAAAGAACTGGCAAATTTTGTATAAAAATGTATTTGGATTTATCTCGCTCCTTTTCACCAGTAATACAGGGTGGGTAACATTCGTAGAACTTCCAAATTACCCAAATCCAGGAAGGAGATTTTAGACCAATCCTGGTTTTCTGACAACCCTATCGTGATGCATTATGAGACCTGCAGGGATAGAAATCCCACAATGCCTTTCAATGTAAGGTCAAACCCAGGACTGGTCAAAAAGTCTCCCTACTGGACAGGGGCGGCTCAAGGCAGTCTGCTGCCTGAGGCGAAGAATGAGATGGCGCCCCCCCCCCCCATCACCTTAGAGGGGGGCGGGGCTTTTTCAGAAATCCAATCACAGACTGAACCAAATCAAAAAGCCGATTAGATTATATGAAGGAAATGCAAGATGTTTGCACACAGGGCCGTATCGAATTGCAATCGCGCCTTATGCGACTTGCAACTCGGGCGCACGCCCCCCTCTGCCCCATACCTCCATCCAGCGCTGCCTGCTCTTTCCCTGCTGCTGCCGCCCTCTGTTTTTTTCACGGCAGCGCCGGCAGCAGGGAAAGAGCAGGCAGCACTGGACAGAGGTATGGGGAGGAGGAGGGGGGCATGCACCCAATCTGAAAGGCACCGGCACTCTAAGCAGATCTGTGCCTCCCTGCTCTGACATCATGTCGGAGGAGGGAGGGACCAGACCTGCTTAAAGTGCTGCGAAAAGGCTTTGGGCGCATTTTAACTGCCTGCTATTGTCCTGCCAGCGGCAGCAGGGCAACAGCAGAGAGCCAAAATGCGCCCCCCAAGCCTTTGCGCCCTGTGCGGCTGTACTGCTTGCACAGGTCTAGATACGGTCCTCTTTGCACACCAAGGAACTAAAAGACAGCAAGAATCAATAGCACAGTTTATAAAACTAAATTATAACCCATTTTTATTTTGTTATAAACTGCATTATGGTTCTCCCTTTTTCTTTTTCAACATATATTTTGCATCCACAGTAGGTGCAGAGCAGAACCGGGGCATTCACCCACAGAACTGAATATTAAAAAAAAAAAAATCTGATTCTGATCATCTCACTAACAACAACAACAACAACAACCACTATTCTCCAGTACCAGGCACATTGTGAACTAATAAAAAACCTTACAACAAAAAGCAAACCTACCATACCATACCATATTAGCACAAAATTCCAAAAGTCACATAAGGAGCCCATCCAAAAAAAGTGTCACTGTAAATACTACAGTGGGCCCTGGAACATCCATACACCTATTTGAAAAGCTGAACAAGTCAAATTACTACAGTATAGTATAGATCTTTATATACAAACTGCATGTTAACAGAACACCTGACCTCAGTCACACACACATAACATCAACCTTCACCAAGTACAGAATAAGTAACCACAATCTAAAGTAAAAATAAAAATATGTAAACAAAATTTAAACTGAAACCCCAAGAAACCAGAGTCCACATGCAGTGCAACATCAGATAAATAAGAGATGCAGCTCCCCAATACTGTGTAAAATATAAAAATAGCACAAAGTCCAATCACCAAAATTAAATAAAATTATTTTTTCTACCTTTGTTGTCTGACCATTTTATTCCCTGATCATGCTGGTCCCGATCTGAGGCTTCTGCTTTCCTGTCTTCTCTTAGTTCTCTTTCTGTGGTCTATGGTCCATGGTCTAACTGCCATTTTTTATCTCTTCTTTTGTTTTCTTCACTTCCTTCCATCAGCCCATTTCCAGTTTCAGTAACCCTCCCCAGTATCAGTCCCCTTTCCAGTCCTCCCCTCCCAGTACCTTCCAATGTCAACCACCTTGCATTCCCATGACTGCTACTTGTGTCCATTTCCTTCCAGTCCCCCTCCTTCCCCACTGTCCAGCCCCTTCTAGTCCAAATACCATCCCAGGTATCAGCTCAGGTTCACTCTCAGTGCCACCCCCCAGTCAGCTCCCTTCTAGCCACCCTACCCTCTGTCTATCTCTCTTCCAGTGCCATTCACATGTCAGTTCCTGTCCAGCCTCCTCCCTATTACCCAGCTACCTACCACTCCCATGCCCAAGAGTCAGCTCCCTTCCAGTCCCCCTTCTGTACATTCCAGGTGTCAGCTCCTTTCCAGCCCCCTCCTTCCCTTCCTGCCCCATCCTTCCCCTGGCAGACCCTCTCAGTATCCGCTCCCTTCCAGTCCTATTCTACCATCCCTCCCCCCCCCCCCGCATCTGCCCATTTGTAGTCCTAGCCCCTAGTTTTCTTCCAGGGCCAGCAGCACTCTCCTCCCCTCCCCTATTAGCCCATTTCCTGTCCTAGCCCATTTCTAGTCCTATCCTCTTTATCAGCCCACCCCAGTCCTAGCCCCCCCAATCAGCCCATTACCAGTCGTAACCCTCCAATAAGTCAATTTTCAGTCCTAGCACCCCAATCAGCCCATTTCCTGTCCTAGTTTCCCCCATAGCCAATTACCAGTCCTAACCCCCCATCAGCCCATTTCCAGTTCTAAACCCCCATCAGTCCATTTCCAGTCCTAGCTCTCCCCCGATAGCCCATTACCTGTCCTAGACCCCTCCGATCGGCCCATTTCCAGTCCTAAGCCCCCATCAGCCCATTTCCAGTTCTAACCCCCCCCCCGATAGCCCATTATCAGTCCTAACCCCTCCTGATCAGTCCATTTCCAGTTCTAGCCCCCCATCAGTCAATTTCCAGTCCTAACCTCCCCATCATGCCATTTCCAGTTCTAACCCCCCCCCCCCCATAGCCCATTAACAGTCCTAGCTCCCCTCCTAATCAGCCCATTTCCAGTACTAACCCCTCATTAGCCCATTTCCAGTTCTAGCCCCATAACCCATTACCAATCCTAACCCCCCCCATCAGCCCATTTCCAGTTCTAAACCCCCCCCGATAGCCCATTACCACTCCTAGCCCCCCTCCTGATCAGTCCATTTCCAGTTCTAACCCCCCATCCGTTGATTTCTAGTCCTAACCCCCCCATCAGCCCATTTCCAATTCTAACCCCCAATAGACCATTACCAGTCCTAGCCCCTGTCCCGATCAGCCCATTTCCAGTACTAACCCCCATCAGCCTATTTCGTTCTAACCCCCCCCCCATAACCCATTACCGTTCCTAACCCCCATCAGCCCATTTCCAGTTCTAAGCCTCCCAATCAGTCCAGTTCCTGTCCTACCCCCCCCCCCTTATCAGCCCAGTTCCAGTCCTAGACCCCTCCCCCCCAACCCAGGGAAATTGAAAAAAACAAAACATAACTCCAGCATAAGAAGCAGCTGCTGCTGCTGCTGCTCTAGCGGCGGCAGCAGCAGAATGAGGAGCCCTGCGGCCGCCCACCCACACACCCCTGGAGAGCCTGCTGGTTTCCCCGGCTCTGCTTTGCAGAGCCGCGGCGAAGGGACAGTGTTTCCCTTAACCGCGGCTCTGTTAAAGCTGAGCCCACGGCACTGATGGGAAACAGGAAATCCTGTTTCCCATCAGCACCTCGGGCTCAGCTTTAACAGAGCCGCGGTTAAGGGAAACACTGTACCTTCGCCGCGGCTCTGCAAAGCGGAGCTGGGGAAACCAGCAGGCTCTCCGGGGTGGTGGGTGGCCGCGGGGCTCCTCATTCTGCTGCTGCAGCTGCTTCTTGCACCGGAGTTTTGTTTTTTTCTTTTATTTTGAAGGCTGAGTGAGGCGGTGACGGCAGTCTTTTTGGGGGCAATTTTGCCGCCCCCAAAAAGCTGCCGCCTGAGACCACCGCCTCATTGTAGAGCCATCTATGCTACTGGAAGTGGGTAGCTTGGCAGCCCTGCATCTAGGTTCATTAGTTATTTAGGAAAAGGGCCCTATTTCTTGCTAGATGGAATACAAAGTGTATTGTGCTATAGTTATCTTTCTTTACATAGGATGGTTAAGTAAAGATAATTTAAGAAGATGTGCAATAAATATTTATTAGAAGTGTCATTGTCAGCTGTCTCTATTGAAAATAAGTATGACTGACAGCTCAGTCAGGGACATGCAGTCATAATCGGAGGACTTGGCATAAACACAGCAAACCAAAACAAGGCCACAAGAAAGGTGACTAATGGGAGCATTAAAATTGCATTACTGTAATAAATGATTCAAAACACAATATGAATGCTCTGGAAGCAAGCATCAATAAGCGTCATGCTGCTGGGGTAGGATGCACATTCTGTATGTGAGGATAAAATGTGATCTGAGTAGGTTGAAATGTTATTACTACCAAAAGATTTAGTTAGTGTAGAAGAAGGGAGAATTTTTTTTCTTCCTGGTTTCAAAAGTAATAAACTCATGGGATTAGCTGAGGAAAGGTTTATATTTTAGCCAAAAGCAGTTTTGCTAAGAGTGATATAACTGAAGGAATAGCTCAGAAATTAATAGATTGCCACAAAGGAGCTTTCTCTGAATCTCCTAGTAGGTTGGTGTTAAGACATGGTTGAGGAAGGGAGGGATTATGGTGCTGGATTAAACGAGGCATCTCATATGGTCATCTCTCCATGGAAGAAAGCAACTCAAACTTTTGTTTTTAAGGCATGATATCTTCAAACTGGTCAGCTGCTATGTCTGAGAACTGGGGTACATCCTTGCAGTATATACTGGGACACCTGTGGAAATTAGATGAGCTAGTGGGTAGGACCAGCCACTAGGCAATCTAAGTAGTTGCCTAAGCAACAGGTTTGTTTGTTTTTTGGTGGAGAGGGCAGTGAAGATCAACTACAATTAAAGCAAAGCAGTGGGTCCTGGCAGCCACACAAACACAAGGTGATGTTGCACACATATGGCGTGAAGCCATGGTGCATGAAGGCAATACATGGAAAGATTGTTCCTGGCAGTTAGCACAGTGTACCTGGCTCTGCGGTGGCACTAGAAAAATACAGGTGCCCTCAATGCCACCGGTGGTGGTGGTGGTGGTGAGTGCACACATGATACAAGTCACTATCCTGCCATGCAAGTACCACCTGTGTGGTTCTCGCCCAACCAACCCTCCCACTCCTTATCCTCCCACTTGCAACGCTAATGCACTATGGACAGTCAGCGCCATAATCCAGTGGCTCTGTCATAGCCCAACGCTAGCTGTCAACGCGGGTCCAGCGCACGCCTTTAGTGCACATCAAATCCTCACAGACAGCTAGCACCCTTTAGTAAAAGATCCTCTAAGTTATCAGCCAGAATAGGCAATATGCAGATAGACCTTTATCCTTGTAGGTGGCTTTTTAAAATTTCTTTCATTATGTATATACACTATTTTTAAAAATAAAGTTTGAGTATGATGTCCAAATATGCATTTTTTTAGGATTGTTCTGGGAGGAATGATGTTGAAATGGTTACAATTGAGTTTAATATTCAAAATCTTGGGTGAGGTGGGAGAGTGTTCTAGAGGTCTAAAATCTAATTGCCAAAGAACACAAGCTTAAAAATTTGCCTAGAAGGCCATGTCAATGATCTGCCATTATCTACTATGTTACTATAATAAGGAAATATCAGTCTTACCCAGTAGTAGATTATGACTCTCTGAGGTACTTAGGCACAGGACCGTACCTAGCCCTGTGTGAGTTGTGCGGCCGCACAGGGCGCAAAGGCTTAAAGGGCGCATTTCAGCCGTCTGCCGTTACCTGCTGCCGCCACTTTATCTTCTCTCAGCAGCGGCAGGCAACGGCAGACAGCTGAAATGCGCCCCTTAAGCCTTCTCGCGCCAAGCTAAGCAGGTCTGGTCCATCTGGGAGGGACAAGACCTGCTTAGCGTGCCAGCGACTTGCACATTGGGCGCGCCTCTTCTCTCCCGCCCCCATAAAGTGGCTAGATGGAGATGCGGGGGGGGGGGGATGCGCGCCCGATGTGCAAGTCCACAGGGTGCATTTCACGATCGGCATGGCCCTGCTTTGGCACCAAGGATTTGGGGGCCATTTTGTAAAGTGCAAGAGCTGTGTGGGCGGTGTGGTCATGTGCCATTATATGCCATGGATATAAACCACCTTTTACCATGCATCAGCTAACAGAGGCCATAGCTTCCTTCGGTGGAAACAAAAACACACAAGAGATGAATATTTCATGACCTAAATGAACTGCACCAGTTATTCCTCTTGCTTTCCCTAGTACTGCATATATAGTAAGCAACCTGCAGGGTGGGATCCCTAGGCACATGCCTACTGTGTCTATTGGGTTATCCGGCAAGAAGCTGAGCAGCTATAAGACCGTAAAGATGTCTAAAAAAATGACCAGATGGGCAACAGAAATTATACTAAAGCTAATTAACGATCAGGAAACTAGTTTATTAATTTGCAGAAGGAGATGAACTGCAGCTTAGATTTTGGTCCCTTAGTCTCAAAGTGGAACAAAGGAACCCTTCTCAGAAAATAAATGATTTAACAGATTGGAAGAATTCCAGATGGGTCCACAGTTGATCTAAGAATGCAGCCAGAGAATTAAACAGAAACTAAATGGAAGAATGGAGAGGTAATTATTATTCTAGAGAAAAACTCTAATGGAGCTGAAACATAGCTGGCAGGGAATACAGATCTCCAGACATCTCTCCAAGGGCTAAAACTATGTAGAGGAAAATAATATAAAAATCAAATATTTAATGTCAGCCATGTAAATCTATATGTTCTGCAGATAAACATGATGGAAGTCATCTTTTTTTGCCCATTGCCAATATATCTAGACTGACTTAAGATGTGAAGGCTAGAAAATATTCTTTTCATTTATAAAGTATGTGTAGGAATATTAGTGGAAATCACCATTTTAAAGTCAGACGTGAAAAGGGTGCTACGTGATCGGAGATATTTTTTCTATTTAGACAAGTAAATGTTTTCAGAATGTGTTAGGAAGCTGAATTTTCTTCTTTCCATATAAAGGAACACGTGCATGAAAAGCTGCTTCTCTTGTTCTGCATTCTGTTTTCCTCTGCTAATTATAGTTGCATATATTATGTCACCCTTTTGTTTTGTTGAGGTTTGTGGTCGTTTTTGGGAACCAGTTGAGCGATTTGTAGAACAACTTTGTTTCTAAGCTCTGTAACATAGATGTTGCCAAGAAATCTGAAGGAGTGTTTGCCATAGGAAATTCAACGGTAAAAAAACCCACTTCATTGACTGAAAATGTTAGCATAGCAACCACACTGAAGAATCCACTTACTAATCTGGCAACCGACAACAGCGAAAGCTCAGAGAGTAGAATAGCTCCCATTTATTTGGAAAAATTAGTTTGAATGCATATAGGCCAACAATGGAGATAAAGAGAATAATTTTTTGAACTGGCTGCCTAGTTTAAGGCAGCCAAAATCCACCTGTTTTAAGCCTGTTTTAGAATACCAGTGTAGGAGTCCAAAGATGTGTCTTAATTTAAGACGTGATCATTTACACCAGGACATGCATAAAACAGTATTTTATTATTTAGTGACTAGATTTTAGTGCATACTTGCATGGCCTGCCTAAACTTCACTCCTGTGCATGACCACAGTGAAAGTACTTCAGCATACTTTTGTGCCGGATGTGATTATATACTCAGCCGAATTGGAATAGAATGTTTTTTATTGATGAATAGCTGTGGTTCATATTTACCCATACTCGTTGTTGGTTTTATCCCTAGTTCATAGATTTGCACACCTGATTTGTTTTAGGGGGCGCCCTGGGAATGTCATCTTTTAGCGCCTTTATATTTAAATGTCATTTTCTAGCAGTGCCAGAACATCTTTTTTGCTTAACAGATGTAGCGGCAAGACTGTGTAGGCTAAAACAGCGATGTCGAGCATAAGCATACAGTAATTAAGAAAGTTACTTTGTATTCCTCTGCTGATTAAATGAATTAACAGCACTGGATAAGTGCCGCTTTCTGACGATCGCCATTGTAAAGCCTCTTACATGGACGCCTTCTAAGATAAGTGTCCTGTTTTCTTTGGTGACTCTCTTGTGGCTTAGGTGTCATTCTTTTGCAATAAAAAGCTTTTACATATAAAGAAAACAAAGAAAAAGTGTTATATGAAACAATAAAAATGAATGACTATTTCTTATTAGGGAGGTGGAGACAAATGATGAGGCTTGGGCTATTGAAGACCTGAGGTTATGGGTCCTCTTTGATGTCTGTTATGTCTCCACCTTACCCTTCATAAATTAATAAATGCTTGATTTTATAATTTGTATCATTTGACCCATTTTTGTGCTTTTTTGGTAATTGATATTGGTTGGGTCTTGTTACATATTTTCTGCTCCACATCCATGTATAAATGGCCATTTTAGAAAGGGCTCAATTTACATATGGATCTGCTTGTTATCTAGAAGTGTCACAAATGGTCTTAAAAAACATCTAAAAATTTAGAAAAGGGCTCCAAAAGAGAGCCTATAGCTGAAATAATTGGGTGGCCTGGTGAGTTTTCTAAAGATTTATTAATTTTAAGCAATATGTAAATCATAGGAGTAACCAGATGTTTAATGGTCATAAAATCGAACTCCTTTTCGGTAAGATGTCCAGCCTGCTTGCCTACATATAATAATGTATTTATCTTGTGTTTCAGCTCCTGGTAGGGTCCGTATATATTTTAAGATAAAAGGTTGTATCAGTAATCTGTCGATACACCTCTTTTACATAGTCAATGAGCCCCTCCTTTGTCTGCTAGCTTGATAATAATACACATATTAGTAGCAAGGCCCTTTAGAGCCTGTTTTTCACATTTACTCAAATTGTAAAATATACAACTATTCTTTTTGTCCAATTCTGCTACCCTACTTAAGAAAACATTCTCAAATGCTTTTATGGACACATTTTCCGTGTCTGGGGGCATCCATATAGAATTCTTTTTAGTCACTGAAATATCACCCATGGTATCCTGTGATTCAGATAAAAGGGACATGGTTAGGACATGGACAGGGCAAGTCAAAAATCTAAACATGTATTTGCCATTTCAAGTGGCATTTTATAAATGACATCCATGTGCAATCTGTGACATTCAAGCCAGAATGTCTGGGAAAAAAACCTGTCACATCCAAGTTCAGGCACAATTTCACAAACATGGACATGTACGATATGGAGGTCTGTGGGGGTGCCTACAGAGACATCCTCAGAATAGTACTCCAGGCTGTAGACATCTAGGAATAGCCTAGATGGGTTAGGACCAGTAAAGCCAACAATCTCCAGGAACAAGAAGGAATGTAGTCTTCACATATGGGTATCGTCGGTACCGACGGAGCCTGCGCGGGAACGCTCCCCAGTGTCAATAGGAATGCTTTTGGGAGCATCCCTCAGCACATGCGTGCTGCCTTCCCGCCTTTCCAACTGTCCCTCTTCAGTTCTTCATTTTCCGCGGAGCTGACAGGATCCATACCCTGTCACCACAGAAAATTCCGTATTTAAAATTGTTTTCTTGTGGTCGCGTTTGCCTGCCGCATGACGCTTACCGGTACCACCGGTTCTTTTCTTTTCTTTTCCAAAAAAACCCAAAAAAATCCTTATACTTTAAACTGTTTCTCTTCAGAAACTTTTCTTTTTTGGTGCTAGGCGCCATTTTGGTCACTAGGCCCCATATTTCTAAAACATGGAAAAACCAACTAGTGGTTTTAAAAAATGTACGAAGTGTGGCAGTACTATTTCTGTCACTGACATCCATGATTGGTGTCTTAAATGTTTAGGGCCTGAACATTCTCCATCTGAATGTCTCTCCTGTATGGGGATGACTAAAAGAGGAAGACAGAACCGGGCTGCAAAGCTCAGTACCCTCTTTTCTTCAGATTATTTATTTATTTTTATTTATTAACATTTCTTATATACCGCCTTTCATGATATCAAGGCGGTTTACACTGAACAAACTGAAATTACATTGAACAGGGCATTATAACTTGGAGATAACTATTTTACAGAGAACATGGGCAATGGAGGATTAAGTGGCTTGCCCAAGACCACAAGGAGTACCTGTATGACTAGAAACCCCAGTCCTTCTGGCCCAAAGTTGCTGTCCTCTAGTGGGATTTGAACCCCTGACCTTCCGGCCTGGAGGTACCTTGCCCCAACCACTAGGCCACTCCTCCACTCCAGATGCCAGATCCATTGCATCGACATCTTCAAGGGTCTCCTCTTCCTCCCATGGATCTCAGGTAACTAAACATAAAAGCCGGTCCTCAAAGGGTAGCTCTCCTGCTAAGCATCGAGAGATCATTGGCATTGCCCTTGAGGGAACCACACCGGCAAAGCAGCCCCGGTGGGAGGCTTCGGCTTCCAAAGCATCAATGGGGCTCCAGGATGTTCTCGAGGTCCCGACCTCGCAAGAACTACCTGTGCCATGCTCAGGGGTTCCGGCCATTTTCACCGGAACCGATACCCAGGCATCGGCAGCGTCGATAGACCAGAGGTTCATCGCTATCGAACGCAGCATTGCAGCTCTTCTCTCAGCTGTGGTACCATTGGTCCAACGGGCACCGGTATGACATCAACACCGATGCTGGTACCTACACCGGTACCGACACTGGTACTGGTACCAACGATACCGGTACCGACGGGAATTCTTCCAACGCCATCTTTGGCTGGAATTGACAGATCGGTACCGGATCAACTCGGTACCGACTTCGATCGATACCGGGACCATGCTTTGCATGAGCATCGTGGTCAGGAATACTTTGAATCCTCCGATTCCAAAGACTCTGACAATTCTGCTGGTACTAGAGGGTTTCTCCCAGAGGATCCCTCTTCTCCCCAACGCTTAATGTCACCTCCAGAGGACATGTCTTTTCAGGACTTTATTTGTGATATGGCCAAGGGCCTTTCAATCATGGTGGCTCCTGAAGAGGAACCCAGAGCAAAGGAATTGGAAATTCTCCAGTATCCTAAAGCTCCAAAGGAGGCAGCCACTCTGCCCATCCATGAAATTTTGCATAACTCGATGCTCAGAATGTGGGAGACACCTCTGACTACGTCTCCTCACTCTAAGAGACTTGAGTTCCGCCATGTCCTGGATTTCAAAAGACTCAGCTGCCACACCATTCAATGGTGGTGGAGTCAGCCATGCGTAGGATGGAAAGTTCAAAGAGGCATGCATCCAATCCTCCAGGTCGAGCATGCAGGACTCTGGACGCTTTTGGGTGCCAAACTTTTCAGGCTTCCATGCTTTCAGCTAGGATCAGTTCATATATACTGTATATGGGAATGTTCCTCAAGGCAGTTACAGGAGACTTGGAGCTTATGAGCCCATTTCTCCCATATGACAAGAGACAAGACTTTCTTGCTCTAGTTAAGCATGCTCAAGATGTCTCCAAGTTTGTCAATTGTGCAGCCATTGACTGCTTTGAATGCATCAGCAGAACCTCTGCTATTGCCATTGGCGCACGACGGATTGCCTGGCTTCAGGCATCAGACTTGGAGACTTGGGTACAGGACAAGTTAGGCAAAATTCCTTGCATGGGAGAGAATCTCTTTGGCAAGAATTGGATGCTGACTATACTACTCTAGATAGGTTGTCTGAATAAACCACGGGACCTCTTCAACTTGGTCAAAGCCCTCTCAAAGGAACCATCTCCCGAACAACATAGCGAGATTCACCCGCAAGAATTTGCCGATTACCTGCAATCCAAGATCATGCAAACTAACAAAGTGTCAGTAATTTCATACCAAGTTCCGACGGGCCTATCCCCACTGAACATACTCTCCACACCACCCACTAAACTTATCCAGAACACCATAGCATCCCTCAACACCTCTACTGCCCAGACTGACCCATGTCCAGCGTTTTGGATCAAGGAGCTACGTGATGTGTTCAGCCCTGTCATCGCAAATATAATGCAGATCTCCTTCACAACAGGATACTTTCCCTCTTCACTCAAGCAGACCTCCATTAGGCCCCTACTGAAAAACCCCAAACTAGACCCCCAAAGAGTTGACTCTTATCGGCCAATAGCCAGCATCCCTCTATTAGCCAAAATAATTGAGAAAGAGGCACAACGGCAAATTCAGGACCACATTGATGCTGCTGCTCCCTTAGACAACTGTCAACATGGCTTCAGAGAACATCATGGGGTCGAGACACTACTCACTACTCTATTCAACGACATCATCACAAGAATTGACAACGTCCGTCAAGGTTGTGTGCTTATATTCTTAGATATAGCCGCAGCATTCGACTCCGTCAGCCACGAAATACTCGTCGAAAGATTGAAAGAGAAGGGAATCTGCAACAGTGCACTAGAATGGTGCAAGTCTTATCTGGATGGCAGATGGCAATACGTGAAGTCTGGATCAGAAGAGTCGATACATTTCCATCAAAAGCAAGGGGTACCCCAAGGCTCCTCACTATCCTCCTTACTCTTCAATATTTACATGCAACCCATCTGCAATATCATAAGATCTTTCAATGTGAACTGCCTGATATATGCAGATGACATCCTCTTATACATGCCTTTCTCCACAACTCACATGGACCTGACCCCACTCACGGATTGCTTCAATGCAGTGTCAACCTGGCTCCAATCACAGAACCTACGCATCCAACATAGAAAAACTGAAGTACTATTCATCACCAGAGACCCCAACTTTACTCCCCCACCCCACGTCAGTGTCAAGGAAGCCGACCTGCAGACTAAAGAGGCAATAAAATACCTGGGAGTAACTGTCGATCAACGACTGGACATGAAAAGTCATATAAGCAATATAGTCAAAGCTGTCTATTTTAAAATCCGTTCACTCAAGCACCTACGCTCACTGTTGGACCCAGAGGATTTCCGAACCATATATCAAGCGCTGATCCTGCCACATTTCGACTTTGCAAATGCCATCTTACAAGGGCTTCCCCAATCCACACTAGCCCCCTTACAGTTGGCCATGAATGCCGCAGCCAGAGTCATCTACGGAGCTTCCAGAAGCGACCACGTAACGCCCATTCTCAAACAGCTGCACTGGCTACCTATCCATGGGAGGATCACCTTCAAAACCCTTCTATTAACATTCAAGGCAATCAAAGGCATTTCCTCCCCCTCACTCACGCATCTTTTCCACATGGTTCCCCCCAACAGATCTAGAAGAGCAACATCTGTCAACCTGCTAATCACACCAAAGGCATCGACAAAGTGCAACAAGACAACCACAAACAGAGCGTGCAGTTTCTATATCCCCAGATGCTGGAATGCTCTACCCCCTGACATTAGAGCCATAACCAATCTATATCAATTCAGGAAGGCACTCAAAACCTACCTCTTCATCCAATACTTCCCAGACAACCTTTGAGCCTAGATATCCCTCTCAAGAAATCACCCCTCTAGAGATGCCCCCTTACTTATGATCTGATTTTACCTATCCTGCAGTGTAAATAGCTCATGTATATAGTTAACCCAGTTATCCAAGTTTCTTTTCCCTGTTCAATGTAAAACCAGACACCTTGTCGTATGGTAGTTATGTTATAATGTAAACCGCGCTGATGCCGAATAGCGCGGTATATAAGAAACTGTAATAAATAAATAAATAAATAAATAAAATCTACAGCCACTCCAGCCAAAAAGAAGCCTTATAAAAAACCTTCTTTCAGCAAAAAGAGGAAATTTTATCTTTCCTATACCCAGCAGAGTCAGACTCAGGATCAGGTTGCCCATAAGGGACAAACAAGACAGCAAAGGAAATCAAAAGGCCCGAGAGCCCAACCAGATCCGCAGGTTCAGCCCCATCAAGGGCTTTGACTCCTTCCTAGAGAGCTTAGCCTTCCTGCCTCTGAGGGGTCCCCAACCCCACAATATCCCAGGCAGGTTATGCCACTTTGCCAACAGATGGCATCAGATAACAGCAGAAGATTGGACTTTTTCCATTGTAGGAGAGTGGTACAAGCTTCATTTTCACAGCATGCCCCCTCCTACAATTCTAAAGCAATTCAATTCTCAAACCTCCGCAGACAATCTGCTAGATCACGAGGTCTCAACACTTCTTGCCCAAGGGGCAATGGAAGAGGTACCCATTCTTCAACGGGGTGCAGGGTTCTACTCCCCCTGTTTTCTAATTCCAAAGAAAACAGGAGGACACAGACCCATTTTAGACCTCAGAGAATTGAACAAATGCCTGTTTCGAGAGAAGTTCAAAATGATTTCTCTAGGAACTCTTCTGCCATACATTAAAAGCCAGGATTGGCTGTGCTCTCTAGACTTAAAGGATGCGTACACTCACATTCTGATCCATCCAGATCACAGGAAATTCTTACGATTCCTTTTCAGGGGAAAACATTTCCAGCACAGGGTTCTTCCCTTTGGTCTGGCTTCAGCACCAAGGGTATCCACGAAATGCATGGCAGTAGTAGCTGCATTTCTGCGAACCCTGGGGATATTTGTCTTTTCTTACTTAGACGACTGGCTCATTCGAGCCCCTACAGTTGCAGAGGCCGGCACTGCACTGTCTCGCACAATGCAAATCCTCCAATACTTGAGGTTGGTAATAAACTTCCCAAAATCCCAACTTGTTCCTTCCCAATGCCTGGAATTCATAGGGGCCTGTCTAGATACCAGACAGGCAAAGGCTTTCCTTCCACAGGACCGGTGTCTTCGCATAATGCAACTAGCTTCTCAAGCAGCAGGGAAATCCTCCCTAACTGCTCGGGAGCTACTACAGTTGCTGGGACATATGGCATCCACAGTTCATTTAGTCCCATATGCTCGCCTCCACATGCGAGCAGCTCAGCGGATCCTATCTACACAGTGGACACAGTCCACAGGTAATTTATAAGACAAAATATTAAACTCTCAACGACTAATTTTGTCTCTCCAATGGTGGCAATCATTAGAAAATTTTACGGTGCGGTCTTCTTTTCATCATCCCCTCTTTCAGGCCACCCTAACAACAGATGCATCACAGGTGGGTTGGGGAGCACACCTGAATCATCTCTCTACCCAGGGCACCTGGACTCCACAGGAGGCTGGTCTACACATAAACCTCCTGGAATTAAGAGCAATCTATTTAGCTCTTCGAGTATTCCACGCCCAGCTCAGCTATAAGACAGTCCTAGTCCAGAGGGACAATCAAGTAGCCATGTTCTATGTGTACAAGCAGGGCAGGACAGGCTCTCTGTCATTATGCAATGAAGCTTTACGACTGTGGGCCCTTGCCAGAGAGTATCAAATTCACCTTCTAGTGGTATATCTTCCAGTCATTCAAAACCTTTGGACAGACAAACTCAGTCGAGTACTGCTGCCTCACGAGTGGTCCCTCCACCTAGACCAGGTGGCAAAGATATTTCATCTCTGGGGCACTCCAGACATAGACCTCTTTGCAAGTCCACTGAATGCCAAACTTCCCTGGTTCTGTTCCAGGATTCCGGCTCACAATTGTCAGGTAAGGGATGCCTTCCTCCTTCACTGGGGTCAGGACTTCCTTTATGCCTTCCCACCCATTCCCCTCATCCACAAAACACTCTTCAAGCTTCAGAGAGACAGGGGTCGCATGATTCTCATAGCGCCACGATGGCCACACCAAGCGTGGTATCCCCTGCTTCTACATCTCTCTCTCAAGTGGCACCTCTGGAGTTAGGGAATGCTCCAGATCTCCTTTCCCAAGAGGATGGGACACTATAGCACCAGAATCCCCAGTCCCTGCATCTCACAGCCTGGTTGCTGAAGGCTTAGACCTCCAGCATTTTAACCTGTCCCAACAGGTAAAGGATATCCTTCAGGCTTCTAGAAAACTTTCCACAAGAAGATCTTATGCCTTCAAGTGGAAACGTTTTACTATATGGTGCTCCAAGAAGGGATTAAACCCCTTTGTCATACCTTTAGAATTGATACTAGAGTATCTCCTTCACTTATCGAATTCTGGTCTAAAAACCAATTCGGTAAGCATCCATCTTAGTGCAATTGCAGCTTCTTATAAGCCTCTGAATGGACAACCAATTTCCTCTCATCTACTCATATCCAGATTTATGAGAGGTCTTCTATTAACCAAACCTCCCATTAAGCCACCACCGGTGGCATGGGATCTAAATCTAGTTCTCGGGCAGCTCATGAAGCCGCCTTTTGAGCCTTTAGCCACTACAACCCTTAAGATTTTGACCTGGAAGGTCATCTTCCTAATTGCAATCACCTCTGCACGTCACTTTAGTGAACTGCAAGCTTTAGTGGCTGATCCTCCTTATACTAGATTTCATCATGATAAGGTTGTTCTTAGAACTCATCCACAAGTTATGCCAAAGGTGGTTTTGCCTTTTCATTTAAATCAATCAATTTATCTTCCTGTATTTTTTCCGAGGCCTCACGCCTGTAATGCAGAAAGAAACCTTCATACTTTGGATTGTAAAAGAGCCTTAGCCTTTTACCTACAGACAACACAGCAACATAGAAAGTCCTCGCACCTTTTTATAGCTTTTGACCCTAGTCATTTGGAACTTCCAGTCTCCAAAGAACTTTATCTAAATGGCTTGCCCAATGCATATCCTTTGCTTATGAGAGTAAGGGTCTTCCTTTTCAAGGCCATGTCACAGCTCATAACGTGAGAGCCATAGCAACTTCCATGGCTAATCTCCACTCTGTGTCTGTTGATGACATTTGTCTAGTAGCCACCTGGGCTTCGGTACATACCTTCACAGCCCACTACTGCCTGGATAAAGCCTCCTGCCGGGATGCCTTCTTTGGCCAAACTGTTCTTCAAAATCTCTTTCAGACCTAATTCAACTCCACACCCACCAACCCTGGTGGAATGCCAGAGATCTATGGGAGGAAGGATTCCCACCTTTCTAGGGTGGCACCTTCCTGGGGCTATCTCCCCGGCATCTTCAGCTAGGGAGTCCCCATATGTGAAGAGTACAGTCCTGCTTGTTCCTGGAGATAGCGTAGTTACTCACCTGTAACAGGTGATCTCCGGGAACAGCAGGAAGTTAGTCTTCACAGCCCACCCACCTCCCCTAGGAGTTGTCTCTCTATCTCTTTGTCTCTTTCCTCTCTCCCTCTATCCTTTCACTTAGCTACAAACCTAACTGAAGAGGGACAGTTGGAAAGGCGGGAAGGCAGCGTGCATGTGCTGAGGGATGCTCCCAAAAGCGTTCCTATTGGATGCTGGGGAGCATTCCCGCGCAGGCTCCGCAGGTACCGACGATACCCATTTGTGAAGACTAAATTCCTGCTGTTCCCGGAGATTACCTGTTACAGGTGAGTAACTATGCTTTCAAATCCGCCTGCTGCTATTATTGTAATTGTGCAGAAGCCACACCCTCTGGATGTTTTATGGCCAAAACAGCCACTTTCCCCCTGGATCCTATGCATGCCTGCAGCAGGTATAACTTTAGACTGACTCCGGAGGTTTCTAAAATCAAGTGGCAATGTCCAGGTTCTTGTGAATAGCCCTGACCATGCCTCCACCACACAGCTATTCAGACTTAGACATCCTCATGCTGGGGATGTCCACAGGCCCAGCTTCTAAAATGCCTCTGGGAACGTCTCCATGCTTTTGGGCATTCTATGCTCATTATCAGATGTCCAAAGGACAAGCAGGCTTCTAAAATAATCCCCACAAGGATTATATGTATAAGACCAAAAATATCCACAGTTTGTACAATGGTTCCCTGGTACTTTTAGGTTTTAAAAAGTATTCATTTCAGCCAGCCCTTTATGGGGGTGGGTGGGATTAAGAGGGTTATTCTCTTTAATCCTCCATTGCCCCATTCCTCCAAATTGAGATCAGTTAAAGACGGGCATCTAATTGATTGCTTTTTCATTAAGTATAAAAGCGATTAATTGGCCGCATTTAGACTTGCAGACTTGCAAAATGGCCAGTATACAGATGTGCCAACACTTCCACAAGGAAGATGTGAAATCTGGCACTTCTATGTGTATGTTCACCAAATTTCTCCATTGCTTTTTTTCCTTATGCAATTGCAAAATGGCTCTTCTAGATCCACGTATCAGCATATAAACACATCCACGGATTATTTAAAAAAGGCTCCACATTTAACAGAGCCTTTCTAAAATTATGCTAGAACTGTAAACATTGCAACCATAACATCTCCACCTAGGTTTCCATGTGCCTTCACATGTGCTAAAGTCAATCTGTAGTACTCATTTTTTTGCCTACATAAGGTTTTACAAACCTAAAGTGCAAACTAATTGCATATTTTAATAAAGATGTATTAAATCTTGAATGGGGTAGAATGGTTAAACATGGAAAAGTTATGTTTATTAGAATTTTCTTAACCACCCTTCAAGTAAGCAACAAAGTGGGGTACAGACTTAAAAAAACAAAGATAAATTAAAAGCAGAAACAAAAATGCCATAAAATCATAGGACAGTTAAAACTCATTCAAACAAAGGGAGGGCAAGCTGAGGAGAGAGAAAGACAGTACTCAGGAGGGTGGCAGGTCAAAGGCAAAGTTGAATAAGTGAGTCTGTAAAAGGGATTTCAATTTAGGATAAGAGGTCTCAAGTCTGAGGGTAGAGGGAAGGTAATTCCAGAGGGCAGGGGCAAGGAAATAAAAGGCAGATGAGCGAGTAGATGACAAGTGTACTTGGGATCTGGAAGGAAGGTGAAGGCGGATAGTATATCTCGGAGGGTGTAGTGAGGAGCTTGGAGAATAAGGGAGTCAGAGAGGTAGCAGAGGAGACCAGAGTGTAGGGCATGGTGAACCAGAATGAGCAAATTGTATTGGAGTCGGAACTGTACAGGAAGCCATTGATGACGGATGAGGAGTAGTATGATATGATCGGACTTAGAAGCGTGGGCAAGGATACAGATGGCGGTATTTTGGATGCACTGAATATGGTGCAATTGATATTGGGAGTAGGAGATACTCAATGAAGCTAATAGGTGGTGCATTTAAAATTATTTGTTTTCAGTCAGTGCGCAATTGTGGGATTTGTTGCCAGTGAATATGGTGAAATCAATGATCGTAACTTGGTTTAGAAATGATTTGGATAAGTTTCTGGATGAAATGTCCATAAAGCTTTATTTTCCATGTAGACTTAGGAAAGGAGAAAAGAGGACTAGATTTTAACAGGCACTTGTGACCTGCTTTGGACACTATTGGCTACAGGATGCTGGCCTTGATGGACCTTTGCAATGAAACGGATGTAGAGATGCGATAAATCCAATTGAATAAAAACAGTGAACTTGAAGTTTCATGGTCATGGGAAAAGCAAAACAGCAGCAGAAGGAAGGATTTGTACAAAGGAAGTATTGAGACAGAACAAGGAAGGAGATTGCTGAAGTAATGATAAAGTTGTGAACTATGAAATGGGGAAGCCGCCAATTAGAAGAAATTAGAAAGGAAAACAAAGAACTACAGTTTAAGATGGATTTGCAGTAGTTAGACAAAACATTGTGACATTCAGTTGAAGATAGCTAAAAGTCATTAAGGCTGGAAGAAGGTAATAATGTAAGGAAACATTTTTTGGGTGTAGTCTTCATTGAAAAATAAATAGTCCAGATGTTACAGCAAATATAAAATTTTGAGCAGAGGGTGAGGGGATTGTGGTGAGCCACTGGCAGAGGCCAAACGCAGATCCTTGAGAACTCCAAATGGGGACAAAAGGAAGAACAGAGCATATATTGCCTTGGGAGAATTCAAAAGAGCAACCAGACAGATGAGACTCTGTATAGTGTATATACTGTATATATAATTCATACAGCTGTTTAATTATGCATCCCTTTTATAATGCACTGGTGAGTTACTAAAACCTTTAACAGGTAAACATATTTATGATAGCACACTGAAAGACAAAGATGTGAAAGACAATACTGGGGATTTAAATAGAAAACTCACTTTAACTTATCATTTACCACTTCAACAAGTGCCAAAAACAAGACATTATAGCAGTATGGGGGTAAGATTGCATAGCTGGTAAGAAAAAGTAGAACTGTTTGAAAATGGACTAGAGAATGGGAAACATGCTTGGAGAATGGGTTGACGATTAAGACAAAATGAGAGAATGAGAAGCATCAGGACTGAAGAGCTAGAGAAGACAGAATCAAGTGGAGGAAGAGATGTGATATAAATCCAGTTGAATAAAAACTGATATTTATTTTTATTTATTTATTTTTATTTCTTCTAAAACATTTTTATACCACTATATGCTAAAATGCTTTCAAGGTGGTGCACAATATGTACTGTAAAAAATGTCATCAAGACCCTAACTAATCTACCAGCAATATAACTGAGAATTCTGCATGTCCATGGGGGAAACGGAATAGCTGGAGGAGGGAGGAATTGCACAAAGAAAGTATTGAAACAGAATAAAGAAGGGGGTTGGTGAAATGATGATAAAGTTGTAGACCATGGAATAAAGATTTGTAGTGAAGATGTTGATGTCATCCTCAGACCGCAAGACATTAGTTTTCATTTATTGTCCATTTTCTTTCATTTTTGCTTCTTCCTATTCACCCATCTCACCAGGATAATTGTCTATGTGGTTCTCATCCCCTTAGTAGGTGAGGGTTGGAAGAGCAGCTGAAGTCACCCAATTCACTCAGCAGGTGGGTGGTGCCTGGACCTAGGTAGGCTCAGTTCGCAAGTAAGAGGTTGATGATTTAAATTGAGTCTGATTTTTGTTTAAATTTCTGTAAACACATATGGGCCAATATTCAAAGAATTATAGTATTTATTGGCCAACCAGCAGCCACTGCATAACTTCTTATCCATATCTTTCCAAAACCTTACACAGATTGTATTGGTTCATTTACACTGCCAAACGGACCAATACAATCTGTATAATTTTGAGCTAGGGCAGAGGCAGCCCTAAAAATTATCCAGGATTGATATTAGGGGGCTGTCACACCCTGGCCTGCTTCTACGGTAGGTCCCTTGTCTGTAGTCTCCAAGGTTTTAAAACTCCACCTCAAGAAAAGGTCCAAAGACATAGACACATACACATTGGAATCAGCCGAGTCTCAACAATATAAAAATGGTCAACAATAAGTGATCCACCTTGGTAGTCCCAATCCCTGGGCAGGCCCAGAGGTCCCAGTTCAAAGTATTTGAAAGTTCCAAATATGCTTTTACAGTTTTCCCACCTGCCAATTCCACAGTCAGTTCCAACAACAGTTCACCTTAGAGCTCACAGTGTGGCCATCCTGACACCTCCCTCGTGGCTTTCTCCAGTTCAGAGAGCTTTCTGACTGGCCTCTGAGCCAGTTCCACCACCACTCACTGCCGGCTAGGATTCTCTTTCTTATCTTAAGTTCTAATATCAAGTTACCACAATCCTCCATGGCCCAGGCTTTTTCCAGGACCTTCTTTCTCTGTAAGTCCTCCAGGCAACAAGCAAAGTTCTTACAGAGTGCTTAAGAAATACGGATAGAGATTTACCTCATCCAGCAGAATATAGTCGAGCACAGGTCCCAGTAGCTCCTCATTGGTGGAGTCTCTCCAGGAGACTGAGCTCCTGATCTACTTCCAGGCTTTTATACCCTATTGTATCTCTGACCTTTCTGTCCACACCCTCATTGGTTACCCAGAAAACTAATTTGCCCTCTTCTCTAGGTCTAACAGCAGCCAAACCTGGCCAGGATCCTGGGACCTCCTTGTCTTCCTTATTTTTCTTTAAACCTAGTGATGGTATATATACCCCATCACAGGGGTCTAAAGTAAAGGGATAGTGCTGGCATGATGACCAAACAATACATATATTCTGTGTTTCCATATATATTGACAGTAGAATTGAGGATACAGATTAAGTTAAATATATATGCTGGCATTTAAGATAATCCTATGACCATGATGACTGAATATTGACCTCACATTTTATATTGCTTCTTTTGATGTAGAGAATGTTGTGGTGACTTCCTTGGCTTTTTCTAGAATGTCTGCTTTACATCCTGAGCTGGCCTGATAAGGTTATTGAAGCTAACTTCCTTTCTCCCAACAGCTAGGATTTTGTGTACTCTGATTTCTAATAGTCTTTAAGGACTAACACTGGCAGAACTCAAACAGGGTCTGTGCAGGGAAACAAGCTATCTCCCTTGCTTCTGGATCACAAGGCAGCACTGATAAATTTATGATCTTGTGAGCTTTGACCTTCATATCCACATCTGGAAAATTGCACTTTTTAAGGAGTAGATTGGCATGGGTAAAGATACAGGACAATAATTCCAATATCTGAAGGGCTTACACCACCAGGATATGCAACATTTCTGTTGGTCTTTGGCATTCTTTCTTGCAGTCACATCAGCATTCCATTCAGGGAAAAGGGGACGGTAGGAAGGAAGGGAGGTTCTAGGATCTGGAAATAGAATTCAAGATCAAAGGAAGACGATCCAAATTTCAGTGGAGGTGGGGGAAGTGTCCCTATACATTTCCCTTCTTTTGCAACACATGAACACAGTCCAGTCATTCCCTCTTCCGCTCTCTCACACACGTCTTCCAGTCAATGCTCTCTCCTCCGCAACCCCTCTTCTCATCTCCCAATGACCCCACTCTCAGCTACACCTGACATTCTCAAAATGATACCCCTTTGTCCTCTAGCCTCACCTTACCTATGTAATCAGATCGTCTCTCATCCACTGAATAGTTTCTCAGCCCCTCTTCTTTCCATCCTCATTTCCATGAGCATCCTCTCATCCCTATCTCACTTAATCAGGGAAGGAGCAGGACAAAGCAGCACGGTAACTCTTCCTTGCTTAGTGCTGTCAGCACTGGACTCGTCCCCTCTAATCTTCTGCCTGATTGACAAGAAGAATTAAGGAGCAAAGTGGTTCTTACTTTTGTATACTCCAGGCTCACATTTTCCGTTTTACTTCTCTGCACAAGAATGAAGAGGCGGGATAAAGGAAGCAGAGCTTTCTCCTTTGCCCTGTGCTGTGAAGTTCAGCCCCAGTCCTCTCCCTCCTTTTTTCTGGGAAAAGAGAAGTAGGAGGAAAGGATTGGCATTTAGTGCATGTCCTTTTCAGGAGTAGCTCAAGGCGTGTTACATAGTAGATATTTTTCTTATCCCCGGAGGGCTTACAATCTACAGTTGTGGTCAACATTATTGGCACCCTTGCATATTAGGTATGTTGTGTACAATATCTTGAGAAATAATTGGAAATATTTCAACTGTATATCATCATACTGTTTTAATAGTATGTTCAAACGTATACAACACAAAAAAAGATGTCTGTGGTTAAAAGATAAAAAGCAGAGAGAATGGCTAAATGGTCAATTTTCTCAATAGAGAAAGTTGAATAGTGGAGTACCCTAGGGATCTATGCTGGGCCCATTGCTTTGTAACATATTTATAAATGACTTGGAAATGGGAATAATGAATGAAGTGATAAAATTTGCAGATGGCACAAAATTATTCAAAGTTATTAAAACACAAGATTGCAAGAGAACCTTGATAAATTGGAAGACTAGACACCCAAATGGCAGATTAATTTTAATGTGGACAAATGCAAAGTTATGCACCTAGGAAAAAACAACCCAAACTATGGTTACATGATGCAAGTTTCCACATTAGGGACCACCACCCAAGAAAAGGATTTAGGTGCCACTGTAGATAATACATTGAAATCCTCCGCCCAGTGTACAGCAGTGGCCAAGGAAGTAAATAGAATGCTAAGAATCATAAGGAAAGGAATGGAGAATAAAACCAATAATATTATGATGCGATCACACCTTGAATACTGTATGCAGTTCTGGTTTCCATAATTTAAAAAGGATATAGTAGAATTAGAAAAGGTACAGAAAAGAGCCACCAAAATGGTAAAGGGGATGGAAGAATACCCTTATGAGGAAAAGCTTTAGCGGTTAGGGCTCTTCAACATGAAAAGAGACACCGGAGGGGAGATATGATAGACGTCTATAAATTAATGAATGGAGTAGAATGGGTAAATGTAAATAGGTTGTTTGCTCCATCAAAAAGTAGAAAGACTAGGGGACACACAGTGAAGCTACAATGCAACCCATTGTAATAACTCTGGAATTCGTTACCAGAGGATGTAGTAAAAGCTGTTAGTATACCTGGGTTTAAAAAGGGTTTGGACAAGTTCCTAGAGGAAAGATCCATAAACCATTATTAAAGAGGGCCCGGGAAATCCACTGCTTACCCAGGGATAAGCATTGTGAAACCCGTGTACCTTTTTGGGAACCTGCCAGGGACTTCTGACCTGGATTGGCCACTGTTGGAAACATGATTCTTGCCTTGATGAACCTTGGCCTGACCCAGTATGGCATTTTTTATGTTCTTATTTTCTATTGTTTTTAAATTTGGTTTTGCAAATTCAATACAATGCAATAATATATCATGAAATTACCAGGCACCAAAATAAACAATATAACAAACAAAACGATACATAATGTTAACCCTGATTTAGCAGTCCGCATCTTGGAGAGCAATCAGATATTTGAAGGGAGCAATGCCATATATACATATTAGGTACCTCTAACTCCTAATCAACAGCAAGATCTAAGGAAAACAAAATACAAAGGAAATACACTGTTCCCAACCAAACCCCTTACCCATTAGTCAGAAAATTCTTCAGTTGAAAGTGATCGATAAAAACATACCTAACACCATCAACCATGACTAAATCTTTGCAAGGAAAATGGAGGAAAAGTCTCTCCTGTGTCCAGGACCCAGGAGGAACTTTCTCCTCGCTTTTTTAGCACAAGACACATCAGGAAACAAAGAAACCTTTAGACCCAGAAACATTAAATCCTTTTTTAAAAAATTATCCTTTCAATATATGTTTGTTTATTTAGCATTTGATATACTGCACCTTTGTTACATCAAGGCAGTTAGCAATATAAAAAGAAATAACACAAGAATAGCCGAGGCCAGAAAGGAATGAGAACTACTTGCTTCACTACAATGTTTCCGACACCGTCTCACACCAACCCACCTCTACATCCCAGGTCAACACGTTAAACCCATGCGCTCTATAGTCTTAACACGAAGAGCGGCAATCTCACCTTGCTTCCGCTCTCATCAGGAATCATATAGCTGCACTTAGCGGCTTTGTATATAGTTGCCTTCTGTACATAGTTTATTATGTTCTCTGTTTAAGAAACCTGTTTAATGTAAACCTGTTTAATGTATTGCCCTGTTCATTGTAAGCACTGATCAATTTTGTGAAGTGTAATTTCTGTTCACTGTAAACCGCGCTGATGTCGAATAGCGCGGTATAAAAGAAACTTTAAATAAATAAATAAATAAATACTATAAATGACAGGACAGGAATAGAGCATTCATGCAGCTAGTTAGGGGAGGTGATAGAGAAGGGTCAGAAAGAACTTGGAGGCAGGTCAAAGGCACTGCAGAAAAGATGGGTCTTCAGTAGGTTCTTGAATTTGGTAAAAGAGGGTTCCTAGTGCAAGGTCCATGGAAGGGAGTTCCAGAGTGAGGGGGCCAGAAAAAAGAATGCAGAGTGGCGAGTGGACTGAAGGTACGCATGTGACGAGGATGGGAGGACCAGACGGCTGAAATGAAGTGAATGAAGACCGCAGGAGGGTGTATGAAATTGAAGCAAGTCGGCTAGATATTGTGGTGTAGAGGTATATATAGCAGGATGAGCAAGGATGAGGATCTTGTAATGGATACAAAAAGTCAGTGGAAGACAGACGAAGTGAATCAGAATAGGGATAATGTGGTCTCTATGCTGAGTGTGGGTGATGATCCAGGTTGCTGTATTCTGCACTAACTGAAGCCATGTCGTGATTGGGTGATGCTGGTGAAGGCTAGATTGCAAAAGTCAAGTCTTGATATAACTAAAGATAGGGGGAGGGTGGTTAACACCAGCATGGACAAAAAAGGACGGATGGTGCATATCTGACAAAGGAAGAAAAAAAACCTACGAGTAAGAAGTGAAATGTGCTCATGAAAGAAAAGTGCAGAGTCCATTATCACCTAGATAGCGAAATGGGGGAACCAGTGGAATGGTAGAGTTAGAGATGGCTGGTGCCAGAGTGGGACACGATCCACCAAAAGTGAACCAGATTGCTTGCATCTTAGAGACATTGAAATGTAGACAATTGGAGGAAAGCTAGTCAGAGACTCTTTCCAAGCAGTTGTTCAGTGGAGTAAGGTCTGGTTGCTGGGGGCTGGTGCAGTGTAACAGAAGTATATCATCAGCGTAGTAGTAAATGGATAGTCCAAATTGCTGTATGAGTAGAGTGAGTAGGGTGAGAAAAATTTTAAACAGGAGGGATGCTAGGACAGAATCTTGTTGAACCACACAGCAAAGATGAACAGGGTCAGAGGAAGTGTTACCAGAAGTCACGGAGAAAGAACGCAAGTAGAGGAAGGAGTGGAACCACTGGAGTGGTCTACCAAGTCAAAAACTGCTGAAAGATCGAAACGGCTATAGAAATGTCACTTTGGTCGTGGTCGGTGTGTAGATCATTAAGGAAGGACAACATGATGGTTCTGACACTATGATCGAGACAGGAGCCAGATTGACGGGGGTGTAAGAGATGGGTGGAGTCCAGATGCTGGGAGAGCTGGGAGAATACGGCTTTTTCCAGGATTTTCAAAAGGAATGGAAGGTTCGAAACTGGCCGGTAACTAGTGGGGTCAAGAGGGTCGAGTGATGACTTCTTCAGAAGGGGACGAACCAGAGTGTGCTTCCATTCCATGGGAAAAGTCCCAGAAGACAATCTAGAGTTGAGTACGGTGAGAATGAAAGAGAAGAGAGCTAGAGAAGATTCTAATATCCATGACAATGGGATAGAGTCCAATGGACAGAAAGTCTTATGTGATGTTGAGATGAGTATAGTGAACTTAGCCAGTGTGACGGGATGGAACACAGACCATTGGTGTGAAAGGGATGCGGAGGAGGGTGGAGGGAGAGGAAGAGGAGATCCTATGGGAGGAGGGCAATTGGCAATAGACGAGCGCAAGACTAGAACTTTAGAAGTGAAGTATATGATGGGTAGGGAATGGGCAGGGCCGTTAGGTATGTTGTTAGTAGAGGAAGGAGGCTGAGAGGCTGATAGGGACGTCAGGATTGAGTATAACTGACAAGTGGAATTATAGGCGGAGGAAATGGCATTGGAAAAGTACGAATGTTTGGCTTGGTGAGCATGCGTGTGATAGGTTTGGTGGCAGGACTTAAAGAACTGAAGAGCAGAGGAGATGTGAGACTTGAGTCAGAGATGCTTGGAATGATGCAGCTGCGAGCGAAGCAAATGGAAGACAGAATGAAACCATGGTTGCCAAGAGGTACATGGGGGAGAGCGTGGACATAGTGGGGCTAGGTGGTTAAAGGCAGTAGTAAGAGAAGTGTTCCACGATGAAACCTGTGAATCTGGGGAAAGGGAGGAAAAGTCTGGTGGCAACAACTTGCTGGCGGTAGGGAAGTCTAGAATGGTGCTGGGAGTAATATGCCTAGTGAGGCTCCTAGAGAGTCCTGAGGAGAGGGTGCTAGTGGGAGCCATAGAGGTGCCGGCTGGCATAAGAACAGTTGAATGCAGTGAACTGGACATAGAAATGATCTGTCCAGGGAAGGAGCACTGTGTGTAAGTCAGAGAGCTGATACGAGATAGGAGATGAGGTGCATACCAGGTCAAGAGTATAGCCTGCGATGTGAGTAGTGGAATGAACATGCTGAGTGAAAGCAAGTTCCTGTAGCAGCAAGATACAGGCATGGTCACAAGCCGGAACTAGTGAACAGTAGTGAATGTTAAAGTCGCCCAGGAGGAGGAGTTGAGGGAACTGAATGGAGACATCAGAAACCGTATCAAGCAGACTATCCCAGAGATGGGGATAGAGAGAAGGGGGAGGGGCATAGACCAGCAGACCATGCACATCTGGAGAGAACTGAAGACAGAGGAGGATGGCTTCAGAGTAACATATCAAGTGTGAGTTAATCTGGGTGGCTGGAAGGGAGCAGCGGTGGATCACAGCCACCCCTCCACCAGTGCACCCAACACGAGGTATAGATATAGCTGAGAAGGTAGGTGGGAGACATCTGTTCAGCACAGCTAGGAGTCAGCAGATCGTCAGCAGTT
This sequence comes from Ichthyophis bannanicus, assembly GCA_033557465.1. Classification (NCBI taxonomy): domain Eukaryota; kingdom Metazoa; phylum Chordata; class Amphibia; order Gymnophiona; family Ichthyophiidae; genus Ichthyophis; species Ichthyophis bannanicus. The sequence continues at coordinate 420,295,559 of CM066033.1, forward strand.
CTGCTATCCTAGATCATGGTGCCTTCCATCCCCCAATACTTCAAATAGAAGAGCAGCCTATTAGTTAGGGCACCAGACTGAAAACCAGGGAAGCCAGTGTTCAAATCCCCATGACGCTCTCTGGTTTAGAGTAAGTCACATTTCCCTCAATTACCTCAGATACAAACTTAGATTGTATGCCCTATGGGAACAGTGAAATGCTTATAATATCTCAATATAACTTGCTTTGTGCTTCTTCTGAAAAGGAATGAGCTAAATCTGAATGCTTAGGCAAAGACCCAGTAATGCTGTTAACAAATCCATGCTGGAATATGAGCGTGGTGTCTGCCTGAAAGACTTTTAAAGAAGGATAACATTTCTACTTTCCCACGTTTATGCCTTGTCCACAGAATGAACTATGAACAACTCATTAGCTCTATATTCTTTAGCCATTTTCAAAGATAGGGCAGATGAACTATTAAAAATATTATCATTATGTAAATGTTATGTACATAAAACACTTATGAAAAGATACTCCAAATGACCCCTGGTTGAAAAAACTTGAAGAGAGTAGGGGTAGGCCTTGCAATACTGTTGATATAGTCTCCCTCATAAACAGTCAGGCAATTCTTAAAATCACATGTCTATGTTTATATGGACCCATAATCAGGGCTGACGTAACCATTAGGCAAGACTAAGTAGTCTAGGCTGCAGCTTGTGAGGGGACTGAAAAGAGCAGCGTTCTGATAGCCACACAATCTCAAAGAGCCATCAGTACATTCTTTTACCTGCAAGGAGAGTAAATACACATATACATGTAAAACAAAGTTTAATATTTAAAGGTGTGGAGCCCGATTCACAAAGGGGCACGTCTCGGCCATCTGGGTGGCCCTGAGCAAGACGGGCCCATTAGGACCCGATTTTGGCCCACGGTATGCAGAATCAGGCCCAAGGTTGGCCCGGCATACCCCTGCCTGCCTTGCAGGGACATCCTCCCTCCAGGCGCCCCGGCTAAGACCCCCCCCCCCTCTTCTCTGCCGCCCGACCCATGGCTGGTCAGCTGTGGCCTGTATAGCGAAAGGAGACACCCCCACAAACGGCCCTGGCCCCAGGGTGGGGGGTGAACCCTGGATCCAGTCACCCCGCTGGTGCTGATTATTCCACCTTCGAGGTGGAATAATCAGCAGGTCCCCTCTGAACCTGCGGGACATATAGGGCTGTGACCTGAATCAACCCTGTATGTCCTGCCAGCTCGACCCGCTCCAACACCGCCCCCTCCCGCCCCCGCCGGCTCTCCCTGTCCTGTGGCTCTAGCCGTGCGGGGAGAGCAGGAGAGGGAATAGGGTCAGGATGGTTTGTGGGGCTCTGAGTCAGGCCCATGATGTCCAATTGTGTATTTTAATAGGATTGTTGTTGGAAGGATGTTGTACAGATGATCATGATTGCTGAGTTTAATTATGTCTCAGGGCAAGGGATTGGGTTGGGGCATAAGGCTGAGAGTTTGCCTGTCTTGCACCAGCCATGGGCCTGCCTTCTCCATAATAGACCTTGAAGGATGGTTGAAATAGGTCAATGATTTGGGCTTTTCCAAATATATCTCAGGTCAAACAGGTCATGGAGTCATATGGATTTGAAGGAAAGTAGTAGCAGGACATCGTAGCTAATTCACATATTTATGTAGACTTGGGTAACCATGTGTTTTCCTGTTCCTTTACTCTTCCTGTACTAGGTTACTAAGTACCGTGATGAGCATCAGTTTAAATGCATATTACCTCAGCTAGTGAAGAATAATGCACAATAGTTATAGAATGCTTAAACACATTACGTTTTAAGGAAACAACCAGTTTTTCATGAACAGTGCTATGAATAACAGTGTAAGGGCAAAGTAGAATATACACGTGGGGGCATGTTTGCTAAAGGAATGTTTTTCCATCAAGTGGAAGAAAAATGTTTTTCTTTCCGTTTCCTTTGTGTCATTGATTTTTATGAAATCGAGTCATATTAATGTTTTCAGTATACTTTAGTGAGGCAGTGGGATGACTGAATTTTAGGCAAATATTCTGTGCTGATATCCAGGGCCGGATTTACCTTGAGTGAGGCCCTACGCCAACAAAAATTGTGGGCCCCCAGCAGGGGCGGCCCAAGGGGGGTGCGGGGCCTCATTTGCATAAGGGGCCTCATTTGCATAAATATTTGCATAATGTTACCATATACTAACTTTTAGTTATATACATGCACACAGGCACGCCACCTCTGCACTACCTGCATACCAGTACAAAAATACCTCAATCCCGAACACATACACATACACTACCCTTGCACCGAAAACACACACACACTCACAAACATGTGCATGCCCTACCCCTGCCCCATACACACATACACGCATACACACAGACACCCCACTCCCCATTGCTAATTGCCTTGCAGAATCGGGCCCATAATACAACATGGGTTATCATTAAAACATAACAAAACCATAGCAAAACAATAAATAAATATAAAAAGTATATGTAAAAGATGATCATCACATATGGACAAATAAATAAATATAAATGTATGTGTTAAAAGCCAAACTCATATGATAATCTAAATACTTATTATAAAACAATTATATTAAAAAAGTGTGGATTCAATGATATACAACCAATAAATAGCAAATAATTAAAATACAAAAAATGACATATATAAAAAAAGGAATCAAAGTTAATCTATTAAGAACAGACATGACAAAGAGCGCCTGTGTCAAGGAATAGTAGAAGTGCATAATTGGTAAAATATAAACCATAAAAACATCATAACTACAAAATAAATATATCAGTTTAAACACTCACCACCATTCAGAGAATGACACGGGTAAGCTCTAAAAAACTGTTTGGGTGCGATTCTGACATCGATGGCCCGACCTTCTGTGCAGACGCACAGATGTAGCCGGGGTTCTGATCCCACGGGGAAACTCTAGCCCCACGGGATCAGAATCACAACCAGATTGAGCTTCCAAAACTGCTACACACTCTCGAGTCTCAAAAAGCAAAAAAAAAGCTGACTGCTGCTGCCGCGGCAGCATGGACCGTCCCGCGGGGCCCCCTCTGAATCCCTCCCTCCCTCCCTCCGCGACGGCTGAGCCCCTCCGTGCCGGCTTTGAGAGGCGCGAAGGAAGAGTGTCTCCCTCGCGTCTCTGTTAAGCCCGCAGGGGCTGATGGGATTTCCCATCAGCCCCTGCGGGCTTAAAGAGACGCGAGGGAGACACTCTTCCTTCGCGCCTCTCAAAGCCGGCACGGAGGGGCTCAGCCATCGCGGAGGGAGGGAGGGATTCAGAGGGGGCCCCGCGGGACGGTCCATGCTGCCGCGGCAGCAGCAGTCAGCTTTTTTTTAAAACTATACTAGTATTTACCTATACGCCAGTATTCAATTTTTGTGGGCCCTACGCCACGGCGTAACTGGCGTATAGGTAAATCCGGCCCTGCTGATATCACTGTCAGAGCATGGTTATTCTGCTTCCTTCGCTCAGTTCCTGACATTGCTAATGTCAGGAGAATAACTCTGTATTAGAAAAGGATGTTATAATGAAACTGATTATGTATTACACTCTTCTGATTAAACACTAGTCTAAACACCCAAGGGCTTTTATTCTGCTTTCCAGAGTTATGCAAGGTCTCTGAAAACCCCCTTTTTTTATATAGCATATGATCTGATGGATTGTATTGAGAACTGGGACTGTGTGCTTGGTGGTGGGGATCATATGCTTTATTATATGTATGTGGATTTAGAGGACTCTGTGAGTTTTATGGTTATATTTTAGGCTGGTTCATTATTTGGAAGGAATTTTTTTTAATCTGCTTTGGGGAATTTAGAATTAAAAGCTGACTATCCAGAATAAATAATACATAAAAACAAAATCAACTCAACATACAATTTTTGGTTCTAAGTTGTTCTAAGTTCTGGTTTTAAGTAAATCAAGGACCTGGGGTTTTGCCATATTCTAAGTTATGTCATATCCAGACGGTGTTGAAGGTTATGGAACAAATCTGTACTTACTGACCTCACCTTCCTAGTATATAGATTTCTGGCAGAGATGAAATTGCTCTGACTTTATCCTTGTAGGCTAAGAGAGGGGGATGAAAACATGGACAATTCATTATATCTGACTTAAGATGATAACTCAGAACTTACTTAATGCTGTTAACACATGGGCAATACAACTGCTCCACAAATGAAGCCAAGTGCTGGAGTATTCAATTTATATTGTTCCAAACCATCTTTCTACTCTATGTTCAGTGCGCCCTCTAAATGATTTGGGATCCCCCTACCTATGTTCCTGCTGCTAGGGGTGGTGCATCAACAGCACATTTTCAGTTGCAGGGGCAAGCAGGTCCTCAGGGAGTCATTTAGAACTTGCCTTCCTAGAAACGTAATATTGATGCATCGCTCATGCAGGCAGGAATATGGGTGCTGCACTTCCCCGTGCCTTAGAGGGAACATTATGGGCCCAATATTCAGCAGCAGCGGCTAGCCCTCCTGCAGTGGCTATCCAATGGCGCTGAACCATAGACCCATATATTCAATACCAGAGCCATATCTAGTCACCACCATTGTATATCTGGGTTGGCTGCAGGACCCAGCAGCAAACGTTAGGACAGACCTTTCTGTGTCTAACTCCCACCACCAACAGATAACTCAGTATCACCACTACCCTGTTACTAATACTATTAATACTACTAGTACTACTACTTATCATTTGTGTGATGCTACAAGACATATGCCCCGGGTGCCGCCTCCAGAACGCCTCCTTAATGCCCCGATACTAGCTGGTTAGCATTAGGGGATGCAGTGGTGGGAGCCATGAATATTCATTGGTACTATGTTAGTGCCACTAAATATCCCATCCACTGTGATAATGCAGCAAGCAACTCTGCTAACCACGTTAATCGCTTTGAATATTGAGCCCTGTGGTAGTGTTTATTTATTTATTCATTCATTCACTTCGATATAGCACATAGTCTATGGTAGTATTTATATGGTTTACAAAACATAGGTTAAAATAAAAGGAAATAGCATAAAAAAGAGTACAATTACTCGGTCTAAACAAAATACAGTAGACAGACAGCACGTGGAATAAAGAGAAGCAGGACAGTATGAAGACAACCGAGGTGTGAACGTGGACTTAGAAATAGTTCCGCTCTACACCCCAATGCATCCAATAGTGGTAAATGGATGTCTATCCTTGCTGTGCACTGGTGTGACTGCAGTCAGTAAAAAGCACTGCATGCAGTGTTACAGAACAGAAAGCAGAGGGAGGCTGTACGTCAAAGCAGCAGAAATAAACAACCCCACAACTAAATGCATTAGAGCACTGGTGCTCATTCAGGCTATGCTGGCAATTGCTGTGTGAGCTAGAGGGGCACAGCTAGAGCTCCCTAACAATATCCACGTCCTGGAAATGATACCGGTGATGGAGTTCCAGGACCCCATGTGATAATGTAAGCCCAGCCATTGATGCTATGTGCAGCACCCAGCCAGCTGGAGTCTTCTGCTCCACACAGTGGATTTCTACAATATGCGCTATGCAATGTGTACAGTACCCTGATACAGATACGGTCATATGTATATCCTATCAGAACACTGTATTGGGGATATCTTAACGCCGGTGGCTATATGGCACATATCTTGTTCACAGGTCACTGTTGCGATTATTTACATATTGGGTCTATGAAGTGCAATGCAGGTTTAACCCTTGAGGCAGATATCCTGGAAGGGCTGTTTGGGCTTACTGCAGCTCTCTATCTGTTTGAGGTCCACTAGTGTAGTTATCATGTATGTTGTTGTTATTAAATGCTGTTGAGTCTGTGTTGACTCATGGCGACCCTCTGGATAGACCTAAACTGTATTCGGTCTTCTGTCAGGTGGCTCATTGTTGATAGAGTGGCACACATAGCTGCTGTTGTTGTATAAGATCCAGCTCATTGCCGACCTTCCTCTTTTACAGTGACCATCTACCTTTCCAAGCATTATGTGTTTCTCCAACGATCTCTCTTTTCGCATGATGTGTCCAAAGTATGAAAGTCAAAGTCTTGTCATCTGAGTTCTAAGGAAAGCTTAGGTTTGATCTCCTCTAGTATTGACTGGTTTGTTCTTCAGGCAGTCCATGATATACATAGTATTTGTCACCAGCACCATAATTCAAAGGCATCAATTTTCTTCCTGTCTATCTTTTTCACTGTCTAACTTTGGCATCCATATGATGTTATTAAAAATACCATGGCCTGGACAAGTTGAATCTTTGTATGGAGAGAGACATCTCTGCATTGTCTTAAAATGGGCCTGCACCTTAATGTAAAGAAGACAAAGATCCTGACAATCTTTGTATGGAGAGAGACATCTCTGCTCTTGAGAATCTTGTCTAGATCCTTCATAGCCATTCTTCCAAGAGCAGCGTGTCATCGGATTTCTTGACTGCTTGTCCTTTCTTTATTGATTGTTGATCCAAGTAGGTTAAAGTTGTTAACTATTTCGATTTATTCTCCATCAATGATGAACTTATTGATTTTTGCCAATTGTTAGGATTTTTGTCTTCTTTACATTAAGTTGTAGGCCCATTTTATTACTATGTTACTATGATCTTGAGAAGCAATTATTTCAGATCGTCTTCACTTTCATACAGTAATCATCAGCATAGCGAAGGCTGTTGATGAGTCTTCCACCCATCTTCACATCTCGGGTGTCTTCATACAGTCCTGTTTCTCTGATGTTTCTTTCTGCATATAAATTAAACAGGTGGGGGGGGGGTGTACGCAGTCTTGTTGTACACCTTTGCTGATTTTAAACCATTCTGTTTCTCCTAGTTCTGTTTGAACTGTTGCTTCTTGATCAATGTAAAGGTTGTGCAAGAGAACTATCAGGTGTTCTGGTATATCCATGCTTCTTAATGTGTCCTAGAGTTTTTCATGGTTTGCACAGCCAGAAGCCTTGCTGTAGTCAATAAAACACATATGGATATCCTTTTGGTATTCTTTTGACTTTTCAAGGATCCATCTCACATCCGCAATGATGTCTCTCGTTTTTCGCCCTTTCCTGAACTCTGCTTGCATGCCAGGCAGTTCTCATTCCAGGTATGTCTGTAGCCTCTGCTGAATGATCTTGAATGAAATCTTGCTGTCATGTGGGATCAGAGCCAAATAGAACTGTAGTGAGCAGGTATGATACTGGATTGGAAATACTGATTGCTATGGTTTCCTTTCCATCAGCTAAGAATCGGTGCTGGGCATTCCTTTGGCAGACAGCTCTTTCTGTGAGACTACAAGTGAGATGTGTGTTTTTGTGCTTGGAGGGCTGCATGGGGGGATCTAAATTGCTCATCCACATATTCTTGGGGAACAGGTATGCCTGGCAGGTACCTGGGCCATAGAGATGACTGCAGCATCACCAGGTGCCAGTGAGTACATGAGGCAGGGGTGAACAGGATGGTTCCGCAATCATGTCCCTGTCCAAACACTTCCCTGTCACTGTTCAGGGGACCTCAAAAGGAGGGCATGCAAAAGTACAAAATGCAGTACGCAATTCACAGGTGCACCAGCATTGGTCTCTATAAATGTTCACAGTTGTAGGGAGCAACGATGGTGTGTCTGGGTATGTCTGTGTGGTGTCATTCCAATGGCCCTTTATTAGTGAAGGGGAATTGATTGTATACAGTAGTCTGCTATGGGGGTGGGGGGCTGTTCTGCTGGGATCATGTCTGCTGCCATGTATGTAGTGCTGCACTGTATCTTGTGCCAGTAGGTTCACCTGTTTACCTGCAACATTACAGTGCACTGCAATTGCTTTGTTGTGTTCTGGGCATGCCACAGACTGGTTTCTATCATTTAACCTATAGGTATTGTCAACTTGCATTGTCAATCAGCCTCAAAACAGCACTGTCCATGGCCAGAGCAGCTTCCAAGCTGCACATTTTCAGGGGGGGCATAGCCATTCATGGGTATAACGCGGATATGGGGAAGGTAACAGATGTACATCTTTCCAGAATATGGTAAGTGCGGGGACGTACAAAGCCATTGTCGATGTATACCCATCTTCGTACAATGTAGTGCTGTGTGCGGGCCGTGCCTAGCACATCTATGTAGGCGATTCTGTACACGCGTCTATCCCCACGTGTATGGAATCAGGTTCTAACATGCACACTTCCATTTGAACATACCCGTTGCCTGGGCATGCATGTTTTCAGAATTGGCCTTTTTGTGCATAAGTTCATTTTGGTATAAACATTGCTATAGTTTTGTTCATTGTAAACCACTTTGACTATTAGATAAAGTGGTATAGAAAAGGTGTTAAATAAATACTATGTTAAAATTCTATCACTGTTTTGCTTACTGGGAGGGCATTCCACCTGTCCCCACTACCCTTTATTGAAGAACTATTTTCCGATGTGGCTGAATTTATCCATTATCCTGTGAACTATTATTCTAAGGCAGTGTTTTCCAGCCCAGTCCTAAGCACACACCAGACCAGTCAGATTTTCAGGTTATCCACAGTGAAAACACATGAGATAGATTTTCATACACTGTCTCCATCAAATTCAGATCTATTATTGTGGATATCCTAAAACTAGACTGGCTAGGTGTATCCTCGGGACTGGATTGAGAATCCTTGTTATAGAGCATTCTTTCCTTTGAAGAATTTTTGCTTCTACCTGATTGATACTTTTGAAATGTCTAAATGCCTCTATCATCTTTCCACATTTCCCTTATCTTCTAGGATATATATACTTAGGCTCTTAAGTCTTACGTGGCTTTTGGTGAAGACAGGGCCGGCACAGAGGTTTCTGCCGCCCCAGGCGGGAAACCCTGGCCGCGCCACCCACCCTGCCCCACGCCAACCTGCCCCTGCCAAGCTGTCCTGTCCCACCCCTTCTCTCCTGCTGTGGTCGATTCTGTCTTGGGGTGGGAGGTCGGCGGTGGTGGCAGAAGTATTTTAAAAGCGACAACTTTGTGCTGCCACTTTGTTGCCCACAGCAGGCCTTGTGCTTCAGCACACATGGCCTGCCACTTCTGATACCCCTTCAACAGTAAGTTGTGTGGATGGGGGATCAGAAGCAGCAAGTCATGTGTGCCGAAGCACAAGGCCTGTCACAAGCAACAAAGTGGTGGCACAAAGTCGCCCACCCAGCTCAGCCATCCTAGGTGGCCGCCTAGCTTGCCTAATTGACTGGCCGGCCATGGGTGAAAATCCTGCACCATTTTGGTAGCCTTTCACTGGACCACCATTGGTCTGCCTATATCCTTTCTGAGATATTCCCTCTCAGGCTCATCACTGATATGTGCAATGACAATAGCACCTCTTTATACTGGTTATGTTCTTTCCATATATGCCATCTTCCCTTTTGGTGCTGGTCGTCACATCAGACATGGTCACCAAAGTGTGTCTCATAGATAATGTAAATAAGCATCTTATCCTCCACAGTGTAGTACTCCTTGAAATTTCAGTACATATTTTTGAACTGAATTAATAACTAAGCACTTGACCACAATAGAGCTTTCTTAAAATATTTTTCATTTTATCTGCTTCTTAGGGATACTTACTCTGTTGAAGATCTTAGGGGCATGTCTACTAAAGCATATTGAGAAGGACTGGGTTCTCTAGTCCCAAGGCAACTCCTTGTGGCCTTGGGCAAAACATTTAACCCTCCATTGCTTCAGATACGCTTAGATTGTGAGCACTTCGGGGACAAGGGAATAAAAAGTGCCTGTTAGAATATATCTGTAAACCGCTCTGATACACACAGTAAAGGGCGGTATATCAAGTGCCTAAACCATAAACATACATTCAAAATGCAACTAAAGTCTTAAAAACAAAAGAAAATAATAATAATAGTGATACTGACTGTACTTCCAAAATAGTTGAAATCTTTAAATCTATAAGATATAAAACCATCAGTTTTGCAAAACAATACCCTACTCGGGACAATATTGGAACAACATACATTTTGTGCTGATATCTCTATGATTTCTAGGTCCTTGGGTAGGATCCAAATTAATGAAGCTAAAACTATTCAGCGTTCTGTGACTGGTATGCCACACATGAAGGATACATAATAATAACAATAGTAATAATAATAAATTTCCATGGTGATCCATTAACACCTTTATTATTTGTTTTGGCAATGATTCCATTAACAGCCATCCTAAATAAAATGAACTATGATGAGGAAACCTGGTGAGTGAGCTGACCTGTGTTTCGGTGGAATGCGCTGAGAAGTGGACTGGCAGTTTGGTTGGAGTGTTGCCTGCTACTGATTGGTCCATCTTCCCTCCTTCCCTCACGTCATCGGGGGTTTAAAGCGAGCTCCTGTGGTGAGATAGTTAGGAGACCTGGTGGGTGAGCTGACCTGTGTGCAATGCGCTAGGGAGTGGACTGGCAGTTTGGTTGAAGTGTTGCCTGCTATTGATTGGACCATCTTCCCTCCTTCCCTCACGTCATCCGGGTTTAAAGCGAGCTCCTGTGCTGCGGGAGATGGCCGCAGGCATGTCCGAAGGGACGTGGCCAAAGGGGCATGTCTGGCCCCTTTGGAGCCCCTTCGGAGCACTGAGGAGTTACATTTGTATGGAAAGGGGAAAAAAAAGAGAATGGTTTTACTGTGAGTACTTTGAATCCTTCTAAGTCCGTGAAAGCCATGGGCCCAATGGATAGGTATGTCGCGGTCCCGGTGGATGTTCGACTCCCATATCTGCAAGTTTGGACTCCTCTTCTGAAGTGTCTCCTCAGTTATTGGGAGTGCACAACCCAAGCCCGCTATCTAGCAGTGACGTTTCGGGACTGGTGACGTCCTCTCCTAATATGGTACGGCAGACACCGTCCCGTTTTTCTGGGGAGGGTCAGACGCCCCACGGGCTTGGGCTCCTGGGTGCAGTGGTTCCACTGCCCCGAGTTCTGCAGGTTTCCGTAGCTTCTGATTCCTAGAATGTAGTTGCTAATGTTTCAGCTTCAGATAAACAGTCTCAGGAGGTTTCTTTGCATGATATATAGTCTGCTTACTCGGATGGAATCTTCATTAAATAAAACAGTCTCACAATTTGCTGATTTTACAATGGAAACTGTGGAGAAATTGGCCTAATATGATTCTTATTTCTTATCATGTGATTCCTGTCTACAAAAGGTTGAACTTCAGGTTTCTACCTTGCATGGAGCTGCCTCCTCCCCCATCAAAGATAATCTTATTTTGCATAGGCAACAGGAGATTTTGGAGAATGTTTCCCAGGCTAAGAATCTTAGATGTTTTAATTTTCCTTGTACACATTATTTATCTCTGATGATTTTATTTCATAAGTATTTAAAAGAAGTATTGGGACTACAGGATCCCACTACTGTAACAATTAATAATTTGTATTATCTTCCCCGGGCAGCAAGGGTAGTTGATGGTGGAGGGGAGGGGTGTGATACTCTAGTGTGGGTAGATGGCCTGAGTATATCTGAGTTTACAGAGTCTTCTCTCGATGAGAGTCCTTCACAGGCAACTCTGCTGGTTTCCTTCAGCTCTGAATTAGATAATATGATATTGAAGATTTATTTTCAGAGATTTGCTTTCTTTTGTGGGCAGCTTGTAAATGTCTTCCCTGATGTCTCCCGGCAGACCCAGGCATGGCGCAAGGCTTTTTTAGCTCTGCACCCACAGGTCCTGGAAGTGGGTGCTACTTTTTTTCTTAAATTTCTGTGTAAATTCCTGGGGACATCAGGGACAGACAATGTTGTATTTTTGAGGTCTTACAGTTAGAGGATTTTTTTGAAGGATTGTATAAATGCTTCCGTTTCTGCAGTTACCTGATCTGTATGTGCTAGTTAGCTAAGTATAATTGGGTTAAAGGATTGGTTTTCCGGAATGTAGTCAGGTTATGTTTTTATTTCTTTTGTTATAGTATCCGCTTTGGGCCCATCCGGATGTCCAAAATCTGGACGGGCCAGATTTGCACCCAATTTTGCACCCATGAGAGTTCCCGCAGGAGCAGATTTGGGTGCAAAGGGCCTGGATGGGCAGGACATTCCCTGATTCTGTGCCACCGGATGTCCAGCGAGATCCCGGGCTAGCCCTGCCAAAGCGGCTGAATGGAACCTCGGTGCCGTAGTATCCCATTGCCATGGCACTGGGATGCCATTCCAGAGCACTGCACAGCCCCGAATGTGCTGTTTCCCGCTGCCCAACCCCTGGAGGGCCCTTCAAGGCCAGGGTCAAGCAGCCGAGAACCAGCTGCTGCCTCTCACCTTCATGATGGGGTCCACCGGTGCCTTGCGCCGCAGTCGGGGGTCCTTATTCCACTTCTGAGTTGGAATAAGCCCCCAACTATTTCCTCCACCCCAGACATATAGGACCACAACTAGAATTGGCCTTGTACGTCCGGGGTCAGGGTCCCGCTTCTGCCCCGCCCATGCTCTTCCTCTAGCCCTCCCTCACCTGCCCCCATCCAGAGCCCCCTGCACATCTCCTCTATACGTGCAGCAGAGCTTTGTGCATGGAATTGGCCCCAAGACAATAGTGGGGGGTGTACATGCAAACCGGATGTACATCCCCGCTGTTTCAATATCGAAATGACCCCCTTTAAGAGTTGACCTGCAAGGGTGCCAATAATGTTGACCACAACTGCATATTAGTATAAATTATACATATAACATATACTTAGAATCATTGAATATCTAGGTTTCTATGTATAAAGTATACATATAAGGCCACAAATATCGGTGCTATATGTATAGATTATTAGATTGGCTTGGATGGCCCAGGTTATACCTGGTTTTTGCACATCCAAGCCAAACATATAATCCGTACATATAAAGGATGAAAATTGTATGCCTAGAATTTATCTTTGTTTACGGGCCCGCCCTCAAAGCCCATGTCCTGCTGCTGTTCCTTCTCTATGTACACTAGTGGAGGAATAGCCTAGTGGTTAGCGCAACTGCCTAGTATCCAGAAGATCAAGGGTTCGATTCCCACTGGCACTCCTTGTGACTTTGGGCAAGTCACTTTGCCCTCCATTGCCTCAGAAGAAAAGGCTGGCAATCTACTTCTGGTGATACATTGCCAAGAAAACCCAGAGGTAGCTGGGTCGCTATGAGTCAACACTGACTTGATGGCACTAAAACAACAACATATACTGGCATATTTCTATTCTACTCTCTATATAATGCCACCCAACTTTTTTTTTAAAGCATCATCAGGGTGCCAAATGTGTAAGTGCTATTTTAAATATTGACTTCAATGAATGCATCCAGAATAAGTATGTCTAGATCTGCATAACTTTAATATGCAAAGAATGGATTTATTTTAGCAGGATCTTGCCTGATCTGTTCAGAGAGTGCACTGGAACTCGAGCAGCCAAAATAAGATTGTGCAACAAATAGAAACACACAAAAAGAAATAAAATATTGCATATACTGACATAGGCATTTTCAGTTTACACTTTGTTGTTACAGTTCAAGGGTCCCTTATCTGTTTTGATTAAAAATTGTTTTATCTGCATAAATATATTTACTATAGAGTCTATTCCGACTCTCGTGTAACAGGGATATATGTCCTGGTCAGATGTCTAGTCCCTGCTAAACAGCCGGGACATATTCCTGCCAAAGAGCTCCCCACATGTACAGCAGAATGTGCAGGAAGCTCTGTAAGAGGGTGGGAGGGGGCGGGCCGAGGGAGGAGCAAGGGTAGGCTGGAGGCATGACCCCAACCTGGACGTACAGGGCCTATTCAGGCAACAACCCTGTATGTCTGAGAATGATCAATTAGACAGGGACGTATTCCACCTCCGAGGTGGAATAAGTCCTTCCCGACATCAGAGGCTGGCCAACCTGGGACCCCAGATAGTGGTGAGATGGGCAGGGGGTTCCCCGCAAGCCGATCCCGGCCTCGGCAGGCCCGATTGGGGGTCAGGCAGAGGGGAAAAGGACACTTTGGTGTGTGCAGGTGACTGGGGCTCCTGCATGGAGCCACGGTGCCATGGCAATGGAACACCATTGCACCGCGGCTCTATGCAAGAGCCCAGGCTGAGCTAGCCGGGGAATCTGTGAGGCATTTAGCAGGATGGAATCGGAGCATATCCAGGACGTCCAGGTCTGTGCCCCCAATTCTGCTCCCGTGGGGCCGTCTAACTCTCCTGGGAGCAGATTTGGGTGCATATCCGAGACGTCCAGATTTTGGACATCCAGATAGCCCAGACCTGCGCCGGACGGAATTGGCCTCCACATGCCTCATTTTATCCAGCTTTCCAAAGGAAAAAAGTTGTATGATAGCAGTCTGTGAGTCCTTAATAACATTTTTGTTTAGTATCCTTTCAACCCTAAATTTTTCAGAGGATATCAAGGAGCAGTAACATTGACAAAGTGATTATTTTTCCAGTTCCATGTACATATGTAAATCACTTCATTCTTGGATTTTGAACATTCAAGAAATGGTGCTATGGTGCCAGAGGGGGTAGGAGTGACTGGGGATCACTCCTGCCCGTGAAACTCTTAGGCACCCCTGATTTTAGACGGTACATCAGGGAGGAACCTACAGGAGGTTGGGGTCTGCAGGTGTCCTTCATGGAGAGAATATTTTGGGAGGTCTTCTGGAGGGAACAGAAGGGGCTTAGTGTTGACTTTGGGGTGGGGGTGGGGGGTTAGAAGGTTATCACAACGTAATCACTGCCATTTCCCTTTAAGCAGGAAAAATAATGGCAGCTTTGAGCTGATATCATTTTTCCCTCATACTGTTACAGTGCAGCACATGAAATCCAATACAAGCTATATTATTCCTTTAGTGAAGTAGTGATTAACCTGCAGTACTGTAGCCTGTAAGTTAGTTACTCTTGTGGTAAATTAAATTGCAGTAAAATTAGTTATTTTACCACAGATAAATAACTAACTCCCTTAGTCCTTGCCACACCCCTGCTAATCTACTGTCACAAAGTCATTGTATTCGAAAGGTGTTCACCATTAAAATGGAGTTTAACCTTGATAACAAACTCTCATTTGTTCAACAGATTTCTGTCACAATTAAGCAAACATTGTTTCCTCGCTAAAGTGATTACAACTAATACAAAATGCTGCCGTTCTAACTCATCCATAAGGTCAAAAATTAAAATCACATCATACCATTGATGACTGGCTCCCAGTCTCTTATCAAATCTGATTTAAAATTTTGATTTTGACTTGTCAAGCCTCATCATTGCTTTCCAGTGCCTTGATCTCTCTTACTCCATCTAGATCAGGGGTCTCAAACTCAAATTGCTTTGAGGGCCAAATGAGGACTTGTAAAATAACCCGGGGGCCGCATGAGACGTGGGACCTCATTTGCATAAGGGACCTCATTTGCATAAATATTTGCATAATGTTACCATACCCTAACTTTTAGTAAACATGCCTCTTAATGAGTGCATGAATAAAGAAAGACTAAAAGATTTCTACATTACTATAATCCAGTGGCAACCGCCAGGCACATTAGGAACTACTACAAACGCTGCCCATTTAGAACCCATAGCAAACCCGCCATATCCTAACAGCACTACCAGGACTCACAAAGCACCATACCCTACCTATCAAAAGGCAACACTGCAAATATTAAATCAATACATTTCAGAGAATAACAATACATGACCTACTGGGGACAGAGAACAAGTAGCAATGTCAAATAGGAATTACATAAACAGAATACCTCAGCTCAGTTACACATGCAGAATACACCATCACCAAACAAGGAATCAAAATTTAGAAACAAGACAATTTAAACTGGGACCCCCAAAAGCCAAACTTGGAATGTACAACAACACTGTAGAAATAAAACTATAAATTAATTTCCTCTTGTACTAAACAAAGCGCAGACGTTATTGATGCACATTTCCCAGAACTGACATATTCCAGTTAATAAAATCAAAATAAAGATATTTTTCTACCTTTTGTGCATTTTTTTTCAGTTCCAGCCACTTTCTTCTGGTTTCTTCGTGCCTTCTGCTAACTCTCCATCGTCTGCTGTCCATTTGTCTTTCTCTCTTCTAGCTTTTTCCATTCTCCCTCTACATCTGCTTTAACATATTAATCTTTCTCCTTTTGCTCTTTCCTCATTCCTATTTTCATCCACTCAAATTTTACCCCTCCATCCTCAATCGCCACTTACCTGGCCAATTGTAGATTTGTCTTCCCTCCCACACAAAATATTTTCCCCTCTCCATTTCACTCTCCCAGCTCCATCCCATTCTAATCCTCCCCCAACATCAGCTCCCTTCTAGTTCCAGTCCCACACAGCACCCCCTCCCGTCGAGTCACTGCATCAGCCCATCTTCAGGCCTCGCCCCCCAGCAGCCCATTGCCAATCGTAGCTCCCCCCCCTCCGCCCCTTTCCCGGGCTAGCTCCCTCCCCTCCCAGCCCATGTCCATTCCAAGCCCCCCTCCCCATCAGCCATTTGCAGTTCAAGCCCCCCTTCCACTCAGCCCATTTCCAGTCCTAGCAGACCCCCCAGCCTATTATCAGTCCTAGCCCCCCCATAGCTGATTACCAGTCCTAACCCCCCATAGCCCACTTCCAGTCTTACCCCTCATAGCCCATTACCAGTCCTAACCCCCCCATCACCTCATTTTCAGTGTTACCCCCATCACCCCATTTTCAGTTACCCCCTCATAGGCCATTACCAGTCCTAACCCCCCCCATCACCTCATTTTCAGTGTTACCCCCATCACCCCATTTTCAGTTACCCCCTCATCGGCCCTTACCAGTACTAACCCCCCATCACCCCATTTCAGTTACCCCCATCACCCCATTTTCAGTTACCCCCTCATAGGCCATTACCAGTCCTAAACCCCCCCCCCATAACCCCATTTTCTGGGTTACCCCATCACCCCATTTTCAGTTACCCCCCTCATAGGCCAATACCAGTCCTAGCCCCCCCCCATAGCCCATTACCAGTCCTAACCCCCCTCCCACCATCAGCCAAATTAGATGAAAAAAAATGTATATTTGCTGCTGCTGCAGTATTAAGCGTCCCGCGGGCCCCTCTGCCTGGTCCTTTCCTCCCTGCAGTATCAGCTCCAAAAGCGGCGGCTTTCAGAGCCACGAAGAGAGAGAGAGTTTCTCTCGCGCGGTTCTGAAGACTCTCGCGCTGCTCTTCAGAACCGCGCGAGAGAAACTCTCTCTCTTCGCGGCTCTGAAAGCCGCCGCTTTTGGAGCTGATACTGCAGGGAGGAGAGGACCAGGCAGAGGGGCCCGCGGGACGCTTAATACTGCGGCGGCAAGTTTGGAATTTTTTTTTTTTTACTCGCCGGTACTTCGCGGGCCGCACAAGATGCTCTCGGCCCGCGGGCCGCGTGTTTGAGACCCCTGATCTAGATCACTCTGGTCTGTCCAACAAAATTTGCTGGTTGTACCAACTTATAAGAACATAAGATATGCCATACTGGGTCAGACCAAGGTCCATCAAGCCCAGTATTCTGTTTCCAACAGTGGCCAATCTAGGTCATATGTACCTAGCAGTTTCCCCAAGAGACACAAGTTCCACAATGCTTGTACTGGGTCAAGCATTGAAATCTTCGGTCACTTCTTTAATGGTTTATGGATCTTTCCTCCAGGAACTTGTCCAAACCTTTTTTAAACCCAGCTACACTAACAGCCTTTACTACATCCTCCGGTAACAAATTCCAGAGTTTGATTACACGTTGAGTGAAAAAATATTTTCTTTTATTAGTCTTAAATAGTTTACCCTGTAGCTTCATTGCATGTCCCCTAGTCTTTCTATATTCTGATAAGGTAAACAATCGATCTAAGTTTACCCGTTCCACTCCGTTCATTAATTTATAGACTTCTATCATATCTCCCCTCAGCCGTCTCTTTTCCAGGTTAAAGAGCCCTATCCTTTTTAGCCTTTCTTCATAGAAAGTAAGGCACGAATCTATAAGGCAGACAACATTTGCAGTAATCACACTTTATTTGTGGAATGAACTGCTTCTAGATCTCTGATTGGAAACCTCATATAAGCACTTCAAGACAGTCTTAAAGACACATTTTAGTAATATATTTACACACTGACCCAGCAGTTTGTTTTGGAGACACTGGTAGATGGATCCTAGATTTTTGTTAATTACTGTTTATTTTTAACTCCATTCTTCTTTCCTTTATCTTCCCTCCTTAAGTTTTCCCATTTACACTACTCTCTTTAATTATAGTTTTTATTTATGTTTTTTACTTTAACATTTTAAGCATCTTATTTGTTATGTTATAGATTTATTTATTTTATTTATTTTTTTATTTTTTTATACCGCACTCTTTAGAATCATTTGTTTTATATTCATTTTGCCTTATAAACCGCTTAGGTAGTATTGATTAGGTAGCATATGAAATATAAATGAAACCCCAAAACCTTGTTTTATTGCTACATGAGGGGGGTATTCTTATTTGATAGATAGTGTTCGTACTAGTTTGCCCTGTTATTAAATAATGCAGTTATTCATGAGTCTAATTAGTTATCCAGAATGGAGACAAGATTGATTCTGACTTTAAAGACCACTATATAAGTCTGTACCATGAGTTACAGACCTGGTTCAGCACCAGACCCCAGCAACCGGAGAAACAGAAAACCCTGGCTCAGGGACCCCAATATGGGCTCCAGGTAGCCTGTACCCATGCTTTCCTGGCTCTTCACTCAACTAATTGTGTCCTTTGTGGTAAACTTTGCTGCTGTTACACCCATCGCATTGCTCGGTTTATTGCATTGCCCTTTTCGATACTTTCTTTATGCTCTTTGTCAGATTAGTGAATATCATCATGCCAGTAGGTCACCACAGTTCACTCATGCTGTCATGTATAATGAGGGATCTGTGAACCCACTGTGCCAACTTGCCCACCCGCGTATTGATCGTGGCCACTCTCTCACCACAGGGTGTGATCAAAGCCACTGGGGGCAAGGAATGATCTCTGACTACAGGATGCATGTTCTAGGCAACCAGGGTGCGATAATCATGATGCCATTCCTAATGGTAGCCATCCTCTGCCAGCCAGGCAAATTACCAAGAACATTTTCCACCCAGATGAATATCTAATACATCCGGGTGAACCGATCAAGCCAGCAGCCATCACTGGAGAGGAAAGAGATCATTCTAGTGCTCTCTTCTCCAGCCACACACGTCAGGAGCCCCCATGCCTAAATATGTGTCAATATGCCAGACCTAGCACACCCTTCAGCCCAAAAGACAACTGAAGGCCCCCAAACCAAAATCCTCCTTTGCCATCGGCAAGCACCTGTAGGCAAGAGAGAGGGGATAAGGACATACCATAAGTGTACCCAGCAAACCATCAGTCCCTCTGACATGGAGCATTTAGGCCACTGATCACCACCTGCCTACATGCTGTATTTCGCTTGCATTCAAACGTGAGGCTGCTACTCTAGAAACAGGCGCAGTTCTGAAGGAGTGTGTGTCGCGGTGCTTAGGATGCAATTCTGCTGCCACAAGGATGCATTGCTGGTCCTCTGTTCATTGGAATCTGCTTGGGAAGGGGGAGAATCTGAGTTCATAAGGAATGGCCACTGATCCTTGAGCTGCACTGCAGAACAGTCTCTTATGTTCCAGTTTGAACCAGTGGAAGCTGTTGGGTATGGGTTTAGGGAAAAAGGATGAGTATTTCATAAACTGCATCCGAGAGGGGCAGAAGCAACAGATAGGAACAGAGAGAAACTGTGTTGCAATGCTGAAGCATTTAGGTAAGTGCTGCGTCACGCTTTCTGGGCCATTGTCACTGCTGCAGGCCCCAGAGATGGTCGGTAGCGGCAGCCATGGGGGCAGGAGGGAGGCAGGATGGAGGCCCCCCCCCAGGGCACCTCCAGTCCTGGCACCGGCCCTGCCTGGCTAATAACCTTTAATGGACCTTTTCTCCAGGAACGTATTCAAGCCTCTTTTGAATCCCACTATATTAATTACTGGATCACATCTGCAGGCAACAGCTTCCATAGCTTAATTATGCACTGCATGAAAAAATCCCTCCTATGATTTGTTTTCAATCTGCTAATTGTTTCACGGAGTGGCCTTTTGGGTATTGTTTGAAAGGTTAAACAATCATTCGCTGTTTAACCATTCCATTCTTCAGTCCTCTTGTGATTTTATAAACTTCCGTCATACCCCCTCTCAGTTGTCTCGTTTCCGAGCTGAAGAACCCTAACCTGTTTAGCCTGTGTTCCATCCATTTGTGTTGCCCTTTTCTCTCCTGTTCTGGTTCCTGTATATCCTTGTTGAGGTAGGGCAATATGAACTACACACAGTACTCGAGCTGTGGGCGCACTATAGACCTATATAGAGGCATAAAGTTAGTCTCAGTTGTGCTCTCCTTTTCTTTCAAATAATTCTTCCTTTTTTTTTTTGTTGCAACTGGACTGAAAGTTTCAATGCATTGCTCACCGTACCTTTTGGTCCTTTTGGGCCCAATTCAAAAGCCTGCATTTGGTACCTGTAGTTGGGATTATTTCTCCCTATGTATCTCAGTTTGCATTTGCCCACATTAAATGTTATCTGCTATTTAGATGCCCAGACTCCTAGGGATATATTTACTAAACTGAGCTAATGGTTAACCCGGGCTCACTGCACCTGGATCCCATGTTATGTGACCTAGTTGCAGATTATCTTTAATTTATTTAACAGGTTTTATATAATGCCTTCTCCTTAGATAGCCCGGGTTATCCTTTAGCCTGGTTTAATAAACATATCCCCTCGCTTCACAAGATCTTTTTGGAACTCCTCACAATCCTCTGCTATTTTAATGGCTTTGAATAATTTTGTGTGATCTGCAAACCTGATCACCTCGCTCATTGCTCCCTTCTCCAGATCATTTTGGAATATGCACAGGCCTCACTATAGACACTTGGCGCGCTCCACTATTTTGACCTTTTTCTAATTGGAAAACTGATCCTTTAGTATCACTTTGTTTTTTTATTATTTAGTCAGTTTCCAAACCACAATAGGGCAATGTCTCCTTTCCTATTCTCTTGTGTGACTTAGTGCATTTTGATTTTCAGATGGCATTTGACAATTGGGATTATTTTAGAAGCCTTATTCAGAATTTCCAGGTGACAATAGCATCAATGTGTGAATGTGTCAATAGCATCAATGTGTGAAGAAAGGGTTCAGTTTGCACGTGGATGTCCATAATGCATAGAAATTGCAAAGGGGCGTGTTGAGGACATGGTTTGAGTGTGACCTGGGCAGGTCAGAAATCTATACATGTATTCCCCATTTAAAATAGGAAAGCATGTGTAGGACCTATTGTTTCCACGTTGAGATTTACAGCTGTTTCCTGGCACATATAGGTTTATAAAAAGTGCTGATTTGGGCCAGCCCTTTACAGGAAAAATTAAGAGCTATCCTCCTTAATCCTCTGTTGTTTATGTCCCCTTCCAGATTGAAAACAAGTAAAGATTGGAGGAATAGCCTAGTAGTTAGAGTAACAGCCTAACGTCCAAGCTGTCAGGATTTGTTTCCCACTAGCACTCCTTGTGACCTTGGGCAAGTCACTTTACCCTCCATTGCCTCAGAAGAAAAGGCCTGGCAATCTACTTCTGGTCATACTTTGCCACAAAATCCCAGGGGCTGCTGGGTTGCCAGCAGTCAGCATTGACTTGATGGCACTTAAAAAAAAATAATAATAATAATTGCTGCCTGTTTATTTAATTAGCTGTTTTTATCATATAGGTTTGCAAAATGGTTCATGTGCACTTGTAAGTGCCAGTACTTTGACGTGGAAGCTGCACGATAACAACTTACACATGGAAGCTGCAGAGTTTCCACCATTGATTTTTCCCACATGTAGCTCTGTAAAATGAATCCTCTAGCTCTACGTTTTAGCAAATCTACGTGCACTCCTACACATCCATAAACACAAGGCTTCACATTGGCAGAGCCTTACATAAAATGCCGGCGGAATTGTATACGCTCTGACCTCAACATCTCAATTCTGATCTCCACGCAGTATCTAAAATGTGCCTTTATATGAACTGCCTCATCTTTATCCACGTTTGTTTGTATCTTCAAAAAAATCTATTAAATTGGTAAGGCAAGATTTACCTTTGTCAAGGCCATGTTGATTCATTCCCAATAAGCCATATCTATCTATATGTTCGGAAATTTTGGGCCCGGTATTTAAAACCATGTATGCAGTTAGCAGCACCGGCTAACCACCCAATCATTGATTTTTAGCAGTATTATCAAAATAGTGCAACTGAAAATCATCACAGACTGCTCTAACACTGTCCAGATAGTGCCAGGGTGGTCCGGGGTGGAATTGGAGAGAGCAGCAATTTCCAGTGGTACTATTTGATCGGTATCTGCCTAACGTAGGGCAGCAAAACAACTCTCCTAATTTATGCAGGTGGCTATCTGGTTAACTGTGCTATTTGGGTATCAGTCAGTGCTGAATAACTACTGTAGATATATCTGTAAATATTACGACTGGCATTTAAAGGCAGCCAATACAATTCATTTAGTTTTTCATCTTAAGCCCTCTTTTTACCCTTAGTAGTCTATGGGGGTCATTTTAGTAGCCCTGTTCATGATTTCATTGTCTGAAAATGCCCATTCACATGGACCTCCCCAAGCCATTTAGAAAGCTCCAAAGATACACATGTCTAGAGCAATTATGTCTAAGTCTCATGGGGCATGCCAAAAAAGGTGCTTGTGAGTGCCCAATTTTAAACCTGCCCTGCATATGTCAAATCACTGTCAAAGATGACCATGGCTATACCTGATCCAAGGCACAAATAAGACTTTGAAAGTACTCCTTTCGGCAAACCAACAACTGTAAGGTGAAGAAGGAAATGCCCACTAATTTCCCCCCCCCCCCCCCCCCAAATCTTTGCTTCTTTAAACATACCTGGCAGTAAGTAAAAAACATTTCTCCTGACTCTCATGCCATTGTGAATCCTGGTATGCAAAATGGCAGGTCAGGAAGTGTATTGGGGGAGAGATGCATTCGGAAATAGGACCATATGCAAGTCTATGTTCCTAAAATAACAGACATCCATTTCCAACACGTGCAAACTTCTAAAATCAAGTGCAAACCTGCATATGCCTGACCTATTACTCCATATGGCCCCATTTTCACTTTTATGTTGCAGACGTGTAGCTGTCAGGGTAGGGAAAGGTTGATTTTACAAGACCCTTCAAGTGCCCACTTTTTCTGCTGCCTCTTTTGACTTGGGCATCCCGAATTTCACCTAAACAACTTTTCTGAAATGTGCCTTTATCTGTCCAGCTGATTTCCTCATAGGTTTCTTTGTTTCAAATGTACTTGAAAAAAAGTATTTAGTATAAGCATTTAGTCTTTATGGCATGCTTCTTTCCAATCTATGTTGACCTGCCTTTTCTGCTGTTTCATCTAATCTGTGAGTGCTTTTGTTCATCTCTATGTTCCTTATTAAGGTATGTTTTCCAATTTCTGAAAAATACCCTTTTGGCTTTCACTGTTTCTTTCACCTCACCATTAGACCACATAGACAGTCACTGTAACTTTTTTTTACCTTTTCTAAAGCATAGAATATATTTTTATCTGGGCTTCTGAAATATTTCTGAATAATAGTCACACACCTGGGAACTTTTGATCCTGGTAACTGCCCCATTACTTTTTTTGTTCTAACAAATTTGCTTATTATATTCTTCTTTTTTAAAATTAAATAGTATGGCAGTAATTCTCTTTTATCTCCTCCTCCTAGTGATTATGACAAATTTGATCACATGGTAATCAACATTACCAAGCAGCCCAATCATCATTTCTCCTTAGCAGTGTTGACTAGATCTAAAGTACCTTTCCCTCTCATTGATTCCAGGACCTGCTACTTGCTGAAGCAGTCATTTTTGCAATCTAGAAAATGTACCTCCCTAACTTGTCCCAGTGAGATGTTTATTCAGTCAATATTGGGTGGAGCTGTGTATTTGTTAGTGCACATTGTGTTTGTTAGTGTGCCTTATAATAGTTAAGGTATGCTAAATTGATTTAACGTGCAAATAGACAGAAGGATGTTTACTAAAGTGAGCTAAACAGACAGAGTGAGTGTTAGCACACGATATTAGTATGAGTCCATGTAAATGGCCACCTGGTATAAATCTTTATTTAGCAGCTTCACCCTTAGCATACCAAAAGACTACCAGTAAGGGTCAGAGCCACTATTGTGAAACTGGGCAGAAACAGGGAAAGAGCACCAAGGGATTACTCCTGTCGCTCCACTCTACAAACTTGGAAAACACAGCCAGTAAGGTCACCTGCCTATTGGGAGCAGGGCAAGGTGGGTAATGCTGATGCTTGAAGGGGCATCAGAGGTGGTGGCTCATGAATTCCCTAATACTGGTGCTGGGGGTAGGGGAGTTCAGGTTGTTTGGGATATGTCATCAGGCTTGGGATCTATGATTGAAAGTGTTGGGATCTGTCATTGAGGGGACTGGGATAGTTTAACTCACGGACCTGCATTTCATGCATCAGCAGATAGCACGGATGCATCTGTGCTATCTGATGATGCATTTAACTTACACCTGTGCAATTAGCATGTGCCCTGGGTATTAACTCTAGGGCATTTGCTGACCATGCTCCCAACAGTTAGCATTCAAGCTTTGTACTTACTGCACCTTAACGTTTGCACTCAGGAGGTAATTTTATAAGGAGTCATCTAGATTTAGACAGCAAGTACATGTGCAAATGGGAGTATTTTAGTAATTTATGGAGCCAACATATCTTCTTGCTCATTATGAGATCCATGAGCCTCAGACCTCTCACTGCTGAATCACAGCCTTCAGCAGGTTGTATCATGGTTGTAGTCTAACTGTCTTCTGCTTAATCCTGGGAAGCTCTGTGCCTTAGATTACAGGTTCCTCCCACCGCCTGACTGTTGCCTCTTTTAGGTGTTCGCGAGTCATTATTGACTCTGAGTTACCTTTACATCATATATTTCTACAGTGGTTAGGGTGTCATTTCTTACACTGTCAATTTCGGTTCTGTGCAGTTTCCTAGATATTGCTGCCGCCATTATATCCCTCCTTAACATGAAACATCTGCAGATTGTCCAGACTGCAACTATTAGGTTTTACGTTGTCCGCATAAATATAATCCTGTATCTTCCCTATTGTTTTAGTGTCATTGGCTGTCCATTTTTTTTTACTGTATACATTTCAAATGTCTAGCTTTTTCTGATACTCTTAATTCTAGCACCTCTGAGTATCTTGTTGCACTGACTGTCCTGTATCGACTAGCTCCTCTCCTTTACTCTAAGAATGAGCGCCTTTTTGCTAATTCCCTCAGTTCCCTGCAAATCCACTAATTGGGCTGCTTACTTTTCTAAGGCTCCTTCCTTGTGGCATGCCTTGCCTGTTTCCGCACTCTGTTGTTCATATTTATTTATTTGTGCTTTTATACTGCTTGTTAGGAATCGAAGCGTTTTACAATAAACTAAAAAAAACAAAAGCAGAAGTTACATTAAACAAGATAGGTGAAGTGCATAAAAACATAAAAACTACATTATCAACTTTGTATAGAAAGTACTGGAATTACAGAATCATGAAAACTGAAATAAAGACTGATTAAATAACAGACTCTCCAAAATAATCCTTAAACAAATGAGTCTTTAAAAGTCTGCGAAAAGTGTTTGGATCCTTAGCATCTTTTAAGACTTGAGGTAGAGAGTTCCAAAAATTGGTGCATAAAGGGAAAAAGCTCTCTTTGAAGTGGAAGATTTGCATTTTCTGTAGTCGTTAGGAACAGCTAGAAAGTTTTTATTTCCACTTCTCCGAGGTCTGTTTTCAGGAGAGATTAGAATAAGTAACTTTAGCTGATTTGGTGACTCTGAGTTAAGAATTTTGAAAGTAGTATGAATTGCCTTAAATTTTGATCTGCTCTCTATTGGAAGCCAATGTAAGTGTTTAAGGATCGAAGTGATATGAACTTTGAATGAGGCTTGAGCAATTATTCTGGCCGCTGTTATTTTGAGCTTACTGAAGAAAGCAAATCATTTGTTTTGAAAGCCCGGTGAGTAAAATGTTGCAGAAATCCAAATGTGGAAAGATCATTGCTTGGATTGTCGATCTAAAATCCTTTGTGGAAAGCAGAGGTCTTAAATGTTGCAGTATTTTTAATTTCGAGTAGATAGATTTAATTATATTGCTTACATGCTTGGAGAATTTGAGCTGAGGATCAAGAGTGACTCCTAAATATTTGACCTCTTTTTTAACTTGAATCTTTTCTTCATCTAGTTTGATTAAATTTGGAGGAGTGAAGGAGATGTCCTTAGGTATAAATAAAATTTCTGATGTTGAATGATTTCTATGAAGATTGTGTTTCCCCAACCAGGATCTGATGTTCATGAAGCGCTCCTCTATTTTCTCCAGAGATAATTGACTAGGGTTAATTTCTGTATAAATCATAATATCATCAGCATGCAAATGATAGAGTATGCCATGATCTTTAATTATATTGCAGGTAGGTTGTATATTTGAGGTTTAGGGAAGGATTGCAATCCCATCTGTTTACTATTGCCTTTGCAAGGCTGGGGACCCGGCCAGCAGTGGGTGCTAGATTGCTTGCAGACCTGTAAATTTAGCAGCAGAGTATTGATCTTGTAATCTTTGCACTGCACCCCATTCAGCAAGTATGTGCATTAATGCGATGGTGCATACGTTCACTCTGAGAATACACAGGGATGGAGTTTGGGAGAGGTATGAGATTTTTCAGTAGTGGTTAAAGCAGTGGCCTGTTACTCAGAAGATCAGGGTACCATTCCCACTGGCTTCCTTGGGACCTTTGGCAAGTCATTTTACCCTCCATTGGCTTGAAAGAAAGGCCTGGCCATCCAGTTCTAGTCATACCTTGCCAAGAAAGCTCAGGGACCGCTGGGTTGCCAGGAGCCAGCATTGACTCAATGGCAGACATTGCACTGCATAAAATTAGAAGACATTAAACAGAGTGGAGAAGAAACCTAATGGTTAGAGCACTGGCTTGGGAACCGAGACACCAAGGTTTGCTTCCCACTGGCACTCCTTGTGTCCTTGGGCAAGTCACTTAACCCTCCATTGCCTCAGAAAAAATCCAAGTTATCAATGTATATTACCAAGTTTAAGTTACAGTGCAAACCACTTTGACTGAAATGATAAAGCGTTATATAAAACTTGTTAAATGAAATAAAGACGGAATACTTTGCATGTAAAGGGTGGTGGATACCTCGATTGCCTTCCCACTGGAGGTAGTGGCGACAAAAACAAAATTAAAAAAGAAATGGGATAAGCACAGAGGATCCCTATTTTGGAAGAGAAGCATTCCTGCTCAAAGCCAAATTTAAATGAATTTCACACTTCAAAGAGCATAAAGTGGGGGTAACTTGCACAGAGCTTCAGTTACAAACCAAAGTAAAAAGCATAGAGCCGGGAACCTGCATGAAGCAGCAGTTACAACCCAGAACACCTTGGGCCAGCTATTAGCCGGCATTTATCATTTTACTATTGCTACTATTAAAATTTCCTATTTAAAAAAATGTATGAAATGAACTGAAAAAACATCTGAAAATTGGGAAAATTCCAGGAAAAAAATAAAAACTCGTTCCAACTAGGCAAGAAACGACCAGAGAAAGACCACAGCAGAAGATACACAGATGTCCTATTTTGACCAACCCACTACAGAGAATTCCCTTCTTTTCTTTGTTCTGCTATCTCTAAAAAATAAAAACCAACAGAATTTTTCTTGCCTGTGCACATCCCAAATATATCAGGATAATTGAAATCTTTCAATATTATTGTGTTACCAAATTTGTTCAGCCTTCCGAATTTCTGGCAGCATTTCTGTTAGTATATCCTTGCTGCTATACTCTTCCCTGTCAGACCTGTCATTTCTAGCCCTAAATGGCTCAATATTCAAAGGGGTTTCTACATTTAGTGTTGGACGTTAAGGGAGTTTTCTTGCTTAAAGGCCTTTTTACACCTATAAAAGGGATTATAAAATTACCATAAGAGTTAACATATGTAAAACTACAGAGGATGATAGGAAGGCGCATACTCTTATGTGACCTATGTATATTCATATTCTGAGGCAGTGTTTGGATGGACTGCAAGTGGAGTCTTGATTTGTATATGTATTTTTTAAAAATATGCACATAGATATGTACAGGGTGAGCCAGTCAAACCTGCATTTTTGAAAAGGGCGGGAGAGCTGTGAAAGTGGGCGGAGCGAGTTAGCAAGGTTACCATTGTGTCCCCCACAACTAAGCATTTCAGTCGCCATGGAGCAGTGGTCTAAACAACAATGTTCATTCGCTGTGAAAGCGTTTTACCAAAGTGGTAGTTATGCAGCCGCTCAGCGTCGTTTCCGGACGAATTTTCAAATTAATCGAAATAAGCCAGTGCCGTCTGTTAATTCAATCAAATTGTGGGTGACAAACGTTGAAGCAATTGGTGAAACGAGAAGCAGAAGGGGTGGCAGTGCAAGATCAGTGCGAACTCCCGCGAATATTGACCACGTGAGAGTTGCTGTGGAAAGAAGCCCTCGGAGATCGGCGCGTCGACAGAGTGCTGCGCTTGGCATGGCAAACACGAGCGTCCGAAGAATCTTGAGGTTAGATTTACACCATCACCCGTACAAATCAGGTTGTTCAGGCTATGAATGAATCGCCTACAAGAATGTCTCAATCGGGAAGGACACCATCTTACTGGCGTTATTTTTAAACAGTGAATGTTGTTTCTTATATGCTTTTTAATGTACATTAAGATAGTAACAATAAAATTTTGAAATATCCATCCGTTTATTTTTTACAGTCATTTCAAAAATGCAGGTTTGACTGGCTCACCCTGTACTTTTCATGCAAACATTTATGCTTGCTCCCTGCAGACCGTAAATGTGCTCAGCTTCAATCTAGCCATTATTTTTGCCACTTTACTCCTAAGGGCATGTTCACTAAAGGTTAACGCATGTTAATTAAATTAACATGTGTTAAGTGCCACTGCACCCATAGAAATAAAAGGGCTATGGGCACTTAACGTGCATTAATTTAATTAATGTACTATAAAATATTTAGTAAATATGCCCCCTTGTGTGTTATAAAGACACATGGAGGCACATTCCATAGAGTACATCCAGGCCCCTGTGTATCCAATCGGAATAGGACACACAGGGGCAGACCCGATTCTGATCCTGCAGGGGGCTAAACATGCCCCATGGGATCAGAATTGGGTCTACGTTCTGTATGTGCAGGCTGGGACCCAATTCCGATTGGCCTGCACATATGAACCCTAGACATCTATGGCCAGAGTCGGGCTGTGGGGAACCCCCTTCCCCCCTCACCTTCCTTGCGCTGCCCGGGCCTGCCATCCCCCGTCATCCAGGAGGACTTATTCCACCTCCAAAGTGGAATAGGTCCCCTGTCCAGTCTGCCGACCCCAGATGTACGGGGCTGGCTTCACAATTGGCCCTGTACATCTGGTGTTATGGACTGCCCACTACCCGCCCTAACTCTGCCTCCACAATGCCCTCTCCCGCCCCCGTCTAAGCCTCTCCGTACAAACTCCTTGTTCATAAGGGGAGGCTATTGACAGGGTCTGCAGGGGGGCGAATAGCGGGAATGGACGTCCCAGCAGGAATGGACATCCCAGCGGGACGTCCATCCTCGCTATTCGCAGGACAGACTAGACCCCCATAGGCACCTGTTTCTTTATAAAACAGACTAAAAATAGACACCTGCATTGCCCTCACACATAGGCAAACTATTCTAAAATTACCTTCCGCATATGTAAGTTCCCCATCCATGTTTTTTCAGCAGAATCATATAAATAGTTGCCCTAAAAAACCCTCTAAGTAACCCATCATTATCCATAGAGTGCAAAGGCAGTGTTACGGTGGCATGAGGGCATTTCACCTAACTATATGGATAGCAACAATATTCAGCTTCAAAATGTATAGCTAAGCCATTTAATTTAGGACAGCAAAACAACTGTCCTGTTTAAATTACTCAGCGATATGAATGGCGGCTGAATATCACTTCTATCCATGTAGCTACTGGTGGTCAGCGGCATATACATGGATTCAGCACCTCAGCCATAAATATAGTAGCATCAAATATATGTTTTTCCAGATGCCCCACCTGGTGTTTAAAATACCTGCTGGCCATCTAATTTAATATTGGATGTGAAGATGCCACAGTGAACTTTATTTATTTATTTATATATTTATTTAAAAGCTCTTATATCCTGCTGTTTGAGCTTCTGCTATCCTCAGTAACACTCCTCCATCAATCTGATCCACCCTATCATTTTCTATCACACTGGAATCACAGAGGCGTGTTTACTAAAAGGCAGGACCCCGTATCAAGCTAGAAATGCGCTCTTGCACCCTCCTCCACCCAACCATGTCCAGTAATTCATTCTTTTTGAGCTAATGGAAGCCCAGTGATGATACCAGCGCCTCTTCTTGTATACTTGCACCCAGTAGTGGGATCCAGCTGGTTCACACCGGTTCATGCGAACCGGTTCCTTACAGTTCCCCACGTTCGCCGAACTGATGTGGACAGGCTCTGTCCTGGCGGAAGTAGCACTGACTAGAATCAAAGCCCTCCGAAGGTCTTGAGCTTTTGCCGACCACAAGTGCTTCGGCTGCAAGGACAGAGCCTATAGGCACTGGTTTGGCAAACGCGGGTAATGTCACAAACCATCTGCTTCCTGCCATGGGCTGAAACAGTTCCTACCTGGCTCCGAATCACACCCTATGTGACTGCACCACTCACACTCTCCTCGTATGGCCCTGCTAAAAGGTGCTTCACAAATGTATGTCGCACCATATTCCCAGCATGGAGGCCCACGCAAACTGCATGGGGGTCTGTGTATCTCTCCCCATGCAGTTAGCATGTATAAGCCACGTGGCATCTCAGTGACCCATCTTGGGGTGCAACTAATGCCACCCATTGAGATAAGATTAAGTGTACCCGCACTAAGAGCAGCACTTGTGGTTAGCGCAACCTATCAATGTCTGTGCTAGCTGCAGTGTCCACACATTCCCTTCTCCATTGCTTTCAATTCTGGTAGCACAGGGACTCGCACATCTTTTTAGCGTAGCACCCAAATCGCACGCTAAATCCCACACCTCAGAGCAATGCACTTTAGTAAATGTGTCCTACAATATAGTATGGGTTGCCCTCCTTCCTCCAGGTTTCTGAGATGCCTATTTTGACTGCATCTTCTCTTAGCACCATACCTTCTAATTGATGTTTGGGGTTTTTTTACATGCCATGTTTTGTTTTGCACATACCATGCACTCCTAAGCCAGGTTATGTGGAGTATGATCTCAGTCTCTGAAATTTACTGATAACGCTGGCCAAAGTACTCACATTGTGCCAAAGAGAGATGCCTTCTGGAATTCATAAGATGTAACATGTATAGGCAACTTGTCAAGATTGATTGGAAAGTCCTGTTCATCAGGCCTGGGGCTCCTAATACAAGGGAGGAGGAGTGGCCTAGTGGTTGGGGCAAGTTACCTCAGGCCAGAACGTTGGGGGTTCAAATCCCACTAGAGGACAGCAACCTTGGGTCGGAAGGACTGGGGTTTCTAGTCCCACAGGTGCTCCATGTGGTCTTGGGCAAGCCACTTAACCCTCCATTGCCCATGTTCCCTGTAAAATAGTTATCTCCAAGTTATAATGCCCTGTTCAATGTAATTTCAGTTTGTTCAATGTAAACCGCCATGATATCATGAAAGGCAGTATATAAGAAATGTTAAATTAAACAAATAAGGGGGAATATTCAGGGCCAGCCTAAGAATTTCTGCCACTCAGGCAGAAACCCTGACTGCTTCCCCTGTGCCAAGCCACCCCTCTATGCCAAACTGCTCCCACCAAGCCATGCCACTGCCCCCCTGCTGCTGCTGATTCCGTCTTGGTGGGGGGTGGACGCAGGCAGCAGCAGTATTTTAAAGTGACGGCTTTGTGCCTCTGCTTTGTTGCCCGTGGTAGCCATGTGCTTCGGCACACATGGCCTGCTGCTTCTGACCCCCTCCAATATCAAGTTGTGTTGGAGAGGGATCAGAAGCGGTGGGTCATGTGTGGTGAAGCACATGACCTGCCACAGGCAACAAAGTGGCAGCAGAAAGCCACCCACCCGAGTTGGCTGCC
Organism: Ichthyophis bannanicus; assembly: GCA_033557465.1. Classification (NCBI taxonomy): domain Eukaryota; kingdom Metazoa; phylum Chordata; class Amphibia; order Gymnophiona; family Ichthyophiidae; genus Ichthyophis; species Ichthyophis bannanicus. The sequence continues at coordinate 420,327,643 of CM066033.1, forward strand.
CTAGGTAGCCGTCTAGCTCCCCTAGTGGACAGGCTAGCCCTGGCAATATTTCTGTATCTTTCTGTCACATGTTTTTGGTCTCTGACTGCATTTCTTGATACTTCAGGATTTTCCTCATCACACGATTCACAGAATAATCGCTTGGTACTGACACCTCTATCATCAATGCCATTCTGATATCTTTTCTCGTTTACCACTGTGTTGGGATTTTTGCTGTGGAGGGGGAGGGCACTTATCCTATGGCCTCTTTAAGATGTCTCTGTGAGCATCAGGCCATGTAGGATTGGCTCAATGCTCCTGGGGTGGAAAAATTATGCATCTTTCAAGGACGACTGCAAGTTGAGTTATTCCTTTACTACAGTTGTGACTAACCCACCATACTGAGAGTTAGTGCCACAGGTTAATGAGTACCACAGTAAATTTAGCTGTGCTAAAATGTGATGTTTTACCACAGATTAGAAGTTTCCCCCTCAATGTGCAACGTTGGTGAAATCTCTTCTTTATCCATCTGAATTCCTGTAATAGTTGAATGATATGGAAGGAGTCCCAAATATACAACTGGATATAGGGGTGTTGCAAGGCTTAGAGGCCCCCTAGGCAAGCCCTCCATCCTGCCACCCCCTTTGCTGCCGCTTCGGCCCCTCTCTGGGAGTCTGCATTGGAGAGGGGTGGAAGTAGCAGGTCATAGAGGGCTGGAACCACAACGCAGAGCTGGAGAATTTAGGTAAGTGCTGCATTGTGGTTTCAGTGCCAGAGAGGGATAGCAGTGGCAGGACTGGGGCCCCCCTGTAATGCTGGCAATCCAGGCAACCACCTAGTTTGCCTAATGGTGGCTCTGACTGCATGAGTAGTACAACTGCTCACAGAAAGAAATCTGTAAAAACTGATGAAAGCCTTAAAACGGACCTAGAAGCAGAGATTATTGGCCTCCCAGGAAGGTTCTTTAATGATTTGCATATGTCACATAAAACATAGATCGTAGGTGTTATAGGGTGAAATACTTCCAAAAAATCTTTCTACTTTGGCCTTAAGAACTCTGCCTTTCTGAAGATTCTTGATGTAATCTTGTTGTTTAAAACAGAGGTGGGGCTTTCAGTTATGCACGCGGAATACAACTGATGTAGAATTTCAGCGGTATCTCAGTTCCTTTTCTAATCATTATTGCTTCCAATTTGTCTGCAGGTTTGATAACAATTGCCTGCCCTACTACTGTCATGTAGTCTTTAAAATGAGCATGTCACGAACTGCATACAAGTAATTTGTTCAAAAAGCATTAAAGCATTAATGAAAGTTGGTACAATGCAGTATGCACCATTGAGCCTATGGTGACTCCTGGTTACCCAACCCCTGGGTTTTCTTGACAAGTTGCATTCTGAAGGAGATTGCCAGGCCTTTATTCTACTGTACATAGTCAGTTTGCAGCCCCTGGTATTCCAAAGTAGTCACTCTTCCAAGTACTAGCCAGGCCCCATCCTGCTTAGTTTCAGAGATCAACCAAGAGCTGCTGGTAACCATGATGATTTTGATATTAACTTGCATATAATCCCAACAGTGAATCATTGACGGTATACTAGTGACAAACTGCATAAGATGGATAGTGAAAACACTAAGGGGCCAATTCCATAACGTGCATGTTCAGCCCGCAGGCACGTCTGAATTGAAAACGTGCACGAATGTACCTTGATTCCGCAGATGTGGGGATAGACGCAGCTGCTGGTACAAAATCGCGTACATAGACAGACATACTCGGCGCGACCTGCACATAGCACAAGGTTGTATGGAGACGGGTATACGCCAACAACGGTTGTGTACATCCCCATGCTCACAGTATTCCAAAAAGATATATGTATGCAATCCTGCCTTTCTACGCAAGATACCCGCGAATGGCTGCGCCCCGTCTTTAAAGTGTGCAGCCCCTAAGCTGCTGTGCTCATGGACAGTGTTGTACTGAGTTAGAATTACAATGACAGCTAAAGATACATATAAATGGATGCAAGTGAGACAATAGAAACTAGCCTGTGGCATGCCCAGAACACTGCAAAGCAATCACAGTGCACTGTAATGTAGTAGAAAACAGGCAGAAAGTGATCTGTCAGGCACAAGATGCAATGAAGCACTACATAAATGGCAGTAGAAGACCACCCTAGGTATGCATGTTGTGGACATCTCTGGAACATGTCTGTACAATGCTGAGTAAGGACATGAACACAGCCCCTCATAGCGCACTGTTCAAATACTTCCAGTTCCCTAATAAAGGGTCTTGGGAATGACAACAGTCAGCAGTGCAAGCACCACACAGACATGTCCAGAGACACCAGCATCGCTCACTACTACTGTGCACATGTGTAGAGACCAATGCTGGTGCACCTGGGCATGTCGTACTGCATTTTGCACTGTTACATGCCCTCCTTCTGAGATCCCCTCATTAGTGACAGGGGTATGTTTGGACAGGTAAGCTATTGCGAAACTGTTCTGCTCACTCCTGCCTGTTCTCACTGGCACCTGGTGATGCTGCAGTCATCCCTACGGACCAGGTACCTGCCAAGCATTCCTATCCCCCCCCCCCCCAGATATGTGGATGAGCAATTCAACTCCCCCCATGCAGCCCTCCAACCACACACACACACACGCACTCTCACTTGCAGCCCCACAGAAACTGACGTCTGCCACACGGCTGCCCTGAGGTGATGGAAAGGAAACCAGAGGAATCAGTACCACCAACACAGCATCATACCTGCTTCCTACATTTCTAAATGTATACATACATACACGTTAATTACGAAAGTGGACCTCAAACAGATACAGAGTTGCTTTAGGCCCAAGCAGCCCTTTGAGTACATCAGCCTCCTGAGCCAAACCTCGTATGCGCACTGCACATCATAGGCCCACACATTTACCCATATAGCCACTGGCGTAATACATCCCCAATATTATGTTCCGATAGGAATCACATATAACCTTATCTACATCAGGGGGATGTGCACATTGAATAGAGAATATTGTGAAGATCCATTATGTGGAGCACGATACTCCAGCTGGCTGGATGTTGCACATAACACCGATAGCTGGGTTTACATTTTCACATGCAGTCCTAGGACTCCATCATCAGTATCATTTCCAGGACTTGGGCATTGTTAGGGAACCCTAGTGTTGCCCCTTTAGCACACACAGCAAATGCCAGCATAGCCGGAACGCACACCAGTGCTTTTCCACATACATTTGTGGGGGTATTTATTTCTGCTACTTTGACATACATCCACCCTCTCCTCTGCTTTCAGTTCAGTAACACTACATGCTGTGGTTTCCCAGATTGCAGACACACCTATGCACAGCATAGGTTTCACATCCATTCACCAATATGGCTGCATTGAGATGCAGAACAGAAATATTTCTAAGTCCTACCCTTATTCCATATTTCTGCAGTTATAACATGGACATCTGCAGCATGTCTGCAAACGTACACGGGTCTCTCCGGAATATGCTTTATACGTCTCCCTGCCTTGCCACACCCCCTCCCTTCCCCCCGCCCCCCCCTGTTCTGCCCCCTTCCTTCCATGTTCTCAGATCACCGTTTAAGTGATGTGTATGTGCAGGGCTGTGAAGGAACAGAATACGGTTCTAGACATTTTCGCGTGAAAGACGTCTATCCCGCATGTCCAAGTGACTTATTCATGTTTCAGAATAACCCCCTAATTAATCAAAACCTTGGTAGAATGATTAAATCTCTGAAGTCTGATGCAATTGAGTCAGTCCAGTAAATTGGTGAACTTATTATCAAGGCTGTGTGTGGCTAGGCTCATGGTCGATCAACTGGCACCCTGGACAGTCCACGGTGTGCAACCAGTGATGGCAGGAGAAGCCAGTGGTAGGGACAGGGTCCTTCCAATGATATCACCGGACAGCCAGGCTCCACTTCAGATGATGCAGCCATTTCTTAGCAACCATCATGTGAATGGGGAGGAGAGGTATGGGGAGAAATTGTGGGGCTTGAGTTTCTGAGGTAGTGAGATTACCTGGCGAGGTCTGGAATTGTGACTGTGGGATGTTCTCTGTGGGTGTCTTTATAGTGATGGTGTGTGTGCCACTTCCCACCCATTCTAGTTTTCAGCATATTCACAGTGTTTTCAAAGAACTGGCTTGAGATACGGAGCCTTATTTAAAATATTTTTTCCTCATTCATTGTTTAAGGAAAAAGGCCCTTTCGTAACTTGACTCACCTGATCTCCTTTGTGTTTCCTTACCATTCACCCTAGCTGTATCCCATGTCTACAGCCAGGGCCGAACCAAGGTTGAATCGCGCCCTGTGCGACTTGCACAACGGGCAAGCGCCCCCCTTCCCCCACAGCAGGAGAGAAGAGGCTTGCCCGCTGTGTAAGTTGCCGGTGCGCTAAGCAGATCTGTCCCTCCCTTCTTTGATGTTGCGTCAGAGCAGGGAGGGACAGATCTGCTTAGCATGCTGCGAGAAGGCTTAAGGGGCGCATTTCAGATGTCTACCGTTGCCTGCCGCCACTGAGTGAAGAAAAAGTGGCGGCAGCAGGCAACGGCAGACAGCCAAAATGCGCCCCTTAAGCCTTTGTGCCCTGTGCAGCTGCACCGCTCGCACAGGACTAGGTACGGTCCTGTCTACAGCTACTGTGTTGTCTTCCTCGATTAGATTGTAAGTTCCGATGAGCAGGGACCTTCTTTTACATGTGTCTGTGCAGCGCTGGATACGCCTTGTAGTGCTTTACAAATCTTCAGCAGTAGTCGTAGTTATTTACATGTGTGCAGATTTATAACATGAAAGCCAAACCAGCTAGAGTACGTCAGAGAACCCATCCGAGATTCACTGATATAGTAACATGAACAGGGTGAGAATTGGGGTGTGGTGACTAAGCCTTTGCCCCAGAGGCCATATTTTGAGCAGCATTTCCAGAGCTGTTAGGTAGTGAAGAGGGGGAGATTGAAGTTCTGCTCAGAGGGTACATTTCTTGCTGCATGTCATGGGGTGCCAAAATGCTGCATTCCTGAGCAGGACATTAAAGCAAAGATGTCTTCTGAGGAAAAGCAAGCCTTCAGAAAAACCAGTATCATTGCTCTCTGAATAGTCTTCGTATTACAGCATCTCTCATTTAAGACAGAATGAGTAAGCAAATTGCACTGTATTTAGAATCCTGAAATACATCTCCATAGAGGATTTCAATTTTAGGATGCAGCTATAAACAGAGAATGAAAGTACTGCTGGCTAATTCATATTCAAGGTAAATGATAGCAGTTGAGGAAGTATTTTCCTTGAAAATGCAGGAAAATGATACAGGACAATGTTTTGGTAATAACTTAAGCAGGGTAAATGCAATGCAAACGAGAAAGTGGGTATTTTCTCATTTATAAGCAAAGCTGTTTATTTCCTTGTTTTTTAGTATTCTATGACACAATGGGAGTTATTTTAGAAGCATTATTTACAGTTTCTATGTAAAAATTCAGGCATTTACATGTGGAAACGGCATCCACGTGTAAATGGTGATTTTTAGAAAGAGCTCAATTTGCATGTGGATGTCTATCATATGTAGACATTGCAAGGGGACGTGTTTGGGGCATGATTTGGGTGTGGCTTCTATGGGTAAAAGATCTACATGTGTATTCCCTATTTCATAAAGGGACTGCATGTGTTTGGCTAAAAATGTCCATGTTGTGATTTACAGCTGCTCCCTGAGATGTATTTCGACCAGCCCTTTACAGGAAGGATTAAAGTACATCCTCTGTATTTAATTGCTGGCATATAGGGGGGCAGTTATTAAGCTATGGTAAAATCCTGGGGCCCAACATTCAGTAGCTTTTGTGATCACAGCAGTAGCCATCGCCGCTGAACGCTAAACCTGGATATTCACTAGCTGTTAATGCCGCTGAATATCCCACTTAGTGGTGTTTACGTGGTTTGCACGTCTGCGAACCAAATAAATGTCTTTGAATACTGGGCCCTTGGATTCTACTGCAGCTGCATTTGCTGTGGGAATCACTAACTTGCAGCAACTCAGTACTGCACATTGCTGATTACTGCACGTTAGTGACTCCCATAGTAAAGGAATAATGCAGCCTGCGGCGAGCACCACAAGTTGCATTATTCTGAGGGGAAAAATAAAGGCAATTAAAAACTGCCATTATTTTTCCTGGCCAGGATCATGAGGCTGCTAACACATGGCTCAGTGCTCCAGGCTGAATTTTTAAAGGCGCTGGAGGTGTTTAAAAAGTTCAGCGTTGCAGGGGTTTCTTCCCCCTTGCATTGGAAAAGAGTCAGAGCTCTGCCCCCCCCCCCCCCAGAAAGACTCCTATCTTTATCTCCAATTGCATAATCCAAGCCTGCTGCTCTTAAGACCCTTCCCACCCCTGGACCCTGATCTAAATTCCCTTACCCCCTAAGACCTCCTCAGTCATAGCTTTAATAAAGCCTGGTGATCTAGGATAGGAATGACTACTATTCTTACTATATTGCTTATAATTTGTATAGCACTACAAGGCATACGTAGCTCTGTACAGATAAGCATAGGAGACATCCCTGCTCATAGAGCTCACAGACTACGCAAGAGAGAAATAGAGAGGAGACAAGAGATTGTCTTGACATACATGGGCGATAGGAGAATAAAATGTCAGGATCCAAAAGCAGCCTCAAAGGAGTGGGACTCCACTCACTCCAATTTGGGTTAGAGCCATGCTCAAAATGGCACCCACAATCCCCTAGTACAGGGGTCTTGAACTCCAGTCCTGGAGGGCCGCAAACCAGTCAGGTTTTCAGGATGTCCCTAATGAATATGCATGAGATATATATGAATACAATGATGCATGAGATATATTTGCATGCACTGCCCTCATTGCATTCAAATTTATCTCATGCATATTCATTAGGGATATCCTGAAAATCTGGCTGGTTTGTGACCCTCCAGGACTAGAGTTGAAGATCTCTGCCCTAATAGTAGTTTCATGGTACATCCTGACCCCATCTCAATTCTGATTGCTACAGAATTACCATCAGGTATACCGAGGATGTACAGCTCTGGCCCACTGAGTTTATAAAATAGTCTATTTTCAATATAAAGAGAGAGAGAACATTTAATTTTATATTTTGATTACCCTGAAAACCAGACTAGCTTGTGGCCCTTGAGAAAAAAGATTTACATGTCCTACCTGCATATGTTGTATGATCCCTGCTTGTGAAATTTATAGATAAAGCTGGGAAAGTAGTCAGGAAAGCAAAGATGCAAATGGAGGAAAAATAGCCAATGCAGTAAAATGAGGGGACAAGGCATTTTTTTAGATGTGTTAGTGACAGGAGGAAGTGCAAAAATTGTATTGTCAGACTCAAGGATGAAGGGGAGTAATATGTAGAAGCTGATGAGGATAAAGTAGACCTGCTTAACAAATATTTCTGTTCTGTGTTCACAGATGAAGGTCTGGGAGTGGGACCTCAGAAAACACACACAAATAGGAATAGAATTGAGACAGAACTTGAATGATTTTCAGTTGACTGTTCGTGAGGAGCTAGTTGCACTTAAAAGTAGACAAAATGATGGACCAGAAAGGATACATCCAGAAGTATTGAAGGAGCTTGGGGAAGTTCTGTCAGCTCTGCGCACTGACCTTCTCAATACTTCCTTAGAATTGGGAGAGGTGCCAGAGGGCTAGAGAAGGGCACATGTGGTCCCTCTACACCAAAGCAGAAGTAAAGAGAAGGTTGGGAACTACAGGCTGGTTTGTCTGTGTTTTGTAGTAAGTAAATTAATGGAAATGCTGCTAAAATAAAGGATATTGAGGTTTCTGAAATCCAATGGATTGTAGGATCTGAGGCAGCCTTTATTTTCACCAGAAGCAAATCTTTGATTTGGTGACCAGAGAACTGGATCGAGGGAGAGCACTAGATGTGGTTTACTTAGATTTCAGCAAAGCTTTTGACATGGTTCCACAAAGGTGATATAAATAAATTGAACTCCCTAAGGATGGATCCTAAAGTGACCTACTGGGTTAGAAACTGGTGGAGTGGGAGATGAAAAGTGTACTAATAAGTGGAGTCACTCTGAGAATAAGTATTATGGTGTGCAACAGGGATCAGTCTTTGGTCCAATTCTTTTTATCATTTTTGTAAATGATAATGTCCAGGAACAAGTAGGAATGTAGTCTTCACATATGGGTATCGTCGGTACCGACGGAGCCTGCCCGGGAACGCTCCCCAGTGTCCAATAGGAAAGCTTTTGGGAGCATCCCACAGCACCTGCGTGCTGCCTTCCCACCTTTCCCAATTGTCCCTCTCTAGTTCTTCATTTTCCGCGGAGCCGACTGGTTGCACATCCTGTCACCGCAGAAAATTCCCTTCTAATACTTCCTTTTTGTGGTCGTGTCTGCCTTCCCTCGACGCTATATCGGTACCACCGATTCTTCTTTTCTTTTTTCTAAAAAAAAAAAAAACGACTTTGTTTCTGGAGTCTTTCTCCAGTAATTTTCTTCTCGGGTGCCACGCACTATTTTGGGCACTAAGCCCAACTTTTTCCCTCAAAATGGAAAAACCCGCTTTGGGTTTTAAAAAGTGTTCTAAGTGTGGCGGTACCATCTCCTTCACCGACACCCATGAGTGGTGCTTCAAATGTTTATGTCCTGACCACTCTATTTCAGAGTGTGTTGCCTGTGGAATGATGTCAAAAAGGGGCCGGCAAAACCGAGCTGCTAAGCTCAGCACCTTTTTTCCCTCCGATGCAGCCTCCGTGGCATCGACATCCTCCAGGGCTTCATCCCCCTTCCAAGATCTCAGGTAACTAAACATAAATCTAGCCAGTCCTCAAAGGGTAGATCTCCTTTGAGATGCCTCTGGCGTTGCCCTTGAGGGACTTTCACCAGCAAAATTTCCCCGGTGGGAGGCTTTGGCTTCCAAAGCACTAATGGGGCTCCAGGATGTTCTCGAGGCTTCAACCTCAGGAGAACTACTGGTGCCATGCTCTGGGGTTCCGGACGCTTTAATCTGGCATCGATACCAAGGCATCAGCAGCGTCGATAGACCAGAGATTCTTGGCTATTGAATGCAGTCTGGCAGCTCTTCTCACGGCCTCGATGCCCCTGAAACTGCTTCAGACAATTCAACCGGTACTGGCACCAACTCCAGTATCGGCACCGACTGCATCGACATCGGCATGTATTCTACCGGGACCGAGTCATGCGTCTCTATCCGGCATCAACAAGTCGGTACCGGACCACTCCGATGCCGACTTCGATCGGTACCGGTACCATGCCTTGCACAATCACCCGGATCGGAGATACTTCGAATCCTCGGATAAGTCTGAAGACACTGAAGGCTCTGCCGATACCAGAGTACTTCTTCCCGAGGATTCTTCTTCTCCTCAGCGTAGGATGTCTCCACCAGAGGATATGTCCTTTCAGGATTTTATCCGAGATGTGGCCCGAGGTCTTTCCATCACAGTGGGTCCTGAAAAAGAGCCTAGGGCAAAGGAATTAGAAATCCTACAATACCCTAAAGCTCCCAAGGAGGCAGCTACCTTACCTATTCATGAGATCTTGCATGATCTTATGTTAAGGATGTGGAAAACACCTCTAACCACATCTCCTCATTCTCGAAGACTCGACACCATGTATCGAATTCCTCCTTGTCCTGGGTTTCAGAAGACTCAATTACCACACCATTCCATGGTGGTGGAATCAGCCATGAGACGGATGAAGAGTGCAAAAAGGCATGCATCTAATCCTCCAGGACATGAGTGTAGGACTCTTCACGCCTTTGGACGTTGATCCTTCCAGGCTTCCATGCTTCCTTCTAGGATCAGTTCCTATATCTTGTATATGGGAATGTTCCTTAAGGAAGTCACAGGAGACAGAGCTTATGAGCCCTCTCCTTCCTGATGATAAAAGCAAGATTATCTTACTCTTGTTAAACATGCTCAGGATGTTTCCAAGTTTGTGAATCGTGCAGCCTTTGACTGCTTTGAATGCATAAGCAGAACCTCTGCTATTGCCATAGGTGCATGTAGAATTGCCTGGCTCCAGGCATCTGACTTAGAAATCTGGGTACAGGACAAACTGGGGAATATACCTTGCACAGGAGAGAATCTCTTTGGCAAGAATTGGCAGGAAAAAGCTAATGAGATAGATGCTGACAATATCACTTTGGATAGATTGTCCAAATCTACAACTGATCCTGCGAGGAAAAGATTCTCTAAGAAACCATTCTTCAGTAAGAAGAAGAGGTTTTATCCCTCCTATACCCAGCAGGGACATCGTTCAGGTCAGTCTGTACAAAAAGGACAGCAGCAACAACTTAGGCAACAAAGGAAGCCAAAAGCAGCTAACCCTCAACCGGCTCAGCAGACTCGGCCTCCACAGGGGCTTTGACTCCTATCTAGAGAACCTTGCCTTCCTGGCCCTGAACGGCCCAGTACCCTCCACCATCCCAGGAAGGTTATGTCATTTTGCCCCAAGATGGGGTCATTGGACTCTGTCTATTGTAAGAGAGAGGTACAAGCTTCATTTCCTCAGCATGCCCCCTCCTACAATAGTAAGACAGTTCAATTCTCAGACCTCTCCCAATGGCCGGTTAGGTCAAGAAGTCACAATGCTCATTGCTCAAGGAGCAATAGAAGAGGTGCCCATTCCCCAACGGAGTACAGGGTTTTACTCCCCCTATTTCCTTATTCCAAAGAAAACAGGAGGACACAGACCCATTCTAGACCTCATAGAATTGAACAAATTCCTGTTCAGAGAGAAGTTCAAAATGATTTCTCTAGGAACTCTGCTGCCATACCTTCGGAGTCAGGATTGGCTTTGTTCTCTAGATCTCAAGGATGCGTACACTCATGTTCTCATCTATCCAACTCACCGAAAGTTCCTTCAATTCCTGTTTCAAGGGAAGCACTACCAATACAGGGTTCTTCCTTTTGGCCTGGCTTCTGCACCAAGGGTGTTCACAAAATGCATGGCTGTGGTAGCAGCATTTCTCCGCACCCTGGGAATATTCGTCTTCCCTTACTTAGACGACTGGCTCATTCGAGCCCCTTTAGAGCCAGAGGCCAGGGTTGCTCTGTCTCGCACAATGCGCATCCTTCAGTATTTGGGACTTGTCATCAACTTCCCAAAGTCCAACCTTGCTCCCACTCAATCCCTAGAGTTTATAGGAGCTCTTCTGGATACCAGACAGACAAGTGCCTTCCTTCCACAGCCCCGCTGCCTTCACATTGTGCAGTTAGCTTCCCAAGCAGTGCTAAAACCTCGCCTCACTGCTCTGGAAATGTTACAGTTGCTAGGCCACATGGCATCCACCATGCATGTGGTTCCTTATGCTCGCCTCCATATGAGAACAGCCTGGTGGACCTTATCCACTCAGTGGACTCAGGCGTCAGGTTGCTTGTCAGACAAAATAGCAAACTCAGATCACCTTATTTTGTCCCTCCAATGGTGGCAGTCACCCAGAAACCTTCTGGTGAGGTCTCCTTTTCAGCAACCCCCACCCCAAGCCACTCTAACAACAGATGCTTCACAGGTGGGTTGGGGAGCCAACCTGCAAGACCTCTCTACTCAGGGTAACTGGACTCCACAGGAAGGCCTATCTCCATATCAACCTCCTGGAGCTCAGAGCAATCTTCCTTGTTCTTCGAGTATTTCACACCCAGCTCAGCTACAAGACAGTCCTAGTTCAAACAGACAATCAGGTAGCCATGTTCTATGTGAACAAGCAGGGTGGAACAGGCTCTCTGTCACTGTGCAACGAAGCTTTGTGACTATGGGCCCTCGCCAGAGACCGTCAGATTCATCTCTTTGCGGTGTATCTTCCAGGCATTCAAAACTCTTGGGCGGGCAGACAGACTCAGTCAAGTTCTGCTTCCACACGAATGGTCTCTCCATGCAGACCAGGTGGCCCAAATTTTTCAAATTTGGGGAACACCGGACATAGACCTCTTTGCAAGTCCGCTGAATGCCAAACTTCCCCGGTTCTGTTCCAGAATTCCGGTTCGAGGTTGTCAGGCCAGGGATGCTTTCCTCCTTCATTGGGGTCAGGACTTCCTGTATGCCTTTCCACCCATTCCCCTAATTCCCAAAACCCTGTTCAAGCTTCAGAGAGACAGAGGTCATATGATCCTCATAGCTTCACGTTGGAAACGGCAAATGTGGTACCCTCTGCTCCTACATCTCTCTCAAGCTCCGCCTCTGGAGTTAGGATCTGCTCCAGATCTTCTTTCTCAAGAGGATGGGATGCTGTGGCATCCCAATCCCTAGTCTCTGCATCTCAGGGCCTGGTTGCTGAAAGCCTAGAACTTCATGGTCTTAACCTTTCCCAGCAGGTAAAGGATATCCTTCATGCTTCCAGGAAACCTTCCACAAGACGCTCTTATGCATTTAAGTGGAAAAGGTTTACCATATGGTGCTCGCAGAAGGGTCTTAACCCTCTTGCGATACCTCTGGAATCATTACTGTAGTACCTCCTTCATTTATCAAATGCAGGGCTTAAGACCAAATCAGTGAGAGTCCATTTGAGTGCTATTGCACCTTCTTTCAAGCCTCTAAATGGACAACCTATTTCCTCTCATCCTCTCATAGCAAGATTTATGAGAGGCCTTCTTTTAACGAAGCCTCCCATTAAGCCACCACCGGTGGCATGGGACTTGAATCGGGTACTTGGGCAGCTCATGGAACCGCCCTTTGAACCATTAGCCACTACCTCTTTGAAATTCCTTTCCTGGAAGGTTATCTTTCTCATTGCAATCACATCAGCACGTCGCATCAGTGAATTGCAAGTGTTGGTGGCTGATCCTCCTTATACTAGGTTCCATCATGATAAGGCAGTCCTTAGGACTCATCCACACTTTATGCCAAAGGTGGTGTCACCTTTTCATTTATACCTAGCGGTTTACCTTCCTGTATTCTTTCCAAGGCCTCAAGCCTCAAATGCAGAAAGGAACCTTCATACTTTGGACTGTAAAAGTGCTTTGGCCTTTTACTTGCAAAGGACACAGCAACACAGAAAATCCTCTCAATGTTGCTTTTGATCCTAGTCATTTGGGACTTCCAGTCTCCAAAAGGACACTGTCCAGCTGGATTGCACAGTGTATATATTTTGCCTATGAGAGTAAGAACCTTCCTTTTAAAGGCCATGTCACAGCTCACAATGTGAGAGCCATGGCAGCCTCAATGGCTCATCTTCACTCTGTGTCTATCAACGAAATCTGTCGAGCAGCTACTTGGGCTTCAGTACATACCTTCGCAGCCCATTACTGCTTAGACAAGGACTCCCGCCGGAATGTCTTGTTTGGTCAGGCTGTTCTTCAACACCTGTTCCAGACTTAATCAACTCCTACCCACCATCCCTGGTAGGATGCCAGAGATCCATGGGGGAAGTGGGGCCCTTTCACAAGGGCACACAACTCTGGGGCCATCTCCCTGGCATCTGCAGCTAGGGAGTCCCCATTTGTGAAGACTACATTCCTGCTTGTTCCTGGAGATAGCATAGTTACTCATCTGTAACAGGTGATCTCCGGGAACAGCAGGAATTTAGTCTTCACAACCCACCCACCTCCCCTAGGAGTTGTATCTTTCTATCTCTCTCTCTCTTTCCCTCTCTCTTTTGTCTCAGCTTTAAACTCATCTGGAGAGGGACAGTTGGGAAAGGCGGGAAGGCAGCATGCAGGCGCTGTGGGATGCTCCCAAAAGCTTTCCTATTGGACACTGGGGAGCGTTCCCGCGCAGGCTCTGTCGGTACCGACGATACCCATATGTGAAGACTAAATTCCTGCTGTTTCCAGAGATCACCTGTTACAGGTGAGTAACTATGCTTTGCGGAAGGGCTAACAGTTAAGGTATGCCTCTTTGCAGATGATACCAAAATCTCTAATATGGTAGATACCCTGTAAGGTGTAGATAATGAAGAATCATCGATAGATGCTGGAAGATTGGTTGATAATTTGGTCACTGAAATTTAATGCTAAAAGTTGGTTCCTGCAAAAATGCTACGGAGTCGTACAGTATAGGGGTTGAACTATCTCTGTTTGTGAAAAAAAGAGCAGGACGTAAGAGTGATTGTTTCTGATGAACCTTAAGGTGGACAAACAGGTAGAAAAGGTGACGTGAAAGCCAAAATGATGCTTAGGAGTATATAGCGAGGAATGGCCAGCAGAAAGAAAGAGGTGCTAGTGCCTTCTTATAATTCTCTGTTAATGAAATGCTGGGAGACCTCATTTGGAGTACTGTGTGCAATTCTGAAGACTACCCTTCCAAGTGAGTTTATCAAAGAAGCTTATAATAGACTTTTTATGGTATAGCATCTGAGCTATAGGCAGTCTATATCTCCAACCGGGATATAGACTGCCTATAGCTCAGATGCTATACCATAAAAAGACCACACTGTGATAACATATAAAGCTAGAAGGAAAGAAGTCAAATGTCATAATGCAGTAAATCACAAGAAAAGGCTAAAATGTTATAATGTATAAAGATACAAGGAAAAAGGTTCAAATGTTATAATGTATAAAGTTATAGTCTGCAATGCCAAATATTATATTGTATAAAGTTATAGCGTGCAAGGCCAAATGTTATAATGTACAAAGTTATAATGTTCAAGGTTAAATGTTATAATGTAAATTTACAAATAGTCTTTGTAACATGTTAAGTTTTATGTAAACCACCCCTGATCTCTGGATGGGGCGGTATAGAAAAACACAACAAATAAACATAAAATAAATAAATAAAATAATTGGATATAACCTACTGAGAAGTAAATAACTAATGGTAAAATATATAGAGGACAGACCAAGAAACAGAAAAATAGCAGTCATGGGTGAACACACAAGCAGAGAAATATAGAACATGCCAGCAAAATAGGACTGTTTTCACTCACCCAGTCTTCCCATTTGTACCTACTTACTATTTTGTTACCCTAGTTTTGCTTTTGTCCTTCTCGGTGTCCTGTTAAGGTCCCTACAGAGGTGATTTTTAAAGAGCATGTGGAAGGACTTATTTTAAAGGACTTTCGCATATGAATGGGCACTTATGCGCTTTAGGTTGTCACTATCCTGAAAGCGCACAGGTTAAGTCCCATCTCTTGCACACTTTCAGTTAGGATGTACACAAGGGCTCAGCTTAGGTATATGTAAGTTATAAAATGTTAGAAGTTATGCATGTCTTCTCCAAATCTAGGCACTGGCATTAGCACTTCATCTGGAAGTATGCCCCTCGTTTATAAAGTAAAGTACACATGTACTTCATTTTAAAAATAGACCCGTTATATGCACATAGGGGGGTCATATTAAATGTCTTGGGGCATGTTTACTAAAGGGCATTAAGGGAGCAAGTGTACCCTTGCGCCCTTAATGCTGTGAAAAAACTGCATTAATGAACATTAAAGGCTCATGCGGTGTTAAGGGAACAGTAGGCGGAGAGTGGTCGTTGACAGTGGGTGCTCCCTTAACGCTTGTTGCGTTAGCGATCTTTAACGCTGGGAACCCTAATGCCAAATAAAACCTCATGGAAGGGGGGTATTTTGAGGGGAGAGAGCCTATTTAAATGTTTGCAATGTGAAGCACAGACAGGGGAGCCCAAGTAGTGCTCCATTAGCAGCAACAGCATGGTGCCCCAGTATGAAAGGACACTATGTTGATGGCGCTAATGGGGCAAAGGGAGTGGCACATGGGTCATACAGTGGAACACCAGGCATCTTCCCAGGTTGCACATTTTATTTATTTATTTAGCCAGATTTGTATACCACCTTATCCTTCAATCAAAGTGGTAGGGGGGACGAGGTAGTACATTTAACATCGGAAACAATACATACACATATTCTGGGGGTGGTGTGCCCCAGGAGGGATGGTAGTACTAGATGCTTCTTATTGGCAGGGGAGGGGGGCGGGGTAAGGTTCTTCTTCAAATGAGGCCCTGAACAGATAGGTTTTGAGGGATTTTCGGAAGTCCTTGAGGTCCCCTTGTGCTCTTAGTTCTTCAGGGAGGGTGTCCCAAAGGTCCGGCGCTGAATATGAGATGGCTCTTCTGGATGTTGATTGCTTTGTTTTGTGGTATCCTGCTGTGGTGAGGAGTCTTTTGTTGCCTAGGGTTCTTCTGGGTCTGCTGTTAGTGTCTTTGGTTACTGTGGTTTGTAGAATTTCTGCAGAGCATTGGTGTATGATCTTGAATATGGTTAGCGTTGTTTTGAATTTTACCCGTGCTGCTATGGGTAGCCAGTGCAGCTGACTGAGAACTGGCATTATGTGCTCGAATTTGGGTGTGCCTGTGATTATGCGGGCTGTGGTGTTTTGCACCAATTGAAGTGTATAACGTTTTTGGGAGTTCCTGATATAATAAGTTTCCATAGTCCAGTATGGGGGTGATGACTGCTTGGCACACTGTGTGGAAATGATCCCACAGTGGCAGTGGTGGCACACAAACATGTTGCTGCTGCGAAAAGGTGATGCACAATATGGAGCGGTCCAAGGGTCCCTGGTACCCTAGGCAGAGACATGGACCGGCCCCCACCTGCTGACACTGCTGCCAGCTCCAGAGGAAGAGGCCAGTGGCGCCAGCAGCTATAGTTCTATGAGGGGGCTGCAAAAAGCAGCCACCCAGGGAAATACCACTGCTGCAGCTGTCCACCTCCCCCCCGAGACGGATCTGCGGCTGGCGGGGATGGGGTTATGCCGGCAGCAGTTGTTTGGGGGGTGCAGCATGGCCACTCATGTGTGTCTATGCCCCCCATCTGGAACTAACGCCCTAGGCGCACACCTAAGCTGCATGGTGGATGGGTTTGGACTGCGCACAAACCCCACTGTCAGCATGTTGGCGTGTTAGCATGATGTGTGAGTGGCAGGTGCAACATCACCTGCCTGCAGTAGACAAAACCCATATCCTAGTCCTGTGGGCCATTCACATTGCAACATGTGCCAAGGGCCAAAAAAGGTACAAACACCCATCAGCCACACAGACAGACTCCACTATCCACAGCTGGATGGAAATGCAGGCTGATAGCACTGGCACACTGAGCAGGCATTAACAATGGGCGTGAATGTCAGAGCCCACTATTAGTGCCTGTATAATAAGCACATATTAACAATGCTGGAGCTGATATGGAGACCAAAGTGGCAAGCAAGAATGCCAACCATTCCCACTTTTGCACAGCATAGTGATGTGTGTGTGTGTGTCTCCAGAGTTCTGTGGCCTTCTGCACTATGCTGTGCCTCGCATTGCCTAGGCTGTTCCCAATGTTAGTCTGGAATTGCATGATGAGGAGCAGACGATTGTGGCTATGGCTTGAAACAGAGCGATTTGCCCAGGAAATGTCTGCATCGGAGGTAGGGTCAATGGCTGAGACTTTGTAGTGCCTGTCTGCCACATGCATGGCCTGGGTGGCCACAGCAGTTGATGATGGTGCTGTTCCTGTACTGGGAGCCCAATCACTGTGCTAAATGCTGGGTGACCATGCTGTTTGTCCCAAGTCAGAGTGTACCTGGTTGCTCTGTGCACATGCATTGTGTGCTGACTGGGTACAGTTGGTATGCGCATAACTGAAACAGCCCTGTGGTAGGCAGCAGATGCAGTCTGACTCTGCTTGCTGTGGGGAATTGTTAGGCCCAGATGGTTGGGACAGCAGTTGTTCCTGGCCTGCTCACTGTGGTCATGGCAGGACAGTAGCAGCAGCCTCAAGCAAGCTTAGAAGCCCCCACTGCATTCAGCATACCTAGCATCAGCTGCTGCAACACTGGGCACTGACATGCACTGTTCTAGGAGGGTTCTTGTCCAACAGGGGCAGGGCCCAGATGTGACAGGCACCTACAGCATGATGCAGTTGTGCAGGAAACAAGATGACTAGCATAATGTACTGCAGACAGTACTTCTGCACACTGGCAGTAATGTAAATCTGCAGCATGGCCGGCAGAGACTATCTCTAACAGTGCAAGCTCTGTGGACCTGATGCTGAGCACCCATCCTCACCCTCAGGGTGACTGCTGAAATTATTTATTTATTTATTTATTTATTTGAACAACTTTTATATACCGCTGCTTCCAAGGATCAGCAGCGGTTTACATTATAACAAACAGAACAAGTACATTGAACTTTAAGAACTAGGAACATTTTACATTATAACAAGTCAAATATCAATACTATACGTTTTACAATAGATTTTAAATTTTTACAAATTTTACATTATAACAAATCAAATATTAATACAATTTATTCAGAACTTATGAGTTAGTATACATTATTACATATATTACATTATTACAGGTATTGTAATAATTGCTCAGTAGCACAGTTTGTTGCTGTTATGCACTTGTAGCACATGCTGTCAGCGTGTCTTACTGAGCTGATGTGATGGATCAGTGCATTCTCCATTTGGTGATCAGCTGCAGACTGCTATTCCACATGTGCAGTGCCTCATGGGTACTGGAGGCACTAACCTATATGCCACACACAGCAGACATTTTAGGCAGTGACCTGCAGTCTCTCTGAATCCAGGTATTGCTATGCAGAGAGGTGTGGATGTGTAGTCTACTGGGTGGTGCAATGTCTCCATAAGCAGGGAATAAGGTTTAGATTCCCACTTGTTCATTTTGGGCCTGTGTGCTACAAAGGTCATTTCCCTGCCTGTAAAAGTCTAGGCTCTACTGTGACTTGCAGGCACACATCCTTCTATTTTGTTATGCATTCTGGCCATACTTTTTGGGTCAGCAAACATGCTATTCCCCATCATGCCCTTCTGAGAGCATGGTTTTATTGGCTCTGATGCATCCCATTGCAGGGGGTCAGACATATTCACCCTGCAGATGTCAGGCACCTGCTTGGAGGCATGGCGTTATGGTCATGGCAATGGCTTGGGGACCAATATACCAGGGTTTGAGTCCCACTAGCACTTCTTATGTGACCTTTCAGAGTGTATTACTGCCGCATTTTATGTTTTCTACAATCTTTATGGACTGACAACACCTCCTTGTGACCTTGAACAGGCCACTTAACCTACCAATGGCTTAGCTGACTGTAGGTCCGTACAGTCCCTGTTTATCATCAGACATTACAAATTCATCGGTAAGATATACCCCAACATGACGGCACTGATACAGCGGTATACTAAAATGCAGTTACATGCATATAGCTGTAACCTACATGTGAGACATGACTTTGACTGTACAGTTTTGGCGCCATCACATCTCTTCAGTACATGTGGACAACATCCTAACCCACTGATCGCCATCTGCAGGTATCACCTCATGTCCTTTCATGCCCCATTTGCCCAGTTTGGATGGCACCTGTCCAGTTATTATCTGCACATTTGTCTGGGGTGTTGTATGGTGGTTGTGTGGCTGGGACAGGTGTGAGACCCACATGTCTGGTATCAGGCTTTCCATGTGGCACTTGCACACATTTTCTCACACAGTATAAATACGTTGGGGATGGCACTATGGCACATCAGTGCTGCCAGACTATACCACCCTCTCCTTTGCCACCATTCTTCATTCAGTCTATCTATCTACCTCTGTCAGCTGTGTGTAGTCATGTCTTCTCATGCAAGCTGCTACACTATGGCCTACACAGGTACTCTTTCCCACATTTCAGCTCTTTACTCACACCTCTCCTGTGCCTGATCTGCACGTCACCACTCCTGTCCCATCCTCCTTTTGCTGCACACATCCTGCCACTTCTGACTCAGTTGGGGGGGGGGCATGTCTTCCCCATCCTATGCCACACATTGGCATTGCTCCATTTTACATTGACACACCCACCTCCCAGGGCATCTGTACAGCTGCCTCCCATATGCTCGTCCAAATTACTGCCTGCCACATAGGGTGCCCATGGATTTTGAAGGTCCATCAGCTCCCACCTGTCCTTCCATCCATCACCTTTATGTTGACTTTCCTTCATGATCCATTATCCAGTATTAGGATAACAGCCATTTTGGACATTAAGGTGCATGCTTGACACCTTAACGCCCAATGTCCTGTCAATTCACATTAACTGGCCCATTGTGCCCTAACAACGGAACACCTCCTACCCTCCTAGAGCCTTTTTCGCATGTAAAACCCCCTTATTGACTTGTTTGTTTAATGTTATCTGTAAATGTTCTCCAATTATGT
The DNA here is from genome assembly GCA_033557465.1 of Ichthyophis bannanicus. Lineage (NCBI taxonomy): Eukaryota > Metazoa > Chordata > Amphibia > Gymnophiona > Ichthyophiidae > Ichthyophis > Ichthyophis bannanicus. The sequence goes on from CM066033.1 coordinate 420,347,715, forward strand.
TGTATGTACATTGCTTTGACTAGTAGATAAAGCGGTATAGAAGGTTTGAAAATAAATAAATAAAATCTATGGGGCCATCTGCATAGACATCCCTGGAATGGTATCCAAGACCAAAGATATTTAAGAGACATTCATTAGTGGTTCAAAGACAAAACAAGTTTCTCAGTTATCTATATATGCCTCTACTTTGTCCAGCTGTCATCAAGATGATAGAGGTGTGAGTAGGATTCAGATTACTCCATAAGTCATAGGTTTGAGTGTGGGAAATGACATGCTCATCTGTCCGAAATAGTAGTGACCTAAAGAGGAAGAGATCAAAAACAGACTTAGATAAGCAGCAATGTAATATAAATGGTCGAGTTTATTGTATGTCTGGCAGCTAGCAAAGGGTCTTAACAATGTGACTCAAAATAAATGAGCACCTTTCAATGGGTCAGGTAGTCTTTTATTTTGCCATCATCTATTATATAATTTCTTATTTTCGAAAATCTTTCTGCCAGCACTGTTCATGAAATGAAGGCCTTATTTGTACGTCTTTTGTAACTATTTATCTCTTATAAATCTATATGCTTGGGGCAATTTTCAAAAAAGTGTATGTGTGAAGTCTGTGGGTACTTTTTACTCACAGACTTCACATCAGTTTTGAAAGGAAATTTTTCCCTTTGAAAACTGACTAAGAAAAAATTATGCTCACACATCTGCATCAGTTGTTTATGTGGATCTATTTTCCGTGGGTGCTAGGAGCTGAGAGAGTGGATATGTTTTCTGAGAGTATGATAGGATCAGGGATGGGGAAGGGGTGCTGCTGAGTTATGGGAGGCGAAAAGGGATAAGAAGTACTTAATGGGTGGAGATGATGAGAAGGGCTGAGAGAGGGTGAGACTGTGGTGACTGGGGATGATGAGAAGGGCTGATGGAGAGTGAGACTGTGGTGGCTGGGGATGATGAGAAGGGCTGAGAGAGAGAGAGACTGTGGTGGCTGGGGATGATGAGAAGGGCTGAGAGAGAGAGAGACTCTGGTGGCTGGGGATGATGAGAAGAGCTGAGAGAGAGAGAGACTGTGGTGGCTGGGGATGATGAGAAGGGCTGAGAGAGAGAGAGAGACTGTGGTGGCTGGGGATGATGAGAAGGGCTGAGAGAGAGAGAGACTGTGGTGGCTGGGGATGATGAGAAGAGCTGAGAGAGAGAGAGACTGTGGTGGCTGGGGATGATGAGAAGGGCTGAGAGAGAGACTGTGGTGGCTGGGGATGATGAGAAGGAGTGAGAGAGAGAGAGTGAGACTGTGGTGGCTGGGGATGATGAGAAGGGCTGAGATAGAAAGAGAGACTGTGGTGGCGGGGTATTATGAGAAGGGCTGAGAGAGAGAGAGACTGTGGTGGCTGGGGATGATGAGAAGAGCTGAGAGAGAGAGAGACTGTGGTGGCTGGGGATGATGAGAAGGGCTGAGATAGAGAGAGACCGTGGTGGCTGCGGATGATGAGAAGGATTGAGAGAGAGAGAGTGAGACTGTGGTGGCTGGGGATGATGAGAAGGGCTGAGATAGAGAGAGACAGTGGTGGCTGGGGATGATGAGAAGGGCTGAGAGAGAGTGAGAATGTGGTGGCTGGGGATGATGAGAAGGGCTGAGATAGAGAGAGACCGTGGTGGCTGGGGATGATGAGAAGGGCTGAGAGAGAGTGAGACTGTGGTGGCTGGGGATGATGAGAAGGGCTGAGTGAGAGTGAGAATGTGGTGGCTGGGGATGATGAGAAGGGCTAAGAGAGAGAGAGAGAGACTGTGGTGGCTGGGGATGATGAGAAGGGCTGAGAGAGGGTGAGACTCTGGTGGCTGGAGATGATGAGAAGGGCTGAGAGAGAGTGAGGCTGTGGTGGCTGGGGATGATGAGAAGGGCTAAGAGAGAGAGAGAGACTGTGGTGGCTGGGGATGATGAGAAGGGCTGAGGGAGGGTGAGACTGGTGGCTGGGGATGATGAGAAGGGCTGGAGAGGGTGAGACTGGTGGCTGGGGATGATGAGAAGGGCTGAGAGAGGGTGAGACTGGTGGCTGGGGATGAAGAGAAGGGATGAGAGAGGGTGAGACTGTGGTGGCTGGGGATGATGAGAAGGGCTGAGGGAGGGTGAGACTGTGGTGGCTGGGGATGATGAGAAGGGCTGAGAGAGGGTGAGACTGTGGTGGCTGGGGATGATGAGAAGGGCTGAGGGAGGGTGAGACTGTGGTGGATGGGGATGATGAGAAGGGCTGAGGGGGATGATGAGAAGGGCTGAGAGAGGGTGAGACTGGGGTGGCTGGGGATGATGAGAAGGGCTGAGGGGGATGATGAGAAGGGCTGAGGGAGGGTGAGACTGTGGTTGTGGATGATAAGAAGGGCTGAGAGAAAGAGAGAGAGACTGTGGTGGCTGGGGATGATGAGAAGGGCTGAGGGAGTGTGAGACTGTGGTGGCTGGGGATGATAAGAAGGTCTGAGAGAGGTTGAGACTGTGGTGGCTGGGGATGATGAGAAGGGCTGAGGAGAGTGAGACTGTGGTGGCTGGGGGATGATGAGAAGGGCTCAGGGGGATGATGAGAAGGTCTGAGAGTGGTTGAGACTGTGGTGGCTGGGGATGATGAGAAGGGCTGTGAGAGGGTGAGACTGTGGTGGTGGCTGGGGATAATGAGAAGGGCTGAGAGGGAGGGTGAAACTGTGGTGGCTGGGGATGATGAGAAGGGCTGAGGGAGAGTGAGGCTGTGGTGGCCGGGGATGATGAGAAGGGCTGAAAAAGGGTGAGACTGTGGTGACTGGGGATGATGAGAAGGGCTGAGGGAGGGTGAGACTGTGGTGGCTGGGGATGATGAGAAGGGCTGAGGGAGAGTGAGGCTGTGGTGGCCGGGGATGATGAGAAGGGCTGAAAAAGGGTGAGACTGTGGTGACTGGGGATGATGAGAAGGGGCTGAGAGAGAGTGAGGCTGTGGTGGCTGGGGATGATGAGAAGGGCTGATGGAGAGTGAGACTGTGGTGACTGGGGATGATGAGAAGGGCTGAGAGAGAGTGAGGCTGTGGTGGCTGGGGATGATGAGAAGGGCTGAGAGAGGGTGTGACTTTGGTAGCTGGGGATGATTAGAATGGCTGAGAGAGGGTGAGGCTGTGGTGGCTGGGGGATGATGAGAAGGGCTGAGGGGGATGATGAGAAGGGCTGAGAGAGGTTGAGACTGTGGTGACTGGGGATGATGAGAAGGGCTGAGAGAGGGTGAGACTCTGGTGGCTGGAGATGATGAGAAGGCCTGAGGGAGGGTGAGACTGGTGGCTGGGGATGATGAGAAGGGCTGGAGAGGGTGAGACTGGTGGCTGGGGATGAAGAGAAGGGATGAGAGAGGGTGAGACTTTGGTGGCTGGGGATGAAGAGAAGGGATGAGAGAGAGTGTGAGACTGTGGTGGCTGGGATGATGAGAAGGGCTGAGGGAGGGTGAGACTGTGGTGGCTGGGGATGATGAGAAGGGCTGAGAGAGGGTGAGACTGTGGTGGCTGGGGATGATGAGAAGGGCTGAGGGAGGGTGAGACTGTGGTTGTGGATGATGAGAAGGGCTGAGAGAAAGAGAGAGACTGTGGTGGCTGTGGATGAAGAGAAGGGCTGAGGGAGAGTGAGACTGTGGTGGCTGGGGATGATAAGAAGGTCTGAGAGAGGTTGAGACTGTGGTGGCTGGGGATGATGAGAAGGGCTGAGGGAGAGTGAGACTGTGGTGGCTGGGGGATGATGAGAAGGGCTCAGGGGGATGATGAGAAGGTCTGAGAGTGGTTGAGACTGTGGTGGCTGGGGATGATGAGAAGGGCTGAGAGGGAGGGTAAAACTGTGGTGGCTGGGGATGATGAGAAGGGCTGAGGGAGAGTGAGGCTGTGGTGGCCGGGGATGATGAGAAGGGCTGAAAAAGGGTGAGACTGGTGACTGGGGATGATGAGAAGGGCTGAGGGAGGCTGAGACTGTGGTGGCTGGGGATGATGAGAAGGGCTGAGGGAGAGTGAGGCTGTGGTGGCCGGGGATGATGAGAAGGGCTGAAAAATGGTGAGACTGTGGTGGCGGGGGATGAGGAGAAGGGGCTGAGAGTGAGTGAGGCTGTGGTGGCTGGGGATGATGATGAGAAGGGCTGATGGAGAGTGAGACTGTGGTGACTGGGGATGATGAGAAGGGCTGAGTGAGAGTGAGGCTGTGGTGGCTGGGGATGATGAGAAGGGCTGATGGAGAGTGAGACTGTGGTGGCTGGGGATAATGAGAAGGGCTGAGAGAGGGTGTGACTTTGGTAGCTGGGGATGATTAGAATGGCTGAGAGAGGGTGAGGCTGTGGTGGCTGGGGGATGATGAGAAGGGCTGAGGGGGGTGATGAGAAGGGCTGAGAGAGGTTGAGACTGTGGTGACTGGGGATGATGAGAAGGGCTGAGGGAGGGTGAGACTGTGGTGGCTGGGTATGATGAGAAGGGCTGAGGGAGAGTGAGGCTGTGGTGGCTGGGGATGATGAGAAGGGCTGAGAGAGGGTGAGACTGTGGAGCCGGGGGATGATGAGAAGGGGCTGAGAGAGAGTGAGGCTGTGGTGGCTGGGGATGATGAGAAGGGCTGATGGAGAGTGAGACTGTGGTGACTGGGGATGATGAGAAGGGCTGAGAGAGAGTGAGGCTGTGGTGGCTGGGGATGATGAGAAGGGCTGATGGAAAGTGAGACTGTGGTGGCTGGGGATGATGAGAAGGGCTGAGAGAGGGTGTGACTTTGGTAGCTGGGGATGATTAGAATGGCTGAGAGAGGGTGAGGCTGTGGTGGCTGGGGGATGATGAGAAGGGCTGAGGGGGATGATGAGAAGGGCTGAGAGAGGTTGAGACTGTGGTGGCTGGGGATGATGAGAAGGGCTGAGAGAGAGGGTGAGGCTGTGGTGGCTGGGGGATGATGAGAAGGGCTGAGGGAGATAATGAGAAGGGCTGAGAGGGTGAGACTGTGGTGGCTGGGGATGATGAGAAGGGCTGAAAGAGGGTGAGACTATGGTGACTGGGGATGATGGGAAGGGCTGAGGGAGAGTGAGGCTGTGGTAGCCGGGGATGATGAGAAGGGCTGAGAGAGAGTGAGACTGTGGTGGCTGGGGATGATGAGAAGGGCTGAGAGAGAGGGTGAGACTGTGGTGACTGGGGATGATGAGAAGGGCTGAGAGAAAGGGTGAGACTGTGGTGACTGGGGACGATGAGAAGGGCTGAGGGAGGGCGAGACTGTGGTGGTTGGGAGATTCAAACAGATTATAGATACAATGAGCATATTACTCCTTTTCTTTGTGATTCACATTGGCTTCTGATTTCTAGTCAGGTGAAATTTTAGGTTCTTTTGATAGGATATAGAACAATCTATGGGTTGGCTCCTGAATGTTTGCAAAGTTTGATTAATCCTTATATTCCCGTTAGGTCCTTATGATCACCAAGCCTGATGAGAGGGAGGGCCAGGGTTAAGAATGTAAGAAATGCCGTACAGGGTCAGAGCAGGGTCCATCAAGCCCAGTATCCTGTTTACAGCAGTGGCCAATTCAGGTGACAAGTATCTGGCAGGTTCCCAAAAAGGTACACAGATTGCAGAATTCTTATCCCAGGATAAGCAGTGGATTTCCCTGGTCCTCTTTAATAATGGTTTATGGACTTTTCCTCCAGGAACTTTCCCAAACCTTTTATAAACCCAGCAACACTAACAGCTTTTACTACATCCTCTGGTGACAAATTCCAGAGTTTGATTACTTAATGAGTGAAAAAATATTTTCTCTTATTAGTTCTAAATGAGCTATATTGTAGCTTAATTGAGTTTTTCTTAGTCTTTCTACTTTTTGAAAGAGTAAACAACTGATCTCCGTTTACTCGTTCCACTCCATTCATTAATATACAGACCACTATCATATCTCCCCTCAGCCATCCTAACCTTTTTAGCCTCTCCTCATAGGGGTATCCTTCCATCTCCTTTACCATTTTGATGGCTCTTCTCCCTGTACCTTTTCTAATTCTGCTATATCTTTTTTAAGATATGATGACCAGAATTGCACAAAGTATTCATGGTGCAGTCGCGCCATAGATCAATGCAGAGGCATTATAATATCCTTAGTTTTGTTTTCCATTGCTTTTCCTTATGATTCCTAGCATTCTGTTTTCTTTCTTGACTAGGCAGAGGGTTTCAAAGTATTATCCATGATGACATCTAAATCCTTTTCCTGGGTGGTGTTTTTTAATGTGAACCTTGCATTGTGTAACCTTGGTTTGGTTTGTTCTTCCCTAAGTGCATAACTTTGCACTTGTCCACATTAAATTTCATCTGCCATTTGGACAACCAATGTTTCAATTTATCAAGGTACTCTTGCAATTTTTCACAATTCTCTTGTATTTTAATAACTTTGATTAATTTTGTGTCATCTGCAAATTTGATCACCTCGTTTGTTATTCCCATTCCCAGGTCATTTATGAAGATGTCAAAAAACAGTGGGTCCAACACAGATCCCTGGGGTACTCCACTATTCACCTTTCTCCTTCAGAAAATTGGCTATTTAGCCTTACTCTCTGTAGTGACCCTGGAGCCTGTGGTTCTCTGAAGGGGCTGCTGTTTGCAGCTTTTCCAATTACTGACCTTCTGGAATGACTGTCATGGTATTCACAATAACACAATTAACATGTTCATTTATTTCATTTTGACATTTATAACTCTGGTATATTTAAAACCAATTTTCAACAATGCGGGGGTTCCAGAAAGGTGCATATAAATGAGTCTAAGAAAAATATTAGATTGTGAGTTCAGAACACAACTTTTCTTAAAGGGAATGAGGAAAGACCAAGGGTTACATTGCAAAGTTCAAGCCAAATACGTATGAAAACATTAATGCATATACCAAAGATTTTTCAAAATTGATATTTGGCATTTAGGATATTCTGTACGCTTCAATATGTTTTAGATCATGTGAATGAAGACAAAACATAGTTTTTTCCTGTAAAACATTACCAGTATATGTCCAGTTATTTGATTTCCTTGCATTTCATTTTCAGGTTGACATAATTTGTAGTACAGTGGAACCTTGGTTTTCATGATTAATCCGTTCGAAAAAGTCTGACTAAAACCGAATGTATGAAAACTGAAGCAATATTTCCCATAAGAAATAATGTAAATCCAATTATTCTGTTCCAGACACCCTAAAATATTAAAAAAAAATAAATTTTATAGAGAATAACTATATTTTTACATACAGAAAACAATGAGAAATAAATATAAATGACTAATGAAATGGATAAATGAACATTTAACATCACTTTTACCTTTATTGAAGACTCTTGTTGGCATATGGAAGACAGTCAATCAGAAAGAGAATCAAAATAAAGAAAATCCTACTTCTGGCCACAAGATGGTGCTCCATTTTCAACTGTATGAAACCCGAGACAATGTACGAAAACTGTGACAAAATCTTGACGAAAAAAGTCAACGAAAACTGAATCGTACGAAAACTAGGGCATACGAAAACCGAGGTTTGACTGTATTACAAAATGCTCGCTTATCGGTGGTAAAGTAGTCAGATGGTACAGTCGTATGACTGATAGCACTGGAAAAATCAGTGGTTTGTTTTGCACCAGAAATTATAGATCTGGTAAGGGGAAATTCTGCTGATATGAAATAAAACAGTATTTGGATACGCCTTGAAAGTTGTTTTTAGGGTTAAATATGGGGCATGAAATTTCAGGTCCAACTACAATGCCAAAATCATTCCCACTCATCAGACTTGTTCACCCTATGACTGGAGGCTTATTTAGAAAAGTGGGCTAGGAAATTCGGTCATCGTTTTGTAATACATATGATGATGTGTCTTTCATGTAATAGGGCACGACTTACAAGCTGAGGTGAAAGAGACAGGAAGAGTTTCAGATTGTTGGTGACACCTGTCTCCCCATATGTCACTTTAGTGCAAACCAGCCATTTCCTGTCCTCTCATACGCCCTAAAAAATACTGACTAATTCCCCCCTTCTTTCCTTCCTAGATTTTCCTTTCTCTCTTCCTACTCTCTTCCCCTATTCCTGCTATTTTCCTCCTCCTCTCTTTCCTTTCTCTTTTTCTTCCTTCCCTTCTGCAGCTTCACTTGCGTGCATACAATATGCCAGTGCTTTTCATCTTTCTTTGGATATACCAAATCCCAGCTTGCCTATTCTACTATTTAGTGCCTGGGAAGGTCCTGCTCTGCATGTCTTCACTCTCATCTGCCTTTGTTCCTATCACTTCTTTATTCCCTATTGCCTTCGTTTCGCTAGATTGTTTTCACTTTGTTCTTCCCCTGTTGTTTCTTTTTTCTCTCTTATATTTTCTTTCTCTTCTCTTCTCTCTTTGCTCTGTGTTGCTCATCCTCTATGGAGAAGTTTTCCTACCTCTTGTGCTATTGTGCTTTATTTCAGCATCTAGAGCAGTGGTTCTCAACCTTTTTTGTGCCGTGACCCCTTTTACCGTTGGTCAACTTGTGGTGACCCCCAATGATAAAATCAAATGCGTCTCTCTTCCTTTACCGTTAACACATTGTCGCTGTAATCATTTGTTGAATTATTAATATTTTATAGGCCTTTGCAATATGTTTTTATTTATAAAATGTACTTATTTAAACCACAATAATTAATCACAATAACAAGTAACAATATTTGATTTCAAAATTATGATGATTTTGTAGTCAAATCACTAATATGAAATAAAATTATTTTTTCTACCTTTGTTGTCTGACCAATTTATTCTCTGATCATGCTGGTCCCGATCTGAGGCTTCTGCTTTCCTGTTTTCTCTTAGCTCTCTTTCTGTGGTCTATGGCCCATCTGCTATTTCTTATCTCTTCTTTCGTTTTCTTCACTTCTTTCCACCAGCCTATTTCCAGTCCCAGTAGCCCTCCCCAGTATCAGCCCCTTTGCAGTCCTCACTCTCAGTACCTTCCAATGTTAACTTGCATTCCCATGACTGCCACTGGTGTCCATTCCCTTCCAGTCCCCCTCCTTCTCCACTGACCAGTCCCTTCTAGTACAAATACCATGGCAGCCCCTCTCAGATCCACTCCCTTCCAGTTCTATTCTCCCATTCCCTCCTGTCAGCCCATTTGTAGCCTTAGCCCCCAGTTTTCTTCCAGGGTCAGCAGCTCTATCCTCCCCTCCACACAATCAGCCCATTCCCAGTTGAAGCCCCCAGTCAGCTCGCTTCCAGTGCTAGTCCCCCCTCAACCCCATTACCAGTGCTAACCTCCCCTAATCAGCCCAATACCAGTCCTACCCCCCCCCCCATCAGCTCATTACCAGTCCTAGCCTCCCCTAATCAGCTCATTTCCAGTGCTAGTCCCTCCTCAACCCCATTACCAGTGCTAGGCTCCCCTAATCAGCCCATTACCAGTCCTACCCTCCCCCCCCCCGTCAGCCCATTACCAGTCCTAGCCTCCTCTAATCAGTCCATTTCCAGTCCTAACCTCCCCGATCAGCTCATTTCCAATGCTAGCCCCCCATCAGTCCATTACCAGTCCTACCCCCTATCAGCACATTACCAGTCCCAACTCCCCTTGATCAGTCCATTCCCAGTCCTAGCCTTCCCTAATCAACCCATTACCAGCCATAGCCCCCCCATCTGCCCATTATAATCCTAACCCGCACTGTCTCTCCCCTCTGTCCAGCATTTATCCCCGTCTGTCCAGTATGTCCCCCTGTCTCTTCCCTTTGTCCATGTCAGCCCCCACTCCTTCCCTCCATCCATGTCAGCCTCCCGTCCATGTCAGCCCCCCCTCTGTCCATGTCAGTCCCCCCTCTGTCCATGTCAGCCCTCCCTCCATCCATCAATATCAGCCCCCCTCCCCTCCCTCCATCCATGTCAGCCCCCCCTGTCCATGTCAGCCCCCCTCCTTCCATGTCATCCCCCCTCCTTCATGTCATCCCCCCTCTGTCCATGTCAGCCCCCCTCCCTCATGTCAGCCCCGTTGCAGGTTCCCTGCTCCCCTCTCCCCTCTCCCCATGTCTGCCTCCTTCTGCAGCCGCGGCTCCCTGCCTCTTAGGGAACTGCCATATTAACAAACTAATATCAAAACCAGTCAGAATCAGAAAATAACCTCATCAAACTTAGATCCTGACAACAAGGGACCCCTCAATCGAAATTACTTTTTGTCGGAGATAGTCGTCAAAGTGAGCGGGGAAACTACCGCACACCACTGCGACTGCTCCCTTTTTTTAATTTTTAATTCAAAAATTGAAATATTGCACTTAGCTCGTGAGAACTTCTTAGAAGCAGATAAAAATGCCAGATTTCTCCAGGTTGACAACGTGCCACACGTTTCGTGTTAAACATAGAAAGCTTATAACCCTGCTTCTTAGGGAACTGCGGCTATGCTTGTAAAACCGTTGCGGAACCTTTCTGTCTCTAAACGGGCTCCGTGCAGCATTGTCCTGCCTCCAAAGGAAGTGGTAAACAACTTCCTTTGGAGGTGGGACAATGCTGCACGGAGTGACGGAGCCCATTGAGAGGCAGGAAGGCTCCACAATGGTTTTACAGGCATAGCCGTGGTTCCCTAAGAGACACGGAGCCGCGGCTGCAATAGGAGGGAAGCAGTGAGTTTGCTGCTGCCGAGAAGTGGACGTGGCAGTGGTAGCAACTTGTGCGCTTTTTTTTTTTTTTTAACGGTGGAGGCGACCCATGCTAAATCCTGTGGCGACCCACAGGTTGAGAACCGCTGATCTAGAGTCAGGCAAAGTCTTAGAAAGAAAGAGGGCCTAACTTCTCTTTATCATTGTAAGGTAGGAAAATAACAGCAGCAAGGAGTCTAAGGGGGTATGTTTACTAAATGGCAGTAAGGAAGTAAGTGTACTGTTAACGCATGATAATGGCACACATGGCCCCTTAATGCCGGAAAAATGCCGAGTTTCTGAGCATAAAAGGCTCCTGCAGCATAAAGGGAACAGGAGGCAGAGAGTGGGCATCAAGGGGAAGACAATGGGCGGTAACAACATGGGTACCTTTAATGCCCATTGTGCTAACACCCCCTAGAGCACCTTAATGCCTGTAACTTTACCACCATGTGAAATGTTGTAGAAAGGGTGTCCGATGAGCAGAGAGAGGCTATTAAAATGTCTTCAATCTGATGCACAGACAGGAGAACCCAAGACAGTGATAGTAGTGGTACACTAGCAGTAATGGTATAGTGTACTGTTATGACAGGCCAGTATGCTGAAGGTGCCAATGTTGCTAAGGAGGTGTCAAGTGGATGCTGTTATGTGGTGAAGAAGGTGTTGCTGTGTGCCTCTAAGATCTTTGAGTGTGATAAGGCAGCTGCCTAAGGGGAACATATATGATGCATGGTATGAAGCTACATTGACAGTGGCAGCACACACACATGCCCCCACAGTCAGAACTGAGTTCAGACACCCCCAATGTCTGCTGTGGCACTGCATGGCCATGGCACTGCTGTGTGAGTGTGTGTGTTGCAGTGCAGTGGGTGCATCCTGCACCTGGGGTGATATGTATTCACTTGGTCTGGGAGAAGTGCAATGCAGCAGTTGCCACTGTCAGTGGGATGACAAGCATGGTGGCAGGATGGATACTGGAGCACATCCACCTCCCCACCACCTGAGCTATAAGGTGATAACATCTGTGGCTACAGCCCCTGGGGGAGGGGGACAGAAGTGCTATGTTGTGACTCAAAATATGTCAATAGCTAGCACTGTGGTATCAGTGGATGCAAGCCTGCATGGATTGCTGGAGTTGCCACCCTGCTGCTACCACCAGTGGTGGGGCTTGGCACATGGCTTGTGTGCCAAGGTGATGGCCTGTGCCTCGGATTAGGATGGTCGGACATGTGCCAACAGAGTGGGTGTGTGGCCTTGATGTGTAAACAGGTCACGTAGCCAGCAATACAATGCAATCCAAGGGCCAGCCATATGGTTCTAAAACATGTGCATCCTGCTTCCTCACATGCTAAATGATGTCCCTCAATGTTGAGTGCACCAGAGCCACCTTCGTAACTCAGTACGTAGCCAGACATAAGCATCCCATACACATGGAAACATTTGCGAGTGCTTCATGACTCATAAGCACACACCATCCAATGGATACAGAGTGCGGTATGATCAGACACCCAGGGCCTGGAATGTGTGTGTCCATGTGCTATGGCCTGCCACTGTGACTGGACACATCGTATCAGTAAGATATGCCTGTCACATGTATAGGCAACATAGCAGAGCAGTGCAACACAAGGTTCCTCGAGTCATCCAGCTAAGACACTTCACAAACCCCAATGCATCACAGAGCCTGCAGACAGCAAAGCACACATCGGCAAACCCCAAGTCCTGCCTCCTTGCAACCGGAAAATGTCCCCCCCTAATACCTCTGTGCCACAGACATCCCACAGCTACCCTGTGGCTCCAAACACAAGGTGCCTGTGTATGCAATTGAGTGGTCATAGGTTCAAGGCCAGCCTGTGGATCTGCAATGGTATACAAAGGCATGTTTTCTTTATCAGGCCTTTCAGGCAAAGGACCTACAAGTTTCACCCACCACATAATGTCCATCATTGTTCCATACATTGAGTTGTCAAGCACACATGAACTGCAAAATGAAAAACTGGATGGAAGAGCAGGCTAATATCATCAGGCAGTGATAGCGTCTATAATGTACAGAGCACATTAATAACGCCTACAGTCAAGGCAGGGGTGGCCATTGGATGAGCATTTTTGGAGCACAAAGAGACATGTCACAGTGACAATTTATCAAAACTGTGGACCTGTGTGTGTGTGTGTGTGTGTATGTCTTTCAATTGTTATGTGGCTTTCTGCACTTCACTGTGCCTCACATTGCTTAAGTTGTTCCCAGTCTGCAAATGTGTGTGACGAGGAGCAGAAGATTGTGGGTATGGCTTGGAACAGAGTGAATTGGCCTGGATGTGTCTGCCTTGGCAGTAGGGTCAATGGCTGAGACTTTGTTGTGCCCATCTGCCAGGTGCATGGCCTGGTGGCCATAGCATGTCATGCTGAGAGGGCACTCTTTCTAACCAAGCAGTGACCATGGCACAGCTATGTATCAACATAATGCTATATACTGTCTGACTCCAGTGATGTGGGTGCAATCTCTGTCTGGGGAACACAATCACTGAGCCACATGCTGGGTGTCCATGCCATTTATCCCAAGCCTGGGTGCACATGGTCGCTCTGTGCATATGCATTGTGTGCTGACTAGTGGACTGGCTGCAGTTGGTATGTGCATGGCTGAAACAGTCCAATGGTGGCAGCAGGTGCAGTCTGACTGAGCTTGCTGTGGTAGATTGTTAGTCTTCAATGGTTGGGACAGCAGTTGCTCCTGGCCTGCTCACTGTGGTCATGGCAGGACCAGCAGCCCCACACCAGCCTAGAAGTCCAAACTGCATTTGACATCCATGGCATTAGCTTTCTCACACTGCGGGCAAACATGCACTGTTCTAAGAGGGTCCCTGTTCAACAGGGCCCAGACACAGGGCCACGCTGTGACTGGCACCTACAGCATGCTGCATTTGTGCAGGAAACAAGGCAACTAGCATAACACACTTCAGACAATACCTGCCACACACTGGCATTGATGTGGACCTGCAGCACAGTCAGCAGAGGCCATCTCTAGCAGTGCAAGTTGTTGGCGCCCGATCTCATCCTCAGGGTGACTGCTAAAACTGCTCAGTAGCACGATTTGTAGCTGTTATGTGCATGTCACACCCACTGTTAGTGTGTCTTACTGAGCGTATGTGATGAATCTGTGTATTCTCCATTTTGTGATCAGCTGCAGACTGCTGTTCTGCATGTTCAGTGCCTCATGGGTACTGGAGGGGCTAGCTTATACCAGCACACACAGGAGGCAGTCTAGGCAGTGATCTGCAGGCTCTTTGAATCCAGACATTGCTATGCAGCATGGTGTGGAGGTGTAGCCTACTGGTTAGTGCAGTGTCTCCATATGCAGGGGACAAGGGTTTGATTCACTTGGTCATTGTGGGCCTGTCTGCTATTCAGGTCATTCCCCTGCCTTAAACTGTTCTAGTTCTACTGTGACTTGCAGACACTCATCCTTCTACTTTGTTATGCGTTTTGGCCACACTTTGGGTCAGCGAACATGCTATTCCACATCATGGTCTTCTGCGAGCATGGCTTTATTGCCTCTGATACAACCCATTGCAGAGGGTCTGACATGTTCACCTGCATATGTCAGGACCCTGCTTGGAGGTGTAGCATGATGCTTATGGCAATGACTTGGGGACCAAGATACCACAGTTGGAGGCCTACTAGCAGTCCTTATGTGTCATTTCGGAATGAGTTACTGTCTCATTTTATGTCAGCCACAACCTTCATGGACTGACAACATCTCCTTATGACCTTGTGCAGATCACTTAACCCACCAATGGTTCAGCTGACTGCAGGCCCATATACAGTCCATGGTTTTCATCAGACATTAGTAATTGATGGGAAGATGTACCCTGACATGACTGCGCTGTTTCAGCAGTATACTAATGGGCAATTACATGCCTACATCTGTAATCTGGGAAACATGAGTCATGTGTGTCATCATGTCTGTTACTGTACAGTTTTGGCTCCCTTCCATCTCTGCAGTGCATTTGGACATATCCTATCCCTTGGATATCCACCTGCAGGTCTCAGCTCATGTCCATACGTACCCCATTTGCCCAGTATGGATAACACTTGTGCAGTTGTTATCAGCACAGTTGTTTAGGGTTTTGTATGGTGGCTGTGTGGCAAGGACAAGTGTGAGTCCAACATGTTTGGTATCAGGCCTTCCAAGTGGCAATGCCACACATTTTCATGTACAGTACAGATACGGTGGGGATGACACATTGGTGCTGCCAGCCCATATTACCCTCTCCTCCACCGCCATCCATCCTTCAGCCCATCCATCCACCTCTGTCAGCTGTGTGCAACCATGTCTTTTGCTGCAGGCTGCTACACCATGGCCTACACTTGTACTCTTTCCCACAATTCTCCTACTCTGTCTTCCTGTCGCTGCACACATCCTGCCACTTCTGATTCCACTGGGGGACACGTGTACCACATCCTATGCCTCACACTGATATTGCACCATATTACATTGGCACCCCCTGTGCATTCCCAGCCTCCCACATGCTCATCCACTTTACTGGCTGCCACATAGGGTGCCCACTGGTCTGGCAGATCCATCATCTTCCACCTGTCCTTCCATCCATCACCTTCAGATTGTCTTCCCTTGCTGCTCTTTTATCCAGCGTTAGGGTTACAGCCGTTTTCGGACGTTAAACTGCCTGCTTGACACCTTAATGTCCGATTTCCCATTACCGCACATTATATAGCCCATAGATCCCTTAACGCTGGAATGCCTCCTACACACCCAGAGCCTTTTTTGCATGGTAAATCCCTTTTTGCTGCCATTGACACTCGGTAATGCATGTTCCCTTACCGCCGTTTAGTAAACATACCCCTAAATTGAGAGAATGTATCCACCATCTTGCTTCTCTCCCAGTAGGCTCGTCTCTGGTTTATGAATATATATGTGGAAGAATGTGAAACAAACATGGACATCTGGTCTACTGATTTTGCCTAACGTTTATGCAATTGTTTGTTTTTCCTGTTGGCTTTTAATCTCGTATTAAGGGATGTTTGCCATTTTCCTGAGTGACAGCAGGCAGAAAGGTTTTTCTGTTCAATCTTATGGCAAATACTGTTACGAATAGTTTTAAAATGCCACATTTTCATGAAATTATTCTGAATTCACCTTTCATATATTCTCAGTCATGGCTTTGATTTGTGATTTAACTATCCCTCTTAAACTATAGACAGAACACATGCTTGGTGTGCAAATCTATAATGCAGTGAACATTGTAAACTCATTTGCTTACCTCTCCTTTTCAGTCAGTGCACAAAAAGAAATGCAAACACTGAGGCATAAGCTTCGCGTGAATGGAAATTTATTTCAGAAATACGAACTATTCAAATACATGTCTTTATAATGCAGTTTAGATGTCGCATCAACTTTAAATCTGTCATAAGAACATGAGAGCTCAAGAAAAGCCTTGCTGAGTCAGATCAAGGTCCATCGAGCCCAGCATCCTTTCTCTGACAATGACCAGTCTGAATCAAAATGCTGGGCTCTATGGCATTTGGTCCGACTCTGCAAGGCTTTTCTTGTCTCATGTCTCATGACAAACTTAAAGGACATATGACATGTAAACTGCATTTGGAAGACATACCTTTGGATGGTCATCAGAAAACATGATTTTGTCTAAGAGCTCTGATGTCATAAAGGGCGGTATATCAAGAGCCAATAAACATAAACCTAAACATAAGCCCTTTCGTCAGAGTCACTGAGGTTAGTGAGTGAAAGCTGACATTTGTAATCAGGAGGAGCAGAAAACACGATGCAAAGTGCAATCCACTGAAAAATTCATCAGTTTTTCATAACTATTTCATTAACTAAGTAAGGATTATGCACCACCTGCAAACTCAATTTGTGGAGGAAAAAGTCATTTTCTCTATCTCGTTTCTACACCTGCCTACTCTCAGCGGTTCCCTCTTTCTTCAGGAAGCCAGTAATTATGTTCAGTGTGTGTCCATTATGAGCAATAAAAATATGTTACATGTAACATGATTGATTTGAGAAATCCGTTTTTGCTACCTATTTCCAGTACTGTAATGATAGTTACACATGTATTGCACTTATTTTATCTTTAAAATTTGCAAAATTAAGGCAGTATAAGCCATGCATATAAATCTTAAAGAGCAATATATAATTTAAGAATGCCCAGTAGACGGAGTTATATACGATCTGCTGAAGCTTAATTGTTTTTTTCAGATATATCTTTTTTTTCTAGACAGATATCCTGGCTAGAGAGATACAAATAATTAGAAGTTAAACAAGCCAAGTAAATTTTAAGATGTTTATCAGATTCACTAGATAATTTTGATTAATTTTAACAAACCAAGTTTAGAAAAATGTAATTCAAATCTTTCTGTCCCCGCATCTTTTCATTGATATTGAAGAGCCCTCCTCCCTCTCTCTCTCTGTCCCCCTTAGCTTTCCAATGGGACTTATGTATTAAGCCACAAAAAGAAATTGCAGCTTAGTATCCATTCTTGTGAGGTTTTGCAGCAGCATGCAAATAAGCTTATGGTTCAAACTTTTCTGAGATACTTTCTTGACTTGGCTATGTCTGGAAACTTCACGCATTCCCAGCTGAGGTAACATAAGACATTTTCAACAGTGTCCGCTCACATGTTGTAGTGGCAGTTTTTAAAAAGGGACCACTGGCCCGAGTGGTTGAGTTTCCCCTTCCAGGGACAAACTTCAGTTCCTTGGTTGGTCAGAGGCCACCTGATGCCCTCCTGCCCCAATCCCAGTTTATGGATAAAAGTATCTACCAAAATCTGCCCTCCACTTTACAAGACCCTTTTTCATTCCCCCTTCCCTCAGTCCCACATTCATTTATTGAAAGAAACACCCCAAGGTGACAGAAGTGATCTTGACTCACTCCTTTTCTGGTGTTATCAATTTACAATAAGATAATGTCTGACACTTACTGGTAGATCAGAACATACTGCTAAGGATCAATATTCCAAATAAGCTTATTCACTTGATTGCTTGACTATTTTAAATCTTGAAGCCAGAAAAGCAGGAGGGAGGAGTATCCCCTCATGAATTAGAAAACACGTGAAAGGGACAGAAAATGGAGTGAAGCTTGGGCCATCTTGAGTATGTTATCAGAGGATGGCATAGAGAGGTCAATCCAGCAAGAACCTTGTTTGAAGACTCAAAGGGCTGGGGGGGGGGGGGAGGGAACAAATAGGTAAGCAAACCATTAAAATATAATTCATGAAAGTGTGCAGTAATGTGCATTAAGGCATATTATTAACATCTGCTCCTATTAATTATAATGGTCTTTATTAAGTGCCATCAACTCCTGGCAACTGTGTAGATAGTTGTCCATGTTGTGACCATCCCCTGGGTTTTCTTGGCAAGGTGTGACTGGAAGTAGATTGCCAGGCCTTTCTTCTGTACATTAAGATTACCTAGTATTTCAAGATGGTCACTCATTAAAGTATTAACCAGGCCCGGCTGTTCTTGGGCTTCTGTGATCAGACAAAATCAGGTGCACTCAGGATGGTATGGCTGTAGTAGTTGTAATGGTACTTTATCTCTAATGACATGCATATAGAATTGTGCGTACTTTTATGAATAGGCCTGTTAAGAGTCTTGAGGGGATAAGGGTTATGAGATCAGGTCTGTGGGAAATAATTTTATATATAGTCAATTTATAAATTAATTCCAAAAGAGGAGATACAATAAAACTTACAATTCTAAATTAGAAGATATAGGAAAATTCAAGAAGTCAAAACTTAAATAATAATCATACACTCAGCGGCATATCTGAATAGTTCCATTTAAATGTCACTGTACATACTTATTGCCTTTTCACAGAGTTTCCAAGTTACCCAGTTCCATGAGTGAAATTTTAAGCCAGTCCTGGATTTCTGACAATCTCATCCTGATGCTTTATGGGACCTGAAGCACTGATTCCAATGGGTAAAATCAGGGACTACAAATTGTATGCTGCAGTGCAGTACAAATTTAAAACCAGGACTGGGAAACAATCCCACTCCTGGAAATGGGTAACTTGGCAACTCTTTTTTCAGTTACACATGTCATTCACATCACAATTATATTTGATTTCTTTCATAAATCAGTCAATTTCATTATATCTATTTATTTATTTAACGGTTCTTATATACCGCCCCTTCCAATGATCAGGGGCAGTTTACATTAAACAAAAATTACAGAAACTTGGTTACAGGGAACATTTCAAACTATAATACAGTAAACTATGTACAGGTCAGCTAGGCATTTATACAGTTGTATCGTAGCAGCTGCGTCTTACATATGTACATGATATATTGCGAACAGAGTGTGATATATTGCGGGCAGTGTAAGATATGGGCCGTAGACATATCAGGGGGTGGGGGTAGTAATTAGTGAAGTAGGAAGCAGGGTCAGCGAGATAGGTGGGTTATAATATTCTGAGAAAAGTAGGGTCTTTAAGAGTTTACAAAATGCTTGCATGTCCTTGGTTGATCTAATGGAGTCTGGGAGGGAGTTCCAGAGGGTCGGGGCAGAATATCTGAAGGCTCTGTTGCTCGTGGCTTTCTTGGTTTTCCTTACTGAAGGGGGCAAGGCTAAGAGGTCCTTTGTACGTGCCCTTCTCACTCTGACATCAGACTGTGACTGGATCAAGGTGGATAAAAAGGAGGGGGGGATGCTATTCGGTAGTTTAAAAGTTGTGAAGCAATGGGGAGCCAATGGAGGTTATAGAGAATTAGGGTGATGTGATCAGTAAGTCTTAATTCACTTCTAGATTCACTTCAGCAAATACAATTTCAAATAATTCCTTTCCTCCTCTAGAGAAATACATTTTTAAAAATCACAGTGAGTATCCGAACAAACTATTTGATTTTTTTTCCATTTGGAGAATCTCCAACATAATCTTTTTAAACAAATCAAAATCATTTTCAGTAATGGAGAGGGAAGAATGTGGTTCTCAGGAGGCTTCATCTATCGGGGCTTAGTCTCCCGATGTGTTATAAGTTATGTGTATATGTAGCCAGTGAGTCAATGCGTTACTGCCATTATGTGTCAGTCTGCCAAATAATGAGTTCCCTTATTTGAACCCAGGCAGCAATGAGGCAGAAGCAGAGAACAATCACTCATGTCCTGGCCACTATAGTATCATTGATACCCCAGTAAACACTGGAGTGAGGTTAGGTGTTGATATGGGTGGGGGAGGTTCTTCAGAGAGATTTCTTGACCTTTGAGAAAGTCTGATCAGCAGATTTCTTGATCTTCTTGAAGGGGGGGTGCTTGAATATGGGGGGGGGGGGGCTGGTCAGGGGGGTTTAGGTTGTCATTTGGGGAGGGGTTGCATGCATTGCCATGATGACTGCAATTTTTTTAAGCACTGGGGCCTGCATTAAATCCAACAACAGATAGCTTGAGTACATCCATGCTATTTGCCGATGCATTTAAAGTGGGCCCTTGCGGTGCGCACCTTGTGGGCAAACTGCAAGGCATTTGTTAACTATGCCTCTATTAGAGCACAGCTTTTGTACTGACTGTTCATTCGTTTTTGCTCCTTATGTGCAAGAAATACAAGAACTTGACACACTTTAGTAAATATCCTAAATGTACATGCTGGTGTAGAACTCCTACAAACATGTGAATATACGTGGGAGACCAGTAGAGGATAATCTGCATCAGCATTGCTAAACAGACTGTCAGAAATTCCTCTAGTCCTTTTCATATATATAGTCAAGTTCATGAGTTATCCTATCCATTATGCTCTGTCTGTTCCATGAGGGGAGGCCCCTATTGTCTCTTGAAGATGCAGATGTTACCTCCCTCCTTTACCTATCAGATTCAGCAATATAAAGGTCCTATCTTGGTCTTTAGGGATATGCACAGGCAACAACAATTAGTTTTTATGTTTTTCACAAATGTTTTCTGATTTTTGGATCTTATTGGTTAGTTACATATTTGTTTCAAAAGTGCATGAACTAACAGATGACTTAAGCTGATTAGCGCGTGCTAAATTATTTTAGCATACGTTACATTTTTAAGACACACTAACAAATAAACACCCCTACTGGTCACTGAAGCAGGCGAATGGTCTCTATCTTTCCCCCTTCTTTTGTACTTGTCTGTTTGCTAAGGAAAGAGGCAGGAAGTATAAGGGGCCTAGATTCCCAACAGAAGTCATCCATTATGGCTTGAGTTTGTCCCTGCCTCCCCATTTTTTATATTTCTGTTCAACTGAGTACCCTCTGTTGTCACTTTAATCCACTAAGAATGTGATGAAGGATTTCCTTTCTTCCAATGCCCATGAGTACGAGTGAACTCTCTCAATGGGGATGAATGTATTTTTAAAATCTTGATAAACTGTTCTTCACAATATCAGAGCTTTACAATAAAATAAAAAGTCCATGAAATTGAAAGGAACTAGAGTAAAATGTGGCTAGGAAACCAAACATTCATACGAAGCAAGAGGAAATAGGTGGGTAGGAGGGATGGGGAGCAGGCTATATAGGTTAAATTATAGGGTGGTCATATACAGCAAGAAACAGATGAGTCTTTAGAGCAGTTTTGAATTTTGGAAAAGAAGGTTCCAGGCGGAGGTCTAGAGGTAGATTGTTTCACAGGTGGGGGGGCCAAAAATAAAAGGCGGAGTATCTTGTTGATTCATATCTAGCCTGAGAAGCAGAGGGGAGAAAAAGATGGTTGGTGTGAATTAAGTGCAATACATGATGGGGAAAATAGGGATTAGCAAAGAGCTCCCCCTATACACATTACCCTCCCCCCTAACATATATACATTTTTTATAGCCCAGTGCAAGAACATAAGAACATAAGATATGCCATACTGGGTCAGACCAAGGTCCATCAAGTCCAGTATCCCGTTTCCAACAGTGGCCAATCTAGGTCATAGGTACCTAGCAGTTCCCCCAAAAGACACAGGTTCCACAATGCTTGTACTGGGTCAAGCATTGATATCCTGGGTCCCTTCTTAATAATGGTTTATGGACCTTTCCTCCAGGAACTTGTCCAAACCTTTTTTAAACCCAGCTACACTAACAGCCTTTACTACAACCTCCGGTAACAAATTCCCGAGTTTAATTACACGTTGAGTGAAAAAATATTTTCTTTTATTAGTCTTAAATAGTTTACCCTGTAGCTTCATTGCATGTCCCCTAGTCTTTATATATTCTGATAACATAAACAATCGATCTACGTTTACCCGTTCCATTCCGTTCATTAATTTATAGACGTCTATCATATCTACCAGAATTGCACACACTATTCAAGGTGTGGTCTCACCATGGAACAATATAGAGGCATTATAATATCTTTTGTTTTATTTTCCATTCCTTTCCTTATGATACCTAGCATTCTATTTGTTCTCTTGGCCGCTGCTGCACACTGGGCCGAGGGTTTTAACATGTTATCCACAATGACGCCTAAATCTTTTTCCTGGGTGGTGGTTCCTAATGTGGAACCTTGCATCGTGTAACCATAGTTTGGGTTGTTCTTCCCTAGGTGCATAACTTTGCACTTGTCCACATTAAATTTCATCTGCCATTTTGATGCCCAGTCTTCCAATTTATCAAGATCCTCTTGCAATTTTCCACAATCCACTTTGGTTTTAACAACTTTAAATAGTTTTGTGTCATCTGCAAATTTGATAACCTCACTCGTTATTCCACTTTCCAGGTCATTTATGAATATGTCAAAAAGCAGCGGACCCAGCACAGATCCCTGGGGTACACCACTAGTCACCTTACTCCATTGGGAAAATTGGCCATTTAGCCCTACCCTCTGCTTTCTATCTTTTAACCAGTTCCTGATCCACAGTAGTACACTACCTCCTATCCCACAACTCTTCAGTTTTGCCAACAGTCTCTGCTGAGGGACCTTGTCAAAGGCTTTCTGAAAGTCCAGATACACTATATCAACTGACTCACCTTTGTCCACCTGTTTATTCACACCTTCAAAAAAACATAACAGATTAGTAAGACAAGATCTTCCTTGTCTAAAGTCTTGTTGGCTGTCTCCCATTAGGCCATGACTATCTACATGCTGAGTAATTTTATTCTTTATGATGGTTTCTACCATTTTTCCCGATATTGACGTCAGGCTCACCGGTCTGTAGTTTCCCGGATCACCCTTGGAACACTTTTTAAAAATTGGTGTTACATTGGCGATCCTCCAATCTTCAGGGTATTGGAGATGATTTTAATGAAAATTCACAGATTACTAATAGCAGGTCTGCAATCTCATATTTCAATTCTTTCAACACCCTTGGATGTATACTATCCGGCCCAGGTGATTTGCTACTCTTCAGTTTATCTAATAGTTGTAATACACCTTCCCGTTGTATCGATATTTCCTTCAATTCTTCCGCACCTTTAAATACCACTTCAGTCATGGGTAACATATCTACATCTTCCTCAGTAAAGACCGAAGCAAAGAATTCATTCAGTCTCTCCGCTATCACCTTGTCGCCTCTTGGTGCCCCTTCAACACCTTACAACTGTGCTGGCAGCCGGCCTGGCCATGGAAAAACCGGCCAGGCCGGCTGAAAACCGGCCGTTTGGCATCCCTAATTTGTGAGCCGAGGCCACATGTTACGGATGAAATTGGAATTTTTCCCACGGCACACTAGACAATATCTCACGGCACACTAGTGTGCCGCGGCACAGTGGTTGAAAAACGCTGATCTAATGGACCAACTGACTCTCTCACAGGTTTTTTGCTACGAATGTACTTGAAAAAGTATTTATTTTGCGTTTTTGCTTCTGCAGCAAGCTTCTTCTCAAATTCTCCCTTTGCCTGCCTTATCAATGCCTTGCATTTGACTTGCCAGTGCTTGTGCTGTTTCCAGGTTTCGTCGTTTGGCTATTTTTTCCATTTCCTGAAAGATGCCACAGGTCTGCAAAAAGTGTTTTTTTCGAGAGCTGTTTTGGTTATTCCACATAATCTTTATGTTTTTCGGTGCGCTGAATCCGAAAATGACCTCCATTTTGTCATAGGACCTCACGTTTCCTGACATTTTAGGTAACTATGTTAAATAAGGCAGTACCTCAAAATAAATGGAAATTGACTTATAAAATGAAAGTTTTATTACAATATTTTCATGAAAATCCTTTTTTGAACTGAAATGAGCTCATTTACACACACTAAACTTGATTCTTCTTCCTTGTGAGGCTCCTCTTGGTGCATTTACGCTTGTGAGTAGCATATGGAATGTCTCTTTGAAGCATCCAACAGTAGTCTCCCATCATTGTAATGCTCCATTTTCCCTGGTATCTCCTATCCATCTCTTTAATGTCTCGGTGGAATCGTTCACCTTGTTCCTCACTCACAGCTCCCAAATTTTCAGGAAAGTAGTCAAGGTGGGACTGGAGGAAATGCACTTTCAAACTCATCAGGCAACCTAAAGCTTGAAATGCTTTCAGCATTCGTCCGACAATCTTTTTGTAGTGAGGATCTTTGTTATTGCCTAAAACTTTCTGTACGACTTTTTTAAATGCAATCCACCCTTCTTTTTGAGGATCCGTCATGGTATTGACAAACTCTTGATCAACTATAAGCCTTCTAATGTCTGGTCTGACGAACACACCTTCCTTCAATTTTGCCTCCGACAGGCCTGGAAACTTGGTGACCAAGTATTTGAAGCATTCTCCATCTCTTGGAAGTGATTTTACGAATTGCTTCATCAATTCCAATTTTATGTGGAGAGGTGGTAGAAGAACTTTATGGGAAGGTACCAAAGTTTCTCGGAGGACATTTTTTTCACCGACTGTTAGCACCCTCGGCTGCCAACTCTTCTTGGTCCAGTGATTTTGTCGGTCTCGACTGTCCCATAGACACAGAAAACAAGGATATTTGGTATACCCAGCTTGTTGCCCGAGAAACATGCACAAGACCTTCAAGTCCCCACACACTTGCCAACCATGGTCTTCATATTTAAGTTTACGAAGAACCAATTCCAAGTTCTCGTAGGTTTCCTTCAAGTGTACAGAATGACCTACAGGTATGGAAGCGTAAAAACCGTTGTGGAGTAAAACTGCTTTGAGACTTCTTTTTGAAGAATCTATAAAAAGACACCATTGCTCTGAATCATATTGGATTTTAAATTGACCCATCAGCCCTTTTGTCATTGATGCAATAAACCAACTTGTCTTCCTGGGCGAAGTAAGGAATGAACTCCTTTTCACGATGTCTGAACCATGAAGCTGACACTCCTGGCAACAATAAATTCCTGCTTTTCAGCCTTGATCCGAGTAACTCAGCGGCATCTTTGGGAAGATTCAAGTCTCTTACCAAATCATTCATCTCCTCCTGAGAAAACAGTTTTGGTCTTGTATCATCTTCAAAGTCAGAACTTGATTCGTCATCTGGTTCAGGTATGATTTCACCTTCATTGGAGCTAGGTATCTCTTCCAAGGTAGCAGGGGGCTTGGGTACTGGTATATCTGTGCCATGGGGGATGGGATGAATTGCCGAGTGAAGATTGGGGTATGAAATGGAATACTTCAATTTGGAATTAAACCCTTTCACATCGCATGAACAAAAGTAACAGTCGTCACTATGGTTCTTTTGCTCTCGCCATACCATAGGAATCCCATAACAGATTGCTGAGCCCATGCAAACAGAGGAAAATTGTAAATCTACCTTTAAGGAAGGAGACAAGCAAGGTATCTGTAGCTTTCAGGGTGCAGGCAAAGGGAAAAAGCATGCACTTGCTGAAGCTAAGCCACCCCCAAGCTCTGCTGATCTAAGGGCAGGCTTGGAGGATAATGAGAGACACCTGGGTAAGGGACAGTGCAAGTTAGGGAAAAGGCAGCCTTATAAACCCAAAGAAACACGTGAGAGGAGGCCAGCACCAGGCCCAGCACCAGGACCAGCACCGGCTAGAGAGAGGATTCCACGAGAGAGCAGTACTCAGGGAAAGAGCAGCACACGAGAGAGCTGACTAGAGAGAGCACTGCAGACTTCCGTGGAGGGGAAGCACCAGGGAAAGACCCAGAGAACTCACCGAAGAGAACGGTGGAGATTTCCAGGGGGATTTCAGAGGTGAAAGCAGCACCCAGAAAGAGAGCCAGGCTTGCAGGGAAACTGCATTTGGTTC
The DNA here is from genome assembly GCA_033557465.1 of Ichthyophis bannanicus. Lineage (NCBI taxonomy): Eukaryota > Metazoa > Chordata > Amphibia > Gymnophiona > Ichthyophiidae > Ichthyophis > Ichthyophis bannanicus. The sequence continues at coordinate 420,373,409 of CM066033.1, forward strand.
TGAAACCAGTAGAGCTGTAGCTGAAAGAATTGCAGATAAGGGGCAAGGTGCAGTTCCTCCAGTACGTGGACCAGCTAAAAAAATTCAAGTTCCTAGAAGGTGGGTGGATAAAAATATATCTAAGAGTGACCTAAGCCAGTTAGAGGCACTCTGGCGTTTGAGTCAGGAGAAGAACCTTTTCACTCCAGGTGAAAATCCTTTTCCTAGTAAGAAGCCCCAGTGGAGGAGAATTCAGGAGCTCTTAGAGAGTTTCAAGCAAGAAGCATTGCATGAAGGCTTAGAGCCAGACATACCGGTTGAAAACCCCGAGGAAATGCAGGTAGAATCTGTTGAACCTGATTCTGACTCAGAGGATTTATTAATTGACTGTTCATGGTGCAAAAAGGCAGAATAGAAGCTGCTGGTTAAAGAAAAAGGTCTGTAACCTGAAAACCACAAAAAGCAGTGGGTAAGACAGGGAGAATGATGCTAGCCTGAATTGCTAAGTACCCTGTTGAAAGAAGAAAAGACATTTACTTTGATTTGAAGAAAAGAAACTGTGTTTGTTGCTGTATGTTTGAGAAACAGCTACGTATGTTGTGAAGGCCAGCTAAAGCAATTTCACTGTTGAGGTTTTGTGTGATTTTCCTGAAGATCATTTGTTTTGGAGAAGAATCCTGTTGCTTTGTTTGAGCTATATGCTTGTGAAAAGAAGGAAATAAATTCCTGTGTGTCTTTTGAAAAAAAAACCTCGGTCCTCTATACTACTGTTTTTTTTAAGTGGTAGCACAACTACAAGTCCCAGCAGCCTCAAGCTCTGGACGAGGACAAATAATTCTTTATTCAAAGACTAAACAGTGGCACCCCTATACCTGTAGGCCGTGGCCTGGGCTAGGGGCCCCCACAGTATGCAAAGTATACTTTTTTCACAAAGTCTGTAATATTCTGGTGTTGCTTCAACACTGTATATTCACCACAGATAAAACAGAAACTGTCTGGCGAATTAATACTCTTTCGCGGAGCCATAACATAACGGTTGAAGAATGACGAGCTAACACGAATTGCGATGAAAAAGTGTGAACAGCCTAGAACCAAGAACCTGATGATGATTCGTGCACAAGTGTGGCATGCAGGAGAGAGCAGCTCTGTGTCTGTACACGAGACGTCACAGTGCTGGCCATGCCCCCATGCACTGACCAGCGCTGCTGCTATCTGCCCTGTGTCTCCCTCCCACTGGATTCTTCAGGAAAGATTAACCCCTTCTACCATTAGAAGCACGGACTTAAAACTTGCTTAGCTTATGTATATATTGCTGACCATCAGATTTACAGTGCTATATTTTTTTTTACATAACTCGGACAACCCCTTTAAGGTTTTTTTGGCATTTTATATCTTAAATGCACTTATGTGAATTAATTAATAGTAATTTGAATTAATTAATAGTAATTTGAAAAAAATTGATAAATTTGAAGACAATTTTGCATGTTGTGGCAAATCATGACGTCTAGGAGTTTTTGCAATATTTTATTTGTTTTCAGCACACCAAATTAGATGAAAATAATCAAACAGCTTTTTAGTCGCATGCTTTTTTGGCAACAACCGCCTCTCTGACCTCACCTTTAAACCATGCTGGCAGTTTTTTGAGCTTCCTTCCACTTTTCTTAAAGCATGGAATACAGCTGGTCTGGGCTTCCAAGATAGTATTTTTCAACAACACCCAAGCTTGATGTAAGTCTTTAACCTTTGCAATTGCTCCTTTTAGTATTTTCTTAACTATTTTCCTCATTTTATCATAGTTTCCCTTTCGAAAGTTAAAAGGTAGTACTGTGGATTTCCTTACTATCCCTCCTCCACTAATTAAATCAAAGGCGATCATGCTATGATCACTATTGCCAAGTGGCCCCAACATCCTTATCTCTTGCACTAGATCTGGTATTCCACTAAGGACTAGGTCTAATATGGCTTCCCCTCTGGTCGATTCATGAACCAGCTGATCTAAGAAACAGTCATTTATTTCATCTAGGAACTTTATCTCCCTAGCATGTCCTGCCGTGACACTGACCCAGTCGATACCGGGGTAATTGAAATCACCCATTATTATTACTGCGCTGTAACTTTTGTTAGCTTCCTTGATTTCTTTGAGCATTTCATCATCCATTTGTTCATTCTAGCCAGACGGTCGATAGTACATCCCCACTGCCATCGCCTTCCCCTTTCTACATGGAATTTCAATCCATAGAGATTCTACAGCAAATTTTATTTCCTGCAAAACTTTAATCCTTTCTGACTCAATGCCCTCTCTAACATAGAGCGCAACCCCTCCACCAATTTGATCAGCTCTATCATTACGATATAGTTTGTACCCAGGTATCACAGTGTCCCACTGGTTGTCCTCCTTCCACCATGTCTCTAATATTCCAATCATATCTAACCTCTCATTTAGTGCTATATATTCTAACTCTCCCATCTTATTTTTTAGACTTCTAGCATTTGCATACAAGCATTTTAAAGACTGTATTTTATTCATATTAATTTAGCTATTGGTAGACATGGGTAATTTGGGATCTTTAAGCTCTGTCTGCTCCATACTCGAGGGCATTTGGGCTACTTTACTCTTTTTTGGAACCTCTCTGCTTTTGGTTGTATCCTTCAAGGATACATTCTTCTGAACCATGCGCTCTTGGGCGACTGTCGGCTTTCCCCTATTATCTAGTTTAAAAGCTGCTCTATCTCCTTTTTAAAGGTTAATGCCAGCAGCCTGGTTCCATCCCGGTTAAGGTGAAGCCCATCCCTTCGGAAGAGCCCCTCCTTTCCCCAGAATGTTCCCCAGTTCCTAACAAATCCAAAACCCTCATCTCTGTACCATTGTCTCATCCACGCTTTGAGACTCCGGAGCTCTGCCTGCCTTTTGGGTCCTGCGCGTGGAACGGGAAGCATTTCGGAGAAAGCTACCCTGAAAGATTTGGATTTCAACTTCCTACCTAAAAGCCTAAATTTAGACTCCAGAACCTCCCTACCACATTTTCCTATGTCATTGGTACTGACATGTACCAAGACAGCAGACTCCTCCCCAGCACTATCTAAGACCTTATCTAGGTGGCGCGTGAGGTCCGCTACCTTCGCACCAGGCAGGCATGTTACCAGGCGATCCTCACGTCCACCAGCCACCCAGCTATCTACATGCCTAATGATCAAATCACCAACTATAACGGCTGTCCTAACCCTTCCCTCATGGGCACATGGCCCTGGAGAAACTTCCTCGGTGCGAGAGGGTTTTACATCACCTGGAGGACAGGTCCTAGTTACAGGATCACTTCCTGCCACACCATGGTGATGCTCTCCTGTAACGTGACCTCTCTCCTCCATGGCAACAGGGATGCTGCCAGACTGGAGATGGGACTTCAGGACTGTATCCCTGTAGGTCTCGTCTATGTACCTCTCTGTCTTTCTTATGTTTTCCAAGTCTGCTACTGCAGCCTCTAGAGAACAGACTCGGTCCCTGAGAGCAAAGAGCTCCTTGCATCTAGTGCACACGTAAGACCTCTCACCAACTGGGAGAAAATCATACATGTGACACTCAATGCAAAAGACTGTAAAGCCTCCATCTCGCTGCTGGACTGCTGTCTGCATCTTAGTTTTAAGTTTGTGTTTAGATCTTTAAGTTTTTTACTTACTAAGGGTTGCTATGGATATTTATACTAATAAAATTGTACCTAATACGTTTAATATACCTTGTTCACCTGAAGCTTAATTAAACTCAGGTCCTTAGTGTATGACTGATTTGGGTAATGAGCTTCACCTGAGAGCACATCCTGTCTTTTAAGATGTGTAAGTTCCTATAAAGCTACGATTATCCTAGGGGTGGGTGGGTGTTGGGGAGGGAGGGAGGGAAATAACACTTATTAAAAGAGGGATGCTACAAAGTACCCTGTCCTGTGCTACTGAGGTAAGCTATATTCTGATTTGATTTAAATTATATCTCTTTGCTGCTGCTAGGCTCTAACTTATTATGAAATTTAAACTACAAGCTCTCTGCTGGGTTTCTAAATTTAACCAGAAAGCTCTCTTCTGTGTTTTAAATTTAAACTAAAATTACTTTGCTGATGCTAGGCCCTGAGTGACTATTAAATTTTAATTAGAAGCGCTCTGCTGGGTATGAGATGTAACCATAAAGTTCTCTTCTGTGTTTTAAATTTAAACTTAAACTGCTGCTAGTAGGCCCTGACTGATTTAACAAAAAATAGTGGGTTCACAGATTAATTAGCTTTAATAGAAAGAATTCCTTTCAGAAAATTACCAGAAGTATATACTCACAATTGCAGATCTCCCTCCAGAAGTAACAGTCCCCTTTTCTAGTCCTTCAAGACTGAGGATCACAGAGCTCTGGTTGAGCTATTTATGCCTGTGCTGCTGAGGTAAGCTGTGACCAACTTCCTGGGTGATTAACAGTCCTTGGTTGGATAGAAGGAGTCTTTCAAAATGGCCTTTTGACCTTTCACCTGGTGCTAACACCTATTGAAAAAGCTTCACAGGTATCTTGCCCCTTAGGTAGAAGGAAACTCTCCACACTGTTGGCCTTTTATCCTACCCCCTTATTTAAAACCCAGTTCACAGAGCGGAGAGAGAATGTGTGACAATGATGGCATGTGTGATCGGGTTTACTGCATGCTGTCCTCATGTTGTAGCCTTATATCAAGCTCCAGGCTGGCTACAACTTGTTTAATGCCTGAATGTAAACGAAGGCATATAATAACCTAATAATATACAGTGAAATGCGAAAGGAAGGAAAATCTCTCTACATAATTCAATGAGATTTACAAGAAAGAGTGTTATAGATAGACTGTTTTGTGGTCCAAATTTACTGCTGCTCAAAGACAGACCATATATGGTCTTACTGGATGTCATTTATCATGCTGGCACCATTGCTAATTAGTACTGCACTATGTACATCCAGTGTTTATCACCAGATGAAATTACCATCCAGCGTTAAAAGAAGGAGGCATGGGACCCAAAATTATCTTGAAGTAAAGCTGGCTTCAAAATATGATAAATGAGACCTAAAATAGTTTTGCATATTAGGCTATACTAATATTTTTTACTCCAAACATGATTTATGATATTTAGCAAATATTTACAATAAACTACATCTGTGTTTCCATTTAAACCAAATGTACCGCTGGCTGACCTTTTCTTAGTCTATCTTAGCTTATTCCAGTTTAGATAAGCAATGTAAAGACAGAGTATAGGAGGGGGAGGGTTTCCGTTTAACCGTTTTTATTGCACTAATTAATTATGAGTTTTAGAGAGAGAAACCAGTGTGTTTGGCAGCTTTTGATTGCTTAATTTATGTCTTAGGAGAAAATATTCTCTTAAAGTGATGCAATTTCATATCCAAAGCACAAAACGGGAAGGGATTCTTTCTCAGCAGGATTCATTTTAAAATCTCTCCTGTTCATGACTGAGGAAAATGACTGCATAAGCCAATTTACAACAGCAAAAGCTAGGATTCTAGTTACCAAAAATCTAATCAAGAAAGCTTGTTCCATTAGGAGGGAAGAATGTTCACCATGTTGGTTTCCACCTATTTAATATTTCATAAGGACCCCATTTCACACGTTTGTCCATTTTGTGCTTACGGAATTAATGACTGAAATGTGCCCTTATGCAGTAGACCTTAGATGAATTGCCTTTTAGTCTGAAGCACCAAACAATAATCTTAATTACCATTTGTGGTTTGCAAACTTGGCTTACTTTCACCTAGGGAACCATTTCCAAAGGGATTCTTTGTGTCCTTTTTACTAGCACTTAGCTCGAGCTATCTGCTGTATGGCCCGTTTTCTTCCTATGGGTTGTGTGGCAGATAGTTTGAGCTAAGTATTAGTAAAAGGGGCCCTCTGTGAATGAATGGATGATGCCATAGACAGAAAATCCCTTGACAATGTAATGTCCTCTTCTCCCTTCCCCCACGTTGCATGAAAATGTATGTGTACTCCTTCTTTATGATAAAGGGGCAACTCTAGGGTCATCCCAAGAAAATACACAAAGAGGAGGCAAATTTATAAGTAGTCATTTAAAGTTATATGCCATCCAAACTCATAAATTATGTATTTTTAATGGCTTAAGCCTGTGGATGGGCCCTTATGTGCGCACTTTAGTCGGTCGCCATTTTGTAAGAACGCGCATCATAGTAACATAGTAAATGACAGCAGATAAATACCAGCATGGTCCATCTAGTCTGCCCAGCAAGATGGCAAGAGTAGGTGCACCTGTCGCTCTGTGCAGGCCACCCCTCCCCATGACTTTGTTTAGGGGTGAACCCACCACTCCATGTAGGACACCCCTATTTGCTGAGACGTTAGATAGTTCAGAAGTTAGATGGTACTGTTTATGTTGTTTTATCCTGTTGCTGTAAAGGGATCCACTGTGTTTGTCCCATGCCGTTTTGAATTCCGTCACCGTGTTTGCCCCCACCACTTCCATCGGGAGGGCATTCCAAGCATCCACCACCCTTTCAGTGAATAAATATTTCCTGACATTGCCTTTCAATTTACCACCTTGCAGCTTCATGTTATGCCCTCTAGTTTTACAGCTTCCCCGTCTTTGGAAGAGGTTTGTTTGTTCATCATTTCTCTTTAAGTATTTAAAGGTCTGAATCATATCTCCCCTGTCCCCCCTCTCCTCTAAAGTGTACATATTTAGGTCTTCAAGTCTCTTCTCATAAGGCTTCTGACGCAGGCTCCAAATCATTTTGGTCGCCTTTCTCTGAACAGTTTCCAGTCTTTTTACATCTTTTGCAAGATATGGTCTCCAAAACTGAACACAGTATTCCAAGTGAGGCCTCACCAGTGACTTGTACAGTGGCATAAGTACCTCTTCCTATCTGCTGGTAATCCCTCTTTGTATGCAGCCCAACATCCTCCTGGCTTTTGCCACTGCCTTGTCGCACTGTTTTGCCACCTTGAGATCATCAGAGATAATCACACTGAGGTCTTTCTCCTGAACCGTGCATACCAACCTCTCGCCCCCTATCGTGTACATTTCCCTTGGATTTCTGTTACCCAAGTGCATGACACTGCACTTTTTCACATTAAATCGTAGTTGCCAAGCATTAGACCAGTCTTCCAGCTTTTGTAGATCTTTCCTCATGTTAACCACTCCCTCGGGGGAGTTCAGTCTGTTGCAAATTTTTGTGTCATCTGCAAAAAGACAGACTTTTCCATTCAGTCCTTCAGCAATATCACTCACAAATACATTGAACAGTGCCGGGTCCAGGACTGAACCCTGGGGCACCCCGCTAATCACCTTCCTCACATCTGAGTGAGCTCCATGTACCATCACCTTCTGTTGTCTGTCAGTCAACAGTTTTCTAATCCAGTTTACCATCTTGGGACCCATCCCCAAGCTACTGAGTTTATTGACAAGCCTCCTATGAGGAACAGTATCAAAGGCTTTGCTGAAATCCAGGTAGATGACATCCATTGCATGCCCCTGATCTAGTTCATTGGTCACCCAGTCAAAGAACTCAATCAGATTTGTTTGGCAAGATCGTCCTTCAGTAAAACCATGTTGCCTTGGATCTTGCAATCTGTTGGTTTTGAGAAAGTTCACTATTCGCTCTTTCAGGAGCTCCTCCATTACTTTTCCCACTACCAAGGTAAGGCTCACGGGCCTGTAGTTTGACACTTCTTCCCTGTCACCGCTTTTGTGTAGAGTTACAACATCAGCCATTCTTCAGTCCTGAGGAACCTCTCCTGTTTCCAAGGATCTGTTGAAAACATCCTTTAACGGTCCTGCAAGAACCTCTCTGAGCTCTTTCAGTATCCTGGTATGTATCCCATCTGGTCCCATGGCTTTGTCCACTTTCAGTTTAGCAAGTTGTTCTAACACCTCATCTTCTGTGAATAGTATGGTATCTACTTCATTCCCATTTTTATATTTGGGAGTCACAGCTGGTCCATCTCCAGGATCTTCTTTAATAAAAACAGAGCAAAAGTATTTGTTTAGCAATTTTGCTTTTTCAGTGTCACTTTCCACGAGTCCTTTCCCAGCACTTCTGAGTCCTGCAATACCAACTCTGATCTTCTTCCTTTCCTGAATATACCTGAAGAATGTTTTGTCGCCACCCTTAACATCTTTAGCCATCTTTTCCTCTGCCTTTGATTTTGCTATCCTTATTTCTCTTTTAGACTCTTTGAGCTTGATCCTGTATTCATTTCTGTGTTCTTCTGTCTGCAAGCTTTTGAATTTTGCGAAAGCTGTGTTTTTTGCCTTCATTTGAGTAGCTACCTCTTTGGAAAACCAAATAGGTTTCCTTCTCCTCTTGTTTTTATTTACTTTTCTTACATATTTATCTGTTGCCCCTTTTATTGCCACCTTTAGTTTAGCCCATTGCAATTCCACTTCCCTTATCTCCTTCCACCCCGTCATCTCCTCCTTTAAGTACTCGGCCATTTTATTGAAGTCAGTGTTTTTGAAGTTTAGGACTTTGAGCTTGCTATGATTGGCCTGTACCATGGCTTTCATCTCAAACCACACCGTGTGATGGTCGCTGTTGCTCACAGGGGCACTCACGCAGACATTCGACATGCTATCACCGTTGGTGAGCACTACATCCAGCGCTGAGCTTTCCCTGGTTGGTTTCATCACCATTTGTCTAAGTAATGCATCTTGGAGAGCATCCACAATTTTTTTGCTTCTTTCCAGATGTGCAGAAGGAGTAATCCAATCCACATCAGGTAGATTAGTCACCCAATATGATCGCTTCCCCCTTTGTTGCTATGTTGGCAATATCTATAATCGATTTGTTATCTCTCTCTTCTCTGTCGGAGATCTGTAGACTACAGCAATATGGATGACAGTGCCATCTCTTCTTTCCAACGTAATCCAGAGCGCTTCTTCATTTCCCCATGTCCCCTGCATTTCAGTAGCTTTAATATTGCTTTTGACATACAAGGCTACTCCTCCTCCTTTTCCATTTTCTCTATCTCTTCTGAATAGATTACAGCCAGCTATGGCTATATCCCAATCATGCGATTCGTTAAACCATGTTTCTGTAATGGCCACAATGTCCAAATCCATTTCCACCATTAGGGCTTCCAGGTCCGGAATTTTGTTGGCTAAGCTTCGAGCATTTGTGCTCATTGCTTTCCAGCGTTTACCTGGCTTGTGTGTATTTTGCATTGATTTTGTTCTGCCCACTTCTGTGGTTTAAAAGTGTGGCTGTTTCTGATGTTGTTCTGCTTTTGTATGGGGTGGCATGCAGATGTTGACCTTCCACATCCGTCACCCCCTTTTCCTAGTTTAAATGCATATCCACATACTGCTTGAAGTTTTCACTTAGGTTTCTTTTCCCTGCGACAGAGAGATGTAGTCCATCAGCACAGTACAGTCTCTTGTTGGTCCATCTGTTGCCCTAGTTGCCAATAAATCTGAATCCTTCTTGTTTGCACCAGGTCTGGAGCCATGTATTAAAGCTGTTAATGCAATGCAGCCTTTTTGTCCCCTTACTAAGAACAGGTAGAACTTCTGAGAATGCAAAAGTGTTAACAATGGGCTTGAGTTTCTCTCCCAGAGATTGGGAGTCCTTTTGGGCTGTAGAGGCACTGTTTCTAGCCAGGTCATTTGTGCCCAAGTGGATAATAACATCAAGTTTGGAGTGTTCACTTTTTGCACTAAGTATTTCAACAACTTGGTTTGTATTCCTGCTGGCTGAAGAGCCTGGTAGGCACATGACTATCTTCTCTCCTTTGAACTGTGTTCCCATTTGGTGCCTCTGATGATGGAATCTCCAAGTAGTAGTATTTTTTTTTGTTTGGTGAGGTTTTCTTCATATTTGGTGCTTTAGCAGGAGATTGGGCATTGTCTGACTCATTTAAGGGCCCTTCAGTTTCTTTGGATTGGGCATCCTCATTAGCCAAGGCAGAGAAGGCATTGTGCAGGGATATCTCTTGATGTATAGGATGTCTCTGCATTACAGGTCGCAATCTACCAGAGCCCACTGTGATCCATTTCTTCCTGGGGTGTTTGATTCTTTGTGGGAGCGGTGGTGGACTTTGTTCAGTTTGTATCCTAGAAGAGGTGCGCTTCATTGCAGCCAGGTCCTCCCTCAGTAGAGACACTTCTTTATGCATGGCAGCTAGGTCTTTCCTTAGTAGAGTCAGTTATTCATGCATTGCAGCTGACTTTAGGCATATAGGAGGAGCCCTTAGGCTCCAAATGATTCGTCTTTGAATGAAAGTACCACAGTTATTGCACTGAATACACGACACATTGATTAAGCAGTCCCAGAAGAGTAAGAAGAAGAAGAAGAAAAGATGAAGAAGATGTGGGTTTTAACCCAAGTTAGGAATGATAGATGGCACGTATGTGACCACTATAAAGGCAATGTAGCCCCTGGGGTGGGTGGTGTGAGGGGTAGGGTGGGCAGGAACCTAAGTGTATCTGGCCAGTAGGCTGTTCCTGACTGTGGGCACACACAATGAAGTAGGTAAGGGAACCCACCAATAAGGACAAATAGATAAATATGTGGAGACAAACAGACAGACAGATAGAACTCACAGTTAAGCAGCAAATTCAGCAAAAATCACCTTTTGGGAGAGCTCTGGAAAGCACTTCTCTTCTCAATGAACAGAAAGGCAATCTCTCAATGAACAGAAAGGCAATCTGGCCGATGGAGCATACTTTTAGTATGGCATGCACAGGGGAGGAGTGTGGGCAGAGCACAGATCTGCATGCATAACTTATAGAATGTTTCAACCTATGCATGTTTTTTAAAAAGCTTGGGGCAGGCATTTACGCCAGCCATAGGCTTGATGTAAGTGCTCGTGCCTAGATTTAACATGTGATTTTTGTCCACTTACGCCCCTTATTTTACAAAGAAAAGTAGGCACCGGCTTTTCTTTATAAAATAGGCTTAAGATGGGTGTGCTGTGGGTTCCTAAAACTAGACATTCAAGAGTTATAAAATTACCCTCAGGGGACTCATTATTCCAAAAAAGCTGGATTCCTAAATGTGTGCGTAATTTCCAGCCAAACTTAGTGGCCTATATTTTCGGCTAAAAATTCATCCTAATTTAGGAACTTAAAATTTGTGCTCCTAAATTTTGGCCTGCCATTTATTTGTCTTGATTTATGAACCTAATTAGCTGCCTAGTGCTGAAAATTAATGCTAAGTTTTAACTTACCCCACTTAAACCCACCCCCAGAGAGATTGTAAGATCCAAAATGGCACTTGCCAACTAGATGCATATGCAGGATGCTCCATGGCTTCTCTTGGTTTTGCTGGTTTTGGTGTGCTCTGCCCTAGCCATGGGCAAGTGAAAGGAGAAGACTGGACTCCTGGATGGCTCTCAGTCCCTACCACGTCACCAGATGACTTTGGAGGGCTTCTGTTTTTCTGCCTGCCCTTCGAGGGACACTTCCCTGGTCCAGCCTGCTAAGCAGTTAGTGAGTAACAGTGATGGGGCTTCATTAAGTTCTATTATGTGCATGCCGCTGCCTAGATCCAGAAGTACTAGGTCTGCAGGGGAGTTGGAGGGCTGCCATGCCAAAGTAGCTGGTGGCGTCCCCCTGCCTTGAGGCTCTCCCATGGCCGTGTCCTCCCCCCTTGTGAAAGAGGTCTCAGTTTTGAGTTTCGAGCCTTCTCGGTGAACCATGAGTGAGATTGCACGGGATGGGGGGGGGGCCTACTTTGGATCTTTTTCAACTGCAGGCTGTTAAAGCACATGCGGTGATATTGGAGTCTCCCTGGGAGGCCATTTTCTATATGCTTTGTAAGTGATTTGGCTGTTGTTTCACAGACTGCAGTGGAACAGTCTCAGGCACTGGAAAATCTTGCAACCAGATATGTGGTGCTAGAGCCAAAGGTCAATGAAATCCAAGTGTTGGTTCAACGTTGGTTGGTTGAATACCTGGATAACCAAGTATGAAGGAACAATCTCCAATTCCTGAACTTCCTGAGGTCTCCACTTTTTACTCCTCTGGTTAAAAAGTACTTGACTGAAGTTCTAGGAATGTCCTCTGAGATGTTTCCACCTTTGGTTAGGGCTCAATATTGCCACTTGGGGGGGGGGTCTTCCCCCCTCGTGGGAAGACATGAGATCTCTGAGGGATTAAATCTTTCAGAGTTCCTTGAGTCCTCATTACAGGTGGTCACCCAAAGGACCACACTGATTGCTACTTTTGCGCTAGAGTTTGACCGTAACTCTATTCTGCTAATGTATTTCTGCAATCTAAATAAGTCATTTTTTGGAGCTTAGATTCATATTTTTCCTGATTTGTCGAGGTATTTGCAGAATAGATGCCAGGAACTCCTGTTGCTGTGCCCTAGGGTTTTGGCCCTGAGTCTTACTTTTGATTTACGATTTCCATGTATGTGTGGTGGTGTTCTTGAGGGTAAAAGATTTTGGTTTTTTTGAACCAAGACAACTTATTGATTTTCTAGTGGCTAGAGAGGAAGCTAAAGTCCAGAGGCATCATTGTAAGGTTCGTTACAGGGGTCTCCTCGAGGGGGGGGGGGAGCTTTCTAAATATGTAAATTATACTGGTCAAAATTAAACTCGTTACTGACTTTAAAAGGCCCTAATCTGTAGTATCTTGGTGAGCTGAACACGAATATAACATTAAAAAATTTTTATTGGCTCTCGTTTTGAAGATATTGCTTGTAGTTCATTTTTGACGTTTCACTGTGTAAATTCATCCAGTAGGACATCAACAACATCCCAAATAAGCCTTGAATGATGTAATATTGCATCACATTGCATAATACCAGCATGCACACATCATCCAGAGTTGATTACATCATTTTCTGATGCAATGCAATACTACTGCCAGACAGCTGTGGAAGCCATCTGACGTCAGCAGTGTACTATACGCAGTCGGAAAGGAAAGTAATCTGGTATTCTGTTCCGATATTGAAAGCCTCATGAATGCCTTAAAAATCACTCATGACCCACAAGACTGGAGACTATTTATAGGCTCTTCAAAACTGAGTCTAAAGGCTGTGCTTTTGAACAATGGAAATCGTCTTCCATCTATTCCAGTAGCGCATGCCATCCACATGAAAGAGACATATGATAACTTAAAGCATCTACTGACTTCCACTCCTTTCGCACTCAGTTTAAGTTACTTACTCTAGTTCACAGGGCTCTTCACACTAGTACTCCACAATACCTGGCAGACCTTATTACATTCCACACCCCCAGACACACTCCCCGCTCCTTCCACCTTAACCGCCTTAATCTCCCTTCCCCTTCCCTCGCTCATCTTCAATCCACCTGCTCCTCTGCTTTCTTTTTCATCGGCCCCGCACTCTGGAATTCACTCCCCACCTCCCTCTGGTTAGAACCCCATCATGCCACCTTCAAGCGAGACCTAAAAACCCACCTCTTTTCCTTGGCCTATAACCTTCCTTCCCCTCTTGTCTTATCCTGTCCCCTACATATAGTCCTGTATCCTTTCTCTCGTTCTATTATAGCAACAATTGTAACTTCCTTTCCTCCTTTCTGGCCCTGTGCCTGTTTCTAATTGTTTGTGAATTGTAAACCGCTCTGATTGATAAAGTAGGGCGGTATATCAAATAAATAAACATAAACATACAGCTGGCACCTCTGTGGTGACTTGAAGGTAGTTGCCCTTTTAATGGGACTGCAGCAGGGATATATAAAATACATATGTGAGTGGGATAGCCGAGCAAGGGATTGGCACTACTTGCGGAAGGAATGGAATCGCAGACAAAATGTAACAGTTGGAGAGAAGAAAATCCAGCACCCAGCTCTGGTTGAGGTTCACAAAATCCTGCTACCACCCCTTCACATCAAACTAGGTTTGATGAAAAACTTTGTGAAAGCCATGGACCGCACTTCGCCAGCTTTCCGATACCTGTATGAAAAATTCCCTCGATTCAGCGAAGCAAAGATTAAAGAGGGAGTTTTTGTGGGTCCTCAGATTCGAGAGCTCTTCAAAGATGACCGGTTCAACAACTTGCTGCAGGGTGATGCGAAACAAGCATGGAATGCTTTTCGCCTAGTGTCAACAAACTTTCTCGGGAATGTTAGGTCAGAAAACTACAAGGAACTAGTAGAAGACATGCTGATGTAGTATCAGAAACTTGGCTGCAATATGTTTCTAAAGATCCATTTCCTTGATTCCCAACTCAGTTTCTTTCCTGACAACTGTGGTATGGTTAGTGATGAACAGGGCGAATGTTTTCACCAGGATATCGCAACAATGGAGCAAAGATACCAGGGAAAATGGTCCACTAGAATGCTGGTTGACTACTTCTGGACACTCCCCAGAGAACAGCTGTACAAGAGACAGGCGGAAAAATCTAAGAAGTAGTCTATGACTTGGTTTTTTACAGGTATTAACCGAAGGCCTATTATATTTACTATTGACATGCATTTCGTGATGTAAACATTAATTCTTGTAGATTACAAAAAAACTAGAGCCAACTTTGCAATTTCACTGTCAAATTCGTGTTCAGCATATAAAAATTGATAAGAAATGACTATTTTTATTTCAGTAACATGACTTTTGTAAAACTTTGTTGACCAGTGTTATTTTTCCTGATTATCTGATTTCACTCATCTTGGATCTGCTTTTCCTTTTGATGTATGTTGGTAAGCTGGATGCTGATTATTTAAATTTGTACTGCTGAATTTCCCTCACTTTATTGTTTGAAGTGTATTGCTAAAAGTGCTAAAATAAAAAGTTTAAAAAAGACCCCCATTGCCACCCACTGTTGTTCTCCTAAATTTAGGAGTTTAATACAATTTTAAGAAAATACTTAGTCACGCAATCCTAATACATTTTCAGAGAAGCTGATTTAGGAACATAACTCTCAAAGTTAGGCGCATAAATCCTTTGACTATTGGGCCCAGGAAGGTTAATTTTAATTCTCCATGTGTGCCTCCTGGTGGGAAGTTTGCATCTGAAAACTCTGTGTGTACTTTTGTACCTACAGTCCTAGCTGGGTAAGTTTTCTCAAAGGGAATCTCTTGGAGATTTCCCTTTGAATGTTGGCCTCCAGAGTCTAAAACTTTACCTGTTCAATTACATAAAATATACAATCATTCCTGAATGCATACTTTTTTAAAATTAAACTATGTTAAAAAAAAAAGCAAGGCATAGTTTTGATTGAGTATTCGGTCATTTTTATCCCTGGTGGTAAAATAGTAGTATTGAAACAGCCTCCTTCCAATGCTTGGTAAATCTCATGATGGTATTTTTTGTGAACATACTACCTTTTAACCTGCCTTGATCTAAATATTTTAATCAAGGCACTATCTGATCTATCGGATATCCAATACAGATTGTAACCAGTAAATAATATAGTGCTAATGTTGGGGGAAAGGAAGAGTTGTTATAAAGTAAGAGAGCTACCATGCAAATCTATCGACGTTTGGGCAATTTTGTTGTCTTTCTATCTGATAAATGGTAATGAAGGAATCTCTTGTTAATGCTATAGGGCAGGGGTCTCCAATTCTGGTCCTGGAGGGCCGCAAGCCAGTCAGGTTTTCAGGATGTCCTTAATGAATGTGCATGAGATAATAAGATAATTCTATCTCATGCATATTCATTAGGGGCATCCTGAAAACCTGACTGGCTTGCGGCCGCCCAGGACCAGAATTGGAGACCTCTGCTGTAGGGGTTTACAGCAACTTTCTTAGAATAAGTGGATCTTTCACTAAAATATAGTTTAACTCCCCTTTCTGTATAGTCCAAGCAGCTGCCCTACTATTCTTTTTGCAATATGCCGGTCTTGTGCTCATGGAATTTAATATCAGGGTTCTTTGGTGGGGACCTGCATACATTGGGTGACTCTTGACACTCTTACACTTCTTCCTTTCTCAAATACGGGTCCAATCCAGAGTTTGTGTTCTGAACTTAGGTTTACTTAAACTTTAGGGCCGCTGAGCATAACAACAATGACAATTGGCAGAAGCAACAAATAAAAACTAGGTTACAAGCAGTCAACTCTGATAGGGGAAAATAAGAAAGGAGTAACCCATACTTACAAACTCCTTCTCCTTGGTTACACATAGATTACTCCTTTCTCCTCTCAGTTAGGTATGTCACCACCCTTCCTTCAATTACTCTTTATCTTAAGCTGAACAGCCACTCCACTCTTCACCACTCCTGCACCTTTGCTACCCAGTCGGTTTCCTCCTTATAACACAGGCAGAGCCACTCAGATTCTGAGACAGTGGGACACTGGCACGTTCTTCTGCTCTCTTCTCCTATGCTGCTGCTGCTCTGAATCTGCTGCTTTGGCACTTTCTTGTAATCGTTTATAAACTGCTTTGATGCTAACAACTATCAGTATATCAAGATTTTTAATAAACATAAACATTATTGAATATGTCAGAATTTGTTTGATCTGGAAGCATTACGCATCCCCATCATATTATTTATCCATTGGCATGCTGGTTCACAAAATTGATATATCATTGAAACAATTAAAAGACTGTATTTGCATGTGGCCAAAAATAAGAGTTAACTCAAACAAAACTGGCTCACACTAGTAGACCTAAAAATTGATTTTGCATAGACCTAAAAATCCATCTAACAGAACATCTTAGTAGACTGAATACAAAAATTGCAACGGGTCCTTTACTTTCTCATTTTATATCATTTGCTCATGATATTACATATTTTACATGGCGTGTGATTGTTATAGTTCCTGTAAATTGGAGAGGAGGAAATCGAGAATCTCTGTTGAGCTTAAGCGAACAGCAATGAACTTTCTGTCTTAATTCAGCAACACCAGCTAGATTGAATCAGGAGACTAAGTAGTCCACTTTGCTTTGAGATATCTGTCATTGATCATAGTTGTGGCTGATTGGTGTAGCCTGTGGCATATGTACTACATGTCACTTCCTGTTGAATTCAGGTGTCTTTTTTGCAAAGCTTTTTTGATAGACACCTGAAAGACATTTGAATGCTACATGTTCCTTTTTTTTAAGCTTTCCCCTGAAGCAAGGCTCAGTTTAGGGGCCTGAAACATAATCATGTCAGGTATTTCGGGAACAGATAAGTAGTATCTTTGTGGTTTGAAATTTGCAAATTGATATCTTAAGAATATGTAAAATTACTATATAAAAATAATAATAATAAAAATTAATTGGAGCACAGGGATGAGAGACCAATGATGGTGCTTGAGGCTATTGTCTAAAGTGTTTGTTACAATTAATCTAGGCTTCTCTGAGGGTCTCTTAAAAAATTCTGTATGCTTTCAACTATTTTGTGCACATGCAAGTTTCTAAAAAATCAGGCCAAAATATTTGCACATGGCTGACTTTTATTTTGTATGTTTTGATTTGGACATCCCAGATTGCATCTAGATGACATTTCTAAAATGTATTTAATTAATTAATTCATGTGGTTTATATGCCAGCATATCTTGAAGTCAAGAAGATTTACAGAGAACTAGCATAAATTATACATAGAACATGATCAAGGTGTAACGGAACTTAGCTTAACTTAAATTAAACATACAACATGACTTAGCTTAGAGAGGAGAGCGAGTAGGCTGAGTGTAAGTAGGAGGGAAGGGACGGTTAGGGAGAGAGGGGAGGGTTTCTAGGGGTCGGAAATTAGTGAATCAGTCTTCGCTACCAAAATGTTCTGTGAAAAGGTGCATTTTTAGTTTCTTCCTAAACTCCATGAGATCTGTTATTGCAAATGAGTGATCAGGTAGAGCATTCCATATGGCCAGGGCATTGAGAAAGCCTTGTTCGTCATAGTTCTGTTGCTCTTTGAGATTATGGAAGGTGTTACAAGTGTGTTCTGTTGGTGAGATCTCTTTGCTCTGTTATTGGGGTTTTTATGTAGGAGGGATTGCAAGTATACTGCAGAGAGGCCCTAGATATTTTGAATGTCATCAATATTGCCTTATACCTTGCTGTTACTTTGACAAGTAACCAGTGGAGTTGTTTGAATAGGAGTTATATGTTTGGAGTGAGTGGAGCTGTATAAGATGCGAGCAGCGGTGTTCTGTGCTAGCTGTAGGGGATAGAGAGAATAGTTTGGTAGGGCTTGAAAGAGGATGTTGCAGTAGTCAAGGTGGAGTAGGACTAATGTTTGGCAGACTGTGCGGTAGTCTTTGAAGTCCAGTAGTGTTCACAGGTGCCATACTGTTTTTATTTTGTGGTATATGGTTCTGGTGACGTTGATGTGCATTTGTAAAGATAGATGTTGATCAATGGTTACACTGAGGTACTGTACTGCTGATTTTACTTTTAGATGTGCTCCTCCTACTTTTATGATGGGTGGTGGACTGTAGTTTGTGTCTTTGAAGATGAAGAAAGCTTTGGTTTTATCATGGTTTACGAGAAGGTTATGTTTCCTAGCCCTTGTGTGATGTCATTGAAGCATCTGACCAGGGAGGTGTAGATTGGTCTGGCGGTGGAGAATGGCATGTATAGCATGACGTTGTCTGCATAGATGTGGTAGAGAATATTGTGAGATCTAATAATCATGTAGATGGGTTGGAGAAAGATGTTGAATAAGAAGACTAAGAGAGCTGAACCTTGGGGTACTTCTTGTTGTTGAGTGTATGGGGTAAAGTGGAGACCTTTTATTGTTACAGTACTTGCTGTTCACAATTGGTTAGGTACAAGTAGAAATATTTTAGGGATGTATCAGCTAACCCTATTGACTGTGCCTAAAATGCATCTTCACATTTCCAAATGACTGCATAGTATATATTCAATACAAGTATATATTCAATACAAGTCAATAGTCCTTACATTCAAAGCCCTAAATAACCACCCCTCTTCACCAATCAGCAAGCTAATCCACAGTACCGCAGAAAATAGAAACAGGACACCTACAACAATGAACACCTTAGTAGTCCCCAAGATGACGACAAAATGCACAAAGACAACCTCCAACAGGGCCTTCTCCATATTTGCTCCTTTAAACTGGAATGCCCTTCCCCATGAAATCCGAAGCATCAAAAGTCTAGCCCCATTCAGAAAAGCCTTGAAACACCACCTATTCACAAAATTCTACCCGGAAACAATCCGAGGTAAACACTCAATTAGCAACCTACCCGCATGTCCCAGCCGCCCTAACACCCTAACACAAACAGAAAATGGTTAGCCTACACATAAGTCCCACCGCTAACCATCACACATGTACTGTCCACCCACAAATGCACATGTAACAACTAGATGAGTTAGAGAAGTGTACATAGTATAAAGTTAGCTTGTAAATAGTTTTCCCGGTTTTCTCCATGTTTAATATCCTGTTTCACTGTAAACTCAATGTTGCCTGTATGCATTGTAGTATGTTTTTGTTCGATGTACACTGCACTGATTATAATAGCGCGGTATAGAAGAAATGTTAAATAAATAAATAAATATTCAAATTAAGAACACTGTTGGACCACTGTTGGAAACAGGATACTGGGCTTGATGGACCTCGGTCTGACCCAGTATGGTATGTCTTATGTTCTAACATTAGTAGTAATATTGAGCCGTAGCAGTCAGCATTTTTTATAAATGCTGGCCATCGTGGGTAAAAAAATCCAGATATTCAGTCGCACTATTTACAGATGGTAACCACCACTGAATATCTGGATAGAATGGTTAGGTGCTAACACTATCTGGATAGCTGTGATATTCAGCCCTATCCAGATAGTACTTAGGACAGATTTTTTCTTATTGTATGTTCATCAGATAGCTCTGAAAATCACTGCTATCTGGATAACTCAAGTTTCTGCCGTGGCTCTGAATCCAGACTGTCCCAGCACTAACCAGATAGTGCTAAGATAGTCTGTGGCAATATTTACTGACACTATCCAGACAGTACTGCTGATTATCTCTTACAATGGGACTTATCCAGTTAGCAGGTGCTACTAACTGGATAAGTCCTTTTAAGTATTGACCCCTTTTTGTTTAACAATTTGAATATATTCTATGGAGTCATTTGGAATAAAAAAAATCCTTGATTTGACATTGGTATATCCCGCCTCTGTTGGAGAAGATGTGCTGGGAAAGTGACTTATGTCCATAGGTGGTAGGACTCTAGATTTGTTACCTCTATTTGATAAACTGAACAGTAGCAAATGATCTGGACTGGATGGTATACATCCAAGGGTGTTGAAAGAACTGAAATATGAAATTGCAGACCTACTTTTAGTAATCTGTGAACTATCATTAAAATCATCTGCAATACCTGAAGATTGGAGGATGGGCAATGTAACGCCAATTTTTAAAAAAGGATTCCAGGGATGATCCGGGAAACTAAAGACCGGTGAGCCTGATGTAGGTACCGGGAAAAATGGTAGAAACCATTATAAAGAACAAAATTACTGAACATGTAGATAGTCATAGCTTAATGGGAGACAACCAACATGGCTTTAGCCAAAGAAGGTCTTGTTTTACTAATCTGTTATGTTTTTTTGAAAGTGTGAATAAACAGGTAGACAAAGATGAGTCTGTTGATATAGTGTATCTGGATTTTCAGAAAGCCTTTGACAAGGTCTCTCATGAAATTTAATGTGGACAAGTGCAAAGTTATGCACCTAGGAAAGAACAACCCAAACTATGATTACACGATGCAAGGTTCCATATTAGGAACCACCACCCAGAAAACAGATTTAGGCATCATCATGGATAACATGTTGAAACCCTCCACTGAGTGTGCAGTGGCAGCCAAGAGAGTAAATAGAATGCTAGGTATCATAAGGAAAGGAATGGAGAATAAAACCAAGGATATTATAATGCCTCTTTATCATTCCATGGTGCAACCACACCTTGAATATTGTGTGCAATTCCGGTCGCCGTATCCTCAAAAGGATATAGCTTTATTAGAAAAGGTACAGAGAAGAGCCACCAAAATGGTAAAGGGGATTGGAGGATACCCCTATGAAGAGAGGCTAAAAAGGTTAGGACTCTTCAATGTGGAAAAGAGATGGCTGAGGGGAGATATGATAGAGGTCTATAAATTAATTAATGGAGTGGAATGGGTAAACGTAGATCGATTGTTTATGCCATCAAAATATAGAAAGACTAGGGGACATGCAATGAAGCTACAGAGTAATCTATTTAAGACTAAAAAGAGAAAATATTTGTTTCACTCAATATGTAATCAAACTCTGGAATTCGTTACTGGATGATGTAGCAAAAGCTGTTAGTGTAGCCGGGTTTAAAAAAGATTTGGACAAGTTCCTGGAGGAAAGGTCCATAAACCATTATTAAAGGGGACCCGGGATATCCACTGCTTGCCCCAATACAAGCATTGTGGAACCTGTGCCTTTTGGGGAAATTGCTAGGTACTTGTGACCTAGATTGGCCACTGTTGGAAACAGGATACTGGGCTTGATGGATCTTGGTCTGACCCAGTATGGCATATTTTATGTTCTTATGTTCTATCCTTTTGGAGATGGATAGAGGGGTAAGTCTCTAAAATACTCCAGGTTTGTGAATATTAATCTCCTATGGGGTTTCTTGTTTTGCTGGGAGGGATCTGATGTGGGCTATGCACACTTTAGGTTGGGGCATATCTGCTTTCAGCAGCAAGATTTACCATTGCTAACTTCTGGACAGGTGCGCCCTGTACATCCCATTGCGTGTGGCAAACTAGAACTATTGCTGAGATTGTGTGTTTGGCTTAAGCAGCCTCAGTGACCTCCCCTGAGAAACCCCTTTGGATAGACACAGGATTACACTGCTTCTCCTTCCTTTACTAGGTGCTTGAACAGAGGCACCTTGTTGCGGTACGACCCAGATTTGAATCATCACTGGGTTTTATACCTCTTATGCTTTCCATCCAAAATTACACTTCTCCTTCCAGCTTACATCGTCAGAACAAGGACCCTCCAAGTATTACATCACTGAGATTACCTGGTTAATTCAGAGACCAGAAAATTCCTTCCTGTTCTAAAGACAGGCACGTTAAACAGAGGTTAGATAGAATTTCTCTGGTGAGCCACTAGAGGACCTGGTAGGGTAAAGAAAAAATGAACACCAGAACTTTAGTTGTCTCTACAAATGTATTTGGACCATATTCTTAATTTGTGAATTTTTGGATTTATGTTATGATACTAGATAATTGGAAAAATTGTGGGAAGTGCAGTTTTTAAGCCAAATGGTTTGTGTGTTGGGCCCTTCTGAGTGGGTTAAATGTTAGTCCTGGAATAATAATTATGTATGGATTGTGATGTTCTTGTTCTGTTTTTATAATGAATTTGTAAGTGCCTAAGGAGAGAATTAAGAACCAATACCTAAAAATGTGAACGTCCTTATTTCATGGCTGTCTTGCTTTCTTACAGAGACTTATTTCCAGGTTTCCATTCTTGGTCAAAATCGGGTCAATATTCAGAGCAGATGATGCATTTGCTTGCAACCGGCAAACATAATTTGCTTATCTATATATTTTCAGACATTTTATGGTTAGTAATGGTCCATTTAAATTTCTGAATGACCTGATATTATCCATATAGTTGTGGGCCATGTCACGGGCAGAGTACAGCAGCCCTAAAAATGATCCATTTAGCAATGATGTTCACCTCTGCCATGTGTATATTCAGTGTCACTATCAATGTGAAAAGTGGAATTGAATATATGGATTAAGTGCCAGCAGTTAACTTAAACCACTGACCATGCTGGCAAAAAATCCAGCACAATGTGTTTGTAGTATAAGATAAGCAGTTTTTATTAGGCCCTTATATCTTTTTTAAATAGCTGTTCTAAGTAGACTCTAATTTTCACAGTAAATTCACAATTTCTGTTATATATTTTTGTGCTATTGTATTTAATGCATTTTTTTGAAGTGCATACCAAGAATAATAATTCTTCGGCAGAAAATTATCAATAGTTAAAAGTAAAATGGGCCAGTATTCCAAAGCACATATCCAGTTAACAGGACATGCTAACCAGATAAGTGCCAGCAAGCACGATATTCAGCAGCGTCATGTAGATAGTACCACTGAATATTTCCTCTGATCACCTTTTCACTATCTGAATAGTGCCAGGGTAGTCTATGGGCAGATAAAACAAGACTGGCCTAACTTTATGTGAGAGTTTGCTCTGTCTCCACCTGCTGGTTGGTGTGCATGGCCCACTTGTTTGGACTGGACTGGAGGGACTACAGAAAGGAAAATTAACAGGTGAAGTCTAATTTCACCATGATTAATTTACAACCATGATAACACTGTTAATATGAAGGAGGTTTGCAATAATGAAATCTGTGTTGGTGATCAATAAGATATCATTGGCATTGATGAAGGGGACACTCAATGAGCTACCATATAGTCCATTTAGGTCTAAGAAGAGAAAACATTTTTTTACTCAATGAGTAATCAAACTCTGGAATTCATTACCAGAGGATATAGTAAAAGCTATTAGTGCAGCTGGGTTTAAAAAAGGTTTGGACAAGTTCCTGGAGGAAAAATCCATAAACCATTATTAAAGAGGACCAGGGAAATCCACTACTTACTCCGGGATAAGCAGTGTGGAACCTGTACAACCTTTTGGGAACCAGACAGGTAATTGTGATCTGGATTTGCCACTGTTGGAAACAGGATACTGAGCTTGATGGACCTTGGTCTGAGCTAGTTTGGCATATCTTATGTTCTTATGATCTTGTTGTCCAGATAGCCTGCGGCTATCACTACTGAAACCAAATGTTCAGTGGAAGCCGCTGTCCAGCCACGTCTACTGAATAGCCAGTTTTATTTAGCATGCAGCAGCTGACTTTTAAAAAACAGTGAGTGCTGCAGGCTAAAGATCTTATTAATTAAATCAAGAAAACCCCAAACTAAGGATCAATGCAATCCAGTCCACCAAATTTATGGAGCAGACTATACAATTCTAGATAAAGGTAAACCTCATAAACATATACAACTTAAGAAGTCAGAAAGGACAATTGAAAAGTCACTCTAAATTATATAAAGGGGATGCTACAGCAGCAAATCTAGGAGTGGTCAGGGTCAATGATCCCATAAGACAGAATAGCAGGTGATCCTGAACATATCTTAGAAGCTAAAATGTTAAACTGTTGTCAAATATAACTGTTTCACGAAACAAGCTACTGGGGAAGAGTTGAGGACTCTTCAGAGTATAGCTGGTATTTATGTTTTAAGCTGGCATTACTCTGCTGGCATTTATGCTTGCTTTTTTTGCAAGAACTATAATGAAATACATTCCACTCAGTGAACACAATTTCTATTTGCTTATGTGGAATACCTGTCAACACCACTATTATTCAGGTATATGCCTCAACAACAGATGTAGAAGAGGAAAGTTTGATCAGTTCTATGAACAAGTACAAGCTGAAATCTACAGAACATGCAAACAAGCTATACTGAAACTCATGGGCAACTGATAGGAACAAAGAAGAAAGCAAAGTGGTTGGAAAATACAGAAACAACATTGGAGAAAGCCTGTTAGAAATCTGCAAGACCAACGATCAAGTCATCTCAAACACCTTCTAGCAATACAAGGGGTGAAGGTAAAAATGTATTTTGTCCAATGGATTGTTCAAAAATCAAATTAAATATACCTGTGGAAGTCAATGATGGAAAAAGCTCGATAACATCAACAAAGAAAAAAACCTGGAACTGATCATGGTACAGATCACCAGCTACTGGTATGTAAACTCAAGCTAAGTCTGAAAAACAGCAAGCCACTCATGAAAATAGCGAAGTATGATCTTGAAAATATACCACCAGAATTTAAAGACTGCCTGTGAAATCGATCCACCACTTTGGACACAAATGACTGAGTACCAGAAGAACTATGGAATGACATCAAGAAAGTTGTGCTTGAAGAAAATGAAAAGTCTCTGCAAAAGGTGAAAAAAGAAAAATGAATGATGAAGGAATTCTGATAATTGCTTAGAAATAGACAGAAGCTAAAGCCAGAGAAGAAAGTTAGGGAGTCTCAGAACTTAACAGCAGCAAGATGAGACAAAGAGGAGTACTATAATGTTACTTGAAAGGAAATAAAATCAGAAATTTTAAGAGGAATAATAAGATCAGCTTTCCTTAAGTTCCGAGAGTTAAAGAGAAAATTACAGCCTCCAGTTTTCATGTTGAATGATACTGAGAAGATCGAAGATAGGTGGAAAATTAACAGCCATTTCAACCTGGACCTTACAGTCAGGAACTGTTGATAACAAAAGAAGCAGCAACACCAAATCTCTGTCCAGGTTAAGCAGCATGGGTTTACCAGAACACTTCAAAGTAGAATATTCCAATCTGATTAAAACGTTTCATATCAGATCCAAATTTTAAAACCAATTTTGTGTTATGTGAATTGCCATTATAAATAGCACTTAAGAGCAGTTTTAAATTGTATATTCTTTGCCCATTTAAGAGCAGTTTTAAATTGTATATTCTCTGTCCATTCCCACTCCACTTGTAAACATCCCCAGATACTCAGTGTCAGGGCCATATCCAATCAGTGGCACAAAATATCCAGTTTTGTTGGATAGCATTTTAGCTCTCCAGTAGCATCAATTTTCAGCTGCTGGCCACAGCTAAACTGACTGAAGTTAAGGCAGCCTTTTTCTGTCTAACCTTATCCATTTTAATTAGCCAGTTAGCGTCACAATGCCACCAGCCAGTGAACATTTGTTGCCACCCCCTGCTCCATGTCTGGAACACCCCAGCACTAAATGATTAGCATTGGGGCATTTAACCTAGGCTGTGTGGGGATATTCAGTGGCACAAACAGGGCATGTGCCATGAGCAGCATTTACGTGGTTTGCAGGTCTGCAAATTGTGTGAATGCCTTTGAATATGCCCCCTCCCATCTCCCACTCCCGGTATATCTATTCCACTAGCTCTCTGATGGAACATTGAAGATCCAAGTTGAACCCCTGCGGGTATACTGTCTGTAGACGAAAGATTCATTTTTGTTCTTGCTGCAGTAACATTCTATTCAAGGCACCGCTTCAAACAGATGGAAGCTAACAGTCAATAATCTTAAGTTTCAAATCTCCAAACTCATAATGTTCAATGCAAAGAAAAAATAAAAAAGGCCCCTATCCAACCACTGTGATTATAGCTGCTGTGTTCCATTATATGGGTATGAATCATTGTATTTCTCTTGCCAGTGTAAATCAGTTCACCTAGATATGGCATAAATAACCATATTAGAATTTTAATGATAGCAGTTCAGGTAGTTGTACTAAATCTTCTCTTCTTATCACTAGAAAACAAATTGAGCATTGGTCACATGGCTGAAATCTGAATGAACTGATGTTCGATATAGATATGTGTGGAAGCTGGTACTGTACTAAAAAGTCCCAAACTCTACTGCCTCTTCTATAAGCAAATAAAGGAATGAGTTAAATACTTTGAGTAAAATTTGACAGTATTTTAAAATAATTACTAGGCATGTACATGCAATAGAGAAGCACTGTCTATCTTTTGGGAACCTGACAGGTACTTGTGACCTGGATTGGCTACTGTTGGAAACAGGATACTGGGCTTGATTGACCTTGGTGTGACCCAGTATGGAATCTCTTATGTCCTTATGCCATTGGGGCCATATAGCTGAAAGGGCAGCAAAATTGGCGGGCAATGAGTTCTTTTAAGTGAGTCAGCAGAGGCAGGCCGTCTTATTGAGCAGGCATTCCAGACAGCCAAAGTTGGGCATAGAACTCTGGCTAAGTTATCTGAGACAGGGCACAGGCACCTAAAGCTGCTCCTTCTCATGGTTCGTAGAATAGTAAATTTTGAAGATAAAAATTTAAATGTGAGAAGCTGCAGTAAAGGAGCAGTTCCTGGGAATCCACCAGTGTCATTGAAGCATTATAGCTACAAGCGCAGCATAGCTGGTGGGCAATGGGGTAATATATCCCCCTCCTCCCAGCCGTTTCTAGAGGGTCAGCAGAGGCATGCATTCTTACTAGGCACTGAAGAGTGGAGTCACGGCAGATCATAATGCTTGAGAAGGGTACATCTAGAAAATTAAATAGTCATAGAAAGAAAGAAGGGAGGGAAAACGACAGCAGTACTGGCATGACTGTGCAAAAAGAGGCAGGGCATTCCCAGGGTATGGTTTTGGGCTCCTCTAGTCTTCCATCCAAGCTACTGTAAAGAAAGATTTCTTTCCAAGGAGAGCAGAAAGAAGGGCAAAGGGGGATAGACATGGAGAAAGGTAGGGGGGCATGGGAGAAGCAGCAGGCAAAGGCAAATGAGCCTCGCAGCAGGTGTACTGTATTCCCTACTGAAAAGTCTGTGGAGATGGTCTTGACAGATGTGGTGTCTGAGGGATCTTCATAGGTGGGATTTATAGCACTGGCTGAAGATGATGTTGAAGGGGTGGTTGTTAGTTTGCCCACTGGTGAAGGGTTAGAACATGATCCTGGCAGTGCCAAGGCCAAAAGAACCACACAGGTAGAGGGGACAGTAGAGAGTGGGAAGGATGCCACTGGTCTTTCATCCTCTCCTCTGGCCCATCATGGCTCCAGCAGTAGCACTAAGATCATCAGCTCCCCCCCCCCCAGGAATGTACAGGGAAAGTCTTATAAAAACTCACATGTCCATAAACATTGTATTGTGCTTGATGATGCACAATATGCAGAATGCAATTACTGTAAGCAGCACATGACCCCAGCATGCTGGACTGGCCTCGGCTCCCCACCCATTTGTCATTCCCTTACACCTTGCCCCCTCCACCCCTTTCTCCCATCCCACAAATAAGGCCAACCCTTGGTTCGTTTCTTAACTGCTTTATTAGAGGGTCTTTTAGGCCACAGCTTATGGATACAGATAAACACAATCAAAACCACCATATGTACTTCATGTATATCAACAATGAATAAACAATGAATACCCTGACCTTAGGATAACTAACATGGAAGGGCACTGCCGTCCCAACTGCCAGGTTCTGGCAGCCCCAGCCCGCCCCTTGGCCAAGGTTGCCGCCCTCTTTTTCCTCCCCGTCACCAACTGCTCCATGTTGGTGTCCGGGTGGCCCCTGCTTCTGGTAGTTCGAAACCAGGCACCCCATCCCCTGGTACCTGGTCCCCCTTTTTGCTGGGCTCAGCCTGTTAACTGAGCCCCCTTTTCTTTTCCTGGGGTGCCCCTCCCCTCCCTTTTTATTGGTGAGGTCCAGCCAGCTGTGACAGACCCCCCTCCCCACTATTCCTTCCCTGTCCTCCAGATGTGGAGGGTAGGGTCACGTTCTCAACCGGGGGAAAAGGAAGAGGCCTCTTTTGCCTCCTCCTTTTATCCTGGCGCCCGCCCCTCCTGCTTCCTGGCCTCCGTCATTGCCCTTCCCCTGCCTGCGGCTGGGTCATGTGGCTGCTAGCTCACTCGGGAGGCTTCTGCTGGGTTCCCCGCCATCTCCTGCCACCCCAGTAAGTTCCCTCAGCTGCCTGCTCTTACCGGGAACTTTCTTTGAGCCGCAAAATCACCTGCTGCCCGGAGCTCTGAAAAGAGCCCTTTTGTTTGCTGCTGTGGCTCTGAAAAGAGCCTTTCTTTCTCTTGGCATTGTGGCTATGAAAAGAACCTTTTGTGCACACGGCCCTCTGCTCGCTGTAGGTTCCGACGCTGGGTCGCTGTTCATCGTGTTCTCGGCCAGGGGAAAGCAAGAGGCCTCTTTCGCCTCCTCCTTTTATCCTGGCCCCACCCCATACCACTCCCACTTCCCGGCCTCCTTCCTTGCCCTCCCCCTGCCTGCAGCCGGATCATGTGGCTCACCCCCTTAATCAGGCCGAATCTACCATTAGTAGAGGAAAGCTGATGAGTCATCTTAAAAAAAATGGCATGCTGCATCATTTGGAAAAACAGCACCATTTTCAGCTCATGCCAAAGGAGGGGGTTAAACCTAAGCTGGGGACTCTGCAGGAGTGGAAATAGCACTAGTAGTAAAGGTACATGAAAAGTGGAAAATCTGTCTTCCACCAGTCAGATAAAATGACAACAGGCCCAATGTACATCAAAGCAAACCAACATGGAAGACATGAATCAATGTTCATTAGTACTATCATGGGGCAGGCGGCAGGCAACATAGAGGGTGTTGACCCAGTGAATTGGGGGAATGATAGTCTTGGATGATCATCCCCTGAACATGGTTGAAAAAGTGGAGTTTAGGATGGGCTGCATCTCTTAGCTTCTTTTTAATGAGTGCCCTGCATGACAACTTTTAGTAGGCAGGTGATTCCCAGCCTATATAATCAGTTGCATCACAAGCTGCGGGCAGAGCTGACAAAAACAGAGGCTGGCAAGGCAATGTGTGCCTTTGAGTCAGTGCTGACTCCCTGGTGACCCAGAAGCTCCTGGGTTTTCTTGGCAGTGTGACCAGAAGTTGATTGCTAGGCCTTTCTTCTGAGATAATGGAGGATTAAGTGACTTGCCCAAGGCCACAAGGAGTACTAGTGGGAATCAAACCCTGGTCTCTTGGTTACCAAGCTAGTGCTCTAACCACTAGGCTACTCCTCAGAGGCTGGCACTAGGGTGCATTTCACTACTGGCATCTGGACTAATCTGAACAGCACACACATCAACTTCTTCCTGACCGCATACTGATGGCAGCTGGCCAAAGCAGGAGCAGATTGCAGATCTAATGGTGGGAGAAACAGCAGGAGAGTACTAATGGGCTATGTTACATAGTCATGTAATGGATGACAGCCATATGTGGATCCATATCTTAGCAAAAATAAGGGAAATGTTGCAAGGATGGCACATAGGACACAAACAATGTATGCAGGTTTTTCCTTGTAACAGATGATGAGATGAACTTGATCAAAGCAGGAAGGGGGCTTTTGTGGGATTAGATGCTTTGCAGACTTGCTACACCTGGTTATGAGAGACTCCCTAGGTATGGGCAGCAGCCCTACCCTGAGGGAACTGATTGAGAAGTGCCAAAAAATAAATGGGTATTTTCATCGTTGTGTGAAGAGTGAGCATGAGTTACGTGAGAAGCAGGAAGCAATAGGCACACCAACTGAAGCAGTATTTTATCACCAGGTGGATTTCCACTTATGACATTCTGGAGAGGTTAGTGAAGTAGGCCCTGCTTCAGATGTCATTGGAAATTGAGATCAGCATTGATAGGTTGCTGAGTCGCCAGGACTGGTCAAAAATCACATAGGTGATGGAAGTCCTAAAGGCTTTTAAGGGTGCTGTGGAAGAACAGAATTCCACAAGAGCTACTCTGAGTTTTCTCATCCCAGTAATGAGTATTTTACAAGCCAAGCTAGAGGGTTTTCAGCAGTGACAGGGATTCAGAGCAGAGGTTTGATGATGGTGGACTTATTTAAGGCTCCAGTGGGAAAAAGATTGGAAACCCTCCTGAAGGCGGATGCTTATGTGCTATCTGGTCTCTGTGACCTGCAAATGAAAAGTTCTCTGCTGCAGCTCATTGAAAGGTAACGCTGGTGAGTTCAGTGGAGAAAAGGGAGCACCAGAGTGAGGGAGAAGTGGTAGTGGTGGTGGTCTGCAGCAAGGAAAAAGCAGACACACTGGCAAGTGGTATTGCTAGCATAAGTACCATCATGTCACCCATTGCTCCCCCCCCCCCTTATTTTTACATGTCCATGCTCATGAGACCCATTTAGGGACAATCTTTGGTAACTGAAGCCCTAGTTATACTGCTAAGCTGCAGAGATTAGCCTGCATAGATTTAAGTGACATGCTACCTTGAAGATCCCTTGGCATACTAAGCATACAAGTCACTAGTCTGGTCAGACCTGGCCAAGGTTGTGAGGCATTTCCACCCTGTTCTGCCCTCTAACCAGTGTGCCCATGGAATGTATATTCATGGTAGGGGATATTGTGATTCCCATTGCTGGAAAAGCTAGTGTTTCTGAAGACATCCCCCCCCCCCCCTTGCTTGGTTTCCCTTCACTGTCATGTGACTGGGAAGATGAAGGTGTGTAGAGCTATACTGAGGGGTGAGTTGCCCACACGCTCTGCCTGCAGTATGTCCACTAGCTATGTTTATGACAGTTGTCACTGCAGTCTCTCTGAGATGGTGCCCATTTCCAGTAGCTACCTTTCAACCCCCATGCCAAAACGCAACATCAAGCAGAAAGAAGAAAAAACAATTACAGTCAGAGGGAGCAAATGCAGTTTTTCTGGTGAATTGCAGTTGAAGGTCACTGGTGGCCCTTTTGCATTCTGGAACCTTGCTGGTCCTTCGGGCCTCATGCTCTGTGGCCTCCCTGTTATTTCAGATGGTGAACCATAGTGTTGTACCATTAGCAGAAGGCTATTGCTAAGTGACTGTGGTGCATCATATAAACCTGACCACCTGGCTTCCCCTGTTGTACTCTCACTAGCCAGATACACTTCAAGATCCAAAAGAGGATAGATATTCATGGACTATCTCTGTACTAGGGGAAAAGTACCAGAGAAGAGCTCACGATATGATGGTGGCCCCTCCCCTAACCCCAGGTGCTCTTCACCAAAGGAACAAAAATCTTGAGGCGCATAGCAAAACTGTGTGCGTAACATATGTTTTCATCTACTACTTTGGGATTCCTTCCCAGGAGCTGAGACCTAGAGAGGATTTTAGAAAGAACATCCAAGTGCAATCTGGGACGTCTGAGCCAGAACATCTGAAAAAATAGCAGGCACGTCCAGGTGCAGACATGATTTCACAAACGAGGACGTGCCTGATATAGACGTCTGAGGGAATGTCTACATAGGCATCTCTAGAACAATATTTCAGAACCTGAACATCTAGAAATAACCTAAGGGTTAGAACTAGGAACAGGGAAGCCAGTGTTCCAATCCCACTACTGCTATCATTGAAATTGTGCTGAGTACTGGAGCCGTCAGTACTCTAGGTGACCACCTGGTTCACCTAATGGAGGCACCTACCCTGTTTGTCATTGTATGACTTTCATCTCCTTAAATGCCATGCCAGTTTGTTGCCACACTTCTAGATTCATGGCTCTGTGATCAGTGTGCTTTGCCTTTTCCTGGGCCACTCTTTCTCATCCTCCTGCTCTGCATCTCTTTGGGTGCCTTAAGCTTGGTATTGTATGATTTCATTCTCCTTTAATGCCATGCCAGTTTGTCCACACAGTTCCAGCTGCATGGCTCTGCAACCAGTATGCTTGGGCTTTTATGGGCCACTCCTCCTCCTGCTTTGCATCTTTGTGGGTCCCCTTGGTTTGTTATTGTACAATTCTGTTCAGATATCTACTTTGCTAAGCAGTTCCTAACAACCCAATTCAAGGAGAAACAGAAACTGGCATAGTGTGTGTGTGTGTGTGTGTTGGGGGGGGGGACACTTACAGAATACCATCATCGACAAGCCTGTCTTCAGGTTTCTTTTCAAATTTCCATTACTGTACTTGTTTGGAGGTTCTAGCAGGAGAGTGCAGATACTAACTTACCCTATCAGGAGGAATGAGCATGGAGCACAGATGAGGGAAGGGGACTGATAGACAAATCACTGCTAGCTATCTTGGGGTGATAGATTCCTCTCACATTCACCATCTTCCATTGCTGTACTTGTCAACTAAGAAACTGCACTTAATTTATTTTTTATTTATTTATTAACATTTCTTATATACCGCACTATTTGACATCAGCGCGGTTTACATGGAACAGAAACATCCGACAAAATTACATATGTCTGGTCTTACAATTAACAGAAAGTAGAACCTGGAAAACAGGGGAAACTATTTACATGAAGAGTGTCACAAGAAAAGGAGACTGTTTGGTGGTTTACAGTGTTAGGGACACCTGTTGAGAGGGCTTGCCTGCCTAATTGCCACTGTTGCTGATGTTCTCGCTATTTAAGTGGGGATGAGGTTCGGTGTTGTCTGTGAAGTATTTGATGAAGAGGAAATGTTTAAGGGCCTTGCTGAACTGGCTCAGATTGGGGATTCCCCTGATGTGTGCCGGTAAGGTGTTCCACAGTCTTGGGGCACAGAGTCTGAAGGCCCTGCTAGCTGTTGTCGAGGTGCATCTTGTCATTTCTTTTGGGATTGTTAGCATGTTTGACTCTGCGGTTCTTCTTGGTCTGTTAGGTGCGATTGGTTGGATGAGTTCAGATAGGGAGGAGGAGGAGAGCCCCTTGCCAGCTTTGAAGGTCATCAGCAGTGTCTTAAAAATAATCCTGGCTTGTATGGGGAGCCAGTGTAACTGTTTCAGGAGGGGTGTTACATGGTCTCTCCTGGATGCCCCGAAAAGCACCCTCGCTGCACTGTTCATAGCAAGTTGCAGGGGGTTCAAGGTGGATTGGGGGAGCCCTTGTAGTATGGAGTTTGCATAATCGAAATGGGGAATGATCAGGGCTTGGTAAATGGTACGGAAATCATCTGGCTCGAGTAACGGGTGTAGGTGTCTGAGGGATCTGATCTTGAAATAGATTGCTCTTACGGTGTTGGCTGTGTGCTTCTTCATGTCCAGGTTTTGATCCAGAGTCACTCCAAGGTATCGTATAGCGGTTTTTACATGTAGTTCGGCATCATTTACTTTCACACAGTTGGGTGGTATGAAGTTCAGATTCCTCGAGATGAAAAGAACCTCCGTCTTCCTGTGCTGAATTCGCAGATTCTGTGAGAGTAGCCACTCCGATATTGCATTGAAGCAGTTGGTCAGAGGGGCGAGGTCCAGTTTATCCAAGGATACTGGCATATATAACAGGACATCATCAGCATATATCATACAACTGACATTGAAAGATCTAATGATGTTGCAGATGGGTTGGATGTATATGTTAAACATCAAGGATGATAGAGAGGATCCTTGTGGCACTCCTTGACCTTGTTGGAAAGATTCCGATATAGCCCCGTCTGCTCGTACATACTGCCATCTATTGGACAAGTAAGATTTGCACCATTTGAGCGCCGTTCCGCTGATACCTTTCTCTCTTAGCCGGATAAGAAGAATCTCATGGCATACTGAGTCGAAGGCTGATGCTATATCTAGGAAAATGAGTGCGAACCCCTGTCGGATGTTGTCAACGCCGGCAATTATATTGTTGAAAAGGGTGGTGAGTAGTGTCATCAACTAAGTTAAGTCATCAACTAAGAAACCCTTTGACTGGCGTGCACTCCATGAATGCTTCTTCTGCCTCAAGGGAATCTTCTTCTGTAGTTAATGTTCCAATGTTGGGACCAAAGCCCTCGGTGCCAGAACTTAGCTGAACTCGCCCTACTCCTGTGGCCTGGGCTTATGCAGCCTCTTCTGCTCTTGTGTTAGCCCTCCTCTGCTGTTTTAAGGCTTTCTAGCCAGTCTTCATTCTGTGCTGTGTTGGGTCTCCTGGCATAATTTAGGGTTTTCCAGCCAATCTGACTGCTGTGCTGCACTGTGCTGGTTCTCCTTGTATAATTTAGGGCCTCACAGTTGATTTGGATGCTGTGCTGGTCTCCTTGTCATTTTACTGCTCTCAAAGTGCCTTGATGTGCTTCTACCAATTATGGTGCTGCTTTTCTGAGGTGTTCATTGTGCTATTTGTACCATTTTGTCCTTCTGATGGTGGTTTCTGGTGCTTGTCCTTCAATTGCACATACTCTTTGCCCCTCTTCTGGAGACCTGGGGGAGGGGGAGCTGTGATACTCTTGGTAGCTTGTAGTACTGTTAGTTGCCTGCCATCAAGTTTGACTGAAAATAGATGGCAAACCTGACTGTTTCATTGCAAAATAGCTTCATCCATAGATTTTATTGGGAACTTTCGGGATAAATGCAGGAATGGTTCAGTTCCCAAAGATTAATCAAATGGATGTATTCTGATGAACAAAAATGAACCTGAAAATCTTTCACGTGCACATGCCTAATTATTCCCAACTTCCTCGTAAGTGCCTTATGACCAACTCCAATTAATCGAGATTTCAGCTATGTGACTAATATTCAATTTGTCCTCAAGCAATTTTAAAGTTTTGAAAAAAGGGAAACAAGTTTAAATGCCCTGTAGTTTGGCAGCTCCTTTATTATTAGAGATGATGGATTCTCAATGTCAGCAGCAGCTGCCTGGACAATTAAACTTTTGCTGGTTTCTGACAGTTGTGCTTCGAAGTTAACAGACTTCTTATAAACAACAAAGTCTTTCTTTCTACTGTATTTGAGGCTTGTTTTTGTCACAGGGCAGTTTCTCCATGACAGTCGTAAACCTTACTTCTAAGTCAGGGCATGTGGAGTATGATCTGATTCTCTCAAATTTACTACTAAGGCTCGATGTACAGGGCCGGATTTACCTATACGCCAACTACGCCGTGGCGTAGGGCCCACAGCTGGCAAGGGCCCACAAAAATTGAACAAATTAGCTTTTTTAAAATTAAATTTAAAAAAAAAACACTGGCTGCCGCCACGGCAGCATGGACTGTCCCGTGGGGCCCCCTCTGCTGCCGCGGCAGCATGGACTGTCCCGCAGGGCCCCCTCTGCCCGGCTGAATCCGTCCGTACCTCCCTCCCTCCCTCCGTCCCTCTGTGCCGGCTTTGAGAGGCGCAAAGGGAGAGTGTCTCCCTCGCATCTCTGTTAAGCCCGCAGGGGCTGATGGGAAATTTCCCATCTGCCCCTGCGGGCTTAACAGAGACGCGAGGGAGACACTCTCCCTTCACGCCTCTCAAAGCCGGCATGGAGGGAGGGACGGACGGACGGATTCAGCCGGGCAGAGGGGGCCCCGCGGGACAGTCCATGCTGCCGCGGTGGCAGCCAGCGGTTTTTTTTTTTAATTTAACAATGCGGGAGCTGGAAAAATGTAAAGCTTGCACTTGGGATTTTGGAGTCGGGGGTGTAATTTGTAGGCTAAAGGGACTGTGGAGCCCGGGGAGGAAGGCACCAGGGGCAAGAGGAACAGGAGATGAGCGGCTGGTTTAGGAAGATTGCCCCTCACCCCCCCCGAACGCCTGGAAGGGAGGGGCTGGGGCAGGACACACCTGCTGCTCTGCCGTCTGGAAAGAAGCAGTGGGACTGGGCTCCAGGCCCCTCCCCAGAAATTAAACCCGGCTTGTAATCTTACTCACGAAGAGCTGGGGGCAGCAGAGGGGGCCCCGCGGGACAGTCCATGCGGCAGCGGCCAGCGTTTTATTTTTTTTTATTAAAGTTTACGTGAGCCGATGGGGAGGGGGGTGTTAAGACTGGAGGTGGGCTGACACGAAGAAACCAGAAGAAAGTGGCTGGAGCAATTGCAGCTGAAAAAAAATGCACAAAAGGTAGAAAAATATCTCTTTATTTTGAATTTATTAATTGGAATATGTCAGCTCTGGTAAATGTGCATCATTAACGTCTGCGCTTTGTTTAGTACAAGAGCAGATTAATGTATAGTTTTATTTCTACAGTGTTGTACATTCCAAGTTTGGCTTTTGGGATTCCCAGTTTAATTATGACGTCAGGGCCAACAGCGCGCAACTGATCTGGCGTGCTCGTTTTTATCTTTTCTGGGGGCCCACAATTTTTGTTGGCGTAGGGCCTCACTCAAGGTAAATCCGGCCCTGTCGATGTAGTACTTGCATTGTGCCAAAGAGAGCTTCCTACTGGAGTTCATAAGATATAACATGTATGGGTAGTTTGTCAAGATGTGCTTGGAAATTCTTCTTTATCAAGCTTGTGGAACCCAACACGATGGGAAATATTTCTGTATCTTTCTGCCACATTTCACTGCATTTCCTGGTATTTCAGGATCTTCTGCCTCTCCATGCAATTCACAGAGTACTTCTGGTGTTTTTCTCCTTAACCACAATATCTGGCTTCCTCGCATCCAGCTTTTTATCGGTCAGAATGGGAGTGTCCCAGGTGATCATAACTTCCTCATTCTCTATAATACTCTTAAGGTCATGATCCCAGTGTTTTTTGGGCACAGTGATGCTGTAGTGCTTATAGATTTTCCAATGGATGAGGTATGCTACTTTATTCTGTCTTTCTGTATAGAAATTTTCTGCCATCAGAACTTCACAGCCAACTATGAGGTGAGTCACTGTTTCCATGTCTTTCTTACAGAATCAACATATGTCTGTGTTGCTATTTTTTTTAATGCTTGCTGTAAACTATCTTGTCCATAAGTCGCTGTCCTGTGCTGCATCCTTCGGTTTCAGTTTACCCCTCATTAACCATTCATGTGTCCATTGTTGATCGACAAAGGGTTCCTAGAGTAACACACTTTATTTCCCACTGTATTTGTGTATCTGCCACTTGTTTTTCCTTGTTTGTTGATCTAATTTCTTAAAGTATTTTTTTCTCTTGTTTTGCAAATTCTGCTTCTTCCTTCCCTGTGCATGCTTGTAGATTTTCACTCATTTCTTTTAGTCGTCAGAGTTTGTCCAAGTTTGATGTTGGAAACAGATTCTGGATGTCTACTCTCATATTTCAGCACTTTTTGTGTATTTGGATCAGAGGATGCAGTTAAGTAGACCTGGAGGCCTATGATAGTAGCTCTGTATGTGTAATCAATCTCTATGAGTCCTAGCCCTCCTTCAGTTCTAGGGATGTACAGATTTCGCATACACTGATTCTTGTAAATCACTTCATGGGCATGGAGGAATTTTCTTGATTGCACATCCAGTTTTTCAAGATCTTTAAGAGACCAGTCCACAATCCCAAAGTATGAAAGTATTGCCAGCTGATTGATGGCTTATATCTTATTCCGTGGTTAAAGCACTTTTTAATAATGATTTTAATCTCCTGTAGTATTGTTTACTGATCTTTTTTCTCAGCAATTTCTGCTAGAGTGTCATTCCTTTCTCTACTCCGTGATACTTATATACGCCTTCCTGTTCAAGGTCCTTGATGTCACAGCCTTCAGCCAGGGAGATGTTTTCTGTTTTGCTCAATTTTTCTCTAAAAAAAAAGTCGCCTTAGCACATTTGTCGAGGCCAAATGTCATCCTGATGTCATCAGAAAACTTTTCACCACACGGAGTTGCACTGGTCCTGGAACTATTGAGCTTCAGATCATCTACAAATAATAAATGAGATGTTGTTTCTGAGTTGTTACCTTCTTTAGGATTCAGGCTAAATTTGTACCTAAAAGAGATGATGAAAGTACTCATTGGATTAAGTGCCACACAAAAGAGAAGAGGTGACAGGGAATTCCCCTAAAATGTTCCTCACTGGATCCTGATGTTGGAATGATATACTGACCATCTTCATATTTCAAAAAGAGTGTGGTTTGTTGACAGAATCATGGTGAACTTAATGTACTCTATCAAACCAGGATTTATTTTATGCATTTCAAGGCAATTTATTATCCAAGAGTGTGGGACGCAGTCAAAAGCTTTCTTATAATCAATCCATGCTATACTGAGATTTCTGCTATTTTTTAACACTGGCCAGGATGGCCTTATTCAACATTAACTGGTCTTTGGTGCCATATGCTCCTCTCTTGTTGCCCTTTTGCTCTATTGCCAAAATGTTAATGGTCTCAATATGATCATATATTCTTTCTGCATCTATTGCAATGAACAGCTTATAGCTTGAAGGTAGACAAGTTATTGGTCTAATTGTTAGGATTGTTATTTGTGTCCCCTTTTGGAAGGAAAACTGTTCTTCCTGTAGTAAGCCATTGTAATACTAAGTGTGGCTGCTTAAACAATTGATTTTTGCATTCATCAGGTTTGGGTGGAGTCATGTTAACTGTTTGAGCCAAAAGTTGGTTACTCCATCTGGGCTAGGGTTCTTCTAGTATGGGGCTTGCTTTAACCTGCTTTCCAGCTCTTTTGTTGTTTCTGCAGGCCATTTCATAGGTTTGATGTTTGCCTTTTCTAAATGTTCCTGTATGCAGGGTAACCATTCTGTTTCTTGATTGTGCTTTATAGGGTCCTTGTATAGTTTTTTCCAGATGCTTACTGTTTCAGCTTTGGTTGGTGGTGCTTTTATTATCTTAATGCTCGTTCCCAATTCCCTGTAGAATTGTTTTGAGTTCTCTCTAAATAGCTTATTTTAATATCTTTCTTTTCAGTTTTCTTTATATATTAGCAGGTTTTGTGCTTCTGCTGTTATTTCAATTTATTGTTGGAACATATCAATTTCAGGTCTTCCTCTGTTAATGCAGCATGCTTCAGCTTGATGTCTTGGATCTTCCTTAATATCTTTGATAAAATTAATCCTTTTAGGTACCCGTCTGTCAGGGATACCTCCGCACGTAATGGCTGTATTTTTCCCTCAATGTGCTTTTTCCAAGAAGGAACTGTTATTGTTTTCTTTTTCTTCTGGCCCTGCACTTTTGCTGGTATTATTGTTGCAGTAATCATTTTAGCTGCACAATACTGCATTTGATTTATTTTAATGATGTCAGTAAATGGTCCCTTTATACTGGATATGTCCTTGTTCACCTTTATTAGTCATACTTTTAACCTTAGTGTTAAATTGAACTTGGATAATCTTTCCCTTGCCCAAATCCCAGCATATTCATATTTTTCTATGTGGACTAGGAGTTTGATCTTGAATTCCTCCACCTCTGGGCCTTTCTTCTCCCTTTCTTTGTCCTCTTCAGTTGATTGGTTGACCTGTCCTATAGTTACCTCACTCTTCTGCAGTTCTAGATCGGTTCCATTTCCCCCTTCCAGATCTCCAAGTTCCATCTCCCCCTCAACTGCTCTTCTGTTTCTGTGTATTCCTTTCTTCTGGTACTCTCACCCAGGTGTACTCCTCCTCCCTGTATTTCTTTTTCCACAGAAGCCCTTAGTTACTTTAAGATTTTATCATTCACATACTTTGCTTTGATCTGTGAAATTAAAGATCTTAAATTTGCATCTGTTGCTTTTTGCAGTTTTTCTTGTGGCAATTTTCCTCTTTATTCCAGTTTTTGGTGGATTCTCCTTGTATATCCTCTTGATTTAAATATAGGGTTTGTAGGCTATAGTAATTGTACATTATTTCCTCCTTATCTGCAGAAGTCCACTTAACCGTAGTTAATCCTCTTAACTTTTTCATTAATTTCTGTGGTTTATCTCCTGTCACAGTGGGTCCGCAAACTTGCCCACTTTGGCCTTTATCTGTGGCAGGGATATTATCTACATCTGCAGTGCTTGCACTATCACAACCACCATCGTTAGCCCTAGTGCTTAA
This sequence comes from Ichthyophis bannanicus, assembly GCA_033557465.1. Classification (NCBI taxonomy): domain Eukaryota; kingdom Metazoa; phylum Chordata; class Amphibia; order Gymnophiona; family Ichthyophiidae; genus Ichthyophis; species Ichthyophis bannanicus. The sequence goes on from CM066033.1 coordinate 420,413,313, forward strand.
GCTATGGGTGGGCACCTGTTTATCCTGGGCGACGTGCAGCTGGTATGTATTTTTCTTTTTTGTTCCTACCATACTTCAATCGTACTGTCACTTTGCTGGGATTCAGTTTACATTTTGTACAATCGTACTGTCACCTTGCTGGGATTCAGTATACATTTTGTACAACGAGGTGACCATGTGAAGCTACCCAAAAGGACTTGGGGAGGGATCTATAATCTCACCCCTTAAGAAAAGCACAGCTGTTCGCCAACCACAGCTAGTGAAGTTTATGCTGCGCTTCCCCTTGACCCCTTGTTTTTGTGATGAGTAGCTCTCTTGTGAAATTTACTAAGCTGAAAAATCACAACAGTGCATATCATTTCCCAAATAAATTAAATAATTATTTAATTTATAATTAAAGATTAGTTTGCATTATTTGGTGGTAATGTGGCTTAAAGCAAAAATCGATCAGGTCCAAGGCAGGGTGAACATAATAAGCTGTGTAGCTTGCAACCACATGCCTAGCAGTTCATTAGCATGGTAACCAGCAGTTCAGCTTGCAAAAACATTTCAGCAAAAGTCAGGGCTAGATCCTGTGGTAAGCGATATGAAATAATGTTGCAGTGTTTTTGATCTTAAGGCAAATCTAGGAAACATTTGCATCTATTTTTGTATTTATTAAGCTTGAAATAATTTATGTGCAAGATTGGATGAAATATAGGTCAACAATCAAAAGATTTAAAGAGAACTGTCTTTTTATTAGGACAACAATAAGTTTCAGGGGTAATTATATAACTGGGAGCATGCATAGATGATATGCATGTAATTTTTCTTCAGAAGGTACCACAAATGTTTAAAATGGACATCCCACCCCTTTGAAAATTACTCCAGGTATTTACACTTGCTTTTCATTAGCACAAATTTGTAAGATTAATCTATGTGTATATGCCTGATTTTTCTAAAGTCTGTATACAAATTTAAACTCCTTGTTGGCCCCACTTCAGGAATGCCTCCGCTCAGTCTAGATAAACATACACACATACAAGCTGTATATGCATAAATGTACTCATGTATTAGGTGATAAGGTTTATAACAATCTATTTTTTTGCTTGCAAATCACTGTTTTATGCATAGAATTCTTTTCAAAATCCCCCTCCACTTGGCTAGCCTTCAGGAGCTACACTGCCTTCATCACGTTGAAACAAAATAAGACTGGAAAATGTTTCCTTTTCTTAATTTGATCATTTGTTTGCTTTTTTCTTTAACTATTTTAATTATTTTTGTTTCACTTATTTTTTTTTCTCTGATTTCTTTTCTTCTGTCACACCTCATATGTCACATCGGTTCTATACAGTTTCTCTACCGTTGACATATGTACCTCTTATTCTCAGTCCTAGTTTGCCCTTAGTCTCTCCTGCTACATCTTACTCCTTCTCCCACCCCTTCCTAAGTTTTCTTATTCTGCGCTTGTTTCTCACACCCTATCGCTTTCTTATCAGACTCCACCTACTGCCGAGGGCTTGGGGGAAGTAAATACAGAATTCAACAGTATAGTCATTTTGGGGGAAAAAAAACCCACGGGGTAATTTTTTAAGATCGTTTATTCAACAATGAAACAGAGGTCCTGCAAGAAATTAAACAAAAATACTTGTAGCATTTTACATGAAAAATTTCCTACATTAAGGAGTGGAAGAGTCGCCTATGGTTCGAAGAACAGAGTATCACCTAGGGAGGCAGGGTTGAAATCCCACTAATGCTCCTTGTGGCCTTGGACAAGTTAGTTAACTCTCCATTGCCTGGTACAAACGTAGATTCTAGGCTCTCTGGAAAAACAGGGAAATACCTTCTGAACCTTAGACTACTACTGGAAAGTTATGAGCTAAATGCAAATTAAGATGATATTCTCACGTATGACCTCTTCTAAAATAACTCCAACAAGTATCTTCCTTCAGAAAACCCTTGAAATTTTACTATTTTTAGCTGAATGTTTGCCAGTGGTGGTAACATCTTCATATCCTCAATAGTGTCAGGTGGCAGTGTTAATTCCATCCATATTGCTTGGCTTCTTAACTGCATTACAAGGCCAAGAGGTGTTCAAATTTGCAAATGACACAAAATTATTCAAAGTTGTTGAAACCCAAGAGGATTGTGAAAAATTACAAGAGGACCTTGAAAAATTGGGAGATTGGGTATCCATATGGTAGATAAAATTTAATGTGGACAACTGCAAAGTTATGCACTTACAGGCCAATGCAGAAATCCGTCTCTGAAGTCGTGCATTATTAACTATGTACGCCTCTATGCAGCGCACAGATAGTGCATGACTTCAGCACCGGCATGCAGAAAGGGACGCATATACAAATAAACTGTAGCGCAAATGGCAGCATTAAACTGGGAGAACAAGCCAAACACATATGCGCAGAGGTCGATGCAAGTTTGGCATGCTCTCCCAAAGAAACAGGGTCATCGCATGACAAATTTGCATATTCGCCTCAACAGTATTTTGATGGCATTGGGAGCTTTCCCCGTTGCCTAGATCATCTGAGGTGAAGTGTCAAACTTCCCCTCAGATAATCCAGGCATCAAGAAATGCCCCTAGTGCCTTCAAAATACTGTCTGGGGGCCAGTACCCCCGACACTGACCCCTCCAACAGAAACCAAATCCTTGGTGGCCCAGCAGCCCCGATCACCTCACCCACCCACTTAAAAATAACCCTGGTGGCCCAGTGGCCCTGAACCCTCCACCCTTCCAGGTACCTTTACAGTGCAACACCATTTTGAAAAATGGGGCACCTGGCCCCATGCGATGTATCCTGGGATGCACCAGGATGGTTCAAACTGCCATATAAGGCACTTATAAGGCTGTCTGACCCAGCCTGCTGCATCCCAGGATACATCGCATGGGGCCAGTTGCTGCCATTTTTCAATATCCCAGTGCAGGAGTAGAAGCACGTGGGCAATACTCCCACTGCATTATAAAGATACCAGGAGGGGGGTGGAGGGATTGGGGCTGCTGAACTACCAGGGTTATTTTTAATTGAGTGGGTGCGGGGATCAGGGTCCTGGGCCACCAGAGATTTTGTTTCTCTCGGGGGTCTGTGTTGGGGGGACTGCCCCCCCCAACAGTATTTTGATGGTATTGAGGGTTTTCCTCGATGCCTGGATCATCTGAGGGGAAGTTCGACAATTCACCTCAGATGATGCAGGTATTGAGGAAAGCCCCTGATGCCATCAACATATTGTTGGGGGCCCGGGCAAGACATTTAACCCACCTCAGTCCCAGGCGTGGAGATATTGGCGCTTCGGCTGGTGATGTATTCCTCTGTGCACTTCTCTGCATTGGGCACAGACAATATTAGCATGCCATTTTAATATACTCAGCTCACTTGCCTATAATTTAAATACACTTAGTGTTACTGTGTGTGCTTGCTTTGCCTTTGCCCATCAGTCTCTTGTCTGCATTTGGACTGTCAAAACTTGTGCTTATAAGTTGAATTATCTTCACGCAAAGAGCACGTGATCTTTCTGCATCAGCCAGTTAGGGAAGAACAACTCAAACTATAGTTACATAGTAACATAGAATATGACGGCAGATAAAGACCAGTATGGTCCATCTAGTCTGCCCAGCAAGGCGGCAAGAGTAGTACTACTACTACTGACTACTACTGAGCATCTGTATAGCGCTACAAGTCATACGCAGCACTGCACAGACATGTAAGAGACAGTCCCTGCTCATCAGAGCTTACAATCTAGTCAAGACAAAACACAGAAGGTGTAGGCAGGGATACAACAAGGGGAAAGAAAAAGGAGATCAGGTGAGTCAAGATCCAAAAGCAGCAGCGAAGAGGTGAGTTTTCAGCCTGGATTTGAAGAGGGTTAGAGAAGGTGCCTGGCGTACAGACACAGGTAGTTTGTTCCAGGCGTAAGTGCAGCAAGGTGAAAGGAGCGAAGTCTCCACTCTGTGGAGGTCACACCTCCCCTTGCCTTTGTTTAGGGGTGTACCCACCACTCCGTGTAGGTCACCCCTATTTGCTGAGGTTTAAGAGATAGTTATGTTTATTTTCATTTTGTCCTGTTGCTATAAAGGGATCCACTGTGTCTGTCCCTTGCCATTTTGAATTCTGCCACTTCCATCGGGAGGGCATTCCAAGCATCCACCACCCTTTCAGTGAAATAAGAATTGCTGGTGGTTATTTTTTTTTAAAGTGCCATCAAGTCAGTGCTGACTCTTGGTGACCCAGCAACCCCTGGGTTTTCTTGGCAAGATATGACTAGAAGTAGATTACCAGAGCTTTTCTTCTGAGGCAGTGGAGGGTAGAATGACTTGCCCAAGAATACAGGGAGTGCCAGTGGGAATCAAATGCTGATCTTTTGTATGTTAGGCTGTTCCTCTAACCACTAAGCTATTCCTCCACACCATGAAAGGTTACGCTCAGGAAAAGTATCTGGGCATCATTGTGGATAATACATTGAAACCCTCTGTCCAGTGTACAGCCACCGCCAAGAAAACAAATAGAATGCTAGGAATCATAAGGAAAGGAATATTTATTTATTTATTTATTTGCATTTCTTATATACCGCACTATTTGCGATCAGCGCGGTTTACATAGAACAAACAGTATCCGACAATATACAAAAGTCAGGTCATTACATTGAACAGGAACAAGTAACTTGGACAACAGGGTAAACTATATACATCTGCGATACGTTGATTATCTGCGATACCTTGAGTAAGGTAAATTATATACATGTACAAATAAAATTATTAGGTATTGGTTAAAATTGGGGGTGCCCTAATAATGATGGCTAGGGTTCAGGGGAGTCAGTGAGGTATTTAATAAAGAGAAAGTGTTTCAAGGCCTTCCTGAACTGGCTCAAGTTGGGGATTGTCCTGATGTATGGTGGTAGGGAGTTCCAGAGACTTGGGGCGTATAGACTGAAGGCTCTATTTGATGTTGCTTTGGTGCATTTTGTCATGTCTCTCGGTATAACTAGGATGTTGGCTGATGAGGATCTCCTTAGCCTGTTAGGTGTGGGTGGATGGATGATGTCACTTAGTGAAGAGGAGGAGAGCCCCTTGGTGGCCTTGAAAGTCATCACTAAGATCTTGTAACTGATCCTGGCTTGAATGGGGAGCCAGTGAAGCTGCTTTAGGAGGGGTGTGATATGCTCTCTTCTCGGAGCTCCAAATAGAATCCGCGCAGCACTATTCATGGCATGTTGTAGGGGGTTCAAGGTGGCCTGAGGGAGTCCTTGTAGGATGGCATTTGCATAATCAAAGTGTGGAATAGTGAGGGCCTGATAGATGGTGCGGAAGTCGCTTGGTTCAAGTAATGGGCGTAGGTGTCTAAGGGATCTGATCTTGAAGTAGATCGCTCTGACAGTGTTGGCTATGTGTTGCTTCATGTTCAGATTCTGATCCAGTGTGACTCCGAGATAGCGTATAGCTGATTTTACTTGCAACTCGGCGTTGTTCATTTTCAAGTGGCTGGGTGGTGTGAACTCTGGATTTCTGGAGATGAACAAGACCTCTGTTTTCTTGTGTTGGATGCGCAGATTTTGAGATAGGAGCCATTCGGATATTGTGTTGAAGCACTTAGTCAGAGGGGTAAGGTCTGGGCAGTCCAGGGATATTGGCAGGTAAAGTAGGACATCGTCGGCGTATATCATGCAACTCACATTGAACGATCTGATGATGTTACAGATGGGTTGAATATAGATGTTAAACATAAGTGATGATAGGGAGGATCCTTGAGGAACTCCTTGACTTTGTAGGAATGGTTCAGATGTGGACCCGTTTGCTCGAACGTATTGCCATCTTCCAGACAGGTCGGATCTGCACCACTCAAGAGCTGTTCCACTGATGCCTTTTTCTCTCAGCCTACAAAGGAGAATTTCGTGGCAGACCGAGTCAAAGGCTGCCGCTATATCTAAGAAGATGAGTGCGAAACCTTGATGTATGTTGTCGATGCCTGAAATTATGGTGTTGAAGAGTGTTGTGAGGAGAGTTTCCACTCCGTGTGATTCTCTGAAACCATGTTGTGATGAATCTAGGGGGGCGTTGGTATCGATATGATCTTGTAACTGTTTGTAGACTATCTTTTCAATGATTTTGGCAAGCATCGGAATGCTGGAAATGGGCCTGTATGACTCCACCTTTTGTGGGTCTAATTTGGAGTTCTTCAATAGAGGTCTAACGGAGGTTTGTTTGAGAGTAGAGGGGAAAGACCCAGTGTTAAAGGATAGGCCTATCATATTAGCTAAGATTGGGGCGAGGTCACATCGCAAATCCCTTATCCAGAATGCTGGACAGGGGTCCGAGTATGCAGTGGAGGTATTTAGAGTTGAGATGGTGTCTTCTATAATTCTCTTTGAAGGTATAACAAAGGTAGTTAGAGATGCTGAGAATTCTTGAACGTTGGGGGGGTTTGGTATCTCCATTTTGTCAGTCTTGCATAGTTTAGATTGCATGAAGATGGCATAGTCCTGCGGATGTATACCTCCAGGGTGCTCCGGGGTGGGTTCCTTAGCAAGGGATTTAACCAAGTTGAAGAGGTCGTGCGGCTTATTTCATGATCTTTTCAGGGTGTCTGTGTGGTGTTGCTTCATTTTGGCTATGACGGCGTTTCGATGTGTGTGTAGATGCTGGGTATATGCTGCTATAAAAATAAAACCAAGGATATTATAATGCCTATGTTTCACTCCATGGTGTGACCACACCTTGAATATTGTGTGCAGTTCTGGTCAACATATCTTAAAAAGGATATAGCAGAATTGGAAAAGCTACAGAGAAGAGTGACCAAAATGGAAAAGGGGATGGAAAGGTATCCCTATGAGGAAAAACTTAAAAGGTTAAGGCTCTTCAACTTAGAAAAGAGACAGCCGAGGGGAAATATGATAGAGGTCTATAAAATAATAAATGGATTGGAACCATACGTAGATCGGTTGTTTACTCCTTCAAAAAAGTAGAAAGACTAGGGGACATGCAATGAAGCTACAATATGGCACATTTAAGACTAATAATTGGAAAAAATGTTTTTTTTTCCACTCAGTTCATAATCAAACTCTGGAATTCATTACTGGAGGATGTAGAAAAAACTGCTAGTGTAGCTGGGTTCAAAACAGTTTTGGACAAGTTCCTGGAGGAAAAGTACTTAAAGCATTATTAATGAGGACTGAGGAAATACACTGCTTACCCCTGGGACAAGCAGCATGGAATGTGTATATGTTTGGGACGCTGACAGGTACTTGAGACCTGGAATGATCAATATTGGAAACAGGATACTGGGCTTGATAGACACTTAGTCTGACCCAGTATGGCATATCTTATGTTCTTATGCTCTTATAACTGTAGAAAGGATCTCAAATGTGGGGGCTGGGGTCTCAGGGAAAATTTTAGAGTTTGAGAACAGCTCTGATGGTGCTGACAGGTTCATAGGAGATGTTTATGAACAAGTCAAGATTACATCTTGCAAGACAGAATATTCATTTTGCAGAATGCTTGTCATTATTAGAAGTGGTCAATATGTCTTTGCCCATTTTTACCTGAAATGTGCAGTGTTTAGCTTGACAGGTCAAGCTAATCACTACACGTTTGAGGTCAAAATGTAGATATAGATAAAAAGTAAAGCAAGAAACGTAATGCAGAGCGATAAGATAACATTGTACAATGTGTCATTTTTTCCTCATAAAAGAAAGTGCTGTGGCCAATCTAAGAGAGGAGTTGCAGGAGACTGCTCAGGTTTGCAGGACGGTGAATTCCTCCACTTAAAGCTTTAAGCAGACTTTGTTATGGTATGATTCTGTGTGCTTTCATTTCATTTCTTCTCACTTGTTTCAAAGATCAGACATAGGAGACCAAGGGCTGAAGAAGGATCCCTTCATTTATTGCCCCTGACTAGGAATTTGTTACATACAATCAATGACTGTTGTATGCTTATAACTCACTGCATTGCAAGTAGAATTGTTGATTAAGCTAGAATGTTACTCTAAACATGTCTTTGTTTTTGTGGTAGCCAATGGAAGGATTTGAGATATTTATTTAGAATATAAGATCTGTGCTGGGTCACATCAAATGCAGCATCCTGTCCCTGACAGTGGCCTTTTCTAAACAGAAACATGACAGCAGAAAAAAACCACATTGCCTATCTAGTCTGCCCTTCCATATCAACTACTACAACAGTCCCCTTTTTCCTTTTAGAGATCCTCTGTGTTTGTCCCATGCTTTTTTGAATTCAGATACTGTTCTCATCTCTACCATCTCCACTGGGAAACTATTTCACACATCTACCACTCTTTCCATAAAGAAATATTTCCACATATTACTCCTGAATCTGTCTATAGAAACATAGAAAGTACTTTGATGGATCCCAGAGAGTAGATCCATTCCTCGTTGCCAGCTCCCTTGGATAAGCAGAGGCTGTCCCCAAAAAAACCCTAACATTTTCCAGAACAGGGGAGGTTCTTGCTGCCAGTCATTTCATGCTAGGAAGAGACTCCTCTGGGAGGGAAAAATCCAAGTGATATATAAACCATTCCCAAAGACATAACTCTGTCTTTGGCATCCTACCACTGCACCAGGAGGGAGCAAATACATGTGCCCTTCAGGCAGGTATCTTTTGCACACAGCCACTCATATCATCTAGAGTGAACAACAGGTTTAGAAGAGCAGCATATGAGAAGAGAGCAGAGGGTTGAGGTCTGTGCAAACCCTGCCGATGCCCTTCTACCCCAGAATGGGAGTAGCTCAGCCTGTGAAAGAGTTTCCAAGAACTGTCCCAGCAACCCAGTCTTCCAGTGCATCAGAGCCAGGAGCCCTGCAGAGCAATTCCGGGCACGTGCATCTACAGAAGCCACCATTTCTGAAGCAGAAAGGAACCCAAGCACTCATCATATATCAGTGACACCAGGTCCAGAAGTGAGCCAGTGCAGAATCGGGGACTTGTGTCGGCATCACCACCAGCTTTAGGTATACTGGCAAAGAGTACTAAAAGTAGGAAAGATGGATTCCCATTCTAGGAGATCAGATTAAGTAAAAAAGGTGCATATGTGGTAAATAAACCAGATTAATAAATAAAGTTGCAGGAGTGGTGAAGAGTGGAATAACTGTTCAGTTTAAGATAAAGGGTAATTGAAGGGAATGTGGTAATATATACCTAAATGAGAGGACAGAGGAGAAACGAGTAATCCATATGCAGCCATTTTGACTAAGAAGATATTAACCATACAAAGAAAATCCCAACACAGAGTCGATCTAAATACCAAAACTAAAAAGACCCTGGAAACAGTCCCATTAAATTTTTTCCATTTTTTTGTCGGACCACATCAAAGGGGAGGAAAGCTGTTTGAGGAAGGACACCTGATGGCAACGCCACACAGGAGCACTTGATACAGGGGTTTCGTTACCCTGAAACGTATACGTTGTGCTGTACTGGAGTGCTGTATTGGACTGTGCCATATTACAACATGAGATAAGTGATGTTGTTGAATTGATTTAAGATACATTATAATATTTAGTTTATCACTACAACGAGGAACTTGTTTGAATAAAAGGGATTCCATCTATTGTGGGTTAAAGTTATAACCTTTCCTCCCCTTTGATGTGGTCCGGCAAAAAATTGGAAAAATTTAATGGGACTGTTTCCAGGGTCTTTTTAGTTTTGGTAAGAAGATATTAACGGCTTGTAATATAGTTACATTTTTCTGCCTCTGACAATTTTTGTTATTGTTCAGTGGCCAAATCTTAAATAAACCGTTGGTTCAGAACAGTTTCAGGCCTATACTGAGTTGCTGAGAAGGGAAGAGGTGTGAATGAAAAAGTGCCAATATTTCTCCCTGTGTTATTTGTTCCTATTCAGGGCCAGTGGAAAGAGATGAGGTGCCTTAAGTGAACCTCATCCCTTGTGCCCCCCTGCCCTACCCCCATTGCCGCCCCTCTCCGGAATCTGCAGTGGCAGCAATGGCTTCAAATAGCCCCACAGCCCTCACCTAAACCTCCAGCACTGTGAGGCTGTTTGTGCTTCCGCTTTGTTCGATGCCCAATGCAGACTTCCTTTTGCATGGGGGCAGAAGCTGCTGATTATCTGCTTCCACTCTCTTGCAAATAGGAAGTCGGCATCGGGCATCAGAGGGGGTGGAAGGACAAACAACCCTGCAGCTCCAGAGGTTTAGGTCAGCTCCTTGGGGCTGTTCGAAGCCATTGCCACCACTTCAGGTCCCGGAGAGGGCCACCCTTGGACTATTGACTCTCTAGGTGACCATCTAGCTCAATTAATGATCATACCGACCCTATCCCTAAAGAAAAAAACTCTGATATTTAACTCCTGTGGAAAGACAAAAAGACTGCAGAAAGCTCTAGGATTGGTGTAACCCCCTTGCCTGCAACGACCCAACAAACTAAGCACGATTCCACGTGCACCAAGGACCCAGTAAGAAACGGCTGATGTGGAATAAAGAAATAAAAGCATTTTACTTCACGTCTTTTCGTTGCATTCCACGTTTCTTACTGGAACCCCCTTGCCTGCATACAGCACGGGTTTCTGTAGGGACTACACACAGGAGGGTGGGTTACAATAGTTCATGGATATTTCCTCCAGGAACTTGTCCAAACCCCTTTAAAAAAAACAGTTATGCTAACTACCTCAACCACATTCTCCAGCAACAAATCTCATAGCTTTTGTTGATAGTTAATTATTGTTTCTCTGTATTTCACATTTGTTCTCTGTATTTTGGCTTATGGTCAATGTAAACCGCCGCTGATCTTAGGAAATGGCGGTATATAAAAACGTTGCAAATAAATAAATAAATAGCTTATATGTGCACCAAGTAAAAAGATACTTTCTCCGAGTTGTTTTTAATGTGCTAGCTCTTAGGTTCAGATTATCCCCTGCTCTTAGTACTACAAAATCACTTTTATTTGAATCCTTGAGAATATCTGACATGATAAAACTGAACTCTGAAAAAGCCCAAACATCTAATTTCAAAATAAATTACAATTTTATGTATCCATAATTCATACATAGTTAATGAAATGTATAAGCAATTTTCAATTCTTTGCTTGTAAAGAGCTTCAGCTGTAACAATCCCTTTTGTTTTTACAACCTTTCCCTCAGCCACCACTGTCCAGCTGTGACAGTAGCCTCATAGATTGAAAAATTTTCTAAGTCGTTTACTTGGGTAAAAATAATGCACTCAGGTAAATTGGCCAGGCAGAAAATTGTCTTCATGCAGTTTGGCTAAAAGCATTCATGGTCTTCTATAGTGTGTACTTTTAACCTGATTAAAAAAGAGATGTCCTGGGAGGTGGGGGGAGATAAGATGGGGGAAATAGTACAATATCATAATACACGGTACCTGCAGAATTTCATATTCTATATTGATACCATTTTCCAACCCCCTCTCCCACCATACATTTAGTGAAAGTACCAGGGTAGTTTGCAGGTATGTAAGCTATTTGAAAATGTTCTTACCCACATGCCAATATCGATGTTCTCTGTAAATTTGCCTTGCCCTTTCTCCATGCGCTAATTCCCTCTTCTCTGTGTATTAATTCCTTGCATTGCTATATTTTCTTTCCTCTTTTAAACTACACTAAACTAAATCAGTAGCAGTTTATCCCCTTTCTATAGAAATCATTGATTGAGTCTTCCCTTTCTATAGAAATCATTGAGTCTTCCTTTTCTATAGAAATCATTGATTGAGTCTTCCCTTTCTATAGAAATCATTGAGTCTTCCCTTTCTATAGAAATCATTGATTGAGTCTTCCCTTTCTATAGAAATCATTGATTGAGTCTTCCTTTTCTCAAAGTGATCAGCTCATATCACTTTTTCCCTTTTTCTTCTTTTGTCCTGGCAATTTCCTTCTGTTCATTTTGTGCATCAATTTCAACTAGAACTGGCCTCTGTTGGGCTAAAGAACTATAAGGTAATTATATCATCTCGCGCACAGGCAATGTGCATTGCCGCAAGTGTATTTGGAACCTGTTCTATAGAGTAAAGCATGCATGGGTTTTACTTTATAGAATTGGGGTGTATGGACGCTCCTGAGTCTACTTGCAACAATTACACCTGCTCTAGAGTAGGGATAAGCACCCTCACCTAGATCATCACAGGGACACATGCAAGTCATAGTATTCAATAATTATGCAGATAGATGTAGGTCCTGCCTATGCTCCACTTAGGCTTCTCCCCCATGTACACCCCAGGAACCCCATAATGATCGGGACACATCCAGCCTGTCCGGATGTCCAGAATCTGGACAGGCTGGGTCTGCACACCATTCTGTGCCCGCAGGGGCTAGATGTCCCCACAGGGGTTAGATGTTCCCCACGGGATCAGAATCTGGTGCAGAGGGCCCAGACGGGTAGGCTGTGCCCTGATTCGAAGGGCCCAGACATCCAGTTCACTCCCCATCCAACCCTGCTAGGCCTCCTATTTGTAGCCCCAATGCCATGGCATCCTGACGCCTTGGCATGGGATGCCATGCAGGTGCCTCGATCGGCCGCAACTGCTTTAAGTTACAGTTCCCTGCCCCCCCCCGCAACTCCCAATCGGGCCTTCTGAGGCTGGGATCGGGCTGTGGGGACCCCCTCCCCTGCTCATCTTTCGTGTTGGCTCGGCAGTATCGGCGCAACCCGGTAAGCCAGGTAAGCTCGGCAGGAGGGCACCGGTGGTGGGGGGGGGGGGCACCATCACTAGCCACCTGCCACCCACCGTTTCAAAAAAAAAGCAGCTGCTGGAACATTTCTATGTTCCCGTGGCTCTACTCTCTTTTAAACTGCTGGGTCGCAGAGTTTCTAAAGGCAAGAATAAGCATTTATGAGAAACAGGAAATGCTTATTCTTGCTTTTAGAAACTCCATGACCCAGCAGTTTAAAAGAGAGCAGAGCTGTGGGAACAGAGATATGTTCCGGCGGCTGCTTTCTTGTTTTGAAAGATGAGTCAGTGAGTGGAGAAGGAGAGGGAAGGAAAGGGGCCAGAAGGGAGCAAACATGGGGTGGGGGGGGGGGGAGAACTGGCATGGAAAAGACACGGGGGGAGCTGGAAGGGAACAGACACTGGGGGGAGCTAGAAGGGAGCAGACACTGGAAAGCTGGAAGGGAGCAGAGACACGGTGGGGAGCTGGAAGGGAGCAGGCATGGGGGGCTGGAAGGGAGCAGATACTGGGGGGAGCTGGAAGGGAGCAGACATGAGGGGAGCTGGAATAGAGCAGACACTGGAGTGCTCGAAGGGAGCAGAGACACGGTGGGGAGCTGGAAGGGAGCAGGCATGGGGGGCTGGAAGGGAGCAGGCATGGGGGAGCTGGAAGGGAGCAGACATGGGGGGAGCTGGAAGGGAGCAGACACTGGGGGGGAGCTAGAAGGGAGCAGACACTGGGGGGAGCTAGAAAGGAGCAGATACTGGGGGAGATGGAAGGGAGCAGACACTGGAGGGCTGGAAGGAACAGACGTGGGGGGCTACAAGGGAGCAGACACGGGGGGAACTGGAAGGGAGCAGACATGGGGGGCTACAAGGGAACAGATACTGGGGGGGGGAATGGAAGGGAGTAGACTCTTGGGGATGCGGCTGGAAGGTAGCTGTATAATAGGAGGGGAGATGGAAGAGAACTGACAGGGGTGAAGGTGGAAGCTGGAAGGGAGCTCACATGGGGGGTTGGAAGGGAGCGGAAAAGAGGGGAAGAAGGGGGCTGGAGGGAAGATGGGGCTGGAAGGGATCTGACAACTGGGGATGGCACTGGAATGCAGATGGACAGAGGAGAGGTGACTGGAAGGGAACTGACACGGGAGGGAGAACGGGGACTGGAAGTAAGCAGATAACCTGGGATGGTATTTGGACTAAAAGGGGCTGGACGATGGAGGAGGAGGGGGACTGGAAGGGAATAGACACCAGTGGCAGTGCTAGGAATGCAAGGGGGTTGACACTGGGAGGGGAGGCTGTAAAGGGGGCTGATATTGGGGAGGGTTACTGGGACTAGAAAAAGGCTGATGGAAGAAAATGAAGAAAGCAAAAGGAGAGACAAGAAGTGGCAGATGGGCTATAGACCATAGAAAGAAAGCTAAGAGAAGACAGAGGAAAGAAAAAACCCTTAGATTGGGACCAGCATGATAAAAAATCGTCAGACCAGAAAGGTAGAAAAAAAGAATTTTATTTTCAATTTAGTGATTGGACTTTGCGCTATATTTCACACAATGGGGAAATGCATCTCTTATCTGGTGTGGCACCGCATGCGGCGTGTGGCTTCTTTGGGTTTCATTTTAATTTTTGTCTATATATTTTTATTTTTACTTTAGATTGTGGTCACTTATTCTGTACTTGGTGAGGGTCTGTGTTCTGAATGTTTGACCAAGGCCAGGTGTTCTGTTAACATGGTGCTTGTACGTAGGGGTCTTTACTGTTGTAATTTGGCTTGTACAGCTTTTCAAATAGGTGTATGGATGTTTTGGGGCCCATTGCAGTGTTTTGTATGAGTTTTGGAAGTGTATGCTGGTATGGTATGGTAGATTTGGCCTTGTAGAGCTTCAGTGACTTTTGCAGTGTTTTATATTAGTTCCAATATGCCTGGCACTGGAGAATGTTTATGTTTTTGTTAGTGAAATGACCAGAATCAGAATTTTTTTTTGGACTATCACAGCCTGTTTGTATGATGCTAAGTATTCACTGCTAATTATTTTTGTTTTAGGAGTGGAGGAGTAGCCTAGTGGTTAGAACACTGGCTTGGTAACCAAGCAACCAGGGTTCAATTCCCACTAGCACTCCTTGGCCTTGGCCTTGGGCAAGTCACTTAACCCTCCATTGCCTCGGAAGAAAGGCCTGGCTATCTACTTCCGGTGACACTGCCAAGAAAACCCAGGAGCTTCTGGATCGCCAGGAGTCAAGACTGACTTGAAGGCACTTAAAATAAACAAAATTTTGTTTTGGTTATGCAATTGCTCTTTCGCTGCAATTTTCTTACAATACTGGATTTGAAGGAGAAATACTAATATCGATTGAAAATAGTTCACAAAGCGGTTTTGGGAAAAAGAGGGTAGGGCGCAGCCAACATTAATAATAATGAGGGAAAAGTGGCGATTTATAGGTTGCAGGGGGGCGCTAGAAAACCTAGCACCGGCTCTGGCTCGGGCTGGATATCTGCCAACATCAGGAGGGACTTATTCCACTTTCGAGGTAGAATAAGTCCCCCTTCCAAATCACCGAGCCTTGATGTACGGGGCCTCGACCGTAATTGGCCGTGTATGTCCAGGGTTAGGGTTCTGCCTCCACTTCGCCCTGTCTTCTCCCTGTCTTCTCCCTGTCGCCGCCTCCTCCCACCCCTGTCCAGAGTTCTCCACATATCGCTACTGTACATGCGGGGAGCTTTTGAATGAGAATCGGCCTTCTGGAGTTAAGCGGGGATGAGGTTTCCCAATCTATATAGAGATCTCTATTTTGAGTACTTTTTCAGAATATGCCTTCTGAAAGTATTCATCTCCTCGATGTTTGTCCTGTTTTGTTGCATTACAACCTGGAATGAAAATGGAGATTTGGAGGTTAGCACCATGTGATTTACACAACATGCCTACCACTTTGAAGGTGCAAAATATCTTTTATTATGACATAAATAATAAGTAAAACACCCCCCGAAATCATGAGTGTGCATAGGTAACCCCCTCCCCCCCCCCAAAGCCAATACTTTGTAAAGCCACCTTTTGCTGCAATTACAGCTGCAAGTCTCTTGGGATATGTCTCTATTAGCTTAGCATATCTAGCCACTGGGATTTTCACCCATTCCTCGAGGTAAAACTGCTCCAACTCCTTAAAGTACAGCAATCAAGCCGTGCCGCAGATTCTCAATTGGATTGAGGTCTGGGCTTTGACTAGGCCATTCCAAGACATTTAAATGTTTCCCTTTAAACCACTCCAGTGTCTGTTTAGGACCATTGTCCTGTTGGAAGGTGAACCTTCGTCCTTATCTCAAATCTCTGGCAGACTGAAACAGGTTTTCCTCAAGAATTACCCTGTATTTAATGTCATCCATCATTCCTGACCAGTTTTCCTGTCCCTGCTGTTGAAAAACATCCCCACAGTATGATGCGCCACCACCATATTTCACTGTGGGAATGGTGTTCTCGGGGTGATGGGAAGTGTTGGGTTTGCACAACACATGGTCTTTCCCATGATGGCCAAAAAGTTCAATTTTCATCTCGTCTGACTAGAGAACCTTCTTCCATGTGTTTAGGGGGTCTGCCACATGCTGTTGTGCAAACTCCAAACGTGTTTTCTTATTTCTTTCTTAAAGCAAGAGCTTTTTTTTCTGGCCATTCTTCCATAAAGCCCTGCTCTTTGGAGTGTATGGCTTAAAGTGGTCCTAAGCACATTTACAGTGGAGATGGGAGTCTTTGCAGCTCCTTCAGTGTTATCCTTGGTGTCTTTGTAGCATCTCTGATTAACGCCCTCCTTGCCCGGTCTGTGAGTTTTGGTGAGCGGCCTTCTCTTGTCAGGTTTGTAGTGGTACTTTATTCTTTCCATTTTGTTATAATGGATTTAATGGTGCTCCATTTTTTTATAACCAAACCCTGATCTATATTTCTCCACAACTTTGTCTCTGACTTGTTTGGAGTGCTCCTTGGTCTTCATGTTGCTTGTTTAGTGATGTTGCAGAGTCAGGGGCCTTTAAGAACCGGCATATCTATACAGGCATGATGTGACATATCATGTGACACTGATTGCACACAGGTGGAACCTAATCAACTAATTATGTGACTTCTGAGGTTAATTGGTTGGACCAGATCTTATTTAGGGGTTTCATAGCAAAAGGGATGAACACATATACACTCACAACATTTCAGTTTTTACTTGTTTTTTTATATATACATTGTATTTTATTGTCATTCCATTTCACCAATTTGGGCTATATTGTTAGGTCCATTATCTAACATTCAAATAAACTTCCATTTTCATTCCAGGTTGTAATTGGACAAAACAGGACAAAAACCAAGGGGATGCATACTTTCACAAGGCACTGTACATCCCCGCTAAATGCTGTTCGCAATGACCCCCCAACTGAATATGCGTTCAATGGTACTTAGGCTCACGCTTACAGAATAGCGACTACCTATAGTGCGTATGTAAATGCTCATTCATGCACATAAGTCTTTTAGAATAGGGGCTTATGCATGTAACTCTCTGCACATCGAATATAGATTCAGTTCCATAAGCTTTCATTTGCAACTAACAGGATGGAGTTCTCCTATTTTATAAATCCATACTTTCTGCAGTCACTGTATTGATAGCCATTTGCCATCAGCCACTGACTGTGGCTTCTTCTGAAAGCTCATACATCAGGAAAGGAGATGAGAAGTAGCAGGTGATTGAAGAAATGTGTCAGACCGAACGCCCCCCCCCCCCCCGCTATATTGGGCTACAATAAACAATATGGAAGATATTGAAGTCCAGCAAAAGATGATGGGTCCGGCTCTGTCTGTCTGAATTGAGAGCGGGAAACTGGGCCCTCCCTTTGGACTAAGGGGAGGCAAAGGGTCCTTTTATTAAAGCCTGATTAGCAGTTGTAATAAGTTTAATTAGGACTCTTCCTCTGTACTATGTTTCATGATAAATTAAGGCTCCCTGTTAGAAAGTAAATTGATGATGTTGGGAATGAACCTAGGTTAAAGGGGATTGAGATAGTTAATACTCATTAACAGTGGGAGGGGGAGAGGAAGTAGTGCCCGGGAATCCTACAAAGCTGGAACCATGCACGGAGAGTAAATAAAGAGAGGGTAGGTAGTTGTAGGGACATCAGATATCTGTGTTAGGTTGGGGTTGTTGTGGGAGGAGGGTGGAGGGCAGAGGGCTCCAATGCATCATTCTCACACTTCTCCAGGGAAGGATGGGGGAGACATTAGGAAGACAGGGTGTAGAGAATATGTTGAGGGGCAGGTGTGAAGTGGGGGAGCAGGGGGTAGGGGAAGGAATGGTACCATCAAGGGGAGAGAGGGAGGGTGGAGTAAGGGAAGAGAGGGTAGGACTGATCAGGAAGTTTGGGTTTTACCCCTGGTTGTTAATAGGGAGGGGCTTAGGATTTTACTGGGAGCAACATAAAAGAGTTCAGAAGATTTTGGGTCACATCTGGTGGGTGTCCACATGACAGTTAGAACCCGAGGATTTGCGTTTAGGCTGGGGAGCCCACCCGGATCATTTGCAGTCAACAGTTTTTTGGGTTTTACTGTGACTAGAAATTACATGAACAGAGGAGATCTTAGAGTGATCTCTTGCAACGTTTATGGCATTGGGAACCCGATAAAGCAATATAAGGTGTTAAGGGCATTACGGGACATATACATGGATGTTGCCATGCTCCAGGAGATCCACATGACTGACTTGGAACATGATAAGCTGAAAAGATGGTGGGTGGTGGAGATATATGGTGCTGTGGTGAACAGTAGGAGGGGGGCATAATTATTTTGATTAAGAAGTCTCTGAGCCTTAAAGTAGAGAAGATTGAGCGGGATGTGGGAGGAAGATACGTGTTTATACGTGGACACATAGAGGGCCACCCCATTCTATAAATATTTACGGCCCAAATAGATACAAACGTCAGTTTTTTGATGTTTTTGTGTGTAGACTGATGGGAAAAGACAACCCGGAAATGATCCTTGGGGGGGTAACTATAACTGTGTACTTGACCCATTAGTGAACCACTCTCGGGGAGGTTCGGAGGGGGAGTCTAGTTAATGACGATGGGTGTCAAGCCTATGTGATGGTAGTGCCTTGGTGGACATTTGGTGAATCCTCCATCCAGGGGAGTGAGAGTATATAGTACGTGGTCCCGGATTGATTATTTTTTACTCTCTCAAGCTCTTCTACATAAGGTCATGAATGCCCAGATAGGGAATGTACAGATCTCGGACCATGCAGTGGTCTGGGTAGACCTCCAGGTTTCTCAGCAGGGTTGCCACTGGGAGGGTTGGTGCTTCCCCCTCTATTTGAGGGGAGATGCTGTCTTTCAAAGGTTCCTTAGGGAGCATTGGGATTTGTTTCAGGAGACAAGATTCATAAGGATAATTCGCTTTTTTGGGGGGAAACAGCTAAAGTGTATTTACGTGGAGTCATAATTGGTATTGTAGCCCGGGGAAAAAAAAAGATAGCCGCAAATTGGTGGAGTGGTGTACCTGGCTCTGGGCTCTAAGGCGATGATTGATAAGTAATGATACTGATGAGAACTGAACAGCCTATTTTACTATGCAGAGTCAGAGAAATACCCTGATTAATGCAAGAGCAAAACGATCCATGTTGCATTATAAATATGCACTTTATAAGTTAGGGAATTGTTCAAGCCGTATGCTTGCTAGACTGATAAGAAAGGAAGGCAGTCCCTGAGCGGTAGAAGCCATCAAGGGAGGGGATGGGATCATATGTACATCACAACAGGCGGTAGAGGCGGGTTTCTTGGAGTATTACTGAGACTTTTATAGAGAAGACTCGAGTGATGGCCAAGGAGCTGCAGAGTACTTGTGAAGTTGCACACTCCTATGTTTAGAACAATCTCAGCGTGAACAGTTAAACGCCCCTCTTAGTCCATGGGAAATGCAGAAAGTGATTAAAGGTCTGAAGACACCCCGAGCACCTGGCTCTGATGGGCTTAGTGCAGAATTGTATCAAATATTGGGAGATAAAGTTTGTGTCCTCTTGGCCGACCTATATCAGCAATTGGCAAAACGTCAGCAATTTCCATACCCGACTAATGAAGCGTTAATCACTATTATCCCTAAACCCGGTTGGGATCCCTGTCTGCCAGGGTCCTATTCCCCCATATCCCTACTGAATGTAGATTTGAAAATCTTGTCTAAAATACTTGCAGAGTGGCTTTCCCCCATACTGTCTGATTTAATGCACCCATCCCAAGTAGTTTTCGTTCATGGGAGACAAGCAGTGACTAATATATGCCAAATCTTGGTAACTCAACACTACTGTAAATATGCTGCTCTTCCCTCGATTCTCAAAAGTTTTGATGCTGAGAAAGTGATCAATCATGTGGGATGGCGGTACATGTTTGCCACCCTGAGACATTTTGGATTCCAGGGATTTTTCTTGCAAGTGTTGCAGGCATTGTACACAAATCCTGGGACGAGGATGCTGATTAATGGATGTCGCACGCAACAAATTCTGTCTACAACATGGAACGTGCCAAGGCTTCCCGCTGTCACCTCTGATTTTTCTTTTGACACTTGAACCTTTGTTTGCTCATATACGTGCGAGCTCAGGCATAGAGGTGAGTTTATCTGTGCCCTGGATGGCTGAAGGCAATGGGTTATAGTGATTGGACTAGTTGCCCTAAATTTGGGAAGAGGGGGCATCCCTGATTCATGTGTTGTGGTCCTGTTTGGTAGTGCAGACATACTGGCAGATGGTCCATCACTTTACGGAGGAAGCCCTGAGGCAACAGTGGGTCCTGACACCAGAACTGGTTCTATTGCATGTTATGGTAGGCGTGGAGATCTGAGGAAGGGGTAAACGACACTGGCTGAAACTTTCATAGGCATTAGCAACTCAGGTAATCTTGACAGGTTGGCATAGTTCAGATCCCCCTAGCGTTTCACAATGGCATGCAGTTTTGCAACATCAGATGCAGTTGTCTAACTGTGGGCCAAAGTTGAATGTCGGCGGATAACTAAGTTTCATGCCCTTTGGGATGATTACGTCCAAACACTACCTACACGGAGTCGTAGTTATGTCCTCAATGACCTTTAAGAACTAGAAGTGTAGATTTAGAAGTGGAATGGGAGGCCACGGGATGCAACTTGGAACATGGGGGGGGGGGAGGGGTGATATGGACAGATTTAGAGGGGAACTGAAGGTATGGGAGTTTTGGGGACTAGGGTTCTGGGTTTATGAGAATCACTGCACCTAGTCCACAGTCCCCATTGAATGGGAGAGATGGAAGGGATGCCACTGGTCAGGATAGAGGAGATGGAGAGGTCTAGAGACAAGGGAAGGGGGAGTAGTCCAGGTGGGGATTGGAGGGTTGACTTTTTGAAGAATGCAACTTTGCATGCTGGTGATATGGAGCATGTGATTTACATGCTTGTTTAGTTACTTGTTGGTCCAGACCTTTGGATTAAAATAACAAGAGGGGTGGGGGAGAGTTGGGGGGAGGGGAATATGGAAAATAAATTCTGTAAAAGGTACATAAAGATCTATGTTCTGGTTGTCAACTTTAGCATGGTCTAAGAGCACTTACAAGCTGGAATATTGTGGTTTGTTTTGGTTTGCTTTATTAAAAAGATTTGAACATAAAAAAGGCTATACCAAGCATTGAGTCCAAAAGAAGAACAATCACTCTCACAGCAAACCACAGAAACAAAACCAAGAAAAGAGTCTCTTGGCAGTAGAAACCTTTATTACTGAGGAGCTCCTCGGTAATAAAATTTCCTAAGGAACTGCAGGAGTGAATGTGGATATGCATCCATATGAAAGGAGGAGAGCCATTTTACAAACCTACATATGGGAAAAATCAATGGAGGAAACTCAGCAACTTATACATGTAATTTTATATTTGTACAACTTACATCTATAAGTTGATATTATGCAAAGTTATACTAGTCTTGAAAGACTACCAAAAGGGACTGCTGCAACTGGAAAAACATCTGCACTTGTATTTATCTTCTGCAACATACTCAAAATCTCGGGGGAAAGGAGAATTTTTTTGGATTAAAGCTGATAAATCTGTGTATTTTAAAATTCAGTGTTTTTGCTGAGTCAGTCAGGTCCAACAGAGATCATTTCATTTAAATCAAATCAGAGTATAGCTTAGTATAGAAAGTAAAATAGTCACTGAAATAAATTTGTTTCTAGAGAGCTTTTTATTTAAATCAAATTAGAATATAGCTTAGCATACAAAGTAGAATAAATAGTCTCTAAGTAGAAGTAAATAAATTTGTTTCTAGTGACCTTTACAAAGAAGCCTTCCAGTTAGGAGGCAAAAGATCTGTGAAGTTGTCTTAAATAGGTGTTAAAGTTAAGTGACAGATCAAAGGGACAGTTTGAAAGCCCCCCCCCCCCCCCTCTTTCAAACCAAGGGCTGTGTGAATCACCAAGGAAATTGGTAAGACATTACCTTAGAAGCACAGGTCGGGGCACTGTGTAGCAAACCAGCTTTAAAGTCATCTTTTCCTCCCCCCCATCCCGATTTCCACCCACCCCAGGGATAATCGTAGTTTTATAAGCTCTTCAACTAATTAAAGAGGAGGTGCCCATATTCACTTTTAGGTGCAGCTGGTTATCCTCATCAGGATTAGATTAATTAAGGACCTGAGATGAATTAATCTTGAGGTAAATAAAGTCTATTAAATGTAGTAGGTATAGTTGTATTAGTATAAGTACCCACAGTAAACTTAAGTAAGTAAACAACTTAAATACCTAAACAAAGCCTTAACTAAGATGCAGACAGCAGTCCAGCAGCAAGATGGGGACTTTCCAGTCTTTCAGTGTCATTTGTATGATTTTCTACTGGTTAGTCAGGGGTCTTACCTGAGCAGTAGGTGCAAGGATCTCTTTGCTCTCAGCGAGTAAGTCCGATCTCTGGAGGCTAGAATAGCAGACTTGGAAGACCTCAGGAAGATAGAGGGGTTTATAGACGAGACCTACAGGGATGTAGTACTGAAGTCTCACCTCCACTCTGGCACCCTCCCTGTTGCCATGAAGGAGAGTGACCTTGTGACAGGAGAGCATCACCATGGTGTGGCAAGAAGTGATCCTGTAGCTAGGACCTGTCCCCCAGGTGATATAATACCCTCTTGCACTGAGGAGGTTTCTCCAGGCCATGTGCCCACGAGGGAAGAGTTGGGATGCTGTGATACCTGGTACAAATGATATCACAATGATAGAGTAAATCAAATTGGTGGAAGGGATGCCCTCTATGTTAGAGATGACATTGAATAACACAGGATTAAAGCTTTGCAGAAAACAAAACACACTGTAGAATCTCCATGTAAAAAGGGGAAGGCAATGGCTGTGGACGTGTACTATAGACCGCTTGGCCAGAATGAACAAATGGATGATGTAAAGATAAAATTAATCAGGAAAACTAACAAAAATTACAACACAGTAATAACAATTGGTGATTTCAATTACCCCGGTATTGACTGGGTCAGTGTCACAGCAGGATGTGCTAGGGAGATAAAGTTTCTAGATGAAATAAATGACTGCTTCTTGGAGCAGCTTGTTCATGAACCAACAAGAGGGGAAGACATTTTGGACATAACCCTTAGAGGTACACAATATCTGGTATAAGAGATAAGTGTGTTGGAGCCACTTGGTAATAATGATCAAGGCATAATCAAATTCGATTTAATAAATGGAGGAAGACAGCAAGGCAAACCACAGTACTAACTCTTAACTTTCAAAAGTGAGACTATGATAAAATTAGGAAAATAGTTAACAGTACTAACTCTTAACTTTCAAAAGTGAGACTATGATAAAATTAGGAAAATAGTTAACAAAAAACTAAATGGAACAGCTGCAAAGGTTAAAGATTTACATCAAAGCCATCAACAAAATAGCCCCCACATCCCTAACTGAGCCTATTCACCCCACGCCAGCGAATAGAGCAAGATTGACCTTCAAAGCCATCAAGAAAATATCCCCCACATCCCTAACTGACCTTATTCACCCCACACCAGAGAATAGAGCAAGGAGAACATTCACCGCCATTACCTTACAAATCCCCAAGGAAATAATAAAATGCACCAAGACAACAAGGGACCGAGCCTTCAAGTTCTATGTCCTCAGCTGCTGGAATGCGCTCCGAACTACCATCAGGGCCATAACAGATCTCGCCCAATTCAGAAAAGCACTAAAACACCACCTCTTTCTCTTGCACTACTCTTAACCCAGTAACCTAACCTCATCCATCACACACCCAGCTAGGAATTCATAAGCTATAGTCAACTCATGTCCATACTGTAGATAACTGTAAATAGATGTACATAGTTCACCCAGTTGAAACCCAAGTTTAACCTCCAGTTCAATGTAAGTGCTTAATAGTGAGCCTGTTCTGCACAAAACTGTTGTCTGTGAACTGCGCTGATTTTTAAGAGTGCAGCATATAAAAACAATAAAATAAATAAATCAAGCATGGGTGTTGTTTAAAAATACTATCTTGGAAGTCCAGACCAGCTGTATTTCATGCTTTAAGAAAAGTGGAAGTAAGTCCAAAAAACTGCTAGCATGGTTTAAAGATGAGGTCAGAGAGGCTGTTCAGGCAAAAAAAGCATCTTTCAGGAAATGGAAAAAGGAGCCAAATGACAAAACTGGAACTAGCATAAGCACTGGCAAGTTAGACTCAGGGCATTAATAAGGAGGCAAAAAGAGAATTTGAAAAAAAAGCTTGCCGTGGAAGCAAAAACGCATAATAAAAGCTTTTTCAAGTACATTTGTAGCAAAAAACCTGTCAGAGTCAGTTGGAGAGACTATATGAATTCTTTGCTTCAGTCTGAAGAATATGTAGGGAAGTTACTCATGATCGAAATGGTATTTAAAGGTGATACATCTTCCCAGTTTATCAATATTTCTTTCAATTCTTCCGATGCATTACAACTGTTTGATAAATCAGAGAGTAACAAATCACCCTGATTGGATGGTATACACATGAGGGTGTTGAAAGAACTGAAATATGAGATTGTAGACCTACTAAATCAGTGAATTATCATTACAGTCATCTGTAATACCAGAAGATTAGCGAATGGCCAGTGTAATGCCAATTTTTAAAAAAGGGTTCCAGGGGTGATCCGGGAAACTACAGACCGGTGAGCCTGACATCCATACCAGGCAAATTGGTAAAAAATACCATAAAGAAGAAAAGTATTGAACGTGTAGATAGTCATGGTTTAATGGGAGAAAGCCAACATGGCTTTAGCCAAGGAAGGTTTTGTCTTACTAATTTGTAATATTTTTTTGAAGGTGTGAATAAACAGCTAGACAAAGGTGAGCTGGTTGAGATAGTGTATCTAGATTTTCAGAAAGCCTTTGACCAGGTCCCTCATGAGAGACTCTTGGCAAAATTAAAAAGTCATAGGATAGGAGGCAGTGTACTATTGTGGATCAAGAACTGGTTAAAAGATAGAAAGCAGAAGGTAGGGCTAAATGGCCAATTTTCCCAGTGGCGAAAGGTGAATAGTGGTGTACCCCATGGTTCTGTGCTGGGTCTGCTGCTTTTTAACATATTTGTAAATGAACTGTAAACGGGAATAATGAGTGAGGTATTCAAATTTGTAGATGATACAAAATTACTCATAGTTGTTAAAACCCAACAGGAGTGTGAAAACGTTCATGAGGACCTTGATAAATTGGAAGACTGGACATTTAAATGGCAGATGAAATTTAATGTGGACAAGTGCAAAGTTATACACCTAGGAAAGAACAACCCAAACTATGGTTACACAATGCAAGGTTCCATATTAGGAAACACCACCCAGGAAAAAGATTTAGGCATCATTGTGGACTACATGTTGAACCCTCCGCTCAGTGTGCAGCGGCGGCCAAGAAAGTAAATAGAATGTTAGCAATAATAAGGAAAAGAATGGAGAATAAAACAAAGGATATTATATTGCCTCTGTATCGTTCCACGGTGCGACCGCAGCTTGAATATTCTGTGCAATTCTGGTCGCTGTATCTTAAAAAGGATATAGCAGAATTAGAAGAGGTACAGAAAAGAGCCACCAAAATGATAAAGGGGATTGAAGGATACCCCCATGCAGAGAGGCTTAAAGGTTTTGAACTTTTCAACATGGAAAAGAGATATCTGATTTGAATTATCCAAACTACATTATGGATTTTTAATGATGTCAGTGATTATTAAATTAATTATATTTGATCCAGCCATAATGTATATAGCCATGTTTTTCAGCTTTCTTCGAAATAATAAATAGTTTGTCCATCTTAACTCTAAAATTCCAGACGCGGCAAACATATTAACTCTAGGCTGCTCTAGGCCTAATGCCTGTTCCCTCTAGGACCAAAATCTCACAGTATGGCTGTTATCCACAAGACTTCAGCTGGGAGGGAACAGCAGTTGAGTCTAGAGTGAAGGTAGCATGGCAAGCCATCAAAGAAAATTTGTTTTCTGTGCATGCCTCTGCTATGAGGACTCAGTATTTCAGCATCCCCTCTTGGCTGGCACCCAGGGCAGACAGCATCCACCGCCCCACTCTTGGTGTGCTACTGGTTAGACAGGTTTTCTGATGATGGGGGGTGGGGGGGGGGTGGCAGCATGCATTGGCTATGAGTTGTGTTCATGATACAACTTAAAATTTTATGTCTTGTATTTAAAGGGTCGTATGTGGAAAGACTGGGTTACCTGAAGCAGCTTTTGAATGTATATGTACTGACAAGATCATGTTGTTTATCCCAGCAATGTTATTTGCAAGCTTTGAGGTACTGTTGTTTTTTATGATGTCTAAGGGTGCCTTTTCCTATGCATGCCCTATTTACGGAATAGTCTCCCCTTTGAATTTCGACAAGAGAAGACCTATCTTACTAATCGGAAGTGGGTGAAGGCACAGCTATTATCTCAGACCTTTAGGTCCTTCCTTAACTAGCAGCAGCATTATTTTTGTGTAGGGATAGGAGAGTATTTGACAGTTTATGGTGGGTAAGTAAGAGGATTTGTGATGTTTATGTGGTTTTATTGGGGGGAGGGAAGATTTGGGATCATATTGTTATGTGAGGGTTATTTTATTGTTCCATGCGTTGAACCTTTTTGCATAAATGTTTAATAAAATGCTGTAAATAAATAAATAAGCTCTGATAACGATAGGCATATGAGGTCCCAGACAGTTGAGATGAGTGAAGGAGGGAGATAGAGCAACAATAGATGGATCCAAGGGTTGGTATGAATTCTAACGAAAAGAGATTCAAAGGTAGTGTAAGAGTTCTGCAAGAGGGAGGAAGTCTTTGTGGATCAGAACTATGCCATCATGTGCAAAGAGCGCGGTATATAAGAATTGTTAAATAAATAAATAAATGTGCTCTGGATGTGCGAGAAATAGAGAAGGTGGAATAGCTAGAGAGAAACATCTAGAAAGGTAGGGGTCATCACCATCCCTTAACTAGGTCTTGGACACAGGATATCAAGATCCTTTACTAAGAAGTAGATCACATAGGAGAGCAGTTTGGTATCTAAAAGACCTGCAGTTTAAATAGGCTGTTTTAACACTGGAAGGGGAAGAGCCAAAAGTAGAAGGGGATGATGAGTGAGAGTTGATATATGCACAGTAAATAAGGTTATAGCGTTATTAGAAAAGGTCCAGAGAAGAGCCACCAAAATGGTAATGGGGATGGAAGGATACCCCTATGAAGAAAGACTAAAAAGATTAGGACTCTTTAACCTGGAAAAGAGATGGTGAGGGGAGATATGATAGACGTCTATAAATTAATGAGCGGAGTGGAACTGGTAAACGTAGATTGATCGTTTACGTTATCAGAATATAGAAAGACTAGAGGACATGCAATGAATCTAGAGGGTAAACTATTTAAGACTAATAAGAGAAAATATTTTTTCACTCAACGTGTAATCAAATTCTGGAATTTGTTACTGGAGGATGTAGTAAAGGCTGTTAGTGTAGCTGGGTTTAAAAAAGGTTTGGACAAGTTCCTGGAGGAAAGGTCCATAAACCATTATTAAAAGGGACCCAGGATATCAATGCTTGACCCAATACAAGCATTGTGGAACCTGTGTCTTTTGGGGAAACTGCTAGGTACGTATGACCTAGATTAGCCACTGTTGGAAACAGAATACTGGGCTTGATGGACCTTGGTCTGACCCGGTATGGCATTTCTTATGTTCTTATGCAAAGCTCAAAATTGTAAGGATTTCACAGCTGACATCTGCATGCGTCAGGTCAAGTGCATAGTGTTAACAGTGGTAGTGATGCCCTGGAAGTCAGGGAGTCAGGAGACTATAGTGCTGCGTCTGCAGATAGAGAAAATGCAAACAGATAAGTTACTACCTCAGCAGATAGCACAGCAAGATAAGTTAAAACCTCGACAGAGCTCCTAATTTTAAAATCTTCTGACACACACAATCATGATATACACACACACACACACCTTTTGACATCCCACCCTCTTATCGCCACAGATAAACTCTCCTCATGGCAAAAGATATGCACATCAGACCACTGATTCACAGATACAGTACATACAAACCTTATATGCAGCATCAATCAGTATGCAAACTCTACCCACCCACTTAGATATCCACTCACATTCCCCCTGCTATCCTACTGAGGCACACTTTAATATGAATCCCTCACAGACATGCCTGAATCTGTATGTGGAGGAAAGGAGAAACATGATATTATGCCACACTGTGAGTATACACTAAGGATGGGCAGTCCATACATTTTTATCATTTTGCTTTTTGTGTTTTTTCTTTTTGTTTTGTTTTTTCCTCGAGTGAACACACTTTCAGATCACACTGCACTAATGAGCATTAGTGTGTACTATTGAGCTAGGGCGCATGCTGTTATGCAATTACATGCACTATTTGTGGATGTGTGACTAGTGCGTGCTTTTGTGTAGTAGTGTGCAATATCACAAAAGTGCACACTGTTGCTCAATATTGCACACTCTTGTGAAAGAATGCATATCACTGATGGAAATCAGGAAATGACAGGAAGATCCTGGCTTTCATTACAATTGAAAGCACATCCTTAGTGTGCTCTTTTTAAATTGTTTTCTCTTTTACTTTATGTGGAAGGAGGGATAGGTTAGTAATTTTTTTGTATTGTGTTTATTATAAGATTTCTATTTTTCCTTGTAAAAATGTTTTGAGGAATTAGATGTGAGCAAGGGTGGAGGGGATTTATGACTGATCATCATAATCATGTCGTCTTTGTAGCCAAGAAGGTCATATGCCATTCTCTAGCTCTCTTATTATTTATTCTCCTTGTGTATTTCCTTCCACGTTTGTCCCATGTCAGTTTATCGTATGTCTGGAATGTGAAACTCAAATAAAGGGTTTGAAATCATAAAGGGGAATGCTTGGCTCATAGTGCCTTTTATAGGAATGCCGACTTGAATATCGCCAGCATTCATGCAGCGTGAGATGCCTAAAGTATTCAACAAGTCACCCAAAGGTCACAAAAAAATGTTGAATGATATGGTGAAAGAAGTGACCCCTGCTGGTGGACTGCTGAGCAAAGGACATTTCTGGTCACTGATTAAAACCCTTTCCAGGCCGAGCCCAAAACTCTCGGGATCCAAAATTCTGACTAAATATTCCTTTCAAATGGTATATAATACATGACCATAGCAGAAGGAAAATCACTATTAGAACATATTGAATAAGACGGGTACAATTTTCCTGAAATATGCAAAAATTAACCCGGCTGCAGAATGTGGATTAAAATTTTAAAGTAGGCCTTCAAAGGGTTAAGAAATCCAATCTCCTGCTCCTGCTGTTCCACTGCCTCTCAGATGCTAGACCCCTTCCACCTAGGGGCCATGACCTCCAGTGCCTTTCAGCTAGACATCTTTCACTTGGTGGTAGGTGAACATCCCCTCTAGATGACTCTCAGCTGCTAGACGCCTTTCTACCTGGGGATCATCTGCTCCAAATGCCTCTAAGCCCCTCAGCCTGCACCGCCTAGGGTTGTTGCTTTGCTGCTTCCCACCTACTGGATACTGCTGAGCTGGGGCTATCTGCTGTCTTTTCTCAGCAGTAGCAACTCCAAATCTTGCAGGGCTTTTCCTTGTTAAGAGGGGCTGTATCACCAGGGATCGCATTCCTGCATGGTCCGTTGCTTAGTAGGTGTCTGTCTCTGATTGATTTCCACATTCAGCGATTGTGGCTAAGTAGGTTCATGGCTTGTAATTCAGCTTTCTGCACTTTGAAGAAACCCCTCCCTTTTCAGTGAGAGGATTAAGAATCAGGCAGGAAGAAACAGAGAGTATAAATGTAAACTCTTTTCCACCTTAGCCTTTTTTTTTCAATCTCGAGCCCAGCTAATTTAGGATTTCACTCCTATCCTTTTTTATTGGAGTGAAACTCTGCCTTCCCAGGGAATTCACTCCTGAACCCTTGTCTCAATATCTCAACATATATCTCAAAACATATATTCCTCTATCCTTAGCGTTAGACGTGTACTATTGCGTAGTATTAGTGATATGCACAGTAACAGTGATATGTGAGTTTTACTCATTTACATGTCCCGCCCTCATGCATCCCTGTAATCTGAGTTTCACAGGATTTCCAGCAGATGTCTGATGCCTGATGATATATTGTAGGAGTTTGTAAATCTCACCCCTTTATAATTTAAGTACATTTCAGTTACAGAATAACCCCTTCCTCCACCTCCAAAACGCCTGAAAGTTTCAATAATAATAAATAAACATAACAAAAACAGTAAAATGTTCTAAAACTTGTCAAGCTGTTTATTTAAGTACATCACGCTGGGCATGCAAATGGGTTAAACTACTAATGGAATGATAACATCATTATAAGTAGGGATTGTTATCATAGATTTTAACTGATGAACCCCCAGAAAACACCCCTGATGAAAACACAAAAAAACAACATTTCCCTTGGTTGTCTCCCACCTCTTCCCACGTCTGCTTTGGATCCTCCCCCCATTCAGTTTTGTGGCCTTTTCTGTTTCTGTGTGACACAAATGTACATATTTGATTCCATCAGAAAAGGAACCTTGCTACAATACCCATGGTACAAATACACCAATAAGCAGAGAGCCCCCTAATTATCTGAAAATAAACACCTAAAATAAACACCTAAGAATAGAAACCTTAATTATAAGTAAAGCAATGATATATTTCTAATTGCACAATAATAAAAAAATAACAACAGCAGAAGAAAGCTGAGTTCATCTATTGTCCCATCTTTTTGAAATTTGGTGCAGAGATTATCTACAGCCAAGTGCCCTTTTGGGTTCCATTCTGCTACGTGGATGCAACGCCAGAAGTCAGAGGCACGATCTCTGCCTTGCATCACATTCAAAGAGGGACATTTCTGTTTTGAGGCAGTTCATTAAACTGGACCACGCTGCTAGTTCTCTGCGCCTGTAGCTGTGCTGCTGCTGCTGATTTTCTGCATAGCCACATTTAGCTGCTCGTTCATTGTTAGAGTCGGAGATAATGGAGTCTCCCTCACAGCTGCAGCTGCCTGGTCAGATAAATTTGGCCGGGTTCTCGCTGTTCTGCTTCAATGTCAACAATTTTTTCTTCACTGACAAGTCTTTCCATTGCTGTAATTTTAGCATCATTTTTCTGAAGAATGACTTACTTGGGAGTCAGTTTATTAAGTTGTGAATTTGCAATGGAGTGCATTAATTCGCAAATAAATAAAATAGCAAAAAATTAGCATGCATTATTTGGCGATAACACTGCCTGGTTCAAAAATTGAGCAGATCCAACAGAAGGTAAATGTAACAAGTTGTGTTGCATGCAGATGCATGCAAGGCTTATTATCATGGTGAGGAAAAGTGCAGACTTCATAGGCTTCGTGCTATGGTGGGAGAGTTAGCTATATCTCAATAGGTATAAACTTTCCTCGGGAGCATCAGCAAGCCAATATGTCTGCAGTGCTCTGATATTAATCTGGTCGTGTACACGTAAAGGGGCATGTAGCCCCTAGACACCACCCCTCAGGCTGAAATGTCAGAAGAAGATAAAGCTTAATGTTTTGTTGGCCTCACTGCCTCCCTAGCATAGCAGCTCCCTCCATCCAGAGCAACTTTCTATACGTAGTCAAAATTGACACACTCTTCTCAAGTCCTTTGCCCCCCCCCCACCATGTGCTCCCAGCCCTCTCATCTTTAACATCCCATTACTTAAACAATGTCCACAGATGCAAAGGGGAAGAAGCAATCTCACATCACCCCTTTTTTGCCAGTATCAAAATTCTAAATGGCATCGCCTGACTTAATGGTTTTCTCTTCCCTGCAAATGGGCAAATGTGAACCATGGGCAGCGCCGGCGCTACCATCAGGCGAACTAGGTGGTTGCCTAGAGCTCTAGCCCTTTGGTGGCACCTCTTGCCACTGCTGCTATCCCTTCCCAGTGAAAGCAATGGCAAAGGAACCATGACACAGCGCTTACCAAAGTCTCTGGCACGCCTTGATATCTTAGGGAGATTCCACCCCCACTTCTAATGCAGGCTTCTTGAAAGGTTTTGTATAAATTCAAGAAGTCACCAAAATTAGTGAAGCTGTTGTCCAAAAAAGCCTCAGCCTCCCCATGCTTATTTAGGTTTGGAATTTTACCGCGGTCTCTCTTTTCACGTTACCCCAGCCATCTTGGAAGATTGATGCAGCCATAGCACTTCGATCATTCCGTGCAGATTATCTCACTGTTTTATCTGCTTGCTTCGCAGGCGTACCATGTAAAATAGGGATTATATTATCACTAGAAAATTAAACCTTACCAAAACAGACATGAACATACAATCTATAATTTTTAATTTCACAGGGACACTTCAGAGCTAGAAAAAATTGTTCATATTTATTGAACACTTGTCCTTCATATGAACAGAATTTTGTCTGAGATGATCTCTTTCTGTAAATTGTATCAGCCCTTTTACTCCTTGGGGTTTATGTGTATAGGCCACCACAGCACCGTCACAAGAGTAGGAGGCTCCCAGGAGCATAGACCTGCCCAAGCAGCTCAGCCCAGGTAAACTGGGCCATAGCATTTGCAGAAGCATCGCAGCGCCACAGCAAGAATCCACATCACACTCTAGAAATCCAGGTCTTTTTTTTTTTTTTGTAAACGCGTTCACTTTAGCTTTGAAGTCATTGGTATAGTTGACCACTCTCTTCCCTTATGCATATTTTTCTCTACAGGCTTCTGTGTTATGTTCATGTCCTACTTCTCTATCAGCTGTTCTTTCTTAGCCTTTTGGAGAAACATCGCCTCCTGCTGCTACCCTTTCACTTGGCCCTAAGCACACGCCACTGTTTGCTTTAGAGTGAAGCTGCTGGCATTGGTCTTGAGTACCATCTACTGTATGATAGATGGTGGTCATACCCTTCCTTCATTCCTCGTACTCCTATTATCTTCCTGACTAGCCATTGTCTGTCAGCAATTTCTATGTGAATGCCTTAGCTATATTTTCTCTAATCGATTAGAAACCGTTTCCTTATATCCTTTCTTCTTCTCTTGCTTTATGGGTGGAAACCTTCCAGGTAGGTTTATAATTCAGTTCTTCTTTGTACTTCACTTGCTTATACTCAAGTCGTTATTTTTATCCCAGTGATGATGATATTCATCTGCACAGCAGAATGCGACATATGTAGTGTTGTGTAGACACCTGTCAGTGACAGGCTCTTTACCATGGAACTCTCAGTAGAGTCAAAACATGCAAACCAAGACAACTAAAATACTCTGTGAGCTTTATGTAAAATTCAGGAACTTGATCATCTTAGAAACTGGTTTAAAACAAGGCCATGCACATGGAAGCCAAGCTTCAGGATCTAGAAACTGCCTCAAACAAATGTATTTTGCTTTGCTTTGTGGTTTTCCAGGATTTGGTCAAATATTATGCCAAGGTATTGGTCCTTTACTTGCAGTGTTAAGCTAGCCAAGTTAACTGTGGCCGGTGGGGAGACGGTGGAGTGCTTGGTTATATGAACTTCAGTTTTGCTGGGGTTAATGTGCATATTGTGGAGTTCAAGCCATTGGATGACTGTTTCAAGGCATTGGTTGATTATGGAGTGGTCGGGTTTGCTGATGGAGAATGATGTGTAAATATGTAATGTTCCTGGAACACAGGTAAGATAGTCATGGTTTTGACTAAATTGCAGGTTAGGAAATATCTTGGAATACTGCAGTAGTTTTTTCCCATGATAAAGTCTAAGGCTGTGCTATTTTTGCATATTTAAGTAACTAGGTCATTTAATATCATACAGGTTAACAATCGAGAAACAGGAATGAATTCCCCAAAGGACTGATATCTAAGACTCAAATTCACAGAACAATTATCAAATCCCTTAAACTACTCAGTTTTAATTATGTGTTTTTAAATATTTTGGGGTACATAAAAATAGTTTTTGGACAATAATTGTAAGAAACTGATCACAAAAAGCAATGGGGTCAATATTCAGAAATATTTATCCAGATAACAGCACCTGGTATCCACATAAGTGATGCGGCCCAGCAGGGCTGGTGCTAGGGTTTCTGGTGCTCTCCTACAACCTATAAATTGTCACCCCTCCCTCATTATTAATGTTGGATACACCCTACCCTCATTTTTCCCAAGACTCCTTTGTGAACTCTTTTCACATGATGCTAGTATTTCTCCTTCAAATCCAATGTTATAAGAAAATTGCAGTGAAAGTCCCAGGCCTGCGGCAGTGCGGCCTTCCTGACTCTGCTCCGTTGAGTCAGCCGACAATCGACACTCAGCAGCAGTATTTCTTTCCCTCCCTCCCAATACACACAATATCTTCCCCTCTCCCTTTTCACTCTCCCTGTTTCTGCTTTTCCCCACCTGACCCACCATATACTAGCATCGTTCCTTTCCTATTCCAGCTCCTTTCCAGTTCCCCCCAGCATAAACCTATTTCTTGTCCAGCCTCAGCATCAGCCCCCTTCCAATCCCAGTACCTCCCTCAGCCTATTTCCATTCCCAGTAACCCTCCCCAGTGTCAGCCCCCTTTCCAGTCCTCCCTTCTCTGTACCTTCCAATGCCAGCCCCTTGCATTCCCATACTGCTATTGGTGTCTTTTCCCTTCTAGTCCGCCTTCTTCCCCACAGTCCAACCCCTTTTAGTCCAAATACGATCCCAGGTATCAGCTCACTTTCAGACCCAGTGCCCCACCCATGTCAGCTCCCTTCCAGCCCCTCCCCCATTACCCAGCCATCTTTTAGTGCCATCCCCAGGTGTCAGCCCCCTCTCAGCCTCCTTCTTCCCCTCACTGTCAGCTCCTTCCCAGCCCCCACCTTTTATCCATGTCAGCTCCCTTTCAGCCCCTCCCTTCCCTTCTGTATCTGCTGTCGTTGGCTGATTCACCACTTGGTAGAACAACGGGAACCCTTCTCTGTTTCCATGGCTCTGCTGTCTTATAAACTGCTGGACTGTGACATTTCTAAAGGTGGTAATAAGCATTTTCTGTTTCTTATGAGAAAAAGGAAATGGTCATTACCACTGGAAATGCCACAACCCAGCAGTTTAGAAGATAGCAGAGCTGCAGGAGCAGAGAAGGGTTGCTGCTGCTCTCTCAAGTGGTGAATCAGTGAAGGGGCAGGTGGCTAGCAACGGTGCTCCCTGCCATCAGCACCTCCTGTATCACTTACCGGGCTTACCAGGTAGCGCCAGCCCTGCAGGCCAAGGCTATATTGTATTATTCAGTAGCACTATACAGATAATGCCACTGAAAATCTTCCTGACCTCCTTGGCACTACCTGAATAGTGCTTGGGAAGTTTATGGACAGAAATGGTACCTATACAGTTAGCATCAATATTTTGAGCATAGTTTTCCATTTAACTCTGCTGTTTTGATGTAAGAATGTCTAATCCAGAGCTTTTTTTGAGGAGTGCTTGGTGGTGCTGAATACTGACACCTTTTCCATTGCCTGATAAAATTGACCCATGTATTCATGAAAGAGCACAGACTCTGTACACCTCAAACACAGATACACACATGCGCGCGCACACACAAACACACAGTATCACAGAATGCCTCTGACGGGTGGGAAACACAGAGTGTTACTCCAGGAACATTTTGTCGATCAAGTGTGTTTGCGTATAACACACATGCACACATAATATGTGGTAGAAGTGTGCAGTATGTAAAAACGCGTATAACTCATGCTATTTGTGTGAAAATGTGGTATTCTGTGAGAATGCAGTTTCTGCGTAGGGATTCATAACATTCTGGCACAAGAGTGGGTGTAATATTTTGCAATGTGGCCTT
Organism: Ichthyophis bannanicus; assembly: GCA_033557465.1. Lineage (NCBI taxonomy): Eukaryota > Metazoa > Chordata > Amphibia > Gymnophiona > Ichthyophiidae > Ichthyophis > Ichthyophis bannanicus. The sequence goes on from CM066033.1 coordinate 420,449,192, forward strand.
CTTGTACATGCTGTGGCTGATTGCCAGGGGTGTGGCTATTGTAGGGGCAGATCCCTCACTTGTCATCCCACCCTTTAGGGATGGCCCTGCATATATGTACTGGCACTTTTTTTTGCTAGAAAAGAAAGCACTCATTTTACCTGTTTTCTAAATTAGCTTTCTACCAATTGAGTGATTTTTCAACCTAAGCATTTTTTTATTTACTGCACCTATTAAGCTGTGTAATATCAATGATTAAAATAATATATTTGAGTTTAACATACGTCTTAAAAGAAATGTAAAGGCAGAAGACTGATAGACATACTAACTCATGCACACAGCCAAGAAGAAATGAATGACAAGAATCTCTATTGTCTATGTTGTAGAGATACATAAGAAATTATCAATTACAAGTTATTCTAAATTATTATTTTTAAATGTCATTTTGGTTGGTGCAAATTCATCGTCCGATGGCTAATTAAAAATGCATGTTATCGTTTCACTGGAATGAAATGTAATGTAATAGAACTGTATTACAAATAAATGGAGAACTATCTGCCCATTGCTGTTTAATTAACTGTGTGTAATGACTTTTGTTCCTTTAATTCCACATACCGGTTTCAGCAGCACAAGCCCTGCCTCCCTCAAAAAATGTGCCAGCCTTAACTTCAGCAATAGAAATAACGTTGGGATGGGAACAGGGTGATGCAATGAAGTATAAGAACTATAACATAGCTAATTGGAATGTATTTATTACGAGAGTCTAAGCACTTTGTGATATGCTCTGTTTGCTTTTAATAAAACGTTTGTAGAATGAGGGAATATAATTTTCAACACTAACCATAATGCATTGTTTTTATTGAAAATTGATTGACTAAAACTGACTAAAAGTGCTTCATCTATTTTGACAGCATTTAATTATTTATTACCATATGCTCAGCCTATTGAGTTATCTGAAACAAATTATATTCTTTCATGCAAATTAATAGCAAATTACAGGATATAAAATTACTCAAAAATGGCTATTCAGCAAATTTATGCTCAAAAAGGGGTTATAAATATTTTTATTACCTAAAGGGCAATTATAAATACTTGCTTATTGAATGGTCTTGAGCCATTCAAATTATCCTCGGCCTTTGGAGGGCATATATGGACAAAAATGTAAATATCAACTCTACTAAAAAAGATTAATTTAGTTTAGAACTTACATACCACAGATCCTGTATGAGTAGTATTTAGAAAACTAGAACATCCTTCCTAAGAAAAGTTTATTCTGAGCAGACTGGTGCTCCACCTGTGCCCTCTCATCTCCCCCAAGGAGATATCTATAAATATTTATTCACCAAAATGCAGATTTACTTTCCCAGACTGATGTACTAATATGCAGGGACACCCACAAATAGGATTTCATGGTTTTTCATGAGTTTTATTTTACAAAGCCGTGGTTTTCAAAAACATTTCCAAATATCTACCCCCGAATACGTTTTTGTAAATTTTAAATTAATGAGCCCTTGCAATAGATCTCATGCAAAGCATCTCCTTCATTTTAAATCTCATGAAAACAGGCTTGTGTAAAAGATTTTGCAGGCATTTACTACAAGATAACTACACCTGATTGAGTTATACTTATGATTTTTCAGCCATTTGTGAGCAAACTTTCATGCACAATTTTCTTACCCAGAACATTTGCATGGAATAGCTTGTGATTAACACGTTGTCTTCTTTATTTACCTCAGGAAAATCTCAGACTCAAATATACCTACACTTGCCTATGACCGGAGTCATGATCGATAGTAGTGCAGCTGTATCAGCTTAGCTCCCAATAAAATCTATGGAGGGGGATTTTATTACCTATAGCTCCCCATTTTAATTGCTCATAAATATTTGTTGTTATTGTTAAGTGCCGTTGAGTCGGAGTCGACTCATAGCGACCCTCTGGATAGCTATCCTAAATTGTGTTTGGTCTTCAGTCAGGTGCCTCTTTGTTGACAGACTGGTACCCGTAGCTGCTGTTATTGTATCAATCCATCTCATTGCTGGCCTTCCTCTTTTGCGTTGACCTTCTATCTTGCCAAGCATGATGTCTTTCTCTAATGATCTCTCTCTTTGCATGATGTGTCCAAAGTATGAAATATTTCTAAAGTATGAAAGTCGAAGTCTTTTCATCTGAGCTTCTAAAGAAAGCTTAGGTTTGATCTCCTCTAGTACCGACTGGTTTGTTCTTCGGGCAGTCCATGGTATACAGAGTATTTGCCGCCAGCACCATAATTCAAAGGCATCAATTTTCTTCCTGTCTGTCTTTTTCACTGTCCAGCTTTCACATCAATATGATGTTATTGAAAATACCATGGCTTGAACAAGTTGAATCTTCGTATGGAGAGAGACTTCTCTGCTCTTGAGAATCTTATCTAGGTCTTTCATAGCCATTCTGCCACGAGCAATACGTCGTCTGATTTCTTGACTGCTTGTTGCTTCTTTATTGATAGTTGATCCAAGTAGGTTAAAGTTGTTCGCGATTTCAATTTCTTCTCCTTCAATGATGAACCTGTTGATTATGCCAGATGTCATAATCTTTGTCTTCTTTACATTAAGGTCCAGGCCCATTTTGAGACTATGTTCTTTGATTGTGAGAAGCAAATGTTTCAGATCATCTTCACTTTCAGCCAGTAATGTGGTATCATCAGCATAGCGAAGGTTGTTGATGTGTCTTCCACCAATCTTCACATCTCTGTTGTTTTCATACAATCCTGCTTCTCTGATGATTTGTTCTGCATATAAATTAAACAGGTAGGGGGAAAGTATGCAGCCTTGTCTTACACTTTTGCTTATTTTAAACCATTCTGTTTCTGCTTGTTCCGTTCGAACTGTTGCTTCCTGATCAATGTACAGATTGTGCAAGAGTACGATCAGGTGTTCTGGTATACCCATGCTTCTTAATGTGGCCCAGTGTTTCTCATGGTTTACACAGTCAAAAGCCTTGCTATAGTCGATAAAGCACAAATAGATATCCTTTTGGTATTCTTTAGTCTTTTCAAGGATCTATTTCACATCCGCAGTGATGTCATTCGTTCCTCGCCCTTTCATGAACCCTGCTTGCACTTCAGGTAGTTCTTGTTCCAGGTATGGTTGTAGTCTCTTTTGAATAATCTTCAGTAGAATCTTGCTGGCATGTGGGATCAAAACGATTGTGTGATAATTTCCACAGTCAGTTGGATCACCTTTCTTTAGTACTGGTATAAACACAGATCTTTTCCAGTCAGTTGGCCATGATGTTGTCTTCCATATTTCTTGGCAGAGCATTGTAAGTATGGTAACAGCTGCATTAGATTTGCTGTAATATTTCTATGGGAATGCTATCAATGCCTGGTGCTTTGTTCTTTGATAAAAGAAGGTCCACTCACAACTATCCCCAAAATCACCTTGCCTGCCCTTAATTGAACGAACAGGTTCTAAATAGTCATACTAATTTTTGTCGGATCGTCTGTCATGAGGATGTGAAACATACTCTAGCAACAGACCCTCCATTTTATTCAATATCTTAAAAGGTCTAATTGACCAAACTTGCGTGGGGCTATAAGGCCTATCAGACCAGCCTCCGCAAACAAATGTGTTGAATTCAAATCAAAAAATATTTTCAGTGCTCCAAAGCCAAAGTAAAAGGATCCAAGTTACTCATCTGGTCCATGAAGAATCTTCTTAGGATACTCAGGAATCCGCCGTCTCACACGGCTCACTCTTCAACCATTCATATGGTAGAAACTTCCCAGAATCTTCCAATTTGTCCCACTAAAGGATCTCAACTTGACTTCTCAAACTCAGTTGGGTAACTGCAACACAAACCACTGTGTTTCAAGCCAAGGTCTTAATGGCCCTTTATCAAGCAACGTCCACCCAACTTCCTGTTCCAAGAAAATGTAATGACATCATCAGGGCTCCATAGCAACTTTCGGATATCGAAGAAACATCTGACGTCAACAGTCAATTAATGTGAACATTTAACCAAGAGACCACCATTCAATCTCAGTATTTAAACCTCCAGGGGCCACTGATTGGAGCAAAAAGAAAGGGGGCCATCGAGTTTGTGGGGCTTGCAATTTTTGTAGCAATACCATGGAAGGGGTTGAACGGTCGCACCCACGTACTAAGAAGACTTATCCTTTACGGTATACTACTGATTGTGCATCTTCCCATGTAGTCTATTTAATTATGTGCCTGTGCATGTTGATCTATGTGGGTATGACCACTAGGGTCGTTAGGAAACGTTTACAGGAACATCGATCACGGATAAATACTAGGGTTCTGGAAGCCCCACTGGTTCAACATTGTGTTCAACATTTGCATACGTTTGATCAACTACAGTGGTCGATTCTGGGTCCCTCCCTTGGGGAGAGGGGGGGATCGCCAAAATCAGCTGCACAATAAGGAACAGCAGTGGATCTTTTTGCGCCAATCAAGCTGCAAACCAAGTGAGGGTCATAAACATTAGCAATCACTTTGAAACATTTCTTTTTGATCACAAACGACACAAAATCTATCCACAAGGAAATCCTACTTATTCTGAAAACCTGAAGATTGAATAAAGTATCTTCCTTCCTTGTCTTTTTACCTACCATACATATTTCAAGAAAGCATGTAAGATGAGAATCATTCTAATCAAGAAACTGAAAGCAAAATACAGGGAAGTTGTCTACACATGCCAGCATATACACACCATTAAAAACATCTGCACTGGCACACTACAAATTTTTTCTCTTTGTCTTTGCCAAGACCATTTCATACCAGAGGGTTTTTCCCTCCTCCCACTAGGTGGAGAGAGAGCAAAGTTTTTCCTGTCTCTCTTACATATGCAGGTGCAGTTAGAAGACCTCAGTATTGCTCTGTCTCCGGCATGCAGTAAGGCTGAAGAGGATAGAGGTGGGCTGACCCTCTAGACTCAGGGATCCTTGGGAGATTCTTGTGAGCCTCAGCCAGTGCTGGGTTGATTTCTGCTACCCACTTTCCTTGGGATTTTCTTAAGGTCAGATGGGGCGTCTGTTGGCTTGGAGTAACCCGCCTAGAAGCAGTGTGCCTAGCAGAAAAAAAAAAGGAGAAGGCAGCCACCACTGCTTTGCTTGTGCTACTGCACACTCTGGGAATCTTAGAGATGTTGCTTCTGCCACAGTCCAACCAAATTAAATGCAGGAAGGTGTAAGTCACTTGACTCTGCATCAGATACCCCTATACTGCTCTGCATGTCATGCAGGCCTGGAGGAGTTCCCCTACAACCAAAAAAATAAAGTCACCTATCTGTGTAGCAGGTACCCCACACAACATAAGATGCCAAACTGTATGTACGTGCATTGCTTATTTACATACTGGTGGACCCCCTTACCCTGGTCCCCCTCTCCCCAACCCCCCACCCCGCCATAGCCATCATCTTTGTAAGAAGTAACTAGCACACTTCTAAAATCATATAGAGAAGGAACAGCAAAATTCTTACCTTGTCTCCGGGCAGTTTCTCTAAATGGATTAGTTTTGCGCATACCATGACAGCCGTGTATCTCACCTCTAAATCAAGTCATGGGGAGTATTATCTCAGTCTCTCAAATTTACTGCTAAGGCTCGGCATAGTACTTGCATCGTGCCAAAGAGAGCCTCCTACTGGAGTTCATACGATGTAACATGTATGGGTAGTTTGTCAAGATGAGCCTGGAAATTCTTCTTTATCATATCTGGGGCACCCATTTTTGCCACATTTTCTTAGTCTCTGACTGCATTTCCTTTTATTTCAGGATCTTCGACCCCTCCACGTGATTCACAGAGCAGTTGCTTGGAACTGACACCTCTATTATCAATGCTGTTCTGGTATTTTCTCCTTAACCACTATATCCAGCTTCTTCACATCCAGCATTTCATCGGTCGGAATGGGAGTATTCCAGTTGATCATATCCTCCTTATTCTCTTTAATTCTTTTAGGGTCATGATCCCAGTGCTTTTTGGGCAGTGATGTTGTAGTGCTTACAGAGTTTCCAATGGATGAGACACGCTTCCTTATTATGCCTTTCTGTATAGAAATTTTCTGCCATCAGAACTTGACAGCCAGCTATGAAGTGAGTCACCATATCCAGGTCTTTCATACAGAATCGACATATGTCTGTTGCCAGTTTTTTCAATGCTTGTTGTAAACCTTCTTGTCCATAAGCCTATGTCATGCAACTATCAACCTCTCCTCCTTCGGTTTCAGTTCATCCCTCCTTAACCATTCATTTGTCCTCTCTTGATCGACAAAGGGTTCCTGGAGTATTTGTGGATCTGACACTTGCTTTTTCTTGTTTGTTGATCTTATTCCTTGATTTTGGACGTTTACTCTTATATTTTAGCACATTTTGCATATTTGGATCTGAGGATGCAGTTAAGCAGGCCTGAAGGCTTATGATAGCAGCTCTATATGTATAATCAATCTCTATGAGTCCTAGCCCTCCTTTAGCTCTAGGGGTGAACAGTCTTGGCATACACTGATTTTTGTAACTCACTTCATGGGCATGGAGGAGTTTCGTGTTCGCACATCTAGTTTTTCAAGGTCTTTAAGAGGCCAGTCCACAACCCCAAAGCTGTATGAAAGTATAGGAATTGCCAACTGACTGACGGCTTGTTTCGTATTCTGTGATGTTAAAGTATTTTTCAATATTGATTTTAATCTTCTGTAGTATTCTTTACTGATTGTAATTTCTGCTTGAGTGTCGTTCCTCCTTCTACTCCAAGATACTTATATACGCCATCCTGTTCAAGGTCCTTGATGGCACAGCCTTCAGCCAGGGAGATGTTTTCTGTTTTGCTCAATTTTCCTCTAAAAAAATAAAGTTGCCTTAGCACATTTGTCAAGGCTACTGGTCATCCTGATATCATCAGAAAAGCTTTTCACCACACAGATTTGCTCTGCTAATTATTAGTCGCTGAAACTATAGAGCTTCAGATAATAAATGGGATGTTGTTTCTGGGTTGTTACCTTCTTTAGGATTCATGCTAAATCCATATCCCAAAGAGTTGATGAGAGTACTCATTGGATTAATCACCACACAAAACAGAAGAAGGGACAGGGAATCCCCCTTAAATATTCTTTGCTGGATCCTGATATACAGGAATGATATACAGGAATGATATACAGACCATCTTCATATCTACCGCAGTCATGGTAAACTTAATGTACTCTATCGAACCAGGATTTATTGTATACATTCCAAAGCAATTTATTAACCATGAGTGAGGGACACTGTCAAATCTTTCTTATATTTAATCCATGCTACACTGAGATTTCTGCTTTTCTTAGTGCTGGTCATGATGGTCTTATTCAACATTAACTGGTCTTTGTTGCCATATTTAGAAACATAGAAACATAGAAATATGATGACAGAAAAAGACCACATGGCCTATCTAGTCTGTCCTTCCATATCAACAACTACAACAGTCCCCTTTTTACCTTTAGAGATCCTCTGTGTTTGTCCCATGCTTTTATGAATTCAATTACTGTCCTCATCTCTACCACCTCCACTGGGAGACTATTCCATGGATCTACTACTCTTTCCGTAAAGAAATATTTCCGCATATCACTCCTGAATCTATCTCCCTTCACCCTCATCCCATGTCCCCTCGTAGCAGAACTTGCTTTCAATTGAAAGAGGCTCTCTCCCTGAACATTTATGCCACGGAGGTATTTAAACATCTCAATCATATCACCTCTATCCCGCCTTTTCTCTAAGGTGTACATATTAAGATCCTTCAGTCTGTCCTCATATGCTTTATAATGAAGACCACTAATCATTTTAGTAGCCACCTTCTTCACCGACTCCATCCTGTTCACATCCTTTTGAAGGTGCGGTCTCCAGAATTGCACACTATACTCCAAATGAGGTCACACCAAAGACTTATACAGAGGCATTATCACCTCCTTTTTTCTGCTAGACATTCCTCTCCGTATGCACCCAAGCATCCTTCTAGTTTTTGCCGTTGCCTTTTCTACCTGTTTAGCTACTTTAAGATCCTCAGACACAACCACGCCTAGGTCCCACTCTTCTTTAGTGGACAAAAGTACTTCACCCCCTATACTATATTGCTCCCTTGGATTGCTGCAGCCCAAATGCATGACCTTACATTTTTTAGCATTATATCCCAGCTGCCAAATTCTAGACCATTCTTCAAGCTTAGCTAGATCCCTCCTCATGTTATCTACACCTTCCTGGGTGTCTACTCTATTGCAGAATTTGGTATCATCTGCAAAGAGGCAAACCATACCCGACAGCCCTTCCACTATATCACTAACAAAGATGTTAAAAAAAAACTGATCAAGGACAGATCCCTGGGGCACACCACTGGTAACATCCTTCTCCTCAGAGTGAGCTCCATTTACTTGTACTCTTTGTCGCCTCCCACCCAACCAATTTCTAACCCAAGCAGTAACTTTAGGGTCCATCCCTAGGGTGCTCAATTTGTTTATAAGTTGCCTGTGAGGAACAGTGTCAAAGGCTTTACTGAAATCTAAATACACCAAATCTAGGGCTCTCCCTCGATCCAACTCCCTGGTCACCCAGTCAAAGAAATCAATCAGATTTGTCTGACAAGACCTACCTCTGGTGAATCCATGCTGCCTCGGATCCTCTAATCCACTGGACTCCAGAAACCTCACTATTTTCTCTTTCAGCAGCGTTTCCAATAATTTACTCACCACCAAAATTAAACTAACCAGCCTGTAGTTTTCAACCACATCCTTACTTCCGCGTTTGTGTAAAGGCACCACATGAGCCTCTCTCCAGTCCTTTGGTACCACTCCCGACTCCAACGAGGCATTGAAAAGGTTAGTCAGTGGAGCTGCTAGAACGTCCCCAAGTTCCCTCAGTATTCTAGAGTGTATCCCATCTGGTCCCATTGCTTTGTCTACTTTAAGTTGAGCTAGTTTCTCATGAACACAGTCTTCTGAAAATTGTTTAAGATGTCCCTCGCTTCTGTTCCTATTTGTGGGTGTTTTCTGAGGTCCTGCTCCTGGTTCTTCATCTGTGAACACAGAACAAAATTATTTGTTAAGTAATTCCGCTTTATCCTTATCAGCTCCTACCTTTCTTGTTGCTCTTTCCCTCTCTTGTTGCTCTTTTTCTCTGTTACCATGATGTTAATGTATTTATAGTTATAGTTATGTTAATGTATTTATAGTTATAGTTATGAATGGAGTGGAACGGATAAACGTGGATCAATTGTTTACGCTATCAGAATATAGAAGGACTAGGGGACATGTAATGAAGCTACAGGGTAAACTATTTAAGACAAATAAGAGAAAATATTTCTTCACTCAACGTGTAATCAAACTCTGGAATCTGTTACCGGAGGATGTAGTAAGGGCTGTTAGTATAGCTGGGTTTAAAAAAGGTTTGGACAAGTTCCTGGAGGAAAGGTCCATAAACCACTATTAAAAAGGGACCCAGGATATCAATGCTTGACCTAGTACAAGCACTGCAGAACCTGTGTCTTTTGGGGAAACTGCTAGGTACGTATGACCTAGATTGGCCACTGTTGGAAACAGGATACTGGGCTTGATGGACCTCGGTCTGACCCAGTATGGCATTTCTTATGTTCTTATGTTCTTATATGTATATAGTTTCTCTGGTTTAGTTAAGTCTATGACTAATATTGTTATAATGTAAAAAGTTCAAACCCTGTTATATGTAACATGTTGGTTCCTTGTAAACCGTCCCTGATCTCTGGAAGGGGCGGTATAGAAATGTGTAATGAATAAATAAATTAAATAAATAAATGTTATTGGACTTATGATCATATATGCTGTCTGCATCTACTGCAGTGAACAGTTTATAGATTTTAAGTAGACAAGTTTTTGGTCTATAATTGTTGGGAGTGTTACTGGGGTCTCCTATTGGAAGAAGAAATGTTCTTCCTGTAGTAAGCCATTGTGTTGTAAGTTTGGCTGCATAAACAATTGATTTTTGCAAGTCACCATATCTGGGTGGAGTGATGTTAACTGTTTGAGTCAAAAGTTGGTTACACCATGTGGGCCAGAGCTATGCCAGTTTGGGGCTCGTTTAACCTGCTTACCAGCTCGTGTGTTGTCATTGCAGGCCATTCCATAGGTGTGATATTTGCTTTTTCTAAATGTTCCTGTATGCAGGGTAATGATTCTGCTGCTTGATTGTGCTTTATAGGGTCCTCTTATAGTGCTCTCCAGAAGCTTTCTGTTTCGGCTTTGGTTGGTGTTGCTTTTATTATCTTAATGCTCTTTTCCAATTCCCTGTAAAAAAATGTTGGGTTCTCTCTAAATTGCTTATCTTGATATCTTTCTTTTCGGGTTTTGTCATATCTTTGCAGTTTTTGTGCTTCTGCTGCTAATTTTAATTTATTGTTGGAACATATAAATTTCAGGTCGTCTTCTGTTAATGCAGTATGCGTCAGCTTGATGTCTTGGATCTTTCTTAACATCTTTGATGATCTTAATCCCTTCAGATACCCATCTATCCAGGGAGACCTCCGCACTCAATGATTGTATTTTTCCTTCTATGCGCTTTTCCCAAGGAAGAACTGTCATTGTTTTCTTATTCTTCTGGCCGTGCACTTTAGCTGCTGTTATACTTGCAGTAATATAATTTTAGCTGCAAAACACTGTATTTGATTTATTTTAGTGATGTCAATAAATGGTCCCTTTATACTGGATGGCCGCCTTCATCTCTATAATCATACTTTTAAGCTTAGGTGTTAAATTTAACTTGGATAATCTTTCCCTTACCTGAAACCCAGCACATCCATCTTTTTCCTTGTGGGCTAGGAGTTCAATCTTGAATTCCTCCACCTCTAGATCTTTCTCCTCCCTTTCTTCCTCCTCTTCATTTGATTGGGCGACATGTCCTGTAGTTAACTCACTCTCCTACAGTTCCAAATCTCCAAGTTCCATCTCCCCCTTCCAGATCTCCAAGTTCCATCTCCCCCTCAACTGCTCTTTTTGTTTCTGTGTATTCCTTTCTTCTGGTACTCTCACCAAGGTCGCCGCTTCCTCCCTGTATTTCTCTTTGCACTAAAGCCCTTAGTTGCTGCAGGATATGATCATCCACATACGTCTTTGTTTTGATCTGCAAAATTAAAGGTCTTAAATTTGCATCTGTTGCTTTTTGCAGTTTTTCTTTTGGCAATTTTCCTCTTTATTCCAGTTTTTGGTGGATTCTCCTTGTGTACCCTCTTGATTTAAATCTAGGGTTTTTAGCATAAAAGTAGCAGTATATTATCTCCTCCTTATCTGCAGAAGTCCACTTAACCATAGTTAATCCTCTTAACATTTTCATTAATTTCCAAGGTTTTCTTACCTTTCTGTGTATGAAAAGCTTTGTTGTAGTTCTCCTTTCGTCACTTAGAGTCTTCTTGCATAGGCAGGGCAACTAATAGGAGACACACCCAATTGTTTTCTGGGAGGGTTATTGGACTAGTCTTCAGAGCAATGTGTGATTATCTCTTTGACATAGCAGGAAGTGGCTCAGGGAAAATCCTTGGCTAGATATGGGTTACTCAGAGATAACCAGATAGGCCCAGCTAAAGCAGTTTTGCTTCAGAAAAAAATAAAAAAATATATAATGCAATTTTCTTTATGTATTTAAACCATGAAAAAGATATAAGGCACATTGTATGGAGGCGTGTACTTAGTTGGGAATCTACAAGCTGTGGTAGATCCAGTTTTCTGAGTGTATTTCTATGAAACCAGCACTTTCCATGTCTGTGTTTCATTTCCACAGCTGTGGATTCAATGTCCTGTGTGTGCCATAGTGACTTCTGTGTTCTCTTTATGAACCCAACATTTTTGTGTGAGCAGCTATAAAAGCAGTCTTTGGTGTGTGCAGCAGTGAATCTAACTTTCTTTGAATGTTGCTGTTGTGTGAGTGAAACCAGTTATAAAACCAGTATGTAGTTGTGATTCCAGTGTTCTATATACAGTAGCATATGCTACAGAAAACCACCAGTCTATGGTTTCAGAGCATTATATATACCCATCGCCAGTCTCCATTTATTAAAAAAAATAATCTTTAAGACAGTACAGGAACAATCTCCTCGACCCCCCCCCCCCCCCGGCAGCATGGTTTCTGCCCTCTCCACGGTGTAGAAACATTGATGATCTCACTCCTAGACACACTAATAAAAGGAATGCAGAAAAAAAACACAGGGATACATCATGATATTCCTTGACATATATGCAGCGTTTGACACCGTAGATCAACACATCCTTTTTCGATGCCTCCAAGCATCTAAAATTCAGAACACAGTACTGTAATAGTTTAAATCATATCCCACCAACAGGCAGCAACAAATAAAAATATCATGACGCCCATATCAGCAGACACAAAGCGTACTACAAGGATCCACCATTTTTCCATTGCTCTTTAACATCTACCTACAACCACTCTGCCAAATCATCAGAACACGAAAGATCAACTTCCATATCTATGCAGATGACATCATGCTCTACAGTCCATTCAACCAGGAGCAACCCACTAACAAAAAACCCACACAATACCTCGAGGATGTTTCCCAATGGCTAAAAGAAAACAATCTCACCTTCAACTACAAAAGAACAGAAGCCCTTTTGATTACAAGAGACACCGGTTTCACCCTACAGACTCCATCACGATAAACAATAACAAAGTAAAGATACAATCTGAAATCAAGTACCTTGGAATCATACTGGACCAAGACCTCTCCCTCAAATCACAAATACAGTGCACCACAAAAGCTATATACCATAAGATAAGAACCGTCCAACAACTATGCCCCCTCCTTGACCCACCAGACTTCCGTTCAACATTCCAAACCCTAATCCTACCACAAATGGACTATTGCAACTCTATTTACCATGGCCTGCCTCCCTCAACCATGATCCCGCTCCATACAGCACTGCAAACTGCAGTTTGCACCCTAAAGGGATCATCAAAATATGATCACATAACACCCACCTTGAAACAACTGCACTGGCTCCCACTTGCTAGCCAGATCGGGTACAAAACGCTTATAACAACACATAAAGCCATCAACAGCAATCCGCCATCGCACATAAGCACATTGCTCCAAACACCACAACATAACTGTGCAAGAAGGCAAGCTATATTACAAATGCCTTAACCATCCCCCACGCAAGAACAAAATCAACCCAACAAGCATGCCAACGGGCCTTTGAACTGTACATGCCTTCAGTCTGGAATGCCCTCTCAGACACAATTCGCAACATCACAGACCTACCCACATTCAGAAAATGCCTGAAAACCCTTCTATTTGCCAAACACTTTACCCCCAGGAAACCCATCAACAACAGTAAATCAACTCAAGCAAACAAAGTTGATATTTCTGTACTGTACATAGATCGACCTAAAAAAATTAGAGATCTCATATAACCACCTAACTATATATGGTTGATAGTCACTTGTACATAAGTTCAGTTGTTCAATATAAAATCTTTACCTTTGTTCTATGTAAACTGCCTTGACCATGGAGAAAGGCAGCATATAAACCTTGCTAAATAAATAAGTAAATAGTGCCTCTATATAAATCATTGATGAGACCTCATTTGGAGTATTGTGTGCAATTCTGCAAACCACACCTTTAAAAGTATATAAATAAGATGGAGTTGGTGCAGAATGTGGCTACCAAAATGGTCAGTGGGCTTCATCATAAGGCATATAGGGACATAAGAACATAAGATATGCCATACTGGTTCAGACCAAGGTCCATCAAGCCCAGTATTCTGTTTCCAACAGTGGCCAATCTAGGTCATACGTACCTAGCAGTTTCCCCAAAAGACACAGGTACGAACAACACACAATGAACTCATCTCACATATAGACAGTTACCAATTTCAGTATCCCATTTGTGTACATAGTTTACCAATTTCAGTATTCCATTTATGTACATAGTTTCCCCCGTTATCCAAGTTGATTGCTCCTGTTCATTGTAATGACCTGACTCTTGTTCATTGTCGGATTCTGTTTTGTTTTATGTAAACCGCGCTGATCGTAAATAGTGCGGTATATAAGAAATGTAAAATAAAATAAAATAAATAAATAAATGCTTGTACAAAATTAAAGTTCTCAATATGAATACTTTGGAGGAAAGGTGGGAAAGGGGCAATATGATAGACATGTTTAATTACCTCAGTAGCATAAACGCACAGGGAAGAGCATCTGCCAATTGAAAGAGGTGGCTGCAACGAGAGGGGGCATAAGATGAAGGTGAAAGTGAATAGACTCAGAAGTAATATATGGAAATATTTATTTACGGAAAGAGTGGCAGATGCATGGAATAGTTTCCCAGTGGAGGTTTTAAACGATGAGGACAGTATGGAGGTAATTCCGTCTCATGAATAGCGGGGTTGGACGTCCAGGTTGGACATCCAACCCACGCACAGCCCCGGTAAACTGAATTTGTGCTCAGCGCACCCTAAACGTACAGGGCAGTTGTGCGAGGAGTGTTGGACATAGGTGGGGGCAGTGCCAAGGCGGAGGCATGCACTGGAATATACAGAGGCCGTTAAGGTCAAACCTCTGTACGCACCTCGGCAGCAAGATGGACGTCGGGCTTATTCCACCCCAATGGTGGAATAGGTCCTGGGGTCCATGGACACTGCCTGCCCGCTACAGCCTCCCACATCACATGATGTGGGTCTACAAGGGAGCCTGCTGAAACTGCCTGCCCATTTGGGCTCCCACTGATGGCTGGACAGCACCGAGCAAGGGCTGCTGTAGGGCAGGAGATCCTGATCTGTCGGGTGCCATGGTGATGGGAGGCCAATACACTGGCACACCAGCCATTGCAGTCTGTGTTGGGGACAGGCAGTGTGAGTGAGGTCTCGTTCCTTATAATGCTGTGCATGCCAGCCCATCTATCCTCCTGATTCCTCAATCACAGGTGCGTGTAGCACCCACAGTTGTGGAAGCGAGTGAGGCTGGGCCCTGTCCATATTTGGGACATGCACACGGCCCAGGCGTGCACAGTTGGGAATCATCCTCCACCTGAAATCAAGAAACCGTGAGACAAATACAGAAGATCTCTAAAGGATGAAAAGGCTATGGGAGGGCATATTGGAAAGGCCGTATGGTCTTTATCCGCTATCATATTTCTGTGTTTATATGATGTACACCATGGTAGTCATTCCGAACAGCACATAGCGAGGTTGGATGTCCAACCCGCGCTCAGCCCTGGAATGCAATTCTGGTCCCAGCACTCCCAGCACATACAGAGCATTGGATGTGGGTAGGAGGGGGCAGGGCAGTGTGCCAAGATGTAGAGAGACCATTGAGGTCTGGTCTCTGTATGTCTCTGGATGCAGAGATGGGTGCCCACTTTATTCCTCCCCGATGGAGCAATATGTGCAGGGCACAGCTGCAATCAAAACCTACAGCCCCCAAAACCCCATTGTGCCACCACGGGAGAGCTCACGCCACCCGACCCTGGCCTTGGAAGCGCTGTGTGAGGTGGACAGGCAGTCCATGGGACATCCCCTGCACAGGTACTGGGTGCCTGCCCAGACATCTATGTGCCCAATTCTGCCATTGCGGGTACATCCGGGCCCTGCGGTGGCAGAATCGGGTACATCTCCGCATGTCCAGGTTTTGGCCGGGCAATGCGGTGGACGTGCCGGAGTTAGAATCGGCCTTCACATGTATTGCTCTGGAGACTGCACTCTAGGTGAACTCAATTTATGGAGCTGGCACGCTGTGCACTCCGTGTATGGCTTGAGAGGAACTGGGGAACATTCTGGGGAAAGGAGGGGCTCTTCCGAAGGAAGGGGCTCTTCCAAAGGGATGGGCTCTTCCGAAGGGCTCTTCCGTAGGGATGGGCTTCACCTTAACCGGGATGGAACCAGGCTGCTGGCATTAACCTTTAAAAAGGAGATAGAGCAGCTTTTAAAATAGATATTAGGGGAAAGCCGACAGTTGCCCAAGAGCGGATGGTTCGGAAGAATGTATCCTTGAAGGATACTACCAAAAGCAGAGAGGTTCCACAAAAGAGTAAAGTAGCCCAAATGCCCTCAAGTATGGAGCAGACAGAGCTTAAAGATCCCAATTTACCCATGTCTAACAATAGCCAAATTAACATGAATAAAATACATTCTCTAAAATGCTTGTATGCAAATGCTAGAAGTCTAAAGAATAAGATGGGAGAGTTAGAATATATAGCACTAAATGAAAGGTTAGATATGATTGGAATATCAGAGACATGGTGGAAGGAGGACAACCAGTGGGACACTGTGATACCTGGGTACAAACTATATCGTAATGATAGAGCTGATCAAATTGGTGGAGGGGTTGCGCTCTCTGTTAGAGAGGGCATTGAGTCAGAAAGGATTAAAGTTTTGCAGGAAACAAAATCTGCTGTAGAATCTATATGGATTGAAATTCCATATAAAAAGGGGAAGGCAATGGCAGTGGGGGTGTACTATCGAGCACCTGGCCAGAATGACCAAATGGATGATGAAATGCTCAAAGAAATCAAGGAAGCTAACAAAAGTTACAGCACAGTAATAATAATAATGGGTGATTTCAATTACCCCGGTATCGACTGGGTCAGTGTCACGTCAGGACATGCTAGGGAGATAAAGTTCCTAGATGAAATAAATGACTGCTTCTTGGAGCAGCTGGTTCATGAACCAACCAGAGGGGAAGCCATATTAGAACTAGTCCTTAGTGGAACACCAGATCTAGTTCAAGAGATAAGAGTGTTGGGGCCACTTGGCAATAGTGATCATAGCATGATCGCCTTTGATTTAATTAGTGGGGGAGGGATAGTAAGGAAATCCACAGTACTACCTTTTAACTTTCGAAAGGGAGACTATGATAAAATGAGGAAAACAGTTAAGAAAAAACTAAAAGGAGCAGTTGCAAAGGTTAAAGACGTACATCAAGCTTGGGTGTTGTTGAAAAATACTATCTTGGAAGCCCAGACCAGCTGTATTCCATGATTTAAGAAAAGTGGAAGGAAGTCCAAAAAACTGCCAGCATGGTTTAAAGGTGAGGTCAGAGAGGCTGTTGTTGCCAAAAAAGCATCTTTCAGGAAATGGGAAAAAAAGCCAAACGACGAAACCTGGAAACAGCACAAGCACTGGTAAGTCAAATGCAAGGCATTGATAAGGCAGGCAAAGAGAGAATTTGAGAAGAAGCTTTCTGCGGAAGCAAAAACGCGAAATAAAGACCTTTTCAAGTACATTCGTAGCAAAAAACCTGTGAGAGAGTCAGTTGGTCCATTAGATGATAAAGGGGTTAAAGGAGCACTAAGAGGCGACAAGGCGATAGCAGAGAGACTGAATGAATTCTTTGCTTCGGTCTTTACTGAGGAAGATGTAGGGATGTTACCCATGACTGAAGTGGTATTTAAAGGTGCGGAAGAATTGAAGGAAATATCGATACATCGGGAAGATGTCTTACAACTATTAGATAAACTGAAGAGTAGCAAATCACTTGGGCCAGATGGTATACATCCAAGGGTGTTGAAAGAACTGAAATATGAGATTGCAGACCTGATATCAGTAATCTGTGAACTATCATTAAAATCATCTCTGATACCTGAAGAATGGAGGATCGCCAATGTAACACCAATTTTTAAAAAGGGTTCCAGGGGTGATCCGGGAAACTACAGACCGGTGAGCCTGACGTCAGTACCAGGAAAAATGGTAGAAACCATCATAAAGAATAAAATTACTCAGCATGTAGATAGTCACAACCTAATGGGAGACAGCCAACATGGCTTTAGACAAGGAAGATCATGTCTTACTAATCTGTTATGTTTTTTTTGAAGGAGTGAATAAACAGGTGGACAAAGGTGAGTTGGTTGATATTGTGTATCTGGACTTTCAGAAAGCCTTTGACAAGGTCCCTCATCAGAGACTTTTGGCAAAACTAAAGAGTCATGGGATAGGAGGCAGTGTACTATTGTGGATCAGGAACTGGTTAAAAGATAGAAAGCAGAGGGTAGGGCTGAATGGCCAATTTTCCCAATGGAGAAAGGTGAATAGTGGTGTACCCCAGGGATCTGTTCTGGGTCCGCTGCTTTTTGACATATTCATAAATGACATGGAAAGTGGAATAACGAGTGAGGTTATCAAATTTGCAGATGACACAAAGCTATTTAAAGTTGTTAAAACCCAAGAGGATTGTGAAAAATTGCAAGAGGATCTTGATAAATTGGAAGACTGGGCATCAAAATGGCAGATGAAATTTAATGTGGACAAGTGCAAGGTTATGCACCTAGGGAAGAACAACCCAAACTATGGTTACACAATGCAAGGTTCCACATTAGGAACCACCACCCAGGAAAAAGATTTAGGCATCATTGTGGATACCATGTTAAAACCCTCGGCCCAGTGTGCAGCGGCAGCCAAGAGAGCAAATAGAATGCTAGGTATGATAAGGAAAGGAATGGAAAATAAAACAAAAGATATTATAATGCCTCTATATCGTTCCATGGTGAGACCGCACCTTGAATATTGTGTGCAATTCTGGTCGCCGTATCTTAAAAAGGATATAGCGATTTTAGAAAAGGTTCAGAGAAGAGCCACCAAAATGGTAAAGGGGATGGAAGGATACTCCTATGAAGAAAGGCTAAAAAGGTTAGGGCTCTTTAACCTGGAAAAGAGACGGCTGAGGGGAGATATGATAGAAGTCTATAAATTAATGAACGGAGTGGAACGGGTAAACGTAGATCGATTGTTTACGTTATCAGAATATAGAAAGACTAGGGGACATGCAATGAAGCTACAGGGTAAACTATTTAAGACTAATAAAAGAAAATATTTTTTCACTCAACGTGTAATCAAACTCTGGAATTTGTTACCGGAGGATGTAGTAAAGGCTGTTAGTGTAGCTGGGTTTAAAAAAGGTTTGGACAAGTTCCTGGAGGAAAGGTCCATAAACCATTATTAAGAAGTCACCGAAGATATCATTGCTTGACCCAGTACAAGCATTGTGGAACTTGTGTCTCTTGGTGAAACTGCTAGGTACATATGACCTAGTTTGGCCACTGTTGGAAACAGAATACTGGGCTTGATGGACCTTGGTCTGACCCAGTATGGCATATCTTATGTTCTTATCTTATGTTCTTATGAGAGTTTCCACTTTTTATGATCTTACTTGTAGATGGTACTAGGATTAGGGCCGATGCTCACTCTGTAGTATTCATAAGAGACAGAGGCCTGATTTCATTACTTTTAGCTGTTCTAGGTCATCGAAGGCAGAACTGCAGTAGGTCTAATACCTTCACCCTTAGCTTTGACAGGCACTGACCAACGCACATGGTTTTTAATATTAGATAAGGAGGGTGTCCTTTACCTGCACTGTTAGTTAAAGGTTGGCAAGAAACATGGCACTGAAAATTGGCCAGTTATGCAATATGGAAGATGTGGGGAAAGGCAATAGCTTTACAGGCTAACTCCCCCCCCCCCTACCTCTGAGAGTAAGCTAAATGTCTATTAAGGTGGATGGCAACAAATGTAGATCCATTCCTAAAATAACTCAGAGGGTATAGGTACAAACTATATATATAAACATATACAAAAACAGACCCCTCTGTATTTGAAGCCCTGAAGCACTGTCAGAGTGAATCATATTTGCAGGAAGGAAAAGACCTCAGAGAGCTACATAAGCTATAATATTAAAACGGGCTTCTCTCTCACATCATCGGTCATAAAAAGAACCTTTTAGTTTTATACAAATTTCAGTTTTATACCAGTTTTCAATGATGTACTCTCAGTACGAATTCTCCAAAAAATTCTCCCATTTATCAGCAACAAAGGGATACTTCCCTGAGATATTTCTGTCATTAAGACCAATCCCCAGTGCTTCCAACCAATCTCTGACACTGTCAGCATTCGTTATTGCTGTCAGGGAGAATCTTAATCTGTTATATTTTTTTGAAGGTGGGAATAAACAGGTAGACCAAGATGAGCTAATCGATTTAATGTTTCTGGATTTTCAGAAAGCCTTTGACAAGGTCCCTCATGAGAGACTCTTGGTGAAATGAAAAAGTCATGGTATAGGAGGCAGTGTACTACTGTGGATCAGGAACTGGTTAAAAGATAGAAAGCAGAGGGTGGGGCTAAATGGCCAATTTTCCCAATGGAGAAAGATGAATAGTGGAGTACCCCAGGGATCTGTGCTAGGTCCGCTGCTTTTTGAAATATTCTCTGGAAATGGGAATGTCGAGTGAGGCAATCAAGTTTGCAGATGACACAAAATTATTTAAAGTTGTTAAAACCCGAGAGGATTGTGAAAGATTGCAAGAGAACTTTGATAAATTGGAAGACTCCAGTCCAGGGACGTTCAAATGGCAGATAAATTTAATATGGGCAAGTGCAAAGTTATGCACCTAGGAAAGAACAACCCAAACTATGGTTACACGATGCAAGGTTCCATATTAGGAACTACCACCCAGGAAAAATATTTAGGCATCTTCATAAATAAAACGTTGAAACCCTCTGTCCAGTGTGCAGCGGCAGCCAAGAAGGCAAATGGAATGATAGAAATGATAAGGAAAGGAATGGAGAATAAAACAAATAATATTATAATGCCTCTGTATCGTTTCATGGTGCGACCGCACCTTGACTGTGTGTAATTCTGGTCACCATATCTTAAAGAGGATATACTGGAATTAGAAAAGGTACAGAGAAGAGCCATCAAAATGATAAAGGGGATGGAAGGATATTCCTATGAGGAGACGCTTAAAAGGTTAGGGCTCTTCAAACTGGAAGAGAGACGGCTGAGGGGAAATATGATAGAGGGGCCCGATATTCAAAGGCATTTGCCCATGTTACCCATGTAAAAGCCTTAACTGGGATTTTCCAAAAGCATCTACATGGATAGTGCCTTTGGAAAATCCCAGTTAAATCCCTAACCCGCTCAGATGCTATGCGGTTAGCATCAGGTTGTGTTGGGGGCATTCTGGGGCAGAGTGGGGGCGGTGGAAAGGGCTAAGCGAATAGCAGTGATTTTCGAGGCTACCTGGTTAGCATCGGCGACTGCCGGCATGTCCAACCAAAAATGGATTTTCACTTCCGTCACCGTGTAAGTGAAGATTCGGGTTAAGGGGATCAGTGGGCGGGCTATGTGCCCACACAGCCTACCTAAATGAAAATCAGACCTGAGATCTATAAATTCATAAATGGAGTGGAACAGGTAAATGTAGATTGATTGTTTACACGATCAAAAAGTAGAAAGACAAAAGGACATGCAATGAAACTATGGTGTAACCCATTGAAGACTAATAAGAGAAAATATTTTTTCACTCAACGCGTAATCAAACTATAGAATTCATTACCAGAGGATGTAGTAAAAGCTGTTAGTGTAGCTGGGTTTAAAAAAGGTTTGGACAAGTTCCTGGAAGAAAGGTCCATAAACCATTATTAAAGAGGACCCAGAAAATCCACTGTTTGCCGCAATACAAGCATTGTGGAACTGTGTGTCTTTTTGGGAAACTGCCAGGTATTTGTGACCTGGATTGGCCACTGTTGGAAACAGAGTAATAGACTTGATGGACCTTGGTCTGACTCAGTATGGCATATCTTTTGTTCTTATGTTCCTAATCTATTGGCAAAATAACACCACATCAAAACATACATGACTAACTGTGACTATACTCCCAACCATCTTAAAACCAACTCATAGTTACTTTAAGACTCAGCCATCCCACAGTGCACATTGCAAAGCCAGTGAGCTCACACCAAGTTATAGCTCACACATTTTTATTATTCCCTTATTCTCTAATTACAAGATCTTCTATGCAGTATTCTGAAATTGAAGTTTAAACAAACTCACATAGAATGACTAGCAGTATCCAGTTCAGTTTAAACACAAGTTGTCAGTACCTCCTTTTATAAAAAATGACATGTATACATGCTAGTATTTAAACAACCTGACAGCCAATCACATCTTACCAATTGTGCCGTGTGCCGAGAAATCTCATTAACTTGCATACACAACTTCATATATTAACAAGTCTTATTCCAAACTTCTCCAAAACATATAATTTACTTTCTCTACTATTAAACCAAACACCGTCCCTCTCACTTCTATACATACTGCAAACGTACCATTCCTCCATTTATTCTTTACAACCACATTCTCCAGTATATACAGCCTCCTTATAACCCATTATCACCTTCCAACCATAAAACTCATTTGATTAGGTCACTCAAAATTGCTATTGCCACAGTCTCATACCAAATTCCCAATTCACAAGTTACACCATGCTAATCAAATGTGCTGTCATGAATCACTTGTATCGCTAAACAAATGAACAGTGAAAAACCATCAGATAGATTTTTTACCTTTTTTTAAGCTATCTCCAAAAACAAGCAGGAATGTAGTCTTCACATATGGGTGATATCGGCCTGCAGGGATATGCTCCCCATTGTCCAATAGAAAAGCCTTTGGGAGCATCCCACTGCACCTGCGTTACTGCTTTGCCGCCTTTGAGACTCTCCCTCCTCAGTTCTTCATTTTCCTTGGAGCCAGCAGGAAGCAAATCCTGTCACCGCAGAAAATTTCTTTTCTTAGTTTTTGTGGTTTTGTCTGCCTTCCCGTCGATGCTGGAACCAAATTATCATCTTTAGTTCTTCTTTCTGTAAAAAAACAAAAAACAAAAAACCTTCATTCTTCAGGCACTCGGTGCCATTTCAGGCGTCAGCCTTCCATCCAGTCTACTGACACAATGGAAAAAACAACTAGTGGTTTCAAACAATGTTCCAAGTGTGGTAGTACTATTTCTGCCAATAATACCCATGACTGGTGCCTCAAATGCCTTGGCCCAGATCACCAGCCATCTGAATGTCCCTTATGCAAAAAGATGACATAGAGAGAGGCCTACAGAATCAGGCCGTGAAACTCAGCTCCCTGTTTGCCTCAGGACATCGTCTTCTTCACATGGATCTCAGGTATCGAAACACAAGTCTTCTTCCAAGACAGGCCGTCCGTCTAAGGGTAGATCTCTATCAAAAAACAGAAATACCTTGAGCGCTGCCCTAGAGGTGGATCGACCGGCCAAATTACCCCGGTGAGAGGACCTTTCCTCCAGAACCTCACAAGGGATCCAGGATGCTCCCGAGGCCTCCACCTCAGGAGAGCTCCTGGTGCCATGCTCTGGAATGGTAGCCCAAACGTCCGGTACTGATACCCAGGCATGTCAAGCTTGATGGACCAGTGCATGCTCGCCATTGAGCAGAGTCTTGTGGCTCTATAGCGGCATCAGTACCGGTCAAAACATTACCACCAGTATCGTCAGCACTGACACAGCCAATCATGCTGATATAATTGGCATTGGGCTTCGTGCCCCTCGGCATGCTTCCACCCATGCCACCACTCAAGTCGGTACCCAGTTCTGAGGTACCAACATGGCAGGTCTCTCACGCTGATACTGACCTTGATTGGTACCAGTCGTTACAAGAACAAGAACATCGCTCTCGCCGATACTTCAAATCTACCGATTCCAGTTCTTCCAACGATGAGTCGATCGCTACCAGAGAGATGAGGAGTCTCCCTGAGTAGACCTCCCCATCTCCACAGTGGCACATGTCCCCTCCGGAAGACATGTCTTTCTAGGAGTTTATCAAGGATATGGCGAGAGGCCTATCCGTTACTCCTACATCAGAGAAAGAGCCTAGAGCAGAGGATTTGGAAATTCTCCAATATCCTACAGCTTCTAAAGAGGCAACTACTCTCCCAATTCACTGCATACTCCAGGACCTTATGTTCCGGATGTGGGAGACGCCCCTCACCATTTCTCCCCATACCTGAAGATTTGATACCATGTATCGGGTACCAGAAAGCCCTGGATTCCATAAAATGCAGCTTCCACACAACTTATTGGTAGTGGAATCAACTATGTGTCAAATTAAAAGTTCTAAGATGCACTCCTCCAATCCCTCAGGCAGAGAGTCTAGAACCCTCGATACTTTTGGCCGCCGGTGTTTTCAGGCCTCCATGGTTTCCGCCTGCATAACTTCATACATACTCTACATGGGCATGTTTCCTAGGGAGGTGACCAGGAATCTGGAATCAATGGCTCCTCTTCTCCCGAATGACAAGATGGCTGACTACCCTACATTAGTCAAACATGCCCAAAATGTTTCCAAGTTTGTCAATAAGGCAACCTTTGACTGTTTTGAATGCATTAGCAGAACAGCTTCTACCTGCATAGGTACCTGTAGGGTTGCCTGGCTTCAGGCATCAGACCTTGAACAGTGGGTTCAAGATAAGCTGGGAAATATTCCCTGTCCAGGAGAGAACCTGTTTGGGAAGGACTGGCAAGATAAGGCTTCTCAGCTAGAGTCTGAGAACACCACCCTAAATAGGCTTTCAAAGGCTACTGTCTACCCTACCAAGAAGAAAGCAGCTGCTAAAAAGCCATTTTATGGTAAGAAAAATAAATTTTACTCTCTTACCCCTCAGCTTCTCAATACCAGCCTCCAACTCCCCAGAGGAAACAACAGTCTCCTAAGCAGCAGAAGAAGCCACAAGCGCCTAAACGGCAACTCAATCTACGACTGGTTCTTGACTTCTTTCTAGAGAACATTGCCACCCTGCCTCTGCAGAATCCCCACCTCCTCCACATAGCAGGCAGGCTCTGCCATTATGCCCATATGTGGCATCTCATAACCTGAGAGCAGTGGACACTAACCATAGTGGGAGAGGGGTACAAGCTTCATCTACAAAGCATACCCTCCACACTCTAGTCAGGGAATATCATTCCCAAACCTCACTCTGCTTTCCTTCAGCAAGAGATCACTTCTCTTCTGTCAGAGTATGCCATAGAAGAAGTTTGAACATCCCAGGAGGAATGGGGTTCTAGTCTCCGTACTTTCTCATACCAAAAAAGAACGGAGGATATAGACCCATCTTAGATCTCAGAAACCTCAACAAGTTTCTAGTTCTAGAGAAATTTAAGGTGATTTCACTAGGAACCCTTCTTCCTTATCTCTAGAGTCAGGACTGGTTCTGTTCTCTAGATCTCAAAGAAGAGTATACTCATATCCTCATTCATCCAAAACACAGGAGGTATCTACACTTCATCTTCCAAGGAAATCACTATAAATACAGAGTCATTCCATTCGGGCTTGCCTCTGCCCCAAGAGTCTTCACAAAGTGTATGGCGGACATAGCCACATATCTGAGGACTCTTAGAATATTTGTCTTCCCTTACTTACATGATTGGCTAATAAGGGCCGATACTTCTCAAGAGGTTCACCTCTCTCTCCTACGTACAATCCAGGTACTACAGGATCTAGGATTTATCATAAATCTTCCAAAATCCCATCTAATTCGTACTGAAAATCTAGAATTTATAGACACTGTTCTGGATATCTCAACGGTCAAAGGTATTTCTACCCCAGGACCATTGTACCTGCCTCGTACAGATAGCATCTCAAGTAAGGGTCAAAAACAATCTCTCGATGAGAGAGATGCTGCAACTCTTAGACTGTATGGCCTCTACAGTTCATGTAGTGCCATATGCTCATCTGCACATGCGCACAGCTCAATGGACTCTTGCCTCCCAGTGGAAACAGGCAAGAGTTATTCTCACAAACTCCCTGCTCTGGTGGTCTACCCTGAGGAATCTACTCGTAGGGTCACCTTTTCAGATGCCTCCACATCAATGCATCCTGACAACAGATGCTTCCAAATTGGGTTGGGGAGCCCACTTGGACTCTCTCTCTCTCCACTCAGGACTTCTGGACAGAGCAGGAGTCACAGCTCCAGATATTTGCTATACCTTTGTGATATCTTCAATGACTTCAAAGTGTTCTAACAACAACTTCAGGGCCACAAGGTTCTGATCCAGATGGACAACCAAGTAGCTATGCTCTATGTGAACAAGCAGGGGGGAATGGGCTCTTGGGCCTTTTGCAAAGAGGCTCTCCATCTGTGGTCTTTTGCCATTGCTCATTAGATGAATCATTAGATGAATCTGCCAGGACACCAAAATGTCATAGCAGACAGATTGAGTCAAATCCTCCTTCCAAACAAGTGGTCTCTCCATCAGGAGACAATCTCCTACATCTTTCAAACCTGGGGAACTCCAGAGATAGACCTTTTTGCCACTCTGAAGAATGCCAAACTACCTCAGTTTTGCACCAGAACCCCAATGTCCAGTCACCAGCAGGTCGATGTTTTCCACCTTCACTGGGGTCAGGACTTCCTGTATGTCTTTCCATCCTTACCCTTGATTCCCAAAACACTTTTCAGGCTTCAAGAGGATGGGGGCCACATGAGTCTCATAGCCCCGCGCTGAACACGTCAACCGTGGTTTTTCTTTTCTGCTGCTTCTCTCACAGACTCGCCCTCTCAGCCTCAGAGCGGCTCCCGACCTTCTCTCACAGGAGGAAGGGATGCTGCTCCATCCCAGCCTTCAGTCTCTCCATCTCATGGCTTGGCTGCTGAAAGCATAGTCTTGCAAGGTCGTAACCTTCCTCAGGAGGTAAAAAACATCCTACGAGGGGGCGGAGCCTGATGTCCAGCGGGTAGGACGCTTTGCGTTGAAGCTCCCGAGAGGCCTACTTAGAATCCTGACTTAATACCTATACAAATTTACTATTTCGCTCCGGGCTGACCGGGGCACCTCGGGGGGGATGGCGGCCCATAAACCAGCGCGCTTGGACTTCGGGTCTCCTTCTTCTTTTCACGGAAAACGCTCCAAAACAGAGGTGTCCTCCCCACAGAAGATGGTTCCATTTCGTGAAAACCCCGAAATGCACCTGGAGATTTTGGAGGAAATCCGCGGCGTGAAGGAATTGGTGCAGTCTAATGGAGAAGCGCTTCGAGCCATGCGAGAAGACTTTGGAGCGCTCCAGGACCGACTTGAAAGTCTTTCATTACGGCAGGACAATATGGCGGGGGTCCTCGACTCGCACGAGGTGCGCTTGGGCAATCTGGACAAGGCTGAGCGCCAGATACAGAATCTTCAAAAGGAGTTAGAAGATAGCAATAATCGAGCCCGTCGCAACAATGTGAGGCTCCTCGGAATACCGGAGGGGGTGGAAGCAGGAGATATAAGAGAATTCTTGCTCAAAACTCTTCCCTCCTTGCTGAAGATCACTTTTCACAGAGAACTGGAAATCGATCGAGCACACCGTGTTCCTGCCCACATGGCGCTCAACCGCACGACCCCCCGGCCTATTATCTTTAGCTTGTTACGATATCAACAAGTGGAACAAATTTTACATGCTGCCCGAGCGAATCATCATTTGGAATTTGAAGGCCGTAAGGTATCCTTCTTTCCTGATCTGGCAAAGCCTACCGTTGACCGTCGGAAGAAACTCCTTGCTTTTCGCCCTCGACTTCAACAGCTACAGGCTCGCTTTGGCCTGTTGTATCCAGCGAAGCTTCGAGTGACTCTCCACAACCAAACCAGGACGTTCGAAGATCCTGCTCTACTATCAACATTTTTGGACTCCAAAGAAGCAGAGCAGATGCGCTAATCCCAAATCTTGGACTCCTATCTGCCGGCTCTATCCGCCATTTTGAAGGGCCCGATGCGGCGGTCATAGCCAAGCACAGAAATAGCCTGGACTTTCTTTCTTTCTCTATATGACTTTTGTTTTTGGTCTCCTATCCCTCCATGATGTGTGCCTCGGTCGGATTCGGAGCACGCACAGTCCTACAGGTTATGTGTTTTTTCAATTTCGGCCTTCTCTGGGGTTTCTCCCCGCAGACACATGGTCGCCAGTAATTTTGGGGTTTTGCTTCTCCTCTACTGTACTGCAGTTTTCTTTGTTAATGTGGGGCGCTTCATTGTATTATATTAGCTTATTTTTCTATGTCATGTGTACAGCCAGATACAGTCAGTTTGAGGGACATAGTGAAATTATGTGTGTTATCATGCTCAGAATTTTTAACTTTTCTGAATGGCCTTATGTAAATCTTATCATTCACTGTCAAAGGCATTAATGGTCCACTCAAAGGAAAGAAAATCCTTAGCTATCTTCGCCATGAGCATGTTGATTTAGTGTTTCTTCAGGAAACGTATTTAAACTCTGCTGAAACACTGAAACCCAATGCTAAGCCTCACATGGTAGCTGCCTATTCTCCCACCGTTTCCAAATGGTACGGGATAGCCATTCTGGTTAAGAAGTCTTTGCACGTTACTGTACCTGATATTAGCGCTGACAAGGAGGGTAGATGGGCCCGTGTGCACCTTGAGGTTGGAGATAGTGCATTCACGTGTATTTGCATTATGCCCCGAATGTGGACAACCCTGCTTCCTATGCAAGTATTGCGCAGTTGGCCTTGGCCTCTGCCAATGCTCCATTAATACTTGGTGGCGATTTTACTCAAGTGTTCCCTCAATCTTTTCTTCTCAAACAAGGTGCTCGTTGGTTGGAAGATCCAGTACCGAGTAGACCTGTGTGGCTAGATAGAAGCGGGCCTTTACAAACCGATTCCTCTTACCTTTCTCCCTGGTCTGACTCTCCCATCAGACTCCCACTATCCACTAATGCTTTTAGACACTTTAGGTGCCTTCATACTCTTATGCAATCTTTAGACTCCCGATTCTGGTCAGTGCGACTTCAGCATCGCCTTCGGAGCACTAGAGTACTCCCGCCATCGGCATTCTCTACATAAGGTTGATTGGAGACTCTCCGATCTCTCGGTAGTTCACCGGGTGTAGCACCCAATTTTACTAAACCTTATGTAATGCTATAGCTAGAAATACCCTTATTGCGCAGAAAGTATGGGAGAGAGAATTGCATGTGACTTTGACCTCGGAGCAATGGAGCCTTATCTGGAGTAGAGGGACACGGGTTTCCGATCCGCCTCACTCACTCCGACCCTCTTCTTTCTAGCCCACCGGTGTTTTTACACTTCTTACAGATTAGATAAACGGAACACTACTCAGGGCAATGGTTGCTGGACACGTCCTGCGGCCATTGGTTCATTGTCTCATGTTATGCATGAATATCCCGCACCACAGTATTACTGGCGTCGGGTCTGGGGTCGTATTTAGTCTATCTCGCACTCTCAGGAGCCCCTTTCTCGGAGGATAGTGGGACTTCGCCCTATTGCGGGGATCCCCTCTCTCCCAAAAATGGCTTATCTCCTTTCGAACTTTATGCTTGGCATTGCTATTTCCCTAATTAAGTATACTGGGAAATTAGCTCCCATCTGAGCCCCAATGAATGGTGGAATCATGCCTATCTTTACAGTAAATATGAACAAATACCTCGTCTGTTCGCTTCCTCTGTTCCGACTCCTTCTCATTGGTCTCAATGGAAGATGCTCAATGACTATGTACATTTTGCTAAATGCTCTCATCTGACTGTCTAACTTTGTATATATCTCTGTCCCATGATCATGCTGTATTGTAGATACTCTTTTGATCGTTTGATGTATAATCACTGTTAATTGGAAGCGCTCACACGCTGATATAATCGGGTAGAGAAGAAGCATTGGGGTGGGGGGTAATGGGTTTACTTTTCCTTATTGTATACTCGTTTTGTCTCTTTTGGTGTGTTGTTTCTTTTGTTTGTTGCAAAATGAAAATAAAAGTTTAAAAAAAAAAAAAAAACATCCTACGAGCCTCCAGGAAACCATTTATCAGACGTTCTAATGACTTTAAGTGGCATAGGTACTCCACTTGGTGTACCCAGAGGGATCTTAACCCCTTCTCAGCTCCGATGGAGGCTCTCCTTCAGTATCTCCTCCATATTTCATCCTCTGGTCTCAAGACTAATTTGGTGAGGATTCACCTCAGTGCAATTGCTATCTCTCATCATCCCTTGGATGGGCAACCCATTTCTTTACAACCGCTTGTAAGACGTTTCATGAGAGGGCTATTAATAACCAAGCCCCCCCATCAATCCACCACCGGGTGGCATGGGATCTCAATATCATATTAATCCAACTCTTTAAGCTGCCCTTTGAACCTTTAGCCATTAACTCACTAAAGCTTCTCTCTTGGAAGATCATCTTCCTTGTTGCGCTCACTTTAGCTGGACGTATTAGTGAGCTCCAAGCCTTGGTGGCTGACCTGCCTTCTACACTCTTCCACCATGATAAGGTGGTCCTTAGGACTCATCTTCATTTCATGCCCAAAGTCTTGTCTCCTTGCCACTTGAATCAGTCAGTCTACCTGCCTGTGTTCTTCCCTAGATCTCATTCCTCTAGGGCAGAGGCAACCCTTCATACTCTTGACTGCATGCGTGCCTTGTCATTCTATCTTCAAACGACAGTTGAGCACCGTAAGAGCTCTTGGTGGTTATTCTCCTTTGATCCCATTCACTTCAGGTTGCCATTATGTAAATAGATAGCAGATTGCATCTCATTTGCTTATGCTAAAGCAGGACTATCCCTTGAAGAAAATGTCGCTGCCCATAATGTTTGTGCCATGGCTGCCTCCACAGCAAACCTATGTTCTGTTGCCATTGATGAAATCTTCAATGCAGCCATCTGGTCTTCCATGCATACCTTTGCTGCACATTACTGTCTGGACAAGGACTCCCGCCTTTTCAAGTTTGGTCAGGCTGTACTCCAACACCTCTTCCAGACCTAGATAAACTCCTACCCTCC
The DNA here is from genome assembly GCA_033557465.1 of Ichthyophis bannanicus. Classification (NCBI taxonomy): domain Eukaryota; kingdom Metazoa; phylum Chordata; class Amphibia; order Gymnophiona; family Ichthyophiidae; genus Ichthyophis; species Ichthyophis bannanicus. The sequence goes on from CM066033.1 coordinate 420,479,722, forward strand.
ATCCTGGAATTTCGATGCTAGATGTCCATTAAAGATCCATGCCCTCCAGAGGTCTGCTCTGAGGCAAATCTCCCAATTCTGGAGACCTTCCTCTAGCATCTGGGAGCTAGGGAGTCCCATATGTAAAGACTACATTCCTGCTTGATCCTGGAGATAGCATAGTTATCTCCGGGAACAACAGGAATTTAGTCTTCACAATCTACCCTCCTCCCCTAACAGTTGTAGAGTCTCTCTCTCCCTCTATTCTCTCCTTTTATCTCAGGTACAAATTCAACTGAGGAGGGGGAGTCTCAAAGGTGGGAAGGCAGCAATGCAGGTGCAGTGGGATGCTCCCAAAGGCTTTTCTATTGGACGCTGGGGAGCATTCCTGCATGAGCTCCATTGGTGCCGATGTCACCCATATATGAAGACTAAGGGGTATGTTTACTAAACCGTCTTAACGTGCGCCCGGCGATAGTGTGCAGGCTGCCATAAAAGGAGTGGGCGTGTCAGTCTTAATGTAGCAAAACGGGATTATCGCGCGATAACGCGTGCTGCGCACATTATTGGGCGAGACGCCGCTAAGCACGTTAACGGGCGGTAATCTTAAGTAGGCGCACAGACAAGCAAATATAGAAACAGAGGTGTAGCACAATGGTTAATACACTGACTGATGGTACAGGGGTCATGAGTTCAATCCCCCAGTGTGCCTAATGCATATGGCTGGCTGAGGCATTAGCTGTTACGTGTAAGTATTGCTTTTTGAGGCATGTTATGCATATTTTAATTAGTGCTGCCATCAAACACACCCTCATGTGCCGTATCCGAAGGTGCCACATAAGGCACTCTATAAGGCACTCTATAGGGCACATTATAAAGTACACTGTCCGCCAAGGCACCCTATAATGTCCCCTATGGGGCACCCTATAATGTCCCCTGTGGGGCACCCTATAAGGCTCTTTATAGGACACCATATAAGGCACCTTAGAAGGTGCTTTATAGGGCACCTTATACGGTGCCCTATAAGGCACCTTAGAGGGCACCCTATAGGGCACCCTATAAGGCGTCTTATAGGGCGCCCTATAAGGTGCCTTATGGGGCGCCTTATGAAGCACCTTATGATTACAGTACTCCAAGGGTGTTTTTGCTGGCAGCACTAATGTACATTAAAAATAGACAATGTCTCGGACAGCCCTATCAAATAACCCCACCGTGGGTGTGAACCCATGACCTCTGGCTCCACAGGCAGTGAAGTATCCAGTGGGCTACAGCTCTATAGCTACTAACAAACCCCTGGCTGGCTACAGAAGGACTGCAGGTCACCACACAAACTGTCTGCTGTGGTTACCAGGATAGGGTTAACCCACCCGTACCCATGATGCACTGCACATGGACATCAGCAGTCTACAGATGATCACAAGATGGGGTATGCACCCCCACAGCACCTCAGCCTGGTAGGGGGAACTGACCGTGTGCACCCCCACAGCACCTCAGCCTGGTAGGGGGTACAGACCGTGTGTGTTACTGGCACAGAGTAGCTGCAGACCGTCACATTGTGCGGGTACTGTGCTCACCCTGAGGGTAAGGTGAGGCACCCAGCACCAGGTCCACAGCACCTTTCATGGCTGATATACGCCATGCTGCAGGTCCCCATCAGTGCTAGTGTATGTGTGATAGGTAGTTCCTGCAGACACACCTAGGATACATCTGTATGTCTCAGTCATGTCTAGCTCTTATGGGCTATGATGCACCTAGAATAGTGCATATTCTGTGTTGGTGCCATGGTCACATGATATAGGTGAAGGGGGGGTGTTTGGACCCATAGGCGGATTATGTACCACCACCCAACCCACCCTCTGTGGCTCAGGGTGGGAAACAGGATCTCCCACCAACAGATCCACATTCTACCTCCCTGCAATGGTGGCAGTAGAGGGGACCATAAGCCCCAGTCCTGCTGGGGAACAAACACCCTACAGGGCAGTCAATGCCAATCTGTACACATCCATAAGGCAAGGCAGACAGACAGTAGGCCTGGAAACGCTCAGCTACCCCCCACCATTATCTGACATTCTCCAGCAGCAAGCCTCCAGCTGCTGCACCCTGCAAGGTGTTCCGGCCAGACACATACTAACTGCAGACAGTCTGCTAGCTAGTCCATAGTGCATGTTCCAGGAGGAGATGCATGTACCCAGAACTGGGATGTCACCATACACACCAAGCAGATAAGTCAGTGATTGGGCCTCAAAAGAGAACCCATAATTATCACATAAGAGAAATACTATATAGCACTATGGGGGAACCTAGCCATGCCGTGGTCACTGCTCAGTCAGGGTGAGAGTGACCTCCCAGCAGGACATGCTGTGGCCACCCTGTCTGTGCAGGTGGTGGCCAGGCACTACAATGTCCGAGCCATTGCCTTATACCCTGTGCAGATGCAGCCAGGCTATTCCCACTGTGCCTTGCTCCTCATTATGCACATTGGCAGGCCAATACTGACACCAGTGCTAGCAGTGTGGGCTGTGTAGGGTGTTGGCAGCCACCACACACTGGATAGACATACACACATTCCACACACCTATGCCAGCATTGTGCAACTATAGAGGTGTTTGGCAGCCCTGGCCACCACACCAGTCCTGGGCACAGTGCAGGCATGGCTATGGTACGCAATACTGTTGGGGTCACTCTGTCAGACACCAGACCTGAGGCACACTCCACAGACATCAGAAAGGTTGCTATGATGCAGCTCAATCAGCCAATTGTGCTTAACATAGGAATTGCTATCTGCCAGTTATCATAGCAACCTTTTGATAGCTGTGTACAGTTTTCCCATGTTCAGGGTGGCATTGCTAAGGTATGCAAGTGCTAGTATTGGGAGATGCACGCATGGCCCAACATCCTGCCTCTCCAGGAGGCTTCGGATAATGGAGCCTGTGGGTGCGGGTGTGTCTGCCCCTGTTGGCCACTGCTCTAGGGCAGAGGTTCCCAACTCCAGTCCTGGAGGGCCAAACACTGTTCGGGTTTTCATGCTGTCCCTAATGAATATGCATGAGATACATCTGCATACCATGGGGGCGGTGCATAGAAATGCAGCACAGCCATATTTATTAGAGGCAGCATGGAACCTGAATGGTGTTTGGCCCTCCAGGACTGCATTTGGGAGACTCTGCTCTAGGTAATGCGCATGTTCATGGTGTCTGTGCTCTGTAGGGTAAAATGTAGGTGTTTTGGGCATGTCTACATCATCTGCAATAAAGGTTCTGTCTGTATTAGCACGTTTTAGTAGTGGGTAAAATATGGGGGCTGGGTTGGCAGGGACCACAGCTGGGACTTGAACCTGTGACCTCCTGCTCCTGAACACATTGGCTGTGTGCACTGCACCACTGTGTTGCCACAGAGGCAGTGCATTCCCTGGGGATACCATGACTGTTCGTCAGGTAGGGCATGTCTGTTGCAGTGCATGGCACCCACCTACACAGGGCTAGGCCACGGTCTGCTCTGGGCAGCTGCCACTGCCCCCTCCACCACCAGTACCCCTCTGCCACCCTGCTGACATGCCCTTCTGCTGGTGGTGCTGGTGGAGCGCAGTCTCAGGCCATCCAGTGTGTGGGTAGGCGGCTGCCTATGGTGCGGGTTCTGGGGTAGGGGTGCCTGCATAGCTGTCCACGCTTTCCCCCAGCACCGCCTGCCAATGTTCTGTGCCCTTGGGGGTGCCTGCAGGGTACTATCCCCTGTGACACTGTGGGAAGCACACTCGTGCCCATGTTGGGCCCTCAGCAGTTGCTGTCTGGCTGCACTACTGTTTCAGCAGTCCTATGGGCCACCTAGGCATCACCCTAGTCCGCACTGTGGCCCAGCTGCCCCACAGCATGTGCCGCCTGCAGCCCTCTGTGTCCCCTTTTCAAGCATCTGTCCAGTTGCCCGTTCCGACATGCCCGCCCTGCTGTTGCGGAACATGTGCACGCCATAGGAAACCTGCCCAATGGAGAGGGAAAACCCTGCTCAGCGCAATTTCACTGTGAGCTCATTCACCTTGTATGGGGATGGAGCATAGACCCTTCCAAAATTCATATCTTTTTTTGGAGCTTTCTTGGGAGTGTGTTTTGATGTTTCCCATTAAAATCACTACTGGCCAGTGTGGTTATGTTTTTACTACATTTTCTGCTGGTCATCTTCACTGTTTATTTGCCCTTTTGTTCTGTGCACATGTATCACACTTATCACTTTTTGTAGGTTTCCCTGGTTTCGCTGTACATTGCTGACGGAAATGTTTTCTTTTCCCTTTAAATCAGCTCTAATGCCAGGGTTTCACAGGGTTTCACTGGTGTTAGTTTTCAGCCTTGAATTTCAAAGTGTTAGTGTGCAGGGAGCCTCTCCCCTCCCACTCTTCGCCCATTGACCCTCTCTCTCCGCCCCTGGGGAACCTTACTCCGCTATATGGGTGCCTTTCTCCACCCTCAGCGCTCATTTGCGCCGCTGCGCGCGTTATCACGTGCTATCGCGCGCTAAGATACCTCTTCGCCCGATAAAGTGCCAGTATTGTGCGATAAGGTACCTTATTGTGCGATAACGTGGCAGAGCGCACATTAAGACGGTTTAGTAAACATACCCCTAAATTTCTGCCCTTCCCGGAGATCACCTGTTACAGGTGAGTAACTACACTTTAAAATACCGGTATCAGCTACACTATATTCTTTTCCACATACACTCTGTCTCTGAGCTCTTCAATCATATTTACACCACATCGAACTCACTTGTCAATGATGCACCTTAACTGCCAAACACAACCTCATTTACACTCAATCATAGTCAACCTGCATTCTTTTGAATACAGAAATTCATTGCAAATATAGACACATTCACTCAATTCAATCCATACTTTAAATAGAACAAAATATTACCAACGTATACCATGATATCCTCGCCCTAATACTGACAATGCTACTGCCAGTAGAGAACTCATGATAAAACTTTAATGTATATATGTATATATGTAAATAGTTCCAAATATCGTCAATACAACCTATATATAGTTCTGTTTACTGTTCATCGTAAGTGATTAACTACCTGTATATAGTTTTTGAATACTGTTCAATGTACCTGTTTATCACAGCAATGTTTTATGTATTTCATGTTGTTTAATGTAAACCGCCACTGATCTCAGGAAGTGGCGGTATATAAAAGATTTGCAAATAATAAATAAATAAATAAATAAACGTAACAAAAGCACCTCAGAGCTTCCCTTCTCATAATATAATCACTTTATGAATATGTTAACAGTAAATATGTTAATTATAAATATGTTATGAACAATCATATTGTAAATTCAATAGTCAAAGACGCCTTTCTGACATTTGATACTGTCTCTGATTATTATGTTATCTCTACGTTCAAGTTCTGTTTCACTGTAAACTGCCTTCGATCACTGGAAAGGGCTGTATAGAAAAGCAATAAATAAATAAAAATTCATCATATCACTCACACATACTTTTACGCAAACAAAAACTGGTGCTGTCTATTCGTAACTACCCTTGCCATACATGAGACTTATTTGGCAGGTGTGGTATTCGCTCCTCAATATTTAGGGTGACAATAGTGATGCTTAGTAGCACAGTACTACTAAGGACAGTTCTGTGAAACAGCAGGGTTACCGATCCTGATGGCTATGGAGGCCATCCTGAATAGAGTTTAACACTTGGCATAGACTGGTGAACTAGCTAATCTTGGGGGAAGTCTGCTAGTTCAGGAAGTGTTGCTTGACCAAAAAATGTTTTCTTTCTACAGGAAGAAGTTGTCTCCTCTTCTTAAATGAAGTAGGCGGCTACTTCCTGCTGTTTCAGATTCACCAAATGGACGCGTTTGCGCACTGGACACCCTTATCCAGGACATCTAAGACTGTGGTCAGGGCCACATTGCCAAAATCATCAAGTCTTTTGAACAAGTACATCAACAGCTTGGCTGCTTGAAAAGGAATTCTGACAGTACATGGCTGCTGAGTGTCCGCTCACTTGCTGCCTCATCTGGTATGGCATTGTGCACAGGGTTGCATTTGGTGCATACTGAAAAAAGGACTGCCACATTTATGTTTCTTGCTCTACATGGGGGGAAGGGTTGCTTTGCTACATCTCATTGATGTGCATTTTTCTGGCAAGGATGAAGAGAAAAGACAGTTATGCCTTACCTGCTAATTGTCGTTCCTTGAGTCTTGCCAGAGCAGTCCAGTAACTTGCTCTAGTGTGGCAGATGAACGGATGGACTGCACTTGATCTGCTGTTCAGTAGCATAGTATAATTGTTCATGTATAGGCATAAACATATATCTTGAAAAAATGCATAATATATATCATCATATACTATATACTGCCATAGCTTCCTTTGTCTATAACTGTCCATATAAGTATCATAGCTCATATATATACAAGCACCCACACCAGTGGCAACATTTCAGCTATTACACGCTCATAATGCCTGCACTAACTGAGATGCATCTTCAATGCCCATGTTCCATCCCCCTACCTGCCTGGTCTCTATCCAATCATGCGTACCCATTAACGTAGGATTTTTAGTTCATGTCCCAATGCTACCATTTAGCATGGTGCACTTACTGCAAACTGAATGCCATGCTAGCAGTTAGTGTGTTTCAGTAAATATGCCTCTTAGGCTTCTAAATTAGCCTACTAAACCTGTCCCCTATTTTCAGCCAAATTTAGAAGCCTACACTTTCAGATGAAAATTCATTTTAATTTATGCCTGTCATTCATTTGCCTAGATTTATGAGTTTAATTTATGAGCCTAGTACTGAAAATCAGTGAAGCGCCTATCATTTCCCCCTGCCCTAAATCCGCCCCTATTAGCTGAAACTTTTTATTCTCCTAAATTTTGAACACATTAATGGATGCACACACGCTCCCTGAAGTTCGCAAGGGCATCTGTGCGAGATTCATTGGCCAAACACATACTACCGACACATTCTTTAGTAAACAAGCCCCTAAATTTAGGAGATCTCCTTTATTTGAATAGCAAGCCCATGTTTCCTTGCAAATATGAGGTCACTTCATGGAGCAAAACCTATACTTGCCTGGGGAAAAATGGCTTATTGGGGTTTCCTATGTTTTCTGTCTTCTGCTCGCCAGTAGGCATTCATCCTTTTTATTTTTATGAGGGAGGAGTGGCCTAGTAGTTGGAGCAAGTTACCTTAGCCCGGAAGGTCAGGGGTTCAAATCCCACTAGAGGACAGCAACCTTGGGCTGGAAGGACTGGGGTTTCTAGTCCCACAGGTGCTCCTTGTGGTCTTGGGCAAGCCACTTAACCCTCCATTGCCCATCTTCCCTGTAAAATAGTTATCTCCAAGTTATAATGCCCTGTTCAATGTAATTTCAGTTTGTTCAATGTAAACCGTCTTGATATCATGAAAGGTGGTATATAAGAAATGTTAAATAAATAAATCCCTCTGGTCATCAGAGCCTGAGGGTAGACTGAGGAAGCTAAAACCATTCTTGCAAAGCTGAAGTCTTTCCATGATGCTCTTTTTCTCTTAAAAATGAAGTTCATGGTTCTCATGAGCCCTGTCTCCTGATTCGTCTTTGCATTCTAAAGTTGTTAAGGGTCTGGGAAGCTTTGTAGATATCTCCTCTATTTACTTGTCACCTTGGTAAGTGCATTACTCTTTGTTTATTGATAAGATTTGGCTGGTTTGAAAATCAAGCCTATAGTGAGGATGGTGTGCTGTTTGCTATGCATTTTCTCTTTGTCCTGTCTTGAGAGATTCCTAAAATGTATCCCTGGTTCTGCTTGTAATTAGCAAATTTTCTTCGGCTTCTCTATAATTAATTTATATATCTCTTCATGCCTATAGATACAACAGACTTGACTGTAAACCTGATGGGTATTTGTAAGGTTTTCACAGGAATAGCTTTTACAATGCTTTACTTTCTTTCCCCCTAGATTCAGAGGGGTTGTGTTAAAGTAAGTGGTTTTAATACACATTCAGATGAGACAGCATGATGGATGAAGGGACTGCAGAAGGGAATGAAAGTGTATTTTTTTTGCATTAGATTCAAACTCACATGACAGCACGTACATAACGGAGAACCGCTGCCAAGATCCTTTATCAAGGGGCTCTAACCAACTCTGTTCTGCCCAGTTAGACATTCTTTGTTTTTATCAACTAATTTAATAGGGAGCTCTTGGGGCCGTCTAGGCACCCCCTCCAGCATATTGCCAGTTCTCAAAATCCTTTTTCCACCTACCTCCAGATGTTGTTGACATTAGGAAAGTCACAGTGTACCTGAAGAGGATTGCATGAAGCGGGCTTATCTTTGAAAGGCTGAATATGCAGAATATCTGAGCCTTAATTCATTTTCTCTAAAATGTGAATTGTAGTGAATTAAACCTGTTGTGCTTCAGGGAGTCCATATTTCAATTACACTTGAAGCTATCTCGATGAAATCTGTTTATAGATTGTTCTGTTGCAGTACTATATGGACTCAAAAATATACTTTGATTTTAGCACTGAGCAATCAGTGGGACTGTTGTAAAATCCTACTGCAGTGCTTTTGACTTCACTCAGTCATGTTGGCCACAAATTATGGCAACCTTTGTGGATTGCCAGAAGTCTCAATCCATTGCTGTAAATTTGGCTTAGATCTGTTACAATTTATGGCCTTTGGTTCCACTAGTTCCATGGTTTTTTGAACAATCACGTCTATAAATCAATGTAAAGCACTTCTTGTCTATGCAGTGTTATGATATCCTTTCCACTTAACATCCCTAGTTAGAGTTAAGGATTGAACCAGAAACACCAAAAAACCTTGCAAATCTTGTGTTGGCACAGAGCAGTGAATGATCTCACTACATTCAATTTAGGGTTCGCACAAAAAAAAATCCCTGAATTGCACAATACTTATGGTATAAATATGTATGCAAAGTTTCAGACTCAAGGATACATCGTTTTTGTGTTATATTTGCATAATATTTTCTTTTTTGCCATTGTGAGCTAAGGTTTTGGAAAAAAGCTTCTACTGAAATATTTCTTTATTGATTATTATGTTTCAAGTGATTTTATATCTTAAACTGACATGTGTGAGATGTTTTTAATATAAATATTAGACAATTAAACTAGTTTTTATTAAATTACTCCAAGGACTACTACTTCTTATCATTTGTTTAGCGCTACAAGGCATACACGGTGTTGTACAGAGACATGTAAGAGAAAGTCTCTGCTCATCAAAGTTTAAAGTTTAGTCAAGACAGACAGCACAACTGAGGACTAGGATATATCTAGGGGAGTGGTAAGGAAACATATAGTACCATAGTATAGGACAGCAGATAAAGACTATCATGGTTCATCTAGTCTGCCCAGCAAGGCAGCAAGAGTAGGTGCACCTGCCGCTCCGTGAAGGTCACCCCTCCCCATGCCTTTGTTTAGGGTGTACCGGCTGCTCCGTGTAGGTCACCCCTATTTGTTGAGATATAAGAGATAGTTATGTTTATTTTGATTTTATCCTGTTGCTGTAAAGGGATCCACTGTGTCTGTCCCATGCCATTTGAATTCTGACATTGTGTTTGCCCCCACCACTTCCATCGGGCGGGCATTCCAAGCGTCCACCACCCTTACAGTGAAAAAGTATTTCCTGACATTACCTTTCAGTTTACCCCCTTGCAGTTTCATGTTATGCCCTCTAGTTTTACAGCTTCCCCGTCTTTGGAAGAGATTTGTTTGTCCATGAATACTCTTTAAGTATTTAAAGGTCTGAATCATAACTCCCCTGTCCCTCCTCTTCTTCAGAATGTACATATTTAGGTCTTCAAGTCTCTTCTCTTAAGTCTTGTGATATAGGCTCCAAATCATTTTGGTCGCCTTCCTCTGAACTGCTTCCAGTCTTTTTATATCCTTTGCAAGATATGGTCTCCAAAATTGAACACAATATTCCAAGTGAGGCCTCACCAGCGACTTGTACAGTGGCATTAGTACCTCTTCCTTTCTGCTGGTAATTCCTCTCTGTATGCAACCCAGCATCCTTGTGGCTTTTACCTTCGTCTTGTCACACTGTTTCGCCACCTTGAGATCGTCAGAAATAATCACTCCTTCTCCTGGTCCGTGCACACCAACTTCTCTCCCCCTATCGCATACAATTCCCTTGGATTTCTTCTTCTCAAGTGCATGACACTGCACTTCTTTACATTAAATCTTAATTGCCAAGCATTAGACCATTCTTCCAGTTTTTGTAAATCTTTCCTCATGCTCTCCACTCTCTCAGGGAAGTCCACTCTGTTGCAAATTCTGGTGTCATCTGCAAAAAGACAGACTTTTTGCCATTGTGAACTAAGGCTTTGGAAAAAAGCTTCTACTGAAATATTTCTTTATTGATTATTATGTTTCAAGTGATTTTATATCTTAAACTGACATGTGTGAGATGTGTTTACTATAAATATTAGACAATGAAACTAGTATAGCAGACACATTCATTTATTCCATTTACATCTGAATTAACTTTTCAACATTTATCTCAACATTGTATGCTCTTCAGAAGGGTTTTCATTTTCAGGCTAGAAATGTAAAGCTCTTTATTTGGCAATTTGATGCCTAGTGGTAGTACCACAAGCCTAGCACTAGGGGACAGTCCAGCTACAAATCACAACACAGCGCTTACCTTACGAGTCCGGCGCTGCACTGCAATTTCATTCATTTATTAGTTGCTGCTTTTGCTCCCCTCCAGCACAGACTTCTATCTCTCACCCTGCCTTCCTGGTCTTGATTGAAGCTGGGTGATGAATGCTGTTAGACATACTTCAGAAAGCGGCAATTCTCCAATTTCATCTAATCTGCCAAGTTTCAATTACTCTTATAGGGGGTAATGTGAGAGGTCCCAAATGACAACAATTTTATGCCTATTTTACAAAGGCAGTAAACAATGATCTCCCATTTTAGTGTTGGAAAAAACACAGGGGTATGTTTACTAAGGAGCATTAAAGGAGCAAAGTTGCCATTAACAGATGTTATCGGCACCTGTGAGCAGTTAATGCTGTGGAAAGCACCAATAACGCTGGATCAATGTGCAGAAACTGGTGCCCCCAGCGTTAAGGTAAAAAGAGGTGGAGAGTGGGTGTGGATAGCATGTCTCCTTTAAAGCCAGTTCATGTTACAGTGTGTTAGAGCTCCCGGTGCTGGGAACCCTAACGTCATCTGAAAGCTCGCTGTAAGGATAATTTCTGAGGGGAGAGAGCCTGTTTAAATGTATACAATGTGCTCTACCCACCATAGTTCTCAAATTAGTGATGGTAGTGCTCCATTAGAAGCACCAGAACTATGTTGTTGGCGCAAAATTGGCAAAGGAGGTGTCGCATGGGTGATGCAGTGGAGCTGGCTGGTTCACTGGGCTGACAAGGCTGTTGCCTAGGATGTAAATCTGTGATGTCTGGTATGACTCTACTATGACAATGGCAGCACACATACATGCTGCCGCAGTCAAAAAGGACTTACACCACCCCCACTGCCACCATGCTTCCATGCCAGCATAGTATATGGGTGGGGGTGGCGGTCTCAGCAGCTACAGCCTGCTGCAGATGAAATCTGTGTCCCAGCAATGTATGTCAGGTGCAACATGGCAGTTGCCACTGTCAGTGGGATTGCAAGCATGTCAGCAGCAGGTACAGAGGAGCACATGGTGACCTATCCCTTCTGAGGTCTAAGGCAGCCACTCGCATGCCCACAACCCAGTGGAGGGGGGCAGGAGTGGCATGGTGTGACTAACTGTATGTGTGCAACTTCAATAAGACCACCTGCAGCAGTGAAGTGGCGGCTGTGCTACGATGGCAGGGAAAGAGGGATTGGTGGGCATTCTGTCCACCATGATTTGTGAACCCTGGCACCCAGTTAGTTTGCCGAGTGGATGGGCTGGCCCTGGAATCAGGATGTTCCCCGCTTGCACATATTGAGTGGATAAGAGGATTTGGGCATAAAAAATATGACACTGAGGCAGGAAGACTATGCAATATGATAACAGCCTATGTTGGAGGAAAAATTACAATCCTGCCCCCTCACCTGCTGAATGATGACCATAAACTGTGCATGAACTAGTGAGCCCTCCATAAGTAAATATTCCTCAGTCAGTTTCAACCATCTGAGCCACATATGCAAAATATGAAATTATTCCATGACTGCCCACAAGCACACACCAGGAAATGGGTACATTGGTCATTCTGCTAAGACACCCATGGTCTGGAATTTGTGTGCTCATAGGACATGAATGTCCATTAAATCAGCAGCATAGCAAGGCAGTGCAACATACAGACCTAACAAGATGTCCCTCTCGCACACCTGTCAAACATACCTTGTAAGACAAGTATGGCACAGAGCCTGCAGAGATCTAAGCAGACATAGGCATACCCCAACTCATGCGCTCATGCATCCTGACGATGACCACCTGTAGACCCATGGATTGATGAACCCACATGGCTGCTCTGTGGCTCCAAACACATGGCCAGTGTGTGTATGAGAGAAAGGTTCCAAGTGTGTTAACTTTATCCTATGTTTCCAGAACAGTATCAGCATGTGCAGCCTTCAAAATTTCCTCCATCGGGAGTCCACATACTCAGCTGCACCCCCACAGCTGGATGGCTGAGCATGCTAATAGCATCTGAAACACTGAGCAGGCGTTGAGAATGGTGGAGCATCAAAGGAGACCTAAGGGGCAGTTAAGAATGCCCTCTTGCACCGCTATTGGACAGCAGGGCTCATGTTTGTGTGTGTGTTTCCAGAGGAGTGTGAGCTGCAGCAATTCATGTGGTGCCCAGGCTTTATGGCTGTGCATACTACATGCTGCAGGTCAGCTATACAGAAACCTCACAAACTGTGTGAGATTTATTTATTTATTTTATTTAGCTGTATTTATATCCCGCTTTTCACCGGGTCAAAGCGGTCAATTGGGAGATACATTTAACACGAGGGGATATGACACACATACGCTAATACTTACAGGGAACATGGGCAATGGAGGGTTAAGTGGCTTGCCCAAGACCACAAGGAGTACCTATAGGACTAGAAATCCCAGTCCCTCCGGCCTGAGATTGCTGTCCCCAGGTGGGACTTGAACCCCCGGCCCTCCGGCCTGAAGTACCTTGTCCTAACCACTAGGCCACTCCTCCCTTATATGCCATTTATAAGCAGAAGGTTAGTTTTCGGTAAGTAATTGCAACCTGTGGCTGTGACGCTTTAATACATTCACAGTTATGTCATCATCAAGACCCATCCCCACAGCATTCCCTACACTTACCTCCCAACATGACATTGCAGTGCAGCTCCCAAATCACCTGGGGGGACACTGTATTTGACAGATGGAGCCCACTTTGGGCCAGCATGCACTTGCAGCCTGTCTCTCGCCCACTTTCCACTGTGTCTTGCATTTCATAAGCTGTCTCCAAGTCCAAAATAAAAGGGTACATGATGAGGAGCAGAGGATTCTGGGTATTGCTTAAAACAGACTGGTTTGCACAGCATGTATAGGAGTTGGATGTAAAGTCAATGGATGACCCATCTCAGCATGGGTCTGCCATGGGCATGGTCTGGGTGTACACATCTGTTCATGCTGAGAGGCCACTCCACTCTGACCGAGCTGTGTTCAAGTCATGGCTATGTATCTACATAGTGTTATATAGAGTCAAGCTTCAGTGATATGGGTGATGTTTCTTTCATGGCAATCCAGTCACTAAACAGGCTGCTGGATGTCTATGCTGTTTGCACAAAGCCAATGTGTTCATGGTGGCTATGTGCATGTGCAGTGTGTAATGACTAGCAGAATGGGCACAGATGGTAAGATATGCCTTAGTGGGTCAGACCAAGGTCCATCAAGCCCAGTATCCTGTTTCCAACAGTGGCCAATCTAGGTCATAAGTACCTAGCAGTTTCCCCAAAAGACACAGGTTCCACAATTCTCGTATTGGGTCAAGCAGTGATATCCCAGGTCCCTTTTAATAATGGTTTATGGACCTATCCTCCAGGAACTTGTCTTTTTTAAACCCAGCTACACTAACAGCTTTTACTACATCCTCCGGTAACAAATTCCAGAGTTTTTTTACACGTTGAGTGAAAACATATTTTCTCTTATTAGTTTTAAATAGCTCACCCTGTAGCTTCATTGCATGTCCCCTAGTCTTTCTATATTCTGATGACGTAAACAACACAGGTACACTAAAAAAATTTTTTTTTAAACTGCCTCTAATGTTTCGATTGACTTTTACGTTTTTTGGTGCGCTGAATCCAAATCTGGTAACCAATTTGCTCCATCACGTACAGATTTTTTGCTACATTGGGTTAGCAGTTTGAGGTGAACGTTTCAGATTGAGTGTGATCGAGATAAAAGTTTCTTGGATGAATTCTTTATACTAATTGTTTAGTAGTTATTCAAATAAGAATAAAGAAAATTGTAACAAGGCAGCACATAAGAATAGAGTAATGTCAACAAAACACACTGTGATGGTAGCAAAATTGTCTGCACTTAAAACAGCCACATACATGTGCACAAACATTGAGCATATAAGAGCGAGGTTAGACACAAAGAAAAGCAAAGAAATGTGCAAAAAATGTTGTACAGGTATGTATGTAAGAATAGAAAACGCAAACCGCACCATTGCAATACATGAAGACAAACACCCGATGGTGTGAAAATAAAATTCTAATAAATGAGATCCGACACTGTGGTAATAACTAGCAAATTTTTATTTCAAAGTTTAGTAAAAACACGATATTTGTCAACACAGTTTAGATTTTAAAGTCATTCTTGGGTCAATCAATCTCCTGGTGGGCCCGTTTCTTCTTCCCCCGAATGCTTCTTTTGGTGTGCTGCTTGGCGTATTTTTCGTCTGGGGTTTCCCGCAGCAGCAACCAGCAGAAATCAGCCATCATAGTGGTGTTCCATCTTCCTTGGTACCTTCTCTCTGCGTCCTTGATGTCCTGGTGAAACCTTTCACCTTGTTCTTCACTGTACGCCCCCACGTTTTTGGGAAAGTAGTTCACATGGGAGTGCAAGAAATGGACTTTCAGGCTCATGTTACAGCCTTGTTCTTTGAAGGCATTGAGCATCCTGGCAACAATATCCTTATAGTTCTCATCCCGTATGTTCCCCAAGAATTTGAGAACAACATCCTTGAAGGAATCCCAGGCTTCTTTTTCCTTCTCAGACATCGTTTAAGCGAATGCTCCATCTGAAATGAGTTTCCTTATATCAGGGCCAACAAACACTCCTTCCTTTAGCTTTGCTTCAGAAAGTCGGGGGAACTTTGAGCAAAGGTACCGAAAGCACTCACCATCTTTTGGAAGGGACTTGATGAATTGCTTAATGAGACCCAACTTAATGTGGAGAGGTGGTAATAGAATTTTATCACGAGGTACCAAGCTCTCATGAACATTTTTCTCACCGGGTCTCAAATACTCTCGAATTGGCCAGTCTTTTTTCCCCCAGTGTAGGTCGCGGGCCCGGCTATCCCACAAGCAAAGGAAGCAGGGATATTTGGTGAAACCGGATTGCTGCCCTAATAGCATGGATAGAATTTTAAAGTCTCCACAAATCATCCACTTATGCTCATCATAACGAATCTTCTGAAGAATCAGGGCCAAATTCTTGTATTTTTCTTGGAGAATAACAGAGTGAGCAATAGGAACTGAAGCGAATGTGTTGCCATTATGAAGAAGAACACCTTTTATGCTGTCTTTTGACGAATCAATGAACAGCCGCCATTCAGCAGGATCATACTTGAGTTTAAACTTTTCCATCACTCCGTATATATCGTTGCAAAATACCAAATCTTCCTCTTTGCTGAAATACTTCAAAAATTGTGTCTCGCGGTTGCGGTACCAATAAAAAGTTGTTCCTGGTGACAATAGATTTTTCTGTTTAAGCCGAGAACCTAGCAGTTGGGCAGCATCTTTTGGGAGTCCTAAATCCCGGACTAAATCATTCAATTCAGTTTGAGAGAAAAGTTCAGGTTTCGGATCTGGTTCAGTTTCAAACTCGGAAGTACTGGACTCATCGGGAAAAGCCATCTGATGAGTCTCATCATGATCAGAACCGTCCACACAAATATGATCCAAAGATTTTGGTGGTTCAGGCACAGGTACTTCATTGCTATGAGGCATAGGCCTAATTGCTGAGGGAAGGTTGGGGTAACTTATTACGTTCTTATTTTTTAAGTTGTATCCCTTCACAATGCAAGAGCAAAAATAGCAGTCACTGCTGTGGTCTCTTTGTTCACGCCACATCATAGGTATTCCGAAACGAAATGCTTGTTTTTTACCTTTCATCCATAAGCGTAGATCTTCCTCACATGTCTTGCACACTTTGTGAGGAGCCCACGGTTTGTCTTGATCGCCTAACTTCAAACCGAAATAGGCGAAATATACTTTTTTAATAAATGCAGAAATGTTCCTCTGCCGCTTTTTCACGGTATATTCCCCACAAATAAAACAAAACTGTCCGGAGAGTTGACACAACCTCTGGCTCTGTGAGCCATCACAAATACACAGCACTGCAAACTACAACTGTAGTGAACCACTTCGGAATAAAGCTGGATTACGACTGAGCAAACAAAAGGTAATAATGAACTTGCAAGAAACTGAAATTTGACAGGAACGTTCATGTCGCAACCACCGTGTTTGAGCGAGCGAACGAGGCGAAGCGAACAGGAAAGAACATGCGCCAGCGTGAGTACTGGATTTAGCCCCCCGCCTTCCAATTGTCCTGTTAATGTATAAAAATGAATACAAAACACTCTAAAATATCATGAGGGAGTGTTTCTAGTTAGTTAACCATTACAACCTCTATTTTGGGCCAAGAAAATAAACTGCAGTCGGCTAAAAAGAAATTATGTGAACATTCCTTATATGGGTAAGAAATCTAATTTTGCAAGAAAACGTGACGTGATGGAACATTTTGGCTATTTTTCCTGGATTCAGCACCCCAAAATCTATAGGAATCGGTTGCAAAACTGGAGGCAGTTTTTTGGTAGTGTACCTGTGCAATCGATCTACGTTTACCCGTTCCACTCCATTCATTAATTCATAGATCTCTATCATATCTCCCCTCAGCCGTCTCTTTTCCAGGTTGAAGAGCCCTAACCTTTTTTGCCTCTCTTCATAGGGGTAGCCTTCCATCCCCTTTACCATTTTGGTGGCTCTTCTCTGTACCTTTTCTAATAACGCTATATCCTTTTTAAGATACGGTGACCAAAATTGCACAAAATATTCAAGGTGCAGTCGCACCATGGAACGATACAGAGACATTATAATATCTTATTTTATTTTACAATTCTTTCCTTATGATACCTAGCATTCTGTTTGCTCTCTTGGCCGCTGCTGCACACTGGGCGGAGGGTTTTAACATGTTATCCACGATGACGTCTAAATCTTTTTCCTGGGTGATGGTTCCTAATGTGGAACCTTGCATCGTGTAACATAGTTTAGGTTGTTCTTTCCTAGATGCATAACTTTGCACTTGTCCACATTAAATTTAATCTGCCATTTGGATGCCCAGTCTTCCAATTGATCAGGATCTTCTTGCAATTTTCCACAATCCTCATGGGTTTTAACAACTTTAAATAGTTTTGTGTCATCTGCAAGTTTGATAACCTCACTCGTTATTCCCATTTCCAGGTCATTTATGAATATGTTAAAAAGCAGCGGACATAGCACAGATCCCTGGGGTACTCCACTATTCACCTTTCTCCATTGGGAAAATTGGCCATTTAGCCCTACCCACTGCTTTCTATCGTTTAACCAGTTCCTGACCATAATAGTACACTGCCTCCTATCCCATGATTTTTAGTTTTCCCAGAAGTCTCTGATGAGGAACCATGTCAAAGGCTTTCTGAAAGTCCAGATACACAATATCAACAGACTCACCTTTGTCTACCTGTTTATTCACACCTTCAAAAAAAACATAACAGATTAGTAAGACAAGGCCTTCCTTGTCTAAAGTCATGTTGGCTGTCGCCCATTAAACCATAACTATCTACTTGTTCAGTAATTTTGTTCTTTATTATGGTTTCTACCATTTTTCCTGGTACTGACATCCAGCTCACCGGTCTGTAGTTTCCTGGATCACCCCTGGAAACCCTTTTTAAAAATTGATGTTGCATTGGCCATCCTCCAATCTTCAGGTATTACAGATGATTTTAATGATAGTTCACAGATTATCTAATAGCAGGTCTGCAATCTCATATTTCAGTTTCTTCAACACCTTTTAGATGTATACCATCTGGTCCAGGTGATTTCCTACTCTTCAGTTTATGAAATAGTTATAATACATCTTCCCGGTGTATCGATATTTCTTTCAATTCTTCTGCAGTATCACCTTTAAATACCACTTCAGTCATGGGTAACATCCCTACATTTTCCTCAGTAAAGACCGAAGCAAAGAATTCATTCAATCTCTCCGCTATGGCCTTGTCCCCTATTAGTGCCTCTTTTAGCCCTCTATCATCTAATGGTCCAACTGAATCTCTCACAGGTCTTTTGCTACGAATGTACTTGAAAAAGTCTTTATTACGTGCTTTTGCTTCCGCAGCAAGCTTCTTCTCAAATTCTCTTTGCCTGCCTTATCAGTGCCTTGCATCTAACTTGACCATGCTTGTGCTGTTTCCAGTTTTTATTATTTGGCACTTTTTTCCATTTCCTAAAAGATGCATTTTTGGCACCACAGCCTCTCTGACCTCACCTTTAAACCATGTTGGCAGTTTTTTGGACTTCCTCCAACTTTTCTTAAAGTGTGGAATGCAGCTAATCTGAGTTTCCAAGATAGTATTTTTAAACAACATCTAAGCTTGATGTAAGTCTTTAACCTTTGCAACTGCTCCTTTTAGTTTTTTCTTAACTATTTTCCTCATTGTATCAGTCTCCCTTTTGAAAGTTAAAAGGTAGTACTGTGGTTTTCCTTACCATCCCTCCTCCATTAATTAAATCAAACGTGATCATACTATGATCACTATTGCCAAGTGGCCCCAACATTCTTACCTCTTGCACCAGACCTGGTGTTCCACTAAGGACTAGGTGCAAAATGGCTTCCCCTCTGGTCAGTTCATGAACCAACTGCTCCAAGAAGCAGTCATTTATTTCATGTAGAAACTTTTATCTCCCTAGTATGTCCTGCCATGACACTGGCCCAGTCAATACCGGGGTAATTGAAATCACCCATTATTATTACTGTGCTGTAACTTTTGTTATCTTCACTGATTTCTTTGAGCATTTCATCATTCATTTGTTCATTCTGGCCATGCGGTCGATATTACACCCCCACTGCCATTGCCTACCTCTTTTTACATGGAATTTCAATCCATAGAGATTCTACAGCAAATTTTGTTTCATGCAAAACTTTAATCCTTTGTAACTCAATGCCCTTTATAACATAGAGTGCAACCCCTCCACCAATTTGATCAGCTCTATCATTACGATATAGTTTGTACCCAGGTATCACAGTGTCCCACTGGTTGTCCTCCTTCCACCATGTCTCTGAGATACCAATCATATCTAACCTCTTGTTTAGTTCTATATATTCTAACTCTCTGTTATTTTTTAGACTTCTAGCATTTGCATACAAGCATTTTAGAAACTGTATTTTATTCATATTAATTTGGCTATTGGTAGGCAGGGGTAATTTGGAATCTTAAGCTCTCATTTGGAATATTTAAGCTCTGTGAGTGGCTGACAAAGGCCAGTGTTGCCCAACATATGCAGGCTGCCTGTGATTGATCTAGTTGATTGGAATTACCAGAAAATGAGGCTAGCAACTGTTTTTGACTGTTGGTAACCTGCTGATAACTATGGTCTTGGCAGGCCCTTCTGCTTGGTGTCAGCAACCCCCCTCTTCCTGCCTAGACAACACTCACTGCATTCTTGTTCCTTGGAAATAGTTGCCGCAACCTTGGGGACAGACATGAGATCTTATAGGAGAGCCCTGGCCAATAGGAGCAGGACACAAGGCCCAGATAAGACAGATCACTCCGGCATGCTGCAATTGTACAGAATATCAAGTGACTAGTATCACACACTGCAAATTATATCTAGCAGTGATATAGATCTGCTCCAGAACCTGGAGAGTTCATCAATTGCAGGGCTTGCTCTGGGGATCAGGTGATGTGTGTCCTTCCTCACATTCAAGGTGACTGCTGAAAAAGGTCATTTGCATATATGACAGCTGTTATGCGCAGGAGCACATAATGTCCCTGCATATTAGAGAGCTGATGTGATGGATCACTGCATTCTCCATATGGGTTTCAGTTGCATATATCTGCTCAGATTGTGCGGTACATCATGGATAATACAGGGGCTAACCGATACTGGCACCCAGAGCTTCAATTGCAGCCATAGTGACTACTGTGGTCACTGGAGCATTGCCCAGTACCTACTTGTCTTCTATGATGGTGGGAGATATGTACATGGCCTCCCCGAGAAGGGCATGATGGTCTGAGATGGACCGCAGGGGTCATGAATGTGGTTTGAGTTAGGCGTGTATGCAGGTGTACCTATCTTGAAGTGTACAGCTGGTAATAAGGGGCACACACCCTGCACATTTGCAGCCCCAGGGGTTAGTACCACACTGCGGAGGATGGGCATGTTGATATATGTGGCTTGATAAGGAAAAAAATGTATAACATTCCACTTAGCTCACCACACCTTATAGCAGCATGAAAAAATGGAAAAAAAAGGAGAAAACGGGTCTCAGAACCTATGGGGAATAAGTGAATAGCTTCAGTAATACTCATGCTATCTCACTTCCCCTCAACATCAACAACCCAAAAAAACGCGTTTCTTTATAATTCCTTTATCTTACTTTTTCCTTTTGTCACATTCTCCATATAAAACATATACAGTAGCTCTCAATAAGAACAGAAATGGATTGAGAAGAAGTAACTACTACTTAACTGCAGTAACATTTCCTTTGCCCTGGCAGCAGCTCATCCGGCACTTATAAGCCTTACTTATGCATCCCACTAAACATTGTAGCAACTGCTCATCTCTCAGTAGTACTTCTTCACCCCAGTGCCCCTCAGGATGTCCATAAAGTGTTCCGCATATGGCTTCATCAGGGGATATGTATATCTAAAACTCTACTGCAAAGAGAATGTGATATATCAAAAATGTACCATCACACTCTTACAATAGCAGCTAGAAACATAACGTCGGCAGATATATGATTCAAACCACCCTCAAATACAAACCCCATTACATCAATTCCACCAAACTGTATCCAAAATACCTGTGTAAATACTCCATATCTCACCCACATAACGCACTGATCTTCAACAAAGTGTTCAACCAAAAAATGTTGCGCATGCGGCTTATTTATCAAGACTGTGCCGGCCTTTTCAAGGGAACAATCTGATTAAGCTACCAATCCACCTCACACATACACCGCAATCAATTTGGGATTTCAACCCCCCGGGTTTGGCCTTTGGACAAGACATGTATTCTGAAGCTGTGTATCTGTTATGCAGCTGCAGTACTGAGAGTCCAGTGCTGTACGTAATGCATGTGTGCTGTAGGCAGGCCCTACGTGTGGAGCACCACTGTCTCAGAAAGTGCCAGCCACGTTATTTCATGTCCTGGGTTTTCGCCACTGCAGGCAGCGATCTGCAGTCTCTTTGATTTTAGACATTACTGTGCAAAGATGTGGAGGTGTAGCCTCATGGTTTGAGCACTGGCTCAGTAAGTGACAGACCAGCGTTTGAATCCCACTTGTTCTTTCTGTGGCTGTGAGAAACTCACTTCAATATACTGCAACGAACAGTCCGGGGTCTGCATTGAATGGAGGACATACATTCTTATAACTTTTTTTATGTGTTACAACAGCAGATTGGGTCTGCAAACATGCACACTGCAATCAGGCCCAACTGACAGCATGACTTTATTGACACTGCTGTAGCCCATTGCAAAGGGTCGGGCATGTTCACTCTGCAGATGAATGATGCATGAGTTGTACATGATTGGAATATTTCTTCATAACTGTGACTGAACATCTTTTGCTCCATCACATATATGCAGTGCATGCAGGCACATCCCACTCCTGGGATGGCCACCTGCAGGGATCATCACACATCCTTACTTGCTCCATATGGCCAATATGCATGACACTTGTCCAGTTGTTAGATGCAGATGTGTCAGGAAGATTGTATGATGGTTAGAAAAGCCTAGAAAGCTGTCATGCCCAAATAGCTGGTATTGGAACTTCCCCATGGCACAGCTACTATTATTTCACACACAGTACAACTGCATTTATGTGGTCACATCAGGTACCTCAGGGCAGCAAGGCCATACCGCACTGTCATCTTCTGCCATCCACCCTTCAGCCCATGTCCATTTTGTACAGTCATGTCTTCTCCTGCCAGCTGCTACACCATGGCCCACACAGGAACAGTTTAATCATTAGCATGTATCACTCACCCCTCGCCTGTGAATGATCTACACATCACCACTCCTGCTCAGTCATCCTTTTGATGCCCAAATCGTGGTGATGCTTGCTCCACCAGAGGACACTTCCTCCCAATCCTATGCCACATTGTGACATTACAGCAGATTACATGTGGACCCTTCTCTGAGACAGTTCAGGTGCTTCCCACATACTCATTCCACTTGCTGTCTAACACGTAGGATACATATGGATCTGACATATCCTCAGTTCTTACCTTTCCTTCCATCCACCACCTAAAATGTGACTGTCACAAGGGCTCCTTTACTCTGCATTAAACTGACCTACATTTTCGGGCATTAAGGTGCACGCTCAGCAACTTAACACCTAGTGTCCTGTTGGCGCCCGATAAGTGGAGCCAAGCGCCCTTACCACCGAAACGCCTACTCCCCACCCTGGCCTTTACCACATGGTAACACCCTTACTGCTGTTGATACCGCTTGCTAACCGGTGCACACCCTTAATGCTCTTTAGTAAACATACCCCACAGTTGTGAATTCATGAGATTACTGCTTCCAACAGTTCTAACCATTGGTCCATAGATATTTTTTTGATAGACCAACGATTAGAACTGTGAGGAAACAGCAAGCTCATGAATTTGTGATTGTGCATATTCATGTTTCCATGTTATGGTGGTCCTTGATTAAAAATTTGAGGTTGAATATTTTGACAGTTAGTTTTATAAAGGGACATAGGCATCTATGTGCATTTATAAAATAGACTTCTAGATCCTGCCCCAATAATGCACAAATGTGCTCTACACATGTAAGCATGTATTTTTATAAAATAAGTGTGTAAATCACAACCCCACTGTCATTCCCCCAAACTACACTTTTCTGGAGCATGCTTTGGCAGCAGAATAGAGTGGGCCCCAGAGGCCATGGCCCCACTGATATTTTAGCTCAACACAGCATTAGCAAAGAGAGCGTTTTGGGACAGGGCTGGAAATTGTTTGTTTGGCCCCTCCAACTAAAAATATATTCTGCTACCCTTGTGGGTGTAGTTTGGGTAAGGGAGCATGGGAGGGCAGCAGCCTCCCCAAATGTTGCAGGCACTAATGGTGATCTGGTATCCCTGCCCCTAGCTGTCAGTATGACTTCCTTACCCTTCGCCCTGCTCAAAATAAGAAGGCAAACTATGGATGCCTGCGGACATGTATGCACAGATTGAGTAAAAGAAGATGCACACTTTTGAGGGCAATTTTATAATTTCCTGTGCTGTAAATGCACATTTCCAGGTGTGTTTCTGTGGTCTGTTTTATCAAGTGAAGTACATATGTACTCTGCTTTATAAAATAGGGGTGTAATGACATGCCTGGGCCTAGTCGCCGCAGCTATAATATTTTATAAATTATATATGTGAATTTAGGCCCTAGCTGTGCTCCATTCAAACCCTGCTTTATGCCCATTCAGTAGGGTTACCAGATTTTTGGAGAGCAAATCTGGGATGCCTGAGCAGGCTGAACTGGGTTGGCTGGGCAGGGCAGGGCAAGGCAGTGATCCTTCCTTCTCAGGCATCTCTTCCCCATATATTTCAAAATGACCAGCCTAGGTAGTATTTGGTCATTTCCAAGAGGCTGAAAGAGACAGTAGCAGACCATGACATCACTATTTAAAGAACTTAAATGCTACCAGCTTTGGTGACAGATTTTTTCTTCAAACTCATGGAATAGCCATGGGAGCCACGGTTGCACCTAGGGTGGCCAATTTATATGTTGCAGCCTTTGAAGAGAAGTTTCTATGCCTGTCTGATTGGTTTAAAAACAAATTGTTATAGGTACGTTTTATTGATTATATTTTTTTGTTTATGGTTGGGGATGGAAGCAGAGCTTGATAATTTCACCACCTGGATCAATTCTCAAGACCTTCACTTACAGTTTACCATGACAGCCTCGACTTGCCAACTTTCAGTTCTGGACATATTAGTATGTTTCAAGGATGGTAACATTGTAAACCTCATTATATAGGAAATCAATGAATCACAACAATCTCCGTTTTGAGAGCATCATCCACGTAAATCGAAGCAGGCGCTCTCTATTAGTTCCTGCAAATACAGCGCATATGTTCCCACTGGCACTTCCTGGCTTTGCACACTATTTTCAAGGATGGCTCATGCATTGCCTACACCAGGGGTAAATATATACATGATCGTGTTGTACACTCTGATTTTTATTCCTCGGTTGGCATGACCCCTGATAAAGGCAGGCATGCAGCCTATGGTCAGAACGTTATGTGCGATAACTCATTAACTCTGGAAGTTTGGACTGATGTTAGAACAGGGTGCCAGTATCATTTAAAATGTGTCACTGACTGTCGGACATCTTGGGCTATCTATATGATAATTTGCCCCTGTCATAAGGTGTACTTTGGAAGAACTTGCCATATGGTGAAGACTAGGCTGAGTGAACACAAGTCTAGACTTTTAAACCGGGTTGAAATAGCTACTTTGGTTCGGTTGTCTAGATCAGGCATGTCCAACAGGTAGATTGCGATCTACCTGTAGATCGCGGAGGGGTCAGAGGTAGATCGCCAGCCCCACTTGGTTCCATCTCTCCAGCAGCTCGCCCCGTCGCTATGAAAGAGCTCGTGCCGGCAGGTCATCTGTCGAGGGCTTGCCGTCGCTTCTGATCCTTTGCCTGTCTTTTTTCCCTGAGCAGAATAATACAAATATCCCTCCAATAAATTATCTGGGCTATGCACTTCTAGTATTGCCCCTTCTCATTCTCAACTATTTATCTTCTTGAGGTCTCAGACTATGTTTATGTTTGTTTATGTTTATTGTGTCTTGATAAAATCACCCTTCTCCAAAAATCAGAGCGATGTACAATTAAAAGTCAACATAAAAATGGCCAAGGCCATAGAAAGGAAAAGGAAGAGAAGTTACAATTTCTTTATAAAACCATATAACCATATAACCAGCGCTGGCTACAACGGACAAAAGTCCTTAGCCTCAGCACTATTTTGCATCAACGACCTCTATCAAATGATGTGTCAATGTATACAATCTGTTATTCTATTATTCTTTATACTCAAATTTTGTGCTTATTTTAGCATTTTATACTCAAATTTTGTGCTTATCTTAGCGTTTGAAATGCCCCTGCTTATCTTAGCGTTTGAAATTCCCCGACGCCACCATCTGGGTCCGTGCGTGCGTTTCACAGATGTGGGTTTCTTCAGGGGGAATTAAATATCTCAAGCACTCAATCTGATGTCATCTCTAATCCGTTAGCGTCATCTGACTTTTATAATCCAAGATTGCAGCACTGCCAATGAAATGGTTACAATTAACTCTGTTGCATGCCACTCATCTTTTTTCCCTGCCTGCGGGAATCTTGCCTGCGGGTGTATTGGGGGCACTTGTTGTTTTCGTGCCAATAGTTTGTGGGTACCCCAGGGGGCCACTGCCTGCGTCCCACGACGAGATGCCACAGGCCCGACGTCATACCTGGTCTCCTGCCTCTCAGAATCACCCATTCCTGTCCCCGCCCCAACACCCCTTAGAAGCGTGTTATATACCATTCGCCCGGGCTTTATCTGAATACACTTACCGTATTAGTTGTGTCGTGTGCTGGTCGTTGGTCGCTTTATAGTTCGCTTTCATTAAATGTTTTCGGGCAGATGTGTCAAGAATTTGGTGATTTTGGCGGGCTTTTCCAATTTTGTTCTAACTTGCCTATGCCTTGCCTTCGAATTGGTTCAAACCACTGTGACCTTTGCTTGCCTCTGCAATTTTATTTCGCCTTGCCTTTGCATTGATTCTACACTGTGTGCAGAATGTATTAAATCGCGTGTGGTGGTATTTGAACTTGTTTGGCAGTATTTGATTTTATCTGGTTTGCTGGACAGGTATTTGAGTTTTTTTGATGATTGTTTGGTGATATTTGATTATTGGTGCCAGTATGATGAATTCTTATTTTTACTGTTAGAAATGCATGTGTGGTTTTGGCATCTCCAGTCCTTGTATTGCACATCATCCAGAGGTCATCAGTTCCTGTTGATCTTTAATACTTTGGGACAGTGACAGTTTTGGACCAGATTTAGCCAGTGTTTATACTAACTTAGCAGATTTGGCCTTCTTACATCTAGCCACCCCAGTATAACGAAGATGAGTGTTCCAAAGAAGAGCAAAACCTACCACTTTCATGATGAATGGGAAATGGACTACTTCTTCATCATGGTGAAAGACAAGTGGTGTTGTCTAATTTGTAACGCCCCAGTATCCTTGCCCAAAAAGGGTAATCTGGAATGTCATTATAAGGCTCTCCATAGCAGTAAGTTTGATGCTGATTTTCCACCCAAAAGTGAAATTTGTAAACTGAAGCTCAAAGAACTTAAATCGAGATTGGCTACTCAGCAACAGTTGATGGCAAAGCCAAGGTCACATTCGGTCAATGCAACCATAGCATTCTTCAAGGTCAGCAACCTGATCACAAAGAAATGCAAACCTTTCACTGAAGGGGAATTTGTAAAAGATTGTTTTCTTGAAGCAGCTGACAATCTTTTTGAAGGATTTAAAAATAAGAAAGAGATCATAGCTACTATTCAAGATGTATAATTGTCAAGAAACACCGTAGTGCGGCAAATAGAAAAGATGTGTGGAGACACAACTGAACAATTGTTGGAGGATGTTTCAAATTGTGTTGCTTTCTCACTCCAACTGGATGAATCTGCAGACATAAGAGACATAGCCCATTTACTAGTCTTTATCCGGATGGTTTTTGAAGACTTCAGTGTTAAAGAAGAACTACTTGGAATGATTTCTTTAAAAGGGAGAACTACCGGTTAAGAAATATTCAGTTCTTTCCATTCTTTTGTGATAAAGTGTAATCTTCCATTGCATAGACTTGTTTCCATCACTACTGATGGAGCAAGAGCAATGACAGGTGAGGTTAACGGTTTCATAGCCCTCTGTAGACAGCATGACGACTTCCCAGATTTCCTTTCTTACACTGCATCATTCACCAGCAAGTTTTGTCAAGCAAGTGACTCAATACAAAGACTGTCATGGACATCACTTTCAAAATTGTATATTCAGTTCGTGGAAGATCACTTCAAAGACGGCTTTTCAATCTTACTCTTGATGAAGGGGCAGCGGAAATCATTTTGCACACAGATGTAAAGTGGCTAGGTAGGCACAAATTTCTGCAAAGATTTTGTGATTTTCTGAATGAAATAATAAGTTTTTTGAAGGAGAGGGGAGATGACCAAGCAGAGTTGGAAGATGAGGAGTGGTTATGTGATCTGGCATTTCTCGCTGACTTTACAGGCAAACTAAGTGATATGAACCTTGAACTACAAGGTAAAAACAAATGCATTGGTGAGATGATGAGTACAGTTTTCATCCTACAAGAGCAAATTTGAGCTAATGATGACTGACCTTGCAAACAACACTTTTGATCATTTTCCTAATACGCAGGACCATCTGGGACAATATCCAAATTTTGTTTTTCAGAACGAGAAGTATGTGACAGAAATCTGTTCTGTTATCCAGGAATTCAAAAATAGATTCTGTGACTTCCAAAAAATTGGAACAGTTGTGGAGTACTTGTCATACCCATTCAAAGTAGATGTGGGCATTAAAGAAACTGCAGCTGCTATCAGTAAAAATTACTCATTGAACAAGCCATCTCTTGAAAACAAAATATTAACCCTTAAAATGACATTTTTCTCAAGACCCGTGCTGAGCAAGAATCGTTTTGGAAGCTAGTGCCTAGAGACACATTTCCCAACTTGAGAAGATGCAGTGAAGCTGTACACTCCTGTTTCAGTTCAACTTATTTGTGTGAATCTGCGTTTTCCCATCTGAAATTGACAAAGAGTACACAACGTTCCAATATGACAGATGAATATCTCCAGGATTCCCTGAGACTGGCCCTCATGAAATATTCACCCAACTTCAAAAAGCTGGTGGATGAAATGCAGGCTCAGACGTCTCACTAATGAGCAAGAGCGAAATATTAAAGATTGTGCAAGATCAGCTTGGATCAATACTCGACCTAAATTTAACACAAATTACTCAATAAAAGTTAAAGAAAGTTATTAAGACAGTTAAAAAATGTTATTACTCAATAAAACATTGAAAAAATGTTCTTTCCATTTCCCCTCGCAGTTCTTACTGGATCTTCGTCTCTCTGTTTTGTTTTTGCTTAATTTGTTTAACAGCTGATCACATCCAAGTAAATGACAGAAGATTCATTAAAAATGGGGGGGGGGGAATCCTTCCACTTTATTGGGTTAAATTTTAATTTAAAACTAATTTGAAACTTAATTTTCATGGTGGTAGATCACCGGCACTTTTGGCCAAAAAAGTAGATCACGACCTGTTTGAAGTTGGACATTCCTGGTCTAGATCAATCCCATAAATGGCACGTTCTGCGAAGGGCAAATTTAGGCTGTGTTTCCAATCGTTGTCAGGGTAATAATGAGGGGCACCTTGCGTCGCTTGAGCAACTTTAGATTTTTTCTTTAAACACACTGCAGCCCATTGGTTTGAATGAAGAACTTGAATGGATGTCTGCATTGTGACATCAATTTCCTGCCATCTCTTGTTTGTTTAAGCACTGTGGTTTCTATTTAAATGGCTGACTTTTCTTTAGAGGTTATTCCATGCACCAGAGTGTTGTTCATCATTGCTGTATGACTTGTCCTGAGGCAGCCATTGCCAAAACTGTTCAGTGAAACTCGAATTGACTTACAGTCACACAGTCTCAATGGCTGTATGCGTTTGTTTGGAGTATCATCATTTAAGCTAAGTGGAATTTCTAATGCATATAAAAATTTGAAAATTCTTAGTATTGAGACCTAGGAAAGATACCGGAAGTGTATCAGCCCTTTCCTGAAACATGCAATAAATGGCGAGTTTTCCTCTATCTGAGGCCCCATTTAATTTTCATATATGTTTGTCGTACAGGTTTTCAAAGACATAGTTCTGCCTGCATCCTGGTAGCATTTCAGATCTTTAAATACTGATGTTATGGTCTCACTTTATTGTATTATATACAGTAGTTATCTTATAAGTACTACTTTTTGAGTTTTTATATAGTGGTTGAAAGTATTTTACACATATATAGTTACGGTCAACATTATTGGCATCCTTGCATTTTAATGTGTTGTGTACAATATCTTGAGAAATAATTGGAAATATTCCAACTGTATATCATCATAATATTTTAATAGTATGTTGAAAGGTATATAACAAAAAAAACACATGTCTGTGCAGTTTTGACATAGCAATTTCTGAGAAAAAATGCAAAATATGACCTGGACAGGATTAATGGCACCCTTCACTAATATTTGGTTGCACAACCCTTGACAGTGATGACTTCCTCCAGATGTTTCTTGTAGCCATGTGTAAGTTTCATACATTTGTCTGCTGGTAGTTTCTCCCACTCTTTAACTGCGATTTGTTCTAGCTCATGAATGTTTCCAGGATTCCTTTTACCAATGGCAGATTTCAGCTCTTTCCAAAGGTTCTCGATTGGATTGAGTTCAGGACTCATTGCTGCCCAGTTTAAAACAGTCCATTTGTTCCCTTTTAACCGTTCTTTTGTACTTTTGGATGTATGTTTTGGGTCATTGTCTTGCTGGAGGACTCATGACCTTCGACCCAGACCTATCTTTCTGACACAAAGTAGCACATGTCACTCCAAAATACCTTGGTAGTTCTATGACGTCATGATTCCTTTAATACATTCCAGGCCTCGGGTTTCTGAGGCAGCAAAATAGCCCTACAGTGTTACGGAACCTCCACCATATTTAACTGTAAAAGGCGTGTTTTTTCCTTATAAGCTCCATTTCTTCATCTGTATATGTATCGCTGGTTTGCATTGCCAGCAAGCTCTGGTTTCATCTGTCCACAGAACATTTTCCCAGAAGGACAGACTAGATAGGCCACGTGGTCTTTTTCTGTCGTCATGTTTCTATGTTTCTAAGTGGATTTGATAAAAGATCAGGCATACCTTTTTATATATGTGTTAGAGCAGTGTGGTCCTGCTTGGCCTTTGCCAATGAAGTCCTTATTTGTGAATGCATGGCATATGGTGCAGGTTGAAATCAGTACTCCAGATTGCTCCAGGTCAGCCTTAAGCTCTTTGGACTTTGTATGTAGTGTTTTTCCAACAGTTCACACTAACTTTCAAAGATTTCTTGGATTAATTTTCCTCTTCCCACCATATCCTGGGAAGTTCTTCACAGTTCCATGAGCAGAAACGTCTTAATAACATTGAGACACAGGGATCCCTAGGTCTTTGGAGATGGCCTTATACCCCTGTGAAGTTTATGTGGTGATAATGGCTTTTCTTATGGTCTCAGGCAGCTCTCTTTTCTTCACCATTGTGAAATGGAATAGGAAGTGAATGTGGCCATTTTAAACATTAGAGCCATTATTCATTGGTTGATTCAAGTCATGTGAGCACTGACAATTGATCACAGGTGCATCTAATTTAACTACAATGGGAATGTGGTTCTTCTGTTCAAATGATTTGCATTGTTTATAAGGATGCCATTAATCATGGCCTAAGACTAAAAACAAAAAACCCCAAACTAGGTGCAAGTTAACGAAGGAACGTGAGACACAAAAATAAGGACTGAACACCAGTCGGCAAATGCTCGCCCCGATGGAGGAAAAAAGACCTCAGCAGCCCTCCAACCTACAACCCGGAGGGATCGAGTCTATCAAAAGACATGGAACACGTCACAACAACTGATCAGACTCTGCTTACATCAACGGTCAGAAAAAAAACTCCAGTGAACCAGGACAAAGCAAAATCCAGACTGGTGCAGCCAATTATTCAGCTATTATATCCATAAAAATGATATTGCAACTGCATGGCTCAAAAACAAAAATAAGCAATGGCTCCAAACGAAGAACGGGCATGAACAACTTATCTGGTGAATAGATGATGGCAAGATGATGAGATGAAACCAGTCAAACCAGATGAAACCAGTCGCGCAGAGGTGACAGGGAGCTTATTTTTGTTTTTGAGCCATGCAGTTGCAATCTCATTTTTATGGATATAATAGCTGAATAATTGGCTGCACTGGTCTTTTTTCCTCCATCGGGGCGAGCATTTGCCGACTGTTGTTCAGTCCTTATTTTTGTGTCTCACGTTCCTTCATTAACTTGCGCCTAGTTTGGGTTTTTTTGGTTTTAGTCTTTGGAGAATCTGGCTCCTTGAGGAGATGTTTGTACGTATAGTTTGATTAATCATGGCCTGGCAGTGTCCTAGTTTTTCTGCTGCTTCCTACTATTTCCTTTTTTTAATTGGTCTTGTTTTATTTGATTCTTTTATGTGTCAAATATGTGTGCATATATAGTCCAAAGCCATTTCACTGGTCACTTTCTTTTAGGAGATATTGGACATTAAGGGGTTGAACTGCAAGGGTGCCAGTAATGTTGACCACAACTGTAGATAAATATTCTATACATTTCTAAAATTACCCTATTTTTTTCAGAAAAGAAGTTAATTTTACATCTTTTCCTGCCAGGATTACAAAGACTGCATCAGAGGGCTATGCAGGAGAAGCAATGTCCTTTGCCTCTATCCCCACTGAAATCGGGGACAGGAGGTGGTTATTGTCCATGGAGTCAGGGACGCTATTTCAAAATTATTTATTTATTTACATTCTCTTATATACCGCGCTATTCTACATCAGTGCGGTTTACATTGAACAAACTGAAATTACATTGAACAGGGCATTATAACTTGGAGATAACTATTTTACAGGGAACATGGGCTATGGAGGGTTAAGTGGCTTGCCCAAGACCACAAGGAGCACCTGTGGGACTAGAAACCCCAGTCCTTCCGGCCCAAGGTTGCTGTCCTCTAGTGGGATTTGAACCCCCGACCTTCTGGCCTGAAGTACCTTGCCCCAACCACTAGGCCACTCCTCCACTCCAAGGGACATCTGATAACCTTAGAAAGTAGGTGTGATGGGACAGTGGCATGTATGCTTACAGAATAGCTATTGCCTAAAGCCCACATGTATGGTGGCCCATCCACACGCTTAAGTCCTTTAAAATATGGACTTGCATACTTTTCTAGCACATAACTTCCCACACATGCCTCATAGAATGTTCATGTTTTTTTATGCACATACAAGGACGTACATTTATAAAAGCTTGTTTCATTTTGAACCCAAAGATGCCATGAACAGGAATGACTGGAGATCATCGCTGCACCCATTAGACTACCAGGAACCCTAGTAAGATCTGGACATGGGATTGGCAATGGGGAACTGGTGGGATCTGCATGGAGAACCATCTTGCAGGGATTGATGTTGGGGTGATTGGGTAGTTAGACTATGCCATTGTGTGATCAGAGCTTGGGTGAATTGATGTCAACAAGGTCTGGACTCGTGGAGATTGCTGTCGGGGGTCAGTTTTTAGGGGGAGACTGATTTCAGGTGGGTGGTTGGGGTGGAAATCAGAGGGTTCCAGAGAGTGGGGTAATGGATGCTGTCAGGAACTGTAATTTTAAAATTCTGCTCCCATGAGAATTTAGGGAAAAGCTGTTTTATCCCATGTACAGCTTTTAAAATTGCTGCTCCCACTGGATGTGAAGAGATATTAATGTGCAGTTCTGCATGTTCTTACGTGTATTTTAAAAGAGTCCTGGGTTTGGCAGAGCCTTTAGAAAAATGTGATGGTAATTTTCCACGTCCCATCCTTGATGTCTTAATTCCTCTTTCCATGACCAATCTAAAATTGATGTTCAAGGCGCTACTTGTGGGCTTTTTCCCTTTGTTTTCCTTGTAAGTATTTCATTCATTATGGGGTAGATTCTGTGGGCCGAATAGCAGGGTTGGACGTCCGGGATGGACGTCCAGCCCCTGTTCAGGTCCTAGACACTTTCCCTGCACAGTGCTCCCCGCACGTATAGAGGGTGTGTGCGGGGAAACGCTGAACAGGAATGGGAAGGGGTAGGCCAGAGGTGGAGAATGGGTGGAGCAGGAGCAGGCTGAAGCACCCGGATGTACAGTGCCTATTCCAATCAGGGCCCTGTTGGTCTGGTGGTGGGAAGATTGACGTGGAACGTATTCTACCTCCGAGGTGGAATGAGTTCCATTGGATGACGCGTTCCAGGCAGATGGCCCCCCCCAGACCCACAGGGCAGTGGAAGTTTGGCCCCTGTCCCCCTATACCATTCCAGGCCAACCCTTCCAACCCTGGGGAAGTCAATATTTTCTACTGTTGAGGATTGTGTTGTTCCTGCTGGGCATCCCAGTGCCATGGCGACGGGATGCCATAGCACCGGCACACAGGCAGGAGCAATGTGCAGGGCAGACAGGCAGGCACTTGGACATAGACCGGCCCGTCCAAGTGCCCTGATTCTGCAACCAAGGGCAACCTGGTTGCAGACTCGTTTTTTTTCGGGGCCGCACATTTTCTGCATATCCGGATGTGCAGAACTCAGAATCGGCCTCTTTGTGAATAGCCACTACAACTATTTTTACCCCAATTTCTTGTCTAATACTGTAAGCAAGTTGTAAAGATGACTTAAAGTTCCAGTAATGGGTTCTTTTGGTGAATATGATCATGTTAGGCATTAATTGCTAGTCTATCTGGATAGTGGGTGCTGCTAAATATCTGGATTATGTAGTCAATGTTTGCATAAGTGATAACATTATTCAAATAGTGGCAATTTTCAGCCACTATCCAGATAGCACTTAGCGCAGCTTTTCACCTGTCCTAAGTTATCCAAATAATTATCTGGATAACGTTGCTGAAAATCACTGCTATGAGAGGGAAGATGGTGGCGGTGATGGGCGTTCTCTGACTTGCTCCTGAGAGTGCTCCACGTTTGCTGTCTCTTACCTTTTTTTCTGGTTGTGTTTCCCGTCATGCCAAATTCTGCCTGAAAGCACAATTAAGCAGGAGGTGAAGGTGTTGGCAGTGGCAAAGTCAATAGGATCTGGGCTCATGGATGCCTTCATGAGGCAGGTCAAAAGGGATAAGACTCCGGGAGGCCTGCTTGGTGTGGTGGTGGCAGAAAGAGGCCTTCAACCCACCTCTGGGCCAGATGTTTCACTGAGCCTGGAGTGCCGCTTCCTCCTCCTGGAGCAACTGTCATTGAAGATCTTGCAAGCAGCTTCTGGGGAGAAGCCCCAGGATGTAGCGAGTGGATCAGTTACACTGAAAGTGCAGCGACCCTGCCCCAGAACAGCAAGCCGTGTGGTGGGGTCAGCAGCTGTGATCTCTTCAAAATTCATCTGGATGTAGGAATTTGAAAGTTCTTAACTTTCTCAAGGTTCCATCTATATCGGCCTTGGAATTGTTTAGGAAATTTATGGTTTCTATATTGAAAGTTCCTGTTGAATCGTTACCCCCCAGTTTTCAAAGTTTTCTATTCGCCTACTGCTAGAATCAATACTGAGGACAAATTAGAGCAGTTCTCAGTTTTGTCTTGTGATAGCCTTGACCTGAATGCTTATTTGGAAAGGCCTGCATCTGACTCCAGATGATCGCCACTCTGTTGGTCACCTTGGCATTAGAGGCTGATAAGGATTGGATCCTGAAAATGTTTTTTTGTTCCTCAAACAAAGTCTTTATGGATTCTCAGACGAGGATTTTTCCATTTATTCCTAGGGCTATGCAGAAAAGAAGGAAGCAATTTTTATTACTTAGAGCTGGAGTTCTTTTGGGGTGGCTTTTCTTTTTTTTTACGTTTTCCATGTAAATGTTTAGTGAAGTTGGCTGGTTCCAGCTTTCTTTTCTTTGACCCATGCCAACTGTCCCTCCTTTATCTCTTCTAGGCTGCTTGACCGCCCATACCTCCCCCGTGAATGCTCCTGATAGTGGCCCTGTGAAAGAGTAGGGTTTTAGTGGCATTATAGAATTATGTCCGCTTTAGAGTTCATCTAGCCTTTATAGTATCTGTCAGATAGTTTCCTTTGATTTGTGACCCTTCTTTCCTTCTTCTGTTTGATTGAGGGTTCATGGCCAAAGGTCTATATTTGTTTCTTTGTTACATGATATTGTTTTGTAAGATTATTGTAAGTTTCTAGACTTATTTGCACTTTTCTGTACGAGAATGTTCTTGTTTTGTTTTGTGAAATTTCATAATAAAAAATTTAAAAAAAATCACTGTGATTTGTATGAATCATGTCTTATGGTTTATGGTTTAGGCACTTGATATACCGCCCTTCACCATAGCTCTGCCCCCATACTGCCACATAGTGTCATGGTGGTCGGTAATGATATTCAACAGTACTGTCCTGATAGTGTCACTGAATATCTGGCTTTGCAGCACTTATCTGGAAAAATGCTTTCAAATATTGGGCCCTTTGTATTTATTCATCTGTTACATGATCAGCCCATTGCTTAAGTGTTTCTCTTCATTTGTTGTGGAGCTTTTCTTTTTCCTCTATTTTTTTATGGCTTTGGAGGAATATTTCTTGTTTTCCTTTGTGTATTTTCTTCTGCGGTATGTTTCATTCTTATCATTCAGCCAATGCTGGTGGTTTGTTTTAGCACATACTTTTTCCGTAGAAGCTCAAGACGAGTTGCATTCAGGTGCAGTAGATATTTTCCTCTCCCTGGAAAGCTTAGAATCTAAGGGGTTACCTTACTAAAGTGCGTTAGGTTTTTGCACTTAACATGTGTTCGGTGCTAAAACTAATATGCATTAAGTGCAAAGCCTCCAGAATAACTGTTTGGGGGGTGTCAACATGTTTCTCTCGACAGTTAATGCATGAATGTGTACCTTAACACACAATGCAAATACCACGGATGCACCTAATTTCACCTATTAAGGTCCCGTCAGTTGCATTGGTGATAATTGCAACAGTGACAGTACATGATATGTTCTCTTGCGCTAAATACAACGAGCTCTCCATGTCCACTGTCTGCCCTAACCCGCCCATTCATCACCCTAATGCATGATTGGCAGTTTGTGCACAAATCAGCATGTGGTAACTGTTCTTATGTGCACTTGTGCTCAGTTATCATGTACAAACACACATGAATTGCTGAGCCCCTAAGTTTGTACCTGAAGCAGAGGGTAAAGTGACTTTCCCAAGATTTATTTATTTACTTAACCAGTTTTTTTATACCTCCTTATCCTTCCATCAAAGCGGTTTACATTGAACATGAAGTGTGTACAGTAAACAAGTGAAGACCTCGTATATCAATAATTAACTGCTACATTAAACCAGAGTCATAGTAATTGACAACAATAAACAAGATCAATGTGTTACTTACTCTATATACAGTAAGAAGGGTAGGCATGAAGGGTATTAAATACTCAGCTTGGAGGTGGCCTGTTAGCTGCATTAGCAGAGGATCGAAGTGTCCGACGTGTTCAGTGTATAGGTGCGTCTTTAGATTTTTACGGAAGTCCTTGATGGGCTTTCCACAGAGCTCGGGCAGAGAGGGAAAGTTCCCTTTTCGATCTAGTTTGGATGGATTTCTGGTATGCGGGTGAGGTGACAATCGTGCTTTTATTGTTAGTTCTCCTGGGACATGTGCTAGAGTCTCGAGAAATCAGTTCTTGTAAGATATCTGCAAAGGAGTAGGACAGGATTTTGAAGATTATGAGCATTGTCTTGAACTTAGCACAGGAGTGTATTGGAAACCAGTGGAGATGGTTAAGTATGGGGGTTATGTGATCTTGTTTTGATCTTCCAGTAATAATATGGGCATTTTGTACTAATTGGAGGAGGTGTATGGAACTCACAAGGACACAAGGAGTGTCAGCGGGATTCGATTCCTGGCTTTCATCCCACTTCTCTAACCATTGGGTTACTCCTCCTATGTAAATAAATAAATAAAACTTTTTAAAACAATTATTAGAATGAATGTGTGAAATAAATAAAAAATGTTCAAAACTGGGGAAAAAATCCAGAACTGAAAAAGGATCCAACATTCGGAGCGGGGTTTGTGCAGGCCTGAAAAATATGCATTATCTCCTCGTTTGAAAAGGAAATGAATGTCTACGTCATAAAATCTAGACATAGGAATTTATGCCTTCTCTTAAGCATGTATAAATGTTAGGGACCTGCCCTTTTGGACCAAGGGTTTGGAGGGTTCAATAATGCTTACCTCTCTGGCACTGAAAGTAACCTCAGAATTCAAAAAAACGATAGTTTTGTAGCTTTGATTTTGAATTGGCTCCCCCTGGAATCCAGCTTTGTAAAATCTGGCACTTAAACATGTAAGCAGCAGCATTTAAATACATAGAGCCTGATTCAGATAGAGGGACATCCGGGGTGTCCCCAAGGAAGACAGGCCTGTTTCGACCCTGTGGAAAAGGGCTACTCCGCCCAGGCCTTCAAACCAAACTGGATGCTATCAGAGAATTGGATGAATTAGCTTCTGATACACTAACTTATGCCACTATGGTTCACCCAGTATATGGGAATTTGGATTTAATGGACCCAGAAATGGACATAACTCTGGATCAATACTGGACATAGGAATTGGCAGTGTTAGCAGTGAATCTATAACTGAAACAGGTCTGTAGACACTAACTATAGGTGACATATATGTTCATAGGAATTACAGGCCAAGCTGCAGTAAAATTAAGAGCTTTCCTCTTTAAAACTGTCCTTCTGTTTAGTAATAGTTGCTTCACAGAATTAGCAAGTAGACCCTATGTGTACATAGGCTAGTTCCCTAAAAATCAATAGAACAAACAAGTACATCCTCTTTTATCCTGCAAGATGATAGGCTAAAGGATTAGCGAGGTCGGCATGATCTTTTTAGAGAACTAGGACTTAGGTCAACATATAACTGGAACTTAAATAAAGCTTGAATAAATAGTAGAAAGTCAGCAAATATTATGAGTAACTAATTAGCTTCTGTTATATGGTAGAAATACAGCGACACCTATTGAGTCTAGTGAATATAGTAATAACCTTGTAACTTCTGCTTTTATGTAGTTTGGCACAGACATCAGCATATTCTATTTCAGATTTTGTGCTTATGAAACAGGAATATCATCAGATGTTGATTAAAATTTAACTGTGTCAGCTGATAATCCTCAATAAAAACTGGAACTCTGGCTGAGAAATCTCTG
The DNA here is from genome assembly GCA_033557465.1 of Ichthyophis bannanicus. Taxonomy (NCBI): domain Eukaryota; kingdom Metazoa; phylum Chordata; class Amphibia; order Gymnophiona; family Ichthyophiidae; genus Ichthyophis; species Ichthyophis bannanicus. Next base: position 420,518,166 of record CM066033.1, read on the forward strand.
AACGGAGACAGGACAGAAGGCTTGCTTTTTGGCACCCTGCCTGCCTTCATCAGAGCTCTGATATAATTAATTAAATAATTGTGTCTATTGTCTTTTCTTCCTGTTAGAAGGTTACAGATAATCAAAGAATCCAGGTTCATTTGAAGAAGGGCAGGCCCTGAGGTGAGGGTCCTACAGACCCTGTTCTGGACTGTGGGAACAAAACGTCTTTGGCCCCCCTTTCCCCCACTGTCCAACTTACAGCTGACCTGCCGTGGCCTGAATTGGGCGGCGGTGACCCCCCGCACCCGTCCCCGTCCCAGGGGGGGATCCAGGCATGATCGCTGGTTTTATGCTGCTTATTCCACCTTTGAGGTGGATAAGCAGCACGGGCCCAGAAGAACATACAGGACCATGACCTGAATCAGCCCTGTACATCCTGCCGAACTGGCCCACCCCCGCTCTGCCCCAATCCCGCTGGCTCTCCCCGCCCTGATGCTCAGGACATATGGGGAGAGCTGGAGGGGGAATTGGTACCAGACAGCTTGCGGGGCTGCACGTCCCACCCACATCCCATAATGTAAAATTGCCGCTTACAATGTAGGTACCGGCATGCACACTCTTAAAGTCCTAATTGGTGCCACTCTTTTTTGAATGTGTTCCTTTGTAAATAGCCATTCTTGCTGGGCTTGTTGCATTATTTTATTAAAGGCTCCATGTTCAGGGAGTCTCTTGCAAAACATTCTGCAAATTGTGAATGTTCAGACATGGACATTCATTTTCTATCTAAGCGTATGAGAAATTGGACTTCAGAGGTCCCCACTTTATTGACCTATCTGCTGTGCATTCAGAAACTTCATAGGAGTACTGTTTGCCCGCATCTAGATGCTAAAAGGAATAAAGTAAATCCATCAAATCAAAGGTCATGTCATTGCAGTAAGGCTATTTAAAGCACCACTTGAATTAAACCTGGATATTTAGCGCCGGAGCTTATCTGGCACTGAATATATCTGGTTTCACCTGTCAGAGCCTCGCTATTTGGTCAGCAGCAATATTCGACTGCTAACTGGATAGTAATAACTGGTTAAAGCTAGGACTGCCATTCACCTATTATAACTTTATCTAATTAAGTTATCCGGTTAAGTTATCCACCGACTGAATATCACCAGCCATCTGGATAGTGACAGGCACTTCTCACAATGTTTTTAACTAGCCATTTTCTGTGCAGTCTGTGGGGATATTCAGTGGGACTAACTGGTTAGTGACGCTGAATATCGGTCTTAGTGAGTTTTAGCCAGTTAGCAGGTCTGCTAACCGACTAAAGCGCTTTGAATACTCCCCCCACCTTAGAGTTTGAAAATGAACTAAATCACACTGGGCATTCCAGAGAAATAACCTCACCTCCCACCTCCCCCATCCCCCCAAAAAAGAAATAGTCCAACGTATTTCTATGGGAGAAAGAGTTCCAGCTTCAGTAGAATAAAAACACATACAGTGAAACATAGCCGTTATGAATTCCTCCCTTTTAACTCCATCTCCTTGTCCTCTACTAACCCAAACATACAAGTTCAGGCACGATTTCAGAAATGTGGATCTGCCCGATATGCACGTATAATCAAATGTCTATATAGACATCCCCATCATAATGTTTCAGAAGCAAAATGTCTAATAGCATAATGGTTAGAGTAGTAGTGGCTTAAGAGCAGTGTGGCCAGCGATCACATCCCAGTATGGGCCTTTGTGATCTAAGGCTAGTCACTTAATTCTTCATCTTCTCTACACTCTCTAGATGCTTTAAGATGAAACAAGCACATTCCTCATGCCTTTTCATGCATGGAGCAGGTATAAACATGAACATGACTGCAGACATCTCTGTGGTTTCTGAATGGAATGAGGAGGTGTAAGTCCATTGCTCCTCCTCGGACACGCCTCCACTACACCCCTCTTCCTACTTAGATGTCACTGCACTGGAGACGTCTGTGAATGTCACTTGTGGAATGGCTATGTAGACATATCTGTGATGATATCCACATGCATATCATCAAACATCCAAATCATGGCTAAACCTTTTAAAATGAATCTCTATGTCTCTTAAATTTTAAAGGGTAGAACTATTATGTGCCATTTGCAACATGGCCTTCCACCAGTGGGGATTGGTTGAAGGCACTGCTCTCCCATTGAGAGGACTATATGTGTGCATTTTTTGTGTGCAGAGCATGTGCTCTTTCATTAATACTTGAGGATCTCTTGTTTGCCATGAATCAGTTTTAGCAAGCCAGGGAAAAGGTGTCGATGCCAAGTACCCCCTGAAAAAACGCCCTGGTATATAAGTCCTGTGATGTGTATCGATTCATTACTCAGCTTCCCAGAATGTGTGATCATTGAAACATCTGCCTATGGCCGTCCTACACTTCAAGAAAGTAAGGCTGACTGACACAAAAATAAAAGCATTTAGGTTTTATGCGCCAGCTTATTGAAATATGACAGAGCCCACATAGTTGACATGTTGAAAGAAAATTATAACCTGGCTTTTTATCAAATATTTTTACTAACTGAAGGATTTAGCAGACCGTCTGGTCATCTCAGTGCTCAGCCGCGCGACTGGCATGACCGCCTCGGGTTCTTGCCTACCCCCTACCCTGTCACCTCCCTCCCTCCCATCCCCCCCCAATAAGTCATCACAGTTATCCAGATGTTTTCTTTCAACAACATATTTCTATTTATTTTTCAACAATGGTTATTAACAGTACAATCAAAACTGTTGGCCACAGCATGCACGTAACATCAACACACTGTCCCCACTTCTTTCCGCCCCCTCGAGAGACACAGTCCATGTCCCACAGTCGTTGTAAGTGGCCGGAGGAAATTCGCCGTCAAAGCTTTTCCTCGGTCCTCGTTCTTCTCTATCTCCTTCATCCGACAAGCTGTTACGCCTGCCGTTCAAGCAGACTTGGCAACCTTTCTTACTTTTACCCCCCTTTTTGCCCGCCGTCAAAGCAAGGCAAGGGGCCCTCAGCACGGTGTTCCTGTCGCCTTCTCACTCTCTCCGGGGGGCAGGTCCGTGTTTCCCTCCTGCCCCCTGCCCCCTTTTACTTAAAGCCTAGGCTGTGTTCTCTCTCACCGGGTGCGTTTTTTTTTTTTTTTTTTGCTGCCGCACATGCTGCGACTATTACCCCCCCCCGTTGTAACTATGGGGGGGGGGGGGGGTGTCGATCCTCCTCTTGCAAGGTGGGGGGAGAGAGCGGCAAAAGAGGCCGAGGCAGCGCCGCGCGCGCTTTTGTACCTGGGCCTCTTGCCCGGGCCCCGCCGCCCCCCGCCCCCCCGCCCCGCCCTCGGCTGGCCCGCGCGCGTCTGTGTCCGGCCGCTGTGAGTTCGCGGCCGGGTCTCAGCCGCGCGACTGGCATGACCGCCTCGGGTTCTTGCCTACCCCCTACCCTGTCACCTCCCTCCCTCCCATCCCCCCCCAATAAGTCATCACAGTTATCCAGATGTTTTCTTTCAACAACATATTTCTATTTATTTTTCAACAATGGTTATTAACAGTACAATCAAAACTGTTGGCCACAGCATGCACGTAACATCAACACACTGTCCCCACTTCTTTCCGCCCCCTCGAGAGACACAGTCCATGTCCCACAGTCGTTGTAAGTGGCCGGAGGAAATTCGCCGTCAAAGCTTTTCCTCGGTCCTCGTTCTTCTCTATCTCCTTCATCCGACAAGCTGTTACGCCTGCCGTTCAAGCAGACTTGGCAACCTTTCTTACTTTTACCCCCCTTTTTGCCCGCCGTCAAAGCAAGGCAAGGGGCCCTCAGCACGGTGTTCCTGTCGCCTTCTCACTCTCTCCGGGGGGCAGGTCCGTGTTTCTCTCCTGCCCCCTGCCCCCTTTTACTTAAAGCCTAGGCTGTGTTCTCTCTCACCGGGTGCGTTTTTTCTGCCAACCCTGACAACAGCGAACCCTCGCTTGTTGACGGGGCCCCCACTCCTCAAAATGCCGCTGTGGCCAACACTTGCTTCCTCCATAACAGTTCCACCATGTCCTGTACGTCGCACAGAAAGATGTCCATTCCTATATCTGACAGATGAACTCCATCCGCTCGATACAATCCTGGGCATCTCTCTTCTATCAGGTCATGCTTGATGCTGTATCCCCCTATCGCCGTCATGAAGCGGGTCATCCACTTGTTCACTTTCTGTCTTGTCCTCTCCAATGCCTTGTGTGAGTTCTCGCCCCTCCACACACGCCGTGGTATGATGTGCGACCATGCCAGCGCCGTCCCTGGGAAGGTGTTTGCCAGTGTCAGCATATCCCTTTGCATCTTTTTGGTGAGCTCCACGCTGCGTGTGGACGCCAGATCATTACCCCCCAGGTGGATCACCAGCGTCCCTGGGTTCCCGTAAGATCTCTGCCTTTGCATCAGGGACGGTACTAGCTGGTCCCACATCATACCCCGTCGTCCCAGCCATACCACCGAAACCTCGGCGCTGGGTAATCCCAGATTCAACCCCTGTGGCCTGTCCCTTGTCCGCTTCTGCGCCCAGTGAACGAATGAATGGCCACATATCCATGCTTCATGCGGCCATAGGCGGCCCCTCGTTCCTGCATTGGATCATAATCAAAAGATATTATAATAACCGCACACTGTTACAATGATTTCTTGCAACTGTTAACACATTGCCTGATAACGTTTGCTCTTCCATATTTCTATTGTTAATGTAATTAACATTTTTTTTTTTTTTTTTTTTTTTTTTTATTGTTATCCCTCCTATCTAACCTCATTGCGCCGGACGTATATACAGTTTGTATCTATCCGAGCGCCACCGTCCTATCTTCATGATTTGCTCCCTGGACATCCCGATGCTGGCTGCCGTTGAAGCAGCGCCAATGCGAAAGGAGTGCGAGCCGTAAAAGCTTGCATCCCGTCCTATTAGTTCTATTACCCGTTTTAGTACTCTGCTGAATTGGAAGCGCGATAGGGGGGCGCCGTTGGCATGCACGAACCACTGATTTTCTGATTGCGCCCGTACCTGTTGGTAGGCTACGGCATTTCTTAGCGGGCATGATTGGTCGTTGTGCAACGCTTGCAACACCACCTGTGCCCCTTTTCCTTGCCTGTCCGTTTTGGATCTGCGCAGATGGAGTACCACCGCTCCTCCGCATATGCTCACATCTCGCTTTTCCACGCCCCCCCCATCTGTCCTTAGCTTTGCGGATGAGGCAGCCACTAGCTCCCCTACCCGAAATGCCCCATAAAAGGCCCAGGAAAAGGCACATCGAAAGAGCCTTGTCTCATACTCATCGTAGCACACTTGACTAGTCGCTACCATGAATTGCTGTAGCATCGCATGGGTAATCGGGCGGCGTTGGTCACTTTGCCGTGGCTGCCCCAACGACCAACCTGTCATTACTTTTTTTATGACAAACTCTGCTGCCGGACTCCGTTTACCCATCGCCTTTGCGAAAAATGATATTGCGGCCAAACGGGCTTGCACTGCTGCCTTCGTGTAGCCGTTGTTTCTGCAATGCAAAATCCAGTTTAGGATCGTTTCCACTTCAAGTCTGTCTTCTGGCCTTATCCGGGCTTCTCCGCAAAATGCTAGGTATTGTTCCCATGCTGTGATATATTTACGTCTGGTGTTCTCCACTAAGGAGCCTAACAGGAGCTCCCATACTTCGGTGGACCATACTCCCAGATATTCCCGGGCACCGCTGTCTTGACTGCGTCCGCCCTGGGCGCCAGTTGGTGAAAGAGCTTGATTTTACAACGAGAAAGAGCAATCAGCAATGTTATTACTTTTGCCCTCAATATGTTCCGCTCTCAGGGTTATATTATGTACCAGGCATAGCAACACTATTTGGTCTTAATAGTGCTACTACTCTTGGCGTCTTAGCTCTCATACTGTTCACCGCCCATACCACCGCTAGGTTGTCGATATGGAAGGTGATGGCCCTGTTGGCCAACCCGGGTGCCCAGATGCGCAGTGCTACCATCAGCGGGAAGAGCTCCAGGAACGTGATATCCTTGGTGGTCCCTTCCGCTTGCCATTCCCTGGGCCATGTTTCCGAGCACCACGCCCCTTTATAGTAAATGCCGAAACCTATTCCCCCCGAAGCGTCGGTGAAGAAATCGAGTTCGGCATTAGATACTGGACGCGCTTGCCAGAAGGCCAGGCCATTGAAGGTGCGAAGGAATTGTAGCCAGATCTGCAGGTCTTCCCGGATTTCCCTGGTGACCCTTATGCGATGGTACCTCTTTGTGACACCTCTCGTTGCCCATGCCATACGGCGGCAGAAAACCCTACCCATGGGTATCACCCTGCATGCGAAGCACAGCAGGCCCAACATTGCCTGAAATTGCTGCAATGTCGCTTTGCGCTGTCTGTGCAGTAGTTGCAGATCGCCCCTCAACTTCAGCACTTTATCGGCCGGCAAGCGTGACCTGTGCGCTGCCACATCTAGCTGGATTCCCAAGAAAGTGATGATCCCCGTCGGGCCCTCTGTCTTTTCTTTTGCTAATGGGATTCCGAAAGACTGCGCCACTTGCACAAAGATATCTAGTATCCTTTTGCAGTCGTTATAGTCTTTTCCCATGAAGAGGAAGTCGTCCAGATAGTGCACCACCGTGTTGGGGCCCGCCAGGTCCTCCACTACCCAGTGTAGGAATGTACTAAATTGCTCGAAATATGCGCATGATATAGCACATCCCATGGGCAAGCATCTATCATAGAAGAATTGCCCATTAAATGAGAAACCCAATAAGGGTAAGGACTCGGGGTGAACCGGCAATAGCCGGAACGCGGACTCGATGTCCGCCTTCGCCAGCTGTGGCGCGCGGCCCTTTACTTCGTATGAGCATGATTGCTTGATCAAGGGTCGCATATTTCACCGAGCATAAAGCCGGATCGATAATCATTAACTGACTTGCCTTCTGGGTATGATAGGTTATGTATTAACCGGAATTTGCCCGGCTCCTTTTTTGGAATGACCCCCAATGGGGAGATGATGATGTCCCGAAATGGGGGTGACTGGAAAGGGCCCGCTATTCGCCCCATGCCTATTTCCTTTGCTATCTTGCTGTGCGCGATGTCATTGTATTTTTGGACTGATGGTGGGTTATTTAGGCAGCGGGTTTGCGTTTTCTTCATTGTTATCATGGATGGGATGCGGAAACCCTTCGCGAAACCGTCTTCAATCCTGATAGCCATCTCTCGCTTAGGGTAGGCTCTCAGCCATGGCCGCATATTCTCAAGCCTGATGGGTGTTGGGGCCAACTCCCTCGGCTGAGCGTTGCTGGAGCCCTCTGAATGGCTTGGGTTCTCTTGATGCCCTACATGTGAAGGCGGGGTGTGCATTTCCGCACACTGCGCAGGCATGTTTGAATTTGCAAGGCTGCCATGCACAACTCCCCGCATTGTACTGTCGACAAGTCTTTTTTCCTGCCCATTGCTGGGCTGGCCGCCATTGTGTGTTCGGCGCAGGCTGCTGCCATTGCGTACTCTGCAAGTGCTGTGGCAGCCCGTCTTGCCACAAGGGTCTATTGGGCGCCATCTCTTCCGTCCACATGTCCAGAATCCTGTGATGCCATGCTATGGTGGGATCGTCGGCCATGTTTCTCCTGAACCTTAGATCATAGTTCAGCCAGGCCCATCCCCCGTATTGCTTATGCGCCCTGGTGATGGTGTCCAGGTACTTAGTCAAATATGGCCCCGCTTCGGGTTCCTTCTCCATTACCACGCTCATAAAGCTATGGAATGCAGTTACCCAATTGTTGATTGACTTTGGAATTTTTGGTTTCTTATCCCTCTCACTTCTTTTATCCCTATCTTTTCCATTGCTAGATTCATCTTCCTGATCCCGAAGCAGGAGCGAGAAGATGTCAATAAATTCCCGTCTCCAAATCCGCTTTTTTATCTTTCTGGGTACTGACACCGCCAGGGAGCTCACTCCGCATCGTGGATCACGACTGGAATCCCGCCAATCCATCTGTGTTCTTTGGAACGCCTCAGTTGGCGCGCTCCCTAGGTCCTCCCCCCTCTGACTCTGCCCCGCCCATGCCTGCCTTAGGGGATTTGGTTGCTTTGAACTCTCCGTCCTATTAATCTTTTTAAAGCATATTGCATCACTTGTGTCCATGTGGTGTCCCCGTCACTATCTGACGAGGCCTCATCAGATGATGAGGAGGACAACTCTGGCACCCCCTTCTCACACCTGGACTTACCCTGAGCTGCGTTAGATGTTGCTGCGCCGCTGCTTGTTGTTGACAGCTCCACTTCCGCGAAGCCTGTCAGTCCCAGTCGTTGTCCAACTGAGGTCAGGCCGTGCTGCGCCACCTGCTCCCGAACTTTTTGGATCAGGTCGTCAAGCCCCTGCCCCTGCGGCGGGACTGCGCTGCTCTGCGGAGGGGCTGCGGTGTCCTGTGGCCCCTTGTTCCTGGTGCTGCGTCTGGGCTTCCTTGCTGCCACGCCTCTAGATGCGTCCTGGGTGGTCTTCTGCGCTCTTCGTCTGCCTGCACGAGCCTCTGTCGATGCCCTCGGTGTTGGAGCCGCCTTCTGTGTAGCCTTGACACCCCGCGCCGTGGGGGCCTTTTGTGTTTCCCTTCTTGGCATCTTTAAACTAGACAAATTACTATGTAGAGGTAATGAAGAGTGTCATTAATATGTGTCCCCATGCGCCCTCCATCCGGTGCTCCCCTCCACGCATATGCATGAGGCAATGGGATTGATAGCATTGATAGCAGTAGTTAATGCTCTATCTATATCCATATGCATTCCTGTATACCACACATATCCATATATCCCTATATATCTATATGAATACACACATTGTCCCTCGCATCAATTTCATAAACATATATCCCTCTCCATCCGTTTACCTCATATATCTATATGTCAGTACATTTCCCCATTTACTAATCTAATAATTTTCAGATACCTATCCTTTTCTCTGTCCTCTTAACCCCACAGCACAACAGAAACATTTTTATTGCCTGCACTATTGCCTGTATCCACAAGATGGCAGCCACGCTCCCTTAGGTGTTCCTCCCAGGTTGTAAGTTACGCCAATCTTAATGTCTGCTCTATTTTCATTTCATCCTCCCATATTTGTGTCTTCAAAAACATCTTTCTATTTATATATTTACATATTTATTTATTTATTTCTGGGATCATTTACTATCGACGGGCTGAGCCGTGCCCGGCCCCGTGTGCCCGCAGCACACTCTCACGAGCCACGTGGCTCTGCTATTTTGCCCGACACAGTAATTCTCCCTGCACTGATGCTGCCCCCATTGATTTCGCCTCCCGGTAAGTGACTTTGCCAATCTGGCACCCTGTGTGTGGTTGGCGATCATCAACAGCCCTTTCTTGTTCCCCCCATGCTGACCCGGTCCCGGAGACCCACCGCCATGCTCTCCCTTGCCCCCTCACTCGTTAACCAATCCTTTTTTTGCCTGCCCGCTTCGCTCCCTTGCCTCTGCTCTATTGTTTTTTTTTTTTTGTTTGTTTTTTTTTGCTGTACTTGCCGGTCCGTTGTTCAGCGTGATCACTGCAACTCCGCGATGCTCTCGATCCGGTAGGTCCTCCGTTGGTCGATCCTCCTCTTGCAAGGTGGGGGGAGAGAGCGGCAAAAGAGGCCGAGGCAGCGCCGCGCGCGCTTTTGTACCTGGGCCTCTTGCCCGCCCCCGCCGCCCCCCCGCCCCCCCTCCCCGCCCTCGGCTTGCCCGCGCGCGTCTGTGTCCGGCCGCTGTGAGTTCGCGGCCGGGTCTTTCTGCTCCTATTTAATTAAAGGAAGAACTTGTTTTATACTTTTTAATTGGAGTATCATGACTTTATTTTGGTAATTATTGATTATTTATTTATTTAATAGTTTTGCTATACCGCTTTATCCTATGGTCAAAGCGGTATACATTGAAACAGGGAAATCAACTTGGAGATTACATTTAAGATTAACTTAAGTTAGGATATCTAGGGTTACGTTAATGTCCCAAAGTAGTCAAGGGAGGGTAGAATATGTAGAGTAAATTTGGGAAGTGGGGAGAAGGGACTGAAGGTTTGATTGGTGGCTAGGCGATGTTGTCTGGGAAGCATTCTTTGAATATGTGCATCTTTAGGGCTTTTCTGAAGGTTGCTATGTTCTTTGTAGCCCATAGTTTATCAGTGATAGAGTTCATGGAACGAAGAGCAAGAAGGTTCTCTTTGATGTAGTGGAGCCAGTTTTAATAAATATGTTTTGTTTGCTTAACATGTTCTGTGAGCCAGTTTGTTACCTTCTGTTGTCAGGTGTGACTTGAAGTAGGGATTGCAAGTGTGGTGAAGATGAGTTATTGAGAATTTTGAAGACAGTGAGTATAGCTTTGTATTTTATGCTTTCTATTATTGGCATCCAGTGTAATCGTTTGAGCAGAGGGGGTTATGTGCTCTGTTTTTTGTGAATTGAAGAGGGTTCATGCAGCTTTGTTGAGTGCAAGTTGGAGTGGGTGGATAGCTGTTTTTGGTAGGCCTTGGAAGATGATATTACAGTAGTCAAAATGTGGAAATATAGTTGCTTGGAGGACTGAATGGAAGTTGTGGTAGATTAGGAGAGTTATGAGATGTTTTGATTTTTTTAAGTTTGAATTAAACACTCTTTTTTAATGTTCTATATGTGTCCTATGAAGAAGATGTGTTGATTCAGGGTAACTCCTAAGTACTGTACTTCCTGTTTAACTTGGATTTGAGTCCCATCGAGATTTATGGAGTTCAGTGGTTTAAAGCTATTGTCTCTGGGAATGTAGAGGGCTTCTGTTTTATTGACGTTTATGGCCATGTTATGTCTTCTGAGCCATTGTTTGATGGAGGAGAAGCATTTTGTTATGGGCGTGATATCCAAGTTGGATATGTTGATGGGTATGTAGATCATAACATTATCAGAATAGATGTGGTATAGGATGTTGAATACTTTTATGACTGTGCAAACTGGTTGGAGAAAGATGTTGAATATTAAGAAAGAGAAGGTGGAGCCTTGGGGGACTTCTTGGGGTTGAGTGTATGGGGTGGATTTGAAGGAGCCTATTCTTACTTGTAGCTGTCGGTCTGTTAGGTATGACTTGAACCAGTGAGGGGAATGTCTGTTAGACCAAGTGCTTGCAGTCGCTGAATGATTAGGTTGTGTGGTATGGAGTCAAATGCTACTTTTATGTCTAAGAAAATGAGTATGAAGCCAGTGTTAGGTTTGTCAGTGCTCTTAATGAGATTATCTAGTAAGGTGGTCATTAGAGATTCCACTCCATGGTGTGGTCTGAATCCGTATTGTTGGTGATCGAGTGGTAATTTGTTTCTATATGATCCTGGAGTTGTTGATAGACATTTTTCTAATATTTTAGCCATGAAGGGGAGGTTGGCCATGGGCCTATAGGAGGTTGGTTGATTTATATTGTTTGATGTCCCTTTTCTTACAGGGTGGATGGAGACTGTTTAGAGTTCTGGTGGTACGCAACCTTATTGCAGAGATAGCTGGGTGATTTTTAGGATTGTTGCAGTGAGAGGATAGAATAGGAACTTGCAAATCAGTTGTTTACTTTTAAAAAAGGTACAAAAACAAGGGGGCAAGCAATGAAGTTATTAAGTAGTACATTTAAATCCAATTGTAAAAAATATATATATTTTTTAAATCTGCGATTACACATTCTAGGTGGTTTACAATCAGGTACTGCATATATTTCCTTCTCCCCAAAGGGCTCAGAATCCAATAACACATTCTAAGTGGTTTACAATCAGGTACTGCATGTATTTCCTTGTTCCCAAAGGGCTCACAATCTATGCAACCAAGGGTTAAATGGCTTGCCTATAGGACTAGAGACCCCAGTCCCCCTGTTAGTGTCCCTGAGCAAGAATTTAACCCCTGGCCCTCTGGTCTGAGGTAAATGTCCCAACCACTAGTTCACACCTCCTCCCTGCTTTCATTCAGTAGATAATTAAGGTCTGGAATTTATCATCAGAGGATTTGGTAAACGTAGTTACCATAACTGGGTTTAAAGAAAAATTTGGATAAGTTCCTAGAGGAAAAATCCAGAAACCATCATTAGAACAGAGTTGGGGTAAGCCACAGCTTATCCCTGGGGATTAGCAGCATGTCTCTGGCTACATTGTTTGATTCTACTAGGTACTTTGTTACCTGCATTGGCGACTGTTGGAAAGAGGATACTGGACTTGATAGACCTTGGGGTCTGACCTAGTATGGAAGTTCTTATGCTCTTGACTGTCACTTTAACAGCTAAATCAACTTAGTAGCTAGGGGCCTATGTATATTGTTGCCTCCCATGCCTAAACCCCACACCTGCAGTTTTACTTACACTGAAGATGGGCAATATCAGAGCCACTGTTGCTGCAGGCAAAATGCTCTTTTAATTGTGCAAGTGGCTTTCATTCTTACCCCGAGTGGAGGAGTAGTCTAGTGGTGACCAAGAGACTAGGGTTCGATTCCCACTAACACAATTTGTGGTCTTGGGTAAGTCCCTTTACTTTCCATTGTCTTGGAAGAAAGGCCTGGCAATCTACCTCTGGTCTTACCGTGCAAAGAAAACCCAGGAGTTGCTGGGTCACCAGAAGTCAGCATTAACTCAACAGCACACAATGCATTTTTTTCAGTTGTGCTTATTACTCTGCGCTCTCTTCTTTCAGCGTATTACTGTAATCTAATTTATTCATAGAAATGTATAGATGCCTTCTTGTTAGAATTCAAATTTGGTCACCATAGCACAGTGATTCCCAAGCCTGTCCTGGGGGAACCTAACTGTCTCATTTTCAGGATATCCTCAATGAATATGCATACACTACCACATGCAAATGTACCTCATGAATATTCATTGAGGACATCCTGTAAACATGACAAGCTGAGGGTCTCCCAGGACAGATTTGGAAACACCTACCATACCATATTTGTGATTCTGGTAGATGCCTGATCAATTTTGTTGGTCCTTCTGTTCCTTCAGTACTATCTTCATCTTCATAACAGTGAAGGCAAACGATGCATTTCATGTTCCAGATGAAAGCTTATCAAGGCAACGGATTTCAATCCATTTTCAAGTTCTTGTTTCTCCAGCGTAAATGCAATTTTATGGGGTTGTGCGTTCCTCATAAATAGAATGCTGCTTACCAAAAACTGCCATTATCCACAGCTGTTAAAGCTAGTCCCAATTATGTCAGTAGCTTCTTGTCAATCTTCAGTGAACTGCTCTGTTTTTTTAACAAGAAAGCCTCACATTTTTGTCACTCTTTCTGGTAATAACAATGTGGTTGTCATATAACGAGCCTTGCTGCCTTTCTGGGAAAAAAACAAAAAGAAGAAGGAGCTAGAATAGATTCATCAGTAAAAACAACGGACATTACTTAAAGTCTGAATTACATTTTTTAAAAAATCACTTTTAGGGGCACGTTTATGAAGCCCTGTGCTGGTAACACGGATTTGGGCCACATTACTAGCACTGGGCACCGTGCTAAATGCAGAGAGGTGGGTATATCCGTCCCCCTGCATTTGCCATGGGTTGCCGTGGGTAAAACCACGGCAGAAGCAGTTACTGCTACCCACTGAGGTGGCGGTAATTACACCCACACTACTGATGCCAACAGCAGCCAATGTGTGTGCGAAAAACACCTGCACTAGCAGTGCTGTGGCAGGAACAGCCCCATTCCGCCCAATCTCCACCCCAATATCTGCTGGTAAGGTAGTATGACATTTTTAGTGTGGATTCCCATGCTACCTTTTAGCATGACGCCAAAACTGTACACTAACCCCATGCTACCCTGGTAGTGTGCAGCATACTCATTAGTTAATGGCCTCAGGCAGACTTAAATGTTGCAAAATATTTGGGATTTTGTCATAATGTTCGGAGATGGAATGGATTTACAGTTCTTTGGAGAAGTTGGGCTTTTCCTGTTTTGCATGCAATTGATAAGGATGTTGGATACTGCAGGTAAAAGGTTACTTTACAGACATTAACCTTGATACATTTTGTGAATACAAGTTTAAGGTTTAAACCACTATGAATCATAAAAAGCTTAAAAGAGCAAAAAATCTAATACCTGCCATCAGCAAAATGGGTCATGATGAAGGTTTTTAAGCAATCATGTGCCGAGTTTAATTTGAGAATGGTTTAAGAAAATATGTGAATCTGATTTTCTATTATTGGACTAAGATAAAGATAAAGTGTAGGATTTCTCATACTACTTAATAGAATCTGCTATTATATTTTGAATCAATAAAGAACATGTTTTTTTAAATATATATATTTTCCATGCTTCCCTTATGATTGGTATTCTCTAAGTTTTAATGCCAACTACAGTGTCATCCCTGTGCTTTGTTACAGGTTGTATATAAGAATAATGATGTCAGGTTGGAGTTATCTCGACTTGCCAAGCAAGGGGACCCTAAAATGAAGATTCACGGTGTGGTTGCATTCAAATGTGAGAACGTTGCAACCTTAGATCCGATTACTTTTGAAACCCCAGAATCTTTCATCTCCTTGCCAAAGTGGAATGCCAAGAAGACGGGCTCTATTTCATTTGACTTCCGCACAACGGAGCCTAATGGGTTGATTCTCTTTAGTCATGGCAAACCAAGGCACCAAAAGGATGCAAAGCACCCCCAAATGGTTAAGGTTGACTTTTTTGCTATTGAGATGCTTGATGGTCACCTTTACCTGCTGTTGGACATGGGATCAGGTACCATCAAAATAAAGGCACTGCAGAAGAAGGTGAATGATGGAGATTGGTATCATGTGGACTTTCAGAGGGATGGACGATCAGGTAAAACAGCAATTTCATGTCTTTGCTATAGACATTGCCTAATAAGAAAGCACACGGAGGGTAATTTTATGAGAGGGTGACGTTTTGCACATTTTGGAAAGACAGCTCCCCATCTTACGATTACAAGGACCATTGAAACTGGGTGATAGAGAGCCCAATGGAATTCATATATGCAAACATGTCACTTAGGGCTTGATAGTCGAAAGGCATTTACATGGTTTACAGCCCAGTAAACCATGTAAATGCCTTTAATCGGGATATTCAACGGCACATACATAGTTAGTGCCATTGAATATCCCCCTTCTAACACTGCTATATGCTCCGATGTTATGCATTTGGCAGCTGGGCATGTTGTGGGTGTTCCGGGGCAGAGAAGTGGTGGAGACTGTTGCTAACCAGGCAGCAGTGTTATTGCATACTGCGCAGTTAGCGACTTGTGCCTAAAAGATAGGCGAGAAAAACACTTGCCTACCTTTAAGGCACAGAAGCTAACCAGGCAGCAACCAATATTGCTGTTGACCAGTTAGCTACTGCAATTTTCTGTATGTGCGGCGATCCCTGGATATTCAATGCCGGGGCCGTATATGACTCCGGCATTGAATATCCGGGGTTAAGTTTCGGCAGGCAGGGCTATGCGCCGTAGGGGCACATAGCCTGCTCAACTCAATATCGGGCCCTTAGATCTCACCATCATTCCTTTTTCTACTTTTGTAATTCATTGGTTTCAGTTCAACTCTTGTCTTAATTGTAGGTATTTCATAGAAAATATCCATTGCTCTGTTTAAAGATTCAACACATCCAATTCAACACCCTGACATGATGTATCATGCTTTGAAGGCTTCCTTCTGCTCTCTTTTTCGGTCCATTTCTTCGATGCTGATTTTTTTGATCCTTTTTTAGCTGATTTGGATGGATTGATAGTGTAACACATTTTATAAAGGGAACATATGTGCCTATGCACCTTTAAAAAAACTGCCCCTCCTGAAGCTCCCGCACAATGTTACACTTACTGTGAGGTAAAAGCAGCTTTATGTCTTTGTGTGCCGACAAGTATTGGCACATAAGTGTATGCTTTATAAAATATGTGCATAAATGCAGATCTTCCTTTGGTCTCAGGACCGCCAACAGATGTGTAACATTTAAAATAAGTTGTCTGTTTTCTGAGCACCTACCTTTATGGGGAATTGTGGAAGTGCCTGCCTGAATACATAAACTGCATGTAAAATTACCCCCCATGGTGCCTATGTGTCCTTCACAAAATAAGGTCATCTGTGGGTGGGCGGGGGGAGGACGCTCATCTGTTTTAAAATTCAAGTGTACACATGCTGAAAGATGGAGGAGACATAATTAATGATTGTCGTTGGTTACAGACATTCAAAGCATACAAATGGCTTATTGATAGCAGCTTGATATGAATATTTACCGGATGAAAAAGCGGTAAATCTTGCAAGTAAATGTTATGTCCTTTGAAAAGGTAAAAGATACAGGCCTCTGTGTTTACGAGAATCACTTGCATCATCATATTTCTAGAAGCAGCTGAAGTGGCAAATTGCGAGTGTGAAGATACTTAGTAGACTGATAATATTATCTGCAGCAGAGTATGGCGCTACCAGAAACTCCTAAGGCTCCTTGACAGCGGCCAATCTATAGATTGCTTCATAAAGATGCATTCTAGTGAATGATTTGCCCACTATGTGGCATATTACATCTGTTCACCCCACCACTACCAAAAGGAGCATAACATTAATCATAATCAATTGAAATACAATATATTCTCATATCAGAATGAAAGAGGCTGAGTCACTGGGCAGTCAGCTAATATCTTATGATATAGGTCAAATATTTTAAGAAATATGTATCTGAATAAGATGATAACATATTAATGAGAAGTCCAGAATTTTATATAGTCAACATACCAATGCCTCAAAGTTTTACTTTTTAGAGATGCATGATTTTCAGCAAGGGAAGAGTCCCCAGAAATGACTACTTTTTTTGGAGTTTTTAGGCAGGTTTCACTAAAACATGCACAACCAAACATGTGTGTGCAAGCCTAGTCAAAATGCTTCCTCTACTGCGATCGGCCCTGTGAATGATGGGTTCGTGCGGTGCAGGATCTTGCAGTTTGAAATCTCGTGAGACTTGAAACTGGGAGATCACCTTGAACTTCCTACACAGCGGGAATCCACCATGCAGTGGGGAGAGCTGAATGGCCATATTTTTTAAGAGCTGCAGCCAGAGGCAAGAATGGGTGAGTGAAAGATGGACTTGATGAAGGGGGGTGGTATGAGAGAGAGAGAGAGAGAGAAACTGAGGGAAGGCTGATGAGAGATTATGAGAGAGAGAGAGAGAGACACTGGAAGAAGCCTCAAAGGGGGGTGGGGGGTCATGGGAGACACACATACACACACACATGCAGCCCCCAACACATACATTCCCCATAACACACACACGCACACATGCACAAAGCCCCTGATACTCCCCATGACATTCCTTATTATCCACACACATGCATGTACACATATTTGAAGCCCCAGACGTTTCCCATGACACACATACACACATGTGCACATACATGAAGCTTCCAGCATTCCCCATGACACACACATGCATGCACATAGCTCTTAACACTCTCCATGACATGCACACATAGATGCATGCACCCCCTTATGCTCCCAGTGACACACACACAGACCACACATACATATCGCCTCTTGACACGCCCCATGACATACACACATGCACCTCTTGACACAAACACACATGCATCCCCTGACACTCCCCGTGATATGCCCATAGGCACCCCTCAACACACACAGACAGCTCCCAACACTCCATAACACACACACACACACGTGCAGCTCCGATATTTCCTGTGAGACACCTGTATGAACCCTCTATATGCCTGATTCTGGAAATGGGGGCAATGCGCGCCATTGTGTCACACTGCTTGTTACATGTTTCAACTTGTTTTAGTTTAGTTTAGATTTGTTTGACTGTCTTTCCTAATCAAGCAGAAAGGTGGGTGTATAAACTAAAAAGTATAAACTCAAAATATTCGAAAACAACATGAGCAAGAAAAACTACAAAACATATTGTCAGCTAAGTTTTTCCTGGACATCCTTCACTTGCACCACCCAATACCAATGTGAAATCATCCCCACGAGAAACCTCAATAACATTCTCTCCCTCCCCACTCTTGTGAGCCCTGATGTAAAATAGAAGCATCCTTGAGAGTCCAGTGTCCTTCCCAACCAGACTACCCCATGGAAACATCTTTGTGGAGCTGACAGATTTTCCCCATGCCTATCCCATTCCTCTTGGTCGGACCCTGGCCCTGCCTTATTCACACTGAGTTCCATATGTGCTTTTAACTAGCATCATTGGAACCAGGCACTGAAATGGGGAGCAAATAAGCAACTTCTTCCTGCCTCCAGGGAGGCAGACCATGAATAGGCTGAGAATGAGTGCCGGGGTGGGGTGATGTTTTTGTTTCACTTTGGGGTAGATTCCGGTTTTCGTTTAGTGGGGATGGACATTCGGTTCAGGCAAGATGTGTGGGGAGCTCTGTGGGCGGGAGGGAGCAGGCCAGAGGTGGAGCGAGGGTGGGCAGTGGGCGGAAACCTGACCCCGGACGTACAGGGCTGATTCTAAGGTCGGCCCTGTAAGTCCGGGGTTGGCAATCTAGACAGGGGACTTATTCCACCTCAGAGGTGGAATGCATCCCCCTAAATTGCGGGACATCACTGCTCTGGGCCGGAAAGGGAGGTACAGGGGTGGAGGGGGTACCCTGCAGCCCGACCTTGGCATGACAGGCTCAATCGGGATCAGGCTTCAGGGAAGGGACATTTGGGGGGTCTGCCGGTGATCGCAGCTCCTGCATGGAGCCGTGATGGCATGGCAACAGGACCCCATGCCACCGGTGCTCCATGCAATAGTGTGGTTGGACTAGCTGGGTAAGTGTTGGATGTCCAGGGTGCCTGAATTGGGGCATATCCTGGATGTCCTGGCCTTGTGCCGCGATTCAGCTCCCATGAGGCCAATTAGCCCCCACAGAGCAGAATCAGGTGCACCCCTGGGCTGCCTGGATGTCTGGACATCTGGACAGCCTGGGGTCATACATCTATGAATTGTCCTCCACGTGCTTTGGAAGGAAGAACAGAGGGATGTTAGGGTCAAGGGCTTATCTCTGCTTCACATTGGGAGTCAAGAGGCTGTAAGGGAAGGAAGGATGCCAGGGTCCTGGGCAACATTTTTATTTTATATCATAGTTTAAGGAGGCAGCAGAGAGGGGAGTTGGGGTCTAAAGAATGGGAGAGAGGGCTCTCCAGGTGCTGAAACAGTACAGCCACACCTGACAGGGCTGTGTTTGGCACCTGCCTTCATCATGGCGTATTGACACAACAATAAACAGCTGTGTAAATTAAAATAAATATATAAATAAATATGAAATCACATCGGATATAATAAAATAATAAAACTAGTACGTACATTGAATCAAATAAATAAAAATTAAAATTGATACAAAACTTAAAACATAGGAAGCCATTCACAGACTAATGATGTGTAAAAATCATAACATGTAATGTAGAAGTGATAATGACGAAGGATAAAACCGAATCAGTATAATCATGCATATATCACAGCTTTCACAAGGAAGTGAATATATTGCACCCAATGCGGGTGAAGGGTAGAGCAGAATCATTCAGCTTAAGAGCAAGATGCCAATGCATAGAAGGACAGAATGAAAAAACTCATGCGGGAGAGAGAAAAACGGTGGATATTATGACCGGCACATTACCCAATACTGTAGCACTGTGATTAGACTTCCTAAGACACACTGTAATCAGAGACAAACATGCTGAAAGAAGTATAACAATAATATGGAAACTAAACCGTCTTTTAAAGCCATTCTATAGGGGGAGAACCATTACCGCCATATGCTTTTAGTTATAGAAGTAGAACGGACCCTCTAACATATGCCTAAGGCTAAAGCAAACAAATCGTAGATCGCTGAAAATAGCGAGAAGAATTGGAACAGAAACATTTGTACACATTCGTGGGAACCTGGAGCCCAATTTTACATATACAGCGATCAATCATATTATTCAAAAGAGTCTGTAGCTCAGATAATTAGTTGTGCTTAAAACCAGTTCAAGGTCGCTAAAAGTATAAACAGCAATAATCTTTAAAACGTCATGCAGAGATCTGTTTGTACCAGGGTACAGGTACCAGTCTCGCATGCACAGCGATCCATTGTGCTATTTAAAAAAGGAAGAAACTGTAGCATCAAGTGGTTATTGATTCCTAGTAATTTCAGGATGCATGACATACCTTAGCGGTCAATGCCAGTATCTTCTGATCTTGACGACAGCCAATGAAAAGAAATGCACTCACTGATCTCAGCATCTTTTTAAAAGGGCACTTTTGGAGCCAAAAAGAGGGGGATTCCTGATCCTAGAGGTTTATTTTTCAATTCAAATGCAAAAATAAGGAAAAGACTTAAAACTGAATAATGTAACCATAATGATGAGAGAGAAACACGGATCCAGGGTTCTTGCAATCACTAATCAAGGGAGGAGTCATTGTAGAGCCAAATCAATTAAGAATAATGTGGGTTATCAGTTACGTAGTCATATATTATGACATTCAGGGATGATCTTAAGCTATACTTCCTCAAGAGACCAACATTTTTAATGTCTAGTTGGTCCCTTGAAGTACATCTTAGTTTATTTAATTTTCAGGGTTTTTTTTTAATCTTCGTGTCTTGGTTCCCCATTTGTAAATGTTTTTATCCTTCTCTTACCCCCACCTTTTTTGGGGATGGTTTGTTGCATGTGAGGACTGATGGTTTTTGTTTTTGTTTTTGCACTGGTTTATCCTGGTTTTTATTCTTTTAAGTTTACCCCTTTTTTTACCCTCCCCATATTGCCAGATGGTAGAATTGTGGTATTCACAGTGATCCCTGAATGACATTGGCCGCATTGACCGCTAAGGTATTGTCATTGCATCCTGAAATTACTAGGAATCAATAACCACTTGATGGTACAGTTTTTTTTCCTTTTTTAAATAGCATAATGGATTGCTGTACATGCGAGATTGGCATCTGTACCCTGATACAGATTTCTACATGATATTTTAAAGATTATTGCTGTTTATACTTTAAGCGATTTTGACTCACACTTCCGCATGAGTTTTTTCATTTCATCCTTCTATGCATTGCCACCTTGCTTTTAAGCTGAATGATTCTGTAATGCCAGTTTACCCCTGAGGAAGGCAGGTGTCGAAACATGGCCATGTTGGGTGTGGCTGTACTGTACCCCTGAATCAAGACTTTGAATAACCACCTAAAAGTTGCTTAATACATTGTTGCTGTCTAAAGCTGAGATTCAGGAAAGTATTCCCTCAAGGGGCATTTTCAGCGGTGGACATTGATGCTTTAAAATAAACCCAGATATTCAGTTCCTGCCCTTATCTGTGGACTTACCCTGAATATGCAGGTTGCCCGGATTGCTCTTTTGCAGTTCGGTTAGCGGCGCTATTGAGCTGCAAGCTCGATTGGAAAATCATCTAAAGTTAGTACAGCATTTCACTCGCTGAAGATTGCTGCTGACTAGCTAGCTCAGAGTGCAGTTCACGAAACGCCAGATCGGCAATTGGATAGTGATAGGGCATTTAAACCTCTTAGGGGGTATATATGCAGTTTGAATGTCTGCAAACTGCATAAAAGCCTTTGAATATGCCCTCTTAGTTGTCATTAGCAGAACCGTGGTATAGTATTCATGCATCTTCTCTTTTCTTTCTTTATATGGTTTGCATATTTTCCAGTTTCCAGGACTGTAATAATGGTCTAGTGATGTAATAGTTTTTTTTCCACAGCAAAACCTTTTCCATTCTAGACCAGACTTGCCTGTGTATGCATGTCTTAGTTTCTCATAAAAAGAATTAAGAAAACTTAATTGCTGAGATAATGAATATGATTGAACAAGCTCATTAACACACACCTAAGGAGATGTTTGGCTAGAGTTGTTATATAATATTGCCAACTTCACAGGAATTAAAAGAAAAAAAAAGAAGCAGCTGCGAAGGACTTTGTCCACAGTGGTTTGGTGGCAGACTTAAGGCTTGCTTAATAATTGTTTTGTGAGGTCTGAATATAACTATAAAGGTTTAAACTCCATGGCATTTTCAAAAATAATCCCATAAGAATTTGTAAAACAAGCCAGTAACCATCAATTATTCATTTGTCTATTTATTAATTTATGATCATTTTGTGCTGCCCTGTGTTCAGGTATCGAGCCGCAAGGCAGCAGAATATACTCTGAAGCCTCTCAGTTGCATCTGAGAAAAATGCAAAATTGTGCTGGGCACCAATTCTGCCTGTCGTAATGAGACACCAATAAACCGTGAAGAAATTTCCTCATATTGAGAAGTCCTCCCACACACAGTATGTCCTACATACATCCTAACCATAGAAATGAGCCTGCTTTTGTAGTTCAGAGTTCTCACCAGAGCCTGTATCTGCAAAATCACCATCCTCTGTGCTTGCAAGACTCTATAGACCAGTTCCCTCAAGCAGCTTTGCCCCTAGTAAACAGGAACTTGTATCTACCGAATCCAGTTTGATGTCTTAATAACCCAACCTATTCACTGGGTCCTCAGTCTTACCTACTACATTCAGAATGCCAAAAGGATGCCCAAAATCTCTGCATAGGCTCCTGAATATACTAGACCCACAAAGAGAAAGTTGTCGATAATGCACTTTATTATCTACCCCAGCACCTGCATAGTTATGCAGTGAACAAAAAGCATTGAATAGCTGAAAGCATGAATAGTCCATGGAGTAGCACATAATCATACATTAGCCGATATAATAGACTCCAAGCTGAAACCCCAGCAGTGGAAAACTATATGAATGATACTGCTTCGGTTGTTGCCCTCTGTCACAGCGGCTACCAGTTTTCCCTCGCTCCTCGTGCCACTGACTGTGGTGGTGGAGTTGGGTTTCTACTCTCTCCTTCTTGCCAATTCCAACCCCTCCCTCTATCTCAGTCTCACTCTTTTTCCTCCTTTGAAGCCCATTCCATCTGTCTTTTTAATCTCTCACCTCTCCAGATAGCTTCTATTTATCGACCCACAGATAAGTCCATCTCTGCCTTTCTCACTGACTTTCACTCCTGGCTTTCCCTATTTCTAGATTCTTCTCCCCCCTCCCTTGTTCTTGGTGACTTTAACATTCATGTTGATAACCCTTCTGACTCTTATGCTTCTAACTCCTTTCCCTTACTCCCTCAATCATCCTCCAACTTTGTTCTTCTTCTCCCACTCATCAGCGCAGTCACTGCCTTGACTTGGTTTTCATTTCTAACCTCTCATCCTCCAATTTCTGTACCTCAGTTCTTCCCTTATCTGATCATCACCTCCTAACTTTCACCCTTTATCACTCCCCACCTCAATCTCGCCCAGTCTCCTCCTACCTTTTTAAGAATCTTCATGCTATCGATCCATTAGCTCTCTCAGCTGTTGTCTCATCACCTCTTTCTTCCACCTTCTCTTCTAATTCTCTTGATGAAGTTATAGTTTCCTATAATGCTGACCTCTCCTTTGCTCTAGATACTCTTGCTTCATCCATCCCATGTCCTGTGAGACGCATTACATCTCAGCCCTGGTTGTCTTCAACTAGCCACTATCTACACGCCTGTGCCCATTCAGCTGAGCACATTTGGCTCAAATCGTGCTCTTTCTGACTTTCTTCACTTCAAATTCATGCTTATCTCCTTCCAGTCGGCCTTAGCACTCGCCAAGCAAAACTACTATGTCCATCTGACTAACTCTCTTACCACTGACTCCTGCCATCTCTTCTCAACTCTTAAATGTCTCCTCAAGGCGCTTCCCCTCCCTCCTCTTTCTGCCCAAACTCTAGCCAGCTTTTTCCATGACAAAATCCACGAGATTACACTCCAATTACCTACTAGAACAACTTCATCCCCTCTTCCTCCACCTCAATGCCAGTTTTCCCCTCAAGCTCTGCTACCCTTTTATCCTTTTCCAAGATCTCTGAAGAGGAAACCTCTCATCTTCTTTCCTCCTCTAAGCTTACTACTTGCTCTTCTGATCCTATCCTCACCCATCTCCTTAACTCCATTTCCTCTTCTGTTGTCTCTTCCATCCCACATATTCTCAACATCTCACTCTCCACTGCTACTGTCCCTGCGGCCTTTAAGCATGCTGTGGTCACACCTCTTCTCAAGAAACCTTCACTTCACCTAGTTATCCTTTTAATTATCATCCAATCTCCTTTCTTCCCTTCATTTTCAAACTTCTTGACCATGCAGTCCTCAACTGTTGTCTTGAATTTCTTTCCTCTCATGCCCACTTCAGTCTGGCTTTTGTCCCTTACATTCTTGATAAATTGTAAGACTGGGCATCAAAATGGCAGATGAAATTTAATGTGGACAAGTGCAAAGTTATGCACCTAGGGAGGAACAACTCAAACTATGGTTACATGATGCAAGGTTTCACATTAGGAACCACCACCCAGGAAAAAGATTTAGGCATCATTGTGGATAACATGTTAAAACCCCCCGCCCAGTGTGCAGCGGCGGCCAAGAGAGCAAATAGAATGCTAGTTATCATAAGGAAAGGAATGGAAAATAAAACAAAGGATATTATAATGCCTCTATATCGTTCCATGGTGAGACCGCACCTTGAATATTGTGTGCAATTCTGGTTGCCATATCTTTAAAAAGATATAGCGTTATTAGAAAGTTCAGAGAAGAACCACCAAAATAGTAAAGTGGATGGAAGGATACCACTATGAAAGAAAGGCTAAAAAGGTTTTCGCTCTTTAACCGGAAAAGAGACGGCTGAGGGGAGATATGATAGAAGTCTATAATTTAATGAACGGAGTGGAACGGGTAAACGTAGATCGATTGTTTACGTTATCAGAATATAGAGAGACTAGGGGACATGCAATGAAGCTACAGGGTAAACTTTTTAGAACTAATAAGAGAAAATATTTTTTCACTCAATGTGTAATCAAACTCTAGAATTTGTTACCGGAGGATGTAGTAAAAGGCTCTTAGTGTAGCTGGGTTTTAAAAAAGCTTTGGACAAGTTCCTGGAGGAAAGGCCCATAAAACCATTATTAAAAAGGGACCCAGGATATCAATGCTTGACCCAATACAAACATTTGTGGAACCTGTGTCTTTTGGGGAAACTGCTAGGTACGTATGACCTAGATTGGCCACTGTTGGAAACAGGATACTGGGCTTGATGGACCTTAGTCTGACCCAGTATGGCATATCTTATGTTCTTATTCTACTGAGACGACACTTGCCAAAGTCTCCAGTGACTTGTTTCTGGCTAAATCTAAAGGCATCTACTCAATCTTCATCCTTCTAGATCTTTCTGCTGCTTTTGACACTGTTGACCACCACCTTCCCATTGACACATTGTCCTCACTTGGGGCTCTGTGCTGTCTTGGTTCTATTTTTTATGTCCTCATATCACTTCTTCAGTGTTTGTTCTGGTGGTTCCTCCTCTACTGCTATCCCACTCTCAGTTGGTGTACTCCAGGGATCTGTTCTAGGCCCTCTCCTTTTTCTTTCTCCTCTACACCCATTCTCTTGATGCTCTCATCTCCTCCCATGGATTTCAGTATCATTATATGCTGATGATTCTAAGATCTATATTTTATATACCTGACTTTTCTCTGTCACTGCAGGCCTGCATCTCTGCTTTCCTATCTGGCATTGCCACCTGGATGTCTCACCACCATTTGAAATTAAATATGGACAGTACTGAACTTCTTATTTTTTCCCCCCTAAGCTTTCCTCCCCTTCCTCTTTTCTCTATTTCTAGATAACACTTTTTCTACTTCCTATTACATCAGCCCGTAATCTTCATGTTATCTTTGACTTCACCCTTTCCTTCTCCTCACAAATCAAACATAAACACTGGTTCTCTCTCTTTTTACTTCCTGCCATGACTATAGCAACCTCCTTCTTGCCGGTCTCCCTCTGAGTCACCTCTCTTTCCTTCAGTCTAGTCAGATCTCAAATGATCCAATTCACACTTCTCCTTCTGACATTTAAATGCATTTATTCTTCTGCTCCTCACTGCCTTTCCTCTCTCCTCTTTTCCTACTGTCCTCCTTGTGAACTCCGCTCTTCTTCTGGCTTACTTCTCTCTATGCCCTTTTCTTCCACTGCCTACTCCAGACTTCAAGCAATTCACTCTGCTGCTCCTTATGCCTGGAACAAACTACCTGAGTCTGTACAAGAAAGCCTTCTCCCATGCAGCCCCCATTTTGTGGAACTCAATCCCAATAGAATTAAGACAATTACCTGAAATCATGGAGTTTAGGAAAAAACTTAAAACACACCTATTCACAATGCACTATGGACCCTTGACGAACTCACCTCTCACCCCTCAGCTAGATAAAGAATAAACCTATCCCAGCTAATACATTTTTCAGAAAAGGAATGAAGTACTGAAGCCCTAAAACAATGTATTGAAGACAATTGAATTACAAATATCTTTGTATATAGTTTAATTCTGTTCATTTGTACATAGTTCACTAATCGTTAATTGTTAATTGTAAGTTCCAAATCGTTATATGTAAAAACAGCTCGCCCTGTTTATTGTTGTTCCATGTGAACCGCATCTGATCAATGGAAGGAGCGGTATATAAAAATCTGTTAATTAAATTAAATTAAAATTAAAATTAAAAGTCATCTGGGTGCAGTAGTAGGCATCCAGGTGAAAAAGTGCCCAAAAAGGCCTGGCGCTTCCAAGTCCAGGCAGAATTTCAGAAACTTGAACATCCCCAATAAGGATGTCAGCGGGGATGTCTATATATGAATCCTGGCAGCAGTATTCCAGGTAGGAGACGTAATCCCAGATGGTCATTCTGCAAGTGGCAAAGGGAGATCTGCACCACTGGTGGTCCCAGTTCGTATGACAGGTCATTGTGGTTGTGGATTGTGCTGAGAATACCAGAGAGCTGTATTCTTTACACCCTTTGGGTGGTATACCAGCAAAAAGAGCACTTTTCAGATACCTAGTTGTATCCTGGAACAGGTACAATCTTGGACGTGGGCCTAGACATGCCGGCCATTTCTGAAATCGGTTGCACATGTCTAAGTTCAGCAGACCACCCTGTCACACCAACAGCTGTATTTGGACATGCTCACGCCGGAGATGTCTCTAGACCCATCTTGTAAAATAGCTCCTGGGACATCTTCATGATTTGGGCGTCCAAATTGCGAACAAGGCTTCTAAGTGACTGCCATTGTTACTTATCTAGTGGCGCAAGCTATAAGTATAGTGCTGCAGAATATAGGGATAATTTGAAACATCTAGACTAGCTGTTTCCAATTATTCCCAAGAGGTTTTACTGAATATTGCCCTCATCTGGCTCTGCCCATGAACACCCCAACCCCACTCTCGAGGCTCTAGGTATACCATTATGAGGGTGATATAAACTCTTGCAGAGATTACATTAGTATGCACATATTTGAGGCATGTTTTATAAAGAGAAGTGGGAGCGTAAGTGGTGTAAAAATGCCCATATGTAAATTTTGCAGGAACGTGCATAAGTTATACTGTTTTACAATTTATGTATGTAGATGTGCACTCCAATCAAACACCGCTCCTGCACCTAGATATTCCTGCTTTTTTTCAGACTTTCTGGCTTAGACATCCCAGGTTGCACTTGGATGTCCTTTCTAAAATCACCCTCTATATTGTATAAAGCCTCCAATTTAAAAAAAAAAAAAGAAGATATGCTTTCAGCATGGTGCCAAACATATAATTGCTTTTTGAATATTGGCCTAACAAGTTCTTAACTGTTTCCTACATTTAATCATTATATAGGACAATTTAATACTATCTAACATTCACTTGCTCTGTCACTGAGGAGACTGCATGATGTGAATCATTTCGAAATTAAAAAATGTTTTATGAAAATGGTTGTTTTATGTGGGGGTTTTTTCTCCACAACAGGTACCATTTCAGTCAACACCCTACGCATACCTTACACTGCCCCTGGAGAAAGTGAAATTCTAGATCTTGATGATGACTTGTACTTGGGGGGCCTACCAGAAAATAAAGCAGGCCTGATCTTTCCAACAGAAGTCTGGACAGCTCTTCTTAATTATGGATATGTCGGATGCATTAGGGACCTGTTTATTGATGGCCAAAGCAAAGACATTCGACAAATGGCTGAAATCCAAAGCACAGCTGGTGTGAAACCCTCCTGCTCTAAGGAAACTGCAAAGCCATGCTTAAGCAATCCATGTAAAAATAACGGGATCTGCCGGGATGGATGGAACAGATACGTCTGTGATTGTTCTGGGACAGGCTACCTTGGGAGATCATGCGAGAGGGGTGAGCTTTACAAATTAATTGCATGGTTATTTTTAATGTGCTGCATGTATGAGAAGGCAAGGCAACTAACTGACTTATGTAGACAAGGAAAATTGTACCAATGTACTAAAGTATTTCCAGATTTTGTATGCTACAATCACTGTTAGCATGCTATATAGGATAGTACTGAATATTGACCATTTCATCATGGAATGTTTAATTAGTTTTTGCAAATAGCTATTTTAGCATGATTCTTTTCACTTTACATGCTGTGTTGCAAATCCAAAGCTAATGCGTGACTGCCATGCAAACGTATACAGAGCAGCTCATTACCTAAATATGCAAAGAAACTCATTTGAAGTGAATGCCTACATGCAAATAACACTTCACAAATGTGATTTTGCAAAAATTGTAAAAGTATCTCTTGTGGGTGTAGGTGAATGTGATGTGTTCAAGCCCATTTGAAAACCACATAACAAATTGAGGTCCTAAGGTTTGACACCTAAGTTAGGTACCTAAATTTGTCCCCAGTTTTCAGCCAAACTTAGAATCCTACAATGTCAGTTGAAAACTCACCTAATTACTTGTATGTTTGTGTTTATTTCAGCATTTGATATACTGCCCCCCATTACATCGGGGCGGTTTACAATGTGACAAAAAGGAAACAGAAAAGAAAAAGAACTACATTTCATAAATAGGATAGAGGGAGAAAAGCAACAATCAGTTCGATATACATACTAAGGGGGGAAGGTCTGGGAGCTGGTCAGAGAATCAGGGGGGAAAGATAAAAGCAGAGGCAAAGAGGTGAGTTTTCAGGAGGAATCAGAATTTAGGGTAAGACTCCTCTAGACGCAGGGCTGTCAGAAGGGAATTCCAAAGGGATGGGCCAAGGTAGAAAAAGGCAGATTGGTCGATTGTAGATGAGCTTGGGTCGGAGAGGGTAGATGAAGGCGGTTAACATGCACCGAACGGAGGCTACGGGAGGGAGTATGAAAAACCAATAAATCAGCTAAATACTGGGGATTATGTGAATAAATAGCACGGTGTACCAATGTGAGAACTTTGAATCCAATCTGAAAATCCAACGGAAGCCAGTGGAGCTGATAAAGGAGAGGGGTAGTATGATCCCGAGAAGACGCGTGAAAAATAAGATGGGCCACAGTGTTTTGAATCAATTGTAATCGGTGACGCTGGTACTTGGGGACACCAGTGAGGACGAAGTTACAGAAATCCAATCTGGAAATAACCAGTGAAAGCAAAAGTGTAGTGAGAGCCTGTGGAGAGAGAAACGGTCTAATAGCACGTACCCGACGAAGGTAGAAGAAAGAGCGCCATGATAGAAGGGAAATATGATCATGAAAGTACAGATTAGAGTCCAGGAGGACACCCAGATAACAAAGTTTGGAAATGAGAGCAATAGGGACACCCGCGAAAGAAGGAACCAAAGAAGGGCAGGGGGAACTATGTGGGAACCAGATAGCAGTTGCCTTAGTGACATTAAGAACAAGACAGTTGGACATGTGAAAAACATGTTGGCTTGACTAAATTTATGAAGTCAGAAGAGAGGGAATTTTCAAGTCAAATATTTGTCTAATTCCCAAAAATACCTTGATAGAGTAAATCTTTTGAATATCAGCCTCAAAGTTGATTTTTTTTCACTGGACGACACATTCATCCTATATTGCACACAATTGACGAAAATGCAGAAGTGACAAAATTTCATTGTTTCCTCTGTCATCCAGACGACAAATATTAAGGGAGGACCCTCTCCTTTCAGGTCTTCTGCTACATGCATTTTCAGGGGGAAACCACTTTTGGTCAGTCCTTTTTTTAATTTATGAATTTTTTCAGTCACTTCCAAGCATATCATATAGTATGTTCAAACTAGTAGTCCACAATGAGAAAAAGCAAATTAAAAGAAAAAAATAAATGAGAACTATTATACAAAGCTCTCCATAAGTTAGGGAGGGGGGTTGCAATACAAAAACTAAGGAACACATGAAACTTAGACAAAACTATTTTCAAACTCATAATAGAAAAATAGAGAAGCAGCATCCTGTTGGCACAGTAAACTTAAATGAAGTGTTGGCTAGACTATTGAGGGGAACTTGCATTGTCCAAAACAGGTAAAATGTTATCACTTAAGAACCTAGATAACTGAAGAAGATCAAAGAAAACATACTTAATATTAGAATGTTAATATTAAATGTTAGAAAAGAGCCTCCATTTGTAACATTATAGTAGATAGTCAAACACCCAACACTGAAGAGCTTCAGAAACATTGAGCATGCTGTAGGCAATCCATCATTAACAGTGCTTCCATTTTCTTTCTCTGAACATTGGATCTATGCTCCATAATTTGTATCTTAAGCTTTCTGCTTTTCTGACTCACATATAACTTCCCACACTAGTAAGAAATGCCATATGCTATAAAATCAGTATTGCAGTCTGTTCAAATTTTCATATCAAAAACATGTCCATCAACTGGATTCTATTAGTCTTTGATTTCAAGGGTGATGTCACAAATGCTGCATCCAGTTCATTTAATATGTCCCCTTTAGGTAGTCAAAACTTGCTGAAGTTCATTTGGAAAATCATCTGGACATGAGATCTCCTTGAAATTCTTAATTCTAGTATTCTTTTGGGATTTCCAGGTGCTATGATCTGGATTGTCATTGACGAACCTTTGGTTTGACCCGCTGTGGCAATTCTTATGTTCTTATTATCCATCCTGTCAGTCCCCAAAGATCATCCCTTAATTGCTGTACTTTTGATACCCAGAAGTTGTTTAACTCATCAGGATGAAGCTCAGTCTTATCCTTGGCCACCTCCCCCAATACCATCCATTTACGCACAACCACATATAGTTCTCGTGAATGACGCTGATCAGAATGAATGCGAGTAGCATACATTTTACATATAGTACTGTACATATTTCTGCAAATAATGTGAAATGTCTTTTTCTTTATACATTTTATAAACCTAAAGGGTATTCTTATTAGTGACAAGTCAAACTATGATGTCAAATTTTTGTCCAAATTCTTCTGAGAGATTGTATGTTATCACACCACAATGCTCCTTGATAGCGATTAGATCTGACCAAGGAAAATCATGAGAAAATTATAAGAACATAAGAACATACTGGGTCAGACCAAGGTCCATCAAGCCCAGTATCCTGTTTCCAACAGTGGCCAATCTAGGTCATATGTACCTAGCAGTTTCCCCAAAAGACACAGGTTCCACAATGCTTGTACTGGGTCAAGCATTGATATCCTGGGTCCCTCTTTAATAATGGTTTATGGACCTTTCCTCCAGGAACTTGTCCAAACCTTTTTTAAACCCAGCTACACTAACAGCCTTTACTACATCCTCCGGTAACAAATTCCAGAATTTGATTACACGTTGAGTGAAAAAATATTTTCTTTTATTAGTCTTAAATAGTTTACCCTGTAGCTTCATTGCATGTCCCCTAGTCTTTCTATATTCTGATAATGCAAACAATCGATCTACGTTTACCCGTTCCACTCCGTTCATTAATTTATAGACTTCTATCATATCTCCCCTCAGCCATCTCTTTTCCAGGTTAAAGAGCGAAAACCTTTTGGGTTTTAACAACTTTAAATAGTTTTGTGTCATCTGCAAATTTGATAACCTCACTCGTTATTCCCCTTTTCAGGTCATTTATGAATATGTCAAAATATCACTGGTCAACAAATTTTTACAAAAGTCATGTTACTGAAATAAAAATAGTCAATTTTTATATGCTGAACGCAAATATGACAGTGAAATTGCAAAGTTGGCTCTAGTTTTTTTGTAATCTACAAGAATTAATGTTTACATCAAGAAATGCATGTCAATAGTAAATATAGTAGGCCTTCGGTTAATACCTGTAAAAAATCAAGTCATATACTACTTCTTAGATTTTTTCGCCTTTCTCTTGTACAGCTGTTCGGGAGCTTCTCTGGGGAGTGTCCAGCAGTAGTCAGCCAGCATTGCAGTGGACCATTTTCCCTGGTATCTTTGCTCCATAATTGCGATATCCTGGTGAAAACGTTTGCCCTGTTCATCACTAACCATACCATAGTTGTCAGGAAAGAAATCGAGATGGGAATCAAGGAAATGGATCTTTAGAGACACATTGCAGCCAAGTTTCTGATACTGCATCAGTATGTCTTCTACTAGTTCCTTGTAGTTTTCTGCCCTAACATTCCCAAGAAAGTTTGTGACACTAGGCAAAAAGCATTCCATACTTGTTTCGCATCACCCTGCAGCAAGTTGTTGAACCGGTCATCTTTGAAGAGCTCTCGAATCTGAGGACCCACAAAAACTCCCTCTTTAATCTTTGCTTCGCTGAGTCGAGGGAATTTTTCATGCAGGTATCGGAAAGTTTGCAAAGTGCGGTCCATGGCTTTTACGAAGTTTTCATTAAACCTAGTCGGCGCTGATGCATCTCCCCACCTTTTAAAGAAAGCCTTTGGGAGATGCACCACACGTGTGGTCAGGGCCGGATTTACCTTGAGTGAGGCCCTACGCCAACAAAAATTGTGGGCCCCCAGAAAAAATAAAAACGAGATCAACTTACCAAAACAGAAATGGCAATAGATGTATAGAATTGCCTGACATAAAGAGGCAATAGGGACAAAATCAGCATCGGAATTCAAGAAATACATTAAAAAATGTCTTATCCATCGGGGAAGAGGATCATTGAATGATCCGGCGGTACTACAGCAGCTACAGGAAACGGACCTGGCCGTCGCTGCTCCCCGGTACTCACTATGGCTTTGGTGTAACAGGCCACCGCCTCCTGGTACTTGCGGGTGACGAAGAGTCTGTTTCCCTGCTCCTTTAACTCCTGAGCGCTAGTGCTCTTCTCCGGACTCCCGCCTCCCCCACTCTCCTTTTCCTCTTTCCCCTTTCCCCTTCATGCCAGGGCCTGGAGAAGCTTGCGGACGGCCCCGTTCAGCTAGGCCGCAGCAATTTCAACTCTCTCTAGAGAGCGAGGGATCCAGGCTCGCACAACCCCGCCTCGCACTCTGACTATACCCAACACACCCACAAATAGGGTTCCCAACTTTTTCACCGAGAAAAACCCGACACCTGTGGCTCGCCATGCTCCACCCATTCTCTGCCCCTAGTTCCACCCCTGCCCAGCCCCCCCCCCCCCCCACAAAAAATACCGAGGATACGTGTAGGCTAACTTCCTTGGTCAGATAATAATTAAACTGGGAACCCCCAAATCCAAACATGAAATGTACAACACTGGAGAAATAAAACTATAAAGTAATTTCCTCTTGCACTAAACAAAAACGCAAAGATGTTAGCAATACACACTTCCCAGACCAGACATATTCCAGTTAATAAATTCAAAATAAAAAGTATTTTTCTACCTTCTGTTTGGGCATTTTTTCAGTTGCAATTGCTCCAGTCACTTTCTTCTGGTTTCTTCGTGTCTTCTGCGAGCTATCCATTTGTCCTTTCTTCTCTTTTAGATGTTTTCCATTCTCTCTCTCTATTTCTGCTTTAACATACTGATTGTTTCCCTTTTGCTCTTTCCCCCAATTCTTTCCTTACTCCTTTATCATCCATTTAAATTTCACCCTTCCATTTTCAAGCCCCTCTTACTCTCCCAATACCCAGCCCATCATAGACTTTTCTTCCACACAAAATATTTTTTCCCCTCTCCATTCTCATTCCCCATCCATTCTAGTCCTCCCCCAAAATCAGTTCCCTTATAGTTCTAGACCCACCCAGCATCCACTCCCTTCTAATCCCATTCTCCCATGCCCCACATCAGCCCATTTCCAGTCCTATTCTAGCTCTTCATCAGCCCATTTCCAGTGCTAGCCTTCACATCACAGGCCATTTCCAGTCCTACGCCCCCCCCCCAATCACAGCCTATTTCCAGTCCTAGCCCCCACCATCACATCCCATTTGCAGTCCGAATCCCCCTGCACCATCACAGCCCATTTGCAGTCCTAGTTCCCCCCCCCCACCATCACAGCCCATTTGCAGTCCAAGATACCCCCCCCCCATAGCCCTTTTCCAGTCCAGGTCCCCCTCCCCATCACAACCCATTTCCAGTCCATGTCCCCCCCCCCATAGCCCTTTTACAGTTCAGGTCCCCCTCCATCACAGCCCATTTCTTTCCAGTCCAAGTCCCCCCCCCATAGCCCTTTTCCGGTCCAGGTCCCCCTCCCCATCACAACCCATTTCCAATCCATGTCCCCCCCCATAGTCCTTTTACAGTCCAGGCCCCCCCCCATCAAAGCCCATTTCTTTCCAGTCCAAGCCCCCCCCCCATAGCCATTTTACTGTTCAGGTCCCCCCTCCATCACAACCCATTTCCAGTCCAAGTCCCCCCCCCCATATCCCTTTTACAGTTCAGGTCCCCCCCCCCATCACCGCCCATTTCTTTCCCGTCCAAGTCCCCCCCCCCCGCCCTTTTCCGGTCCAGGTCCCCCCCCAAATCACCGCCCATGCAGTCCTTGCCCCCCCCCCAACCAGCACCGCAGCTGTCTGAGAGGCTTCAGAGGGAGCCGGGTAAGTTCGCGCGAGGCCCCGGCTCCCTCTGTACAGCCGCCAGCGTGAAGAGCCTTTTCCTTCACGCTGGCGAATGCTGGGAAAGGTTAAAGGGTATTGCCTTTAACCTTTCCCAGCAATCGCGGCTTTACAGATACAGCCGCCAGCGTGAAGGAAAAGGCTCTTCACGCTGGCGGCTGTACAGAGGGAGCTGGGGCCTCGCGCGAGCTTACCCTGCTCCCTCTGAAGCCCTCCGGTGTGTGGGCCGGCCCCGGGTGGGGGTTTTCTCAGTGATGGAAAGAATACGATTGTCCTGGGGACTCTTGCTTGTGGGCCCTACGCCACGGCGTACCTGGCGTATAGGTAAATCCGGCCCTGCTTGTGGTCCCATTCCCCCCCCCCCCAAAGGTGCCATCTTGCCTCAGTCTCCTTTTTTCCATGGAGCCCTTTGGACGCTGTCCAGTTTCCCCTGGAAAAAGTGTGATTTTTGTTAAGTTTTGTCTGGTTTTCCTACCGTTTTTTCAGCATCGCACCTCTGGCTCGTTCATTTGTTTTCTCATTTTTTATTGAGATGTCCCTCGAACTGGAATTCGCGCCCTTATTTGGCTGAAGGCCTCAGACCCCCACTGGGCTGTGAGGACCCTCTTTTTATGATGGCCTCCAATAGCTTCAAGAAGTGTGACCAGTGTGGCAAAATGATGTCTCTCACTAACCCGCAAGAATGCTGCCTCCATTGCCTGAGCCTGGAGCATAACTACCCCGACTGCGAATTCTGCAGAACAATGACCTGAAAGGCTCTAAAGTGCCATCATCAGCAGCAGGAGAAATGTTTCCAGAAGTTTGACTCCATGCCAGAGTCTCCAAAGATACCATGCTACAGGGCTTCCTGTGATACTTCGGTGCCTCATGAAGCCTGAGCCCTTTTGGAGTCCCGCAGCTGCAGTTCCTCCAAGCGGAAATCCCCAGAGTTGGAGCGCAAGAAGAAACTCTTGAAGACCGCCTTGGAGGAAGGGTCCGGGAAGAAGGGGAAATCCTACTCCAGGCCCCGCAGTCCCAGGCGTGAGTCCGAGGAGTCGGAGCCGGAGTGGCCTTCCAAGCTGCCCCACAAGGAGTCGTCGGCACCCACCAACTGGCCTCAGGCCTCTAAGGCTATCCTCATCAAGAACTCTCCCTCAACAGTACTGATGCCTGGCCTGAAGCCCTCGGTGCTCGTGTTGAAGGCTGTGGAGCCCCAACTGGTATGGAGACCAGGATGGTGGCCTTGGAGAGCAGTATATCTGCCCTTGTGGCCATGCAGCAGCTGTTTATGTCCAGCTCATCTAGTTCATCCACCCCGATGATGGGACACTCAACATTGAAGGCTTCCCTGGATGTTGACCGGTCCTCAAGCGCCACTGACCTCAAGAGAGCCTCTGGCACCGGACAAGGTCCCGGTACCGTTCCTCAGGGCACTGGTCCTCCCCGGTGAGTACCCACAGCTCAGACTGCAGATCCTCCAGAAGGTCACGGACTGCCCGGAGTGGATCTCGACCAAGGTGATCAGACTTTGAGTCCGAATGTGAGACTGAGGACAAAGACGCCCTGGACATGAGACAACACCGAGACATGCCCTCAGATCCATCTCCCCCAGTGCCATTCCCTGCCCAAGGACATCGCCTTCCTCGATTTTGTGCAAGACATGGCCAAGATTCTCACTATCGAGATTGAGAAGGACCCGCGCACCGAAGAATCGGAGATATTCCAATATGAGGCACCCCTAAGGAGATCCTTATGGTACCAGTGCCCCCAATCCTCGACTGCCTACTTCTCTGGATGTCGGAAACACTGGCGTTGGTACCAATTGTCAGTAAGTGCCTCAACGCCACGTTCTGGGTACACCGAAGCCCTGGGTTCCAAAAGACCCAGCTTCCCCACAACTCGATGGTCATGGAGTCGGCCACGCATTGTCTCAAAAGCCATGTTCCCTGTGAATAGTTATTTCCAAGTTATGATGCCCTGTTCAATGTAATTTCAGCTTGTTCAATGTAAACCGCCTTGATATTTTGAAAGGCGGTATATAAGAAATGTTAAATAAATAAAATAAATAAACAACTCATTTGTTGGTGCCACTCTGAAGGGAGGCTCGAACCATTGATGCCCTCAGCCAGAAGGCTTTTCAGGGTTTGATACTAACTTGCCAGATCCAGTCTTACCAGCTCTATATCAGCATGTCAAAGAAGCTCAAGGGATTTTCGGCAGGTCTCGATGGGGAACCCCTACAGAGGTTTAAGAGGTAAAAGAATGCTCGAAGATTTTGTCTTGAGCAGCCTACGATAGCTTTGAGTCTTCAGACAGAGTGGCCACCACAGCCATCGGGGCACGACGCCAAGCATGACTGCAGTCGTCTGACCTGGAGCAATGGATGCAGGACAAACTGATTGATGTTCTCTGCATAGGTGAGAACCTATTTGGGAAACCCATGACAGACAAGGCTGCAGAGATAGAAGCCAAGTTCCTGACTAGAACTAGGTTCTCAACGAAGACCACGGTGCAACCCTGGAAGAAAACACCGGGAAAGAAACCCTTCTTCCTGAGGAAGAAGGGAGGCTTTGGCAGTACACCGCATTTCCAGGCCTTCTCATCCCCTCAACAGGGCAACAACAAAAGGGCCAGAAATATGATCCCCGAAAGCAAAAGGCCCCGAAGTCCCAGACACCGGCCCCGGCACAGCCTGAGGGAAGCTTTTGACTGCCTGGGCATGACCTCTCCCACCCCCCCTCCCACCCCGGGGGTCCTCTGCAGCCCATAAGGGAGTGCCTAGTTCTGTTTGCCCACAGGAGGACAGCCATCATCACCAATACCTGGGTGCTGCAAATGGTCAGGGAGGGGTACCTCCTCCACCTACAGCGGGTGCCACCCTCGTATTTCCAAGGAAAGCCCACCAGACCCCTCCTTCACCAGACCCTGCTTCTCACTGAGCTGGCAGGCCTAATCCAGGACAAGGCAGTGGAGCCAGTACCAAAACTTCTCTGCGGTACAGGCTTCTTCTCCAGGTATTTTCTTATCCCCAAGAGGACAGGGAGCCTCAGGCCCATCCTGGACCTGCGAGAGCTCAAAAGATTTCTGGTCAGGGAGAAGTTCAAGATGCTCACCCTTGGGACACTGCTGACATTCCTGCAACAGGGAGATTGACTATGCTCCTTAGACCTAAAGGATGCCTACATGCACATCCTAATTCATCCCAGCCACAGAAAATATCTCCGCTTCATGGTGGGAGGACAGGCTACCAATACAGGGTGCTGCCCTTTGGTCTGGCCTCATCACCAAAGGTTTAAACAAAGTGCTTTGTAATGGTTGCAGCCCACCTCCGACTTCAAGGGGCCTTCATCTTCCCTTCTCTTGATGTCTGGCTCATAAAGGGAGACACAGCTACTGAGGCACAATGCACCACCGGGCGTATCATAAATGCCCTGCAGCACCGGGGATTCATCATAAACTACCCCAAGTCCCACTTCACTCTGGCCTAGAGCCTAGAGTTCATAAGGGCGAAACTAGATACCCTCCATGCAAAAGCCTTCCTCCCCCAGGAAAGGTCAGAATACCTCAGGGAGTTAGCCGCAGAGGTGCACCGAATCCGGACGCTACCCGCCCGGCTTCTACTCTGCCTGTTGGGACACATGGCCTCTACAGTTCATGTGACCTCATATGCCCACCTGCACATGAGGGCAGCCTAGTGGTGCCTCCAGTCGCAATGGACACAAGCCACAGGCAGACTCAGAGACAAAAGGAAAGTGACCTGTCAGCTGGCGGACTCCCGCGGATGGTGGCAGAGTCCACCCCACCTTCCAGCTGTGTTGCCCTTCCAGGCACCTATCCCTCAGGAGGTCCTCACCGCAGATGCCCCCTTACTGGGCTTGGAGTGCATTGCTAGGGCCTCCAGATGCAAGGCTGCTGGTCCCAAGAAGAATCCCGGTGCCAGTTGCCTGGTGCTGATCCAAACTGACAACCAGGTCACATGTTCTACATGAACAAACAAGGGGGCACAGGGCCGTACCCCATCTGCTAGGAGGCAGTAGCCCTCTGCACCTTTGCAGCATGCAGAGGGATGCTCCTGAGGGCGGTTTACCTCTTGGGCCAGGACAATACCCTGGTGGACAAACTGAGCAGAGTCCTCCAGTCGCATGAGTGGCACCTGGATCCAGTAGTAGCCTCTTGGCTGTTTTGTCTCTGGGGCCAGCACACAGTTGCCCCGATTCCACTCTAGCCAGCTGCACCTGTCCTGGAGGGCAGCAATGCATTCCTCATCCCATGGATGTAAGGCTTCCTGTATGCCTTCCCACTGACACTGGTAGTCGCCAAGACACTATTCAAGGTCCAGCACAACAGAGCATCACCAATGCTGATAGCTCCTCTGTGGCCCAGATAGCCCTGGTTCCCACTGCTCTTCTCCCTATCGGCGGCATCACCAGTTCCTCTGGACTGAGCCCCAGTGCTACACTCACAGGAGCAGGGCTGTCTCCTACACCTCAACCTGGGGTCCCTGTCACTCACAGCTTAGCTGCTGAAAAGGTAATGTTAGCTCCCTTCAACCCTCCATGGGACATGGAGGAGGTCCTTCTGGCCTTGTGTAAGGCCTTCACAAGAAGGGCATATGCATTCAAGTGGCGCCGTTTCTCTTTGTGTTACACAGAAAGCTGGGCAAACCCATTCTCCTTCTCTGTAGAAGTAGTACTTTAGTACCTATTCCACCCGTTGCAAGTGGGACTAAAATCCAATCCGGTCAGAGTACACATGAGTGCCATTGCAGCGCATCACCATCCCATTGATGGAAAGGCCCCCTCGGTGTAGTCCCTTGTGTCCTGTTCATGTTTCATGTTATCCAACCCCCCCACCCCCAGCGGTGGAGTGGGATCTCAATGTGATGCTTTCACAGCTCACTAAGCCTCTGTTTGAGCCTCTGGCTACCTACTACCTGCGGTAGCTCTCCTGGAATAGTATTCCTTGTAGCACTCACATCAGTTCATAGAGTCAGCGAGCTCCAGGCTCTGATGGCAGAGCCCCCCTACACGAGGTTCTACAAGAACAGGGTGATGCTCCGCACACACTCCAAATTTCTGGCAAAAGTAGTGTCCCCATTCCACCTTAGTCAGGAGGTGGTACTCCGCACCTACTTCCCGAGGCCTCAGGCTGGTAAGGCGGAGACCGTTCTCCGTACTCTGGATTATAAAAGAGCCCTGTCCTTCTATCTGCAACAGACTCAGGGCCACTGTAAAGCACCACAGCTTTACGTATTCTATGACCCCAGCCGTCTGGGGCTCCCAGTGACTAAGTGAACTCTGTCCCCTTGGGTGGCAGACTAAATTACCCTTGCCTACGAGCAGGCAGGGATTTCACTAGACTAGAAGGTCATAGTGCCCCATGTCAGGGCCATGGCTACTTCCATGACAAATCTGCATTCCGCCCCATGACAGAAATCTGTCAGGCCACCACCTGGTCTTCTGTCTATACCTTTGCAGCTTACTACTGCCTGGAGAGGGAGTCCCAACTGGACAGCACTTTTGGCCAGGCCATACTCCATAATCTCTTCAGGGTTTAGGCAACTCCTGCCCTCTGGCCCTTCTGTGTTCAAGCTACCGGAGTGCTGGTTCTCCGCCAGACGCTTGGGTCTTGTGAGAGTCTCCCAATAGACTCTCTGCAGGTCACCGTGACGTTTTTACAGGTTCTCAGTAGCCTGTAGCTGGGGAATCCCATATGTAGAACTGACTTCCTGCCTGTTCCCAGAGAAAGCGTAGTTACTCTCTATAACAGGTGTTCTCTAGGGACAGCAGGAATCAATCCTCACAACCCTCCCTCCTCCTCTTGGAGTTACTTCTTTACCATATTTTATTTTTTCCCTTGGCCGTCTTAGCTATGTCATTTGACTGAGGCAAGATGGCACACTTGGGCGGGAAGGGGACCACACATGCCTGGTGCATCTCCCAAAGGCTTTCTTTAAATGCTGGGAGATGCTTCTGGGTGGACTCTCTGGGGGCTGACGTCACCCATATGTGAGGACTGATTCCTGCTATCCCCGGAGAGCCTGTTACAGGTGAGTAACTATGCTTTGTCAAAGACTGCTTTTCTCTGCATGCAGCAGCAAAGTAGATTTTACATATCGAACCTGTAATCCTTTCAGTTTAGCTACTCTTCATGAATATCACAGAAATAAGAAATTTGTGTATAGATTTCAAAAGAAATATGAATAGATTTGGTATTTCATCTTTGGTGTTGAGGAAGCATAGAAATATAGAAACATGATGGCAGAAAAAGACCACATGGCCTATCTAGTCTGCCCTTCCACATTAACTACAATAGTCCCCATTCTACCTTTAGAGATCCTCTGTATTTGTCACATGCTTTTTGGAATTCAGATACTGTCCTCATGTCTAACACCTCCACTGGGAGACTACTCCACGCATCTACCACTCTGTCCGTAAAGAAATATTTCTGCATAGTACTCCTGAGTCTATCCCCTTTCACTCTCATCCTATGTCCCATCGTAGCAGAGCTGGCCTTCAATTGAAAGAGACCCTCCTGTGCATTCATGCCACAGAAGTATTTATGTGTTTCAATCATATCGCTCCTAACCCACTTATACAGAGGCATTGTCACCAATCTTTTTTTCTGCTGGCCATTCTTCTCCATATATACCCAAGCATACTTCTGGCTTTCACAGTCACCTTTTCTACCTGCTTAGCTACTTTAAGATTGTCAGACACAATTATGCCCATATCCTGCTCTTGTTTTGTGAACCTTATCTTCTTTTGTGGACGAGTAGCCTAGTGGTTAGATCAGGGTTTGATTCCCAATGATATTCCTTGTGACCTTGAGCAGTCACTTTACTCTCCATTATCATGGAAGAAAAAAACTGATAATCTACTTTGGGTCATATCTTGCCAAGAAAACCCAGGCGCTGCTGGGTCAGCATTGATTTGACAGCACTTACAAAAAATGCCTAAATGACCTATTGGAAAACTAGAGGACATAACATGAAGCTGCAAGGGGGTAAACTGAAAGGCAAGATCAGGAAGTACTTTTCACTGAAAGGGTGGTGGATGGTTGGAATGCCCTCCCGATGGAAGTGGTGGAGGCAAATACAGTGACAGATTTCAAAATGGCATGGGACAGACACAGTGGATCCCTTTATAGCAACAGGATATAATCAAAATAATCTTAACTGTCTCTGCTATCTAAACAAATAGGGGTGACCTGCAAGGAGCAGTGGGTACACCCATAAACAAAGGCATGGGGAGGAGTGAACTACACGGAGGGGCAGGTTCACCTACTCTTGCCTCCTTTCTGGGAAGACTAGATGGACCATGATGGTCTTTATCTGCCATCATATACTATGTTACTATGTTAAACTGTACCGCTTCTTTGGATTTTTGCAGCCCAATGCATGAGCTTGCATTTTTTAGCATTAAATTTCAGTTGTCAAATTTTAAACCATTCTTCAAGCTTAGCTAGATCCCTCCCCATGTTATTTACTCCTTCCTGGGTGTTTACTGTTCTGTAGATTTTGGTAACATCCGCAAACAAGCAAACCTTACCCAACAGCCCTTTCGCAATATCATTAACAAAAATGTTAAAAACAATTGGTCCAAGGACAGATCCCTGCGGCACACCACTGGTAAAATCCTTCTCCTCAGAGTGAGCTCCATTTGCCTGTACCCTTTGCCGCCTCCCACTCAACCAATTTCAAACCCAATCAGTAACTTTAGGGTCCATCTCTAGGGTACTCAGTTTGTTTATAAGTCGTCTGTGTGAACGGTGTCTAAGGCTTTACTGAACTCTAAATACACCACATCTAGTGCTCTTCCTCGGTACAACTCCTTGGTCACCCAGTCAAAGAAATCAATCAGATTTTTTCTGATAGCACCTACCTCTGGTGAATCCATGCTGCCTTGGATCCTGCAATCCATTAGACTCTAGAAACATCACTATTCTCTCTTTTTGTAGCCTTTCCAATAATTTACTAACCACAGAGTTTAGACTAACCAGCCTGTAGTTATCAATGTCATCCTTACATCCGCTTTTATGTAAAGGGACCACATGTGCCTTTCTCCAGTCCTCTGGCACCACTCCCGACTCCAAAGAGGCATTGAAAAGGTCAGACATTGGAGCCATTAGAACGTCCCCAAGTTTCCTCAGTATTCTTGGATGTATCCCATCCATACCCATGCTTTCTCTACTTTTAGTTTAGCTTGTTCATCACAAACACAGTCTTCTTGAAATCATTCAAGATGTCCTTTGCTTCTGTTCCTATTTGTGGGTGTTTCTGAGGTCCTGCTCCTGGCCCTTCATCTGTGAACACAGAACAGAAATAATTGTTAAACAATTCTGTTTTATGCTCATTGGTTTCTGCATATTCCTCCCCTGCACCCTTGAGTCTGACAATACCACTTTTGCCCTTCCTTCTCTCACTAACATATCTGAAAAATGTCTTATCCCTGCATTTTATTGCATTGGCTATTTCTTCTTCTTTTTGTACCATTGCTTTCCTGACTACTTTGCTAGCTTCTCTTAAGTTTTTCCAAAAACAGATGTCTGTCTTCCTTTCTCTGTGAGCTCTTGTATTTCATGAAGGCCTCCCTCTTTTTCTTCACCTTTTCAGCTACTTCTTTTGAGAACCATAGCAGCCTCCTTTTCCTTTTACATTTATTTACCTTTCTAACAAAAAGGTTTGTTGCCCTTAAAATATCCCCTTTCAGTTTTGCCCACTGTTTTTTTACATTCCCCAGCTGTTCCCATCCCTCTACCGACTCTTTGAGGTATTGTCCCATCTTGGCAAAGTTAATTTTCCTAAAGTCTAAGACCCTCGCTTTTGAATAGATTTTATTAGTCCTAGTCCTAATACTGAACCATACCATCTGGTGATCACTGGATGCGAGATGATCGCTCACTCTAAACCTGACTTTCCCTATTGGTAAGCACTTAGTCCAATATGGCCCCATCGTGTGTGGGTTCTGTTACCAGTAGCCTGAATAGTTCTCCCTAGAGAATCCAGGATCTCCTTACTTCTAGACAGGGCTGGCCTGTCCATTGAGCGATAATGTTGTTTGCACAGGGCCCCATGCAAACTCCATTTCGCACAATGGACGGCTGTAGAGGGAGCCGGGGAAGCCCACGCAAGGCCCTGGCTTCCTCTGCACAGCCGCCAGTATGAAGAGTCTTTTCCCTCACACTGGCAGCTGTTTCTGTGGAGACGCGAATGCCAGGAAAGGTTAAAGGTCATTGCCTTTAACCTCTCCCGGCATTCACGGCTTCACAGAAACAGCCACCAGCGTGAGGGAAAAGACTCTCTATGCTGGAGGCTGTGCAGAGGGAGCCGGGGCCTCGCGTAGGTTTCTCTGGCTCCCTCTGCAGCCCCTTAGATGGCCGCAGGGCTATTTGGGGGGGGGGGGGCTAGGACTGGAATCATGCTGTGATGGGGGGCTGGGACTGGAATCAAGCTGTGATGGGGGACTAGGACTGGAATCAGGCTGTGAGGGGGCTAGGACTGGAATCATGCTGTGATGGAGGGCTAGGACTGGAAGCGGGCTGGGAGGGGGGGCTAGGACTGGAATCGGGCTGTGTGAGGGGACTAGGACTGGAATCGGACTGTGATGCGGGGCTAGGACTGGAATCGGGCTGTGATGGGGGCTAGGCTTGGAATCAGGCTGTGAGGGGGCTAGGATTGGAAT
Organism: Ichthyophis bannanicus; assembly: GCA_033557465.1. Taxonomy (NCBI): domain Eukaryota; kingdom Metazoa; phylum Chordata; class Amphibia; order Gymnophiona; family Ichthyophiidae; genus Ichthyophis; species Ichthyophis bannanicus. The sequence continues at coordinate 420,562,511 of CM066033.1, forward strand.
CAGGCTGTGATGGGGGGCTAGGACTGGAATCAGGCTATGATGGGGGCTAGGACTGGAATCAGGCTGTGAGGGGGGGCTAGGACTGGAATCGGGCTGTAATGGGGGGGCTAGGACTGGAATCAGGCTGTCTGGGATGACTAGGACTGGAATCGGGCTGTGAGGGGGGACTAGGACTGGAATCGGGCTGTGATGGGGGAACATGGACTGGAAATGGGCTGTGATGGTGGTGGGCTAGGACTGGAATCGGGCTGTGATGGGGAGAAACGTGGACTGGAAATGGGCTGTGATGGTGGGGGGCTAGGACTGGAATCAGGCTGTGATGGGAGGGTAAGCTGGGACTGGGGCTATGATGGGAGGGCTAGGATTGGAAATGGGCTGATGAGGAGCTGGAATAGGACTCTAAATGGGCTGATGGGAGAGCTTGGACTGCAAATGGGTGATTGGCTGGAATAGGACTGGAATTAGGCTCTGAGGGGGGCTAGGATTGGAATCAGGCTGTGATGGGAGGCTAGGACTGGAATCAGGCTGTGATGGGGGGCTACAACTGGAATTGGGCTGTCTGGGGGGACTAGGACTGGAATCAGGCTGTGATGGGGGGCTAGGACTGGAAATGGGCTGTGATGGGGGGGCTAGGACTGGAATCAGGCTGTGATGGGAGGGTAAGCTGGGACTGGGGCTATGATGGGAGGGCTAGGATTGGAAATGGGCTGATGAGGAGCTGGAATAGGACTCTAAATGGGCTGATGGGGGGAGCTTGGACTGCAAATGGGTGATGGGCTGTAATAGGACTGGAAATGGCTGATGGGGGAATAGGACTGGAAATGGACTGATGGGGCTGGAACAGGACTGGAATCGGGCTGAAGGGAGTTGGAATAGGGCTGTAAATTGGAGTGGAAATGGGCTGATGGGGGGCTGGAATGGAACTGGAAAAGAGCATATGGGGGATAAGACTGGAAATGGGCTGATGTTGGGGGCATAGGAGAATGGGACTAGAAGGGAACGGATGCTGGGTGGGTCTAGAACTATAAGGGAGCTGATTTTGGGGGAGGACTAGAAGGGGATGGGGATGAGGATTGAGAATGGAGAGGGGAAAAGTTATTTTGTGTGGGAGGGAAGAAAAGTCTCTGATGGGCTGGGTACTGGGAGAGTAAGTGGGGATTGAGAATGGAAGGGTGACATTTGAGTGGATGATAAAGGAATAAGGAAAGAAATGGGGGAAAGAGAAAAAGGGAAATGATCAGTATGTTAAAGCAGATATAGAGAGAGAATGGAAAAATCTAAAAGAGAAGAAAGGACAAATGGATAGCTCACAAAAGACACGAAGAAACCAGAAGAAAGTGACTGGGGCAATTGCAACTGAAAAATAAAATGCCCAAACAGAAGGTAGAAAAATACTTTTTATTTTGAATTTATTAACTGGAATATATCTGGTCTGGGAGGTGTGTATTGCAATGCTAACATCTTTGTGTTTTTGTTTAGTGCAAGACGAAATTACTTTATAATTTTATTTCTCCAGTGTTGTACATTTCATGTTTGGCTTTTGTGGTTCCCAATTTAATTATTATCTTCCTATTTCTAAATTGTGATCTTTTGTTCTTTGTGTGGTGATGGTCTATGTTCTGCATGTGTAACCAAGCTGAGGTATTCTGTTCAGGTAGTTTCTATTTGACAGTCCCACTTGTTCTCTTTCCCCCAGTGAGACGTATTGGTTTAATATCTGCAGTGTTGCCTTTTGATAGGTAGGGTTTGGTGCTTTATGATTCCTGGTAGTGCTGTTATGATAGGGTAGATTTGTCTAAATGTTCAGTGTTTATAGTACTTCCTAATGGGCCTGACGGTTGTCACTGCAATATAGTAATGTAGAAATCTGTTAGTCTTTCTTTATCCAGACACTCATTAAGAGGTATGTTTACTAAAAGCACATGTTAATATCATGCAAATATTTATGCAAATGAGGTTCCTTATGCAAATGTGGCCCCACAATTAATCTCCGCACATGGTCCCGCACCCCCCTTGGGCTGCCCCTGCTTCTAGATGACACCACAGCAGGGATGTGCCAATCCACATCTGGCATATTGAAATCACCTATCAGTAGCACCTATCATGGCAATACTGTGTATGTCTTCTATTAAATCTTTGTCCACTTCTATGTCCTATGAGGGGTATTTTTATATAACTCCAATGCAAATGGATTTCCCTTTCCCTCTTTCTAATTTAGCCCACAGTGCCTCCTCGCTGCCTTTTAAGCCCTGCAATTCTGTGGTCAGTGGCATTCCCAGCCCACTTGCGACTGGCACCCCCCATGGTGCATTGTGGTATGGTGCAGTGCATACCACCACTAGGTCTACACTTCGGAGTCAGTGCAGCAAACTTACCTTACAGCTGATTGGCTTGTTGTGCTGCCTCTAATCTGAGCCTGGCAGCTCTTCTCTCCCGGGCCTGAATTTCAGGCAGTTTGCAAGCCCCCCAACTTAAAAGTAAGTTTTCTGTGCTGCCTCTGAAGTGTAGACCTAGTGAAAAAATAGTAGCTGTGCCACGGGAAGTTCCAATAACAGCTATTTGGGTATGACAGCTGTCTCAGCTTTTCTTTCTACCATACAATGCCCTGCAGACATGTGCGCATAATAACTGGACAAGTATCTCTCATATTCATATTGGTCATATGGATTAAGTAAGGACATATGATGATCTCTGCAGGTGGCCATCTCAGGAATGGGATGTGCCTGCATGTACAGTCACAGTTATGATGAAATATTCTAATCATGTACAACTCATGTGTCATACATCTGCAGGGTGAACATGTCAGCCCCTTTGCAATGGGCTACAACAGAGTCAATAATGTCTTTCTTTCAAATGGGCATGATTGCAATGTGCATATTTACAGACCCAATGTACTACCATAACACATAAAAAAGTATAAGAATGTGTGTCCTCCAGTCATTACTGACCCCAGACTGTGTCTGACCATATATTGAAGTGACTTTCCCACAGACATAAAGAGAACAAGTGGAATTCAAACTCTAGTCTGTCGCTTACTGAGGCAGCGCTCTAACCATTAGCCTATACCTCCACATCGTTCTGCACAGCAATGTCTAGAATCAGAGACTGAAACATGAAACAACATCGCTGACACATTCTGAGACAGTGGTACAACACACTTATGACCTGCCTAAAGCAGCACACATGCAGTACATACTGCACTGGACACTCAGTACTGTAGCTGCATAACAAACACATAGCTGCAGAATACATGTCTTGTCCAAAGGTCAAGCTACATTTGAGGTCAAGATGTTCATCCCTCCACTGTAACTCCAACACCAAGCAACTGTCGCATGCAGAGGTCCACTGTACCGCAATGTGGCACTAACCCCAGCATATATTCAGCTCCTTGTGACCTGTTGTATACTGCAAGATAGACACACCTGCACATTTACTTAACTCAAACCACATTCAGGACCCCTGCAGTCCATCACAGACCATTCTGCTCTCCTTAGGGGGTCAAGCACACCTCTCTCACCAGCATAGAAGAAAAGCATGTACTGGGCAATGCTCCAGTGATCACAGTCACATCTATGGCTTCAACTGGGGCTCTGGGTGCTGGTATCAGTTAGCCCCTCCATTACCCATGATGCACTGCACAATCTGAGCAGATATATGCAACTGATGCCCATATGGAGAATGCAGCCATCCATCACATCAGCTCTGTGATATGCCGGGACATTGTGTGCTTTCTGCACATAATAGCTGCCATATGTGCAAATGACCTGTTTCAGCAGTCACCCTGAATGTGAGGAAGGGCAGACATCACCTGGTCCCCAGAGTGCAAGCCCTGCAATTGATGGACTCTAGATTCTTGAGCAGATATATATCACTGCCAGCGTAATACAAGTATTGTCTGCAGTGTGTAATGCTAGTCACTTAGTATTTTATACAATTGCAGCATGCTGGTATGGCCTGTCTTTTCTGGGCCTTGTGTCCTGCTCCTGTTGGCCAGGGTTTCTCCTATAACATCTCATATCAGTTCCCAATGTTGAGGAAGCTGTTTCCAAGGAACTCGAATGTAGTAAGTTTCATCTAGGCAGGAAAGGGGTGCTGACACCAAGCAGAAGGGCCTGCTAGGACCATAGTTATCAAGAGGTTACCAACATTCCAAGAACAGCTGCTAGCCTCACTTTCTGGGAATTCCAAACAACTAAATTTATTTAACCAGTTTTCTATACTGCCTTATCCTTCAGTCAAAGCAGTTTACATTATGTAATCGCTACAAACAAGTACTGGATACATTCCCTTGTCCACAAAGGGCTCACAATCTATGTGTACCCGAGTTAATGGAGGATTAAGTGGCTTGCCCAAGGCCCCAAGGATTGCCTATAGGACTAGAAACCCCAGTCCCTCCGGCCTGAGATTGCTATCTCCAGGTGGGAATTGATCCCGGCCTAAGGTACTGGGTCCTAACCACTAGGCCACTCCTCCCTAACTCCCTAGGCTAATGGTTAGAGCCACCAAAATGGTAAAAGGGATGGAAGGATACTCCTATGAAGAAAGGCTAAAAAGGTTAGGGCTCTTTAACCTGGAAAAGAGAAGGCTGAGGGGAGATATGATAGAAGTCTATAAATTAATGAACGGAGTGGAACGGGTAAACGTAGATCGATTGTTTACCTTATCAGAATATAGAAAGACTAGGGGACATGCAATGAAGCTACAGGATAAACTATTTAAGACTAATAAAAGAAAATATTTTTTCACTCAACGTGTAATCAAACTCTGGAATTTGTTACCGGAGGATGTAGTAAAGGCTGTTAGTGTAGCTGGGTTTAAAAAAGGTTTGGACAAGTTCCTGGAGGAAAGGTCCATAAACCATTATTAAGAAGGGACCCAGGATATCAGTGCTTGAACCAATACAAGCATTGTGGAACCTGTGTCCCTTGGGGAAACTGCTAGGTACATATGACCTAGATTGGCCACTGTTGGAAACAGAATACTGGGCTTGATGGACCTTGGTCTGACCCAGTATGGCATATCTTATGTTCTTATGTTCCCTAAATAAAACACAGGCAGCCTGCATTTCTTGGGCAAGACTGGCCTGTGTCAGCCACAAATCCATCAGCAGCACCAAGAGCTGGGGCTGGGGGGAGAAGAAGAGGAAAACAGACCAGCAGCATCCTTTCCACTATCTATTATGAACTTGGGGACAGTTTATGCAATGCAAGGTACAGTGGAAAGAGGGCCAGAGACAGACTGCAAGTACATGCTGTCCCACAGTGGCCTATGTCTGTCACATACCCAAATATGGTGTCGTCCTACACAGCTTTTAGCAGTGAGCATTGAACATAATGCCATGCTTGTACTCCCATATATCATGTCCCCAGCAATGGACCAGTGTATCACACACATTCTCCCATGCTACAGACACATTGCCCACTTCCCCCAAGAGTGTGTGGAAGCATGACAGGTTGGGCATGGACTTTGATGTTGGTGCAGTTTCTGGCGACACATATGCCACAAGTCCCTGCCTTTTTGTACTCTAACAACATCCTTGTGACTATCATACTTGGTGCCTATGGGAAGTCAGTGAGGCTGTCTTGCAGCCCCTCTGATCTAACACATGCAGACACTGAGTAGGCCCGCATAGCTTCTGGCTATGTGAACATTGACTTTGGCTAGAAATGCCACCTATGAAGGGCACATTCTAAATATGTATGGTACTGTTTCCCACACCCCAATCCCCACCTCAACATTCACCTCCAGGCACTGCCTTCCCATATGATGGCAGGCAATGCAGAGACCAACATGACATCCTATGCCACATTTTGGCAGTTGGAATTGTGCACACACCATTCAGAGGTAGGTGTCTCACTGTCATAATCAGGAACATGGGTGCATTTGGACTCTCATTTGGGGTAATAGGTAATGTACTGCTGAGTGAATGCTTTGGCCAATGATGAGTAGATAGTGTTGAGATGATGTTCATTGTGTGCAAATTTGACTGATATGGACCTGCCTGTGTGTGCATACACTGCATGGAGCAGAGAGTCCCCCAGATTGCTCTCTGCGACCGTAGTATGGGATAAGATTGCAACATGGGACAAGACATGGGACAAAACTGTGACTGCAAGCATGGGACAACGTGCATGCAGGTAAATCACAGAATCCTTCCAGCATCACCAATTAAGTGAATTAATTGGATATTCACAGAGGCCAGCCCTCCACTTGAGCCTAGTTCCCTATAAGCTGCAGCTGCACCAAATGGGCTGACAGCGTTGCCATGGATACAGCTGTTATGGCAGTTGGCATTAATCAGGCATCTCACCTGTGGAAATGGGTGTGTCCTAAGGCCTGGATGCTCAGTCAGAGGTGAGGGTCACAACACACACACACGTATGTCTCCCCTGCTCACTCCAGTCAAAAACCAGCAGTGTCATGTTGGAAAGTAAGCATAGGGGAATGTTGTGGGGATGGGCCTTGATGATGGTGTAACTGGGAATGGATTACAGCGTTACAGCCACAGGTTGTAACTACTTACTGAAAACTAATCTTCTGCATGTAGATGTCTCACACAGTATGTGGGGTCACTGTATAGCTGACCTACAGCATGTTGTATTCACAGCCATAAAGCCTGGGCACCACATACATGCACAGTGCATTGCTGCAACTTATACTCCTCTGGAGACACACACACACACACACACATATGACCCCGCTGTCCAAAAATGGTGTAGGTTAGCATTCTTGCCTGCCCCTTAGGCCTTCATTGATGCTCCACCATTGTCAAAGCCTGCTCAGTGTGCAGGCACTATTAGCATGCTCTGCAGTGCTCGGGGGCTGTCAATGCCTGTTCATTGTGCCAGTGCTCTGCCATCCAGCTGCGGGTGGTGCAGCTTTTCACCGTGGCAGCTGAGTGTGTGGACTTATGCTAGCTGAAATGTTGAAGATTGCACAGGCTGATACAGTTCTGGAAACATAGGATAAAGTTAACCACACCTGAACTTGTCATTCCTGATCCACAGGCTGGTTTTGAACCCACGACCCTTCTCTCATACACACTCTGGACATGTGTTTGGAGCCACAGAGCAGCCACATCAATTTCTTAATCCATGGATATATATGTGGTCATTGTCAGGATGCACGAGGGCATGAGTTGGGGTATTCCTCTGTCTGCTTAGATCTCTGCAGGCTCTGTGCCATACTTGTCTGGCAGGTTATGTTTGGCAGGTATACAAGAGGGAAATCTTGTTAGATCTGTACATTGCACTGCCTTGCATGCTGCTGGTTCAACTGATATTCAACTGGATCTGTCCAATCAAAGGGCCAGGCCATGATACAGGAACACACACACTCTAGACCATGAGCATCCTAGCAGAATGACCAACTTGCCCATTTCCTGGTGTGTGTTTGTGGGGCAGTCATGGAATAATCTCATATTTTGCAGATCACCATAGCTAATTTGGATTCAAATGTGGCTCAGATGGTTGTAACTGGCTAAATGTTTTTGGAGAGGTCACTGGTTCACACACAGATTGTGGTCATCATTTGGCAGGTGAGGGGTCAGAGTGGTCATTTTTCCTCTGACATAGGCTGTTATCATATTGCATAATCTTCCTGCCTCAGTGGCATATTTTTCCCCTCACATGCCCATCCACTCAGTAAACTAGTTGCGTCCCCCGATCATGGGGACAGCATGCCTGCCAATCCCTCCCTCCCTGCCATCATGGTACAGCCCTATTGAAGTTGCACACCATGCCGCTCCTGCCCCTCTCCACCTGGGGATGTGGGAATGCGTGCATCTGCCTTAGGCGGGACTGATCACTATATGCTCCACTTTACCTGCTGCTGACATGCTTGCCATCCCACTGACAGTGGCAATTGCAGCGTTGCACATGACGCACAGGGCTGGAACACAGATTTCATTTGCAGCACACCGCAGTTGCTGCAACCACCACTCACACCCACATGCAATGCTGACATGACATAGCAGCATGGTGGCAGTGGGGGTGGCACAACTCTTTTTTGACTGCGGCAGCATGTATGTGTGCTGCCACTGTCACAGAATCATACCAGACATCACAGATGTACACCCTAGGCAACAGCCTTGTTAGCCTAGTGGACCAGCCAGCCCCACTGCATCATCCACGTGACACCTCCTTTGCCAATTTGGCACCAGCAACATAGTGCCCTTTATTAATGGGGCACCATGCTGTTGCTGCCAATTGGACACTACTATCACTAAATTGAAACTGCTGTGAGTGCAGCATATTGCATACATTAAAATAGGCTCTCTCCCCTCAGAAATAGCCTTTACCGCAACCTTTCAGATGGGGTTAGGGTTCCCAGCGCCTGGAGATCTAATGCACAGTAACACAAACTAGCATTAAGGGAGCACACACTATCCCCTCCCAGTCTCTGCCCCATGAATGCCCACTGTCCAGCTCTTTTTACCTTAATGCTAGGGGACCAGTTTTTGCATGTTAATCCAGCATTATTTGCACTTTCTGCAGTATTAACCACTCATGGATGCCAATAACACCCAGTAATGGCACCTTTGGTCCCTTAATGCTTTTATGTAAGCATATCCCATAGTGAGATGGATTTTAGAAATGATGTCCAAATTAAGTTGGTAAACGTCTAGTGTGGAATGTGCAGGAAAATATTAGCAATATCTGTGTCTCCGGCTCTTTCAGGAACATAGACATCCCCAACCTAGACGTACATGTGAGCAGCCACATAGATGTCCCAATTAGGGATTCTTGTGTCAGACAAGCTAGCATAAGGGGATATCCAGTGGCATAGCAAAGTAAAAACATGTTTCTTGTTTCCAAAACTGAAATTACCACTAAAAGGAAGGAGATTTGACGACTTGGAGACCATTAAGCAAAATTCAACACAGCAGCTTCACTGCATAACGAAAGAGGCATTTCAACATTGTTTCCAGCAGAGGCAGGAACGCTGGAGGAAGTGTGTTTTATTGGAAGGAGACTGAGTGCAATAACTGTCAGTGTTATAGTTCGTGTTTTATTGTACAAATCTCAATTCTTTTTGATCGCACCCCGTATTCCTGCTCAGAGCCGGAGTAAGTTTGGGCAGCCTTCCCATTATTTCCTATTGGAATAATTTATATTTCTTTACTTCCCTGGGGAAATGATGGGATCCTGATGGCTCTGTTACTTTTATCATAGGCAGAGTTTGGGGGGGGGGGCATGGGGGGAGGTAGCCCCCCAAATGTTGCAGGCACTAATGGTGATTTGGTACCCTTGCCCTTACTGTCAGTATGACTTCCTTACCCTTGCCCCCCCCCTCCTCCCCCAAATAAGAAGGCAAACTATGATAATGTCTTTTACTTTATAGAACTCCACTCAAGCCCATTGGAATAAAATAAGAAAAAAGTGCGAGGAACTTGTTTGTTTGCTCTATTTGTGCCTTCCCACCAGGCAGGCATCTCAGCCCTCTTACAAAGCAGACATGGTCCCCACTCCCCAAACATTCATATATCAGTCTCATACATATTCTCATACATCTACGTTATCCAGGACCCATGATATATATATATATATGTTGTTCTAGCCTAGCAAATACATATCAAGGGGGTCATTTTAGAACAGGGCACCTAGGCTCCACCCCATCTCCACTCCGTGCATGCCCACTGTGCAAATACACCCTGGCTTACTCCGCATACACTTTTAGGCGTGATCTAACCTTTTAGGATCCAATTTGCACAACAATATTTTGTGAACACAAACGATCTATAAAATTACCTTCCAACTTATATATTTGTAGGAACACCTGGAATTTTGAAATAGATTGGCATAAACAAAAGGCCCGATATTCAATGAAAGCTGAGCTCCTACATGTCCTATATTTTGCGTAGGGGTGGAACATGGAAAATGGAACTTCATGGTCAGAATGGTATTTTGTAAAAAACGCTGCCAAATGCGTGTAAGGATTCTAGCAATACATGTGCGTTTTCCGGTACGGAGAGCAGGAGCATTGATTTAGCAAAATTATGCATAGAAAAACACGGCATCACTTGGCGGCTTCCACAACCTTCACATATGAGCTCCAGCACGTACACGTATAAAGGCCCTTTTTCACAAACATGCATCTATAAGTAGCGCAAATTAACAATGGAAGCCACAGAAGGTTGTTTATTTTTTAAAAACAAACATAATAGAAACATAGAAACAGAAATATGATGACAGAAAAAGACCACATGGCCTATCTAGTCTGTCCTTCCATATCAGCAACTACAACAGTCCCCTTTTTTCCTTTAGAGGTCCTCTGTGTTTGTCCCATGCTTTTTTGAATTCAGTTACTGTCCTCATCTCTACCACCTCCACTGGGAGACTATTCCATGGATCCACCACTCTTTCCGTAAAGAAATATTTCCGCATATCACTACTGAATCTATCCCCTTTCACCCTCATCCCATGTCCCCTCGTACACGGAGGATTCATGGCATTAACTTACTCATGACTGAAGACCAAACACAATTTAGGACAACTATCCAGAGAGTCGCCATGAACAACAAAAAAGAGTTACATTCTCTTTGGAAAGGTAAAAAAGCTGATAAGGAAAATTAATTTGAATATACATATCTTTCCACTGGAAAATGGGAAATAAAACTATACAATTTTGATACATCCAGACCACACCCATGACACCCCTCCTTAGAATCTTTGACTTTCTGAAATCACAGTTTTGATATGTAGACAATCGATACATATAAAGATTGCTATTAATGCATGTAGATATTATGTAGAATAATCTCTTTAGAGCCCCACCTTACGTAACTTAATTTGTCTCCTCTTTTCAGCCAAACTTCACCTAAATTTAAGAGGCTAATAGCTATACTCTTAAATTTAAGCCTGTGTGTGTAGTAAAAGGGGCCCTTAGAGGTTTAGAGGATGATTTTTGAAAAGCTTATTCATAATTTGCACATGTAAAATGAAAACTTAGATTTGTAAATCATATCCATGTGTAAAAGGTCATTTTAGAAAGGGCTGTGTTGCATGGAGGCATTTTGGGGCATGTCAGAGGTGCGGCCAGGGCAGCACCAAAATCTAGAAATGGGAAAAAAAAGTGCTTCTTTTGCCCATCCCTTTACTGGAGGGATTAAGTGGATATCCCCCTTCATCTCCAATGTTTACTTCCCTCTCTAAATCGCAACAAGGGAAAAGAGAGGCCTCTATTTAGTTTGAGGCATTTACATGTCTAGATTTGCAAAATGGCAAAGATGCACGTGTAAGTGGTGACATAAAATGCTGGCACATACACGTGTAAGTTGCCGTATTTCCGCTGTCGATTTATCACAAATATATATCTTCATTAAAAAAATTCCTCCTACTGCACGTGAATACCCCATCCCCAATCATTCCTATGCTTCCTTCTTTGATTTGAAGCACACATCCATGGTGAGATGCAGAGATATGCCAACACTCTCTTCTAAAATCAAATCCATTTGCAGACTTTTTCACTTGAACGTCATTGCAGCCACATAAAGGTCTTTCTAGAATGTGCTGTCTGAGCTGCTGTCTGGCTTGTGAAACTAGGAGCATTAGTAACTCAGCCCTTGTAAATTTGTGAAGAGGCCAATTAAAGAGCCCACTTCTGAAATTTAGGAACTCAAATCCTTTGAATGTTCACCCTATTTTTTTTCAGTTTTATAAACGTGAGCAGCATTTCTCCCTTCTTGTTGCATTCCTAGAGGGAGGTAGGTGGTCCCAGGAGTTATGTGGCCTAAGGGTTGTAGCAGGGGCTTCTCTCTCTATTTGCTGCTGCAAGAGGCAAAGCTTAGGCTTTTCTAAGCAACAGATGAAAAGCTGTAAGAAGGTAGCACATGCAACTCTTCTTCACCTCTAGAGAAAACCTCGAGAAATACATCTCGAGGTGGCAAGCCTGGGCTGGTGGATAATGGCCCTTCAGAGAGGCTGCCTCCTGGTCTGGATAGTCAGATTAAAGAAGGAATCTGTAAAAAAAACCAACAACAAAAAAACAAACCTTAAAAGGAGATAATAGTTATATTTATGAGCTTCAACAAAATGGAACGGCAGGATGTAAAAGAGAGAAGAGACATGCAGCATAACCCAAAAAGATAAAAAGAGTCCCATGATAGATGCTACTTAGGGAACACAGACAAAGCACATGAAGCAGATAAAATGATAAAAGGATCCTTTGATGTTGTATCTGATTAGATGCCTGATCTGTTTTATTATATATACTGTTTTATGTTTCTCTGTAATCTTGTGAACTTCTTTGATTAGCTCAGAAAGGCAACATACAAATTGTGACAGATAAATAAAGAACCACATGTAAAACATAGTAAAGAAACAATGCTATCACATACAGGCACAGATGTACAGTAGAACAGAAGGGGCACACACAGCCTCTGCAAGCGTATTAGGTGCTGTGGGTTTTGCTGACTGATTCTTCAGCCAGGAAAAGAAATATCTCAGAGAGCATGATAATGAGAAGGTAGGCTTTTGTTTTTTCACTGTGTGATGGGATCAAGAGAATGTTACCCTTCCTTCTCCAAAGAGAGTATCAACCTGCAGCCCAAAGTTAAGAACATAAGAAATGCCTTACTGGGTCAGACCAAGGTCCATCAAGCCCATTATCCTGTTTCCAACAGTGGCCAGTCCAGGTCATGAGTACCTGATAGGTTCTCAAAAAGGCACATAGGTTGCACAGTGCTCGTCCCAGGGCAAGCAGTGGGTTTCCCGGGTCCTCTTCAATAATGGTTTATGAACCTTTCTTCCAGGAACTTGTCTAAACCATTTTAAAACCCAGCCACACTAACAGCTTTTACTATATCCTCTGGTAATGAATTCCAGAGTTTGATTACACATTGAGTGAAAAAATAATTTCTCTTATTAGTCTTAAATGGGTTGAATTGTAACTTCATTGCATGTCTCCTAGTCTTTCTACTTTTTGATGGTGTAAATAATCGATTTTTGTTTACCCGTTCAATGCCATTGATTAATTTATAGACCTTATCCTATCTCCCCTCAGTCGACTCTTTTCCAAGTTGAAAAGCCCTAACCTTTTAAGCCCTTTTCGCATAAGCGTGTCCTTCCATCCTCTTTACCATTTTGGTGGCTCTTCTCTGTACTTTTTCTAATAAAGTTATATCCTTTTTAAGATACGGCGACCAGAATTGCACACAATATTCAAGATGCAGTTGCACAATGGAACAATACAGAGGCATTATAATATCCTTGGTTTTAGTCTCCATTTCTTTCCTTAAGATTCCTAGTACTCTATTTGCTTTCTTGGATGCTGCTGCACACTGGGTGTAGGGTTTCAACATGTTAGCCACTATGACTCGTACATTTTTTTCTTGGGTTGTGGTTCCTAATGTTGAACCTTGCATCATATAACTATACTATGGGTTGTTCTTTCCTAGGTGCATAAGTTTGCACTTGTACATTAAATTTCATCTGCCATTTGGATGCCCTGTCTTCCAATTTATCAAGGTCCTCTTGCAATTTTTCACAATCCTCTTGTGTTTTAACAACTTTAAATAATTTTGTGTCATCTGCAAATTTGATTACCTCACTCGTTATTCCCATTTCCATGTCATTTATGAATATGTTAAAAAGTAGCAGGCCCTGTACAACAGATCCCTGGGGTACACCACTTTTCACATTTTATGATTGAGAAAATTGGCCATTTAGCCATACCTCTGCTTTCTATCTTTTAACCAGTTTCTGATCCACAGTTGTACACTGCCTCCTATCCTATGACTTTTTAATTTTACCAAGAGTCTCTCAAGAGGGACGTTGTTAAAGACTTTCTGAAAACCCAGATATACTATATCAACTGGCTCACCTTTGTCTACCTGTTTATTCATACCTTCAAAAAATATATCAGATTAGTAAGACAAGACTTGGGTAAATCCATGTTGGCTTTCTCCCAATAAACTATGACTATCTACATGTACAGTAATTTTGTCCTTTATAATGTTTTTTATCATTTTGCCTGCTTCTGATGTCAGGCTCACCAATCTGTACTTTCCCAGATCACCTCTGGAACCCTTTATGAAAACTAGCATTACATTGGCCATTCTCCAATTTTCAGGTATTGCGAATGATTTTAATGATAATTCACAGATTTTTAATACCCTTGGATGTATACCATTTGGTCCAGCTGATTTACTACTCTTCAGTTTATCAAATACTTGTAATACATCTTCCAGGTTTATCTATATTTCTTTCAATTCTTCTGATATATTACCTTTAAGTACCATTTCAGGCATGGGTAACTTTCCTATATCATCTTCAGTAAAGACCAAAGCAAATAATTCATTTAATCTCTCTGCTATGGCCTTGTCTTCCCTTAGCGCCCCTTTTACCCCTGTATCATTCAGTGTTCCAATTGACTGTCTCACGGGTTTTTTGCTACGAATATACTTGACAACATTTTTATTATGCTTTTTTTGCTTCCATGGCAAGCTTTTTTTCAAATTCTCTCTTTTCCTGCTTATCAGTGCCTTTCATCCAACTTGCCAGTATTTATGTTGTTACCCATTTTCGTCATTTGGCTCCTTTTTCCATTTCCTAAAGGATGCTTTTTTTTGGCTACAACTGCTTGTCTGACCTCGCCTGTAAACCATACTGGCAGTTTTTTGGCCTTCCTTTCACTCTTCTTAAGCATGGAATACATCTGGTCTGGGCTTCCAAGATCGTGTTTTTTTTGTTTGTTTTTTTAATGTTTAAATCTTTTTATTCATATTAAAACATTTTAAACAGCATCCATATTGAAGCATTGTAAGCAGCATACATATTGAAGCATTATAAACAGCATACATATTGAAACATTGTAAACAGTATACATATTGAAACATAGTAAACAACAATATTCCATCCCACTACAGGGAGTATTTATTACTTTTTTTTCTCCCCCCCCCCTTTGTCCACCACCACCCTTCCCTCCTCCCTCCAATTCCTCACCTCCCCCCTCCATCCCCCCCTTACCATTAACCCCCGTTCTCTTTTGTGCTCTTATCCTAATTAAGCCAACTTAAACTATTAAGATATCATTTCTTAACAACCTAAACTGTTAAAATATCATTTCTTGCCCTGGTCAACACCCTTTCGAGATATGGAGACCAAGTCATCAAAAAACATGCTCTTCTACGAACATGTCTTCTAGAAGCCTCTCCCTCCCATAATACCAGTTGGTGTAAAACATTCCTCCATTCCCAGTATTCTGGACCTCCAGATTCTCTCCATTTCCGAAGGATACAATGCTTGACAAGCAGACAACACTTTCTTACTAATAACCCTGATGATGAAAGTCCCTGAGGAGGAGCATCCAAAACAGTGAACCCCGAGGTTAATTTCAAAGTCTGCCCCAATATGCCCATCAGAAATTTTTGAATTCCATTCCAGAACTTCCTTACTCGTCCACATGTCCAGAACATATGCCCTAAATGCGCCCGCTCCATTTCACACCATGGACAATCACTGTGCTGTGCAAAGCCCGCCTTCCACGCTCTGTATGGTGAGATATAAGCATGCTCTAGTATTTTGAATTGCATATCACATAATTTTGCCCCTATAATTATTTTAGGGATTCGTCCAATGGCTTTTTCCCATACAAACGCTTCAAGATTAACTCCGAGATCCCTTTCCCATTGTAAACTCAAGTGTCTATAGCTCTTGACTTTTGTTAGGTTATACAAGGCTTTACTATAATCAGCGACAGATATTCTTTCTTTGTCCTTTATTGCAAATCATTTCTCTAACTTCCCAAAATTTTCCTGTCTCAATCCTCGTCTCCCATTTTTCATGGAAATCAAATAATACTTTAATTGCAAGTATGCACAGAAATGCCCCTGCAGTAATCCATAGCATTTTTTTTAATTCCAGGAAAGGTTTAAGTGAACCCTCTCCGTTGATTACTTGCCACATCTGTTATAGACCCTTTTTCTCCCATCCCCTAAAAACATTAGACATTGTACTTGGTTGAAAGGCTAAGTTACCTTGCAATTGCAAATATCCTGACACCTCACTTGGAAGGCCCAATTTTCCACAGAGCATCTGCCAACTCCAGCGAACCCCTTGCCATAGAATATTATTTCTAAAATCTTTCAGCAACTTCACTTTCATCACATGTAACACAGACCGAAGAGAATAAGGGGCAACTAACCCGGACTCAAAATCATATGAGGTATATACCAATGTCCCTTCTAACCAATCTCTAACATGTCGGAGTAGACATCCTAGATTATATTGTTCTATTCAAGGTAACCCCATACCACCCTGTTGCCACGGCCCATATAATCGATCAATTCTAAGTCTAGGTTTTTTCCCTCTCCAAAAAAAGCTCTGTAACAATCTCTCCATTTTTTGAACATCTTGCCTCAATAGCCGCAATGGAATGAGCTGTAAAACATAAAAAATTCTAGGAAAGACTATCATTTTATAGGCAGCCACTCTACTGCCTAAGGATAGAGGCAATGGTGTCCAATCTTGCAACTTATTTTGCATAACTCGTAGTAGCAGCCTAACATTTTGCCTATACAGGTGATGTGGATCTTTAGGTAACCATATTCCTAAATACTTAAATGTATTCTTTGCCCAGCGTAAAGGAAACTCTTCACCCCAATCATTTTGTAACCCCCCATTAACATCTAATGCTTCTGATTTAGCCATATTCATCTTCAAACCGGCTATCTTCCCATATCGTCCGATCACATCCAGAAGTCTTGATAAAGATTTGCGAGGTTCCATCAACATAACTAGTAAATCATCCGCGAAAGCCGACACCTTAAATATGCAAGACCCAACCTTCACTCCTCATATATAATCACAAGCATAAATCATTCTTAGCAATGAGAGCACAAATAACAACGGAGACAATGGGCAACCTTGTCTAGTTCCTCGAGCAATATTAAAACTATTAGTTACCAGCCCATTAACTCCCACTACTGCCTCCGGTTTTTGGTATAGTCCTCTGATACCGTGAATAAATTCTTCTCCCAGTCCGTAGGCTTTTAAAATCTCGAACAAATATGTCCACCCCACCCTGTCGAAGGCTTTTTCAGCATCAAAACTAATCAATAAGGAAGGGACAGCCAGTTTTCTAACCCAGCTAAGGGCTCCTAATATTTTCCTAACATTTTTAGTGGGATATCGACCCTTCACAAACCCCGTCTGACAAACGTAGTAAATTAGGGAGATATTCGGCCAAACGATTTGCTAAAATCTTAGCAAACAACTTAAGATGATAATTAATTAAGGAAATTGGTCGATAGCACCCAACCTCTGTTACATCTTTACCAGATTTTGGTAAAACCACTATATGGGCTGTATTATTATTATATTTAAACACCCCTGTTTCCATCCACCTATTAAACAATGCCACCAACACAGGTATAACCTGTGTTTGTAACAACTTGTAATATTCAGCTCTAAAACCATCCAATCCTGGAGCCTTACACCTTTTTGCATTATCAATACCTCTTTGTACTTTGTCCGTTGTTATGGGGGATGCCAATTTGCTCTGCTGGTCCTGAGTAAGACGGGGTAAATGCACCTCTGCCAGAAAATTCCTAATCTTCACATGCCCATGCTTGATGTAAATCTTTAACTTTTTCAGCTGATCCTCTTATTTATTTATTTAATATTTCTTTTAATTAATTAATTTATTTGACATTTCTTATATACCGCCCCTTCCAACGATCAGGGGAGGTTTACATTGAACAAAAATTACAGAAACTTGGTTACAGAGAACATTTTAAACTATAATACAATAAACTATATACAGGTCAGCTAGGCACCTGTACAGAAGTATCGTGGCAGCTGTGTCTGAACTATTTACACGATATATTGCGAACAGTGCATGATATATTGCGAGCAGTGCAAGGTATGGGGGCATAATCATTTTATCAAAGTCTCCATTTTGAAAGGTAAAAGGTAGTAGTGTGGATTGACTTGTCTTCTTTCTTCCATTTATTAAATAAATGTGTTCATGCTATGATCACTATTGCCAGGTGGCACCAACACCCTTATGTCTTGCACCCAGATCCTGTGTTCCACTAAGGTCCAGAAAAGCTTCCCCTCTTGTTGGTTCATAAACTAGCTGCTCCAAGAAGCAGTCGTTTGTTTATTTAACAACTCTTTTATACCGCCATATCTACTAGTCATGGTGGTTTACATAGAACTAATAGGAATGTTACATAGAACAATTTTTAGCAAATTAAACTGAATCAATTAAACTATAGAACATTTGAAAAGGTAACAAAGTAACAATAGAACACAGAACTTGAAAATATGGAATAAAGCTAACTGTACAAAGTAATATACAAAGTGGAGATAGCAGGTTAAGAGTTCTGAGTTGCTCTTTGGACTGTATGGGTGATGTGCTTGTGGGCTTGGTGAAGAGACTGGTGGCCAGGTGCTAAGAGTTATGGTCATTATTGTGGTCACTGCTCTATGTGTGAGAGGCTATTCAGGTGGGGATAAGTGTCGGAGCCAAAAATCTCCAGTCTTTAACTTTCGGCGAACGTCTCCAATGTCTGTGAGGGAGCAAAGATCTGGGGGTAGTGAGTTCCAGATGTTGGATCATAGAAGCGGAAAGCTCTGTTGGAGGTGGTGTGGGTGATTGATGTAGGTACAGCGAGGAGAGAGTGGTTTGCACTTCTGTGTAATCTCTGGCATTGAGGTTTGTCAAGCAGGGCCTGTAGAGAATCTGCAGAAAGCTGGAGAATTGTCCTGAATACTGTTAGTAGGAAAAGGGAGAGAGAGTATTCTCTTCAGAGGGCCAAAAACCAGGCAAGGAGCAGAGAAGACAAACCACGACCACACTGGGATGAACTTAAAACCAACCTTTATTGAGGACCCAACTTAAACAAGTTTCGGCACTAGGCCTTCATCGGGGGTCTAAAAACATAGATAAATAAACAAATACAGCTTAAAAATATATCAAGAAAAGCATATGACAACTCATAAAAAGATAAAAAGAAATAATAAATGAATGTGCAAAACATAACATCATAAAAAATAAAATACATTACCAAATTCTGTGTAAAGACCATCTTAGGGAGAGAATGGTGCTAAAATACGCTTCCCAATCTCTAAAGTCCACTAGAAGTGGGAAAACGCCACACACGGGCAAAACCGCTTATATAGGACAGGAGACTCCACCCACTGATTAACATAATGACAGGTCAATACGGGAACACATAAGAGCACATTGAAAACAAAGAAAGGTGCAAGTCCCATAAAGGTGCCAAAAAATGATAGTGAAAGTTAATATATGATATGGTGAAAGGAGTGTAATACACTGGAGTGACATATGAACTGTAGGAAAATTAATAAATTGCAGAAGAATCAGACCACGGTTAAAACAGTCTATGCACAATCAGGGATAGAAGCCTAATACTAGAAGAAGAAAAATAATAAATAAAACTATGCAAAGTCTTCTAGGGTAAATCGTATCTAACTCAAAAATAAGTCTCTGTTCCTCTTTGGTTAATGCACAGTCAATGTCTCCAACCCGAGGAGAGGGAATTAGCTTTTTAAGAACAAAAAAATGTATGGATATGTTTACTAAACATACGCTAATGGAGGAAATGTTCCGTTAATGCACTAATGTGTTGTTAGCGTGCATTAACGCCACTTTAGCTTGCGGTAATGGGATCAGCAGTGTAAAGCACCCTATGGGCGGAGAGTAGGTGGAGAGTAGGGGTCAATGGACGGTGAGTGGGTGGGAACAAGGCCCGGCTCTCTTAACGACGGTACCAGGAACAAACACCACATGTCAAAACCTGTCGGTAAAGGTGCATTTTGAGGAGAGAGAGCCTATTTAAACATCTACAATGTGCTGCACAGACAGGTGAGCCAAGAAAGTGATAGTAGTGCTCCATTAGCAGCAACAGCATAGTGCCCAAGTATGAAAGGGCACTATGTTGATGGTGCAAATGGGGCAAAGGAGTGTGCATATGGATCATGCAGTGGGGGCTGCTGCTGCACAGGGTGGATCAGGCAGTTGCCTAGGTGGCACATAAGCATATAGGACCTGAAAATATGCCAGACTGTGTCAGACCAAGGTCCATCATGCCCAGTATTCTGTATCCAACAGTGGACAATCTACCTAGCAGGTACCTAGCAGTTTCCCCAAAAGACACACAGGATCCACAGTGCTTGTAATGGGGCAAGCAGTGCATATCCCGGGTCCTCTTTAACAGTGGTTTATGGACCCTCCCCAGGAACCTGTCCAAACATTTTTTAAACCCAGCTACTCTAATAGCCTTCACTACATCCTCCGGTAATGAATTGCAGGGTTTGATTACTCATTGACTGAAAAAATATCTTCACCTAGAAGTCCTAAATGGGTTACACTGTAGCCGCATTGCATGTCCACTAGTCTTTCTACATTCTGACGGCATAAACGATCAACCTATGTTTACCCGTTCCACTCCATGCAATATTTTCTAGACCTCTAACATAATACCTCTCAGCTGTCTCTTCGCCAGGTTGAAGAGACATAACATTGACAGGCAGACTTCTGGGGCGGAGCCTGATGTCCAGCGGGTAAGACGCTTCGCGCTGAAGCTCCCGAGAGGCCTACTTAGAATCCTGACTTAATACCTATACAAACTTACTATTTCGCTCCGAGCTGACCGGGGTACCTCGGGGGGGATGGCGGCCCATAAACCAGCGCGCTTGGACTTCGGGTCTCCTTCTTCTTCTCACGGAAAACGCTCCAAAACAGAGGTGTCTTCCCCACAGAAGATGGTTCCATTTCGTGAAAACCCCGGAATGCACCTGGAGATTTTAGAGGAAATACGCGGCGTGAAGGAATTGGTGCAGTCCAATGGAGAAGCGCTTCGAGCCCTGCGAGAAGACTTTGGAGTGCTCCAGGACCGACTTGAAAGTCTCTCATTACGGCAGGACAACATGGCGGGGGTCCTCGACTCGCACGCGGTGCGCTTGGGCAAACTGGACAAGGCTGAGCGCCAGATACAGAATCTTCAAAAGGAGTTAGAAGATAGCAATAATCGAGCCTGTCGCAACAATGTGAGGCTCATTGGAATACGGGAGGGGGTGGAAGCAGGAGATATAAGAGAATTCCTGCTTAAAACTCTTCCCTCCTTGCTGAAGATCACTTTTCATAGAGAACTGGAAATCGATCGTGCACACCGTGTTCCTACCCACATGGCGCTCAACCGAACGACCCCCCGGCCTATTATCTTTCGCTTGCTACGATATCAACAAGTGGAACAAATTTTAAATGCTGCCCGGGCGAATCATCATTTGGAATTTGAAGGTCACAAAGTCTCCTTCTTCCCTGATTTGGCAAAGCCTACCGTTGACCGTCGGAAGAAACTCCTTGCTTTTCGCCCTCGACTTCAACAGCTACAGGCTCGCTTTGGCCTGTTGTATCCAGCGAAGCTCCGAGTGACTCTCCACAACCAAACCAGGACATTCGAAGATCCTGATCTACTATCAACATTTTTAGACTCCAAAGAAGCAGAGCAGATGCGTTAATCCAAAACTTGGACTTTTATCTGCCGGCTCTGTCCGCCATTTTGAAGGGCCCGATGCGGCGGTCATAGCCAAGCACAGAGACTACCTGGACTTTCTTTCTTTCTCTATCTGACTTTTTTGTTTTTTGGTCTCCTATCCCTCCATGTTGTGTGCCTCGGTCGGATTCGGAGCACGCACAGTCCTACAGGTTATGTGTTTTTTCAATTTCGGCCTTCTCTGGGGTTTCTCCCCGCAGACACATTGTCGCCAGTAATTTCTGGGTTTCTGCTTCTTCTCTACCGCACTGCGGTTTTCTTTTTTAATGTGGGGCGCTTCATTGTATTATATTAGCTTATTTTCTTTTATGTCATGTGTACAGCCAGATACAGTCAATATGAGGGACATTGTGAAATTATGTGCGCTATCATGCTCCGAATTTTTAACTTTTCTGAATGGCCTTATGTAAAATCTTATCACTCAACGTAAAAGGCATTAATAGTCCAATCAAAAGAAAGAAAATCCTTAGCTATCTTAGCCATGAGCATGCTGATTTAGTGTTTCTTCAGGAAACGCATCTAAACTCTGCTGAAACACTGAAACTCAATGCTAAGCCTTACATGGTGGCTGCCTATTCTCCCGCCGTTTCCAAACGGTGCGGGGTAGCCATTCTGGTTAAGAAGTCTTTGCAAGCTACTGTAATTGATACTAGCGCTGACAAGGAGGGTAGATGGGCCCGTGTACACCTTAAGGTTGGAGATAGTGAATTCACGTGTATTTGCAGTTATGCCCCGAATGTGGACAACCCTGCTTACTATGCAAGTATTGCGCAGTTGGCATAGGCCTCTGCCAATGTTCCATTAATACTTGGTGGTGATTTTAATCAAGTGTTCCATCAATCTTTTCTTCTCAAACAAGGCGCTCGTTGGCTGGAAGATCCAGTACCGAGTAGGCCTGTGTGGCTAGACATAGAAGAGGACCTTTGCAAACCGATTCCTCTTACTTTTCTCCCTGGTATGACTCTCCCACCAGACTCCCACTATCCACCAATGCTTTTAGACATTTTAGGTGCCTTTAATACTCTTATGCAATCTTTAGACTCCCGACTCTGTCCGTTCGACAGGCTCCCGCTTTGGTACAATACTCGATTTCGAATACAAAATAAGTCGATGGCGTGGAGCCCCTGGTACACTAGGGGCATTTGGATTCCTAGCCAGTTGTTCCATGATGGTCGCTGGAAAACTTTTAGTGAATTGCAAATTGAATTTGGTCTCCCAGCGAAACACTGCTTTCAGTCGGTGCAACTTCAGCATTGCCTTCGGAGTGCTAGGGTACTCCCGCCATCGGCATCCCCTACACAAGGTTGATCGGAGACTATCCGCTCTATCGGTAGTTCACCGGGTGTAGCATCCAATTTTTACAAAACCTTATGTAATGCTATAACTAGAGATACCCCTATAGCGCAGAAAGCATGGGAGAGAGAATTGCATGTGACTTTGACCTCGGAGCAATGGAGCCTTGTCTGGAGTAGAGTGACACGGGTTTCCCGATCCGCCTCACTCACTCAGACACTCTTCTTTCTAGCCCACCGGTGTTTTTACACTCCTGACAGATTAGCCAAATGGAACACTACTCAGGGCAATAGTTGTTGGACATGCCATGTGGCCATTGGTTCACTACCTCATGTTATGTACGAATGTCCCGCACTACAGTATTACTGGCGTCGGGTCTGGGGTCGTATCCAGTCTATTTTGCACTTTCAAGAGCCCCCTTTCTTGGAGGATAGTGGGACTTCGCCCAGTTGCGGGGATCCCCTCTCTTCCAAAAACGGCTTACTTCCTTTTGGACTTTATGCTTGGCATTGCTATTTCCCTAATTAAGAAATACTGGAAAAATAGCTCCCATCTGAGCCCCAATGAATGGTGGAATCATGTATGTTTCTACAGTAAATATGAACAAATACCTCGTATGTTTGCTTCCCCCGTTCAGACTCCTCATCATCGGTCTAAATGGAGGATGCTCAATGACTATGTACATTCTGTTAAATGCTCTCATCTGACTGTCTAAATTTGTATATATCTCTGTCCCATGATCATTCTGTATCGTAGATACTCTTTTGATCGTTTTGATGTATAATCACTGTTAATTGGAAGCGCTCACATGCTGACATAATCGGCTAGAGAAGAAGCATGGGGGTGGGGGGTAATTGGGTTTACTTTTCCTTATTGTATACTTGTTTTGTCTCCTTTGGTGTGTTGTTTCTTTTGTTTGTTGCAAAATGAAAATAAAAGTTTAAAAAAAAAAAAAACATTGACAGGCAGTGTTGGGGTCCCTGGAGAGACAGATGGTTGTGAGAGGGATGAGTGGCCATCCATGTATGCCTCCCCCCCCCCCCCCCGCTGGACCCTGTGCATTAAGCACCCATCTACCCCCATGTTGGCTGGCCTGGGGCTGCCCACCTCCAACACTGACAGCACATTGGCATGTCAGCATGGCGTGGGGGGTGTTGGCAGAGGGGACAGCGGCACCTTCCTGCAGCAGACCAAAGCCATGTCCTGCTCCACTGTGCCATATGCAGTGCAACATGTGCCAAGGTCCATCTGATGGGAAGCATGTCAGCCCCAGGGACTGTTGTAACACTGTGATACACTACACACAGTTGGTGTGTATAGGAGCAGAGGGTCACAGGTTCAGGTCCTGGCTGTGGATTATGTAGTGCATGTCCCTGTGGCTACATTTTATCCCACAGTGTAGATACAACACCAACATGTGCAACCTCCAGTGAATCGTGAATAAGCGTACAAACACCCACACAGACAGGCTCCACTATCCTCAGCTGGATGGAGAGTTAAGCTGACAGCACCGGCACGCTGAGCAGCCATTAACATTAGAGCGCACCACTAGCCCCCGCACAATGAGTACACCTTAACAATGCCTGAGCTGAGATTGGGACCAGAGTGGCAGGCAGGAATGCCAACCCCCATTTTGCACAGTGCTTCGACAGTGTGTGTGTGTGTGTGGCTATCCATTGTTTTGTGGCTTTCTACTCTTCTCTGAGCCTCGCAGTGCCTAAGCTGTTTCCAGAGTTAGCTTGCAAATGTGCATGATGAGGAGCAAAGTATTGTGGGTATGGCCTGAACAGGGCGGATTGGCCAGGATGCATCTGCATCGGGGGTAGGGCAATGGCTGGGACATTGTAGTGCCCAACTGCCATCTGCATGGAGCGGGTGGTCACATCATGTCATGCTGGGAGGGCACTCTCACTCTGACCAAGCAGTGACCATGGCACAGCTATGTAGCCATATAATGCCATATAGTGTCTGGTTCTAGTGATATGGGTGCGCTTCCTGTCCTGGGGCCCGATCACTGAACCAACTGCTGGGTGTCCATGCTGTATATCCCAAGCCTGGGTGCACATGGTTGCTCTGGGCACATACAATTCATACTGGCCAGCGGACTGTCTGCAGTTGGTATGTGCATGGCTGGGACACCCAGTGGTGGGTAGCAGGTACTTGCTGTAGGTGAATGTTAGACCTAGGTGGTTGGGAAGTGAGGTGCTCTGGCTCTATTTCCAGTATTACTGGTAGGGTCAGCAGGACCCTAGTAACACCCCCATGCACCTCTAGAGGCCCCTTCCCCCTGGTAGTTGGCAGCCATGGCATAGCATTGTAACACAGGGTATTGCAATGCACTGTTCTAGGTGGGTCAGGGTCCAACAGGGCCAGATGTGACTGGCGCATAAAGCAGGACACAAGGTGACTAGCATACCACACTGCAGACAGCACCTGCCACACACTGGTGGTGATGGGAATCTGCAGTGGAGACCATCTCTAGCACTGCAGGTACAGGGCATCTAGTGTTGTGCGCCCATCTTCACCCTCAGGGTGACTGCTGAAACTGCTGAGTAGCACTGTTTGTAGCTGCTCTGTGCTTGTATCACACACTGTCAGTTCCTCTTACTGAGCTGAGGTGATGGATACGTGCATTCTCCATTCAGTGATCAGCTGTAGACTGCTGTTCTGCATGTGCAGTGCATCATGGGCACTGGTGGGGCTACCCTATACCAGCATACACAGCAGACATTTTAGGTGGTGACCTGCAGTCTCTTTGTATCCAGCCATTGCTGTACAGAGAGGTGTAGCCTATTGGTTAGTTCAAGGTCTCCGTAAGGAGGGGACAGGGGTTCGATTCCTACATGTTGTTTTTGTGACTGTGCTACTCAGATCATTTTCATGCCTGTAACAGTCAGGGCTCTGCAGATCTGTGCTGCCAGCCCATACAACCCTCTTCTCAGCCACCATCTGTCCTTCAGCCCATCTGTCTTCCTCTGTCAGCTGTGTACAGTCCTGTCTTCTTGTGCAGGCTGCTACCCCATGACCTATACTGATACCCTTTTCCGCATTACAGCTCTTCGTGCTCGCCTCTCATGTGACGGATCTGCATGTACCCACTACTACTCTATCCTTCTTTTGCTGCAAACATCCTGCCACTTCTGCCTCCGCTGGGGGACACGTCTTCCCCATCCTATGCCTCACACTGTCACTGCAGCTCTTTACATTGGCACCACCCTGTTCATCGTTACAGCTGCCTCCCACATGCTCGTCCGCTTTACTGGCTGCCACATAGGGTGCCCACCGATATGGCAGGTCCATCAACTCGCATCAGTCCTTTTTTCCATCACCTTTATATTGACATTCCTTGGTATTCTGTCCAGCGTTTGACTTACAGCCGTGTTCCTGCTTTAAGGTGCATTCGTTCCACCTTAGGACACCTTGTCTTTCCTTAATTAATTAATTTATTTATTTAAAGTTTCTTATATACCGCGCTATTCATCATCAGCGCGGTTTACATAGAACAAAAACAATCTCAGTACATTTGAAACACGTATGAGTTACATATAACAGGGCAAAAAACTTGCAATAAAATAACAATTGACTATTTACATAAAATAAACTAACAGCGAGAATAGAGTGGACAGATGTAATTACATCAAAATTTCTTAGTTCTAGGGGGTATGTCTTGTGGAGTGCTTATGCTTATGGCTATGAGTCTGTCTTATGATATATTAGATAGCATTAAGACACCTTATCTCCTGTTAGGGCACCTTATCTCCTTTTAGGACACCTTATCATATCTTAAGGCACTTTATCTACTGTTAAGACACCTTATCACATCCTAAAATGCCTTGTCTCTCCTTAGAACGTCTTGTCACCTTACCGCACTTGGTCCTGTTAACTTATGTTAAATGGCCCAAGGCACCCTAATGCCGGCATGCCCCCTACCCGCCCACTGCCTTATATGGCTTCATGCACCTTAACGCTGCCCTTACTGCCAGTGACTTTACCGCGGTTTAGTAAATATACTCCTTAATGTCACTAAGGAGATGAATTTCTTTATGCCAATGTTCGACAAGTGGGACTGTCAAAATCTGTTGTTTAATACAACTTTTGTGTTCCTGGATACGTTTCTTAACCTCTCTAATTGTTTTGCCTACATAGAGAAGGTTAAACTTAACCAAAAAAATCCCAATTCAGTGATAAACAATACTCACACAAAAATCACCAAAAGAACCCCTAAAAAGTGACACTTTTGTTTTTTGTCGGATACTACTGAAAAAGGCCTACTGTGGAGGATAGATCACCTGTTCCACCCTTGCTACATAATGGACATACTGAGTGTGGAAGTTGTTCACATTGTGCTTCTTCATTAACGGGTTGCATATGGTCACATCCCTTAACTGGCCAAGTGATTAAGCGACAGTGGGAGACGGATTGCACTTCATCTTTTGTGGTATATGTTATACAATGCCCGTGTCCTCTTGTGTATGTCGGCAGAACGACACGGATGGCCAAAACACGGTTGAGTGAACATGCATCACGGCTCCGGTGCAAAATTGAGTCAGCCCCGATTGTAGAGCATTGTTTGCAACATAACCATGATTTCTCGGATCTTCGGTGGTCCATTATTGACCATGTCCCCCCTGATCCCAGGGGAGGAGATCGGACTGGCAAGTTCAACATTGTGAACAGAGGTGGATCTATTGTCTAAAATCTGTACACCCTCGGTCTCAACAAAGAAATTGATTGGTCCAGCCTTATGTGAAGTCATCCAAGAGATGTAGGGATTCCCTTAGACATTGGGATACCCCTTCATTCTTATTGGTTGATGTCTTGATTGAAAGCTACGAAATAGCCAATTACAAGTTTTCTGCCCTTTTAAAGAATCAGCTGTTGGTTGACTTACAGCGTTATATGGCAGTTGAAAAAAAGTTTGGAAGACAGCACTTGCAACATTTGAGTTAGATCTCTGCTGGCACTTGATACAGGGGCATTCGTCCCGAAACGTGCACGTCGTGCGTGGAGACATGCATTTGTGTGTGGACACCTGCATTCCCATTTGGATGATTGAGTCAAGTTGCTGCTAAACCTTCTATTTGGATTGGAAGCGAGTGATTGAAGAAAATGCATTTTTGTTAAGTTAAGTAGCTTTGAACTTTTTAATGTTTAATTAAAAGGGAGACAACTGAAGGCAAGGCACTAAGTATAAAGTGTATGCCTTTTTCAGTAGTATCCGACAAAAAACAAAAGTGTCACTTTTTAGGGGTTCTTTTGGTGATTTTTGTGTGAGTACATAGAGAAGTTGACACAGGCATATAATTACATAAATGACGTGCGTAGATTTACAATCTGTCCGATGTCATAACTTGTATTTCTTTTTGGTGCTTGGATATTCAAAAAAGTTTTCAAAAACCACAGTAAACATAGAAACATAGAAATATGACGACAGAAAAAGACCACATGCCATATCTAGTCTGTCCTTCCATATCAACAACTACAACAGTCCCCTTTTTACCTTTAGAGATCCTCTGTGTTTGTACCATGCTTTTTTGAATTCAATTACTGTCCTCATCTCTACCACCTCCACTGGGAGACTATTCCATGGATCCACTACTCTTTCTATAAAGAAATATTTCCGCATATCACTCCTGAATCTATCTCCCTTCACCCTCATCCCATGTCCCCACGTAGCAGAACTTGCTTTCAATTGAAAGAGTCTCTCTCCCTGAACATTTATGCCACGGAGGTATTTAAACATCTCAATGAATGGGCTTGAGGTCCGCGATCCTATTCTGACTTGTTGAGAGCGGTCTGAAAGATATGATTGGAACCATTGTAAGGTCCTTCCTCCTAGGCGAATTTCATGTAGATGTGCTATGAGCTGGGGGTTTGTGATGGAGTCAAAGGCTGATGCCAAATCCAGGAATACTAGGATGAATCCTTATGAGACTTTCTCTGTGCCAGCAATCAATGTCTTGAGGAAGGAAGCTAGAAGTGTTTCAGTGCTGTGGAAGGGCTTGAAGCCATGCTGGTATTTGTCCAGGGGGGAGTGAGTTTCCACAAACTCCTGAGTTTGTAGTTGTACAGTCTTCTCAATGATCTTGGCAATTGCTAGGATGCTTGAGATGGGTCTATATGATGAGGGAAGGGCTGTCTTGAGAGTGTGGGATTTTAGTAATAATCTGACAGTTGCTTGCTTCAATGTGGTAGTTATGGATCTGATGGCAAGTGATGACTGGACAATGCACAGAATGAGTGGTATACAGTAAGCTCCTATTTGAATATTTTAATCCATGTGAATGGGCAAGGGTCCAGTGGTGCTGTTCAGGTTGGATATGATGTTCTCAAGCTGCCGGATGAAGACGGTGCTGAAGGTTGACCATATTCCCTTGTTAGGGAAGTCCGATGTGTTGCTTATGTATTGGGGTGGAGAGGCTGCTGCTGAATTGCTTGCTTGCTTAGCTTATAAGTGCTGGGCCAACTCAGTTGAGGAGATAGCTGTGGTGGGTGGTTCTTGCAGAGAGTTCCATTGTGTGATGATGATAGGTTGCAGGGGTTGTTCAGAACAGGTTCCATGTGTGTGAGTGCGGTTGGATTACGTTAGTGAAGGACTTTTTGTTAAACATCCTGAATTTCCGGGAATGTGCTTGCACGGGTGTGTTCGCGTGTTGGGTGTTGCTGTTTGGAAGGAAAAAGGTGAAAAGGTTGTGGTCCGACCATGGTACAGAGGTGCTACAGGTCGTGGAGGAAAGGTGGTGGTGTAGCCAGTTCGTTGGGGTGAATAATAGGTCTAGTATTTTACCCTTGCTGTGTGTTGCTTCTGATACTACTTGGTTAAGCTGTGTTGCCTCCATAGCCTGTAGGAAGGAGGATGCCTACTTGTCTGATAGCGTTGGTAGGTTGAGGTCTCTCAGCAATATGAACCATTTGTTCTTGTGATGATATGAGCAGGCTTCTTCAATGAGTGGACATAGGTCGCTGGGTCCTGGTCAAGGGGTTCTGGGCACTAGGCAGATGGAAAGATGGGGGTTGGTTATGGAAATCAAACCCATGTCTTGGGTTGAGCTGTGTTGTGTGGGTTTGAACTGTAGGGACTCCTTAGCTATGATGATGATTCCTCCCCCTTTCTTGTTGAGTCTGGGGCAGTTGAAGATTTGGAATGATATATGGCTAGGTGGTTTAGGAACACGTTATCAGTTTCCTCAATCCAGGTCTTTGTGATGCATGCAGTGTCAATCTGATTATCCTTGATGTAATCCATGGGGATTGGGATCTTATTATAGATGGATCTGGTGTTGATGAGTATGCACTTGAGGGGGGGGAGGTGGGTAAGTTGACAGGAGGAGGAGGAGGTTAGGGCAAAGGATTGATTTTGATTAGTTGAGATGGGTTTCTGGTACGTGGCTTTAGTCTGCTATGTGGTTGCTATATCATAGGGATGATATCAGAGGTGGTAAATGCTGAGGTGTGTGTGATTGCATGCAAAGCAAATAGTAGGAGGATGAAAAGGTATGTGAAATGGTGCTGCATGTTGGCTGTGTAGACTCGTGTATAACAAAAGAGAAGAGGATGTATGAGGTTGCTTGGTGTATCTCAGGCCCTCAGGCACAGGCCCCCCAGGCGTGGCCGTGCCCGATGGTGCTGCTAATTTAAAGTTATTTCATCTAGAAACTTTATCTCCCTGGCATGTCTTGCTGTGACATTCAGCCAGTCGATACCGGATTAATTGAAATTACCCATCGTTACTATGTTGTAAATTTTTTTAAATTTTATTTATTTATTTATTTTTTTAATTTTAATCTTTGTAAAATTTACAAAATACATCCAAGCAAGTACATGTAAATATATGAGCATCCTTGAAAAGAAATAGAGCAATACAGTGAAAATACATTTAAAGAAAATAAAACAACCAGCAAACATAAATACAGATTGCTCAACGTAGCCCTCAATATGATGGGGGCAAGAAAATAAGAAAACCTAATACCACCACAAAATAATTAAGAAGGTTAAGCTAGTATCCAACATGCTAAATCACGGCACCTCCGAGGTGGACCCAACAGAGGCTTCCAAGCATCGAGCATTCATGAATGCTAGCAGCTGGGAGGGCTCAAAAAACACATAAGAAACTGACTGATGTTTCACCAAGCATTTGCAAGGTTGTTTCAAGAAAAAGAGCCCTCCTAGCTGCAAAACTCCAGGGTGCAGCAAGAGGAATTCCTTGTGCCGCCGCTGGGTATCTCTCGCTAAGTCAAGGTAAATACGAACCAACAAACCATGAAACATAAGATTTCTTTTATGAAAAAATAACTTCAGTAACCACTCTTTATCAAATAAAAGAGCAAACGTTAACAATTAAGGTAGATGGAACTGTGGGTTCTTCCTGTGATGATTCAGCAATTCTGACACATTGAGAACCTCCATCTGCTGAACCCAGTAGCAACATGGGGAATCCACCTTGTTACCAACAGGGAGATAATATATTTTTACCACAGGAAGAAGTGTGTCTCGAGTAACCACCAGGATATTCATCAAGTATGCATTAAACATATCTCTTGCTGTAACTGTCTTAATTCGCAGGAAATTAATTAACCTCAAGTTACTATTTTCCAAAAGTTCCAACTTTGCATTAACCACTGAGAACTTCTTGATAAATGCTTCAGACTGACCTTCCAATACAGTTGTTCTAGTGTGTACATCCAACAACTCCACTTGAGCAGTAGCAAAGCTTCTGGCAGCTTGATCAATTGCATTAGAGTTATTGTGCACCTTAACTGCCAGTGATGAAACCTGAGGTAACAGGGCTTTTCCCAAGGAAACTATAGCTGTCCAAATGGACTGCAAAGTGAAATTAGCTGATCGAACAAACTTGAAAGATGTCCCCTGCTTGGGTCGAGGCAGCCTCCATTCCAGCTGAAGCCACTCCACCTCTCTGCAGAGTGGATTTGCATGCTTGCCAGCCTTCCATCTGGGAGCGCAGTAAAAGCATCAATGCATTGTTCCAGGGCTGAAAAATGTCCGCCACAACAGCCCCCAAAACTGGCCCTCGACAAAGAGGAACTTCCTGCTCACTAAGGGAGAGGCCCAATTGTAGGCTTTCTTCGGGAGAACGATGTAAACATACCGCCTTCAGCGCTGAGCAAAAATCAGGAGAAGATGAGGTATACAAGGTGGTTACCAGACTCTCCAGCCCCGGTAAACCCACAGCCGGACTAACTTGCCCCGAATCCCTTGGTTACTGCGACAGCCGAAATACAAAAGGGTCCAAGGTCCTGAGACCACCAAAGGTAATGGCGTTGTAGTCGCAGGGACTTGAGAGGGTTGCAAACCCTACCTACTCTTTCGCTTCTTCCCCATTTACAAAGCTGCCACCACACTAGAGCACAACCAGCGCCATCTTGGTTCCGCCCCACTATGTTGTACATATTGTTAGCTTCCCTGATTTCTCTTAGCATTTCATCATCCATCTGTTCATTCTGGCCAGGCGGTTGGTAGTACATCCCCACTGCTATCGCCTTCCCCTTTTTACATGGACTTTCTATCCATAGATTCTACAGTGTGTTTTATTTCCTGCAAAACTTTTATCCTGTGCGACTCAATGCCCTCTTTAATCTAGAGCACAACCCCTCCACCAATTTGATCTACCCTGTTATTATGATATAGTTTGTACCCAGGTATCACAGTGTCCCACTGGTTGTCCTCCTTCCACCGGTCTCTGAGATGCCAATCATATCTAACCTTTCATTTAGTGCTATATATTCTAGCTTTTAAATTTCTAGCATTTGCATACAGACATTTTAGAGGTTGTATTTTATTCATATTAATCTGCTTATTAGTTGATAGGGGTAATTTGGAATCATTCAGCTCTGTAGTTAAGAGCATCTGGGTTACTTTTATCTTTATTGGAATCTCTCTATTGGGATGCCCTAACTTCCCTCTTTTGCTAGTATCCTTCAAGAATATATCCTTCCGAGCCATGTGCTCTTGGACAACTGTCAGCTTTACCCTATTATCTAGTTTAAAAGCTGCTCTATCTCCTTTTTAAAGGGTAATGCCAGTGCCTGGTACCATCTCGGTTAAGGTGGAGCCCATCCCTTTGGAAAAGTCCCTCCCTTCCCCAGAATGTTGCCCAGTTCCTAATGAATCCAAAACCACCTTCTTTGCACCATTATCTCATGCGTGCTTTGAGACTCCAGAGTTCTGCCTGCCTTTGGGGTCCAGTGCATGGAAAGGGAAGCATTTTGGAGAATGCTACCCTGGAAGTTCTGGATTCAGCTTCCTACTTAAAAGCCTAAGTTTGGCCTCCAGAACCTCCCTCTCACACTTTCCTATGTCGTTGGTGCCAACATGTGCCAAGACAGCAGTCTCCTTCCCAGCACTATCTAAAACATTTTCTAGGTGGAGCGTGAGGTCCACTACCTTCATACCAGGCAGTCATGTTACCAGGAGAGCCTCACGTCCACCAGCCACTCAGATATCTACATGCTTAATGATTGAATAACCAACTATAATGGCCATCCTAACCCTTCCCTCATGAGCATATGGCCCTGGAGAAACCATCTCAGTGTGAGAGGGTTTTACATCACCTGGAGGATAGGTCCTAGCTATAGGATCACTTCCTGCCATACCAAGGTGATGCTCTGCTTTCATGTGACCTCTCTCCTCCATAGCATGAGAGAGGCTGCTAGACTGGAGGGACTTCAGTACTACATTCCTGTAGGTCTTGTCTGTATATCTCTCTGTGTACCTTAGCTCCTCCAAGTCTGCTACTCAAGCTTCCAGAGATCGTACTCATTCCCTGTGAGCAAAGAGCTCCTTGCACCTAGTGTACCCGTAAGACCCCTCACCAACTGGGAGAAAAATGTGCATGTGACACTCAATGCAAAAGACTGGATAGCCCCATCTTTATTTTTTATTTTATTTTATTTATTTACATTCTCTTATATACCGCGCTATTCTGCATCAGTGCGGTTTACATTGAACAAACTGAAATTACATTGAACAGGGTATTATAACTTGGAGATAACTATTTTACAGGGAACATGGGCTATGGAGGGTTAAGTGGCTTGCCCAAGACCACAAGGAGCACCTTGCTGCTTGACTGTTATCTACATCTTAATTTTAAGGATTTGTTTAAATATTTAAGTTATTTACTTACTTAAAGTTGCTAGCCATACTTGTACCAATACAACTATTCCTAATAAGTTTAAGATACTTTGTATACTTCAAGATTAATTAATTTCAGGACCATAATTAATCTATTCCTGATGAGGATAACCAGCTGAATCTGAAAGTGAATTTGACCACCTCTTTCCCTTTAATAGGTTTAATAACCTATAAATCTAAAATTATGCCTGGGGTGGGTGGAAGGTAAAGAAACACTTAGTAAAATTTGACTTCCTACACAGTGCCCTGACCTGTGCTTCTAAGGTTATCTCTTAACAATTTCTTGGATGATTCACACAGTCCTTGGTTTGATAGAGGGAGCCTTTCAAATGGCCCTTTTGACTTGTCACTTGGCTTTAATAAAACCATCTCACAAGTTTCTTGCCTCCTAACTGGAAGGCCTCTTTGTAAAGATCTCTACAAACAATTTATTTATTTCTATTTATTTATTTAATGTCTCTTCTATACCGCGCTATTCCCATCAGTGCGGTTAACATTTAACAGAACCTTATACAATGCAGTCGGGCTACATTGTATTCCCAATAAAGCAGGATTGTAGTCAAATAATATTTACCCTCGTCTGTCTTCTATGCTAAACTATACCCTGATTTGATTTAAATGAAAGCTCTCTGGTGGTACTAAACCCTGACTGTCTTAACAAAGATAATGAATTCTAAAATACACAGATTTATCAGTTTTAACCTAAAGAATTCTCTTTTCCCCGAGATTTAGAGAATTTCCCAGCAGATAAATACTTACAAATGCAGATTTCTTTCCAGCAATAGCAGTCCCTTTTGGTAGTTATTCAAGATTCCGTGGGTACAGAAGAACCCATGGATGTCAGCCTAACCATACTTGCATTTTTGTGGACACTCCTTACCCCGGGGCACAGAACTTTGTGATTCCAGTGGAACTTGAAGGAACCTGCCTCCAGGCCTTGAGAGACTCCAGGAGTATGTGGACCCTCATTCGTCAGGAAACCCTAACCTGATTTCAAATTGACTATGCAAAGACGATAACATTAGCCTGTGTACATGCAAACCAGACACAGTATCCAGTGGCACAGGTTTCACTTAACACTCCAGCAGAGCAAGCCACATTCAAGTTCATGGTGCTGCCCTGGCTCCCATATCCAGTGATGATCAGTCGAGACTACCCAAACTTCGGAGCGATATGGGCCCGGCTAATTGACGATTCCACTAATTTAGACCAGGAAGATTTCCCAGAGATTTTCCCCCTGGATGATCAGGATCTATATGTCAAGAATCCTAAGTCCCGGAGTTGGCATCGCTGGGAAAAGCTTCATTCCCAACAAAATCTGGAGGCGGCTATGAGGGAGGTATCTGAGGAGGGACAAAACCCCTGGGGATGGCTTGGGGCTCAGCTGTAGTAACTCAAATACAATTGTTCCCTACATAGAGTGGGGGCTAGTGGAAGATCCAGAAAGCTTCAGGAAGGACCAACAAGAAGATAAGTCCCTTAAACATGCCCTAGAGCGGGTTTTAGAGGTGGATGGGGTTCCAGTAGGTAACAGTCCCCTGCAAGAACCTTTTCCTGTTTCATGCTAAAGGGAGATTTATTGTACAGAGTGTCCAAGGGGGCACTAGAGGGGGAAGAGGTAGAACAACTGATAGTACCCCGCCCGGTCATCAGAATGTGTTATTGGTGGCCCATAGACATTTATTAGGGGGGACACCTGGGAGTGGAGAAAACAGTAGAGCGTGTTCTAGCCCAATTTTTCTAGCCTGGGGTCCATAAATAGGTGCGGCTATTTTGCCAGTCATGCCCCAGCTGTCAACTCCATTATCCCACCAGAATATGACCTGTTCCTCTAGTGCCTATGCCTATCATTAAAGCCCCATTTGAAAGTAAAGCTGCTTTTGTTTTCCCTAAACTGCTGTCTGTTCTGGCTTTTGCTTTGTGGAGGTTTAACAAGTTGGGACAGAATAAAAATTGCTTTTGTTTTCCCTGAACTGCTGTCTGGCCTGTGTTTTAAAGAAAACCCCTTCCTACCATGCGCCATAGTTACCACAGGCTGCTTGTTCTTCATTTCTGCTGATATAATGGCTTATGCTTGCTCAGTTCACCTTACCCTGCCTGCTGCTATAAGGAACCAACATCAGCCAAGATGAACCTGATAATGTGTTCCATGGCTCAGATCTGGTTAGGCCTCAAATACCTTTTAAGCTCAGGTATCACCCAGTGCCCCTCCCCCCCTTCCAGATTTCTGCATAACCAAGCTCTGAATAAAATGTTTTTATTAATTTTTCTTTGTGACATGTCTGAATAGCTTTTACCTCAGGATCCTTTCCTGCCTCTAATTTGGTTCTTCTGCCTTGTCATGTTGTGGTCTGTGGCAGTTAAGAGTATTGTGTCAAAGCACACACTTAGCATGTGTATTACAAAGATTTAACAGGCTAAATTTGTAGAGGACAGAGATGCCCTGAGCCTCCTCCCTTCCCTATCTAAAAAACAAAAATAAATAAATAGGGTACTCCACTCTCTTCACCTTAGATGTATACTGAGAGCAAGTGGTACAGACAGCTATAAGCATTTGGTATTCATGTATTCACTCTCAGTAAAGGGACTAGTGCCTGTCAGAAATTCACTGAGAGTGCATTGTATAAATGAATACTAAATACCAGTAGACCTCTCCTCTTTCTGCTTGGCTTGTTATCCACATTAGGGGATTCAAGGGGATTTGATACCCAACTTTTTGTTAGGTAGGGGATGGTGAGGAGTGATCAGGGTGCTGATCGCTGCTATATATTTTTATTAAAAGCTGGAAGGGCTGAGGTTTAGGCATTAAAGAAAAACAAAACTCTTCAAATCTTTTTTTCCTCCCTCCCTTCAACCCACCCAATTGCAGATTATTATAAAAAGGAAAATCTCGACCTCCATGTCGAGAGCAATTATTTGTGGATCTCTTATTGTGAGAATTCCCCTTCTTCAGGCTTCCCATCTTTCGTTCTTTATTTATTCGGATAGCAGACAAGGATCTTCTACAGATGATTCTTTCAGTGAAGCAGAGAAGGGAGACTTAGGGACATTATTAAAATCTGCAGCCATGTATGTAAGAGGGAGGAAAGGGGGGGGGGGAGGAGAGGGCAACTAGTGTGTGTAGGAGGGGGGGATCTTTTTATAAAGTAAAATGAAGTGTGTGGGAACCAGAACGGAAAGGGAAAGTCACATGGATTATTTGAAAATACTGTAGGGTAAGTTGGTACCAGATTTTCAGCACATGGAGGGAAATAGTTTAAGTTGCACCTAGATTAACTCATTTATTTATTTATTTTATTTATTTAACCAGTTTTATATAGCACTTTAACCTTCAATCAAAGTGTTCGACAACACAAAGGGTCTACATTGAACGAGAGGGGTAGGACAACATGACGTGCATGCAGACTTTTAGACATTTGGTACTTCTTTTCTTCTGTGCGTGCCAGTGGTGTCCTATGTTAGGTGTGAAAGTGTTCTGTGAACAGGAGTGTTTTGAGCACCTTGAGGAAGTCCTTAGTGTCACTTAGCGCTCTCAGTTCATCTGGGAGGGGGTTCCAGAGGGGTGGGGCTGAGAAGGATGAGGCTCTGTTGGGGGTGTTTTGCTTTGTCTTTTGGTATCCGGTGGGTGTTCGGGGTTTGTTGATGCCGTTGGATCTTCTGGGCCTGGTGTTGGTTTCTCTGATCAGCATGTTTTGTAGGATATTTGCTGATTGTTGATGTATGATTTTGAAAATATTTAGTGTCGTCTTGTATCTTGCTCTTGCTGTTTATGTTTGTGTGTATGTCTATTTGCTTAATATACCGCTAAACAGTAACATCAAAGCGGTTTACAAAAATAAAGGTACAGAAAGCCAAGGCGGAAAGTGGAAAGGAAGTTACAATAATGGATAGGAAAGCAAAACAGCGAAGTCGTACAATGAGACAAAAGAGGAGAGGAAGTGGGGGGGGGGGCAGGGAGAGTAAGATCACACAGAGGGGGTGGGGAGGTCGAAAGCAACGATAAAGAGGTGGGTTTTCAGACTGCTCTTAAAATGGTGTGCTGTTGTTCAAGCCGGATAGAGGAGGGTAAAGAGTTCCAGAGGGCGGGACCAATGAAAAAGAAGGTAGAGGAGCGGGTGGACTGAAGATGGGCTCATGAAGGGGAGGGAAGATGTAAACGATAGAGATGCAATGATCGTAATGTGCGAGTAGGGGTATGGAAATGAATGAGGTTGGCCAGATATTGAGGAGAGTGAGTGTAAAGGACCTGGTGGACAAGTGAAAGGACTTTGTAGCGAATGTGGAATTTAATGGGAAGCCAATGAAGCTGAATAAGAAGAGGCGTGACGTGATCGCGAGGAGAGTGTGAAATAAGCCGAGCAGCGGTATTCTGAATACGTTGTAAGCAATAAAGTTGTGAAGAGGAAAGCCCAACCAGAACAGAGTTACAAAAATCGATGCGGGACATGACCAAGGATAAGAGAAGGGTAGTGAGTGCCTGTGAAATGAGAAAGAGACGAATAGCGCAAATTTGGCGGAGGAAGAAAAATTATGCTTTGGAAACATGAGAAATGTGATCCCAAAAAGACAGATCAGAGTAGAAGAAAACACCCAGGTAACGAAAGAAAGATACCAGGGGGATGGGTGAGCCAGAGAGAGAAGGTGCAATTGGAGCAGGGGGGTGGGAGGCGGGTGAACCAAATGGCGAGAGTTTTTGTTAGGTTGTGATGTAGACAGTGGGTAGTGAGCCTGTCAGCGACTGCAGAGAGGCAGGCATTGAGAGTGGTGAGATCGGGATGGAGTGGAGAAGTGTGATGCAGGAGAACCAGATCATCGGTGTAGTAGAAAGCGGAGATCCCATGTTGTTGAACCAGTAAAGCAAGAGGTGAAAGAAAAATGTTAAAGAGGAGGGGGCCAGTACTGAGCCCTGTGGAACACCACAGGGGAGGGGGAACGACTTGGAGGAAGTTGCTGGGGTGGAAAGAGAGAGAACCGAGCAAGACCTTGAGCAGAGGAAGGAATGAAACCAATGAAGAACCTTGCTGCAGAGACCTGCCTCACGTAAGCGGGCCAGGAGAAGGGAGTGGTCGACGAGATCAAAGGCAGCAGAAAGATCCAAGGACACTGCCACCGAGTAGTCACCGTGGTCATGTGCAACATGGAGTTCATTAAGAAATCCCAGAAGAACCGCCTCCACACTGTGGCCAGGCCGGAAACCAGACTGGCGAGGGTGAAGAAAGTGAGTGGATTCAAGGTGAGAAGACAGCTGTGAGAATACATCCTTTTCTAGAATTTTAGAGAGAAAAGAAAGATTGGACACTGGACGATAGTGAGCGAGGATCGTAGGGTCAAGTGAAGACTTTTTAAGGATGGGACGGACCAAGGCATGTTTCCAGGAATGAGGAAAGACACCCGTGGAGAGACTGGAGTTAATCATGGTAAGAAAAACCATGCAGGAGGAATGAGAGCTGAAGAGGGAGAGAGTAACCAAGTGGAAGGACTGGGGTCCAAGGAGCAAAAAGTTTTCTTTGAAGAGGAAATTATTGCGATGAGCTCGGAGGTGTTAATTGAATGGAATGAGTGCCAGGAGTGGGATAATTGGGAATCAGGAGGAGGGGAACAGGGCTGTGCATCAGAGATAGGAGGGGGGCAGTGGGGCAAGTACCTTGGTGCTAAAGTGGGTTGCTAACTGAGAGGGAGAAGGGGAGGAGAGGGAGGGAGGTGGATTGAAACCGGGCTGAAGGGATGTAAGAAACTGGAGGACAGTGTAGAGATGACGGGTTTGAGAAACACACCTAAATTATAGTGCTCCATAATTTACTCATGGAATGTTGTACTCTGCCCATACTATACCCCTGTATGTGCCCACAATTAAAGTATGCAAGATTGGCCCAATATGCATAATTTCAGAATAGCAGCTATGTCAAATGCACACATAAATATCCATTTGTGTGCATATATGAACAAAATACCTAAATTTACATGTGTAAAAACATGTGAACCGAAGCTCGACTTATAAAATTACCCCTAACAGGCTAAGTTTAGTTGTTATTTATTTATTTAACAGGGTTTTTATACCGCTTTATCATTTCAGCCAAAGCAATTTACATTGTAACTTAAACTTGGTAATGCACATTAAACAAGGATATTGATAACTTGGATTTTCTTTTCTGAGGGAATGGAGGGTTAAGTGACTTGCCCAAGGCCACAAGGAGTGCTAGTAGGAAATGAACCCTGGTCTCTTGGTTCGCAAGCCAGTGCTGTAATAATTAGACTACTCCTCCAAAAGTTAGAAATCTTAGCTGTGCTAAATTCGTTGTTCTGGTTGTTGTGTGCCATCGATGCTGACTCCTGGAAACCCTGTGGATAGTTGTGGCTCATCAAAAGTTCACCTGCTAAATTTAGGAAAATATTCAGCTGAAAACTTAGTTCTTCAGTTCAGCTGACTATTTAGCAAAAAAACTGTCAAAAATTGTTACCTCCTCAGCTTTTCTTTGACTATCTGCCTGAACACCTCCTTGCTTGTATTCTGAAGAAGAAGCTTGCTGTGGAAGCAAAAACATGAAATAAAGATTTTTTCAAGTACATTCATAGCAAAAAACCTGCGAGAGAGTCAGTTGGACCATTAGATCATAGAGGAGTTAAAGGGGCACTAAGAGGCAACAAGGCGATAGCGGAGAGACTGAATGAATTCTTTCCTTCGGTCTTTACTGAGGAAGATGTAGGGATGTTACCCATGACTGAAGTGGTATTTAAAGGTGCGGAAGAATTGAAGGACATATCAATACATCGGGAAGATGTATTACAACTATTAGATAAACTGAAGAGTAGCAAAACACCTGGGCCGGATGGTATACATCCAAGGGTGTTGAAAGAACTGAAATATGAGATTGCAGACCTGCTATTAGTAATCTGTGAACTATCATTAAAATCATCTCTAATACCTGAAGATTGGCGGATCGCCAATGTAACACCAATTTTTAAAAAGGGTTCCAGGGGTGATCTGGGAAACTACAGACTGGTGAGCCTCACATCAGTACCGGGAAAAATGGTAGAAACCATCATAAAGAATAAAATTACTCAGCATGTAGATAGTCATGGTCTAATGGGAGACAGTCAACATGGCTTTAGACAAGGAAGATCTTGTTTTACTAATCTGTTATGTTTTTTTGAAAGTGTGAATAAACAGGTGGACAAAGGTGAGTCGGTTGATATAGTGTATCGGTACTTTCAGAAAGCCTTTGACAAGGTCTCTCATCAGAGACTTTTGGCAAAACTAAAGAGTCATGGGATAGGAGGCAGTGTACTACTGTGGATCAGGAACTGGTTAAAAGATAGAAAGCAGAGGGTTGGGCTAAATGGCCAATTTTCCCAATGGAGAAAGGTGAATAGTGGTGTACCCTAGGGATCTGTGCTGGGTCTGCTGCTTTTTGACATATTCATAAATGACCTGGAAAGTGGAATAACGAGTGAGGTTATCAAATTTGCAGCTGACACAAGACTATTTAAAGTTGTTAAAACCCAAGAGGATTGTGGAAAATTGCAAGAGGATCTTGATAAATTGGAAGACTGGGCATCAAAATGGCAGATGAAATTTAATGTGGACAAGTGCAAAGTTATGCACCTAGGGAAGAACAACCCAAAATATGGTTACACAATGCAAGGTTCCACATTAGAACCACCACCCAGGAAAAAGATTTAGGCGTCATTGTGGATAACATGTTAAAACCCTCGGCCCAGTGTGCAGCGGCAGCCAAGAGAGCAAATAGAATGCTAGGTATCATAAGGAAAGGAATGGAAAATAAAACAAAAGATATTATAATGCCTCTATACAGTTCCATGGTGAGACCGCACCTTGAATATTGTGTGCAATTCTGGCCGCCGTATCTTAAAAAGGATATAGCGTTATTAGAAAAGGTACAGAGAAGAGCCAACAAAATAGTAAAGGGGATGGAAGGATACTCTTATGAAGAAAGGCTAAAAAGGTTAGGGCTCTTTAACCTGGAAAAGAGACGGCTGAGGGGAGATATGATAGAAGTCTATAAATTAATGAACGGAGTAGAACGGTTAAACGTAGATTGATTGTTTACGTTATCAGAATATAGAAAGACTAGGGGACATGCAATTAAGCTACAGGGTAAACTATTTAAGACTAATAAAAGAAAATATTTTTTCACTCAACGTGTAATCAAACTCTGGAATTTGTTACCGGAGGATGTAGTAAAGGCTGTTAGTGTAGCTGGGTTTAAAAAAGGTTTGGACAAGTTCCTGGAGGAAAGGTCCATAAACCGTTATTAAGAAGGGACCCAGTACAAGCATTGCGGAACCTGTGTCTTTTGGGGAAACTGCTAGGTACGTATGACCTAGATTGGCCACTGTTGGAAACAGGATCCTGGGCTTGATGGACCTTGGTGTGACCCAGTGTGGCATATCTTATGTTCTTATGTTCTGTAAGGGGGTAATCTCTACAGCAACCCAAACTGCCCACAATACTCCAGGTTTCTGTTCACTTTCTGCTCTGACTCTGTCCCAACCCTGCCTATCCAAGATGTAGCTTTTCAGTTTTAGCCTGGGCACCTTTCAGCCATGAACACCTGGTTACCAGGGCTGAAAATGCACCTCAGTCCCAGGCTAAATCTTGTGTTCCTGGCTGCATTGCTTTAGTTAATATGTCCCACAGTGTTCTTCTTGACCATTCTCCTTCTTAAGAGTGTCCAGATGATGGACTTGGCACCCCTTTTAATGACAAAGATAGGGAAAGCTGTAGAACTAAAGGACATGAAATGAAGCTGTATGGAGGTAAACTGAAAAGCAACAATAGGAAATACGTTTTCATGGAAAGGCTGGTAGATACCTGGAATGCCCTCTCGAAGGAAGTGGTAGGAGCAA
The DNA here is from genome assembly GCA_033557465.1 of Ichthyophis bannanicus. Classification (NCBI taxonomy): domain Eukaryota; kingdom Metazoa; phylum Chordata; class Amphibia; order Gymnophiona; family Ichthyophiidae; genus Ichthyophis; species Ichthyophis bannanicus. The sequence continues at coordinate 420,605,343 of CM066033.1, forward strand.
CAACCTAAACTAACTTTGCAATTCTCCAAAGGATGCATTATATTGCTGAACGGCAAAAGTATGCTTCTCTAATGACTGTGGCTTTCTGACTATGGCATCAGTTTCCCACAGATCTAGGTACTGGTATTTCTCACAGCAGCTCCCTACATGTGGCTGCACCTGTCCCATACATGTCCACGCTCAGCTTATGTCGGTCTGTATACATCTGCTATCTCTGGGGCAATCCTGCCTGCCTTCCCACAGTCTGCATTGTGGCAATGCTGCCCTGGACAGGCATGTGTGGTCCTGGGAGGGGGGATCCCTTTGCCATCATACCAAGTAGCCAGCCTCCAGATGTATCACCACTCTTGCAGCTTGCATAGATCCTGGACTGGGTAAGGATATAGCCCTCATGGCACAATCTGGGGAATGTTGGCACATCAGTCATATCTCCCCGTGCATGGCACAGCTGATGTATGGCTGTCCTATCACACTGGCAGCTGGTGACACTGCGGTCATCCGTAAGGTCCAGGTACTGGCTAGGGATTCATGTACTCCCTGAAATGCAGATCAGCACACCAGATCCTCCTGTGCAACCCTCAAACCACACACAGAGACATTCTCACTTGCAGTCATAAAACATAATTCTGCCAAAAAGACGCTCAGAATCTATAATTAAAAGCTAGTATACCATAATAGCATGAAGTCCCAGGACTATATGATCTCCCTTTCTCACTCAAACACAATTCTTTTTCAGACTTACTCACATGCATTTCTTACATCAACATTCCCATTTTTCATAACACAGAAATTGTTAAGGCCCCCTCAATTAGCTCTTTTAGCACCAACAGCAAATTTCAACCAGAATAAACACTATTGCTGTTCTTAATATGTCTTTAGGGGTAGATATTAATGACTCTTTAGCACAAGATTCCCTCACCTCTGATTTCTGTTCTTTATAACTACATCTTGTGATGTTTTTCCAGATTGCAATCACACCAGTTTAAAACATACTTGTCACAACCTTTATACAATTTGGGATGAATTGTAGAACACAGCAGAATATTGTTTAAGTACTGACCTTATTCCATGTCTCTGGCAGGAATAACGGGCACATCTGTGGGAAGTCAAAAAATGTACACGGGCCTTTCCTGAATACGCTGTATACGTCTTCATAGCAAACCATGCACCCCTTCCTCACCTCCTGAGCATGTTCTTAGATCCTGTGGAAGCACCATGGACATACATGGATGCCATCTATGAGAATATGGTCGTAGACATTTTCGAGAGATACACGTCTCCCATGCACATGCAAATGGCCTCTTCGGGTTATGGAATAGCCTCCTATGTTACTATGTTAGATCTACGCTTTCTGCTATCATGTCTACTGTCTTTTATCACCTATACTGGGCAATGACACAGCTCTTTCTGGATCACTTATTAGTTTTGCATTAGAACTTTATTAAACAAAGCAACAAATTATTTTACTTAGGATAACACTGTCACAGAACTCATACAGATTTAAAGAACTGAAACCCTCCTAAAGATTTTGTTCAGCTAAAGAAATAGGAAGATAGGTGTAGAAAACATTTAGAATTAACAGGCCAGTAAATTACTATTATAATTCCATACACACTCTATTGTTGGCAGCACCATACCTAGCCCTGTGTGAGCGGTGCAGCCGCACAGGGTGCAAAAAGATTAGGGGGGCATGTCGGACTGCCCTGCCCTGCCCTGCCACCCCCGCCACTTTTTTGTTTTCTTGCAGGGTGGCAGTGGCAGCAGCAGTGAGGCAGACCCACGTTTGTAGGCAGGTTGGGTCCCTCCTTCCCTTCTCTGATGTAGGTCGTGTCAGAGGATGGAAGGGCCAGGCCAGCCATTCAAACGTGGGTCTTTGCAACTCGGCATTTGCATGGCTGGCCTGGTCCCCCCCCTCCCCCCCCCTCTAACATGGCCTACATCAGAGAAGTATTCACACAGAAAAGTGAGGAAAACATCAGTTCTTTCGTTATTTTTTTTGCTGGACCACCCTGTACCGGGGTCATGAAAAACAGACTCCCAGACCTTGGTAAGTAATAGTCCATTTTAATCAAACCAGCAGTGAGAAATAAATAATAAACTTAACTGCCACGGCCAAATCATCAAGGTGGAAGACACACGACACAGTTCTGCGTTTCGGGCTCTCATTTCAATCCGCCCTGCTTCAGGTCAAACTGTCATCACCAATCAAATAGCTGTCAATTCACAAATGAATGAAAAAACTTTCAGAGAAACACTTTTAAACATGGCGTCTGACGTCATCCAACTTACTAGACCAATCAAAAAAGGAGAGAAATAAAAAGAAAAAATGAATGAAGAATTCAAAGTGGGGGGGGGAGGGGGGGAACTGAGTGCACTTGTATGGCGATAACATCATGCTAGTATGCAGCACTGAGCTAATCAGTAGGGGGATGGGCATTCATGCCTCTAGATATTAGTAGAGGCCTCTGCGCTAATTTAGCTGCATAAATGCATGCTACTGTATGCCTATTAGTAAGTATCGAACGGGACTCGAAATGGGATACCAGAGCCCTCTGAAAGGGTTAATATGGAGAATGGCTTGTAATTTTGCTGACAGTCTGAATCTTGACCTGTAGCAGCTTACTAGAGTATGTGTATAGAAGCCAAGGTCGAATTTTGCAGAAGCAGCTTGACCTAAAACACACAGTGTTATAGCTTCATCTGTAACATGTAGATAAACAGAAAGTGAAGCAAAGCATGATGGGCCTGATTTTCATTTAGGCAAACTATGCGCCACGTCGGCACATAGCCTGCCCGCCGACCCCCTTAGACCAGATTTTCACGTCTGCGGCAATGGAAGTGAAAATTCGGGTTTAGCCTGACCTGCTGGCAGCTGCTGAGGCTAAGTGGGTAGCAGAGATTTTCAAAAATCACCTGCTTAGCCCATTCCTCCGCCCCTACTCTGCCCCGGAACACCCCAACATGCTCCGATGCTAACCTCATAGCATCAGGGCGCGTAAGGGACAAACCAGGGAATTTTCGAAGGCACTACCCATGTAGGTGTCTTTGAAAATTCCCTGTTAAGGCATTTACATGGGTAGCTAGGGCAATTACCCATGCAAATGCCTTCGAAAATCAGGCCCGATGTAAAGTGATATGACAAAATTGTACAATGTAACAATTTTTTTTCCTAATAAAAAAGGTGCTATGGCCTAGCTGGAGTAGGGATCACAGGAGACTGCTAAAGTTTTCAGGCCTGTAAATCTCTCCCTTAAGGCCTTAAGTAGTACTGTTAGTGATATAATTCTCTGTGTATGTGTGTTTCCATTTCATTCGTTACATGAATTAGAAAATTAGAGCCAAAGAGTCGAGGTTAGATTTTGCTACTTGGTGAGCCTGGTCAGAAGTGTAGCGCAAGCAAACAGTAAGCATGCCCCATAGTTAAGCTCTGGAACATGTTGGCTGAGCATGTGGTGAAAGAAGTTGGCATTGGTAGGTTTAAAAAAAGTTTATACAAGTTCTCGGAGAAAAAGTCAATAGATTGTCATCAAGGTAGACGTGGAAAGCCATTGCTTATCCCTAGTGGTAAGTATCAAGGAATTTAGCTAGTATTTGAGATCTTGCCAGGTACCTGTGACCTGGATTGGCTATTGTTCAAAAGAGGATACTGGGCTTGATGAACCCTTTGGTCTGACCCAGTACGGAAGTTCCTATGTTCTTAAAGTTCATTACATGCCTTAAAACAATTTACTGGCCAATATTTACCTGCAATAGTCAGCTGTTTTATTAAACACTGGTCAACATGGTTAAGTATAAACTGGATAGTCTGTGTCAGTATCTGGATACTGGCTGGCTGGCACTGAATACCCAGATTTAGCCACCATTGCCAGCACTATCCAGAGAGCGGGGATATTCAGACACTATCTAGATAGTCTATCTGCAGGGTACTTAGAGCAGCTTTTTTGCTGTCCTAAGTTAGGATAGCAGTGCTAAGAACTCACACTTCCAGCATTACCCACACTCTGCCCCCAGGCTGCTCCTGCACCATCCAGATAGCACGATGGTCTCTACGGATATCCAGGGGCATCCTCTGGATACGGCTGCTGAACATCCCTCTTGACAAGGCATATCTGGTTAGCAAGTGATGCTGCATGGATAAGTCCTTTTAAATGCCAGTCTCTTAGTCCCCTCACTTAACTTTCAGAGGCGTAGCATCCCCCACCCCGAGATTTTGATTATTTAACTCGGTTGCATTCTTTTTAACATCATCCCTCCCACAACAATCCTATAAAAATGCATATTTGAACGTCACACATTTAAATATTTTTTATATTGCTTTATCATTTCAGTCAAAGCAGTTGACATTGTAACTTAAACTTGGTAATGTACATTAAACAGGGACATTGATAACTTGGAATTTTCTGAGGCAATGGAGGAGTGAGTGACTTGCCCAGGCCACAAGGAGTGCTAGTGGGAATCAAACCCTGGTTGTTTGGTTCCCAAGCCAGTGTGCTAACCATTAGGCTACTCCTCTACTCCTCTGGTGCACTTTGTTTTGTAAATATATGCCTAATGAGGGAGATTTCCAAAGCCACTTGTAACTGTAAATGGACTGCAGATAAAAGTACACACTAATGACTGAATTTGTGCGACTGCCAAGACTCATTGCTTTGCTTTGTAGCCTGCTCTTGGCTGCCCTTCCAGAAAGTATTGCCCTAGGCAACTGCTTAGTTTGCCTTGTGGGTGGGTCGGTCCTGCCGGTGAGGCAGGTTCACGTAACAGCACTCATAGAGACGACGTTAAGTGAACACGTGTTCAGAGCTGAGTTGCCACTGAGCATGCGCCAACTGTCCTGGTGCTACCACTAATGCTGTCTGCAAGTCCGCACTCTGCCCACTCTCTGCCCGATCTGGCTGTGGTAGGTTAACATGCGTTTTAGCATACAGTGGCTGGCATACTCCCGTGTTAGTGTTCCCAACTGCCAGTAGCTGCGTGTTAAAATGCATGTTAACTGGATAAGAGGCTTCAGTAAAAGGACCCCTTAGTTTTCCGCAGCTAGCATTATGATCTTTTCAGTTTTCTGGGCTTTCCGTGGATGGCAAACATCACATTTCCCACCTCATCTCCAATGAACTTTCCTGCCAAAATTCAAATTTACTGCTGAAATTCAGATTTCATGCTTCAATCCCACCAGTCCGGTTTGAGAACCATTATCGGGGTTATTCTGTGCCATGAATAATGGGGATGAACATCCGGAATAGAATAGGTCCCTGCGCACCTTGTATGTAGCAGCATGTATATACCCCAACTCTGTAAAAGTCACTCTTCCCACCTGATGTGATTCCTACCTGTAAATAGTGCCCCCTGTGATATCCAAGTTTTAGCACCTGTTTCATTGTAAATGCAGTGCAGGTTAGACTGCACTGTATAAGCTAAGGTTGTATGTAAACTGCACTGATGTTAAATAGCGCGGTATAAAAGAGACATTAAATAAATTAAAAAAAATAAATAAATAAGAACAGATACCCACTGCATACCCAGTTCACCTGCAAGAAAGCCACAGAATGATGACCGAAACAGTTCCACTTACGAAGACTTGGCATGACCCGGAAAATTGTAAAAATCATAGCACATGAATAATCGATTTGCATATATTAGAAATTTTAATGCATGTTTAAAAATTGTTTTTTAAATAATTGTCTAAAATGAACCAACCGCCCCAACGTAAAATGTGAAAAGCGTGAGAAATCCCAAAAACAAATCGAGAATTCTTTGTCTATGCATACACCTGTTGTTTTCATATAGAACTCTTTACATCTTATAAAGTCTACTGCATTACACACTGAAATGGACAGCTGAAACCTTGAGTCACATCTGAAATATATCTTGAATCATATCTGAAATGGATCCTTTTCTTATGCGTGGAAACTGAAGTTCTTTATGATTATTTTGGTCCTGCGAGCTTTTTTCGATGATACATAAAACAAGACAATCAGTATAATCTGAGAATTTGTTTTAGCTATGTTTGGAAACCAGAGCAGATGGAGAGACAGATGTCACCGCAATATAATTTGGCTTTCTCTCTAATTTTCATTGTTGATCACAGTATGTGAATGCCCTTAGGCAAAATCTTTACAGGTGTACAGTATATGTTTGATGAGACTAAACTGAATCTACAAGAGCTCATTTGTTCTTTACCTAGATACATAGAGAGACAATATCATTAGATGGCTAATAGAGAGTCACACAAATCAATAAAATTGACTAACTGCAAGTTAAGGTAAACATGACGTGATATCACAGTGCTCTCTGGTCTGACAATGTGAATGAAACAATTGAATGCGCCATATGAATAAGGCCATCTTATTATTGCAATATCAAACTCTAGGTCATGCAATAAGTGAAGTTTATCGGGTAGCTAGAAGTAGAAACCACTTATAGCACCGATAATACCCTTAGCGCATTCCTGCAATAATCATTGCTGTGCTGGCATGACGTTGCATGCTAATTCACATTTTAACTGCCTACCCTGTTATGGGAGGGGAAACAGGTGGGTTATGGGTGGGGAATGGGCGTGGACTACCTGTTGCAATTAGCGCACTGTCCCACGTGAAGTTAGCACGGGGGCACTTACCACCTCATAAAAAGGAGCCGGTAAGGGCGTTCACGCGGTCTGTATTTTTCTGTCTGGTAACTGTATGGAAACCTGCAGAGGCCACTGACATTACCAGTTATTGTATAGGCTTTGCATTCACCCTATATTCATTTTTGCATTTAACATGCGGGAACTGCAAAGCTTTGCTGCATTTTATTAAACTCGCACCGTGCTCTTTATTATCAGAACTCAGAAATTATCTTTTTTTTCCCGCAAACATTTTTATGATCACAAGAGGAAACAACTCCAAAAAAATAAACATAAATATATATAGCCCACATCACGGGGAGAAAAAGGGCCCATTAACAGAAGGAAAAGAAATAGAACAAAACACCATCTTAAAAATCAGTAGCCCCTGGGACGGACAGTAGTTGCTCATTTAGTAGTGACACCTAAATATGCAACTACTGTCCCAGGGGCTACTGATTTTTAGCTGCAACTGATGTAGACTCCACTTAATACCAAATAATGTGACTAAACATTACATGGGAAAGAAAGGAAAAAGGTCGCGCCCCCCCCCCCTCCCTCCTGTGGCCAGTACTTGAGATTTCAAAGAAAGAAAGACTTTTCACCTTGCCTGAGTTGGGCGAGAAACTTCAGAAAAGAGTTGTACTTATTGCCCGCAATAGGGGATCAGCTTTTTCTTAAAATACAGCTATCATATCCTTTTCGTTTGTAAAGACCACCAAAAGGGTCGCCCGAGCAGCTCTGTCATCGGATGAGTTTTCCAAGAAAGAAGATAAATCAAAGGAATCTTTATTCATAAGTTGCTTTGGCTTCCGTTGAGTAGTATGAGAGGATATCTTAGTAGGAATATAATACACTTCCTCAATAAAAATTTGATCATCATAAGAGAGTAACAATATCTCCTTGAAATATTTGTAAAGTAGTATCTCAGCAGATAAAAGATGACAATAAGGAAAATGTATAAATCGCAGGTTCCTCATAAGAGCAAGATTTTGCATATTTTCTAGCCTATAGTGCATCTGTAAAATATCTTTAATAGCTGAAGTACTAGTAGCATATAAAGACTGAGATTTTGTCTCCAGGGATACCATTTGATTCTCCAACCGAGAATCTATTTCCCAAAATTTAACTATAAAATCAGCTGAAAATTTACAAAGTTGGCCTACTGAATCTTTTAAGATTTCTTCAGTTTGGTTTGCCACGGACCATATATCTTTTAATGAGATCGCATAACTAGTAATCTCCCCCTGACCAATCATAACATTTTGTTTAAGTGAAAGAACTGGTACAGGCACTGGAACTAATGGCCCACTAGGTGCAGACAGGGCCGCCCCGTCCATTGAGCAAGAATGTTTTTTGCACAGGGCCCCATGTTTCAGGGGGCCCCGCGCAAAAAACATCTTGCATCAGCCCAACTAGGTTAAAAAAACCACAAACTGGCTGCTGTTGCCGCTGCCGCCGTGGCAGAATCGAGCATCCCGCGGGGCCCCCCTGCCTTTCAGAGTCTTCCATGCAGCCTCAGCGTCGGCTGTCAGAGCCGCGCGAAGAGAGAGAGCTTTTCCTCTCGCGGCTCTATTAATCCCGCCACGGGGCTGATGAGATTTCCCATCAGCCCCGCGGCAGGATTAAGAGAGCTGCGAGAAAGGGAAACTCTCCCTTCGTGCGGCTCTGAAAAGCCCGTGCTGAGGCCACATGGAAGATGGGGGGGGGTTAGGACTGGTAATGGGCTATGGGGGGGAGGGGTTAGGACTGGTAATGGGCTATGGGGGGGTTAGCACTGGTAATGGGCTATGGGGGGGTTAGGACTGGTAATGGGCTATGGGGGGCTAAGACTGGAAATGGGCTGATGGGGGGGTAGGACTGGTAATGGGCTAATGGGGGTTTACGACTGGAAATGGGCTGATGGGGGGTTACGACAGGTAATGGGCTGTGGGGGGGGCTAAGACTACAAGTGGGCTGATGGGGGGCTTAGGACTGGTAATGGGCTATGGGGGGGGTTAGGACAGGTAATAGGCTATGGGGGGCTAAGACTGGAAATGGGCTGATGGGGGGGTAGGACTGGTAATGGGCTGTGGGGGGCTAAGACTACAAGTGGGCTGATGGGGAGCTTAGGACTGGTAATGGGCTATGGGGGGGGGTTAGGACAGGTAATAGGCTATGGGGGCTAAGACTGGAAATGGGCTGATGGGGGGGTTAGGACTGGTAATGGGCTGTGGGGGGGGGGGGCTAAGACTACAAGTGGGCTGATGGGGGGCTTATGACTGGTAAGGGGCTGATGGGGTTAGGACTAGAAGAGGGCTGATGGGGGAGTTAGGACTGGTAATGGGCTATGGGGGGGGATAAGACTGGAAATGGGCTGATGGGAGGGTTAGGACTGGAAGTAGGCTGATGGGGGATTAGGACTTGAAGTGGGATGATGTGGGGGTTAGTACTGGTAATGGGCTATGGGGGGGCTAAGACTGGAAATGGGCTGATGGGGGGGTTAGGACTGGAAGTGGGCTGATGGAGGGTTAGGACTGGTAATGGGCTAAGGGGGGCTAGGACTGGCAATGGGCTGATGGGGGGTTAGGACTGGAAGTGGGCTGATGGGGGGTTAGGACTGGTAAAGGGCTATGGGGTCGGGGGCTGACTGGAAATGGGCTGATGGGGGCATTAGGACTGGTAATGGGCTGATGGGGGGGGTTATGACTTGTAATGGACTGTGGGGGGGGGGTAAGACTGAAAATGGGGTGATGGGGGGTTAAGACTGGTAATGGGCAGTGGGGGGGTAAGACTGGTAATGGGCTGTGGTGGGTTAGGACTGGTAATGGGCTATGGGGGGGCTAGGACTGGTAATGGGATGGGGGGTTGCTAGGACTGGAAATGGGCTGAGTGGAAGGGGGGCTTGAACTGCAAATAGCTGATGGGGAGGGGGGCTTGGAATGGAAATGGGCTGTGAGGGGAGGGAGCTAGGACTGGAAATGGACTGAGGGGGGGGGGCTAGGACAGGAAATGGGCTGATGGAGGGGCTAGGATAGGACTGGAAATGGGCTGTTGGGGGGTGCTAAGGTTGGAAATGGGCTGTGGTGGGAGCTTGAATTGAAATGGACTCATGGAGGGGCTAGAACTGGAAGTAGGCTCATGGGGGTTTGGATTGGAAATGGGCTGAGTGGAGGGGAGCTAGGATTTGACATGGGCTGATGGTGGGGCTAGGAAAGGACTAGAAATGAGCTGATGGGGGGCTGGGATTGGAAACGAGCTGATGGAGGGACTCAGATAGGACTGGAAATGGATGGGGGAGCTAGGACTGGAAATGGGCTGATGGTCGGGCTAGGATAGGATTGGAAATGGGCTGATGGGGGACTAGGACTGGAAATGGGCTGATGCAGGGACTAGAAGGGAGCAGATGCTGGGTGGGGCTGAAACTAGAAGGGAGCTGATGTTGGGGAGGATTAGAATGGGATGGAGCTGGGAGAGTGAAATGGAGAGGGAAAAATATTTTGTGTGGGAGAGAAGACAAATCTACAATTGGACGGATATTGGGAGAGTAAGTGGGGATTGAGGATGGAGGGGTAAAATTTGAGTGGATGAAATAGGAATGAGGAAAGAGCAAAAGGAGAAAGATTAGTATGTTAAAGCAGATGTAGAGAGAGAATGGAAAAAAAACTAGAAGAGAGAAGAAAGGACAAATGGACAGCAGATGGAGAGTTAGCAGAAGACACAAAGTAACTAGAAGAAAGTGGCTGGAACAATTGTAACTGAAAAAAATGCACAAAAGGTAGAAAAATATCTCTTTATTTTGAATTTATTAACTGGAATATGTCAGCTCTGGGAAATGTGCATCATTAACGTCTGCACTTTGTTTAGTACAAGAGGAAATTAATTTATAGCTTTATTTCTACAGTGTTGTACATTCCAAGTTTGGCTTTTGAAGTTCCCAGTTTAATTATTGTCTTCCTGTTTCTAAATTGTGATTTCTTGTTTGGTGATGGTCTATGTTCTGCATGTGTAACTGAGCTGAGGTATTCTGTTTATATAATTCCTATTTGACATTGCCACTTGTTCTCTTTCCCCAGTAGGTCATGTATTGTTATTCTCTGAAATGTATTGGTTTAATATTTGCAGTGTTGCCTTTTGATAGTTAGGGCATGGTGCTTTGTGAGTCCTGGTAGTACTGTTAGGATACGGCGGGTTTGCTATGGTTTCTAAATGGGTAGTGTTTGTAGTAGTTCCTAATGTGCCTGGCGGTTGGTACTGGATTATAGTAATGTAGAAATCTTTTAGTCTTTCTTTATCCATATACTCATTAAGAGGCATGTTTACTAAAAGTTAGTGTATGGTAACATTATGCAAATATTTATGCAAATGAGGTACCTTATGCAAATGAGGCCCCGCACCGAGTCTCCGCACATGGCCCCGCATCCCCCTTGAGCCGCCCCTGGGTGCAGATACAACTAAACTCAATTTCTGCAAGGAACTCAAAGAAGATAATACAGCTAAGTTCAAGGAGCCAGCAGGGTCCATCGGTGGGATTCTTTGAGAGGATTTCAAAGAAGCTCCATCAGGAGAAGTACTTCCTCCTGGCAATGGTAGCACAGGGCCCACATATTTATGTTTATCCATGGGACCTTTGGCTATTGGCATTTACACAGTTCTGCCCTTGCTCTTACCCTTCCACTTCAGCATTAACCCAAGGGGAGAAAAGCAGTCACAACTTTACAGGAAACTGTCCAATACTCTTTGCCATCAATGGTAAGAACTGCCAGATGATTTGATATTGAAAGGCAATTACACTTCTGGCAGCCCCTCTGTCCACCATAAAGCCGAAGCCAACTTCTCGTTTTCTGCCACCAGAATAGAATAGCGTCATTATTTCATCAATCGTTGGTGGTTGGATGGTCAGTGTTCCAGATCCAATGCGATGTAGTTCGGATACTGCAGCGATCAAAATTTTGCACTTCAACAATTCCATGGCAATGATTTCCTTTTGTCCGATGTGGTGTCCTGTTCACACATTCCACGCGGCGATGTGAATTTCCTGTTTTGGTGTCAAAAATTAGATTCTTAGACTAGCAGCCCTCTTCTCACTAGCACCTTGTGTTCCCAATGCTAGTGCATCAGTTATCCTGGGTGCGGTTGCATAAGCGAAAGAGTTTAGTCGAATTTCCATGAGGTTTCTTGCCTAATTTCCACGGGTTTCTGGTTTCCAGTTCTGTTCACGGTGGCAGGGTGACCACCCTCCTGCTGTTGCAGCTGGGCTTGGGACTGTCCTTGGCAGAGAATTAGAATGTAGAGTTAGTACCAGGCATTTCAGTCTTGGTTCCCACCTAAGGGCCATGCCAAAGGGACGCAATAATGAGGAAAACATTCAAGGACAGATGCAGGATCCAGTATGGTGTAATAAACTTCCTTTCTGTATTGATACAACCAATTAGGTCTGATCTCCTGGACGAATTACTGCTGTATACAAAAAAGTTCGTCCAATCTCAACTCGAGAATGAGTTACAATACTTGCTATAGTAACACTGTTTATAGGTCTCAGATTCGATAAGCACTCATTTGGGACCCGCGTCCTTTCACTCGGTGCTGTCGTTCACATCAATGACCCCAGTGTTTCTTAGCTATCAGGTGCTTTATGAATACAAGTGCTGTATTTTTTTTTAATTTTTTTTTTTATTTAACTATTTCTTTTATACCGCCCCTTCCAGAGATCAAGGGCGGTTTACATATAACAGGTTAACAGTCTTGTACACAGTTTGTATACATTTTACATAGAACAATAGAAATCAATAAAAATACACAAACAACACTCTAAAAAAACTATCCCTCACACCAAATTATTAATACTCATTCTACTTAAAACCCTCTACTTTGACATAAACTTACAATGTGTGATGCTGCCCACGTCCCATACTGCTGTCAAAGAGTAACTCCAAAATCTCAAAGAGACGCCGCGCATGCGGGGTGGAACTCTCCTCCCCTATTTAAACCCCTACTACTATATTCCGGCGCGAGATTGTCTTCATTCAACCATATTACCAATTGACTCATTGGGCCTCCTTATACTCTCGATATGTTCAATTTTATTATCAAGAATTTTACTCCCTTCCAATATAGGAACAGCTCTCCGTCATTATACTTAAGTATTTAAACAGTTCTGTATACGAAAAACCCTTCCGACCCTGTATCCTAGGGACAAAGGCAACTATATTAAATTTAACTGTCCCCTTCATTAAAGCCTTCCGCCATCACCTTCCTGGGCAGTGTATATCACGTACATACCTGCCAATCTATTGCTAGATTTAATTGAACAAACTTTTTTGTATACAGTAATAAACTTCCTGACAAACTTGATGTTCATAGATAACAGTGATATATTTGCTGACATGGATGCAGAGGCCACAGAAATATTTTTCCATATTGCCCACATCGTCCCATCTTACAGCCTAAGAATCAATGTGGACAAGACCAAATTTATGACCATGGATGGATCACAAGCCATTCTTCACCTCATTGGAATTCAAATTGAGCAGGTCCAAGAATTCAAATACCTGGGATCACTGGTACAGGAGATAAAGTGGCATCCAGCTCTGAACTCCTCAGCAGGATTGGCCAAGCAACAGTAGCATTCACCTCACTCAAATGGTTCCTCTGAAAGAAGGCCAATATCTCCTCCAAGACCAAAATTTGCCTCTTCTAAACTCTGATCCTGCCAGTTCTCCTGTACAGATTGGAAACATGGACTCTGCCCAAACCTGATTGGAACAAATTCAAAGTCTTTCAAATTTGATGTCTAAGACAGATTTTGAGTGTCTCTCTTCGTGATTGCCATCAAAACGAGACAATTTGAAGAAGGTGCGACCATCAGTCCTCTGTCGAAGAACAGATCCAAAAATGCAGACTGTGCTGGTTTGGCCACGTTTGCAGAATGAACACCAGTTGGCTGCCATAAATCTCTGCTGGCGAGAGAAACCTATCCACTGGATGGCTCAACAAGCAGCACCTAAAAAGCATGGCTCAAACACGTCGAGGAAGACCTAAGGAACCAACGACTGACCATTAGTGAGGCCAGAAATGTTGCCACTGATCGCCAAGGTTGGAAGCATATTGTGAGCAATACATGGAATCCAGTGGCACCTACAGAAGCATATTGGCTGATTGGATGCCTTCTATCCAAATGCCAGCTAGGGATTAAAGAAGAAGAAGAAGAAGGAGTCCAGTACTCAAATGTTCTTGACGATGGCTATCATCACCAAAGTGTTCCAAAGGGGCAAGACCTGCCCCTTTGGTCATTCCCCTTTGATGTGCACCCCTGCGGCCACATGACCAGCATGGTTGAAATTTTACGGGCTGGTTCTGGTGCTTGCAAATGACATTGCAAGGCATGTACCCGCCAAGCTTACTGGTACACCAGGCCGCCCAACCAGACACTACCTTACTACCTGGCTGCTCAGAAAAGCACACTCCACGCCCACAAAGACGCCTCACATGTACTTCTCTCCCTAGAAATTATCTTTCTATAGCAAAGCTTATTATAGAATACCACATGCTTCCAGTTTTTAGATAATTATGTTCCTATACTATCTCACTGGATGTCCCACAGTCCTCCTGAAACTGAACATGTCCAAGACAGAGTTTCTTGTGTTTCCTCCTAAACCCACCTCCCCCTACCTACTTTCTCTATTTCTGTAGATAACACTGAAATCCTTTCTATATCCTCAGCTTGTAATCTTGGGGTCATTTCTGACTCTTCTCTCTCTTATCTGCATGAACAGCTAAAGCCGTACCCACTCTCTCATCGCTTCCCACTTAGATTATTGTAACCTGCCCCTTGCTGGTCTCCTTCTGAACCATCTCTCTCCCCTTCATTCTATTCAAAACTCAGCTGCATGACTAATCTTCCTCCAATGTCACTATATTCATATACCCCTCAAGTCATTTTATTGGCTCCATATCCATTTTCACATGATCTACAAGTACTTCATTTTGCAGCTTCTCATTATGTCTCCTGTATTTTCTCTCTTTACACTCCTCCCCTGGAATTCTGCCCATCAGGTAAATCACTTTTATCTGTTTCCCCTTCCATCATGATCTCCAGATTCCGTCAGGTCCGCCTTGCTACGCCACACACCTGGAATAGACTTTCCGAGTTGCTATGTAATGCTCCATCTCTGGTGCTATTCAAATCTAGGCTGACAATCCAATTTTTCGAGGCTGCTTTTGGATCCTGACCTCCTTATTCTCCTGTTTAATTCTCATGTGTGCTTAACCATTTCTCTTAAAGAAATACCCTAGTCCCTTGTTTGTTCTGTTTGTCATGAATAGATTGTAATCACTGTGGAGTAGGAACTGTCTCTTGTATATATTTGTACAGCATTGGACAAACCTAATAGTGCTATAGAAATAAGTAGTAGTAGTAGTAATAGTAGTCATCACAGTTTCCTTGCTACAAAGTGGTCTCGATCCTGATTGGGATCTAAACTATCACAATCTTGAACATATTGTTGTAAACATGAGGTTAGCGGGATTGCAGACATAATTTTGAACCCAGTTCTGTCCTGGACAGGAATGAATTACGGTAGCTCCCATCTAGGCTCCACTTTGCATTTTAGGGAGCAAAGGCATGTGAGGGAAGGGGATTTATCTGGTGGGGTGCCAGGGGATGGGGACCTCGGACTGCCCACCAATTTTACAACTTGTGGCCCCCTTTGAAACTGCAGCCAGGAGCATCAGACTATGTGTTAGAGGCATGCAGAACTGAGTGAACGCCCGCAGGTGACCGCCATGGTAAAGAAAGCTGTGATAAAATCCACAACATAGTAAAGGTCAGAGACACACTCATGCAGACAAAACAGACCCAGATACAGAAATAAAGAGGAGTTAGAAAGAATTCCATAAACTGTGCTCCATATGCTTTCCCCACTTGCAATGCACAAAATGTAGGTGTCAAAACACTTGTTATTGCTGAGCTTGAGAATTACAATCAAAATAATATTATTTTTCTGTAAAATGTGTTTATTTCAGTCTCAGGGATTAACAGCCTCTGATAGCATGTGAAGTTTTGTATCTTCGAGAATGTCATCTATCCCTGTTAGCATATGAAGGCACGGAAGTGAAAGTGCTTATGTGAAATGCGTTCTCTTCTTGGAGGAGTTATGGAGATTTATTGTGACGTCACTTTCAGCAACAAGAAACAGATCTACTTATTTGGGATCTGCTGGGCACTTGTGACCCAGATTGACTGCTGTCCGAGCTCAAGTCACCTTGGTCTTGCTCAATATAAGTCTTGTGTTTTGCAAGCAGGAGGAAGTTTTGTCTTTTCTTTCCCTCTTTTCTGCCACTCTGGCATAAGGCATAGGAGAGGAGATCATAGCCTAATGGGAATTTATTCCTAAGCATCAATCTCTCCTTTGGAGGGACTGCAGAGAAAAGTCAGGCTGTCTGTAAAAAGCTTTCCATAATCTATAAGTGCATTGAAAGCCTATATTTACTGCAAGGCACATTTTAAATAGGACATGGAAAGGGGAATTCACTTGTCCAGGTTAGAATGTGGAGAATTCCCAAAGTCTTTTACAAGATGCTCTACCAAATGTAGAGTCTCTTATAAGACAGAGGCAGGACTGCCACAGTAGAGCAAGATTGCTGTTGGTAGTGATCAGCGCCATTTTGGAACCCAGTACATAAAGAGCAGGAGTAAGTGGGCATCGCTGCTGTTCCCACTGAGCACCAGGAACACCCCCCCCCCCCCACACACACACCTTGAGCCTGGAGAAGCAATCAGGGAGGGCGAGGGATAGGAGGTGCCAGGGCTGGTCTATCCACTAGGAAGACTAAGTGGTTGTCTAGTGCAGCAGCTTTTGAGAGGGCAGCGAGGAGCAGTATCAGCAGTCGTGAAAGCAAAACAAAAAGAGTTTGATGTCATGGTACGCATATGTCTACACTAAGTCTAATGATTTACCCGTGTGCATTTTATTTTCAGAGGCAACTGTTCTGAGTTACGACGGCAGCATGTTCATGAAAATTCAGCTCCCTGTTGTCATGCACACAGAAGCAGAGGACGTGTCCTTACGATTCAGGTCTCAGCGGGCCTATGGCATTTTAATGGCCACTACATCCAGGGATTCTGCGGACACTCTTCGCTTAGAACTCGATGCTGGACGAGTGAAACTGACTGTCAACCTAGGTAACACCCTCCCATCCTGTCTTCCAATTCACTTCATTACATTTCATCTTTGCTTGCAAACATTTAATTGAATAGCTTGACAGCTGAATAAAAAGATACCAGGGCTTAATTTCTGGGGGAATGGCCTAGAAGACAATTCCACTGCTTCTTTTCAGACTCCAGAGCAACAGGGGCGTCTTGCTTCGGGTCCTCCTTTCTAAGCAGTCTGCAGGAAACAAGAAGGGAGAGGCTGAGCCTGGAGCATGACAGTCTCCTTAATCCAGCCACTCTTTTTCTGTTGCCAGTGGTGTGAATTCTAGCCAAGCGGCTCCTGCGGTGTAGGGGAGCCCCCGTGGCAAAAGGGGACCCACTTGCAGCCGCTTCTGTATCTTCTCTAGTGGACTTTCCCCCCGCTCTGGGGGCCCTATAAAAATGATTGCTTGGGGGCTTATAATTTGAATTTCTGCCGCTGCCTATTGCCCCTGGCCTCTCTCCCCCGGTCCCACCATTTCATTTCCTTTTTGTCAACAAATTAAGCCCTTCAAAAATAAAAACAAAATCCATTATTTGAAGATTTTTGTTTTTAGTTGTTCCTTTTTTTTTTGTTCTCCTTGCACAATGACATGCAATCTGCCATGATCTGTCTTTCTGTCACAGAATCGTTTAAAAAGAGAAGCCCAGTCTTTTGAGTGGACGGCACATTTTCTTTAGATAGTCTTTTGAAAATATGAGAGCCGAGTAGTCATGTTTTTATCAAATAAAAGGGGACGAGCAGATAAATAATTGCTCTGCTCATTAACTGTAGCTCAGTGGAATTATAGCACCCCTGGATGGCTTTACTGTACCACCAGCCACCGCTGTCCAAATGCTTTTTTAATGGGAGCTTCAGATCGTGGCTGTTGATGGTCTCCGGTTCACTTCTCTTTTTAACTGTTCTGTATAAATGGTAAAATCCACCCTCTCTGTTTTGATTATTGTGATGATTGCTTAATGTGTCAAGCGATAACATAGAACCCTTCAATGCCCAAAGTCTGCGGCCCTGAGCAAACAGCCATGCGAACCCAATCAGCACACACTCTTTTACAGAAGAAATGTTTTTGTTAACATGGTTTAGCCAAAATTTAGAACTGTACAATGCTAGATTATTGTTCTGTGAACAGTATTGCAATCCAATCTGCTCTTTTATCTCTTTGTTTATAGATATACTTTTTAAATGACAGGATAAATTAGTTATTAACTGTTCTGCAAAATAGTAATAGCTAATGCTGGGAGTTTAAAGTAAATCCAATTACATTCTGAATGGGCATGCTAATGCAATCTACTTAGTAGCACCATTTCAGACTGAAGTGAAGAATAGTTTTATGCTGTTTGACACTTTATAAATGTATAGTAAGAAAACATACAGGGAATGTTTTAAGAATCAGGCCTGATTCACTAAGCTTTATTTTTTCCCATCGACACAGAAAAGGAGACAGCCTTTAAAAAGTCAGGCCTGTGATTATATAAGAAGGCAGGTTCCTGCATCCTTATCATCATAGCCAGACTGTACTGTAAGTCAGTATTCAGATCAGTAAAGAACCATGACTGCTCTCTTATAGCTCCCTCTGGTGGCAATCTAAGCTTACTGCATGGTCACAGAAATGAAGCACATTTATTGAGCATGTCGGTAGGGATCGCGCAGAAAGCATGAGCTGAGAACGCGAAGCAAAGTATTCTGTCGAAAGAGGTGTAGAAGTATTGGTCCCTGGCTGTTTGCAACCACTTTTCTGATGCGGTTGACAACACATGACAAACGCAACTACATGGAAACACAATCTAGGTTTTAGCTGTTGCTCGTCGAAGGCACTGAAGAAAAGCCACACACAAGAAAAACATATAAAAGGAGCCAAGCGTAGCCATATGTAACATGGTTTACGCTGAGTACATATTTTTAAATCAAGGATACCTGCCATAGTGCTTTCATAGCTATAATTATTATTGAAGCTTCATAGACTGGTATTAGCAGTTTTTCAAAAGGCAGGCAAGAAGTAATGAATACTGGAGGAGCCTAATAAAGTTTCCTCCCTCCAGTATGTCAGCAGGTGCTTTGATATTTTTTTCAGTCTAACAGTGCCCGTTCCAAGAAATTCAACCTTTGAGGTGCGCAAGTGAGTTCTGAGATGCCCGGTGCTAGCACGGCAAGCTCTGCACCCCATTGTGATGGAGCACTTTAGAATTCTATAGAAAAGGGATTAGCTGTTCTTTCACAGATGGGGAGGAAGTTGCAGCCTGCCTAGGTCTGGCATCTACGGCAAACACGGATTATTTCCCACTTAGATTTGTCACCATGTAGCTTTGTTTGAAATTGGCCATCATTTAAATCTATATCGTCATATATTTTTAGAGCTTTATCGCATTCTTTCTGGGTAACAGTAATATGTTAATAATTATGATGTAATGGATTGGCCATATTTTCATGTGTCTGTCCCCGGAAGGGTGGACTGTAATTTTTTTGGATGTCTGCAGCTATTACCTTGAAGGATAAATTTTCATTTCTCATCTATTCTTCCCCATCTAGACTGTATCAGGATTAACTGTAATTCCAGTAAGTGCCTATTAAAACTTTTTAAAATGCTATTCTTCCATTGTAGAACTATGAACAATAGCTAAAATGATTGTGCATATGTCTCCTAACATAATTAATGTAGTATTGATCTATGATAGTTTGGTGCCTGGGGTGTAAAACGTCATCATGCATCTTAAAAGCTGAAAATCTGAAAATCTGTTACTGTCAAATACTTTGTTCAGAGCAAAACATGACAAAAACAATTCCAAATATGTCAGACGTTGTAGGTGGCAAAAAATTAAATTTGGAGAATCCTTTCTAGTATAGGAACATAGCTTGGGGAGTTTAAAAGATGAGGGAATATGTGAATAATATCACTTGCATGATGAATTTTTACATCCTAGCAATCTATAACTAACACTATTTAAATATGGAAAATGCATGTTTCAACCAAGCAAAACATACATCACAAAAATGAATGGTTTGTATTTCAATTGTTTTGCTACTATTTAAAGGGTCTCTTACTCAGAAAGGGGAGAAAGACTGTGATTTTATTTTCCACACTAGGGTTACGGAAGAATAGAACATTTGCTTCAATTTTGCATGGTCTGTGGATTAAATAATTTGATCTGCAAAAAGTTGACAATAAGTTGTATTATTACACATAAACTTACTGAAATCTGTATGCAGACATGGGACAGTTTTATTGATCACCCTCAATGTGGATAAAAGTACTTGCGTCGTTCAACAGGTTTACACTTTTCCCAACAATACTTTGAGGTGTTCCCAAGGACAAGATTGGATTGGAGAGAAAAGAACACACATTACTTGTATAATCAAAATTATCTGCACTGTTTGCACTGAAAAATTACCATCAGAGAGAGCAGGTTGAAATATCTGCAAGCAATTTTTTTCTGTGGCAATCATGAAAAGATAACTACCCATGGTTTTCCTTTCATTCTTGTGGAAAACCCTACAGGTTAGTTACCCAAGGGCTTTGCAAGGCTATTGGAGGTTGGCCACGGAAGGGGAGCTGGCACATAACTGGGCTGTTGGGTGGGGGAAGAGGGCTCCTAAGGAGGCGTGAAGGGGTGGAAGTGGTAAAAAGGGAGGGGATATAGATACAGGGTCTGAAGGGCGGCCTCTTCTTTTCGGCGGGCTGCAAGCAAGCACAGGCCGCAACATCTGGAAATGTTGACACGTCCCAAGTGCTCCCGGAGGCTGCCAGATTGCCCTGCTCCAAAGACGCAGGGCAGACCGGGGAGCTTGCAGGCACCTGCAGCCTCGGAGGTGAGCGGATCGCAGCCGGGAAAAGGAACCATAAGCAGAGCCCAACAAAAAAAAAGAAGCAAGCTTCAAAGAGATGGTGTGAGCGGCCGCGAGGAAAGCGGCAGTCAAGTGGACAGTGGCGTGAGGATAAACTGTGGGGGGGGGGCTCTTACCTGTGGCAGTTGATTGCGGCAGGGAGTCCCCCCTGGCCTCCTCTCCTGCACAGCATTGAGCTCCCAGCACAGGTGGTGGCCATTTTCACTCCGACCGTGCTGCAGGGGCAGCGCTCAAAACAGGGCTGAAGCTTAAATGGACAAATCCATCTACTTTTGGCTGAACTGATACCTGCAGCTGCACAGGGGGTGGGGCAGACCTTCCTTATGCTTGGGCAGGAGGAATGGCCTTGAGGCAGGAGACCAGGGGAAAGGACAAGCAGTCAACTTCCAAGCAAGGTAAAAGAAAGGCCAGCAAGGCCGGGACCAGTGGACAAGCGAGCAAAAAATTGAAGAGAACGGATGGACTGACAGAGCAGAGAGCAGGAGAGCAGCAACAGGAACAACGCAGCAAGAGACAAGGCAGTGCGACAAGAACACGAGTACAAACTAGCACACTGGGTCAGCACAGAGGCACCCGGATCAAGAGAAGATTCCAGTGTTCCTGAAGCAGCACCATCGCCTGGATAGGATTGGCAAGAGGAGCCAAGGGTGCGGGAACTCCTGAGAAAGCTCAGAGCCATGGCTGCGGTCCACGGAGCGGGATGCATGCAGACTCTACTGAGGTCGCTCGAAGAACCACAGCACTCAGCACACCTGATGCCAGGAGACGAAGGTGTCAGTCTGCCGGCAGCACCAGGGGGACATGGACAGAAGTGTGAGCATGAACAAGTAGCTTGTGTTATACGGGATGCTGTAGGGGATTGCAGGTTGGGGGGGAGTGGGCAGGTTTGGGGGGCAGGCCTTGGCATCACCAAGTGGTGATGACAGTGGAGCGAGGAGGGAAGGGGTCACGGCAGTGAAACAGGTATGGGGGGTCTGGGGGGAACAGCAGCAAGGGGTCCTGGGGTTGCTGCAAAACTTGGTTCAAATGATAGCAGCTAGCGGCGGGAGACAGAGCACAGCTCCGGCAGGGACAAGTGCACAAGGGGGCATGGCCCCTGCACCCAAAAGGGGAGGTGAGGGCAGCACCATGGTGGATACCCCGGCAGGGGGGTCATGGGGCGACTGTTGCTGAGTGATATGTGGGTGAACGGGACAGTGAAGGGCACATGGTGTCTGAGGCGTGGTTGGTGGAATATCTCTGCCTTACTATTGCCTTGATAACCACGCGCCCATGGCCCAAAAGGAGAAGAAATGGAAGGGTGAATACGTTGACATAGTCTCCTTAATGATTAGGCAGGCCAACAATAACTGTGAATGCACAGGATGCCGCATGAAGTGCAGTCTGGTCAGCAAAAGAGCAGACAGCATACCAAGGAGAATTTCAAATTGATACGCTGTCTTCCATATCTTGGCCAGTGTCATGGAGAGAAGTACCCTGAACAGGGTAGGGGCCTTTTCAAATACCAGGATAGTATCTGTGAGGCTTACAGGGTATACAGAGGGGAATGCCTCATTGGACTATGACGATCAGTTCTGGAGGAACATAGTGGGGGTCAAAGGTCTTAGCTGGGATAGAAAGGACATTGATTTGTGGATTAGACTGATGACACAGGGCCAGCGGAGAATCATAGTGACTATGAACACACCAGGGCAATGGTTGGGGGAAAAAAACAGGACCACAGCAGCCCTTTCGGTGTGATTCGGGGAGCTGGGGCTGGAAGATTGGCAGTACTCCACTGCCCTCTCTGAGAACGCAGTGAGGTGTGTGTAGATTATTCAATGATGACTCATGTAGGTTTGGAATTAGCTGCAGATAAAAACACACTTGCACCATATGTGGAGAGGGGCACCCCAAAGCCAGATGCAGGAAGAAACGAGGCAGGGGTCCGCAGCAGATGCAGTGAGCCCAGTCGATTTGGGTGGGCCACCACGCCCATCAACATTAAGGCGTTGTGGCAGAACCTGGTGAGTTGCGATGAGCACAAGGCGGCTTGGTTAATTGAGGAGTTTTTGTTTGGCTTCACTATCCCCTACAGCGGCCTGGCGGGGCTATGTGGTGGGGGGGGGGGGGGCAGGTAACTTTAGATTTGCAATAAAACAGAAAGGGGTGGTGCAGAGAAAAACTGAGAAAGAACTGGCACTGGGCAGAGTAGTGGGCCCCTTAGGGCGCAGGCTCCTCCCTAATTTAATAATAGCCACATTGGGCCTGGTTCCAAAAAAGAGCCGGGGGAATTTTGGCTCATACACCACCTGTCTTATCCAGACAGTTGCTCAGTGAATGACCACTTAGTGCAGTCGATATGCTCAGTGAAATACGCCTATGGTAGACTAAGCACTCAACTTGGTAAGAGCACAAGGACAGAGGGCATGGCTAGCAAAGTTCAAAGTGGAGGCTGCATTCTGTCTGCTGCCTAGTCACCCGGACAGCATTCAGCTGTTCGGGTTTCCACTTTGGGGAGAAGTATTACTTTGATGCCTCCCAATGGGTGCTTGCTGTCCTGCGCATACTTTGAGGCATTCAGCTCTGCTATGCAATGGCAATATCCTACATTGCCTAGATGATTTGTTGCTGCTGGCGGGCGATTGGCGCTCCTGCCAGAGGAAGAAAAGGCGATGGAGATGGGGATCCCATTGGCGGTGATTAAGATGGAAGGGCCTACACAGTGCTTGTCTTTCCTGGGTATCAAAATAGATACAGTGGAGATGGTGACACTGCTCCCAGCAGGAAAACTACGGGTCCTGTAGGAAACCATGTGGGCAACAGTGCTGTTCAAGAAAGTCACTTTGAAGCAGCTACAATCCCTGATAGGGCATCTCAACTTCATATACTGGGTGATGCCGATGGGCAGGACCTTTATAAGGTGACTGTTGGATGCCATGAAGGGCATCTTCAAGGGCCACCACTTTATCAGGGTCAGCGCATAGGGTCACCTAATAGAGTGGCATAAATTCCTCAGGAGGTATAATGGTAAGAACATGTGGAAGGGCCCTCCTGCCAGCAACAGGGAGATGGAGCTGTTCACGGATGCTGCAGGCGGCGTGGGGTTAGGGATTTACTTTGGGGGGGGGGGCAGTGGTGCTAGGAGAGATGGCCAGAGGAGTGGCACAGATGTTCCTCAAGATGTTTCCAATTGTGGTAGCTATGGTCATTTGGGGCTCCCTGCTCCATAACAAGCAGATAATCTTCCGGTCCGATAATGCCACCTTGGTGTAGGCTATTAACAAGCAGTCAGCTTGGGCCAGGAAGGTGTTGGGACTGGTCAGGAAGCTGGTTCGCCTTAGTCTGGAGCTGAACACTTTTAGCACAGCTAGCTATGTGCCTCGGGAGTTTAATGAGATCACTGATGCTCTCTTTCATTTTCAGCTGGACTACTTCAGGCAACTGGCCTTGGCGGCATCCCAACAGAGATGGGGAGCACTGGATGCTGAGTGCCGGTGGAATGTTGATGGCCTCCCTGTCGCCTAGCACATGGAAGGTGTATTGGAGGGCCTGGGTTCACCTACAGAGCTTTGCCAAATGGCGAGGATTCATCCCGGATCGGGGCGTCTTCCTGGGACAGTTGCTGGAGTTTATAACATGGCTGCAGGGAGAGAGAACATTGCTCAGACATGCTAAGCTGATGCTGGTGGGTGTGGCCTTCTCCCTGAAACTTGGAGGAGGGAGGGATGTATCAAAAGAATTCCTGGTCAGGAAGGTGATGGAGGGCTAGGCGAGGGAGGCCACCCAGAGGCCAGATGGGCATTGTCCCATCATTCTCTCCATGCTGAAGGGAGCCATCCTGAGGGCCTCAGAGGTGGCAAAGGATGGATCTGAGGAGAAACTATTCAGAGTAGCCCCATTGCTCATGTTTTTCTGCGCCTTCAGGATGAATGAGGCCCTCCCCCAGTCCAGACTGGACACAGCGGGCACTGCCCTAAATGTCACAGTAGCTGGGGACAGAATCGGGCTCTTTCTGGGTCCAAGACGGATCAGACCCAGAAGGGGAGAATGGTGTGGCTCAATTCCATGGAAGTAAGGGAGCTGTGCCCAGTGCAGGCAATGGAAGAATATCTGTGGGCACACCCGCCATTGGGTGGGGTGCTCTTGAGGCACCAGGATGGTACTTGCCTCTCACAGTACCAGTTCAGAGCTCTGTGGCTCAGGGCTGTAGAG
Organism: Ichthyophis bannanicus; assembly: GCA_033557465.1. NCBI lineage: Eukaryota > Metazoa > Chordata > Amphibia > Gymnophiona > Ichthyophiidae > Ichthyophis > Ichthyophis bannanicus. The sequence goes on from CM066033.1 coordinate 420,630,150, forward strand.
GGAGCTGGGTTTGAGGGGGCGGGTTTGACTCTTCATTCATTCCGAATAGCATAGCCACTACAGTCCACAGGTTGAGTCTGGAGGCTGGACAGATCCAAACCATCCGGAGGTGGGCATCTAATAGGTATAAGTTGTATATTAGGTAGTAGGGTAATCTTCTCTCTCGTCTTATTCCAATAGGTAAAGTGGCAACAGTGAGGATAGTGGGGCATTCGTACATCTGTTGGGCCCAAAGTAGAGCAGTGGGCAGCCAATTTGGAAAACTGTTTGGCTTCACCCCAGACACCATGAAGCTACAGTGGCTGGGTGAGAGGGGGATGAGGTGGGACAAGCTGAGGCCCGCACTCAAAAGCCGACGGCAGGTAAGCCACCCTCCAGATTTAATGTTGCTGCATTTAGGCGGCAATGATTTGGTGTCCACCAATTTAATTATTAAGGTAAAGATGGACTTGGCTTGGATACGTGCCGAGCTGGTGGCGGGCATCATTTGGTCCCAAATTCTCCCCCTGCAGAAGTGGGCAGGAGCCCGGAAGCCAGAGGGAATCGAAAAGAGCAGAAAAAAGTTGAACGCGAAGATAGGGAACTTCGTGTATGCCTTAATTGGAATGGTGCTCAGGCACAAGGGCATTTTGGCGGGTGGGGCGGAGGTGGTTTATGAGGGTGAGGCGCTGGGGTCCATCTAAATGAGATTGGCCTGGCCATTTTCAATGCGGACTTGCGGAAGGCCTTCGGTTCTGTTCTGATGAAGGGGAAGTGAGACCGCAGCTCCTCCTCAGTGGCGAGACCTCACTGACAAAAAGGGAGGGTACCACATAGTATGGGGTCACAGCTTCTGGTTGGGGGTGCCTGGGCCTCATAACAGGGAGGCCTGGTATCAAAGGCGGGGTGCCTGGCTTTGGGTACAAGAAGTATTTGAAGCAAGAGGGGGCTCACTGGCAACACGGAGCGGTCAGTGGCCGGGAAGGGAGTCCCCCTCCCATCACGAGTTGGGCCGTGGGAACCAAGAGACAGCATTATAGTATCCCCGTCAGCATTATTATTGTTGTGATTATTAATATTGTTATGGTTATTTGCACTGTTATTATTGACACTGTTATCAACGAGATGGGCAGGATCCGCAAGCTGTGGCTACTCAATCCCACTAATAAAGAGTATTGCACTAAATGGTGAAGCGTGGTTTATGATTTGAGAAAGGGGGTAGGGGGCGTGGGAAGGGCAGTACCGGAGTCTGTAAGCTCCCTTGCAACATGCCCTGGGCTATGTCTTCCTAGTAAGACAAACTGGTGGAAGTTTTGTTTCAGTGGAAATGTGGTGTTTTCCTCCACATTTTCACTGAGATCTGAACCAAATTTTGCTCTGCTGAAAAGCATCTAAGGGCTGAATTTACTTAAGTGCGATTTATTATGGGCTAACAGCCAAAATAAACAAGAAGCAATTGTAAAGCCGCCGCTTTAACTATTTGGGGTGTTGTCAACATTTTTGCCAGTCGGTTAGCACAGGGAACAATTCTATACGTTATATTGAATACGCATTCCCCACTCTTACTGCGTTAAGCATGCAATACAATCATGTCTTCTCATTGCTGATTCAGCACCATTGGCTTCCATTCCACTAATGTGTCCAACATAAAATTCTCACCCTTACGCATTAGGTTCTCCACGATGAGGCCCTTGCCTATCTTTCCTTATCGATTACCTTACCTGCTCCAGCACATCTACTTCGTTCAATACACGGTAATCACTCACATATTCTCCCACCATCTAAGGCAAAATATGAGTTCAGGCTCAAACATATCTTTTTGAACAGGCCTTTGCTGCCACTAGTCAATTTTGCTCTTATTCCTTCCCCTCTGTCTCCCCTCATTCTTTAATTTTAACTGTAACTGATGGAGTTCCTTTTCCTTTTCTATTTGTGTCTTTTTATTGTAAACCGTTTTGTTGCATGAGCAATATAGTAAATGCAGTAAGCTGTACTGTGTTAACTTTTAGCATAGCGTGTGCCTTAATTAATAGCCCCCTGCTGACTTCAGCATTAACGCCTAACATGGCTTAGTAGACAGACCCTTCCAAAGTCTATTAATGAACTTGTGCGGAAGCTTTTTACATAATGTATCTTAACAGCAAAGGTTAACAGCTGATCCTTGCGGCCCACTCGTTTGGCTGGGGATGGACGATTTGCAGTGAGGCAGTATTGGGCAGCGCGGGCGGTTGGGTTGCGGGCCTGAACTACCTGCTTGGCCTGCCATGGAACCATGTGGGCCTCCCTTTGAGGGACATTGAGGCACAGGAAGTATTTAGCCGTCTTATGGACAGTGTTGGCTGCTGCACCCTCGTACTTGCGGGTTCTTTTTTTAGGTTCTGTATTAGTTGTAGTGTGCAAACTGGTTTTCTGGAAGGGTTGTGTGGGTATGCGTGGGTGGTGGGTTTGGCTGCTGTGAGAGTTGGTGGGGATGGTTGGTGGATGACAGGTGAGGTGTATGTGAGAGGGGTAGAGGATGGGGCGGGGGTTATGTGGATATGGGGGAGTACGGGGGGGGGGAGGGGCCCTAGCACATTTTAAGCATGATTGGTATAAGAGGTTCAAAGCCCAGCTCAAAACACATCTTTTTTTGCACTGCTTTTGACCTCCCTCCTGATTCATTCTGAATGTTGATGTTCCTTACCCTTCCTGTTGTTTTTTATGACCCACTCATTAAATGTTGTTCTGTCTTATGTACTCCTTCCTATCCATTTGATGGTGTGCCTCTCTGTTTTTATTTTTATGATTGTTTTTATTGTTAACCGCTCTGCTGTCCCCACTAAGGGCGGTATATCAAATTTTAATAAATGAATGAAATGAAGTGCAAAGCTTCTATGTTAGCTGGTGCTGGTATTCCCAGAACTTCGGAAAAGGTGACTGTGCGGTTAACATAGAGCAAAGGTCACTACTTTGTGTTAATGGCATGGCTGCTAATGTGAAAACAGCATGTTAATCCTCTGAAGGCGTAGCTAATTTGTCCACATTATCGGTCATGTTAGTACTTGACACGTAGTAAGGACACTTGCATTAACTGTTTGGGGCATTTCCTGTCCATTCCCCACTTACATATCCCCTAATAGGAATTTTGCATTCCAAGCTAGATTTACTGAAGTGCATGACTGCATTAGCACACCATTAATACATGTCTTTAGTCAGTAGGTCCCTTTGTATAATGTGAGACCCGTGCCAAATAATGCACTCTCGTTTGTGTTAGTACATGATCATGATGCAGCACGCTTTAAACCGAGCCCTTAATGTTTAACATGACAGTTAATGTACAGTGCCTTACGAAAGTATTCATCCCCTTGGTTTTTGTCCTGTTTTGTCGCATTACGTACAACCTGGAATGAAAATGGAGGTTCATTTGGATGTTAGGTAATGGACCTAACAATATAGTCTAAATTGGGAAGTGAAATGACAATAAAATACCTTGTATATAAAAAAACTTAATGAAAACTGAAAAGTTGTGAGGGCATATGTATTCATCCCTTTTGCTATGAAACCCCTAAATAAGATCTGGTCCAACCAATTAACCTCAGAAGTCACATAATTAGTTGATTAGGGTCCACCTACTGTATGTGCAATCAGTGTCACATGATCTGTCACATGATGCCTGTATAAATATACCTGTTCTGAAAGGCCCCTGACTCTGCAACACCACTAAGCAAGCAACATGAAGACCAAGGAGCACTCTAAATAGGTCAGAGACAAATTTGTGGAGAAGTATAGATCAGGGTTGTATTATAAAAAAATATCTCAAATTCTGAATATCCCACAGAGCATCATTAAATTCATTATAACAAAATAGAAAGAATATGGCACCACTGCAAACCTGACAAGAGAAGGCTGCCCACCAAAACTCACAGACCTGACAAGGAGGACATTAATCAGAGATGCCACAAAGACACCAAGGATAACACTGAAGGAGCTGCAAAGATCCACAGCGGAGATGGGATTATCTGTTCACTCGACCACTTTAAGCTGTACACTCCACAGAGCAGGGCTTTATGGAAGAGTGGCCAGAAAAAAGTCATTGCGCAAAGGAAGAAATAAGAAATCACGTTTGGAGTTTGCACCACAGCATGTGGCGGACCTCCAAGACACATGGAAGAAGGTTCTCTGGTCAGATGAGACGAAATTTGAACTTTTTGTCCATCATGGGAAAAGCTATGTGTGGCACAAACCCAACACTTCCCATCACCCCGAGAACATCATTCCCACAGTGAAACATGCTGGTGGCAGCATCATGCTGTGGGGATGTTTTTCATTGGCAGGGACAGGAAAACTGGTCAGGATTGAAGGAACGATGGATGGCACTAAATTCAGGGCAATTATTGAGAAAAACCTGTTTCAGTCTGCCAGAGATTTGAGACTGGGCGAAGGTTCACCTTCCAGCAGGACAATGATCCTAAATATACTGCTAAAACGAGTTTAAAGAGAAACATTAAATGTCTTGGAATGGCCTTGTCAAAGCCCCGACCTCAATCCAATTGAGAATCTGTGGCATTACTTGAAGATTGCTGAACACCCATGCAACCCATCTAACTTGAAGGAGTTGGAGCAGTTTTGCCTTGAGGAATGTGTGAAAATCCTAATGAGGTGGGGGGGGGGATACATATGCACACTCCTTCTTTCAGGGGTTTTTTTTGTCTTAATTATTGTTTGTGTCCCAATAAAGGATATTTTGCACCTTCAAAGTCATAGGCATATTGTGTATATCACATGGTGCTAACCCCAAAACTCCATTTTAATTTCAGGTTGTAATGCGACAAAACAGGACAAACACAGAGGGAATGAATATTTTTGCAATGCACTGTACGCTGTTAACATGCTGCATTAACTGTTAACACACATTAAAAACCAGTTTAAATGCGTAGTAAATAGGCCCCTGCAGTTTCATTATGGTTTATTAATTACTTCCAAGCAAAGTGCTTTTCATGATTTAGGATTATTCTTATCTTAAGGTAGCACCTTCATTTTATAAGGAAGTGTCTAGTAAGCCTATTGTGTAAAAACAAGTAGACGCCTATTTGTCTTTACAAAATTCTAGCCTAAGTGGCAGAAATCATGCCTTAAGTTAAGGTGCGGACATTTACACAAGCCCTAGAGCAGATATAAATGCCCATGCCTAGGCTTTTCAAAAACAAGAATAAATTATTGCATTTTGTAATCTACCCATATACTTGTGTGCTCTACCCACCCAAATTCCACCCATGCGTGTGCTCTCTGGCAAAGTACATGCTGTCATGCAATGGCAGTACTTTTAAGGTGGTTGGTGTGTTTAAGAGGTTTGTAATTCATGTATGTAGCCATATCCATCCATTAATGGCTAAAAAAGTCACATTTGGCAATGTGCTTGGTGTCTGAACATAGAAGCCTCCTTATAAAATTGCCCCATTAATGGACTAACATGAATTACAAGTTCCTGTCCCTGGTAACTATTACAAAGAGTCTGGAAGCCCTTTGTTCCTGCGACACCTGGAAAGCACATTTCAGTGGCAAGTTAACAGCATGTCCTTGTTTAATATTCCTTACAGTAAAGTGCTTGAGAGTATCCTATTGTTTTACCTCATTAAGCTCTATTATTAAGCAATGAGAAGGTAACCATTACACTTGATACAAGAAGTCCAGAGTTTAATTAATTTGAAAAGAAAATTAAGTCAACATAAGAATATAAGACATTCCATACTGTGTCAGACCAAGGTCCATCAAACCCAGTATCTTGTCGATAATCCAAGTCACAAAGATCCTGTCAGGTTCCCAAAAAACATAAAACTCAGTTAAACAATGTTTACAAGAAACTGTACCTTTTTACATTGGTTCCACAAAGCTTGTTCTCAGGTTAAGCAATGGATTTCCCAGTCCTCTTGGTTTATGGACCTTTCCTCCAGAAACTTGTTCAAACCTTTTTTAAAACCAGCTACACTATCACCTTTTAACTACATCCTCCGGTAACAAATTCCAGGGTTTGATTATGCGTTGAGTGAAAAAATATTTTCTCTTATTAAATGGGTTACATTGTAGCTTCATTGTATGTCCCCTAGTCTTTCTACTTTTTGATCAAGTAAACAACTGATCTACGTTTACCCACTATACTCCATTCATTAATTTATAGACTTCTATCATATTTCCCCTCAGCCATCTATTTCCCAAGTTGAAGAGCCCTAACCTTTTTAGCCTAACTTCATAGGAGTAATCCTTCCATCCCCTTTACCATTTTGATAGCTCTTCTCTGTACCATTTCTAATTCTTCTATATCCTTTTTAAGATATGGTGACCAGAATTGCACACAATAATCAAGGTGCGGTTGCACCATCTAGTGATACAGAGGCATTATAATATCCTTGGTTTTATTCTCTCTTCCTTAGGATTCCTAGCATTCTATTTGCTTTCTTGGCTGCCGTTGCACTGTGGGTGCAGGGTTTCAATGTATTATCAATGATGACACCTAAATCCTTTTCCTGGGAGGTGGTTACTAATGTGGAACCTTGTGTCTTGTAACCACAGTTTTGGTTGTTCTTTCCTAGGTGCATAACTTTGCACTTGTTCACATTAAATTTCATCTGCCCTTTGGACGTCCATTCTTCCAATTTATCAAGGTCCTATTGCAATTTTTCACAATCCTCATGTTTTAGGAACTTTGAATAATTTTGTGTCATCTGCAAATTTGATCACCTCACTCGTTATTCCCATTTCCAGATAATTTATGAATATGTTAAAAAGCAGCGAGCACATTACAGATCCCTGGAGTACTCTATTTTTCATCTTTTACGATTGAGAAAATTGGCCAATTAGCTCTACTCTCTGCTTTCTATCGTTTAACCAGTTCCTGATCCACAATAGTACACTGCCTCCTATCCCATGACTTTTTAATTTTGACAAGAGCCTCTTGTGAGGGACCTTGTCAAAGGCTTTCTGAAAATCGAGATACACTATATCAACCAGCTCACCTTTACCTGTTTATTCACACCTTCAAAAAAATATAGCAGATTAGTAAGACAAGATCTTCCTTGGCTAAATCCATGTTGGCTTTCTCTCATTAAACTTTGACTATCTACATATTCAGTCTTTATATTCTTTATAATGGTTTCTACATTTGCACGGTACTGATATCAGACTACTGGTCTGTAGTTTTTAAAAATTGGCATTACATTGGCCATTCTCCAGTCTTCAGGTACTACAGATGATCTTAATGATAGTTCAAAGATTACTAATAGTAGGTCTGCTATCTCATATTTCAATTCTTTCTGCACCCTCAGATGTATACCATTTGGCCCAGGAGATTTGCTGCTCTCTAGTTTTACATATAATTCTAAAACATCTTCCCGGTTTATCGATATTCCTTTCAATTCTTTTGCTGCATCACCTTTACAGTAAATGTCATTTCAGGCTTGAATAACCAAAGCAAAGAATTCATTCAGTCTCTCCGCTATGGCCTTGTCCTCCCTTAATATCCCTTTTACCTCTCTATCATCTAATGGCTTATCTGGCTCTCTCATGGGTTTTTTTGCTACAAATATACTTGAAACAGTTTTAATTATGTATTTTTGCTTCCAAGGCAAGCTTCTTTTCAAATTTTCTCTTTCTCTGCCTATCATTGCCTTGCATTTAATTTGCCAATGCTTATGTTATTTCCTATTTTCATTATTTGACCCCTTTTTCCCTTTCCTGAAAGATGCTTTTTTGGCTATAACAGCTTCCCTGACCTCACCTTTAAACCATGCTGGAAGTTTTTTGGCCTTATTTCCACCTTTCCTAAAGCATGGAATACATGTGGTCTGGGCTTCCAAGATGGTGCTTTTAAACAATGCCCATGCTTGATGTAAACCTTTAATTTTTGCAACTGTTGCTTTTAGTTTTTTCTTAGCTATTTCCTAATTTTCTCATAGTCTCTCTTTTGAAAGTTAAAAGATAGTACTGTGGATTTCCTTGCCATCCTCTCTCCATTTATTAAATCAAATGCGATCATGCTATTTATTTATTTAGACAGATTTGTATCCCACCTTATCCTACAATCAAAGTGGTTACATTACAAACGGAAGGTTACAAATAACATGAGGTACATAAAACATTATACATAACACTAAACAAAACTAAAATGAGTTGATGTAAGTAATAGTAGACCAAACGACCACTATTGCAAAGTTGCATTAACACTGTTATCTCTTTTACCAGATCCTTAGTTCCACTAAGAACTTTGGTCCAAAATGGCTTCCCCTCTTGTCGGTTCATGAACCAGCTGCTCCATGAAGCAGTCATTTGTTTCATCTAGAAACTTCATCTCCCTAGTATGTCCTTCTGTGACATTGATCCAGTCCATACCAGGGTAATTAAAATCACCTATTATTACTGTATTGTAACTTTTGTTATCTTCCCTGATTTCTTATAGCATTTCATTATCCATCTATTCATTCTGGCCAGGCGGTTGGTAGTACACCCCCACTGCCATTGCTTTCCCCTTTTTACATTGAATTTCTAACCATAGAGATTCTACAGTGTGTTTTGTTTTCTGCAAAACTTTTATCCTGTGTAACTTGATACCCTCTCTAACATAAAGCGCAACCCCTCCACCAATTGATCTATCCCATCATTGCAATATAGTTTGTACACAGGTTTCATGGTATCCCATTGGTTATCCTCCTTCCACCAGGTCTCTGAGATGTCAATTATATCTAACTGTTCTTTAGGGGGTTATTCTGTGCTACGAATAACGAGGATGGACGGCCTGGCGGGCAGTGGGCGGTCGCTGGCCCTGGACGTACAGGACTGATTCTAATGTCGGCCCTGTATGTCCAAGGCTGGCAACATGTTCGGGGAAGTTATTCCTCCTCCGAGGTGGAATAACGTCCCTGGATGTGTTTTTTTTTACCATGCCAGGATGCATATGGGGCAGAATCGTGGTCCCCTCTGTTTGTTCAGTTCAGACCGGATGCACAGAAGAGATCTACGTGCGGGATGGAATCGGGTCCTTAGTGTTATATATTCTAGTTCTCCCAACTTATTTTTTAAACTTCTATCATTTGCATACAGGTTTTTTAGTGGTTGCATTTTATTCATATTAGCAATCTAGTTATCAGTTGACAGGAGTAATTTGGAATCTTTCAGCTCTGTCTGCTCTGTACTTAAAAGCATCTGGGTTACTTTTATCTTTATTAGAACCTCTCTATCAAGATGCCCTGACTTCCCTCTTTTGCTAGTATTGTTCTGAACCATGCGCTCTTGGGTAACTGTCGGCTTTCCCCTGTTATCTAGTTTAAAAGCTGCTCTATCTCCTTTTTAAGGATTATTGCTAGCAGCCTGGTTCCTCTCTGGTTAAAGTGGAGCCCATCCTTTCAGAAAAGCCCCCCCCCCCCCACCTTCCCCAGAATGATACCCATTTCCTAACAATCCAAAACCCTCTTCCTTGCATCATCGTATCATGCACGCCTTGAGACTCCGGAGCTCTGCCTGCCTTTTGGGTCATGTTTGTGGAATGGGAAGCATTTCTGAGAAGGCTACCCTGAAGTTCTGGATTTCAGCTTCCTACCTGAAAGCCTAAATTTTGGCCTCCAGAACCTCCTTCCGAATTTTCCTATGTCATTGGTACAGACATGTACCAAGATAGCAGGATTCTCCCCAGCCTTGTCTAGGTGGTGCATGAAGTCCACTACCTTCACACCAGGCAGGCATGTTATCAGGCAGTCCTCACATTCACCAGCTATCCAGCTATCTACATGCCTAATGATTGAATTCCCAACTATAACGGCTGTCCTAAACTTTCCCTCATGGGCATGTGGCCCTAGAAAAACCAACTCAGTGCAAAAGGGTTTTACATCACCTGGAGGACAGGTTCTAGTTACAGGATCACTTTCTGCCACACCAAGGTGATGCTGTTCTTTCATGTGACCTCTCTCCTCCATGGTTACAGAGAGGCTGCCAGACTGGAGGTGGGACTTCAGTACTACGTCCTTGTAGGTCTTGTCTATATACCTCTCTATCTTCCTTAGCTCCTCCAAGTCTGCTGCTCTAGACTCCAGAGACCAAACTTGTTCCCTGAGAACAAAGAGTTCCTTGCATCTAGTGCACACATAAGATCTCTCACCAACTGGGAGGAAATTGTATATTTGACACTCAATGCAAAGAACTGGATAGTCCCCATCTCGCTGCTCTCTGAATCTTAAAGTTGTTTACTTACTTAAAGTTGCTAGGGATACTTGTATCAATGCAACTATACCTAATGAATTTGAGACTTTGTTCATTTCAAGATTAATTAATTTCAGGGCCTTAATCAATCTATTCCCGATGAGGATAACCAGCTGAATGTGAAAGTGAATTTGACCACTTCTTTCCCTTTCATAGGTTTAAGATCCTATAGATCTTAGATTATGCCTTGGATGGGTGGGAGTTGAGATGGGTGACAGGGAAAGAAACACTTAGGAGTATGTTTTCTAACTAGTGGTAGCAGCTTCCGTGCGATATCAGAGCTGCGGCCCCATTGACTTCAATGAGGCCGCAGCTCCAATATCGCATGGAATCCGCTACCGCTGATTAGTAAACATACCCCTTTGTGTTTGGCTTCCTAATTGGTATATAAACTGTCCTCATATGTTTCTGGTTAAACATTTCGTAGTAATGCACATTTTGGGCTCGTTTGAATATTCATTTAGGAGCCTAAACATTGAAAGTATGTTCAAAACACTTCTGCATGCATGTACATAAGCTTTAAACATGCACAGTTGATTTACATGTGCAAAAAAGCTGTATTATGCATAGAAAGCAGAAGTTAAGATGAATATTTGCAAAAACACACACAAAAGAGCACATGAAAATTGCTAAAACTGTATTTTAAAGGAAGACTAACTGAACTTATTTTTACTCTACACATCCCTAACATTTAGAGGATAATTTTACGAAGACCAGCATAGCCAATGGGCATTTTTCTGTATATATTTCCTATTTATTTTATAAAGTACACGACACACATCAAATCTAGCCTGTGCCTAGACTTGGCAAGTACACACAGAGTATTTTATGATTTAGGCATATACTTGTGTGTTACCCCCCCCCCCCCAAACTCTGCTCATGTGTATGCCTTCAGTGGCATGCTCCATTGGCGTATGTACATACTTATAGATTAGCTACTGTCTAAAGTATCGCATAAAGGCGCATTTATGTTTATAAATCACTAAAATACCATGATTTACACTGTAGATGATGCACAGCTGTCGGTGGCACCTTATAAAATTACCCGCTTAAACCTTTAACCTTTTTCAAGATGAAAAGATAAACATGCCGTGTGTGCATGTTTTATGTGTATAGATAAATAAATAATTTTATTGTATGAGTTGATGGATGGCTTCCCTTTCTTTTATTTTTACTTTAGAAATTGTTTTTATACGCAGCATACAAATTATAACATCTATCTGCACATAAAAAAATCCAATCAACCTTCCATTTTATAGCTATTAGATGGTAATACAGTTATACTAAAAGGATTTAAATATAATTATTTTCAGATTCATTGTATTCATTATAGTTCACTCCACAGACCTGCCTGCTATTCTAAACCAAATTGTCTAGCAATGAAGCTGAATTATCTGTGGTCTTCAAGGCTTTGGTGCCTGCAGCTTAGTGTCGAGGGCACTGAAGGGTAATGTGGCGAGACTGTGCAAAGGTAAAGTTCTTGAGATATGCACTGAAAAAGTATGCAGCTCATTTTTGTTCAGTGTTCAAACTTTTTCCCAATTTATGTTTGTTTTCAGTTTCTGTCATTTATTCGGTTTAATAAAAAATCTTTTAATGTGCTTTAGAATTTTATAATGCATTCACAACAATTGCATATGCATTAATTTATAGGGATATGCATTCCTTTGAAACAACATGGGAAATATCACTAGCTGAACAACCAGGATCTAAATTAGGCTTGGCAAATGTCTCTGATAACCTACTTAGACATGGTTTCACAGAATTTCTGTCACAAGAGCATGGCAAAAGAAAAATCTTTGGAATAAATCTCTATAGCAGGAGTCAATAGCTTCACAAGGCAAAAAATCTATTAGCATTTTCCATAGAGCTCCAGACTAGACAAGCATAGGGCCATTCAGGAAACAGGAAGGAAGATCCCCAGCAATCCAGCAGGCTAGACATGGAGACATGATGGCTCTTCCATAATAATATAGAGGTCACTGATTTCAGACCAGCCTCTGACTATAAGAAAAAAAGCCATTTGGGTATTTTATTTACCTGAAACCTTTAGTAATCTTCCAGCTGAGGTTTTTTTTTTTTTTTAATGTGAGCAGCAGCCAAGTTAATTAAAGAGGTAACTGTGGATGCCTGTAGACACCAGGTTGTCCAACAAATTTCCCCTGAAATGAAAATTTGTAAAAAAAAACAAAATGAGAATTTATTAAAATGAAACAAACTTAAAATGAAACAGGAAATCAAACTAAACAATTTTTTTGCCTGTACGCTCCTAATAATTCTCCTAATAATTTCTAGGTTAATGTTCCCTAAATATTTTGTTTACATATTAACAATTTAAAGGCCTGCTAATGAACCAAATGCATGCTAATGAATGGACAGTCCTACAGAATTCCCTTCACTAGTCCTGCGTCCTTAATACATTGTGCCGTAAAAAATTTAGAAACCCTTTTACTAAAGTGTGCTATGCAGTAACTGCAGGAGACGTGCTTCTGTTCCTCTGCAGTTTGTGCAGGCCTAGCATGCTGACACTGCGCTAGCCAGCACATGGGTGCTACTCATGCTATCCATTGAGGCTGCATTAGTCGCACCTACTCTACTGACCTCAAGTGCAGTTAGCTAGCTGTGATACACAGGGAATGCCTGCTTATTCTGTACCCAATCTGTGCTACCAGGGTAGCTTGGGGTTATTAGTCATGGGACCATTCTGCTTTTTAGTGCAGGGCCGAAAATGTGCAATAACACTGCGCTATCCTAGTAGCATGGTTCAGTAAACATGCCCCAAAGCGTGGTAAGGAACATTTCTATATGGTAACTGCAGGGGACATGCTGGGCATACCGTCAACAGTTAGTGTGTAGTCCTTGCACTTACCACACATTGTGTTTGGCCCCTAATGCACACCAAGTGCAAAAACTTACCACACTTTAGTAATAGGGCTCTATAGTGTGCACTATTGCTCAAAAGGATGTACTTCTTTAATACTGCACACTGTTGCTCAGTACTGCACCCAATTAAGCAATAGGATTCACTATGAAGCAACAGGGTGATTGCTGAGGTGTTGAGCTCTAGCGCACACGAATGTTCAGTTGTGCACTTTTGCTCAATAGTGTGCACTGTTTCTCAATAGTCCCCATTACTGACAGCACAGGAAATACACACAATTTTGGGTTTTTTATTATTTCAGCTTAAAAATGACATGATATGACACGAGGAATGCACGTCCCTAGAATGGCGTGGAATATGAGCTGTGGCATGGCAACAACACCTGCATTTCATCTTCTGGAAGGAGTCTGTGGTCCTTGGTTGAGGGCTATTGTTTTAGAGCATTAGCTCTCAACCAGGGACTGCAGGGTAGATGGGAGAGAGGTTAAGAATGTGGAAAAAGTTCCAAATAATTATAGTAGAAGTTACTTATAATTTAAATAAAACATCTAAGAGAAAAATGAAAAGGAATTTTCTATTAGGGAAAAATTGATTGATCTTAGTGATGTATATACACTGTAGGGGTATTCCGAGTCGCGAATAGCGGGGATGGACGTCCTGTTGGGAAACTTGTATTAGGAAGGCATTGGTTTCATAGAGAAAAGGGGTGAACGTTTTTTGACTTAGAGAGAGAGAGAAAAGAAAAAACACCTACACAGGGTTCTGATGCAGGAACCAAGCACATGAGCATGCAATGGAGAATGTGAGGAATGCCCCCTGGCCTTTCACCTGATGACCCGACATCAGCACAAGTTCCAACAGCAGCAGCAGCTCCCCAGGATGCAGAGAGCAGATCCTGTAAAAATCAGAGGTATAGAGACATTTTACAGCAGTTAACATTGACTGTTCTGCATTTACTGTCAGAAGACTGTTAGTGCAGTAAGGCTACTGAGGGTTCTCTCCACTAGTGGCATGCTTCATCATTACAGCTGGTTTCAGAATCCTGTGCTGATAAGGTAGCAGCAGGGAAGCTAAAGCAAAAAGATAGTCCATCTTCTTCACATGTTGCAATCCTGTTGTCCCAGAAGCAGGGTTAATAGTAGCTTCTTGGTGATAGAGGAACAGTACAGGTGAAACTTTAGGCTGCATTCTAATCTTCCTTTCAAAATAGAGGCTCTAAGTCTTTTACTGTAATCTTCTCCCAGCGCAACAGAAAACAGACGCTTGCCATCAAATTCTCTTGGGATAAACTATCTATAAACACACTCAGATACTGCTTCATGTTCCCGTTGAGTGAACTCATTTCCCCACAAAACTGACTCTACCCCAATGTTATTGGTGCTTCTTTGCCTCCCAATAAGAGGATTTGGGGTGTTCATACCAATGCTAGTGCCACTTTATCCCTTTCCTAGTACCTTAGGGTCTTCCCATTTATGTTAGTGACACTTATCCCTCTCCTAGTACTTTGGCGTCTTCATTTCAGTTGTACTTTGTACCTCTCCAAGTGCCTTGGGCTTTTCATTCCAATTCTGGTGCTGCTTTGTCTTGTCTTAAATTCAACAAAAACTAGTTCTAATCACAAGCACAAACAATGTGTACAATAGAAGAGAGTAAAGATCTCAAAACTTCAACTGGTATGCTTCTAAAGGAAGAAAAATACCTCAGTGATAGGAGCTAGCACAATGGCTGGCTTCATCTGCAAATCTTGGCCAAAAAAAGGCTTCCAAATCACTGCATGATTGGCCATGAAAAACCTCCTTAGGATATATATTTATCAATTTATGTTATTCAAGAATTGTAATTCAAGAGTCGGAATGTTGTATAAGGCAAACAGATTATAGTTAGCTTGTCATTAAACTCAAAAGAATGAATCTACTCCCTTTAATTAACAAAACTGCCGTCAATTAACAAATTGAAAATGTATTAAAATGAAACAAATGTAAAATAAAACAGGAAATATAACTAAACAATTTTTTTTTGCCTACACACTCTAATAATTTCTAGATTTCTAGATATATTCTTTTCAGTAAGCTTAATCTGTTTGCCTTATACTGCATTCCAACTCTTGAATTGCAATTCTCGAATAATATAACAAGAGTGCTCAAACTGTAAATTATAAATGCCTTACCAAAGTTTACCAAAGTGTACAGTTTATATCCCACAACATTCTCCTTAAGGAACTACTTCCCGTTATCCCCGTGTTCTTATGTTTGTTATGTTACAGTGTTATAATGTACAACAGATTGCATAATCATGCTCTGTTCAAGTTAATAGTTATACATAAACCGCTTCGAATTGTAGAAAGGCAGTATAGAAATAAGTTTAAATAAATAAATAAAAAGAAAAGAGCCTAGGAATGAGTCTTGATGCACATTGACCGACAGCAGACTATTGATAGAGAAAGAATCACCAGAGCATACAGTAAAACATACAATAAGAAGAAAGTCAAGATAGAAGATAGAAAAGAGTTCCGGCATTTGATTGATTCCAATGTCTCAGACATTGATGACTAATGGATATGTTTACTAAGCTGCAAACGGCTGTTAATGCATGCTCGAGTGTGCTAACCAGTACGTGCAAGGCCGCGCCAAAAGCACGTGAACTAAATAGATACTATGTGGAAAATTCTATGCTAACTGCTCAGCATGGAGCAGAGAGTAGGCATGACTGTACGTTGCAGTTAGCGTGTAGGATGACAATGCTCGTTTGCTGTCAATGCTGCAGCTAGTGCTGATTAGTTATATAAAAATTACTCCAAACGAAACTGACTACTGCAGCAAAAATCCAAAGGGTTTATTTTCAATTCAGTTTAAATGCCTGGAATTCGTCTCAGACTAGTTGGCTGCCTATATAGGATATTAAACGCTTTGAAATATCCAATGGCGCCTAGTGGCATCAATGACTCATTCCGGCATGGTTTTTTTGCTAGCTTTTCTTAGCTAGTGCTGATGCATTAAATGTCACCTCAATGGGTGTCATCAAGTGTATCCATGTTAAGCTTGATTGCCGCCTAAACGTGTTAGGATCAAAATCAGTGCAGCATCAACTGAGCCATGCAGCACACAACCCCAACAGGTAACACATGACTGATGGCATGTACCGTGTGTTGATTTCTATTCTCATTGTATGATATCTGCAAAACCGTAGCACAGCTAAATAAATATGCCTCTAACAGTGTTAAAAACAGCAGGTACAGTACCCAGGAGGAAGTGAATTTAATAAAAATTCTTGGTCTTTACTATGAAGAGGTCACTGGAGACTTTGGCAAGAGCTGTTTCAGTGGATTGTCAGGACAAAATCCAGATTAGTGCATTTAGAACAGTTTGAGATGAAAGAAATCAAGGCAAGGGCACTGAATAGCACATTTGAGCAGTTTGGATATGAAAGGAAGGAGTAAAATGGAACTATAACAGGAAAGATTGAAGGTTTTGGGGGAATCTTGTGATCACACCTTGTTTGAAAGAAGAGAGAAAGTCATAGTGGCAAGTGATTAGTTGAGGATATCAGTGCAGTTATTGCTCGCTCTTGGCTCAGGATTGTCTGTGGACTGTTTTCTTCAAATCTTGCTACATATTCTTCATCAGCTTCCGGGCTGGGCTTGATTAGGCTACTTAAGGACATTCATTTTTTGGCAAGTCATTCTACTTTTGCTTTTGTGTTCTGGGCCATTGCCCTGCTGAATGTTAAAGCCTCTCCCTAGCCCCAGGCCTATGGCAAACTGGAAAAGGTTTTCCTCCAGGATCTATCTATATTTTGCATCATCCATCTTTTCCTTGATCTTTACAAATCTCCCCATATCAAAAGGGTGCCACCACCACTAGGATTTAGATAGGAGATAGGGTTAGCTGGTTGGTGTGCCAAGTTTGCTTTGATAGACATATCTCTTAGCACTGAAACACAAAACCTTATTCCACATGCGTACAGTGTCCCCTAAGTGCTTCTTTACAGATACTATGCAGCACATCTTATGACCTTTCTTCAGCAATGACTTCTAGGGCTGTGCATTTCTGGCTCGTATAGGCATTTGTTTTGTTGCCTGAAAATCAAGGGGGTTATTTCTGAAGCCCTATTAGCACTTTGGATGTCTGAAAACAGACGTACAGAAATCCAAACCATGGAGATGTCCCACGAACCATTTTAGAAAAGGATTTCAAAGATGTCCCTGTTGCGAGCACATCCAAATATGAATGGGGGCATAGTGTAGGTACCTCCAGGATATTCCCAAGAATCTGGACATCCTCTACTGATTTCAGAAATGCCCTGCATGTCCCAAACTGCATACACATTTATACCTCCTCCAGGCATGAATTGGCACCAAAAAAGTGTTTTTCCAGACAAACATCCAGAGAATGTGCAGAAGGAGAAATGCCCTATTTTTCCATGTTGACCATGAACACTGACGGGGAATGAGGACTCTTGTTTTGATTTTGCCATGCCGGTGGGCGTTCCTGTATGCCAGCTACTAGGAGTTAAACATCCTCGCCCCAATTGTTTATAGCAGGGACAACTATGTGGATGCCGGCACAA
The DNA here is from genome assembly GCA_033557465.1 of Ichthyophis bannanicus. Taxonomy (NCBI): domain Eukaryota; kingdom Metazoa; phylum Chordata; class Amphibia; order Gymnophiona; family Ichthyophiidae; genus Ichthyophis; species Ichthyophis bannanicus. The sequence continues at coordinate 420,647,797 of CM066033.1, forward strand.
GTATCCATATCGGGGGTGTCCGTGTTTCTAAAAATCAGGCCCAAACATAGACATCTTCAAAGTTTTCCTGTAGTTTTGCCCTAGATGTTCCAGATTGCACTTGGATGCCCTTTCTAAAAACCATTCGCATGTGAATGCAAATCATTTGTTTTCACTTATATGTACAAATTAACACACGCACAAATCGATTTGTATATGCAATAAAAATGTAGTGTGCCCAGAAGGCACTCATTAAGAGGAATATGCACACAAAAAATAAAAAACACACAAAAATTGCTACAATGCTGTTTTAAACCAAGACTAACCAAACTTGATTTTGGCCTGCAATCCCCTAATGGCTTCCTTCCTTACATCCTCCAGACAGGCCATGTTTGGAGAGTAATCTTGAAATTGTTAAACATTCAGAATTTTCCTCAGCTTCTGTCAGAGACCTTTGCATTTCTTCAATGTAATCTTCGGCCTCACAGTGACCTTCTTCAACAGTTTTTTTAACTCACAGATACTGTCTTTGGAAAGACAGTCTAGGTGAGGCAGTGTCTTGGTGGTTCCCAACTGTTTCCACTTTACACTGATGGATTGATAATGCCTAGGGCAGAGGTTCCCAACTCCAGTCCTGGAGGGCCAAACACCATTTAGGTTTTCAGGCTGTCCCTAATAAACATGCATGAGATGCATTTGCATGCACTGCCCCCATTGTATTCAAATATATCTCATGCATATTCATTAGGGACAGCCTGAAAACCTGAATGGTGTTTGGCCCTCCAGGACTGGAGTTGGGAACCTCTGGCCTAGGGGATATTAGAACACATTGAAATTTTCATATAGCCTTCCTCTAATTTGTATCTTTGAAAAACTTTCTCCTGTATCTCTCAGTATAATGGAGGAGTAGCCTAGTGGTTAGAGCAACAGCCTACTATCCAGATCAGGGTTCAGTTCCCATTGGCACTCCTTGTGGTCTTGGGCAAGTCACATTACCCTCCATTGCCTCAGATGAAAAGGCCTGGTAATCTACTTCCAGTCATACCTTGCCAAGAAAACTCATGGGCTGCTGGGTCGCCAGGAGCCAGCATTGACTTGGCAGCACTTAAAAAAAGAAACATTCTTTCAGCATCTTCATGTTCTTCACCTTTAAACCTTTATTCAAATTTGGATCATACAATAAAAACAGCTTGATTCTTTATCCAGGAGCACTCAAATCCACTCAGCTACTGTAATTGAACACATCTGGGTTCTATTTAACTTGCTACAAGCCCTGTTGAGGCACTTATTGGAAATGGAGCTAATATAGGATACTCTGAGAAAGTGGGTGAAGACTTGTGTAATCAAGATATTTAGATTTCTTATTCTTAATAACTTTTTGAATATTTTTCATTTGTTCCTTCACTTTGAAAGTATATTTTCTTGTGTACTTCAGTGAAACAAATTCCCAATTTCATGTATTTTTTAGAGAGCAGAATGACTTTTGTAAGGCTGATGTACATTGATGAGCGTTGCCATCCTGTTTCTGTAATATGACAATCTATAAAAATTCCACAGAGGAATGCAAGAAACTAGCTATTACACCCTCCCCTGTATGCCAGTAATCCTCTCCTCAAAGCCCCTAGCAAACATGTCAATCCACTTCTATAACCAGCCTCTGTGAGGATTTCAAAGAATTACCCAAGATAAACGATCCCTGTATGAGACTTCTTCCTAACTCCCTTTGAATCCAAAAGGATCATGCCTTCTTTACATGTGTATACTTGTTAAGTCCTCATCAGCCACCACAGCAAATCATCATAATCTCGGTCCCCTACTTCTGCCTTCCACTATATTATCACAACACCTTTGTGTGCTCACCACTTATAAGCTGTCTCTAAGATAGATTCTATGTACTTCAACCATAATTTATTTATTTATTTATTTAACTGTATTTATATCCCGCTTTTCACCGGGTCAAAGCGGTTTAATAACAAAAGGAGGGGGCAGTAATCAGTTCTTAGGGTGGAAGGGCTGTCACCAGGGAGGCCAACATTAATGATCTGAACAGACAGTAAGGACTTAGTCAATGGACATAGGTCTCTTAGTAGTTAGACCTGTGGGTATGTTAGACGGTCTGGAGGGGTAGTCAGTGATGGATGTTTGTTTCTGGTCCGAGGTATTCCTGGAACAGGATGTTTTTCAGTTGTTTCCTGAATGTTGAAGGATCTCCGTTGTTTCTGATTTGACTTGGCAGGGAGTTCCAGAGGGATGGTGCGTATAGTTCGAAGGCTCTGTTGCAGGTCCTTTGTATTTAGTTCGTTGGTGGGGGATGGTGAGGGTGTTGCTGGTGGTTTGTCTGGTTGTTCTGTTGTTGGTGGGTTGGGGCAGTAGAGTGCGGAGCTGGGAAGTCTGCGTTTGATAGAGGGCTTTGTGGATAAGTAGGGCAGATTTGTATTTGATTCTTGCTTCGAAAGAGAGTATGTGCAGTTCTCTCAGGACTGGGGTGATGTGATCTTGTTTTTTTGCTTTCTGGATAATTCTTGCTGTGGTATTTAAGGCAGTTCGTAGTGGGTTGGTGTGGGTGGCAGGTAGTCCGTGATAGATTATATTGCAGTAGTCCAGGTAAGGGAGCGTCATAGCTTGCATGACTGTCCTGAAGTCCTGTGGATCAGTGAGAGGCCTGAGACGTTGTACTGTTTTTGCCTTGTGGAATATTATTCCGGCGGTCTTTTTGATTTGTTGCTTGAGTGTGAGAACTTGGTCTATGATGATTCCCAAGTATGTGTGGTTGAATTTGTATTTTTGTGGTTCCTAAGTTGAGGTGTGGTGGTGATGTGAAGTTTGGGTCCTTGGTTACTATGAGGGCTTCTGTTTTTTTTATGTTGATGGATAGGCTGTTCTTTTGTAGCCAGCTGGAGACTTTATGAAGCAGTCTGATAGGTGAATTTTTGTAGGGTTGGTGGTTATGATCGGTCCATAGAGCATTATGTCATCTGCGTAGATGTGGTAGTTGATGTTATGTGCACGTATGATCGAGCAGAGTGGTTGCAGGTAGATGTTGAAGAGCATGGCGGATAGTGTGGATCCTTGGGGTACTCCTTGATGTTGTTGAAAGGGGGGGGGGGAGGTTGCTATGCTTGTGCAGATCAGTTGTTGTCTATTGGTCAGGTAGGAGTGGAACCACTGAAGTACGACGGTTTTGATGCCAATTTCTTGGAGTCTGTGTAGGAGGATGTTGTGGGAGATGATGTCAAAGGCTGCGGATATGTCCAGGAAGAGCATAGCATATCCAGAGTGCTTGGTCTGTGTGCCCTTGATGAGGGTGTTCATTAGTGATATCATGAGGGTCTCAACTCCGTGGAATGGACAGAAACCATGTTGTTGCGAGTCCAGTATCTAGGTGGTCTTGAAGTTGTTGTTGAACTATCTTCTCAATGATTTTGGCGATGAATGGAAGACTTGCTATAGGCCTGAAGGAGGCAGGGTCATGGGGGTTCAAGTTGTGTTTTTTTAGAGTTGGGCGGATGATGGAGGTTTTGAGGATGTCTGGCATGTGTCCTTGCCTAAGGGATTCATTAACAATGTGGGTTAGGGATGTGCTTATGTCCTCTTTGGATTTCTTTATCCATTCCACAGGGCAGGGATCTAGTGGAGAGGTGGTAGTGTTTAGGCAGGAAATGGTGGATTCTATATTTTTCTTTGGTGACTGTTTCAAATGTGCTCCAGTCTGTGTCTATGGTAGTAGGGTGGGTTGTTGTCTCTGCATTTAGTTGTGGGTTGTGTGGTTGTTGAAGCTGTTTGTACTGGCGTGCTAGTAGTTCTGGTGGGATGTTCGGTAGCTGGTTGGAGTGGTTGGGTGCTTTTGTTAGCTTCTTGACAATCTTGAAGAGCTCACATGGTTTGTTTATTGAGGCGTTTATGATCTTCGAGTGGTAGGTCCTTTTTGCTTTATCAGTTTCTGTGTGGTAAGCGTCTAGTTCACTCATGTATTTTACTTTATCATCCTCTTTTTTTGGTCTTTCTCCATTTTCTCTCTGCTCTTCTGAGTTGGGTCTTTAGTCTCCGTAGGTTGGGGGTGAACCATCGGGCTCTTGTTGAGGCCGGTCTGGTTTTGGTGCTGTTTGCCGTTGCACGAGATGCAGAGGAGATCGTAGTATTCCAGTTGTAGATTAGGTCATCGATATTGGTGGAGCTTGTTTGGAGTTTAGGTAGTATTTGCGCCAGGAAATCCTCTTTGATGAGTGGTTTAAATCTTCTTGTATGTTGTTTGTTCTCTTTGACGCTGGTGTGCTGGTAGATGTTGATGAGATAGTGGTCTGACCATGGTACACATGTGATCTCTGGGTTTTTGTATGAGGTGGCGTTTTGGGAGTTCAGGAATATGAGGTCAAGTGTGTTCCCTTTTTCGTGTGTTGGTTCATGTATGATCTGGGTCAAGTTCATTGCTTCCATAGCATTGATGAAGGCTTCGACATATTTGTCTTGGAGTGATGGGAGGTTGAAGTCTCCGAGGATTAGTTGTTCTTTTGTGGAGATGGCGCTCTCTGATATGTGTTGTAATATGCCTGATAGGTCGGTGCTTGGGGTGGGCGCTCGGTAGATTAGGTATATGGAGAGGTGCTTATTGGTGAGGGTAAGTATGTCCGCTTCATTGGTTGTTTCTGAGGCATGGTTTCTGAGGTGGAGGTTGGCTTTTGCAATGATGGCTACTCCTGCTCCTCTGGTGTGGGCTCGAGAGCAGTGATGGGGACTGTATCCATTTGGTGTTTTTTGGTTCATGAGCACAGTGTCGGTGTCTGTTAGCCATGTTTTGGTTATGCATAGGATGTCAATCTTTTGGGTTGTGATCAGGTCTTTGAGCATGTGGTGTTTGTTTCTGACTGAACGAGCATTTATTAGTGTGATGGAGAGAGGGTTGCTGTTTGGGGGATTGGGGGTGTGGATTGGTGTGGGTGGTGTGTGGGTGCTGCCCCATGTAGGGGGGGGGTGTTGGTGTTTGTAGTTTGGATGGTTGTGGTGCCTGGTGTGGGGTGGTTGGGTATCGTGTCGGTAGTGGAGGGGTAAAGGGTTAGGAATGGTGCTAGGACGTAAATTGGGGCTAGGAAGGGTGGCATGGTTTATAGGTGTACCTGTGAGTCCTGGGGCTGTGTTGGGCTGCTGTGTTGGTTTCCTTAGGGTGTTGGGTGCTCTTTTTCCTTTTTCTTGCTGTCTCAGGTGGGCAGAGATTTCTGTGTTGGTGATGGTTTCTCTTGTATAGGTACTTGAGTCTGGTTGTGTGAGCTGGTGTATGATGGCTGCTGTTGCTTGAATCCGTGGGCTGCCTGCTGTGTGTGGCTGTTTCTTTGTAGTGCCCTGCTTAAGGGCCACGCCAAAGGACCCTCTGGGGAGGCCCGCCCTCCGGGACGCTGGCTTTTCTGCCTCTCCCACTGCCCCGATTGGGCAGGAGCCTCTGAGAGGGAGGAATTCCCACTCAGGCGCTCAACCCGACAGGAGAGCTCTCACTGGCGGGTGGTTTGTGATGGCGGCTGTCTGGTGGGTCCCTCTGCTCTTCTCCTCCAGGACGCCAGCTTTTCTGCCTCTCCCACTGCCCTGATTGTGGAAGATCTGCAGCCATAAGGAATTTTCATAGAGTCTCTTCACAGGCTATGCCCATTTGCAGGTCTTCCTTGTCCTATAGAGACATTCTTAGCACCATATTACTACTTATTTCCATCTACTGCCAGGGCATGTGCAATCCCTGTCAATAACATAGTAAAATCAGGCACCTAACTTCAGCTCTGGTGAACTGCTTTTGGAAATCTCCTCCATGTAAAAACAGGTCAGACCTCTACAAAGGCATAGACTTCCAGAGCCAGGCTGACACATGGTCATGGTCATGCTGGCCTTCCTGCCTTTGTTCTCCACTAGACACTGAGGGCCCTATATTGAGCTGTGCAAATTTTGGAAGGGCTAAGCGCCTCATTGGCGCATAACCCTCCCCACTGACCTCTAACCTGGATATTCAGTACCACGGTGATGGCATTGAATATCCAATGATCACCACAGACACTGAAAGCTGCCGAGGCTAACCGTGCAGTAGTGATATTAGATGCTGTCCAGTTAGCTCCTGTGACTTAAATATAGGCGAGGGTTCTCCTCACCTATCTTTTAGGCACATGTCACTAACTGGGCAACATCCAATATCTCTGCTGCATGGTTAGCGACAGTCTCCGCCTCCACTACACTCTGGAACACCCCCAATATGCCCCGATACTAACTAGACAGCATCGGGGTATGTAGGAGACTTAGAAGGGGATATTCAACAGCATTGACCATGTAAGTGCCATTGAATATCCCCATTTAAGGCATTTCCACAATTTACTGGGCTGTAAACTGAGTAAATGCTTTTCGAAAATCAGGCCAAGAGACCACATTCATAACAGCAGACTGTAATTCAGACCATGCATTAGCCTGTAACAGCTGAACCATGAGGGGTAGAATAGTAGCGGGGCTATACTAATGTCCATCTGGCCAGAATGAACAGACAAATGATGACATGCCAAGAGAAATGGAGGCTAACAAAATTAGTTACACATTTGTAATAGGTGATTTCAATTATACCAATATCAATGGGGTCAATGTCACATCAGAAAATGGTAGGGAGTTAACATTTCTAGATGAAATCAATGACTGATTCATGGAGCAGCTGGTTCAGAAACTGACATGAGGGGGAGTTATTTTGGACCTAGTCCTTGGTGGAATGCGGGAGCGAGAGGAGATGTTATCGGAGCTTCTTGGCAATAGTGATCATAACATGATCAAAATTGATTTAATAAATGGATACAGGACAGCAAAGAAATCTACTGCACTAGCATTTAACTTTCAAAAGCAGACTATAATAAATCAATTAAAATGATTAGGAAAAAATTGAAAGGAAGAGCTGTAAAAGTTAAGAGTTTATATCAGGCCTGGACATTGTTTAAAAATAACATCATGGAAGCACAGTATTCTATACTTCAAAAAAAGATGGAAAAAAAGACCAAATGACTGAAAGCACGCTTTAAGGATGAGGTGAGAGAGACTATTATAGCAAAAAAAAATGTTTTCAAGAAACTGAAACAGGATCCAAATTTATTTATTTATTTAACCAGTTTTCTATACCCCTTATCCTTCAATCAAAGTGGTTTACATTGTGTATTCACTACAAACAGGTACTGGATACATTCCCTTGTCCCCAAAGGTCTCAAATTCTATGTCTACCTGAGGCAACAGAGGGTTAAGTGGGTTGCCCAAGGCCACAAGAAGTGCCTGTAGGACTAGAAACCCCAGTCTCTCCGGCCTGAGAATGCTTTCCCCAGGTGGGAATTGAAACCCTAGCTCTCTGGTCTGAGATACTGTGTCCTAACCACTAGGCCACTCCTCCCAAAGGAAGAAAATAGGGAATAGCAAAACACTGGCAAGTTAGATTCAAAGCACTGATAAGGCAGGCAAAGAGAATTAGAAAAGAAGCTTGTCATGAAAGGAAATGCTCATAATAAAATCTTTATCAGATATATTTGAAGCAGGAAAGCCCATGAGGGAATCATATGAACCATTAGATAATAGATGGGTAAAATAGGCACTAAGGGAGAAAATGATTACAATGGAGAAACAAAATTAATTCTCTGTTTCAATATGTACTGAAGAAGATGTAGGGTAGATTCCCATGCCAGCAATGATATTTAAAAGTGGTGAATCAGAGGAATTGAAACAAATCGTGGTGACCTTGAAAGATCTATTAGGATGATATCACAAACGAAAGAGTAGCAAATTACCTTACCCAGATGGTAACATCTCAGGGTACTGAAAGAATTCATACATGAAATTTCAGATCTATTAATAACACAGGTACACTACCAAAATACTGCCTCCAGTTTTGCAACTGATTCCTATAGATTTTGGGGTGCTGAATCCAGGAAAAATAGCCAAAATGTTCCATCACGTCACGTTTTCTTGCAAAATTAGATTTCTTACCCATATAAGGAATGTTCACATAATTTCTTTTTAGCCGACTGCAGTTTATTTTCTTGGCCCAAAATAGAGGTTGTAATGGTTAACTAACTAGAAACACTCCCTCATGATATTTTAGAGTGTTTTGTATTCATTTTATACATTAACAGGACAATTGGGAGGCGGGGGGCTAAATCCAGTACTCGCGCTGGCGCATGTTCTTTCCTGTTCGCCTCGCCTCGTTCGCTCGCTCAAACACAGTGGTTGCGACATGAACGTTCCTGTCAAATTTCAGTTTCTTGCAAGTTCATTATTACCTTTTGTTTGCTCAGTCGTAATCCAGCTTTATTCCGAAGTGGTTCACTACAGTTGTAGTTTGCAGTGCTGTGTATTTGTGATGGCTCACAGAGCCAGAGGTTGCGTCAACTCTCCGGACAGTTTTTGTTTTATTTGTGGGGAATATACCGTGAAAAAGCGGCAGAGGAACATTTCTGCATTTATTTAAAAAGTATATTTTGCCTATTTCGGTTTGAAGTTAGGCGATCAAGACAAACCGTGGGCTCCTCACAAAGTGTGCAAGACATGTGAGGAAGATCTACGCTTATGGATGAAAGGTAAAAAAACAAGCATTTCGTTTCGGAATACCTATGATGTGGCGTGAACAAAGAGACCACAGCAGTGACTGCTATTTTTGCTCTTGCATTGTGAAGGGATACAACTTAAAAAATAAGAACGTAATAAGTTACCCCAACCTTCCCTCAGCAATTAGGCCTATGCCTCATAGCAATGAAGTACCTGTGCCTGAACCACCAAAATCTTTGGATCATATTTGTGTGGACGGTTCTGATCATGATGAGACTCATCAGATGGCTTTTCCCGATGAGTCCAGTACTTCCGAGTTTGAAACTGAACCAGATCCGAAACCTGAACTTTTCTCTCAAGCTGAATTGAATGATTTAGTCCGGGATTTAGGACTCCCAAAAGATGCTGCCCAACTGCTAGGTTCTCGGCTTAAACAGAAAAATCTATTGTCACCAGGAAGAACTTTTTATTGGTACCGCAACCGCGAGACACAATTTTTGAAGTATTTCAGCAAAGAGGAAGATTTGGTATTTTGCAACGATATATACGGAGTGATGGAAAAGTTTAAACTCAAGTATGATCCTGCTGAATGGCGACTGTTCATTGATTCGTCAAAAGACAGCATAAAAGGTGTTCTTCTTCATAATGGCAACACATTCGCTTCAGTTCCTATTGCTCACTCTATTATTCTCCAAGAAAAATACGAGAATTTGGCCCTGATTCTTCAGAAGATTCATTATGATGAGCATAAGTGGATGATTTGTGGAGACTTTAAAATTCTATCCATGCTATTAGGGCAGCAATCTGGTTTCACCAAATATCCCTGCTTCCTTTGCTTGTGGGATAGCCGAGCCCGCGACCTACACTGGGGGAAAAAAGACTGGCCAATTCGGGAGTATTTGAGACCCGGTGAGAAAAATGTTCTTCATGAGAGCTTGGTACCTCGTGATAAAATTCTATTACCACCTCTCCACATTAAGTTGGGTCTCATTAAGCAATTCATCAAGTCCCTTCCAAAAGATGGTGAGTGCTTTCTGTACCTTTGCTCAAAGTTCCCCCGACTTTCTGAAGCAAAGCTAAAGGAAGGAGTGTTTGTTGGCCCTGATATAAGGAAACTCATTTCAGATGGAGCATTCGCTGAAACGATGTCTGAGAAGGAAAAAGAAGCCTGGGATTCCTTCAAGGATGTTGTTCTCAAATTCTTGGGGAACAGGCGGGATGAGAACTATAAGGATATTGTTGCCAGGATGCTCAATGCCTTCAAAGAACAAGGCTGTAACATGAGCCTGAAAGTCAACTACTTTCCCAAAAACGTGGGGGCGTACAGTGAAGAACAAGGTGAAAGGTTTCACCAGGACATCAAGGACACAGAGAGAAGGTACCAAGGAAGATGGAACACCACTATGATGGCTGATTTCTGCTGGTTGCTGCTGCGGGAAACCCCAGATGAAAAATACGCCAAGCAGTGCACCAAGAGAAGCATTCGGGGGAAGAAGAAACGGGCCCACTAGGAGATTGATTGACCCAAGAATGACTTTAAAATCTAAACTGTGTTGACAAATATCGTGTTTTTACTAAACTTTGAAATAAAAATTTGCTAGTTATTACCACAGTGTCAGATCTCATTTATTAGAATTTTATTTTCACACCATCGGGTATTTGTCTTCATGTATTGCAATGGTGCGGTTTGCGTTTTCTATTCTTACATACATACCTGTGCAACATTATTTGCACATTTCTTTGCTTTGATTTGTGTCTAACCTCGCTCTTATATGCTCAATGTTTGTGCACATGTATGTGGCTGTTTTAAGTGCAGACAATTTTGCTACCATCACAGTGTGTTTTGTTGACATTACTCTATTCTTATGTGCTGCCTTGTTACAATTTTCTTTATTCTTATTTGAATAACTACTAAACAATTAGTATAAAGAATTCATCCAAGAAACTCAATCTGAAATGTTCACCTCAAACTGCTAACCCAATGTAGCAAAAAATCTGTACGTGATGGAGCAAATTGATTACCAGATTTGGATTCAGCGCACCAAAAAACGTAAAAATCAATCGAAACATTAGAGGCAGTTTAAAAAAATTTTTTTAGTGTACCTGTGTAATTTGTAGACAGTCATTAAAATCATCTATAGTGCCTGAGGTTTGAAGAGTGGCCAGTGTAATACCAGATTTTAAAAAGGGTTCCAGGGTGATCTGAAAACTATAGACTGGTGAGTCTGATGTCAGTGCTATGCAAAATGTATAAACTTTATAAAGAATAAAATTACTAAACATATAGATAGTCATGCTTTAATGGAGTGGAGGTTTAGACTCGTGTTAAGTTCACTAGCTTAGTAAGCAAGACACCAGGGTTTGATTCCCACTAGCATCCTGGTGGCTTTGAGCAAGTCACTTAACGCTCCATTACTGTGGAAGAAAGGCCTGGCAATTTACTTCTAGTTGTACTGCCAAGAAAACCCAGGAGCTGCTGGGTCATCAGAAGTCAGCACTCAAAGGCTTGCATTGCAATGGGACAAAGCCAACATGGATTTAGCCAGGGAAGCCTGCCTCACCAATCTGCAACATCTTTTTGAATGAGTGATTGAACAGGTAGATACAGGTGAACCATTTGATATAGTATATCTGTATTTTCAGGAACCTTTAACAAGGTCTCTCATGAGAGATTCTTAAGGAACTTAAAAAGTCGTGGGATAGGAGGTAAAAACTCCTACTTATGTTCATGGTGAGATTTTAGATCTAATTTTTATTTTGTCGTCTTAGATTTTCCTTTGCAAACTAAGTCTATACCTTGATCAGATCATGATATATGAGTTTATATTCTCTTTTCATCATAGTAACGCTAAAGTATCAGTTGCCCCTTTTGTAGGTGTTTCCAAGAGTTTGCCATATCGTCGTCCTTACCTTCCTGAGGCTTTAAAAAAAGTTGGTCTCTTTTGGCAGTCTGGTCTCTTTTGTTGAATGGTTTTGCATCATTAGCTGATACAGATGTTTCTTCTGCTGCAGAGCTTTGGATGGAATCCTTTCAGTCTTCTTTAAATACTATTGCTCTATGAAATTTCGGAAATGTTCAAATAGATATAAGCCACCATGGCTTTCTTCGGCATTGGTTGTTTTAGGTGTCAATTACACTGTTTGAGAGACAATGGCAGGCTTGTCTGCTTGCTGATGTTAAAAATGAGTATTTATGTTTGCTAACTCAATATCAAAAGTCTGTTTTGGAAAGTAAGTGGAAATACTATGATTCTCAGATTATGACTCGTTTAGGTGTTCTAAATAGTCTTTTTTCAGTTGTCAAACAATTATCTACTTCTGTTTTGGATTCTTGTTCTTCTGTTTCAATTGAACCGCAGCTGTTTTTGGATTCTTTTTGTTCAAAAAATTTGACTTCAGGCTTCTTTTATTGTTAAGCCTAATTTAGTTGAACTTTGTTCTTCTACTAGTTCTAATCCTCTGGATCTTTGCTTTGAGGCGAATCTGCAGCTGTGGACTTTTTTTCAACCAGTTTCATTGTCTCAGGTTCTTGATGTTTCATCTCTGAATAATACTTTTAGTCCACACGATGGTTGTGCAATTCAGTTGTTTAAAAAGTTGAAAGAACCAATCGGACATTCTGTTACTGTTACAGTTAACGGTTCCTTTACTCAAGGAATGGTTCCTATGGTATTAAAAAAAGGCTTCAGTTTTTCCTTTGCTTAAAGGATCATCTCTGGATAAACTGGACCCTTTGAACTATCGTCGTATTTCTTCTTTTTCATGTTTAACTAAGGTTTTAGAGAAACTGGTGCTTTTACCACTGCAGAGTTTCATTGATAAACACAATTTGCTGTCCGAATCAGAATTTGGATTCCGTCCCAATCATGGGACTCAAACGTTATTATTGACCCTTACCAAAGAATTTCTTACTGGTTTTGAGGAGGGTTAATCTTTTCTATTAGCATTGCTTGATGTACTTGCTGTGTTTGACACTGTGGATCATTCCTTACTTTTAACTAGGCTTTGGGGATACAAGGTAAGGTATTTTCTTGGTTCACATCATTTTTGTAGGATAGATTTATTCAAGTTCGATCTTTGGGTCAAGTGTCATCTTGGAAATGTATTGGGACAGGGGTGCCACAAGGCTCTGCACTCTCAGCTATACTGTTTAATCTTTATATTGCTCCAATCCAAAAATATTTTGTCTGTTAAATTTTGAGTATATGCCGATGACGTTGATCCTATTTCTGCATCCCTAGAGGATTCCTAAAATATGTGGAAGTCTGCCTTAATTCAGTTGGATCGTGGATGTTTCAGAATAAGTTGAAACTGAACATGAAGAAGACAGAAATTTTGTATTTGTCCTCGAATTTCTGTTATAATGCTACCATGGTGCGACCGCACCTTGAGTATTATGTGCAGTTCTGGTCACTGCATCTAAAACAATGTTCAGAGAAGGGTGATCAAAATGATAAAGGGAAAAAAAGTGCAACCCACTTGTTGTGTGGCCCTCGCAGTTACTTCACAAACTGACAGATAACGGAGCACACCAGTCCTATCAAGTTTTTCCTCTGAAACTCATGGATTTTTAGGTTTCAGGATTGTTCTTGGTGGGACGGCCCTTGGCACTTGACACTCATACCTCTCCCTTCTGAAATGACTGAGTCCAGGCCAGAAATTGTGTTCCGAACCAAGGGTTTACTTAAACTTTAAGTTCACTGAGAAAACACAATAATAACAATTGGCAGGAAAAGAGAATATTAACTATACTAGAAGCAGACTATTTTTCCTCTCCATTCAACAAAGTATTTCCAGTACCTCCTGCATCAGAAGGGAGTTTTTGTTTACCTCAGTTCTTCCAGTTGCTCTGTACTGTAACACTAGCAATTTCTTTCTTTAAACACCACTCTTCCCATCTAGTGCACTGCCTATATAGCACTACCACTTAAGCACTTTGCCCAATCTAATTTAATTCATTGAGAGAACTCCCCAACTTCTCCAACCAGTGTCCTGCCCCAGAGTACCTGAATATATAGTTGTGACAGTCACAGGCCCCCAGTTCTGTGATGATGACACCCCTGGCTTTGGCACGCCTGGAATACGGCATCAGTTGGGTTCCTGATCCTCCTGAGCAGGTGCCTTATGAAGATGCAGTTTCCCAGTACTGCTTCACTTGATTCCTGGCTCCTGTGATCTAGAGGGTGCAGACACACTTCTGGAACCTCTTCCGAGGGTGAGCTTCTCTTGTTCCTAGCAGTGGCTCTAAACCTGTTAAAACTATCAGCTGGTCATGATGGCTAGATGCAAATACTCCCTCTTGCATTTGGAATGCTCTGCCTTGGTGCTAGAAACATCTCCCATTAAGGGCAGACTGCCTTTACAATTCCATGGTACATTGACTAGGGATCTTTGTGAGTGTTTTATATACTGTGTGATTTTCTCTCTCAGAGGAGTCTTCTCCTGGTATCACAAGAATGACATCACAAAATTCCCCTACTCTGGAAAATGTTAGAACTTCCTCTCTACTCCCTGTAATATTTTTTAGGGAAGCTGGATACTGCTACATCCCTTAGTGCAGCATCCCAGTACTTTCTACAGAAGGATATCCTTATGAGGAAAGACTTAAAAGTTTAGGGCTCTTTTGCTTGGAGGAAAGGCGGTTGAGGAGAAATATGATAGTGGTCTATAAAATAACGTGTGGAAAGGAACAAGTAAATGTGAATTGGTTGTTTACTGCTTCTAAAGTACAAAGACTAGGGGATGCACAATGAAGCTGCAAGTAGTACATTTAAGACTAACTGGAGAAAATATTTTTTCACTCAGTACAAAATTCAGCTCTGGAATTCGTTGCCGGAGATTATAGTAAAAGTTGTTAGTGCTGTTGTTGTTAAGTGCTATTGAGTTGGTACAGACTCATGGTGACCCTCTGGATAGTTGTCCTAAACTGTTCGGTCTTCAATCACGTGGCAGATTGTTGATACAGTGGCATCCATAGCTGCTGTTATTGTATCCATCCATTGCATTGCTGGCCTATCTCTTTTGTGCTGACCTTCAACCTTGCAAAGTATGATGTCTTTCTCTAATCTTTTTCTTCACATGATATGTCCAAAGTAGGAAAGTCAAAGTCTTGTCATCTGAGCTTCTAAAGAAAGCTTAGTATTTATCTCCTCTAGTTACACAATATTCTTTGCCAGCCCCAATATTTCAAAAGCATTCATTTTCTTCCTGTCTTTCTTCTTCACTATCCAACTTTCACAACATATGAAGTTATTGAAAGTACTATGACTTGGACAAGTCAAATCTTTGTATGCAAAAATACCTCTCTGCAGTTGAGAATCTTATCTTATCCTTGATAGATGTTTTGCCAAGAGCAATTTGTCATCGGATTTCTTGATTGTTTGTCATTTCTTTATTATTGATCCAAGCGCTGTTGGTGGATTTTGTTTAAATTATGTATTTTAGAGTTTTACAATAATACAAATAAAATAGATACATATGAATAAGAAAACCATTCACAGAATAATACAAGACCACATCAAGAAGAGTGCCAATATAACAATAAAGCTGAATCTCGGCATACAACATAGACTAGCCCTTTTACATAACCTCAGGAGACCTAGAAATCAAAAGTAAAGTTCTGAAACACTTAAATCAACCATTGTCCTTCAGAAATCCTTCCAACTGAACTGGATCAAAAAATATATATCTCTTACCAGGAAACACTCTCACTTGGTTTGCAGCTTGTCGTGCTATGAGGGCTTATGTGCATCAGTGATGCTGAGGGCTAAGCTATCAGTAGTTTAACTATTGGCAGGGTCTCCCAAGATGGACAGGTCTCAGCTGAGCTGCCAGACCAAAACAAGAATGGGACAGTGTTGGCGGTGGAGGATCACATTTCTGTGACAATGGCAACAGCACTAAACTTAAACTGTGCAGAAGAAATGCCTAGCTATCTACTTTATCTTACCACGAAAATCCAATGGATAGTCACAATGAAACAAATTGCACTATAGTGCTGGAAGATGAGACCCCCCAGATCGAAAGGCACCCAGCTGGCTACTGGGGAGGAGCTGAAGACTTTTCAGAGTAAAGCCTGCATTTACGATGTGGTTGTATTAAAGCCCTCAGGATGTCTGACTACTGATGTAGCTGCACATGAAATGAGTCATAAGCTGCTACATCAATGTACATGGACATGGAATGTACAAAGCATGAACCAAGGGAAATTGGATGTGATCAAGAATGAAATGGAATGTGCACAACCTGATCTGTCGGGTGTCAGCAAACTGAAATGGACTGGCATCGGGCACTTTGCATCAGATGATCACATGGTCTACTATGCTGGAAATGAAAGACAAAGAAGAAACGGTGTTGCATTGATAATTATATTATAATTAAAAATAAACTTGCAAGAACTGTAATGAAATACAATGCAGTCAGTGAATGCTTAATTTCTATCCATCTATGAAGAATGCCTATAAGCACAACTATTATTAAAGTACTGTATATGCCCCAACAATAGCTGCAGAAGAGGATGAAATTGATGAGTTCTATGAACAAGTACAAGATGAAATTGACAGAACATGCAAACAGGATATGCTGATAGTCATGGGTGACTGGAATGCAAAAGTTGGCAACAAAGAAGAAGGCAAAATGGTTGGAAAATATGGACTTGGCAGTAGAAAGAAAGCCAGAGAAAGATTGATAGAATTCTGCAAGACCAACAATCTATTCATCTCAAACACTTTCTTCCAGTAACACAAGCGGCGACTGTACACATGGACTTCGCCCAATGGATTGTACAAAAATCAAATTGACATCTGTGGAAGTCAACGATGGAAAGGTTCTATAACATCAACAAAAATGAAACCTGGAGCTGACTGTGGCACAGATCATCAACTACTGCAAACTCAAGTTAAAGTTGAAAAAGAGCAAGCCACTCATGAATGTCCTTGAGAATGTACCACTGGAATTTAAAGACTGACTGCAAAATCAATTTGCTGCCTTAGATACAAATGACAGAGCTCCAGAAGAGTTATGGGATGACATCAAGAAGGTTGTGTTGGAAGAAAGCAAGAAGCCTCTACAAAAGATGAAAAAGCAAAAATGGCCATATTGGATGACCGAAGAAACTCTGAAAATTGCCCAGAAACTCAGAGAAGCTAAAACTAGAGGAGAAAGTGAGGCAATCACAGAATTCAACAGAGATTTCCAACATGCAACAAGACAAGACAAAACAAGGAGAAGTACTACAATGAAGCATGCAAAGAAATAGAAGCAGAAACTATTAGTGAAAGAACAAGATTGGCTTTCCTAAAGCTACGAGAGTTAAAGAAAAAATTCCGACCTCGAATTGGAATGTTACAAGATGCTCAAGGATCTATGTTAAATGATGCTGAGAAGATCAAGAAAAGGTGACAAGAATATACAGAGATTTTATATGATAAAGATCAAGTGGACCAACAGCCGTTTCAACCTGTATTTTATGATCCGGAACCATTGGTGATAAAAGAGGAAGTCAAAGCAGCATTGAAAGCCTTATCAAAGAACAAAGCACCAGGCATTGAGGGCATTCCCATAGAAGTATTACAGCAATCTGATGTAGCTGTTAGCATACTTACAAGGCTCTGCCAGGAAATTTGGAAGACAACATCATGGCCAACTGACTGGAAAAGATCTGTATTTATACCAATACTAAGGAAAAGTGATCTGACTGACTGTGGAAATTATTGCACAATCGCTCTGATCCCACATGCCAGCAAGATTCTACTGAAGATTATTCAACAGAGACCACAACCATACCTGGAAATAGGACTACCTGAAGTGCAAGCAGGGTTCAGGAAAGGGCGAGGAACGAGAAACATCATCGCGGATGTGAGATGGATCCTTGAAAAGACTAAAGAATACTAAAAGATTATCTATTTGTGCTTTATTGACTACAGCAAGGCTTTTAACTGTGTAAACCATGAGAAACTCTGTGCCACATTAAGAAGCATGGGTACCACCTGATCGTTCTCTTGCGCAACCTTTGCATTGATCAAAAAGTAACAGTGTGAATGGAACAAGGGGAAACAGAATGGTTTAGAATCAGGAAAGGCATATGACAAGGCTGCATACTTTCCCCTGCCTGTTTAATTTATATGCAGAACAAATCATCAGAGAATCAGGATTGTATGAAGACAACAGAAGTGTGAAGATTGATGGAAGACTCATCAACAACCTTTGCTATGCTAATGATACCACCTTACTGGAAAAAATGAAGACTATCTGAAATATTTGCTTCTCAAGATCAAGGAACATAGTCCTAAAATGGGCCTGCACTTTAAAGTAAAGAAGACAAAGATCATAACAACTGGCAAAATCAATAAGTTCATTGTTGATGACGAAGAAATTGAAATAGTGGACAACTTTAACCTACTTGGATCAATTCGATAAAGAAGCAACAAGCAGTCAAGAAATCAGACGACGCATTGCTCTTGGCAAAATGGCTATGAAAGACCTAAACAAGATTTTCAAGAGCAGAGATGTGTCTCTCCATTCAAAGATTTGACTTGTTCAAGCCATGACATTTTCAGTAACGTTATATGGATACGAAAGTTGGATAGTGAAAAAGATAGATGATAATTGATAATTGATGCCTTTGAATTATGGTGCTGGCGACAAATATTGTGTATACCATGGACTGCACAAAGAATAAACAGCATTAGAGCAGATCAAACCTAAGTTTTCTTTAGAAGCTGATGACAAGACTTTGACTTTCATACTTTGGACACATCATGCGAAGAGAGAGATAATTAGAGAAAGAGATCATGCTTGGCAAGGTAGAAGGTCAATGAAAAAGAGGAAGGCCAGCAATGAGATGATCGATACAATAACAACAGCTATGGGTGCCAGTCTGTCATCAATGAGCCACCTGAGACTGAACACAGTTTTGGACAACTATGTAGAGGGTTGTCATGAGTAGACACCGACTCAACGGCACTTAACAACAACAACCATGAAACAACACAAGACTTTTGCAGGGAAATTTCAGATAGAAGGAGACCTTCCTAACCAAGGCCTGAGGCTGCAGCTCTAGGAAGGCCTTCCTTCGCTTCTGAGTAGCATGTGAAACATCCGGGAACAACTGGATAGACCAACCAAAAATCGTATCTCGTTTTTTTGTAAAATATAAATGAAGGACCTGATCTTTATCACTTTCAATCAAAGAAGAGTAACCTGAGAAGATATTTCTTCTAAGGACATCTCAAGAAACTCAGACAAATCTAAACTAGGTACATTTAATTGTTCAAAGTCCTGTCCCTGTCTCTCCCTCATCTTCTAACTCAAACCCTTTTGGTAAAAACTAAATCTGAGCTGACTTGATTACCTCAGGATCAGGAATCAAAAAAAACATCTTTAAGATATTTCAAAAACAAAACAGAGGGTGAAAGTAAATGGTTACAGTGAAAATTTTAAAAATGTACATTTTTAGAAAGCAATTAATTTGCTAACAATTCATTCTGATAATGGAGGGAAAGGGAATCTTGTAAAGAGGAGGTGAGGGCTGCCTGGAGCGATGAATCTTTATCTTTATCTTTATTTACATTTAATATACCGCCCTTGTCGAAACGTGAGGGCGGTTTACAATAAAAAACAAAATACAATAAAAACGTTAAAAGGAAAAGAAATCCATTAAAATAGAGAGAAGATAGACCAAAGAGGTCACAGGACAAAGCAAACAATAAACAATCAGACAAACCATGGGTAAACAAAACCAAACAAAAACCAAACAAATAGACAGGACTACTAGGAGGGGAGATCAAATGCCTGTTTGAACAAGTGAGTTTTCAGGGAGCTTTTAAAGAGTTGATAGGAAGACTCTAGGCGAAGAGGGGCAGGAAGAGAGTTCCAAAGCGAGGGGCCCAAGAAAAAGAAAGCAGCGTGACGGGTTTGTTCAAGGTGAGCTCGTGAAGGTGGGGGGAGAAACATACGGTTAGCATGCAGTGACCGTAGTTGCCGATAAGGGGTGTGAAGAGAGACCAGGTTTGCTAAATACTGCGGATTGGAAGTGTGAATGACTTTATGTACTAAAATAAGAACTTTATATTTAAACCGAAAGGACAGAGGAAGCCAATGAAGGTGGAGCAGAAGGGGAGTAACATGATCTGATTTCCGAGCAAAAGTGACAAGACGAGCGGCTGTATTTTGCAGGAGTTGAAGACGTTTGAGTTGGTATGCGGGGAGATTAGCATAAACTATGTTACAATAGTCCAGTCTGGACATAACTAGTGCAAGCACTAAAGTGGTAAGTGAATCAGAGGGCAGGATTGAACGGACTGAACGGATCTGTCGAAGTGTAAAGAAAGAGTGTAAAGAAACTTGAGATTCAAGCTTAGAACATCTAGGGCCCGATTTTTGAAAGGCATTTGCACAGTTTACAGCCCAGTAAACCATGTAAATGCCTTAAATGGGGATATTCGATGGCACTTGCATGGTTATTGCCACTGAATATCCTCTTCTAACTCTCCTATGTGCCCCGATGCTATCTGCTTAGCATGGGGGCATTCCAGAGCAGAGGTGGAGACAGCCGCTAATCAGGTAGTGGTGATATTGCACCGCTTCCCGTTTAGCGATCCGTGGCTAATATCACCGCTACCTGGTTAGACTCTGCAGCAGTTTCCTCCATGTGCCAGACTTAGATATTCAGTGTCGTTGCTGCGGCATCAAATATCCGGGGTTAGGGGTCAGCGGGCAGGACCTGTATCTTTTTTGCTAGGAAAAATGCACTAGTTGTACATAATGTCCACACAAATGTTTCCAAAATCCATTACCGTTATGTGTTCCTGTAATCAATTTTTGAAATCTGAAGTCCAGTCCAACACTGTACTATATTTTGAATTATCTGCATTAGGGAAAACCATACAATTCACTTACCTCTTGATGTTTCTTTGTGATCCACTCAACAATTCTTAACATTCGGCCATTGCTATTTCCTGCCGTATTCCTTAGGGTCTGACGTCAGTTCACCAATTGACCTGATTACTACCCGTCAGATTGCTCTGACCAGGGAAAGTCATTCTAAATCAGCATTGAAACTGGCAGATGTTACTGTGCCCAAATTAAATAATCCACCACTGTTCCCGGAGGTCAAGGAACTTATCACTATCTCCATCATGTCAATGTGGAGTTATTTGTTCCATGATCCTCTATCGTAATGGATCAATCATATGTCCCTTCTGAAAAACAGTGTTCCACAATCTGAGCTGTCATCTTATTCATCTTTAATCTAGATTTATGTTTGGTAAGGCAGTGTTTAAATTCTCTCTTTGTACATCCTAGATAAACTAAGGGACAAGGGCATATACAGTAATTATACTGACAACATTATACTCTCACATGTCATTTTTATTTTGGACATCTATTGTTTGATGATCCCCTGGGTTAATCCACATGGCACCTGTCACTGAGAACAAAACTGATTATTGCCACACTCAAAATAGCCCATCTCCTGGATCTCCTGCTATAGTCAATCAGTAGGTATTCTTGATTTCACAGAAACATGGCCATTTCTCCTTCTCTCTGTACTTTCACTATGACCCATACTAAGTGGTAGCAGTCACCAGCCAGCAAATGGCCTGTGAGCCATTGAACATTCATAGGCCCTTGCCTCCCAACTGAGTAAGCTTCCTGTTAGACTGGACACTCATGCTGAGTACTGGGGTCTGTAAGCACACATACTGCACACTGACACAAGGGACCCTGTGCTGACTGCTGCTACTTTCTGCTTTAGATGAGTGGAGAGGGGGGAGAAGGAAGCTGAAGAGCTGCTATTTTGATTTCATCATTGTCCGGGGTCACGTGAATTTTCAGTTGTTAAATTGAGGTCATATAGGATAAAAGTATGGAAAGCACTGACCTAAATTATTTTCTCTTGTATATGCTATTACTAGTCTGTTCTGAAAGCATAAATGCATTGTTAAAGCTGATCAATCTTGCTGTACTAGATGAGCAACCAATTGTGCTCTAGTGGAAAAAGGGAGAATGCATGAAATCTTAGAATCTTCCTCTGGTGTCTGATACCTCAATGATAAGATTCTCTGGGCATATAAAGCCCTTTTATATGCCATCCTCATTATATCCATTGGATATACCCTTTATTGAAACCAAATTGTCATGTCTCGAGCCTGTTTTTTGTATTCCATAATAGTTGTGCAGATCCTCCTTAGCCATAAAAATTGGCTAACCGGCAAACTGTTTTTCAGACTACTAGGATGATGGCTAAGATACCTCAAAAAATTATTTACATTCTAGTGACTCATGAACTAATGTAGTAGTAATACTCTGCCTCATTTTACTGATCTTAATATCCAAAAATTCCACACTGTCTCTATCACAAGACATTTTAAATTATAGGTTTGGATTTTGCAGGTTCAGGTACTGAATGAAGTCCTTCAGATCTGATTGTAATCTTAACCAAATAAAAAAAAATATCATCCAAGCAGCGTTTCCAGCATTGAGTCTTAGATGGTATGTAAACATGTTTCTCTTCAAAGTTTGCCACAGATTGTGGCTCCTGATGGTGCCACTGTTGCCCCCATAGCAATTCCATGTCGTTGAAAATAGAGTTTTCAACCAACTCTTCTCCAGCAGGTCCTGTAAGGATTCCAAATGTCTTAACATATCTGCAATATCTTGTATGTAAGAACGAGCTTGTTTTGCCACAGACCTAAAAAAATGTCACAAACTTTTAAAGAAGTCACCTTCGATGTTACTTCCTTATATACAAATATTGATCAAATTGAGTCTCTGCAAGTTTTCAGCCAGCAATTGGATACAATGAGTTTACCAGCATGCATCCCAAAAAAAGTTGGTCAGGACTCTTTTAAATATTATTCTAATGAAGAATTATTTTTGGCATCAGTGGCTGAACTTGCAAAATCCAAGTCTCCAATTTAAAATGTCTGATGATAGGGATCTTTGCAAACAACTGTAAGACACAAAAGAGAGATTGTCAGAACATTGGGAAACTTCAGTAATCTTAGATTTCACCTCCAATTGGCATTCTCCAAAGATTCAATCTTTTTATGAATAGAAGCAGAGTCTTTAATAAATGTTAAATTAGAGGAAGAATTCTGCTTGGCTCTCTCCTCCAATTTTACCATTCAACCTCTTAAATTATTCAATTGCCTGTCCTGTTCTTTTGGCCTTCTAAGCAGTGTTCCACATATTATGGACTATACCTTGGAGCTGTTAGAAAGAGATTTCTCTAGTGTCATCCCATAGCATTTCAAGGTTAAAAGCTCTAGATCTCACCAATCCAAGCTGCAAGGAAATTGAGGGCAAACTCACAGTATCCTGGGGGTTCAGCTGTGCAGCCAAACTGACAGAAGCCTCACCAAGCTGTGGCCAAAATGACTTCATAGGGGGGGACATCCAGGAAGCAGCATCAGTGGCAAAGGACCAATGAGAGGCAAGAAAGGCTGCTCGGATTGGCTGTACATGGGTTATTTTTCTTTTGATCACGTGGAAGCGCCTTCAACCCCATTTGGGCTGGTGACCCGCAGTTTGAGAACCGCTGGTTTATTTACAGAATATAAAAACATGTGAGCAGCAAGAAACACAGTTGAGCATTTCCAATATACTCTAAGAAAGGTGCATTTAGGGGGGGCGGAGCCTGATGTCCAGCGGGTAGGACGCTTTGCGTTGAAGCTCCCGAGAGGCCTACTCAGAATCCTGACTTAATACCTATATAAATTTACTATTTCGCTCCGAGCTGACCGGGGCACCTCGGGGGGGATGGCGGCCCATAAACCAGCGCGCTTGGACTTCGGGTCTCCTTCTTCTTCTCACGGAAAACGCTCCAAAACAGAGGTGTCCTCCCCACAGAAGATGGTTCCATTTCGTGAAAACCCCGCAATGCACCTGGAGATTTTGGAGGAAATACGCGGCGTGAAGGAATTGGTGCAGTCCAATGGAGAAGCGCTTCGAGCCATGCGAGAAGACTTTGGAGTGCTCCAGGACCGACTTGAAGGTCTTTCATTACGGCAGGACAATATGGCGGGGGTCCTCGACTCGCACGAGGTGCGCTTGGGCAAACTGGACAAGGCTGAGCGCCAGATACAGAATCTTCAAAAGGAGTTGGAAGATAGCAATAATCGCGCCCGTCGCAATAATGTGAGGCTCCTCGGAATGCCGGAGGGGGTGGAAGCAGGAGATATAAGAGAATTCTTGCTCAAAACTCTTCCCTCCTTGCTGAAGATCACTTTTCACAGAGAACTGGAAATCGATCGAGCACACCGTGTTCCTGCCCGCATGGCGCTCAACCGCACGACCCCCCGGCCTATTATCTTTAGCTTGCTACGATATCAACAAGTGGAACAAATTTTACATGCTGCCCGAGCGAATCATCATTTGGAATTTGAAGGTCGTAAGGTCTCCTTCTTTCCTGATTTGGCAAAGCCTACCGTTGACCGTCGGAAGAAACTCCTTGCTCTTCGCCCTCGACTTCAACAGCTACAGGCTCGCTTTGGCCTGTTGTATCCAGCGAAGCTCCGAGTGACTCTCCACAACCAGACCAGGACGTTCGAGGATCCTGATCTACTATCAACATTTTTGGACTCCAAAGAAGCAGAGCAGATGCGCTAATCCCAAATCTTGGACTCTTATCTGCCGGCTCTGTCCGCCATTTTGAAGGGCCCGATGCGGCGGTCATAGCCCAGCACAGAAATAGCCTGGACTTTCTTTCTTTCTCTGTATGACTTTTGTCTTTGGTCTCCTATCCCTTCATGATGTGTGCCTCGGTCGGATTCGGAGCACGCACAGTCCTACAGGTTATATGTTTTTTCAATTTCGGCCTTCTCTGGGGTTTCTCCCCGCAGACACATGGTCGCCAGTAATTTTGGGGTTTTGCTTCTCCTCTACCGTACTGCGGTTTTCTTTGTTAATGTGGGGCGCTTCCTTGTATTATATTAGCTTATTTTTCCTATGTCATGTGTACAGCCAGATACAGTCGGTTTGAGGGACACAGTGAAATTATGTGTGCTATCATGCTCAGAATTTTAACTTTTCTGAATGGCCTTATGTAAAATCTTATTATTCATCGTCAAAGGCATTGCTGGTCCACTCAAAGGAAAGAAAATCCTTAGCTATCTTAGCCACGAGCATGTTGATTTGGTGTTTCTTCAGGAAACGCATTACACTTTGCTGAAACGCTGAAACTCAATGCTAGGCCTCACATGGTAGCTGCCTATTCTCCCACCGTTTCCAAATGGTACGGGATAGCCATTCTGGTTAAGAAGTCTTTGCACGCTACTGTACCTGATATTAGCGCTGACATGGAGGGTAGATGGGCCCGTGTACACCCTGAGGTTGGAGATAGTGAATTCACGTGTATTTGCACTATGCCCCGAATGTGGACAACCCTGCTTACTATGCAAGTTTTGCGCAGTTGGCCTCGGCCTCCGCCAATGCTCCATTAATACTTGGTGGCGATTTTACTCAAGTGTTCCCTCAATCTTTTCTTCTCAAACAAGGTGCTCGTTGGTTGGAAGCGCCAGTACCGAGCAGACCTGTGTGGCTAGATATAGTAGCGGGCCTTTGCTCACCGATTCCTCTTACCTTACTCCCTGGTATGACTCTCCCATTAGACTCCCACTATCCACCAATGCTTTTCGACACTTTAGGTGCCTTTAATACTCTTATGCAACCTTTCGACTCCCGACTCTGGTCAGTGCAACTTCAGCATTGCATTCGGAGCACTAGAATACTCCCGCCATCGGCACTCTCTGCATAAGGTTGATTGGAGACTTCCGATCTCTCGGTAGTTCGCCGGGTGTAGCATCCAATTTTACTAAACCTTATGTAATGCTATCACTAGAGATACCTCTATAGCGCAGAAAGTATGGGAGAGAGAATTGTATGTGACTTTAACCTCGGAGCAATGGAGCCTTATCTGGAGCAGAGGGACACGGGTTCCCGACCCGCCTCACTCACTCAGACCCTCTTCTTTCTAGCCCACCGGTGTTCTTACACTCCTCACAGATTAGACAAATGGAACACTACTCAGGGTAATGGTTGCTGGACACGTCCTGTGGCCATTGGTTTATTACTTCATGTTATGCATGAATATCCCGCACTACAGTATAACTGGCGTCGGGTCTGGGGTCGTATTTAGTCTATATTGCACTCTCAGGAGTCCCTTTCTTGGAGGATAGTGGGACTTCGCCCAGTTGCGGGGATCCCCTCTCTCCCAAAAAATGGCTTATCTCCTTTTGAACTTTATGCCTGGCATTGCTATTTCCCTAATTAAGTAATACTGGGAAATTAGTTCCCATCTGAGCCTTAATGACTGGTGGAATCATGCCTGTCTCTACAGTAAATATGAACAAATACCTCGTCTGTTCGCTTCCTCCGTTCAGACTCCTTCTCATTGGTCTCAATGGAAGATGCTCAATGAATATGTACATTTTGCTAAATGCTCTCATCTGACTGTCTAACTTTGTATATATCTCTGTCTCATGATCATGCTGTATTGTGGATACTTTTTTGATCGTTGATGTATAATCACTGTTAATTGGAAGCGCTCACATGCTGATACAAACGGGTAGAGGAGAAGCACCGGGGTGGGGGGTAATGGGTTTACTTTTCCTTATTGTATACTTGTTTTGTCTCTTTTGGTGTGTTGTTTCTTTTGTTTGTTGCAAAATGAAAATAAAAGTTTAAAAAAAAAAAAGAAAGGTGCATTTAAATTGCAACCATTAAAGGTCAGCAATACCGAAATAAATCAGATTTTGTTCTCCATGTGTCCACTGTATTCACGGTATGCAAAATTTGCTGTTCACCAAGTCATTAGATGGCACAAATGCCTATTGGGCTGCAACCTGATTAGAAGACATAATGGAAACTGGCCACTGGAGATTAAAAGGCTTTGGCTTTGCCGCCTGCTGTGAAAATTTCCTCTGATAGTTAAATCTCTGTTGGGCTGCAGAAGCTTTTGTAAAAATAAAAATAAATGTTACCAGGAATCACACTTCATGGATTCCCTTTGGATTTTTAAGTGCAAAGATTAGACCTAGACTGACAGACAGCCTGCTGGAATTCAGATTTTATTACTACTACTACTATTGAACATTTGTATAGTGCTACAAGACGCGCGCAGTGCTGCACTGACATATGTGGAAGACTGTCTCTGCTCACCAGAGCTTATCCCATCAAACACTTACAAAATGGTAAAGATTTGAATGCATGGTCACAAGTATCACTCTTTGATACTTCACGTCCTTGGAAGGTCCTTGAAACTTACTTAGGTGAAGTGAGGATCAGTAATATATCGTCAAAGACTTCCGCAGTGCAGCATATGGTGATTAACTCTGCGTACCCACACCTCAGTGACGGGCAGGGTACCAGCTGCCCCACCATAAACTTGCATGTGCAAGGCAATAACCATAGGTGCCAGACAAAATATCACCCACCTGTAGATTAGAAACTCATTGGCTTCACAAAAGATATAGGGTGAAGGGCAAACACATCATGTTTAATTTCTCATGACATTTGTGGGATTTTTTCAGTTTAGGTGGAATTTTGAACATTCTTTTTTGTTTCAGTTCAGTGCTCATTATAGATCATCAAAGGTCCTGCTCACTTGGCTTAATGCTTAAAGTTTTCTAACACTGTTCAGTATTCAGAACACACACATCCATACATCTGATGCAGTATTGCATTTCAAAAATGACTTATCTGCATCAGAGAGAAATTCATAGGATCCTCTAATATTCACTTTATTTCTCCAATACCCAGGCCACTGGATATGCATTAAGCCTTTGATGAACTTTAATGAGCACGAATATTTAAACATGAACATCAACTTTAATGAATAGGAAAATGTAAATAGTCATCGGGGGTCACTGCACAATAGATAAAGTCTGTGGTCTTGAATGCTAGACTGTTTTCATAAAAAACAATGATGATTTATGACTTATAGGGCTCATAAGCCTGGCTTTTAGGGCTAGCCTGCTGGCAGCTGTTCGACCTTCAATTTCATGACCACAGACTCGCATAATAGCTACACAAACCCACAGTCTGGCCAGACCTGGCCAAGGACCCCAGAATTTCCTTCCTTGCCCATCACTCAGCATACCAAGTGGATGCATAATCGTAATGGCAGGGGATATTGTGCATACACATCATGTAGAGCTAGCACCAGACTTGGTGGAAAAGTTGGTGTTTTTAAAGACGAGCCTATCTCTGCCTGGTTTTCCTTCATTTCCTTGTAATTGGAAGGAGAACCAGCTGCACAGCTGTCCTAATAACAATGCATACCCACACTTTTGCTATTGCTTTTGTGGTACTTGCTTTCCAACAATGTTTAAGCAAGTTTCAATAAAAATGGGTGGAGAACCTCACTGATAGGGTGCATATCGTTTACCCAATTGACTTTAATGCACCCAAATGAAACAAAGAAAGGTTTTCTGAATCCAAAAAGAAACCACAAGGTCAGTTGATCCTAACACAAACTGAACCAAAAGTATTTCCTATATCCATTATTATTGCATTTCCCTTTTATTAGCTTTCCTCATTTCTGTTAAAATTTCACTATTTCTTCATCTTGACAAGGCAGATAATAACATGCATCCACTGTTATACCCTTCCCCATCAAAGATTCCACAGTGCATTGTGTCTACAGCAGGACACTTATCTTTCTGGGCTCTATGTGATACTTAATATAGTGTAATGCCTAAACCAATTTTATGTATTCCATCATTTTGATGTAATTTGTTCCCTGGTATCCCATTGCTTATCCTCTTTCTACCAGATCTCTGAGAAGCATATATTCTCATTCAGATAATTCAAAGCATGTGATTTTTCTTCTACTACTCCTTGACCAGGAGACAGATGCAACAGTTTGATTGTTGACTGGTTTGTCTCTCTCAATAAAAGACATCACTTTTTTGTTTAACTGTTTAAGAGCCAGATATTTAGCTGACTTCCACAAATATTTTTTGGCGTCTATATCTGCAGACTCTCCTTCTCCTGCTAGCTAGCTTCTCTTCTCCTGTATTGCTCCTTTATTCAAGATTCAATCAATATGTATGTTGACACCTCCCTTTTGGCCCTGCAAGTGTAAAAGCAGCACAAGTCTTCTAGTCTTGGTAGCCATAAGGGGGAGGGTGTGGAATTATATAGCTCTGAGAATGGTCAATCTAAATCATTTGAAAGAAACCAAATGATCCAGTAGGGAAATCCATATCCTATTGCTCACTCCTAAATGTATGGAGATACCCAAGTCTTCCTGGCTAAAAAAGTTTTATGGACCTGTCTTTCATAAACTTGTCCCAACCTTATTTTTTAGACTGACCTTGACCTTATCCTATGGGAACAAATTTCCTTAACTTAGCAGTTCGTTAATTAAAAATTTATGATTCAAGATTCAAAAGGACTTACAAGGACTCCATATGCAGTGCTACAGGCAAGGTATTCCACAGAGTCAAGCTGCTACTGAGAACACCTGTGCTCGCCAGCATTGTAGACGAATTTGCGTAGGCCCTGGCAGCACCAGTAGGTGCATTTCAGCGGAGCACAAAACCTACCCCGGCTGATACCACTGTACCAAATCTCTCAAATACCAGGGCCCAGGCACCTCAATGCTTTAAAAACCATGAGCAATACCTTAAAATCAATCATTGGCTAATAGGGAGCCATTGAAACTGTCGCAGAACTTCCGTGACTGGATCTATTCAGTCCATGGTGGTTAACACTGGATCTTTCCATGCAGCCCCCAAATAAGCCAAGCTGCTGCGCTCTGGACCACTTGTAGTTTCCTCAACAGAGAGCTCAGCAGCCCCACATACGGTAGTCCAGGCATGATAACACCATCAAACGCAGTGCCTCCTGATCTAAATAAGACTGTAGTTGCAAAGCAATCCACAAATACCCATAGGCTGTATGAACCACTTGGGATACCTGTTGGTGCAGGCATAAATCCTTATCCAACAGGACCCCCACGTCCTGGATCTCTCACTTCCACCCCAAGCAGGTTTCCCCTATTGAAAGCCCAGTCCGCTGGCTAGCATCAGTCAGCATCCCGCACAGTAGCACCTCTGACATAGCCACATTGAAAACCAAACATTGAGCCTGCAGCCAGGCAGCAATATCTGCCAAACAGATGTAGATGTAAAGTGGGTAATTTTATAACAAGTCACCATGGGTAGGCATCCACTGAGGCATCTATATAGTCACTATTTGATAAAGACAAATAGGCACCTACCTGTCTTTATCAAATACTAGAATAAGTGGCAGAAATATTGTGATTGTGCCTTAAGACATGGACATTCATTCCAGCCTTAGAGCTGGTATAAATACCCATACATAAAGTGCTCTAGTACATGCATAACTTCTATTATTTTATACCTGTGCCCTCCACCCATGTTCTGCCCAAACTGCTAACCAGCAAGGTATGTACAATCATGCAAATATGTGTCATTTTGTGTTGGTCAGTATTTTACAGAAGGCCATTAATGCACATATGAGGCTATATGCTAAAACAGGTGTGTATTTTGCGTGTAAGCACCCCCAATATGTGTGTGCATATAGATAGATATATTTGATCTAATATTCAAAAAATAGTTGAGTTCCTAAAGGCTTTTAATGTCTATGCCTAAATCTGTAAAAAAATTTCAGCCAAACATAAAAGCATCCATTTTCTGCCAAACATTCACCATAAAATGTATGGGGACAATATTCAGTCCATGGTGGTTAACACTGGTCATGATTGGTGAAGAAAAATCCAGATATTCAGTGGAGAGTGACTGCCACTGAAAGTCTGAATACAGTGGTCAGCACTGGCCATATCCAGATAATGGTGATATTAAGCCACTATCTGGATAGCCAGTCAGCATACCCTTTAGGACAGTATTTTGGCTTTCCTAAATTATGTGGATTGTTATCCAGATAGCAGTACTGAGAATCACCTCTGTCCAGATAAATGCTCCCTCTGCCCCTTCTCTGCCCCAGACCACTCCGGAACCATCCAGAAAGTGCTGCTTAATATTAAGTTCAGTGACATTTATCCGGTTAGCAGGTACTGATAAGTGGTGAAGCACCTTTGTATATCAGGCCTTAATACGCCTAAATTTAGGCCGGCCATTCATTTGCCTAGATTTATGAGCCTTGCTATTGAAAATTAATGCTAGGCTCCTAACTTTTTTCCCTGCTCTAAATCCAACCTTGTTGTCACCTATTTTTTATGATCCAAACTTTAAGGGTTTACTGAAATTTTGAGCATAAATTTAGGCATTCAGCCCTAGCAAATTTTCAAAGAGTCTAAAGATAGGAGCATAAACCCTATCATGGAGGTCATTCAAGAATATGAATAAGCCAGTGAAAACGTCCAGGACTGTATTCTAAAACCCCATAGCCATGTATGTCTATGGCTCTAACACGAGGATCTCTGAAGGTGGGTGGGAATGGGCAGAATGGGGGCATGGTCTGCTATTGAGATGTATAAAGCATATTCAGGAAAAGCCCATGCATGTCTTCAGTGTTTCCTGCTTACATCCACGTTATTCCTGCAGAAACGTGGCATAAGGGCAGGACTTAGAAAATGTTCTGCTCTGCTTTTCAGTGTGTCCCATATTGAAGAATGGCTGGGACAATTATGTTTTGCACTGGTGTGTCTACAGTCTGGAAAAACACAAGATGCAGTTTTAAAGAATAGAAAGCAGAGGTGAGGGAAGGTTGTAAGGTAAAGAAACATTAATAAACACCCCTACAAAAATATTAAGAAGAACAATAGTGTTTATTGTGGCTATGCTGACATTTGCAGTTTGTACTAAAGGAGCAAATCTAGGGTTCCCTAACAATTCCTAAGTCCTGAAAAATGGGGCTGTTGATGTAGTCCAGGGACTCTTTGCTATAATGTTATATCAGCTATTGTTGATAGGTTCAAAGCATTTTTTTGGCTGAAGTATGTTTTCTTATGATTGCAAGTGAGAATGTGTGTGTATGGTTTGAGTGTTGCACAGGAGGATCTGGTATGCTCATCCACTAATCTGGAGGGACGTGAATGCCTGGCCGGTACCTGGACCATAGGGATGACTGCAGTGTCACCAGGTGCCAGTGTGATCGGGCAGAAAAAATCAGAACAAGTTCTCTACAGCTAAAGGTCAAAACACATCAGAACCTTTCACGCAAGGTCAAGGTATTCCTCAAGGCTCAGCTCTCTCAGCCCTCCTTTTTAACATTTACCTTCAACCTATCACAAATATATTTAAAAAACACAAAGTTAACCACTATATTTACGCAGATGACATCATGCTCACCCTGCCAATTAACACAAGCAATCCCTCCTACCAGAATATATCAGAATGTATCAAAGAAGCAAACACCAGGCTAGAAAACAATTACCTCAACATCAACCTGAAAAAAACGGAGGCAATGTTTGTGTCAAGGAAACCAAACGCCACCTACCCTGAAACTATCACAATTAACAATACTATAATCCCCGTCAAGAAAGAGGTAAAATACCTAGGGATAATACTAGACCATACCCTTAGTATGCTCCCTCATATAAAACAAACAGTGAAAACAGTATTCTACAAACTCAAAACCATACAACACTTAAGACCCCTCCTAGACTCTCATGATTTCAGATCGGTCATCAGTGCACTCATCACCCCCCACTTTGACTATTGTAATAGTCTCCTAAACGGTTTACCACTTGCAAACACTAACCTCCTTCAAAGAGCCCAAAACATCTGTGCCCATGTAACAACGAAAGCCCGCTTGACTGACCACATAACTCCCATCCTATTCGAACAGCACTGGCTCCCTATAAACAGCAGAATAACATATAAAATAATCCTAACGACATTTAAGCTCATCAATGACATCTCACCATCGCACCTATCCACCCTCTTGCAAGCTCCACTTGAACTTAGAACCCGTAGGCAAAACACAACACACTCATTAGACATACAAAAAAACCATCCGTAAAACTAAAAAAAACACAAGCTCTAGAGCTTTCTCATATGCCGCCCCCACTCTTTGGAATAAACTTCCTCTAAATCTCCGAATGATAAAAGACCTCTGTCTCTTCAGGAAAGAACTTAAAACCCACTTATTCACAGAACACTTTACAAACTCAACAGAACCTCCCCACACAATACACCTCACAAACCCACCATAACTACAGAATACAACCCCCCCAACCCTACGCTACACACAAATAAAAAGAACTCGGATGAAAAAGTTTAATTTGATTTTATTGATTCAAATTCACCACAAGAACTTCCAATGTAATTACACAATGTTCAATGTAAATAATTAACAATACTGCCTATACTACTGTTCATGTAAATAGTTGACTGTAATTAGTTTTACAAGATGTTGTTGTTTAAAAAGTTGATTGTAAATAATTCAAAATTGTTCCATGTAAAACCTTGTTCAGTTCCTGTTATCTGTAAACCGCCTTTGATCTCTGGAAGAGGCGGTATATAAGAAAAGCTTAAATAAAATAAATAAATATCCCTGTCATTAATAAGGGACCCTGAGAATGAGAGCATGCAACAGCACTAATACATGA
The DNA here is from genome assembly GCA_033557465.1 of Ichthyophis bannanicus. Taxonomy (NCBI): domain Eukaryota; kingdom Metazoa; phylum Chordata; class Amphibia; order Gymnophiona; family Ichthyophiidae; genus Ichthyophis; species Ichthyophis bannanicus. The sequence continues at coordinate 420,680,849 of CM066033.1, forward strand.
CCAAAAGCACCATCATTGGTCTCTAACAATATGCACATTTGTAGATAGCAATGATGGGGCCTTTGGGCATGTATTAGTGCTGTTTGCACTGTTGAATGTTCTCATTCTGAGGGTCCCTTTTAGTGACAGGGATATGTTTTGACCCTTAGCTATGGCAAACCTGTTCTGATTTTTTCTGGTCCATACTTTACATTGTACAGACTGTTTTCAGAGATGACCAATGCAAGCATAACTAAGGAGGTCTTCTACTGCCATGTATGCTGTGATGCAAGGTATGTCATGACAAACATGTCACTGAGATTGCTTTGCAGAGTTCTGGACATGCAACAGACTAGTATATATAGTCTACTTTGCATCAACATTTATGTATCATCAGTTTTCATGTATAGTTTGCTTAGGAGATGCACCTTTTACAGGGGAGGGGTGGCTGTTTGCTGGTAGATAGCGGAGATGGGCAGGATCGAAAACATCCATCTTTTCAGAATACAGTGAGCACGGGGACATACACTGCATTTGTTGCATATACCCGTCTCTCGTACTCCATAGCGCTTTGTTTGTGCCACACCTAAAATGTCTATGTCCCCGAATCTGGAACCGCGGGTGCATCTATCCCTGCAGCTGTGGAATCACGTTTAAATTGGGTCCATTTTCGATTTGGACATGCCCACGGGCTGGACGTGCGGGTTATGGACTCGGGCTCTGTGAGCAGCTGTATTTACGATTTGCAGGTGTAAATTCTATCCTCGTGCAAATGACCATTATAGAAAAGGTTCATTCTGCACAAGGATGTCTTTATCACATAAAAATTGCAAAGGAGCATGTTGAGGGTGTGTTGGGGCAAGGCCTGGACGAGCATAAAATTTGAACGTGTATTCCACATTTCATATAAGGAATGTACAATTGTCCCTGTCTGGATGGTAATTTAGTAGTGTTCTTTATGGCCATCCCTTTTTGGGGGATATCCCATTTATTCCTCCTATATTTATTCCCTTTCCAGTGGAATAGCAGAGATAATGTTGACATCCTTCTAAAACTGACTGAGTTACAGACTTTTTCACTTCCACACCCATTCCATTCCACAAACAGCCTTTATAAAATGCACTTTTTGTGTGTGTGTGGGGGGGGGGGGGGTCTTTAGCTAAATTGCTCGCTCTCTCGCTCTCCCTCTGCTCCTCTTCCACGCTTTCCATAAATAGATAATTTCAATTGGCAAATGTCTTCATATGTTATTATATACAGGCAACATATAAATACATTTGTTTTCTGTTACTATAATTTAATGTCAAATGGCAACATTTAAAAGTATGAACATAGATGTATATAGTGTAAATGAATAATCCTAAGTACCTTAATAAACTTTGTTACCAGATTATAATTTAATTGTGAGATAAAATGATTATGTTTTGTTGTTTTATATGGCAAAATAAGATCACAGTCCAGATTTCCTTTCTTTGCTAAGATTGACTTTATATACAGTTCTTACTGACCCTTAAACTGAAAGGCATCAAAACACTTTCAGGTATTAGAGAAAAGTATTTGCACAGTTGTATGTGAAACTTTTTTTATTCATGTAGATCTTAATTCAATGGTCATAGAAGATGTGTAAATTATGCATTGTCTATACTGTAAAAATCTGTCATTACATTTTTTGGTATATTTCTAATTTTATTTCATACTCTTGACTTCAAACAGTGCATATTCTGGCTTGCATTTGTGGGCACAATCAATATTAAGTGTGTAGAAAGTCTGTTTTACACTGTATTGTTATCAAGTTAAATTGTTTTTCCTGAGATGGTAAAATATTTTGTTGTTCTCTTCCTATGTACATGAATTCAGTAGTGTAAAGCACCATTTTTAATTGATGGAACATCCTATGGGTTGTTCAGAAACTTGGGCTATATTAATGAGCACTTTCCTTTTTTTTTTTTACTATGCACAGAAGGATGTAGGAGGGCAGTTTACAAAAGCTACTTAACTAGGTAAATACTGTAAGTTCTCTGAAAATTGCCCAGCCTCTAGGGAGTTGAAAGTATGTGTAGAGACCGACTACAAGAAAAGTAGATGGGTTCAGAGTCAGGGTTTGCAAAAAGTATGCATTGGAAAAGCAAGTGCACATCTCTGCATATACAATTTCCTTAAACAGCTTTCAAAGGGGAAGTATGAACTGGAAAAAGAACCCATCACTTTCTGTAGCTAGCCGCATGGTTTTGAGACTTGCCATAACTAATTAACAATCACAGCATAACACAGTAGCAGAGAGGTATACAGTACAAAGGTATGTATTACTTGGCTTGGTTTATTTTTTTTCTACTTCTCTGATGCAATTTAAAGCCGTGTTTACTAAACATAAGCATGCACTATCTGATGCAGCACCCATGTTATTCCTATAAGCACAGTGATCACATTTAGTAAACATGGTCCTTAGTGTTCCTCAAGATATAGAAAATGTCCTCCACATATAGGGGGTTATTTTAGAAACCCTATTCATACTTTGGATGTCTGAAAATGGGCATAGAGATGTCCAAAGCACGGAAATATCTCCAGAGGCATTTTAGAAACCAGGCCTGTGGACATCCCTTGCACGAGGATATCCAAGTCTTAATGGGGATGTGGTGGGCTTGTGGTTGGGGTGTTCCAAGGCTGGACATCACTGATCACTGATCTCAAAAAGGTCCTGGATGTCAGGAATCAAGTTCAAGGTTATTTGTGTTCCAGACAAGAAAAGGCATCAGGGAAAGTGCATGTTTTGGCTGCAAAACATCCAGTGGGTTACAAAAGATGGCAATCCATCATCACCAGTAATCTGCACAATCAGAATAATAGCAGCAGTGTGATTTAAACCCTGGCTTCTACAGTCCTAGCTCACTACCCTAACCAATAGGCATTGTCTAGAACAATATTCTGGGGATTGCTATGTAGATGCCCCTGCAGACGTCTATATTGAGCACATCCATGTTTGTGAAATTGCGCCTGAATTTGTACGTGCCTCCTTTTTTTTTTCCTTTCAGACATTCTGGCTTGTAAGTTCAAAATTGCACATGGACATCATTTGTAAAATGGCACTTACAAAATTCTTTATAGAAACTACAAAAGGTACAGAGAAGAGCCACCAAAATGGTAAAGGGGATAGAAGGATATTCCCATGAGGAAAGGCTTAAAAGGTTAGGGCTCTTCAACTTTGAAAAAAGACGACTGAGGGGAGATATAATAGAGATTTATTTATTTATTTGTGAGTTTTATATACCGAAATTTCAGGTAATCATAGTGGTTTACATTTAGAACAACAGTTATATAAAAACATCTTAACAGTGAAAGAGGAGCAAAGCAAAATCGTGGCAATTTACATGATTCAGAATTTATAACCTATTTACAGACAATGATTGTTAGAAAAAAATATACTATAAATAATGAATGGAGTGGAATGGCTAAACATAGATCAGTTGTTTACTCTTTCAAAAAGTAGAAATACCAGGGGACATAAGCAATGAAAATACAATATAGCCAATTTAAGACTATTAGGAAAAAATATTTTTTCACTCAATACTTAATCAAATTCTGGAATTAACTATCATAGGATGTAGTAAAAGCTGTTAGTATAGCTGGGTTTAAAATATGGGTTCCTGGAGAAAAAGTCCATAAACCATTATTAACAATAGAAGCCCCAAAAGGCATTTTACGTAGAAACCCCAAAGTGTGTCAATTGACGCATTATCATGATGACTGCGTTTAGCATGAAATGCAGATGTGAATTAATGTGAACTTACTTATTTGTTAAATACGTGCAGTATGTGACGTCATTAAATGACGTCATCTTGTGTTTATTGTTTGTAATGTCGGAGTAAAACTGTAAACAGTGATTGAGATGCGCCACCTAGCAGGAACATGAATTTATACCTAGAAGCCCCAAAGTAAGTCAATTGACGCATCCAAGACAATTGAGTGTGTCAATTGGTGTACTTTGGGGCTTCTAGGTATAAATTCATTTTCCCGCTAGGAGGTGCATCTGTCATTAATTTTTGATGCACATATTTGAACATCTTGACCTTGCTAACAAAGTCATGGAACATGACTGACATGGTTCTAGCAGTGGTGCTGGTATACAACTTTGAAGATGCATTTGCATCAATTGATACACTTTGGGGCTTCTAGTGTCCAAGATGACCAGGAAAATTCACTGCTTACCCCAGGATAAGCATTGTGGAATCTGTGTACCATTTTGGGAAACTGACAGGTACTTGTGACCTGGATTGGCTGCTGTTTGAAACAGGATACTGGGGTTGATGGACCTTGGTGTGACCCAGTATGGCATTTCTTATGTTCTAGAAATACACCGGGACCCATTCTGTTCACTGAACAGTTTTAATGGGGGCATTATCTACTGATGTAATTTCCAGTTTACTAAAAACCATAAAGTCCTTTTGTGCCAAATAACAACTAAGCATCCCCATCATCAGTAATGCCAGACTAGATGGAAACTTTAACCTTCCATCATTTCCCTCAACTGAAGAAAGAAGAGCCCCTTGCCATACTGCCCAAGCCCATATGTTTGGGACACCATGACAAAATGCTTCTGTTAATCTAAATCCAAAAGTAGGAGTCAATATACCACTGTCTCCATCTATGAAAGTCAGCATCAAGGTCCCCATGACCTGAAATAATCTCCCTGCCCCCCAACTGCATCAAACATATGGACCCTTGATGGCCTGTGGTGCCCTCCAAGTAGAGTAAGAGACCACGGGAGAGTGGAACAGTAGCCTAATAGTTAAAGCAGTAGGCTTAGAACCGGTGAAACCAGGATTCAAATGCTGCTGCCATCCTTCTGACTTACGGTAAGTCATTTAGTCATCCATTGCCTCAGGTACAAAATTAGATTATAAGCCCTCTAGGAAGGGAATACCTAGTATACCTTTTTACTTGAATGTAACACGCCTTGAACTACCACTGGAAAGACGTGAGCTAAATACTAATACATATACCTGAATATAATTTACCTTGAGCTACCATTAAAAAAAATATGCAGCAAATCTATCAAGATCTGATCAGTATCACCCTTCAAGTTCCCCTATCTCCATTCCAACTCTAAGAGTTTCAACTGGTGATGTGTGCAGAATGCAGCAGAACTCTTTCTTGTCCTACTGATTCAAACAAAATGGTATCAGGTAGGGTGAATTAATGGCACAAAATATTTGATGTCAACTCAGGAAGGGATAGTGAAATACAGTACTTCTTTGAAAGGGTGGATTAAAAAAAACTGGGTGGCAAAAGGTTTATCCAGGGCCCTGGTTGCCCACCCTATTCTATAGCCCATGCAAGGAGGAAAGAATCATATCAGAGCAATCCTACATCTTAACCCAGGAGGATAGAGGCTGCCTTGATCTATGATGAGGAAGGATTTAACTTTCAGGACCTGGGGTTGGAGATTAGACCATTGACAATCCCTGATTCAGCACTTTAGTGAGAATAATCAAAGACCACATCATGTTTTCCATTTGTCAGCTGAGGTATTGTTAACATTAAGAAGAGAATTTTAGAAAGGACATCCAAGTTAAATCAGGAACATCCAGGGCAGAACATGCAATAAAACGCCAAGGACATAAGAACACAAGATATGCCATACTGGATCAGACCAAGATCCATCAGGCCCAGTTTCCAACACTGGCCAATCTAGATCAGAAGTACCTGGCAGTTTCCCAGAAAGACACGGGGCAAGCAGTGTAGTTCCCAGGTTCCCTTTAATAATGGTTTATGGACCTTTCCTCCAGGAACTTGTCCAAACCTTTTGTAAACCCAGCTACACTAACAGCTTTTACTACAACCTCCAGTAACAAATTCCAGAGTTTGATTACATGTTGAGTGAAAAAAAATATTTTTTTATTAGCCTTAAATCGGTTATACTGTAGCTTCATTGCATGTCCCCTAGTCTTTCTATATGTTGATGGCGTAAACAATTGATCTATGTTTACTCGTTCCATTCCATTCATTTATGTATAGGCCTCTATCATATCTCCCCTCAGCTGTCTCTTTTCCAGGTAGAAGAGCCCTAACCTTTTTAGCCTCGCTTCATAGGGGTATCCTTCCATCCCTTTTACCATTTTGGTGGCTCTTTTCTGTACCTTTTCTAATAACGCTTTATCGTTTTTACTTGGAGGGCACCAATTGATTTCTGATGTCATTTACATGGACATGCATGTGGGCAGTCACATAGACATCCCCATTAGGGATTCTTGGGTCAGAAATGTCCATCTTAGGTATATGGAGAGATCCACTGCTTACCCCTGGATAAGCATTGTGGTATCTGTGTACCTTTTTGGGAACCTGACAGGTACTTGTGACCTGGATTGGTAGCTGTTGGAAATAGGATACTGGGCTTGATGGACCTTGGTCTGACCCAGTATGGCATTATCTTCTAATGTTCTTATGAGACGACCAGTGGCATTGCAAAGTGAAAACATGAGCCCCCATTCCCCATCAGTGTTCGTTGGCATAGAGTGAAATACAGGGGCATTAGTGTAGCTCCTTCTCTACATCCTCCAGACATTGGTTGTCAAAACCAATGCTTTTCAGATGCCTATTCATGCCTAAAGCAGTTTTAATTTTAGAGTGATTTTGGATGTCCGTGGCATTTCAGAGATCAGGCGGGGATGTTCAGGTTCTTTGGAATGCTCCGGTCATGCCTCCATCCTGCCCCCATTTAAACTTGAACATCCTCGCTCTGGGGATGTCTACAAACCCAGCTTCCTAAATGGCCATGGGGACATTTATTTATTTATTTATTTATTTATTTTATTTTATTCACATTTATATACCGCATCTTCCAAGAGTTCAGTTGCGGTTTACAGTTAACAACAATAAACAAATCAAGTTTGTTTTACATCTCTGTGTTTTGGATATCTGCATGCCCGTTTGCAGATGTCCAAATTGCAAATAGCGCTATTAAAATAACCCCCTTAATGTAATTGTGGGCTAATCTAAATTGATAACATAATTTGCCTTAATACATATGAATATTCATGAGATTCTTAGTATTCATTTGCATGCCACTCCACTCATTGTAATCTTCTTTTTCGTAAGCCTTGTAATTCTGCAGTAACACAAGATTAATATGTATTGATCGTGTTCCTTAAGTAACACAAATGTTTAATGCATATTAACACAGTTTAGTAGATAGATATTATTGCTGCGTTATTGTAATCATGTTTTGACAGTTTCTTTAACAATTATGAACTTTAAATTAAATTTAGGAACAGCTTTAGTTGATAAGGATGTACTAATTGTCCAGTAATAATAACTTGGCATTAGCCTTCTAAGTTGCAAACATGAAACATCCTGTAGCATTCATCATGATGATTATTTTTAAATCAAATAGGAATTCAAAAGGCAGCAGTGATGTTTCAAGTTAGCTTGTGCTAACCTTAAGGCATGCCTTGGATTGAAATGGGGTGTAATACATTTCACTAATATGCAGGTATTGTCCTTCATAACTTCTACACAAGGTTTTGTGTAAAGGTTAAAAGGAATGTGGGGGTCCTGTTTGAGAATAGTCTGATGCACAATATATCAAATAATCAAACCCACAATTTCTAGGTCAGAAACATTCAAAGATTCAAAAAAAGATCCAACCAAAATAGTATTATGAAAAAGGGAAACAAAACTATTTTTTAAATGTCGGAATGCTTTTTGTTCAGGGAAGAGAGAATCCCTCTGAATAACAAACAACTCCTTTTTAATCTTATTTAATAAGATGAATAGAATTATAAACCACAAATATGATATCCAAAAGCCAATAAGCTAAGAGGTTTAAACATCCCATATATATTTTTAAAGTAAATTCGTTTTCTTTTCCCAAGGGTCCTCAGTTCCCATGAAGAAGATGGCGTCTGACAACACCAAAGAGAGAAGCCTTAAATAACCAATAGAGGAAAAATATACAAAAAAAGGGGGCTGAGTTTAATCAAAATGAGATAGAATCATTCATAAAAAAACTACCTTAGAGTGCTCCACCAATCAGTTTCTGAATTCAAACCATTGGGGGAGATTGTGTTAAGAGAAAAAAATCCAATGTTGTTCAAGGACTTGCTATCTTTGATCACGATCTCACCCCCGGGGATCAGGTGGAACATTATCTATGACTCGCCATTTAAAATCCCAAAAAGTATGTTGAAGCTGGATACAATGTGGGACCAATGGGGCCGAAATTGTTTTGTTGTTAATTCTTGACTTATGCTCAATTAGACACTTTCTAACTGGTTGAATGGTACGGCCCACATATCGTATTCCACAGGGGCATGTTAACAAATCTACCACAAAGGAAGAAGTGCAGATAGTATGCCATTTGGCAGTAAATCCTCAATACTGCCTATTATTTATTTATTTATTTATTTGCAAATCTCTTATATACCGCCACTTCCCAAGATCAGTGGCGGTTTACATTAAACAACAACAAATACATAAAACATTGCTATGGTAAGCAGTTACATCGAACAGTGTTTAAACTATATACAGGTATATTGAACAGTGTTCAAAACTATATACAGGTAGTTAATATCAAGTACTAAGAACAGAAATCAGTACTATATATAGATAGATTTGATTAATATTTGAAACTATTTACATATATATATTGAGGTTTTATCAATGGGTTTCTATTGGAAGTAGTTTTGCAAGTATTAGGGCGAGCATATTATGGAGATCTAGGATAGCATTGCAATAATTATAGGGAACGTTCATAGATCTAAGGAGGATGAGAGGTCTTAGCCAGTTCTTTATCTGTGTTGGAATAATATTGGGTGAACAAGTAGGTTTTTAGATCTTTTAGATCTATTATGCTTATACTATTGTACTTCTCCTACTATATCTGTACATAGTTTATTGTACATAGTTCCAAATAGTTTAAAAGTTTAAAAGTTAAAAATTCAAATGTTAACTGCACATAGTTCATGTTATTGTTCAATGTAAAAACAGAAATGCCTCTCTGTTTACTTAACTGTTTTATGTAAACCGCACCTGATCCTCGGAAGGTTGCGGTATAGAAAAATTTGTTAAATAAATAAATAAAATAAATAAAAATAAAGGAATGACCCGTTAAGGTATCCTGCCATTGAAGGCCTGTCTGAGACAATTTGCAAAACACACAGCGTGTAGAATCACAGGAAAATTTACCTGGATCCAGGTGACAATAAAGAGGACGGTCCAAATTAGTAGTAGAATGAACAACAAGATTACGAATGTTGCTACCTCGTTGGAACATTATCATCAGATCCTTCCAAAAACATCATCCTTGTGTGTCCTTCTCGAGGATGCACTCTCTGGAGTGCTGGCATCGGACCCGAGGGCTACGGTGTGTACGCCAAGTGCGGTACAGCCATCAGGTCTCAAGTCCTGCATGGCGGCCATAGAGCAGAGCCTCTCCTCCATTGATGGCATTGATGTCGATCTCCCCGGCATCATCGGCCCTAACACCTGGCCCCATGGCCTCGAGGGATCCTCTGATCGTCGAACTGGGCACCGAGCGCTACTGGCCTTGGGTAAGTCCTCGGTGTCAATCAAGGTCTTGATCATGCTCCTCAGGGTTCCGGTTCTCTCCGGTGAGTTTCCAGGACTCCAAACCCAGGTCCTCCGGGGGGGGCTGACTCCTTGACGCCCTCGGGCTCCGACTGGGAGACCAAGGACGAGGCTTCTCCCGAGACCTCCCAACACCGGGACATTCCCTCCGAGCCATCTCCCCTGGAGCCTCGGCGCTACTCCCCGCCTGAGGATGTGGCCTTTCATGACTTTGTTCGTGACATGGCCCAGGCTCTTTCGATCCAGATGGAGTCAGAGCAGGACCCGCACACTGAGGATCTTGAGATCCTGCTATGAGTCCCCTCCCAAGGAGACTCTCACAGTGCCGGTTCCACCCATTCTCGAGAGATTGCTCCTCTGGATGTGGGAACAGTTGGCGCCTGGACGCCATCTATCACATCTGGAAGGGCCCTGGGTTCCATAAGCCACAATTCCCCCACAACTCGATGGTGTTGAGTCCTCCATGCAAAAATAGAAGAATTAGAAGACCTATTCATCAGTTCCCCTGGGCCCTCGATGCCATGGGGCGCAAGTGCTACCAGGACTCCATGCTCGGGTGCCGAATACAGGCATACAAATTGTACATTGGAATGTACCTTAAGTGCCTGATACAGGAACTCTTGGGGTTCTCGGTGGGCTTCACCGGGGAACCTCTGCAAAGGTTCCAGTCCCCAGTTGCCGGCATCTGGGATTGTTCCAAATTCCTCTCCCAGGCCACCTACAACGGGTTTGAGTCTGCAGCCAGGGTTTATTTATTTTATTTTATTTAACACTTATTTATATACCGCATCTTCCAGCGATCAGTTGCGGTGTACAATTAACAACAGTTAACAAAGCAGAGTTTGTTTACATAGAACATTGAACATTATAACTTATTACATAGCTTATTACATTACATAGCTTATTATTACATTATTATTATTACATTATTACATTATTACATTACATAGCTTATTACATTATTACATAGCTTATTACATTACATAACTTATTACACAGCTGCTGGCATCAGTGCCCGACACCAGGCATGGCTACAGACCTCAGACCTGGAGCAGTGGGTACAGGAAAAGCTCTTGGATGTCCCCTGCAATGGTAAGAACCTATTCGGGAAACTGATGTCTGATAAGGTTGTGGAGATTGAAGCCGAGGTAGTGACCCGGCAGAAGCTGTCCAAAAAGACTTTGGCTCTCCCAAGGAAAAATTCCTAGGGGAAAAAGCCCTTTTTCTCGAGGAAAAAGGGCTACTCCCAGATTGGGCACTACCAGCCTTACTTGGGGCAGCCTCACCAGTCCACACAGCCAAAAGGCCAGGGACACAGGCCTAGGAAGCCCAAGACTCACAAGCCTCAGACTCCAGCTCTCACCCAACCAGTGGCAAGCTTTTGACTCCCTGGACTGGCCCTCCAGAGGGTTCTGCGGGTGGTGCAGGAGGGGTATTTCCTCCATCTATAGCAGAACCTTCCAGACTTCTTCCTAGGAGAGCCACCACAGCCTCTCCTCCACTGGGCCTTGCTTGCCAAAGAACTTGCAGGTCTGCACAAGGACAGGGCGGTGGAGCCAGTACCCCATCACCTCTGGGGAAAGGAGTTCTACTCAAGGTATTTCCTTATCCCAAAAAGAACAGGGGGTCTCCAGCCCATCCTGGACCTGTGCAACTCGAACATGTTCCTGGTGAGTGAAAAGTTCAAGATGCTCTCCCTTAGGACATTGCTGCCCTACCTCCGCCAGGGAGATGAGCTCTGCTCCTTCGATCTCAAGGATGTTTGCACACACATCCTGATCCACCCTTCCCACAGGTATTATCTGAGATTCGTGGTGGGCGGGCAGCACTACCAGTACAGGGTGCTGCCATTCAGCCTCACCTCCTCTCCAAGGGTCTTTACAAAATGCCTGGCGGTTGTAGTCGCCCACATCTTCCCTTACCTGGATGACTGACTCATCAGAGGCAGCACACCTCTCAAGGCCAGGGGAGTCCCAAGGCTCACTATCCATACCCTGCAGCAGTTGGGGTTCATCATCAACTACCCTAAGTCCAACCTCTTCCTGGCCCAAGACTTATAATTCATAGGGGTCCAGCTGGACACTCTGTGGGTCAGGGCCTTCCTCCCCGTGGAGGGAGCCCACCGCCTGATGCAGCTGGCAAGGGACATGCAGAGCTCCAGCTCGGTGCCTGCAGACCTACAACTCCACCTGCTAGGCCACATGGCCTTGACAGTTCACGTTACGCCTCTGGCCCGCCTCCATACGGGCAGCCCAGTGATGCCTCTATTCCCAGTGGATGCAGGCAACGGGCAGGCTGAGGGACAGAGTGAAGGTCACCCACCAGCTGGCGGCCTCCTTCACCTGGTGGCAGTCCCTCCATCATCTCAGGGCAGGGATGCCCTTCTAGGCACTGATCCTGATGGCAGATGCCTCCTTTGTAGGTGGGGGTGCACATAGCAAGAGCCAGTGAACCCAAGGCACTTGGTCCCCAGAGGAATCCCTCCTGCAAATCAATCTCCTCGAGCTCCGAGACATCTTCCTGGCCCTTCAGGCCTTCCACAACCTCCTGGTACTCATACAGACAAACAGGTTTCCATGTTCTATGTGAACAAGCAGGGGGGTACAGACTTAGTCCCTCTGTCAGAAGGCAGTGGCCCTCCACTTCTTTGTAGTGCGCAACCATATCCTTCTGAGGGTGGTGTACTTACCAGGTCAGGACATCTGCCTAGTGGACAACCTCAGCTGGATCCTTCAGCCTCACAAGTGGCACCTGGACCCAAAAGTGACCCGGAGGCTTTTCCGCCTCTGGGGAAGACCCTGTCTGGACCTGTTTGTTTCCGCGGACAATTCACAGCTGCCCAAATTCTACTCTCCTCAGCCACCCCACAGGAGGGTGGCAGCAGATGCCTTCCTGATCTCCTGGTCATGGGGCCTTCTTAATGCATTTCCACTGACACCTCTGATAGCCAAGTGCCTTTTCAAGATCCAGAGCGAGCCTGCTTCAGTAATCCTGATTGCACCCACGTGGCCCAAGCAGCCTTGGTTCCCCCTGCTGCTCTTCCTGTCAGTGGAAACCCCAGTACCACTGGACCAGGACCCGGACCTCCTGTCCCAGGAAAGGGGGGGGGGCTCCCTGCTACACCCGTACCTGGGGTCCCTAACACTGACAGTGTGGCTACTGAAAGGGTAGCACTGGCCCCTTTCAAACTCCCAGAAATCCTCCTGGCCCTCTGGAAGCCATCCATCAGAAAGGCTTATGCCTTCAAATGGAGTAGGTTCTCCATCTGGTGTGCAGAAAGGAATGAGAACCCGTTCTCCTGTAAGGTAAAGCTCATGCTGCAGTACTTGCTGCACCTCTCACACTAGGGCTTGAAATCTAAGTGAAGATGCATCTCAGCGCCATAGTGGCTAACCATCACCCTATAGAAGGGAAGCCCCTCTCAGGCCAGACTTTGGTCTTCAGATTCCTCAGGGGCCTCCTGCTATCTAAGCCCCTTCTTTGCCCTCTGACAGCAGAATGGGACCTCAGTGTGGTGCTCTTCCAGCTCACTAGGCTGCCCTTCGAGCCTTTGGCCACCTGCCACTTGTGACACCTCTCCTGGAAGGTGGCCTTCTTGGTGGCGTTGACGTCAGCTTGCAGAGTAAGCGAGCTGCAGGCCCTGGTGGCGGACCCGCCCAATACCAGGTTCTATACAAACCGGTGGTCCTTCGCACGCACCCCAAATCCCTCCCATAGGTGATGTCTGCTTTTCACCTCAATCAGCAGATAGTTCTCCCCACTTTCTTCCTACTGCCGCACGCTGGCAGGGAGGAGGTCGTCTTGCTTACCCTGGATTGCAAGAGGGCCCTGTCCTGTTACTTGCAGAGGACCAAGGCCCATTGAAAAGCTCTTTAGCTTTTTATCTCCTATGACCCTAGTAGACTGGGGCTACCTGTGACTAAGTGAATACTGTCCACCTGGGTGGCAAACTGCATTGCCCTCACTTATGAGTGAGCTGGCCTCTCTCTGGAGTGCCAGATCACTGCTCATCGTGTGAGGACTATGGCCACATAGGTGGCAAACCTGAGCGCAGTGCTGGTGCAAGAAATCTTTAAGGCCGCCACGTGGTCTTCAGTCCATATGTTCGCAGCCCACTACTGCCTTGAGAGTGAGTCTTGTAGGGACAGTGCCTTTGGGCAGGCAGTGATCAGAAGCATTCTTGGTGACCTCCAACCCTTCAGTGTTCAGACTACCGGAGTTATGGTGATGCTGGACACTTGGGTCTGCAGAGTCTCTTGGTAAGGACTCACCTTCTGCAACTCACGGCCTCCCTTGGATCACCACTTCTGCTGTCGTGGTTTGGTCCCCAGAAACCTGGAGCTAGGGAGTCCCATAGGTGAGAACGGACTTCCTGCTTGTTCCTGGAGAAAGCGTAGTTACTCATCTGTAACAGGTATTCTTCAGGGAAAGCAGGAATCATTTCTCACAACCCTCACTCCTCCTCTTGGAGTTGCCTCCTTTACCTTTTTGTCTTTTGCCTAAGCTATGTCATCTGACTGAGCAAGATGGCACCCTTGGGCGGGAAGGGGACCACGCATGCATGGTAGCATTCCCAAAGGCTTTCTTTGAAAGCTGGGAAAATGCTCCATGCGGGCTCCGTCGATGCTGACATCACCCATATGTGAGGACCAATTCCTGCTGTTCCTGGAGTACACTTGTTACAGTTGAGTAACTATACTTAAAAACCAAACATAAAAATTAGGGATAATGGGAGAGATGTACACACATACAAGTGATTTGCCTGCACTTTCAATTTTTAAATTGCCAAATGACTCAATTGGATTCTCTCAAATACACATCCCTATGGTCCCCACATCCCAACTAATGGCCTTTTTACTAAAACGTAGCTCGAGCTATCTGCTACATTGCCCATTTTAATCCCATGGGCTGTGTGGCAGATAGCTCGAGCTAAGTGTTATTAAAAGGGGCCCTAAGGGTGTGCATTTGTAAGCACGCATTCAGTTTGGGCATCTAAACATGTAAATTGTGTGCAAATGGCTTTCATTTGCTGATACCACATGTAAAATTTATTGCACATAAACAATGAAAAGGTCAAATGAAAATAAAAAATATCCAAAAATTGAGAAAAATTCACATCCTTAATGTTGATCACAGCCCCAATATTATCACGAAGTTTTTGCTATTAAGTTCCAATTAAATTTTGACATTAACATATGTTAAAAACAAAATCTTACTGAAACTTAGTAAATAGGCTCCACAGTGATGAATAGAATGACTATCAAACGAAAGCCATGATTTTGGCAATAGAGGGACTGTCAAACAAAAGCTGCAATTTTGGCATAACAGCACATGACAAAATTTTCATTTCCCATTTCCTGTCAATAGTTCGCACTCTTTTGCAACTCTGTGCTCTATTGAGCAGTAGTGCGTACTCTTTCACAATAGTGCACACCATTTTAAATTACAGTTCTCTGCCTAGGAGCTCTTAAAAGGGTTTAATACATTTTTAAAACAAAGTTACATTCTTTTTGGTATGGGGAAATATTTTCTTTAGTGGGGTAAGTTTAAAACTCTGCTTTAGTAGCTTTCTCAGCTCTATGAAGCTACTGACACCTCATCATGTATTAGTTCCTTCCCTAACCCTCCCCCCCTACTCCCACCCATCCCTAGTGAGCAGTCTTGCTTTATAGGGCACCTCAACAATTAACTACACACAGGGACTTGGAACAGCATATTTTGAATACACTTAAAGAGATTTAGCTGCTTTTTCTCTGAAAGGACAGCTGGGAAACCAGCTGATACTTTGGTAGGTCTCTCTCTTTTACTTTAACAGATACCTAAGTTCCACCAACTGAACAATTGCTGGGAAAAATCGTATCGCCAAAGCTGTTGCCCCTGTTACAGCTTCTGCATCTGTCCAGAAAGAAGTCTCATTGCTAGTTGAAGGACCAGTTCCATGTGCAAGATGCCTGCAGGCAGAAGCTCTCAGGAAGCAAGTGGAGGAACTCAGGAGAGGAGGTAGCGAGGCTGAGGAGCATTCAAGAAAGTGAGAAGTACATTGATGAGATGTTTCGTGGAACATCCAAGCTGTCCAGCAGAGGAGATGGGAGCCTACAGAATGACGAAGGTTGGACGCAGGTCACCAGGGCCTGCAGAATCACCAATCCAGTTGCCATGGCACCACAGCTCCATTTAAAAGCCGTGATCCCCAGCTGCCAGCCTCCAAATTGCTTTCCCCACAGCCTGTCTCCTGATCTGGCCTCCCAGGGCCAGGGTCGGGCTGCAGGGAATGCCCCCTGCCGCCCCTTCCCAGCCTAGGCCTGCCAATCCTTCCGAATCTGGGAAGTTTTTCCATCTCATGGTTGGAATAATTTCCCCGTTCAAGTCGCTGGCCCCAGACATACAGGGCCAACATTAGAATCAGCCCTGTAAGTCCGGGGCTGGCAACTGCCCACTGCCCGCCCTAACGCCGCCCCAATCCTCCCCTTTCATGCCCCCGTATAACTTCCCCATACAACACGCAGGGAAGGAGGACGGGGCCGGGAAAGGCCACGAATAGCGGGGATGGACGTCCCATTGGGACATCCATCCCCGCTATTCGTGGCTCAGAATGGCCCCCATAGTGCGTAGTATTGCATAATAGCATGCACTATTGCAAAACAGTGAGCACTACTGATAGGAAATGATATGAGGTGGAAAAAACAAGAAATGAAACTGAAACAATATTAACGTTTTCAGCCTGCACACCCCTACTGTCTAAACAGAAGGTAATCTTATAACCAATGTTCCCTCTAATTTTCTGTAGGCTGTGTGCGCATAAAATATCAGCTGTGCAGTTTTTGAAGGAAGGTTAAATTTTTGTGCACCACATAATGACACTCGGAGTTATATACTTTAAAATTTGACTACACATCAGAATACACTATGTACACCTCATTGATTTTAATCAAATTAAATGAAAATAGACTATTACTAAATGAAGCGGAAAATTTCTAGTAATTACACTCACAACTTTTAAATTTTAAGATGTTGGTGTTGTTTTCTATCAGAATCAGAACCGTAATTTTTGTGCTCTCGGTTGTAAAGTATGTGCGCTTGCTTGGCAAGGTGTGTGCGCGTGCACACGCGCACAGCTTAGAGGGAACAGTGCTTATCACTGTGCACCTAGGCTGTAATAGCAACATTCGCAGCTATGTGTTTTATAAAATTCTCCCCGAAAACCCCAGGCAATTATAGCTGTTTTGAAGCAGGTCTAAATCTGCCTGTAGGTGCACATATTCATAACATACACATGTATTTTGCAAAGTTGCCCCAGCTCTACCCATATTCTGCCCTCAGGGACACTGATTTCAATGCCCTGTAGAAAGACATTACTGCATGTTGGAAGTCTCTGTTGGTTTGCCTGGATTGCTATTTTGCAATCTGGTTGTTGGCGATATTCAGCCACTAACAAAGACTGCAAAAGGGCCTTTCACCTGTCCTAAATTTAGGAAGTTTAGCTAATTGATAAGCGACTGAATATCGCCACGGACCAACTTGGTAATGACACTGCCACCTCTCCATCCCCAGAATGTCCCATCAGTAATCGGTTAGCAATAGGGCATGTAGATCACTTGGGGGGAGGGTATTCAGCAGCACTAATCAGTTTAATGTCACTGAATATCCCTGTGATCAGCATTTATGTGGTTTGCAGGTCCACTAATTTAATTTCATTACAAATATTGAGTTCTGGATTTATCATTATTTTTTCATAGATTGAAGTTGGGGAAATTTATGTCTGCTCGAGTGCAGGCATAAATATTAGCGCATGCTTTATGCAGGTATGTGTGTATTTTATAAAATATTATATGCGTAAATTACGACTTTACAAATTAAGAACATAAGAGCCAAAGATATGCCATTCCAAGGTCAGACCAAGGTCCATCAAGCCCAGTATCTTGTTTTCAACAGTGACAAATTCATCTCACAAATACCTGTTGGGTTCCCAAAAAGGTACACAGATTCCATGTTGTTTATCCCAGGGTAAGCAGTAGATTTCCCTCGCCTTCTTTAATAACGGTTTATGGGCCTTTCATCCAAGAACGTGTCCAAACCTTTTTTAAAACCAGCTACACTAACAGCTTTTACTACTTCTTCCAGTAACGAATTCTAGAATTTAATTACGCGTTCAGTGAAAAAATATTTTCATTTATTAGTTTTAAATGGGCTACATTGTAGCTTCATTGCATGTCCTTAGTCTTTCCACTTTTTGAAGAAGTAAACATTTATCTGTTCTATTCCATTCATTATTTTATAGACCTCGGTCATATCTCCCCTTAGCCATCTTTTTTCCAAATTGAAGAGCCCTAACCTTTTAAGCCTTTCCATCTCCTTTAC
Source organism: Ichthyophis bannanicus (assembly GCA_033557465.1). Lineage (NCBI taxonomy): Eukaryota > Metazoa > Chordata > Amphibia > Gymnophiona > Ichthyophiidae > Ichthyophis > Ichthyophis bannanicus. Next base: position 420,698,768 of record CM066033.1, read on the forward strand.
CATTTTGGTGGCTCATCTCTGTACATTTTCTAATTCTGATATATCTTTAAGATATGGCGACCAGAATTGCACACAGTATTCACCATGGAACAATACAGAGGCATGCTAATATCCATTTTATTCTCCATTTCTTTCCTTATGATTCCAAGCATTCTGTTTGCTTTCTAGGCCGCTGCTGCACACTGAGAAGAGGGTTTCCAGGAACAAGAAGGAAGTAAGTCCTCACATATGGGTGATGTCACCAACGGAGCCCACGGGGGAACACTCCCCAGCTTCCATATGAAGCTCTTCGGAGCTCCATTGCGCATGTGCATCTACCTTCCTGCCCGCAATGACACCATCTTCTCCGCCATCTTCTCTGTTCCACAGAGCACTCTGGACATCTATCCTTTGCCTCGGAAAAGCGTGGTCTTTTTTGCCACTACTGTAGTATCTTTTCATCTCGATTCTGAGTTCTTTTCGTTGCCTTCCTGCCTGTTGTAGGGGGGTGTTGAGTCGCTCGACGCCACTTTGATTTTTTCTTTTAATTTTTCTTGCTTATTTTGTTAGTGTGGGTCCCTCTTTTGCTGCTCATTCCCTGGCCAACTGGGACATTGGAGCCCTTTGATTTGGCTGTCTCTCTTTCCAAACATGTCCAAACTGGCCAGTGAATTTAAGAAATGCACCCAGTGTGCCCGCACCATCTCGGTGATGGTCCGCCATAACTGTGCATTCAATGCCTCAGTCCCGGCCATGTGCCCTCTTCTTGTACTCAAGGGCCTGAAGAACCACGAAAAATAGCATGAGTTGCTCTTTGGGTCATTGTAGTTGGCATGCTTGCTCCAGCATCTACATCAGTGTCAGTGCCATTAAAGGGCTCTGCCAAAGCTTCGGCATTGCACAATGCCCCAGCTCATTCTAAGCCGAAGGGCTGCACTGCCATGGATGAAGGTTGTCCTTAGAGCTGGAGGATGACATCCAGAAGGACCGCACCTCTGCCCTGTCGATGTCAAGGACTGATGTCGAAGGGCTAGGGGAAACCCCATGGGCATCAGCATTGGAGTCCTCCTCGATGCAACTCCGAGGATGATAGCTGGAAGCAGCTGGTAAAACTGCCCTAGAGGGAGGAATCAACTCCCAAGGCTTCAGAGAGGCATTGGCAGTCTCCCGATACTCTCACCATCAAGGAGTTCCCAATGCTGGTGTCAGAGTTGGAGGCTGAGGTGGCTGCTCTGGTCCCCATTCCCTCAGAAACAGTGGTGCTGGCTGAGCACCTGCAGACCCTTGAGAGGAGCATGGTGGTGTTCCTGGGGGCACAGACCACGATGTCCCCAATGTCTTTGGGTACCTCAATGCTGGCAGCAGCCCCGCCACCCTTGGTGGCCCTGCTGGTTCTAGTTCAGCCATTTTTGGAGACCCATGCCATTACCAGCCTGGAAGAGCAAGTGGGTCATCAATTGGACTCCAACTCTGCACCAATCGCCATCTCCCTTAATAGTGCCTCTGGTTCCCTAGGCTTTCCCTCACCGGCATCAGTTGCTTCAGTCCTCACCATTCCCATCTGAATGGCGGAGGCACCAGGAAGAGGCCAGACATTATTTTGACCATCAGACTCAGAGTCCCCGGCCTCGGACTGACACTAGGACATTCCATTGGATGCCTCACTTCCTTATGAAAGGCGCAAGTCACCGCTTGGATGCCATCTCTTTACTTGAGTTTGTCCAAGATATGGCCAAGGCTCTACCCTTCATCTTGGAGGCCGAGGAGGAAACAAGGGCCGAGGAACTTGAGATCCTGCAGTATCCCTTGCCTTCCAAAGAAGCGATCATGGTGCCACTGCACCAGATCCTCCAGCACCTACTCTTCAAAATGTGGGAGAACCTGCTGACGGTCCCAACCATCAGCAGAAGGCTGTACTCGATGTTGTCACACCACCACCACTCGCCTCTAGATTAGAGGGGCATGGATTATTAGAGGAACTTTCCGATGTATGCTTTTACAGCTTTTGTTAAACTATTTCCCTGCAGGGTCCTCTGGGAAATGTAGTCCTTATTCAGCTGTTTGGTTGCATCATGCAGAAAGCTGTAGTCAGGCTCAAGTAGGTAAGGCAAATGACAGAAATTTATTATATTTATATACACAATGGTTCATTCATACCACACATAGGATTGTTGGTTCAGGACTCTTTGAAGCAAAAATTGTCCAAAACATATCCAACCACAAAAATGCAGTTTTAAAGGTTCTCTCTATTGCAGGATACACAATCTTTACCAGCAAGCTTATTATATTTCCTTCTCAGCCTTGCTGGCTAAAGCATCAAACAAAAATCATATTTAAAATCTGTGGTAAACTTCCCCTTTATAAACACAAGGGATACACAGCCACCCTGCTTGGGAAATAAGGGTACCTTTTTCCTGGATAACCTTCTCTCAGGACTGGCTTGCTTTCTCTACGTTCCCCAAGTTTACAGCCTGGCACAAAGAACAGTCCATGGGAGTGTCCCCCTCAATCAGCTTCACCTCGGGCTCTCCCAGTTGCATAGGCTCTGACTCCCCACCTTGCTCACAGTGCTCAGCTAACAGCCTTCCGGGGAATCCTGGAGTCTCTCTTGTTCCTGGCTCCAAACTCTCCTGCAGCCGTGCTACATGCCAAATAGCACTCTCTCCAGCTGGAATCTCCGTTCCTCTGCTCTGCTCAGCCTGGCTTCCTGCTTCTCCTCTCCTCCTTTCCTCTTCTACTAAAACATACTCTGCTCTAGTTTTATACTTCCAGGGCTCTAGCTCCAACCCCACCCTACTCAGGTGACGGCAATCAGCCTGACTCCGGGCACCTGAGTGCTTGAAGCATTCACTGCCTAAAGCAGGGGTCTCAAACTCAAATTGCTTTGAAGGCCAAATGAGGACTTGTAAAATAACCCAGGGGCCGCAAAAGACATGGGGCCTAATTTGCATAAGGGGTCTCATTTGCATAAATATTTGCATAATGTTACCATACCCTAACTTTTAGTAAACATGCCTCTTAATGAGTGTATGGATAAAGAAAGACTAAAAGATTTCTACATTACTATAATCCAGTGCCAACCGCCAGGCACATTAGGAACTACTACAAACAAACACTGCCCATTTAGAACCCATAGCAAACCCACCATATCCTAACAGCACTACCAGGACTCACAAAGCACCATACCCCTAACCCCCCCCCCCCATAGTCCACTTCCAGTCTTACCCATCACCCCATTTTCAGTCTTACCCCTCATAGTCCATTACCAGTCCTAACCCCCCCATCACTCCATTTTCAGTTACCCCCCATCACCCCATTTTCAGTCTTACCCCCCCCTCATAGGCCATTACCAGTCCTAACGCCCCCATAGCCCATTACCAGTCCTAACCCTCCCTATCAGCCCACTTTCATTCTTACCCCCCCATCATCCCATTTTCAATCTTACCCCCCCCCCCATAGCCCATTACCAGTCCTAATCCCCCTCCCCCCATGAGCCCAGGTAGATTTTAAAAAATCCAAACTTGCTGCTGCTGCTGCCACCGCAGTATCAAGCGTCCCGCGGGGCCCTCTGCCTGGCAGAATCCTCTCCTCCCTGAAGCATCAGCTCCAAAAGCGGCGGCTTTCAGAGCTGCGAAGAGAGAGAGAGTTTCTCTCTCGCGGCTCTGAAGAGCTGCGAGAGAGAAACTCTCTTTCTTCAGCTCCAAAAGCGGCGGGAATTGAGGGTACTTAACCGGGGGTACTAAAAATCACACACATTGTGCTGAACGTGAGCCAGCATCATAAAAATAAATCAAATTTGGAACCCAGAAGGCAACCCTGAAGAGAACAAAAGATGAAACTGACTGTTAATAATTGCGATCCAGAGTCCTCCATAACGCACGGACTGTGCGATTGCAGAGACAAAGGAATGAACCACAAACATTGTTTACAAAGCACAAATAGCCGAATAATTTAAAAACATTAATAAAAGATAAAACACCAAACGAAATAAAGTGCTTGATAAACTTAAAACATCAAATATGAGGGACGCCAAATTTTGGCGCGAGTAATAAAACCGTCAAAAACCCGATTCAACTAATGTGTAAAAATGCACCACGAAGGCATAAAAACAAAAAACAATAAACAAATAAATAAATGAAGAAATGTATCTCTTTATTAAAAGGATCCCAAAGTTTAAACAATTAGTTCTTTTTGTATTTATCATAACATTCATATACCGAAAATACCTAGAGAACAAGACATAGTTACACTACTATAATAGTTTTAAAAAACGAGTCTAGGGTTCTACAACATATAAAAACCATATATTCAAATTATTAATTTCTCAATGAGCTGAAGATAAACAATAGAATCAGAAGAAAATGTTACCTTACTAGCTGCCATTCAAGAACTATAGAAAAATGCCAGATATTCCTGCGTTACTTAAAGAGATCACCAACCAAATTTGCACATATGCAAATGTGATACCCTAACCAACTGAGTAACTTTTCTAAACTTATTTTAAAGCAATAATTATTCTAAATGTATAAATAATGATATTCAATCTTTACAGACTGATTGTAATCCATAATCAGATAAAAATGTTTGTTACATGCTAACCGCAGAAAAGAAAAAATCACCACAATTAAAAAGGCAAACTAAAAAAGGCCATATCTAACACATAATTCTCATGCATCAAGCTATTGGTTGAGGGCAGACTCAAGATTTGGGTCATGTGAAAGGTGAAGAGGACTTGGTAGAGATTGCCAGCGCGGCCGTGGCGCCACGTGGTGTTACAAAATATACAGTATCCATCATCAGGTGAGAAAATGCACTTGAAAAAAGTCATGGTGTTGCAGGCTGCACAAAATGCTCTCGCGGGCCGTGTGATTGAGATCCCGGACCTAAAGGGTTCTGAGCCTTCATTCCACTAGGGGGAGCCTGAAATGTTTTCCACGTGGAAGTTTTCTGATCCCTGGAGGTGTTTATGGCTTTCTTTCTTTCTTTCTTTCTTTATTTATTTACTTCTCTTATATACCGCGCTATTAAAATCAGTGCGGTTTACAATTTCTTACCCTGTCTTGGTAAAAGGGGGCCCTTTACTAGGGTGAATTCCCTGTCTCTTTGTCCTCCCCCAGACTCTGGATAGGCCTCCTTGCCACAGTGTATCGAGTGCAAAAGAGTCTGAGCTTTGAGAAGCCCCAACTTCCACATAACTCCATGGTTGTGGAGTCAGCTATGTGTCGCATCAAGCGTTCTAAGACTCACTTCTCCGTGTCCCCGGGCAGAGAGGCTTGCACCCTCGATGGATTTGGGAGAAGATGCTACCAAGGATCCATGCTGGTGGCCTGGATCCTCTCATACCAACTTTATATGGCCATGTTCTTTAAGGATGTGATGGGGGACATCTGTGAATTTGTGACTCTGATTCCCCCAGAGCAGCTTGAGAACCTCTGCAGTCTGATGGGACGAGGTAAGGATTGCTCAAAGTATATGAGCAGGGCGGTTTATGACACATTTGAGTCCCATCAGTAGGGTGGCTGCCGTCATCAGATCTTGAACAGTAGGTTCAAGACAAGCTAGCCGATGACCACTGCAGGAGGAAAAATGTATTCAGCAAGCCCATGAAGGATAAGGCTGGAGAACTGGAAAGGAAGCTGCTCACCATGAACCGCCTCTCCAGGAAAACGGTGGATCCTTCTAAGAAGAAGGAGGCGGATAAGAAGGTTTTCTACCTGTGTAAGGACCAGTTCTACTTGAGCTATCCACTCTACTTGGCCTATCCAGCCAGCTCAGCAGAGGCTCAAGGGCCAGGCCAACAGTGCCACCCAAAATCTCAGAAGACTCAGCCCGCCCCACAGCCACAACCAGGGGCTGGTTTTTGACTAGTTCATAAGGAGCATCGTCAATCTCCCATTATCCAACACAGTGCCCCAGCAGGGGGGGAGGGGGATTGGCTGATCTGGCCATAGAGCTGGTACCACCAGGACAGATGACAAGAGGGTTCTACTTTCCCTCATTGTCCCGAAGAAGACCAGGAGTTTCAAGCCAGAACCTCAACTGCTTCTTGGTAAGGGAAAAGTTCAAAATGCTCTCCCTTGGGATTCTACTTCCATACCTCCAGAAGGATGATTGGCTCTGCTCCCTGGATCTGAAGGATGCCTACATACACATCCCAATCCATCTTCTCCACCAACAATGTCCCTGCTTCATGCTTAGTGGTCAGCCCTTCCAGTGCCATGTTGCCCTTTGGGTTGGCTTTGGCCCCAAGGGTCTTCACAAAGTGCCTGGTGGTGGTTGCCACCTTCTTCCAGACCATGGGGGTCTTTGTCTTCCCTTACTTAGATGATTAGCTAATAAAAAGCGCCACACTGGACGAAGTCTGCCAGTTGGCCCTCTTGACCATCCAGGTGCTCGAACACTTGGGCTCCATCATCAACTACTCAAAGTCTCATCTCCAGCCCTCGCAAAAGCTGGAATTCATTGGAGCACTCCTTAACACCACTCAAGCTCAGACCTTCTTACTAGAGGACTGCACGCAGTGGTTCATTGGAATAGTTTCCAAGTGTTCAAGCACCAGGTCATCCATCGCAGCCGTTTTACCACAGCGCAAGGGATGCTGCAGATGCTGAGTCACATGGCCTCCACAGTACAGATCACACCATTGGCCTGTCTCCATATGTGCCAAGTACAATGGACTCTGTACACCCAATGGCATCAAGTCACAGGCCACCTCAAGGACAGAGTGGCGGTCACCACGCCTCTTGCTTTCTGTCTCCACTGGTGGCTCCAACCACAGAACCTGCTCAAAGGACTTCCCTTTCAGTCCCCTCCACCTCACCGGAAGCATACAAACTAACCTGGGGGATGCATCTCGATGGACTGTGCATGCAGAGCCTCCCAGTTACACCAAGAAAACCTACAACAGATCAACTTTCTGGAATTCCGAGCCATTGTGAATGCCTTCTGGGCTTTTCGACTGCAGTTGACCAATCTGATAATCCTCATTTAGATGGACAATCAGGTAGCGATGTTCTTTGTCAACAAGCAGGATGGCACAGAATCATACCTTCTCTGTTGGGAGACAGTGCATCTATGACAGTTCGCTGCCACCCATAGCATGGATCTCAGGGTGACATACCTGCTGGGAGAGTTCAGTGTGCTCACAGACTGTCTCAGCAGTGTCCTTCAGCCACACAAACGGACACTCAACAAGGCGGTAGTAATTGCATCTTCCAGAGGTGGGGCAGACTAGAAATTGACCTGTTTGCCGCCCTACACAATGCTCAGGTGATTCATTTCTGCTCTGGGATAGCATCCAATGACCTGCTGGTTCCTAATGCATTTCTCCTGAATTGGGGCATGGGGATGCTTTATGCGCACCCCCCCCCCCCCCCAGTTCTGCTTGTTGTGAAGATCTTGTTCAAGCTTCATGCCAACAGGGGCACCATGATACTAATTGCCCTGTATTGGTCCCGGCAGCCGTGGTTTCCCTACTGCTCTGGCTCTCTCAACAAGAGCCTCTCTGGTTTTGCTGTGCCACAGACCTCATCTCTCAGGACAATGGGACCTTGCATCACCACAGTGTCCGGTTCCTAGTCCTCATGGCATAGATTCTGAGTGGATAGTTCTTTCAGAACTTCATCTTCCCATGGAGACAGAGAACATCCTTCTAGTGTCTCGCAGACTCCACACGCTTTCAAATGACGTTTCCCTGGTGTGCTAAAGAGGCCCTGGACTCCATCTCTTGCACTGTTGAAGTCTTGTTGACATATCTCCTACACCTCTCTGACTTGGGCCTTAAGTCCAACATCACGGGATGGGTGGCAAGCCCATCTCTGTGCAACTACTGGTGACCTGTTTCATGCAGGGCCTCCTTCTCTCTAAGCCTCCATTCAAGACTCCACCAGTGGCGTGTGCTCTCAGTGTATTGCAGGGGCAACTCCTCTCCATCCCCTTTGAGCCATTGGCCCCTTGTCCACTTAGGTTTTGTCACCTGGAAGGTAGTTTTCCTGGTGGTGGTCACCTCTGCTTGCCGGGTTAGTGAGCTGCAAGCTTTGGTGGCACATGCGTCCTACACTAGATTTCATCAAAACCAGCACACACACCCGTGGTTCCTGGTTTCTTCATTTTACCTTAAGCAGTTGGTGGTTCTGCCCGTTTTCTTTCCCCGGCCTCATGCTAACAGGGGTGAAGGCCACGTTGCACATGCTAGATTGTAAACGGGCCTTGTCTTTCTACCTTGAAAGGGCAACAGCCCATCTGTGCTCTACTCAGCTGTTTGTCTCCTTTGATCCAAACAGGTTGGGCATGGCTGTCTCCAAGTATGTAGTCTTTCTGGGTTGCAGACTACATTTCCTTCACTTACACTCAGGTTGGTTTGAGCCTTGAACATCATGTCACGGCCCATAATGTCTGAGCTATGGCCGATTCTGCAGCAAACCTGCACTTGGTATCCACAATGGAGCTTTGCAGGGCTGTTATATGGTCCTCGGTCCAAACCTTTACTGCTCACTAGTGTCCGGATGGGGATTTTCGGCACAACAGTAACTTTGGCCAAGCCATACTCTGGCATCTGTTTAGGACTTAGGCTCAACTTAGGCTCCACTCCTCCCACCGGCTCTTATGTCCATCCAGGCTACCATAAACTATCTTCCTGATCTTGATGTCTGCTGTGGATGTTGATTAAGCAAGTCCCCTAGAGGGGCCACTCATGCTGTTTCTTCTGATTCTTCAGTTAGTTGCCCCATTGGGCTTGTTTTGCCAATTTTTTGGTAGCCTGTAGCTGGGGAGTCCCATATGTAATGACTTACTTCCTGCTTATTCCCGAAGAAAGCGTAGTTACTCACCTGTTGCAAGTGTTCTCTGGGAACAGCAGGAATAAATCTTCACAACCTTCCCTCCTCCCCGTGGAGTTGTTCTGGCTACTAGCTTTGTACTTTACTGAGGATCAGATAGCACCATGACGGCGAGAAGGCAGGCACACATGTGTGCTGGAGCTCCCAAAATCTTCTTATGGAAGCTGGGGAGCATTCCTGCATGGGCTCTGTTGGTGATGCCACCCATATGTGAGCACTTATTCCTGCTAGTCATATTGAAAGTTAAAAGCTAGTGCTGTGGATTTCCTTGCTATTCCCTCACCATTTATTAAATCAAATGACATCATGTTCTGATCACTATTGCCATTATCTCTTGAACCAGATCCTGTCTAAAATGGCTTCCCCTTTTGTTGGTTCATGAACCAGCTACTTCAAGAAGCAGTCATCTATTTCATCTAGAAACTTAATTTCCCTAGCATTTCGTATTATGACATTGTCCCATCGATACCGGGGTAATTGAAATCACCTGTCATTACTATGTTATAATTTGTGTTATCTTCCCTGATTTCTTTGGCTAGGCAGATGGTAGTACATCCCCCATTGCCATTGCATTCCCCGTTTTACATGGAATTTCTATCCATAGAGATTCTACAGTATATTTTGTTTCCTGCAAAACTTTTATCCTGTTTGACTCAATGCCCCCTCTAACATAGAGCACAACCTCTCCACCAATTTGATCTACCTTATCTTTGCAATATACAGTAGTTTGTACCCAGGTATCACAGTGTCCCATTGGTTGTCCTCCTTCCACCAGGTCTCTGAGATGCCAATTGTAAATAACCTTTTATTTAGTGCTATATATTTTAACGCTCTCATCTTATTTTTTAGACTTTTAGCATATGCATACAGGCATTTCATAGGTTGTATTTTGTTCATATTAGCAATCTGGTTATCAGTTGACGGAGTAATTCAGAATCTTTCAGTTCTTTCTGCTCTGTACTTAAAGGCATCTGGGTTACTTCTACTTCTGTTAGGATGCCCTAACCTCCTTGTTTTGCTAGTATCCTTCAAGGCTAAATCATGCCAAACTATGTGTTCTGGGGCAACTGTCAGCTTTCCCCTATTATCTAGTGTAATAGCTTCTCTTTCTGCTTTTTAAAGGTTAATGACAGCAGCCAGGTTCCACTCCGGTTAAAGTGGATCCCATCCTTTCAGAAAAGTCCCCCCCCCCCCCCCTTCCCCAGAATGCTGCCCAGTTTCTAACAAAGCCCAAACTTTCTTTTTTGCACCATCATCTCATCCATGCACCGAGACTCTGGAGCTCTGCCTGCCTTTTTGGTCCTGCGTATGGAACAAGAAGCATTTCTGAAAATGCTATTCTGGAAGTTCTGGATTTCAACTTCCTAACTAAAAGCCTAAATTTGGCTTCCAGGACCTTCCTCCCATACTTTCCTATGTCATTGGTATCAACATGTACCAACATAGGAGCCTTATCTAGGTGCCGCATGAGAACAGCGACCTTTACACCAGGCAGACATGTTACCAGGCGATCCTCATATCCACCAGCCACCCAGTCATTTACATGTCTAATGATCTAATCACCAACTATAACAGCCGTCCTAACCCTTTGTTCATGGGCACATGGTCCTGGAGAAAACTCCTTGGTGCAAGAGGGTTTTATATCACCTGGAGGACAGATCCTAGCAACAGGATCACTTTTTGCCACACCAAGGTGATGCTTTCCTTTCACATGACCTCTCTCCTCCTTGCACCTAGTGCACACATAAGACCTGATTAAAATTGCCCAAAGAATCTGCAAGAACATGCCAAGAGCTACCATTCCCCTTATGGTGGCAATTTCCAAACTATCTACCTATGTGCAAAGTCTGCAAGTCCTGTGTATTTACGGGCAAGAGAGGCTGCCAGACTAGAGGTGGGATTTCACTACTATATCCTTGAAGGTCTTGCCTATATACCTCTCTGTCTGCCTTAGTCCCTTCAAATCTGCTACTCTAGACTCTAGAGATCAGACTTGTTCCCTGAGAGCAAAGAGCTCCTTGCATCTAGTGCCCGCATAAGACCTCTCATCAACTGGGAGAAAATCATACATGTGACATTCAATGCAAAAAATTGGATAACCGCTTTTTCGCTACTGGACTGCTGTCTGCATCTTAGTGTTAAGAATTTGTTTAGCTATTTAAGTTGTTTATTTACTTAAAGTTGCTAGGTGCACCTACTCTTCAAGTACCCGTCAACTTGCACTGAGCATAGTTTTAGGTTTGACCTAATTTTATAAGAGGCCTTTTATGTGCATAAGACATCTACATGCAAAAAATGTTTTATAGAATTACCCTCTAGGTTGGCAGTATTATACTAGATGATACTGACACCTTGTGCCCACTATGAATACTGCAGCCTGCACAGCTGGTGTTATCTCTCCTCATGGGATTATCAGGTTGCTAATAGGCAGTCCAGTACTCTCGGGGAGCCTTTTAAGGGCCTGGTGTCAGTTATATCACCTCTCCCCCCCCCCCCCACACACACACACAGCAATTAACACATGGTAATAGTTTAGTAAATAGGGGCCTAACTTGGATAAAACACTTCTTCCTGTGCACTACTTAGAACATTTTTCTCCCCATTCTTTATTGGAAACATTCTTAGTCCATGTGTCCCTTAGTAGATGTATATTATTCTTCCTCAGAAAGAAATCCTTTAAAACTTTTATATCTGATTTGTATGCCCGAAATATCTATATAAAATTAACAGAAACTTTACATTGCATATTCTTTTACAGTATATGCCCGTGATCCTAGGAAACTGAGATTTTTACAAAGGATCTCTGTGCTGAATCTGGATGTTTTGCCACTCCAACAGCTCTTGAATTTTGCAGAACAGAAGCTGTGAAATCAACTGATTGCAACCTCTCTTTCTGAAGAGCTTACTTACAAAACAATCTGTATAATCTTGGGCAGACACATTTTCATTTATGCCTTGAAAAGAAGGCAGTTTTGTAGTAGTTTTTTCAGATAACAAAGAAGTTGGATGCTGTTTGCAGATGAATAGTGACAGAAATAAAGGGAAGTGATCATTATCTGTGCTTAAGGATCAAGGAGCTGTAGTGATGTCTGAGCAACATGGAATGTCAGTCTAGTAATTGAAATGTTTAATCTTTTTTTTTTTATGTTTCCTCTTGAAAAGCTCAGTTCCATTGCAGACAAACTTGACTGGCATTTTGCAGTTCAGTCCTATTGGGGATTTTCTGAAGCTTACCATTTTGGGTATAGGTCAGGGGCATCCCAAACTCATTCTGGGGAACTCAGCCACTCAGGGTCTCGGGATCTCTACAATGGATATTCAGGATGTAAACCTGCATGCACCGGAGACCTAACATTTGCAAATTTATTGCAAGCGTATGCATTGTGCAGATCCTGAAAACCCGACTGTGACGGTACATGCAAACTTTCCTTTTCAAAATAAGGACGTGCAGGGCTTGCAGACTTTGCACATAGGTAGATAGCATCTGGCTGAAAATCTGACTGAACAGCTTAATGTTATCCATAACCTATAGGGCCAGGTTTGAGATAGAGTGAGGGCATGTCAAAAAATGATCTGGATAGTGACAAAACTCAGCTGCTGTCTGGATAACGCATGGGTAAATACGCAGGCAGATTTTACAGCAGCATGGACAGTTTGAAAATTGCCCTCTAAATGCAATAATCAAAGGCATTTCCCTGAGTAAAGCGTGGTTTTACTCGAGGGAATGGGAACTTTGATTTTTCTGCAACATGCTCCCAGATAGAAGTATGCAGGGCTTTTTGAGGCGGTACTATGAGGTACTGAGCGCTGGCATCTTGTCACACCTGTTAAAACTGGCCTATTAATGAAAGAACCCTGCATATGAGGACTGGCACCTTTTTTACTAGGAAAGAAACTGCTGGAAATATGCATGAGGAAGACAGAAGCAGGAGAAAAAAAGAATGGGCTGGATTTTGAGCTGTATTAATTTAGCCCATTCTTCCTTTCTTTTGCCTCTTTCCTCCCCGTACTCCGTTTACTATAGCCTGTTAACTGTTAATGTGCGTTTTAACGCACGGCACATGGTAGCTGGGAACACTAACATGCACATCTGTCTGCCACCACTCTCTAAAATGCATGTTAATTGGTGTTTGCAGGATGGGGTGAGGTGTGCGCGGAGAGTGGGTGTGTAGAGCACATTACTGCCTGTGATAGGGCAACTACTGCATGCTCAGTGGCAACGTGGCTCTTAGCATGGATTCACCTAACAACTTGTCTGTAGGAGTCGTTAAGCGATCCTGCCATGGGGGCACACATTGGATGAATTCACCAATCAAGTAGCTGCCAGGAGCTTGCTGGTCACTCCCCTGACAGCTAGCATGGAGTCTTTGCCATTAATGTGCATTTAGTGGACTTTAGTAAAGGGGTTCCTTCATTTTTAAGTGAAGATATGCATTTCCTTTGTCTTTGAAATTTGTTTTTGGATACTTGGCATCTCTTTTTTCCAGAGGTGATTTTTCTGAGTAAAATAACATGGATGTTTAATACAACATTTTGTCAAATAAAATGACAAATAGTGCCCTACCCCAAGAATGCTTCTGCTGAATGGAACAATGTGCACGCTTTACCTGCACTCAAGGTGGGCAGGTTTAAAATAGCTCTTCTGCATGTGTAGTCATGTGTGCAGATAAAAGGCTTCTGAAAAACGTCATCTCCACGTGCATGAACAAGAACCATAGAACTGCACTGCGCAGAACTTGCTTAAGAATTTCAAGAAAACTTCCGAAGTCGCATTGTAGAAGGAATGTCTAGGAGAAACCTGGGATATCCTGAGCAGAATGTCCAAAAACTAGGGGAAGCCGTGCCTTCTGAAATCGCTTCATCTCCACTCTGAAAAATGAATGCCCCACTAACCAGGTCTAGAGACAGGCCCTGCACCAATATCACTGGTATGTGTCAGAAGTATCCAGAGCTGCTGGATACTTGGACACCACGACCTGGGTAGGTCAGAAGGAGGGAGTCTATGTTATGAGACTAGCAGATCCTGCCCTGCCATTTCATACAACGGCAGGCCGGAAATATGTTTGGAGTATGTATTTATGGGAAGGTGTCTCTGGCCAGAGAATATTAACCACTGCAATGTGAGCACATTTCCCTCTTTCTTCCGGAGGCCTTGCAGCCATGAAACAAGCCCTTTTTTGCACTTTATTCATGATCAGGAGTAGGCACGGATGCTTTAACAACCAGGGTCTGACATGCTTGTGACATTGTGAAATCACATCGTGACATGCAACTCCCTTGCTCCTCCCAGGGCACGGCGCTCCACCATGCCCCCTGTGCTACCAGGACATTCTCGTGCTGGGGATGTCTATATACCCGCCTTTCTAAAATGGCTCTGGGGGCATCTCCATGATTTGGATGCCTATATGCCCATTCTCAGATGTCCAACTCATGATTAGAGCTTCTAAAATGACCACATTACGCTCTCGTTTACTAAAGTTTAGTTTAGTTTATTTGGATTTGATATACCGCCCTATATGACATCAGGCCGGTTCACAATAAGTTAACAATCAAAAAGAGGCACAAGGCCAGGAAAAAGAACAAGAACTACAATCTTAGACAGGAACGAGGAAATTATAAAGCATGTAGAGCAAATACATAAGAGAAGAACTTAGACAAGCATTAATAAACCAGGTCAGGTTTGATAGGGCGGGAGATTATAAGCTGTGGTGAAGAGATGAGTTTTCAACTGTGACTTAAAGGCAGGATAGTTTGTTTCAAGACAGAGTGAGGTTGGCAAGGAATTCCACAGGGCTCGACCATGGAAGAAAAAAGCTGAATGCCAGGTTGATTGAAGGTGTGCGTGTGAGGGTGAGGGGAGGTGAAGGCGATTGACATGGATTGAACGGAGGGAACGAGTGGGAGTGTGGAACTGTTGAATGTCAATGAGGTACTGAGGGGTTTGGGTGTAAATGGCTCGGTGAACTAGAGTGAGAATTTTAAAGTGAATACGGAACTCGATAGGTAGCCAATGTAAGTGATACAGAAGTGGTGTAACATGATCTCTGTAAGAAGAATAAGTAATAATCCTGGCTGCAGTGTTCTGTAATAATTGCAAATGATGTAGCTTAGTGCAGGTAAGACCTGTGAGGACTGAATTACAATTATAAATGCGAGAGAGTACGGTAGCTATGGTAAGGGTAGTCAGGGCAGAAGAAGAAAGAAAGGGACGAATAGAACAAATTTGGCGTAAGAAAAAGTAAGAGGTTTTTGTGAGATGAGAAATATGGTCCTTAAAAGAAAGAGTAGAGTCAAGCAAAACACCAAGATACTGGAAAGAAGAGACCAGAGGAATTGTGGAACCATCAATGGAGGGTGAAAGTGAAGGGCATGGGCTTCCAAAAGTGAACCAAGTACATGAGGTTTTGGTCAGATTAAGATGAAGGCAGTTGGAAGAGAGCCAATTTGATACAAGTGTGAGACAGGAATTCAGAGGAGTGAGATCAGGGTGAAGAGGACTAGTATGATGTAGGATGATGATGTCATCAGTATAGAAGAAGGCAGAGAGACCGGTTTGCTGAATGCAGAGGGCAAGGGGTGCAAGGAAGAGATTAAATAAAAGGGGTGCGAGGACCGATCCTTGTGGGACACCACAGGGAAGGGAGATGGGAGCAGAATATTGGTGTGGGCCAGAGGGTGAGACCACAGAGAAAGAGCGGGAAGATAAAGAATGAAACCAGCGATAAACTGTTCCCTAAGCCCAGCGTCCCGGAGACGTGAGAGGACAAGAGAATGATTAACTAAGTCAAAAGCCGCAGAAAGATCTAGGGAGACAACCATCGAAATGTCACCTTTGTCGTGTGAGGAATGGAGATCGTTAAGAAGTGCTACTAGAATTGTATCCGTGCTGTGGCCCTGACGAAAACCTGACTGTTGGGGATGTAAAAAGTTTATGGAGTGTAAGTGTTGGGAAAATTGGGAGAAGACAATCCTCTCTAGAAGTTTTGCGAGGAAAGGTAGGTCGGAAACAGGGCGATAATTGGCTGGGATGAGTGGATCTAGATTGGATTTTTTTCAAAATGGGCCGGACCAATGCATGTTTGCAGGGGGAAGGGAAGGATCCAGAAGAGAGGGGAGTATTAATTATGGCAAGAATGTAGGGTAAGAGAGCAAGAGAAGGTTCAGTAAACCAGGTAGAGGTCTGATGTTTTCCATTTAATGAGCATAACAACCAAAGTTAAGGCACGTTAAGTGCAAAATCTCTGCTATACCTTTAGGGGTGTTCCAGCTACTTTGGAGTGTCTGCAGCACCCCTAACACATGGCCCTTGTCTGTACCACACATTAACAGCACAGCCTCTAATGCAGAATGCAGTTAACGACATACCCTACCGCAACAGCTAATTTGTGCTGTTAACACGGTATATTAAATCCTTTTTTACTTCTGCATTAACCATCGATACGTGTTCAAGACCATGCTAAAAACATGGTTTTATAAATAGAGCCCTTAAAAAAACCTGCTAGCTTCTTCACTAATACAAAAGGCGTTTTTAAACAGAATTTAAATGACTTTTGTCACTATAACTTATCTCAACACAAATACTTTATTTATTTCTTGATTATCTGACATTGGAAGAAACTGTAAATTTTTCAGTAGTTTTATTATTATTATTGTTGTTATTTTAATTTACAATTATCCACAAAACATAAGTTAGGTTTTCATTGCTAGGCATTAGAAAGAGCAGCATTTTCCCAGTGTGCTCCTTTGAATGCATGGTATTTGTATTTATTGCATGCTAAATTCTAACAATGCACATTAGTTAATTAGTACGTGCTAATTCCTTATAGCATGAATTATTTTCATTTAGTATTGCTAATAAATTAGAAGTTATTTGTACTGTATGATATTGTATTTAAGAGGCTGCAGTACTAGCATTGAGCACAAAGTGGCAGCATTTTTTATTTGAATGTTAGGATGGACAACCATACAAACATCACAGCTGTTTCTTTTTATTCTTTCCAACCCAATAGTAGTTAGAAAGAATTATATAAAAGAGGTTGAGAATGTGAGTCTGTCTGTCTGTAGCAAAATGACTCCAAACATTTAATGGAACGGAATGAAATCTGGCATGTGGGGAAAAAGGGTAAAAAGACACATTGTTTTCAAAAATGGGCCAAGTTGGGCAGGGGGCTCCAGAGAAACTAGCCCCATGTATTTCTATGGGAGGAGGAATTCCAACTTCTATAATATAGAAACATGCACACACTGAAACATAGCAGTTAGGGAATTGTTCCTTTCAAACGTCCTTTCCCTGTTCTTTACACTCCCAATCACCCACATTAAAAATTTCTCTTCCACCCCATAAACTGTCCTCACCCTCAACATGTACTCTGTTTTAATTATCCTACCAACCCACCAAATACTGCGAACACAATAATATACTCCCACAACTACCTCACAACCCTCCAAACTGCCTCACCACTAAAACCATGCACCCATAATTTTCCTACCACACCACAAACTGCTCCATCCCAATAAATAACTTCCCACAACTGCCCTACTACTTTACAAATTACCCCACCCCAAAAATACCCTCCTGCACCTGCCCTTTCACCCCACAAACCTCCCTTTTCCTAAAATATATCCCCTGCAATTTCCATACCACCCTGCAACACCCCACACCCCTAAAACTACTCCCCAAAACTGCCCCAGCCCCAGAAACAACACCACAACTACCCCACCCCCCAAAAAACCCACTGCCTTGTAACTATCCTACCATCCTCAAACTTACCCACTCCTCAGCAATATCTCCACAATTGCCCCACCATATCAAATGCCCCTGCATATGCTCCACCACCCCACAACTGCCTCCACTCCCAAAAATAACTGCCCCACCACCCTGCAAACTTCCCCACACACCAAAAATATCCACCTGTATCTGCCCCACCCTCAAATAATTCCCACATAAAAATGCCCCCCCAAAAACTCCCCACTGTAACTGCCCCATCACCCCCACCCTGCCCCTCCCCACTGTAACTGCCCCACCCACCCAAAACTTCTCCAAAACTGTCACCAACTCCCAAAAGTACATCCTCCATAAATGCCCCACTACCCTCAGCTACTCCACCATAGATGCAAAACATACACAGTACAAACACAACATGCAACAGAGATACGCACAAACACATGAGCACCACATATACAAAGACATAGGGATTACAAATAATTTCCTAGTTGTGATATACTGCATTTTAAATTATTCATATATATAGTTCATTTACAAATGTCTCCCACTTCAAAAACTGCCCCACTGAGAAAACCTATCTGCAACTTCCCCACCACCCTGTCAACTGCCTCGCCCCAAAAATCAATCTCCTGCTACTGCCAAAAAAACCCCACCCAACTATCCCCCCACCCTGCAAACTGCCCCACCATCGACATCTAACCCCTCCTGCAACTGCCCTGCCACCCTACAAAAAGCCATCACTTCAAAAACTACCCCCTCAACTGCCTCATGGTCCTATAAACTACCACCACCCTAAATATCTACACTGCCTTGCTAATTATTTCACCCCAAAAAATCCCCATTCAAACTTCCCCACCCCCAAAACTTACCTTCCCACAGCTACCCCACCACTCCACATACTACCCCAGCCCCCAAAAATTATCCTACCCCAATTGCCCCTCCGGTCAGTAAACTACCCCACCTCTAAAAAAATACCCCACACCAACAGCCTCATTACCCTCCAAACTGCCCCACCCAAAAATCAACCCTATGCAACTTCCCCACCTCCAGAAACTAACTTTCTACAACTGCCCCTGTGCCCAAAAATACTACCCCCACAACTGCCCTGATGCCCCACAATCTACACCACTCCCAAAAATTACCCCACAACTGCCTCACTACCCCACGCACTACCCCCAGCACCAAAGGTTCCTCCCTGCAACTGTCACACCATTCCGCAAACTACTCCACCTGCAAAAAAGCCTCCCCGCATTTCATCCCTCTCCCAATATTATGCAACTTGGAAATACCTCATCATCCCCAGCACTCTGACCACAGGCACAACACATGCACTTCACACACAGAACACACAACAGAGATACAGGGATTACCTATAATGCCCTAGATGTGATGAACTGCATCTTAAATTATCCACATATATATTTCATTATCTCCAGGAACAAGCAGGAATGTAGTCCTCACATATGGGTATCGTCGGTACCGACGGAGCCTGCACGGGAACGCTCCCCAGCGTCCAATAGGAAAGCTTTTGGGAGCATCCCACAGCACCTGCGTGCTGCCTTCCTGCCTTTCCCAACTGCCTTTCTCCAGTTCTTTGTTTTCTGCGAGCCAGCAGGTCGTGTTCCTGTCACCGCAGAAAATTATTTTCCTTCTTCTTTTTTGTGGTCGCGTCTGCCTTTCTCGACGCTACACCGGTACCGCCGGTTCTTCTTTCTTTCTTTAAAAAAAAAAAAAAAAGCATTCTTTTTGTCCAAACTTTTCTTTCCAGGTGCACGCGCCATTTTGGGCCTTAGGCCCAAAACTTTCCTCCACCATGGAGAAACCCGCCTCGGGTTTTAAAAAATGAACCAACTGTGGCGGTACCATCTCCGTCACCGACACCCATGACTGGTGTCTAAAATGTTTAGGTCCTGACCACTCCATCGCCAAGTGCATGGCTTGTGCCATGATGTCCAAAAGGGGTCAACAGAACTGAGCTGCCAAGCTCAGTGCCCTTTTTCCCTCCGATGCAGCTTCAGTGGCATCGACGTCTTCCAGGGCTTTGTCTTCCTCCCATGGATCTCAGGTAACTAAACATAAGTCCAGCCGGTCCTCAAAGGGTAGATCTCCTTCCAAGCATCGAGATGCCTCTGGCGTTGCCCTTGAGGGTTCTATACCATTAAAGTTGCCCCGGCGGGAGGCTTCGGCTTCCAAAGCATTATTGGGGATCCAGGATGTTCGAGGCTTCGACCTCGGCAGAACTACTGGTGCTATGCTCTGGGGGTACCGGCTGTCTCCGGTACCGACACCCAGGCATTGGCAGCGTCAATAGACCAGAGGTTCCTGGCTATTGAACACAATCTGGCAGCTCTCCTTGTGGCATCGACGCCCTCAGAACCACATCAGACGATTCCACCGGTACCGGTGTCAGTACCGGTACCGATAGCATAGAAATCATCATCGGTATTGGCTTTGCCAGCACCCAGTCATGTGATGCCTTCTGGTACCGATACACCGGTACCGATTACCCCCGGTACAGACTTTGGTCGGTACGGGTATCAGGCTCTTCAAGAGCATCCGGACAAACTATACTTCGAATCCTCGAAGGACTCCGAGGATTTTGATAGCTCTGCCGGTACCGGGATTCTTCTCCCGGAGGAGCCTTCCTCTCCTAAGCGTAGGATGTCTCCTCCAGAAGATATCTCCTTTCAAGATTTCATCAGGGAGGTGGCTCGTGGGTTGTCCATTACTGTGACTCCTGAGACAGAGCCCAGAGCTAAGGAGTTGGAGATTTTACAGTATCCCAAAGCTCCTAAGGAGGCAGCTACCCTGCCTATCCATGAGATTTTACATGATCTCATGTTGAGAATGTGGGAAACACCTCTCACCACCTCTCCTCACTCTCACAGACTGGATACCATGTATTGAGTCCCTCCTTGTCCTGGTTTCCAGAAAACTCAGCTTCCTCACCACTCTATTGTAGTGGAATCAGCTATGAGAAGGATCAGGAGTGCAAAGAGGCATGCCTCTAATCCTCCAGGACGTGAGTGTAGAACTTTGGATGCCTTTGGACGTCATACTTTCCAGGCTTCCATGCTTTCTGCCAGGATCAGTTCCTATATTTTATATATGGGAATGCTCCTTAAAGAGGTCACAGGTGATTTAGAGGTTTTGAGCCCTCTTCTTCCTGAGGACAGAAGACAGGATTTTCTCACACTGGTCAAGCATGCCCAGGATATGTCTAAGTTTGTCAACGGTGCAGCTTTTGACTGTTTTGAGTGCATAAACAGAACCTCTGCCTTTGCCATAGGTGCACGTAGAATTGCCTGGCTCCAGGCATCTGATTTGGAGCTCTGGGTACAGGACAAACTGGGCAATATCCCTTGTACAGGTGAGAATCTATTTGGCAAAAATTGGCAAGAAAAAGCCAATGAATTAGATGCTGACAACTCCACTTTGGATAGGCTATCCAAAGGCACAGCTGATCCTGCGAGAAAGAAATCTTTCAAGAAGCCTTTCTTTTCAAAAAAGAAAAGGTTTTATCCCTCTTATTCCCAACAGGGACGTTCTGCAGGTCAGCCTGCCCGGAAAAGTCAGCAACCACCTAAACAAAGGAAAGCAAAGACTGCTAAGCCTCAACTGTCTCAGCAGTCTCAGCCTCCACAAGGCCTTTGACTTTCATCTAGAGAACTTAGCCTTCCTGGCCCTCAATGGACCAGAGCCTTCCACCATTCCAGGAAGGTTATGTCACTTTGCCCCCAGGTGGGAGCAGATAACAGCAGAGCATTGGACACTCTCCATTATAAGAGAGGGGTACAAGCTGCACTTTCTGTGCATGCCCCCTCCCACAATGGTAAGACAGTTCAATTCTCAGACCTCTCTCATCAACCTGTTAGATCAAGAGGTCACTATGCTTCTTGCCCAAGGGGCAATAGAAGAAGTACCCATCCACCAACAGGGTACAGGAGTTTTACTCCCCCTATTTCCTTATCCCAAAGAAAACAGGGGGATACAGACCTATCTTAGACCTCAGAGAATTGAACAAATTCCTGTTCAAAGAGAAATTCAAGATGATTTCTCTAGGAACTCTGCTGCCATACCTTCAGGGTCAGGATTGGCTTTGTTCTGTAGATCTCAAGGATGCGTACACTCATGTTCTCATCCACCCAACTCACAGGAAGTTCCTTCGGTTCCTTTTTCAAGGAAAGCACTACCAATACAGGGTGCTTCCTTTTGGCCTGGCCTCAGCACCAAGGGTGTTCACGAAATGCATGGCTGTAGTAGCAGCATTTCTCCGCACTCTAGGGATACTCGTCTTCCCCTACTTAGACGACTGGATCATTCGAGCCCCATCAGAGTCAGAGGCCAGGACTTCTCTATCTTGCACAATGCGCATCCTTCAGTATTTGGGTCTGGTCATAAACATCCCAAAATCCTGTCTAACTCCGACTCAGTCTCTAGAGTTCATAGGAGCTTTGCTGGATACCAGAAAGGCAAGGGCCTATCTTCCCCAGGCCCGTTGCCTTCGCAGGTGCAGTTAGCTTCTCAAGCAGTGCTAAAGCCTCATCTCACTGCTCGAGAAATGCTGCAATTACTAGGCCACATGGCATCTACCGTGCATGTGGTTCCTTATGCTCACCTCCATATGAGAGTGGCCCAGTGGACTTTACCCACTCAGTGTACCCAGTCATCAGGGTGCCTGTCAGACAAAATAGCAAGCACAAATTGCCTTATTTTGTCCCTCCAATGGTGGCAGTCCACTCAAAACCTGTTGCTGGGGTCCCCATTTCAACAACCCTTACCCCAGGCAACTCTCACAACAGATGCTTCTCTGATGGGTTGGGGAGCTCATCTGCAAGACCTCTCTACCCAAGGCACCTGGACTCCACAGGAGATTCATCTGCATATCAATCTCTTGGAGCTCAGAGCGATCTTCCTTGCTCTGCAAGTGTTCCACACCCTGCTCAGCTACAAGACAGTCCTCATTCATACGGACAATCAAGTAGCCATGTTCTACGTGAACAAGCAGGGGGGGACAGGCTCTCTGTCGCTTTGCAACGAAGCTTTGCGACTATGGGCCCTTGCCAGAGAGCATCAGATTCATCTCCTGGCAATGTATCTTCCAGGCATACAGAACTCTTGGGCAGACAGACTCAGTTGAGTTCTGCTTCCACACGAATGGTCTCTACATGCAGACCAAGTGGCCAAGACCTTTCAAATTTGGGGAACCCCGGACATAGACCTCTTTGCAAGTCTGTTGAATGCCAAACTTTCTCAGTTCTGTTCCAGAATTCCGGCTCAGGGCTCTCAGGCCAGGGATGCTTTCCTCCTTCACTGGGGGCAAGACTTCCTTTATGCCTTTCCACCCATTCCCCTAATTCCCAAAACCCTATTCAAGCTTCAGAGAGACAGAGGGCGTATGATTCTCATAGCTCCACATTGGCCACGGCAAGTGTGGTACCCTCTGCTTCTTTATCTCTCTCAAGCTCCCTCCCTGGAGTTAAGATCTGCTCCAGATCTCCTGTAACAGGAGGGCGGAATGTTATGGCATCCCAATCCCCAGTCTCTGCATCTCAGAGCTTGGTTGCTGATGGCCTAGATCTTCATGATCTTAACCTCTCTCAGCAAGTAAAGGATGTCCTTTATGCTTCCAGGAAACCTTCCACAAGACACTCTTATGCTTTTAAGTGGAAGAGGTTTACCATATGGTGCTCGCAGAAGGGTCTTAACCACCTTGCGATACCTCTGGAATCATTACTGGAATATCTCCTTCATTTATCCAATGCAGGACTTAAGACTAATTCTGTAATAGTCCATTTTGAGTGCTATTGCAGCTTCTTTCAAGCCTCTAAATGGACAACCTATTTCCTCCCATCCTCTTATAGCAAGATTTATGAGAGGCCTTCTTCTTACTAAGCCTCCCATTAGGCCACCACCGGTGGCATGGGACTTAAACCTGGTTCTTGGTCAGCTCATGACGCCACCTTTCGAACCCCTGGCTACTACCTCATTGAAATTCCTTTCTTGGAAAGTTATCTTTCTCATTGCAATCACATCAGCACATCGCATCAGTGAGTTGCAAGCACTAGTGGCTGATCCACCTTATACAAGGTTCCATCATGACAAGGTAATCCTTAGGACTCATCCACACTTTATGCCAAAGGTGGTCTCGCCTTTTCATCTTAACCAAGCGGTCTACCTGCCTGTGTTCTTTCCAAGGCCTCATGCATCAAATGCAGAGAGGAATCTTCATACTTTGGACTGTAAAAGAGCTTTAGCCTTTTACTTGCAAAGAACACAGCAACATAGAAAGTCCTCTCAGCTCTTTGTTGCTTTTGATCCTTCTCATTTGGGACTTCCAGTCTCCAAGAGAACGCTGTCTAACTGGATTGCTCAGTGTATTTCCTTTGCCTATCAGAGTAAGAATCTTCCTCTGGAGGGCCATGTCACAGCTCACAATCTGAGAGCCATGGCAGCTTCAATGGCTCATCTGCGCTCTGTGTCTTTCGACGACATCTGTCGAGCAGCCACCTGGGCCTCGGTTCATACCTTCACAGCCCATTACTGCTTGGACAAGGACTCCCGCTGGGATGCCTTGTTTGGTCAGGCTGTTCTCCAACACCTGTTCCGTACCTAATCAACTGACCGAAGATATCAATGCTTGACCCAGTACAAGCATTGTGGAACTTGTGCCTCTTGGGGAAACTGCTAGGTACATATGACCTAGTTTGGCCACTGTTGGAAACAGAATACTGGGCTTCATGGACCTTGGTCTGACACAGTATGGCATATCTTATGTTCTTATGTACCCACCATCCCTGGTTGGATGCCAGAGATCCATGGGGGGAGGTGGAGCCCTTTCACAGGGGCACACAACCTCTGGGGTCTCTCCCTGGCATCTAAAGCTAGGGAGTTCCCATATTTGAGGACTACATTCCTGCTTGTTCCTGGAGATAGCATAGTTACTCACCTGTAACAGGTGATCTCTGGGAACAGCAGGAATATAGTCCTCACAACCCACCCACCTCCCCTAGGAGTTATATCTCTCTATCTCTTTCTCTTTCCCTCTCTCTCTCTCTTTTTCTCAGCTTTAAAACTAAACTGGAGAGAGGATGTTGGGAAAGGCAGGAAGGAAGCACGCAGGTGCTGTGGGATGTTCCCAAAAGCTTTCCTATTGGACGCTGGGGAGCGTTCCTGCGCAGGCTCCGTCGGTACCGATGATACCCATATGTGAGGTCTAAATTCCTGCTGTTCCCGGAGATCACCTGTTACAGGTGAGTAACTATGCTTTATTTGCTGTTACTTCTACTGTGAAAGCTTCCGACTGATTTTTACTGCTTTCTTATTGGTTACTATGTGTACTGGCAAACTAGGAACATACCTACATTCCTAAGTTTAGGGTGGATCCTGTCAAATGTGCTCCATACTCGTGAGGTTAGGATTGACAACTGTTTTGTTTTGTTTTTACCAGGTTTCTACTGATTTTTATACAATAATGTCTGAATGCTAGAAGATGACTAACATGTTTGCAGATTTTTCATAGTTTAAAAACACTATCTCTGGTTCTCTAATCCTCCACCCTGTGTGACTGAGCCTGCCCTGCTTGCTTCCAATGGAACTAACAGCAGAGACTGGGAATAGGATCCAGCCAATGGGAAGGCTGCGGGGGCGGAGCACCAGAATGCTGCTCTAATCCTAGGAAGGGAGGTGGCGAGCCGGGGAAGTTCCTTTGATGTACAAGTTCAGATTCTAAGTGTGCTAGGAGACTGAAGAGAAATGAAGCCGTCCTCTCAATGTATTTCTTTAGGAAAAATTGCTCTAACGGCTGCTGCATGCAGTCATTGTGGCTATGGAATTGCACCTGCCAAAAAGCACTCACCTCTCATCTTTACAGATATAGCGTAGTTACTCACCTGTAACAGGTGATCTCCGGGAACAGCAGGAATTTATTCTTCACATATGGGTATTGTCGGTACCGACGTAGACCATGCAGGAATGCTCCCCAGCGTCCAATAGGAAAGCTTTTGGGAGCATCCCACAGCGCATGCGTGCTGCCTTCCCGCCTCTGTACCTCTCTCACTTCAGTTGAGTTTATAGCTGAGTCCAAAGGAGAGAAGTAGAGAAAGAGATAGATAGAGACAGACAACTTCTAGGGGAGGTGGGTGGGTTGTGAAGACTAAATTCTTGCTGTTCCCGGAGATCACCTGTTACAGGTGAGTAACTACGCTATCTCCAGGAACAAGCAGGAATGTAGTCTTCACATATGGGGACTCCCCAGCTGAGAGATGCCAAGGGGTGACCCCAGTAAGCTGCGAACCTAGGCGAGATGGGTCATGCTTCCTCCCATGGACCTCTGGCATCCAAACCGTGGGTTGTATTAAGTATGAAAGAGATGTTGGAGAACAGCCTGGCCAAACGAGGCATCCCGACGGGAGTCCTTGTCTAAGCAGTAGTGGGCTGTGAAGGTGTATACTGAAGCTCAAGTGGCTGCTTTGCAGATGTCTTCAATAGAGACAGAAAAAAGGTTAGCCGTTGAGGCTGCAATTGCTTTCACATTGTGAGCTGTGACATGGCCTTCGAGAGAAAGTCCCTTACTCTGATATGTATAGGATATGCAATCTGCAATCCAATTTGACAGAGTTCTTTTAGAAACTGGAAGCCCCAAATGACTAGAGTCGAAAGCCACAAAAAGCTCAGAAGATTTTCTATGTTGCTTAGTTTTTTGGAGATAAAAGGCTAAGGCTCTTTTACAATCCAATGTGTGAAGATTTTTTTCTGCACTGGAGGCATGAAGCCTAGGGAAGAATATAGGAAGATAAACCGACTGGTTTAAATGAAAAGGTGAAACCAACTTTGGAAGAAAATGGGGATGAGTCCTGAGGACTACTTTATCATGGTGAAACCTTGCATAAGGAGGGTCATCTACTAACGCCTGTAGTTCACTAATGTGTCTTGCAGAAGTGATGGCAATTAGGAAAATAACTTTCCAGGAAATAAACTTTAGGTTTGAAGTGGCTAAAGGTTCAAAGGGCAGTTTCATAAGCTGACCAAGAACAAGATTTAGATCCCATGCTACTGGTGTTGGTTTGATGGGAGGTTTTGTTAAAAGTAGGCCTCTCATGAATCTTGATATAAGTGGATGAAAGGAAATAAGTTGTCCACCAAAAGGTTTATGAAAAGCAGCAATAGCACTAAGATGGACCCAAACTGAATTGGTCTTCAGACCAGAAGTTGATAATTGTAGAAGATACTCTAGTAGCAACTCTACAGGTACTAAAAAGGGATTAAGTCCCTTTTGTGAACACCAGACAGAGAACCTTTTCCACTTAAAAGCGTAGGATCGTCTTGTGGAAGGTTTTCTGGAAGCCTGGAGGATATCCTTTACTTGTTGAGAAAGGTTAACATCCTGGAATCCTAGGCTTTCAGTAACCAGGCCCTGAGATATAGGGACTTGGGATTGGGATGCAGTAAGGATCAGTCCTCCTGCGACAGGAGATCTGGAGCATTCCCCAACTCCAGAGGAGTGGTTTGAGAGAGACGCAGAAGAAAAGGATACCATGTTTGCCATGGCCACCGTGGAGCTCTTGCCTGACAGTTTTGAGCCGGAATTCTGGAACAGAATAGGGGAAGTTTAGCATTCTGTGGACTTGCAAAAAGGTCTATATCTGGTGTTCCCCAGATTCGAAACACTCGAGCAAGCTGGTATGAGTGGAAATTTTGTTTATTGTGACAAGCAACAGAAAAAACAGACAAAAAGCAAAAACAATCACCCCAACCAAGTCCCTCACCCCCCAAAACCCCCACCCCCCAACATAGCCCAGAACAAATATCATAACCCCCCCCCGTGACCCACCTCCCCAAACCCACCACCACACCCAGCACCCAACACACGTGCCCCTCCCCCCAACAACAACCCGCAATAGTCCATGACAATGTCCATGTCCCCCCCCCCTTCAGTCCAATGTCCATGGTGCATCGCAAAACCCCTCCCTCGCACAACAACCCCCACCAGTCCAAATTGTCCGCACTGTCCGTTGGTAGGTATTGCCGGAACCCCCCCCCAAACCCACCCAAATACAACATCCCCTGTCCCCATCCCCTCCCCTGCAGAGGGAGCAGCAGCTCCCCCCTCCCCCTCCCCCTCCCCCCGATCCCTGCCTCCTCCCCATCCACCCCACAAAACAAGAACAGCCATAGCAAAAATTGGCCCCCCCCCCCCCCCCCCACAAAAACATAAGGGCACCTTGAGCCCGTCCCCAACAAAATCCCTCCAAACAAAACCAATTATACAAAAACAAAAGATAAAAGAGAAACACGCCCCAGCCCTGCCCTGCAACCGAGACAGCGGAACGGGATGCACAGAACACGAAAAAAAAAGACAAGGACATGTACAAAAACAAAAACAAAAACCAGGGGGGACGTCCAACCCCCAAGGAGAAAGGGAGAGCGGACAAGTGGTCAAACCCAGCACACCCCCTCCCCACCCCCCCCCTGAGAGAAAAACAACCCCAAAATCCTACCCATGAACAAACCCCAGGGAAGGAAACCCTCCCTCTCCTGTCACACACCCCCTCCCCCGGGAAACAACACAACCCCAAAGCTCTACAGGGACGAGAACCCCAGGGAACCCCTCCCCCTCACGGGGGGCGGAGGGTGAGGTGACGCCACAGACGCTCCCAACGATGGGCCTCCACCACCCGCCTTTCGCGTTGCGCCATGCCGGACACTTCCTCCAGAATGTCCCGCACCACCTCGTCGAGGGGCAGGACCAACCCCCGGGTCGAGACATGACAGCGCGCTTGCCACAGGTGGTAGCGCACTACTGCCGTGACGAGGTTAGAGGGTCCCGGAGTCCTGCCTTAGAGGAAAGGACCAGGCCCCGTACACCCACTCCGCATACGTGAGGAGGGAAAGGTCGCGCAGGTGAAGAGCAGCGGACACCAACCGGCAGGCCTCCACGTTGAAGGGGCACTGCCGGAGGAAATGGTCCATGGTCTCCGTCTGCCCTCACACCCGGCCCTCGGACAGACCCGCTCGGCCTGTGACCTGTACTTGAGGTTGTCCCTCACGTACAAACGCCCGTGGAAAGACAACCAGGCCACATCCCGAACCTTCTTCGGTAGCCGAGGGGAGTTCAACAGCCGAAGGCCCCGCTGCATCACATCTGCCGGACAGTCCCGCAGGGCCCACCGTGGTTGAAAATGGGAGGCGAGTACCATCCGATATAAGCCTTTCCGCCCCAAGGACTGGGCGAGCGGGTCGGTCACCCCCCACCGCCGAATGAGCCCCACCATCGCAAATACGTACGATGGGGCCTGTTCCCCGCTCCGACGCACACGTGGGACCGAGGACGCCCCCTCCCACTGCTCCCAGAAGCGGGAGAACCATTCCCGATAGGAGGCCACCCACCAAACCCCACCCCCTTCCCGCATCCTACCTAAGTGAAACGCCATAGACAAGACTGACAGGAAGACAAGGGGGTGCAACATACCCAAACCGCCCTCTGCCCGATCCAGGCAAACGATGTTGTGCTGGACGGGGTTCAGGAAAAGACGGCACAGACAGACGCCTGACGGGACGACGGAAGGACGAAGACCGTGGCCACGTGTAGAAAGAGAGGAAGCAGAAACGTCCCGAGGAGTTTGATCTTCTCCTCGTACGTACACCTCCACCCCCTCCACCGCAGCACCCGACACCGTGCAGTCTCAAGACAACGGTCCCAATTGGACTCCGCACAGTCCTCCGACCCGAAGACGAGGCCCAAAAAGCGGACCTCCCCCAAGGGAGGAGGAAAGGGGGCGCAAGAAGGCGGGGAGGCCTCCGAGGGGCCCAACCACAGCGTCTGGCACTTGCTGTGGTTAACAACAGAATGGGCTACCTCCGAGTACTCCTCCACGGCCTCCCGCAGGGCCTCTACCCCCTCAGTGCCGTCCACGTAAACTGAGATGTCATCAGCGTAGGCAACAACGGACACCGGGGGCGCACCCGGCGCCTCCAGGCCCCGCAACCCACCTGAGGACAATCTCCGGAGGAAGGGGTCGAGGGAGAAGACATACAGCAAGGGGCTCAAAGGGCACCCCTGCCGCACCCCCGAGGCGACACCAAACGGCCGTCCGAGCCACCCGTTAATAAACGGGAAGCTCACCCCCCCTCGGTACAGCGCCTGCACGACGAAGAGGAAACCTGCGGGGAGGCCGAAGTGCTGGAGCACCACCCACAGGTACCGGTGACTGACCCGATCGAAGGCTTTGGACTGATCCAAGGAGACCAACCAGTGGTCCCGTTGGAGCGACCGGCCTCTCTCCACCACCTCCCGGACTGTGGCGACAGCGTCCAGAACCCCTCTCCCCCGAACGGAACAATACTGGGAAGGTGACAGCAAAGCGCCCGACACCTCCACCAGTCGGTTGGCCAAACACTTGGCCAGGATCTTCCGGTCCGCGTTCAGAAGAGAGAGCGGCCGCCAAAAGTCCAAGGAGCTATCGTCCTTCCCCTTGGAGAGCAGCAGCAGGACAGACTCGCGAAATGACCGCGGGAGAAACCCCGTATCCATGATCTCCTGAAACAGGGAGGCCAGGAAGGGGGCCAGCTGGGCGATGAAAGTGCGATAGAACTCCACAGGGAGCCCATCGCGCCCAGGCACCTTCCCCAATGGCATGGCACGAATCGCCCTCTCCACCTTCACCTGCTGAATCGGAGCAGCAAGTGCATCAACCTGTGCCTGAACCACAGCCAAATACACCGGGGGAAGGCCCAGGTACTCTCGGATATGGGTGAGGTCCACGGGGCGATCCCCAAACAGGTCCGAGAAGTATTCCCCCACCATCCGCAAAAGGTCCTCCTGGGAGGTATGAATGGTACCGTCCTCGCCCCGCAGGGCCATGACCTCCCGACGCCGAACCCTCTCCTTGCAAGTCAGGAAAGGGTCTGGGGTGGCGACCCCACCGGCCGCCCCCTCGAAGCATAGGGAGGCATGGCGATCGTAAAGCAGGCCACGGAGCTGGACTCGCACCTCTTCCACCTCCTCCCGCGCTGCCCCTCGGGATACCAAACGATCCAGCGACCTCCGGAGGACAGTGTAAGTGAGGTAGCGGGATCGAGCCATGGAGGTACCCTGGGAACGGAAGAGTTGGCGGGCACGCGTTTTCACCTCATCCCACCAGGCGCCACGGGAAGGAAAAACGCCCAACAGGGTCTCCTGGTCTGCGAGAAAGGCCAAGAACTCCTGGACCACCTCTGATGTTGCCAACAACTGCACATTCAGTCGCCACAGACCAGGACCCCTGCTGAGCTCCTCGTGGTTAGCCAGGAAGGACATGGAGAGGACGCGGTGGTCCGAGAAGTCAACCGCCTGCAACTGCGGAGGGGAACACTCCACCCGGGCACTCACATATATCCGATCGATACGACTCCTGCAGGTCCCATGGTAATAGGTGAAACCCGGCGACCATGGAAAGGCCCGGTGGAAGACATCCACTAGGTCAGCCGTCCGGGTCATCTCGGCCAAAAAGAGGCCCTCGTAACTGGGTGGGCAACGATCCCCCCCTCGCTCCTGCAAAAAAGGTGGTGGTGTTGAAATCCCCGGCGAGGACCACCAAACGGGAGGTGTGTAGGTAGGGGCGGATGACCCCAAACAGGGTCTTCCGCGCCAACTTAGACTGGGGGCCGTAGACCACCACGAAACGAAACCGATGGGGCCCACAGTAGCTGTCTAAGAGCAGACACCGGCCCTGCTCCAGTTCCCACACGTACTGCACCTGAAATCGGTTAGACGTGAACAAAACCGCCACTCCTGCGTAGGGCTGTGCCGCAAGGGACCAGTACGAAGGGCCCCACCTCCACTCCCGCTTCGCCCGATGAAGGCTAGCGAGCGAGGTGAGCCTGGTCTCCTGCAAGAAGATGACATCCAGCCCACTCGTGGAAAGAAAATCATAGGCCGTAGCCCGCGCCTGGTCTGAGAAAATGCTGGCCACGTTGATGGTGGCGCACGAGAACGCAGGAGTGCACGCCATGCCTATTTCGAGTGCAGTGACCCTTTCCTCCTCTTCTCACCAACCCCAGGATCCCCAGAATCCCGCTTGCAGGACAAGCCCGCAAGCTGGAGCAATTCCTCCTGGTCCACGTCGACCACCTCGAGGATCTCCTCCTCCTCCCGCTCAACCCTATCGCCCCAGGAGGTGCTGGCGCCCCCGGGACCACCAGGCAAAGCTGTCGCGAGGGCAGACCCAGTCCCCACGGGATGAGGAGGCACAAACGGGTCAGGGGTCGGAGGAATGACCTCCTCCGTGGGGTCCACCCCCTGTGCTGCCCCCCCCTCCCTGGACAAAGACTGCGACAATACGACAGTGCCCACCCCCGCGGGGGAGGCCAGGGCGGCCGGGTCAGCAGGGGGCTCCTGCGAAGGCCCCAAACCCAACTGCGGGGGTACAAACCCATCCTCCCTCACCCGTCGGGCGCCAGTATCCCCCTTGATTGGAGGACCCTGACCGCGGCGCACCTTCATTATTTTGGAAGGCCGCCGCTGAGGAAGAGGGGCCGCCCCCGCCGCTAACCGCTCCGAGCGCCGCACAGGAAGCCCTGCCTCCACAGGCAAGCCCTCATCCGCCTCAGCCGCATCAGCAGCCAAAAAGACAAAACGGTTGATGTCCAACACGGGCTCTGCATCCGGCAACGGGGATGTCTCCCGTTTCTTCCTTTTGGACTTGCCACCCTTGGAAGGGACCGTGGTCCATTCCTCAGGTGGCACCACCCGCAACCCGCTATCCTGTCGTGATACATTAACCTCCACCACATCAACCCTCTCCTCCTTCCTACCCGAATCCCCTCCCCCTGGTGGCTCCCTCGGCTCGATGGACTCCTCCACCCTAGGGCCCTCGGATTCCTCCTGAGGGAGAGGGGCCTCCACAACCTCCTCCCGCACAGGAGCCCGAGGTGGAGTGACGGCATCCCCCCCCGGTCCATTGTGTGATGCGGAGGGGCAGCGGGCGAAGGGGTGGCCCAACTCCCCGCAAAGGTTACACCGAATAAGCAAACACCCGGCCGAGGCGTGACCCCGTCCACCACAACGGGTGCAGACCTGCTCGGGACAGTTCATGCTCAAATGGCGGAATGAGCCACAGCGGTGACACTCGCGGGGTTGCCCGGGGTAATAGCACAAGATGCGATCCCGACCGAGGAAACCGGCCGAGGGCACGTGCTGCACCACGTTTCCCACCTCACGCAAACGGATCCTGCCCTTCCACGACCCGTCCCACACCCCTAGGGGCCCAGCGCCCTTAACCAGGGGTGCGAGGAGCACCGCATGGCGCGACAACCAAAACTGGATGTCCTGCCCTGGGAGCGACTCATTCCGGGATAGGATGGTCACAGGTACCATCCCCTGGCGAGAGATAGGCACAACATGAAAGTCAGCCCACCCTCCCTGCCCCCTCTGCTGCTGGTATCGGTCCCAGAAAATCTCCAGCCCCCGTCTCAGCATGAAACTAACATCATATTCAATGGTGTTGTTCATGTGGATGAAGGCGTAGAGATCTCCCGGGAGAAATCCCAACCCAAGGACCATCCTCAAGACCTGTTCCCTGGCTGGAGGGGGCCCCTCCCCAACCCACCGGATCTGCGCCACGTTGCGCCGTCTGACCTCACCCCCTACCCCTCGGAAACCTCCCCCACCTCCTCCCCCTCCTGTGGGACCATTCCCTTGGGAACCCCCCCTCCCCCCACCTGACGTCCCCGGAGTGGTGCCGGCCCCTCTCAGAGCCTCTGCAAATGTACGGGGGGGAGCTGACCCCCCAGTTCCCACCCCCTGCTCTCCTCGTTCTTCTCCTGCAGCCACCTGTGGTGGACCCTGTTGCTGGTCTGCAGGGTCCGCAGCCACCGCACAGGAGGCGGCCCGGGGGCTGGGCAGGACCAACTCTGCAAAGATGGCATCAGGTATACTATCCCTTCCGGATCCCTGGGTGCCACCGAGAACCTCCTGAGCACCCCCTTCCATCGACTCTTGCTGCTGCCGAAAGGCAGCAAAGGCCCCTTGTGGGCCGTCCGGGGTCTCCAATGCCAATTTGATGGCTTCACTGACCTGGTTCTCGGTAACACCCAGAGGACCAGGGAACCCCCCCGTACCCCTATCCTGTGCTCCTAACCCCTCGCAGGGCTCTTGGGTTTCAGCTACCACTACCGGGGACAAACACTTCTCCCCCCCAATCCCGGGATCCATGGGGACCACCCCCTCCCCCAGCCCCCCCAATAAAAGGCCCTTCCCCCCATCCGAACCAACTATTCCCTCCTCCCCTACTGGCAGACCAGTCGTCCTCTCCCCCTTTCCCTCCCTACCAGCGACCACAGTATTCTGCTCCTCCCCATCCACTACCCCCTTCAAGGCTACCGGCACTAAAGCAGGACCGTCCCAAGACATCAGGGCAGATCCCCCCAACATGCCTCCCCCCAAACCTCCGCCCCCCTGCCCTCCGTCTCCCCCAGGTCCTACCTTATTGCCGGTGCCAGACGTGGCACAGGGGGCCGGAACAGCTCGGCCAGTAGCCAGGGCTCCAACAGCAAGGGCGGACGCCCCCCTGCGAGCCAGGCTTCCCTCGGCCACAGCAACAGACAAAACAAGCAGCTGTACAGCCCGCTCCGCGGTCCCAGACTGCAGAGACAGCAGGCCAACACTCTTCCCTCCCTGGCCCCCCCCCCCTTGACCCCCTCCGGGGGCCGCAGAAAAGAAAGAGCAGCCCCCATCCTGCTTCTTCCCCCTTCCAGCACCCCTCCGACCCCAGCCAGCCACCTCAGAACACCCTAGGCGAGTACCCTGTTGCTTGCTAGGGGCCGGAAGGGCAGCCAAAACAGGGGAATCCGGCCTGCCAGCCATCCCCCTATCAAAACCCTGCACCGGGATTTGAACTGCTGCCGGGATAGATGGAGCCACCGATACCGCGGTCATGTGGCCCGCAGACCCCCGACGTTGAACTCCCGGTAAGAATCCAGAAGAGCCAGCCCCCGAGGACCATCAGACACCAAACCTCGCTGGGACAGCAGCAAGAAATCCTCCACAGCATCACTGCAAAGAGCCGGCATCAGAAGAGCAGCAGACTCATAGTGACTTGCAGACTTCCTGGAAGACCCGGAAATGATGATGCAATCATCCCGACGGCGGCCGTCTTGGGGTTGCAAAGGAGCCGAGGAAAGCCCTGCCAACCGCACTTCCTGTAGAGGAACTCCATCAGCTGCACCAAGACACCTGCGGGGACTCCGGCGGCCATCTTGGAAACTCTGTTCAGCTGCCACAGACCCAGGGAGTGCCGGAATGGACAGAGACAGAGCCCCGGGAACCGGTTTCTGGCTTCGGTTTTCATCCACCAGCCCTTCCTCCTGATACAGGGGTGCAACATCGGTTGTGGGATCCTGTGCAGTACGCTGGGCCAGTGCCCCTCCCCCAACCGCCCCGGGGGCATTGGACCTCAGAGAACACACTGAAGGAACAGCAGGACATGCCACCATAGCCACCGATGCCTCATCCGTCGATCCAGCTTCCACAGTAGCCGACAGGTAAGGAAATCTGGGGTCTGGAACATTATGCACTACTGCCAATGATGATAACCCTTTCTCCACTGTACCCAGGACAGGCAAGGGTGGGTAACAATACCTTCTGGGATCCACCGGCCTTCCCACCCCCGGGGGCCCCCCCTGAACTGCACCTAGGGCTGCCCAACGATCATACTGTTGATAAATTTCTGTGAGGGACCCACAACCCTGGGTTTTTAAAGACATAATCTGTATATACCTGTCTCTCAGGGCCCGCTTCACCCCCTTTCTATAGGTTTTATATGCCACCCATTCCTCACCGGGAACGGTGGCCTGCAGGCTCTCCAGGTGGGAGAGCTGGGCTTGCAGCTGGGCCGCCTCCTCCTGGAGACCCCGGAGCCGCCGCACCGCCGCCACGATCTCGTCTGGGGCCCTAGCTGGCTGCTGGAAGGATGGCAGGCCCGACCCTCCATCCTCATCCTCACTGGAGGAGGTAGAGGCCTCCTCCAGGACCTGAGGCGGAGGGGGGAACCCGCCTCCTCCAGTGCTATACTGCACGGTCCTCCAGGGTCTCCCCAGGGCCTCTCCCTGCTGCCACCCAGCCTCCACACCCTGCCTGGGGAGGAGACAGGAGCCTCCTCCCTGGGGTAGCGGGCCCAAACCTCCATACCTGTGGGTCCCTCCTCCCTGGCCAGGCACAGTCCTACCTGGGGGGTCCCCCACCCGGGGCGCCGGCTGTTCCAGGCTGCTGGTTCCTCCATCCGGGTTCAGAGAAGGAGGCCCACCAGACTTGGTAGGCCTCTGGGCCTGGGCCTCTCCTGCTGGAGGTGGCCCAGGACCCGACATCCAGTCTCAGGTAGTTGCTAAGCCCCGACCCCTAGCAGGAGCTCTCTTGGAGAGGTCTGCACTCTAGCTCTGCTGAACAGGAACTGAGTGGAGGGACCACTCGTGTGGCAGCAATATTCGACTGAGTTTGTCTGTCCACAAGTTTTGAATGCCCGGAAGGTATACTGCGAGGGCCCATAGTCACAAAGCTTCATTGCATAGCGACAGAGAGCCTGTTCCACCTTGCTTGTTCACATAGAACATAGCTACTTGATTGTCAGTTTGGACCAGAACTGTCTTGTTACTGAGATGGCCCTGAAAGACTTGAATAGCATTGAAAATGGCTCTCAGCTCTAGGAGGTTTATGTGAAGGGAAACCTCCTGTGAGGTCCAAAGACCCTGAGTGGAGAGATCGTGCAAGTGGGCTCCCCAACCCATCTTGGACGCATCTGTTGTCAGGGTGGTTTGGCATAGAGGCTGCTGGAAAGGAGAGCCTACAAGGAGATTTTCCATGGATTGCCACCATTGCAGGGACAAAATCAGACATGTGGTAGTTCTGATTTTGTCTGTTAGTCGACCTGATGCTTGTGACCATTGAGAGGAAAGGGTCCACTGGGCTGCTCGCATGTGGAGGCGAACATAGGGAACCAAATGCACAGTGGATGCCATGTGTCCCAGCAGTTGAAGCATCTCCCGAGTAGTAAGGAATATCTTCATAGATGCTTGACATGCCAGTTGTATTATACGTAGACAGCGTGGCTGTGGCAGGAAAGCCTTTGACATCCGTGTGTCTAGATGATCCCCTATGAACTCGAGAGATTGAGAGGGGGTGAGATGAAATTTTTGGAGGTTTATGACTAGTCCCAAGTATTGAAGAATTCTCGAGAAAGAGCGAAGCTGGCCTCTGGAGCTGTCGATGCTTGAATGAGCCAATCGTCTAAGTAAGGGAAGACGAATATTCCCAGAGTCCTCATAAATGCTGCCACCACTGCCATGCATTTTGTGAAGACTCTTGGAGCAGAGGCTAGTCCGAAGGGAAGAACTCTGTACTGGAAGTGTCTTCCTTGGACCAGGAATCGAAGGAACTTCCTGTGATCTGAGTAGATGAGAATATGCGTGTACGCATCTCTTAGATCTAGAGAACATAGCCATTTTTAACTTTTCTCGGAACAAATATTTGTTTAATTCTCTGAGGTCTAATATAGGCCTGTGTCCCCCTGTCTTCTTTGGAATAAGAAAGTAGGGGGAGAAAAAACCCTGTCCCCTGTTGGGGAATGAGTACTTCTTCGATTGCTCCTTGAGGTAGAAGTGATGTGACCTCCTGCCACAAGAGGTCGGTGGCAGTGGACTGAGAATTGAACTACTTTACTTTTGTAGGTGGGGGCAAGTTGAGAAAATGAAGCTTGTACCCCAGTTGTACAATGGACAGAATCCAATTTTCTGATGTTATTTGTTGCCATCTTTTGGCAAAATAGCATAGTCTTCCTGGAATGGTCAAGGGTTCTGGACCTTTTAGGGGCAGAATTACTAAGTTCTCTAGATAGAAGTCAAAGACCCTGAGAGGGCTGGGTCTGTTGAGCCAGTTGAGCTTTTTGAGCTTGTGGCTTTCTTTGCTGTCTGTTCTGTTGTCGCCCCTTCTGGAGAACATGAAGCGGACAGTGAGTTTGATAGGTGTAAGATTGGTAAAGTTTTTTGAATATTTTCTTCTTTGCTGGGTTGGCTGTTTAAAGTAGTATTGTCAGATTCAAGCTGATTAGCCTTGTCCTGCCAGTCCTTGCCAAAGAGATTTTCTCCTGTGCAAGGAATGTTTCCCACCTTTTCTTGCACCCACTGTTCCAAGTCTGATGCTTGAAGCCAAGCAATACGATGTGCCCCTATGGATATAGCAGAGATTCTGCTAATACATTCAAAGCAATCAAAGGTAGCACGGCTCATGAATTTTGAGACATTCTGGGCATGCTTGACCAGAATAAGGTAATCTGCTCTTTTTTCCTCTGAAAAACAAGGACTAAGGAGCTCTAAGTCTTTTGTGACTTCTTCCAGGAACATTCCCATATAAAGAATGTAGGAACTGATCTTGGCTCCTAGCATGGAGGATTGAAAGCATCGACGGCCAAAGGCATCGAGAGTCCTGGATTCCTGGCCTGGAGGATTAGAAGAATGTGTTTTAGCACTCTTGATCCTTCGCATGGATGATTCCACTACCATTGAATGGTGTGGTAACTGAGTTTTTTGAAAACCAGGACAACTTGGCACTTGGTACATAGTGTCAGGGCGTCGGGAATGTGAAGATATTGTTAAAGGAGTTTCCCACATTCTCAACATTAGATCATGTAAGATCTTGTGAATGGGAAGCATAGCTGCTTCTTTGGGAGCCATAGGGTATTGTAGAACTGTTAATTCTTCTGCCCTAGGTTCTTTTTCTGGAATCACAGTGATTGCAAGACCCTTTGCTAAATCACGTATGAAATCCTGGAAGGACATATCCTCTGGAGGAGACATCCTGCATCGAGTAGAAGGAACTGAATCTTCTAATAGATTTGCTCTGGTACCGGTAGAATTGTCAGAGTCATCGGAATCGGAAGACTCAAGCACCAGGTGCTCCTGTAATGCATGGTATTGGTACAGTTCGAAGTCAGTACTGAATGTCTCGGTTTCTGATCCCCTATACCCGAGATCGGCATGGGGGAAGCAGTCCTGTCGAAGCAGGTACTGTCGGTACCGGTACCGATGTTGGTACCGATACCTGTTGAACCATCTGTTGCAGTCTTAGCGGTACTGAAGCTGCTAAGAGGGCCGCTAGACTGCGTTCAATAGCGAGGATTCTGTGATCCATCACTCCTGCCGATGCCTGGGTGTCGGTACCTGTGGAAGCGGCTATGACCCCAGAACATGGCACCAGTAGTTCCGCAGAGATAGAGGCCTCTGGAACATCCTGGAGTCCCGTTAATATTTTGGAGCCCAAAGACTCTCGCCGGGGCTGTTTTGCCAGTGAAGTATCCTCGAGGGAAACACCCGTGGCATCTTGATACTTTGAAGGAGCTTTACCCTTCGAGGACCGGCTAGTCTTAGAAGACTTAAATTTGGTTACCTGAGATCCATGGGAGGAATATGAAGCCCTGGAAGATGTCAATGCAACTGACATCGTGTCGGCGGCAAAAAGGGTACCGAGTTTTGCAGCTCTATTCTGCAGGCCCCTTTTGGTCATCCTCATGCAGGGGAGACACTCCGTTGGACAATGTTCAGAACCCAAACATTTTAGACACCAATCATGGGTGTCTGTGACGGAAATGGTACCGCCACATTTTGAGCATTTCTTTAAACCATTAGCTGGTTTCTCCCTGCTTGAAGAAAAATGGGCCTAGTGCCCAAAATGGCGCCGAGCACCAGAAACAGGGAGAGATCCCTGAAGAAATACAAGTAGACGCGACCACAAAAACAAGAAATAAAAGTAAATTTTCTGCGGTGACAGGGTACCACGTCCTGTCGGCTCCGCAGAAAACGAAGAACTGAAGTGAGAGAGGTACAGAGGCGGGTAGGCAGCACGCATGCGCTGTGGGATGCTCCCAAAAGCTTTCCTATTGGACGCCGTGGAGCGTTCCCACACTGGCTCTGTCGGTACCAACAATGCCTATATGTGAAGACTACATTCCTGCTTGTTCCTGGAGCTAAATACACACACATGCACATAACTAACACATGCACATATATGTAAACATGTGCCAACAAACCAATATACCAACCCACTCAAGTCTGGCCCAACCATTAGGCAAGACTAGGCGGTCACTTAGGGCAGCAGCTTCTTGAGTTGCAACAGTCAAAGCAAAACAAGAGATTTTGATAGCCATATAAGCTCAAAGAGCCATCAGCACATTCTTTGAAGTGAGTAATCATAAATATAGGGGAATGTTTACTAAACCATGCAAACAGCGCAGGGTTTACCTCTTGCTAAACCTGCCATGTTAAACATTCTTGTGAGCTCAAAATATGGCTACGGTAACTGCAGAGACTAGGCAGGTTAAGAGTGGAGTGTGGCAAGGGACTGAACATTGCAGTTAGCGCAGGCGTCCATAGGGCGCACTTATCACCGATGTCACTGTTAGTGCTGGTACACTTGCCACCACCTCAGTGGGTGGCGATAAGTGACCCACGGTAACTGGGGCAAATGGGGTGACACTGGTCATGCTCTGACTGTATGGGATCACGCCATGTATCTCCCCATTCATCAGCATGGGTCCAGTACCACCACCATGCTAGGTTTTGGGCCTGAACTCATTGTAAACTGCCATGTTTTAGTAAACATACCCCACAGAGAGAAAGCCAGGATGAGGATCATTTACAAAGCAATCTAGATGTATTAAAATGGATTTACTTGCTGAGATTGCCCTGCCTGACAATTTCCTTTCTCCGAGTAACTAAAAGTGTATGTGAGCTTCCATGTGTCTGTCCTTTTGGCTGTAGGAATAAGAGGTGTTCCCATAAGCATATTTAAGTTAGGGAAGTAATATGGTAGAAGTGCAGGCCCAGTTTCACTCTCTTGTCAAGTTGCCCTGTGCCAGGAGAGACACGTTTGGCCAGTCCTGGATTTAAACTTACATCACGAAGCAGAGCAGTATTTTGTAGCCCTTGATTCTACCTGTTGAAATCACTGGTGCAGGTCCCATAATGCCTCATGAAAGGGATATTAGAAATCCAGGACTGACCTAAAATCTCCATCCTGGAACTGGGTAACTTGGAAACTCCGCCGTCTCCTTTTTTCAGAAATATTCAAAGGGAAATGCATAGTAGTTTTCCCTGAAGCGAGGATGTGCACTTGAACTGCCTCCATACATTCCTGCTGCACTGACTCTTTGCAAAATGTTTCCTGGGTGAGAAGTAAGAAAGAGCCAATTTTTTATACTTTAAAATATAATCTGTAACATTCAGGAAATGTGTAGAATTTCAGGTTTTTAAGGAGTGTTTCATTAGGGTAGGTAAAAAACACTTTGAAGAAGGAAAATGCATTTATAAATGTTTTGCACAGGTATGAGCTGAAATGATATTGAGTGTGCCTACTAATGATGACCTGATCTATTTATCCTGTTGATTAAATGTGTATATCGCCTGTCAAACTTATTTCTTTTATCGTTTTGATAGTTTCTGCTTTTGACTTTCAATAATTTGAACATTGCCTTCAGTTCTGATTCTCTTCACCCCACCCCCTTCTTCTCTCGCTCTCTCTTTATGAGGTTCACATGTTGATTTGTTTAAAGATTCTGTAATGACTGTTTGGCATATCCTACAGGCAAGGGCCCAGAGACACTTTTTGCTGGCTATAACCTCAATGATAATGAGTGGCATACAGTGCGTGTGATTCGTCGAGGGAAAAGTTTAAAGTTAATGGTGGATGACCAGCAGGCTATGGCAGGTACAGTAGCACGCAAATTGTATTTCTATTGCTTTTGCTGAAGATATCATGACAACCGCTAACAATAGAAAGGTATTTCAGTGCATGGATGGAGATAGCCTATTCAAGATATCGTAAATACAAAACAATTGTTGGTCAATTTTTCAAAGGCACACTGTGTTTGTTAACAGTGAGGGGAAAGTGAACATTGTTACTTTTTATTGAAGCCAACATATACTTACGTTGCTGAGATTAATTGACTTCCTGGACGGAGATCTCTCTGTCAGGTTTAAACTGCCCAAAATCAAGAAGCACAGTTGCTATGACGATCATTTTAAAAGGCTTAGATATGATTTGGATGTCCAAAAATGTGCATGAAGATGTCCAAATTACTCAGATGTCCATGGAACCATTTCACAAATGGCTTTTTAAAATGTCTCCACTGCGAGGACATCTAAGTAGGCAGGGGGGTGTGATGGAGGCTTGTTTGGGGTTGGGTGATGGATGTAGACTTCCCCGAGCAATGTCAGAAACCTTGGGGATGTCTGCGACCTTGTTCATGAATGAATAACCATTGGGAAAGTGCTTGTTTCAGCCCCAAGACATCTGGCTGGTGTAGAGAAGACAGCTCTCCACTATCCTCGGTATGCGCCACAATTGCAATGTTATTTGTTGTGTAATTAATAGCAGTGTTTTGTGTTTGCACCACCTCTGCATGTCTCTCAGAAGTCCTTGCCATTAAATACATACCAGGGACATATACAAAAATGGCCCAGCAAATGTCCATATTGGGCACATCCACATTTGTGAAATTGTGCTCAAACTTGGACGTTCTTTTGCCTTTTTACCAGACGTTCTGGCTTAGAGGCCCTAGATTGCAGACGTTTTTGCCTTCATGTGTACCTACTTTCTAATGCTTTTATCAAACCAGAACCTTCCAGGACTTTACTGGGGCTGAATTTGTTTAATAATGCCTCACAGTACCTTTCATTCTGAAATGTTATATCCTGTTTGAATCAGAATTCAAAAGCGTATAAGGCAGGGATACTTAATTGTATTTCAATGTGCAGTATGAAGGTGATATTATTTGCCTTATCTGTTACAAATATGGCTGATTATTATTGCCCATAATCCTTTTTAGTAAGTAGCCAATCCAGATCAGAAATACCAAACCGAATCCTAAAGGATGTTGCTTATACACAAGGGTAAGTGATGGTTATCCTATGTCTCTAATAAAGGTTTATGGATTTTTCCTCCAGGCACTTGTCTAAACCCTTTTAAATCCAGCTATGTTATTTGCTTTTATCACTGTAAATGCCACAGCTTAATTGCTTGTTAAGAGAAAAAAACTTCCCCCAATTTGTTTTAAAGTGCTATGTATTAGCCTTGCTATTCTTTGAAAAGATAAACAGACTGTTCCCTATTTATCCCCTCATGATTTTATAGACCTTCATCCTAAGTACATAAGAAATGCCTTACTAGATCAGACCAAGGACCATCAAGCCCAGTATCCTGTTTCCAATAGTGGCCAATCCAGGCCAGAAGTACCTGGCAGGTTCCCAAAGAGGCACACAGGTTCCACAATGCTTGTCCTGGGGCAAGCAGTGGATTTCCCAGTTCCTCTTCAATAATGGTTCATGGACTTTTTCTCCAGGAACTTGTCCAAACGTTTTTTTAAACTCAGCTTTACAATTCCAGAGTTTGATTATACACGTTGAGTGAAAAAAATATTTTCTCATATTAAACTTGCTGTTTTCTGTTGCTGGAGAATTGTACCATTGAGTGGTGGTGAAGTGATGGTGTTCGCTCTTTTTTGTGGAAACGCTTTATTTTGATGAAGTTTACTTATTTTATTGAAATATAATTGAGAAAGATTTGGTCTCCAAATTTAATAATAAAAATTATATGGAAGAGTTTTTCTGGCTGGTGATGGTGAACAAATATATCCCCTTTGGGCAGGTTTCTGCTGAATAGAAGAAATATGATAGAACTACTGAGGCCTTTTGTCTCCGTTTAAAACATTTTAATAAAATTTGAAAAAGTTAGTTTTATATTTTGAATTAAGATGGCTGTTCAGGGAGACTGATGAACAGCTCATTGTTTAGGAGTATTAGGTTTTACCTTGATAATTTACTTTAGTTGATTGTTAGAGTTACAATTTATGTGTATGTGACCCGGGGGAGGGGGGGGGTTATTGGTAGGTTTTAGTACTACCGGGGTGAGATTTGTTTTGTAATGACCTCTATCACCTACCCGCTCCACTCCATTCATTATTTTATGACTTCTATCATATCCCCCCTCAGCCATCTCTTTTCCAAGTTGAAGAGCCCCAACCTTTTAAGACTCTCCTCATAGGGTTACCCTTCAATTTCCTTTGCCATTTTTGTTGCTCCTCTTTGTACTTTTTCTAATTCAGTGATATCCTTTTTAAGATACGACAACCTGAATTACATGCAATATTCAAGGTGCGGTCACACCATGGAACGATACAGAGGCATTATAATATCCTTTGTTTTATTCTTCATTCCTTTCCTTATGATTCCTAGCATTCTATTTGCCATCTTGGTGGCTGCTCCACACTAGGCGTAGGGTTTGAATATATTATTCACAATGACACTTAAATCTTTTCCCCGGGTGGTGGTTTCTAAGGGGGTACCTTGCATCGTGTAACCATAGTTTAAGTTGTTCTTTCCTAGATGCATAACTTCGCACTTGTCCACATTAAATTTAATCTGCCATTTGGACGTCCAGTCTTCCAATTTTTCAAGGTCCTCTTGCAATTTTTCACAATCCTCTTGCGCTTTAAAAACTTTGGATAATTTTGTCTCACCTGCAAATTTGATCACCTCACTGGTTATTCCTGTGTCCAGGTCATTTATGAATATGTTAAAAAGCAGCGGGTCCAGCAAAGATTCCTGGGGTACTCCACTATTCATCTTTCTCCATTGAGAAAATTGGCCATTTAGCCCTACTCTCTGCTTTCTGTCTTTTAACTAGTTCCTGATCCACAGTACTACCCTGTCGCCAGTCCTATCACTTTTTAATTTGGCCAAGAGTCTCTTATGAGGGACCTTGTCAAAGGCTTTCTGAAAATCTAGATATACTATTGGGGTTATTCCAAACTGCAAATAGCAGGGATAGCCGTCCAACTTGGATGTGCAACCCCCGCTATTCGCAGGGACCCGATTCTGGCACTAGAGCTTCCCGCACATAGACTCTGGAACTATACCAATTACCTATAACTATACCAATTACCTTTAAGGGACTCTGTTCACCTCAAGATTAATTCACATCAGAGCCTTAATCTTTTCCTGGTCATTATAACCAGCTGAACCTGAAAGCGACTTTGACCACTCTTCCCCCTGTCCCCGTTTTATTGTCTCTTCTCCATGTTGGAAAGCCCAAACCTCTTTAGCCATTCTCATGGGGGAGCTGTTACAAGGCCTTTAGCATTTTTGTTACCTTTCTCAGAATTTTTGCAGTATATCTTTTTTTCACCAGTTGCCCACAATAATCAAGATGCGGTCACACTTTAGACTGATATGGAAATGTCTAAACTAATCATATTTCTGGTTAGGAAAAAAAACATGGTGGCAGT
The DNA here is from genome assembly GCA_033557465.1 of Ichthyophis bannanicus. Taxonomy (NCBI): domain Eukaryota; kingdom Metazoa; phylum Chordata; class Amphibia; order Gymnophiona; family Ichthyophiidae; genus Ichthyophis; species Ichthyophis bannanicus. Next base: position 420,743,614 of record CM066033.1, read on the forward strand.
AAATACAGTAATTTCTAAAAGAATAAACTTTTTTTAAAAGCCTGATTCAAATAAGTCTCAGCATCACAATGGAGCCTTGACACTAAAAATCTTGGTACAGTTATTTAGTGTGCACACTTCAAAAATGTTTGCATGCATATTAAAATACCACTTAATGGGTGATTCACAAAATACACACACTAGTAACCTGGGGAGCAGGGGGAGGGGAGTGATAGATTATGGCGATCCACCCATCAAGATTGTCTCAACCCTGCAAGGCCCCACTTTGCTGATCAAGGCTTCTCTAGCACTGAGACATGACCTCTTCAGAGACTGACTTCAGCTCACTATCGAGGCCCAACCCTCTAATCAAGTTCCTAACTACTTGATCCATCATCTGACCTTGTGATCGATACCCATTCCTAAACAGGGCTGGCACTACCCATTAGGCGATCTAAGTGGTCACCTAGGAGGGGCTAACACCACTCCCACACCTCCTCAGGACCTACAGCAGTGGCAACGACATTAAAACACAGCATTTGCCCAAACCTTCCAATGCTGCAATTGGATCAGCTACTTCTGCCCCCTCTAATGCAGACTACCTGTCTCCATATGGCCAGAAGTGGTTGCTCAAAGCACAGCATCAGAGAGTTTGGATAAGCAATGCATAAATTTTTGTTTTCACATGAAACTCCATAGTATGTTAGTCAATACCAAACTAATAATACCTCAAGTGATAATTTTGGTCAAAACAAATATTTTGACTGCTATTTTGCATAATATTTCAGTGTCCCCATTTCGGGGATGCTATGCATGAAAGGGCTGGTGAAGTGGCTGTTATATAAAACAACTGCAAATTATGTCAAACAACTGCAATAAATTTCCAAAAATTATTATAAATGAAATGTAATGTAATTAGTATTATGTGGAAATGATCTTTATGTATCAAAATTGTGTAGCCAGCCACATCACATATGACAGTGGTGCATGACATGTACAGGGGGCAGGATATGGAGAAGGGAATAGCCCAGAGTAGGCCATGGATGTGGCAGACTCAAGTCAAGTGGGTGGCCCAGATGTGTGGGTATGCCCAAGAAGGGATGTGGAAGGACCCATGGCAGGATGGGTGGGCTGGAGGAAGGGGCCACATGCTGCCACAGACACCTGTCCTATGCATGGGGCCACCTGTGCAGCAGCCTTACCACCCCAAGGTGACAGAAACAGGCCTGGGGCCGCATCCACAGTGCCTGATGGCTGACATGCATGCCCTGTGCAGCTAGACGGTGATGTGCTGTGGGTACTATGTGTATGCAACACACCATGCACATGTCCCGCCCCACCCCATGACAGCCACCATGTGTGCGGCACTGGCATTGTGCAATGGGCAGGTGACACTGCACTCTTGGCATATCTCAGCAAAAATATTGGCAGAGTGGGCCTCGAACCCTTGGACCCAGAGGCAGTCCCCATACCAGCAGCCCACAGTGCAACACTGCTGTGACCAATGTCCCAGGCAGGCAATGTGCATGATGCACAGAGGCATGGGCCAGCCACATATGGTGTGGACATGCACAGGCCTGTGGCAGCTGCTGCACGTACCGCAGCCCCTCCCCAGGAGCTGACATGTGCAGTGAGTGGTATGGGTATATGGCTCAGGCAGTCATGTAAAGTAATTTATATGTCGACTTCTATCCATTCATCATCATCCTCCAGCATTGAAATAACTTCATGTAATGCCTTGACATTCTAAAGTTGAAAAATGTGAAAAATCATACACAGAAACAACAGATAGCACGGTTTGTGGAATAACTGCATACTGCACATGCTCTGTTACACTTAATTGCTCATATTATCACTCATCGCAAATGCCCTACCCATTCATGCATAGCATCCTCATAATGGGGGCTGCAGAAATATGTATCATACTCAGAACGGAATCACTGTAAATTCTACATACAAATATATTTGAATAAAAACAATATATTAAACAAAAATCAAGCTTACTTGTGAGAATGACTGATTGTGTTCTTGTGGAAAAAAAGCTACTTTTCAAGCGTACGATAAATTTAGGAAATTTTACTAAACTCTTACTTCAAGTTCTTTTATCGGTTCTGCAGGTGAACATATCACAAAACTTTTGAAATGCATTCATCCTACATTTGTTCCTAATAAAATATTGTGTGATTGAATTGTTTTATTCTGGCCCTCAATCCATGAGAACATTAAATATGCCATACTGGGTCAGACCAAGGTCCATCAAGCCCAGTATCCTGTTTCCAACAGTGGCCAATCTAAGTCACAGGTACCTAGCCATTTCCCCAAAAGACACAGGTTCCACAATGTTTGTATTGGGGCAAGAAGTGTATACCCCGGGTCTCCTTTAATAATGGTTTATGGATCTTTCATCCAGGAACTTGTTCAAACCTCTTTTAAACCTGGCTACACTAATAGCTTTTACTACATCCTCCATTAACGAATTCCAGAGTTTGATTATACGTTGAGTGAAAAAAATATTTTCTCTTATTAGTCTTAAATAGGGTACCCTGTAGCTTCATTACATGTCCCCTTGTCTTTCTATATTTTGATGGTGTAAACAATTGATCTACATTTACCTATTACCATTCATTAATTTATAGACCTCTATCATATCTCCCCTCAGCCTTCTCTTTTCCAGGTTGAACAGCACTAACCTTTTTAGCCTCTCTTCATATGGGTATCCTTCCATCCCCTTTACCATTTTGGTGGCTCTTCTCTGTACCTTTTCTAATAATGCTATATCCTTTTTAAGATACGGTGACCAGAATTGCACATAATATTCAAGGTGCGGTCGCACCATAGAACAATACAGAGGCATTATAATATCCTTTGTTTTATTTTCCATTCCTTTCCTTATAATTCCTAGCATTCTATTTGCTCACTTGGCCGCCGCTGCATACTGGGTAGAGGGTTTCAACGTGTTATCTACGATGTCGCCTAAATCTTTTTCCTGGGCGGTGGTTCCTAATGTAGAACCTTGCATCATGTAATCGTGTAATCCAGTTTGTAAACCATAATCAACAGCCACGCCTCAATCTCCAGTCATAAACCATGTCGCTTTTCAATGACATCACTGGAAAAAGGGTGTCTTCAGAAATAGACCGTGTCACTTTTCAATGACATCATTGGAAAAAGGGTGTCTTCAGAAATAGACTGTGTCACTTTTTGATGACATCACCAGAAACAGGGTGTCTGACCCCGGAAATGTAAGTGTTTGCTTCCGGTTTATGCTGATATCACTGGAAGCAAAGGGACAGATTCCATTCAAGATGTGGATCTCCCTTGTAAATCCTGGATGTACAAAGGAAATCACAATTATGATACCGTGGGGCACGTCTAGCCCCGCGGGATCAGAATCGTGAACAGCACTATACGTGTAGGCCGGGACTGTGATTCAGTCCTGGCCTGCATGTACAGTGCTAGCCTGGCTAACTCAGCCAGGACTTTTAAATGGAGTCATGACACCATGGCATCCTGTTGCCATGGCACGTGGCTGAATTTAAAAGCTGTGATGCCAGCCACTGCCCCACAGTTAATTCCCCATAACCCGACCCTGATCCAGCCTCCTAAGGCCAGGATCAGACTGCGTGGGATTAACTTTGCCCCCCCAGCCCTTTTTGTGCCCCAAAGTGAAAAAAAAAATGTCCAGAGAGGTTAATCCACCCTGGGGTGGAATAACTTCCCCGACAATTCACTGGACCTGGACATACAGGGCTGACATTAGATTTGGCCCTGTATATCCAGGGCTGGTGACTGCCCACTGCCTACTGCCTGCCCACTCTCTGCCCCTGGACTGCCTTTTCCCTGCCCCCGACTAACGTCCCCGCACATCAGCAGAGAAGTTATTTGGGGCAGGCAGCCAGCATGAATAGCAGGGATGGACGTCCCTTTGCGATGTCCATCCCCACTCTTCGTGCCTTGGAATGATCCCCAGAGTGTCTGATCCTGGAAATACAAGTTACTGCTTCTGGCAAGAACCCGGAAAACAGAAAACAAAATTTTTTTTTCCCCTGCCTGAATTGTTTTTTTTTTTTCCTCACAAAGCAGTGCCTCATTGTTTTTAGTGAAAGGTGTGTATTGCAATCTATTTAGAACTGATTGTTTAAAATAAACCTTTGGTAGCAACAGGAACCAACAAGGACTTTATTTAAATGTATATTCTTTAGAAAAATATAAGAATGCAGCCTGAAAATGAAGCTTATAAAATGTGGTGTTTGCACACAGCATTCGGTATAATAATTTTAAAACAGACTTTTCTTTCAGCATAGTATCATATAGTGACATAGTAAATGACAGCAGATAAAGACCAGTATTGTCCATCTAGTCTGCCCAGTAATATGGCAAGAGGAGGTGCACCTGCCGCTCCGTGCAGGCCACCCCTCCACATGTCTTTGTTTTAGGGGTGAACCCACCGCTCCATGTAGGACACCCCTGTATGTTGAGAAATTAGTTAATTGAGTTTATTTTTATTTTATCCTGTTGCTGTAAAGGTATGAGTGTTTAACTCAATTAGCACCTCATTGTTAGAGAGAGAGAAAACAGTGTTGTCCATGTTAAAGAATTTGCCTTTAAGATCTCACTACTAGAAAGCAGACAGAAGTATTGTGATAGCTGAATAGTTAGCATATCATCCTAAAACACAGAGGGAGAATTGGGTTCAAATCTCACTTTAGTATTCTTTTTTTTTATTGGCATTGAAAAAGCCAATACAGAGAAAAAAAAGAGTCATGTCTGGGCATGCTCCATTGTCATGGTGATTGTAGAAAAGGAAATGACATGGCAACATGTGACTGGCTTTTGAAAAATAAAGAAGAGACATGTGATTGATGCCTCATTGTCATGGTGATCGTTTAAAGAATAGGCTGTACTTTAAACACATAGGATTTGTGGAATAAATCCATTCTGAGGATGTTAGCAAAATAAAAAGAATATTAAACATGGCAATTATGAAGGAAACCTTATTGAAGAGCATTTACTATGACCCAAAAGCGATAGGGAGCTTTAGGTGCATAAATCCTCTACTTTAAACTGCTAAAAGGCATGATAAAACAGTCAACAGAAAAGATGTAGTCAGGGGCTACAGGCAAGATGCTTACACTTTACACAGACCTGCTAGAGTCCATTTTAAAAGAAATAAGACGATTGTGCCAGATGTGGATGTGCAATTTCAGGCTGATTTAGTTGATACGTCTGCCTTGTCCCATTATAACAATGACTACAAATACATCTTAACAGTATTAGACATCCTGTGCTTGGGTTGTGAGTTTAAAATCAAAAACCGGTCATGAAGTTGCTAAAGCCTTTAAAAATATATTTAATCTAGGTCATACACCTGAAAAAATACAGACAGACAGTGGTAAAGAATTTTAAAATAAGTCTCTGAAGAATTTATTAAAACAAAGAGGAGTTCATCATTTTGTGACCAATAACGATGTTAAAGCAGCGGTGGTAGAAAGGTTTAACAGGACTTTGAAATCCAAAATGTGGCATTATTTGACAGCAGACAACACCTTAAGGTATCAAGACAGGTTGCAGGCTTTTCTACACAGATATAATCATAGTTTTCATAGAATGTGTGATAAGGAAGCTTATCATAGCTCAGGTAGGAGCTATAGAAAAGATGATGTGACTCTGAACAAGCAACCTGTCAGTTCTGGTAGAAGTAAGAAAACAGAGTTTTCACCTAAAAGACTACCAGTCCCAGAATGCACCAGGTTTCCAGCAGCCATGAGAGGGGCTGAAGTGAGAAAACGTGTGTGCAATCAAGAGAGCTATGAGGTAATCCCTAAGCACTCATCTCAAAGGGCAGGGCCTGATTCAACACAGCTGCGCTGTGTTAGGGAGGAGCACACATTAGAACAGAATAAGAATAGAGCTTATTCTACAGATAACAGCTACAGAAAGAGCTTCAGACACAGATACAGCAACGGCTACAAGCTCAAGCACCAGTATCACATGGAGAAACAGAAGCCAAGCCAAGCGGATAGAGAAAGAAGGAAACTCTCTGGAAGGAAGAGAAGAAAGCCCATTGGATGGTCTGGGAGAGTCCAAGGCAGTACCCATACTGGGAGGTATTCCAAGTGCCAGCAGAGTCCATTGGACTGGAGTCAGCCAGAGGAATGGAATGGCAGAAATAGGAATCACCAGTGGCTACCTAGGAGAGAGAAGACTGCACGTGGAAGGGACTTTCAGACCTATGCCAGAAGGTATGTGAGGAAAGATCCAGTGTCCAGGGATCAAGATTGGAAGGCTGGACATCAGAATTGGATTACATACTGGCCAGGCTATACAGAGAGGAATTATGATAGCAGGAGAGGCTCAGGTATGAACACTGATCCAGACCCTATCCATAATAGTGAATGGCAGCAAGGGAATAAACATTCTCATGATAGTGCCTTAATGAAAGACTCGTCTGTGCCAATGTATGATAGTGACCCTATGCTGATTGATGAAGGGGGAGATACAGCAGATGAAACTATTCATTACATGGACTGTTCTCTATCTAAATGCTATTGCTAGCTTTCTGTGAGCAAACACCTCAGCCATCACAAAGAAACCTAACTTTGTTCTTTATGTCCACTGCAAACAGCTCTTAAAGCAGGATTTGGGTTCACACAGTAGCAGCCAGCCAGCTAAAGGCTTTCAGCTGGTCAATTGATAGTAATTAAAGCTGCACCTGATTGTGTGTGTGAGCAAGGGAGAATCACTGCTGGGATCTGCGTGGAAAATAAGCAGAAGTTAACCTAACAAGCAAAGTTTATTCATTTCTTTGTGCCTTTTTATTTGGTAATTATTTGCTAAGAAAACATTAGCTAATTGCCTGACAAGCTGAAGGTTGTTTTCTGTTTTGCTTTGTGACTTTATGTTATCCATTTAAACACTGCAAGCAAGTAACCTCATTTATATTGCTACCAAGCATATTTGTGCTGGGTGAATTAAACCCCATCAATAAAAGAAGTATTTTATTGGCCTTACCACTGGTTTCACAACTCAATTATTGTCTTCAGCTGTGTTTGGGAGTGAATGAACTACATTACCCACAATACCTTGCAAGAATCATATGAATATATGCATCGTCAAGATTGTGTAAGTTCTCACCCTAGGCAGCCGTCTGACAAATGATATAGGTGACGCCTGTAAATGCGAGTTCCACAAGCTCTCTGCAGATCTGGAAAAGAGTCTGGCAATAGCTTCAAATGTAAACATGCCAAGGGCACCTTAAAGAAAGGAAATCATGTCAGACTTTCAAAAACTAAAGGAGTTTTTTTTTTAAATTTATGAGCAAATGTGGACAGATGAGATATTTATAATAAAGGATGTTTTAAACAGGGGTTGGAAAACGACATACAAGATACATGATTATGATGGCAAAGCCATACAAGGTTCTTTTTATCTTGAAGAATTACTAAAAGTCACCCCCACAACAGGACAGAATATACCGTATTGATAAGGTTCTAAAGATAAAAGGGCAAGGTAGGAACAAATTATACCTGGTAAAATGGAGAGGAAGGCCTAATAAATTTAACAGTTGGGTGAAGGCATCAGAGATTCAAGGCGATTGAGTTTTTTTCTTTTCAAGCAGCATTAAAAAAATATGAATGACAGGGGCTTTTATATCACACTGCCTAGCAAAGCCTCAGCAGGCATGTTTCCCCAAAATAGCAGCTCTAATTTTACAAGGACCGTGGGAAGTAGGGCTACTAGAAATACAACATCCCAATACTTGGGAGAATATTAAGGAAGACCAAAAGTAAGAACCCCGCAGCAGTAAATAGTGGCTGCAGGACACAAGCAGGCAAAGGGTGCCGGCCAATCTAGGGTTAAGTGTGGTAGGGGGTGGAGGGACAGAAGGGTGGGCCCGGAGGTCTATTACGCCCCATGCGCCGACATGGACAAGACCCTCATCCCAGCAGCGGTTTGGGTATTTGGCCTGCTGAAGTATGGAACCTCATGATGGACTCCCTTGCAAGGCCGACCAGACACAGATACCGGAGGGCATGGAACCTGTTTCAGGAGTTCTGCTGCAAGAAGGGGATCATGAACGGTGATTGGTTTTGGACCGGCACTATCATTCAGTGGCTACTATCCTGCAGAGACGAAGGGTTCAGCAAATCGGTGGTTCAGATGCGCTTGGCAGCCATCACTTTGCCAGAGGGATGCGGGAGTGGAGCCCATCAGCTGACTTTGTCATTGCTAGGGTAGTGAAGGGATGGTTGGCATCATATCCACCCCCTGGATGGCCAACGACCAGTTACACATGATTTTTTGAGAGGGATAAGGGCCACGGATGCAGTGTGCTACGACGCATTTGAGGCACGGCTCTTGCGATGTGCCTTTGTACTGGCATTCTTTGACACAATGAGAATGAGTGAGTTGGTGGCTCCTTCAAGGCATGCACTGGGGGAGGGGGGCTTCAGCTAAATGACGTCACAATTGGTGGTGATATGCTAGAGATTCATATACGTAAATCTAAGACCGACCCAGCAGGGAGGGGTGCTCAGGTGTTTTTGGCCCCCATGAGGGGGGATGTGATGTGTCCAGTATAGAATGTCTGAGAGTACGCCAGGATCCGACCATGAGGGGGGTAGCAGTTCCTAATGCATGATGACTGGAGCCCGCTCTTGTGGTTTCAGTTTAATAGGGTCATAAAAATGGTTATGGGTAGTCTTGGGTTGAGGTAGGAAGAGTATGGCACACACTCCTTCAGGACTGGGGCGGCCACGACTGCAACGGAGCTTGGCATGATGCGGGAGCAGATCATGGCGATCGGCAGGTGGCATTCAGAGTGCTACAAGTTATATGTGTGCCCGGAGGGGAAGACATGATCACTCCCGCAAAGCCATGAGACCTCCTGCAGCAGAGTGAAAGCGGCTTTTAGGTGTTATCACTGCCTTAACTCACATTTCTTGATTGATTTTGTTCTAGGTGCGGATACAATGCAGGGGGCATGAGACGTCTGGATCTGCGGCTACTCCTTCATACATTGGGCGCAGAGGAGGACCAGGGACTGACCTCAGGGAATTAACTTGGGAATGAACACAGCGGAAGTATCCATCATTTGGATGGGTCTGCATAGGATGCTATGGGACAAGCTAGTACTCTTCTACATAAGAGGACAGCGCAGGGAGCCCTCTGGGCATTGATAGTCCATTTAGGGGGGAATGACCTGGCAGAGATTTGCAGCATGGATCTCGCCAGGAAGATGCAAGGTGACATTTTAGTATTGATGGGTATGTTCCTGGTCACTCAACTGTTGTGGTCCTGCATCATTTTGCGCAGGGTATGGAGAGGCAAATGTCCCATCGGGCCATGGAGAAAACCTGCCATAAGGTCAATCGATGGATGATGTGATTTACAGAAGCCATCGGAGGGCAATGCCTCTGACATGACCTGATTGAAGAGAAATGCCCTGGTTTGTATCACTCAGATGTACACATATCAGATATAGGTACCGATATTTTCCTCTACACAACAGAAGACATGGTTGAAGTGCTATGGGGGAGGGCGAGGCATGGCCGCAGCTAAGGGATAAGTGGGGGCCAGAGGGAATACTCAGAGTAATGGGCCGCAGCAGGGACAGTGGGTGGATGGTGCCACCCACACTTCCCCCCCCCCCTCACTTGCATGGCGCGGGGGGGGGCACCTTGCAGAATGAGTAGCTCGAAACTGACCTTTGACAGGGCAAGTTTGGAGTCAGGAGGTACAGCCCCTGCTGCGATGAGGGTAAGGTGTGCTTTGACGGCCTGCTTTAGCCTGGTCTAAGTGATGGATAAGAATGATAACAAAGAGAAAGTGTGAGCTTCAAATGGCTCCGCACCAAGGCTGTAGGTCCCTCGTGAACCAGATTAGGGAACGTATAATTCGATCATTATAAGTTTGATTTGTAGTTGATATGGTTGTATATATGATATGTTATACGTTGATATTTAATGATTGTGTAAAATATGCGATGCTGCGGCCAAGAAACATCAAATAAACTAAGTTGTGAATTGAGATCGAAGAGGTCATGGTATTATTGGGAAAGGGGGTAGGGGGGGAGCGGGGAAGAGGGTACATGGGGAGGCATGGCTGCCCTCTTGACCGGCTGAGAACCCTGCAGCAGCAAATAGCGGCTGCGGTACACAGGCAGGCAAAGGATGCCAGCCTGGAGGAGGCCTATTTCAATGGCCTGCAGGAACAGGATCTCCCTTTTGCCCCTCCAGAAGTAGACAGTGCGACAGCTTCTTGCTCACCCACCCTTAATACAGGGGCATGTTGTTGAGGCATGGTTGGGGTGGCGGCATAATTAGGGTCACGAGACGAGGACCATAGCCGTGCAAGGAAACTAAAGGGGGGAGTGACCCAGAGGGAATTGTCCTCCCAAGACAGGGCAATGGGCAGCAAGAGGGACAGTGGGTGGATGTGTACGAAATAATACGAAACACGGCCAGTGTCGGGTTTGGCACGCTTGATCCGTGGAATAATAAAGGCTTGAATTACTGCCACGTCTCCTGACTGTTTCCTGTGAACAAGCAGTACATTGACAGCATCACATTTGAAATAAAGATGGATCAGAACAGATACATCTCATTTCATTATGGGAAGGTGATCCTTAAGCCTAAGCCCCTGGAGGGCTGTTGTTTTTTAAAATGGTGGTGGCTAAAGACTATGGAGATCCCAAAGCATACAAGCATTATTATACAGCACAAGCTGGCTATGGACTTTCAGGATATCATGGAGCCCCTGTCATGTATGGTGCTGGTGTCAGTGGTGTGTTTCGTAGTCCCTTTTGAGAAGGGGTTTTGAAATTATTAAGCCACACATTAAAGGCGCCGCAAAAGACATCACCAAGGATGTCATGAGTCATGTCATGAATAATATCACAAAATCTGTTCTAAATAAAATTAACCATTCCACAGAGCAGGCAGGGTCAGGACTGCCTGTGATAAGAAGAGCTGTTAAAAGAAAGAGAAGCAGGCCTCAGGAGTTACTGCCAGGACCTCCCAAGCCTTTTAAAAGAAAAAAACTCAAGGGTGACAAGTCTCAGAAGTTTAACCACAGATCTAAGTAGAGAAGCATCTGCTCTAGGAAGCGAGATATATTCTAAAAAGCACCATGGCTTTTGTACACCATGGCTCTGAAGAGTGCATTAAATCAGAACTGGACCTGTTTCAATTAGCCCCGACTCAAACAAGTATCACAAAAAGCATTTATGTGGAAATTCCACCATTATCGGCTTTGTCGGAAACAGCCCCTTTGGACTTTTACATCACAGGTCATGGTGAAGACTACTGTCGTGCACTGCCCTGGTGGCCAGTGGTCGTAAGGGTAGGTGGGACACAAAAATTATTTTATTATGAGAGGAGGGTCTTTTAAGAGCCAGGTGTAACCTGGTCTTAGCAGTTCAGCTCCTAACTAAGAACAATTGTGAATGCAGAGTAGAGGGTTAACAAGGCATTTATTTCCCTTTATGCATAAGATTCAGCTGGGTTACAACCTAAAGAAAAAGTCCTTAACTTCAGGAATAAAATCAACTCAGGTTAACGGAAAAACTGTTATGCTTCACAGTTGTAACAATGCTTAGTTAAGCTTTCCAGAGTAAAGCAAATGTTTCAGCACTCTTCTTCCATTTAGTAAATGAATAACATTCTGAAGATAACACATGTCATTAAGGTTTAACAGTGACTCTGCACTGCCTGAAATACACAAAGAACAGTCCATCTCTTCCTGAGATAAAAGGCTTGGCTCTACAAGTTCCACTTGCATCAGCTCAGAATTATCTCTGTCTGTGTCAGTGGTTTCACTGGCTATAATTTCTGGCCAGGGCCTAGTCCTGTTCTCTGGATGTTTAAAGAGTTCCTCTAGTGTCTGCCAATGAGCATGGCCTACCCTCGGGCATTGGCTACTTGGCTTATGAGAGGTAGCCTTGCTTTCCTTTCTCACAGGTTTAGCATTACTTTCAAAAGGCTTTTTATAAGGTAAGGTTTTCTTCATAGAAACAGAGTCAGCATACCTTGGCTTCCAGCAGCATATAGAACTGGGATTTCCTCCTTCCCGCAGTTCTTCAGGAACACAATCCCTGTGCCATTCTCCCCTCTGAAAGCTTCTGTTACCTTTCGGTTTAGCCCCAGGTTCCTCTGGTACAAGCAGGCTTCTTTCTTTCACTCTGCTTTGCCTCCAAAGGTGATTGTTCCTTTGCCCAGCACTAGTCTCCCAAGTGCTTCTTTCTGCTTGGTCCTTGCTTGTGGTGCTTCTCTCTCATAAACCTTCAGCTTTACCTCCAGCTCCACACCTGCAAGCACTGCTCTGCTCTCTCCAGTCTTCCGTTTATAAAGCTCTCCTGTGTTTGAGCTTCCCGGGCTGACTGTCAGGTGCTCTCGATTAGCTAAGTGTGTCCACTCAGGCTCTGTGAGTGCACGCCTGCTCCCTCTAGCTGTTCTGTGCGGATATTGCACCTTGTGCACATCTTTTCCTTCATGAAAAACAGCTTCTTCTCCTGCATTTTTGCTTTCATCAGCCCCTGCTGCATGACACTACATTGATTTAAATAGTACTCTGCTGCACCTCACCTGTAAAATTGTGGAAGAAGATGGCTCAAACATTGATCCGGCAGCCAAAGTAGCACTGGTGAACTACCCGATCACATCTATTTTCAGCCAGCTGGATATCACCCTGGGAGACCAACTCATTAGCCAGAGCAGCAACTGCTATCCCTACAGAGCCCTCATAGAACTGCTTCTCAGTTATGGTGAAGGACCCCTCAAATCACAGTTTACAAGCAGTCTATTTTACAAAGACAAAGCCGGTCAGCATGAAGTGAGAGAGGATCTCTCTATGTCTATTTTACTGAAAGGGCCCTATTTACCACCTCTAACCACAAGGTGGAGCTTTTGGAGCATTTACATAGTGATCTATTTTTTCAAGAAAAGCTACTTTTAATGGAGTGGATCTTAAAATTAAATTGACCCATAACAAAAATGCTTTCTGTTTAATGAGCAGCGATGCCAACAGAAGTTATAAACTCCTTATCCTAAATGCTGCCCTCTTTGTAAAGAGAGTTTGCTTGGGACATACGGAAGCTCTGCTGAAAGCTAATGTCAAGTACAGAGCCGGCCCATCCATTCAGCAAGAATGTTTTTTGCACAGGGCCTGGTGTTTCAGGGGGCCCCGTGGAAAGAACATTCTACTTTAAAAATAACTGAAATTTAAAAAAAAAAAAAGCTGGCTGCTGCCGCTGCCGCCACAGCAGCAGCAGAATCGACTGTCCCGCGGGGCCCCCCCCCCCCTGCCCAGCTGAGCCTCTCCCTGCCTGGTTGAGCCTCTCCATGATGGCTTTCAGATCCGCGAAGGGAGAGTGTCTCCTCGCGGCTCTGTTGAGCCTGCAGGGGCTGATGGGAAATTTCCCAGCAGCCCCTGCGGGCCTAACAGAGCCGCGAGGGAGACAGTGAGACACTCTCCCTTCGCAGGTCTGAAAGCCATCGCAGAGAGGCTCAGCCGGGCAGGGGGGGCCCTGCGGGACAGTCGATTCTGCTGCTGCTGCGGCGGCGGTAGCGGCAGCAGCCAGCTTTTTTTTTTTTAATTTTCCCTGGGCCGATGGGGGGAGGGGGGTTAGGACTCGTAATGGGCTGTGGGCTGATGGGGGGGGGGGTTAAGACTGGAAATGAGCTATGGGGAGGGCTAGGACTGGAAATGGGCTGATGGGGCGGTTAGGACTGGAGGTGGGCTGATGGGGTTAGGACTGGTAATGGGCTGTGGGCTGATGGGGGGTTAGGAATGGTAATGAGCTATGGTGGGGCTAAGACTGGAAATGGGGTGAGGGGGGGCTAAGACTGGAAATGGACTGATGGGGTTAGGACTGGAAGTGGGCTGATGGGGGGTTAGGACTGGTAATGGGCTATGGGGGGGCTTAAACTGAAAATGGGGTGATGGGGGGTTAGGACTGGTAATGGGTTGGGGGGTTGCTAGGACTGGAAATGGGCTGAGTGGAAGGGGAGGCTTGAACTGCAAATAGCTGATGGGGAGGGGGGTTTGGAATGGAAATGGACTGTGAGGGGAGGGAGCTAGGACAGGAAATGGGCTGATGGAGCAGCTAGGATAGGACTGGAAATGGGCTGTTGAGGGAGCCAAGATTGGAAATGGGCTGTGGTGGGGGCTTGGATTGAAATGGATTCATGTAGAGGCTAGAACTGGAAGGAGGCTCATGGGGGGCTTGAATTGGAATTGGGCTGAGTGGAGGGGAGCTAGGATTTGACATGGGCTGATGGTGGGGCTAGGAAAGGACTAGAAATGGGCTGATGGGGGGCTGGGATTGGAAATGAGCTGATGGAGAGACTCGGATAGGACTGGAAATGGATGGGGAGCTAGGACTGGAAATGGACTGATGCAGGGACTAGAAGGGAGCGGATGCTGGGTGAGGCTGGAACTAGAAGGGAGCTGATGTTGGGGGAGGATTAGAATGGGATGGGGCTGGGAGAGTGAAATGGAGAGGGGAAAAATATTTTGTGTGGGAGGGATGAAAAATCTACAATTGGCCGGGTATTGGGAGAGTAAGTGGGGATTGAGGATGGAGGGGTAAAATTTGAGTGAATAAAATAGGAATGAGGAAAGAGCAAAAGGAGAAAAATTAGTATGTTAAAGCAGATGTAGAGAGAGAGAATGGAAAAAACTAGAAGAGAGAAGAAAGGACAAATGGACAGCAGATGATGGAGAGTTAGCAGAAGACACAAATAAACCAGAAGAAAGTGGCTGGAGCAATTGCAACTGAAAAAAAATGCACAAAAGGTAGAAAAATATCTCTTTATTTTGAATTTATTAACTGGAATATGACAGCTCTGGGAAATGTGCATCATTAACGTCTGCGCTTTGTTTAGTACAAGAGGAAATTAATTTATAGTTTTATTTCTACATTGTTGTTGTACATTCCAAGTTTGGTTTTTGGGGCTTCCTGTTTCTAAATTGTGATTCCTTGTTTGGTGATGGTCTATGTTCTGCATGTGTAACTGAGCTGAGGTAATCTGTTTATGAAATTCCTATTTGAGATTGCCACTTGTTCTCTTTCCCCAGTAGGTCATGTATTGTTGTTCTCTAAAATGTATTTGTTTAATATTTACAGTGTTGCCTTTTGATAGGTAGGGTCTGGTGTTTTGTGAGTCCTGGTAGTGCTGTTATGATATGGCGGGTTTGCTATGGGTTATAAATGGGCAGTGTTTGTAGTAGTTCCTAATGTGCCTGGCGGTTGGCACTGGATTATAGTAATGTAGAAATCTTTTAGTCTTTCTTTATCCATACATTCATTAAGAGACGTGTTTACTAAAATTTAGTGTATGGTAACATTATGCAAATATTTATGCAAATAAGGCCACTTATGCAAATGAAGTCTCGCACTGAGTCTCCACACATGGCCCCGCACCCCCCTTGGGCCGCCCCTGGTCAAGTATGCTATTGACCATGCGGGGCTGAAGGTTTTTAGCATACCAGCCAGAGCCCATGTGTCTAACCAGGAAAATCTCTTTTTGGGACAGTTACCAAAGCTCATTGTGCTGGGATTTGTGGATAATGATGCTTTCAGCGGTAATTATGCTAAAAATCCCTTCAATTTTAAACATTATGGTATTAATTTTGCTGCTCTGTATGTGGATGGTGAACAAGTACCCGGGAAACCTCTTCAACCTGACTTTGAAAATGGAAGTTGTGTGAGAGGATATATGCAACTGGTGCAAGCAACTGGCAGATATCTGAAAGACAGTGCATTGCTGATTGACCATCAGGAGTTTTACAAAGGTTATACCTGTTGGCCTTTGACCTTTCACCTGATCAGGAGTATGGAGACCACTACTCGTGGATTAAAATAGGTAACCTGCGAGTTGAAATACGTTTTGCCAGAGCTTTACCCCATGCAGTGAACATGATTGTTTATGGGGTTTTTGACAATATGATAGAAATTACACATAGAAGGAATGTTCTTTTTGATTATTTATGGGAATGAACACCATACAGATCTTTCATATTTAAAGAAGGACCCCTGTGTTGCAGATTCCTTTTTAGATATGCTGCCCAGCGATTGGCTGGCTGATATTTATTTATTTTTATTTATTGGAACTTATATAGCGCCACTTCCAAAGATCAGTGGCAGTTTAAAAGAACAAAACTGGAAATTTACATTATAACTTTGAAAAACTTATTTACAGAACAAATCGAGATAGTACAGCTTAACAATTTGCATAACTATGTACAATATGGAGAAGTTTAGCATATGTGAAGGAGTGTGAAAGGGATGGGATGGGGGGCAAGGACTATCGAGGGGGGTGGGAGGTTTGGGGGAGGTTGTTATTGGTGGAGGGACCATAGTACTCAACAAATGGGTGGGTTTTGAGCTCTTTCCAGAAAGTTTGGAGGTCTTTGATGGCTCTGAGGTTATCTGGTAATGAATTCGAAATGGAAGGGGCTAAAATATCAAGGAAACCCTTGTGTTTGGTGGTAAATATACATCCTCATAACCTACCTGGAGAATACTGGTTTGCCCTCTGTGTGGATGGAGATGGAATAGGGGGATTTTTTGATTCGTATGGACAACCTCCAAATAACTTATTCTTTCCTATCAGCATTATGAGCGTTTTCAATAAACACTGTAAAGCTATTTTATACCACGACAATTACAGCACCCAATGTCTATGGCTTTTTCTGACCCCTACTATACCCACACACCTCCATGCTCAGAATACTACCAACAGTGCCTCTCTCAAATGCCTACTAGTCAACTCTCTTTCAGCGAGAAACAACACAGAACTACTGAATGAATACCTTATAGACCACAAACTGGGCATCCTATGCATCACAGAGACATGGCTTACTGACACAGACAGTATACTCATTAACCAATTAAAACAGCCAAACTATGACCTATTCAGTTGTGCCGGGGAATGGAGTTTGTATAATTACCAGGAAGTCCCTTCTGTTCACTCTGTTAACCTCAACAAATTCCAAGGGTCTGAACACCATTATGATTGCCAATAAATAGATCTCAATGTGTCTGGTCTACCGATCTCCAACAGAAGACATCAAAGAATTGGAGTCAATCCTAGAAATCGTCAGCACATATACAAATCCCAACTGTCCATTAATACTGTCGGTGACTTAAACCTATCTTCATTTCCTCCCCCCCCCCCCCCAGTTTTTCACCCTATTCCTTCTCCCCCTTCCCCCTCCCTCCCTTCCCTCCTCCTCCCCCTCCCCTCCCCTCCCTATCTCCTCCCCCTTCCCCCTCGACTTTTTTACTTCATTTTTTGCCTATTTTACTACTATAATTATTATTTTATTAGCCTAATTTTATTAGTTTCATCTTTTACTATTTATTAATCACCACTCTGGCTGCCACCTTTAGTTATTTATTGTTTTTACCTATCTCCTTTTCCCCTTCCCCTCTTCCCTTCACCTTCCCTCCCCCTCTCTTCTTTCTCCCCTTTCCCCTTCCCCCTTCCCACCCCTCCCCCCACACTCCCCCTTCCCCCTTTCTCTCCCCCTCCCCCTTCCCCCTTTCTCTCCCCCTCCCCCTTCTCCCTTTCTTCCCCCCTCCTTCCTCCTTCCCCCTTTCCACACTCTATCCCTTCCCCTTTCCTTCTCACCTTTCCTCCCCCTCTCTCCCACTCTCCCCACCCCCTCCTCCCTTCCCCCCTTCCTCTTCCCCTCCCCTTTTCACCATTCCTCCCCCTACCCTCCCTTTCCCTCCCCATATCCGTTTGTTATTTTATTCTTTTATTGTCCCTCTTTTTTGGGGGTTTTAATTATTTAATTTTCCACATGTTTACTTGTTTTAAATTAACTGTGCCTCTCATACATTGGGTGACTATTTTAATTTTTAGCCCTTCTTTTATTTTAAATACAAACACATTTTTATTATTCATATGTCCTTATGACATTTTCACTACATGGGTGTATAGTGACTCGTTGATTTTATATTACTTTCACTCCGGGTGATTACATACAGCATTGTTTTCTTTTGTTATGAAAAGATTTAAAACAGAACTGTTTTTACTTTTCCAGTTTTTAACCATATCACTGCCGTGATATGCTCCTCATTGACATATTGTTACAGATAGAATGGATGGCCATCCATGATACATCAACATTTACTGCTTGTCATGTATCCCTTGTGACCTTTTTATTCACAACATTGTGAGACAACACATTTGATGATTCATTTTTTCATAACCATTAACAATATTTACACTTAATTACAATTTCAGTATGGTTTATGTTTATTGATACTCTTGATATACTGTGCCTTATTAAACCAGCGCAGTTTACATAATTGTCAAAACAAAAAGAAAACTGCATTTTAAAAATTAAGAAATAAAAAACACTCTTGATTTTAGCCTTTGTCCTCAAGTCTGTCCAGCTCTTAAAAACTTTGAATTTGCTGCATATGTCTCTTTGTTCACCTCTATTACTTTGTCAGGTAAACATGCCATTTTATTTTCTTCATTCAGCACATAACTTATAGGTACCTCATAAAGGTTTTTTTCACATTTTCGTTCCTTAGTATGCAGGATATTTAAGTGGTATACTTGGCGCGATTTTCCTTTTGCCGATTTACAAGCAATTGCTAGATACAGGTATCTCACGTCTCTCTTTTCTCCTTCCTCTTCATGCCTTACAAAAGTAGTATTCCTCTCACTTTATTATATCAACTGTAATTATTACAGCTCACTCCCTGCCTTGGTCGTCCTCATCTCCTTTTCAAGTAATGTTATTACATTGCTAGCACCTGTTTTAATATGGTCTTTAAAGGTGTTGCTAGCACAAAAAGACACATTGTTTCATACTGCACTGCTGCTAGCTCTCTGAGTTTTTAGTCCTTCCTATATTTATGTTTCATATCCTTTGTTTACATTATTTTGTTTTAAAATTATTTATGGTTTTAATCTCTTATGGTTAATATTATGGATAAGAGTTTTATATATATATATATTTTTTTTTTTTTAATATTTTGCTTTATCTGTTTTTATGCATATATAATTTTGTGGATCTTTTATTTGCTTATGTATTCATGTTTTTTATGTTTGAGGTTTTTTTTCCAACTGAAGAAGGCCCTAGTGGCCAAAATGCATTGGGGTATAATAAAAACCTGTTTGACCACCAGCATGGTCCTTTGTTCCCAAGTACTACTGTAGGTACCTGTGCTCTTTTTGTTCCCAAGTGGAATAAGATAATTTCTGACATTGCAACAGCACCTCCAATGAAAGCACCTACTCAAAATCTATGATATCACACACCATGGTACACAACGGAACTGAGGAAGATCAAACAAGAACTCAGAAAAGCCGAAAGCACCTAGCGACATTCTTCAGATGAGCAAACCAAGAAAAACTATCTTAAAATCCTCCATTCGTATAGAACCCACACCAAAAAAGTAAAGGAGGATTACCACACTAGAGCAATCCTGAAATCTTTAAAAAAACCCAGAGAACTTTTTGAAATTGTCAAATCCATGCTTAGAGAGAATAATCCCGGACTGCACAGACTGCCCCCAGCCCATAAACTCTTGCCCTACACTTCCAATCCAAACTCCAGCTTCACCCACCACCCACCTTAATAGATCCCACCCAGAAACCAAGCATCTCCTGCGCCTTATGCTCATTCAGTCCAGTCTCACACGACCACCTTGACAACATAATTGGAAATATCAACACAACCACATCTCCACTAGATCCCTGTCCGGCAAGTTGGTTAAAAATGACAAGATCCGAGCTTGCACCTGCCATATGCAAAATGATGAAGTTTTCCTTCACCCAATGTTATATGCCAACTATCCTAAAGACTGTCTCCATATATCCATTGCCACAAAACTCCAAACTGAACACTGCAGAACCCAATTCATACAGACTTATTTCAAATTTGCCTTTCCTTACAAAAAAAATAGAAAAAGTGTTTCAGCTACAACTCCACAGCTACATTAGCCTGAATGCTCCGCTTGACCCATCAGCATGGATTCTGCTCCAACCATGGTGTGGAAATATTGCTAATCTCGCTCATTGACTGACTCATCATAGGAATAGAGAAGCCAAAGTAAGCCTTCATACTCCTATTTCTAGATATCACTGCAGCTTTTGACACAATATGTCATGAGCTTTTCCTACAGAGACTACGCTATATTGGCATCACTGACAATGCACTCAGATGGATCCAGTCATATTTAACTGATTGCCATCAAATTGAGAAAACTGAAAACAAAAGTTTGGACCCTTACCCACAAACATGAGGTGTACGCCATAGATCAGCCTTGATATTTAATATTTACATCCAGCCCATCTAGTCACATGGCATTTTATTCCATTTATATGCAGATGACATAAAGTTTTATACACCATTCTCAACTTCAATTCCAAACTTCACTCCTATAATAATGTGCTTCAACTCTATTGCCCTTTGACTATGACATCAAGGCCTTTCCATTAACTATCACAAAACTGAAGTTCTTTTCATATTCAAGGATCAATCCTTCATCCCACCAAAATAAATTCAAGTTAGAGACGCCGAACTAGCAGTTAAATCAGACGTACGCTACCTTGGGGTGAATCTTGACCAACATGTGACACTGAAGTTCCACATTAACACCATGATAAAGAATGTATATGGCAAAATAAGAAAACACTCCAAGGGCTCCGTCCTCTCCTTGATCCCCCTGACTACAGGACTGCATTCCAAGTGATGATACGTCCCCACCTTGACTTCAGCAGCTCAGTTTTCCAAGGCCTCCCAAAAGCACATTTGCTTCCATTACAGCTTGCTCAACATACTGCAGCAAGAGTCCTGACTGGAGCGTCAAGGAGCTCCCACATCACCCCCATCATGAAGGAGCTCCACTGGCTACCTATACTATACAGAGTGAAATACAAAAACATAATGACAATATTCAAAATCCTCCATGAACAATCCTCTGACTACCTGCAAACGATAATTAGAAAACTCCCTAGCAATCACCAGAGAAGAAGCACTGCAGAGCACCTCCTTGCATCCCGCCCAGACTTCGTCAAAGTCAACCAATCAGCATGTGGACGAGCATTCTCATTCTATGCTCCAACAATATGGAACACATTACCCGTAGAAATAAGGACTACTGCAGACATGAAGGACTTCAGGAAGCTTTTAAAAATGCACCTATTCCGAATGCACTTTGAGGGTGTCACATAATACAGTGTAATTCTCAACATTAGTCCCCTGTAACAATCTTCTGGTCTCCTTTGTTTTTTGTATTTAATGTAAATAGGCTAATTATATACCAATAATCCTTTGGTTTGTATCTAATGTAAATAGGTTATTTGTATTACTTATTGTTCTTTTTAACATTATCTTGTTTATGTAATGTTATATTACTGTTATCTGTAAACCATATTGATCCCTGGAACTGCGGCATATAAACCTTTCAAAAATAAAATAAATAAAAAGAATTTTGATTTTCCAGAGTACATCTGTCTGGCTAGAATGGCAATCTGTAACTTATCTCTAGGATTCTTAAAGAGCACCATGTGTTTGGTATTTAAAGTTATAGTTTGGCTTGTTTTGCCTTTGGCAGAAAACATTCTGAACAATATATATGATGCTGAGGTTTCTGTGGTGCACATACATGGTAAAGGCTTTCTCTATTTCACCATTTTTACAGGCAGAATTCATTAGATCATCGGCAATAACCAAGTTGGAAACATTTGGTCATCATTAAAAGTATCAGGCAAAGTGTCCATAAATGTAATGAAAAGATATTTGTTTAACATTTCTTTATACAAAGATTGGCAACAACTGTAACACCATACAATATTGTCAGTCAATACACGACCAGTGTGTTCTAACAGCTTTTTAACAAAGAAGCTCTTGCCTGAATTGAATGGCTCTGCTAAAATACAAGAACAAGGATGTGACCAACGCACATCCACCATGTTAGTATCCGTAGGGTAGTGTGCTAAAGCCATCCTCCAACTTCACCCTTTTGCCATACACAACCTTTTGTGGTTTTTTTAATCACACCATTCTCTATTGTCCAACTCTTTTTGTTACTTATAATATCAGGTTGTTCTACTCCTATCTTTTTCTGGGGTAAATCTGCTACCCCTGGCTTGTAGTTAAAAACTAGATCTGTCAAACTAGTGAAATTGATTTTCTGACAGTTTTCTACATTTAGTGTAATCTCTTTCACTTTCATACAGGTCTTTCTGCTTGACAGCTTGCAACCATAAATTTTAGGCCCTGCTGATACAAACTGTGATATGTTCATCTGCGGGTATCTCGCTTGTGAGCTTGCCTAAATTATTACCCAAAGATGGGTTCCGATCACCTTCTCGACTTGGAAATGTCACAGAACCTGTATCATTATACAGGCAGTGCTCTTGAAAACTGTCTAGAATAGGGGTGGCCAAATCCAGTCTTGGTGCACCACAATCCAGCCTGGTATTCAGGATGACCCTAATGAATATTCATGAGATAGTGGATGCAATGAAAACATTGGTGCTACCCGACAATATGCAATAGTCTTTTGAATGCCTCCAAGACTCACAGGCTGTTCCATCATCAGTAAAGTCGCATGATGAAAACTTGAATTCAGGAGAAAACAGGTATTTAAAGAGATCATCAGGCTCTCTCACAGTGCTTCTGGTAGGCAGGCTTGTTCTTTGACCAAATTTACCCAACAGAGAATTTAAGAAACATTTTGCTATTTTAACGCTTAGCGGGAGTTTACATTAATCTGGTCTGCACGCACACACCCTCGTTTCTGTAGAAATCAGCTATGAACAAATTTTGTTTTTCAGTATCATTGCACCACCAGTGGTAGCCAGAAGCCTCTTGTTTTGACAGAGGTGCATTTTGATTTATTCAGAAAAGAGACTATCATATCTTTGCTCGAAATGCCAGATTTCATAGATTTCAACAACCACATACCCTTTTGCAATGGCTACATTCATCTCCACTGTACACCGAGTCCCCACAAATGCTCTCTTCTCATCAATGTGGGCATACATTTCCTGTTGCTGTGTGTCAGCACACGTATGACACAGAGGAAACATAAGCATAACGCCCACCCATACAGGCAACAATGGGTAAAAGAGTTTTTGTGAAAGGTATACTTTTGCTTTTATAAAACCAAAGTTATTTGTGGGAGGACCAAATTTGTCATAAATGATTTGCGGATGGCCTATTGGATATCCCTTTGTTTTACTGACAAAAGGATAGAAGAATAGTAAAATCATAGTAGTGTATTTTTTAAAATTTTATTTTATATTTATGCAATTTTACAATTCTTCCACTAATAGTGAACAAAGAAATAATACAACATAGAAAAAGAGGAAATGAAACAATTAAAGAAGAAAAATCAATTTACAGCCCACTATATTAAGATAACAAGGGGATCCAAGTTATAAAAAAAATTCCATAAACAAGAAATAAAGAGATAATGTACCATATGTCCCCTCCCCCCACCCCCCTACACCAAATTATCACAGTAGTGCAACTATTATGGGCATACCACCTGGAGTTTCTTCTCCTTCTTTGCAACAATAAAATCGAACAGTTGCCTCGCTTCAAAATAAACATGATTTTTACCATCAAATTGAATTAAACAACCTCAAGGAAATCTTAACCTAAACACTTACCCCAAGGCTAGAACACAAGGCTGCAACGCCAAAAGGTTTTGACGGCATCTCTGTGTAAACTTAGAAAAGTTAGGAAATATCCTAAATTTTGAGCCAAAGAAAACTTTATCCATTGAGCAGAAATATAGCCTTACTGTTGTTGTTAAGTGCCGTCGAGTCGGAGTCGACTCATGGCGACCCTCTGGATAGCTATTCTAAATTGTGTTCGGTCTTCAGTCAGGCGGCTGCTGTTATTGTATCGATCCATCTCATTGTTGGCCTTCCTTTTTTGCGTTGACCTTCTATCATGCCAAGCATGATGTCTTCTCTAATGATCTCTCTCTTCGCATGATGTGTCCAAAGTATGAAAGTCAAAGTCTTGTCATCCTGAGCTTCTAAAGAAATATTAGGTTTGATTTCCTCTATTACCGACTAGTTTGTTCTTCGGGCAGTCCATGGTATACACAGTATTCGCCGCCAGCACCATAATTCAAAGGCATCAATTTTCTTCCTGTCTGTCTTTTTCACTGTCCAGCTTTCACATCCATATGATGTTATTGAAAATACCATGGCTTGAACAAGTCGAATCTTTGTATGGCGAGAGACATCTCTGCTCTTGAGAATCTTATCTAGGTCTTTCATAGCCATTCTGCTAAAAGCAATGCATCGTTTGATTTCTTGACTGCTTGTTGCTTCTTTATTGATAGTTGATCCAAGTAGGTTAAAGTTGTTCACAATTTCAATTTCTTCTCCTTCAATGATGAACCTGTTCATTATGTCAGTTGTCATGATCTTTGTCTTCTTTACATTAAGGTGCAGGCCCATTTTGAGACTATGTTCTTTGATTGTGAGAAGCAAATGTTTCAGATCATCTTCACTTTCAGCCAGTAATGTAGTATCATCAGCATAGCGAAGGTTGTTGATGAATCTTCCACCAATCTTCACACCTCTGTTGTCTTCATACAATCCTGCTTCTCTGATGATTTGTTCTGCATATAAATTAAACAGGTAGGGGGAAAGCATGCAGCCTTGTCTTACACCTTTGCTTATTTTAAACCATTCTTTTTCTCCTTGTTCCGTTCAACTGTTGCTTCTTGATCAATGTACAGATTCCGCAAAAGAACGATCAGGTGTTCTGGTATACCCATGCTTCTTAATGTGGCCCAGAGTTTCTCATGGTTTACACAGTCAAAAGCCTTGCTATAGTCGATAAAGCACAAATAGATATCCTTTTGGTATTCTTTAGTCTTTTCAAGGATCCATCTGACATCCGCAATGATGTCTCTCGTTCCTCGCCCTTTCCTGAACCCTGCTTGCACTTCAGGTAGTTCTTGTTCCAGGTATGGTTGTAGTCTCCTTTGAATAATCTTCAGTAGAATCTTGCTGGCATGTGGGATCAGAGCGATTGTTCGATAATTTCCACAGTCAGTTAGATCACCTTTCTTTAGTATTGGTATAAACACAGATCTTTTCCAGTCAGTTGGCCATGATGTTGTCTTCCATATTTCTTGGCAGAGCCTTGTAAGTATGGTAACAGCTGCATCCGATTGCTGCAATACTTCTATAGGAATGCTATCAATGCCTGGTGCTTTGTTCTTTGATAAGGCTTTCAATGCTGCTTCAACTTCTTCTTTCATCACCAATGGTTCCCGATCATAAGGTACAGGTTGAAACGGCTGTTGGTCCACTTGATCTTTATCATATAAAAACTCTGTATATTCCTTCTACCTTTTCTTGATCTTCTCAGCATCATTCAACATAGAACCTTGAGCATCTTCTAACATTCCAATTCGAGGCTGGAACTTTTTCTTTAACTCTCGTAGCTTTAGGAAAGCCGATCTTGTTCTTCCTCTAATAGTTTCTGCTTCTATTTCCTTGCAAGTGTCATTGTAATACTTTTCCTTGTCCTGTCTTGCTGCACGTTGGAAATCTCTGTTGAGTTCTGCAATTGTCTTTCTTTCTCCTCTGGCTTTAGCTTCTCTGCGTTTCTGGGTAATTTTCAGAGTTTCTTCCGTCATTCATTTTGGCCGCTTTTGCTTTTTCACCTTTTGTAGAGACTTCTCGCTTTCTTCCAACACAACCTTTTTGATGTCATTCCATAACTCTTCCGGAGCTCTGTCATTTGTATCTAAAGCAGCAAATCTATTTTGCAGGCAGTCTTTAAATTCCAGTGGTATATTCTCAAGGTCATATTTTGCTGCATTCATGAGTGGTTTGCTCTTTTTCAACTTTAGCTTGAGTTTGCATACTAGTAGTTGATGATCTGTACCACAGTCAGCTCCAGGTTTTGTCTTTGTTGATGTTATAGAACTTTTCCATCATTGACTTCCACAGATGTAGTCAATTTGATTTTTATACAATCCATTGGGTGAAGTCCATGTGTACAGTCGCTGCTTGTGTTGCTGGAAGAAGGTGTTTGAGATGGATAACTCATTGGTCTTGCAAAATTCTATCAGTCTTTCTCCAGATTCATTTCTGTTGCCAAGTCCATATTTTCTAATTTCTTTGCCTTCTTCTTTGTTGCGAACGTTTGAGTTCCAATCACCCATGACTATCAGGATATCCTGTTTGCATGTTCTGTCAATTTCAGCTTGTACTTGTTCATAGAACTCTTCAATTTCATTCTCTTCTGCAGCTGTTGTTGGGGCATATACTTGATTTATAGTTGTGTTGAAAGGCAATCCTCGTAGACGAATAGAGATTAAGCGTTCGCTGACTGCATTGTATTTCATTACAGTTCTTGCAAGTTTTTTCTTTATTATAAATGCAACACCATTTCTTCTTTGTCTTTAATTTCCAGCATAGTAGACCATGTGATCATCTGATGCAAAGTGCCCAATGCCAGTCCATTTCAGTTCTCTGACACCCAACAGATCAAGTTGTACACGTTCCATTTCATTCTTGGCCACCTCCAACTTCCCTTGGTTCCTGCTTCGTACGTTCCATGTTCCAATGCGTAAGACATCTTTACAGCTTCTGATTCTCATTTCATGTGCAGCTACATCAGCAGTCAGACTTCCCGAGGGCTTTGATCCAACCACATCATAAATGCTGGCTTTACTCTGAAAAGTCTTCAGCTCTTCCCCAGTAGCTAGTTGAGTGCCTTCCGACCTGGGGGTCTCATCTTCCAGCACCATAGCACAATTTGTTTTGTTGTAACTATCCATTGGGTTTTCATGGCAAGATACAGAAGTAGATTGCCGGGCCTTTCTTCCGCGCAGTTTAAGTTTGGTGTTGTTGCCATTGTCACAAAAATGTGATCCTCCGCCGTCAACACTATCCCATTCTGCTGCTGCCCAGATGGGTGGTTTGTCTTGGTCTGGCACCTCAGCTGAGACCTGTCCATCTTGGGAGACCCTGCCAGTAGTTAAACTACCGATAGTTTAGCTCTCAGTATCACTGATGCACGCAAGCCCTCACAGCACGACAAGCTGCAAACCAAGTGAGAGGTTGTGATCATACTCCAAGGCAAACACAACTACCAGGGTGGCCTTCTGAGTAACCACCTCTAAAGAGGACTCGAGGAATCCTGTGAGGTCACCCCCCAGGGAAACCTCCTGTCCCGCAGCCAAGGAACCAGGGGGCAGGTACTGGGCCTGACTATTTGTGGCAATTCAGAGGGTCCATCCCCAATACCCCAATCAAGTATTTTTTCACCATATCAACAGGTGGTATAAGAGGCAACCTGGTAAAATTCAAAAAACACACGTTATTCCAGCATATTTGATTCTCCAGATGTTCTAGCCAGCGAGATGACATTACTGTCTTTAACCACGGCATCTCCTATAAAGAACAGCACTTATTTTATGATCGAGAACTTCTGTTGTAACCATTACAGAATTTAACACCTGGGAATGATCTACAACAGTCCATGAAACCACAGTTAAATCTCCCACAGGTTTCTGTGATACTTGCAATGAAAAGAAAATCTCCTGCAAAGCATCCCACAATTACTTCATAGTCACAGCCACAGTTTTGACCATCTCGAAAGTGCCATTCCTGGCCGCAGTCTCATCCAATTCCTATGCAATGTCCTGCACCATTCTGGAGGCCGTTGGGATCACCCTTGGTGTGCCAACCAGAGAGAGCGTCATCTTCGCAACCCGAGACCCTCCTGGCAAGGAGATTTGATTGTCCAAACTAGCCTGAGAAGACTCCAGACCTCTGGCTACTCTGATGCTTCCTGGAGTATATGGCAGAATGTGCACAATGGGGCTTAGTGAAGCCCCATCACTGCTGCTCAAAGTTTGCCTGCTGGGCGGATAAAAGTGGAAGGATCCCTCTGGAATGGAGGAAACCCTGACGCTTTCGAGAGTGCCCTGGCAGAGGAGCCCAGGACCAGCACCCCCGGACGTGAGCCCTGTGTTCCCTTTTCTCTTGCCCATCCAAACAATGGGCAGAGAAGACCACAAAACGCCAAACACAAGCCAACAGGTAAGAGCGTCCTGCACGGCATTACTTCACAGTACCATCTTGGATTCCCGAGCATAGTTGTGTATTTTTCCCCCAGAATTTGTTCTGTAGTACAGACAAACAGCGTTTGCTCTACCCACAAAAAGGGCATCTCATGGAATCAGAGGATGTGGTAATTCTGAGCCAGCCAGGAAATCTGCACAAACCCTGTCATTTTCTTTTACCATCCGCTTCCACTCCTGCTCCCATAGACTTACGATTGTGAACCCCCGGCTTTCCAGGAATGCTGCCTTTAGCTGTGTCTTGTAATAAAGAAAACCAAAGAGTGTGGCTGTTACAGGATTCTGGCCTTTATCATTATAACAACTTGGACAGCCCTGATAAAAGCTACCATTAAATTCAAAAACTGTTCTTACCCCATCGATCACTGCATAACCATCAAGAAAATACTGTAAGAACCCACCTTCTTTTCACCCTCTTTCAGAGCATGTGTGATCTGTATATTTTCTTTGGCCTCTCCATACATCAGCCATCGAATAGAGGGGGATGAATATTTCTGTCTGCCTTTGATATTTAAATGATAGGATGAGTGCCATAGTCTCGGGTTCTGCAAACATTAATCTGAGTATAGCCATACATACAGATGGAAAGGGTCTAAACAACTTGTTAGAGTTTTTGATCCATCATCTTGCTCTACAACCACTTCTTTCTGTGTCATTTGCATGATTTCAGTTCGGTAGATAACACAGGCCTTTTGCAAAAAAGATATATTCTGTTGGCAGTGATAAACCTATTCTGTTTGCAAATTAAAAGCTTTATGCTGATTGTCCTTGTACCACTGTAAAAATTCCTCTTTTTCTTCAGGCAGCATGTTTCCAACACCATAATGCTCATCATCTGGAATAGGGCCCCCATGATTTAGATTTTCCCTAGTATAAAAAAAATGTCAAAAATACCCCTTGTAACCTGTAAAACCCATGGCTTGTGGAAGTTTGCTAAGTTTCATAGGCAGGACATTTAGAGAGTCTATAAAACGAATAGTCAAAGGTTCAATGGTAATTTGTAAAGGATTACCACCCTGAATCAGCAGACCTGTACTCATTTTTACCTTTAACAGTTAAGAATAAAATATCCGTCATAACCTTTAGAATTATGATCCATGAAGGTATAGAGGCCAATACAGTTCTGGGCCATCTAGGCATCCAGAATATGGATGGACTGGGGTTGCACCCATTTCCGATCCCATGCAGGAGCCACAATGCTTGGCAGCCCTGAGACGTTCTTTTCCTCGCCACTTGGCCCCCAATCGGGCCTGCTGTGGCCATGGCCGAGCCACGGGGAACCCCCTGTACCTCCTCACCTTCCTTTCCGGGCCTGGCCACGTCATCTGACTCCATATAAGGGGACTTATTTCCACCTCTAAACGTGGAATAAGTCCCCCATCCAGTCCGCTGACCCCGGACATTCAGGGCCGACCTTGGAATAGGCTCTGTAGGTCAGGGGTCAGGCTCCCACCCACTTCCCACCCTCATCCCCAGGAACAGAGCTCCCCCACACATCTTGGATGTACATGCGGGGAGCTCTTTGTTCAGAATCACAACCCTGGCGTTTAGCAGTGCTGGACGTCTGTATTGGACGTCCAGCCCCGCTAAACACGGGTCGGAATCTACCCCTTAGCCTTTACATTTTTGTCCAAAAATCAGTATAAAAGCAGAAATACATTTGAGATCCTTGAATTTCTAGTTTCTTTCATTGTTTGTCTGTCACATATATGTAATTAGGGATATGCCAGCCTATTTCTTGCATACATTCACAATCATAAAAGATATACTTTTCAGATGTTTCAGGTTTACCAGTACGGGTCATAAAACGTAAGTGGTCACCATCTCCGGTTAAGGGTTCACTGCATAGTTTATAATGCTGACCCTTGCACTTATGTTTCTTGTTCACATAAGACTCACATTTCTGGCACAGTGTCTTAGATAAACACTTTACTTCTTTTTTCAATGCCAACTGCATGTGTCTATCTAAACACTTTACAACAACACAGTTTGCATTTAGGATATCTTTGTTGTACACCAGCATTTTTCACACACAGTGTCAAACAAAAATTACACCATAATGTGCAATTATGATCATGACTGTATGGTTTCTGGCAAAAACTACAGAATTTACGCTCCCCATAGAATTTTTTTTATATTGGTTATACCTTAGTAATGGTCATTGTGTAGCAACAAGAAAATAGTTTTAGGGAAAACGGATCGGTCTGATGTTTTAAAACAGCCCCATGAGTTTGTGTAAAGCACAAAGCATATGTTTATCTTTAAATGCATCATATTTCTTGTATGTCGTTTTCTGACCCCTGTTTAAAATGCCTGGTTCTATAAATATCTCCTCTGTCTATATTTCATCGTGACCTTTTTCAAATTTTCCTTTAGTTTTTGAAAGTCTTACATGATCTCCTTTAAGGGATCTTTGGCGTGTTTACATTTGATGCTATTGCCATAGACTCTTTTCCAGATCTGCCAAGAGTTTGTGGATGTCACATCTACAGGCCTCACCTGTATCGTTCTGTGAAAATTATGATTATAGCTGGGTACAAAAACCTGCAGCACTTCTTGATACTCGGTGTTGTGTGAAGTAGAGGGTTTATGCACCCAAAGCTCCCTATCGCTTTTGGGTCATCGTAAATTCTCTTCAATAAGGTTTCCTTCATGACTGCTGTGTTTTGAATATTCTTTTTATTTTGCTAACATCTTCAGAATGGATTTATTCCATAAATCATTTGGGCCAGATTCTGAAATGCAAGTTGCACGGCTGTACCGGGACGTGCAGCCCCAAAAGCCGTCCTGGCCCAATTCCCCCTTCAGCTCTCCCCATACATCTTGAACAGCAGGATGGGGAGAGCCAGAGGGGGCAGGATCTGGGTGAAGAGGGGGTGGCCCAGTCCAGCAGGGCATACAGGGCCAATTCAGATTGCGGCCCTATATGTCCTGCCAGGTCAAAGGGGACATGCTTCTTATTCCACCTCAAAAGGCCAGCTGTGGGTCAGAAAAGGAGGGTCTGAGCCGCAGGAGTCAGGAGCACCTGCAGAGAGGACATCCCCGCAGGCAGCAGGGGTATACCGGGCCATCCAAGGGCTCAATTATGTGCATTGCAGGAACATTTTGTTTCCATGGTCCAGAGTCATGTACTAACAGGCCATCTGGATTGCCCAGATGTGGAGTGGAGGAGTGGCCTAGTGGTTGGGGCAAGGTACTTCAGGCCGGAAGGTCGGGGGTTCAAATCCCACTAGAGGACAGCAACCTTGGGCCGGAAGGACTGGGGTTTCTAGTCCCGCAGGTGCTCCTTGTGGTCTTGGGCAAGCCATTTAACCCTCCATAGCCCATGTTCCCTGTAAAATAGTTATCTCCAAGTTATAATGCCCTGTTCAATGTAATTTCAGTTTGTTCAATGTAAACCACACTGATGCAGAATAGCGCAGTATATAAGAGAATATAAATAAATGTGCCCCTTCATAAATCGGGCTCTATGTGTTTTAAAGTACAGCCTATTCTTTATACAATCACCTTGACAATGGGGCAGCAGTCACATTATTCCTGTTTCTCTGGATTGGCTTTTCAAAAGCCAATCACATGTTGCCACATCACTTCCTTTTCTACAATGACCATGACAATGGTGCATGCCCACACGTGCCTCCTTTTTTTCTCTCTATATTGGCTTTTTCAAAGCTACTAAATGCAAAGAATAGCTGAAGTGGGATTTGAATCTAAGTCTCTCTTTGTGCTTCTGGTTGATGTGCTAACCATTGAGCTACCACAATACCTCTGTCTGCTCTCTAACAGTGAGATCTTAAAAGCAAATTCTTTAACATGGATAAGCACTGTTTTCTCTCTCTCTCTAACAATGAGGTGCTAGTTGAGTTAAACATACCTGCTGAAAGAAAAGTCTGTTTTAAAATTATTCTACCGAATGCTGTGTGCCAGAACCATATTATAAAAGATTCACTTTCAGGCTGCATTCTTGTATTTTACTAAGGAATATACATTTAAATAAAGCCTTTGTTGGTTCCTGTTGCTATCAAAGGTTTACGTTTAGCAATCAGTTCTAAATAGGTTGCAATACATATCTTTCCCAAAAAGCAATGAGGCACTGCTTTGTGAGGGAAAAAAAAAAAAAAAGCTCAGGCAAGGGAAAAAAACATTTTTGTTTGATGTTTTCCAGGTTCTTGCTGGAAGCAGTCATTTGTATTTCCTGGATCAGACACTCTGCTTCTAGTAATGTCAGCAAAAACCGGAAGCAGCACTTGCATTTCTGGGGTCAGATACCCTGTTCCAGTGATGTCATTGAAAAGCGACACAATCCATTTCCAGTGACTACCCTGTTTCCGGTGATGTCTTTGAAAAGTGACACCATCCATTTCCGATGGCATAGGCCTAGAAGGGTGTGTGGGGGGGGGGGTGTTGGACATTGCCTAACCCGGACATGATCACTAATTGTCTGACATCATCCTTAGCGGTGTAGTGGGGGCAGGGTGTGGGCATATCAGGGGTGGTGTCTAGACATATCAGGGGAGCAGGATGTGGGCATGGTAGGGCAGGGTTTGGGAGGAGATAACCCCATTCATGTCTATGGGAGGGGATGGGGCATGGGTGGGGCATAGGCAGGGCATAACCCAAACAATGATTGGCTGATGTCATCCTTATCTCACCTGTCAATTATACCACTTGCATACTTTACACACACATGTGCTTATAGTAGTGTGCAAGGGTGCACATCAAGGTGTTTTGACCAGCCCCCAAGAAAAAGGGGGAGCTCTAGCAGAAGGCTAAGAACTGTAGTGAACACTGGCAATGGCTAAGGAAAGCTCCGTTCTCCTTCATGGCTCACTTAGAAGGAGTTATTCTTAAGAAAAAAGAAAGGGAGTAATGGGCCTGAGTATAGCCCTGACAAGCAGTTAAAAGTTTTGAGGGGCAAAAACAAAGAGGGGTCCCAGGAAGAAAGAAACTGTTTATAGATCCCTGACAGTTTTTTTGGAGATGCAGAAAGCCTTAGTGTTAGCCTAAGGAAAAAATGATAAGAATCTAGGATGTTGGCAGGAACATTTGGGAAGTGGGAGTAACCTCTTGAAACCAATGAAGAAACTAGGTGAATAAAAGAAGACTTGAAGGTAAGCAAGTGCTCATGGTACTTTGGCAAAGACATAGTGCAAAACCAGCGTTGAGAGACAATCCATGGACTGGGACAAGAAACAGAATCCCTGGATAGGTTTGTGTGTAGCCTACTGCAGGAAGGCGAGTCCCTACAAGTAGGAAGAATGTGCTGTAAAGCCGTGATTACAGATTAGCTGGGCCATGGGAGTAGAAATCAATGGAGGAAAGTAGTCTGGATAAGCCAACCCAGGTGGAAGAAGACTGAGTGGCGTTCTGGCAATAATGAAAGCCAGTTAGAGTGATGCATTTCAGTGTGTAGCAGTAACACCTGAACTAGACTGAGCTCTTGCAATAGTCCTGGAATGAGTCAACATGGTGGGAGAAGAGTCAGTCAAGGAGAAGGAAGATGGAGGTGCAAGCGAATGCTCTTTGAAGTGCTCCAGTGGTAGGCTTACTTATATTTCCTATATGCCGCATTCTGGACGAACACCAAAAAAAAGACCTCAAGGTCCGGGTAAATTACCAAAAATACAAAAAATCCCAGCTTAAATAGTGCGATCTATATAATTATTTTTTTTGTCGAAGCTAACCGTAGGTGGGTCGAAAGGAAAAACGGCCCACACAAAGCGGACAGCTGCTTTTATTTTTTAATATATATGGTTCGTCACCAACAATAGAAATTTTAAAAACAAAAAAAAACAGAACTTATCTTCTTAGTCCAAAGACCACTGCTTGGATAGATCCACTGCACAACGTGCACGTTTCGGGCATCTTTGCCCTGTTTCAAGTGCATTCAACCATGAATTTCTTTAACAGTCAGCCACAGAACACCGTCAGCGCAGCATAGATCTAATTTAGAATGGCCCGCCATACCAGCTTATAAAGGAAGAACCAACCAATCATAACCAGGAAAGACCCCATATGACGGGGAACCCCTAATCTGATTGGGAGAACTGACAAACGGCATAAACGTCATTCAAAGAAGGCTTAACCAATCGATTTCACGATTCAGCCCTGGACGAAAGCAAAAGGCTAAGCTCCAGCCGGAGCCTTCAGGGATAACTGGGCCGACAGATACTTTTCTTTTGCCCGGTGGAGGAGTGAAAGCTTATGGCAGCCTACTGACAAACATAGGGGTGGAAGGAGGACGCCCACTCAGCCCTGGACTCAATGTTTCTTTGAGCCCAGTGTGCCGGACTCCCCCAGCTCAGCAGGCAAGTATGTTCAGTGAGGCTGCAGCGAGCGGGGTCCTGTTGGTCAACACCATGGGTTTTTCCTCGCTGGATGGGCAGCCCCTCTGCCCTTGAAGTGATCTCCAGGTGACAGAGCTCTGCGCTGGCATTGCTCGAGAGGTGGGGGGCCGAGGATGATCAGCTGGAACTGCAGCAGATAGAGCAATGGTTGCCAATTTCCTCCACTGTGCAGCCAGGATCATCGGGTGTGCAAGCTTCAGCCCCAGAGACCTGGGTGATTTTGGTGAGACCTGAAGTCTTTTCCTTTGAGACAGTCTGAGAGGCACTCTCGAAATTTTAACAATTTTTGTTGGGACATTTACAGGCTATCTCCAGCCAGTTTGCTAGCTTTGGACATAAGGTAGAGGTTCATGAGTCACTTTTGGGAGAACTGCTGGTGAAAGTTTTCTCATTGGAGAAGAGGTTGGATCATGTCCAGGACTCAGTAACTGCTATTATGAGGGACTCAGAAAGTTTGCAGCAGAAAACTGAAGCTCTGGAAAATATGTCTAGAAGCAGGAACCTAAGAGTTTTGAATTTTCCCAAGTTTCCATCTATTTCACCATTAGAACTTTATAAGAAGTTCTTGACTGGTGTTTTGAAAATTCTGGTGGAATCAATTCCTCCAATTTATTTTTTATTTATTTATTTATTTCTCGTGCCTATTATTTATTTATTTCTCATGCCTATTATTTACCTTCTGCTAGTTGATGGTTCGGTCAGGCTTTAATTTCATCTCTGGCTCTATCCAGTGATGGCCTGGATTTGGATGGCTTTTTGTAGCTGCCACGGTCTGATTCCAAGTTGACTGCCAATTTACTGGTTACCTTGGCATTAGATGTTGATCAGGACTGGTTGTTAAAAATGTTTTTTCAATCACCCATTAAAGAGTTTATGGGGTCTATTATTAGGATTTTTCCAGATGTGTCTAGGGCCACACAATTTCTTGGCAGTTGTCTACCTTTATCTCCTCTAGACTTGCGAGTATTCAGTTTGACACTGTTAAGCCCCCTCTAAAACAAGCCCTTTTTGTTATAGGGTGAGGTATTTGCTGAGAATTGTAACTTCTTTGGTTTGCCTGTGCAATGCTTTATTTTCTTGTTAATCTTTTTCCTTGGTATTGTGTATCCTTCTTTATATTGGGGACTGGTGGGAGCATTCCAATATATTATTTCCTATTTCAAATATTGGTTTGGATTTTTGTTCCAATTTCTTGGTTGCTGCCTTTTTCTTAGCATCATTAATTCTTGCAAATTTTTTGAAAATCGCATAAATTAAAACTAACACACCATGGCGGGAGAAGACTTAGTGGCATTCTGCAGCAGTTGAAGACAGAGTTGATGCTTTTGTATGTGTTGTCAGTTGTTGTGAAAAAACTGAAAAGAGTACGTGGAACTCTACAAGTTGTATGTATTGATGTCCTTTGAAGATGGTTGAGCCTATCAGCAGCTTCATCCAGAGAAACCTTAAAGAGCATTACAGTTTATGAACTTAGGGAGGAAGTTAGAGAAGACATGCGGTCACTTATTTGATTTAAAGGCTCAAGGAGTAATGTAAAACCAGGTTTGGAACTTTCACACGCTGGCTAGAATCCTGGAGGGGAGAGGGAAAAAGACTTATTCTTAAAGGAACAATATTCTTTTTGGAATAGGCTGTGGGCCTGATATTGAGATAGGCAGGCTATGCACCACGGCAGTACATAGCCTGCCCGCCGACCCCCTTACCCCAGATTTTCACTTTCGCACTGGCGGAAGTGAAAATCTGGGTTAGCTTGAATGCCCGGCAGCTGCAGAGGCTACACGGGTAGCAACAATTTTCGAGGAAAAGCCTCGCCTATCTTTAAGGGCGCCCTTCTTCCGCCACTGCTCTGCTCCGCTCCAGAATGCCCCTAACATGCTCTGATGCTATGTGGATAGCATCTGGGTGCATTAGGAACTTAGCCAGGATTTTCGAAGGGCACTACCTGTGTAGGTATCCTTCGAAAATCCAGGATAAGGCCTTTGCATGGGTAACTAAGGAAGTGACCTGTGTAAAGACCTTCGAATATCGGGCCCTGTATGTCTATTATGAGTTGTAGTTCCTCGACGAGAGATCATCCCTCACTTTGAATTGCTGAGTCTTTTTGTTATTTTCTGTTTTCATCCTGACCAGTAAAATGTATTTATACTTACCAGTGCTCTGTAAACCTGTTTCTGTGCTGGGAGAAGATGCTTAAAGCTGGAATAAAGGGGCAGCATAGCAAAAGGGCTACTTAATCTGGTGGGATTTGACTCACAGCGCTCCATAGCTCTGATGCCATTTTATAAAATATGCAAGTAAATTGTGATGCCATCCAAACCACCCAGTCTCTCTTCCACTTGGACACCTCCTGTACAAGGCATGACCTAATTTTATATGAACCCATTTATGCAGACAAAATACTATTTTATGCATGAACATGGCTTATAAAGTTACTCTTTTATTGTTAGTATGCAGTAAAAGTCACAATAAATGCTAACGAAGCTTAGTAAATAGATCCCATGAGGGCTTTTACCTAGTATAAATGTTCTCAACCTGGGGGTCCATAGAACCTTGTGGGTACAGGGGTCCTTTAGAAGGGAATCAACCCAAATGCATCTGCAAAGAAAAAGAACAGGCTGACCTCCACTCTGAGTAGCTCTGCTCCAAGATTTCTGCTGCCTAATCCCAAATCTGTGCAGAGAGCAGAAGGGGAAGAGCCACCACCATCACCACCACCAACATGAGTCTGAATGGGACAGAGAGCAGATGGGAGGAACATGGCGGAGCATCGTCTCCAGAGGCATTAAAGGAGGAGAAATATGCTGCCACCAGCACCTTCATTAGATGCTGCTCCATGTGCCAGAGGCAAGCAGGGCAAGAAGCATTCCCAGGCACTGTTGTGTGTGCTCAGGCTGCTCTGCTGACTCAACAGGAACAAAAGCCACCATGAACATAGGTGCCTGCCTTATGGGTGCAGTGGGTACTCTGCACCCTAGAATTAAGCAAGACCCTTCATGGAGTCCAAAAAGAGCTATTCATTGTTGTTTTTGGCACCCCATTTATTTTGAAAGTTGGCACTTATGGCCAGGAATGAGTACTACTGCTGTGGTGGTGGGGAGATGAAGGGCAGGAAGGAGAGAACTTGGGAAGGAACCATGAGGATGGATATTAGGGAAAGGACTAAGGACATGTGGGTAGAAAGATGTCATGGGGATGCAAGGAAGGAGGGAAGATGCAAAAGGTAGGTCCATGGGGGTCAGCACTCAGGAATGACCATGGAGGCATGAAGAAGATAGGATGTAGAAAAATCCCTGAGGTGGAGGAAGGGAGGAAAGGGGGGGGGGGGCATGGGGAATCACTTTCAGAGACAGCACTTAGGAAGGAGCCATGCAGGAAAAGTAGGAAGCAAAGTAGTTGAAAAGTGACTCAGAGTTTCTCTATGACAGTTCCCTTTGCAGGTCTGTGGATGCAAAGTACAAAGTTGACTGCTGTGGGAAGGGTGAAAGGCAGAGACTAGTGAAAGAACTGGGCAGAAGAGAGAAAGAAGGACTGGAGAGCGAAATTGTTAGCGGGAGGCTGAAAGAAAAACAGAGAGAGAAGAGGGGGGAGAGGGAGCGTGGAGGCTGATTCAGAGCTCTGCATGTCTGGGGCACCCAGGCATCCAGAAAATGGACAGGGCAAATTTGTACCCGATTCTGCAACCACGGGAGCTATACTTTCCCACAGTTGCAGAATTGGGCTCTTAGAAGGCCTGGAGTTCATGGTATTCAGAGAGGTGAGAAGGACAGCATGCTGCCCGTCTCCACCGCTCTGTGCTCCTGCTGGTGTGCCGGTGCTGTGGTGTCGCGTTACTATGACACCGGGATGCTCAGCAGAAGCATGCAATGCCCGACAGTAGAATTGCTCTCCTGTACCTGCTGCCAGACCCTTGATGAGGTCAGCCAGGGCCAGGATCGAGTGGCAGGGGCTCACCTGCAGCTATGCTGTGTCTGGGGGGAGCTCTGCATGCCCTGATTGCTGCTGCTGCTCCTGGGACCTATTCCACCTCTGAGGTCTATCCTGCTACCGTTGGATTACAGAGGCCTGCCCTTAATGGCTTCTGTATGTCTGGGTTGCAGGTCACACCCCTGCTCTACCCTCGCTCCGCCCAGGTGCCTCCCCTTCCCGCCCCCATGCAGCACTTCCCGCATAATGGTCCTGTTCATGCGGGGAGCAAAAGGGGGTGAATAAGGTCCCAGCCCTAAATGGGGGTTGGATGTCCAACCCTGCTATTCCTGAAACAGAATGCCCCCCATAATGGGCTGGTAAATTAGAGAATGGAGAAATTATTAAGGAGCGGCTTGCAAGAGAGAGACTAATGAAGAGGGCTTCGAGACAGATGGCTAAGAGAGGGGGAGGACTGCAGGAGAAGAATTGAAGGCGAGAAAGATTGGTGAAGAGAGGCCCTGGAAGGGAGGGACTGAAGTGGTAGACAGAAGCTGGTAGGGAAGGTCTGGCAAGACAGAGTTGGTAGAAAGAGGATGAAGAGGGAGAGATTTGTGGGAAAGGCTGCTGGGGAGGGCCTGGATAAGAAGAACTGATGGAAAAGGGGCAGGGGGAGCGAGAGGGAGAGAGAGGGCTGGTGGGGATAGGCTTGGCTGGAAAAGGGAGTGATGTGGTAGGGAGAAGGGCTGGATGGGGGGAGAGAGAGACTAGAGAAGAGCAGATGGAGAAGAGGAGAATGATTGGTGAGGACAGGTCCAGAATCTCTCAAACATTTGGATGATGAAAAGAAGCCCCCCCCCACACTCATAAAGGTTAGGTCCTCTGATTTAGTGGGCTGTGTTATGAGTCCAAGAAAGCACACTTATTGTTATATAAACCAAAACAAAAATTACAGAGAGACATTGCATCGTATAACACTAAATTATCCTATATTTGAGGAAATAAATCTAAAATTGAGTAGCTGAAATATGCAGACGCTTAAAAACTAATTTAGACATATGTGATGGAATGGATCTAATATGCCTGTCCTGAATACTTGATTGGCCTTTTTATTGTTAGGAGTGAAATTTGAGAAATAATAGAGGATGTTTTTTTTTCATTGCTGCCATAGTGTCTATCTGAGTTTTATTTCATATGCGATATTTGGCACAGACCACATTTCTCTATCTTGTTCTGGGTTTTCTGGTCGTTTTATGGAATGAAAGTAATTGCCGATAAAAAATGAAAATGAAAAAGCCCCTATTTTTCTGACTTAACAAAAGCAGATGAAATCCAACACAAATATGTATTTTTTTAAAGTATTTATACCCTACTAATCCAACATCCTCGGATTACAAAAAAAACATAATAATAAAATATAAAATACAGATGCTGCTATCAATGGGATTCTTGAAAGGAAAGTACAAGCTATTGAAGGGAAAGCTGTTTTTCCTTTTACTAGGCATAGTTCAGCTCTTATCAACAGTAAGAATATGAAACACATTAAAAAAAGAATTGTGTATTGTAACATGCATATGATTTCACTACAGTGCCTCGTGTAGATGAAATACTGCCATTTAAACCATGGGCTGTGATGGACAGGTTAATTTAATTTATCTTCCACTGAAGCACATAAGGTACTGGCAGTTAATACCCTGCCTAGAGATGACTGATACAGCTTTATTTGTTTTTAGAGGTTATCTCCATGATAACTCAAGAGAAGAAGCAGGAAACAAAAACCCTGAACAGTTGCAATTATAAAATAAGACATTTGAAGGGGATTATCTTTGGTATTGTAATCCGAGTGGAGGAAAATGCACTGTGCTAAAGTCTATTCCTGCACCATCTATTCAACTAACCTTTCCCAAGGCTTGAAGTCGTAAAACCATTAATAAGTGAAAGCATATACCAGTGGCTCCCAAGCCCATCCTGTTAACCTCCAAAGTGAACGTTGTTGCTTGTTTATTTTTATTATTTTATTATGATTTAGATAATTCTGTGCTATTTTATCATTTGATGATCTAATTTTACTGTTACTGTGTTTTATTTATTTAGAGGGGAATTTTAGAAGGGACATCCAAGTGCAATCTTGGACATCTAAGCCAGAATATCTGAAAAAAAAAAGCAGGCACATCTAGGTGCCGACACAATTTCACAAACATGGGTGTGCCTGATGTGGACTTCTGTGGAGGTGTCTAAATAGACCTCCCCAGTACTATGTTTCAGAACCTGGACATCCAAGATAGCCTTATGGTTAACGTAGTGGTGAGGCACAGGGCGGCCATGGCTCAGATGCCACTGCTGCTATTGTTGACATTGTGCTGGGTACTGGGGATGGTGGAGTACTTTCTCCTCTGAACTCTAGATGTCTTTTAGCCAAAACAAGTACTCCCCGGAGCCAGCTTCTGAAATGGCTCAAGACATCTCTGTGCTTTGGATGGCTCTGTGCCTGTTTTCAGAACTCCAATGGGGCTTCCAAAATGACGCCCTTATTGTTTATTTAAATTTTATATACAGTTTCTTGTATATTACTCTGATCTTATTGAAGGAAGTGATTTATAAATTCAATAAATAAAAAGCAATTAAATGAGAATGATTATATTTGATATTGGAGACCCAGTATTAGCAAAAAGCATAGATTTGGGAACCACAATCATATACCCCTGAACACTTTAATTAATCCATGGTAGCATGTACAGTATCTTTTCCTTGAGCAAGGACCAGGTGTTTGATCAAAACAAATTGGGAGATGACAGCCCAGTGGTTCAGTGACAGTATTGTGGATTACCATTAGGAGGGACCTGGATTTTGTTGCCAGTTCAGGTTTTCTGCACCCAAATAGGTCAAGGGCCGTAGACATCATGGAGGCAGTAATCACAGCAACTGGAAGGATACAGAACTATGGTCATCATGTGCGGACAACACCTTGTTACTGGCTTTAGTGGCCATATGGAAAGGTTCTTGAAGAAGCCCAGGTGCATGATTTCTGCCTGTGACTGTAACTGCAGTGTCTGAACTAAAGTTGGAAAGAGATATAAATTAAAGGGGAAATTCCCAGAACAGTTGCAAACGAGATGGCCTTAAGTGCACTCATGCTATGGGCAGCTAGTGTGGTTAGCATGAGCTATTAATGCCTGCACCTGCCACCAATGCTTTGTCCCCTCTTCTGGCCTGCCCATTCCTCACCCCATCAGGTACAGCTCTGGCAGTATGGGATTTTTAACATGGGGGCCCTCATGCATGGTACCCAAACCATGTGCTAAATTGATTGACCTGGAAGCCCAAAGAAGCAGAGGAAACAGAAAAGAAAAAAATAAATAAATAATACAAATATGAGTGAGCCTTCAGGTCAACCTCACCTGATGCACTGATGTTGCGGTGCAACTCACTAGAACCTTTTCAGCTTCTGTGGTAGGCATACATATACTTACTTAGAAGATGATTGATTGCTTCCCACTGAGAATTTGCTACTGCAGTCTGGAACTTTCTAATGCCA
This sequence comes from Ichthyophis bannanicus, assembly GCA_033557465.1. NCBI lineage: Eukaryota > Metazoa > Chordata > Amphibia > Gymnophiona > Ichthyophiidae > Ichthyophis > Ichthyophis bannanicus. Next base: position 420,785,480 of record CM066033.1, read on the forward strand.
CTAGTCATTTTTTAAATGGCTTACAGAAGTTTTTGGGCCATAGAATGATCAATAGTATATATTCCTATGGCAGGGAGATATGAGCATGATGAAACAAAAAGTTCCTTTTATTTGAGTTGCTGGTTGAAATGTGTGAAGGCACATTTTAGATAAGATGTGGAGATCAAAACTGATACATCCAGGTCACTGCGTTTACAATTGTGCTATTATTTTAGAAATGGCTTTGCTAAACCTGAAACCATATCTAAAATAGATATCCACAGACTGTGGAAGGAGGGATTTCAGAAGGAAACAAGCAGCAAAAAATTAAGTTGTAATGTTGGCAACCTACATATGTAAGTACCAGCATTTCACAACGAACACATGTAAATGTTAGCACTTACATGTGTATCTGGACCATTGTGCACCCCTGTAAAGGGATGGCCAAAAGGAACACTTCCAGACCCTATTTGTGCCCAGGAGCAGGTGTAAATGTAGACATGGCCAATTTAGGGCTTATATGTGCCTACTCTATATGAAATGGGGCATACACATGTGGATTTTAGTCCCACTCAGAGCATATCCCAGACACACACCCCATCATCCTCAGAGAAGATGCAGTCATCCACATGTAAATGTCATCCATTCTAAAATGGATATTTACACATGGCCAGGGCCGGATTTACGTATACGCCATGTACGCCATGGCGTAGGGCCCACAACCGGCAGGGGCCCACCAAAAATAGAACCAGGTTTTTTTTTTTTCAATTCGATTAAAAAAAAAAACCTGGTGGCTGCCTCCGCGGGGCTCCTCGTGTTGTCGCGGGGGCCCCGTCTACAAGCGGGTATGGTCTGGTCGGGTCGGTTCGGGTCGGGTCTCGTCTCCCTCCCGGCTGCGAGAGACGCGAAGATAGAGCGTCTCCTCGCGTCTGTGTTAAGCCCGCAGGGGCTGATGGGATTTCCCATCAGCCCCTGCGGGCGTAACACAGACGCGAGGAGACGCTCTCCCTTCGCGTCTCTCGCAGCCTGCAGCGAGGGAGGGAGAGAGACCCGACCCGACCCGACCGGACCGGACCCGACCCGACCAGCTTGTAGACGGGGCCCCCGCGGCAGCAGAGGGGGCCCTGCGGCGGCAGCCACCAGGTTTTTTGTTAAATTAAATTTTACTTTAGGCCGGGGGGGGGGGGTAGGAGTCCTATCCCCCCCTGCCTACAGTAAACTTTAATTTAAAAAAAATACCTGGTGGCTGCCGCAGCGGGGCCCCCTCTGCTGCCGCGGGGGCCCCGTCTACAAGCTGGTCGGGTCGGGTCGGGTCCGGTCGGGTCTCTCTCCCTCCCTCCCTCGCTGCAGGCTGCGAGAGACGCGAAGATGCGTCTCTCGCAGCCTGCAGCCTGCAGCGAGGGAGGGAGAGAGACCCGACCGGACCCGACCAGCTTGTAGACGGGGCCCCCGCGGCAGCCACCAGGTTTTTTTTTTTAATTAAATTTTACTTTAGGCCGGGGGGGGGTAGGACTGGTAATGGGCTATGTGGGGGGGGGGTAGGACTGGTAATGGGCTGGGGGGGGGTAGGACTGGTAATGGGCTATGTGGGGGGGGGGTAGGAATGGTAATGGGCATGGGGGGGGGTAGGACTGGTAATGGGCTATGGGGGGTAGGACTGGTAATGGGCTATTGGGGGGGCTGGGGCTGGAAATGGACTGGGGGGGTAGGGCTGGTAATGGGCTATTGGGGGGGCTGGGGCTGGAAATGGGCTGGGCTGGGGGGGGTTAAGGCTAGAGGTGGGCTGATGGGGTTAGGACTGGTAATGGACTGTGGGCTGTTGGGGGGGGGGCTTAGAAACTGGCAATGGGCTTTTGGGGGGGGGTTAAGACTGGTAATGGGCTGTGGGCTGATGGGGGCTGTCTGGTAATGGGCTATGGGGGGGGCTAGGACTGGAAATGGGCTGGGGGGTTAAGACTGGAGGTGGGCTGATGGGGTTAGGACTGGTAATGGGCTGTTGGGGGGGGGGATTAGAACTGGTAATGGGCTTTGGGGGGGTTAAGACTGGTAATGGGCTGTGGGCTGATGGGGGTTGTCTGGTAATGGGCTATAGGGGCTAGGACTGGAAATGGGCTGGGGGGTTAAAACTGGAGGTGGGATGATGGGTTAGGACTGTAATGGGCTGTGGGCTGATGGGGGGGGTAGGACTGGCAAGGCTATGGGGGGCTGACTGGAAATGGGTTGATGGGGTTAGGACTGGAAGTGGGCTGATGGGGGGTTAGGACTGGTAATGGGTTATAGGGGGGCTTAAACTGAAAATGGGGTGATGGGGGGTTAAGGACTGAAAATGTGCTGAGTGGGGGTTAAGGACTGTAAGTGGGGGTATGGGGGGGCTAGGACTGGAAATGGGCTGATGGATGGCTAGGGCTGGAAATGGGCTGATGCAGGGACTAGAAGGGAATGGATGCTGGGTGAGGCTGGAACTAGAAGGGAGGTGAGGTTGGGGGAGGATTAGAAGGGGAGGGGGGGGGTGGAGTCAAATGGATAAGGGAAAATTAGTTTGTGTGGGTGGGATAAAAAATCTACTATTGGCGGGGTATTGGGCGCGTAGGTGGGGAGTGAGGATGGAGGGGTAATATTTGACTGTATGAAATAGGAATGAGGAAAGAGCAAAAGGAGAAAGATTATAATGTAAAAGCAGATGTAGAGAGAGAATGGAAAAAAATCTAGAAGAGAGAAGAAAGGACAAATGGACAGCAGACGATGGAGAGTTAGCAGAAGACACGAAGAAACCAGAAGAAAGTGGCTGGAGCAATTGCAGCTGAAAAAAATGCACAAAAGGTAGAAAATATCTCTTCATTTTGAATTTATTAATTGGAATATGTCAGCTCTGGTAAATGTGCATCATTAACATCTGTGCTTTGTTTAGTACAAGAGCAAATTAATGTATTGTTTTATTTCTACAGTGTTGTACATTCCAAGTTTGGCTTTTGGGATTCCCAGTTTAATTATTGTCTTCCTATTTCTAAATTGTGATTACTTGTTTGGTGATGGTCTATGTTCTGCATGTGTAACTGAGCTGAGGTGTTCTGTTTATATAATTCCTATTGACATTGCCACTTGTTCTCTTTCCCCAGTAGGTCATGTATTGTTGTTCTCTGAAATGTATTGGTTTAATATTTGCAGTGTTGCCTTTGATTGGTAGAGTATGGTGCTTTGTGAGTCCTGGTAGTGCTGTTAGGATACGGCGGGTTTACTATGGGCAGTGTTTGTAGTAGTTCCTAATGTGTCTGGCAGTTGGCACTGGATTATAGTAATGTAGAAATCTTTTAGTCTTTCTTTATCCATACACTCATTAAGAGGCACGTTTACTAAAAGTTAGTATATGGTAACATTATGCAAATATTTATGCAAATGAGGCCCCTTATGCAAATGAGGTCCGCACCCCCCTTGGGCCGCCCCTGCTGGGGGCCCACGATTTTTGTTGGTGTAGGGCCTCACTCAAGGTAAATCCGGCCCTGCACATGGCCACGATTTTTGAGGGTAATTCTGTAAGTGGCACCCAGATTTCTATGCAAGTCTATGTGTTGATGTTGTCTATTTTATAATGTCAAATCCACGCAGATTTTACTTTATAGAATAATAGCATAAGTGGCGGCAAACCCATGAGCATATTATTGCGGTCAGTTATACCATCTGTAAAGCATATGTTAATGGCCATGCCTATCTGAAGCATGTTGGGTGGCCTATGGTATAAATTACATGGGTACATATATCTTCCATCTATGATCTGCCCAAACCTCACCCCTGCATTCACATCCACATTGAAAGTACATGCCATCGATCCAACGGTACTTTCAGAATAGCGTCCAACCACAAACCAATGGATAAGCCACTAAAATGCCATAATTTATGTGTGTAATCTTAACTGGAGCTCCAGCCATGTCTTATAGAATTCCCTCTACATGTGTATATGGCTGTTTGTACATGTTAAGGGGTCTAGCTACTAAGGTACACTAATGTTAATGCCTTTTAATTCACCATTAAGGTATATTATTAGTAACTAGGTCCCATGTTAAAATAGTATGTTATAATGGTGAATTAATGCATGTTAAACATTCATGCACCTTAGTACTGTGGAGGGGGATTTTAGAAAGTACATCCAAGTGCATTCTGAAACATCTAAGCCAGAACATCTGGAAAAAAGCAGGCACGTCTAGGTGCAGACATGATTTCACAAGCCTGAACATGCCTGATATGGACATCTGTGGGGCATCTACATAGACGTCCCCAGAATAGTATTTCAGAAACCAGACATTTACAGCAGGGATAGCCTGATGGTTAGAGTAATAAGCTAGGCACAGGGAAGACAGGTTCAAATCCAAATGCTGCTATCATTGAAATTGTTCTGAGTACTGGGGATGTGGGAGTGCTTTTTTCTGTATACCCTCTGGCTTTTTTCAGCCAACATGAGCACTTTTCAGATGTCTGTTCCTTCTTTGACCAGGTCTAGACTTCAGTGCGAGTCTGAACATTCAGGACATTTCTAACATCCAGGTTCCTGGGGATGCCCTCATTCAGATTTGGATGTCCTCAGACCTGGCTTCTAAAATGGCCCTGGAGATGTCTCTATGTCCATTTTTGGATGTCCAAAGCATGAATAAGATTTCTAAAATAAATGTTACCATGAAAGCACATTATAAAATGTATATTGCAGTCTAAACATGTTAATTTTTTCATCATGCATTTAGATGTTAAAATAGTTGATATTCCAAATTCCATGCACTAAATTTGCTTTGTTTGCTTTAATTTAAGGTCAAATGGCCGGTGACCACACCCGGCTAGAATTCCATAACATCGAAACCGGTATAATAACAGAACGTCGTTATCTCTCTGCTGTCCCTTCCAACTTCATCGGCCATTTACAAAGCTTGACATTCAATGGCATGGCATACATTGATCTGTGTAAAAATGGTGACATAGCATATTGTGAACTAAATGCCAGATTTGGCTTCAGAAATATTATAGCTGACCCAGTCACCTTTAAAACAAAAGCAAGCTATGTTGCCTTGGCCACCCTACAAGCCTACACATCAATGCACCTTTTTTTCCAGTTCAAGACCACATCACCAGATGGACTTATATTGTACAACAGCGGAGATGGCAATGACTTCATTGTGGTAGAATTAGTTAAAGGGTAGGTACAGTAACGATGGATGAAATTAAATCTGTTTCAAGTGATAATTCATTCTCTCTAGGGTACTGAACTCATTATTGATCAGACAATAGACAAGAATCTAAGAAGAAAAGAATACAGGTTTGTAAATCTCTCAGAGGTGTGACTTGATTATTTGTGCCCCAAAATTGATGATAGCCATTGTCCATTCACTGAGGAGACAGACTTTCTACTTTGTGCATTACATAAAAGGTCTTTCTTTGTTATGTACCTTTGAGATTTTCTGTTCTGAGACTGCTAATTTCTAACCCCATGCTGTCCATGCTAACAATGGAAGACTGCAGCCTTAAGGAGCCGAATTATTTGCAAAGAGGAGAAGGAAGGACGAGTGCAGCTGATAGCTACCATGAAGGGCCCAAATCATTATGAAGTGGAGATGGGGATGAGTGCCAACACCATGTGCCTGCATTGTTTGTGTTTTCTAATAACGTTATCTAGCATACGTTCATGGCACCCTATACGATCTATATCATTGCAGCATAATAACCAAGTAAATATCTAGTTGGCCCCTCCAGTCCATCCCATTGTCTTCCTCTCTGGTTGTCTGCCACTTTGAATCATGACCATAAACTTGATGTACTAAAGCAAATGCAAGATCCTCCCTTACCTCTGCCATGTCTGTTAGCCATTCTCTCCACCATGGTTTCATATTACTGCCTTCTAGATCTGCCCCGGCAATGAATGAATTCTATTACAGTGTTGGCCTCCAACACTTCCACTGATAGGCTATTCCAGGCACGCCTAGCATTTACGGTGGAGAAAGTGTATAAAGTACTACCACAAATAAGAATAAAGGCCTGATGTACTGCACTCCAAAATGATAAAAACATTCAAGGACATACCAGCTGTACCCTTCACCGCTCTATTTAACTTGCCTTTAGAGATGAGGAGATGAAGGTGGGGTGGCAGAGTTGGCTCACAGGGACTGGCGGAGAACAGATACATGCACAGCCTTCCCCCAATTGCTCTACCAGAAAACTCACTGCAGACTCCCCTTGAAAGACCAACCACCCCGGTTTCCAATCCTGAGCTTATTGGGGAGGGGGGGGGGGTCATTGGTGGCCAGTGGGAGCAGGAGCAATGCCCACTCATTCCTGCCCAGCACATGGTTGGCTTTCAAATTGTGCCAATGATCCCTTGAAATAATCTCACAGTACTGTTGGTATTAGGTCATTTACGCACATATGTGGCCACTAACATCTGAGAATGACTTTGTAAAATAGCTTCCTCTATTTCATTTGTATTTTGCTGACCTGAATTCTCTGATATGAATGATTGTCTTGTGTTTATATTTTCTTGCTTTATTGTTTCTGTTTAATAGTTTAAGGATATGCTCTATGAGGAAGTTTCATATGACTATGATTTACTGAAGATCCTGTGTGTAATAAGAGAGGGCAGCAATGGGTGCTTCTTTTTTTTCTTCCAGGTACCTCCATTATGTGTTTGATTTGGGTAATGGTGCCAACCTTATCAAGGGCAGCTCAAACAAACCTTTGAATGATCATCATTGGCACAATGTAATGATATCGAGAGACACCAACAATCTGCATACTGTAAAGATCGACACTAAAATTACTACCCAAAGCACAGCAGGAGCCAGAAACTTAGATCTTAAAAGTAAGTATTTAATGTGCCCTTCAATTGATTGAATAATACACTGAAGCAGTTTTTGCTGGGATGGTTGGAGAAGGTGTCCTCAGAACAGTACAAGAAGACGGATCAAAGATGCTGTTGGATGTTCTGTAGTCATGGTCTTGGCCTGAGTACATTACACTCGCATCAAGATAACTGGAAGGGTAGAGAATATGGTAGCAGTGTCAAAACGGCTGCAGATGTTGTTTGCTGACAGAGCAATCTGAAGTTCTATGAACTTCCGCAAGCAAAGTGACCTTGTCCTTTCAAAAACAACTTTTGCATAAAACATTTTAGACAGTAGTTGAATATAGATAACAATAAAAAAAATGCTACCACATGAGAGACCTGGGTTACCAAGCTTGGCTTCTGTTCCTTAGGTCAGCTTGATCTAAACATGTTCCATGGGCAGTATGCACAACCTCTGCAAGAGAGGGAGTCTAACCATAACTTGTGCGGCACCTACTGGTCAGACAGAACATATGCATTCTTGGTTTCTGAGGTCTTTGACCTGTAGACAGAAAATAGCACTAGGGCTGTGGTGGGATTCAGCCGTTCACCCCACTTCACCTGAACCCATTTCTATAATTTCCTGAGTTCACCGAACCGGTGCACCCATAGACAGTGAATCCCTGGTGACCCATTGGCCCTGATTCCCCTACCCTACTGTCCCCGATGCCATCAAAATTCTATCACGGCATTGGAAAAAGCCCTTGATGCAATCAAAATACTGTCAGGGGCCAATGCCCCGACAGTGAATCCCTAGTGACCTAGGGGCCAGACTCCCCCCTCCTCCCTTAAAAAGAAAATAGATCTGGTGGTCTAGAGGACCCCTGAATTCCCACACCCTCCCAACTAAACAACAAATAAACCTGGTGGCCTAGTGGACCCTGAATCATTCCCATCCTGATACCTTTCCAGTTGAGCAGGAGTGCTGCCTATGCACCCCCGCTTGTGGTCTGCAATCTTCAAAAATGGCAATGCTTAGTCCCACGGCCACAAACGGGGGTACGTGGGCAGCGCTCCCACTCAGCTGGAAAGGTACCGGGGTGGGGGTGGATCAGGGGCCATTAGGCCACCAGCACTGTTTTGTTTGTTAGTCGGGAGGAGGGTGGGGAGGGGGGGTTCAAGAGACCACTAGGTCACCAGGTCTATTTGTTTTGAGGGCAGGAGGAGGGGTGGGGGCTTCAGGGGCTACTACGCTACCAGGTCAATTTGTTTTCTTAGTCGGGAGAGGAGGGGAGGTTCAGGGAGCCACTAGGCCACCAGGTCTATTTTCTTTTGAAGGGAAGGGGGAGGCCCGGACTGCTAGGCCACCAGGGATTCACTGTCTGTCAGGGCACCGGTTCCCGACAGCATTTTGATGGCATCAGGGGCTTTTCCCAATGCAGCGATTGTCCCCGACACCATCAAAATATCGGGTGGGGGGAATCGGGGTGCTGCAGGTCACTTATACTGATCTGATGCGATTTTTGAATCCCACCACTGCACTAGGGGGTGTTAAAAAAAAAGAGGATATGAAAACCTGATGATGTCATGATCTTAATAGGGGTTGGTTCTATTTAGCTGCAATCCCAAAGAAGCAGGAAAAAAACTACCAGGCCGAAAGAAAAGGATTCTTTTTTCAAGCTAGCTTTTCATTTCATGCCGATCAAAATTAGTTAAACAGTCACAACTGGTCCCATAGAAGACAGCTATAACTATGGGGAGCATATTCAACGGCATTTAGGCAGTTTGCAGACTTGCAGACCGCCTAAATTCTGCTCACCAGGATATTCAATGGAATTCTAGGGGGGGAGGGAGAACGAGGATGGCACCCAAAGATAACTGGTTAGTGGTGATATTCAGTCGCTAAGCAGTTACTCCGAACTGGCTAAAGTTAGACACTTTTGCAGGCTGGCCTAACTTTAGCCAATTTACAGTAGCTAACTAGCCAGTGACTAAATATTGCCGTTGAGTGGTTAGCTAAATAGCTATCCGGCCAACCCAGATATTCAACGCTAGTGGCTGGAATGACTTCAGCATTGAAATCCAGTTTTAAGTTAAAGCAGTGATGGCCAGCTATTTAACAGCGCTGGCATCCGCCACCGAATATCGGCCCCAGTGCGACTATGCTAGCCCTCAACCTGGACGTATATGTGAACAGGAGTAAATATATTTGGGGGGCTTTAGTGAAACCTCTGAAGTGGAACCTTATTCATACGTAAAATTAGTGTTTGCTGAATAGTTTGTGTGAGAGCTGGTTACTGTCTGGAACCCCAAAATGAATTTGAAGAAATTAAATCCTAAGTAAGAGCGGAGTGTCAGGAAGATAGTTTTAATGCATACTGTTTATCTTCCTATAATGGATAAATTTGCCTGAAACAGAAGGCCCATGATCTTACGCAGCGGTTCTCAACCAGTGTGTCGCGACATAAAGAACTAGCAGGTGCATTGCAGGGCTGGCATGGGCGGGGCAGCAGTTCCGGGGAGCTAGCGGCAGTAGAAAGTGCAGGAACACAAAGCCCAATAGCAGGAGATGCGGCCATAGAAGTTGTGAGATTCTTCTTCACTTTACTCAAAACTGCTGTCCTCGCCAGTCACAACAGCATGAGGCATTTGTTATGATTTCAGTTCCGGCGCCGGTATTCAACTTAAATCGGTGACTGTTATGGGTGAAAATGTACCCCTATCTATGTGATTCGTACCAGAATACTGGACCAGAGGGGGGTGCAAAACGTTGGCTCACGGTTTCACAAAAACCTTGAGCCAACCCTGATTTCCCCATAACTACAATCTTCTGCTAATCTACCATGAAGCATTTAGGTTTTAGTGAAAGAGCAAGGGTGTTTGGTACGCTGTAGAATTCTTTTCAGATAGCTTTTATCTAACAAACAAAGAGAAGTCAGAAAGATATTGTAAAGCATCATCATATCATAGACCCTAATCGTCTCACTCCAGGCCAGTGGCTGAAGAATTAATATCCTACTGAGGCTAATGGCCTGAAACAAATTAACAAGGAAAGCCCCTCTCTCTACCTTGAGCATTATTTTTTAAGTATTCCAGTTTCTGTATTGATGCCCTTGCAAGGCTAAAGATACAATAAAGTATTCCTCCAAGCGTGCCAAATTATCAAGAAAAGCAGCTGCTTGAAAAGCATGCTAAAAAAAATCAGCATTCCATTTTTAAATAATATTTCAGAAAGTAAAATTGGAAAAAAATAAAAAACTAAATTTCTAGGTTTTGATCCGTATATCAGACTGTAACCCTGGGGTATCTCCGTTTTATGGGATGGGGTTTGTAATGGGGTAAAGGTGGCTGTCTTCAATTCTATGCCTTTGGGGTTCTTACTAAATGGGAGGAGAAGCAGTCTTATAGACCCTTGGTTTTGTACTACTCACCCAACCAGTTTTCCTTCAGTCTGATCATTCCTGAAACAATTCAGGCCTCTTATAGCTTAATTGTTCAAAAGAAAGTAGATTTTACCGTTGATTTCTTGAGCTGACAGAAGCAGCCAGCAATGCAGCCAAAGGCAAATCAATCAGGGGCGGCCCTCATTAAGTCAATTCATAGAGATAAGTCAAAAATAGAGGGTTGAACAAACGAACCTTCTAGTATCTGCACAGGGGCGGCTCAAGGCAATCTGCTGCCTGAGGCAAGGGATGATATGGCGCCCCCCCCCTCCCCCCGCCCAAAACTCCAGTCAGGGACTGAACTGAACTGAACCAAACCCAAAAGTCTATTAGATAATATATAGCAAATACAAGATGTTCACACCCCAAGGAACTAAAAGAAAGAGTGAGAACCACAGCAGTTTATAACTCTAAATTTTAATTAATTTGTATTTTATTTATTTATTTAGTTAGTTATTTGCTTTTACATACCCTAGAACACTAATGCACTTATTTGAAAAGCTGAGCAAGTCAAATTGTTCCATATAGATCCCTATGTACAGTACAAATTAGTAGAACATCTGGCCTCAGTCACGCACTCAGAACACAGACCCTCAACAAGTACAAAATATGTGACCATAATTTAAAGGAAGAATAAAAAATAGGTAGAGACAATTTAAACTAAAACCCCAAGGTTGTTACATTGTTACATGGCCTGTTACAGAATATTCAATTAATGATTCCATTAATATTAGCTTCACTATTCTAATATTATATATCATACTTGCTATATTATTATAATAGAGATTTATTGCAATGATTCATAGAAACAGTAAGTCTGTGAGGCAGCACCTTGTTTTTATTTCAATAGCTGCTGCCTCACAGACTTGCTGTTTCTATGAAACATTGCAATAAATCCATATTATAACATAGCAAGTATGATATTTCATTTCTTAGTAATTCTAATAATAATATATATAAAATACAGGACCTTGTGATATATTTCCTCGGAGGCCTGCCTCTGTCGATGCTGACAGGGCGATGAAACGCTGAAATTTGAGCTTCCGCATCATCCTGCTTCTGAATGCAGCCTTAGGTTCAAGTAGGGGAAGTGGCATGGTAAGGGAAAAACACCCGTGAAATCTGAAAACTTCAGCATGCTCTAGGATCAGCGGCCAGACTGATGATGTCATCCAACAGTGACCACGATGCTTGGAATCCCCGCCAGAAGTCGCGGCTATATTTATTTCTGAATTTGCCACTTCTGGCCTGCCGCTGCCTTCCCGATGCTTTTTTTCTCGTTCGGACGAGCTTAAGCGGAAAAAAGAGCAGCGGGAAGGCAGCGACAAGCCAGAGGTGGCAAAATGTTGGTTTAGATACTGTAAAATAAAACTAGATTTGGAGCGAATGTAAGTACTCATGAGGGATTTGGACATTACCCTTTTTGTTATCCTGGATATTAGGCCATCTAAAGAACATTAGTGTGATGTTTATTTATTTATTTTATTTAACAGTATTTCTAAACCGCCTTATCTTATTAATCAAGGTGGTATCACAGCAAACAATCGGGTAAAGTGAGAGAGTTAAGCATGCAGTGAGGGAGAAATTTAGTTGAGTGTGTGTTGTATTGTGTGCTAGATTGGTTGAGCTACGTACAATGTGTGTGTTGTGTGTGCGCTAGAGTGGTTTTGAGCTATGTACAAGATGGACTATATACAGTGATGCAAAAACCATTTTCTATACATACAGTGTTTAGGCGGTATCATGTGCTGTTATACATTCTCTGAGGTTATGTGATGTGTCCATAGTGTTCTATGAACAGCATGGTTTTTAGCTGTTTTCTAAAGTCCTTGAGGTCTGTAGTTGCCCTCAAATCGTCCGTAGCTTGTTCCATATTGTTGGGGGCAGCCATGGAGAGTGCTCTGTCGGTTGTGTCCTTGCGTGTGTGTTTGAATTCACTTGGGGTGCTGACTCGGTTGTGTGTTTGTTTTCTTCTAGGACGTGTGCTAGTGTCTGGTTGTATGAGGGTGTGCAGGCTGTTGGCTGATGTGTGCTGATTTGTCTTGAATAGGTTTATGATAGTTTTGTATCTGATGCGTGCACCGATTGGGAGCCAGTGTAAGTCCTTTAAGGTAGGTGTGATGTGCTCCTGTCTTGCAGTACCAGATATATTTGTGCTGCAGTGTTTTGTGCTAGCTGGAGTGGTTTGAGGGTTTGTTTCGGTAGTCCAAGGGTATATCGGATTGCAGAAGTCCAGTAGTGGGGTTATCAGTGCTTGACAGACGGTACGAAAGTGTTCTCGGGCGAGGAGTGGTTTCAGTCTCCTGATGATTCGCATCCTGTAGTAGACTTTTTGAACTATCTTGTTTATGTGTGGCTTGAGATTTAGACTATTGTCCAGCGTAACACCGAGGTATCTCACTTCTGATCTTATTGGTATAGTAGTGTTTTGTATCTTGATATTTGGCGGGTGTATGAAGCTTTGGTTCCGAGTGATGATTAATGCTTCGGTCTTGTTGTAGTTTATTGCGAGGTTGTTGTTTTGACGTTGTGATGTTGCTTGAATCCTCTACCCTCTAACCAAGTTTTAATTTAGTAGAATACAGGTCATGGCAAAATATAGTAACATAGTATATGACGGCAGATAAAGACCAGTATGGTCTATCTAGTCTGCCCAGCAAGGCGGCAAGAGTAGGTGCACCTGTCGCTTTGTGCAGGTCAACTCTCCCCATGCCTTTGTTTAGAGGTGTATGCACCATTCCGTGTATTTCACTCGTATTTGTTCAGATATAAGAGATAGTTACATTTATTTTGATTTTATCCTGTTGCTATAAAGGGATCCACTGTGTCTGTCCCATGCCATTTTGAAGTCTGTCATTGTGTTTGCCCCCATCACTTCCATCGGCAGGGCATTCCAAGCACCCACCACCCTTTCAGTGAAAAAGTATTTCCTGACATTGCCTTTCATTTTACCCCCTTGCAGCTTCATGTTATGCCCTCTAGTTTTCAAGCTTCCCCTTCTTTGGAAGATGTTTGTTTGTACATTAATACTCTAAGTATTTAAAGGTCTGAATCATGTCTCCCCTGTTCCTCCTCCCCTCCAGAGTGTACATATTTAGGTCTTCTTCTCATAAGTCTTATGACGCAATCTCCGAATCATTTTGGTCGCCTTCCTCTGAACCGCTTCCAGTCTATTTATATCCTTTGTGAGATATAAATGAGGAAAGATGATTCAAGCTGTGAGAAAAACACAAGTTCAGAAAGGTTGGCAAAGATGCAAAAAATGGAAAACAGGTACAGCGTGGACCAATCATACCACGTGTGAATACAAAATTTCCTGCAGCAGAGGAATTTGAGTATTTGCATAGCTCTAATGTCTATTACCAGTTATCTAAGGATGTGCATATGATGAAAATGCATAAATGTAATGAAATATTCATTAAAAAAGCAAAAACTAACAATCAAAATGTCCAAAATTATCACAACAACAAATCTACAAAAGCAAAATCAAATAATTTCAGAGGTACAATTGCATTATTATTCCAGCGATTTCTATAACACATATCAGATGTACAGAACACTAACTTGTGTGGTGAGACAACACATCCCTTACAGCAATTTTAAAAGGAAAAGTATGCAAATATGTTCCCTTTGGTAATTTTATAGCAGGGGTTTGTATTGTGCCTTTTTTATAAGGGTATCAAAGATATATACAGGTATATATATATCAATAATGGAAAAGAGCCTGGGCTGACCCGTCCACTAGGCAAATTAGACAGTCACCTAGGGCAGCTGACCCTGGTGTGCGGCCTAGCTTCCCCCCACCTCCTCTCCATAAAGCGGCAGTTCACCGCCATGGCAGGCTTTAAAATGCCCGCATGTGTGTGCATAATTACAACCTTCCACTCCTGCCCCCTCCAAAAGGAAATTGCATCAATGGGGGCAGGAGCGGCAGGATATGAGCATGCAAGCACGCAGGCACTTTAAGGCCTGATGCACTGAAGTGGTCGCTGAACTGATGCGCTGAAGCAGCGGCTGAACTGCTGCTTCAATCCAAGAAGGGATGCACCCCCCATCCTATGAAAAAATGGATGCTGAGGGAGAACGGAGGACCTGCCTAGGACAGCAGAAACCCTTGGGCCAGCCCTGAAAGCAGTGATATAGTAGTCCAACATTATTACTTCCTTCAGCATTTATATACAAAATCATTAAAAAAGCTTGTCCTTAAAATATAGGACCTCAAAACTAGTGAGGTAAACCTAGCCTGGAACCCCAGGCTGCCGAGCAACTGCAGATGATTGACTGCAAGTGAAATTGGGTGAGCTTTGTAAGCATGGACTAAGCTGCTAATAATCAACTTTTCTCCGAGAACAAGCAGGAAGTCAGTCCTCACATAAGGGTGATTGCGCTGACAGAGCCCGCGCGGCAACCTTTCCCATTTTCAAAGAAAACCTTTGAGAGATGCACCACACATTTTTGGTCCACTTCCCGCCTAAGGCTGCCATCTTTTTTCCACAGAGCCCATCGGATGATCTGTTCACACCAGAAAAAGTTGATTTTTTCCCTTGCCTCTTAGGCTTTTGGATCGATTCCTTCCTCCGGTTGCTTACCGGTGTCGTCCTCGCCTCCCGAGTCCGCTTACGTTCGGTGTTGCATTTTTTCTCGAGTCCCCTTATTTTACTCAGAGTTTTTTCTTGGTGTGCGCAGCTTTTGTGCCTTTTCTGGCCAGGCCAAAGGAATTTGACCTTGAGGGGGCCGTATTTCTCGCTATGTCCTCGGGCAGTGGCTTTAAGCCCTGCAATCGCTGTGCACATAATATGTTGCGCATGGAACTGCATGACTGTTGCCTTCAGTGCCTCGGGCTGAATCATGATGCCTTGGCATGTGGTCTCTGCCAGCAGATGACCCCCCAAGGGCCGTAAGAAGCAGCACAAGTTGATTTTTTACAAGACTGACTCAGCCCTGGAGTCGTCTGCTGGACCAGCATCCTCGAGGGCCACCATGGAGGCCAAGGCCTCACATGGCAACTGCACTGCCTTGGAGCCTCGAGAACATGGGGCATCAATCCAGGGCTCCCTCAGGCAGGGATACCCTTCAAAGAGCCAGATGTCATCGGTGCCCTCGTCGGGTGACAAGTCTGGGGCTGTGGGGAAGTCCCATGGTCCCCAGCCTTGGAGCCCTTGACACGAGGCAGAGGGCAATGGCTGGGAGTGGCCCTCGAAGCTGTCCCAGTAGGAGAAAACACCATAGGCATCAGGGGATTGGTTTCGGTCCTCCGAGATCATCCTCATCGAGGACACACCCTTGATGGTGCTGGAGGACCCTCGAGATCTCTTCTAACTCTGGGTCAAACTGGGAGACCGAGGACGACAAGTCCACGGACACTTGACTCAACATGGATGTGCCCTTGGACCCTTCCCCTCCTTAAGCCTGGTGCCAGTCCCTATCCGAGGACCTGGGCTCCTTTCTGAACTTTGTTTGGGATATGACAAAGGCTCTTGTGGAGGACCTCGAGATCCTCCAGTATGAGGCTCTCCCTAACCTAAGGAGACATTCACTTTGCCCATTCCCTCCATTCTATAATGGCTGCTCTTCCGCATGTGGGAGATCCCAGCCTCAGTTCTCATTGTGAGCAGGTGACTGGACTCGATGTACTGGATCCGCTGGAGTTCTGGCTTCCATAAACTCACAACTCCATGGTGGTGGGGTCGGCCATGCGTTGGCTCAAGAGCCAGAAAATGCACTCCTCGGTGCTCCCTGGCAGGGAGGCCTGTGCCATGGTTGCCCTGGGCATAAAGTGCTTCCAAGGCTCAATGGTCATCGGCCATATCCAGGCCTACAAGCTGTACCTGGGCATGTACTTGTGGGACATGGTGAGGGAACTCACCGGGTTCTTGGCTGGTCTCTCCAAGGAGCCTCTCCAGCGGTTCCAGACCCTGACCTTCACGGTCAACGTTCTCCATATTTATGACTCGGGAGGCCTATGGAGGCTTCGAACCGGCAGCTAGAGTAGCCATGGTGGGCATTAGCACATGCCGCCAGGTCTGGCTACAGTCTTCTGACATGGAGCAATGGGTGCATAACAAGTTGTTTGATGTCCCTTGTCAGGGAGAGAACATCTTCGGCAAACCCATGATGGACAAGGCCACCAAGCTGGAGTCTGGGTTCATGACCAGGGCCAGGCTCTCCTAAAAGACTGCTGACCTTCCCGAAGAAAGGCTTCAGGTAAAAAGCCCCTATACTCTAAGAAGAGGAAGGCATATGGAAACTACCCTCAGTACTTGGCCTTCCCAGCTCTCCAACAGGGCCAGCAGGCCAAGGGACCAAGGCACAGCCCTCATAAGACCTCCAAGCCCCAGACCGTGCCTCCGGCACAACCTATAGGGGGCTTTTGACTCCTTGGGCATAGCCTCTCTTTCCCCCAGAGGAGCTGTCCCACAGCATACGATGGGTATCTGGTAATTTAAGCCAACTGGTGGTCCACCATCACCACCGATGCATGGACCCTACAGTGGTGAGAGAGAGTTACCTCCTTCATATCGACCAGACGCCCCCGCCTTTCTTTCCGGGAGAGCCCCCTATGACTGTGCTTCACTGGGGCTGCTTCAGCAAGAACTCATAGGTTTTCTGGCAGACAGGGCGGTGGAACCCATCCCCCTCCACCTCAGGGGCAAGGGGTTGTACTCTCACTACTTTCTGGTTCCCAAAAGGACCGGAAGGTTTTGGGCCATTCTAGACCTGTGGGACCTCAACTGATTTTTGTGAGGGAGAAGTTCAAAATGCTCTCCCTTGGAACATTGCGGCCATACCTCCAACAGGGAGATTGCCTATGCTCATTGTATCTAAAGGATGCGTACATACACATGCTCATACATCCCCTTCACAGGACAGGCAGTACACTGCTTCATGGTTGGAGGCTGCCACCACCAGTACAGGATTCTACCATTCATTCTGGCCTCTGCTCCGAGGGTATTCACCAAGTGCCTAGCGGTGGTTGCTGCCTTCTTGTGCCTCCAGGGGTTGTTCGTCTTCCCCTATCTGGATGACTGGCTCATCAAGGGCATCACCACTGCCAAAGCGCATCAGGTAACGGGCCACACGATCCTCATTCTGGAACACTTTGGCTTCGTCAAAAACTGCCCAAAGTCCCATCTCCATCTGATACAATGCCTGGAGTTTATAGGGGCACTGCTGGACACGGTCCAGGCCAGGGCCTAACTCATTCCGGACAGGGCTCAGCTCCTCAAGGCACTTGCAGAAAATATCCAGAGTCGCCCCTCTGCCTGTCTTCTGCTTTGCCTGCTGGGTCACATGGCATCCATGGTAAATGTCACCTCAGATGCCCGTCTGCATATGTGGCCGGCCCAGTGAGCCGTGCGCTCCCAGTGGTCTCAAGCGACAGGGCACCTGTGGGACAGAGTGGTCATGACCTGTCCTCTGGCTGACTCCCTCAGTTGGTGGCAACAGCTCCAGCACCTTCAGGCCAGGATGCCCTTCCAGAGGATCCTCACCATGGATGCCTCCAAACTGGGCCGGGGAGCCCATTGTGACAACCTCCGCACTCAGGGCAATTGGTCGCAGACAGAGAGCCTCCAGAAGATCAACCTCCTGGATCTCTGAGCCATAGCACTAGACTTCAAGGCCTTTCACCACCACCTATGGCATCAAGCAGTGCTGATCCAGATCGACAACCAGGTGGCAATGTTTTTTATCAACAAACATGGAGGAACAGGATTGTCCACCCTGTGCCAGGAGGCGATGAATCTCTGCTCTTTCTCCAGTGACAGCGTGATGCTCTGGCAGGCAGTCTATCTCCCGGCCAGGACAATGTCCTGGCAGACTGGCTCAGCTGGGTCCTCCAACTGCACAAGTAATGGCTGGTCCCCAGGTGGCCAGCCGGCTCTTCTGTCTCTGGAGGCTCCTGCAGATGGTTCTCTTTGTCAGCCCAGCCTATGCTCAGCTGCACCGCTTCTGCTCGAGACACCCACATCCCTCGTGGGATGGCGATGGATGTGTTTCTCATTCGGTGGTCGGGGGGGCCTCCTCTAGGTATTCTTGCCCACACCACTGATTGCCAAGACTCTTGATAATGGTGGCTCCTCGGGGTCCAGCAGCCATGGTTTCCCCTGCTCCTCCGCCTGTCCCAGGCACCCCCGGTCCCTTTGGGGTGCGCCCCAGGCCTGCTCTTGTAGGAGTTCGGCTCTCTCCTGCACCCATATCTGGGGTGCCTGACTCTAATGGCCTGGCTGCTGAAGGGGCAGCTTTGGCCCACTTTAGTCTCTCATGCTAGATGGAGAAGGTCTTCCTAGCTTTCTGAAAAGCCTCCACCCATCAGGCCTATGCCTTCACATAGTGGTAATTCTCTGTGTGGTGTGCAGAGAAGCGGATCAACCCCTTCTCCTGTTCTGTCCAGCTTTTGCTGCAGTATTTGCTTCACCTGTCCCAGGCAGGGCTGAAGTACAAATCGGTTGGAGTACACCTTAGCGCACTCTCGGCGCACCACCATCTTGTCAAGGGCAAGCCCCTCTCTAATCAGCCCCTCATTACTCCCTTCCTGAAGGGCCTACTGCTCGCAAGGCCATCCATCTGTCTCCTGATGGTAGAGTGGGTTCTCATTGTGGTTCTCTTAAACTGAGAGCAACACCTTTTGAGCCTCTCAGCTCTTGCCACCTCAAGTATCTCTCTTGGAAGGTGGTCAACCTCATGGCGCTCACCTCTGCTCAGCTTAGCGAGCTCCAGGCTCTGATGCCTATCCACCTTATATGAGGTTCTACAAGAACAGGGTCATGCTTCGCATGCACCCCAAGTTTCTGCCTAAGGTGGTGTCTCCATTCTACCTCAACCAAGAGGTGGTGCTCCCCACTTTCTCCAGGAACAAGCAGGAAGTCAGTCATCACTTATGGGTGGTGTCAACACCGACGGAGCCCATGTGGAGCAATTCCCCAGCTTTCAAAGAAAGCCTTTGGGATTGCTGCCACGCATGCGTGGCCCTCTTTCCGCCCAAGAATGCCATCTTGCTCAGTCTCCCTTATTCCGTGGAGCCCTTCAGACGTACATCCTCGTCCCTCGGAAAGGTTTCTCTCTTTTTGGCCTTTTTTCCAGTTGCACTGGTCCTCTTCCGTCCTCCCCAATGCCCCTGCTTTGGCTGTGGGCCAGGGGATCCCAATTTTTCCCTTTCTTCCTTTTTTCTTACTTCGGGCCCTTTTTGCGCCCTTTTCTAACCGCTGGCCACCTCGAGAGCATTCGACCTCAAAGGGGCTCTTTTTGCCCTCAGGGCCACCAGCTTCAAAAAATGCAACAAATGCTCCAAAAACATGACACCCACGACTGTTGTCTGCGGTGCCTGGGGGCTGACCAAAACCCGGAGCTCTGCTCGCTTTGCAAGAAAATGTCTGCTAAGGCCTTACAAAGCCGTAAGCAGAAGTCAGATGACATTTTCGGTAAGTCAGCTCCGGAGTCCCCGGTGACGCCCTGCTCCACCAATCCACCACTTGCAGGTTCCCCCACAGTGACTCTGCATCCCAGGCGTCATTTTGACCAGGGTTCACCCGAGGTGGAACGGCGAAAAAAGAAGACCACCGAAGATGCTGTTGGGTGCTCTGGATAATTGTGAGCAGTCTCGCGTTCATTCCCTTAGTGCTCCCCGGTGTTGCTGAGAGTCAGACAAGGAGTGGCCTGAAAGGTACCTCTTACATACTCGGAGGCCTCCGGCGATGGCGCCTGATCTCCTGAGGGTTGTCCCGGTGAGGACCCCCCTCTCCTCCTCCACGCCAGACCCGGTAACCCTGGTGTCAGCATCCCAGGGACCCACTCCTGAGTGAGAATCCCATATGCTGGCACTAGAATGCAGCATTTCTGCCTTCCTAGCTGCCCAGCAGGCGCTCTTGCCCAGCACGGCTGGCTTGCGCCTCAAGTCAGAGGGTCCCTTGACCGTGGTCTCAAAAACTTCCTTGGAAACCCCTGAGAGCCACGGGCCTTGTGAGGATCCTCAGCACCAGTCTCACTCGCCATCCCGTTCCTCAGGGGCAAGGTCTTCCAGAGTCAGTGCCTCCGGCTCCAGACAGGCCTCAGACACTGGACATGGGGATCAGCCTGACTCTGAGTCCTTCTTGGACCTCTCAGGCTGGGAATAAGACGAATCCAACAAAGAGCAAAGAGCCACGTCAACACAAGCACACAGTCAGAGAACGTGGTATAAAACCAAGGACAAGGATATATATCAATAACTTTATTAACAATGCCAAACAACTACTGCCAACCCAGTTGTTGGCAGTAGTTGTTGGCATTGTTAATAAAGTTATTGATATATATCCTTGTCCTTGGTTTTATACCACGTTCTCTGACTGTGTGGGAATAAGGACGGGGACATGTCCCTTGAAACCGGCGCCCATTAGGACCTTCCTTCTGATGCATCCCTGCCTGCCTCGTGAAGGTGGTCACCCCCAAAGATACCTCCTCCTTGGTAATCGTGCGGGATATAGCTCAGGCTCTCAATCTGCCCACGCAGACCGAGGAAGAGCCAAGGGCAGAGGAACTCAACATTTTGCAATATCAATCTCCCCCAAGGGAGTCTCTCACGGTCCCTGTGCCATCCATGCTGACCCGGCTGCTCTTCTACATGTGGGAAGCACCCGCCTCGGTCCCTATTATCAGTAAAAGACTTGATGCCATCTACAGAGTTCATCGCGGTCCTGGGTTTCGAAAGGCCCAGCTTCCTCATACCTCTATGGTAGTGGAATCCGCGATGCGGAAACAGAAAAGCCCGAAGTTGCATTCTTCAGTTCCGCCCGGCAGAGAATCCCGTGCCCTCGATGCCCTCGGGCATAAGGCTTGCCAGGGATCCATGCTGGCATGCTGCATCTAGGCATATCAACTATATATGGGTATGTTCCTTTGCAACCTCACTAAAGAACTCAGCGGTTTCTTCACAGGCCTCGAAGGTGACCATCTTCTCAGATTTCAGACCCTCCTGAGATTGGTTGCAGACTGCTCAAAAAACCTTTCTCGCGTCGCATATGACGGGTTTGAGTCTTCCTCCCGTGTGGCAGCGGCTGGCATCGGAGACCGGCATCAAGCATGGCTGCAGTCCTCAGACTTGGAACAGTGGGTCCAGGAGAAACTCTTGGAAGTTCCCTGTCTCGGTGAACAACTGTTTGGCAAGCCCATGGAGTACAAGGCAGCCCAGATCGAGACAGAGTTCGTAACCCACACCCCTTTCTCTCGGAAAACCTCTTCCCTTCCCCAGAAGAAACAGCACAGTAAGAAACCCTTCTTTCAGAGGAAGGGGCTTCCTTATCGGGGATACCCACCCTATCTGCCTGTCCCAGCACCAGCATCCAGTGGCCAAGGCAAGGGCAGAGCTCAGGGCCACCAGAAACCTAAGGGGCCCAAGACCCAACCACCAGTGCCACCCCAGCCAGCTCCGGGGTTTTGACACCAAATGCATAGCCTCTCGTCTTCGGGCGGCGCTTCCGCCGGTAGGAGGATGTCTGTCCCTTTTCGCCCCCGAGTAGGAGGCCATAACATCAGACACCTGGGTCTTCCAAGTCATCTGGGACATTTACCGTCTCCATCTGGACATACTCCCCCCTCCGTTCTCCCCAGCAGAGCCTACTCGGCTTCCCTCACACCAGGGTTGCTTAAAGCAAGAATTGAACAACCTCCTCGTTCAACGGGCAGTCAAAACGGTCCTGCCACATCTCTGAGGTCGGGGGTTCTACTCCCTTTACTTCCTCATTCTGAAGAGGACAGGGGGCCTGCGCCCCATCCTCGATCTCAGGAACCTGAACAAATTTCTGGTGAGGGACAAGTTCAGAATGCTATCGCTTGACGTCCTGATGCCCCTCCTCCGGCAGGGCGATTGGCTATGCTCCTTGGATCTCAGAGACACTTACGCTTACATCCCTGTTCACCCCAAGCACAGGAAGTACCTGTTTTTCAGGGTGCAGGGGGATCACTATCAGTACAGAGTGCTCCCTTTCAGGCTTGCGTCTACCACTTGAGTCTTCACCAAATGCCTGTCGGCCGCCACAGCCTAGCTTTGGCTGCAGGGCATATCCGTCTACCTCTACCTATATGATTGCCTTGTCATGGATGCATCATCTGAGGAGGCACGCCTCTCGGCATTGCTCATGGTCCTCCTCCTCGAGCACCTCGGTTTCCTGATCAACTACTTCAAGTCCCCCCTCGAACCAGTGCAGGAACTGGAAGTTCATCAGCACTATGCTCAACACGGAACGGGCGACCGCCTTCCTCCATCGAGCAGGCGTGGACCACCTCCACGTTCTGGCTGCCGAGATCCAAAGCCGAACCAGGTACTGGGTGCGAGCCATGCTGTGCCTTTTGGAGCACATGGCCTCAACCATACATGTCGTTCCCCACGCTCGCATACATATGCGAGCAGTTCAATGGTGCCTCAGAGCGCAATGGTCCCAAGCCCGGGGCCAGCTTCGGGATCCCATCTCCGTCTTGGGCAGCCTATCCAGTTCCCTGAATTGGTGGCAGAATCTCCAAAGCTTACTTCAGGGCATACCCTTCCAGGCTCTGCAACATGAGCTCATCTTGACGATGGATGCCTCACTATCGGGCTGGGGAGCCCACTGAGACAATCTCCGTACTCAGGGATGGTGGTCACCCAAGGAATACCTGCAGTAGATCAACCTGCTTGAACTTCAAGCGGTCCGGTTGGCCTTGAAGGTCTTCGAGCACCACTTGCGAGGCAAGTCGGTGCTTGTGCAGACCGACAACAAGGTCGCGATGTTCTACATAAACAAGGAAGGGGGTATGGTCTCCTGCCTCTTCTGCTCCTTCACAGTGGACTGGGGCATGACCCTAAGAGCTGTCTACCTCCCAGGCCAAGACAGTGTCCTCGCGGATAGGCTCAGTAGGCTTCTCCACCCACACGAGTGACTCCTGAGTCCCCCAGCGTGCTGTTTCGCTGCTGGGGGACTCTTTCCACAGACCTGTCTGCCAGCCTGGCGAACGTACAGCTTTCCCACTTTTGTGGGCTGATACCGCACCCAAGCAGGGAAGCCCTGGATGCTTTCTTCCTTAACTAGACCTCCAGGCTTCTGTATGCATTTCCCCCCACTCCCTTCATAGCACAAGATTCAGCGGGACCGAGCATCGGTGATTCTCCTGGCTCCCTCATGCCTTCAATGCTCCCGCTTCTACTCTGACTCCTTTGGAGTTCCTGTTTCCCCTGGGAAGTGCTCCAGGTCTGCTGACACAGGAGGGGGACGGGTGCTTCACCCGAACCTGGACTCGCTATCCCTAGCAGCCTGATGGCTTAACAGGTCTTTTTAGCCTCACTGCACCTCCCAGAGGAGATCGATGAAGTTCTCCTCACATCGAGGAAAGACTCGACGAGATGGGCCAACGCCCTTAAGTGGCAGCGCTTCTCGGTCTGGTGCTCTAGGCTCCAGATCGATCCATTCTCCTGTTCCACCCAGTGGGTTCTGCAGTACCACCTCCACCTCTTGCAGGTGGGGCTGAAATCCAATTCGGTCAGGGTTCACCTGAGCGCAATTTCAGCCAACCACTTCCCCAACGAGGGTAAACCCCTCTCAGGCTAGCCACTGGTCTCCCGCTTCATGTGGGGCCTTTTACTTTCCAAGCCCACCGTCTGGCCTCTGCTGATGGAGTGGGACCTGAACATCGTGCTCATGCAGCTGACGCAGCTGCCCTTCAAGCCGATGGCGACAGGCTCGCTTTGGCACCTCTCCTGGAAGATAGTCTTCCTGGTGGTGCTGACCTCGGCTCAGCGAGTCAGCGAACTTCAAGCCCTCATGGCTGAAGCCCTCTACACCAGGTTTTACAGTTACAGGGTGGTCCTTTGCTCTCACCCCAGGTTACTACTAAAAGTTGTCTTGGATTTCCATCTCAACTAAGAGATAGTCTTACCGACTTTCTTCCTGAGACCTCACACCAACCAGGCATCGACGGTCCTGCATACCCTGGATTGTAAGAGGGCTCTTGCCTTGTACCAGCAGCGCACCCAGGGTCATCGCAGATCTGATCGCTCTTCATTGCCTATGATCCCAACCATCTAGGGCTTGCAGTCACCAAACGCACCCTCTCCATCTGGGTGGCGGACTGCATCGCCTTTGTCCAAGCAAAGGCTGAGTCCCCGCTGGATCGATGAGTCTAAATGCACGGCGTCCATGGCTTTGCTCTGCTCAGTGCCTCTGACAGACATCTGCCGGGCTGCGACCTGGTCTTCAGCGAATACCTTCACTTCGCACTAATGCCTGGAGAGGGAGTCCTGCCGAGACAGTGCCTTCAGCCAGACTGTACTCCGTAATCTGTTCGGGGTATAAGCAACTCCTGCCCTCCGACCCTCCTTCTGCAGCTACCGGGAGCTTGCCCCCTCCGAGGACCTGAGGACTCGGGCTCCCTTCGGATTGTCAGCATCTGCTCATGGCTTCACGGAGGCACTTTGCTTAGAAGTCTTGGTAGCCTGTAGCTGGGGAGTCCCATAAGTGAGGACTGACTTCCTGCTTGTTCCTGGAGAAAGCGTAGTTGCTCACCTGTAACAGGTGTTCTCCAGGGACAGCAGGAATCAGTCTTCACTATCCTTCCACCTCCCCTTAAGAATTGCTATTCTTATCCTTCCCTTGCCATCCGCTTAGTAAGGCTCTAGCTATGGGTCCTGACTGAGCAAGGTGGCACCCTTGGGCGGGAAGAGGACCACGCATGTGCACTGTTCCCTCTAAGCTGTGCGCATGTGCGCGCGCACACACCTCACTGAGCAAGCGCACATACTTTACAACAGAGCGCACAATAATTACAGTTCTGATTCTGATAGAAAACAACATAGACGTCTTAAAATTTAAAAGTTGTTGTGTATTTACGGTTTTCACAAGTTGTACAGTATTTTCTAGTGCAATCAATGTGGTGTACATACTGTATTCTGACGTGTAGTAAACTTTTAAAGTATATAACTCCGAGTGTCGTTATGTGGCGCACAAAAATTTAACCTTCCTTCAAAAGCTGCACAGCTGATAGTTTATGCGCACACAGCCTATAGAAAATTAGAGGGAACATTGCGCATGTGTGGCAGCAATCCCAATGGCTTTCTTTGAAAGCTGGGGAATTGCTCCGCACGGGCTCCGTTGGTGTCAACATCACCCATAAGTGACGACTGATTTGTGCTGTCCCTGGAGAGCACCTATTACAGGTGAGTAACTACGCTTTCTTCCCACATTTCACTCTCAGGATTTTCTCATGCTATTGTCAGTTCATCCTTTTCCCCTGATTCTTCTGTTGACCTAACAGTGGTCAAGGATCCAAAGCAGGTCTGCCTCACAGGCCTAGCTACATAAGCACTGTCCTGGCTTGGGTCTGATTCCTTGCAATTCCCCCCCCCCCCCTTCAGGGTTGAGAAGCGGAGCGGACTCAACACTGACCACCTACTATTGGCAAGGGTGTGGCTCTAGGGGAACAATATATGCAGAGTGAGTGATCGGACGCATCTCCATGTACTCTGAGTTGACCAAGCGTGGTGCAGTGCTATTGACAACCAGGATGTGAGTAACTGATTTTTTGAAAAGACACAGAGAGCAGGAACACAGGAAATAAAACAGAATGACAATAAGGAGTAGAGCTAGAAGTACAAACAGCATATTTTTTTTAACCTATGTACTAAGGCTAGTGAACCATGAGAAAAGATTACTAAACCAATTGTCAATGGAAGGATCAACTTCACTTTCAGCATACATTCTAGTTAAAAGAGCATGTAATTGTTTAATAATGAGGGATAAATTGCCTGCTACCCCAGAATTGCTGGGAATATAGGTACAGCATGCCTTTCCTACCAAAGCACATATACTTCCAGTGGAGGCAAGAAGATAATCAAGGGAAAGTCTGTTTTGCTGTATCATAAGGTATTAGCAGCAAGTTTATTTATTTAACATTTCTTATATACTGCCTTTCATGATATCAAGGTGGTTTACATTGAACAAACTGAAATTACATTGAACAGGGCATTATAACTTGGAGATAACTATTTTACAGGGGACATGGGCAATGGAGGGTTAAGTGGCTTGCCCAAGACCACAAGGAGTACCTGTGGGACTAGAAACCCCAGTCCTTCTGGCCCAAAATTGCTGTCCTCTAGTGGGATTTGAACCCCTGACCTTCTGGCCTGAGGTAACTTGCCCCAACCACTAGGCCACTCCTCCCTCTAGGTCAGCAGAAAGTGCATTAAAACCATCAGTAGTAGAATTAATTAATAACCGAATCATATCACACTTTTTGTAGCCATTTAGCATTGGTATCAGCCTGTACACCTGGGGTAAAGAAAGAAGCAGATTTATACTTCAGAGTTAGAGAAAAGACGAAATTCATAGGGCATAGTAATTTTTTTAAAATAATAAAAACGCTTAGCACACAGTGAACGTGTATAACGAGCCTGATGATGATAGGGGTGGGTATATAAAAGAAAGGGAAAGTTCTGTGAGGGAAAAACAGCAATAGGGGACAGTAAGAAAACAAAGGAACATATACCTGTCCAATTAACTGGCAGACAAGAGTAAACAGTTGGGTTTTTTTAGTGCCATTGAGTCAGTGTTGACTCATAGTGACCCAGCTACCTCTGGGTTTTCTTGGCAATGTAGCACTGGAAGTAGATTGCCAGGCCTTTTCTTCTGAGGCAATGGAGGGTAAAGTGACTTGCCCAAAGTCACAACGAGTGCCAGTGGGAATTGAACCCTTGATCTTCTGGATACTAGGAAGCTGCTCTAACCACTAGGCTACTCCTCCACTCCATAAACAGTTGTACCACATTGATAAAAAAGATCCATGAATGGCATCCCAAATGCTGCATGGGGTATAGTGAGGTTGGTCGGAGAAATAATGGACTCGCAATGTGTATTACTATCTACAAATGGACCATCACTAGGGCCTAGCAAACAGGCATTAAAGTTAAGCCGATGGGTAGTGCCAACCGTGAGGCATGAACGCTGGGGGGCAGTGAGAAGACAAGAGGCAAGGTCCACGAGCATTAGGTGAAGCAAAGGTACAGGAGAGCACTAAGGAAGGAGGAGAAAAGATAGTATTACAGGAAGCTGGGCCGTCAGGATCCCATGTAAGCCTTTGGGGACCTGAAGCACGGTGTTTAGAAACAGAGAAACACTGTCAGGGCCAGAATTAGTATTAGTTGTAGAGGAGAGAAGTGAAAGTTGCATTTGATCATATACCCTGGAGCCATTCTTAAAGGTGAGTGTGAACGCACAGACCCGTGTCAAAAAACACTGAGCACAATTACCTATAAGGAGAGCACACGGAACTTGAGAGTAATCTACTTCCTCTGTCAGGAAAAAAGTTGTCATAGAAGAAGCATGGAAACGATAACTACAGATTACACTATCAGAGGCATTCTGTGACTGAGCTAATAAATTGTACCATGAGCTGGAAAGCTACATGTTGTGGTAGTCTGAAGGAATAAATGTATCATTCTGGTGGGAAAGAACTGCAAGGGTTAAAGGAAGAAAAGCGTGAAAAGACAAGTACACAAGCGTATACATTGTGGAAAGAAAAGATGAAAAATGACTAGTAAATTATGAAGTCTGTCTATACTTAAGCAATTGTACACACAACAGAATAAGGAACAAAAAACCTAAATATATGGCAAAACAAAGAAGAAATAAAGAATTCGAAGTAAGCATACTCTAGAAAGCAATCTTACACTAATAATTTCAGCAGTCTATGCATTGTTCAGTTATTTTTTTTTTCTCTCAGCAAATGCAAAGCCAATTAGTGCTCAGATAATATGTGGAACTGGAAGTCTCTTTTAAAAAGTTCTTTTTACACACAGGGGCTGGACCAAGGCATGGTGATTGTGTCTTGTAGGGGTGGTATATAAGAATCCATGTTAAGCTTTAACAAGTGTTTGAAGGATCCCGTATGTCTGTCCAATGCCTGTCTGAATTCCATCGTTGTTCTTGCTCTATCACATCTGTCAGGAGGGCATTTCAGACTTCCATCACCCTTTCCGTGAAAACGTATTTCCTGACAGTGCTTTGCAGCTTCATTTCATGTCATCTAGTTCTAAAGCTTCCCTGTCTTTGAAAAAGGCTTCTTGCTTTTAGATATTTAATTGTCTATATCATATTTCCCCCGTCGCTCATCTCCTCTAGGGTATACATACTTAGGTCTTCACGTCTCTTCCCATGTGTCTTCTCGCTCAGGCCCCATATTATTATGATTGGCTTCCTCTGAACTCTTCAAGCCCCTTTATCAATCATGTCTGGTCCTTTTCCAGGATTTTCTTTTGTGAACACAGAAGTATTTGTTTAGCAATACCACTTTTTCTGTATAACTTTCCACAAATTGGTCCTCAGCACTTTTGATTCTTGCAGTTCCATCTCTGGCCTTCCTCCTCTCCCCAATATACCTGAACATTGTCTTGTCATCTTGCTTCATAATGGCCATTTTTTTGTTCCTCCAGTGCTTTTGCCATCCTGATTTTTCTCTTTGCCTCTTTCGGTTTTATCTGGTATTCTTTCCTCTGTTTCTGTTTTTGTGATCATCTGAAAATTGTGAACGCTGCCATATTTACCTTTATTTTTGCAGCCACTTCTTTGGAGAACCATATCAGTTTCCTTTTCTTCTTGCTTTTCTGTACTTTCCTTACATATAGATCTGTTGACCTTGTTATGGCCTCTTTCAGTTTAGCCTACTGCCTTTCTGCTTCCCTTATCTTCTCCTACCCTGCATCTCCTCCTTCAGGTACTTTCCCATTTTATTGAAGTTAGCTTTATTGACATCTAAGACTTTGCATTTGCTGTGATTGGGCTGTGCCCTGGCTTTTACCTCAAACCACATCATCTGGTGATCACTGCCTCTCAAATAGACACCCATACAGACATAAGACACACTATCTCTATTGGTAAGTACTAGATCCTGCATCAACCTTTCCCTGATGGGTTCAATCACCAGTTGTCTGAGCAAAAGCTGTGTAGGGCATCCATGATCTTTCTACTTCTTTCCAGATGTGTGGATTTGCAATCCACCTATGGTAAATCACCCACTTCATCACTTCTCCCATGTTTCCCACCTTTGCAATAGTCTCTGTCCATGACCTCCTTTTGAGGACTGTAGACTACACCAGTGTGGATGGTAGCACCATTTCCTCATTCCAGACAGTCCAGAATGCATCTTCTTTTCCCTATGGTCCCTATATTTCAGCTGCTTTACTACTCTATTTGACATAGATGACTACCTCCTCCTTTCCTGTCCTCTCTATCCCTTCGAAATACTGGCATATCAAGGGTAGGGCAGTGGACGCGGTCCTCCCCAGGTGCTGGCCGGGAGGGAGATGCTTCTCCACAGCGCCCATGGAGGCAGCACAGCAAACTCATCAAAATGCCGGCTTGCTGCGCTACCTTGCGCTCCATGGCTCGGCCACTCCTCTCTTGGCTGAAGTCTTGTAAATCGCGAGACTTCAGCCGGGAAAGAGGAG
This sequence comes from Ichthyophis bannanicus, assembly GCA_033557465.1. Classification (NCBI taxonomy): domain Eukaryota; kingdom Metazoa; phylum Chordata; class Amphibia; order Gymnophiona; family Ichthyophiidae; genus Ichthyophis; species Ichthyophis bannanicus. Next base: position 420,815,139 of record CM066033.1, read on the forward strand.
TGGCCAGGCCACAGATCACAAGTCATCACAGCTAGCCAGATTTTTGATACGTTTGCTGTACTGCCTCCGTGGGTTTGGCTGGGGGGTGTCTGTGCATTGTGGCACACAGTGCCATGCCACACAGGAGAGTGCCGGCAGCACAGGTGGGCACCTGCCCCGGGTGCAGATGGGGCTGGGAATGCCATTGTATCTAGGTATGGCAATATCCTTTTCATGAGACTCATTAATCTACGTTTCTGTAATGGCCAAAATGTCCAAGTCCAATACCATTTCCATGCTCAAGGCTTCCAGGTCAAGAACCCTATTACCTAGATTGTGAGCATTTGTGCTCATTGCCTTCCAGCAGTTTTCAAATGACTTGCTTCTAGTTTGCATGGGGTTTATTCCTGTCTCCTCTTCCCCTTTATTGTTGATACATGTTAAGATGTGCCTCTTCCCGTTTTGACCATTACTGTAGTATTTTTGCTCTGGGTAACATCCTGAACTTGCTTTCCCATCCATCACCTCCTTTGTGTAGTTTAAATGCCTGTCTACATATTGTTAGAATTTTTCACCTAGGATCTTTTTGTCCAGCCACAGAAAGAGACCATCATTACAGTATAGCCTCTTGTTGTTCATCTATTGCCCCAACGGCATATATGTCTAAAGACTTCACATTTGCACCAGGTTTGGACCCACTTACTAAAGCTATCTGTGCAATACAGCCTCTCTTCTTCCTCCCCATGGGCAGGAGGAACTGTCCTAGTAGATACCACTGTCACAGATGGCAGTTTTCAAAAGCTCCACCTTTAAAATCGGCCATGAGTACAAAGGATCCAGAACATTTTCACCTGCCTTTTATGCAGGCCAAATTTCAGTGGCATATGATGCACATAGATCTGGAAATCCAAACTGTGCACATTAATTTTACTGTCAACTTGGACACAACTCCAGGAACGTCTTTTTGTGGTTCAACTAACAGTGTGCCCACTATGGAAGATCACATGCACTCCTAGCCAGAATAAGGAAGAACTGCCATCTTACTCAGCTAAATATTTATCCACTTAAATGGCTTTGAGGGCTGCCTGTCAAAGACCATGGGCCCGATTCTACAACTCTACAACAGTAAGCCGAGCCTTCAGTTTATGTGCTCCAAAACTTTGGAACACCCTTTCAGCACACATTAGGGCCATCTCTGATCTCATCCAGTTCAAGAAGGCCCTGAAACATCACCTTTTCCTCAAATTTTTCCCAGAGGACAAAGAAATACAGTTACACCCAAATAACAATAATTACCCTCTGACTACATGATTTCCCCTGACTCAACAATACATTTCACTATTCTACCAGATTAACAATACACTTTTCAGACAATATGACACTTGTATGTAAATAGTTGCTCTTGTTGTTGTTTTGTTGTAAATAATTGACCTGGTTATCCAAGTTAATGGTCCTGTTATATGTAATAACCCAGATAAATGTAACTTGTCTGAAGTTTTCTTGTTCCATGTAAACCGCGCTGATAATGAATAGTGCGGTATATAAAAAATGTTAATAAATAAATAATAAAATAAATAAATAAATGGGTTGCGGGGCTGCATGTCCGCAAGCTGTCAGGGGCCCAATTCCCCCTCCGGCTCGCCCCATACGCCCTTAGCAGCAGAACGGAGAGAGCTTTCAGGGGGCGGGATCGGGGCTGAGTGGGAGCGGGCCAGCCTGCCAGGACATACAGGGCTGATTCAGGTCATGACCCTGTACATCCTGCCATGTCAAAGGGGACGTGTTGCTTATTCCACCTCAATGGTGGAATAAGCAGCACCGACCCCATGATCGGGCCCGGGATTTGAAAAGGGTCAGTGAAAGTGCCTGGCATACAGAGACAGGTAGTTTGTTCCAGGTATAAGCTGCAGCAAGGTGAAAGGAGCGAAGTCTGGAGTTAGCAATAGAAGAGAAGGGCACAGATAGAAACAATTTTCCAGAAGAGCGGAGTTCCGAGTGGGGGGAGGGTGTAAGGAGAATAAGCACGAATAAGGTTTCTAAAATGACCCTCAGTATGCATAACCAAAGCGTACAAGTGGGACAGCATGGGATAAGAAGCAAGTGTACAAATTCAGGTAAACCAGCATAAAAAGCATGGTATGATAGGAGATGGGAAGCCAGTGTTGTTCATCAAGTAATGGAGTGGCATGGTCATAACATGTTGCACTCTAGAGCAGCTTAAGTGTGGTATTCTGAATTGTCTGTAAGCATTTCAACTGAAGTTGAAGGACACCTGAGAGCAAAGAGTTGCAATAGTCCAACCTGTTTATCACAAGGTTGTGCACAACGGGCCCAATTTCATTTGGGCAGTGCTATGTGCCATGTTGGTCCATAGCCTGCCCAACGTCCGTCTAACCCAGATTTTCAATGTCAGGGTCATATGTGGCCCCGGAATTGAAAATCTGGTTCATGCCGCACAATCCGAAAGTGAAAATATAAAGAGATTAAAAAGTATGGGTGCAAGGATGGAACCCTGCGGGATGCCAAAAGACTGAGGGAATGAGGAAGACAGGTAACCATCAGCAAATACTTGAAAAGTGTGGTTTCCCCTCCCATCCCACCATAGAGCAAAGATAGGGTAAATCTTTCCAAAGTTTTTAATTGTTCAATGTTGGCTCCTTGGATACAGAGATCTCATCTATTTGCTTAAGCTGTAATTGGCCCAAACTCCCTCTTGAACATGGGTCTGGGCACGACGGTTCCACCCTGTTGTGAGGTCAAGTGGTGGCTTGACCCTCAACCACCTGGACTGATAAATTTTAGTGTCTTGACTCAACAGGGGGGGCAGGGTGTGACCTTCAGCTATAGGCACTTGAGCATGGCATTCCAGCCATACGTCGTCATGCGTGAAACTGTAGAGGCTTTTATTTTAACAAGAAATGTATCAGACAATCAGCGTAAAAGACTACATATGGACTCCTGATTCATGCCTTACAGCAGTGGTTCTCAACCCAGTCCTCTGAGACCCCTAGTCCAGTCAGGTTTTCAGGGTATCCACGATGAATATGCATAAGATAGATCTGCATATAATGGAAGTAGTGCATGCAGATCTATCTCATGCATATTCATTGTGGATATCCTGAAAACCTGACTGACCTGGGGGTCCCAGAGGGACTGGGTTGTGAATCATTGCCTTACAATATAGATAAAAGCTGCTATAGAGAAGGAAACTAAAACCCAAATCTGGCAGATGTTATTCTTAGGAAGTTGGTGATCATTGGCAGGGTCCATGCCTCCAACACCCTGGGTGAGATGGAGAGGAGATCACTGTCAGCAGCAAAGCAAAAAAGCTGGCTTAGAGCCATGTGGCCATACTTCAAACCCATCACCAGGTCCTCCCGACTCCCACCATTTACTTCTTTATCTGTCTCTGTCCTCTCCTCCCCTCCCCTCCTGCATGACTCAGTGGTGACCTGGAGGGCCATGCGGGCAGCAGCCAGGTTGTGCCCTCAACCACCCACACCTGACAATGGCCTCAGATGCTGTGTATTATGGAGCAGCACATTGATTGTAAATGCTTTGATGGAGGGCAGTTTTCCAGACCATTGATTTATTGGGTAAAATGCTAACTACCTTTGTTTTATTAAGTATGCTAAGCGGTTCTTATGTATTTTAGCATGCAGTAAATGTTATTGTGCTGGCATGACAGTTACCGCCAGGGCTGACCATCAGAGTTAGTTCAAGGTGTTGGCACGTTAGACAACTCTTAAGCTTTACACACACACAGCCGGCTGTCAAAATCTATTGTTTAACTTTGAATGCCCTGCTCTTCGCTACCCCCACCACCCCTGGAAGTTGCCACTCTACCATAGGTGACAACGTAGTTTGCCTGATGGTGGGATTGCCACATGCCAATTCTGGCAGGAACTGCAAATCACATGATGGGACAGAAAACAGACAGATTAGGGGTGGAGAATGTGCATGGTGAGCACATTGCAGTTATTATAGAGGTACACCGTTAATGTTGCAATTAGCATAGGTGCACCATGACGGCCACATCCCCAAGTTAGCACATGATGTTTGCAATTGCAATGCAATAATTTTATGCAAACATGCATAAATTTACTACACCTTAGTAAAAGGGCACCTTGCAAATGCAATGTGTGCCTTCAAATCAGCTTAATGTAGATTAACCCTGAAATTAACATGCGTTGTCACTTTCATATCTTAAAAACATTTCTAATGCATGTTACAGTAACTATTCTTTTATTAAAATAACTATGGAGGTTATTCCAGAATATAGATAAGGGGTTTGGACGTGAGGCGGGGATGTTTATGTGCTGAAAACGTCCCTGACCGTATTCTGAAACAATACTATCGTGCACATACACGGCGCTAACACGGAGATCCTTGAACGTGCTCAGAAGGGGTGGATAGGAGGCGTGGTCAGCCACGGAGATGTATAAAGCATATTCAGGAAAGGCCCATGTACGTATTACATGTTTCCTGGAACATCCACGTTATTCCTGCTGAAACTTGGAAAAAGGCCAAAACTTCAAAACAATTTTGCTCTTCTCCACAATGCATCCCATATTGAAAAATGGTTGTGACAAGTATGTTTTAAATTGGCATGACTGCAGTCTGGAAAAAGACAAGATGCAGTTTTAAGGAACAGTGAGCAGAGATGAAGGAATAGTGTCAGGTAAAGAAACATTAATAAACACTCTTACAGAAATATTAAGAAGAGTAATAGTGTATATTATGGCTATGCTGTAATGTGCTGTTTGTGTTAAGAGAGCCACTCTAGGGGACTCTAACAATTCCCATGTTCGGAAAATTGGGACTGCTGATGCAGAGATAGTATGGGCGTGAGTAGGGAATGGATTCTTGTTTGGGTCAGAAATGGAGATCATATTTTTAGTCCTGGTACCTCATGCTAACATGTTATGTCACAGCTGGTATGTATAGGTTCAGAACATCTTTTGGGCAGAACTATGTTTTTGTGACTGAAAGTGAGAGAGTGTGTGTGTGTGTGTGTGTGGTTTGAGAGGTGCAGGGGAAGATCTGGTGTGCTCATCTCCAATTCAGGGTGGACATGACAGCCTGGCCAATACCTGGACCGTATGGATGACCACAGCATCACCAGGTGCCAGTGTGATCGGGCAGACAAAATCAGAAAAGGCGCTCTATAGCGAAATGTCAAACATATCCCTGTCATTAATAAGGGACTCTCAGAATAAAGGCAATCAACAGTGAAAGCAGCACTAATGCCTGCCCATAATGCACATATTTTGAGACCAATGATGTTTCTGTTGAGCATGTGGTAGTGCTGTTTTCACTGCTGAATACTCTTATTCTGAGGGTCCCTTATTACTGACAGGGATATGTTTTGACATTTAGTTATAGGTGACCTATGCAGATTTCTTCTGGATTAGTTTTCATGTTATTGTTGTTAAGTGCCATCAAGTCAGTGTCGACTCATGGCGACCCTCTGGATAGTTGTACTAAACTGTGTTTGGTCTTCAGTCAGGCGGCTCATTGTTGATAGACTGGCACCCACAGCTACTGTTATTGTATCGATCCATCTCATTGCTGGCCTTCCATTTTTGTGATGCCCTTCTACCTTACCAAGCATGATGTCTTTCTCTAATGATCCCTCTCTTTGCATATGTCCAAAGTATGAAAGTTGAAGTCTTGTCATCTGAGCTTCTAAAGAAAGCTTAGGTTTGATCTCCTCTAGTACAGATTGGTTTGTTCTTCGGGAGTCCATGGTATACACAGTATTCGCCGCCAGCACCATAATTCAAAGGCATCAATTTTCTTCCTGTCTATCTTTTTCACTGTCCAACTTTTGCATCCATATAACATTGAAAATTCCATGGCTTGAACAAGTCGAATCTTTGTATGGAGAGAGACATCTCTGCTCTTGAGTTTTCATAGATACCCTAATAAGATCATATATTGTTGGCAGTGTGATAGGGCAGCCATACATCCACTGTGCCAGACACTGGGAGAGATGACTGATGTTCTGTCAACATTCTCCTGATTTTACCATGAGGGCAAGATCCCTACCCAGTCCGGGATCTGTGAGAGCTGCAAGAGTAATGATACATCTGGAGTCTGGCTACTTGGTGTGATAGCACAGGGATCTCCCCTCCCATACCCACACAGGCACTGACCAAGGGAGCAGTGCCACAAAGCAGACTGTAGAAGGCAGACAGGGTTGCCCCACAGGTAGCGGATATATACAGACCGACATACACCACGATGGGACAAGTGTAGCTGCTGTGAGAAATGCCAGATAGGTAGAAATCAGATGCCATAGCCAGAAGGCCCTACTACTACTGATCATTTGTATAGCGCTACAAGGCATACGCAGCACGGTACACGTAAAATATGGTCCTTTCTCGGCAGAGCTTACAACCTAATCAAGATAGAAACACAGCAGCTGTGGACAGGATGCATCCAAAGGGAATGGTAAGGAATCATAAGGGTGATTAGGCGGATCAGATCCAAAAGTGGTAACGAAGAGGTGAGCGCTCAGTCTGGATTTGCAAATGGCCCAAGAAAAAGCCTGATGCACAGACTCAGGTAGTTTGTGCCAGGCCTAGGGAGCAGCAAGGTGAGCAGAGTGAACTCTGGAGTTGGCAGTTGAAGAGAAGGGCACAGATAGAAACAATCTGCCAGAATAGCGGGGTTCCCCAGGACGGGTGTAGGGAGAGATAAGAGAGGAACAGTAGTGCGGAGCAGCCTGAAGCATGAAAGGGGCACACATTTGTTGCTCAGCAATATTATACATCCTTTAGGGAACTGCAATGTTAATTTTGGGTTTTGTGCACTTGGCAAGGGTCCATCCTTAGCAGTTTAAAGCGTGTTTGTAGAGATTACTAAGGCAGGAATCACTGGGGCTGTTTTATAATGTTTTATACAAGGTATGTCCTGACATACATGTTCATATTTACATTCTCTTATACCCATATTAGGGTGCACTGGGATTACCTAGCACTTTTCAGGGCCTGTAGAGGTCTGGTATGTGGTCTAAGTTGCAGCAGCAGTCATTTCTCATAGGTATTCATGTCTACTTTGCATCAGCAAACTAATTGTCAGTGTGAAGAGCAGCTTAGGAGATGCATGTTTTTCCTGGGGGACATGGGGTTCGTGGGTACATCGCAGAGACGGGCAGGATCTGAAGCTTGCAACTTTTCAGAATACAGTGGGTGCAGGGATGTCCAAGATGTTAACCTGTCGATAATATTGATGAGGGACGTGTTTCTCCATTTTATCGTATGATCCGTGCCTGCACCCGTGCGTGGACCACGGACTGGATTCATTCACGGGCCGGCTGAATAGTGCTTTGCCCGCACCACACCAAACACATCTTTCTCCCCGATTCCAGACCTGCGGGCACGTCTAGACTCGCAAATGCAAAACTGGGTATAAACGGGGCCCATTTTTAATTTAGACAGTCCGTGGGCCCGAAGTGCATGGAATCGGAATGTATGTGAACCAAAACAAAAAAAATCACAAAACTGAAACAAGTCATTAATTGCAGTACTTAGTTAAATGTATATCTGCCCTCCAAACTCTGAAGAGTCAAAAATCCCTCTTTTTTTGGTAAAGATATAGAATCCATACCATTAAACTCCTGAAAACCGTGCTGGGCCACAGATAATTCATGTTTTTCACATTAGAAGAAGCTTGCCTGAACAGCAGGAAGCCTTGGGCCAAATAGGAGGCCAGAAATCAGAAAGTAAAAAAATAATATTACTATATTATGATTGTTCTTTCACATGTATTTAGAACCAGAAATTGAGGTTTTGTAGGTTGTGACTGCTGCTGTTAGATCACAATACCAAAAATAAGGATGTCCATGAGCTTTGGAGACCATATCTGTCACTTCACAGGAAGACTCTTATGTAGTCCCAAAAGCTTCTAGACACCTTCATGCATTTCTTTCCAGTAAGAGATATTACAAATTGTAAAAATAAAGTTTTTCTCAGGACCTACATAGCTATTGGGACTCTACAAAATGAGGAAAATGAAGGGCTATGTATGGAGTAAAACACTAGAGGGCACCATTGCACCACAAACTAGCTCACATGGTCTGCAGTAACTACTTCCCAGTAGAACATGTACAGTATGTAATGGCATGTAGAATTCCTTTGTTTGGTATCACATCCACAATTCCTTATTATCCAGTTCTAATCACACCCATTGTTCCTCGTGTTCCTAATGCAACAATCGGTTGTTTTATTTCTCATGCGGTGAGATAATTAAAACACATCACAATGTTCAACCTATTGCATTGCTGCTTGCCTGTGGAAATATTTTTAGGTTATTGTTTGTTAGAGAAGAAATGAAGAGGTTTTGTCAAATTCCTGTCTAACTTGTAATCCTCCTATTATGAATGTTTAATTTAAATACAGGCAAGCTCTCATACATTTGTTTTTCTTCAACTAGGGCAAGCACGTCCGTTCAGTCCTCTAATTTATGTTGTTCTTTCCCGACAGCACAGAATGTTCAGATCTTAACATGGTGTGTAACACGGTTTGCTTTCCCTTATAGCACTCTCGAAGACTTACACCGTGTGAGCTAGCTTCTAATAATAGCAGATTAGATATTGTGGTTTGATTTAAGCCCACCAGGGATGTGTGATACTTGAGCTTGGGATGAATAGATTTTGTTAGTCAGGGCTGTCTGTGTGAAAGACAGGATATTAGTCCACTGTATTTATCCTTTTCGCAGGACTGCTTATGCTAACGAGTACCCTGTCATATGCTGTGTTGCCCTTGGAGAACTTAAAATCGCATCACAGAAAATCAAGTCTATTTTTCCAGCTTGCAGGTGGCCTCTTTGGGGGTTTTGACATTGCTTGTAAATTTCCTTGTAGTTCTTTGTTCCTTTGAATGATTCAGAAAGCAAAATTAACTCTGTTTTTTTCCTGCGTAGCTGAAGGTACTGGCAGGTGCAGCTAGCTAACCTCTTTCAGTAACTCAAGAGCCATGTGGTACACACCGTACTGAATAAACAGACCGCACGGTACAATGCATTATTAAAGCACCATAGAAATAAAAGATTTGATTATTCTCATAACTCAGTAAGGCTTTAATTTTTTAACAGTGCAATCAGGATAGAGTTAGCATTGGAAAACAGAAGCATAGTGTGCATTCAGGACACATTGAGGAAGCTCATTTACTAAACTATGGGAAATGCCTGCTGCAGGGCCAAATGGCTGCTATAGCAGTATAAAATGCTTAAACTGATTTGTGTTGTACTTAATGCAGCTTTTTTTCTGTAAAAGAAAACATCCACTTGAATGCTGCTGTTAATGCAAATCTTTAACTACACTTAATGGAAACCTTTGCATTAAACGCCAATGATAAGGAGGGTTTTGTGGGTTTTTCTTTTTAGAAGCATGCCCACATGCAAATATCAGCTTTTAAATGCATAGGGCTCGATTTTCGAATGCCATTTACACGGTTTCAGCCCAGTAAGCCGTGTAAATGCCTTAAATGAGGATATTTAATGACACTTACACGGTTAGTGCCCTTGAATATCCCCTTCTAACTCCAGTTAGCATCGGGGCGTGTTGGGGGCATTTTGGGGCAGAGCGAAGGCGGACACTGTTGCTAACCGGGCAACGGCAACATTGAATGCTGCCTAGTTCATGACCTGCGCCTAAAAGATAAGCGAGGAAAACCCTTGCCTATCTTTAAGGCACAGAAGATAACTGGACAGCACGCAATATTACTGCTGCTCGGCTCGGTTAGCTACTGCAGCTTCTGGCGTGTGTGGTAATTCCCAGATTTTCAATGCCATTACCACAGTATTGAATATCCGTGTTAGAGGGTGGCAAGGAGGGCTATGCACCGACGAGGCACATAACCGTTCTAAAATGCGGCTGACTCAATATCGGGCCCATATTGCCTTCACACGCCATTAGAGATTTTAGAAAGCTGCTGTTTTACGTATGGTAATCCACACAATACAGAGATCGCAAGGTGGCATGGTTTGGGCATGGAGAGGCAGTGGTTAGGGTGGGCATAAAATATCAATATGTATTCCCCATTTTACAAAGGGAATAAATGTAGATGCGAAACACTAAACATTTGCATTTATTCCTACCCAGAGGCATGCCTTGTTAAAGGAACAAGAGCAAAGACTGTGGACAGCACTTCCCCACTCCCCCGTCTAACATCTGCAACCCTTTTTGACAACCCCCTGACATCAGCAACCCCTTCTAATTCCCTCCTGACATCAGCAACCACTCCCAATACCCCACAATAGCAACCCTCTCCCCCCAATTGGCCTCCTCGAGACAAGTCCAGTCATCCCCCCATCTCACCCTCAACCTCCCTTACTTGGCAGCTTGACTCTAGCAATAGTACCATAAAACAGTTACTAGGCATCACAGGTGCCATTTTGAACCTGGGACTTGAATGGAGCAGTAGTGACTGGGATCATTCCTGCTCCTCACTATGGGATGGCAAATGGGGGCTTGTCTTGAGGGTAGCACTCGGGGAGTATTGGAAGGGGTTCTTGCTGCTGGGTGGGATTGGAAGGGGTTTCAAATGTTAGGGAAAGTCTCAAAAAGTGTTTCTGATGTCAAGGTTTTTGGGGTGGGGGAACATACTGCTGTCATTGGAGGGACTGGGAAGTGAGGGGGATGGATGTTATTAGGAGAAGAAATTTTAAGTGCTGCTCCCATGCACATTTGTGGAGAAATCTAGATGTATTTTGTCTCCATGGGGAGCTTTATAAAATAGTTGTCCATTCGATTTGGCACATTATCAATGTGTTCTCTTGTATGTACTATGCATCTTGTAACTTTGTATTTGGCAGATCCTTTATAAAATACAGTGGGAATTTTCCACATCCCAACCTGATTCCGACCTGGCTGTCTTAATTCCCCTCTCCATTACCTGTATAAAATGAGCCTTCACACATTACAGAATGAGTTTTAGAAGCTCTTGGCCCATTTTTGTCAGCATTTAAGTATAAACAGGGATTTTAGAAAGACATGAAGAAACCCAACTTTTTTTTCAGTGTTGTCATGGCCTGACTTGGATCCTAACCTGCAGGAGCTATTATCATTCCTAAACTGTATTATGCTTTTACAACAAATGTGCTGTTATAGTGCAGATAACCCTGTGTGGGGCTATTGGGGGCAAGCACAGCATTTCCCCAACAGATAGCACACTGAAATCACAAAGAGTGTGGCTCAGCAGCACCATGAATGCAAATAATACCACCCATTGAGGTGGTGTTAGCTGTACCTGTGCTGTCTGCAATCGTGATGGTGACCACGTTGTTGCCACTTACAGTAATCTCATATTGCAGAGATGACCCTTCTCCACATCCCACCCATTTCTTCAGATACTATGGGCTCTGCAAACAGCACAGAAAATCACTCGATAGTGCACATTCTCAGCCGCGTTAACAGGTCACGCAGTTTAATAAACATGCCGCGTAATTCAATGAAAAACATGTAAACAATACAGGAAACTAGACAAAATGATTTTTTTTTTGTCTGCACACCCCTAGCATTGACTTATGGTTTGAGTCACACCTAATCCTTGCCTAACTTGAGGCATGTTTGAGGAGACAGGAACTCTTCTCTTTCCTGCCTTCTCAAACTGCTTCATTTAGCAAAGTTGTATGCTAGCACAGTAGATTTCTTTTCTGTTCTTCCTCCATTTATTCAATTAAACTTTGTCATTTTATGATCACTGTTGCCAAACGGTCACAACACTATCACCTCTCTTCCCAGATCCTGTCTTCCACTAAGGATTAGGGCCAGAATAGCTCCCCTTTATGTTGCTTTCTTAACCAGTTGCTCCATAAAACAGTCATTTATTTCATCTAAAAACTTTGGGGGTCATTCCAAATAGTGAATAGCAGGAATGTATATCCAGTTTGGACATACAACCCCCGCTATTCGCTGTTAGCCTAGTCTGGCCTGATAGCTCCCTGCACGTATAAGGCCTTTTTGCGGGAGTTCTGGACAGGGGTGGGAAGAAGCAGCAACAGGGCGGAGAGTGGGCAGACCAGAGGCGGGCCCACAGCCCCGGATGTACAGCATCTATTCCAGTCACGCCCTGTATGTCCGGTGGCGCAAAGATGGATGTCGGATGTTTTCCACCCCCGAGGTGGAATAAGTCCAACAATCAGCAGAGATCAGGCCAGGAACCCCTCACCCTCAAACAGTGCAGAGGCAGGTAGGCTCCTGTCGTCTGACCCGGCCCTGGCATCTCCCTCCGAGGGTCGGGCAGCGGGGGAAATGCATGCTCACGGTGTCAGGCTCGCTGTGTTCTTACATGGCATCCCATTACCATGGCGAACAGATGCTATGGCATTGGGGCTCCATCAGGAGCATAGAGAGGGCTAGCCGGGTAAATGGATGGACGTTCCCCACTGCAAAATCTGGGGCCCATCCGGCCTGTCCAATTGCCCCCATTCTGCAATTGCAGAAACGTATAGCTCCTGCGGTTGCAGAATCAAGTGACTTTGGGAAACGCCCACTTTTTGGATGTCCGGAAGGCTCCCGATCTGAATTGGCCTCTACATGTCCCTAGTATGTCCCAATGTGATGTTCACCCACTTGATACTAAGGTAATTGAAATCACACATTATCACTGTGTTGCCAAATTTGTATCTTCCCTACTTTCTGTTAGCATTTCTTCATCGGTCTGTTGATTCTGGCCAGGCGGATGGGTAGTACATTTCAGCTGCTATTCCCTTCCCCTTCTCGTGAAATTTCTATCTATAATTTTTCTACAGTGCATTTTATTTCTTGCAAAGCTTTTATCCTGTTTAACTTGATTCCCTTCTTAACCTATAGTGCCACCCATCCGCCAATTTATCTACTCTATAATTGTGATATAATTTGTACCCAATGTCCTATTGGTTATCCTCCTTCAATTAGATCTCTGAGATGCCAGTTATATCTATCTCTTTGTTCAGTTCTATATACTTTAATTTACCCAACTTATTTTTTAGACTCCTAGCATTTGTATAAAGGCACTTTAAAATATATTTTTGTTCATATTGACAACCTGCTTATCACTTGACAGGGGTAATTTGGAATTTATTTATTTATATTCTCTTATATACCGTGCTATTCAGCATCGGTGCGGTTTACATTGAACAAACTGAAATTACATTGAACAGGGCATTATAACTTGGAGATAACTATTTTACAGGGAACATGGGCTATGGAGGGTTAAGTGGCTTGCCCAAGACCACAAGGAGCACCTGTGGGACTAGAAACCCCAGTCCTTCTGGCCCAAGGCTGCTGTCCTCTAGTGGGATTTGAACCCACGACCTTCTGGCCTGAAGTACCTTTCCCCAACCACTAGGCCACTCCTCCACTCCTTTCAATTCTGTTTGCCATTTACTTAAGGGCACCTGGACTACTTTTACAGTTATTACAACTTCTCTATCGGTGCGCCCTAATCTCCCTGTTGTGGTAGCATTGTTCAAAGATACATTATTCTGAAGCATGTGCTCCTGGGCAACTGCCAGCTTTCCCTAGTGGATAGTTTAAAAGGTGCTCTATCTCCTTTTTAAAAGATTAGTGCCAGCAACCTGGTTCCACCCTCGTTAAGGTGGAGCCCATCCTTCCAGAAAAGGTCCCTTCTTCCTCAAAATGTTGCCCAGTTCCTGCCAAATCTAAAAACCCTCTTCCCTGCACTTTCATCTCATCTATGCATTGAGATTCCAGAGTTCTGCCTGCTTCTTGGGTCCTGCACGTGGAACAGTGAACATTTCAGAGAATGCTACCTTGGAGGTCCTGGATTACATCTTTCTACCTGAAAGCATGCTTCTTGGCTTCCACAACCACCACCTCACACTTCCCAATGTCATTGGTGCCCATATGTACCAAAATAGCCATCTTCTCCCCTGCACCATCTAGAATCCTATCTAGGTGACATGTGAGGTCTGCTTCTTTGTACCAGCCAGGCAAGTGATTCAGCAACTCTCGAGTCCACCAGCCACCCAGTTATCTATATGCCTAATGATCGAATCATCAACTAAAATTGCTGTCCTATCGCCTACCTCCTGGGAAGAAGCTGCTGGACATGCATCTTCGGTGTGAGAGAAGATTTCATCCTCTGGAGGGCAGGTCATGGCTACAGGATCATTTCCTGCCACACCAAGGTGATGCCCTCCTTCCAGATGACCTCTCTCCTCCAAGACAGCACTGAGGCTGCCAGACTAGAGGTGGGACTTTTCTACAGTATCCCTATTGGTCTCCTTTACGTGCCTCTCTGTCTTTCTCGGCTCCTCGAAATTTGCTACGCACACCTCCAGAAATCAGATTCCTCTGAGAGCAAGGAGCTTTTTGTATTGAGTGCATAGATATGACCTCTCACCAACTGGAAGATATCCAGTCTTCTGCACTGAGTGCAAAAGTATGATTAATACCCATCTCACTGCTAGACTGCCATCTCCATCTTTGTATTAGTATGTTTAGTTGTTTTGCAATTGTTAAGGGAGTTGTTAATGGAGTAGGGATACCTAAATGACTATAAAGGGCTTTAAGATTATTTGGTCTGTTTTAGGCTATTTTGTTTGCTTCTCAGTGAACTGCCAATTATCTGTTAAGGAGTAATCACTTTTTGATGAAAATAGATTGTGGTGTCAAATTTCACCTTTTTAATTGAGAAAACTTAATATAAACTAAGGGATGTGCCTGGGGTGAGTGGGAAAAAGACTAACTATCTGCCTGTTGTCTTTTAAGACAATAAGGATCTTCCTAAATCTAAAAGTTAATTTAAAATCTCTACAACAAGCAGCTATTTGCCTGCTTTCTTTTAAAACTATAAGGGCCTACCTAAATCTAATGCAAGTTAATTAAAACTTCTAAAGCAAGCTGTAGAACTAGTTTTGCTTTTCTAATGAAATAAAAAACAGACTTTCCAAAGAAACCTACAAGCTCTCTTCTATCCCAAACTTTAATTTACCAACTTTGCCTGCAAACCAATGATTGCTTACCCACAGAGGCTTTGTCTGTTTTCAGCTTTCCCCGCCTATCAGGGATTCCACCACATATAGTGAATTTATTTTTACTTTGATGCGCTTTTTCCAAGGAGGAATTATAATCATTATCTTCTTATTCTGGCCCTGAGTGTTTGTTGGTACAGTTCTTTCAGTAATAATATTGGCTGCAGCAATGTGGTATTCAATTTATTTCTGTGATATCAATAAATGGTTCCTTTATATGGGGTATAGTCTTGCTCCTCTTATTTATCATGCTTATAACTTTAGGCAATCTATTTAACATGGGTAATCTTTCCCTCGCATGCAGCCCAGCATACTCTACTTTGGACCTGAATTGGCCACTGTTGGAAACAGGATACTGGGCTCGATGGATCTTTGGTTTGACCCAGTATGGCATTTCTTATGTTCCATTTGGACTAGGAACTCAATCTTTAATTCATCTTCCTCCGTGCCTCCTTCCTCACTTTCTTCTTCCTCTTCAATGGACTTCTTGGCCTATTCTTTATTTACCTTGCTGTCCTGCACTTCAAGATCTCCAAACTCCATCTCCACTTCAGCCTCACCTGTGAAATTAGAGATTTTAAATTTGCATCAGTTGCTTTTTGCAGTTTTTCTTGTTGCAATATTCCTCTTTCTTCCAATTTTTGGTGTTTTCTCTTTTTATACTGTCTCTATTTAAATATAGGGCTGTAGCATAAAAATAGCATTACATTATCTCCTCTTTATCTGCAGGGGTCCACTTAATTGTACTTAATTCTGTTAACTTTTTCATTTACTTCCCTGGTCTGGTTTATCTCCTGACAAGTGGCTCCATGAAAAAGTTCACCATGACCTTTATCTGTGGCAGGGATAATATCTTCATCTGCAGTATCTGCACTGTGGCTACCACCATCTGTAGCCCTAATGCATAAGCTAGGTATGGTCACCTTTTTATCCTGGGCAACGTGTGGTGGTATGTCCTCTTCCTTTTCTTTCCTACCATACTTCAATGGCAAAGAGACCTTTCAAGGACTGAATTCATATACAGATCCAGTAGGAAGAAGATGACCTTTGAGAAGAAGTGGCAAGCATACAGCAGACTAAGACAGACAGTCAACTTGGCAAACCTGCTGACACCTACTGGTTAGAAATCAGAAGATTATCCAGGCATATCCCAGGAACTGAGATCCCTGCAGACTGGAGGCAGAACTTTACACTTGTGGGGTCATTCTGAGGTACGAATAGTGGGGATCCCTGCTATTCAAGCCCTTTCCTGATCCTGTCTACCTTCCCTATGCGTTGTATGGGGAAGGTAGATGGTGGTTGGAAAGGGGCGGATTGGGGGCAGCATTAGGGCGGGCAGTAGGCAGTCATCGGCCCCGGACGTACAGGGCCAAATCCAATGTTGGCCCTGTACATCTGGGGCCGGCAGCTTGAATGGGGAACTTACTCCACCTCGGAGGTGGAATAAATTCCCCTAGTCGGTGGGGTACAGCGGGCACGGGGCGCGGAAAGGGCAAGAGGGCAGAGGACATTCTTTGTAGCCCTACCCTGGCCTTAGGAGGCCAGATCGGGGATCAGGCTGTTGGGGATCACGGCTTTTCAATGGAGCCACAGTGACATGGCAACTGGACACCATGGTGCCGTGGCTCCATTGAACAGCCCTGAATGAGCCATCTTGGCAAGGCCTGTTCGTGCAGGCCATATTGAGTCTGGGTCCTGGCCTGCACGTACAGGCTTGGTCACAATTTTGATCCCAGAAGGCTAGACGTACCCCATGGGATCAGAATCCCGGCTCCCTCTGTGTGTCTGGTTCCAACCGGGCGCACAGAGGGCCAACATGTCCATGTCGGAATTGGGTCCTTAGCCATCTAAATCTCTCTGAAAATTGCTGCCTTAGCTCCAGCATGATTCTGAGCACTCTAAAAAGATATGTAGGATCTTCTTTTTATTCTATAGTTCCGAAGAAATTATTTTCTCTCTTTTTTTTTATTGTTGGGCACAGATTTATAACAAAGTCACCACTTCCTACCATAAGTAGATAATCATGATATTGCCACAGAAAGCATTTGGGTCAATACCAAAACCCAGCCGCCATTATATTTTTAAATGCTGGCCTTTGTGTTTAAAAAAATACATATATTTAGGAGCACTACACAGATACATGATGGCGCTGCAGAATATGCGGAGAAAACGGTGACCTTAAGCAGCTAGATGCATAACAGCGATATTCAGCCATTGCGCGTAGAGCTATGCAGTTTAATATTTAGGACTACTTTTAGAACAGGCCTAAGGCAAATCACATAGCTAACCACAGAGTAACTGAATATTGCCATTGCATCTATAGCTAGATGTTACTGCCCTAGTGTGCCTCGCACTATACAGATATTACCAAAGTGGTTAGAGAGGGGTGGGGCTGGGGAACGATTGCTGGTACTGTCCTTTGAAAATCAGTAGCTAGAAGTTATACTTTTCTAACCAATGATAAATGTTTAATGCCTTTTGAATATTGACTTTATTTATTTTTATTTATTTATTTACATTCTCTTATATACCATGCTATTCTGCATCAGTGCGGTTTACATTGAACAAACTGAAATTACATTGAACAGGGCATTATAACTTGGAGATAACTATTTTACAGGGAACATGGGCTATAGAGGGTTAAGTGGCTTGCCCAAGACCACAAGGAGCACCTGTGGGACTAGAAACCCCAGTCCTTCCAGCCCAAGGTTGCTGTCCTCTAGTGGGATTTGAACCCCTGACCTTCTGGCCTGAAGTACCTTGCCCCAACCACTAGGCCACTCCTCCACTCCTTGATTATTTATGGCACTTTCAACAGGTAACTTGATTTTCCCCTTTCACATAGTAACATAGTAAATGACGACAGATAAAGACCAGCATGGCCCATCTAGTCTGCCCAGCAGGATGGAAAGAGTAGGTGCACCTGCCGCTCCGCCACACCTCCCCACGTCCCTGTTTAGGGGTGAACCCACCACTCCATGTAGGACACCCCTACTTGTTGAGAAATTAGATGGTTCAGTTTATTTTGATTTTATCCTGTTGCTGTAAAGGGATCCACTGTGTCTGTCCCATGACATTTTGAATTCTGTCACCGTGTTTGCCCCCACCACTTCCATCGGGAGGGCATTCCAAGCATCCACCACCCTTTCTGTGAAAAAGTATTTCCTGACATTGCCTTTCAATTTACCACCTCGCAGCTTCATGTTGTGCCCTCTAGTTGTACAGCTTCCCCGTCTTTGGAAGAGGTTTGTTTGTTCATTATTTCCCTTTAAGTATTTAAAGGTCTGAATCATATCTCCCCTGTCCCTCCTCTCCTCCAAAGTGTACATATTTAGGTCTTCAAGTCTCTTCTCATAAGGCTTCTGATGCAGGCTCCAAATCATTTTGGTCACCTTCCTCTGAACAGTTTCCAGTCTTTTTACCTCCTTTGCAAGATACAGTCTCCAAAACTGAACACAGTATTCCAAGTGAGGCCTCACCAGTGACTTGTACAGTGGCATAAGTACCTCTTCCTTTCTGCTGGTGATTCCTCTTTGTACGCAGCCCAACATCCTCCTGGCTTTTGCCACCGCCTTGTCGCACTGTTTTGCTACCTTGAGATCTTCAGAAATAATCACACCAAGGTCTTTCTCCTGATCCGTGCATACTAACCTTTCACCCCCTATCACGTACATTTCCCTTGGATTTCTGCTACCCAAGTGTATGACTCTGCACTTCTTTGCATTAAATCTTAATTGCCAAGCATTAGACCATTCTTCCAGCTTTTGTAGATCTTTCCTCATGTTAACCACTCCCTCGGGGGAGTCAACTCTGTTGCAAATTTTCGAGTCATCTGCAAAAAGACATACTTTTCCATTCAGTCCTTCAGCAATATCACTCACAAATACATTGAACAGGGCCGGACCCAGGACCGACCCCTGGGGCACCCCGCTAATCACCTTCCCTTCATCCGAGTGAGCTCCGTTTACCATCACCCTCTGTCGTCTGTCAGTCAACCAATTTCTGATCCAATTGACCATCTTAGGATCCATCCCCAAGCTGAGTTTATTGATAAGCCTCCTATGAGGAACAGTATCAAAGGCTTTGCTGAAATCCAGGTAGATAACATCCATCGCATGTCCCTGATCTAGCTCCCTGGTCACCTGGTCAAAGAACTCAATCAGATTTGTTTGGCAAAATCGTCCTTCGGTAAAAACATGTTGCCTCGGATCTTGCAACCTGTTGGTTTTGAGAAAGTTCACTATTTGCTCTTTCAGGAGTGCCTCCATTACTTTTCCAACCACCGAGGTAAGGCTCACGGGCCTGTAGTTTGACACTTCTTCCCTGTCACCACTTTTGTGTAGAGGTATGACATCAGCCGTTCTCCAGTCCTGAGGAACCTCTCCTGTTTCCAAGGATCTGTTGAAAACATCCTTTAGCGGCCCTGCAAGAACCTCTCTGAGCTCTTTCAGAATCCTGGGATGTATCCTATCTGGTCCCATGGCCTTGTCCACTTTCAGTTTTGCAAGTTGTTCTAACACATCATCTTCTGTGAATAGTGTGGTATCTACTTCATTCCCATTTTTATAATATTTGGGAGTCACAGGTGGTCCTTCTCCAGGACTTTCTTTAGTAAAAACAGAGCAGAAGTATTCGTTTAGCAATTTCACTTTTTCAATGTCACTTTCCACCAATCCGTTCGCAGCACTTCTGAGTCCTGCAATTCCACCTCTGATCTTCTTCCTTTCCCGAATATACCTGAAGAAGGTTTTGTCGCCACACTTAACATCATTAGCCATCTTTTCGTTTGCCTTTGATTTTGCTATACTTATTTCTCTCCTTGTCTCTTTGAGTTTGATCCTGTATTCATTTCTGTGTTCCTCTGTTTGCGACCTTTGAATCTTGCGAAAGCTGTGTTTTTTGCCTTTATCTGAGCAGCCACTTCTTTGGAAAACCAAATGGGTTTTCTTCTCCTCTTGTTTTTGTTTACTTTTGTTACTTATTTGTTGCCCCTTTTATTGCCACCTTTAGTTTAGTCCATAGCAATTCAACTTCCCTTATCTCCTTCCACCCTGTCAGCTCCTCCTTTAGGTACTCGGCCATTTTATTGAAGTCGATGTTTTTGAAGTTTAGGACTTTGAGCTTGCTATGATTGGCTTGTACCTTGGCTTTTATCTCATACCACACCGTGTGATGATTGCTGCTGCTCACAGGGGCACTCACGCAGACATTCGACACACTATCACCGTTGGTGAGCACTAAATCCAGCGTTGAGCTTTCCCTGTTTGGTTCCATCACCATTTGTCTAAGTAACGCATCTTGGAGAGCATCCACAATTTTTTTGCTTCTTTCCAGATTTGTAGAAGGAGTAATCCAATCCACATCACGTAGATTAAAGTCTCCCAGTATGATTGCTTCCCCTTTTGTGGCTATCTTGCTTTCAAGTCAAAATTTCTAACCTTGATGCATTCTTATGGTCGTCAGCTTTCTACCGCTCCTTAAAAATGAAAATTAAGAGGACTGTTGTCAAAAACATGTACCTAACCAAATAGATATTTACTCAAGTGAAATGAAAATTCTTCTCTTTTAAATAAGGCTAAGAGTACACATGGTTTTCATGGAACAATGTTCTTGGAGCCCCATTAACAAAAGGATTTCCTGTAGGAAAGGTTACTTTCAGGGGAAAGGATTAAGGAATGTGCGTGTATTATTTTGCGTCCTTGATGTTCACCCAGACAGGAGACGCAAAGGAAGCAGATAGTTTAATGGACATGCTTAGCACTTGCCAAGTTCCAAGTAGAAACAATGTGGGTAGTTTCTCTTTGGAAATTTGGTAAAGTATCTACAACAAAAATGCTTGCATGCTTTGCAACTAGCCGGGCTATTTAAAATGTTCCTCCTTCTTTCTTTAAGGTATCCTTTTGAAAAGCTGCTGCTTGCCAGCTAATAGACTCTGAGCTCTCACATTGAAAAGCCACTGTCCCGCCTGTTTTGGGGCATGCCTGCTTCTTGGGGCATCAGCCATGGAGTTTGCAGGTTGGCATTCAAATGCAAATTGCTGAAGCTGGATGGAGTTAGATAAGGATTGAAAATATTGATTTGAGAAAGGGGCAAAAATAAAAAGCCTGACATAACGTTCTTCTTTAATTAGTGGAATGGCCCTAACAAATTTGCTAAAGACCAATTATACTGTATGGTTAGTAGAAACTCAAGCATTTAATGGCAAAGGTTGTCCAGATAATGATCCCAAACACAGAGATAGTTAGCAGCATTGCTAATCATTTCAGCATTGAAAGTCTGAGACAGGTGCTTTTCATTATAGTCTAGCACATAGAGAACATACTGTATGTTAATTTTCTTTCAGGTTCCCAGCATACTATATGACCTATTTCTTTTATTCTTTGCTAATTAAAAATGAGTTGCAGATAGCAATTACATATATCAAGTTGCTTATGAATCAAGTAATATTAAGATAATGACAGGAATAATAATTGGAAATTCTGGAAAATATGTAGTAATTATGAATTGCATTTGCCAAATAAATCATTTTTTAAATAAATATTTAGAGGGGATATTCAAAACATTTTAGCCGATTAGTAGACCTGCTAGCCAGATAAAAAGCATTGAGTCCAATATTCAGCGACATTAATCAGTTAGTGCCCTGAATATCCCACAGACCACTTTAAAAAAACTGGTTAAAACCAGGGCAGTCTGTGGGTCGATCGGGAGTGGTGCCAATTGATATCCATTTAGCAGCGATAGTCAGCCGCATCTTAAGCGGTTACTTAGGGTATCTGAATAGCTGTCCGAACGTTAACCAGATTTTGCGATCCGGTAAGCGACTGAATGTTTATATTTGTTTATTTGCAAGATTTGGTATACCGCCATTTGAAATTGTCATCATGGCAGTTTACAGTTTAAAAAAGACTATACCCAAACATGGGAACAAATTAAAATACAATTAACTAAAACAAAACAGACAGAGAAGACTTCTACTACTACTATTAATCATTTATATGGAACACGGTTTGGGGAAACTAGAGAAACCAGAGGAAGGGGAAAATCTTCAATTTAGCCTAAAGTATCTTAAAGCTGCTGATATAGTTAGTCAAAGGACTCATGGAGTAGGCAGGTTTTTAGCCCTTTTTTGAACTTTTGGAAGGACCTCTCTGCTATCACCACGAACCAGACAGCAATACTGCCATCCAAATAGTCAGTGCAAGAAGCCGAATAAGTTCCGGTGCTGAATTTCCGGGTTTACTGAAAGCAGCGTGGCTAAATGCTTTCACTAGCCCAGCCACCACCGCTGAATATCAGCCTCTCTTTCTACTGATTCAGATGTGGACTCTTATAATTGAGAATGTTTTATGGCTCAAAACATCAAGCCTCTTAATATTTACATATTTTAATCATCGGTCCAAAAATCATTAATGAAGGAAATAGAGACAAGGACTGTATCTGAATTCAAGAAAGCATGGGACAAGCGCTGAAGATCTCTAAAGGAAAAAAAGTGACTATAGTAGTTGGAATGAAAGGGCAGACGGGATAGGCCATATGATATTTTCTGCCACCATGTTTTGATGTTTCTGTATTTTCTTTAAGCATATTTAAAATGTTCCAATCATCATTAGACTGAAAGACATCTAAATGAGAAGTATTTATTTAAACAAATGTTTATTTTGAAATGGTGAAATTAGAATTTGGTAATTCAGAGTGGAAGGCATTCCCTTTTGAAGGATTAAGGGGCTTAGGGGATAGCAATCTCAGGCTGGAGGGACTGGGGTTTCTAGTCCTATAGGTAATCCTTGTGGCCTTGGACAAGTCACTTACCCCTCCATTGCCTCAGGCACGCATGTAGATTTGAGCCCTTCGGGGATGAGGGAATGTATCCAGTACCTGCTTGTAGTGTGTGTAAACTACTCTGATGCCCTTCATCCTGGGCGGTATAATCAAGAAATTGCATAAACATAAACATAGTTACTGAATTGTGCTAATGTTGATGCACATTCATAATAACTAGGTCCCATTCAATAACATAGCACCTGTGCTACAGTAAGGGTGTTGCATACAGTAAGGGTGTATGCAATAATGATAGCAGACCTTTGCAACTAGCCCCGTAAGAGGCCAGTTCTGAAATGGGAACGCCCGGGTCGTCCGGATGTCCAAAATCTGGGCGGCCCGGATCTGGCTGATTCTGCACCCGCGGGAGCTAGCTGTTCCTATAGGAGCAGAATTGGGGCACTTGGACGGCCCAGACATGCCCCGATCCAGGCCCGCTGAATATCCGGAAAAGCCCCCGTTTAGGCCACCTTATGCTCCTGCATGGTGCCTCAGTGCCATAGCGCCCCTTTGTCATGGCATTGCGATGCCATGCAGGAGCCCCAATGCCTTGCAAAACCTACAATAGCTGTTCTCCGCCACCCAACCCTTGGAAGGGCCTGCTGGGATTGGGTGGAGGCATCCTCATCTGCCACCGATCGCTACTGTGGTGGGCCTGCCTGCCTGGTCCCCACGTTGATGGGGCATATTCCACCTCCGAGGTGGAAGAAGTCTGCAGTCTATCTCCACAACCCTAGGGTCATAGTCCTGCCTCCGCCCCACCCATGCTCCTTCTCCTCTGTATGTGCGGGGAGCTTTGGTGTCTGAATTGGTCTCCAGCAAATAGTGGGGGTTGGATATCCAGACCGAACGTCCACCCCTGATATTCGCAGATCAGAATGATCCTCTAAATCATAGGTGTCAAACCTGTCCTGGAGGGCCACAATCCTGCCAGGTTTTGGGATAGCCCTAATGAATATGCATGAGATATATATGCATTAGAGATAACCTGCCAACCTGACTGGTTTGTGGCCCTCCAGGACTGGATTTGGAGACCACTGCTTTACACCTCTGTCATTTAAGATGGTGAGTGGGCAAGATACAGATGTCCTAGACATCAAAAGGGTAGCTAGAATGTGTCACATTCATCCTCGATTCTCACCACCACCAAAAAGATGTCTAATGGACAATATTTTGGTGGTGGTGAGAAGTGAGGAGGAATGTGACAAATTCTATCTAACCTTTTTGATGTCTTGGACATCTGCACCTTGCCCACTCACAATCTTAAATGACAGAGGTGTAAAGCAGTGGTCTCCAAATCCAGTCCTGGAGGGCCACAAACCAGTCAGGTTGGCAGGATATCTCTAATGCATATATATCTCATGCATATTCATTAGGGCTATCCCAAAACCTGGCAGGATTGTGGCCCTCCAGGACAGGTTTGACACCTATGCTCTAAATGCATATTCCTTATTGCCCCTCCAGCCCAGTCCAGTAATCAATGGGTTGTCAGCCCCTTCCAGCAGTTGAGGACTGAGCATGACAGAGTCTTGCTGGTGCAGTATAAGAGCTCCCCCAATAGTACCCAAACTCCAGTCTATCAGTCCTCAGCAGCTGGGGAGAGCTCCTATTTAGGGACCAGCTGAACAGTCGATTCGACTAGGATTTCATCTAAAAAAAATAAAGTTGGCAGGAAATAAGGAAAATAGCTGGTTTTGTTCTGGCAGAGCTTGTCCAGCAGAGATAGCAAAGAGAGCTGGGAGCACGCCCCACTAGAAGAAAAGGGGAGAGTGAGGGCAGGGCTTGCCTCTGAGCAGGGAGCTCACAGCCTAGAAACTGCCTGAGGTGAATTACCCAGGAGCGCTGGGTCCTTCCCTCCTCTTCGCATCGGGATAGCCAGCAGCCTGGAACTCTGGCTCTAGCCAATCCCCCAGGGGGAGCAGGAACTCCTAAGGATGCCAAAAGTGGATGCTGTGGTCTCGGCAGTGACCAAGAAAACCACCATCCCGGTGGAACGTGAGTCGGCGCTTAAGGATCTGCAGGATAGGAAAATGGAGTCACTTCCTAAGCAGGCATTTGATTCTTATATCCTGGTGCTACAGACCTCCTTTTGTGGAGCCTGTGTGTCCCGGGCTTCCATTCACTGGCTCCAGGGCTGGACTTTGTCGGAACCTGGAGGTCAGACTACTTCAGAGGGGGCTAAGCTAGAATCGGCGGCCGCCACCGCTTATATGGTGGATGCCTTTTATGATTTGGTTTGGTAGCCTCAAAGACCATACCTTTGGTGATTGCAGCACACAGATTTCTCTGACTGAGGAACTGGACAGCGGATGCCTCATCCAAATCCTGACTTAGTAAGCTTCCCTACAAGGGCAAGCTGCTCTTTGGGGAGGCACTAGACAAGATTGTAAAAGATTTGGGCAACTCCAATGGGGGGTACTGCCGGAAGATCATCTTAAGTGGCAGAAACTGGGAGATCCGCAAAGGGGGCAGGTCAGAGATTTCCGAAGGTTTTGGGCATCTCGATTCACTCCCAACCATGGGGGTCTCTATGGAGTGAGAGGGCAGCCCTTCCGGGGGGCCCGGTGGTTTGGGCAGGGCTACTATGCAGCACAGCAAGCCCCGACTAAGAAACCCCAATGAAGGCAATCTGGTCCAGACAGAGGTGATCGGGGGTTGATCACAACAGTTTGACTCTGTCTGGACTACCATCACAACTGACTAGTGGGTTCTGGAAGTTATCTGCGTAGGGAATGTGCTGGAGTTTGCAAGGCTCCTGTCTGAAACATTTGTCATCTCACCCTGCAGGGCACAGGAGGAGGACAGCAGTCTGTTCCACTCCACAGCAGCTGTTGCAGCTGCAGTCGGTGGTACCCATACCCCCAGACCAGTGCAGGTCAAGTCGATTCTACATTTATTTTGTGGGTCTTTTTGGCCCATTCTTGTCTCAAGCACGAACTGCACTTTCGAATGGAGACATTATTTTCGCAGTGAGACAGGGTGAGTTCCTGTCTGCTCTGGATTTTACAGAGGCCTACCTTCATATTCCTATCAGACCAGACCATCAGTAGTTCCTGCAGTTTGCAGTGCCCTTGGGACATTTCCTGTTCTGAACATTGCCATTTGATCTAGTAACCATGCCGCGCACCTTCATAAAGGTCATGGCGGTGGTGGCGGCAGCTGCTTTGAGGCAGGGAGGGATTCTATGCATCCCTAGCTGGACGATTGGCTTATTCAGGTAAAGTTGGAATCTGAAGCTTACGTCGCAATGCAACGGGTAATGGAGTTTCTGCAACAGCTGGACTGTGTGGTCAACCATGCCAAGAGCCAGCTACAGCCGGTACAAAGCCTGGTGTATCTTGAAGCACTATTCGATACCAAGGCAGGCAGTGTTTTGCTCCCTGCAGAGTGCAAAAGCTATTGGCACAGGTATGGAGATTTTTGTATATGAAGACACCAACAGTGTGGTACTGCATGCAGCTGCTAGGTTCCATGGCAGCAGCCATGAATCTGGTGCCGTGGGCCAGGGCTCATATGTGGCCACTGCAACAGGTGCTCCTCTCGTGGTGGTCTCTGCAGAGGCACCCATTATCTTGGAAGTTGGTGTTTCTGGAGAAAGTCAGGACCAGTTTTGTATGGTGACTGGAGCCTGCTCACTAGTGGCAGGCATGCCTCTGTAACAGCCACAATGGATATTAGTGACCATGAATGGCAGCCTGGCAGGCTGGGGAGCACACTGTCTTTCTCAGGTGGCAACAAGGTTGCTGGAATCTGGAGGAAGCCTCTTGGTTGATCAATCAACTAGAAATGAGGGTGGTCTTAATGGCACTGCAGAGTTTCCAGGGACTAATAGAGGGGAAGGCCGTTTGGGTATTCTCCAACAATGTGACCACAGTGGCCTATATCAATCGGCAGGGGGGCATGGGCAGTGCTTCCCTTGTAATGGAAAGTCAGGGGCTCCTTCTGTGGGTGGAGGAGCATCTGATGGCTCTGTCAGTGGCTCATGTCACTAGGAGGGACAATATTCAGGTGAACTACCTCAGTCGGCACACGTACAACCCCTGAAAATGGGAACGCAACGCAGTGGTATTTCACGACATCATGGTACGTTGGGGGAAGGCGGTCATGGATCTCATGGCTACCCTGGCTAATGCCAAGTCTATGCATTTCTTCAGCAGATGCATGTGGATTTATTCTCGCTTACAGCTTGGCTCTTGAAAGGGCAAGGTTGCGTCGACGGGGTTGCTCCACAGCAGTCATTTCAATAATGCTAAGGTCTAGGAAGCCTTCAAACACTCTCGCCTATATCAGATTTTTGAGGAATGGTGCATGGCCAAGGGCATAGGTTCTTTTGTTTGCTTTCCGCCTGATATGTTGATGTTCCTTCAGTGTGGCCTTGAGAAGGGGTTAGACCTCAATTCCCTGAGAGTACAGATGGCAGCATTAGCCTGTTATCAGGGGCACGTGCAAGGTCATTCATTGGCAGCACACCCGGATGTAGTTCAATTCCTTAGGGCAGCCAAGTTCATACAGCTTCTTTGGTGGCTGGTGCTGCCACCATGGGACTTGAACTTGGTGCTGGAGGCTCTCACAGGGGCTGCTTTTGAGCCCATCTTGAGGGCCTCGGTAAAGGATCTCACTCTGAAGACGGTGTTAGTGGCGCTCTGCTCGAAACGGAGGGTCTCCTACCTTCAGGCTCTTTCGTGTCGCAAAGCTTTTCTACAGTTTACCAAGTAAAAAGTGATTTTTATTTATTTTATTTTTATTTAACAAACACTTTTATGCTGCATCCTCTCAAGGATCGGATGCGGTTTACAAAGAACAAGTGATGCAAGGCATGACAGATGTGCATGTCTAGTCTTAATACATGGAACATTTGGAAACTTTTTAAAAGTAACTTTTTACATGTAACATAATAACTATGTACAGACAGTACAAATTACATTCCAGGTTACTTGCATGGGAACTAGTCTGAATTGGTTAGTTTACAAGGGAGTGGAGTCTCATCTATATACAGAGTGGGGTGTTTGTTAGTTACCGTGTTAGCTTGGACTTGCTTTTAGTTTCTTGTCCATTATCCCTTGTCTATTTGTGTGTCAGTGTTAGTGTTAATTTGTGTGCCATAGTGTATCTTGTATAGATGTGTTTTTAATTTTTTACGGAAGTCCCTAATATCTGTAAGTTGTCTGATGTCCTCTGGAAGATCATTCCAGAGAGTGGGGGCTGAGTGTGAGAAAGCCCTATCATTGGTGAGTTTCTTAGCTTTTGTAAATCCTTTTGGTGTCTCTATTTAATTTTTGTTTTTACTCCTTTGGATGCATGTAGGTGTTTCCTTGGAGACTAAAGTGTTTAGTATCGATGGTGTAAGGTTGTTTATTAGTTTGAATGTAGTTACTAGAATTTTATATTTTATCCTGCAGTAAATTGGGAGCCAGTGGAGCTTAGCTAGTATGGGAGTAATGTGTTCCATTGTTCGGGTCTTCATTATGGTTCTGGCTGCTACATTTTGTGCCAGCTGGAGTCTTTTAAGAGTTTGTTTTGAGATGCCTTGAAGGATTGTGTTGGCAAAGTCAAAGTGGGGTATAATAATTGCATGGATTATTGTCATGAAATCATGTAGGTGAACCAGCGGGCGTAGTTGTTTCAGAGTCTTTAGTTTATAGTGTATTTTTTTTGTTGTGTTTCTGATGGGCCCATACCATCATTTCTGTCAAAAGTGGTGTCTCGTTTTCACTTGAATCAGTCTATTTTGCTCCCTGCCTTTCCAGATCTTGGAAGGTCTGAGGATGATCGGCAGCTTCATATGTTAGATCTCCATAGAATCCTGTAGAGATACCTTAAACGGACGGAGTCATTTTGTAAGACCAACCGTTTGTCCTTTTTGGTGACTCTCACAAGGGAGAGTCAGCCTCCAAAGCTTTGATTGTCCGGTGGGTGAAGCAGGCCATTTGCGCGGCCTTTTCAGCCCATGGGAAAGTCTGCTCTTGAGGTTAAGAGAACATTTGACTCTAGGTCAGGCTACATCTGGGCGAAGTGCGGGCTTGTTCCTCCAGCAGACATTTGCAGGATGGCGACTTGGTTGTCTCTTCACACTTTCTCGAGGCATTATTGTCTGGATGTGCAGGCGGCGGGAGACATGGTGTTTGGAAGCTCGTGCTTCAAGCCAGCCTTGCAGGTCCCGCCAATGTTTAAGCACCGCTCTGGTATGTCCCATTGGTTACTGGACTGGCCTGGAGAGACGATAAGGAAGGCAAAATTAGACCTTACCTGCTAATTGTCTTTTCTTGAGTTCCCTCCAGGCCAGTCCAGGGCCTGCCCCATTATACTTGGGATGCCGTGCGTCCGGACTAGGGGATGTTTTCAATTCAGACATGTTTCTGGAGACCAAAGTTTGGCTCTACGGGGCCCTGCTCTTCATGTCTGTTTCTGATTGCAGTAGACTGAAATAAAAAGAAAAGGAAAAAAATATACATAATAAGTAAAATATTGAGAGGGGGCAGTGCTCCCCATTCATCTTTTGCTCTCTCTAGGGAGTTGGTACTCTCGGGAAGGGGGGGGGAAGGAGTAATTTAGGTGTGTTTTGTTTATAAGGTTAATTGTTTCATTATTGTAGATTTAGTCTTTTGTCAGATGTAGACTGGAGTCTGGGTGCTGTAGGGGGAGCTCTTATACTGCACCAGTAAGACTCTGTCATGCTCAGTCTTCAGCTGCTGAAGGGGACTGACAACCCATTGGTTACTGGACTGGCTTGGAGGAAATCAAGGAAAACATAATTAGCAGGTAAGGTCTAAATTCACCTTAATGTCAGTGCATTCCCCTAGCAAAAAGGATGTGGTACTCATATGTAGGACTCTTTCATTAAGACGGAATGACTATGGGTCAGTTTTAGTAGGCAATGAAAAAGGTGCCGGTATTCAGTACCACTAGATACCCCCTCAAAAAAGCCCTGATTAACGACAAATAGAAGCAGTAAGATTAACTGTTTAGCAGTGGCCCTTGTGCTATAGAACAGATACCCAGTGAAAAATTGTGTTTTAGAGTGAACAATTTAAGCAGGACAACAATGTACAGTCTTTAATTCCCAGCGATCTTGCGTTTGTGTTTTTGCAGGTGACTTATATGTTGGCGGTGTTGCCAAAGAAATGTATACATCACTGCCAAAACTGGTGCATGCTAAAGAAGGATTCCAAGGTTGCCTTGCTTCAGTTGATCTGAATGGCCGTCTCCCAGACCTGATTTCAGATGCTCTCTTGTGCAGTGGGCAAATTGAAAGAGGATGTGAAGGTACCACATATTTTGACGATGATGCCATGTGTGTCATGATCAGCTCCAGTCCTGCCATAAGACTTGATTTTCTAAACTTGTTTGATCATGTTTTAGGTTTGCCTTTATTTTGCTCTTTTTCTTTGTATTATGTTTAAAGCTGTTTATTTTTTTTCTTACCTAGCTAGGGCATAGTTCTTGGAATTACTTGAGTACTGTAATTGAATTGTTAACAACCAATGATTAGAGCCTCACCTTCCTATTCCAAGCTTTCCAATACATGGACTCTTCTACTGTAAAACTCAAAACTTGAAGAGCGATGATCTGTAAATGCAATGAAAACATGTTTCAATTAAGGTTTTCTGATCTATAAGAAAACACTGACTTGAATGTATAAGAGCAGATTTGTCTAGTTTTAGCAACCTGAACCCTTTAACTTTATTTTGCAGTCTAATCAGCTGTATGATTTTAAGTTTGTTTCAGACTCAGTATTGGTATAGCTTAGAAAATTCGTGAAATTAAGCAAAATACTATGTTCTAGTACAGTGGTTGCCAAAACTCCTGGTGGAGCACTGGCCAATCAAGGTTTCACAATATCCGCAATGAATGCACATGAGAAATTTGCATGCAATGAAGGACAGTGTATGCAGACCTCTTCTGCCCATATTCATTGAGAGTATTCAAAAATTTGACTTGCTGGTGCTCCACCCAGTACTGGTGTTAAAGGTGCGGGGACCCAAGGCAGAAACTGTTGAGTGAGCCCTAATGTCCATCTGCAGACTGTGCCTCATTTAGTCAGAGGCAGGTTTGGGGCCTTCTGTGGTATAGGAGCACAGGGGAATTGTCCTGTTTGCCACCCCTAACACTAGCCCTGATTCCAATGTGAACTACTAGTTTAGTAAATGCATTGAGGCCATGACATTTACATTTATTTACTTATTTTCAAGGATTTGATATACCACTTACTGGTTTAAAAAAAACCCCTTAATGACAGTTTACGATGAAAATCTCTTGTTTCAAGAACATCAGGAACAAAAGACAAACAAAAAGACAAAAAAAGAGGGATAACATCGGGGGAAGGGGATGTGCTGGCACAACGATAATTCACCATTGTATTAGTTATTTCCACTTCAGCATTCAAGTATTTAAAACCTAACTTAATGTTGTCATTACACAAACAAATAAAATAATAATTAAATACCTTTATGGAAATGGGTAAAAAGGGTAACATATGGAAAGCAGTGTGTATTAATGCCCGTAGCATGGGAAATAAGATCCCTGATGTTGAAGCTTTGGTGGGAGTAGCTGACTTGGATTTAGTAGCAGTTACAGAAACATGGTTCACAGAAAACCATGACTGGGATGTAACTATACCTGGCTATACTTTATTCAGAAAGGACAGGGTAGGAAGAAGGGGAGGGGGAGTGGCACTATATGTAAAACATAACATTAAAGCCTTGGAATTACAGAGCTTAAAAGGGAAAGAGGAGGCACTGTGGGTTAAACTAGAAAGAGGTAAAAATAAATCTATTTGCATTGGCGTGATATACAGACCTCCCTCACAAGAGGAAGAGGTGGACAGAGAGTTAATTGAAGACATGTGCAGTATTGCTAGGAAAGGGGAAGTGATTCTAAGAGATGTTGATCTATTGTGATTGGCACATTCCTGCTGCAGTATCATCTAGAAGTAAGGAGATCCTGGATTCTCTACAGGGAGAACTATTCAGGCAATTGGTAACAGAACCCACACGTGAAGGGGCCTTTCACCCTTGGTGCTTACCAATGCTGAAAGTGTTTCTGATGTTATACTTGGAGATCATTTTGCATCCAGTGATCACCAGACGGTGTGGTTCAGTATTAGGACTAGGGCTGTTAGAATCCATTCAAAAGTGAGGGTCTTAGACTTTAGGAAAACTAACTTTGCCAAGATGGGCCAATACCTCAGGGAGTCGTTACCGGGATAGGAACAGCTGGGGGATGTATAAAAACAGTGGGCAAAACTGAAAGGGGATATTTTAAGGGTAATCAGTCTTTTTGTTAAAATGGTAAATAAAGTTAAAAGGAAAAGAAGACCACTATGGCTTTCGAATGAAGTAGCTGAAAAGGTGAAGAAAAAGAGGGAGGGCATCATGAAAAACAAGAGATCACAGAGAGAGGAAGACTGGCATCTATTTTTGGAAAACTTAGAGAAGCTAGCAAAGTAGTCAGGAAGGCAAAGATTCAAAAAGAGGAAGAAATAGCCAGTGCAATAAAATGAGGGGATAAGACATTTTTCAGATATGTTAGTGAGAAGAGGAAGGGCAAAAGTGGTATTGTCAGACTCAAGGGTACAGGGGAGGAATATGTAGAAGCTGATGAGGATAAAGCGGAATTGCTTAACAAATATTTTTGTTCTGTGTTCACAGATGAAGAACCAGGAGCAGGACCTCAGAAAACACCCACAAACAGGAATAGAAGCGAGGGGCATCTCGAAGAATTTTCAGAAGACTGTGTTTGTGAGAAACTAGCTGAACTTAAATTAGACAAAGAGATTGGACCGGATGGGATACACCTTAGAATACTGAGGGAACTTGGGGACGTTCTAGAGGTTCCACTGACTGACCTTTTTAATGCCTCATTGGAGTCGGGAGTGGTGCCAAAGGACTGGAGAGAGGCTCATGTGGTGCCTTTACACAAAAGCGGAAGTAAGGATGTGGTTGAAAACTACAGGCTGGTTAGTTTAACTTTGGTGGTGAGTAAATTATTGGAAACGCTGCTGAAAGAGAAAATAGTGAGGATTCTGGAGTCCTGCGGATTACAGGATCTGAGGCAGCATGGATTCACCAGAGGCAGGTCTTGTCAGACAAATCTGATTGATATCTTTGACTGGGTGACCAGGGAATTGGACCGAGGGAGAGCCCTTGATGTGGTGTATTTAGATTTCAGTAAAGCCTTTGACACTGTTCTCCACAGACGACTTATAAACAAACTGAGCATCCTAGGGATGGACCCTAAAGTTACTGCTTGGGTTAGAAATTGGTTGAGTGGGAGGCGACAAAGAGTACAGGTAAATGGAGCTCACTCTGAGGAGAAGGAAGTTACCAGTGGTGTGCCCAAGGGATCTGTCCTTGGTCCGATTCTGTTTAACATCTTTGTTAGTGATATAGTGGAAGGGTTGTCGAGTAAGGTTTGCCTCTTTGCGGATGATACCAAAATCTGCAATAGAGTAGACACCCAGGAAGGTATAGATAACATGAGGAGGGATCTAGCTCAGCTTGAAGAATGGTCTAGAATTTGGCAGCTGGGATTTAATGTTAAAAAATGCAAAGTCATGCATTTGGGCTGCAGCAATCCAAGAGAGCAATATAGTATAGGGGTGAAGTATTTTTGTTCTCTAAAGAAGAGCAGGACCTAGGTGTGGTCGTGTCAGATTATCTTAAAGTAGCTAAACAGGTAGAAAAGGCGACAGGAAAAGCTAGAAGGATGCTTGGGTGCATACGGAGAGGAATGGCTAGCAGAAAAAAGGAGGTGATAGTGCCTCTGTATAAGTCTTTGGTGGGACCTCATTTGGAGTATTGTGTGCAATTTTGGAGACCGCACCTTCAAAAAGATATAAACAGGATGGAGTCAGTACAGGGGGTGGCTACCAAAATGGTTAGTGGTCTTCATTATAAAGCATATGAGGATAGACTAATATGTACACCTTAGAGGAAAGGCGGGATAGAGGTGATATGATTGAGACGTTTAAATACCTCCATGGCATAAATGCACAGGAGATGAGCCTCTTTCGATTGAAAGCAAGTTCTGCTATGAGGGAACATGGGATGAGGGTGAAAGGGGATAGATTCAGGAGTGAAATGTGGAAATATTTCGTTATGGAAAGAGTGGTGGATCCGTGGAATAGTCTCCCAATGGAGGTGGTAGAGATGAGGATGGTATCTGATTTCAAAAAAGCATGGGACAAACACAGAGGATCTCTAATGAAAAAAAGGGGACTGTTATAGTTGTTGATATAGAAGGACAGACTAGATAGGCCATGTGGTCTGTTTCTGTCGTCATTTTTCTGTGTTTCTAATATAAGCAGGCCATTTTTTTTTTATAGTAATTTAGATACCCTAGAGTTTCCTGTGACATAGCTGCAGTCCTCAGGTGACTGAAGTCTCTTGATTTCCTGTCTTGCCCTCTGCAAATAAAAAAAAAAGGCATTTAGGAAAACACTGTGCCTCTGTGTTAGCACTTGCTAATTTCTGTATGTAGTGGCTGGCATGGAAGGTGGTGGGGAATGCACTTTATAGTTAATTTGGAGGTTGTTACTACATGTTAACTGTTATTGTGGCAGATAATGTGATACAGTGAACCTGACCTGAATAAGAGGAATGCCTGCATCTCATTATATGCCATATGTATAGCTAACTGTGCCAATCAGTTAATGTGCATTAAAGAACTTTCCTATGACTTAACTGAGCATTCTCAGCAGTTAATATGGAGTCTTTGCAGCTACCATGATTAATGTTTTTCCATTAACTCACAGTGACTGCAAAATCTTACTGCACTTTAGTAAAAAGACCCCCATGCATGGGCCTTGCATGATCACTGGTACACATGGCAGTTTTCAAAGGGCAAAGGAATGTGCGTATTTTATCCCTTTACCCCTGCTTTAAAGTAGATGTGCTGTCACTACAAACGAAAACAGCTATCTCAGCGCAATGGAAAATGACTACATGTTTGTTATTTCCTGGTTCTCGTCAATAGTGCACAATATTGTATAAGTGTGCACTATTGAGCAAAAGTGCATGCTATTGTGCAATAGTGTGCACTATTAAATAATAGCATATAATATTTGTGCGTGAATTAATAGTGCACAATATGGCATAACAGTCTGCATTATTGCTTAGTAGCGCACCCTATTGATGAGAAACAATACAAAATGAAGAAAAAAGAAAACTGGAAATGAAATGATATGAATCAAACAGGGCCTTAAAACTTTTAAAATGAAGATGATAAGATACTGTGAATCAGACCAGACAAGACTCAGTAAGGACACTGGCTTCCTGTCATATTATAAACTATAAATATCTACACCCTGATCACCAATAGGAGTCAACGAATACATGTACTTTTTGTCACAGAGTGAAAGAGTCAGAAGACAAATCAAAAAGCAGCCAATATGCATGCACCCGTTCATTCACACCATATGCCCCGGGACTATGGAATACACTACCCAAAAGAATAAGAGCCATCTCCAAACTCATAACTTTCTGAAAGGCGCTAAAGACTCATTTGTTTGTAGAACACTTTGGAGATACAACATAACAAACTTCATGCACAAATTACATAAACTAACCTTTGAAGTTTGCGTTTTAATAACTATCAGCTCACTGTGTTTTACCCTTCTCTCACCTCGCCATCCCCACCCTGATATAAAGCAAATGTAGCAGTGTATAGTTGTTAAGATAAATGCAATACTGTACCATTGGTACATCAATGTGTTAACAGTTAAATGTAATTTCCCTAAAAGTTGTGAATATTAAATGTAAACCGATTAGGCCATAGAAAAAACGGTAGAGAAGAAAAACTAACTAACTAAAAATAAATAAAATAAATATCCCATTATAAACCATCAACATTTACAGCCTCGTCAGCCTCTGATCAACCATCCCTCCTACTCAGCCGCTGGCCAGCTTGCAAAACGGGCTCAAGTTAGGGCAGCCATTCAGCTGTCCTAATTTTAGCCGGTTAGAATTAACCAGTCAGCCATTTGAATATCCAATGACCCCGATAAATGTGAATAGGAGGTCTGCTAACTGCATTAACCACATTGAATAGCCCCTCTTCTATGTTTTTTTTTGGCCAGAAAAAATAGGTATTGGAGAATTTGTGTAAAATCCAGAGGGCCTATTGGCTTTCCACCTGCCCTGTTGGTTTTGAAAATGTTCCAAATAAAGAGAAACATTGAGGAGGAGATAGGCAAGAATGAGGGGGAGGTGAGGGGGAGTGAAACAAACTGTGATATGAAAAGTTAATTTGGAAGGGAAGATGGCACTGGAAGAAGAGTGAGGCTAAGTAAAGAGAAGAGAGCTAATGAAACAGGTGATGGGAAGAAGAGAGGGTGGAGATGAAAACTGAAAAGGGAGCGGGCATCAATGTGCACAGGTAATATACATGTATGTACACATATTTTATAAACCACTCACACAAATTGCAACTCCATCCCTGCTCTACCCAAACTCCACCTCTGAACATGCCTACCTATGGGTTGCATGAAAATAAGTGCCGTCCTGCCACCAGACATATTTTTACATGCACAATTCATTGGGTAATTTTATAAGAGGTCTTCTCCATGCATAAAAGGCCTAGACGCACCAAAGTCCTTCATAAAATGCCCCTACACTGCCTGCTTTTATGCAGTATACATCTAGGTGTAACCAGGGAGTAGAGAATGGGCAGAAGAGAGGCAGAACTGGCACTTCTGCCTTTTGTAAAATACAGGCCAACCCACCACGTTCTGCTGGTACATACAGGCACAGAGTTAGTCCTGGCTCGGAACAAGGAGAGGAGGCAGTTTTATAGCTTTATATGGATGCATGCAATGTGCCGTATCTTGTCTTTAAAAAATAGGTACAGCATATGCACCCACGTGCCTTTTCTGCTTAAGTGCCCAGTTACAAAATTTCCCCCTTTGTGTATTATTGTTTTGTTACTCCATAAATGTCTTTTTCACACTCATCTGTATATTTTGTTATATGATGTCAAGTTTTGTCATTTTTCCTTTGTTTTTATGGTTTTCAAGTTGTTTTAAATTTTGTTTGACGTTATTAAGGAATATGATGAATAAAGTCCAAATTTGCTTTCAGCTTTGTATTTCTTTTTATTTTGTTTCCACAATAAGGATGCCAGATATATGGAAAAGAGTTGCACCAGCCGTTGCTATGAAGTAGAGAGGAGTAGCCTTGAAAAAGTGAAGATATTAATACTAAGGAAATTATGAGCGGCTTCTCACTATTACCGCAAGCGCACTCAATGCCACTCACTAAGGTGGCATTAAATGCAAAATAGACGGTTAGCATGCTCTAGATGTTCGTGCTGCTACAGTGCATGCTCTGCCCCTGGACCGCCCTGTCTCTGCCCCACACCACGAGAAGCTGTTCGTGCAGGCCTCTTAGCGCTGCCACATATCTGGAGCATGGTAACGGTCATTGCAACTCCCTATGCTAACCATTGCTGTGGTTTAATAAACATGCCCCAATATATCATAGAGAAATACGTCACACAACATTTTCATACAAACCTGGAAGGAAATTGCCTCCAAATTTCTATGTGTTTTACAGTCTTTCTATGATGTAGCCCAAATATGCGGAGTTCAGAATGGAGCCTGTCACCCTCCATCCTTTGTTTCAGGGTGACAAGCTCCATTCTTGTAGCACCCTGAACCAAGTTTTACTTTTGCTTTTGTGACCCCTCCCCCTGTCCCTTGGTTTCGATCTTGCAATGCAAGCTCAGCAATCGGGTTCATTTACAGCCTGCTGACTTCTTAAATGCCATCCTCCAACTTAACTTAATCTGTGTATTCTGTGTGACTATTCATAAACTGTGGTCAACATTAATTAATTAATTAATTTATTTACATTCTCTTATATACCGCGCTTTTCTGCATCAGTGCAGTTTACATTGAACAAACTGAAATTACATTGAACAGGGCATTATAACTTGGAGATAACTATTTTACAGGGAACATGGGCTATGGAGGGTTAAGTGGCTTGCCCAAGACCACAAGGAGCACCTGTGGGACTAGAAACCCCAATCCTTCCGGCCCAAGGTTGCTGTCCTCTAGTGGGATTTGAACCCTCGACCTTCCGGCCTGAAGTACCTTGTCCCAACCACTAGGCCACTCCTCCATTATAATAATGGCATCCTTGCATTTTAGGTATATTGTGTACAGTATCTTGAGAAATAACTGGAAATATTCCAACTGTATGTTGTCATAATATTTTAACAGTATGTTCAAAGGTATACAAAAAGAAAAGAAATCTATGCAACTTAGATGTAGTAATTTCTGAGAAAAAAAAATCATGACCTGCATTGGATTAATGGTATCCTTCACTAATATTTGGTTGCATAACTCTTGGCAGTGATGACAGCCTCCAAACATTTCTTGTAACCAACTGTAAGTTTCGTACATCTGTCTGCTGTGATTTGTTCTAACTCATGAACTTAACAACATACGGATTTCTTTTATCAATGGCAGATTTCAGCTGTTTCCAAGGGTTCTCGATTGGATTGAGAACAATACTCATTGCTGGACAACCTAAAACAGTCCATTTTTTCCCTTTTTAACTATTATTTTGTACTTCTGGATGTATGTTTTTGGTCATTGACCTGCTGGAGGACCCATGACCTTCGACCCAGACCTAGCTTTCTGACAGTAGGTGGCACATTTCGCTCCAAAATACCTTGGTAGTCCTCTGACTTCTTGATTCCTTTAATATGTTCCAGTCCTCCAGTTCATGAGGCAGCAAAACAGCCCCACAGCATTATGGAACCTCTACCACATTTAACTGTAGGAAGGGTGTTTTTTCCTTATAATCTTCATTTCTTCACCTGTAAATGTATTGTTGGTCTGCATTGCCGAAACGCTCAAGTTTGGTTTCATCTGTTCACATAATATTTTCCCAGAAGGATTGTGGTTTCTCAAGGTGGGTTTTGGCAAAGATCAGGCTACCTTTTTATGTCTGTCTTTGAGCAGTGGCGTCCTCATTGGTCTTTGCCCATGAAGTCCTCCTTTGTTTAGAATGTGGCTTATGGTGTGGCTTGAAACCACCACTCCAAATTGTTCCAAGTCAGCCTTAAGCTCTTTGGATGTTGTACATAGTGTTTTTCCAACAGTTCGCACTAACCTTCTAAGATTTTTTGGATTAATTTTCCTCTTTCAACCATGTCCTGGGAGGTTCTTGACAGTTTCATGAGCAGAAAATGTCTTAATAACATTGCAAACTGTAGGCACAGGAATCCCAAAGTCTTTGGAGATGGCCTTGTGCTCCTTTAAAGTTTGGTGTTTGGTGATAATGGCTTTTCTGACTGTCTCAGGCAGCTCTCTTGTCTTCACCATTGTGAAAATGGAATAGGGCATGAACGTGACCATTTTAAACATTAGAGCCATCATTCATTGGTTGATTCAAGTCATGTGAGTACTGACAGTTGATCAGAGGTGTGTCTAATTTTACTGCAGTGGAAATGTGGTCCTTTTATTCAAACTGATTGAATTGTTTATAAGGGTACCAATAATCATGTCCTCTATGATAGCAACATATCCTGTATATTAGAGCCCACACATCTGCCAGTATCTATTATTTGATTACTCACTTATTTGTCAGACTATTTCATTTAAAGCCGCTATGTTCAGCTGCTTTGAGCT
The DNA here is from genome assembly GCA_033557465.1 of Ichthyophis bannanicus. NCBI lineage: Eukaryota > Metazoa > Chordata > Amphibia > Gymnophiona > Ichthyophiidae > Ichthyophis > Ichthyophis bannanicus. Next base: position 420,854,554 of record CM066033.1, read on the forward strand.
CATTAGTCCATTTTGTTCTTTAATATGATCAAAGTACTTTTTTTAAAAAACTGTTTTTATGAATATCAATCTCTCAGTCACTTAAAATTCAATCATGGAACATAAAAATGCCGACCACAGCTATCGCATTTCGAATAGAATTTCTTATTCTGCTTCAGGGCCACAATGATCCCATTTCATAAATATCACTTATCTGTATTCAAGGCTGCAATATCCATGAATTCCTCCTTTGTCTCAATTTTCTTCCAATTTCTCCTGGCTGAATACATCTGTGAGCGTCACAGCTTTTTTAAAAAAAGAACAACTCCACCTCTCTAGCGCTATTGGTTCATGGTTTAAAGGGATCACCCCCACTTTCAGAAGGCCTCTTATTCCCCAATTAAATCCCCTCACTAAAATATTACTAATTAAAGCAGAGTATACCAGTCAATCTGCTGGTTTAGTCCTCTAGGAGTTATGGTAGTTAGAGTAAAAATCTAGTACTGTTCTTTATAATTCAAATTCGCCTCACGATTCCCTCCTCTCCAATTCAAGGGTACATGATATAAAATATTCCACCTCAACTCAGAAAATGTATGATTCAATGACAAACAATGTTCCACTATTGGAGTCGAGGTGGTTTTTGTGTTGATCTGCGAATGATGTTCCCTTAAACGTTGGATCAGAGAACGTTTTGTTTGACCAATGTATAATTTATTGCATGGACATTGAAGTATATAGACCACAAAAGTGGATCTACAAGATGTTCTCCACTGTAATTGAATTGGGAATCGATGTCCTGGAGGCACCCAAGAAGTATCCACTATGGTGTACTTGCAAAAATCACAATTACCACACACAAAATGTTCTTTTTCATTCCCAACTTCTTCCTTCTCAGTCACCCAAGTGATAGATCAATATACATAGTTGGCAATATTTTTTCCACGCCAATAGGTTTCAATGGGATATTCCTGAAACCATGCATGGCCTTGTAATATAATCAATATTTATTTAGAAAAGACACTATTATAGGAGCTTTGACAGAAAAAGGTAACACATATAACAGGTTTCCATCTTTCAGTTTTGTCGTGGTAATAAAGAGGTGTTCCCTTTGAGCACATCTGTAGGCTTCTTCTATTTATGGACAAAGGATCCCAACATTCTATGTAACGTTGTATGTATTTTTTTGCCTGCTTCTTGCATTCATCTTTACTATAACATGTGCGCCTTAAACGTAAAAATTGACTCATCACACTGTTAAGCTAAAACAAAGTCTTCTCATGCGTCAATTTTTACGTTTAAGGCACATATGTTACAGTAAAGATGAATGCAAGAAGCAAGCAAAAAATTATATGCATAATAAATTATTTCTTGTTACTGGTTTTTCAAAATGGCTCTCGATTTCAAAATTAAATGTCCAAAAAAGATATTTTATGAACATCATCGGTACATTCAAACTGTAAATTAGGTTTCTGAAAATTCGATCATCTTATAAACCCTTTTAAATCCCTTTTAGTCCCACTCCATACACAGAATATGTCATCCAAAAACTGCTTCCATATATGTACACTGGTTATCCATTGAGACCCATATAGGTACTTTTCCTCAAGTGCAGCAACATAAAGGGTTGCCATGGTAGGAGCTACTGTGGCCCCTATTGCTATACCAAACACTTGAAAGTAGGAACGCTTAGGACCAGATTCTGAGACACGCCTTGCAGGACTGCACGTCCTGGCAGGACGTGCAGCCCTGCAAGCCATCCTGCCTCTAATCCCCCTCCGACTCTCCCCGCACAACAAGAGCAGCAGGACAGGGAGAACTGGTAGGGGGCAGAATCTGGTCAGAGCAGGGGCAGGCCAAGGCAGCAGGATGTACAGGGCTGATTCAGGTCACAAGCCTGTATGTCCTGCGGTGTCAGGGGGAACGTGCTAATTATTCCACCTTGAAGGTGGACTGATCAGCACAAAACAGGTGATCAGGGCCGGACATCCCCTCCTGGGGCCAGGGCCGGTGGGGGGAGGTCCCCGCCAACCAATCCAGGCCCCAGCTGGCCAGCCATGGGTCGGGAAGTGGGGAAGAAGGGGGTCTGCGCTGCAGGAGCCAGGGGAGCCTGCGGGAAGGATATTCTTGCAGGCATGCGGGGGCATGCCAGGCTGTTCTCGGGCCCGACTCTGTATGTCATGGGAGCATTTTGCTCCTGTGATACAGAATTTGCTCTTAACTGGCCCGTCCTCTTTGGGGCCATTCTGATGGCCCAGATGTGCCCCTTTCAGAATCAGGCACTTATTATAGCAGAAATAGTTTTCACATAAAACTAACTTCAGCAATTAAAGAATATAAGATTTTGTTAATCTGTCAGAAATTTCTATCTGCCAATCCAATGCAATATAGCCTCTAATGCTGTACGCTGATATACATTCGTGAAAAGCATTAATGTCCAGTGTGACAAGCAACTCTGTCTCTTGCACAGTATCCAAAGTTGCCAAAAAATTTAACACTTGAGTTGTATCTTTTGTGTATGATTTGGCTTGCTGCTAATGGATTCAGTAACTTGTCCACAAAAATCGACAACAGTTCTAAAACGGAATTGATACCAGCAACAATTGGACGGCCTAGAGGGGCATGAAAGTTCTTGTTTATTTTTGGCACTGTATAAAAAATCGGTGTTGATGGTGCTTTATTATGCAGGAAATTTCCTTCTTGAGAGGTTAAATATCCTGATGCCAAGCCATACTTTACCACTGTGTCAGCTTTACTCAAAATAGCGTCCTTTGGATTTCCTGGGAGGAGTCAATAGTATATTGTATTATTTAATTGGCGTTGAATTTCAGTATCATACTGTACTAAAAATTAGATTACCACTGCCTCTCCTTTGTGAGCTCTTCATATGACTATTTGGTCATATAGTAATTAGATCTTACTTGCTAATTAGTGTTCCTGAAGGAACGACAGTCCAGTCCCTTTACTTCTGGGTTACGCAACCCTTCCAGCAGCTTGGAGGCTGAGCCCAACCCTTTTTGGGGATGGAGCGGTATAAATACCACTGGGACCACCCACCAACTCCACTATTCGATTGAAAAAGCAGATCTAACGAACTTCTAATGAAAACTCCATAACGTAACATAATATAAAACCTTAAACCTATCCAACAGGCATATATATATATATATATATATATTTTTTTTTTTTTATATAAGTATATATATATATAAAGCGGGGAAAGGAGAGGAGGCATGGTAACAGCCTAAGGAGATGTCTGCTTCTACCCGAGCCGGCTTTATCCTGCTCTCCTTCCTGCCGCACTGGCCCTACGCCCGGTCTGATGCCTTGCCATGAACCTGAGGTCTGAACGGTTGCCGAAAGCAGGTGGGATCAGGGACTGGACTGTCGTTCCTTCAGGAACACTAATTAGCAGGTAAGATCTAATTACTATTTCCTTATCGTCACTCCAGTCCAGTCCCTTTACTTCTGGGATGTACCAGAGCAGTTCAACCCTGGGTGGGTTCCGGCATACCGGACTGAAGAACCGCTAGACCGAACCGCGTGTCTGCTGCACTCTGCACGTCCAGTCTATAGTGCTTGGAGAAGGTATGCAGCGATGACCAAGTCGCTGCTCTACAGATGTCCAGCGGAGGAACCAGGGAAAATTCCGCCCAAGAGGCCGCCTGAGCCCAAGTGGAGTGTGCCCGCAGCCCCACCGGGACCTGCTTCCCCTTCAGTATGTAGGCGGAGGCAATCGCCTCTCTGATCCACCTGGAGATCGAAGCCTTGGCAGCCGCCTCACCTTTGTGCGGACCTCCAAACTGGATGAACAGTCGGTCGGACTTTCGGAATGGCGCTGTGCGAGAGAGGTAACGTTTCAAGGCCCTCTGGACGTCTAGGAGACACAGTTTGTCATTCCTACCTTCCTGCCCCTTGGTCGCTAAGCCCGCAGGGTAACTGTCTGGTTCACATGAAAGGGAGAGATAACCTTGGGCAAAAAGGACGGCACTGTACGCAGAACCACTTTGTCCTTGAGGAAGGACAGGAAGGGGGGCTGGGAAGATAGCGCCTGTAATTCCGAAACCCTTCTGGCCGAGCAGATGGCGACCAGGAACACTGTCTTTAGGGTTAAATCCTTTAAGGAGGCTCTTTTTACGGGCTCAAAGGGTTCCCCGATCCAGGCATTTAGCACTAAATTAAGGTCCCAAGGGGGGATGACCGAGCTCCGTTGCAGACGTAGCCAACTAACCGCTCTTAGGAACCTGGAGACGTCCGGGTGTGCCCCTAAGGGTTTGCCCCGGACCTTTCCTCTATAGCAAGAGATCGCCACCAGCTGGACCTGCAAGGAGCTGTGCGCCAGACCTTTATCAAAACCTGCTTGCAAGAAGTCCAAAACCTCCGTGACCGAGGCCGAAAGGGGCTTCCGATGGTGCTCTGCGCACCAAGCTTCGAAGATGCGCCAAACCCTTACATAAGATAGACAGGTCGAGCGCTTCTTGGCCTTCAACAGCGTCGAGATTACAGCTCCTGAGTAGCCTCGTTTTAGGAGCCGCGCCCTTTCAATAGCCAGGCCGTAAGCGAGAATCGATCCACGTGAGGCATCCGGACCGGACCCTGCCTCAGCAGGTCTCTTTTGTAAGGAAGCCGCCAAGGAAGGTCGGCGAGCAGTCTGATCAGATCGGCATACCAGGGGCGGCGAGGCCAATCCGGAGCTATGAGGACTACCAAGCCCTGGTGAGACTCCACCCATTGGAGAACCTTTCCGATCATAGCCCACGGAGGGAATACATAGAGAAGTCCTTCCGAAGGCCACTTTTGTGACAGGGCATCTAATCCCTCGGACATCCTTTCCTTCCTTCGACTGAAGAATCTGTCTACCTTGGCTGTAGAGAACCGCGCCATGAGGTCCATGACTGGGCGACCCCAAAGGGCCACTATCTGGTCAAAGGTCTCCTGCTCTAGTTCCCACTCTCCGTGGTCTATCTTGCACCTGCTGAGGAAGTCGGCTGTGACGTTGTCCTCGCCCGCCACATGCTGCGCTGAGAGTGCCAGCAGCCGGGACTCCGCCCACTGGAAAAGAGTGTCCGCCTCCTTCTCCAAGGCGTGACTACTGGTGCCTCCCTGGTGGTTGATGTAGGCCACCGTGGTGACATTGTCGGAGAGAACTCGAATTGCCTTTCCGTGTACTAAGGCCCTGAACGCCTTGAGAGCCAGGGTGACGGCCCGCAATTCCAGTCTGTTGATGGGCCACTGTGACTCCAACTGTGACCAGCGACCCTGGATGAACTGGTCCTCGCAGTGCGCTCCCCAGCCTGACAGGCTGGCATCCATCGTCAACAGCAACCACTGATGGGGATCGAGGGGCATTCCGCGGTCCAGATTTCTCGGACATCTCCACCAGTGGAGGGACTGTTTGGTCCGCGGAGCGCAAGGTAACTGCATTGAGAGAGGCTGATGCTGGGGAGACCAACGACGCAATAGCGCCCGCTGCAGCGGTCGCATGTGGGCCCTGGCCCATGGCACCACCTCTATTGTCGCCGCCATAGTTCCCAGAACCTGAAGATAATGCCACACCGAGGGATTTCGTCTGCTTAGAAACTGAGTAATTAGACCTCTTAGTTCCCTTGATCTTGACCGAGACAGGAATACTCTGCCCCTGTGGGTGTCGAATCTTGCTCCTAGGTACTCGAGTTCCTGAGAGGGATTCAACCTGCTCTTCGCCCGGTTGATGACCCACCCCAACTCCTCTAGGACCTGAATCACTCTGGACGTTGCCAAATGACTTTCCTCTTCCGACTTTGCGCGGATCAGCCAATCGTCCAAGTAGGGATGCACTAATATTCCCTCCTTCCGGAGGGAGGCCGCCACTACGACCATTACCTTGGTGAACATTCTGGGAGCCGTAGCTAGGCCAAAGGGTAGGGCCTGGAACTGAAAGTGGCCTCTTGGCACTGCGAATCTCAGGAATTGCTGATGGGACTTCCTGACCGGGATGTGCAAGTAGGCTTCTGTCAAGTCGAGGGAGGTTAGGAACTCTCCTCCCCTCACGGCCGCTATGACTGAACGTAGGGTCTCCATCCGGAAGTGAGGCACCCTGAGGCAGCAGTTGACCTGTTTTAGATCTAGGATTGGTCGGAAGGAACCTTCCTTTTTTGGTACTACGAAGTAAATCGAGTACCGACCAGATCCGCATTGTTCTGGTGGTACTGGGATCACCACCCCTAAAGCTATTAGACGGGGAAGAGTTGACTCTATTGCCGCCCTTTTTGCTGATGCGCCGCAGGGAGACTGAACAAATGCTGGTGGAATTTGTCTTGCAAATTCGAGCGCATAACCTTCTCTGATCACCTCTAGAACCCATTGATCGGACGTGACACGGGTCCAGGCGGGGAGAAACAGCCTCAGGTGGCCGCCTACCGACCGTCCTTCCCCCTGGACCCCCGACATTTCATTGTTGTTTCCTAGGGCCCGAGAAGGAGGAGGAGGAGGAGGAGGAGGATGCCCCAAAACCCTGACCTGCCCCTCGAAAACTTCTGAAGCCTTGTCCCTTAGAGGGAAACCGGCCCCTGGGAAAGGAATTTGATCTGGCTGGGCGAAATCTCCACGCCTCCCTAGGCTGGGTGCGCGCTGGGGCTAGGGGGCGGCCTTGTTTTGGTCTGTCTTCTGGAAGTCTGCCTCCCTTAGACTCACCCAGGTCTTTAACTAGCTTTTCTAAATCCTCCCCAAATAATAGTTTCCCTTTAAAGGGGAGCCGACTTAGGCGCGTCTTCGAGGAAGCATCAGCTGCCCAATTTCGTAGCCACAGATAACGTCTAGCCACCACCACCGAGGCCATGTTCTTGGCTAGGCTTCTGATGAGGTCGTACTGACTATCTGCCAAGTAGGCTGCGCCGGATTCCACTCTGGCCGAGTTGGCCTGAATCTCGTCCGAAGAGCCCTCTGTCTGAAGCTGTTGAGCCCACCTTAAGCAGGCTCGAGCCACCCAAGCTCCTGACACGGAGGCCTGCAATGCGAGGGCGCTTACATCAAAGGCTTGTTTCAGGAGCGTATCCAACTTCCTGTCTTGTGCGTCTTTTAAGGCTGAACTGCCCTCAACTGGGATAGTCGTCTTCTTAGTAACTGCTGATACCGCTGCATCCACCCTGGGCGATTTCAGTAGTTCTTTATCTGCCTCTGGGAGAGGGTATAGGCGAGACATGGTTCTGACTCCCCTTAAACTGGATTCTGGTTGGTCCCATTCTTCCTGGATCATCTGGCGCACCACCCTGTGGACCGGGAAGACCTTCTGGGATCTCCTAATGGCCTGGATTAAGGGGTCCTCCAACGCCTCATCCTGAGATGGTATGTCTGAGGCCACATTGAGCACTTTTAAGGATTCATTAATTAAAGCCGGGAGCTCCTCTCGACGAAAAACCTTAACTATCCGTGATTGATCTTCTTCTGGGATCTCTCCTTCTTCCAGCTCCTCCTCATCCTCGTCCAGATCCTTAACCGAGCTATCCTCCTCCGGAGCCCCCTGAGAAAAGGATGGTAGGAGGTCTTCCCCATCCAGACGTGGACGCTTAGAAGGGATGCCAGATTCCTGGTTGATAGCCCCGAGGAGTCTGGCTGATTTGTCTTCCACTGGAGTGGCAACCTCCTCTGCCCCTAGGCCCTGCTTGCGCAGGCAGTAGGCCTTATGAAGCAAGAGCGGTTTCCCGCTCCTGCGCTCCAACCCAATCAGGGTTGTGGGAAAACACAGCGGATCACTCATAAAGTGTCGCCGGCAGGCGTGCCCGAGCCTGAGGGCCTCGCAAGAGGGCCCTTTGGCGTGGTCCATAGGCGGGAAACAAACTGTAACCTGGCGATTAATCAACAAACAAAGTACCAGAATCTACAAGCAATCCAAAACAGCAGTTATTGCCAAGACCAGCTTTCTACTAAACAGACTGTGAGTTATATTACCAATAGCTATAGTATGAAAAGTGCACATGAAATAAGAAACTTGAGCACATAACACTGTCATAATTTTGCCCAAATCACTATTTACCTTAGATATAGTGAATATACCTGGATTTACTGTTGCTAACACACTATCATAATTGTGCTAACAATCACTGCTAAGCATATTACCAGTATTCTCAAATGCATCTCCAATGTTACTAATATTGTAAATATTGCTGATATACTCTCTTGGTCGCTAACACATTGCCATTTATTGCTGCTAGCATCCTCTCAAGCAACATTTTGTCTCCACTATTACTAGTACATCTCTCTTATGTTTACACTGTTGCTCATCTATATACACTGTTGCCAGTACTTCTCCCATTTGGTTACACTGTTGCAAACACTTCTACAACATTGCTAACATCCTCTTCCTACTATTACTAGTACTCTCCCATCAGTTTCCTACTGTTCATATACTATCAAAATTTATCAGCATTTCTCATAAGCTACATCATGGCAAAAATGAAGTTTGCACAGTTCATTATACATCTGTTATATATCATAAGTATTGCTATAAGCCTACTTATCTCCCCTGGAATATGCTACCAACCACAATACCTACCTTATCACCACAATAGAATGGCCTACCTACATACAGCCCCACAACATATCAATCAAATACACATTAATAACTACAAACCATACTCACACATACATAACCCACCAGCAGCTAGGTACACAGATACACGCATAAGAAGATTAATTAACATACAAACAAAAACAGATAACGAAATAAAAAAGCTAAACCCACCCAATCAAGACCTCAAAATAATTCTCATAAATGTAAGATCTGTTAGGAACAAAATCCCAATCATCATAGATCTCATCACTGATGAGAACCCAGACTACCTCTGCCTAACAGAGACTTGGCTAAGCAACTCTGATACAGTCTTAGCTAACCAATTAAAAATAAAAGGATATACCCTATTCATCTGTAACTGCAATCAAAGAAAAGGTGGTGGAGTCCTAATACTGGCAAAATCAAGTTTGAATTGTTCCACCTCTATTAGTGAAACTAACGAAAATACAGATATACTAATGTTAGAAAACAGGAACTTAGCAATCTGCCTCTTTTATAGACCACCTGCATCAGATACCCAAAATTTAACATCTATACTAGAAACAGCATGCAAAGCATCCACAAACAAACCTCACATCATCCTGGGTGATTTTAACTTAGCAACCTGCAATAATAACCAATCCACAATCGTTCTAGAATCTATGGAAGATATGGGCTTTCAGCAAATTATTAATCAACCCACTCATAATAAAGGAAATACGCTGGATTTAGTATTTCTCCCTTTGACCTTTACTATAACACATGAATATACTCCTCCTATAATATCACAAATCCCATGGTCTGACCACTTTATAATAAATTTCTCCATTAATATACCATCTACTACCTGTACTCATCAACCTAAAAATCACAACAGACCCAAATTTAGACCTTTTTCACCTGAAGAATTTCTCAATTTAATCATTCCACAATTACCTACAGACATAAATAACCTTGATGAAGCTACAACCAATTGGAATACAATCATAAAATCAGCATCTAAACCGTTACACAATACACCAAAAAAATACCAGGTTAGATCTTCAGAAAAATGGTACACAACTGATCTAGCCCTCATCAAAAAAAACCTTCGAAAAATTGAAAAAGAATGGCGAAAAACAAAGACATCTGACCTAAGAGACCTATACTTTACAAATCTCAGCACTTACAGGTCAGCAACAAACAATGCCAAAAAACAATACCATGCGAAGATCCTAAATAAAGCCATTAATCGGCCTAGAGAATTGTTTGAGATAATAAAATCTTTATCTAAAGCCCCCATAGATAATCACCAATCAGCCTTAATTAACTTACAAGACTTGGCAGACTATTTTGCTAGCAAACTTAAATCATCTATGATACCTACACCCTTCAATACTACCCCATCCTCTAATAACCACACCTGGAATACTTTCCAACCAATAGATAAGAATCAGCTACTCAATATAATATCGAAAATCAACACAACTACATCCATACTTGATCCCTGCCCAGTTCTCTGGATCAAACAAACTAAGCAGGAACTAGCACCCTTTATCCTAAATATAGTGAATCAATCTCTCCTGCAAGGGGTATTACCTAAAGAGCTAAAACTATCTGCAATCCGCCCTATATTAAAAAACAAAACACTAGATATAAATGACCCATCATCCTATCGTCCAATTGCTAGCATCCCTTTCCTAACAAAAATCATAGAAAAAGCTGTACAATTACAGCTACAAGATCATATAGACACTTTTGCCCCTCTTGATGAACACCAATACGGTTTTCGCCCTTTTCATGGTGTCGAAACCCTGCTCATTGCACTTCTTGACACTCTTAACAAAGGTTTGGACAATTCAAAACAAGCATTCATTTTAGTTTTCCTTGACATATCAGCTGCATTTGACAGCATTAATCACAACATACTTATTTCAAGACTTAAACAAATAGGATTACTGAAAACGACCTTAGACTGGTTTAAATCATACATATCCGATCGTTCACAATATGTTCAACTTAACCAATCATCGTCGTCCCCTTTCCCACAAGAACAAGGTATACCCCAAGGCTCTGCTCTATCTGCTTTACTATTTAACATATACCTCCAGCCAATATGTACCATATTCAAAAAAATACAAGATAAACTATCATATATATGCGGACGACATTATGCTATTCTCTGAGTTTAGCATAATTAACCCAAATCACAACAAGCTAATAAACTGCCTTATAGAAGCTGAAGAATGGCTTCAATCAAACAACTTATCTATTAATCTCAGAAAAACAGAGGTACTAATAGCAACAAAAAACACAAAATACACTCCCCCATCTGACATTAAAATCCTGAATACGACTCTCCCAATCAAAGAAGAAATAAAATATTTAGGAGTTATTATTGACAAAACCCTTAGTTTTACAACACACATCAGAAAACTAACAAAAACAATCTACTACAAACTGCGCTCTATACAACAATTAAGACCACTATTGCAAGATGAAGACTTTAGAACCGTTACACAAGCTTTCGTCATACCACATTTTGATTTTTGTAATAGCATACTTCATGGTATAACTAAGAAGAACATCAAAATCATGCAAATGGCCCAAAATGTAACAGCAAGAGTTATATTCAAAGCCAAACTATCTGATCATATCACTCCTATTCTATACACACTACACTGGTTACCAATACAAAATACTATTAACCACTTTTAAATTAATTAATAATATTGCCCCATCATACTTAACTACTCTTCTTAACAGCCCAATAGAAAATAGGATGAGACGGAGAAAAAACCTTAACACACTAGCAGTCCCAGATCTAATAAAGAAAACAAAACACTCAACTAGTAACAGTGCCTTTTCGTTTGTTGCTCCAATATTGTGGAACAACCTTCCAGACCAATTAAGAGAAACTAAAGATCTACTAACGTTCAGAAAAGATCTAAAAACCCATCTATTCAGCCAACACTACAACAATGAAGAAACATTTGTAGTTTCCCAACCACCATAATCATTTTATTCACCCTTTCCAAATCTATAACTACAACATAAACAACGTCATCCTCAAACGATAATTAACTTAATAATGTTTCTTCCCACCTATAAATAAAAATAAAAATCAAAGCAACCCTTGATACCTGTTATACAGTTTAAATGTATTATACAGTTTAATTGTATTATAGTTCAATAATTGTTCCTGTTATATTGTAATACATTTATGTTACACAATTATAATGTAATATAGTTTAATAGTTTAATAATCTTTCTGCTATATTGTAATTCACTAATCTGTTCCATACAATTCATGTTATAATGTAATATAGTTTATAATGTTCTATGTATCTGTTTTGACTTTTTGTTGTAATGTAAACCGCTGCTGATCCTTGGAAGCAGCGGTATATAAAAGCTGTTCAAATAAATAAATAAAATAAATAAGAGGATGAAGTCAGGGGAGAAAAATTCTCCGTCCCCCCCTGTACTCGAGGGTAGGGGCGGAGGAAGCAGAGGAGGCGTGGGAAGCTCAGAAGGGGTAGAGATTGAACCCTGGGACCCCCCTCTCCTACTAGAGGGTCTGTTGATCCCTGGGAGGGCTGCAATATTTCATGTTCTACTGAAGCAGCCACTGCGGCGCAGCTCCTGCAGACTCCTGCCTCTGCGGAGGTGCCCCTGCGCGTTCCACAGGAAGGGCAGCGCGGCTTAGATGCCATGGGAAAAGCTGGACCTTACCCTTGCAGGCCCCTGAAACCAAGGCCCAATTACTCTTAGGAATCAATAGCCCCTTGTTCCCCTTTAAAAACTCGAAGAAATTCAACCAGATTAACAGAAGTTAAACTTAATAGAACTGCAATAAAATTAAGAGAAATTAAAATTAAAATCGAAATTACAACGAAATTAAAATAAAAACGGAATTAAAATCGCAGTTAAAATCGCAGCTAAAATAAGCTAACACTCCTTTATCCCCTAAGGGAGGTACTTGCGGTTTTCAGGGCTTGAAGATCCTGGGCCCGACTCTGCGATCACCACCCGTAGGCTCAACACGTGGTAGGCCTCACCACGTGGAGCCTGACCGGGGGAACCGCGAGTGTGTTCCTGGCGCCTGTCTGTGCTCCGGCGCTGAGCCCCAACTGAAGCACGTGTGTGATCGCTGTCTGATCGCACCGTGTGGGAACCCGGGCACCCCGTGGCTCGCTTCCGCGGTCAATCGCGTCGGGCCGGGATGGGCAGTTCACTCCGGTTAGCGTTGCAGCCTCTAGCGCTCAGCCACCTGAAGGGCTTCGGCGCGAGGCTGTTTCCCCCGAAGAAGGCAGAATTAGCAGACCGGTAGCTGGGCAGAGCAGAGCACCTCCTCGCTGCTGCAGACCAGAAAATCGCTCAGAGAGCTGTGCCGGATCAGGGAGAGCGGGGGGGAGGGGGGAGAGGAGAGCAAACCTTAAAGGAGCAGAGCCCCCAAACTAGAAACCAAGTAAACTAAAGAAATAAAGGTAAATAAAGGTAAACACTTAAAGTAAAATTAAGTAAAATAATTAAATTAAAGAGAATATCTAAAGGTAGGACTCCAGTAAGCCCAAGGCTTACGGAAACCTCCAGCTGCTTGGAGGCTGAGAATACTGGAGTTGGTGGGTGGTCCCAGTGGTATTTATACCGCTCCATCCCCAAAAAGGGTTGGGCTCAGCCTCCAAGCTGCTGGAAGGGTTGCGTAACCCAGAAGTAAAGGGACTGGACTGGAGTGACGATAAGGAATAGCTGTTATACCTTGCAGTCTTATACTCTTGCCGTCTCAAATTCCATTTGATTGGCAGAAAGGTGTTCTCTAAAGAATTTACTTCCTCCAACACCAATCATTGATATGTTGATAACAAAGGATCTAAAAGTCCCACTGGAGTCCATTTAGATTGAATTTTAACTATGGAAAGATCAGGAGGACTAGAATGGGTAGAAAAGTACAATTTGATCATCAATTTATGAAAGTAGCCATATAAGGCTACTCTTGTATCAAACGCCTGATGCTTAACAGTTGGTATGAACAACAAACCTAAATCAAGGACCATCACTTCCTCAGAAGTTAATGGCCGGGGGAAGATATTTATTATGGCTGATCTTTCACTTGGGCTTGGGTAGTAGGAACCTACCAGGTGGTGCCATAATCAGCCTATCTTGGCCGACAACCCCTGTACTGGCTTCTCTCTCTGCCCCTGCCTCTAGCTCGCCATTGTTGACCATCCAAAAAATCCTGCTGATGGTCTCTCACATACTCCTCCCCACTAGAATATTTTTTTTCTGAGGTGTAATCAGTATATACTTGTCCTTGAGGTTCATCATTCTTAATCATCCAGGTGTAAATCGACTGCTATTCAAAATCCTGTTGATCACGGTGACATTTTTTAAATTTTCCCACCCTGATTGATTCTTCATGTTTAAACACTTGCTCTTTTGTCTCCAACATTTTCTGTTGAAACACTTTTTCCTCCACACTGTCCTTCAGTTCCCCCTCCAATTTAGTAAAGAATTCCATTGCATTAGCCCAATAGCAGTCATTGTTTCTATAAGTTGTAACATCAAATCTAAAGTACATTTGGACAAGATCCCATTCTATTTCATGAAAGAAAATTTACTCTCCATATATAACTTGGGGGCTTTCAACGCTCTCAACTCTCTTGGTGAAGTGCCCGTGTGTATGTATTGAGTAAGAGGCAAACTATGTAACTGCATCCGACCTTGTTTCTTATCAAGCTCTAAAAGCTGAGCCCATTTTTCACTGTCAGTAATTACATCAGAAGGGCCTAATCAGGAATATCCTTCAAGATGTCAGATATCTGATCTTCAGTATAAGCATAAATGCCAGCCTCTTTTACAGAAGCCATTCTGGATTCACATACAACAAAATTACCCAACTTGAATCCATACAGGAAAAAAATTGTCATCAATGATAGCAATATATCCTGTATATTAGAGCCCACACATCTGCCAATATCTATTATTTGATTACTCAATTTTTTGTTGGACTATTTCATTTAAAGCCGCTATCATCAGCTGCTTCTAGCACATTAATCCATTTTGTTCTTTAATATGATCAAAGTACTTTTTTGAACAAAATAATTTGTGCTGATATAAAATGTAAGAGGAATCTCAATCTCTCAGTCACTCAAAATTCAATCATGGAACATCAAAAATGCTGACCACGACTGTCGTGTTTCGAATAAAATTTCTTATTCTGCTTCAGGGCCACAATAATTTCATTTCATAAATATCACTTATCTGTATCCAAGACTGGAATATCCATGAATTCCTCCTTTGTCTCAATTTTCTTCCAGTTTCTCCTGGCTAAATACATCTGTTAGCGTCCTAGGCTTGAAAAGATGGCCGTGGCTTTTTTTTAATCATGTCCTGGCAGTGTCCCAGTTTTTATACTGTTTCCTACTATTTCCTTTTTAATTGGTCTTATTTTATTTGATTCTTTTATCTGTTAAATATGTGTGCATATATAGTCCAAAGCCATTTTCACTGGCCCCTTTTTTTTAGGAGCTATTGGACATTAAGAGGTTGAACTGCAAGGGTGCACATAATGTTGACTACAACTATAGATAGCAGTGCTAAATATACAGAGAGTGATGGTGTGGTAATTTTATTTATTTATTTATTTATTTAACATTTCTTATATACCGCCTTTCATGATATCAAGGCGGTTTACATTGAACAAACTGAAATTACATTGAGCAGGGCATTATAAATTGGAGAATAATTGTGTTATCTGTTTAGGCTAGGCCTGATATTCCATAGGCCTAAACTAAACGTGCACATTACCTGAATAGTGATTGAATATTGCCACTATCTGGATAATTTTCTGACCTACCCTTGCTCCTCCTCTAATATGCCCCACAAGTAAACAGATATCTGGCCATTTGCAATTTAAACAGCCTGATACTATGGGGGCTATTCTGTCCCTCGAATAGCAGGGGAAAGAATAACCCCAACGGGATGTCCATCCCTACTATTTGTGGGCCTCCCCGCTGGTGTCTAACTTCCCCGCCGTTTGTATGAGAAAGTTAGACGGGGATGGGGAGGGTGGCGGATCAGGGGCGGAGTTAGGGTAGGCGGTGGGTGGTCGCTGGCCCTGGACGTCCAGGGCCGATTCTAATGTAAAGCCCTGACTGATCTAGTCAGGTTGTCCTGTACGTGCAGGCTAGGATGAATCGCAGTCCCAGCCTGCACGTACAAGACTGTTCACGATTCTGATCCCGCGGGGCTAGACATGCCCTGTGGAATCAGAATTGCGATGCCCTCTGTGCATCTGGTTCCGGCCGGGTGCATAGAGGTCTTCTGTTTCCACACTGAAATTGGTCCCTATCTGTATATTTTTCGAAAATACAAGGCTAGGCTAATTGTGCATTTGCAAGCGAATGCCTAATTGGCTTTGAATATCAGTCTGATAGGGCATAGTTATTCATTCATATGGAACCCTCCCAGATTCATCAATAGATGCAGAGCAAAAATAGGATGTTTAACTTTACAACTCAACAGACAAAAAAATGATGTTCAAATTCTAGGATTAGTGACAACACTACCGACTCTCTCCACAGCTGGACATCATGTGTCATAACACAAACCCTGCAAATGGATACTCAATACCAGCATTAATAACTCAAATTGCACCAACCTTACTTATGGAAAATCAGCACTGCAAATATTCTAGAACCCCAGTATCCTCCAGTTGGAAAAGAGAGCAAGCTGAACTGTTACAGAATCCTAGAAAATACCTAGAACCCCTTATCTTGGCTGTATATGGAGAACACAGACCATTACCTAATAAAGAATAAGAAACTACAAAATTTGAAACAAATATATAGACAAAAACTGAAATTGAAAACCACAAAAACAAATACCGAGATGTGAAACATAGAAGAGAGAAACAGAAATGCATTCCCTCCTATAATGAACTATAAGAAATGCACATATTTCATTTTCTTAAAACTGACACTCTTTGGTATCTTTCTTGTCTGATCATATTGTTTTTACAGATAGGTTGGTCTCAGTCTCTCTTTTCCACTTCCTCATGTTGGTTTTCTTCTAAGTCCTTTTCCAGGATGCTATTTTCATTTTCTGTTTCTTCACAGTCCCTGTTATTGTCCTTTTCTTCCCTACATCTCTCTCTGACACTGATCCTTCTATTTCTCTCATTTGCCTTTTAGTTAACTATAGCTCCATTCTATTCCTCTGTCTCCTTCCTTCAATCTTCAGTCTCCCTGCTCCCTCTTCTCACTGTTCACCTACTTACCAGTTTTCCATTTCCTAACATTACCCTTCTAGTCCTTTTGTTCCACATCTTTTGCCTGTGATCTGCCAATCCCCTGATAGTTCTTTTATCCCTCTACCCTCCTCTTTACCTGTCCCCTGATTGCTACTTTCCTTCTAGCTTCTTTTCTGTTCCCCCCCCCCCCCCACCTTCTCCATGAGCTTCCTTGTGTGATTGATCTTATCTGTCCTGTTCTTATAATGGAGTTCTTTTTCATTGCCAGTCCCATCCCCCTCATTCCCAGTATTAGCCTAGTTCCAGTCCCCAGGCCCATTATCAGCACATTGTCACTCCCAGTATATGCCCATTTCCAGCCCCCTCAGCCCAATTCTGGTCACCCCCATCTCCCCTTCCTGTAGCAATACAGTCATGGGACCATTTGATTTAACTCCCATGGCTTTATAAACAGCTGGGAAGGCAGACTGGAAACAAACCAGTGAGGCAGGCATCCTGCACCCCTATTGTGGTGCACCCTGAGCCAGTGCCTCACTGGCTTACCTCTTACATTAGCCCTGAGCAGTAAGTACAGCCCTAATTAAAGGCATCAAGAGGTGATAACCTGCAAGGAATGCAAGCACCACTCTAGTCATCTTATTGGGCAAACTGGATGGCCCATATTGGTCTTTATCTGCCATCGTTTACTATGTTACTATGATTTTATTAGAAGTGGTAGTCTTGTAGTACTATCGCTAGCGGTAAAGCTGATAAATATGAGCAAAATGGGGTAATGGGTGCCATTTTGAACCCCAGAACTGTAGGAACAGGAACAACTGGGGATAGCTCCTGCTACTACTACTCCACTAGGGAAGACACCCGGTAAGAGTTGAGAGTGGGATAGGGAAAGCGGAGTTACTTACCTGTAACAAGAGTTCTCCGTGGACAGCAGGATAAGTCAGCCACACTTGGTGATATCATCCGACGGCGCGAGGAGAAAGTACTCTCCATAGCTCAGAAGGGCTTTCGCCCTTCTGAGCATGAGCCCACTGGCCTCACCTTCCGGCCCGCCCCTAGCTAGCCAGTTTGTCATTAGCTGAGCCTTAGTCGCTAGGGGGCGGGCACCGGTCAGAGGCCGACCCCCTTTCCAGGGGAGGTGGGCAGGTATGTGTGGCTGACTTATCCTGACTTATCCTGCTGTCCATGGAGAACTCTTGTTACAGGTAAATAACTCTGCTTTCTCCTAGGACAGCCACACTTGGTGCCTCCCAAGCTGCCATGTGATGTGGTGGAAGGGGGAGGCCGAGATCAGGTTCAGAAAGGCATCTTATCTGGGTTAGATGTTTTATTGGTGTGCCCTGGAACCCCTTGGAATATTGCCTTTAGGCAGGCACGCTGTAGTTCACCTGGAGGCAGTGCCAAGCATGCAATGTGCATGCACACAGTGCAGCATGCAGTGGTAATGGGCATGCGCCCCTGAGATGACGCGTGTAGAAATAACAAACATGTAAACATGCATTCCTTATTTGCGCATGTGCCGTGGCAGTGCTTGTGAGAGTGTATGTTCTCAATGGGCAGCGGCAGAAATGCGGCAGCAGGGATGGACATGGATAGCCGCAGCATCAATGTCGACAGTGCTACAAGAGTGATGAAAATTAAAGCATTAACGTCGCAATGACCATGAGTCATGTGTCAGTTCATGGCCTGGTCAGGTGTGACCAGGCAGGAGGTGGCAGTCTAGACCTGGAGACCGGCAGGCGATGCGTTTGACCATGTTGAGAGTAGGGTTACAGGTGGATCTGCAACGGCCATGAGTCATGAGTCCGATCATGGCCTGGTGAGGCATGTCCAGGCAGGAGGTGGCAGTCTAGACCTTGAGACTGCCTCCTGTGTTTGTCCTTGGCATGGCTTGAGCCCTAGCATGTGCCTCTGGCTGATCCGGCAGGTGGAGGAGCATGCGGAATCCCTAAATGTGGAATCCGCTGGGACCGGGTGGTAAGGTTTATTGGGGCATACATGATGAAGAGTTGGGCTCCTTGTTGCTGGTGCACTGTTTTGTGTATGTCCTGGGCATGCAGCTGTTGTTCAGTGCGGGTGGGCGTTCAAGGCCCTGATGCAATCGGGGTCATAGCACCACTGGGTGGGCAGAGGGTCAGCGGATCGAATGCCTGGTTGGTGTGGAGGGCGATGCCACCTCCAGACACTGTGAGTGGGGAGACCAGTGGTGTGCAGCACGCTCCTCCATGGACGAAGCGGTCACCAGGGGAGAGGTTTTGTTCTGCAGTTCGTTGCTCTAATCGCCGAAAGGCAGAGGCTGCACTGGTGCTCGAGCAAGGACAATGTACATGTAACAGGAGTCCAGGTCCCAGAGGGTGGTCACCCCTCCCTTGAAGCCGGTGACCAGTGAGTGCGGCTATGGAGCACCTGTGCAAGGCTTGAATTGGCAGGCCATAGTTCCCCAAGGAAGGATCCAATCCCGAGGTGCATGCCACGCCATGAGGTGTACCAATTGCAGATGCTTGCCATGGGTGCTAATTGCCGAACACCTGCAAGTGCTTGCCATGGGTGCTAATTGCCGAATCTCCATGGGATGGAAAAGCTGAGTGCTATGTACAGGTGAGTATTCTGGGTCTCTGTAGAAAGCGCGGGTGGCACGGTGAGGAGGGTGGCCTGCTTGGTGATCTGTTGAAGCGTCACGGGTGTGAGTGGGGAAAAAACGTGAACTAGAGACCACGCTACCCAGATACATGGAAGACATTTGCAGGGGATATATCGAAGGAAACCATGGAGGTGCTGCAATGGAAGAACTCTGGTCTGAGAAGGGTCCGAGCAGAAGGGTTTCTGGCACTTGATCATCCTTGTGTGTCCGCTGTAGTTTGCCTGTCTGCATTCCTGGACCAGAGGGGATGTGCAGAATTCATTCTGCACCCCTGGGAGCGGGTATTCGTGTATGGTGGATGCTGAGTGTTTTTCTGCTGGTAATGTGCGAACACCTTCCCCATGCTCGTTGGCATCGAACAAAGAGCCGGAGGCATGCGTCCCATCCTAGACCTACGAATGCTCAACAAGATCATCGCCAAAGAGAAGCTCATGATACACTCACTCGGATCCGTCCTTCCCTTGATCCAAGCCATGGAATGGCTAATGTGCCTGGACCTGGTGCAGAGTCGCAGCAAGAGTGCTCCTCCCATCCCGCCACACGGCATAGATGGTGGGGAGGTCCGATGTAAGACTTGCGAGAGGCAGATCTGTGGCCTGCGGGCTAGTGCCTGAACACCCTCCTGAAGGAGTCTATCTGTTTGATGGGGAGGAACACAATGAGGCATTGCTCCAAGCGGTGTCAATGTCTGGTCCAGCGAATTCCTGGATTTGGGAAGAAAGACACAGTGTGTGACTTCTGAAGGGTGATGGTTTGCTGGATTGCACCACAGGGCTGCCTTGCTGAACCGTAGCTCGAGAGAGTAGCTGGTTGTCCGTGCAAGGCAGACATCATGCAACTGAGGGAAGAAGTCTGAATCGATAAGGTAGCCCTGCACCTGGAGGCACCAGTGTCCCTTGTGCCCGGAGGCCCAGGATGTATGAGTAGGCATCCCGTAGGTCCAAGCTTGGTTCTTGAGATGCTGGCTCCTGTAGGTCCAAGTTTGGTTTCATGAGACGCTGGTGGGGTGGACAGCTCCCTTGATTCTCAGGGAATCCGAAGTTAGGAGTTGAACCCAGCGTGATCAGTCTAGGCGCCGCATCTGAGCAGTCATGCAGGCGAGCAGTTGAGGCGGTATTCTTCCAGAATGATGTGAATGGCCATTTTCCCTAGTGATGGAAATACGGACATAGAGGAAGGCCGTCAGGCTGGCCTCCTCCTGTACGGCATGGAGGGCACTTACTCATTGTAACAGAATTTTCGGGATCGAGGAGGAGCCATCCATTTGCCTCCCACCCGATGACCATATGGGGGGCTCTGCCCCATCCAATGACCATATGGGGTGCTCTGTGGGGGGGCTTGCCGTGCCTTGGAGCCAATGGCCATGCTTAGGAGGCAATGGGGCTTTTGAGCCAAGAGATCGAACAGCCTGCACAAAATTTACCTCTCTTAGGAGTTGAGAGCGATGCTCCCTGTGAGAGGACAGAGTGCTAACCACGAGGCTGCTTTCCAGTTCTGTAACTGTGGGTGTACTGTGGGTAGAGGCCGAGGTGTCATGGATCCCATGATACAGGGGTTTGCCGAATCCCTGATCTGATGGATTGAGGTGCTTCCATGGCTCCCCGTGTGGTACATATTGGGGAAGGCAGCAATGCACTCCATATTCCTCAGAGATCGATTACAGGCATAAGAGCATAGAAGTAAGACATGCCATACCGGGTCAGCACAAGGTCTAACAAGTCCCGTTTTATGATGGTGGTTGGCCAATCTATGTCATAAGTACCTAGCAATCTCCTCGAAAAGCAGGTTCTTCAGTGTTTTATAGTGGTCAAGCCATGATATACCTGCATGGCATAGTGCGCAGGAGGAGAGCTCGGATGCGGGTGACATGATAGACCATATGGCCTTTCCCAGTTATCAGGAGAAGCGCATGACTTGTCCCAGGTCTCTTGGTTCCCAAATCCATGCTCTAACCGTTGGGCTGCTTCTCCACTCTTTTGCCATTAACTACAGGTGCCTAAGCTGATGGTTATCACCTCCAAGGCACCTGCAGCTCCTGAAGCCCAGTGATGATATCAGAGCTTCATTCTGTGCTAGTGCCCCAAGTGGTCACACATTTAGCCAGGCTTAGGAGAGGGACAATTTCTTAAGGGTGAGCTCAATCACTCTCTGGCACAGCTGTCGATGGCTTAGATGCCCAAGAACTAGTCCCATGGAAGCACATAGGCTACTCCTCCGTCGGATGGAGTCTGCTGTGCTATGTCTCTGCCCTTAACGTTGACTGTTATTCTGCAGCTCTGAGACTTCCCCTGGCACCAGCAGATGCAGTAGGACCCTGCCCATGGTGGCATTATATCCCATTAGAGGCTACTGAAGAAGGGCTCCAGCTTGGACTCACCAAAGCTCCCCAGGGAGTTAGACTCTTTATTAGCCTAATGAGAGGCAAGGGTTTGAATTTGGCTTTTCTTGACTCTTAGCCCCGTGATTTCTTGGCAGGGACACTGAAGCGAGGGCTAAGGTGCATGCATTGGGCTGGAAGAGCCTCCGTGTTATGGTGCCGCCCATGGAGCGGCGAGGGAGGCAGCCACCTTCCATCGGAGCAACCAGAAGCGTGAGTTCGATGCCTGAGGGAGGGAATCTTTGGCCATCATGGTGGCTGTAGGTACAGCGGATTTGGAGGTCACAGCTGACTCGGTTCATGGGCCTGTGTCTCACCTCCATGATGCTAGCAGCACCAGCCACCTCAACAGTGCTCCTTGTCATGGAGATCCTGTGCCGCGAAGAGGGGAATTCCTTTCGGCAGGGCTTCTTGTTGCAGTGGTATTGCGCCGCGAGGAGGGTGGAGGGAATTCCTCTCGGGTGATTCCGGCTTCTAGAGCAGTATGTACTGCAGCGGCTGTGCCGGGTGCACCACAATCTTGAGAAGGTGCTCCTATCGGTATAGGAAGCATCGCTGATTGCTGTGGCGCCATCCTGATTCCAGCCAATGGTGCCGTGGGGTCGGGTTGGCGTGGGGCGAGCTTGAGTGATGATGCCAATGCCATGGGGTGGATCTTGAGTGATGATGCCGATGGCATGATGTTCAATCTTGCGGTGGCAGCGGAAGCTTGCAGGGCTGCACGGCTGGAGCAAGATGCCTGCCCCCATGGTCCATACGTGTTGGGATGGTCCCGGCAGGAGACGTACAGGAAGGAGGGCTGGCCGGGGATGGAGGCCTTCTTGGGCACGTCCTGGGCTGCCGCGAGGACTGGAAAGCCGCTTCTGTCCAATCGACCTTAGGAGTCGCGTCAACCCTTTAGAGCCTGCGGCTGGGGATGGAGGCCCCTAGGCACATCCTGAGCAGCGGCGGAGCTGGCAGCGGTGTCCCTCGAGGTACGTGAGCCGTGTTGGTCTTTGTGAGACGGTCAACTTGTAGATAAGCCATCGGGTTTTGGTTGCCCCAGGCCCTGGGCCATGACACCCGATAGGGAGAAGTGCTGCCGCCGGCTGAGAGCTGGAGGGTCTAGGAGCTCAAAGTGCAGCCCCTTATCAGGGGAAGCACTGTAACAGATCTAATCAGAGGAAGCACTGGAATAGACAGATCTGAAACAAGAAGCTTTGGACATAGGATTAATGTCAAGTTTTAAATCATATATACATACGCATAGAAGATGAGAATTTTCTTAATTGTTTTAAACAGGTTAGATTTCAGTTGGAGAGTAGAAAAGTCCGTCTTGCTGGCAAGGCGGAAGAAGTGAAAAACTGGCTAGCTAGGGGCAGGCCGGGAGGTGGGGCCAGTGGGCTCATGCTCAGAAAGGCGAAAGCCCTTCTGAGCTATGGAGAGTACTTCCGTCTCGGCGCCGTCAGATGACGTCACCAAGTGTGGCTGACTCATCCTGCTTGTCCTAGGAGAAATAGGGATTATCTTTTGGGGAGGGGGGTTAACGAGAGGTATGAATATCAGAGGCAATTAAGGAGAGGTATGAATGTTGGGGGATGTTGGAGTGATCGGGGAAAAAAGAAGAATGATGGTAATTGGGAGAGATAGGGATGTCTGTGGTGATCAGCGGATATGGATATTACTGGGTTGATCAGGAGAGGTAGGAATATTAGGAAGTGATCAAGGTGGATATTGATATTAGCGGGTGATTGAGGGGGTTGATGTCAAGAAGCTGATCAGCTGGATTTTGATGGCAAGAGTCATGCAAGGTTTTTGGGGGTCCTTTTTGTCAGGGGGGTAGGGATGAGGAGGATGGATGCTGTTAGGAACAGCAATTTTAAAAAGTTGTTGCCATGCACAATTAGGGAAGAGTAGGACTCTTTTTCCCCACATGCAGGTTTTTTAAATCACTGCTCACACTGCACGTCCCTAAACATATTTTGCAAGACGTTCCATATTTGGCAGGACCTTTGTAAAATACCAAGGGATTATGCACTTCCTGATCTGGATATTTCAATTCCCCTGTGCGTGATCTCTGTAAAATGGGCCTTTATATACAGTAATGGAGGATTACTCTTGGAACATGCTCCTTCAATGATATTTACAAATTGGTTTTAATAACCTTTATTTCAGTCATCTAACAAAGGGAATGATCTTGTCTCTATTGCTCATGAATATCTTTGGATAATTCATTTGTAAGCCAAATAAAAAACATCAGAATCTGCAGAGAATCCATTTTATTCCAAGAAAAATACTACTGCCGCAACTCTTTTTCAAAACTTTGAATTATGTTCAAAATTTAAATCAAGAACAAAAAGACCTATGGGTCCTATTTAGTACTGTGTCACTCCAAAAGGGAAGATATATTGGAAATCGCAAAGTAAAGTGTGCAGGCCAAACTATTGGCTGTGTGGTCCCTATAGGGATCTGGTTTCAATGGTCCAGTGTATGTTTCATGCAGTTGTCTGAGAGAAGATGGCAGGGGTTAGGTAGTAGAGTTGAAGACGTGTAAGTTAGTCTTCAGTCTGCAGGTGGCTGCTACTCAGAATATGTTTTTGGGATAGTCTGTACCTCTGAGGCAGATGTTCAGGCAAATATGTTTGGGCTGAATGTTTGGTTTGAAGTCAAGGGAGTCTTTTACTAAAGCTTGTTAGTTTTTGTGTTAAGTGTGCATTAAGTGCAAAAACCTAAAGTGTTAAGTGCAAAACCTCCATGCTAACCGTCAAGGGCATGACCAGCATGTTTCCAACAGTTAACGTTCAGATCTCTACTGTAATGCATGGTGCTATTACTGCAAGTGCACTTTTCTCCACCCTTTGAGGTGACATAAGATGCGCCCACGCTAATTGCAACATTAACAGTGCGCTAACTGCCGTGTGCTCACCATGCCCACTCTCTGCTCTTAACCTGCCCATTAGGCAACCTAATTTGCAATTGGCATTTAGTGTGAAAATTGGTGTGCGTTAACTGTCATGCCCCTACCGTTCCTGTTACATATACCCAAATGTGCAGTTAACGCGCACCAAATCATGAAGTATTTGCATAGTGCATTTTTAATGAGACAAAGCTCTTTTGCTCACTTTAGGCATGACGTTTAGCTGACCAGCATTACACAGGTAGCTTTTATCAATCACTGCTAACTATCATAGGAAAAGAAACATGATGGCACACAAAGACCATATAGCCAGTGACTTAAGTTCAAATGAGGTGCTTCTGTAGCAGCAGATAAGCATGCAATAAATAAATCCAGGAGTCTTTTCAAGGATCCAAGCCAGTTTAATGTGCACATGGCTCAAGCAATAAGCAATTTCAAAATGGCTGAGCCATGGCTTCTAGTAAAACAACAACTTTTATAGCTTTCTTGTCCATTCTAAGCATAGGCAAACTTTTCATTGGTCCCAGTACCCCTCTCACCCATCTATTGGTCCCGGTACTGATATGGCTACCCAATCGGGACTCTGGTCTGGGCCCAGCACCTGGTTGCCCCCCTTCTAGTCCCAATTACAATGGTCAGTGTCTCCAACTTGTTACTTCTCTCCTCCAAGGTCGCTGAGCTTGTTAAAACATATGGGAAGCAGAGGCACTGTGACCTTGCTCTCTGCAGAGTTAATTAATTCCATAGAAGCATAGCACACCTTATCAGTACCAATTAAACTTGTTTTTCTTCTATTTTCCAAGTTTCGTTTCTGCTTAGCTATGTTCAGTTAAACTGAGTTAAGTTTCAATTCTATGGTGTCATCATTCAGGGGGGTTTTCATTCCTCTGGGCCTAACTACAGGCTTCAGTTACAGGTCAAGCTGCTCAGGCCTGTCTGCTTAGTTCAATTAGCATGGATCATAGGCCGTCGCCTACCACACTTCCAAGCAAACTTTGCTTAGAGTCCCTCATAAGGGCTGTGGGCACAAAAAGGGAAGGAGAACACTTTCCCCTCCTGTTCTCTTCTCTGCCCCCCCCCCCCTGAAAAATTAGGTAAACCCCGGCAGCTATCAAACATCATACTTTTAAAGAAGTTTGCCGTACTTCTCCACGCCCCCTCTCTTTCTGAAAAGTGCTGCTCCATGGTAGCTGGAGGCCCAAGAAAGCAATTACCATTGATGGGCTGAAATGTCAGGTATCGCGAGACTTTGGCCCATCAATGGGAAATGCTTTCCTAAGTCTCGGGCTGCTGTGGGGCACCACTTTACAGAAAGAGAAGGGGCACGGAACAGTGCGGCATGGACAACTTCTTTTAAAGCAAGTATGAAAAAATTTGCCGCTGTCATTGCTCTTTTGGGATCGCTGGGCCCTCTTCTGGCCTGGGCTCCCCTGCATTGGACGATATTTATGCCACTGCATACAACCTATAAAATCTGCTCTTCCTTTGCAACTACTAAGCTTTACAGTCCCTTTTTTCCCTTAGCCATCCTCTGTGTTTGTCCCATGCCTTCTTGAATTCAGATATAATCTTTGCTCTACTACGTCCACTAGGAGACTATTCCATGCATCTACCACTCTTTATGTAAAGAAATATTTCCTCAGATTATTTCTGACTCTTTCTCCTTTCACCTTCATCCTATGCCCCCTCATTGCAGAGCTGTCTTTCAATTGAAAGATGTTCTTCTACTGTGTATTTATGCATGGAAGTATTTAAACATCTCTATCATATTTCCCCTCTCCTGCCTTTCTTCCAAGGTATTCATATTGAGATCTTAGTCCTTATATGCCTTATAATGATGTCTACTAACCTGACAATCTTATTCTAAATCCAAATACAGGACATTGAATCAAGCCAGGGGGAGTTCAAAGTTAAGGAAATTAAAAAATATTTTTATTATTACAGTTTTAATTTTAACCCATAATTTTAATCAGTAAGCTAGGTTTATGACTTTACCTACAAATGTGCCAATCAGGCCTACTTGTACTTCTCTACAGAGTGAATTTTCTTCAAAATAGCAACATTTACACTGAAATAATAAAACATTCTGGGCAGCTCAACTCAAAATTATACTTTATAATCATTAGACATGTGAGAATCCCTACAAGCAGTTGGAGTTTTTCTGTAGATCACACTTTGTTCATGATTGAAAAGCACCTTTCAGTTGGAGCATTGGAAACTGGCAAAAAACAACAAAAAAATCTCTATCCTAGCTACTGCTCTCACCTCCCCTTGCTCCTATTGGCTGGCTGTGTCTGCTGCAGCCTATTGGCTGGCTTTGTCTGACAGATGGTTGCTTGGGCCCTGGGGAGGAAGTAGAGTCAGATTTGTCAGATGTGCTGAGAACTCAGGAATTTAGGTTTGCCAACCATCTAAATTATTTTAGGATTTGACAACTTTGTGTAAAGTAGCTGTCTTAATCAGAATGATGTCTACATTGTCTGGGTTGTTGTTGTTTTTTTTTTTTAAGGTTTAGCTCTATAGCTCACCAGTGCCTCCCCCTCACTGTGCAGAGTAAGTGGTAGGTTCCAGCTAATGGAAGTGATAGGGGGTGAGTAATTGGTGTGCACGGACCAGGAAAAGGACCACGGAGTGATTATTTCTGAGGATCTCAAGGTGGCAAAACAGTGTGACAAGGCGGTGGCCAAAGCCAGAAGGATGCTGCGTTGCATACAGAGTGGAATTACGAGCAGAAAGGAGGAAGTACTAATGCCACTAAACAAGTCACTGGTGAGGCTTCACTTGGAATTAGGGTTGCCAACTGGCTCCAGATGCGCCCGACAAGCTTGATCCAGTCCTGGGTCTACCCCATTGCATGCAGGGACATGTAGTCTTGTTTTTCTTATGGAGTGCAATGCAGAAATCAGAACTACATGACCCTGCATGCAATGGGGTAAACCCAGGATTGGATCAAGCCTGTCGGGCGCATCTGGAGCCAGTTGGTAACCCTACTTGGAATATTGTGTTCAGTTTTGGAGACCATATCTCGCAAAGGATATAAAAAGACTGGAAACGGTTCAGAGGAAGGCGACCAAAATGATTTAGAGCCTGTGCCAGAAGACATATGAGAAGAAGACCTAAATATGTATACTCTAGAGGAGAGGAGGGACAGGGGGAGATATGATACAGACCTTTAAATACTTAAAGAGCATTAATGAACAAACAAACCTCTTCCAAAGAGGGGGAAGTTGTAAAACTAGAGGGCATAACATGAAGCTGCAAGGGGGTAAATTGAAAGGCAATGCCAGGAAATATGTTTTCACTGAAAGGGTAGTGGAGGCTTGGAATGGTCCTACCAATGGAAGTGGTGGGGGCAAGTACAGTGAGAGAATTCAAAATTGTATGGGACATTTTAGCCAATATAGCTTAGACAGCAACCTCCTGGACATGCAGCAAGATTCACACAACTGTTACTGAGATGTCTCTCCCCTCATTATGTTCCCCCAAATCCCCTTATATTTTGCATAATGACAGCATTGAGTATACAGAAATCTGTCATGTTTATCAAATTATATTTCCCCTGTGTTTACTCAAAGCTGCATCCTTTTCAAAGCCCCCTCAGGGACCGTTTTTCACAATGGCCTAATGAAAACATCAAATGAGGTAGAACATTCATTATGACAACCGCTAGCTATTCTTCCTAGTCAAAACATATTCAATCTCTCCTATCTATCTATATCCCATCCAAAATCCTCCCATAAATGGATCATAATTCAATTCATATAGCTCTCTCTAATTTGTCCCTACCCTTCCACCCAAATAACAAATAACTTGTGCACCCACTTATAAGGGAAGGTCCCCGTTAAACGCTCCTCCAATGAGGAGTCCACATTTTTTTTCATAATTTCCATCTTTCTCACATTTATTTTATAACCCAGTACCCTACTATAGGCCTCTATGTCCATCTTTCTCACATTTATTTTATAACCCAGTACCCTACTATAGGCCTCTATGTCCTGTATTAATACCGGTACTGATAGTAAACGTTTCTCCATGAAGAAAATAACCTCATCTGCAAATTATGAAATTTCTACCTCCTGACCCACTACCCATATTTTTTTATTTATTAGAGTCTCTTTTATACCGCGCTATTCAGCATCAGTGCGGTTTATAATGAACAATAAAATACACATTTCCGATGGTACTTTGTGTTTACAGTTGAACAGGTAATGCAACTTGGATAACAGGTAACTATTTACATATCCCTTCTATATCTACATTTCCCCATATCCTCTCCACCAGCAGTTCAATAACCAAGTGAACAGAAGCAGAGAAAGGGTATACCCCTACCTTGTCCCCTCCCCAAACCCAGCTTCTACAAACTCCCACCCCATTCACCCTAATCCTAGCCTTCAGCAACCCATACAATGCCCTAATTTACCCACAAAATTTAGTTCCCGCCCCCGCCTTTACTGGCACTTGGAACAATAAACCTTCACTTCTCTCTATCAAATGGTTTTTCAGCATCCACAGTCATTAACAACTGTAGTTGCTTTTTCCTGGCTGGCCATATCACATTTAGTAGCTTGTGAATATTATCACCAGCTTGCCTTCCTGTAATGAACACAGTCAGCTACAGCCTTATAGCAAATATCTACACTAAAGGGCTGATGCAGAAAAGTTTAGCATGGCATTTGCTGGCTCTTTTCCCATGCTAGGCTTGCTCTACGATGCAGAAAGCAAGGTAGAGCCTGAAAACCGCCCAAAAAACAACTGCAGCGCAGTTGTCATGCAAATCGCTGCATAAGTAATTGCGCTGGATGTAAAAACTGCGCTGAAGCTTAGCACCATCTTTTAGAACTGCTTTATAACAATGGATCTTTATGCCAGCTTTGGAGCAAATGATTTGGAGATCCAGCCTGGAGCAAAAGTATCATCTGAGGTGAAGTTTGACACTTCACCTCAGATGATCCAGGTATCGGGAAAGCCCCCGATGCCATCAGAATGCTGTTGGGGGGGCCGGTGCCCATG
Source organism: Ichthyophis bannanicus (assembly GCA_033557465.1). Lineage (NCBI taxonomy): Eukaryota > Metazoa > Chordata > Amphibia > Gymnophiona > Ichthyophiidae > Ichthyophis > Ichthyophis bannanicus. The sequence goes on from CM066033.1 coordinate 420,884,211, forward strand.
ACACCGACCCCCATAAAGAAACCAAATCCATGGTGGCCCAAATCACCACTTGAACGATAAAAAAAATCTCTGGTGGCCCAGTGGCCCTGATACCCTTACTCACCCACCCACCCACTCACTCATTAAAAATAAATTGCTGGTGGCCCAGCGGTCCCGATCCCCCCACCGACACAATTTAAAAAAAAAAAAAAAAACAGTGGCCCTGATCCCACTCGCCCCTCAATAACAAAAAGGCCCAGTGGCCCCTGAACCCCCATCCCCACTCCTGGTACCTTTAATCTGGAGTGGGAGCATTGCCAATGTGCTCCTGTCCCTGTGCCGCCATCTTAAAAAATGGAGGCAACTGACCCAATGTGGTGCACTGCGCAGGGTCAGACTGCTATGTCAGGCATTTTTAAGGAGCTATAGATGCAAGCAGCTCCTCTCCGCCCGACTCCTACCCCATTGAACATTTCCACCAAAGAGTCTGCTATTTCTTCACTAAACGTTTAATAAAATTTAGCAGTCAATCCATCTAACCAAAGGGCTTTCCCCTTCTTAAGCACTCTAATAGTCACCAAAGCTTCCTCCCTAGAAATCTCTATCTAGTCTGTCTGTTTCTCCGCATGTTACAAAGCACTATATACTATATTCACCTTTCTGCCCCACACCACACTTCCTGATCATACATTTTTTCATAGAAACCCCTTCAGACCTCCCTTATCCCCCAAGAGGCAAAGACCAATTCCCCCCTATTGTTCCTAATTACAATCACCTGTTGTTGGCTATGTTTAGCTTTCATTTTACTGACCAAATCTCTCCCCATTTTATTATCTCATTCAAGGTGACACTGTTTTATCCTTTCCAACCTAGTGGCCAAATTCTGCACCTGCACTCTTTCTAGTTCCCCTCTTATTTTCTCAATACCTTCCTCAACTGTGTACGCATATGTTTCTCTTGTGCTTTCTTCAGTCTCCTTCTCAAACTACTCTCTCTTCCAATAGTCCACCAGAGAAATGCATTGTCCCCTAATTACTGCCTTTAACACATCACACATCACCCACTCAGCAAATTCCACAGCTTTATGCCATTCCAAATATTCCATTATTTCTTTTTTCATTTTTTTTTTTTACAATTCTCTCCCCACCCCACATTACTTCCAGCCAGTGGTCTCCTCCTCCCTTCTCCCACTGCCACAGCCAAATTAAAGTATAACACAGTCATAGCAGATCGATTGTTTACGTTATCAGAATATAGAAAGACTAGGGGACATGCAATGAAGCTACAGGGTAAACTATTTAAGACTAATAACAGAAAATATTTTTTCACTCAACGTGTAATCAAACTCTGGAATTTGTTATCGGAGGATGTTATAAAGGCTGTTAGTGTAGCTGGGTTTAAAAAAGGTTTGGACAAGTTCCTGGAGGAAAGGTCCATAAACCATTATTAAGAAGGGACCCAGGATATCAATGCTTGACCCAGTACAAGCATTGTGTAACCTGTGTCTTTTGGGGAAACTGCTAGGTACGTATGACCTGGATTGGCCACTGTTGGAAACAGGATACTGGGCTTGATGGACCTTGGTCTGACCCAGTATGGCATATCTTATGTTCCTTTCTTCCTATAGCAGTGCTGTACTGAAGCCACTGGCACCACAGAGTTTTCTTAAGGCCAAAACAGGCACTTCCTGTTTCTTGCTATAGACAGGAAGTACTTGCTTTTTGCCTGATTAAAATGCCACAGTGCCAGTTGCTTCAATACAGCACAGCCACAGGATCAAAGGAAAATACTCACTCAGTTCTGTTAAACTTTAATGTTACTGTGGTGGAGAGCAGAGGAGGTGACTGGCTGGCTGGGAGTGATTAGGAGATGGAGATGATAGCAAAAACTCTGAGAGAGAGTTAGTTGGACCATTAGATGATAGAGAGATAAAAGGAGTATAAGAGGGGACAAGGCTATAGCAGAGAGACTGAATGAATTCTTTGCTTTGGTCTTTACTGAAGATGATGTAGGAAAGTTACCCATGACTGAAATGGTATTTAAAGGTGATGCATTGGAAGAATTGAAAGAAATATCAATAAACTGGGCAGATGTATTACTACTATTTGATAAAGAGTGGCAAATCACCTGGACTGGATGGTACATATCCAAGGTTGTTGAAAGAACTGAAATATGAGATTGCAGACCTATTATTAGTAATCTGTGAACTATCATTAAAATCATTTGTAATACCTTAAGATCGGCAGATGGCTAATGTAACGCCAATTTTTAAAAAGGGTTCCAGGGGTGATCCGGGAAACTACAGACCAGTGAACCTGACGTCAGTACTGGGCAAAATGGTGGAAACCATTATAAAGAACAAAATTACTGAACATGTAGATAGTCATGGTCTAATGGGAGAAAGCCAACATGGCTTTAGCCAAAGAAGGTCTTGTCTTACTAATCTGTTATATTTTTCTGAATATGTGAATAAACAGACAAAGGTGAGCTGGTTGATATAGTGCATCTGGATTTTTAGAAAGCCTTTGACAAGTTCCCTCATGAGAGTCTCTTGGCAAAATTAAAAAGTCATGGAATAGGAGGCAGTGTACTACTGTGGATCAAGAACTGGTAAAAAGATAGAAAGCAGAGGGTAGGGCTAAATGACCAATTTTCCCAGTGGAGTACCCTGGGGATCTGTACTGGGTCCATTGCTTTCTAACATATTCATAAATGACCTGGAAATGGGAATAACAAGTGAAATAATCAAATTTGCAGATGACACAAAATTATTCAAAGTTGTTATAACCCAAGAGGACTGTGAAAAATTGCAACAGGACCTTGATAAATTGGAAGACTGGATGTTCAAATGGCAGATGAAATTTAATGTGGACAAGTGCAAAGTTATGAATCTAAGAAAGCAACCCAAACTATGGTTACACAATGCAAGGTTCCACATTAGGTACCATCACCCAGGAAAAAGATTTAGGCGTCATCGTGGATAACACATTGAAACTCTCTGCCCAGTGTTCAGATGCAGCCAAGAAGGCAAATAGAATGCTAGATATCATAAGGAAAGGAATGGAGAATAAAACATGAATATTGTGTGCAATTCTGTTCGCTATATCTTAAAAAGGATATAGCGAAATTAGGAACGGTACAGAGAAGAGCCACCAAAATGGTAAAGAGAATGGAAGGATACCCCTATGAGGAAAGGCTTAAAAGATTAGGGCTCTAGTCTTATTTTGCATACCCAGCAAGAATTGCTTGAACATAATTTGAGGGCTATGAATCTTAGATGTTTAAATTTTCCTTGTACCCGTTTACTGTCCCCTCAAACTTTGATAAATATTTGACAGAAATCTTAGGGTATCGAGATAGTACTAAACCTGTTGTTACTAAATTATTTTATTTACCTCAGGTGGGGGTGACTCCAGGTGAGGTTCCGTTGGGAGCCGCCCCTTTACCCTCTTTGGATTCCCTGGATGTTTCTACCGTTATTGAATCTTCTCAGGATGTAATTTCTACTAGGGCCACTCTTTTGGTGTCTTTTTCTTCTGAGGTTGAGAAAAACTCAATAATGCATTTGTATTTTTCTAATAAGAATGCTGAATTTTGTGGAGGGAAAATTAATATGTTTCCCGATGTCTCTAGGCAAACTCAACTTCGACGTAGGGCTTTTTTGTCTTTAAAGCCCTGTGTCTTAGCTATTGGTGCAACCTTTTTCCTTAAATTCTTCTGTAAATGTTTGGTTATATTAGGGTGCACCAAATATGTTTTCTTTGAGACATCATCTTTAGAAATGTTTCTTGTGAATCAGGATCCGCAGGTATGATATACATTTTTGGATTTTCATGTCATTAGGTAGAAAATTAGAGTTTGAAAACTATAGGACAGCAGCTCCTCTTCCTGCATAATTTCTAATTTTGTAAATCTACTTTTCTTATGATGCAGTTTTCCTTGTAAATGCCCCCCTTAATGTGGATTAGATTTGTTTTCCTAGTTTCCTAATGTGTATTGTGTAATACGTTTTTGAATTTATTAATAAAAAAGATTGAATATTAAAAAAAAAAGATTAGGGCTCTTCAACCTGCAAAAGAGACTTCTGAGGGGAGATATGATAGAGGTCTATAAATTAATGAATAGAGTGGAACAGATAAAAGTAGATCGATTGTTTACTTTACGCCATCAAAAAGTAGAAAGACTAGGGGGCATGCAATGAAGCTACAGTGTAACCCGTTTAAGACTAATAAGAGAAAATATTTTTTTTTTCACTAAACGCATAATCTGCTCTGGAATTTGTTACCGGACGATACAGTAAAAGCAGTTAGTGTAGCTGGGTTTAGAAAAGGTTTGGATAAGTTCCTGGAGGAAAGGTCCATAAACCATTATTAAAGAAGACCCAGGAAATCCACTGCTTGCCCCAATACACTCATTGTGGAACCTGTGTCTTTTGGGGAAACTGCTAGGTTCTTGTGACCTGGATTGGCCACTGTTGGAAACAGGATAGTGGACTTGATGGACCTTGGTCTGACCCAGTATGGCATTTCTTGTATTCTTATTCTAGGACTGTTGTTGAGGGCTGATACTGAGGGAGAGGGGACAGGGAAAGACTGGAAATCAAAGGAGGAGGATGTCGGTGGGGGTGAGGTGCTGGAAAGGGGCAGAGGGCTGGGACTAGAAATGAGCTGATACTATGCCTGAGGGAGCTTGGACTAGAAATGTGCTGATCAATGGAGTTGGGACTAGAAATGGATTAATATTGGGGCTGGTATGGCTGAAACTAGAAATGGGCTGATACTATGCTGGGACTAGAAATGGGCTGATGCTGGGACTGGGAGGCTTGGACTGGATATGGGCTTATGCTGGAGGGGGACTGACACTGGAATGGGACTGGAAAGGCACTGACTGGCAGTGGCAAGCTAGGGCTGGGACTCTGGGACAGGAAGGAGTTGATTCTGGGTCTGGGTGTATGTGACTGAACGGGGACTGATGCTGGCAAATGCTGGAATCAGGGTGGCAAAAAGAGGGAGGTCCTTGGGGAGTGAGAAGGGAAAGGAGGAATGATATTTTGGAGGATGAGGAAGAAATAAGGCCATAACCAAGGAATTGAGAGGGAGAAATAGAAGAATAGATGCTGGAGTAAGGAGGAGGGAAGGCAAGGTTAATGAATTGGAGAAGGAAGCAGATAGGTAGATGCGGAAGAAGGGGAGCAGGAGACTGGAGGGCAGGTTCCTGGGACATGTGGTTATGGGAAAGCATAGGCTTGGACAGGTTGAGACTTTCAGATTGGGTGAGAAAACAGAAGAGGAAGGATTCTAAGTACCATCAAAAGTAATTATCGGTGCAATGTACATAAGTTTTAAGTTATAAATTTATCCCGATGTTCGGTTTCATTGCCCAACAGTGTACCTCTTGCCCTGTTTAAGTTTCTGGTATATGTAAACTGCTTTGAATGGTAGAAAAGAGATGTATAAAGAAGTTTAAATAAATAAATAAATAAATATGATAGACTGGGTATTGGGGGTATAAGTGGGGATTCAGGGCTTGGTTGGTATTGTGAGAGAAGACTCAGGGAGGGGTTAGGTGGAAGAGCAGAGATTTGGGTCTAACAGTGCAGGATAGTGGGGGGCTAAGAAATTAATCAGAGATTTTGGGGACAGCGGGGACTACATGATTGAGAGAGGGCATCAGTAGAGCCATGAGACCAAGTGCAGAAATGTGGGGAGGAGAAAAGTTTCAAAGAACTTGGAGAATTTGGGGAGGGGTTCAGAGGCAGTTGAAGAGGCAAGAGAGCCATGGAGTGGGTGAGAGACACAGGAAGGGGCAGGTCTTCCTTGAAGGAGGTGAGAGGGGTAGACGTTCTAGGTATATGTTGAATAATACAGCAGAGAGTGCTGAAACTTAAGGTTACCCTTGTGGTTGATCAATTATCCTTGAGAGGTTGGGACCTGACTACACTTTGAGTTCGCGTTGACCGAGGTATAAAGAGAACCATTGCAGGCTGATATCATTTAGACCTATAGGGGGTTACTCTGTCCCCCGAATAGCAGGGATGGACGAGCTCAATGGGGGACGTCCATCCTCGCTATTTGTGGGCCTCCCCGCCAGTGTCTAACTTCCCCACAGGTTGTACAGGGAAGTTAGATGGGGGCGGAGATAAGGCGGGCGGGGGGTGGTAGCTGGCCCTGGACATACAGGGCCAATTCTTATGTCAGCCCTGTATGTCCAGGGCAAGTGACTTATACAGGGAAGTTATTCCACCTCTGAGGAATATTGGTGACCCTGGCGTTAGGTGGCCGGTTCAGGGGTAGGGCTGTGGAGAATTAGCTGCAGGAATTGGCAGCCGGGATCGCGGCATTTTAATGGAGCTGCGGTGCCATGGCATCCTGAAGCCATGGCGCCGCAGCTCCATTTAAAAGTCCTGACTGAGTTAGTCAGGCATGTTCTGTACGTGCAGGCCAGGCTGAATCGCAGTCATAAGAACATAAGATATGCCATACTGGGTCAGACCAAGGTCCATCAAGCCCAATATCCTGTTTCCAACAGTGGCCAATCTAGGTCATACGTACTGTAAGCCTGTTGGCTGACTGTGTCACCCTAGGCAGCTGCCTAGATGGCGACCCAGTTTGAGTTGTGGAAGAATAAAGACTCAAGAGTCGTGTCCAAAGTGGAATTAAGGATGGGATTTATTCCCTGTCCCATGCGGATGGCTTTCAGATAAGGATAACACAAATTAAGCTGTTACATCACAGGCAAAAGAACACTTTAACAAAACCAAGCTTCTTCTTTGTTTTCCCCAAAACACAAAAGTATTATCTTCCTCCAAAGAAATCAAAAACACACTTCCTTTTCTTCTCTTTAACGCAGAGATTCTAAATCATCTGTTACTCCCAAACTGCAATCCATTGGCTCCTGAATATTCTCTGGGATAGTGCTTTCCCACTGCATCCCCTCTTGGGCTTGACCTGCGTAGGATCTCTGAGTTTTTGCAAACCTGTACTCAGACCTCTGCTCTGGGGTAAACTCTGTTCTTGGGAGATACAAGTGCTGCTGCTGGGGGTCAGAGGCAGCAGGAGCTGGGCTGGGGGATTCTTCCCAGTCCCTAAGCCATTGAGGGAACTCTTGCTTCCTATGTGCTTTGCTTCTCCTCCCCGAATCTACTCCACTCCCTTTATAATACAGAGGGTTCTTATCTTTCCCACGAGAGAATATGGCTTCTAGTCCTTCTTCCTCTAGCCAGGGTTTTCTATCAGAGCTGCAGACTGCTTTGCCCCGGCAGTATCTGTTGCTGGGTCTAGCAGGGTAGCACTTGCTTCCTGCTTCCTGTGAGACTCTCAGAGTGTGACCTTTGCTCTCTGGTGATCTGACTGCTTGCCTGGGTGCGAGGACCCCTCTGGTTGGGAAGACCTTAGCTCTATCTCTCCTGATCCACTCGGGTTCGTCAGACTGCTGTTGCTCAAACCTGGATCTCCAAGACAGCGGGTCTCTTACTGTTTGGTCTGGAGTTCCCAACTCAGCCTCTCTGAGGATCTCTCTGCTCCTTGTCTGTTTCTCCAGGCTAGGTTCCAGACTCTCCTCCACACTCTGGCTGCGCTCTAGGCTTGTTTCCCTTGCTAGGGGAAAGCTTGTTCCGTCTCTGAATCTGAAACTGCATCTGGGTCTCAGTCTGACTCTGCCTGTGAGTTCACCCTCCTCTTCACTTGATTTTCCCCTGGTTTTATTGAGCTGCCTGATTAGAGCTCTGAATTCTCTCTGCGTCACTGCAGCCCTGAGGAATGTTTGTTTCTTCACTCCCTGCCCCCTTGCACTGTGAATGTCTCCACTGACCCTGTGACTGTGAGGTAAGCTCTTCATTTCTAAACCCTTTTAATACTTCAGGTTCTATGCTGTCTCCCTCATAAGAAATAAGCTCTCCTTTTAGAGCCTCTCTGGTTATTTCAGGCTGTGTACTGTCTATCTCATGACCAGTAAGCCCTTCCTTTGTTTTTCCTTTTAAAGTTTTAGACTCTGTGCTGTCCACCTCATGACAGTACCTAGCCGTTTCCCCAAAAGACACAGGTTCCACAATGCTTGTACTGGGTCAAGCATTGATATCCTGGGTCCCTTCTTAATAATGGTTTATGGACCTTTCCTCCAGGAACTTGTCCAAACCTTTTTTAAACCCAGCTACACTAACAGCCTTTACTACATCCTCCGGTAACAAATTCCAGAGTTTGATTACACGTTGAGTGAAAAAATATTTTCTTTTATTAGTCTTAAATAGTTTACCCTGTAGCTTCATTGCATGTCCCCTAGTCTTTCTATATTCTGATAATGTAAACAATCGATCTACATTTACCCGTTCCACTCCATTCATTAATTTATAGACTTCTATCATATCTCCCCTCAGCCGTCTCTTTTCCAGGTTAAAGAGCCCTAACATTTTTAGCCTTTCTTCATAGGAGTATCCTTCCATCCCCTTTACCATTTTCGTGGCTCTTCTCTGAACCTTTTCTAATATCGCTATATCCTTTTTAAGATACGGCGACCAGAATTGCACACAATATTCAAGGTACGGTCTCACCATGGAACGATATAGAGTCAAACCTCGGTTTTCGTATGCCCCAGTTTTCGTATGCTTCGGTTTTCAACGTCTTTTTTCATTGTGATTTTGTCCCAGTTCTCGTACATCTGCTCAGTTTTCGTACAATTTTAAAATGGTCCGTTCCAGGGGGGGTCGTTCAGTAAAGTACAGTACTTAGCTTGTTTTTGAGATCCAGACCTCTTTGCTTTCAGCGATCCTTTGAGAAATACAGTAGCAAGAATCAAGGAGTGAGAGTGTGGCTGATCTGATGCTTCCGACATGCTTTCAATTAGAGGACTCCCTGCTGGGACTCCCTGCTGATGGCGAAACTTTGATGGGTCTTCCAAACATGCCAGTCCTGATGGGTCTTCCAAACTTGCTGCTGAGCATTTCTTTCAGCTTGCAATTTGCTTTTGAAAGGGAATCGGAGGCGGGTGAGTGAGTCGGAGATGAGATTACAGTGCTGTATCTGTGTGTGTGTGTGCTGTCCTGTGACGATCGGGCAGGTGAGAGAAGTGACAGGAGCTATTCTACTGCCTGGCTGAGACTTCAGGGGCCCGTGCTGCTGCAGCCATTGCTACATGGCTCTGGAACGCATGCTCAGCTCTGTGTTCCAGGTTGCCTGAGCGGGAGAGCGGTGTTTCCGGTGGCTGTGGCTGGTGCCTTTACTGGAGGCTTTTTTTTTTGTCGATCCTTCTTGTTTTTTTCTTTTTTTTTAAATTCCTGTGCCAGTAAGTAAAAGTGATGTTAAATGTTCATTTATCCATTTCATTAGTCATTTATATTTATTTCTCATTGTTTTCTGTATGAAAAATATAGTTCTTCCCTAGGTGCATAACTTTGCACTTGTCCACATTAATTTTCATCTGCCATTTTGATGCCCAGTCTTCCAATTTATCAAGATCCTCTTGCAATTTTCCACAATCCTCTTGGGTTTTAACAACTTTAAATAGTTTTGTGTCATCTGCAAATTTGATAACCTCACTCGTTATTCCACTTTCCAGGTCATTTATGAATTTGTCAAAAAGCAGTGGACCCAGCACAGATCCCTGGGGTATACCACTATTCACCTTTCTCCATTGGGAAAATTGGCCATTTAGCCCTACCCTCTGCTTTCTATCTTTTAACCAGTTCCTGATCCACAGTAGTACACTGTCTCCTATCCCATGACTCTTTAGCTTTGCCAAAAGTCTTTGATGATGATGCCAAAAGTCTTTAATTATATTTTGTACATATGTTTATAGTTTCTCTGTTACTCCAAGTTTATGCTCCTGTTACAATGTACTGTCCAAGTTTAAACTCCTGTTACAATGTAAGCACAGAACAGTTTTCTGACTGTGCACCCTTGTTGTATGTAAACCGCACTGATAACAAATAGCGCGGTATATAAAAGCTGTTAAATAAATAAAAATAAATAAATAAATGAGGGACCTTGTCAAAGGCTTTCTGAAAGTCCAGATACACTATATCAACCGACTCACCTTTGTCCACCTGTTTATTCACACCTTCAAAAAAACATAACAGATTAGTAAGACAAGATCTTCCTTGTCTAAAGCCATGTTGGCTGTCTCCCATTAGGCCATGACTATCTACATGCTGAGTAATTTTATTCGTTATGATGGTTTCCACCATTTTTCCCGGTACTGATGTCAGGCTCACCAGTCTGTAGTTTCCCGGATCACCCCTGGAACCCTTTTTAAAAATTGGTATTACATTGGCGATCCTCCAATCTTCAGGTATTAGAGATGATTTTAATGATAGTTCACAGATTACTAATAGCAGGTCTGCAATCTCATATTTCAGTTCTTTCAACACCCTTGGATGTATACCATCCGGCCCAGGTGATTTGCTACTCTTCAGTTTATCTAATAGTTCTAATACATCTTCCCGATGTATTGATATTTCCTTCAATTCTTCCGCACCTTTAAATACCACTTCAGTCATGGGTAACATCCCTACATCTTCCTCGGTAAAGACCAAAGCAAAGAATTCATTCAGTCTCTCCGCTATCGCCTTGTCGCCTCTTAGTGCCCCTTTAACCCCTCTATCATCTAATGGATCAACTGACTCTGACAGGTTTTTTGCTATGAATGTACTTGAAAAAGTCTTTATTTCGTGTTTTTGCTTCCGCAGGAAGCTTCTTCTCAAATTCTTCCTTTGCCTGCCTTATCAATGCCTTGCATTTGACTTGCCAGTGCTTGTGCTGTTTCCAGGTTTCGTCGTTTGGCTCTTTTTTCCATTTCCTGAAAGATGCTTTTTTGGCAACAACAGCCTCTCTGACCTCACCTTTAAGCCATGCTGGCAGTTTTTTGGACTTCCTTCCACTTTTCTTAAAGCGTGGAATACAGCTGGTCTGGGCTTCCAAGATAGTATTTTTCAACAACACCCAAGCTTGAGGTAAGTCTTTAACCTTTGCAACTGCTCCTTTTAGTTTTTTCTTAACTATCTTCCTCATTTTTCATAGTCTCCCTTTCAAAAGTTAAAAGGTATTACTGTGGATTTCCTTACTATCCCTCCTCCACTAATTAAAACAAAGGCGATCATGCTATGATCACTATTGCCAAGTGGCCCCAACACCCTTATCTCTTGCACTAGATCTGGTGTTCCACTAAGGACTAGGTCTAATATGGCTTCCCCTCTGGTCAGTTCATGAACCAGCTGCTCCTAGAAGCAGTCATTTATTTCATCTATGAACTTTATCTCCCTAGCATGTCCTGCCGTGACACTGACCCAGTCGATACCAGGGTAATTGAAATCACCCATTATTATTACTGCGCTGTAACTTTTGTTAGCTTCCTTGATTTCTTTGAGCATTTCATCATCCATTTGTTCATTCTGGCCATGCGGTCGATAGTACACCCCCACTGCCATCGCCTTCCCCTTTTTGCATTGAATTTCAATCCATAGAGATTCTACAGCAAATTTTGTTTCCTGCAAAACTTTAATCCTTTCTGACTCAATGCCCTCTCTAACATAGAGCGCAACCCCTCCACCAATTTGATCAGCTCTATCATTACGATATAGGTTGTACCCAGGTATCACAGTGTCCCACTGGTTGTCCTCCTTCCACCATGTCTCTGATATTCCAATCATATCTAACCTCTCATTTAGTGCTATATATTATAACTCTCCAATCTTATTTTTTAGACTTCTAGCATTTGCATACACGCATTTTAGAGACTGTATTTTATTCATATTAATTTGACTATTGGTAGACATGAGTAATTTGGGATCTTTAAGCATCTCCTCCATACTCGAGGGCATTTGGGCTACTTTACTCTTTTTTGGAACCTCTCTGCTTTTGGTAGTATCCTTCAAGGATACATTCTTCCGAACCATCTGCTCTTGGGCGACTGTCGGCTTTCCCCTATTATCTAGTTTAAAAGCTGCTCTATCTCCTTTTTAAAGGTTAATGCCAGCAGCCTGGTTCCATCCCGGTTAGGGTGAAGCCCATCCCTTCGGAAGAGCCCCTCCTTTCCCCAGAATGTTCCCCAGTTCCTAACAAATCCAAAACCATCATCTCTGCACCATTGTCTCATCCACGCATTGAGACTCCGGAGCTCTGCCTGCCTTTTGGATCATGCGCGTGGAACGGGAAGCATTTCGGAGAACGCTACCCTGAAAGTTCTGGATTTCAACTTCCTACCTAAAAGCCTAAATTTAGCCTCCAGAACCTCCCTACCACATTTTCCTATGTCATTGGTACCGACGTGTACCAAGACAGCAGACTCCTCCCCAGCACTATCTAAGACCTTATCTAGGTGGCGCATGAGGTCCGCTACCTTCTCACCAGGCAGGCATGTTACCAGGCAATCCTCACGTCCACCAGCCACCCAGCTATCTACATGCCTAATGATTGAATCACCAACTATAACGGCTGTCCTAACCCTTCCCTCATGGGCACATGGCCCTGGAGAAACCTCCTCGGTGCGAGAGGGTTTTTACATCACCTGGAGTACAGGTCCTAGTTACAGGATCACTTCCTGCCACACCAGGGTGATGCTGTCCTGTTATGTGACCTCTCTCCTCCATGGCAACAGGGATGCTCCCAGACTGGAGGTGGGACTTCAGGACTATATCCCTGTAGGTCTTGTCTATGTACCTCTCTGTCTTTCTTATGTTTTCCAAGTCTGCTACTCTAGCCTCTAGAGAATGGACTTGTTCCCTGAGAGCAAAGAGCTCCTTGCACCTAGTGCACACGTACGACCTCTCACCAACTGGGAGAAAATCATACATGTGACACTCAATGCAAAAGACTGGAAAGCCCCCATCTCGCTGCTGGACTGCTGTCTGCATCTTAGTTTTAAGTTTGTGTTTAGATCTTTAAGTTCTTTACTTACTGAGGGTTGCTATGGATATTTATACTAATAAAACTGTACTAATATGTTTAATATACCTTGTTCACCTGAAGCTTAATTAATCTCAGGTCCTTAGTGTATGACTGATTTGAGTAATAAGCTTCACCTGAGAGCACCTCCTGTCTTTTAAGATGTGTAAGTACCTATAAAGCTACGATTATCCCAGGGGTGGGTGGGTGTTGGGGAGGAAGGGAAATAACACTTATTAAAAGAGGGCTGCTATACAGTACCCTGTCTTGTGCTGCTGAGGTAAGCTGTATTCTGATTTGATTTAAATTATAGCTCTTTGCTGCTGCTAGGCTCTAACTTATGAAATTTAAACTACAAGCTCTCTGCTGGGTTCCAAATTTAACTAGAAAGCTCTCTTCTGTGTTTTAAATTTAAACTAAAAGTACTTTGCTGAGACTAGGCCCTGAGTGACTATTAAATTTAAACTATAAGCTCTCTACTGGGTATGAAATGTAGCCAGAAAGTTCTCTTCTGTGTTTTAAATTTAAACTTAAACTGCTGCTACTAGGCCCTGACTGATTTAACAAAAAATAGTGGGTTCACAGATTCATTAGCTTTAATACAAAGAATTCCTTTCAGAAAATTCCCAGAAGTATATACTCACAATTGCAGATCTCTCTCCAGAAGTATCAGTCCCCTTTTCTAGTCCTTCAAGACTCAGTCCTGGCTTGCATGTATAGGACTGTTCGTGATTCTGATCCCTTGGGACTAGAAGTGTTCCGCGGAATCAAAATTGTGACACCCTCTGTACATTCGGTTCAGACCAGACATACAGAGGGCTTTGACATCCGGGACGGACTCGGGGTAATATTGTCTAATTATTTCGATAAGTGTTTCTTGTAGGGTTTGAAGAAGGATTTTAATCTGATATTTAAAAGAGCAGAGCTCCAGAGGGCAGGGACCAAAAAGTAGAAGGCTGATTATCTTGTAGATTCATGTTGTGCAATATTAATTTTTATTAAATTACTTTTAACCCACTCAATCCTTACAATAAGTCCAGAGCATCTAACAAAAGAGAAAACATTACAATAATGAATCCAGAAACAGAAAATTACAAAAAAGCTGTTTGCGATCATACAAAATAGTACATTTTAAGACATTGATGAAACTGCAAATAATTAAAGATCTCATTTGAACTGGCAGTTTGTTCCATTCTTTAGAAGCTCTGTAACTAAATGTCTTATCGTATAGATTACTATACCTTATTTCTCTAGGAGAAGGGTACTCAATTAAAAAGTAATCCTCCAAACGAAGTACTCTTTTAACTTTATAAAAGCCAATTAAACGCTCCAATTGTTCCAGCGCTGTACAATTTAATTATTTTTTTAGATTTTATTAATCTTAACATATAACAAAGGCATAACATCTCTGCCACGAAAATAAGATGCAGCCATTAAAGGAAAAAATGAAGATAACAAAGGAAAAAAACAAAATAATCCAACTTTTGAATAAGAAATATTACAAATGGCTTAATCATCTTCTCTCAAGCCCACAGGTAAAAGGGAGAGGATCCAAGTAATATAGAAAGTCCCAAAGGGCGAGAGGAAAAAAGAAAATAAATAAAAAAAGACAAAAAAAAGAAACTAGAAAAGCACAAATACCAGATCATCAAAAGCCTAAACAGCAACCACAAAACATCTATACCAGACTTATGCTATCATTTTACAGAAAGCTTATAATGAAGCAAACTATACCATTTAAAATAAAAAAAACAAACAAAATGAAGCAGGGAGCAAGTGCAGTTGCTATATCAATGGAGAAGCCCTTTTGAACTTATTAGTTGAAATGATTAATTTGTTGTGATTCTGGTAATGTAAAGACATGAATGTATATAAGGGATGAGAGAATCAGCTAGATACAGTGGGAGGCCAGAGTAGAATACTTTGGGCCCGATTCTGGGATGCGGGTTGCAGGGCTGCATGTCCCGGCAGGATGTGCAGTCCTGCAAGCCTTCCAGGCCCGATTCCCCCTCTGGCTCTCCCCGTACGTTCTGAGCATCAGGACGGGGAGAGCCAGAAGGGGGTGGGACCTGGACAGAGCAGGGGTGGGCCAGCCCGGCAGGACTTAAAGGGCTTATTCAGGTCACAGCCCTGTTCATCCTGCGGGACCTGTGAGAACGTGCTGCTTATTCCACCTCAAAAGTGGAATAAGCAGCATATATCTCGCGATCGTGCCCCGGGTTTCCCCCCCCCCCCCCCCGGGCAGGGTGCAAGGAGGTCCCCCACTGCCTGATCAAGGCCACGACTGGTGGCAGGAAAGGGGGGCCAAAGTCATGGGAGTCCGGGGTGCCTGCGGGGAGGACATCCCCGCAGGTGGTAGGGGCACGCCAGGCTGTCCACCGGCCCTATTCTGTGCACCACGGGAACGTTTTGTTCCTGCAGTCCAGAATTGGGTCCAAACAGGCACATCTTCCCCAGGGACATCCAGACGGCCCCCTACCTGAATCAGGTTCCACATGTGCTAATATAGGAATTTTGAATTTAAGCCAGTAAGAGATAGGAAGCCAGTGATGAGCTTAAGGGGAGTGACAGGAGTATATTTTTTAGAATAGATTATGAGTTTGATAAGAGAATCCCTCACCTCTACCATACCGCTAACGTGTTGATTCTATATGGGAATCTATAGTAGTTCAGCTTGTTCACTTTTCCCATTTGGAGATGTACTGGTGTTCTAAAATATTTGAATTGGTTACTTTTCATAGGTAGGGTTGGTGCATTTTAGTTCTTAGACTTAGTACAGGTGTGGTATGGTAAGCCTTTGAGTATCCATTTGCAGGGTTTTGTTTTTATTACACACAGTGGTTGACAGAGAAAGGAATTGGGGTTGTCACTGATGCGAGTTCAGAATTTGAATAGAATCTATTTTGTATGTTGAGTTGTAAAGCGAAACTCCCTACTTGTGCTCTGAACAAGTTATTGGGACAGTTTTATTGGTTAGTCTGGGAACCTTCCAGATGAATTAATAATTCTACTCTATTGGACTAATATTAAGAAGCAATTATTCATTCACCAATGAAGCAGCTTATCAGTGTCTTTCCAAAAAATATACAGATAAGATGCTTATTATTATTATTATTATTATTATTATTGGCTGTTAAAATTGCTAAATGGTCAGATATTGTCCATGTGTTTGTGAGCTATGTTGGAAGAGGAGTGAAGGTAAGCTAGAAAATTATCCAGATAACTACAATTTTTAGCTTAAATTGAAGTGGAATGGAGGAGAAGCCTGGAACCAGAAAGACTAGGGTTCAAATCCCACTGGTACTCTTTGTAGCCTTGGGCAAGTCACTTAACCCTCACTGCCTCAGGTGCAGACTTAGATTGTAAGCCCTCTGCCTACTGTACCTGAATGTAACTCACCTTGAACTACTACTGGAAAGGCGTGAGCTAAATGCTAATAAACAGGTTAATTATGGTAACCACACTAGCATTATTGTATGCTCAGCGCTTCTACCTATATGGAAAGTGGCTCTGAATATACGTTAAATGACAGTGCTGGAATTTACCTTAAGCAAGTGACTCTGCTTGCTGAAGTTTTAGCTCTAGTTGCACAGCTTGTATACCACAATTGCGGGTGGCACAAAAGCAAAGGTTGTCTCAGGATACCACAACCCCTACAGAAGAGTATGGAATCCCCAGGTAGATGAACTCCTGGGAGGGAATCGGGCTGCTCTTAAGACAGATGATTACTGACCCCAACCTTCCCTGCTGGAGCTTACAGGGCCTGTGTCATATCTCATCTTCACGTAAGAGACTAAGCAGGCCAGCCCAACTTTCAGGCGTGCACAACTCAGGCCCTCTGTAAGCAGAAAAGCACTGCTACCTCACGATTACCTTGGAAAAGGTACATGAAGCTGCATCTAGGCCAAAGGCAAGGCCTGGAATTGAAGAGACAGCCTAGAACACGAAGCGGAGAAACAGCTAATGCTCTACACAAAGCAAAAGTGACAAATGCCTTGAGGTGAGAAACACCCTCTACCTGACCAAAGGACCTCATGCAAAAAATACTCATAGTCTGAAAACAACTGGGTCTAAGTCCAGGACATGCTGAAAGGTACCTCCCTTCCTGGCTACTCATGTATCAGAGATAACATCCCTGGCCCTGTAGCGAAGAGCATGGGGAAAATCACCTGCCATTGCACAAGGTGCTGAAGAGCTTCCACAATGTCACCCACATGAGCAGAGAATCCCAAGGAGACTATACCAACAAGACATTTATAAGCTCCGCTGTAATTCAAATAATGCACATCGGAATTCCCAAGCTGGCCTGAACCAGAACTTCAGGGATAGAAGGCAGCAGATTATAGAAGGCGTCTAAATATACTGTCAGAGACATTTACCAAACCTAATCCAGATCCTGATTGATCATCACTAATTGAACAACCAGGATCTGAATTAGGCTTGGTACATGTCTCTAAGATTTCACAGAATTTCTGGCACAAGAACATGCCAAAAGAAAAATCTTTGGAGTAAATCTCTACAGCAGGAATCAATAGATTTGCCAGGCAAAAATCAAGTTAGCACACCACTCCAGACCTGACAAACTTTGGGTCATTCAGGAAACAGGATGATCACGGCTAGCTAGAACCAGCCCCCATATGGATGTGATAGCTCTTCTACAAGATGCCTGCCTCCTAACCCAAAGGTTACTAGTTTGAGGCCAGCCAACAATGGAACATCCTAGTAGATACAGTTCCAATCCCAGAAGCACCCGTTCAGATTACACAGGGCTTTATGGAAAACTCGAATCCCATACTATTCCATATATATAACATCCGAAAAATCAGGCAGAGAGTCTTAAATTGGATACGATATTGCAGTGGAAGCCAATGTAGCTTGGCCAAGGATTAATACAAACAAAGACAAGTCATGGCGTAGAATTAGAACTAGAAAAAGCGAAAAATGGAGGTGGATGCAGGGCACGAAAAGTCCAGTGAAATGTATTTATTCCAAGGTGTGTAGGAAACCTGATTCAGCGGAGTTTTGTTAAACGTGCCTGCATTAGGGTTCAGAAGGAAATAATTCAATAAACACAGTAAAACAGCTTCTCATGGAATTAGAACTTTCATTCAGTAAACAAAGGCATATCCTCCTGTAACTTCATAGTACTACTGCTAAAGGTCAAATAGCCAAATAAAGATGCATGCTCCTTATTTGGCAATTTAACCCCTAGTGATATTACGACAAGACTACTGCTAAAGTTCAGCCCATGTAATTTTGTGATCAGACACCTATGGAGTAGAAGTGAGTGGGAAGGGCTTCTGCGCCCCCATTGCCCCTCTACCCACTGGGGAGACTTAGACTATTCCGGGGCAGATGGGGTGATGGGGAAGTAGAAGGGGCGGTTTGGCCCTATCATTTTGTGAATCAAGGGCATGGGTGAAATTGTGAGTCCTAGGGAATCTCCAATTCGGGTAGGAGGGCCCTTTAATTTTCACCTGCCACTGTGAGAAGGAACACACAGTTTGTTTGTTTTTTTGAGAGGGGACGGGGTTTGCAACTTTTTCCATGCTCATTTTTGTACTTATTAATGAACTGTGAACATGATTTTGTATCACAGCAGCTCATTAATGCCAAATTTACATAAACTTTCATGTGAAGCAGACTTCATGTGACAGACTAGTACACTTTGCGCAAGAAGTGGCACAAAACACCCACACATTAGCATTTTCACATATTTCCAAGCATTTTGCACTATTTTTCACAGAAAGTACACTTTTGCAAAATCTCTTTGAACTTTTCTACATAGGGCCCTAAGTGATAAAAATTAAATCTGCAGGAAATTAATGAAGACAGACCAGAATTAGAGACACCTGAGAGTAATAAAGCTGATAAAAATTGAAGTCAAACAGCAGAGTTCAGTAGTAGTTGGAATATATGAAAAAATGACTTTAGGAGACTATTACAGTAGTCAAGGCATCAAATAAAGTAAAGTAGACTGGATAAGGAGATAGTAGGCATCAAAGGTCAACAAGAAGTAGATTTTTATTTAGTAGAATTAGAACTTTGTGCCACAATCACCTAGAAGCTGTGCAATAACTGTATCTTTGAACTGTCCTGGACTATGGGGCAGAAGAATCCATGGAATACATCTGCTATAGTTGTCATGTTGGCTCCACCCCTCTCTTGGAGACATTACCAAATCGGAAGATGTCAGCAACATAAATGGACCAGTCCCCAGGCAGGCCGCTGCCTCCCTATTGTGGTTTCTAGGGTGGCTAATAAACTGATGTCCTGTTAATTTTCATAATGGAAATTACGCATTGGTTTAAGCAAAGTCATAAGCTTTCTTTTGTGAGTTTCTAGTTTGCATTTCATTGACCTTTAGTTCCTTGTAGGTATGGGTGGATTGGAGCGTAGTGAAGTGTTTTCCCATACTATTTGAGTAAATTCGGACAAAGGATGTATTGTGATTTACATTAGACAAAAAAGAGCCACCAATTGCAAATAATTAATGCTTATACAAAATCACATTGCAACAACAGTAATTAATAGTATATTTATAAATTACCCATATTTCATACATTGATTCAAAAAAATATTTTTTAAACACGATACATTAATAAATATGTTGAAATATTCAAAAATCATAAAACCTCACACCATATATAAACATATATATATGACAATTTATTAATAAAGTTACAATTAGAAAATACTATTAGAAAATACTAATTTAAGACAAAATTCATAAACAGCACATAGCTAATAAAAATGCAACTTTACCCCCAATATTTATACATATCATTTTATTTAAATGTAGCTTTAATTTAACAAGATGTATTAATCCAAGGAATTACTTTCACTAAACCCTTGCTAAATATTAAACCCTCATATACAATTAGTCCAAAGAATAGCTTTCACCAAACCCACTAAACATTGATCCCTCCTATACAGTTTAATCCAATTTAATCCAATTACTTTCACAAAACCCAGCTATTGCTCATGTTGTTTCTAAAAACCCATATCTTCATACAATAGCTTTGCTAAAACATTCATATAATGAAGACTCTGAACAAAAGCACTTCTATGTTGCTGTGTAGCGGAGTGTGTATTTGAGATATCATGCCATATTTAATCCCCCATATGGCAATTCAAACGTAGTTGTTCTTCTATAAATTTTTCATCCAGATGCATAACACGGACACCACCGCTCTGAAATATACTTCACACATGAACCGTGATCGATTTTTATTTACCACCTCTACAATTCCGAAGGTGGAGAATTCACATCAAGCCGATGGAACACTCAACTTCAGAAGTGCCAGTTTCCACTATTCAGTCCAATAAGAAATCTTCCACCCACATCATGAGTCACAGTTTCGCCGAGACCAGCTTCTTCAGGGTAACCGATCTAATACTCAAACATACTAAAAAAAACCCCAGTCATGTCCTCTGTTGATGGCTCCTGAATAAGTGAAAAACCATCCCATTTACATTATAAATAAGGAGAAATGAGTTTGGCACTGTGGTATTCCATAAAGTTTTAACTTTATGAATTAGGTCAGCTGTCTGCATTATTTATTAATGCTCATTCACTAAGGAATAAAACTGCATTGGTAGATGATATGTTGGGATTTTGGAGATTTTTTAAAATTTGTTTTATTATGATTTTATGGATTTTGTACTCGGCACATTTCCATGCAGTGGAATATAAAAGTAAATAAATAAAATTAATATATTAATTGATAATTCTCTTAATCTTCTTGGGATCATATAGACTTGGCTTTCCATAACAGATTATATGAGTATACAAGAATCGTGCCCCTCCTGGTTATGATGTTCTCTGACAATTCATAGGAAGGGGCAGGGTAGCGGAGGGGATGATAGGAGTTAAATGCGCTCCCATCATGTTTACAGTGCATGATTTATTCCAAACAGACCTGGACTATCTGGAATAAATACTGTTACAGCACAAGAGATTTTTGTTTTGCGTAGTCCAGTGGTTTCCAAACCTGTCCTGGGAGCTCCCTAGCCAGTCGAGTTTTCAGGATATCTACTATAAATATTCATGAGAGCAATTTGCATACACTGCCTCCACTGAAAACCCGATTTGCTGGGGAGCCCCCAGGACAAGTTTGGAAACCACTGGTGTAGTCTATATACACGCACAAAGAGTACAGAACAGCCAGCACCACTTTGTATCCAGCAGTCTATGGGGCAGGAGTGAGTGGAAGGGAATCATTTCTGCCCCATTGCCCTCAGATCTCTTGGAATGAATCAGGGTGCTGGGAGGTGGGGATAGCGGACAGATCAGATCTTGAAGTTTGTGAAGTAGAGCTTGGGGAGGGGGGTTAAAATGTTTTAGCTCAACATAGGGGCCAGGGAGGGGGATGTCAGGCCGATTGGACCACCAGGCAGTTGAGTTCACCCAAGGAAGGTGTCCATGGTATCCTGCAGGCCCTTTAAATTTCACCTGATACCTTGCGAAGGAGCATGCAGGATTTTTACAAACCTTACAAGTTGCCACATCTACTTTCTGTGGAGTTACTGGCTGTGGCAATGGGTGAGAAATTCCTTGTTAACTATAGCTAAGATTGAAAATGAGCCAAGAGCACATTTTGCATCTGGTAGGTACACTCTGCAAAAAATGGGAACTAACCCACAAGTATTTTCTCAGGTTAGTACATAGGCCCCTTAGTCAGATGATAGTTGACGTCCCTCTCCTGGAGAGAGAGGGCGAAAGAGAAAACTGAAACTTCAATTCTGAGGTTTCTGCAGGGGAAAGTTCACTGCCACCTGGGTCCCTCACCCAGCCCAAGATATCTGGTGCTTCTGTGTAACCCTGTCACTGATCCATCTTCATTGCCCATCATGACCTTTGCCTTTCCTGATGTCATCTGTGGTGGACTATAATAGTAGGCCCACTGGTGGAAGGGTATCACCAAAAGAGCACTGCCAAAAGGGAATACCAACATGTGTTTCCCCTTTCAGAGCTCTGTGCGGAGTGATTGCAACACTAGGTTTGCTTTCTGGTTAAGCTGTGGTATAGATTTGTTCTACCCTTCTTTTTTATAATTTCAAAACAATTTACAATTGTGGGCAACATTATTGGCATCCTTGCAGTTCAACCCCTTAATGTCCAATATCTCCTGAAAAAAAGTGGCCAGTGGATTATATATGCACACATATTTGACACATACAAGAATCAAATAAAACAAGATCAGTTTAAAAAGGAAATGGAAACAGTATAAAAACTGGAACATTTCCAGGACATGATTATTGACACCCTTATAAACAATTCAAATCAGTTTGAATAGAAGAACCACATTCACACTGCAGTCAAATTAGACGGACCTCTGATCAATTGTCAGTATTCATTTGATTTGAATCAACCAGTGAATGGTGGCTCTAATGTTTATAATAGCCACATTCACTCCCTGCTCCATTTTCACAATGGTGAAGACAAGAAAGCTGCATGAGACCATCAGAAAAGCAATTATCACCAAACATCAAACTTCAAAGTGGTACAAGGCAATATCCAAAGACCTTGGGATTCCTGTGTCTACAGTTCGTAATGTTAAGAAGTTTTCTACTCATGAAACTGTCAAGAACCTCCCAGGATGTGGTTTAAAGAGAAAAATTAATCCAAGAAGTCTTTGAAGGATAATGCGAACTATTGGAAAAACACCACATGCAACATCCAAAGACCTTAAGGCTGACCTGGAGCAATCTGGACTGGTGGTTTCAACCTGCACCATACGCTGCACACTAAATAAAGAAGGATTTCATGTGCGAAGGCCAAGAAGGACCCCACTGCTCAAAAACAGGCATAAAATAGGCACATCTGATCTTTGTTCAAACCTTCCTTGAGAAACCACGATCCTTCTGTGAAAATGTTCCGTGGACAGATGAAATCAAACTTGAGTTCTTTGGTAATGCTGACCAGCGATACATTCACAGGCGAAGAAATGAAAATTATAAGGAAAAAACATACCTTCCTACAGTTTAATATGGTAGAGATTCCATAATATTGTGGCAGGGCTGTTTTGCTTCCTGGAACTGGAGACCTGGAATGTATTAAAGGAATCATGAAGTCAGAGCATTACCAAGGCATTTTGGAGTGAAATGTGCTACCTAGCGTTAGAGAGCGAGGTCTAGGTCGAAGGTCGTGCAGCAGGACAATAACCCAAAACATACATCCAAAAGTACAAAATAATGTTTAAAAAGAAACAAATGGATTGTTTTAAACTGGTCAGCAAAGAGTCCTGATCTCAATCCAGTTGAGGATATTTGGAAACAGCAGAAAATCTGCCATTGGTGAAAGAAATCCTGGAAGCATTCATAAGCTGGAACAAATCACAGTTGAAGAGTGGGAGAAACTACCAGCAGACAGATGTATGAAACTTATAGATGGTTACAAGAAATGTTTGGAGGCTGTCAACATTGTGAGGGGTTGTGCAACCAAATATTAGTGAAGGGCACCATTAATCCTATCCAGGTCATATTTTGTGTTTTTTGTTCTTTTCTCAGAAATTACTATGTCTAAGTTGCACAGACATTGTTTCTTTTGTTGTATACCTTTGAACATACTATTAAAATATTATGATGACATGCAGATGGAATATTTCCAATTATTTCTCAAGATATTGTACACAACATACCTAAAATGCAAGGGTGCTAATAATGTTGACCATTCATAGAAAACAAGTTGAAAAGTGTACACTTGCAGTGGGACACAATGGCATGTTTCCCCCATTTGCAGAATCAGACATGTAGCAGAGTCATGACAAGTGTCAGGAGGTGCATGTGTGTGTGTCATTGGGACAGTCCTGAGGTGTGTGTGTCATGGTGGGAATCGGGGGCTGCATGCATGCATATATGTGTGTGTGTGTCATGTGAAGTCTCTGGACCTGTGTACATGTGTGGGTGTCATAGGGAGTGTCAGGGTTGCTTTCACATGTGTGAATGTGTGTGTCATGGAGAGTGTCGGGGTGTGCTTGAACACTGTGAGAGTGTGCATGTGTGATGGGGACTGTGGGAAGTGTGTGTGTCATGGGTAGTGTTGAGAGGTGCATATTTGTATGTGTGACATGGGGAGTGTTGTGGAGAGCATGCACATATGTACCTCGTATGTGTCATAGGGAATGTCGAGTGCATGCATGTGTATGTCATGAGGAGTGTTGGTGTGTGCGCGTGGGTGTGTCATGGGAATATTGAGTATGCACATGTATGTGTATCATGGGGAGTGTTGGAGTACTTACATAAATATTTGCATGTGTACTGGGCCTCATTAACATACATTTCATTAATTTTAACATTTATATGCTGCCCATCTAAAAGCCTATCTGGTTTTCAAAGGAGCCCTTCACTAGCTTCTTTTTGTGCCCCAACAATGACTTAGGGGCATGTTTACTAAACATTAACGTGCGTTCTCTGGGAACAAACAGGAAGTCAGTCCTCACATATGGGTGATGTCAGCACCGATGGGGCCTGCAGGGTAACCTCTCTGCAGCTTTCAAAGAAAGCCCTTGGGAGATGCACCACGTATGTGTGGTCCCCTTCCCACCTAAGGGTGCCATCTTGCCTCAGTCTCCTTTTTTCCTCGGAGCCCATTGGACATGTGTCTGTTCCCCCTGGAAAAATACTTTTTTCTCCCTTTTTGCTTTGGTTCTCGAATTGATTCCTTCTCCATTTTGTGTACCGGTTCCCTTCTCACCTACCGGGTCTACTTGTCTCGGCGTTTTTTCTCGTGTTCTTTTTCTCCACCAGAGTTTTTCTCTGGTGCACAGGTTTTCACATCTTTTCTGGCCAGACCAAGAGAGCTTGACCTTGTGGGGGCCTGGCTATGGCCTCGATCAGTGGCTTCAAGCCTTGCAACTATTGTGCACGTAATATGTCGTGCACTGATCTGCATGATTGTTGCCAGGGTGTGTGGTCCCTGCCAGCAGATGACCCCAAGGCCCTCCGAGGCTATAAGAAGCAGCACATCACCACAGGCCCAGCAGGACGAACAGGGTCATGACCTGAATTATGAAGTACTAAAAATCCGAGAATGCACATACCATGACAGCATTGAAAAGACTCACACAGCATCAAACCCTACCTATAAAAAGACATCACTGCAAATATTAACCAATATATCTCATAGAACACTAATACATCTCCAACTGGGAAAAGAGACCAAGTGGGACTGCTACACAGAAGCTGCATGAACAGAATACCGCAGCTCAGCCACACATGCAAAACTCAATCAGACAATCACCAAATCCAGAACAAGGGATCATGATTTAGAAATATGAAGACAGTAGTTGAACTGTCAAACCCCAAGAAGCCAAACTTGGAATGTGGCAAAACACTGGAAAAATAAAATTAAAAATTCACTTCCTCTTGTACTGAACAAAACACAGAGGTCAGTGATGCACGTTTCCCGAAGCTAACATATTCCAGTTAATAAATTCAAAACATAATACTTTTTTAAACATTTTCTTTGGGCATTTTATTTTTCAGGCATAATTGCTCCAGTGTCTCTCTTTTTCCTTATCTGTCTTCTGCTAACTTTCCAGGGTCTGCCATCCATTCGTCCTTGTTTCTCTCTCCTGTCTTTTTCCATTCTTTCCTTATATCTCTATGTGATATATTGATCTTTCCCTTTTTGCTCTTTCCTCCATTTCTTTTATTCCCTCGCCATCCACTCAAATTTCTCCCCGCCCCTGTCCTTAATCCCCTTTGACTTTTAACCTATCAACTTTCCATCTCTTTCTCTTACCTCCAGCTCAGCCCTCCCATCAACCCAGTTCTCCAATTTCCCGTCTCACTCATTCCCTAGCCTCCTATTTCCTTCTGTCTTTCACTCACTCCCTATTACCATCCCCCTCGGTACTCAGCGCCCTCCTCTTACTCAACTTCTTACCAATATCTCATGGCCTCTCCCGCATAATTCCACCATACCCACCATCTCATCTCTCCCCCACCCCATCTCCCCTCCCCCTCCCCCTTTATCCCTAAGGTCTAGCATCTTTCTCTTCCACCTCCACTCCTGCCTAGTAGCATGACATCGATTTCTTCCTCCCCTTTATTTTGGGATATGAAGAGCTTGAACAAGTAGATACAGTCTGATTGTAGATGGCACAGAATTTACTTGGAAGTTGTGCACTGGTGATATGCAGTCACAATAAGTGGAATCAGCCTCGGGATTAAACTTTGGGGAACTGTGATCTCACTGAGTTACTAATCAGAAGCTATCTAGTTCCAAGAGTTGTTATACCTTATGAGAGATGAAACATAAAGCAAACAGAGACCTGGCAAATGCAGAACCTCGGCCAGTCATTCATTTGTGCATACCACACCAGGGGTCTTCAGAAACTCTTGCGTGTTTTATCTGAGCAGCAAACCCTAAAGCCATGACAGAGACTGTAAAACTGGATCAGACTTCAGATTTATGTGCCTAACTTCAGCATTGCATTCATGTTCTGACTCCATAAGCCCAAATTCTTTTCCATCTTTGGCTTGTACTGTATGGATCCTCCTTCCCCAGACATGCAGCGGTATGGCCTGCCTTGGCTCCATCACATTGGTTGGTTGACAGTGTAGCATGTGGCATAGGTGGATGGAGCTATGATAGAAAGCTCTCCAATTCTCCACCCTTCATCATTGTGCTTCTCATCTGCAACTGCATGCAGTGCAGCATGGGGAAGCAATTACATGAGTGTCATTGAGGTGAGTGGCGAGGCAGCACGCAGACCTGGCATAATGGAGGCTGGGACTTTTTGAGCTGGGCAGGCTGGCAGCAGCAACAGCACTAAGTTGGCAGCTGGATGACACTGGGCAAAAGAAGACAAAAGTCCAGGCACTATGTGGTAGCAGTAGGAGATTGATGCAGGGCCTCCTATTGTTGAATATCCGTTGCTTAGCGGGGTCCCGGTTCATTCGGAGTGACACCTGCTGAGAAGAGAGTAAGAAAAGACAAGACAAGAAAGTCCCAAGTTCCAGGCAGATTACCTGTTTATTCTACTATAGCAGAGGCTTGCTCACTACAAAGTAAAAGCAAGAAGCCCCGATACAGACTTTGGGTGCTACTTTTATACCATTTTCTACATAGCTCTTGTCAGTCTAGCAAGCGTTACCTATGCATTTCCTAACTCCCCCCCCCCCCCCCACCTCTCGCATGAGCGTTCAAGACTCAAGCGAAGCTGTTTGATTGGTAGTTTGATGAGTGCAAAGATAGTTTAGCAAGACAGCGGTTAAGCATGTCTGGGCTTCAAAAGTCATTTGACCTATTTCCTGGGCCAAAAGCTTACTTTTCTGAGAAATAAGGTCAAAAGGTACCTATCTTCGTGGAAATTCTAGAGGAAAGAAGCTTAGCAAAAATAGCTATATGTCTGGGTGAACGCGGGCTTCTGATTGGTTGCTCGAGGGTGTCTGTAGTTACCTGTCTCCCTTCTTCTGCTTGCGGTTGTGAACAGCTTCCTCTTGCAAAGAGCAGCCTGTTAGCAAGCTATAAGAAATTAATTTGTTTCTGTTGCCAAGCTTCCCTGTCTCTGCAAGTTAACCTTGTATTCCTAGCTTGTCCCCTGACTATTCCTTGAATGCAATCCCTTTTTCCCATCACTATTAAGCAGGTCCCTGTGCCGACAACATGCTCAAGCAAGGCTCTCTTCTAGGCCTTTTCCCCTCTTTTGGCTCTTCTCTCTCTCTCTTCATTCCCTCTTTTCCATCCTATGGCTCTCCACCTAACTCTTCAATCCAACTCCACAACCCCATCCTCTCTTCCTCAGTCTCAACCCTGTCTGCCAGCTTTACATACTCCTGTTTTTTTTACTCTTTGCTCACGTCTTCTTCTTTCTGTTAGTTGCTTTCCCCTCCTGCAGTTCATCTTGCCGTAACGTCTGTGACTCTTTTCTAGTTCCCTCAGCTACTTACTCAGTTCTTTTCTCCCTCAAACCTCCTTTTTGCCATCCTCCAGCTCCACTGTCAGACCATCTCCCCATCAGAGCTGGCCCCAGAGTTGGTTCAAGGTATTGGCACCCTAGGCAAACCTTAAGCCTTATACCCCTCCTGGTTATTGGAATCTATTGTTTAGCTTTGGATGCCATGCTGTTTGCTGCCCCCAGAAACTGCTGCCCTAGGCAACCACCTAGCTTACCTGATGGCTGTGCCCGGCTCTCCCCATTTTCCATTCTCTTCTTGTAGTTTCCTCTCTACCTCTTCCAGCCAGGACTGGCTTAATAGACAAGCCAGTGAGGCGCTGGCTTAGGGCACATAAGGTTTACAAACCATGTCTCATTGACTAGCCCCTTTGCAGCCAATTTAAACAGCTATAGGAGCACTTTTATTTGCTCTCACGGCTGTGCTGCCTTAAAAGCCACTGGACCAAAGTGTTTCCAAAGGTAACCACAAGCACTTTCTGTTTCTTGCAAGAAACAGGAAGTGTTTATTGCCACCTTTAGACATACTGTGGTCTGGCAGCTTGTAAGACAGCACAGCCACAGCAGCAAAGAAAAGTGCTCCCACAACTCTTTAAATTGGCTGCAGAAGGAGATGACCGATGCTTGGACCACAGCTGAGGTGGAGTTGAAAAGTTGACTGTAAGGGAGCTGACACCTGGGTATGGGACTGGGACCATTGTTCCCTCTAATCTTCTGTAGGCTGTGTGCGCATAAAATATCAGCTGTGCAGCTTTTGAAGGAAGGTTAAATTTTTGTGTGCCACATAATGACACTCGGAGTTATATACTTTAAAATTTGACTATGTACACCACATTGATTTTAATGAAATTAAATGAAAATAGACAATTACTAAATAAAGCGGAAAATTTCTAGTAATTACAATTACAACGTTTAAATTTTAAGACATCTGTGTTGTTTTCTATCAGAATCAGAACCGTAATTTTTGTACGCTCTGTTGTAAAGTATGTGCGCTCACTCGGCGAGGTGTGTGCGCGCGCACACGCACACAGCTTAGAGGGAACAGTGACTGGGACTAGAAGGGAGCTAGACAGTAGGGGAGGGAGACTGGAATGGAGCCAACACCATGGAGGGGAGGGAGGGGGGACCTGGGAATGCAAGGGTCTGATGTTGGAAGATACCAGGCAGGGGGACTAGAAGGGGGTTGACGACAGAGCAGTTACTGGGACTGGAAGAGGAGCTGATGCTGGGGCTAGAACAGGAAATGGGCTGATGCAGGGTGAACTATAAAGGGGCTGGGAATGGAAGGAAACTAATGATTATAGGTGCTGGGGTCAGAGTAGGGAAAAATGCAAAAACTGTGGGAGTGAAAAGGGAGAAGGCAGATATTGTGTCTTTTGAGGGGGGAAAACAAAGTCATATATGGGGGGAAGACTGAGAAGGAGGGGTGCTAGAATCGAAGCTGGGATACGGAGGATGAAAGGCAGGGTTAATGTGTGTTGAAGATGGAAACATAGAAACATGACAACAGAAAAAGACCACATGGCCTATCTAGTCTGTCCTTCCTTATCAACCACACAATGTGTGCCTTTGCGTCAATGGGGGGTTTTCTTGGCAGTGTGACCAGAAGTAGATTGGCAGGCCTTTCTTCCAAGGCAGTGGAAGGTTAATTGACTTTCCAAAGATCACAAGGAGTGCTAGTGGGACTCGAACTCTGTTCTCCTGTTTACCAAGCCAGTGCTGTAGCCATTGGAAGTAGATGGGTGAGTGCTAGGAAGGAAATTAGGAGACTGGAGGGCAGGTACTGGTGGCATGGAGATGTAGGAAAGCAGGGACTCTGATTAGATGGAGACTAAAATTGGGAAGGGGAGAACAGAAAAAAACAGATTCTAAGATGGACTGGATATTGAGAGTGTAAGTGGGTATAGAGGGTCCTAGGTAAAGTCAAAGAGTAGGGATGTGAGTATAGCTGGCGGGAGATTGTGGTCTAAGAAATTGAGCAGAGACTAGGAGGATAATAGGGATTAGATGGTGTTTGGTATGAGTAAAGCTGTGAGAAATATGGAGAGGGGAGATGGTTAAGACCTGGAGGGTTTGGGGAGGGTTTGAGAGGCAGTCGAAAAGGGGTGAAAGATAAAGGAAGAGGTCAGGTCTTTGAAGGTGAGAGAGGAAAGAAATGGGGGAGGTGAAAGAAGAAATGGAAGCCTGCATGGGCATAAGATGTAAGAAAGGTACTGGATGTGGGAAAGGATGAATGATAGGGAAGGGCCTTTGGCCGGTTAGGAAATGAGAAACAGAAGAAAGTCGATATGTATGGAGAGGGAGTGAATAGAGAGGGAAGAAATGGTGGACTAGAAAGTGGGTAAAAATGGGGAAATAGGAAGAGGGAGAGAATGAGACAGAGGTAGGTAATGGGAGAACTGGGGAGACAAGTGTGGGAAATGAAAAGCTGGTTGGTAAATGGTGAAAGCTGAAAAAAAGGAGACTAAAGGGGAGAGACAAGGAGGCATGGAATCAAGCTATAGGTTTTTATTTATTTAAAAGGATTTCTATACCGCTTATCCTTAAATCAAAGTGGTTTACAGTATAACTAAAGGTGTTACATTAAATGAGGGGGCATATTGAAAGAGGTTATTGCAATATTTTTTTGTTGTTTTTTAGTTCCATCAAGTCAATGTTGACTCATAGTGACCCAGCTACCTCTGTGTTTTCTTGCCAATGTATCACTGGAAGTAGATTGCCAGCCTTTTCTTCTGAGGCAATGGAGGGTAAAGTGACTTGCCCAAGGTGACAAGGAATGCCAGTAGGAATTGAACCCTTGATCTTCTGGATACTAGGCAGTTGCTCTAACCACTAGGCTACTCCTCTACTCCATTATTGCAATATAACTACATACAAAACTAGATACAAACTGAGCTATATACAGAGTGGTTTTTGTGAAAAGCTAAGAAACAAATCCGAAGGACTAGGTACGGCTAGCGAGATAAGAGGTTGGAGGGACTAGGGCAGGTTCCAAGGAGAGGGACTAGGGCAGGTTCCAAGGTGGGGGGATGAAAGAATGGCGGGGAGTGGAAGAGAGGGAGCCTTTGTGAAGCAATTGACTGTATCCTGTTGTCCAAATTATGTTGAGTCTCTAAAGTGCTCGATATAGAGTGTGGTTTTAAACATCTTCCGAAGGTTTTTGATATCTGAGGTTGCTCTTAGTTCGTCCGGGAGAGAGTTTCATAGGGCAGGAGCAGCAAGGGATATAGCTCTTCCGGATGTGGATTGACTAGCTTTAGTGTAGGCACTGGGGGTTGAGATCGTATCCATGGTGCGACGTCTCCTGGGCCTGGTGCTTGTATCATCGGTGATGAGGGTCTTTAGACTGTTTGCCGAGAGGTTTTGTTTGATTTTAAAGACATTTAATAGTGTTTTATACTTGATGCAGGAATTAATGGGGAGCCAGTGGAGGTGGTTCAAGATGGGGGTGATGTGGTCATGCTTTGAAGATCCTGTGGTATAGATCCCCAACTACTAGCATGCAAACAAAAGCTAAAGTTGAAAAAAGAGCAAGCCACTTATGAATGTAGCGAAATATAACCTTGAGAATATACCAGCAGAATTTAAAGACTGCTTGCAAAATTGATTTGCTGCTTTAGACACAAATGACAGAGCTCCAGAAGAGTTATGGGATGACATCAAGAAGGTTTTGTTGGAAGAAAGTGAGAAAACTCTACAAAATGTTAAAGAGCAAAAACGGCCAAAATTGATGACTGAAGAAACTCTGAAAATTGCCCAGAAACACAAAGAAGCTAAAGCTAGGGGAGAAAGAGAGGTAGCCACAAAACTCAACAGAGATTTCCAACATGCAGCAAGATAAGACATGGAGAAGTACTACAATGACACATGCAAGAAAATAGAAGCAGAAATTATTAGAGGAAGAACAAGATCGGCTTTCCTAAATCTATGAGAGTTAAAGAAAAAATTCCAGCCTTGAGCTGGAATGTTACAAGATGCTCAAGGGTCCACATTGAATGATGCTGAGAAGATCTAGAAAAGATGGAAAGAATATACAGAGTCATTAGACGATAAAGATCAAGAGGACCAACAGCTGTTCCAACCTGTACCTTATGATCGGGAACCATTGGTCATGAAAGAAGAAGTCAAAACAGCATTGAAAGTCTTTTCAAAGAAGAAAGCAGTGGGTATTGATGGCATTGCCATTGAAGTATTACAACAATCTGATGCAACTGTTACCATATTTACAAGGCTCTGCCAGGAAATTTGAAAGACAACATTATGGCCGACTGATTGGAAAAGATCTGTGTTTATACCAATACTAAAGAAAGGTTATCCCACTGACTGTTGAAATTCTCGCACAATCACTCTGATCCCACATGCCAGCAGGATTCTACTGAAGACTATTCAGTAGAGACTACAACCATACCTGGAAAAAGAACTGTCTGAAGTGCAATCATGGTTTAGGAAAGGGCAAGGAACGAGAGACATCATCGCGGATGTGAGATAGATCCTTGAAAAGACTAAAGAATACCAAAAGGATATCTATATGTGTTTTATTGACTTCAGCAAGGCTTTTGACTGTGAAAACTATGAGAAACTCTGGGCCACATTAAGAGGCATGGGTATACTGGAACACCTGATCATTCTCTTGCACAACCTTTATATTGATCAAGAAGCAACATTTGTAACAGAAATAGGAGAAACAGAATGGTTTAAAATCAGCAAAGGTGTATGACACGACTACATACTTTCCCTCTACCTGTTTAATTTATATGCAGAACAAATCATCAGAGAAGCAGGACTGTATGAATACAATTGAGGTATGAAGATATAGTATATAGGGTATCTGGATTTTCAGAAAACCTTTGACAAGGTCCCTCATGAGAGACTTGGTAAAATTAAAAAGTTATGGGATAGGAGGCAGTGTACTATTGTGGATCAGGAACTGGTTAAAACATAGAAAGCAGAGGGTAGGGCTAAATGGTTAATTTTCTCAATGGAGAAAGGTGAATAGTGGAGTACCCCAGGGATCTGTGCTGGGTCCGCTGCTTTTTAACATATTCATAAATGACTTGGAAATAGGAATAACAAGTGAGGTAATCAAATTTGCAGATGACACAACATTATTCAAAGTTGTTAAAACCCATGAGGATTGTGAAAAATTGCAAGAGGGCCTTGATATATTGAAAGACTGGACGTTCAAATGGCAGTTGAAATTTAATGTGGACAAGTGCATAGTTATGCATCTAAGAAAGAACAACCCAAACTACGATTACACGATAAAGGTTTCCATATTAGGAATCACTGTCCAGGAAAAAGATTTAGATGTCTTCACGGATAACACGTTGAAAACCTCTACCCAGTATGCTGCGGTGGCTAAGAAAGCAAATAAAATGCTAGGAATCATAAGGAAAGGAATGGAGAATAAAATAATGGATATGATGATGTCTCTGTATTGTTCCATGGTGCGACCACACCTTGAATATTGTGTGCAATTCTGGTTGCCGTATCTTAAAAAAGATATAGCAGAATTAGAAAAGGATCAAAGAGCCAAGAAAATGGTAAAGGGATGGAAGGATTCCCCTATGAGGAGAGGCTAAAAAGGTTAGGGCTCTTCAACCTGGAAAAGAGACGGCTGAGGGGAGATATGATAGAGGTCTATAAATTAATGAATTGTGTTGATCAGGTAAACATAGATCAATTGTTTACGCTATCAAAATTGTAGAAAGACTAGGGGACATGCAATGAAAGCTATAGTACAGCGATGGCGAACCTATGGCACGCGTGCCAGCTGTGGCACGCGAAGGCCTTGCAGCTGGCACGCGTGAAGGTCCGCAAAAAAAGAAAAAGCGGGCTCTGGCTGCTGCCGCGGACGCGGCAGCATGCAGTGTCCCGCGGGGCCCCCTCCGCCCGCTAAGCCCCTCTGCAAGGGCTTTCAGATTCGCGAGGGAGACAGCGTCTCCCTCGCTTCTCTGTTAAGCCCGTAGGGGTTAATGGGAAATTTCCCATCAGCCCTTTAGACGCGAGGGACTGATGGGAAATTTCCCATTAGCCCCTGCGGGCTTAACAAGAGACGCGAGGGAGACGCTGTCTCCCTCGCGAATCTGAAAGCCCTTGCAGCGGGGCTTCGCGGGCGGAGGGGGCCCCGCGGGACACTGCTTGCTGCCGCGTCCGCGGCAGCAGCCAGAGCCCTCTTTTTCTTTTTTTAAATTTGCCGGGGGGGGGTGTTAGGACTGCTAATGGGCTGGGGGGGGGGGGTTTGGACTGCTAATGGGCTGGGGGGGTTAGGACTGCTAATGGGCTAGGAGGGGGGGGGGGTGAGGACTGCTAATGGGCTAGGAGGGGGGGGTAAGGACAGCTAAGGGGCTAGGGGGGGTTAGGACTGCTAATGGGCTGGGGGGGGGGGTTTGGACTGCTAATGGGCTAGGAGGGGGGGGGTTAGGACTGCTAATGTGCTAGGAGGGGGGGGGGGTAGGACTGGTAATGGGCGAGGGGGGGGTTGGGAATGCTAATGGGATGGGGGGGGGTTTGGACTGCTAATGGGCTAGGAGGGGGGGGGGGTAGGACTGCTAATGGGCTAGGAGGGGGGGGGGTTAGGACTGCTAATGGGCTGTGGGCTGATGGGGGCTGTCTGGAAATGGGGTGATGGGGGGTTAGGACTGCTAATGGGCAGGGGGGGGGTTAGGACTGCTAATGGGCTGGGGGGGTTTGGACTGCTAATGGGCTGGGGGGGTTAGGACTGCTAATGGGCTAGGAGGGGGGTTAGGACTGCTAATGGGCTAGGGGGGGTTAGGACTGCTAATGGGCTGTGGGCTGATGGGGGCTGTCTGGAAATGGGGTGATGGGGGGTTAGGACTGCTAATGGGCTAGAGAGGGGGGTTTAGCACTGCTAATGGGCTAGGGGTCGGTAATGACTGCTAATGGGCTGGGGGGTTAGGACTGCTAATGGGCTAGGGGGGGGTTAGGACTGCTAATGGGCTGGGGGGGGGGTTAGTAATGATAATGGGGGATGAGGGGGGGTTAGGACTGATAATGGGCTGATGGGGAGGGGTTAGGACTGCTAATGGGCTAGGAGGGGGGGGTTAGGACTGCTAATGGGCTAGGGGGGTTAGGACTGCTAATGGGCTAGGAGGGGGGGGTTAGGACTGCTAATGGGCTAGGGGGGGTTAGGACTGCTAATGGGCTGTGGGCTGATGGGGGCTGTCTGGAAATGGGGTGATGGGGCTAGGACTGGTAATGGGCTATGGGGGGGGTTAGGACTGCTAATGGGCTAGAGAGGGGGGGTTAGGACTGCTAATGGGCTAGGGGGGGGGGTTAGGACTGCTAATGGGCTGATGGGGAGGGGTTAGGACTTGAGGTGGGCTGATGGGTGGGGTTAGGACTGGAAATGGGCTGATGGGGGGTTAACACGGTATGTGGTCTGATGGGGTTAGGACTGGTAATGGGCTATGGGGGGTTTAGGACTGATAATGGGCTATGGGGGGGCTGGGACAAGAAATGGGCTGATGGGGAGGGGTTAGGACTTGAGGTGGGCTGATGGGGTTAGGACTGGTAATGGACTGTGGGCTGATGGGGGGGTTAGGACTGGCAATGGGCTATGGGGGGCTGACTGGAAGTGGGGGGTTAGGACTGGTAATGGGTTATAGGGGGGGGCTTAAACTGAAAATGGGGTGATGGGGGGTTAGGACTGGAAGTGGGTTGATGAGGGGGGATAGGACTGGTATTGGGTTGGGGGGCTGCTAGGACTGGAAATGGGCTGATGCAGGGACTAGAAGGGAATGGATGCTGGGTGAGGCTGGAACTAGAAGGGAGCTGGTGTCGGGGGAGGATTAGAATGGGATGGGGCTGGGAGAGTAAAATGGAGAGGGGAAAAATATTTTGTGTGGGAGGGATAAAAAATCTACAATTGGCCGGGTATTGGGAGAGTAAGTGGGGATTGAGGATGGAGGGGTAAATTTTGAGTAGATGAAATAGGAATGAGGAAAGAGCCAAAGGAGAAAGATTAGTATGTTAAAGCAGATGTAGAGAGAGAATGGAAAAAAAAAACAAGAAGACAGAAGAAAGGACAAATGGACAGCAGATGGAGAGTTAGCAGAAGACACGAAGAAACCAGAAGAAAGTGGCTGGAACAATTGCAACTGAAAAAAAATGCACAAAAGGTAGAAAAATATCTCTTTATTTTGAATTTATTAACTGGAATATGTCAGCTCTGGGAAATGTGCATCATTAATTTTTTGCGCTTTGTTTAGTACAAGAGGAAATTAATATATAGTTTTATTTCTACAGTGTTGTTGTATATTCCAAGTTTGGCTTTTGGGGTTCCCAGTTTAATTATTGTCTTCCTGTTTCTAAATTGTGATTCCTTGTTTGGTGATGGTCTGTTCTGCATGTGTAACTGAGCTGAGGTATTCTGTTTATATAATTCCTATTTGACATTGCCACTTGTTCTTTCCCCAGTAGGTCATGTATTGTTGTTCTCTGAGATGTATTGGTTTAATATTTGCAGTGTTGCCTTTTGATAGGTAGAGTATGGTGCTTTGTGAGTCCTGGTAGTGCTGTTAGGATACGGCGGGTTTGCTATGGGTTCTAAATGGGCAGCGTTTGTAGTAGTTCCTAATGTGCCTGGCGGTTGGTACTGGATTATAGTAATGTAGAAACCTTTTAGTCTTTCTTTATCCATATACTCATTAAGAGGCATGTTTACTAAAAGTTAGTGTATGGTAACATTATGCAAATATTTATGCAAATGAAGCACCTTATGCAAATGGGGCTTTAATTGACGTGCTGGCACTTTGAGGAAATTCTTTGGTTTTGTGCGGCAGTTTGGGCACTCGGGCTCAAAAAGGTTAGCCATCACTGCTATAGTATAACCCATTTAAGACTAATAAGAGCAAATATTTTTTCACTTGATGCATAATCAAACTCTGGAATTCTTTACCAGAGGATGTAGTAAAGCTGTTAGTGTAGCTGGGTTTAAAAAAGGTTTGGACATCTTCCTAAAGGAAAGGTCTATAAACCATTATTAAAGGGGGCCCAGGAAATAAACTGTTTGCCCCAATACAAGCATTGTGAAACCTGTGTGACTTTTGGGAAAACTGCTAGGTATTTGTGACCTAGACTGGCCACTGTTGGAAACAGGATACTGGGCTTGATGGACCTTGGACTGACCCAGTATGGCATATCTTGTGTTCTTATATTATGTTGTTAAGGTTGGTGGAAGACTCATCAACATTACCTGGCTGAAAGTGAAGACTATCGGAAACATTTGCTTCTCAAGATCAAAGAAGATAGTCTTAAAATGGACCTGCACATTAATTTTAAGGATAGAAAGATCCTGACAACTGGCAAAATCAATCAGTTCATCATTGATGGAGAAGAAATTGAAATAGTGGACAACTTTAACCTACTTGGATCAATAAAGAAACAACAAGCAGTGAAGAAATCCTATGATGCCTTGTTCTTGGCAGAATGGCTATGAAGGACCTAGACAAGATTCTCCAGAGCAGAGATGTCTCTCTCCATACAAAGATTTGACTCGTTCAAACCATGGTATTTTCAATAATGTCAGTAATGTCATATGGATGCGAAAGTCAGACAGTGAAAAAGATAGAAAGAAAATTGATGCCTTTGAATCATGGTACTGGCGATGAATACTGTGTATACCATGGACTGTCCAAAGAACAAACTAGTCAATACTAAAGGAGGTCAAACTGAAGCTTTCTTTAGAAGCTCAGATAACAAGACTTCAACTTTCATACTTTGGACACATCATGCAAAGAGAGAGATCATTAGAGAAAGACATCATGCTTGGCAAGGTAGAAGGTCAACGCAAAAGGGGAAGGCCAGCATTGAGATGGATTGATTCAATAACAGCTGCTATGGGTGCCACTGTGTCAACAATGAGCTGCCTGACTGAAGACCAAACACGGTTAGGACAACTATCCAGAGCGTCGCCATGAGTTGATGCCGACAGGACAACACTTAACAACAATAACAACTGGTGTAGTATGGTTAGCCTTTGAGTTTCCAATTGCAAGGTTTTGTGTTACTCTACACACAATGTCTTGCCATGGAGGGAATTTGTGTTGTCACTAATGTGACAGCAGAATTTTAACAGAATCTATATTGAGTTGTAAAGTGAAACACCCTTCTTGTGCTCTGTTTCTGTTGTTGGAGTTTTGTTGGTTAGTCTGGGAATGATCCACATGAATGAAAAATTATATTCCATTGGACTGATATTCAAAGATGCTTGTGTTCACCTATCCATGCATTTTCAAAAAACATGGATAGTATCTGACCATTTACAATAACTCTGTATTATCTCTATATTTGTGGGCTATAGTAGGGGAGAAGTAAGCGCAGACCAGAAATTTATCTAGATAGCGGTAATATTCAAACACTATTTCGTTCAGTTGTATGTTTAGTTTAGGCTTGCTGAATAGTAGGCGTAAACTAAACAGAGAGTGCCAAAGGTCACCGTACTATCCATATATTCATCATTGCTACCTATATGGATAGTGGCACTGAATATACAAATTGTTAAATGGCAGCACAGTGACAGCACAGGCTGAAAATTTACCTTTATTTATGCAAATCATACTGCAAGATTTGCCCCACGTGGGGGAGAGGGGTTGCAAAAGCAAACGTTGACTCAGAGCGTCACAACCCTGTAGCCGGCCCTGCTCCCAGCTAGCTTCCCCTCTTGCTGATCTACTCCCAGACCCCTCACAAACGTATTGTGTCTCCCTGCCAGTATAACCGTTCACAGCCTTTCTTCACCTCTACCAGCCAGTTTCTCATCTACCTCATAATCCTTCTCCTCCTCTTTCAACCCCTCTTTCAGCTCTCCTTCCCTTTCTCACTGACTTCCCCAGTTTCTCTCTAAGCTCCTCACTCTCTCTCCACTGTCAATGCAGGGTGGAAAGGAGGATCTCATTTGATCAGATATGCCTTGCTTCACACAGGTTCTCAGCATTGTTCTAACATTGTTTTATGTATTGCAACCTTTTTGGTTAATTGAGGCATGCTGATCCTTATTAAAAGTTTAAAAAGAGCAAAAGCAATATTTAACATAACTGCAATTGAATGGATGGAAATATATTATTTCTTCAGTATTTAGTTGATAGGAGTTCTCCTCA
The DNA here is from genome assembly GCA_033557465.1 of Ichthyophis bannanicus. Lineage (NCBI taxonomy): Eukaryota > Metazoa > Chordata > Amphibia > Gymnophiona > Ichthyophiidae > Ichthyophis > Ichthyophis bannanicus. The sequence continues at coordinate 420,923,088 of CM066033.1, forward strand.
AAATCGAAATCCTTTGGTAAATGCAACAGCTTATGTGGTGTCACTTTGCTATTGCTTGGAACACACATTGTACATTTTCTACATGTGGGATAACATTTTAGATGGTGGAAGTAAGTCTTGAATTTTATATGAATGTGATAAGCCCAGGAACAGCTTAAGGAAACATGGAGATACTAATGCTGAACTTTCAGGTGTTTCCACCAGGACTGGACATTTTACCTTACCCATTCAGTAGAGAAGGCTTAGAGTAGAGAAACGGGCCATGAGATTGTTGCTTTTCATAGCTGGATGAATTGTATCAGCATTTTGTATTGCAGATTGAAACATGTTTTCCTGTTCCAATTGATTTAGATTCTATTTGGCATTCTCAACAAATCATGCTTGCTCTTTCCTTTATAATTCCATTTTTCTCTATGAAGTCAATATTTTTAAATTTAAAATTCACTAAAAAATACCATACAGCATTCTTTAATAAGTTACATTTGGCTAGTTGGAAGTTATTAAATGGTATGTTAGAAAAAATGTCCAGGTGAAATCTGGGGCGTTCAGAGCAAAACTTCCAAAAAACTGCTAGGGACGTTTACACGTTGGCCTGATTTTGAAAACATGGATGTCCCTGAAATGGATGGCCACACCGATGACCACATAAACGTACATGTTGGAAAAACCAAGGTTGGGGACATCTATCCTATGCTGAAAGTGAACTATTTTGTATGCGGGGATGTGCATCAGTGTGCCAAACAGAAATCAAGGGGCATGGTTACTAAAAGTAAACATAAACATTAAGTGCAACTGTGCCTATAGAAATTAAAGGGCCGTGGAAATTTAACCTGTATGAAAACTTTTAGTAAACAGGCCCCTAAGTGTGCTAGTTTCCCAGCAGTTTTTGTTATCAACAGCCAAAATACAGTATAGGAGATATTAGAATAACTTCTTCTCTATGACCTCTGGGTTTTGCACGGTAGAACAAGAGCTTTTCTGATGCCTATTCATGTCCTGGGACAGGTATAAAGTTGGACGCAGCTTGAGATATGCAAGGTATTTCTGAAATCAAGTATGGATGACCAAGGTTTTGGGAACACCCAGGGGCGGCCAAAGGGAAGTGCAGGGCCATGTGCGGAGACTCAGCGCGGGGCCTCATTTGCATAAGGGGCATCATTTGCATCAATATTTGCATAATAGTACCATACACTAACTTTTAATAAACATGCCTCTTCATGAGTGTATGGATAAAGAAAGACTAAAAGATTTCTATATTACTATAATCCAGTGCCAACCGCCAGGCACATTAGGAACTACTACAAACACTGCCCATTTAGAACCCATAGCAAACCCGCCGTATCATAACAGCACTACCAGAACTCACAAAGCACCATACCCTACCAATCAAAAGGCAACACTGCAAATATTAAACCAATACATTTCAGAGAAGAACAATACATGACCTACTGGGGAAAGAGAACAAGTGGCAATGTCAAATAGGAATTACATAAACAGAATACCTCAGCTCAGTTACACATGCAGAACACAGACCATCACCAAACAAGGAATCACAATTTAGAAACAGGAAGACAATAATTAAACTGGGAACCCTAAAAGCCAAACTTGGAATATAAAACAACAATGTAGAAATAAAACTATAAATTAATTTCCTCTTGTACTAAACAAAGCACAGACGTTAATGATGCACATTTCCCAGAGCTGTCATATTCCAGTTAATAAATTCAAAATAAGGAGATGTCTTTGTACCTTTTGTGCATTTTTTTTTCAGTTGCAATTTCTCCAGACACTTTCTTCTGTTTTCTTTGTGTCTTCTGCTAACTCTCCATCGTCTGCTGTCCATTTGTCCTTTCTTCTCTCTTCTAGTTTTTTTCCATTCTCTTACATCTGCTTTAACATACTAATCTTTCTCCTTTTGCTCTTTCCTCATTCCTTTTTCATCCACTCAAATTTTACCCCTCCATCCTCAATTCCCACTTACTCTCCCAATACCCAGCCAATTGTAGATTTTTCTTCCCTCCCACACAAAATATTTTTCCCCTCTCCATTTCACTCTCCCAGCCCCATCCCATTCTAATCTCCCCCAACATCAGCTCTCTTCTAGTTCCAGCCCCACCCAGTATCCGCTCCCTTCTAGTCCCCGCATCAGCCCATTTCCAGTCCTAGCCCCCCCATCAGCCCCTTTCCAGTCCTAGCTCCCCCATCCATTTCCAGTCCTATCCAAGTCCCTCCATCAGCTCATTTCCAATACCAGCCTCCCATCAGCCCATTTCTAGTCCTTTCCTAGCCCCACCATCAGCCCATGTCAAATCCTAGCTTCCGTCCACTCAGCCCATTTCCAATCCAAGCCCCCCATGAGCCTACTTCCAGTTCCAGCCCCTTCATGAGTCCATTTCAATTCAAGCCCCCACCACAGCCCATTTCCAATCTTAGCTCCCCCCAACACCCAATTCCCAGTCGTATCCTAGCCCCTTCATCAGCCAATTTCCTGTCCTAGCTCCCTCCCCTCACAGCCCATTTCCATTCCAATCCCCCTCCCCATCAGCTGTTTGCAGTTCAAGCCCCCCTTCCACTCAGCCCCTTTCCATTCCAAGCCCCCTCCCCATCAGCTATTTGCAGTTCAAGGACCCACTACCCCTCAGCCCATTTCCATTCCAAGCCCCCATCCCCATCAGCTATTTGCAGTTCAAGCCTTCCCTTCCACTCAGCCCATTTCCAGTCCTAGCAACCCCCCCCCCAACCCATTACCAGTCCTAGCCATCCCTTAGCCTATTACCTGTCCTAAACCCCCATCAGCCCACTCCCAGTCCTAATCCAATCAGCCCATTTCCAGTCCTAACCCCCATCACCCAATTTTCAGTTTAAGCCCCCCAGCCCATTACCAGTCCTAACCCCCCATCAGCCCACTTCCAGTCCAAGCCCCCGTCCCCCATCAGCTATTTGCAGTTCAAGCCTTCCCTTCCCTTCCACTCAGCCAATTACAGTCCTAGCCCGCCCCATAGCCCATTACCAGTCCTAATCGCCCATCAGCCCACTCCAATCCTAATCCCATCAGCCCATTTCCAGTCCTAACCCCCATCACCCAATTTTCAGTTTAAGCCCCCCCATAGCCCATTACCAGTCTTAATCCCCATCAGCCCACTTCCATTCCAAGCCCCCATCCCCCATCAGCTATTTGCAGTTCAAGCCTTCCACTCATCCCATTACATTCCTAGCCCCCCCATAGCCTATTACCCGTCCTAAACCCCCATCAGCCCACTCCAATCCTAATCCAATCAGCCCATTTCCAATCCTAACCCCCCATCACCCAATTTTCAGTTTAAGCCCCCCCAGCCCATTACCAGTCCTAACCCCCATCAGCCCACTTCCAGTCCACCATCAACCTTCAGCTATTTGCAGTTCAAGCCTTCCACTCATCCCATTACAGTCCTAGCCCCCCCATAGCCTATTATCAGTCCTAAACCCCCATCAGCCCACTCCAATCCTAATCCCATCAGCTCATTTCCAGTCCTAACCCCCCTCACCCAATTTTCAGTTTCAGCCCCCCCCCATAGCCCATTACCAGTCCTAATCCCCATCAGCCCTCTTCCAGCCCTAATCCCATCAGCCCATTTCCAGTCTTAGCCCCCCCATAGCCCATTACCAGTCCTAGCTCCCCCCATCACCCCATTTCTAGACTTAGCTCCCCCATAGCCCATTACCTGTCCTAACCCCCCCATCACACATTTTCCAGACTTAGCCCCCCCATAGCCCATTACCAGTCCTAACCCCCCATCAGCCACCTTTCAGTCTTAACCCCATTAGCCCATTTCCAGCCCTAACCCCCCCTCCCCCCAGCCTAGGGAAAATTTAAAATAATAAAAAAGCTGTCTGCTACCGGCCTGCTGCTGCTGCCGCGGCAGATTCAAGTGTCCCGCGGGGGCCCCCCTGCCCGGAAGAGTCTGCCCTCCCTGCATCAGCTCCCTCTCCGCAGTCAAAACTGGCTTTCAGAGAGCAAAGGGAGAGTTTCTCCCTCACGGCTCCGTTAAGCCCGCGGGAGCTGATGGGAAAGTTCCCATCAGTCCCTGCAGTCTTAACAGAGCCACGAAAGGGAAACTCTCCCTTCGCGCTCTGAAAGCCGGTTTCGACTGCGGAGAGGGAGCTTATGCAGGGTGGGCAGGCTCTGCCGGGCAGGGGGGGGGGGCCCGCGGGACACTCGAATCTGCCGCAGCGGCAGCAGCAGGCTGGCAGCAGACAGCTTTTTTTTAAAAAATGTAAAATTTACTTTTAAGCAGAATGTTCTTTGCGCGGGGCCCCCTGAAATGTGGGGCCCTGTGCAAAAAACATTCTTGCTCAATGGACGGGCCGGCCCTGGGAACACCCCAGACACGTCTACACTCTTGGATGTCCTCACGCGAGGGATGTTCTTAGAACCGCTTTCTAAAATGACTCTAGGGGCATCTCCATCCTTTGGATGTCTGCCCATTTTCAGATGTCCAAAGCACAAATAGGGCTTATAAAATAACCCCCATAATTTCTAGTTGGTAACATTGACCTGCAATTTATATTGTGGCAACTCTGTCCTGAAATATTCGGACCATTCAACTAATGGCTATCACCATAAAATAGTACTTTGCTGAATTCTTTCTTAATTTCAAACCATTATAACTAGGATGGCTGTTTTCTCGTCTTCTTTCTTTGCCTGAATTATACTTATGTTTTGATTGAAGGCAGAGCCTGTAAATAGATCATATTGATTCAGTTAGCTGTGGTAACACTTGTCCCCGCTGTATCTGTTTCCTAACCTCTGGGAAGAAAATAAAACAAAAAAAAAACATTATTTAGCAAAGACTTTGAAAAGCTTTCATCATTTATGCAAGCCTAGAGAATTCTGCAGACCATTGCTGATTCACCTCATGCATTTCTAATACATTTTTATCCAGCATTTTTGCAACAAATGGAAACAATAATGCTATTTGAGATCCTTTAGAATTGTAGATCCATATGCTGTTTTCCCTAATCTTTACTACACATACATAATCTTAAAAAGACACAAAAACACGATAAAGATTGATGTACAGTGTAGCCCGCTAACTATTTTCTAGTTTTCTATAGTCAAAACTGCCTGCAGGAAATACTATTGGTTTCTAAAATGGTCCATGATGAACTCTGTAGCAATTTGCTCTCTTGGCAAAATCGCTGAATTAGCCTGAGTTTGAAGCTTATGAACAATAGTGCTGATTATATGGGTATTCACATTCGTTCATATTTTATGAACATTCATATACACACCTTTCTCCACATTTCTACAATGAATGAGCAATTGGGGCTCAGGCACACAGGATGGGGTTGGGAAAACAGAACTTCTAAAGGAAATATTGTATTATGGGAAGAGAGGGGAGGAAGTGGAATAAAAGATAAATAGGGAAATGGAAAGGTGATATTCAGAAGAACTATTAAAACACTCCATATGTCCAAAATATCTGTGTGCTCTCCTTCACTGCATTCTGTAACATTATGGGAATTTACACCATTCTTCAGAACTAAGCGGTCCTTTTACCACGTGCCGCTAACCCGATGACACGCCTTATATTATGTGGTAACTGGCTGCAGCAAATGCTAATGCACAGACATGCCAGGTGCCTTCAGTCAAAATGTATGTTAACTGAGACTCTCGTGCTAATGTGGGGAGTAAGTGGGTTAGGGGCGGAGCGTGGGTGTGGAGAGCACATTAGCGTGTGATCGCTGCTAACGTAGCAGATAGCTTGGATGCAGCTAACAATCATTAGGTGCGCCCATGTTAATAGCACTATAGGCTAAGGTACTCAGCTACATGTTAAGCGTTGGGGACATGCTGGTCACACCCTCGATAGTTAATACGGAGGCTTTGCCCTTTAACATGCATTACAAATGCAGTTAACTGCACAGACTTACTGTGGTTTTCGTAAAAGGGCCACGAAGCTAGGGATACCAAAAAATTCCACTTTTCACTATATAGAGGAGTGGAATTAAATACGTTTTGCATTTTAATTTCATCAAGGCACTTGCTGATGTTTTAAAATTTTTTAATTTTTTTTATAATTTAGAAGGTGATTTTAGAAGAGTTAGGCATCATACTTTAACATATTTTACAAAGAGGCTGATTCAGATCGGGGCATGTCTAGGCCGTCCAGACGTCCAAAAAATGGACGGCCCGAAAGTGTACCTGATTCTTCACCCATGGGAGCTAGACATTCCCATGGGTGCAGAATCAGGTACTTAGATGGGCTGGATGGGCTCCAATTCTGCAGCAGGGGACGACTAAACACCTGCCTTCCTAGCCCTCCCTAGGCACTTGCTGGTGTGCTGATGCCATGTCTTCTCATCACCATGGCACCAAGATGCCAAGGAGAGGGCACAGTGCCCAACAGTGATAAGATGCATTTCCCCCGCCACCCGATCCTCGGTGGGAGAAGCCAGGGCCGGGATTGGGTGGTGGGTGCCTACCTGCCTTTGCACCCTGTATTTTTTTTGGGGGGGGTCCTGACCCGATGTCCATCAGGGCAGTGACCTGATAGGCCCTGTACATCCAGGATATGCAGCCCACCCCTGCTCTGCCCTCTCATTGCCCCCTCCTGGCCCTGTCCAGAGCTTCCTGCACAAAGGCCTTGCGTGTGCAGGGAGCGATTGAGGCAAAATAGACTGACAGTGAATAGCGGGAGTTGTACCGGACGTACATTCCCGCTATTCACTGTTCAGAATGACCCCCAAAGTGAATACATGTATACCTGTGAAAACTTCCACTTTAGCACCTATACCTTCTTCAAGTTGAGCATACCATGGAGGTCATTTTATAAGCCTCCATGGTATGCTTGACTTGAAGCAGGTGTAGGTGCTAAAGTGGAAGTTTTCACTGGTGTGCGTGTATTTCCTTTGTAAAATATGGAATAAAATTATATGGTTACAGGCCACCTAAACTATGCTAGAATACACTCCCTTTAAATCTGTGCATGCATATACATAAAAGCAGTGATTTATGTATGCCAATGTATAGTTGTATGCAGCTTTTTAAAATGTAAATAGTGCCTAACCATTCCAAAATCCTACATTGTGCTTATCTCTCTAGTATGGCTTCCTTGCACTTTTTCAGTATCTTCCATTTAGAGATGTTAGCGGCACAACTTACACATGTTTGTAGACAGGGGCGGCTCAGGGCAATCTGCTGCCTGAGGTGAAGGATGAGATGACGCCCCCCCCCCCCATAGAGGGGGAAGCTTTCACAAAATTCTAGTCAGGGTTTGAACCAAACCAAAAAGCCGATTAGATAATATGGAGGAAATACAATATGTTTCCACACCAAGGAACTAAAAGAGAGCGAGAACCACAGCACAGTTTATAAAACTAAATTATAACTAATTTTTATTTTGTGGATATAAACCGCATTCTGGTTCATGCTTTTTTTCTTTTTGAACATATATTTTGCATCCACAGAACCCCCTTCAGCAGTGGGTTTAGAGCAGAACCAAGAGATTCACCCACAGAATTCAATATCTTAAAAAAATCTGATTCTGATCATCTCACTAACAAACATTCTCTAGTACTAGGCATATTACGAGCTAAAACAAAACCCTATAACAAATTCACTGAGTATCTATAGTGCAAATCTCCCATACCATAACATATCAGCACCAACTTCAAAAACTCACATAAAGAGCCCATCCAAAAAAGGCATCACTGTAAATACTACAGTGGGCCCTGGAACATTCAAACACTTATTTGAAAAGCTGAACAATTCAGATTCCTACAGTACAGATAACATACAAACTCCATGTTAACAGAACACCTGGCCTCAGTCACACACTCAGAACCCAGACCATCACCAAATACAGAATAAGTGACTACAACCTAAAATAAAAATATGTAGACAAAAATTAAACTGAAACACCAAGAAGCCACTCCACATGCAGTGCAACATCAGATAAATAAGAGATGCAGTTCCCCATACTGTGTAACATATAAAGATATCACAAAGTCCAATCAATGGTGTTGTCTGACCTTTTTATTCTCTGATCATGCTGGCCCCGACCTGAGGCTTCTGTTTTCCTGTCTTAGCTCTCTTTCTATGGTCTATGGTCCATCTGCTATTTCTTATCTCTTCTTTTGTTCACTTCCTTTAAAATATAGCAGGATGGATAAGCCCAGCTCATACAGTTATTTTCTTTATTATACAAGATAGAGTCATTGGAAATGTGTACAATGGGCCTGATATTCAAAAGCATTTACACAGTTTACAGACCTGTAAACCGTATAAATGCTGCTGAATGGGATATCTCCTACTTATGCCACTGAATATCTCCTACATATGCCGCTACATGCCCCAATGCTAACTGCTTAGCATCAAGGCGTGTTATGGGGTGTGTTGTGGGTAGCGACAGTCACTAACTGCCTGCCTTATCCTCCCCTCAGTGGTTTGCATCCATAGGAGATAGGCCCCAGATACCTTCAGGCTGCAGGAGTTTGATAAAATTGAATGGAGCACTTCAGAACCAGGTATTCAGGATTCAAGGGGCTTGGCTGAATATATCTGAGACCTTAGCTCACTGAACCCTGTGATATACCTCTCTTGTTCAGAATGCACACAAGACAGATAGTAATTAAAAATAAACGTTGCTTTACTGGCAAAATTTATAAATGATATCTTACAGACTAACATATATCAGCATACACAGTAGAGAAACAGACATATGTCAATTCTGTGGGAAAGACCCAGAAACTGTGACTTACCTCATAGCTGGCTGTGAAGTTCTGATGGCAGAAAATTTCTATACAGAAAGGCACAATAAAGTAGCATGCCTTATTCATTGGAAACTCTGTAAACATTACAACATCACTGTGCCTGAAAAACACTGGGATCATGACCTTAAAATAATTGCCGAGATTGAGGAAATTATGATCACCTGGGATACTCCCATTCCGACCGATAAAAAGCTGGATGCGAGGAAGCCGGATATATTGGTATGGAGGAAGACACCAGATTGGCATTGATTATAGAGGTGTCAGTTCCAAGCAACTACTCTGAATCCCGTTGAGAGGGAGAAAATATTCAAGTACCAAAAAATGCCATCGGAGACCAAGAAAATGTGACAGAAAGATACCAAGTTATTTCTCATTGTGTTGTGTGCCACAGGCCTAATTAAGAGGAATTTCCAAGCACACTTTGATAAATTACCCATACCCGTAACATTTTACGAACTCCAGAAGGAGGCTCTCTTTGGCACGATGCAAGTACTACACCGAGCATTAGCAGTGAATTTGAGAGACTGAGATCATACTCCACCTGCCATGACTTAGAAGTGAGGTTCATGACTGTAATGGTATGCGCAAAACTCACCTATTTGAAGAAATTGCCTGCAAGAGAAACAGTAAGTAGAAATATAGAAATCTTTTAACATGAACCCATACACAATAGACGCAAATGAACCCGTGGCCTGGAAGTACCAAGGAAAAGAAACTGCTTGCCATTCGCAGGCCATAAAAAAATAAAATAAACTCAATCAAGTCTTTAACTTCAAGAGGAAGAGAAAAAAACAAAGTTAATTTAAAATAAACTTTAATCATAGCATCTTTATTACTGACTAGAGAACAGGTTTTGTTTCTTTTTTTTTAATCTTTCCTTGAAGAATGGACTAAAGCCATTTGGAACAATTCTCTAAGTACTGCAGCAGAGCAAGTCAGTGATTATTCAAGGCAGTTATTGAAAAGCCTCACAGCCTAGTTGGGTTCCTGTTGAGCTCTTAAAAATCTAGGATGAGTGTTTTTGTGTATCCTCAGCAGAAGTAAAACTTTTACAGGTTATCTCAGATGTCAGTTTCTCTTGGATGACAGTTGTTTGTTTGTAGAGTTGAGCTCATCCCCAGCTCAGGAGGAGCATTTGTTGGCAGGGCTGCATTCAAATCCTCAGTCCTTAATTCCTCTCTGACCCTATACTGAGGAAGAAAAATGCTGGAGTCAGTACAGAGGGTGGCTACTAAAATGGTTAGTGGTCTTCATTATAAAGCATATGAGGATAGACTTAATGATCTTACTATGTACACCTTAGAGGAAAGGCGGGATAGAGGTGATATGATTGAGATGTTTAAATACATCCATGGCATAAATGCTCAGGAGGAAGAGCCTCTTTCGATTGAAAGCAAGTTCTGCTATGAGGGGACATGGGATGAGGGTGAATGGGGATAGATTCAGGAGCGATATGCGGAAATATTTCTTTACGGAAAGAGTGGTGGATCCGTGGAATAGTCTCTCAGTGGAGGTGGTAGAGATGAGGACAGTAACTGAATTCAAAGAAGCATGGGACAAAACAGAGGATCTCTAAATGTAAAAAGAGGACTGTTGTAATGGTTGATATGGAAGGACAGACTAGATAGGCCATGTGGTCTTTTTCTGTCATCATGTTTCTGTGTTTCTATGTTTAAGTCTGTTCTCAGTTAAATGTCAAGAGTCTTGGAAACTAATAGTGGGAACTGAGTTCACAGGTCCTGGTCATATCTTATCTGCTCTCTGCTCTGCCCAACTGCTCTCTGTTAGTCGTGGATGCTAACCGGGTTGCGGTCCAATATCGCTGCTCCCCGGTTAGGCTCTGCAGGTGAATCCACTCGGCGCCAAACCCAGATATTCAATGTCATCGCCGTGGCATTGAATATCTGGGTTTAAGGGTCAGCGGGCAGGTCTATGCTCCATAGCAGCGCATAGCCTGCCCAGTTGAAAATGCACAATGATTGGAACCTCTATTTTTAGTGAGGTCCTCACTGCCATTTCCTCAGAAGCAGAATTGGCCTTGACTAATGTCATGAACTCCTTTAATAACTGCGGAGCACATGCACAAAGTTTAATTCTGTAAACTCTTCTCTATGATTTGAGGTAAAGATATTTGAAAGAGGCTAGGCACCTCCATAAAGAGTCCTAAGTTAGACATCAAGATTAGCAACCTATATCCAAAAAAAGAAGGCACCTAAAAATGTATCTGAATCTTGAAACCTAACTTTAACTTTAGGTATCTATAATGATGCCTAAGTTAGGCATCCAGTGCTGGAAATTAGCGCTGAAAGGGTAACTTTGTAACCTCCCTCATTGTCAACACGTATCCCCATGCACATATAGCTGGCTTATTTTAGAAGGTAAGGCGTGCAATTCCCCACTTCATAGAATAGGTGTATACCGACGTGCTGTTCTCTAGACACATCAGTTACTCCTGCTCGAGATCAGGAAGAAGTAGCGGCGCCTAGATCTGCGCTGGGATGCATGTACTCATAGTATTCTATAACATATGTGTGCCCCTTGAGGCCGCCTCTACACTTTACATACAGTGTGACCTGCGCACACCCCAATCCAGGATCGGCATGCAGGGCACTTCTTTGTGTGCTTATAGAATTCCATCCGGGCAAAGCACACATGGAAGTATCCATTCATGTATGGAAGTCTGGGAAAATCTGGATGTATGTTTAGGAGCCACGGATCTTTCCATGACTCCCTTATAAAATCACCCTCAAGTATCTAAAGACATTCCCTTGCCCTGGACCACCCTTTTTAAGGCATCTGAATTTAAAAGTTCAATGCAAGCAAAGTTTTAGAATTCAAAATTTAGGCGCCTAATTCTTGAAGACCTTTTGCAAATCAGTCTCTTTGCTCTTAAAAGAAGGAAAACATTTCTAGTGCATGCAATGTAGTTAGTATGCTCTGTTAATACTTATGAGAACATGTTTATAATGATTTTAAAGAAAAGGTTTTTCAGTTCTTTGAAGATATAGAGACTACTTGGAGTGCTGCAATAAAGGCATTGTACAACACATGGTTAGCACGAGCTAATGGTGCCCAAACTAATCACATTGAACTAACCTCCCCCCCCCCCTCCCCAATGGGAGCGAAATTGAACTGACTAATTTCTCACCATTGTATATACCTCCTAATTGTATATAGTTGCAACCCCCTGTTACTGTTGCATGGTTGTAAATAGTTATCATGATCCTGTGTATAGTATTAACACATACATTCTATGTAAACTGCCTTGACCTGGCGAAAATCGTTATGTAAATACAGCTAAATAAATTGAACAGCCTGCCCCCCTAACCTGCCATGTCCTCATCCTGCACAATGCTGATACCATGGATTTTTACTGTGGCAGCTGTCTTAACATGTGTTAATGGTTGCCGCAGTCAGGTACTAACCGCTTTGAATGGGATGCCCCTAAATGCCATCTTTATCTACAAGTTTATAACAGACCAGGCTATATGTCACATCTGATAGAGTACATTGTATTCTCTTAGGAACTCGTCTAACAGAATGGTAGGGTTATAAACGCCTTATATTTTATGAACAGATGATCAGTATTTCTGTTACATTTGTTTTTTTAACTGTACCCTTTGTTCTGGCAAGAAGAATGCAAAAAAGGATTTTGCCATTTAAAATCTGTTGTTCCCTTCTGCCATTTCCTGAAAGCAGCAGCGTCTTGTGTTTTTGCCATAAAAGGCATCTGAGGGGGAATAGAAAATGAATGCATGTTCATGTCTCCATGTTTTAAAAAATGAATGTTTTGGGTCCAGTCCAATGACCCAACTTCTGGTCCTCTATCCATCAGGGACTATGCTATAAAGACAGCATTCTCTTGACCACTGGGAGGGAATCCACACTGTCACTTTAAATGCATTGCTTACTGAACACTTCAAAGAAAGACTAAAATAGCCACAGTCTGGGTCTATTGGTCAAAAAATTGTCACTTTGATGCCAGGTTAGATAAAAGAGGAAGAAAGACATAGGGAGAAAAAAAATAAATCAATTTACTGTAAATGAGGGATCACAGTGCCTCAGCTTCAGACCTAAAGAGAAAGAGGAGGATGTCAAATTTATTTTATTCTCTGGCCTTGTAACCTCTACTAGTAAGAACACAAAATGCTATGAAAGTAAAGATATCAGTGGCATCTTCTGAGATATGTTCATTCATTTTAATCTGCCTTTATGTTTTTTAGCTCAAGGCTGTTATAGTATATTTAAAAAAAATCTGCATAGTTCTATTAAAAATAAAACAAAACAAGCAAATATAATACAGAAATATTATAAAAGAAATTTAAGGACAGTTTTAGAGATTAAACAATAGGTACTTTATTATCAATACCACACAATGTAAGACATGAAACACCATAGGGTTTCCTCATACAAAAAACAAATGAGGAAAATGGAGCATGAAATTGTCTTGTATCAAGGGCTTTCAAATATTGAATCAGTCTGTCTTAAGTAATTTTCAGAAGGCAACAATGTTAGGAGTCATGCTCCCACAATTTAAGAGCAGTAAAAGGGAAATCTTGTTTCTTTGGACTTTTCTACCTTGACTCTTTCAAAGATGGCAGACTAAGCATGACATCTCTCCTGATGGAGATTCATCTCTGCTTACCTTTCTCTCAAAAACTAGAGGCCAATGTTATAAGGTTAAACTAGAATCTTTAAAAGGGTTCACAGGTAGCCACTGAAGCTGGAGTTGTGGTAATGTTCTCCTAATTTTTATCTCCTGAATAGCTTTGGCTGCTGTATTCAGTAGTTTCTGGGATTCTTTAGACTTTTTTGAGGAGATCTATATAATGAGAACTACAGTAATCGCTTTGGATAACACTAAGGCATAGATCACTGAGACCAAGGGGTAATTATGTAAGAAGGAGCATGCTTTTATACACATAGTATAACTGAGGCACTATGGTTGTCCCACAACAATGATCCACTTCCTTATTATCACCGCACCTCCTCCCCACTGATCTCCATAAAAAATGCTATTCATTCCCATCGAGTTGTCATAGATGTTCACCTCACATTCCGACCATTTATCTCTAGAGCTGTTCAAAGTTGTTTTTTTGCATTGAGAAGGATTAAGTCAATGACACCATACCTCGACACCACAGCCCTAAAGATTGTCCTTCATGCACTGGATATTAACAGAATTGATTACTGTACTCCCTTTTGGCAGGCATCACCCAGATTCATCAAAAACAACTCCAAATCATACAAAACAGCCAACATGGCTTTAGACAAGGAAGATCTTGTCTTACTAATCTGTTATGTTTTTTTGAAGGAGTGAATAAACAGGTGGACATAGGTGAGTCGGTTGATATAGTGTATCTGGACTTTCAGAAAGCCTTTGACAAGGTCCCTCATCAGAGACTTTTGGCAAAACTAAAGAGTCATGGGATAGGAGGCAGTGTACTATTGCGGATTAGGAACTGGTTAAAAGATAGAAAGCAGAGGGTAGGGCTAAATGGCCAATTTTCCCAATGGAGAAAGATGAATAGTGGTGTACCCCAGGGATCTGTGCTGGGTCCGCTGCTTTTTGACATATTCATAAATGACCTGGAAAGTGGAATAACGAGTGAGGTTATCAAATTTGAAGATGACACAAAACTACTTAAAGTTGTTAAAACCCAAGAGGATTGTGGAAAATTGCAAGAGGATCTTGATAAATTGGAAGACTGGGCATCAAAATGGCAGATGAAATTTAATGTGGACAAGTGCAAAGTTAAGGGCCTAGGGAAGAACAACCCAAACTATGGTTACACGATGCAAGGTTCCACATTAGGAACCACCACCTAGGAAAAAGGCGTCATTGTGGATACCATGTTAAAAACCCTCGGCCCAGTGTGCAGCGGCAGCCAAGAGAGCAAATAGAATGCTAGGTATCATAAGGAAAGGAATGGAAAATAAAACAAAAGATATTATAATGCCTCTATATTGTTCCATGGTGAGACTGCACCTTGAATATTGTGTGCAATTCTGGTCGCCGTATCTTAAAAAGGATATAGCGATTTTAGAAAAGGTTCAGAGAAGAGCCACCAAAATGGTAAAGGGGATGGAAGGATACTCCTATGAAGAAAGGCTAAAAAGGTTAGGGCTCTTTAACCTGGAAAAGAGACGGCTGAGGGGAGATATGATAGAAGTCTATAAATTAATGAACGGTGTGGAACGGGTAAACGTAGATCGATTGTTTACGTTATCAGAATATAGAAAGACTAGGGGACATGCAATGAAGCTACAGGGTAAACTATTTGAGACTAATAAAAGAAAATATTTTTTCACTCAACGTGTAATCAAACTCTGGAATTTGTTACCGGAGGAAGTAGTAAAGGCTGTTAGTGTAGCTTGGTTTTAAAAGGTTTTGTACAAGTTCCTGGAGGAAAGGTCCATAAACCATTATTAAGAAGGGACCCAGGATATCAATGCTTGACCCAATACAAGCATTGTAGAACCTGTGTCTTTTGGGAAACTGCTATGACATAGATTGGCCACTGTTGGAAACAGAATACTGGGCTTGATGGACCTTGGTCTGACCCAGTATAGCATATCTTATGTTCTTATGTTCTAAAACACTATAGTAAAGCTTATTTACAAGGTGAAACAGTATGCACATGTCACCCCCCATTGCTTTGCGAATAACACTGGCTCCTGGTTTCCTTCCGCGTAAAGTTCAAAAGCCTAACTTTGATGAACCGCGCTTATTATTCGGGTTTCCCTGCACTCTTTTCTCATCCCCTACTGCCCTTCTTGCACCCTTCGCTTGTCAAATATGAATGTATTAGTTATCCCTGCCAAGTGTACATTACGCCTTGAAACCTACTCTTCCATGTCCTTTAGTTTCCTAGCTACTCGCTTCTGGAACACTATGCCAGTTGATCTCCGTACCGAATTTTCTTTTAAAAAGTTCAAGTTTGGTCTAAAGACCTGGCTTTTTACCCAAGCCTTTGATGGCGATTAGTCTTCTTTCCTATTTTTGACCTTCATTTCCAGTGATGACTTTCCCTCTCCCCATCTCTTCATGCTTTCATGCCAAACTGAGAACTCATGATTTTTCCTTCTCTCATTGTTTTTTTTTATTGTTGTGCAATTTACAGCCCCCCTCCTTGATGTTCTTCCCTTCTGTTCTTGTGCTTGTCTTGTCCTGTCACTCTAGCCTGTATGTTCTATGGTGTTTCCAGAATACTGACCCTTATTGTAAACTGCCTTGAAGCTTCCTGCAGCTCTGCGGAATAACAAATCCATGCAAATAAATCAATAAATGCATAAAAGTACACCAAACTGGTGGTTATTTTATTCATTAATATGCATATGAAGTCATATATGTGCGTTAATGACCTCTTATAAAATACTGAGCAGCATAATAGTGCACTCATTGCTTGATGGTGGGCATGCACATGGGAGGAGTTTGGGTTGAGCATGTGTGGAGCACACAAGTAAGCATATAGATTATAAAATACTATAATTTAGTGCATTCTTGCTAAAATCTTGGTGCATATATTTAGATGAGGTCTCGGTCTGGTATAAATGTCCACGCTATAGCTTAAGGTATGATTTCTGCCACTTAGGCTAGTATTTTATAACAAATCAAAAATAAACACCAACCACCCACAAATTATTCAAAAAAGAGAAGAGCAGTAATAGCTGATCACTATGATTTATCATTAAATATTGGAAAATTTGTCTTGAGGAAACCTCTTGTGACAACTCTTCCTTTTTACTCAAATAAGGTTTACTTAAAATTAAACAGTGAACCTATGTTAAAGATGTGCAAAAACACAACTTTGTGCCTTATACAAACTTAACTAATAAATTGTCCTAAAAGACACCCATGTGCAAATCAGTAGACTTATCTGAAGAAATGACTTCAAATGTCCATTGTGAAATAGATGTCCATCGTGGAATACTGGATCCGTTCAAACTAGATTTGTTGAGCCAAACATGTAGTTTCTAAAGAGTTGCAATAATCAACTGCAAGATCATTTCACCTTTTGAAACACACTTAACTTTACTTAACGCACGTTAATCTTTAGTAAACATGCCCCTTAGAGTTCCATGAATAAAAGGAATCTGATAGTACTTGCAAGCTATTACTTAAGACCCTACTACGAATTCTACTCCTATGAACTTAGCATGAGGGAATGATAACAGCTCCTGAATTTTCCATACCAAAGGCTCTACATCTTTGTTGGATTAAACTTCAGTTTATTTATTCTTAACCACTTAGAAATCTTGACCAGATTCCTGTTAAGACTTTGAATCTCCTCAGTCCAGTTTTGTGAGGCTGGAACCCTTATCTAAATATAATCACCAAATATGAAATATCTGGCTTGTAAACTATGTAGTGGGTCTCCTGGGGGTTTTGAATAAATGTTAAGTGGAAATGGTGATAGCCAAAGTTGCTGTACCCTTGTAATCCCACTTTCCAACTCACTACGTTGGCTCGCTCCTCATTTCTAGGGATGGGAATTCATTTGAAATGACGTGAAGTATGTCAACCACATTACTCTTGTCATTTCATATTGCCTTTAACCTGAAATGGCAGGAAAAAGCCTGGAATTTTGAGTTTTCCCATGTCATTAATAGTGCGCAGTATTGCACAGCAGGTACCCATTGAAAACTAGTATACCTATTGATAATAATGTGCGCTACTAACTAAATTGCGCTGAAATAAAAAATTTAAAAAAGAAAAGACACAAACGACACGGGAAACTAAATAAAATATATTTTTTATTTACACTCCCTATTTATTTCTGCATCCACTTCAAGCTTCTCTTACTCATTGACAAATGCGTTCATTCGTTCTTCACATCCTTGCTATCTTTTCTCTTTTATCTAGCTTTCTGTGAAGTCCACTCACCAGCAAATTGCTCTTAACTGTGTTCTTCTCTGCTGCCAGATTCTAAATCTGCACTTCCCACCTGGCTGTGCCATACACTTGGAATACAGTTCTCACGCGAATGTGCCATGTTCCTTCTCTATTCTTATTTGAATAGTGTCGACAATCATACCAGTGCTGTGTACATCTAGCAATGCTGTAATACTGGTGATAGTATAGAATCCTGAAAAGCACCAATGTTTATATGCCAAGAAAAGGAGCTAAAGCCACCCATATTGACTTTCTGAGTTAATAGGAGCTGAACCATTTCCGTACTTACCCATATCTACTCATGGAGGGCACATTCAAAATGTTTTAGCTGGTTAGAAGAGTGCTAACAAGCTGAACCATGGTCACCTCTATATTCCACAGCACTAACTGCTGCTGAATATTCCCACAGACTGTCGAAAAAACACCCGATTAGAACTGGAGCGATCTATAGGCGTAGCAGGGTTGGTGACAGCCGCAATCCAGTTAGCAGCAATAGTCAGCCGTTAACCAGATAGCGTAATTGGTTAAAGTCACGATAAATGTATGGCTGTCCTATCATGAACCACAGCACTCTCTGGTTAGTGATTGACTAAGCCAACCCAGAAATCCAGCGGCGGTGTCTGGATGTTCCACCACTGAATATCTGGTCCCAATTAAAGTGCTAGCGGCTAGGTGTTCTATTTTGTCTAGCTGCTCCCCAATCTCTTTAACTCAGTTATGCTGAACTTCATGATAATAAGGCTGGGAACAATAATGCATAAATCCCTGTGGAATGAAGAGAGAGAGAGAGACAGGTAAGAAGGCTGGCTCCAACAAAGAAAGACATCTTTTTTTTAATATAGTGTATGAGCATGCAATAGAAAGTGCACCTATGTGCAGATGACCATGAGGATGATTTAATGAAGGGCACCTAGGCTCTGCACCTCTGTGACTTTCTGATATAATTCCCAGAATGTAGGCACAGACATTTATGCCTGCTCCGAGGCAGTTGCCAAAGAACTACAACATAGAAGTGGATGTCACAGTTCTGCCCCAGCTCTACACCAACCCACAGTCACAGGAATTCTTAGGCCCATGTGCTGGTAAGTGCATGGTTTTAAATGTGCTTATGGCAGGAGATCCAAGATGACACCTCTGACAGCACAACGCTCCGCACCGTTCTCTGAATATGCCGGATATTCAGTATTGGAGTCATATCCGGCCACCAGCATTGAATAGCTGTGTCAGCTGGATAACGATGAAGCTAGCCGGGCAGCAGCGATATTCAGCCCCTGCCCAGTTAGCTTCTGCGGCAAAAAGTTAGGCCAGCCTTTAAAGTGCCAACTTTCGCCACATTGCAATAATTGGGCAGTGGCTCAATATTACCACCAGTTATCACTGGGTGCTGTCTCCGCTCTGTCCCTGGAAAGTCCCAGTGCTAGCTGGCTAGCATTGGGGCATACAGCAGCGGCACTCACGGATATTCAGCGGCATTAACCATGTCAGTGCTGCCGAATATTATGACCCCTTATCTTTTAGGAGAGCGTTAGTTTAGCAATTCCATGCAAGTTTTCGACTCGTAAGCAAAAAGCTCCACCAAAATTCTAGACTCCTCCAGCCATCACTGGAACAGTCAATGAGGAGGTCAGATTCTCACAGGAGTTGGCCCACCAAACAGTGATAAAGGGCTGTATCTTCTCATCATTTTTTTTCGACATCAAACTGTTTTTTTAAATGTCTTGCATTGAACTGTGGCAAATATGTATTCATTTACCTAGTTAATGGATGTGATCTATACCCACTCTGAGTTGATTGCCCACTAATAATTATGAAATATAGGGTCTTAAAAAGCCCACACAAACATTTTTTAGCATGGCTCATAAAAAAATTTCACATGCTTGCTAAAAATTCACTTAACAAATGATGCAAAAAGATTTAGCATGAATATGGTAAAATGTCTCCAATAACATGATCATGCTATTCTCACACATGTAAACTTGAAAATGTTTTGACTAAATATCGTAAACATGTTACTTGCTGAAGGGAAGCTAAATAGCATGGTAAACTGAGCATGCTCAATTCTCTCTTTCTATTTACTCAATCTACTGGTTTCAAAAGGGTATATAAGTAAACCTGGAATATGAGCGTTGCTTTCCAGCGCATAGAAAAAGAAAGTGAAAGAGTTGATAACACTACGTTAGGATGTAAAAGGAGTATAGAGATATGCAAGCAAGCATGAGTGTGTGTCTTGAACCAGCGATTGAAGATCTTCAAAGAGTGGTGTGAGAGGACATAGTTGGGGAACATGCAACAGGAGAATCATGGAGAAACTAGGCTTTCTTGGTTCAGAAGAGCACTAGCATCTAATCATTCCCCTGTCTATAAGCACCCTCTAGTTTAGGCATCACAGTGGCTGTACTGCATGGTCTGCTAGTGCCTCAGATCAAAATTTTTTCTCAGGTAAAAAAAAAACTTTCGAAACTCAGACTTGTTTATGCTTTTTAAGTTTTGGTTACTCACCTTTCGACACAGAAAAGTTCATCCTCAGGCCGACAAAGGCATACAGTGGTCACAATAGCAATATCAATGACAGCAAAGTTTTGTGCTCTGCTAGCAGTACTTAGAAATGCCTTCTCTTTACATAAATTGTAAAGAAAGGCAAATTTCTTTCTGAAGTGTTCAGATTTATAGTCGGAGTGTCTCTTCTGGCTGTACCTTTTCTCTGTCTTTTCCTTTTCTTCCATGTCTCCCTTGTTTTGCTGGCATCCTGTAACAACTTTCTTTCACATTGAAGAGGGAGTAGGGAAGGCCTGGGGAAGGACGCTAGCTAGTCATTTTCATCTGGTGGAATCCCCTGAGAAGGAGACCCCTTGCTTTTTTTTTTAATAGCCATGGAGTGAGCTTGTGACCCTATGAAATGTTCTGGTCAGATCAAAGCCTCAGAATAGCTTTGGTACTCCTTGGTATGACCTATCACTGCAAGCAGATAAAAGAGCAGGGGCACTAGAATGGAGAAGAAATCTTTTATTATGCCCAACATGGTTGTGTTCGAGAAGACATATTTGTGGCCTGAATCCATGTAGATGTGTAAGAATGTATGAAAAAAAAGTGTGTGTTGACTGTGGTTTGTGTTAGTACAGGGTGGTTTGCTTCAATGTATTTATCCTTAGGAGTCTATGGGTATTAGTTGTACAGTGCCATCTCACGTTAATGGCCTTAATATTTCTGCAGACTGATGACATCAGCCTATGACATAACATAATGCCACATAGGTGGCTTTATACTTGTTACAAAATATTGAATAAAATCTTTCCCTGACACAGACAATTGTTTGCCAAAAATCAGCTGTGTTGGGCTTCATTAAAAATGTCCTCTTTACCTTACTAACCTTGCTCTTTCCCTGGGCGTTTTGCAGAGGTGTCCCTTTGTCATTTGCACTTCTGTTCTTAATATTTCAAGCCCTCTGTGTTTAGTTGAACTGTCTCAATAGTGTCCCTTTTAATATGTCAACTCCAATCTGAGGCAGAAAGAAAGCACGTAATAACTAGCATGTATGATGAACATAGCACATTATTTTCCAAGCATATATTAAACATTCATTTGCATATGATGTTTTATTTCTGTCTACAAGCACCCATATTGTAGCATGCTCACACAAATATATTTCTAATCCGCTTTAATTGTGCTTGCTCCTTGCACCATACACATGAGAGTTTAATGTGCATGCTAAACCTTATACATAGGCCCCCATATTTTATAAATGAATATTCTCAAAACAAGTTATTAACTCCTACAATACACAGAAAGCATATCCTCCTCTTCTTCTTTAATCCCTAGCTGGCATTTGGAGAGAAGGCCGTCCTCTCAGTCAATTCACTTCTGTAGGTGCCACTGGATTCTCTATGTTGTTCACAATACGCTTCCAACCTTGGCGATCAGTGGCAACATTTCTGGCCTCATTGATGGTCAAACGTTGGTTCCTTAGGTCTTCCTCAATATGTATGAGCCACGTTTTCTTTGGTGCTTCTCGCTGAACTATAGGGATGGACCCTAAAGTTACTGCTTGGGTTAGAAATTGGTTATGTGGGAGGCGACAAAGAGTACAGGTAAATGGAGCTCACTCTGAGGAGAAGGAAGTTACCAGTGGTGTGCCCCAGGGATCTGTCCTTGGTCCGATTATTTTTAACATCTTTGTTAGGGATTTATTTTATTTATTTATTTATTTAAAGTCTCTTTTATACCGCGCTATTGACATCAGCGCGGTTTACAGTGAACATTAAACTACACATCTCAGTTTGGTGATATGTGCTTACAATAAACAGGTATCAGGGATATAGCAGAAGGGCTGTTGGGTAAGGTTTGCCTCTTTGTGGATGATACCAAAATCTGCAATAGAGTAGACACCCAGAAAGGTATAGATAACATGAGGAGGGATCTAGCTAAGTTTGAAGAATGGTCTAAAATTTGGCAGCTGGTATTTAATGTTAAAAAAAATGCAAGGTCATGAATTTGGGCTGCAGCAAGCCAAGGGAGCAATATAGTATAGGGGGTGAAGTACTTTTGTCCACTAAAGAAGAGCGGGACCTAGGCGTGGTTTTGTCTGATGATCTTAAAGTAGCTAAACAGGTAGAAAAGGTGACAGCAAAAGCTAGAAGGATGCTTGGGTGCATATGGAGAGGAATGGCTATCAAAAAAAGGATAGGAGTATCCTTCCATCCCCTTTACTATTTTGGTGGCTCTTCTCTGTACCTTTTCTAATAATACTATATCTTTTTTAAGATACAGCGACCAGAATTGCACACAATATTCAAGGTGTGGTCGCACCATGGAATGATACAGAGGCATTATAATATCCTTTGTTTTATTTTCCATTCCTTTCCTTATGATAGCTAGCATTCTATTTGCTCTCTTGGCTGCCACTGCACACTGGGTGGAGGGTTTTAACATGTAATCCACGATGACATCTAAATCTTTTTCCTGGGTGGTAGTTCCTAATCCCACTAGAGGGCAGCAAACTTGGAATGGAAGAACTGGGGTTTCTACTCCCACAGGTGCTTCTTGTGGTCTTGGGCAAGCCACTTAACCCTCCATTGCCCATGTTCCCTGTAAGTATTAGTGTATGTGTCTCATATCCCCTCGTGTTAAATGTATCCCCCAATTGTGTTGTAACCACTTTGATTGAAGGATAAGATGGTATACAAAACGGTCTAAATAAATAAATAATGTGGAACCTTGCATCATGTAACCATAGTTTGGGTTGTTCTTTCCTAGGTGCATAACTTTGCACGTGTCCACATTAAATTTCATCTGCCATTTGGATGCCCAGTCTTCCAATTTATCAATATCCTCTTGCAATTTTCCACAATCCTCTTGGGTTTTAACAACTTTAAATAGTTTTGTGTCATGTGCAAATTTGATAAACTCACAAGGGGGTCTAACGGGACATGATCAATGATGGTCCAGGTAAAGTCCTCAAACGTATGAGATAACGCCATACAATGTTCCACCATTGAGGCAGAATGTGTTTGGGAACGAATGCATGAAGCATGTTCACCCAAACATATTTTTATAGATCGAACCGTGCAGTCAATGTATAGTAATTGGCAAGGACATTGAAGCAAATACACCACATATTTAGAAGTACATGTGGTATTCCAATGCCATCGAAGGGAAAATCCCTTCAACAAATCCTCCAAACTAGTTGAAGCAAATACACCACATATTCAGAAGTATATGTGGTATTCCAATGCCGTCCAAGGGAAAATCCCTTCAACAAATCCTCCAAACTAGCCTGCATTTTTTGGTAATTTTGATTTCATACAAACTCCTCTGGCAAGAGCAACCTGTTCACTGGAGAGTTCATAGAAGCATAGCAAAATGATGACAGAAAAAGACCACATGGCCTATCTAGTCTGTCCTTCCATATCAACAAATACAACAGTCCCCTTTTTTCCTTTAGAGATCCTCTGTGTTTGTCCCATGCCTTTTTGAATTCAGATACTGTCCTCATCTCTACCACCTCCACTGAGAGACTATTCTATGGATCTACCCTCTTTCTGTAAAGAAATATTTCCACATATCACTCCTGAATCTATCCACTTTCACCCTCATCCCATGTCCCCTCGTAGCAGCACTTGCTTTCAATCGAAAGAGGCTCTATTAATTGGAAGAGGAGTTTGTATGACAGCCAACTGGTGTTCATTCTGCAAACACGGCCAAACCAGCGCAGTCTACATTTATCGAATTGTTCTTCAACTGAGGGTTGACGGTCACACCTTGTCCAAATTGTCTTCTTTCGATGGCAGTCATGAAGAGAGTCACCCAAAATCTGTTTCAGGCATTGCATTTGAAAGACTTTGAGTTTGTTCAAGTCAGGTTTGAGCAGAGTCCATGTTTCCAATCTGTACAAGAGAATTGGCAGGATCAGTGTTCAGAAGAGGCAAATTTTGGTCTTGGTGGAGATATTGGCCTTCTTCCAGAGGCACCATCTGAGTGAGGTGAATGCTACTGTTGCCTTTCCATTCCTGCTGAGGACTTCAGTAGTGGATGCCACTTCATCTCCTGTACCAGCTCAGTTTGAATTCTGTTGAAGTGAACAATGGCCTGTGATCCATCTGTGGTCTTAAGTTTGGTCTTGTCCATGTTGACTCTTAGGTCATAAGATTAGGCGATGCAGGCAATATGAAAAAGGATGTTGGTGGCTCTGCATCCATGTCAGCAAATATAGCACGGTCTGCGAACATCAAGTTGGTCAGGAAGTTGTTCACACCGTACTTGACACAGTATCTATCCTTCGATGTTTTCCTCCTTATTGCTTTGATCACGATATTGAAAAGCAGGGGTGAGGCGACATCTCCCTGGTGGACTTCAGTTTGGTTAGGAAATTCCTTGGATAGCTCATTTCGGATCTGCATGCTGATGGTTGAGCCATTGTATGATGCTCGAAGAAGTTGGATGATTTTCAGTGGCACATGTTCATTCTCTAGTGCCCTCCAGAGGGTGGGCCAGTGAACACAGTCAAATGCAGATTTGAAGTCAATGAAGACGATAATGGTTCATTTTCCACATCTGATCCTTTCCTCCACCAGTTGATGAATGGTGAAATTTTGATTGTTGCAGCCCCAATATGGCCTAAATCCTGCTTGTTCTTCTCAACTGGTCTGTTCATGATGTTCCTGCAGCCATGATTGTATGATCTTATGAACATCTTGCTAACGATTGAAAGGAGGCTGATGCCGCGTTAGTTCTTACATTCCCGGCTATCGCCTTTCTTTAGGATTGCCACAATGATGGCTTTCTTCCATGCTGATGGAACTCATTCCATGCACCAGATGAGTGTTAGAAGGACGTGAAGCCGTTGCAGCAGGATGTCTCCCCCAGCTTTGATCATTTCGGCAGTGACTTGGTCCACTCCGGACATCTTTCTGTTCTTCAATGATGTTATTGTACACTTCACTTCATCGACTCTTGGCTCACCGTCAAGGAATGACTTCTCCGGCAGGTCGAAGGGTGGTGGCTCTGGTGGTAGTCCCTGGGACAGATCGTGGATATATAGCTGTTGGACGAATTCTTTCCACTGTTGCAGGCATTCACCAGGCGAGCTCATGAAGGTGCCATCTGCTTTCTTGATGTTGTCATTGGTTGACTTGGGTTTGCCACTCAGTCTCCTAAGGGTCCGATACAGAGTCCAGTACTTGTGCCTGGATGCTACTTCTTCCAGTTTGGCTGTGACATCATTCCAGTAAGCTTCTCGTTCCACCTTCATCTTCTGTCTGACCTCTTGGTTCAGTCACTGATATTACTCAAAGTCAACGTGTTTAATTTGTTTCCATTTATCCACCAGATCCAGACACTTGTCTGAAATCCATGGCTGTGTCCGATGAAGGATGGGTGGGCACAAAGGGGTGGTGCATTCCAGGATGGACTCCACTATCTGCTTTTCTTCTGCATCGACATCATCCGATAGTTCGAGTGCTACAAATTTGTTGAATAGGGTGATTTGGAATTCTTGTCTGAGTGCCGGATCCCTCAAACAAGCCCAATTCAGTTTGGCTGGTGGAGGTGCCTTGTGCTTTGCCCAGAAGGCATATGGATGCTATTATTACCAATTTATTAAGTAATTATTTTAAATGCTAATATTTATTTTTTCTAGACACATGAGTCTATTTATTAAACTGTGTTTGCTCAAAACAGGAATTACCACATGCTAACAGTTATTTCAACACCTTAATAGCATGTGGTGTAAATCCTGTTTTAAATAGCAAACACAGAAAAAGGCATGGAATGGATGTGGACTAGGCCAAGATTGTACCCTATAGTAACCTGACCAGCTTTTCTAAGTTTAAATACAGGCCACTCAATCAAGCTGGGAGGTGCAAAGTTAAGGAAAATAAAACATATGTTTATTTATTTATTTAACAGGTTTTGTCTATCGCCTTATCCTTCAATCAAAGCGATTTACATAGGAGCTAAAAATTGTATCAACTGTTTGCTTTAGAACTATTTAAGTGGGAAGGGAGCATGTAGGGGGGAGGGGAGGGGGATACCTGAGGGTTTACTATTTACAGAGGGTTGTATGAACTATTTATAGTGAGGTATATATACGTTATTTACAAGGCATCAAATTGCAGTATAGGGCTGAATTGTCACTTAAAGGGGAGAGGCGGAGGGAGGGAGGGGTTCCTTAAGTGATGGCTCTATAATGTTCAATGAAGAGAGAGGTTTTGAGCTTTTTTCTGAAGTCTTTGGAGTCTGTGGTGGCTCTGAGGTCTTGAGGAAGGGAGTTCCATAGGGTGGGTGCAGCTAGTGACAGGTCTATGAGATGTGGAATGTGTGGTTTGAAGGTAGGTGCTGGAAATCTGGATGGTATCCATTGTACTGTGTCATTTGGGTCTCATACTTGTGTTGATGTTGATTAGGCTCTTTAGAGTATCAGGGGCTAGATTGTGTTGGATTTTGTATGTGTTGAGAGCCGTTTTGAATTTGATTCTGGAGGCAACTGGGAGCCAGTGCAGTTGGTTCAGGACTGGAGTGATGTGCTGATGTTTTGAAGGTCCAGTAATGATGTGGGCAGCTGTATTTTGCACCATCTGTAGTGGCTGGATTGTCGATTTAGGCAGGCCGAAGAACAGGGTGTTACAATAATCCAGTATAGGCATGATTATTGCCTGGCAGATTGTTCTGAAGTGATCTTGACAGAGGAGGGGCTTGAGTCTTCTTATGATGGCCATTTTGTGATATGCAGTCCTGGTGGTCTTGTTTATGTGGAACTGGAACTTTAGGTTCGGGTCCAGGATGACTCCCGGGTATTTTACTTCATCCTTGATAGATATGGTTATGTTAGGGAAGGTGATGTATTGGGGGGGGGGGGGGGAGAGAGCTTTTGTGTGAAATGAACAGAGCTTCAGTCTTTTTGAAGTTGATTTTGAGGTTGTTATAAGAAAGCCATTTTGACATATCGTGGATGCAGGCAGTTACTGTTGTGTAGTCTGGTTTCTCAAGGTTGATCTTGGTGTAGATCATGATGTTGTCTGCATTCAATGTGTATTGGGTTGAATGTAGAGGTTGAAGAGTAGAGCGGACAATGATGAGCCTTGGAGTACTCCCTGTGTCGAGGGGAAAGGGGCGGAGGTGGTTGTGCCAACCTTGACTTTTTGTTGTCGCCCACTGAAATATGAGGTGAACCACTTGAGAGTGGTGTTGTGTAGTCCAATATCTTTAAGTCTTTGGAGGAGGATAGGGTGGGAGATAGTGTCAAATGCTGCAGTTATGTCAACGAAGATGAGGAGGAAGCCCATTTTAATGTTGTTGATTTCTCTGATGAGGTTATCGAGGAGCACTATGAGCAGGGTTTCGACACCATGAAGAGGTCAGAACCCATACTGGTGGGGGGTCTAAGGGTGCTAGGGAGTCTACATAGTCCTGAAGTTGTAGGTATACTATCTTCTTGTGAATCTTGGCTGGAAATGGGAGGCTGGATATTGGTCAATATGTTGCTGGGTCAGTGAGGGAGGGTATTGGAAGCTTGGAAACTGGGTGTATAGTGGCTAGCTTGACGGGGAGGGGCATGTTGCCTTGGGTTAGTAGGGTATTTTAATTTTAATATACAATTTTAATCAGTAAGCTATTATCAGAATGTTTCTTAAATAATTGGTATTCATTTTGTAGTTGGTCATTAAAAACACATTTTCTTTTCAGCATTTTAAAATGAAAATAAAGTCTAAATGAAATAGAAACACACACCCTAGGCTAAGAGCCTACACAGATGACAGAATCAACAAAATCAGCTGACCACTGACCATGATACTGATACTAATGTTGACCTCAGGATCATAGGCACCAGTTCTGTGAGTGCTGTGGGTGCCTGAGGACCCCCAATATTTTCTCTTGTAGGTGTGTATATCTATAGCAAAAAAAATAAAAAATCACCATAATCTAGAGCTGCAGGACAAAGGAAAAAGGAAGGTTTCTCTATCCTAGCTACTTTTCCTACCTCCCTCTGTGTCCTATTGACTGGCTGTGAATGCTGCAGCCTATTATCTGGCTTTGTCTGACTGATGGTTGCCTGGGCCTTGGGGGGAGAAGCAGAACCAAATTTGTCAGATATGCTGAGGACTCAGGAGTTTGGAATTGCCAACCATCTAAATTATTTTAGGATTCTACAATTTTATAAAATAGCTGTCTTAGTTTAAGTAAGTGGTTGGTTCCAGCTGCACTAGTCACAGGAAGGGTGGGATGATTTTCTGCACAGTGTCTGGGAGAAAGTCAGTGGAATAAGTGGGTTTCTTGGTAGGGGTGAGTGGGGTTGCTGAGAAAGGGTAGAAATGTAAGAGGAATGGGGTAAAGTGTGGAGAGGTTATTACAAGGCTGAGAAAAAGAACTGGTAGCAAAAGCAAGTACTGGGGGCAGTGAAGTAGAGAGTGCAGAAGCAGCACAGCACCAGTAGACAGTCAGAGAGAGAATCTGTCTGTCTGAAAAGTGCTAGTGTGCATGTGTGTACCTGATTTGGGGGTAGGGGATGGATGAATGCATGTGCATGTGTGTGTGACTGAAGTACAACAGAGTGCATGCATGTGTATATGTTTCTGTGTCTCTGATGGAAATAGTCTCATATAAATAGAGTTTCCATTTGAAAATTTCAGCTGGAGTAGAGAAGTCCGCTAGTACAAATGTGGAGGAGTGGGACACGTGTTTTAAAATCGGGGACATTTAGGCTTCCTGACCGAAGTAATATGATTCCAGCGACAAATCCTTAAAATATGGGACTGTTCCATATAATACTGGCACTGTTCCCTCTAAGCTGTGCGCGTGTGCGCGCACACACACCTTGCCGAGCGAGCGCACATACTTTACAACAGAGCGCACAAACATTACGGCTCTGATTCTGGTAGAAAACAACACAGACGTCTTAAAATTTAAAAGTTATGATTGTAATTACTAGAAATTTCCCGCTTCATTTAGTAATCGTCTATTTTCATTTAATTTGATTAAAATCAATGTGGTGTACATACTGTATTCTGACGTGTAGTCAAATTTTAAAGTATATAACTCCGAATGTCGTTATGTGGCGCACAAAAATTTAACCTTCCTTCAAAAGCTGCACACAGCTGATATTTTATGCGCACACAGCCTACAGAAAATTAGAGGGAATATTGAATACGGGACGGTTGGTTAATATGGAGGTAGTTAGCACACACGCTAATGGGAGATAACATGGATCAGTTGCTACCTCAAGAGGTGTGGTGAACTGCATCACATTACAGATTTCTCTGTGTTAACCATTTGACAAAATGCTGGGAACACCCCCTACAATTACCACAAAGGTTTTGCAGTTACTGTGCATTAATTTTGGTAATTCCCAACTATAATTGAAAAATCTTAATGCAGGTAAGTAGATAAAGATCTGTATTAGGGCCATAAAGTACATTCAGTGTTGTACAAGAAAATTACTCAAAATGGCCCAAAATAGGTCATCATCTGTACGATTCTAGTGAGTATTTCTCTATTTTCCAATTTCATTTTGGATAGGAAGTTGAGGTATATTGCTTAGTAATCCAGAGTTGATTTAATAGTTGGATGTTGAGCCCCAAACTTTGGCCACGTTCATGTCTTCCAACACAATGTAATTGGTTTCTAGAATGACATGATGAGTTAGTGAGGCTTCTGGTAGGAGCGGCAATGACTTCATATCCTTGTAGAGGCTCTTAGTGAGCATTCATTCAGATTAGAAATATACTGATGTGCTTGCATCCCAAATGATTGAAAAGATAATTAAGGATATGGACTTTGGCTCTAATTGCACTGCCCACCAGGAAAGGGAGAGGAAGTAAGGGGAAGTGTAGTCCTTCCTGCTAAAAGCCATAGAATATGTGTCACATGGGCAGTCAGGATGCAGCCCTGAATTTTCTAAATGAATTCATATCCAACCAGGCAAAATATATAACTTTCTTTTATTACAAGTCATCTGTGTAATTATCTGATATATTGTTAGTAAATTAGTAGCAAATTACTGCTTTCTTATTTTTGCTCGTCTCAAAATTTATGTCTGCTAACATGAATTTGTTTGCATTACATTGCAGCTCTTTCTCATTTAAATAGCAGCATGCCATTTGCTCTGAGTGTTTTGTTTGTTTGCTACCATTTCAGTACTGCTTACTAACTTTTGATATATTTTGCCTTTTTTGTGCTATTTTGCTGACAAAGTTGCGTTGATGAAAGCTGACTTGCAAGGTAGATAGCACTGTGTGTTGAACAAGACTGAAATTAAGATGCAAAATAGTAAAAATTAATGTTCATCTACATATGTACTGTATATTTGTATACTAAGTTGTGTTGTTACTTGCAATTTTTCCTTCATTCTCTACTAAACAAAGAGTGTAAGATCTTTCATTCTTTACATGCCTTGCATTAGAGATTTCAGTCTTGAATATATTTGTAATTATCTTATTATTTGGCCATATCCTCTTTAACATTTTTACTGTTCGATGGTTTTGTTTTGGTGGTTTATAAAGACACTCATTTTGTATTTTTTATACGTACTTTAGAGCATTGAAATTCCTTCATGCAATGAGATCATGAAAGCATGTGACTCAATATTTGCCAACAATCCTATATAAATGTTGGTGGTTCTGAAATATGAGACAGGGTTGGTCCTTTTTTAGAATTTCATGCTCTATTTTTTGCAATGGGGCCCTTTTTCTAAAGTTTGCTAAACAGTTAACATGCGGGTTCGTGCATGGTAACTGTTAACCACAAGAGCCTGACAGTTGCCATGCACTAACAGCCATTCGCACGTTGGAGTGGTAAATGGGTGTGTTAAGGGTGCAGAGTGAGCGTGGTGAATACATTGCAGTTAGCATGTGGGGACAATCATGTCCTGTCAGTAGGCGGCATTAAGTGCACCCATTGTAATTAACAAGGGGGCCCAAATGCACACTAAGGGGCCTGCCTGAACAGTAACATGCTGTTCACAACCTCAACACCTACTGTGAAGCAGTAATGTCTAACATGTACTGCTTTTTGGTGCAAAACACACATAAGGTGCCAAAACCTAGCAAACTTTAGCAAAAGGGCCCAATGGTTGTTCTTCGCATTTTATTAAACTTTTAATTTCCAGGTTAAAATAAAAGCTAAAATTGCTTTCACTGTTCATTTAAAAAAAATCATTCATTTTTCCTTAAGAATAAATATTTTCTCTACGTATTCTTGTTTTCATTCATTTAACTTTTGTTAGATGTGAAACATTGGCAGGTTTCCTTTATATGATCCTGTGTTTTGACAAAAATATAGGCATGTTGCTATAGAATTCAAAGTGCAAGCCTGTTATGTGTTCCTTCAGGCCCAAGTACAACATGCCAAGAGGATTCGTGCGCGAACCAAGGAGTGTGCTTGCAACAGTGGGATGGATTCAGCTGCGACTGCAGCATGACCTCTTTCAGCGGACCATTGTGCAATGACCGTAAGTACTAGACTGAATTCTTTTTCTAAAAGCCTCACAGCTCTAGGGCATGTATTGAAAGCTCGTGTCTGTGTTACTGAGTTACTGTGCTGCTATATTAGATAGCAAATTGAACAGAACAACTGTTGGCTAAGCAGTGATTTGTATAGCAAGGAAATAGTTCAGTAGCTTTTGTCTGAATTTTGAAGAGCACTGAGAAAAAACACTGTTGAATGGTTTTAAAAAGCAATTGCAAATTTATTAGCCTAATAATTGTCTCAAGATATATTTTTTTAATATTTGACCATGATCTATAAATGTTATTGTCTGGTTAATTTGAAGGTTGTAAATTGCATAAAGACCGTGGTATTCACTGGCAGTACTTGAGGGCATAAACAGTTGCAAGAGCATAAGAACAATACAATTTGCCATACTGGATCAGACCAAAGGTCCATCAAGCCCAATATTCTGTTTCCAAAAGCAGCCAGTCCAGGTCACAAGAACCTGCCAGGTTCCCTAAAGGAACCTGCATAACTACTACATCTGTTGTGGGCTTTTATTAGGGATAACATGAAAACCCAGTTCATTTATGATCCTCAAGGACTAGAAGTGAATACCACTGCTCTAAGATAATAGACAATCTACAGTAATGCCTGGAATCTTCAGAGTTTCTTGAGTCAAAGAGTGCATTGGTCTACCACTTTTACGCCCTTCACAAGATGTTACAAAGTAAACCCGTGGTTTCAGTGACATTCACCTACTGTTTAAGGGCACATTAAAATATGAAATTGATAGAGAGGGTTTTATTTTATCCAGATTTTGTATTTCATTTTTTTCCCTAAATTATATATGCAATGGGATTTTATTGCCTGATATCCCCCCCCCCCCCCTCATTAGATGTCCAGGATGCGATACTGTATAAAAGTCATATTAGGACAATCACACATTATCTATACATTTTTGCTAGTTTTCAGATGACCAAGGTTCATCTGCATTTATATCACCATAATCCAATCATAATTCACTTTAATTTGGGGATGTTAATAAAACATTTCAGTTGTCATTTTACTTTAAGAAGGTTTTAGAGGAAAGAAGATTGAAGGGAGTAGTCTGATATGTTCTTAAAAAAAACATTTTTTTTCATATAAAATATTAAGGGCCCGATATTCAAAGGCATTTACATGCTTTACAGAGATGTAAATCATGTAAATGCTGCTGAACAGGATATTCAGAATATCCCCAATTAATGCCACTATATGCCCCGTTGCTAACCGCTTAGCATCAGTGAATGTCGTGGGCGTTCCAGGGGCGACAGTCATTAACCAGGTAGCGGTGATATTGCACCACTATCCCATTAGCAACCTGTGGGTAAAACTAGACACTGCAAAAGCTGGCCTAGTTTTACCCATGGGAGCTAATTGGGTAGCGGTGCAATATCGCCGCTACCTGGTTAGCTTCTGAGGCATCGGAGGCTGTGTGGTGACCCTTGATATTCAATGCTAGGACTGCATATGACCCCGGCACTGAATATCCATCATAAGAGGTCAATGGCGCATTGCCATCCCAATTGAATATCAGGCCCTAATTAATTAATGCATCTGGTCAGTAGGGGGGTAGTAACAAAAAGTCCAGTGATAAATCATTATGACCTCTAATCAGGAAGTGGGAATATATTGTAGTTTACAAGCCATGAATAATATCCCTAATTAGGAAAAGTGGCTATCCAATTTGTGTCTTAAACCTTTCTGAGTAGTGTAATACTATGTTTGAGTTGCTAGATGTATAATGTCTCAAACCCTACAGGACAAATTTTAATCACAGATAGCAAATATGATACAGACAGGATGTGACTGATGCATTTTAACTAATCTCAATTTGTATTCAACTTTGGGTATTGGAAAATGTTTTAAAATCCTTATTCCTTTTATTTCATCCACTCTGGCATGAAAGGTCTTCACCACAGGAAGTCCGGTTCCTCCCTCCTGAGACATTTTCTCTCTTATTTTTGAATGTCATGATAAGGGATGAAAATGTTTTTTATCAATGCTGTGCAGCTATATGAGATGAAAGCATGAATATTGACTGTGCCTAGTTAGAGTACAAGTGTATACAGTTATTGAACAGTCCTACATAAATTCAAATGAAGATGCCACACAAACTTATTGTAAATCATGCTGTTTTAGGCAAACTGAACTAACTCTCTTCTGCTTCCCAATGAAAGGGTCTAATTAGCCATGCTGTCTGGAAACAGCTTCCTAATGTACTATATGCGATTTTATGAAAGGGAAATCTTGTTTTAAGATGAGTCTAATGCACTGTCAGTGGTACTGGGATACTTTTTAAAATTACTTGTCTTTCCAAAACCATTGGGTCCCCAATAAAGAATTTTATTTATCATCTGGTAGGCCGTGGTTATTAAGGGTCCCCAATAAAGAATTTTATTTATCATTGGTAGGTCATGGTCATTACTTCCGCTGCTCTCCTTTGGTTTTTTACTTGCGGAAGAACATCTTCTCTTTCTTCCTCCCTTTCCAAAACCATTGTCAAGGCCAGATATCATCAGGTATAGCAAGATTCTCCTTGCCCAGAGGCCTTAAAATAACACTTATCTGGAAACGGCAGATAGTTGGCCCTATTGGTAGATTTTCATTCATGCTATGGAGGTCATTCCGATGTTGGAATAGCAGGGATGTACGTCCGGTTTGGACCTATAGCCCCCACTATTTGCTTGAGGCCAATTTCATGGCAAAATCTCCCCGCATGTACACAGGAGAGCCACAGGGGCGGGTGGCAGAGTGTGGGCAGGGTAGAGGTACAGGGCCTGAGGAGGTAGATGGGGGACTTATTCCTCAAGAGTGGAATAAGTTCCATGATGTCAGTGGTCATCGTGGCAGGACCACCCCAGACCAGGTGAGCAGAGCAGGAGGCTCCCAACAGCCCAATCCTGGTCTTGGCAGGTCATGTCAGGGGTCAGGCAGCAGAGAACTGAATCTCCGTACTTGTGCGGTGGATTGCGGCTCCTGCATGGCCTCCCAGTGCCATGGCATCGGGTCTCCATGCAGGCACTTCGGCTGGGATAGACAGGGTGGGAGCAGTCCGTCCTGCGGCACAGAATCAGGGCACATCCTGCCCAACCATGCCCTTTGCACCCGATTCTGTTCCCACAGAACGTCTAGCTCCCGTGGGTGCAGAATCGAGTGCAAATCTGACACATCCAGATTTTGGTTGTCCGGACGGGCTGGACATTCCCTGATCAGAATGGGGCCCTATATGGACAGTGCTGCTGGAAATTCTTACAGACTGCCTCAGTACCATCTGGATAGTATTAGGTTGGAGAAAGGGCAATAGTGGACGTTTCACCAGTTATCAGGAAGTGATGATATTCATACAGCTATCCAGATACATTTAGGAAGCTAGGAAACTGTCCTAAATTGATCTGGCTAGCTATCCGGATAGCGAGCCAAATATTGCCCCTATCTGGATAGCAATGGTGCTGACTATATGTATATTTAGTGTCACTCACTATTTCAATAATCACATTGAATATGCATATTGTATTTAATAACTGTGGCTAGCTCTTTGAAAAAATGTTGGCAGCGGTCTGAACATTGATCCTTAAGGGTCCTATTTAATAAGCTGCACCATCTTTAAAAGGAAAAGAAGAGGAGCAAGAACCCTCTGCAGAAATCACAGAAGTCACTAGAACAGTTCAGGGAGGACACGGCCACACCTCTGTAAAACAAAGAAACCTTTTATTTCATAAAACCTTCAAAGGTACAGACCCGACATGGCCAAGCTTTGGCAGTCAGCCAATGAAGATGCAATTGCATATATATTCCAATGGCAGTCAGGACATTGTAACAAGAGCCAGTAGTTGAAAGCTCAAAAAGCACTTCTCAGGTATGCCTTTGGAATCTACGGAGAAAGGCATACCTGAGAAGCACTTTTTGAGCTTTCAATTACTGGCTCTTGTTACAATGTCCTGACTGCCATTGGAATATATATATGCAATTGCATCTTCATTGGCTGACTGCCGAAACTAGGCCAAGTCGGGTCTGTGCCTTTGAAGGTTTTACGAAATAAATGGTTTCTTTGTTTTAAAGAGGTGTGGCCGTGTCCTCCCTGTGCTGTTCTAGTTCCATCTTTAAAAGGTCCAGAGAAAAGAAATGAAAAGGCTCATGCCTGGCAACCTTTTCCCTCTCACCTTCCCCCAGGAAGAATTGTAATGTAGTGGTGTAGTGGTGAGGGGCATGCTTCCCTGCTCCACCATAGCATTTCCAAATATGTTAAGTAAAAATTGTCCCCAAGCCCTAACCGTTAGTTCAGAAAATTACAGCACTCTCAGAACCCACAATTCACTTTTGGCCCTGTCCCCTTCCAACTATTGCCACATCCCTGGGGGGGGGGTCTATGGGGGCTTACTTCTACCCATTGAGCTGATTTTCAGACATAGTGCTGCATGAGCCTCTAGTGGTAGTTTTGCAGTACTACTACCATCCTTCACCTCAATCAGTGAGACTGCCAGTAGGAGCTCAGTTTGTATCATTTTTTTAAAAGGAACTGACAGGCAGAAGTGATTGGGGTTTGGTCTTGCCCCCACTAGACTCCCAGTGATGCAGTGACAGGTGCTAAGGAGGAACACCATCATTTTTGAACTAAGGGACACTGTTTGAGGAGATATTTAGTGACCATGTGGGGATGTGAGAAGGAAGGGGGGGGGGGTGGCATATTGTTCCCCACTGCACCACCACTGATTTCACCTAGGGGAGAGAGGGCCTTTTCATTGAACCGAGCAAACTGCTTTAAGTTGCTCCCCAGGAGAATTGATCCATGCATTAGTGGACCAGTGGTCTTGGGAAAAGTTGCAACTTCATTTCATGTCTTCTAGTTCTACAGCTTTCCCGCTGTAGAACTAGAGGACATGTAATGAAGTTGCAAGGACACAAAATTAAAAGCAACATAAGAAATATTTTCTTACAGAAAGACTGGCGGATGTCTAGAATGCCCTCCCGAAAGAGGTAATGGGAGGAAAAACTGCATCAGAATTTAAAAAGGCATTGGATAGAGGATAACTTTATAGCAAGAGCAGAAATAACTTTTAAATGGAGAAGGATTATCCTGCCTGGAGCGGCATGTACAATTCTACAATTTTAGTAAATGCGTAGGTCCCTAAGTATCACCAGAAGCAATAGATTGTGAAGTGATTTGCTGAACACAATGAGTATAAGTGGGAAAAGCAGAATTTTAACTTTGGGTTCCCCAGTTCTTAGCCTTCAGCTGTGAACGCCAAGTTACTCCTTCGGTATTGCAAAAAACCCATATATTTCAGTTACTGCTAGGATAAGCTTGGCTATGGTGCTTGAGAAGATGGCACTTGGTTATGTGTTTAAAAAGAAGCTTTTATCTATTTAGTATAACACATTTGTGGTCTGCTACATCTTACATCTTTGGGGGATCACAACAGAACATCAGAAATAATTAAAAACAAATAATATCAAAACAAACTCTATAAACACATACGTTCATCAGCAAGGCTATCAACAAAAACAAGAATCTTGCAAAATAATAGGTCTAGATCTTCTCACAGAAAGTCAATAAATCTCTTTTCACAAATCTGGTGAAGTTAATTATTCCAAATACAGGACCAGCAACCAAGAAAACCTCGTTCCTGGCTTTTGCTCCATTTACTTGTTTATAAGAAGGAATATTAAAAATCTTACCTTGGGAAGAACATGGAAATCATGGCAGTTTATATGAACGGATCAAACTGCACACTCCTTCGGGAGCTAGATTCATTCGAACCTTAAACAACAAAATTGCTCATTTAAATTTAACATACTCCTCAATAGGGAACCAATGGAGAGATTGGAAACAGGGAGTTACATGATCCCTCTACGTCTTCCCAAGAAGCAGACAAGCAGTTGCATTTTAAGCAAATTGCAATGCCCAAATATATGAAGAAGGGAAAACAATATAAAGAACACCGCAGAGGTCTAATAATGGACTAGGTAAACTCAGCAAAGCAGTATGAAAGTCTTGTTCAAGGATCATACTCTTCAGTCTACGTAACGTGAGGACAAACAGCACAAGAATACCGTCACATTCATCTATTGTCTGCTACCTGAAGGGTTACCTAAAAAAGAATTTTATATATTTTTTTCAAAAATAGTTTATTCAAACCATAAAATATACCTTCATTTACGCTTTGTAAGAATGCACACCACAGTCTTGCATGATTTTCTGCACTGTCTCTAGAGAAATCAGGAAGTCTCTTCATGACTTCCTTTAGTTTCTTCATGTCTTCCTGCCCTTCTAACATGATGTCCAGCCTTTTATTTCCCTGAGAGTCTGCTAAGTCACAGTCTCTCCTTGCTTCCAGCTCTCCCTCACCACCATACATGCACACCACCCTCATCTCTAACCATGCTGCATTAACAGAGAGGAAGGTAAGCAAGGTCTTTCTTTCACCAGGCCAAACAAGGCTCTACAAGAGCCAGAGAAAAAAGATATCCCATAATGAATTCCCTTTCTTTACAGCTAAGAATCTCCAAAGTCTCCTTTCTTTCTCTCTTTAAACATTTCAAAAGAAACAGAAAATGACAGCAGATCAGTACCCCATGGCCTGTAGAGTCTGTCCATTTCTAAGAATTATTCGGTTTTCCAATCCCTTGCTCTCCCTCAGAGATCCTCTGTACTTGTCTTCTGCTTTCCTCTGTCATCTCCAGTGGGAAGTTGTCCAACACATCCACCATCCTTTCCGTAAAGAAATATTTCTTCAGAATTCCCCTGAGTCTATCCTTTTTCACCTTCATCATATGACGCCTCATTCCAGAGCTTCATTTCAAATGGAAGAGGGCCACCTCCTGTGCTTTTATAAGATGGTGGTATTTAGAAACATAGAAATATAGAAATATGATGACAGAAAAAGACCACATGGC
This sequence comes from Ichthyophis bannanicus, assembly GCA_033557465.1. Lineage (NCBI taxonomy): Eukaryota > Metazoa > Chordata > Amphibia > Gymnophiona > Ichthyophiidae > Ichthyophis > Ichthyophis bannanicus. Next base: position 420,961,591 of record CM066033.1, read on the forward strand.
CTATCTAGTCTGTCCTCCCATATCAACAACTACAACAATCCCCCTTTTACCTTTAGAGATCCTCTGAGTTTGTCCCATGCTTTTTTGAATTCAGTTACTGTCCTCATCTCTACCACCTCCACTGGGAGACTATTCCATGGATCCACTACTCTTGCGTAAAGAAATATTTCCGCATACCACTCCTGAATCTATCTCCCTTCACCCTCATCCCATGTCCCCTCGTAGCAGAACTTGCCTTCAATTGAAAGAGGCTCTCTCCCTGAACATTTATGCCACAGAGATATTTAAACATCTCAATCATATAACCTCTATCCTGCCTTTCCTCTAAGGTGTACATATTAAGATCCTTAAGTCTGTCCTCATATGCTTTATAATGAAGACCACAAATCATTTTAGTAGTCACCCTCTGCACCGACTCCATCCTGTTCACATCCTTTTGAAGGTGCGGTCTTCAGAATTGCACACTGTACTCCAAATGAGGTCGCACCAAAGATTTATAGAGAGGCATTATCACCTCCTTTTTTCTGCTAGCCATTCCTCTCCATATGCACCCAAGCATCCTTCTAGCTTTTGCCGTCGCCTTTTCTACCTGTTTAGCTACTTTAAGATCATCAGACACAACCACGCCTGGGTCCCGCTCTTCTTTAGTGGACAAAAGTACTTCACCCCCTATACTATATTGCTCCCTTGGATTGCTGCAGCCCAAATGCATGACCTTACATTTTTTAACATTAAATCCCAGCTGCCAAATTATAGACCATTCTTCAAGCTTAGCTAGATCCCTCCTCATGTTATCTACACCTTCCTGGGTGTCTACTCTATTGCAGATTTTGGTATCATCCGCAAAGAGGCAAACCTTACCCGACAGCCCTTCCGCTATATCACTAACAAAGATGTTAAATAGAATCGGACCAAGGACAGATCCCTGGGGCACACCACTGGTAACATCCTTCTCCTCAGAGTGAGCTCCATTTACTTGTACTCTTTGTCGCCTCCCACCCAACCAATTTCTAACCCAAGCAGTAACTTTAGGGTCCATCCCTAGGGTGCTCAGTTTGTTTATAAGTTGCCTGTGAGGAACAGTGTCAAAGGCTTTACTGAAATCTAAATACACCACATCTAGAGCTCTCCCTCAGTCCAACTCCCTGGCCACCCAATCAAAGAAATCAATCAGATTTGTCTGACAAGGCCTGCCTCTGGTGAATCCATGGTGCCTCGGATCCTGTAATCTGCTGGACTCCAGAAACCTCACTATTTTCTCTTTCAGCAGCGTTTCCAATAATTTACTCACCACCGAAGTTAAACTAACCGGCCTGTAGTTTTCAACCACATCCTTACTTCCGCTTTTGTGTAAAGGCACCACATGAGTCTCTCTTCAGTCCTTTGGCACCACTCCCGACTCCAACGAGGCATTGAAAAGTCAGTCAGTGGAGTTGCTAGAACGTCCCCAAGTTCCCTCAGTATTCTAGGGTGTATCCCATCCGGTCCCATCGCTTTGTCTACTTTAGGTTGAGCTAGTTTCTCACGAACACAGTCTTCTAAAAATTGTTCTAGATGTCCCTCACTTCTGTTCCTATTTGTGGATGTTTTCTGAGGTCCTGCTCCTGGTTCTTTATCTGTGAACACAGAACAAAAATATTTGGTAAGCAATTCCGCTTTATCCTTATCAGCTTCTACATATTCCCCCCCTGCACCCTTGAGTCTGACAATACCATTTTTGCCCTTCCTCTTCTCACTAATATATCTGAAAAATGTCTTATCCCCACATTTTATTGCATTGGCTATTTCCTCCTCCTTTTGAATCTTTGCCTTCTTGACTACTTTGCTAGCTTCTCTAAGTTTTTCCAAATACAGATGCCTGTCTTCCTCTCTCTGTGATCTCTTGTATTTCATGAAGGCCTCCCTCTTTTTCTTCACTTTTTCAGCTACTTCTTTCGAAAACCATAGTGGTCTCCTTTTCCTTTTACCTTTATTTACCATTTTAACAAAAAGGTTGGTTGCCCTTAAAATATCCCCTTTCAGTTTTGCCCACTGTTTTTCTACATCCCCCAGCTGTTCCCATCCCACTAACGACTCCCTGAGGTATTGGCCCATCTTTGCAAAGTTAGTATTCCTAAAGTCTAAGATCCTCACCTTTGAATGGATTCTAACAGCCCTTGTCCTAATACTGAACCACATCATCTGGTGGAAGCAAAATGATCTCCCACTACAACATCAGAAACACTTTCACCATTGGTAAGCACCAAGTCCAGTATGGCCCCTTCACATGTGGGGTCTGTTACCAATTGCCTGAATAGTTCTTCCTGTAGAGAATCCAGGATCTCCTTACTTCTGGATGATACTGCAGCAGGAATGTGCCAATCAACATCTGGCATATTGAAATCTCCTATCAGTAGCACTTCCCCTTTCCTAGCAATGCTGCGTATGACTTCAATTAACTCTCTGTCCACCTCTTCCTCTTGTGAGGGAGGTCTGTATATCTCACCAATGCAAATAGATTTCTCTTTCCCTCTTTCTAGTTTAACCCACAATGCCTCCTCTCTCCCTTTTAAGCTCTGTAATTCCAAACCTTTAATATTATTTTTCACATATAGTGTCACTCCTCCTCCCCTTCTTCCTACCCTGTCCTTTCTGAATAAAGTATAGCCAGGTATAGTTACATCCCAATTATAGTTTTCTGTTAACCATGTTTCTGTAACTGCCACTAAATCCAAGTCAGCCACTCCCACCAAAGCTTCAACATCAGGGATATTATTTCCCATGCTACGGGCATTTATACACACTGCTTTCCATATGTTACACCTGTTACCCATTTCCATAAAAGTATTCAATGTATCACCTACCTGGGGGCTTTCACTTACTTGGGGGCTTTCTTCACCAATCCCCAACAGGGAGGATGGAAGAGAACACCACCTGTGCACCTAACTGCTTCACCCTCTGTCCCAGAGCCATGAAGTCACTTTTGATATAGTCCGAGGTATACCTGGCAGTATTATTTGTTCCAACATGGATTAGCAACATTGGGTAATAGTCAGTGGGATTGATGAGTCTCGGCAAACTCTCCGTAACATCTTGGATTTTGGCACCAGGCAGACAGCATACCTCTCTGGACATTAAGTCTGGTCGGCAGATGGACGCCTCAGTACCCCTCAGAAGAGAGTCTCCAACCACCACTAGCCTTCGTTTCCGTCTGGTCACTGATTCTGCAACTTTGGGGTACTTGAGCTCTGGTTCTTCCCTTTCCAGGGATGCTTTCACCTCCTCCACTTCCAGGGCTGCATAATGGTTCTTCAAATCAAGGGCTGGAAAAGTTGGATTGGTGATTTTGCAGGCCCTGGTGACTTCTGTCCAACCATCGACATTCTGTTGGCACCCATCTTCTCCTGTGCTGGAGAGCTTGGTTGCTGCAAGAAGCATCTCATCAATGTACTTCTCACTGTCTTGAATGCTCCTCAGCCTCACCACCTCCTTTTTAAATGTTTCTATCATATTACCCCTCTCCCACATTTCCCTCCAAAGTATAGATATTGAGAACTTTATGTTGATCCCCATATGTCTTATGATGAAGACCACTGACTATTTTAATAGCTATTCTCTGCACTGACTCTCTCCTGTTTATATCCTTTGAAGGTGTGGTGTCCAGAATTGTACACAGTACTTCAAATGAGATCTCACTAGGGACTTATACAAGGCACAGTCACCTCCTTTTTTCTTACTAGTCATTCCTCTTCCTGTGTACCCAAGCTTCCTTAAGAACATAAGAACATAAGAGATGCCATACTGGGTCAGACCAAGGGTCCATCAAGCCCAGTATCCTGTTTCCAACAGCAGCCAATCTAGGTCACAAGTACTTGTCAGATTCCCAAAAAGGTGTACAGATCCCATGCTCCTTATCCCAGGGGTAATCAGTAGATCTCCTTGGTCCTCTTTAATAATGGTTTATGGACCTTTCTCCAGGAACTTGTTCAAACCCTTTTTAAACCCCACTACACTAACAGCTTTTACTACATCCTTTGGTAATGCATTCCAAAGTTTGATTTCGTGTTGAGTGAAAATATATTTTCTCTTCACTCTTAAATGGGATACATTGTAGCTCCATTGCATGCAGGGGCGGCCCAAGGGGGGTGCGGGGCCATGTGCGGAGACTCGGTGCGTGGCCTCATTTGCATAATGGGCCTCATTTGCATAAATATTTGCATAATGTTACCATATACTAACTTTTAGTAAACATGCCTCTTAATGAGTGTATGGATAAAGAAAGACTAAAAGATTTCTACATTACTATAATCCAGTGCCAACCACCAGAAACATTAGGAACTACTACAAACACTGCCCATTTAGAACCCATAGCAAACCCGCCGTATCCTAACAGCACTACCAGGACTCACAAAGCACCATACCCTAACTATCAAAAGGCAACACTGCAAATATTAAACCAATACATTTCAGAGAAGAACAATACATGACCTACTGGGGAAAGAGAACAAGTGGCAATGTCAAATAGGAATTACATAAACAGAATACCTCAGCTCAGTTACACATGCAGAACATAGACCATCACCAAACAAGGAATCACAATTTAGAAACAGGAAGACAATAATTAAACTGGGAATCCCAAAAGCCAAACTTGGAATGTACAACACTGTAGAAATAAAACTATACATTAATTTGCTCTTGTACTAAACAAAGTGCAGACGTTAATGATGCACATTTACCAGAGCTGACATATTCCAATTAATAAATTCAAAATAAAGAGATATTTTTCTACCTTTTGTGCATTTTTTTTCAGCTGCAATTGCTCCAGCCACTTTCTTCTGGTTTCTTCGTATCTTCTGCTAACTCTCCATCGTCTGCTGTCCATTTGTCCTTTCTTCTCTCTTCTAGTTTTTTTCCATTCTCTCTCTACATCTGCTTTAACATACTAATCTTTCTCCTTTTGCTCTTTCCTCATTCCTATTTCATCCACTCAAATTTTACCCCTCCATCTTCAATCCCCACTTACTCTCCCAATACCCGGCCAATTGTAGATTTTTTATCCCTCCCACACAAAATATTTTTCCCCTCTCCATTTTACTCTCCCAGCCCCATCCCATTCTAATCCTCCCCCAACATCAGCTCCCTTCTAGTTCCAGCCTCACCCAGCATCCATTCCCTGCTAGTCCCTGCCTCAGCCCATTTCCAGTCCTAGCCCCCCTCAGCCCGTTTCCAGTCTAGCAACCCCCCAACCCAATACCAGTCCTAGCCCCCCCATCAACCCACTTCCAGTCCTAACCCCCCATCACCCCATTTTCAGTTTAAGCCCCCCCTATAACCCATTACCAGTCCTAACCCCCCATCAGCCCACTTCCAGTCCTAACCCCATCAACCCATTTCCAGTCAGCCCCCCATAGCCCATTGCCAGTCCTAACCCCCCCCATCAGCCCACAGCCCATTACCAGTCCTAACCCCATCAGCCCACCTCAAGTCCTAACCCCTCCCCATCAGGCCATTTCCTGTCCTAGTCCCCCATAGCCCATTATCAGTCCTAACCCCCCTATAGCCCATTACCAGACAGCCCCCATCAGCCAACAGCCCATTACCAGTCTTAACCCCCCCATAGCCCATTACCAGTTCTAACCCCCCCAACAACCCACAGCCCATTGCCAGTCCTAACCCCATCAGCCCACCTCCAGTGTTAAAACCCCCCCATCAGCCCATTTCCAGTCCTAGCCCCCCCCATAGCCCATTACCAGTCCTAACCCCCTCCAACAGCCCACAGCCCATTACCAGTCCTAACCCCATCAGCCCATCTCCAGTCTTAACCCCCCCATCAGACCATTTCCAGTCCTAGCCCCCCATAGCCCATTACCAGTCCTAACCCCACCCAACAGCCCACCTCAAGTCCTAACCCCTCCCCATCAGCCCATTTCCTGTCCGAGCCCCCCCCCCCAACAGCCCACAGCCCATTACCAGTCCTAACCCCATCAGCCCACCTCCAGTGTTAATCCCCGCAGCCCATTTCCAGTCCTAGAAACCCCCAACCCATTACCAGTCCTAACCCCATCAGCCCATCTCCAGTCTTAACCCCCATCAGACCATTTCCAGTCCTAGCCCCCCATAGCCCATTACCAGTCCTAACCCCACCCAACAGCCCACCCTCAAGTCCTATCCCCTCCCATCAGCCCATTTCCTGTCCTAGCCCCCCCCCCAAACAGCCCACAGCCCACTCCCAGTCCTAATCCCACCAGCCCATTTCCAGTCCTAGTCCCCCCAGCCCATTTCCAGTCCTAATCTGCCATCACCCAATTTTCAGTTTAGGCCCCCCCATACCCCATTAGCAGTCCTAACCTCCCCATCAGCCCACTCCCAGTCCTAATCCCACCAACCAAATTCCAGTCCTAATCCCCCATCACCCAATTTTTAGTTTAAGCCCCCCCATAGCCCATTACCAGTCCTAACCCCCCATCAACCCACTTCCAGTCCTAATCCCATCAGCCCATATACAGACTTAGCTCCCCCATAGCTTATCACCACTCCTAACCCCCCCCAGCCCCCCCATGGCCCATCACCACTCCTAACCCCCCCAGCCCATCACCACTCCTAAACCCCCCCAGCCCAGCCTAGCCTAGGGAAAATTAAAAAAAAAAAAAAAAGCTGTCTGCTGCCGGGGCTGCCGCGGCAGAATCAAGTGTGCCGCGGGGCCCCCCCTGCCCAGCAGAGCCTGCCCTTTCCTGTATCACCTCTCTCTTTGCAGCTGCAGTCACACGCGCCGGCTTTCAGAGCGCGAAGGAACTAGTTTCCCTTTCGCGGCTCTGTTAAGCCTGCGGGGGCTGATGGGAACTTCCCATCAGCCCCTCTGGGCTTAACAGAGCAGCGAGGGAGAAACTCTCCCCTCGCGCTCTGAAAGCCGGCGCGTGTGACTGCAGCTGCAAAGAGAGAGGTGATACAGAGGAGGGCAGGCTCTGCTGGGCAGGGGGGGCCCCGCGGCACACTCGATTCTGCCGCGGCGGCCCCGGCAGCGGCAGCGGACAGCCTTTTTTTTTTTTTTTTAATTTTACTTTTAGATCAGAATGTTTTTTGTGCGGGGCCCCCTGAAACGCGGGGCCCTGTGCAAAAAACATTCTCGCTCAATGGACGGGCCGGCCCTGATTGCATGCCCCCTAGTCTTTCTACTTTTTGAAGCAGTAAACAACCAATCTACAATTACCCGTTCCACTCCATTCCTTATTTTATAGACCTCTATCATAACTCTCCTCAGCCGTCTTTTTTCCAAATTGAAGAGCACTATCCTTTTAAGCCTTTCCTTGTAGGGGTATCCTTCCATCCCATTTACCATTTTGGTGGCTCTTCTCTGTACCTTTTCTAATTCTGCTATATCCTTTTTTTTTTTTTTTTAATAGTAGTTTTTATTCAGTTTTAACATATAAAATAACAATACAAACGATCGTGATATAGCAGGATACAAGCAGATGCTATTGATCAAAATAGCAAAAGAATATAATAACTTGAACAAGACAGTACAATAACGTTAACAAGAACTAGTATCAGTCCATACCAGCACGTCACCCTCCCTCTCTCCGTTCAATGTAGTTACAGCAGAGACCATTCCACAAGGCAGCCTCCAGCAATCACTTTCATCAAACATAATTTTGTAAAGCTGACCATTTCTTACTTAGTTTACCAGACCATGGGTTCTTGGCTATATAGATCTCTTCGTAGGTCTTATGTAGGATTAAGAGACTCCACCAATGCTCGAAACAAGCTTTGTCGAGATTCTTCCAGTGTATTAGAACTATTTTAAGCGCTATCCCGAGCATTAAGTCCAGCAGTTTACTATCCCATTTCATCAGAGTAGGTTCCAGAGCTATGGATTTATATATCACTATCCGATAAGTAATAGGAGTTTGTAAGTTGAGGATTTGTGATATGCGTTCCCATACTCTGTTCCAATATATTTCCAGGGATTTACAATGGAACAACATATGTGCCAGTGTCCCAATTTCCATGTTACAGGACCAACAGCGATTTCCCTCCTGTAGTGTCCATTTCATTTTCTTAGCCGGTGTAATATGCGCTCGATGTGCTATAAAGTACATAGATTGTGTGAGAGACGCTGCTCTCGTGGCACGTATTTGAGTTCCCCAAAAAGTGTCCCAATTTTCCGAAGGTAGATCTTGACCGGTTTCAGTAGCCCACACCGACTGTATCTTAAAACATGTCTTGTCACTTTTGGATCGGAGAATCGCAACACATCTCGAAACAGCTTTGGCATCTGTTTGTAATTCTTGAAGTTTCTGTCGCAGTGGCCATCCTGTACGTAGCAAGACAGGTGACACACCCGCTTTGCTCATGCAGTATCGGAGCTGACACCATTGGAAATAGCAGGTATTAGGCAATCGGAATTCCGTTCTTAATCTGTCAAAGGTTTTAAATGCACTTCCATTGATCAGTTGTCCAATGGTGATAAGATCATGTTCCACCCATTTTTTCCATAAGATAGGCTTCCCTCCGATGATAAGGCGCGGGTTCAGCCATATGGGCATATCTGCGGCGAAGTCATCCCCTCCATCGATACATGATGCCAATAATCGACAGGCATGTTGTGTTTCTCGGATAATAGCATTATGTGGTGCAGTCTGGTCTACTACTGTGCCTACCAGTAGCCATGTAGGTAGGGGGGAATGTAGGGCCCGCTCCACACTCAGCCATCTAGGTCCTTTATCCGTGTCGTCAGAGTCGACCCATTGAGCACCCTGCTTTAAAAGAGAGGCAGTGTGCAGCCAGCCGAGATCTGGGAAATGGACACCTCCTTGTGTATTAGGTAACTTCAGTTTCCAGGCAGCTATTCGAGGTACTCGGTTGTTCCATAGAAAGGCTATCAGTTGACTATTCATTTTCTTATAGAAGGCTGACGGGAAACGTAAGGGTATCATACTTAATATATAGCTGAGTTTTGGTACCAACATCATTTTTATCGTTTCTAGCCTGCCCCACCAGCTCAGATGAAGGGGGGTCCACTTGCAGATGTTATCATGTACAATTTCTTGACACATCTTAATGTTGATTGCGACAGTCTCTTCCAAGGTGGTGCCATAGGTCACGCCCAGGTATCTAAAGGATGACTTCTCATATTGAAAGGGGTATCCACGCATCATTTCTTCGCTGACCTGTTCATTCAGAGGAATAATTGTTGTTTTATTCAGATTTACTTTATATCCGGATATCGCTGAATATGCATCTATGAGTTGCAGTGTTTCAGGAAGGTCTGATGGTTGTAGAAAAATGAGCAGGTCATCGGCATATGCTGACAATTTACAGGGACCATCAGCTAACTCAATTCCTTTTATGTTTTCCTTCTGTCGGAGCGCTATTAATAAGGGTTCCAGGGCTAAATTAAAAAGCATCGGTGACAGGGGGCAACCCTGTCTGGTCCCTCTTTGCAACTGAAAAGGGGCTGAGAGGTGTGAGTTGACCGCTATTCGAGCTGTGGGTTTGGTATATAACAATTCAACGCGTTTTAGGAACTTTTCTCCTATCCCAAACCACCGTAGGGATCGAAATAGAAAGGACCATTCCAGTCGATCGAAGGCTTTTTCGGCATCCAATGCTAGCCCTATCAGGGGCTCGGCCTTAGTCTTGGCAGATGCCAGTACATGTGCCAATAATCTTCCATTATCTGTAGTGGATCTGTTTTGTATGAATCCACATTGATCCTCATGTATCAAATCTTTTAAGATCCGTCCTAATCGGTTAGCAAGCACTTTAGCATAGATTTTATAATCAGAGTTTAGGAGAGAGATGGGTCTGTAATTCTCTATCTTTTGTGTATCCCTGCCCGGTTTCGGGTGAATTACCACCACAGCCTCTGCCAGGGCTCCAATCTCTGGAGATTCATCTTGCAGGCCACTGTAGTAAATCTGTAGCATGGGAGCCAATGGAATGCAATATTTATTATAGAATTCCAGTGGGATACCATCTGGACCGGCGGCTTTGCCACGAGCCATCTGTTTGATCGCATCTTGTATTTCAGTTACTGATATCTCTTGTTCCAGCGTTCGACTTTGTTGACTGGTTAATGTGGGTCCTACTATTTTGGAGACAAAATCTTCAAAGGCTCTGTCACTACATTGGGTATCTGAGCGATATAGTTCCTCATAGAATTCTTTGCAGCGGTCTAGTATTTTGTCAGATCTCAGGAGAAGGCCCCCGGAATTGTCTTGCAACGCCGCTATAGCGGTCTTGCTGGTCTTTGGTCTGAGCTGCCGAGCTAAAATGGATCCAGAGCGGTTGCTTTCATAGTAGTATATACTACGTTGTAGCTGGATACTACTCAGTGCTTCTTTGTTGAGGAGAGCATTATATTGGTATCGCAATTTTTGGAGTCTAATCAATATCATTGAGTCAGCTCTTTTGGCTAGTAACCTTTCCCCAGCTTTTATTTGGAGTTCCAATTCATCTTTTTCTTTTTTCCTGGCTTTACGCCGTCTAATGGTGTAGGTGGTAATATGAGCTCGTATGGTCGCTTTAAAACCTTCCCACCAGCTCCAGATGGAGGTATCAGTGGGTGTATTATATTTAAAATAGGTCTCAATTTCCCCTGACAGTAGCTGTACAAAGGAGTCATCTGCTAGTAGGGATTTATCAAATGTCCATCTTGGCGGAACATGCTGTGTAACGTTGGTATTCAACACTAGGGAGACAGCGGCGTGATCCGATACCGTTGTAGCATATATCTCTGCGGACAACACTTGAGGCATCAGCTCTGTGGACAGTAGGAAGAAATCGATCCTTGTTTGGGTATTATGTGGGATGGAATAAAATGTGTAGTCTCTTTCTTGGGGATGAAGTAGGCACCATGGGTCTACCAAGTGTAGCTCTGTTATGATACCTTTAAGAATCACCTGCGATTTGATTTTGTCTACAGCCCGATAGGGCGTGCGATCTAACAGGGGATCCAAGATGACATTGAAATCGCCCCCTAATATGATATTGGTGTGAGCTGCGGCTGTAACTTCTTTAGCTATCAGTTTGAAAAAGTTAGGGTCATCGAGGTTGGGCGCGTAAATATTGAAGAATGTGTAAAGCTGTTGATTTATTTTCATCGTCACTCTGGCCCATCGACCTAGCGGATCAATCTGTGTGCCGGTAATGGCGGATTGCAGGAATTTGCGCACTAATATTATTACCCCCCCTTTGCGTTGAGTGGCAGAGGCCGAGGCCGCCACCAGGAAATATTTAGAGGTTACTTTCTGCGATTCAGTATCTGTTAAATGTGTCTCCTGTAAGAGGGCAATATCTGCTTTTTTTTGCTGGCAGTACGCTAAAATCTTCTTTCGCTTGACAGGGCCAGTAATACCTTTTACATTTAACGAAAGCATTAAAAGATCACTAGACATCAACGTTGGAATAAGCGGTCTTATAGGTGAAAGCTATCCTATGGATAGGCCTGCCGCGTACTTGCATTTTGCGTGTATGTGGAGGGTTTTGTACTGGACTGGACTGACACAAACAACTGCATAACTGGCAAACATTGTATCGCTAAGGTGAACACAATCCACTGAAACAGTAACCAACCCCGACCTCCCGTTGCCACCCCTACATTTCAAGCAGAAATATCTGTTTAATTAAAACTATTTAGAACAACAGAAATACAATCAATGAGGTGTTTAACAAGGCTTAAGGCGTTCTAAAATTTGTGAGAACGCACGGCCGCACCCCCTGAGTATATGCTGAGTTCTCTACACTGCGTGAGAGATCAGAATATTGACCTCAGGTTTCCATACCGCATTTTTCTTGTAGGAAAGTTTTCAGTTTTTCAGCTTCAACAAAATTCCTCGTTTCATTATGCAGCGTGACCCGCATGGTTCCTGGGTAGTATAGCCCGTATCTTGCCTGTGCACTTTGTAGCATGGGTCTACAGGCCAGCAACGCTTTTCTACGATCTACCGTTTGCTTTCTCATATCAGGTTAAAGTGTTACTTTGTGTCCCTGGATTTGCAGTGATCCGGCCTTCCGTGCAGCTTGAAAGATCTGTAGGACCTGTGGGTATCTCAGTACCTTCATTATGAGTGGGCGCGGGTATCGTGTGTTTTCTGCTTTGTGTGTTGGGATTCGATGGGCCCGTTCTAGTTCAAAAGGCCTTGCAAAGACAAGCTGCAGCATCTCCGGGATGGTTTTTTTCCAGAAATCCAATCGGATCAGTGCCTTCAGCGCCTTCAGGGACTCCAACAAGGCGGATATTATTTCTACGGGTATGGTTATTTTGATCTTCAATCAGATTTTCTATGTGCCGGACTCGTTTGACCAAAGGGCCCAGCTGTTCTAATGCAACGCCATGCTTCTGGGTTTGTAATTCAACTGCATTAAGTCGAGTGGTGATGGTGAGGAGTTTCTCTTTTACCTCCAGCAAGTCTTCTTGAATCATGTTCAGTGAACTAGAATTGGCTGCAATCATTTCTTTAACGCATTTCAATTCCTGTAGCACTTCACGTAGGCCACCGGCAGTCACTCCCTCCTTCTCTCCCGCGGCCATTTTCTGCGGGGAACCCACTTCGGGTTTGGATCGTTTCGCCGCTGAGCCGGATCCCTGCGGAAATTCCAGCCGGGCAGGCTTCAGGGATGCCATCCAGCTGTATTGCGGTGTTATTGATGTAGGTAGGGGGTACAAACTTCAATGTAATACCGGGATATGTTCAGGATTCTTGGGCAGCAACGGGAGCAAAAATTCAGGCGTCCATTCTGTTCAGTGGCTAGCTCCGCCCCCCCTCCTGCTATATCCTTTTTAAGATATGGTGACCAGAATTTCCCACAATATTCAAGGTGCAGTCTTACCATGGAACGATACAGAGGCATAATAATATCCTTGGTTTTATATTACATGCCTTTCCTTATGATTCCTAGAATTCTGTTTGTTTTCTTGGACACCGCTGCACAATAGGCGGAGGGTTTCAATGTATTATTCACAATGATGCCTAGATCCTTTTCCTGGATGATGATTCATAATGTCTTTGCATCATCTAATTGTAGTTTGAGGTGTTCTTCCCTAAGTGCATAACTTTGCACTTGTCCACATTAAATTTCACCTGCCATTTGGATGCTCGGTCTCCTAATTTTTCAAGGTCCTATTATAATTTTTCACCATCCTCTTGTATTTTCACAACTTTGAATAATTTTGTGTCACTGTGATAAGGAAGCTTATCATAGCTCAGGAAGGAGCTATAGAAAAGGTGAAGTGTCTCTGAACAAGCAACCTGTCAGTTCTGGTAGAAATAAGAAAACAGAATTTTCCCATAAAAGACTACCAGTCCCAGGATGCACAAGGTTTCCAACAGCCATTAGAGGAGCTGAAGTGGGGAAACGTGTGTTCAATCAGGAGGGCTATGAGGTAATCCCTAAGCACTCATCTCAAAGGGAAGGGCCTGATTCAGCACAGCTGCGCTGTATTAGGGGGGAGCACTCATCTAGGCAGAATAAAGGTAGAGGTTATTCTACAGAGAATTATCCTCATTATCCTGAGAATCAGCTTGAGCTTGATCATCAGTTTCATCTGAAGGATCATCAGAAGCAGAAGCAAAACCGGACGGACAGAGAAGGAAAGAAAACCTTTGGAAGAAGGAAGAGAAAGGCCTTTGAGAGGTCTAGAAGAGTCCAGAGCAGTACGTATACTGGGAGGCATTCCAAGGGCCAGCATACACCATTGGACTGGGGAAAGCCAGAGGAATGGTGCTGCAGAGCTAGGAATCTCCAGACGGTACCTGTGAGAGAGACGGCTGCACGTGGAAGGGACCCTAAGACCTGTGCCAGAAGGTATGTGAAGAAAGATCCAGTGTCCAGGGATCTGGATTGGAAGGCTGGACATAAGAACTGGACTACATATTGGCCAGGCTATATAGAGAGGAACTCTAACAGCAATGGAAGCTCAGGTATGAACACTGATCTATGCCCTAGCTATAACCTTGAAAGACAGCAGGGAAACAAGTATTCTCCTGAAAGTGCTCCATTGAGAGATTCATCTGTGCCAATCCATGATATTGAACCCATGCTTGTTGAAGAAGGGGGAATGATTGTAGATGAAGAATGTGTTTATATGGACTGCTCTCTGTCTAAACTCCTTTGGTAACTTTCTGTTACAAAGTACAGCAACCATCACAAAGAAATACAAACTTGTTCTTTAATCTACTCAGAAAAGCTCCTGAAGCAGGATTTGACCCACACAGTAGAAAGCAAGCCAGCTAAGGGGTTTCAGCTGGATAACTGCTAGCAATTAAGCCTTACCTAATTGCTTGTGAGCTAGGAGAGAATCACTTCTGAATCTATGTGGGAAGTTATCAGAAGTTAACCTGAAAAGAACAGTTTTTTTCTTTCTTTGTGGCTTTTGGTTTGTTGTTTGATACTTGCTAAGAGGATATTAGCTAAGCCTACAGAAAAGACCAGTTTGTTATCAACCAGGTCTTATTTCTTTTGCTTTTGATTGCCTGATAAGTTAAAATGTTGTTTTCCTGATTTTGATTTTGTTTTTTCAAGTTTAACACTGAAAGCAAGTAACCTGATTTATGTGCTACCAAGCATATCTGTGTTGGGAGAAATAACCCCATAAATAAATATCTTATTGGCTTTATCCAAAAGCACAACTAATTATTGTGAGCAGCTGTGTCAGGTGTGAATGAACTGCATTGCCCACAATACCTTGCAAATCACATAGATATATGCACTTGCCAAGACTGTGAAGATTCTCACCCAGGCAGCCGTCTGACAGTCACCTCACTCATTATTCCCATTTCCAAGTCATTTATGAATATGTTAAAAAGCAGCGGGCCTAGCACAGACCCTGGGGTAGTTCACTATTTACCCTTTTCCATTGAGAAAATTAGCCAATTAGCCATTTAGCCCTACTCTCTATTTTCTATTTTTTTAACCAGTTTCTAATCCACGATAATGCACCGCCTCCTATCCCATGAGTTTTTAATTTCCCCAAGATTTCTCATGAGGGACCTCTTCAAAGCTTTCTGAAAATCCAGTTGCACTATATCAACCAGCTCACATTTATCCATCTATTTATTCACACCATCAAAAAAATGTAAGAGAGCAGTGAGATGTCCTTCTGAGTTTTGCTATCATTTTTTCTGTTTGGCCACTTTAAGATCACCCGATACAATCACTCCAGGTTCCTCACTTCTTTCATGCATTAAAATACTTTACCTCTTATACTATACCGCTGCCTTAGATTTTAGCAGGCCAGATGGATGCCTTTGCATTTTTTTAGCATTAAATCTTAGCTGCCAAATTCTTGCCAATTTTTCAAACTTTGCTGTATCCCTCCTCATGCTGTCTATACCTTCCAGGTTATGTATTCTGTTGCAGTTTTTGGTATCATCCGCAAAGATGTATACCTTTCCTGACAGACCTTTTGTAATATTCCTTACAAAAATGTTAAAAAGGATAGGGCCAAGGACTGATCTCTGTGGCACGCCACTGGTAATGTCTCAATCTCCCGAGTGAACTTCATTTACAACTAACCTCTGTCACCTCCCATGCGACCGGTTTCTAACCCAGTCAATCACTTCAGCATCCATCCCAGGAGCGCTCAGTGGAATAATGTCAAAGGCCTTGCTGAAATCTGAGAATATCACATCTAGCACTCTCCCCCAGTTCAATTCTCTGGTCATCTAGCAAAAGAAATCAATCAGATTTGTCTGACAAGAGCTGCCTGTATTAAAGCTATGCTGTCTCGGATCCTATAATCACTTGGATTCAAGAAACTACAGGCTAAGAACTAAGAAAGCCAAAGTAAAAATTCTGCTTCTCCCACTAGTGATCCTAATGACCTTGAGCAAGTCTCTTCACACGCCATTGCCTCTGGTAATGGTTAAGGATCTATTTATTAAACTATATTATGGCAATAAAGTGTGCTTAACATGTATTATCTTGTCATAATATGCAAAAGTGTGATAAAGGAGCATGTATTACTTTGTCATAATACACAAAAGAATTTCTTATAATGAAAATTGCATAACACCACTCAAGGTAAGTTTTGCAGGCTATAATCTTTCTATCATCGTTTCCATTAATTTAGTCAATGCAGAGGTCAGACTAACTAGTCTGTAGTTACCAACCTTTCTTATTTTCATGGACGGGAACCACATTGGCTCTTCAGTCCTCTGGGATCACTCCCATCTCTAAAGAAGCATTGAAAAGATCAGACAGTGGAGCTGCCACTACTTCCCTAAGGTCCTTCAATACCCTTGGCAATACCTTTCCTGGGAGGAATGATTTATCTTCAGTTACTTTCCTTTTCAGCCTGTTGGCATGATTAGGAATAGTTCACCACTCCGTGCTTCAAGCTTGTATCTCTTCACTTCATTTTCTGATATTTATTCCTCTCGAGTTGTACAGGGACATCATCCTTGGGAGTTACAAATGTGAACTGACATATTAAAACAACATGAGGTTCTCTGTCTCTTGTTTGGCCTAGACTGGTGATTTTCCACCCATTCCTTGTGACACATCTAGCCCATCACATTTTATGGATATGAACCTTGACTGTGCATGAGACAGATTTAAATACACTAATTTCATTGGATCTAAATCTATCTCATACATATTCATGGATATCTTGAAAACCCAGTTGGCTGGGTATGTCCCAAAGAGTGGATTGAAAACCACCGTCCTTGACTATGCAGCCATATTAATGATTTAAATATCACATTTGTGAAGAATACTGCTGTGACATAGGAAATAGGTAACAATAAAAATCCGAGTGCACACATGCACCTATGAAAGTAAAATAAAATATTTTATGTTAAAAGAGATAGTGACAAATCATGCACTTTGCTCATGATTCATGGTGAAGCTCTAGTTTAATTTTTCATACCAATTTATCATTCAAATAGCTTATTTCTGCAGGTGTTAATACATGACACGTCAACCCTCTGAATATATGAAAACTGAAACACACTAAATTTGCTATTAAATAATTCTGACTTCTCTAAAATAAGGCAGCAACTGCATCAGGAGCCTGCAGTTTCTTTGATTTTTAACTTTATGAATGGTCTAAACAAATGGTTTAAGAGTCTTTGTAGACCTAGTAGATACTATATTTAAATGTAATTATCACCTTACTAAATGA
The DNA here is from genome assembly GCA_033557465.1 of Ichthyophis bannanicus. Classification (NCBI taxonomy): domain Eukaryota; kingdom Metazoa; phylum Chordata; class Amphibia; order Gymnophiona; family Ichthyophiidae; genus Ichthyophis; species Ichthyophis bannanicus. Next base: position 420,978,695 of record CM066033.1, read on the forward strand.
TCATTTTAAGACAATATTATTTCCTGCAAATCAGTTGTTATCTGGTTTGCTAAGAAATACAAGTACTACAGATATACACCAAGTACTAATCTGTGGGTGGTAACACCCAATTTCCTAGCATGGGATGGTGTAGAATGTGGTTGCCTTACCATGGCATGACCAGGTTTAGAGGTTCATATTTTCCTGTATTAACCAGCCAAAAGTAAAAAGGCCTGTTAACTTTGGGAAATCTGTCCTCCTTGACTGCAGTTCCTCCCCCCAACACCATAACAGCCCTCAATCAACTGGCAGAATAAGCAGTCTTAGAGAAGCACAAGTACCTCACCATCGACAGCATGATTGCCCCCTCCACAGTCTTAATCTACCTTCCCAGCGATTGTAACCCCCAATGTGACATCAAGTGCTTAGACACTCAGGTCAGATAGTCACAGGTGCAATCAGAATGCTGCACCTGGATGAGTAGAAGAGAGACTGACTCCTGTCCAACTCTCAACACTTGAAGAAGCCTCTGAACTGAAACATGGAGATGTAGGGGCATAGTGGGGCTCAAAATTCTCTTGGAGGATTCTAAATCGGAATATTTGAAGGGTCATGCTGCCCGGAAGAGCCATGAGATATTGCAGGAACCAGGAATGCATGTGTTATCATAAGGAGGGATACTAGTATTGCACAAACAAGGTTGTACCAGCTGAAAGGGCCTTGTGTTTCTACTAGAATGACTGGATGCCTGGAAAAGGGGGGGGGGGGTTCACCTTAGGAGAAGTTAATATTCTTGCTTGACGCAGATCATGTTATGCTATTGACGTGATAGTGAATCCAAAGTATGGAAAGACATTCTTGTGTTTGAAGCAGTGGACCAGCAACAAGAGAAGCCACAGTTCAAATTCTCAACCCATGATCCTTGTGATCTAAGGTATGTCACTTCGCCTTCCTTCACCTCAGGTACAAACTGAGGATTAGATCTGCTATTAGGTTAATGCAATTTAATATGTTATTTAACGCAGGCACTATTATTATCAATGAAGCTCATTTATTAAGGGGCATGCTTACAAAAGATTGTGCTGGTAGCACATGTTTGAGTTGCTAAACCTGTGTGACTACCTGTGCCAATGTCGGGGTGTGTATGCATCCATCCTCTACTGATGGCACAGAGCTATAAGCTGGCACATGTACAGCTAATGCCATCCATTGAGGTGCCATTAAGTATATCCACGCTAACAGCAAAAATCATGGTTAGCACTTACCCATTACATCCATGCTAACGGCAATGCACCATCAAGTCCATGTTCCACCCCCACCCATCCTGTCCCCGCCCAGTCGTGCGCCAACCTACTAATGCAGGATTTTCAGCATGGGAAGCCATGCTAAATTTTAGCATGGCGCACTTTCCATGCAATGAACTGCACACTAGCAATTAGCATGGTTTTGTAAACATGCCCCAAGTGCATAGCTTGCATTAATTTGTGATAGTAAATCTAGCCCTTAGATTGTAAGCCCTCTAGGGACCATCTGTACCTGAATGTAACGTGCCTTGAGATAACAATGAAAAGGCATTTGCTAAATTGAAATAAACAAATAAATAATCATGAGGTCAATTGTATATATCAGCCCTCTTTTGTGGTCATCTGCATACACTTGAACAGTGTTAGCAAAAGCGTTACTGCAAGCATGAACATTCTTATTAAGGCTTAATGTTCATTAATAAATGGACCCATTACTATGACATTCATTGCGCTTTGAACATGTATTTTTGCAGGCATGTGCTATTGGTCTATGCATTCACAGTTACATACTTGTGTTTATATTTTAACTATGTACTGCCTACTACTTTTCACTTGTATTCTAGGAACATTTATTTTCCCTTCCCTCTCCTTCTGTCTTAATCCCCTTCCCGCCTGTCTTGCTTTTTTTCTGCCTTCTTTTTCCTATGTCTCATTTACTTGAATGACATTAGGTCTACTGAATAAATAAGTGCCTTCAAACTGTTACCAGAAATGCATTGGTTCATCCAATGTTTTTAGTTATATTGCAAACGTTTTCTTAATCTGTTCTTACTTTGTGATGTTTCTTAAAATTTTACGAGGGGAGTTTTATGTCTCAGGATTCTTTGGGCCTGATATTCAAAGACAGTTAGTGCCACTAAATATCCCCGGATATCGCCGCTCTATGCCCTGATATTATGCTCTAAGCATTGGGTCATTCTGGGGGTGTTCTGGGGGCAATACTCATTGCTAATTGATCAGCAGCAATATTGAGCCGCTGACCAGTTAGCTTTTGGCTGTGCGGCAAACCGAGATAGTCAATGACGGTGGCTAAATATGGCCCCAGCATTAAATATCTGGGTTTATATGCTAGGTGCTGTAATCGCGCTAGCCGCTACCGCTGAATATTGGGCCCTTTGCTTTTACACTTGGGAGTTATAGTAAAATTCCTGCACTAATTGCTTAATGCATGATGGGGCGGGGGCTGGGTAGATGAGGGGTGGAGAGTGAACATCAACTGGACATTCTGGTTAGTGCAGGGGTGAATAACGCACGCTGTCACTGTTGCGGTTAGCACAGAGGCACTTAACCACCACCTCAATGGGTGGCGTTAAGAGCCCCCGTTTTAGTTGCGACTGCAGTTGTAGTGTGGTAAGGTCCTTCTCGCCATAGTAACTGCAGGAGATGCCCGCCAGCAGCACAGGTCCGTTTCACCTCCTGTGCTGATGTTTGCCTTGCGATGCAAAAGGTGCTACGGTGCTGAACCATAGCCCCATGATCAGTAAATAGGTCCCATTAATAAAAGGACCTGCAGTAAGTCGTGCGCAGTAATGCATGTTAGCATATGGTAATGTGATAGCCTTTTTAGCAAATATCAGATAGCACTAATATGTGTCAGAATCAGGATCGCTGGCAGTCTTTGCATTTCTCTTTCAGGTTCATCTGTGAAGCAGGATTTGATCACATTTTCCTAGCTTGCTTTCCAAGAAGCAGGGGGACATGTAGACTAAAGTCAGAAACAAGTGTTCATGTGGGAAGTTTATCAGATGTACCAATTGGCACCATGAATTTCTAGGAGGGCTGGCAACCAAATGCATGTGGCCAAAGTATCTAATAATCTTCTACAATGTAGTATCTTTTTAGCCAATTCATCCTAAGGAATCATTTTTCATATGTAATTCAGGGTAGGTTTATCTCTTATCATCTCTTGCCTTCCATCTTTTCATTGGTCTGATCAGTTTTGTCATCTGTTTTCAGAAATGTCTTATCTTTTCAAAATCTATTTCTGCAAGGAGCAGTAGTTTTTGCTACTATTTTCTGTGCAATTTTTGCTTTTCAGAGAGGCAGGAGTAAACGTTAGACTTTGGTGTTATTTGCAGATGACCTTTGTAATACTGCCCAGTTTCAGACACTGCTCATACCGGTATAGGGCAATATCTTGGGGGGGGGGGGTATGTTTACCAAGCTGCGCTACCTGTTATCATGGCAAATAGCGCATGCTACCAGTACCAAAACTTCACATTAGATTCAAAGCCTAACGCAGTCTAGTAAACAGACCCCTTACTATGGCTGCATAGACTTTGAGGCCTATTTATTAAAATGCATCATGTACACACAAGAATGTGTGTGTGATGTGTATTGTCACTAAGATGCAAATTCTTTTCAGGCTATCCAGCCCCCTGTGTGGCCGAACAGAAGTGGGATGCCCAGAGGTAGACCCGATTCTGATCCTGTGGGGACTAAACGTGCCCATGGGATCAGAATCGGGTCTACGGCTTGGATGTGCAGGCCGGACCCGTTTCTGATCGGCATGCACGCCCAGCCACATGCTCGGCTACCTCAGCCAGGCTCCTGAATGGAGCCGCAGTGCCGTAGTGTCACGTCGCCATGGCACCATGCGAATGCCAGCACAGCCGGACCCTCGAGCCAGCCTCCCATATGTTTAAGGCTAAATACTCCTTACAGAATAGCACATTCAATTCTGCCTATAATATATATATAGAAATCGTACATTTAAAGCTAAACCTTCAACTGCACACCCAGCTTTGTAATTGAAGGTTAACAAAGGCATTAATGTGGATTTTTTTGTTAACACAATCCTAATTGAATTAAAATGAGCTTATTAGTATAGTTTTGTATATTAATCAGCTCACTTAAATGTATTAACATTATTGCAGGGTCATTCATGTATATTAACATTGCTTTAACCCATGTCAGTTGGCAACACAGATGATTAGCTTGTATTGATGCCTGTATCAGCATTCATGCTTCTTAGTGCATAAATCTCCTTTGTGGGCTATCTATAATGTACAAACGCGCCCAGTTCTTTCAGAGTGTCAAAGTTCAATAGAGCTACATGAATTATATTTCCCAAAGTGCAAAATCTAGATTGTGTGCCTTGCTTGTTTTGAATATGGTCCCTTATAGCAACTAGACATTCTCCCAGTGATTTACGCACAGTGTCTTAGTGGAAAGAATATTGGAAGGGTGTATAGGCAGTATTTTTCACTTAATAGAAGACTAAACAAAAGCTATTTTCTAAAGAAGTGGATGAAACCTGCCTTCTCTCAAAGACAGCAATATGGGATTGGACATCCATATTATTAGTAACAGCAGGCTCTGGAGTGAAAACTGTCTTCATACGGTATCCAATTTCTCCATAATGGTAGGGTTCGTAATGGTTCCAGCAAAATACAAAAGAATATCTCACATTTGCCCTCTGGTTCAGGGCATATGCTAGAATTTTTGCATCAGATTGCATTAGTCTTTGCTTCCATGGCTGTACAGTAAATGCAAACATCTTAGTGATTTAAATGTCACATTTGTGAAGATGAATACTGCTGTGATAACACAGGAAAAAGGTAACATAATAACATTGTCACATCCTATTAGTATAGGAATGCTATATGCCACATTCCAGTTAACTCGCAATAGTCTAATTAAATATGAGGGAACAGAACCGCAGTTCTTCATTTTTTTCTATATGTCTGCAATGTAATATCTATCTGTATTCATTTTCTGCGTGAAAGCAGACGGGCTCTCTGGTTAGTCATGTTTTCAGTATGAATGTTTACAACGACCTTATACCCAGCCAGGGTATCACTGCTAGGGAACTATGCTTCCATTGTACAACATTAGTCTTCTGGTCCTATGACGGAGGTCTTTGCAAGATCCTTGTCATCAAATAGTCTGCCCTAAAAGTCTTCCCATGCACTTCTGATGGTGAATGCTAAGGGGATCCCGAGAGCTACATTACAAGTTTATCTTTTCATGTGAAAGTACATTCTCCTGATGAGCCGCCAGGAGCCATGGCATCAGTATTTTGGGATTGCTTTTTCTGTACTTTAAAAATAAGTGGAAGTATGCTGCTATGCAATCTCATTTTAGGAGGTGGGATCTTCAAGGCAGGTGATTTGTTTGCCAGTGAGACTATTATAAAGGCTAAGTTCAGGACAAGTGCCCCATGCTGTTTGACTGCGTTTGTGATAACTCTGTAAATATGAGGGTCCTTCATTAAAGGGCACCAGCTGTCAATGTGTGTTCTGGTGCATGCCGAAGGCACACTGGGACATGTAGGGTCATGACAATTAGCATGGCTAGATTTCCATTCTAACTGTCCATGGCGTGTTAGGGAAGCAAATGGTTGGACTTGAGGGGGAGAGAAGGTGGAGAGAGCGTCAGTACACTCACGCCATTGCCATTGCTAGGTGGCTAATTACATAGATCAGGTGCAATGGCCTCCACAATAGGAGGAGTAGCCTAATGGTTAGAGCACTGGCTTGGGAACCAAGAGGATCCACCAAGAAGCAGCAAACCGCCACGTGGGCAACTAGAAACCAGTCAGGAGACGTGGCAGGAGGTTCTAAAATTGCCTTTATTGTTCCACGGATCAGGTGTGCCAAACCCAACACAGGCCGTGTTTCGTATACCACTTCCTCAGGGGTTAAGGGCTCACTATAAAACATTCATATACATGTTAAATAAAACAACAGCAAATAAAACATATATGTTAATACATTAAACAACCGCAAATGATAAAATATGTTCCATCTCAACAGATAAAACAATAAATACAAAAATAATTATAATGTGATAACTTATTGGTAAAAGACATATATTACAATAAATATTTAATAAAAAGCAGATTACAATAATAAATACATCATTATGAAGATAAACGAACCAAACTTAAAATACTTATACCACAAATATATATGAAACAATCAAAACACAGGTAAAATTACGTAAGAAGGAGGAAAAGAGAGAGATGAGGAGGATTGGAAGGATGTGCCGTGGGCACTAACCATTATCTGGGAGTAAAACAATACTGCATAATACACTTAAACGAACAAGGATTAAAAAAGGGGGGATTAGAGAGTGAATCAGTAAAGACATCTAAAAACCATAAGAATCTATGGAGACTACTATAAAAATGATAATAAACAACAATAACAAAATTTAAAACACTCACAGAAAAAATTAAAAACCTACCACTATAGCCAGCCAATATGAAACAAACCTCTCCTTGATTGGCAGCAGCGTGGAAACCACCTGCCTCTATTGCGTGATGTATTGCAAACGGTATATAAATAAATAAATAAACAAATAAATAAAACAAACATGACCATTCTCCAAACTAATTATGTGCTCACACAAATATCCCCAGAAATAATATCTTTATAGGATAGGAAGAGGCCAATGTCCAAATGATGTTAAGTCAAAAAAACCACAAAACATATTTAATTGTGAGACACGGTGCCTAAAACAAAATTCAAAATCAGCTCGTTGATAAATTTCACAGGATAAAAAGGAGAATCATTTGCTTCTCATAATACTGCTCAGAAACATATTATCAGACTCAAAAATGAACCTTTTGAAGTGATAAAATATAAATAACTAAGCAAGTATGGGGGCAATGAAAAATCTTCTTATCCTCAATCGCATTGATCGCCTGCACACGAAACCAATTGCCTACCAGATGACATGCGGCTGTACAAGAAAACGTTAGAAACCACAGATAAACAGATCCAACGTAGCTTTAGCTGAGGACAAGACCATAAATAAATAATTAAATAAAACTGCCCGACCTCCGTTGAACTAAAGAAACGAAAGAGAATGTTATGTACACAAAATAAACAGATGCCTTCATTCTCAGGCTAAATAGAAACCCCTTATCCATTATATTGTACATGAAATACAAATAAAACCATACTTCAGAGTAAACACTTAGAGGAACAGTGAAGCATTGCAACTGTCGAAAGACCGTACTAACAGCTCCTAACGGTAAAAACAACAATTGCCAGTCATAAATCCAATCTCAAACCAGAAAACAACCGATTCTTAAAAATAACCTTGAGAACCATGGGGTTACTGATAACTAAAATTTTTTTTAAAAGAGAGGGGCTCGGAGGGCAGGGATTTACGTGCCAAAGAACCATGTTAAAAAAATCACCCGCAGCTAAAAAATGAACGCGTTGTGGCGCCATGTGCATGTCATCAAATAAAGGAAATGTGAGGCAAAGAACACCCCTTTTAATCATGAGGCACCATTGTATTCCATACCCAACACTACAAACTGTACAAAACATTTTAATCAAACCTGAATCACAGTAAAACCGCCGTCAGCGAACAAGTCACAGTGAACTGCACATCACAAATACCCGCTCATGCGCGCTTGTTTAAAAGCCCTTATTTTGGCGGGAACCTGAACAGAGAGGAGCCAAATACTGAATGCATTAATAAATGATTAGCCGTTGTAGATAACTATACTAAAAAATAAATAAATAAATATGATAAAAAGAAGCTACTTCAAAAGTGAAAAGAATAAAGAGAATTACCAGCTGGAAAAAAGTGAAGTGAAATCCGCTCATGCGCTCTGGCTAAAGATCCACTCTTAGGCTAAAAATCAGAAAAAACGATGTGCATGCCACCCAAAGCCATAAAAGCAGCATCATTATAAAAAATGAAAATTAAAAGTGCCAAATTGGAAAAAGGGGGTACATACATTAAAGATAACATTGTTAAAAACACCCTAAAAGGACACTATAAAAGCACAGATAAATCCTGATCCACATTCAAACCATGTGGCACCATAAAATTCAACAAAAAAAATGTATTTTTGTTCTAACCTAGCAGTGGTTTTAACCAAATCTCCCCCCCCCCGCCAGTTTAGTTGTACTTTTTTTAAAACAAAGAATTTTATATCTGACAATGTGTGTCCCATGTCTAGCCAATGCTGTACAATAGGTTTATCAATCAATTTCCTTCGTACACAGCTTTTATGTTCTACTATGCGTGTTCGTATACAGCGATTAGTTTTGCCCACATAGAGCTTACCACAAGGACACTGAATTACATATATGACGTTGGCTGTTGCACAGTTCGAAAAATCATTGATGTAAAATTTTTGCTGAGTATCTGGTGGATAAAAAAATTTCGCACGGCAAGGCATTGAGGCAAACAGAACAGTGACCACACTGAAATTGACCCTTGTATTTAGCCAATCTCTTTCGTTCGGTGAAAGCTGATGGGACCAACAAATTCTTAAGGTTGACATTCCTCTTATGGGCCACTATAAGGGAAGTGTCGCGAAAACCTGGAAGAGACTGAATAAGATGCCATTCCTTTTTAAAAATTTGCACTATCTTCCGCGACTGCAAGGAATACAAAAGGGGGCATACAAGTTTTGACTGATTGTTCACCTTCCGTGGTTTAAGTAAAGTGTCACGTGACTCACCCCGTGCTCTCGCATAGGCATCTTCAATACAGCGATGAGGATATTGTCGTGTTCTAAACCGCTGGGATAAATCTGTTTTCTTTTAAGACATTGTACAGCCGCATGTCATCTGGTAGGCAATTGGTTTCGTGTGCAGGCGATCAATGCGATTGAGGATAAGAAGATTTTTCATTACCCCCATACTTGCTTAGTTATTTATATTTTATCACTTCAAAAAGTTCATTTTTGAGTGTGATAATATGTTTCTGAGCAGTATTATGAGAACAGTAAGGCCGCGGGCCCCGTCCGCGTGGCCGCTCCTAACCGGGGGGGTGGCGGGCCGTTCGCCCCCCCCCCTCGGTTTCGGCGGCGCGCGGCTCGTTGGTGCCCGCGCGGCCGGGCGCCTCAGTGGCTCCCCACGGCGTTTAAAACGCCCGGGAGCCCATGGGAGGCTAGGACCCGGCAGCGGGGGAGGGGGGTGGGGTGGGTGGCGCGGGGACCCAGCTCTGCATCGGCAGTTGCTGGGTCAAGGCTGGAGGCTCCGGACGTCCCGCCCGCCCACCCTAGCTGGGGGAAGCTTTGGTTGGGGGGGGGGGTTTGGGGTTGTTGCAGCTGGAAGGGGGGGGGGCTTTGGCGGGATCCCGGAGGTTTCCGGGGTCCGGAGCCGGTGGCAAGCATGAGGGCGGGGGTGGGGTACCCCCGACCCGGTTAACCCCTCAGGCTTTTGCTAATAGCATGGCGAAGCCGGAAGAGGGAGGGCGTGGAAAATGTCGGGCCTGTGCCCGGGGGGAAGCGGATGCGGCGTCACCTTGCTACTAACATGGCGGGTGAGAGCTCGCTCTGCTTGGGGGGGGGGGAGTTAAAAAGGTGTTGATGTTGTATTATGTTTAAAAGGTTATTAAAGCTGCGACCAGTTTAAGTCCCAAATGGTTGTCATGTGATTTGTGTTAAATGAATCTGTCGGGGAAGGGAAAGTGGGGGTGGGGCCCGGGCGGGGGGGGGGGGGGCGAGAGGTGACATGCCGCCTTACCCGGTTAGCAAATGATTCTCCTTTTTATCCTGTGAAATTTATCAACGAGCTGATTTTGAATTTTGTTTTAGGCACCGTGTCTCACAATTAAATATGTTTTGTGGTTTTTTTGACTTAACATCATTTGGACATTGGCCTCTTCCTATCCTATAAAGATATTATTTCTGGGGATATTTGTGTGAGCACATAATTAGTTTGGAGAATGGTCATGTTTGTTTTATTTATTTGTTTGTTTATTTATTTATATACAGTTTGCAATACATCACGCAATAGAGGCAGGTGGTTTCCACGCTGCTGCCAATCAGGGAGAGGTTTGTTTCATATTGGCTGGCTATAGTGGTAGGTTTTTAATTTTTTCTGTGAGTGTTTTAAATTTTGTTATTGTTGTTTATTATCATTTTTATATTAGTCTCCATAGATTCTTATGGTTTTTAGATGTCTTTACTGATTCACTCTCTAACCCCCCCTTTTTTAATCCTTGTTCGTTTAAGTGTATTGTGCAGTATTGTTTTACTCCCAGATAATGGTTAGTGCCCACGGCACATCCTTCCAATCCTCCTCATCTCTCTCTTTTCCTCCTTCTTACGTAATTTTACCTGTGTTTTGATTGTTTCATATATATTTGTGGTATAAGTATTTTAAGTTTGGTTTGTTTATCTTCATAATGATGTATTTATTATTGTAATCTGCTTTTTATTAAATATTTATTGTAATATATGTCTTTTACCAATAAGTTATTACATTATAATTATTTTTGTATTTATTGTTTTATCTGTTGAGATGGAACATATTTTATCATTTGTGGTTGTTTAATGTATTAACATATATGTTTTATTTGCTGTTGTTTTATTTAACATGTATATGAATGTTTTATAGTGAGCCCTTAACCCCTGAGGAAGTGGTATACGAAACACGGCCTGTGTTGGGTTTGGCACACCTGATCCGTGGAACAATAAAGGCAATTTTAGAACCTCCTGCCACGTCTCCTGACTGGTTTCTTGGGAACCAAGAGACCAGCGTTCAATTCCCACTAGCGCTACTGGTGGCCTTGGGCAAGTCACTTAACCCCAACAATCTACTTCTGGTCAAACTGACAAGAAAACCCAGGAGCTTCTGGGCTGCCAGGAGTTAGCATTGACTCAAAAGTACACATTGTATTGCAGTAAGTGGAGGTAAGGTGATCGGCTTAATCTCCTTATCTTTCCCTAGTCGTATCCTAATCCTCAACTATTGAATTGTCTGTCTTGACTAGATATCCACAATGACGATGCATGAGATAGATCTGCATGCACTGCTTCCATTTTATTTTATTTTATTTTATTTAGTATATATTTGTATACCGCTGTTTCCAGCGATCAGTAGCGGTTTGATTACATATATGAATTTGTCAATCATGACAGGAATTTTTCGGTATACACACATTGATTTGAAGGGAGAAGCACAGCACACGGTGAAGGACTTACGGAGAGTAATCAGAATATACATATGCACATATTTACATATTTACATAACTGCAACCATGCTTCATTGGGAGGTACCTTTTTACCCCGGGACTATATCAGATTGTATTGGCACTGGAAAAGATGTGTCTTGAGTTTCTTTCTGAAATCCATAAGATCTTTGATTGCTCTTAGCTCTGGTGGTAGTTGGTTCCAGAGGGCAGGGGCCGAGTAGGAGTATGCTCGTTGGCTAGTACTGGTTGTTACAGATCTGATATCGGGGGGAACATGGAGTATGTTTGAGTGGAATGTTCGCCTGCTTCTGTTGGGTGGTTGCGTGCTGATAAGGGTGGAGAGAAAGGATGGCGCAATGTTATGTATAAGCTTGAAGGTGGTTATTAGTGTTTTATATTTTATCCGGGCTGCAATAGGGAGCCAGTGTAGCTCTATTAATACAGGTGTAATGTGATCAGTAAGGTTTTTTTTCATGATGACCCTAGCTGCTACATTTTGGGCCATCTGGAGAATATTGAGGGATTTCTTTGGAAGGCCCTGTAAGATGGCGTTGCAGTAGTCGAGGTGTGGAATAATTAGTGCTTGCGCAACAGACCTGAAATCGTGAGGTTCAAGGATGCTCCGTAGAGGTTGTAGGACTCTTAAGTTTGTGGAAAATGGCCTTGTTGGTTTTGCGGAGGTGCTTTTCCATCTTTAGATTGCTGTCAAGTGTTACACCCAGATATTTTATTTCAGTCTTCGTAGTTGTATATATTGTATGCAGATCTATCTCATGCATATTCATTGTGGATATCCTGAAAGCCTGGGGGTCCCAGAAGACTGAGTTGAAAACCTCTGTTGTAAGCTCTTAGGAGAAGGGACCATCATTACATGACTCTGTACAGCACTTGTGTATGCCTTGTAGTGCTATATAAATAATTAGTAGTAGTAGTAAGTGCTACACGTTAACTGATGAGAACATGCTTTCTCTGGGAACAGGCAGGAAGTCAGTCCTCATATATGGGTGACGTCGGCACCAACGGAGCCCCCATAGAAACATCCCCCCAGCCTTCAAGGAAAGCTTTTGGGAGATGTTACCACACATACATGGTCCCCTTCCCGCCCAAGGGTGCCATTTTGCTCAGTCTCCTTTTTTCCGCAGAGCCCTTCAGATGTCTGTCTGGCTTGTCCCTAGAAACAGTTGATTTTTCAGCCTGAGTTTCATATTTGTCTCAGGTACTGCACAGGTACTCTTCCCGCCACCCAACCTCACTGTCTCGGCATCAAATTTGGGTCCTTTAGTAACTTTTTCCTTCTTCGCATCTTCGCGCCTTTTTTCCAACTGGCAGCTCTGCGGGTCTTCGACCTCGCTGGGGTACTTTTTTCACCCATGACTTCCAGTGGTTTTAAAAAGTGTGATCGGTGTGCGAAAATTATGTCTTTGACTGACACACATGACTGCTGCCTTCGCTGCCTTGGGCTGGACCATGACACCACAGCATGTGGTCTCTGCAAAAAGATGTCCAACAAGACCCTCAAGAGCCACCAGCAGCAGCACAATAAGTTGTTTCTCGAGTCCCCGGTACCGCCGATGCTGTAGCCTCATCTGAAGCCACAGCATCTCGGGGCAGCTCTGTGGAACCCAAGCAGTGCTATGGCTCTTCGGAGAGGAGGATATCCCTTGAGGGTACCCAAGAAGAAGAAGACCTCGAAAGCGGCATCCCTGGACAGATCCGACAGGTCGGGTGCGTCCTGAGCCAGGTCCCGCAGTCTGAGATGCTCGTCCGAGGGATCGGAGAGGGGGCGGCCTGTAAAGGACTCAACTTCGGACTGGTCTCGGTCTCCAGACACCATCTTCATTGAGGATTCCCCTTCGGGGGAACTGGCATCGGGACCGATACCCTCGGTGCCGCGCCAATGGCTGTGTAGCCTTCTGGTCTGGAGTCCAGAATAGAGGCCCTGGAGCACAGTTTGTCTCCAGCCAGTGCACTCGGCACCAGCCGTGGGGCCTCGGAGGGCCGCTGGCTGGGGTCTGCCTTGGGGCCCATGGTCCATCCTTTCATCAAGTCCTTGATGGACTACTCTGAGTGGAAGATGGAGGACGAGGAGTTGTCTGACACCAATTGCCAGCGTGATGTCACCTCGGACTCTCCCGCTTCAGAGCCTCAGCGGTGGTCTCTGCCAGAGGACATAGCATTCCTTGACTTTGTCAGGGATATGTCGAAGGCCCTAGCATTCTCAATGGAATCGGAGGAGGATCCTCGGGTGGAGGAGTTAGAAATCCTCCAGTACGAGCCCCCCCCCCCCCGAGGGAATCGCTTATGGTGCCTATTCCACCCATCCTGGAACAGCTAGTGCTCCATATGTGGGAGACACCGGCATTAGTGTCAATGGTGAGCAAGCGACTTGACTCAATGTATCGAGTCTGCTGGAGCCCAGGCTTCCAGAAATCACAGCTGCAGCACAACTCCATGGTGGAGGAGTTGGCCATGCATCGACTGAAGAGTCAGAAGATGCACTCCTCAGTGCCTTCTGGCAGGGAGGCATGCACCTTGGACACCCTCAGCAGAAAGTGATACCAGGGCTCAGTGCTCATTGGCTGCATCCAGGCCTACCAGCTGTACATGGGCATGTACCTCAGAGACCTGGCAAAGGAAATTGCTGGGTTCTCGGCTGGTCTGTCTGAGGAACCCCTGTAGTGGTTCAAGAACCTGGCCAAAGCCGTTCATGAGTGCTCCAAGTTTATGTCTTGGGCAGCCTATGATGGCTTTGAGTCGGCTGCTCGAGTAGCGACGGCGGGCATTGGTGCCTGACGCCAGGCCTGGCTACAGTCATCTGATCTCGAGCAATGGGTTCAGGACAAATTGGTCAATGTCCCATGCCAAGGAGAGAACCTCTTTGGCATGGGGGAGTGGAGGAGTGGCCTAGTGGTTGGGGCAAGGTACTTCAGGCCGGAAGGTCGGGGGTTCAAATCCCACTAGAGGACAGCAACCTTGGGCCGGAAGAACTGGGGTTTCTTGTCCCACAGGTGCTCCTTGTGGTCTTGGGCAAGCCACTTAACCCTCCATAACCCATGTTCCCTGTAAAATAGTTATCTCCAAGTTATAATGCCCTGTTCAATGTAATTTCAGTTCAATGTAAACCGCACTGATGCAGAATAGCACAGTATATAAGAGAATGTAAATAAATAAATAAATAAAATAAATAAAGCCCATGACTGACAAGGCTACCGAGCTGAAGACTGAGTTCATGATGAGGACCAGGCTCTCTAAAAAGACCGCTGCCCCTCCCCGATGGAAGGGTTCGGGTAAAAAGCCGTTCTACCTGAGGAAAGGAGCTGCTTACAGACACTACCCACCTTTTCAGGCCTCCCCGGCTCCCCAGCAGGGTCAGCAGGCCAAGGGACATGGGCATGGCCCTTGTAAGCAAAAGGCTCCCAAGCCCCAGGCATCGGCCCAGCTCAGGGGGAGTTTTTGACTTTTTGGGCATAGCCTCTCCACCCCAAGGAGGTCAGCAGTCCACAGGAGGACATCTGATCCACTATACCCAAAGGTGGCTGACCATCATCACTGATTCCTGGGCACTTTGGGTGGTCAGGGAGGGCTACCTCCTCCATCTGACTGAGAAACCTCCCCCTTACTTTCTGGGAGAGTCCCTCAGGTCTTCCTTTCACCGAGACCTTATACTGAAGGAGCTTGCAGGTGTTCTCAAGGACAAAGAGGTGGAACCAGTACCCCACCATCTCAAGGGCAAGGGGTTCTACTCCAGGTACTTCCTCATGCCAAAAAGGACAGGAGGCCTAAGTCCCATCCTCAGTCTGCACAACCTGAACAAGTCCCTGGTGAGGGAGAAGTTCAAGATGCTCCTCCTTGGAAAATTGCTGCCTTACCTCCAGCAGGGAGATTGGCTATACTCCTTGGATCTGAAAGATGCTTATACCCACATCCTCATTCACCCCAACCACAGGCAGTACCTACAGTTCATGGAGGGGGGCAGTCACTACCAATGCAGGGTGCTGCCTTTCAACTTGGCCTCTGCCCCAAGGGTCTTTACAAAATGCCTGGCAGTCATAACTACCTTCCTCCGCCTCCAGGGGGTCTTTATCTTTCCCTACCTGGATGACTGGCTCATAAAAGGTGGCATAGCCTCTGAGGTGCAGCAGGCAACTGCGCGCACCATCCAGGTCCTGCAAGACTTGTGGTTTGTGATAAACTATCCCAAGTCCCACCTCCTCCCAACACAGTGTCGAGTTCATAGGGGCAAGACTGGACACCTTCCAGGAAAAGGCCTTCTGACCCGGAGACCGAGCCAACCAACTCAGGGCCAACCCCTTGTTGCCCACTTGGCTCCTCCTGCGACTTCTCGGGCACATGGCCTCCATGTCCACGTCACCTTAGATGCCTGCCTCCACATGAGGGCTGCGCAGTGGTGCCTTTGGGACCAGTGGATACAGGCCATGGGATGCCTCTGGGACAAAGTCTTAGTGTCCCACCAGTTGGCAGACTTCTTGACTTGGTGACAGACTCCCTAATATCTCGAGGCTGGGATGCCCTTTCAAGCCCTGAGCCCCTTCAGGGTCCTCACTACAGACTCCTCCCTGCTTGGCTGGGGAGCCCACTGTGAGGACCTCCACACCCAGGGCAGCTGATTGCAGGTGAGAGCAACCTGCAGATCAACCTCCTGGAGCTATGCACGATATACTTACCCCTCCGAGTTTTTTGCCACTGCCTACGTCACCAGTTGGTGTTGGTCCAGATGGACAACAGGTGGCAATGTTCTATGTGAACAAACAAGGGAACATGGGGTCTTGTGCCCTCTGCCGAAAGGCAGTGGTCCCCTTCTCCTATGCAGTCCAGCAGGGTATACTCCTGCGGGCAGATTATCTGCCAGGCCAGAACAACTTGCTGGCCATCAGATTGAGCAAGGTCCTCCAGCCGCATGAATGGCAGCTGGACCACAGTATGGCCAACCGGCTCTTTCAACTCTGGGGGGAAACCAGTGATAGACCTGTTCGCCAGTCTGGACAACTACCAGTTGCCCCGCTTCTGCTCCTGGCAGGCTCAGCCTTCCAGGGTGGCAGTGGGCGCATACCTTGTCTCGTGGTCAGAGGGTCTCATGTACGCCTTCCCACCTACACCACTAATTGCCAAGACATTATTCAGGACCATCTGTGACAAGGCCTCGCTCATCCTGATAGCCCCTCGATGGCCCAGGCAACCATGGTTCCCTCTACTCCTCCAGCTATCAGTGGAGACTTCCATCCCATTGGGGAACTCTCCAGGACTCCTGTCCCAGGAGGGGGGCTCTCTTCTGCACCCCAACTTGGGGTCCCTGTTGCTGACAGCATGACTGCTGAAAGGGTGACTCTAGCCCCTTTCAACCTCTCCGGTGAGGTAGAGGAGATCCTGCTGGCTTCTCATAAGGCTTCCACTAGGAAAGCATATGCCCTCAAATGACGCAGGTTTTCAACTTAGTGTGCAGAGCATGGGACGGACCCGTTCTCCTACACAGTGGGAATGGTGCTACAGTACTTCTCCACCTCTCACAATTCAGGTTTAAATCAAACTCTGCCAGGGTGCACCTCAGCGCCCTGGTGGCGCACCATCACCCGGTGATGGCAAACCCCTCTTGATCCTGCTGCTGGTGACCTGCTTCTTAAGGGGTCTGTTCTTATTGAAGCCCCTGTTTCGCCCTCTGTCGACCGAGTGGGACCTCAATGTGGTATTGGGGCAGCTCACTCGCCTGCCCTTTGAGCCTCTGGCTACCTGCCATCTGCGATACCTCTTGTGGAAGTTGGCATTCCTGGTCATGCTCACCTCCGCTTGCAGGGCTAGTGAGCTTCAGGCCTTAGTGGTGGAGGCGGCATATACCAGGTTCTACAAAAACAGGGTGGTGCTCCACATACTCCCTAAATTCCTTCCAATGGTGGTATCATCCTTCCACCTCAACCAGGAGGTGGTACTTCCCACTTTCTGCCCAAGACCTCACACTAGTAGGGGAGAGACTGTCCTTCACACTCTGGACTGTAAGAAGGCCTTGTCCTACTACATCCAAATACTTTGGGCCACCACAAAGCTACTCAGTTTTACATCTCGTATGACCCTGGTCGAATGGGGGAGGCAGGGACCAAATGTACACTGTCTACATGGGTGGCAGACCGTATCACCCTTGCCTATGAGCAGGCGGGGCTCCCGCTGGAAGGCAGAGTCATGGCGCATCGTGTCAGGGCCATGGCGGTCTCAGTGGCAAACCTGCGCTCTGTCCCGATAGTGGACATCTGCAGGGCTGCCACCTGGTCTTCAGTCCATACCTTTACAGTCCATTAGTGCCTGGAAAGGGAGTCCCGACGTGACAGTGCCTTTGACCAGGCTGTGGTCCATAATGTTTTCGGGGTTTAGGCAACTCCTACCCTCTGACCCTTCTGTATTCGGGCTATCAGAGTACTGGTTTTCTTTGGATACAGGGGTCCAACTGTAGTATGTAGCTATGGACTCAATTGCTGCTGCTCACGGCAACCCTTAAGGGCGACCGTGTTTTTCACTATGGGCTTTCGGTAGCCTGTAGCTGGGGAGTCCCATATGTGAGGACAAACTTCCTGCTTGTTCCCAGAGAAAGCATAGTTACTCACCTGTAACAGGTGTTCTCCGAGGATAGCAGGAACCAGTCCTCACAACTCTCCCTCCTCCCCTTGGAGTTGCTCCTTACCATTTTCATTTTATTTTTTGCCATCTTCGGCGGGAAGGGGACCACGCATGCATGGTAGTATCTCCCAAAGGCTTTCTTTGAAGGCTGGGGGGATGCTTCCATGGGGGCTCCGTTAGGACTGATTCCTGCTGTCCCCGGAGAACACCTGTTACAGGTGAGTAACTACACTTTCCATGCATTCAACAGTTAACACAGTGGTGTTGCACCTATTGCACGATGGCTTTGCAGGCTGGCATGTTAGGTGCAAATCACTTTAGTAAAAAGGCCGCTTAGGAAAAGTATAGAGAAAAAAATATACCAAAGAACAAGATGAAATACAATAACATACAGAAGAAGTGTCAAGCATGCAACTTACAGTGCTATACATAAAGGCCTGATATTCTTCTGCAACAATTATACCCTGCTACAGCACATTGCCGTTGCCACCAACATTTAATCCCCGATGTTCAGATGTAGCCCCGAAATTGAATATCCAGGGTCACCGCACAGCCCAGAAGCCCGCAGAAGCTAACCAGGTAACGGCGATATTGAGCTGCTGCCCGGTTAGCTCCTACTGCTAAAGATAGGCTAGCTTTTGCTGCACCTATCTTTTACCCTTGATGCTAACCAGGCAGGGGTGCAATATCACCACTGCCTGGTTAGCGACTGATGCTACCCAAGGAATTCCCCAGAGCACCCACAATATGTCCCGATCCTAAGCGTTAGCATCGGTACATGTAGTGGAGACAATCGGGGATATTCAGCGGCACTAACCGTGTTAGTGCTGCTGAATATCATGTTCAGCGGCATTTGCACGGTCTGAAAACCATGCAAATGCCTTTGAGTATCGTGCCCAAAGTTATTTTGTGTCTTATAGTTTCCTGTAAATGGAAGCCACTCATCATGCAAGGAAGAAGCACCAGGAATGTTTCAAAATTAATGTCAAAACCATAAATATCTGAGGTTTTGTCATTATTTTAGAGAATTCTTAACCTAGACCTTGATGTATCAGTCTTTGCGTTCCTTTGTAGGAATGAGCCCGCATCACAAGAGGTTTCTTGTATTGTGCTGGTATATTTCATTAATCAGTAATTGGCATTTACAGCATTTTTCTTGTGACAAAGTCCATGGGAATCTGTGGACATTTTTGCAAGACAAACATAACTGTACCTGTTGCTGAGTTTCATGGAAAATCTCAGATTTGCATAAGCTTTTGCATGTAATTTAGCTATGCATGAATTCCTAATGAGCCTACTTGCATGATAATTGAGCTCGGCAGGAAATTTTGCAGAAAGTGGAGTGGAGTGGAGGAGTGGCCTAGTGGTTGGGGCAAGGTACTTCAGGCCGGAAGGTCAGGGGTTCAAATCCCACTAGAGGACAGCAACCTTGGGCCAGAAGGACTTTCGGTTTCTAGTCCCACAGGTGCTCCTTGTGGTCTTGGGCAAGCCACTTAACCCTCCATAGCCCATGTTCCCTGTAAAATAGTTATCTCCAAGTTATAATGACCTGTTCAATGTAATTTCAGTTTGTTCAATGTAAACCACACTGATGCAGAATAGCACAGTATATAAGAGAATGTAAATAAATAAATACATAAAGCAGTCCACACTAGAATGGCAACTATCAAGTGATACATTCACAAATTTGATAGTGCATGCACGCTATTTTGCATTTCTGAAAAATGGTGCCTACTATTTCCAGTTTAACATATGCTTTCTCAATTGTGATCTTGGTTGAAGCTTGATATGTTGGTCCCTCACTCTTTGCTTCCCTCGTGGAGGTCATCTGAACTTCACCTTAATTCTCCTGCCACTATCCCTTTACTAGCATCAGGCAAATAAATGTAATGCTGCTTTTTAATTGTGTTTTTATCTTTGATGGCATTATCTAATATAGCGTGTCCCTGAGGCAAGATTTAAAGAAAAGGTTTTATTGTACCAAATTAAAAAATAACATGATGTGAGAAAAACACCAGTTCCCTCACAGGAAATCACAGGAATAATTAAGCGAGGCTCTGATGTGCAAAGACTTTATTTTTGTGAATGTGCAATAATATGAAGGAAAGGTGACGATAAAACTGGATCTCTGAAAGTTAAGCCGTTTCCTTCTGAAACTTTAAGCCTTATGAAGTTCTGGTTTGCCAGTCAGCAACAGAAAGTCAGCTGTTTTTAAGACTTATATTCAGATTTGCCACTCATTTTTATGTTATGGGACCTCTTAGTTTACAAAAATAGAATACATTTTTCAATAGCCTGTGGTGTTTCAAGGCAAGCATGCACTTCATACATGTGCATCTTGTAGCTAATTTTCAAACGAAAAATCTCCAGATAGTTGACTTTTGAAAATAGCCTACATGGTGCGTGCTTTGAAAGTAGCCATCGACATTTGGATCTGCTGTTTCTGAAAATGCACACAGTTTTGAAAGTCAAATCTATACTCATCGCTTTCTTTTCCTGAAATAAATACGTCCTCTGCATAATCTCTTTTTCTTCTGGCTAAATGCACACCTTCTCTGAAAGATGGTGCAGATCGGAATAGTCAATATGCGAGGTGATTAAAGAGTGGATAAGGATCTTAGTAGTGTGTTCAGACAGGAAGGGACAAATTTTACTGCTGTTATAGAGGAAGAAACAACAGGTTTTAGCTATCTGCTGGATATATTCAAAGAAGGAGAGAAAAGAGTCATAGATGACCCCAAGGTTGTGAGCTGAGGAAACAGGGAGAAGTAGAGTGTTATCCACAGAGATAGAGAAAGGAGCACAGGGGAGGTGGCTTTAGGGGGAAAGAGAAAAAGCTCTGTTTTAGCCATGTTCAATTTCAGATGGTGGTGGAACATCCAGGCAGCAATGTCAGATAAACAGGCTGAGATACGGGCCTGGATTCCTGAAGAGCAGTTTCTGTAGAATGTAGAGAATGAAAACTAGATTGCAGTAGATCTAGAAGGCCTTGAGGGGATAGAAAGTCCACAGAATGGCAGTGAATTGAACGTTTGAGGAGTTTGGAAGCAAAGGGTAGGAGGGATATGGGCCAATATTAGACGGACAAGTAGGGTCTAGTGAAGTTTTCTTGAGGAAGAGTGTAACCACAGCATGTTTTTAGGCTGCAGGAATAGTTGCAGTGGAAAGCAATAGGTTGAGGATTTAACAGATGGAAGGGATGACAGCAGAAGAGATGGAGCTTAGTAGACAAGGATCGGAGGAACACATTTGGAGGAGGAGAAAAGATGAGCGGCTTCCTCCTTGGTGATTTTAGGAAAGGAAGAAAGAGTGACAGATGCTGAGGGAAGGATTTGGGAGTGCAGAAGGGGAAGGTGGGTGGAGGTGACCCTTTGGAGAACTCAAGACTAATCTTGTCGACTTTATCATGGAAATAGCTGGGCGGAAAGAGAAGGAGGGATTGGAGGCAGAGACACCTTGACAAGAGATTTAAGTATAGCAAAGAGGCAGCGAGGGTCAGAGGAAAGTGAATAAGGTGAACATAGTACTTTTGCTTGGTGAGAGCTGACTAGAATGAGATTAGTGTAAATTTGAAATACAGGAAGTCAGCAGGAGTGTGGGATTTAAGCCAGAGGTGCTCAGCTGAGTGGGCAGAGGAACAAAGGTAGCAGATTTTAGAGGACAGCCAGGGTAGATGTACAGTACACCTCTCAGGAGGAGTGAATGCATCCAAAGCAGTGGAGAGTATAGTGTTGTAAGAAGACATGGCCTCATTGACATATTCAGATGACATAGTGGAGGAAAATGATGAGACAGTATTGGAGAGTGCTAAAGAGTTGACAGCGTGAAGATTCCTAAACATGTTGGTTGAGATTGGGTAAAACTGAGGTTGGGGGTAGTTAAAAGTGAAGGTTAGTAGATGATGGTTAGATAAGGGAAGGACTGAGGTGAAGACATTTGAGGGCAAGCAATTGGAGAAGAAAATTAGGTCAAGGCAGTAGTTATGCTGGTGAGTAGGGGCAGTAGAACCCAGCTGGAGGTTGAAAGAGGATGTTAGGGAAAGGAGTTTTAAGGTATAAGGTACAGTGGAGTTTTCAACATGAATGTTGACATCCCCAAGAAAAAGGGAAAGGGAAGATGCATCTAGAAAGAAGGAGAGTCAGGAGTCAAAGTCAATGAGAAAGATAGAGGTGGACTTGTCAGGGGGTCGACAAATGACAGCTACCCAGACAGATAATGAAGTGAATAGGTGGATGGAGTGAACTTCAAAAGAAGAAATGGAAAGTGAGTGAGGGATTGAAATTTTCAGGAGAGAGAGAGAGAGTAGAAGCCCAACAACACCACCAAGGCCAGTGGATCAAGGAGCATGGGAAAATAGGTAGCTTCCATGACAGAGGGCAGCAACTGAAGCAGCATCTTCAGGGAGAAACCAAGTTTCGATGAGAGCAAGAAAATGCAGAGTATTAGAGATAAACAGATCATGAATGAAGGCAAGCTTATTGAAGACAGAGCATGCATTCTACAAGGCACATGAGAGGGAGAGAGAAGAAGGAGAAAGAAGAGAGGTATGAATTAGAGGGGTTTCACATTGATCTGCCTTGAGAATGTGAAATGGCTTTGAATTCTCCCCCTCATGTTTTATTTATCTTCTGTATCAAAATCTACCTGACAACTTAGCTTTCATAGTGTTGAGCTAACCCCTGATCTTCCATGATTCCATGACCATGGGAAAGGCCTCAAAATCTGGTCCTTACTGTGGAATTGGATGTTTCCCACAAGTTGGAAGAGGGGACAGCAGCTGGCCAGAGGCATATTGACAGCTCTTTCTAACTCAATGGTTCCCGAACTTGGGGTCGGGATACCAAATGGGGTCACATTATCAGTGGATGAGATCTCAGAAACAAGGCCATTTCCCCTTCTCTCTGGACATTCATTGTGATCTATGCCAAGTAATGGCAGTCACCAGTCCAGCATGTGGCCTGTGAGCCAATGAATATTCATAGGTCCTTCACCTCCCCTGCCCCTCCCCTCGGATAAGCTTTCTGTTAGACTGGAAACCCATGTTGAGTACTGGGTTCTGTAAGCACCCACTGCACACTGACACAAGAGACTCTGTGCTGACTGCTGCTGCTGTCATCCTACTTGAGTTTAGGGATGGGTAGGAGGCTGGAGACCTGCTATTTTGATTTCATCATCATCTGGGGTCACGTGAATTTTCAGTTCCTAAAATGGGGTCATATGAGATCAAAGTTTGGAAAGCACTGCTCTAACTTCAACAATCAATCCCCCTCCTACACTAATCAGCCAACAGATGGAGGAGGTAAATAATGGCACCTCGAGTCACAACCTCCTCCTCTACCACTTTGAACCACACAGCACTATGGGTGTCCCATGTGGTTTAAAATTCTAATTGAAGCCCAGGTCCAGAGAAAAAGATCACAGCATGAGATGGCACTGCTCTTTTTTTTCCCCCTGCTTGCAAGATCGTAGCAGAAGCAGCGATGGAGAACAGACTGATCTGGAGGATAGCATGTATATGTGAAAGATGTCTGGTATTTACTTATTTAACAGGCTTTTTTTATACCATTTTATCCTTAACTATTACTGTTGCAGCAGTGTAACTTAGCTCCTGAGTGGCCACATCAATTTGGCCCCAACATCATGGTAGCTGCATCATCAGTGGGACTTCAGCCAAATTTATTGGAGGGGTTGCCCCATCCCTCTGGCCTACAGTATTGCACAGGATGCCATTTATTGAATTCTTTGCCGTCCAATCTTTGGTTAGAACCCTTACTCACTCCCTCGAATTCCAGATTCAAGATGGCCACATAGCCTACAGCCTCTGCGGATGTGTTTTTCAGCGATGCCCAAGAGGAAGGGGAAACTGTGGAAATATCCTCCCGGTCCATTGGTGAGTCCGTTGTGCTCTGTTTCGACTACAGGATGCATGGATTCATTTCTCGAGCGGGCCAAGCATCAGCAAGTAAAATCTGGCATTTCCCCAGCTGTGTTGACGCCGGTATCAGTTGACATGGCATCTTCCTTGGGGTGTGAGCTATCGCTGGATTTGCGTTTACCTCCTATGCTGCCTGCCAGGTTTCTCATCTTGGGTTCTTCCGGGTCAGCCAGCTCAGTATCTGGATTGGTGGTTGCCCTGATGAGAGGTGCACCAAGCTGTCCTCAACGTCAGTGCCTTTGGCTGGAACATCGTTGTTAGCCGCAGGAGAGGAGTCAACCGGTGAGAACCAGAAGGGAGAGTTGCAGTTCCTCAGCAGCCCACAGTGGATAGAAACTTTGTGCCAGGATTAGAGACATGGATGGAGCAGCTAACATACTCTCTGTTTGTGCTGGAGTGGCCAGAAAGCTTTTGTCTTGAATCTATTTGGACTGCAATTTCCTAGTTGGGTGAGACTATGGCATGAAATTCTAATAAGATTTTGGAGCTTGTTCATTATAATACTGTTGATATTCAAAAAAAAATGTACATGATATTTCAACTGTGAAGGGAACAGTTCAGGACTTAAAAGGTTCTCAACAAAGGCAGGAAAATTCTCTCTCTGCCTTTGTTAAAGATATGGTGTCAGTAAAATTTAAAACAGAGACTCTGGAAAACCAGGTTTGTTCTGCTAATTTGCATCTGCTTAATTTCCCTCATTCGTCACTAGTTACAGCTGGAGACATGTTCAGGAAGTATTTGGCGGATGCCCTGGGGATGTCATTGGAGTCTCAGCCACCTTTGACCAAGATATATTTACCTTCCCACTGGATTACAACATGTGGAAATTTTGAACATATCCAGAGGTTTTGGAATCCTCTGATGTGGAAACCGTTATTCCCGTGACGTTACTTATTACTCTTGCATTGTCAGCAGATCATGAATGGTTACTTAGAATGTATTTCAAGAAGCGCTCTGTTCCCTTCAAGAGGTTGTTGGTACGCATATTCCCAGATCTAGCCCAGGAAACATAGAAAAGGTGCAAGGATTTCCTTCTCCTGAAGCCAGGGTTGACTCAGCTAGAGGATTTATGTTCCCTAAATTCCCATGCAAGTGCTTGGTGAAATTAGAATCTAGGGCTTAAGTTTTCTACGATCCTAGTCAGCTGGTGGTCTTCATCAGCTCTCGTCTTACTGGTGTCTCTTGGGTTGTAGGTTATAATGCAATGTATTGTATTAGCTTGCTGATTATGCAGGATGGTTGCTTACTTCTTGAATGATGTATTTGATCTTTCCTTTTCTTCATTTTGGATCTTGCTTCCTTTGGGTTTTGAGCTAGAGAGATTGGGGCTGTATTTCATTTTTCCTTTTTATTGGACTAATGTATGATTAATCTGTTTTTGGATTTCTCTATACCCACCCACTACTATTTCTGTACAAGTTGTTTTGCTTGGTATATATGTTTAAAAGTGTTAAATAAAAATTGAATAAAAAGAACCCTTATTCACGAAATTTAAGGCTTCTTTGAAGACACACTTATTTTCCACTGCCTTCGATATTCCTACTGCTACTTAATATCTTCTCTCTTATTTCTTCCAGCTCTTTTTTTTCTAATGCTTTCCTATAAGTTTTATCGCGTTACTGTTTTCTTTTAAGGAATATTTGTATCGTACACCACTTTGATGTTACAGAAAGACATTATATCAAATTCTTGATAAACCATTACCATGAAAGAGAGGCTGTGAGTGGGGATTTTTATGAAAGAAAGGCTGAGAGATGGAAGGGTTTATGTGAAAAAGGGGATAGAAAAAGGGTCCAAGCAAGATTGATTATGCACAATTAGTAACTCTAATATGCAAAATTATTCCAATTTATGTAGTGTCAGACGGCTGCCTGGGTGAGAATCTTCACAGTCTTGGCAAGTGCATATATCTATATGATTTGCAAGGGATTGTGGGCAATGCAGTTCATTCACACCAGACACAGCTGCTGACAATAATTTAGTTGTGCTCAAGTGTTAAAACCAATAAGAAATTTATTTATGGGGTTATTTCTCCCAACACAGATATGCTTGGTAGCACATAAATCAGGTTTACTTGCTTCCAGTGTTTAACTTGGAAAAACAAAATCAAAATCAGGAAAACAACATTCAAACTTGTCAGGCATTAGCTAATGTTTTCTTAGCATATATCAAACAACAAACGAAAAGCCACAAAGAAAGAAAAAAACTGTTCTTTTCAGGTTAACTTCTGATAACTTCCCACATAGATTCAGAAGTGATTCTCTCCTAGCTCACAAGCAATTAGGTAAGGCTCAATTGCTAGCAGTTATCCAGCTGAAACCCCTTAGCTGGCTTGCTTTCTACTGTGTGGGTCAAATCCTGCTTCAGGAGCTTTTCTGAGTAGATTAAAGAACAAGTTTGTATTTCTTTGTGATGGTTGCTGTACTTTATAACAGAAAATTACCAAAGGAGTTTAGACAGAGAGCAGTCCATGTAAACAGAATCTTCATCTGCTATTATTCCCCCTTCTTCAACAAGCATGGGTTCAATATCATGGATTGGCACAGATGAATCTCTCAATGGAGCACTTTCAGGAGAATACTTGTTTCCCTGCTGTCTTTCAAGGTTATAGCTAGGGCATAGATCAGTGTTCATACCTGAGCTTCCATTGCTCTTAGAGTTCCTCTCTATATAGCCTGGCCAGTATGTATGTCCAGCCTTCCAATCCAGATCCCTGGACACTGGATCTCTCTTCACATACCTTCTGGCACGGGTCTTAGGGTCCCTTCCACGTGCAGCCGTCTCCCTCACAGGTAGCGTCTGGAGATTCCTAGCTCTGCAGCACCATTCCTCTGGCTTTCCCCAGTCCAATGGTGTATGCTGGCCCTTGAAATGCCTCCCAGTATACGTACTGCTCTGGACTCTTCTAGACCTCTCAAAGGCTTTTCTCTTCCTTCTTCCAAAGGATTTCTTTCCCTCTCTGTCCGTCAGGTTTGGCTTCTGCTTCTGATGATCCTTCAGATGAAACTGATGATCAAGCTCAAGCTGATTCTCAGGATAATGAGGATGATTCTCTGTAGAATAAACTCTACCTTTATTCTGCCTAGATGAGTGCTCCTCCCTAACACAGCGCAGCTGTGCTGAATCAGGCCCTGCCCTTTGAGATGAGTGCTTAGGGATTACCTCATAGCCCTCCTGATTGAACACACGTTTCCCCATTTCAGCTCCTCTAATGGCTGTTGGAAACCTGGTGCATTCTGGGACTGGTAGTCTTTTTTGGGAAAATTCTGTTTTCTTATTTCTACCAGAACTGACAGGTTGCTTGTTCAGAGACACTTCACCTTTTCTATAGCTCCTTCCTGAGCTATGATAAGCTTCCTTATCACAGTAGATGTGCTGCAGAATTTCTGCACAATTTAGTAACTTGCTGCAGAGTCTGCTCCAAGTTGATGGAGTCTTTTCATGGCTATCCTGTTGAACATTCCCTTACAAAGACCCCATTACAATGTTGCAGGAATACCTTTCAGACTTGAAGCCTGGACAATCACTGAGTTAAATGGCACCCTGTGCAATATTGTAGGCCAGAGGGATGGGGCAATCCCTCCAATAAATTTAGCTGAAGTCCCACTGATGATGGAGCTGCCATGATGCTGGGGCCAAATTGATGTGGCCACATAGGAGCTAAGTTTCAGTGCTGCACCAGTAATAGTAGCAGCGGCCGCCCATCTTGCCTACCTCATGATGGTCCTGTTTTCAGCTCTTCCCTAAGTCCCATCATGTGCAGAGCTGTGCAAACCTGGGAATCCACATTTTATTTTGAACAGATCTGCAGAAATTTGCAAATATAATGTACATTTCTAGAAATGCAAATAGAAGATAGCTCTATATTGACCTTTGCAACAGGTCAAAGAACTGGCTTTATGTAGTCTGAAAATATATCATCCATGTATACCTGAAATACTTTATCCATTGGAATGTGAACAATAACTCATCAGGATAAAAAAAGGAGCTCAAAAACAGCGGCGTCTCAACCCAACCCAGAACAGGGGAGGAAATGAAGCCATCACAATCACTGTGTCATAACTGCTCTGAAAAAAATCTTTTTTTATTTTTTTTCCTTTTTTTCTCAATTAAATTAAGTTAGTGAAAACGGTGCATACTGTAGTTGTGAAAATATTACAATGTCCATTCACTGCAGTACTTTGTTACAATATAGCAGTATAGTAGTATCCAAAAAATCACTAATACAGTACTTATCTGAAAAACAATGGTCCCAGAACATGCCGAAGACAATAGTAGAAAGCTCAACCCAGGCAGGGTGAACTCCCCAATATCACTCTAGAGTTCAATAACATGTATCCACTGCCATAGATACTGTGCCCATGGAGTTCAAAAGCATATATCCACTATTATAAATAATATGTCCAATTTCGGCCAAAGGTTTCACTGTTGTAATGGCTTCATCAGGGATTCCTACAAAGCAGAAAACATGTCACAAAAAACAATGAACAAAATGAATAAAAGTACTTATACAGAGAATCTTACAAGACATTCCATCTCCCAAGGGACATGAAAACGAATCCTGGCATGGCTCCTTGTTAAAAAAACGCTGTGCATGCGCAATGAAATATCCTCTTATATACTAGCAAAGGCTTCAATAAAACCATTGCCATTCTATCTGATTGATGAGGCCAAAAGGATCCATTGTTTGCCAATTAAAAATATAGTACTCTTCACGCTGACATAAACGCTTTTTTAAAAAAATCACCACTCTCCCCTTGCACTTGCTGGCATTTAAGATCTGTACTGTCATGATGCATCTGCTGCCAATGTATAACTAAAGAGCCTGATTCAGTGGTCCCAACAAATAGCCAATAAATGTTCTATCATGAGTGTCTTAAATTGACGGGAATATATAACTTATCACAAGGGCAGAGGTCCTGTGGTCCTGCCATGGAAATGAAAAGTGAACCCCAACCAAGGATGCACAAAACTTCATATCTCCGATGAATACAAAGAAACTACACATTTTCCACATTTCTAGTGGCCCTGTACTGAAGGATCCATTGCCAGTCCAAGTGACCTAAATCTTGAGTCAACTGAATCTGACTTGAATTTCGCCATTCTGAACTTCACCTGCTTCCAGTTCAACCTGGAATTATTTGTACATCTGTTGTTGTTCTTAAGTGCCATCGAGTCGGAGTCGACTCATGGCGACCCTCTGGATAGCTATCCTAAATTGTGTTCAGTCTTGAGTCAGGCGGCTCATTGTTGACAGACTGGTACCCGTAGCTGCTGTTATTGTATCGATCCATCTCATTGCTGGCCTTCCTCTTTGGCGCTGACCTTCTATCTTGCCAAGCATGATGTCCTTCTCTAATGATCTCTCTCTTCGCATGATGTGTCCAAAGTATAAAAGTCAAAGTCTTGTCATCTGAGCTTCTAAAGAAAGCTTAGGTTTGATCTCCTCTAGTACCGACTGGTTTGTTCTTCGGGCAGTCCATAGTATACACAGTATTCGCCACCAGCACCATAATTCAAAGGCATCAATTTTCTTCCTCTCTATCTTTTTCACTGTGCAGCTTTCACATCCATATGATGTTATTGAAAATACCATGGCTTGAACAAGTCAAATCTTTGTATGGAGAGAGACATCTCTGCTCTTGAGAATCTTATCTAGGTCTTTCATAGCCATTCTGCCAAGAGCAATGCGTCATCTGATTTCTTGACTGCTTGTTGCTTCTTTATTGATAGTTGATCCAAGTAGGTTAAAGTTGTTCACAATATCAATTTCTTCTCCTTCAACGATGAACCTGTTGATTATGCCAGTTGTCATGATCTTTGTCTTCTTTACATTAAGGTGCAGGCCCATTTTGAGACAATGTTCTTTGATTGTGAGAAGCAGATGTTTCAGATCATCTTCACTTTCAGCCAGTAATGTGGTATCATCAGCATAGCGAAGGTTGTTGATGAGTCTTCCACCAATCTTCACACCTCTGTTGTCTTCATACAATCCTGCTTCTCTGATGATTTGTTCTGCATATAAATTAAACAGGTAGGGGGAAAGTATGCAGCCTTGTCTTACACCTTTGCTTATTTTAAACCATTCTGTTTCTCCTTGTTCCGTTTGAACTGCTGTTTCTTGATCAATGTACAGATTGTGCAAGAGTACGATCAGGTGTTCTGGTATACCCATGCTTCTTAATGTGGCCCAGAGTTTCTCATGGTTTACACAGCCAAAAGCCTTGCTATAGTCGATAAAGCACAAATAGATATCCATTTGGTATTCTTTAGTCTTTTCAAGGATCCATCTGACATCCGCAATGATGTCTCTCGTTCCTCGCCCTTTCCTGAACCCTGCTTGCACTTCAGGTAGTTCTTGTTCCAGGTATGGTTGTAGTCTCTTTTGAATAATCTTCAGTAGAATCTTGCTGGCATGTGGGATCAGAGCGATTGTGCGATAATTTACACAGTCTGTTGGATCACCTTTCTTTAGTATTGGTATAAACACAAATCTTTTCCAGTCAGTTGGCCATGATGTTGTCTTCCATATTTCTTGGCAGAGCCTTGTAAGTACGGTAAGAACTGCATCAGATTGCTGTAATACTTCTATGGGAATGCTATCAATGCCTGGTGCTTTGTTCTTTGATAAGGCTTTCAATGCTGCTTTAACTTCTTCTTTCATCACCAATGGTTCCCAATCATAAGGTACAGGTTGAAACGGCTGTTGGTCCATTTGATCTTTATCATATAAAAACTCTGTATATTCCTTCCACCTTTTCTTAATCTTCTCAGCATCATTCAACATAGAACCTTGAGAATCTTGTAACAATCCAATTCGAGGCTGGAACTTTTTCTGTAACTCTTGTAGCTTTAGGAAAGCCGATCTTGTTCTTCCTCTAATAGTTTCTGCTTCCATTTCCTTGCATGCGTCGTTATAGTACTTTTCCTTGTCCTGTCTTGCTGCACGTTGGGAATCTCTGTTGAGTTCTCTTATTGTCTTTCTTTCTGCTCTGGCTTTAGCTTCTCTGCGTTTCTGGGCAATTTTCAGAGTTTCTTCCGTCATCCATTTTGGCCGTTTTTTCTTTTTCACCTTTTGTAGAGACTTCTCGCTTTCTTCCAACACAACCTTCTTGATGTCATTCCATAACTCTTCTGGAGCTCTGTCATTTGTATCTAAAGCAGCAAATCGATTTTGCAGGCAGTCTTTAAATTCCAGTGGTATATTCTCAAGGTCATATTTTGCTGCATTCATGATTGGTTTGCTCTTTTTCAGCTTTAGCTTGAGTTTGCATACTAGTAGTTGATGATCTGTACCACAGTCTGCTCCAGGTTTGTCTTTGTTGATGTGTTAGAACTTTTCCATTGTTGACTTCCACAGATGTAGTCAATTTGATTTTTATACAATCCATTGGGTAATGTCCATGTGTACAGTCGCCGCTTGTGTTGATGGAAGAAGGTGTTTGAGATGAATAGATCGTTGGTCTTGCAGAATTCTATCAGTCTTTCTCCAGCTTCATTTCTGTTGCCAAGTCCATAATTTCCAACTACTTTGCCTTCTTCTTTGTTGCCAACTTTTGCGTTCCAGTCACCCATGACTATCAGGATATCCTGTTTGCATGTTCTGTCAATTT
This sequence comes from Ichthyophis bannanicus, assembly GCA_033557465.1. NCBI lineage: Eukaryota > Metazoa > Chordata > Amphibia > Gymnophiona > Ichthyophiidae > Ichthyophis > Ichthyophis bannanicus. Next base: position 421,010,044 of record CM066033.1, read on the forward strand.
CAGCTTGTACTTGTTCATAGAACTCTTTAATTTCATTCTCTTCTGCAGCTGTTGTTGGGGCATATACTTGAATTATAGTTGTGTTGATAGGCATTCCTCGTAGACGAATAGAGATTAAGCGTTCGCTGACTGCATTGTATTTCTTTACAGTTCTTGCAAGTTTCTTCTTTATTATAAATGCAACACCATTTCTTCTTTGTCTTTCATTTCCAGCATAGTAGACCATGTGATCATCTGATGCAAAGTGCCCGATGCCAGTCCATTTCAGTTCGCTGACACCCAACAGATCAAGTTGTACACGTTCCATTTCATTCTTGACCACCTCCAACTTCCCTTGGTTCATGTTTCTTACGTTCCATGTTCCAATGCGTAAGACATCTTTACAGCTTCTGACTCTCTTTTCATGCGCAGCTACATCAGCAGTCAGACGTCCTGAGGGCTTTGATCCAACCACATCATAAATGCTGGCTTTACTCTGAAAAGTCTTCAGCACTTTCCCAGTAGCTAGTTGAGTGTCTTCCGACCTGGGGGTCTCATCTTCCAGCACTATAGCACAATTTGTTTTGTTGTAACTATCCATTGGGTTTTAATGGCAAGTAGATTGCCGGGCCTTTCTTCCGCGCAGTTTAAGTTTGGTGATCCTCCGCCGTCAACACTATCCCATTTTGCTGCTGCCCAGATGGGGGGTTTGTCTTGGTCTGACACTTCAGCTGAGACCTGTCCATCTTGGGAGACCCTGCCAGTAGTTAAACTACCGATAGTTTAGCTCTCAGCATCACTGATGCACACAAGCCCTCACAGCACGACAAGCTGCAAACCAAGTGAGGGGTACATCTGTTATTGCTATATATATAAATGCTCTGGAAATATATAGCAAAAAAAAAAGTACATCTGTTATTGCTATATATTTCCAGAGCATTTTCAAGGATAGAGATCAGAGTAGTCAGCTTAAAAGTAGAGCCCCTCTTACTAAAGCCCACCAAAGATTTGCTATTAACACGCCAATCTCACACATGTTAATGGCAAAGGCCACGTCGCAAAGAGTTTTCCTAACATGTGCGCCATTATGTCAGGTTTCCTATAGAGGAGTCAGTAGATGAACCCACCTTATGAACCACTCCATCGCTAAGCATGCGGCAGTTGGCCTGGTGCTGGTGTTAATGTGCTCTCCAGGCCCACTCACTGTCCATTCTCTGCCCCATCCCATGACCGCTAATTAGCATGCATTTTAGGAGGTGATGGCAGACACTATTGCCTGTAGCCGCACATCTAAATACCCGATAACCAGCTAACTGCCATTAGCAAAAGAAGCCCTTGGTTAATTTCTAATGGCAAAGATCAGATGGCTATATTACCCTGTTAATATTTTCAAAATGTTCTTCTGTCTGCTGATATTGTGGTGTGCCTCTTCTGACACATCTCCTTGACAGTTTGTGAAAGTGTTTTTTCATAGAATAATTGCATTTTCATGTTAAGTAATAGATCTATAAGCAATTAGGAAGTTAACTGAAGAAAATATTTCCCTTTTTTTGTCTAGCGCCCTTTTTTCCTATGCACGGAACTACCTAATCAAGATCTACCTAGGAAAGACGCTTTATTTAAATTGAACTATCCTATTACACCTCAGTAAAAACATAGTGGATACTTCCCAAGATAAACTAATTTAAACGCTGTAGTTTAAGTTAACTTCTGAACATCAGTCACTAACTACAATGTATGACTCAAAATACCGATCAGACTTTTCTATTAAAGTACCTTTTATCGCTCAGTGACAAGTCTCTTCTTACTGCATTGCTTTATAATATACTAGTAAGCTCTCTTTTTGTTGAATGACTCACTGAAAGCACAACCAAACCATTTAAGACGTGTTTCACAGTTGCCATCACCTATCGAGTCTTTTTTCATATTTTTTCGTTACTTTGCCACCTCCACAGTCTCTTCTTAGAATACTATCAAAGAAACAATGTGTGCACGCTGGTCGGCACACACATGGCAAAAGTCAGACACAGTAAAGGCTGGCCTAGCTTTCTCTAATAGTGTTTTTTGTGCCGATGGACTGAGTAAGCAGAGGCTATATTTAAGTCATTAAGGCAGTGATTGATATGTATCTTTAAACTTGTTTTCATAGGCGGGGCCATCATTTTAATGAATATGCATATAAAGTTATGCGTATTTTCAGCAATGCTATCCATGTAATTTCTGGTGCTGAAATTTGCATAGAGCATAAATGGATAGTTATCTGTTTAAAGTTAGATCTGCTATTTAGCTGTTACTACTTGGATGAATAGCTTTTATGTTCAGTAGCTAAATCTTGCCATGGAACGTATAGGTTTTTAGACTTCCTTTGGTCTGCCCCAGGTTATTCCTCTTTTAAAATAAAAACATAACATTGGCCATTTTGCAAATATTGACAAAGTTATACGTATACGTGCAGCTGATTTTTTTAAAATACTCGTCCTGTCAGTGCCACTGCCAACCTCATCTGTGTTTTTAAATATTGATCTGTATATATCAAAAGAGGGGTGGAGAAGCAGCCTAGTGGTTAGAGCAACTGCCTAATACCTAGAAGATCAAGGGTTCAGTTCCCACTGGCACTCCTTGTGACATTGGGCAAGTCACTTTACCCTCCATTGCTTCAGAAGAAAAGGCCTGGCAATCTACTTCTGGTGATACATTGCCAAGAAAACCCAGAGGCACAGTACTAAAATATAAATATCAAAAGTGAGCGGTACACTAGTTATAAGTTCTGAAATGCACAATTTAAGCAGGAGGATATACTACAGTGCATAGAGTGAAGCAAAGTGGAACAGTTGGCAGTAGAAGAGAAAGGGTACAGATAGAAGGAATTTGCCTGATGAGCAGAGTTACCAAGGAGGGGTGTAGGAGTTAATGAGGAGGAGCAGCAGAATGAATGCACTTGTAAGTCAGTAGAAGGAGTTGGACCAGGATGCAGAAATGAATAGGGAGCCAATGAAGTGACTTGAGGAGAGAGATTATGTGAATTTAGTGACTGGTGGAGGATTAGCATTGAAACTGAGTTCTAAATGGATTGAAGAGGAGAGAGATGTTTCAGAGAGCAGCAAGGCGTAGGTTACAATAGTCTACACAGGAGATAACTATAGAGTGGATAAGAGTTTTGGTGGTGTGTTCAGAAAGGAAATGATAAATTGTGCATATGTTACAGAGAAAGAAATGACAGGTTTTAATTAATAGTACTTCTTGAGTATCTTCTGCACATACTGTAAAATAAACAGTCTGGGGATGGGTCCCAAAGTGGTGAACTGGATCAGAAATTGGTTGACAGACAGACTACAGAAGGTGATGGTAAATGGAACTCACTTGGATGAAAGGAAGGTGATTAGTGGCATGCCCCAAGGATCATTCCAGGGACGGATACTGTTCAATGTATATGTGAGTGATATTGCTGAAGGACTGAATGGAAAAGTCTGTCTTTTTGCAGATGACATGAAAATTTGCAACAGAGTGGACTCCCCTGAGGGAGTGGATAACATGAGGAAAGATCTACAAAAGCTGGAAGAATGGTCTAATGCTTGGCAGTTAAGATTTAATGTGAAGAAGTTCAGTGTCATGCACTTGAGATGCAGAAATCCAAGGAAATTGTATGTGATAGGGGGTGAGAGATTGGTGTGCACAGACCGGGAGAAGGACCTTGGTGTGATTATTTCTGAGGATCTCAAGATGGCAAAACAGTGTGACAAGGCAGTGGCAAAAAGCCAGAAGGATGCTGGGTTGCATACAGAGAGGAATTACCAGCAGAAAGGAAGAGGAACTAATGCCACTGTACAAGTCGCTGGTGAGGCCTCACTTGGAATATTGTGTTCAGTTTTGGAGACCATATCTCAGAAAGGATATAAAAGGACTGGAAATGGTTCATAGGAAGGTGACCAAAATGATTTGGTGCCTGCACCAGAAGACATATGAGAAGAGACTTGAAGACCTAAATATGTACACTCTGGAGGAGAGGGGGGACAGGGGAGATATGATACAGACCTTTAAATACTTAAAGGGTATTAATGAACAAACAAACCTCTTCCAAAGACGGGGAGGCTGTAAAACTAGAGGACATAACATGAAGCTGCAAGGGGGTAAACTGAAAGGCAATGTCAGGAAATACTTTTTCACTGAAAGGTGGTGGATTCTTGGAATGGCCTCCCCAATGGAAGTGGTGGGGGCAAATACAGTGGCAGGATTCAAAATGGCATGGGACACACACAGTGGATCCCTTTGTAGCAATAGGATAAAATCAAAATAACCTTAACTGTCTCTGCTATCTCAACAAAAAGGGGTGACCTGCATGAAGCGGTGGGTACACCCTTAAACACAAAGGCATGGAGCGGCAGGTGCCCTTAATCTCGTCATCTTGCTGGGCAGACTAGATGGACCATGATGGTCTTTATCTGTCTTCATATACTATGTTACTGTGTTACATTGTCCACGTCTTAGCTACATACTTTAAAGTGTGAATCTTGATTTCTCAGTAATCCACATGCTCTGTGATTACTGATTACCCATTGCATCAAACAACTGAATGGTGCACTCGCATATTAGAGGTGATATTGGATTTCTTTGGTGATGACAGTTTCAATGAAAAATGCCTTATAGGAAATATGAATTGCTTAATATTGAACCATAGCCAAACGCTGAACTTGAACTGTTGGAGCTAACTTATTGAAAGCTTGTTGATGGTGGACTTTTTGTCTTTTGAATGCCATGCATCAGTTTCATTTTCTCATTTCCCTTGATAATGATTAAGTCAATGATTATCTGCAAGTAAACACTCAGTATAGCAGCATACTGGAACTAGATAACTGATGTCAAAGCACAATTAGCACTAGATCGGAGTTGACTGAGGTTATACAGTTTACCATCTATATGATATGTTCCCCTATCTAAGGATGTGATCTCTGTACAATGATGGATTCCAACTCTATGAATAAACTTGTGAGACGAGCTGTTCCTGAGCATTATAGTAATACTCTCAATCTTTTACCTATGCAGCAATGGACATAACAAGGTATAACAATACTGTTCTTATTATTTTGGGAATCAGGACTATGGTAAGAGAAACTAACATAAAGGATTAACTCAAACTACAGTCCAAGGGCCAGATGCGGCACTACGAGCAACTTTTTCTGGCCCTCTATGCTTATCCTGTCCACAGATCAAATTTGATTTAGTGTATGTTGCTTTTATTCAGGTTCTCCCCCCCCCACACCCCATTTTATATATTGTAAACTACATAGATATGTTTATTGATATAAAGCTATAGAAATATAGCAAGAAACATACAATATAATTTAATGTAGGACTGCTGTTTAAAACTGTGATGATCTTTCTCAGGACACTGGGGCATCAGTGAGTCATTGTTATGCTGCTCATGGAGCAGAGTATTTCAATTGTAGCCAAATATCGGTATATAATTTTCAGATTAATTAGGCCGACTAAGGGCAGTGTCATGAGCCGCCTGACTGAAGACCGAACACAATTTAGGATAGCTATCCAGAGGGTCGCCATGAGTCGACTCCGACTCGACGGCACTTAACAACAACAAGGGCAGTGTCAATGACCAATCTGCCTTCCATATTGTTTTCATTGCACTGCAGCATCCAGACGTCACATTTCTCGTTGCTACCTACAGGTGACTTTACACAACATGACACAGACACACACCGAGTCTTCATCATCGATAACTTAAAACTTAAAAACATAGGGGGGGGATATTCAATGCTTAGTTAGTGCCGCTGAATATCCCCAGGTGCCACTGCTGCCCGCCCTGATGCTAGCTGGCTAACATCGGGGCAGACCAAGGATGGCACCACGGCTTTACTGGACAGCGGCAATACTCAGCTGCTGCCTGATTACCTTAACAGCTAAAGTTAGGACAACTGAATATCACAACTGACCAGATTGCAAGATCACAATCCAGGCAACCTCGGATATTCAATGCCGGGCAATTCCAAACTTGAGAGGGGGTGCTAATATCCTGGTTCCTAGGGGTTCAATAAAGCCTATTCCAAACTTGAGAGGGTGTGCTGATCTCCTGGCTCCTAGGGTTCAATAAAGCCTATTCCAAACTTGAGAGGGGGTGCTGATCTCCTGGTTCCTAGGGGTTCAATAAAGCCTATTCCAAACTTGAGAGGGTGTGCTGATCTCCTGGCTCCTAGGGGTTCAATAAAGCCTATTCCAAACTTGAGAGGGTGTGCTGGTCTCCTGGCTCCTAGGGGTTCAATAAAGCCTATTCCAAACTTGAGAGGGTGTGCTGGTCTCCTGGCTCCTAGGGGTTCAATAAAGCCTATTCCAAACTTGAGAGGGTGTGCTGGTCTCCTTGCTCCTGCTGGTCCCATTTTAGCTTTGTGAGGATACGTGCTTCGTTTGGAATCCCAGCATTGAATAGCCAGGGAAAAGTTAAAGCGGCAACAACCAGCCAATTTAACTGTGCTGGCTGCTGCCACTGAAAATGCCCCCCCCCCCCCCAATGATATTTGACAATTGTACGCAAAATAGCTGTGCCCTCAACCTTTATTATTACACATGTAAGGAAAGGGTTTCTTTATAGATTCTAACTGATGCAATTGAGTGGCCAGCCTAACTACTGCCTTTAAGACTACCACATGGCAAATCTATGCCTGGCTGGTCAATCCAGTTTCATTGATGCTTAATATGATTTAAAATGAACCATTTCTCACATCATTTTGAAGTCTTCAAATACAGTTCTGTGAACAAATGAAAGAGTACTTTCAAATGTGAAGTGCTATGCAGGCTTGGAAATTGTCTCTTTTGTAATGTACTTTCTAATAACCTTCAAGATGTAGAATTCTCTAACAATTCTCAATTGAGTTTTGTGCTTTTGAAACAAATGTAACAACTTTGATAACTAGCACTGGTTATTTATGCTGGTTTTAAGTTGAAAATGTTTTGTTAGAGCCTGATATTTCTGGGCTATCAATATAAATAAATGGTGAAAATCAACCATTTGGCCCTCGGAAGAATAACACTCTTGTCCTTGGAAATCCTGTCTTTCTTTTTTCCCTTTTGGGGGTCTTTTCCACAAGCCCTCATAGCTCACAGCAAAAGGCACAGGCCGTTCACCAGCAGTGACAGGAGAAGCCTCAGAAGGCACAGCCCGCCCCACAGCCCAAGCTGGGAGCAGTTTTTTGACTGGTTCCTGCGGAGCATAGCCAATCTGCCCATTGCAGCAAACGGGCACCTCCCGATGGATGGGTGGCTTGTCCACTTTGCCCACAGGTGGCCTCTCATCACCTCAGACTTGTGGGTGTTTCAGATAGTCCAGAGTGGCTATATGCACAACTCACTGACTCAGCGCCACCCTTCCCCACCAAGGGAATTTCCCCTGGACCCTCTGCACCTCAACCTGCTTCAAGGCGAGATCTCCTTCCTCCTAGCCGATCTTGCCTTAGATCCTGTGCCTTCCACTCAGGTAGGGTGCAGGTTCTATTCCAGGTACTTCCTGGTCCCCAGGAAGAAAGGGGATTTTGGCCCATCCTGGACCTCTGAGACCTCAACACCTTTCTGGTGTGAGAAAAGTTCAAGATGTTCTCGCTGGGGACTCTGCTCCCATACCTTCAGAGAAATGATTGGCTATGCTCTCTGGATATCAAGGATGTGTATACGCACATCCCCATCCATCCCACCCACAGGAAATATCTCTAGTTTGTCCTGAGGGGCCAGCACTTCCAGTACTACGTGGTTCCCTTAGGTCTGGCCTCAGCACCCCAGGTCTTTACAAAGTGCCTTGTGGTAGTGACCGCTTATCTCTCGAACCTGGGGGTGTTCGTCTACCCCTACTTGGATGACAGGCTCATTCAGAGCTCCACTCCTGATGGAGTTTGTCAGTCAGCTCAGCTGGCCACCCTATTGACATTAAGGACTTTAGAAAGCTACTCAAGACCACACTCTACATAGAGCATTACGGTGACCTGACGTAACTTGTCCAAAGACCCCCGCCATCTATTGTTCCTAACACCGCTCTCCTCCACCCTGCCTGTGTCCACTCCCCTGCTCCCTCCCACCTTCCCTAGCCTACCCAATCTCCCTACTGTATATAGCACATTGTAGATAGCTCAAGCTGTATATATTGCATCTGTTAATAAAGCTGCACATGTATTACACCCACACAAACACTTCTATCCAAACACTGCATGCTGACACCCTCACCCTATACAATTTGAATAGTTTGAAGTGAAAACCGCTTTGATTTTAGGATAAAGCGTGATACAAATCCTTTTAAATAAATAAAGGTGCTTGAGCTGTTTGGGTTTGTAATCAATTACCCAAGCCCCATATCCAGCCCTCTCAACAGCTGGAGTTAATTGGGGCCCTCCTTGACACCACTCAGACTTGAGCTTCCTTCTGTTGGACTATCTGCAGAGACTGACAGCCTTAATCCGCGATGTCCAGCAGAGATGCCAGATAATGGCTTATGGGATAAGAGCATAAGATATGCCATACTGGGTCAGACCAAGGTCCATCAAGCTCAGTATTCTGTTTCCAACAGTGGCCAATCTAGGTCACAGGTACCTATCAGTTTCCCCAAAAGACACAGGTTCCACAATGCATGTACTGGGGCAAGCAGTGGATTTCCCGGGTCCCCTTTAATAATGGTTTATGGACCTTTCCTCCAGGAACTTGTCCACACCTTTTTTAAACCCAGCTACACTAAAAGCTTTTACTACATGCTCCAGTAATGAATTACAGAGTTTGATTACACGTTGAGTGAAAAAAAAATTTCTTATTAGTCTTAAATAGGTTACACTGTAGCTTCATTGCATGTCCCCTAGTCTTTCTATATTTTGATGGCATAAACAATCAATCTATGTTTACCCGTTCCACTCCTTTCGTATGATAGAGATCTATATCTCCCTTCAGCCGTCTCTTTTCCAGGTTGAAGAGCCCTAACATTTTTAGCCTCTCTTCATAGCTGTATCCTTCCATCTCCTTTACCATTTTGGTGGCTCTTCTCTGTACCTTTTCTAATAACACTATATCCTTTTTAAGATACGGCGACCAGAATTGCACACAATATTTAAGGTGCGGGTGCACCATGGAACGATACAGAGGCATGTCGAAAGTACTTGGGTATATGGCCTCAACAGTGCATGTCACTTTTGGTGATGAGATAAGCTCAATGTATTCTCAGTACTCAATGGAAACAGGCCACTGGCCAACTCCGCAACCAGGTGGCGGTCACCATGCCTCTTGTCCACTTCCCGCACTGGTAGCTGGATTCTCAGAACCTGCTTAGGGGGTCTCCCCATCCAAGTGTCACCCCTACCCAGTGACTAATGATGACAGACATATCCAGGCTGGGCTGAGGAGCACATCTGGATGGCCTTTGCACTTAAGGCATGTGATCCGAGTGAAAGAGCCTCCACCAGATTAACTTCCTTGAGCTCTGTGCCATAACGAATGCTCTCAGAGCATTCAGGGACGATCTTGCTAACCAGATTGTCCTGATCCGGATCAACAATCAGGTAGTGATATACTACATCAACAAGCAGGGGGGCACAGGATCATATCTCTTGTACTGGGAGGCAATCCGCTTGGGGAAGTTTTCCATCACTCACAATATGAAGTTGAGAGAAACTCCCTGGCAGATCAGCTAAGCTGCATCCTACAGCTGCACAAGTGGACTCTGAACAGGGAGGTCATGGCCCATATCTTTCAGTCATGGGATATCCCTTTGATATATCTGTTTGCCACTCTGAACAACATCCAAGTGGTTCGGTTCTGCTCTAGGTTGGCCTTGAAAGACCAACTCATGCTGGATGCCTTCCTCTTTCACTGGGGGGGGGGGGGGCCTGCTCTATGCATATCCCTCAAGTCCACTCATAGTGCAGACCCCATGAAAACCTCAGGCCGATATGGGCTCTGTGATTCTCATCGTTCTGTTTTGGCCCAGACAGTCATGGTTTCCCTGGCTGCTGAGGCTCTCTCACTGGGAGCCTCTGTGATTGGACTCTGCTCCAACGATATCTCTTGGGGTGGAGCAGACTCCCATCCTCCTAACATGCGGTCCGTGGCCCTCACAGCATTAATGTTGAGGGGATAGTCCTCTTGAGTTCAATCTGTCCGAGGGTGTCACAAAGGTCTTGCTGGCATCCAGGAGAGCTTCAATGAGGAGGTCTTACACCTTCAAATGGAAATGCTCTGCTGCCTGGTTTACTGACTGGGCTCTGGATCCCTTTTCTTGCTTCATCAACATGTTGCTCAAGTACCTTCTGCACTTCTTGAAGTCGGATCTCAAATCTAACTCTATCTGGGTTCACCTGAGCACGATCGAGGCCTACCATCATGGCCTGGGGGAAATGTCCATCTCTGCTCAGCCTCTGATGGTTGGCTTTTTGCGAGATCTGCTCCTCTTTAAGCCTCCTCTCAGGCCCCTGGCAATGGCTTAGGACCTCAATGTGGTTTTGGTGCAGCTTATGTTGGCGCCCTTTGAGCTGCTCGCTTCCTGTCCTCTGAAGTTCCTGACCTGGAATGTTTTGTTTCTGGTGATGGTTACTTCAGCTCGCTATGTCAGTGAGCTCCATGCCCTAGTGGCTCATCCACCCTATACTACATTCCACAATAACAGAGTGGTCTTATGCACTCATCCGCGTTTCCTTCGAAAGGCGGTTTCCGCTTTCCATCTTAACCAGGAAGTGATATTGCCCATTTTCTTTCCCAGACCTCACACCCACAGGGAAGAGGTGGCATTGCACACGCTGCACTGCTAGTGAGCCTTGGCCTTCTACCTCGAATGGACGAGCACCCACTGAAGGTTCACTCTGCTGTTTGTCTCTCTTGACCCCAGAAAGCTTGGGGCTGCCATTTCCAAATGCACTTTGTCAATCTGGCTAGCAGATTGCATCTCTTTCATTTGTCCCCAGGCTGGTCTGAGTCTTGATGGTCATGTCATGGCTCACAATGTCAGAGCCATGGCTGCATCGGTGGCCATCTTGTGCTCAGTCTCCATGGAGGAGATCTGCAGGGCTGCAGCGTGGTCTTACATCCTCACATTCACATCACACTATTGTCTGGAAGGGGATTCTTGATGTGACAGCAACTTCAGCCAGTCTGTATTCCAGCATCTCTTTGGGGACTTGGTTCAACTCCTTCCCACAAGGCTCTTCTGTCCGTCCAGGCTACCAAAAAGAGACTCCTTATGGAGCAAGAGCACTGAGTGTGGATCTGTATAATATGGCTTTTGAGTCAGTGAGACCCCCCCCAGGGACTACCTCTGCTACTCTGTATTGTTTCTCCAGTTCTTGATTTGTTGCCCCTATTTGGCTTTTTGCTTCCTCAGTTTTCCATAGCCTGTAGCTTGGGAATCCCATACGTGAGGACTTGCTTCCTGCTTGTCCATGGAGAAAGTGTAGTTACCTATAGCAGGTATTTTCCGTGGACTAGAGGAATACGTTTTCATAAACCGCCCACCTCCCCAAGGAATTGTCTTCTGCTACAGCTTTGTTATCATACTGGGAAAGATAGCACCAAGGTAGGTGGGAAAGCAGGCGCGCATGCGTAGTGGAGCCTCCCAAAAGCTTCCAATAGAAACTGGGGAGCGTTTCTGTTTGGGGCTCTGTCGGTGACATCACCTTGCATGAGGACTTATTCTTGCTGTCCACAGAGAACACCTGCTACAGGTGAGTAATTATTCTATCCCTTAATTAATTTGACCATGTGTCAGAAGCGCACAAAAGAAAATACGCAGTAACCCTCTCCAGCACTTTTCCAACAGTCATAGCATATACTTTTTGTATAGCATCATGATAAATTTCAAAGTAACAAAACTAGTAGGACTGCAAAAGATGCACATTTTAACTTATGAGAAAATATGATTAAAACCCAGTAAATGCACAAGCTAAATTCTCATAAAATAATCATCCCCTAGCAGAACAGATATCTAAACTGCATTGACATCCCATTTTCATTTTGCCAGGTTAGAAGCACTAAACAACTCAGTCTTGCTGCCTTGATTCTTCACCTTTAAATTGCTTTAAAGAGAAGCAATGTACTGTACTTTGTTGAACTGAGCAGTGCTCAACCAATCTCTGGAATAAAATGACGTCCACTAGTTTCCATGGTATTTTAAATTCTTCAAGAAAAGAATCTGTACTTATTGTGCTCTGGGCAGCACTTCAAAATTTCATGAGTAGGAATGCTCACCATTTTCAGAAATAGAAAATTTACTTACAGTACTTTTATAAATGCATCATATAGTTACCAATGGTCTCCCTATTTCTTGAGAGAACTACAATTTAAGCAAAGTGGTACACAAGATGTATCATTGTGATTCAAGGATATTATCAGCATGAGATTTGATACCTGGCCAACTTTCAACTCCTGGGAATACACTTTGGTTATAGTAGTTCTGCTTTTCTTTGGAAAAGCAAAGCTATAGCACAGCTCAGTGAATGAGTGGCAAATGCTGCACATGACTATGCAGACCAGAGTCCATTTACCTGCTAGGCTTCTGTTTCCTGGGCCACTCAGGAATGGAGACACCGTGTGGGCAGTGAGCATAGCGCTGAGGAGGAAGAGGTTCCCAGTCTTTGTGCAATAGCAACACTTTAAAATAATACAATATGTGGCAATGCGAGTAGAAATCGATTTCCAGGCCTCTCTTCCACACAGTGCGTTTCCATCCCCTTGTGTTCCAAGCGGATCGCCTATCTAATTACTAGCCAGGCCCAACCCTGCATAGCTTCAGAGATACGCCAATAATAGGTTCATTCAGGACAGCGGTTGAGCTTTTGCACTTACTATGCATAAGTAGCAAACTAATGTGCAGTGCATGTGGAGTGGAGAAATAGCCTAATAGAGCAGCTAGTTGTACCTTGTGAGCTTGGGGAAGTCCCTCCATTGCCTCAGGTACAAACTTAGTAGAGGCCGATGCAGAAAGCGTTAACGTAGCATTTTTGTGGCACTTTTCTTGTGCTAGGCTTGCTCTCCAATGCAGAAAGCAAGCTGGCGCTGGAAAAACGACAAAAAAACAGCCACACTAAATTGCAGAGCACTTGGCATGCAAATCACACAATACTTAATTGTGCCCGATGTAAAAAAAAAACAGTGCTGAAATTTAACAAGTTTTTTACACTGTTTTTAACACTGGATCTTCATGCCAGCATTGGTCAGGCATAAAGATCCAGCTGGGAGCGAAAACATCTGATGCCCTTGTCACACTGTCAGGGGGTTGTGCCCCCCCCCCAGATGCCAATGCCCTGACAGAAATGAAAATACATGGTGGCCCAGCAGCCCTGACCCCCCCCCCCCCCCATGAACTGAAACAAAAATCTGGTGTCTCAGTGATCCTGATTCCCCCTCCCCACATAAATGAAACAAAAACCTGATAGCCCAGTGGCCCTGAACCCTTCCACCCCCCTAGTACCTTAAATGTTGGGTTGGGAGCATTGCCCATATGCTCCCACCCCTGCACTACAATCTTGTGGAATGGCGGTGGCTGGCCCTGCACGATGCATCCTGGAATGCACTGGATGAGGTCAGATTTCCATATAAGGAAAAAAAATTCTCTTATATGGCAGAGAGACCCTCCCCCCTCCCCCAGTGTTGCATTCTGGTACAGCCAGGTGCAGCCCTGATATGCACTTCCAAGGTAGCACAGGGCTTTTGGTGCGTGGCCCGTGACACCCAAATTATACACTAAACAAATTACTGGATAATGTTCTTTAGTAAGCATGCCTCTCTGTCTTTACCCAATTCCTCTTGGCAACAAGTTATTTTTTTTTTTTTTTAGCAGAACGTCAACTAGGAAACATTTGAAGGTGAGGCAGGCTCTGTTACAAGTGGACCAGATCTGACACGTGTGCATGCATCATTTACTCCCTGACCTAAACATACTCCAGCTGAGAAAACCAGCATCATATCAGGACTCTGAGGAGGACAGTTAAAGTAACTATGCAGTTACCTAGCTAAATACTTTTGAAAATTATCCTCCCTGTGTAGGGGCAGCTCAAGGTTGATGCTCGGCCATGTGCAGAGACTCATTACTGGCCTCATTTGCGTATCAACTGGACCTCATTTGCATACATTTAATTAATTAATTTTTTTAATGTCTATGTTGCCTATCTAAAATTTTAGGCTGCTTTAAAAGTAGCCCTTCACAAGCCTCTTTTTTTCCTGGCAATGACTTAGAGGCATGTTTACTAAATATTAATGTGTGTTAACCCTGGAATTACCGAGATTTTTTGCACACACTGAATACCGTTGTGGTCATAAATGACCCCACGACGAATTTTAATTGTTAACCATGACAAATTTAAACTAAACAGACAAAATATTATTCCGAATTATTATATGAAGGTTAAATGTTTTGAAATTTAATGCTTTATCATAAAATTACATGAAGAAGAGTTGCCATGAAAGCATTTTTTGCATGCACTTGATGAACACAGTAAAGTACTATAGTCATTTGCATGAGACACAGACAATTTCTGAATGTTCTTTGCAAACATTTCGCTTGCAGGAGGTGCAAACTATATTGCTTTTCTTGTCTTTTTCTCTGGAAAAGCAGTGACACCTTGCCCTTTTCTTTGGGATCCCGACATTGCAAACAGCATCAGTGGCTTCTTCAATGCTGGAAGAAGTCTCGCTGCAATTACTCTGAAGCAGCTGCTTTCCTAATTCCAAGAGGAATAGACGACGTCTGTGCTTTAGCTTGGACTGCCATTATGGATTTAATGACATCCAAACAATGAAGGTGTTCAAAGCACTGATGTCCAACATGTTGTAGAAGATTGTCACTGGCCAGCGTCTTGTCATTCGTTTTGTGGTATACGTGCGCAACATTTGATCTGTCATATCTACTCCACCTTTACTAGAATTATAGTCCAAGATCATGTGTGTTTTTTTTGTCTGGACGTGTGTTATCTACTTCTTCTTGATCATTCAAACTGCTCGGAAGAACAAATACTTTTCCTTTCTTCGGGAAATAGGAAACCAGAGTGGCGTCATCGCGAAAGGCAAACAGTGAAGTGAATACCTCTCGGTCCTTTGCTGTTACAAATTCTGGAGGTAATTCTTTTTTGTTCTTTCGAATTGTCCCCAAAAGTGTAATTTGTTTTTCTAGCAATTTCCGTGACAGGAATAAACTGCAGAAGAAATTGTCAACAGTAACATTTCTGCCAGATCGCGTCAATCCTTCAGTGAGTTGCAGCACAACCCTTTCACCCTGATTCTGTTCCCTGTTTTGTCCGAGTTCCCTTCCTGTATATACTTGAAGATGCAGAACATATGATGTTGCACTGTCACACAACATCCATAGCTTTATGCCATATTTCCCAGGTTTGCTGGGAATATATTGTCTGAACGGAACACGGCCACAAAATGTAAGCAGTTGCTCATCCATAGTAACATTTTCACCAGGAACAAAGGCGTCACTTAGAGTTGCTTCCCAGGTATCAAAAACGTGTCTGATTGGAGCAAGCTTATCCAAGTCTCATTGTTCACGTCTGTTGGTTGCATCATCAAATCTGAGAGCACAAGAAATTTGCTGAAAACAGTTACGGGCCATATTTTTGCCGAAAACAGAACGACCATCTTCAAGGTTCCACAACTGAACTATGGATTCATTTTGTGACTTTTACACGCCTGAGAGGATCAGAAATCCAAGAAAATGTTCAAATTCTCCGTCTGTCAAATCTTTCCAGGTGTCGTCATAAATATGTCTTCCTTGTTTGCTCGTCCACATCATGATTTCATTCAATAAGTTCTTCCTCATGAACAAGTGAAATGCTGCAAGAGGGCCATCGATATTTCGTACAGCATACCTTGTAGGACCTTGTTGTACGGGCATGACATTAGCTCTGGCGTATCTTCCAGCAGCTTGCTTTATAGGTTTCCTGTTCCATGATGTGACATCCTTAGATACATCGGCTTCAATGGCAAAACATTTGTGCTTATAGTTGATGACCTCTTAGCTCCTCTACGACCACAACTAAGATTCCTCACAGATGATACTGACACCGAGGACTCCTGCCTTCTTCCCCGTCCAGCACAGCCTCGACCTGTAACTTGACTCTTTGTTGCAGGTGATGTTACCGGCTCAACATCAGTCTCACATTCACTTAGCGACCAACTGCCGTTGCCATCTGAATCATGACTGTCATCATCAGATTTATCTCCCGAACTTGGCTGATATGCTTCTTCGCTTGCTGAATATGCTGCATTATCAGACGACTCAGAGCGGTCACTGTCAGCATCTTGTTGCAATATTTCTCTTACTTGGGCAGCTGAATACTTTCGTTTTGACATCATAAACAATAACCTAAAATAAATGAACAAAGATAAAGTTGAATAAAATGCAAAGCAGTTTTACTATAGATGTACAATAATCGTGATGAACGAGCTACAAGCCTTTAGATTTCATCGGAAATAATGAGAGAACGTATGATATCAATTACAGAAAATGTGTAATTTTCATAAAATAAGAGTACAAAAAATAAATGATACATAATTAATGATAAATACCTTTGTTAGATCAAAAAATTCACAAAACTGCAAACTGTATCACGATCCAAACCGGACGTAAGCAACTGGGGTAAAAAATGACCCCACTGGTACTCTGTGCTGCAATTCATCACTAGCGTCACCTAGCGGATGAAAATTATTCCTCTCTCGGTGCAATATAAAGAGAATATTGACATGTGAAAAGTCATAAAAAGATTGCATTCTTGAACAACTAGTTTCCGAGATACGCGTTGTGAAACTTGCAGTGGGGTCACTTTTAACCCCATTGATACTCCCAGGGTTAAGTGCCACTGTGCCGGTAGAAATAAATGGGTATTCCTGAACTTAACGCACATTAACATTTGTAAATGTGCCTTAGCTTTTAGTAAACATGCCTCTTAATGAGTGTCTGAATACCATTTGCAGGGTAGTGAGAATAAAGAAAGACTACCAGATTTCTACATTACTATACTCCAGGGCCAAAATTCCAGGCACATTAGGAAGTACGATAAACCCTGCTCATTTAGAACACATAGCAAACCCACCGTATCATAACAGCACTATCAGGACTCACAAAGCACGATACCCTACCTATCAAAAGGCAACACTGCAAATATTAAACCAAGACATCTCAGAGAATAACAATATATCTCGTACTGGGGAAACAGAAAAAGTTATTGTCACACAGAAACTACATGAAGAAAATACCGCAGCTCGGTTACACATACAAAACATAGACCGTCATCAAACATAGAACAAGGTATCAAAATCTAGAAATATGAAGAGAATAATTAAACTGGGAATCCCAAAAGCCAAAACTGGAATGAAGTACAACACTAGAGAAATAAAACCATAAATTAATTTCCTCTTGTACTAAACAAAACACAAAGATGATAGTGATGCACATTTCCCAGCGCTGACATATTCCAGTTAATAAATTCAAAAGAAAAAAGTATTTTTCTACTTTTTGTTATTTGGGCACTTTATTTTTCAGTTGCAATTGCTCCAGTCACTTTCTTCTGGTTTCTTCATGTCTTTACTGATCTTTTTCCCCTTTTGTGCTTTCCTCCATTTCTTTCTTTATTCCTTTTTCATCTATTCAAATTTCACCCCTCCATCCTGAATCCGTACTACTCTCCAATACCCGGCCAATTGTAGATTTTTCTTCCCTCCCACAAAAAATATCTTTTCCCCTCTCCATCCTCACTCCCTCAGCTTCTTTTTTTCTCCTGGCAGCCCCAGCCCCTTCTAGTCCTCCCACAACATCAGCTCCTTTCTAGTTCCAGCCGCTCCCAACATCTGTTCCCTTCCATTCTGCCACCCCCCCCTTTCAGCCCATTTGCAGCCTAGCCCCCAATCTTCTTCCAGGGCCAGCAGCTCTCTCCTCCCCCCCCATCAGCCCATTTTCAGTCCCAGCCCATTCCAGTCCTAGTCCTCCCATCAGCTCATTTCTAGTGCTAGCTCCCCCATCAGCCCATTACCAGTTCTAACCACCTCCAATCAGCCTATTTCCAGTCCTAGCCCCCCCAAAATCAGCCCATTTCCAGTCCTAGCCCATTTCCAGTCCTAGTCCCCCCCCCCATCAGCTCATTTCCAACCCCAGCCCATTTCCAGTCCTAGCCACCCCCCATCCCTCCCCGAGGAAGAGCCCCGCGCCTGCCTGACCAGCTTCAGAGGGAGTCGGAGGCCCAAAGCCTGGTGCTCCGGCTCACCTCTGTAGAGCTGCAAGAAAGAATGCCGTTTTCCTTCTTTCCCGCAGCTCTGTTAAAGTTGAGCCTGCCGCACGCTGAGTGTCAGGAGGAGAAATGGGGCATCTCCTGTCTCGCGCTGCTCTTTTCTCCTGAGGCTCAGCAGAGGTGAGCCAGGGCGAAGGGTTTCGGTCCTCCCTGGTTCCCTCTGAAGCTGGTCAGGCTGGCGCTGAGCCTCCCGAGGCAACATTCCCGCACAATGGATGGGGTTGCCCTGTCTCTGTGACCTCTGTTAAATTTAGATAAATAAATGTGAACCTTCATAGAGAAAAATACCTCACAGCAATGTTAAAGCAGAGCCAGTATGCTTTTTATTCTAGAGAGCATGATGTCAACTTATCTGGGTAATGATAGATGAATATTTTACTTTTCAAAAAAAATTGCTGTGCCAAGTCCCGCTAACCCCTAAAAGAAGAAATTGCTGCTGAGATGATGGAATCATTGGATGTTTTGATCTTTGAGATCTGATTCAGTAAAAAAAAAAAAAAAAGACTCAGCATCTTCAGTTAGTGAATGGTATGTTCCGTAACAAAAATAAATCATGAAAAACATGTACATAACCGGACTGTCTTTTAAAGCCTTTTCTTTCATATCTAACAGAAATGTAAATCTCAAAGTTGATTATTTTTTCACTGCAGCAGCAGTCCTGAATTGATAGAAGGAAATAATAAAGGCTGAATGCAAAATTTGCACTGGATTGTAACTGAGAGAAACATTACTGAGGCCATCACAGAATAATGTGCTTTGCTAATTAATCAGAAGCAAACAGAGCCTGGAAAAAATGACATTTTTTAAATGTAAAAAAAAAAAATGGCATCCCCAATTCCATTCTGTCTTCCTTTGCCAATTCATTGTCTCTTAGGCAGCCAGGACTGCAGAGAGGCAGAGCGTCCTGTGGCAGATGCCTGCGAGTCTGTGAAATAATTGCACATGAATAGTGAAAATGTATAACTCTGAGCTTGCCTCGGGGGATGGACAGCATCACATTTGTGACGTGTTCTGTCTCAAAGGCACTATAAGAAACCTCAGGCACCAGTCAGCTCACATCCCACCTGGCTCGGTGAAAAAATTTGTTTTAATGAACTCTGCATTGAGTTGCCAACACTGCATGCACCCAGACAACACTGAGATGGAAAGTCAGGCGCTTCCACCAGCCTGTCATACACTGCTGATTCAGAGAGAACAGAGGTTTTAGTGCTTTGCCTTTAGAAAGCTTAATAGTGATTAAAAAAAAAACGGCCTAAGGCATAAAATTACCTATTAAAGCAATGACCCAGTCCTACTTTTCCTTGAAGTTTCACTCACAATACAAAACACTAGTTCTGTGGATAATGTAATTATAAAGGGTTATTTTAGAATTTCCACATATAAAAATCAAGCATTTGCGCATGGAAATGGCATCCACGTTTAAGTGGTGATTTTAAGAAGGACTGAATTAACACGTGGTTGTCCTTATTAAGTAGAAATTGCAAGGGGGTGTATTTGGGAGCATGAGTATAAGGAGTATCCTGGGGAGTGGGAGTCAAAATCTACATATGTAGTCCCCATTTGATATGAAATTGTCTATGTTGGGATTCACAGCTGCTTATTGGCTTTTTTTTCTTTTTAAAGTGTTCTTTTTAGTCAGTCCTTTGCAGTCCCTTTGTTTATGTACACCTCCAAATTCAAATCACATAACGTGGCCTTTGTAGTTAATTGTTGGCATTTGTTTGAGTAGGTTTGTAAAATGGCCGACATACGCGTATAAGTGCTGACACATATGCATGTAAATTGTGCAAAAACAAGTTCCACAGGCAAGATGCAGAGTTTCCTCTTTGATTTTCCCCACATGCAAATGTACTCACACTCCTACACTATTTTACAAAAGCAGAGCTTTTTCTAAACTACTGACAACATGGTATACATCACAACCTCACTGTCTCAATTCTACGCTTCACTATCTAAAATGTACCTTCACTTCTCTTTTATTAAAAAAAAACAGTCCATAAATATCATAGTCTCATATGTTATTGATTGGTCTTGTCCCTGGTAGCACAGTAGAGGAAAGCAGAAAAGGGCTAAGTGACCCATCAAATCTGTTCAGTTTTTCTTTACTCTCTGGGTTTCTATCTCTTTGAATAGGTTTGCATCTAGAATCACATATTCAAATCAGCACCAAATCCACTCCTCTCTCTCCTCCCAATGTCTTTTCCCCAGTTTTCTGACTCAGTTCCCCATTCCTGTCATTGTCTACTGTATCTGTCACAAGCATATTTTCATTCCATTACAGCAGCATAGTACTGGCCATCACCTACACGCCAGGTAGCTACCAGCCTCTCAGCCAAGAAGTGCTTTTTCCTTGAGCCCAGCATAATAGCTGATAAGGACCAACTGGTTTGTTCAGTCTGCCTAGAACTATCCTGCCGTACTCTGCTATGGATGTATCTCAACTGTCAGCCATACTTTCAGCTTTCTCTTTAGTTCTTAGAAGCCTCATGCTAACACCAACATTCATAATCTTTCCTATGTCTTAATGCCAATCCAAACAACATCCAAAATGAGTCTGTTTATTGTTGGAACATTATGGGGGTTATTTTAGAAGCCCTAAAATAGCATGGAGAAGTCTAAAACATGGAGATTTCCCCAGAGCCATTTTAGAAGCTGGCTCTGTGGACGTCTATGATAGGGTATATGTCCTGGCACAGGGGAAGTCCCTAGAGCAATGAGTCTGGAGAGGGGGAACAACATGTGAACCCAGTGTCTTGACATTGGCAGGAGGGTCTTCAATCCCTGGGATGGGGGGGGGCAGGAAGAGGGAAAGCCCCTTGGAAACACAGTGAGGAGTTAGCTTGGTCCCCGAAAATAGCTAACATGGACCCAGTAGTTTGGGAGGGAACCCCTGCCTCCAACATGGACTTATGGGTGTCTAGACTTGGACATCCTTGCCCGATTTTAGAAATGACCTTGATGTCCTCAGTGACGTCCAAGCTTATACCTGCTCATGGCATCAAAAGGCATCAGGGAAGTGCTAGTTTTGTCAGACCAGCATTTGGAGGGTGTGCAGAAGAAGGTCTGCCTATGCCCCCTATATTTTCTATGTCGATAACAAACACTGATGGGGAATGAGGTCGCATGTTATTGTTTAGCTACACCTCTGGATGTCCCCTTATGCTAGCTTGCATGAGATGGACATCTCCATCCCACACTTTCCTAAGGGGATGTCTATGTGGACGTCCATGTCGGGGGCATCTATGTTGCTAAAACTGGGCAAATACAAAGATGTCTTTGGTGTTTCTCAGCATGTTCTTCCCTGGATGTCCTCGATTTGACTTGGACTTCCTTTCTAAAATACCACTACACCTTTTCATGGTGTCATGGTTCCTGATTTTACATATTACAATTTGCCTTTTATTTTTTCTCCATTTATCATTTACTAGTATATTTCAAACAAACATGAAGACTTGTACAAGAAACAATCACAAAAATGCAATAGAAAAAAAAACAAGGAAATATTTCATGCAGAACCTAAAATATATCAATGATCTGTGGTCTGCAAATAATTTTGCAATCCAAGAGACATAATAGACATAAGGAAAATCAAAAGGCAATTTGTTATACCTCATCAGAGCATTTCAGAGCAGTGCCAATATCTCTCAAGCCAACATCATACCATACTATTTAGGGTCACAGATAGAAGATTTATTTTTAAGGAAAGCACTAAGCAGGTCAAGATCTTCAAAAATATACTTATTCTTCTGATAGACCACAATGCATTTGCAAGGAAATTTCAGAAAATAAGTAGCTCCTATATGCAACACACACACTAATATCTTTTTCCTTTAGCTTTGACTGTTTTTAGACAAATTAGAATCCATTCTATGAGGATGATGAAGAAATAATTCATCCTTGAAGAAATGTACAGAGAAGCAAGTCACAATCTAAAGAGAAGGCAAAGAACACCAACGGTTTTGTTCTCATCTTAATTTTGTCCTGTGATGCTTCCAAAAACTCTGTCACATTCACAACAGTGGGGGCTAGGAAGGCAGCCAGCTCCCCATCGCCTTCAACACAGGATGTTTTAGACCTAGGAGCAGAGTGTACCTGAGCAATTGGTGATATCAGTATTTCCAACAAATATTCTTATAGGCATTTCATAAGAGGAAATCATTTCATTTTAAGGAATTTATCAACTGAAGATTCTGATATCTTCCTAAAGAGTCACTGTCCATCTCATTATAGCCATGTCTTTAATACAAGCTGTAGATGTAGCTTGTCTATGCATTTATTTATTTAACATTTCTTATATACTGCCCTTCATGATATCAAGGTGGTTTACATTGAACAAACTGAAATTACATTGGACAGGGCATTATAACTTGGAGATAACTATTTTTTACAGGGAACATGGGCAATGGAGGGTTAAGTGGCTTGCCCAAGACCACAAGGAGCACCTGTGGGACTAGAAACCCCAGTCCTTCCGGCCCAAGGTTGCTGTCCTCTAGTGGGATTTGAATCCCTGACCTTCTGACCTGAGATAACTTGCCCCAATCACTAGACCACCCCTCCTTCCTCATGGACTCAACTCCACCAGCTTCTCAGCACTCTTCAGTTCACTCTCAGTCTCCATAGTTGTTCTGGATAGCGTCCCTTCCTGTACCTGGACCTCCACATACATCCAGGTTTCACTCTTCAGTCCATAGGAGAGCTCGCATAATTGAAGAGTGAAGCCTGGGAGCGTGTGAAGATGAAGAGATTATGGAAAAACGGCTCAGATAAGTAGTAACTTCTTTGTGGTGGTTCATCCATGCCCTGATGTAGAAATAAGAATTTCGAAACACGACTGTTGTAGTCGGCTTTTTGTATGCTGTTGGTCCAACAAAAAAAAATATTTTTGAAAGTTGTGAGTGCTAGTTGAAAGCAGAATTTGTAAGTCACTTGTAGAACTTATTAAAAGCACTAGGTGTCTAACTGCCCAGATCCTTCTTCATGTCTGCCAAATTGAAAGTTAGTGATTAAGATTTTACTGGAATCCTCTTCCCGCTCACAGATTGTATATGAGGATAGTCCTGTAAGCCCCTCTCACCATTGCAAATGAAGGTTATAAGCCAGAGCACTGTGGAACCCTCATCCCTTGAAAGTATTGTGAATGAAAATGCAGTGAGTAAATGAATTTTAACTGCTGGTAAGCTATTGAAGCTAGCAGCAGCTCTGTAAATGATTTGGTAGAGATGGGAGGGGGAAGTAAATCCAAATCCTCCTCCCAGTTCTGCTAGAGGATTTTCTTTTTTTCCAGGGAGACACTTTTGGGCTTCTGGGAGGTGGAAGGAAGGGGGGTGGAAGAGCTGTTGGTCAGTTTAGTTTTGAAGTGGGCAGATGAGATAAGTTTCTGAGGTGCCTTCATTTATATTTGGGCAGGTGGGATGCGGCATCCATTGGGCTGCTGCTGACAGTTCCTTTTATCTCAGCTAAGAGAAATTATACAAATAGCCAGATAATGCAAATCAGTGCTAAGTTTAGGCATAAAACGGTGGAACCTCCAATAAAGGGCAAATGAGGAAACTCTGAGGAAAACCTACAGTGTCCCCAGCCAGATTGTTGCATTTTGAACTGATTCTATTATATCCAAAGTTATTAGTGGAAAGCTGGATCTGGCTGAAAATTGACATAACCTAAGAGGGTAAAAGGTAATGTTATTTTAGGTGCTTAGTCTTTTATTGAAAAACAGTCTGTGTGTGTATGTATGATGCTAAAGCATTGCAGCTAATAAGATAGAGCAGTTATCAAGAGTTTAAATTTGGTCTGGATGGATTATGTACCATGTAGTTCCACGGAGCATCATCCTTGAGACTCTGCTGCTCAATATTGTGATTAATTATTTGGATAGTGGTACAGAGAAATCACTTGGAAAATTCATAAATGATAGCAAGCTGGGAAGGCCTGTAAGCCTCTTGTGAAGCAGTATTAAAATTCAAAATCGTGTTGACAAATTGACAAAGAAATAGCCATAAATAAACTGGATGAAATACGACAAGAACAAATGCAAGGTACTGCTGCTGGGGAATGAAAAAACAAATGCATACAAACAAAATGGAAAATTGTTGATCAGACAACACCGCTGCAGAAAAATGCTGTGAGTGAACCACAAACTGAATATGATTTAGTAATGTAAGAAGGAGTTGAGAATAATTACTAAACTCCAGAGGAGAGAATAAACATGATGAGGTCTAGATGGGGTATAATAGGTGAGGAGACATTGAAGAACTGATGTCTGAAGATTGATTTGATATTAGTGTTCGAATATATAAAAGGAATTATAGAGAATATGTGATCAATTGCTCTCCACCTACGGCAGAGCTAGAATAATAAGTGAGTTTGAATTCTTGCAGAGAAGATATAGGGGCATGTTTAATAGCCCTGTGCCAGTAACGTGCATGCGGGCCGCATTGCCAGCGCTGGGACTGTGGGCTAACTTCAGAGGGATGGATATATCCCCATGCTTCAATGCGGCAAAATGGCCACGGGTGCAACTAACACCACTCATTGAGGTGGCATTAGTTTCATCCAGCTACTTGCACCAAACACCCATGCTAGCTGCACTGCCATCCCCATCCTGCCCTGTCGTCATCCCGATGTGCACTATCAATGTGAGGACTGCATGCACCCCATGCTACTTTTTAGTGTGGTGCCCAAACCATGCGCTAAACTCCACGCTACCAGATAGCACGCTTTATTCTTCCTAATTAGGACAGCCTTTATTTTCCAAATTTTAGACACTTTAAGATGACCAGCCAGTGGCTGAATATTGCCACTGACCAGTTATCTTCATTGTCGCCCCCTGCAATGCCCCGATGCTATATACGTTATTGCTTTCACTGTCTCCGCCATAGAAAATAGATGCTCACAGAAAATGGACACTTGGTCCACTGAATCTTTCTGAGGTCAATATTTGAAAGGATTTATATTGTTAACCACAGCGTTAATAGATTAAAATTGTTGTGTGTGTGTGTGTGTGTGGAGGGGGGGGGGGATTCAGTAGCAGCAGCCAACACACTTTGAATTTGCCCCAGATGTTCAATGCCGGGGTCATACCGGGCACCGGCGTTGAATATCCAGGTGGCCTGGATTGTGATTGTGCAATCTGGTCAGCAATCATATTCAGCCGCTGGCCATCTTGCAAAACCAGCTAAAGTTAGGATAGCTATTCGGTGCTGACCCCGCTCCACCCCCAGAATACCCCATTGCTAGTCGGCTAGTGTCAGAGTGCTTTGTGGCTGCACCTGCGATATTCAGTAGCAGAAACAATAGTGCTGCTGAATATCCCAGTGTGTGGCTTTAGACGGTTTACAGCTCTGAAAATCTCCTAAATGCCTTTGACTATCTCCCCTTCATGTTTTGATTGGGAAGGGAGCAATAGTGGCTCTCTGAGGGCATGGTTTAAATTTAACTGGATAGCAGTGATATTCAAACACTATCCGATTATTATCCATTTAAGTAGAAGTAGCTATCTGTCCTAACTTAAGTGGAAAACTTATCTATTTAAATCCAGGGCCATGTATTAAGTAGTCCTACATAAACGATCGTGCAGCTGAAAGTCTGAATGAAGATAACTAAAGTCATTCACCTCTCTTTATGCAGAGACCATCCCGCTGAATATAGGTAAAAGTGGCCCTGAATATGTCTCCAGCCCCGAAT
The DNA here is from genome assembly GCA_033557465.1 of Ichthyophis bannanicus. Classification (NCBI taxonomy): domain Eukaryota; kingdom Metazoa; phylum Chordata; class Amphibia; order Gymnophiona; family Ichthyophiidae; genus Ichthyophis; species Ichthyophis bannanicus. Next base: position 421,035,951 of record CM066033.1, read on the forward strand.
ATATCCAGGTTTAAAGTTTTAGGCTACTTTCAAGAGACGTCAGCGGTGCTTTAGCAAACACACCTATGACGTCCTGCATCCAATCTGCTCACTAAAGCGCTGCTCAGTTCTCTTGCAAGTAGCCTGCAGGAGCAGAAGGTGGGATCGGGGCAGCTAGCCACCATCGCCGAACCTGAACCTGCACATTCAATGCTGGAGCCATATCTTTCACTAGCATTGAATATTCAAGTTGGCCGGATAATACCACAGCCAAGCAGGCAGCGGCAATATTCAGCCTCTGCCCGGTTAGCTATGGTGGCAAAAGTCAGGTGATCTGCTTCCTGAGAGCATGAGTGTGATGGGCCTTCCAGGAGAAATTCCTGGTCCCACCCCAGGAAAAGAGCAGTCACTGAAGCGTGATTTACTTCTGATTCCAGTCCAGCACTTTACAAAGTTCTTCAAACAATAATATCTCTGTTCTGATAATATGGTTCTTAGGCCTTTTTAAACAACTGCAGAACTTGGTTGAATGACAGGAAACCGGGCATCTAGGCACCACTAACATTCTTAAGCAGCTGAAATGTCGGGTGCTCTATTTAACTATGACAAAAGAGTCTCTGAATTTCTGTCTCAGATATTCAGGCATCTCCAGGAACAAGCAGGAATGTAGTCTTCACATATGGGTATCGTCGGTACCGACGGAGTCTGCGCGGGAACGCTCCCCAGCGTGCAATAGGAACGCTTTTGGGAGCATCCCTCAGCACATGTGCGCTGCCTTCCCGCCTGTCCTACTGTCCCTCTTCAGTTCTTTGTTTTCAGCGGAGCCGACAGGTCACATACCCTGTCACTGCAGAAAATTTCTTCTTTAAATTGTTTTTCTTGTGGTCGCGCCTGCCTCCGCTCAACGCCTACCGGTACTGCCGGTTCTCTTTTATTCTTCTTTTAAAAAAAACTAAATACTTCTGAAGTGTTTCTCTTGTCAAGCATGCTCAAGACGTTTCCAAGTTTGTAAATCATGCAGCCTTTGACTGCTTTGAATGCATCAGCAGAACTTCTGCTATTGCTATTGGTGCATGGCGGATTGCCTGGCTTCAGGCATCAGACTTGGAGACTTGGGTACAGGACAAATTAGGAAACATTCCTTGCACAGGAGAAAACCTCTTTGGCAAGAATTGGCAGGAAAAGGCTAATGAGATAGATACTGACAATCTCACAATAGACAGATTGTCGAAATCTACAGCCACTCCAGCCAAAAAGAAACCCTATAAAAAACCCTTTTTCAGCAAAAAGAGGAAGTTTTATTCATCCTATACCCAGCAAGGGTAAGCTCAAGGTCAAGTTGCCCAAAAGGGACAACAGCAACAATCCAGACAACAAAAGAAGCCAAAAGGCCTGAGAGCTCAACCAGCTCCACAGGCTCAGCCCCCTCAAGGGCTTTGACTCCTTCCTAGAGAGCTTAGCTTTCCTGTCTCTGAAGGGTCCAGAACCCCTAAACATTCCAGGCAGGTTGTGTCATTTTGTCAACAGATGGCACCAAATAACAGCAGAAAATTGAACTCTGTCCATTGTAGGGGAGGGGTACAAGCTTCATTTTCACAGCATGCCCCCTCCTACAGTCGTAAGACAGTTCAATTCCCAAACCTCTCCAGACAATCTACTGGATCAAGAGGTCTCAACACTCCTTGCTCAGGAAGCAATAGAGGAAGTACTCATTCCCCAACAGGGTACAGGGTTCTACTCCCCCTATTTTCTTATTCCAAAGAAAACAGGAGGACACAGACCCATTCTGGACCTCAGAGAATTGAACAAATATCTGTTCCAAGAAAAGTTCAAAATGATTTCTCTGGGAACTCTTCTGCCATACCTCTAAAGTCAGGATTGGCTTTGCTCTCTAGATCTAAAGAATGCATATACTCATATTCTGATCCATCCAGATCACAGGAAATTCTTACGATTCCTTTTCAAGGGAAAATACCTCCAATACAGGGTTCTTCCTTTTGGTCTGGCTTCGGCACCAAGAGTATTCACGAAATGCATGACAGTAGTAGCTGCATTCCTGCGAGCCCTAGGGATATCCGTCTTCCCGTACTTGGATGACTGGCTCATTCAAGCCCCCACAATTCCAGAAGCCAGCTCTGCACTGTCTCGCAATACTTGGGATTGGTCATAAACTTCCCAAAATCCCAACTTGTTCCTTCTCAGACCCTGGAGTTCATAAGAGCTTATTTAGATACCAGACAGTCAAGGGCTTTCCCCCCACAGCCCCACTGTCTTTGCATAGTGAAACTAGCTTCTCAAGCAGCGGGAAAGTCCTCCCTAACTGCTCAAGAACTGCTGCAATTACTGGGACATATGGCATCCACAGTTCATATAGTTCCCTATGCTCGCCTCCACATGTGAGCAGCCCAGTGGACCCTATCCACACAGTGGACACAGGCCACAGGACATCTGTCGGACAAGATATCAAACTCACAATGACTGATCTTGTCCCAACAATGGTGGCCATCACTGGAGAATTTTTTAGTGGGGTCTCCTTTCCAACAACCCCCATTCCAGGCCACCCTAATAACAGATGCATCACAGGTGGGATGGGGAGCACACCTGCACCATCTCTCCACCCAGGGTACCTGGACTCCACAAGAGGCTTGTCTTCACATAAAACTCCTAGAACTCAGAGCAATCTATCTATCTAGCTCTTCGAGTATTCCATGCCCAGCTCAGCTACAAGACAGTCCTAGTCCAAACGGACAATCAAGTAGCCATGTTCTACATGAACAAGCAGGGCAGAACAGGCTCTCTGTCATTATGCAATGAAGCTTTATGACTATGGGCCCTCACCAGAGAGCATCAAATCTACCTTCTCGCGGTATATCTTCCAGGCATTCAAAACCTTTGGGCAGACAAACTCAGCCGAGTACTGCTGCCTCACGAATGGTCTCTCCACCTAGACCAGGTGATAAAGATATTTCATATCTGGGGAACCCCAGACATAGATCTCTTTGCAAGTCCAGTGAATGCCAAACTTCCCCGGTTCTGTTCCAGAATTCCAGCTCACAATTGCCAGGCAAGGGATGCCTTCCTCCTTCACTGGGGTCAGGATTTCCTCTATGCCTTCCCACCCATTCCCCTCATCCCCAAAACACTCTTCAAGCTTCAGAGAGACAGAGGTCGTATGATCCTCATAGCGCCACGGTGGCCACGACAAACGTGGTATCCCCTGCTTCTACATCTCTCTCAAGCTGCACCTCTGGAGTTAGGGTGTGCTCCAGACCTTCTCTCCCAAGAGAACGGGATGTTATGGCACCCGAATCCCCAGTCCCTGCATCTCAGGGCCTGGTTGCTGAAAGCCTAGACCTGCAGGATCTTAACCTTTCCCAACAGGTAAAGGATGTCCTTCAGGCTTCCAGAAAACCTTCCACAAGATGTTCTTACGCCTTCAAGTGGAAAAGTTTTACTATATGGTGTTCTCAAAAGGGCTCAAACCCCCTTGTGATACCTTTGGAATCGGTATCAGAGTACCTACTTCATTTATCAAATTCTGGTCTAAAGACAAATTCAGTAAGAGTCCATCTTAGTGCATTTGCAGCTTCCTATAAGCCTCTAAATGGACAGCCAATTTCCTCTCATCCACTCATAGCAAGATTTATGAGAGGTCTTCTATTAACAAAGCATCCCATCAGGCCACCACTGGTGGCATGGGATTTAAATTTAGTTCTCGGACAGCTCATGAAACCGCCCTTTGAACCTTTAGCCACTACAACCCTAAAGTTTTTATCCTGGAAGGTCATCTTCCTAATTGCAATCGCCTCCGCACGTCACATTAGTGAATTGCAAGCTTTAGTGGCTGATCCCCCTTATACAAGGTTTCACCATGATAAGGTTGTTCTCAGAACTCATCCACATTTTATGCCAAAGGTGGTTTCACCTTTTCATTTAAATCAATCGATTTACCTTCCTGTATTCTTTCCAAGGCCTCATGCCTCTAATGCAGAAAGAAACCTTCATACTTTGGACTGTAAAAGAGCCTTGGCTTTTTACCTACAAAGAACACAGCATCATAGAAAGACTTCTCAACTTTTTGTTGCTTTTGATTCTAGTCATTTGGGACTTCCAGTCTCCAAAAGAACTCTATCTAAATGGACTGCACAATGCATATCCTTTACTTATGAGAGTAAGAGTCTTCCTCTTCAAGGCCATGTCACAGCGCATAATATGAGAGCCATGGCAGCCTCTATGGCTAACCTTTACTCTGTGTCTATCAATGACATCTGTTGAGCAGCCACTTGGGCTTTGGTGCACACCTTCACAGCCCACTACTGCCTAGATAAAGCTTCCCGTCGGGATGCCTTCTTTGGCCAGGCTGTTCTTCAACATCTCTTTCAGACTTAATTCAACTCCTACACACCAACCCTGGTAGGATGCCAGAGATCCATGGGAGGAAGCATGGCCCATCTCACTGCCCGGCAGCTTCAGCTAGGGAGTCCCCATATGTGAAGACTACATTCCTGCTTGTTCCTGGAGATAGCGTAGTTACTCAGCTGTAACAGGTGATCTCTGGGAACAGCAGAAATTTAGTCTTCACATCCCACCCACCTCCCCTAGGAGTTGTCTCTCTATCTCTCTGTCTCTTTCCTGTCTCCCTCTATCCTTTCACTCAGCTACAAACTTAACTGAAGAGGGACAGTTGGAAAGGCGGGAAGGCAGCGCGCATGTGCTGAGGGATGCTCCCAAAAGCGTTGCTATTGGATGCTGGGGAGCGTTCCCTCGCAGGCTCCGTCGATACCGACGATACCCATATGTGAAGACTAAATTCCTGCTGTTCCCGGAGATCACCTGTTACAGGTGAGTAACTACGCTTTCTTTCACCTGTCACCTCTGGAGATACCAGTTCACTTAAAATCCTTTATCTTTGTGGATGTACCTGATGCCAGTTATTTAAACCTCCTTGAAAGGGTGAGTGGGTGGGTAAACCTATTTACAGAAAGTTGCTCTTCCAAAATGGACAGCTTCCTGCTCCAGCATTACTTTTCTCTCTCCTTTCACTGGTTCCAGGGTAGACCCGCCTCTCCCAGTTTCCTTCTTCAGATGACTGACAATAGTCAGCCCCCCTTTTGGCCTTCCACCCAGATAGGGTGGCTGCTATTTTGCTACCTGACCCCTGCTAGTCGATCGCCCCCTTCTTACACCAGCATTTAAGATGTAACTGCAGAGAAAATTAGTTTAATCAATTTATTTAGCATGTTAATTGTGCAGAAATTTGGACTTTTCACCACCTTGCTGGATATGGCTTTATGCCACAACAAAATTAGTGGAACACATGCAACTTTAGACAACTATGTGATTCCAATAATGAATCATTGGTTGTTCTAATTATTTTCCTGCAAATTATAAGAAGGAAAATCAGTTTAGTCCATATTTTAATGTTCATTTCATGTAATTTCAAAAGTATAATGCATTTTCATTTTTACTGTTTATGTATAGTTTGTAAAATAAGATTCTTATGTACCCCTCCCCCCCCGCAAAAAAAATAGTAAGTAAAGGGCCTTGTTAGATTTAGTCAGCTAAATCTTTTGAATGTTGATACCATACTCTTTGAATTGTAGAAGTAGTAGACATCTGTGCTATCCTTTCCCTTTTATACTCTTTTTTTTTTTTTTAATTGAGTATGTTTCTTAGAGTATAGCAATATGTACATTAGTGGTCAATATTCAGTTACAGCAGTCAATTTTTGTTTTTAAATTAGCATTTTCAACTTTTTTATATACACCAAAGGAAAAACAGAAATAAAAAAATCGAAAGAAAATCAAATTACAAAAAGAAGGAAAAAAAGCATAAATTGTAGCCCACGCTGCCTTCTGCTTCCTGGTCCCTCACCTCTGGAACAGTGTACCCCCCCTGAGCTATGTTTAGAACTCTCATTTAATAAATTTAAGGCCTCTTTGAAAACTCAACTGTTCCACATTGTCTTTGCACATTTGACCTGCTGAACTTTCTTATTATGTAGCCTGCGCTTCCCTGTCCCCTCCTTTCTTTCCCTTTTCTCTGCCTTCCCTTGCTTCTCCCTTCCCTCTTTGACTTCCACCCTCTCATTTAGTATAAATATTTCTGTCCTATTTTGCACTGTCATTCCTTTCCTTCTCTCCAGTGGCGGGATTCGATCGAAACAGGAACCAGTTTGGATCGATACTGCCACTGACAGAACCGAGCGAGTGGTAGCATGGTACACGTTTGCGTTCAGAACCACATGCTCGGGCTACTGATGTCCACCACAGGGCAGCAACTCCCTGGTGGCCCAGTGGCCCGATCCCCCCCATCCGCCAGTGATTTGACGGCATCGAGGCTTCTCCTGATGCCGCGGTCCCGCAATGCTGTCAAACCACTGGCAGGTGGGAGAATTTCCACTAGTGAAGCACTGACATTGGGATGCCGTTTTTGGCCCGGTTCAGCGAACAAGGCCCGTGGCAGGGACTGCGCAAACTGGGCCGAACTGGTCTTCTCTCTGATTTCATGATTATACACCACTCTGGTGTTATGAAGGGCAGTGTATTAAGTGTTTAATAAACCATAAAGAGTAGAGACTATTGCTCTGCATCTAAATACCCAAACTAATTAACTATAGGACACACCATTCTATGAAATAAGATAAAGAAACATATATATCCAACAAGGAAGAATACCAGATCAATCTTAACTAAAACTCAGCCTTTAGCCACCCAAAAAATATCTAACTGCAAATATTTGACCACTGATAAGAAACAACAAACGTGTAGGAAAAACACAGGAAGAAGTTGACCTCTTTGCCAGCAATAGAGCCTTCAATTGGAGAAAGCTCCTGCGCACTTGCATCCCCCTAGACACATCAGGAAATATTAACACTTTTTGGCTAAAAAAACATAAGTTCCTTATTTTCAAAATAAGCTATAACAATCAAGCCCTTATTAGTAGTATTTAGCTCATCAGTGGTGGCCCAAGGGGGATGTGGGGCCATGTGCGGAGACTTGGTGCGGGGCCTCATTTGCATAATATTCACATACTCATTAAGAGGCATGTTTATTAAAAGTTAGTGTATGGATAAAGAAAGACTAAATGATTTCTACATTACTATAATCCAGTGCCAACCGCCAGGCACATTAGGAACAACTACAAACACTGCCCATTTAGAACCCATAGCAAACCCGCCGTATCGTAACAGCACTACCAGGACTCATAAAGCACCAGACCCTTCCTATCAAAAGGCAACATTGCAAATATTAAACCAATACATCTCAGAGAATACCAATACATCTCCTACTGGGGAAAGAGAACAAGTGGCAATGTAAAATAGAAACTACATAAACAGAATATCTCAGCTCAGTTATACATACAGAACATAGACCATCACCAAACAAGGAATGACAATTTAGAAACAGGAAGGCAATAATTAAACTGGGAACCCCAAAAGCCAAACTTGAAATGTACAACAACACTGTATAAATAAAACTATAAATTAATTTCCTCTTGTACTAAACAAAGTGCAGACGTTAATGATGCACATTTCCCAGAGCTGACATATTCCAGTTAATAAATTCAAAATAAAGAGATATTTTTCTACCTTTTGTGCATTTTTTTTTGCAGTTGCAATTGCTCCAGCCACTTTCTTCTGATTTCTTCGTGTCTTCCGCTAACTTTCCATCGTCTGCTGTCTGTTTGTCCTTTTTTCTCTCTTCTAGTTTTTTTCCATTCTCTCTCTACATCTGCTTTTAACATACTAATCTTTCTCCTTTTGCTCTTTCCTCCATCTCTTTCTTTATTCCTTTTTCATCCACTCAAATTTTATCCCTCCATCCTCAGTCCCTGCTTACTCTCCCAATACCCGGCCAATTGTAGATTTTTCTTCCCTCCCACACAAAATATTTTCCCCTCTCCATTTCACTCTCCCAGCCCCATCCCATTTGTATCCTCCCCCAACATCAGCTCCCTTCTAGTTCCAGCTCCATCCAGCATCCACTCCCTTCTAGTCCCTGCATCATCCCATTTCCAGTCCTAGCCCCACCATCAGCCCATTTCCAGTCCTAGCTCCCCTATCCATTTCCAGTCCTATATGAGCCCCTCCATCAGCTCATTTCAAATTTCTGCCCCCCCCCATCAGCCCATTTCTAGTCCTTTCCTAGCCCCATCATCAGCCCATTTCCAGCTCTAGCTCTCCTATCCGTTTCCAGTCCTATCTGAGCCCCTCCATCAGCTCATTTCCAATCCCAGCCCCCCATCAGCCCATTTCTAGTCCTTTCCTATCCCCACCATCAGCCTATTTCCAAGCCAAGCCCCCCATGAGTCTATTTCCAGTCCTAGCCCCTCCATGAGTCCATTTCAATCCAAGCCCCCACCACAGCCCATTTCCAATCCTAGTCCCCCCAACAGCCTATGTCAAGTCCTATCCTAGCCCCTCCATCAGCCCATTTCCTTTTCTAGCCTCCCCCTCACTCAGCCCATTTCCAGTCCTAGCTCCCTCCCCTCACCGCCCATTCCATTCCAAGCCCCCCTCCCCATCAACTATTTGCAGTTCAAGCCCCCCCTCCACTCAGCCCATTTCCAATCCTAGCAACCCCCCAGCCCATTTCCAGTCCTAGTAACACCCCACAGCCCATTTCCAGTCCTAGCAACCCATGCAGCCCATTTTCAGTCCTAGCAACCCCCCACAGCTTATTTCCAGTCCTAGTAACTCCCCCAGCCCATTTTCAGTCCTTGCAACCCCTCACAGCCCATTTCCAGTCCTAGTAACCCCCAGCCCATTTTCAGTCCTAGTATCCCCCCAACCGATTTTCAGTCCTAGCTACCCTTCACACCCCATTTCCAGTCCTAGTAACCCCCCCAACCCATTTTCAGTCCAAGCACCCCCCCCCCCTCCTGAAGAGCCCTGCAGCTAGCTAAGAGGGAGCCGGAGAGGCCCCGGCTCACCTCTACAGCTGCCAAAGTGAATCGTGCCTTTTTCCTTCACTTCGGCAGCTGTACTGACATTTAGAACGCTGCCGTACTGAGGTCAAAGGGAACTTCCTGTTTCCCGTGCTCAGCGTGGCAGCATTCTAAACAGCAGTACAGCGGCCGAAGTGAAGGGAAAAGACGCACTTCACTTTGGCAGCTGTTAGAGGGAGCCAGGGCCTCTCCGGCTCCCTCTAAAGCCGCCCTGCCTGCCGCCGGTTTTCAGGATGTTGTTTGCGCAGGACCCCCTGAAACGCGGGGCCCTGTGCAAACATCATACTTGCTCAATGGATGGGCCGGCCCTGTAGCTCATTCCTTTCCAGTAGACGATCAAGGCAAAGTTACAGTTGGGTACTGTAGGCATTTCCCTGTTGCCTGAGGGCTTACAATCTAAGGTTGTACTTGAGGCAATGGAGGGTTACATAATTTGCCCAAGTTCACAAGGAGTGCTAGTGGGATTTGAACTTGCATCTTTCTAATTCTAGGTTGCTGCCAGAAACACTAGGCTACTTCTTTCATCCCATCTTGGTAAGCAAAGTTACCACTGATGTGGTCCTAGAGGTGATTACTTTTTTAAAATTTAGGTCAGCCATTGTGGCTAAAAAAATATCCAGATATTCAGCCCTGGTAGCTGGGCAATGGCAGGCGCTCAATATTCAGATAGGATGTTCAGTGCTGGCGGTGTCCGAATAGCAGTAATATAAAACACCGATATCCAGATAGCTATCCAATAACTTAGGACAGCTTTGTTTTTGTCCTAAGTGTGATGAAGTTGGGGCTGACATTCCAGTGTGTGGGTGCTAATGAGGCTACACTGGGGTAACACACACGTTTAGAGCGGAGACAGTGCATGTATACTGCAGGTGTATTACCTAATGTATCCAAATCCAGTTTGAATTTTCCCTGGATCTTTCACACAACTACAGAATTTTCTCATTCCCGTCCTGAACGCTCCCGACTCCCCGAAGTTAAGCGGCTAGCATCAGGGCGTGGTCCTAGAGGTGAAGGGAGAAGAAAGGGGATATTTAGCGGCACTAACCATGTTATCCCGAATAACGGCATTTACATGGTTTACAAGACTGTAAACCATATAAATGCCTTTCAAATATCGGGTCCATGGCAAATACATAACAACAGAAAAAAAAAAGAAAGAGAAAAAAATAAAGCACTTTTTCATGCCAGCAGAAGTACCTTTACTGATATCAATTTGGTAACTGGATGTAGCTATTTCCTACCATCCTATATCAATATGCATGCTAGAGCCTTTCTAATTCTGTTCTGAAAGGCACCCTACAATACATTTTCTAGTTTTAGGACTGATAAAAGAAAACCTTTCATGAACTTAAGGAAAGAATTTTGAAACATCAGTAAAATAAGTTATACCTTAATGTTTATTTTGGACAAACAACATTTATAGGTACAGACGTTTGTTCAACTTTAATAAAACACTTGGCAGCCTGTTTGCTAAGGGCCCCATTAATTAGCCATAATAAGATTTTACAGTTACTGCACAGTAATTGCCAAAATTAATCCATGATAACTGCAAAACCTTTCTTTAACTGTTGGGTACCTATTAAATTTTACATTGAAAATCACAAACTAGGCTAATTTAGCAACATGAAAAATAAACTGAAGGAATTCCTGGGGCAGACTTCCATTTGTTCATTATTCATTTAAGGATATGTTTACTAAAATGCGATAGTTTACCATGCCTCTTGCTCCTCACTATTTTTCCTGAACCCTGCTTGCATTTCAGGCAGTTCTTTTTCAAGCATGGTTGTAGTCTCCACCGAATGATCTTGAGTAGAATCTTGCTGGCATGTGGGATCAGAGCAATTTTGCAATAATTTCCACATTCATTCGGATCACCTTTCTTCAGTATTGATTTGAATACAAATCTTTCCCAGTCAGCCATGACATTGTCTTCCAAACTTCCTGGCAGAGCCTTATAAGAATTGTTGTAGTTGCATCTGATTGCCGTGATACTCCAATGGGAATGACATCAGTGCCCGGTGCTTTGTTCTTCGATAATGCTTTCAGCGCTACTTCAACACCTTCTTTCATCCTATCCCCAGTGGTTCCTGATCATAAGGTTGAAACGGCTGTTGGTCCACTTGATCTTTATGGTATAATGACTCTGTATATTCTTTCCACCTTTTCTTGATCTGGATTGGCCACTGTTGGAAACAGGATACTGGGCTTGATGCTGACCCAGTATAGCATTTCCTATGTTCTTATTCAACATAGATATTTGAGCATGTTTTAGCATTCTAATCTGAGGATGGAATTTTCTCTTTAACTCTTGTAGCATTAGGAAAGCTGATCTACCTCTGATAGTTTCTCTTTCTTTGCGTGCATCATTTTAGTACTTCTTTTTGGCTCATTTCTGTTGCCAAGCCCAACATTTTCCAACCATTTTACTACCTTCTTTGCTCCTAACTTGTATATTTTATTTGCATGTTGTCAATTTTAGCTTGTAGTTCATAGAATTGATCAACTTCTTCCTCTTTTGCACTGCTATTGGTCGATATACCTGTATAATAGTTGTGTTGATAGGCATTCCTCGTAGATGAATAGAAATTAAGCTTCACTGATCGCATTGTATGTCATTACAGTTTGTGCAGGCTTCTTCTTTATTATAAATGCAACACCATTTCTTCTTTGTCTTTCATTTCCAGCATAGTACACCATGTGATCATCAGATTCAAAGAGCCCGATGCCAGTCCTTTTCAGTTCACTGTGAGGAACTGGTGACAAAATTGAGCTATCTAGGATACCTACCATTTGTATTTGCAGTTGAGCAATTTATTGTTTAAAATTGCATGATAAAGCTGGCATCCTTGTGGATCTACTGCATTCTCAGTCTGACACTCATAGTAGAAGTATCTCATATCTAAGGATGTTTGAATAATCAAATCAGGATGTACAAGCTTTAATTTTTATTTGACAGAAGGGATGATCATCTTCAATTTGATGTTAGCAAGGATAACATGAAGCCTATATGGTGTAAAAGAAACTCAGGGGAGTCATTTACTAATGGTTGTTGTGCCTTCATGCCTTATCAGACGTTCTGCTGCAAGGCCCATTTTATGCAATGGGTTCTGTGGCAAATGATATGTGATAAGAGCATTGCTGCATGCTGTTTCTAAATGACTCCCTTGGTGTCTCTATGTTGGATAGGAATTAAACTCATTATACCTCTTCTACTTCAAACAGAATTCTTAATTTTTTTGTAAAATTATTATCCACTGGCTCACCATTTGGGATTGAGCACTGTTGGAGACAAGATGCTGGGTTTCAAGGTCCTTGGTCTGGCTCAACATTTTTTAATGCTATGTTCTTATTGTTTTGTAGAGATGTGATCTAATAGGAATGGGGGAGGGAGTAGTTAGGCCATGTCTGTCAGATGAGGGGGATGGAGTACACTGTTCATTGCTGCAGTACCAAGGCTTATGAGCGACACCACCACCATGGGCTAATGGAGGGGGATGTATAGTCTGATTTCCCCACAGGGTACCCCCACAATGAATAGAATGTTACTAGCTAGCCGAGAAGCCAATGGATATCGTGAAGCAGGATAAAAGAGTAGTACTGAAGTGAAAGGAAGTGATTGTGTTCTGGCCGATGAAGGCGTGAATTGGAGGGATGGTTCTGTTGAACTGATGATGTTTGTTGTTTATCTGTTAAGTAAAGAAACAATGATCTTGTTTTACTACTATGATCAGTTTGTAGTGGTTTGTACTTGGGAGGAAAAGTGGTGAAGGGAGGTGTGAATTCCAGTGTTATCAGTGGAGGTGGTGAAGGTCAGCCTTTTTAATGGATTTCAGGCATGTCTGGGATAAATATAAGGACACTAATAGGAAACAGATTGAGAGGTAAGGTAAAGCACATTAAGGGGGAAGAAAATGTAAGTGCTGGATTGGTTATGGACATTTATGTCTTCTATCCAAAGTGGAAGAAACCTAAATGGACAGACTCAGTGGACCAATATGGCCTTTATCTTTCATTAGATTCTGTTACTATATTACAGCCCTATGGCTTAGGTCTCTCAATATGTTTTCTTAAAAAAAAAAAAAGAAATAATTCTTTAAAAAAGAAAAACAGTATTGTATCTGTCTGCACTTTTAGTTTATCCTTAAAATTCCTTGACCAGTATGCTTGACAAAATAACTGCTTTTACCATGTACCCATTACTTTTATATAGATTACTTTAATGATAGAAAATGGATGCCTGATAGTTTGAAGAATCTGCTCTGCAGCACTGTATCCAATCCCCGGTGTTTAAGGCTAGCAATCTTTCAAAAACATTGAACATTAGTTGCAGATCCACCATAATATTGTCACGAGTCAGAAATATGATACTATCAAGAAGGGCCATAAAAGGGTAGAAGAGCACTTTGTTAAGCAAGCAGTACTGAAATGATGGCACAATAAGGAGATGTGTCTTAGGGATGTGCATGGCCAAAAAAAGTTCAGTTGATTTGCAGATTTGCTGAATTTGTCCTGAATTTCATTAGATATTTGTATTTCATCTATTTTAAATATTCACCTCAGCTGGGCAACCAGCATGACGGCCTCGGGTCACTACTCCCATCCCTTCTCCCCCCCTTTCTGCTCCTCCCCCCTCACCCCCGGACATATCTACTGTACTCTGCTAGATTTCACTGGTCAACAAACTTTTACAAAAGTCATGTTACTGAAATAAAAATAGTCATTTCTTATCAATTTTTATATGCTGAACACGAATAGGACAGTGAAATTGCAAAGTTGGCTGTAGTTTTTTTGTAATCTACAAGAATTAATGTTTACATCACGAAATGCATGTCAATGGTAAATATAATAGGCCTTCGGTTAATACCTGTAAAAAACCAAGTCATAGACTACTTCTTAGATTTTTTTGCCTGTCTCTTGTACAGCTGTTCGGGAGCTTCTCTGGGGAGTGTCCAGCAGTAGTCAGCCAGCATTGTAGTGGACCATTTTCCCTGGTATCTTTGCTCCATCGTTGCGATATCCTGGTGAAAACATTTTCCCTATTCATCACTAACCATACCACAGTTGTCAGGAAAGAAATCAAGATGGGAATCAAGGAAATGGATCTTTAGAGACATATTGCAGCCAGGTTTCTGATACTGCATCAGTATGTCTTCTACTAGTTCCTTGTAGTTTTCTGCCCTAACATTCCCGAAAACGTTTTTTGACACTAGGCGAAAAGCATTCCATGCTTGTTTCGCATCACCCTGCAGCAAGTTGTTGAACCGGTCATCTTTGAAGAGATCTCGAATCTGAGGACCCACAAAAACTCCCTCTTCAATCTTTGTTTCGCTGAGTCGAGGGAATTTTTCATGCAGGTATCGGAAAGCTGGTGAAGTGTGGTCCATGGCTTTCACAAAGTTTTTCATCAAACCTAGTTTGATGTGAAGGGGTGGTAGCAGGATTTTGTGAGCCTCAACCAGAGCTGGGTGCCGGATATTCTTCTTTCCAACTGTTACATTTTGTCTGTGATTCCATTCCTTCCATAAGTAGTGCCAATCCCATGCTCGGCTATCCCACTCACATAAGAAACACATGTATTTTATATATCCCTGCTGCAGTCCCATTAAAAGGGCAGCCACCTTCAAGTCACCACAGAGGTGCCAGCTGTACTTGTTATAGTTAATGGAAGTCAGTAGATGCTTTAAGGTATCGGATGTCTCTTTCATGTGGCGGCATGCGCTACTGCAATAGATGGAAGACTGTTTCCATTGTTCAAAAGCACAGCCTTCAGACTCAGTTTCGAAGAGTCTATAAATAGTCTCCAGTCTTGTGGGTCATGAGTGATTTTTAAAGCATTCATGAGGCTTTCAATATCAGAACAGAATACCAGATTACTTTCCTTTCTGAAGAAAGGCTCCAACTGCTGGTGGCGCTTTTGATATGAAGTAATGTTGACATCTTCTTCTAGAAGATTCCATTGTTGGAGTCTTGATCCTAGCAATTCTGCCTTGTTCTTGGATAAGTCCAAATCACGAACCAGGTCATTTAGTTCTTCCTGTGTTATTCTGTGAGGAGTTGATATGCATCCCAGTGAAAATCTGGGTCACTGCATGCTGACGGACCAGGAGAAGAACAGGTTGACTCACCCTTGTCCTCATCAGATGAATCAAGAGAATATTCTGATGGAGGTTCTGGAATAGGAAGTCCCTCACCATGTGGAACTGGTCTCAATGCAGACGGAATGTTTGGGTAGACTATGCTCGACTTCTTTTGCTTCGTTATTCCGCTAGAAAGAGGAGGAACCAAGCAGAAGTAACAGTCATTTATGTGGTTACTTGGCTCTCTCCACACTATGGGGACTGCAAATGGCATTGATGGTCTTTTGCAATTCAACCACTGTGAAAGCTGTGTTGTACATGTAGCGCAGCATATATGCGGGGCACAAGGCTTGTCTTGGTGATCAATCTTGCATCCGAAGTAAAGATGATATGCCTTCTTCAGTTGAGAAGTGATACTTTTCTTCTGGTTGGCAAATGTCACTTCCCCACAAATGTAGCAGAAATTGTCAACGGTATTAACGCACTTTTGCGGCATTACTGTTCTGCATTGTACTTAAATGGCTAAAATTATATGATTAATAAAAGTTACATGTAACAGTAGCTTAAACTATCTCGCACACAGTCTGAAATATTTTAAATGCTCAACCTTTCCGACTGCATATAGTACACTACTGACGTCAGATGGCTTCAGCAGCCGTCTGGCAGTAGTATTGCATTGCATCAGAAAATGATGCAATCAACTCTGGATGATGTGTGCATGCTGGTATTATGCAATGTGATGCAATATTACATCATTCAAGGCTTATTTGGGATGTTGTTGATGTCCTACTGGATAAACCTACATGGTGAAACGTCAAAAATGAACTATATGCAATATCTTCAAAATGAGAGCCAATAAATTTTTTTTAATGTTATATTCATGTTCAGCTCACCAAGATACTACAGATTAGGGCCTTTTAAAGTCAGTAACAATTTCAGTTTTGAGCAGTGTTTCAACCAAACATCATTTATTTATTTGACAAAATTGGAAATAACAGTAAAAACTGTTGGCCACATCATAATCAACATAATTATAAAACATTAGAGTATAATTTTTATAGCACACATAACAACAACGATCAATACATTGCCATTTCTTTGTAGAGCTGTCCTATCCTAGATTGCCCTTCCTCCCCTCTTAAGAGGCACAGCCCGTCCTCATCGAATGACGCCCGGCAGGGATGTTTGGAAAAGTTGCCGTCCCAAGCCTTTTCCCTACTGCCCGCAGTCCTGATTACCATACATTAGGTAAGGGGTGCCTGCCGTTAAAACAGGCCTTTAATGCTCCCTTCCTATTCGCAGCAGTGTCCCGATCTGCCTCTGCCCATGGCCCGTCAAAAGGTCAGCAGCAGGGCTCTGTTACTAATTTCCATGTTCATCCCTCCCCCCCTCCTGCCATGAAAGCATAGGGAGGCCCTCTACACACTGTTCCTGCTTCCACTCTGCGTACCATTGGGGGACAGGTCAGCTCCTATATGACTACTCCCCCCCTTTCCATGTCTGGGCTGTGCGCTCTCTCCTAGGGGGGGGCCCTAGCTCTACTGCCAACCCCTCACGGCAGCGACCCCTCGCTTGTCGTGTGGGGCCCCACCCTTCCCCACCACTGTGGCCAACACCTGTTTCTGCCGTAGTCATTCGACCATGTCTTGTATGGCACACAGGAACACAAATGTCTTGTATGGCACACAGGAACACATCCATCCCAAGTTCTGACAGATGTATCCCATCAGTGCGATACAGTCCGGTTCAGTTCTCATCTATGAGGTCATGCATGATGCTGTACCCTCCAATGGACTCCATGAAATGGGCCATCCACCTGTTCACTTTTCGCCTCGTCCTTTCGACCGCCTGGTGTGACCATTCACCCCTCTAGACCCGTCGTGGTATGATGTGCAACCAGACAAGCAATGCCCCTGGGAAGGTACCCGCCAGTGTCAGCATGTCCCTCTGCATCTTCTTCGTGAGCTCGACACTGCGTGTGCCTGTCAGGTCGTTACCTCCCAGGTGGATCACTATTGTCCATGGATTTCCCCCTGCTCTCTTGTTTTGCAGGAGGAGAGGCAGCAGCTGGTCCCACACCATACCTCAACGACCCATCCACATAACCGACACTGTCGCTTTTGGCAAGCCCTGGTTGAGCCCTTGCGGTCTGATGCTTGTCCTCTTTTCCACCCAGTAAACAAAAGAATGGCCGCATATCCATGCTTCTTTAGGGGGATTGGCACCTATGTTACATTATTGGCAAAAAGTTGCATTGTTATCAGCGCCTCTTGACAAAGGATTACATTGTTATCGATGCAACATTGTATGTCATACAAACATTCTCAGGCCCCTCATTAATTATTATTATATTTTTTTTTATAATCTCAGACTCCCTTCCACATTATGACACCTTCCCTTTTTCATAACCAACCTTGACTCCCCCACCTTGTTTACAGTAACCCGCACAAAATAACAGTTCCATGCACCGGCGTACACCGGGCGTCCGGCATCAAACCGGGCGTACATATAGCCTATACCTGTCCGAGCGGCATCTTCCAATGCTCATAATTTGTTCCCTTGTCATACTTATACTGGCTGCCGTTGAAGTGGCACCGATGCGGAAAGAGTGAGTGCCGTAAAAGCGCACCTCCAAGCCCGCTGCTTCCAAGCTTAGCTTAAGCACTCTAGCAAATTGAAAACGTGAGAGGGGGGCACCGTTCGCATGCACAAACCATTGCTCCCCCCCCCTTCCCGCTGGGCAGAGTTGTTCGTATTCCATGAAGGTTTTCACTGGACAGGATGGGTCCCCTGGTAGTGGGGCTAACACGACCCATGCACCTTTTCCTTCGGTATCTGTCTTGGACTTCCGGACGTATAGTACTAATGTCCCATTCTTAAAACTAACATCCCTCTTCCTAATGCCCCCCTCAGCTGGCTCACGGCTTGCCGCGGCCACCAACTCCCCTATTCTGAACGCTTCGAAGAACGCCCAGGAAAAGGCACATCTGAACAGCCGAGTCTGAAATCCATCAAAATATATCTGGCATGTGGCTGTTATAAGTTTCTTTAATATTTGGTGTGTTATGGGATGTCATCTGTCCTTCGCACAGCCCTGCTCCACTGCCCAGCCCTTCATGACCCTTGTGATAACGAAGTCTGTTCTCGGGCTGTTCTTACCCATTGCTCTAGCAAAGAATGTGATTGCTGCCAATTGCGTCTGCACAGCCGATTTCTTAACTCCGCTACTTTTAGAATGTAGGATCCACTGCAGGATCGGGTCCGTTGTGGGACCGTCTGCATCCCCCATCCCGCTACTTCTGCAGAAAGCTTGAAACTTCTCCCAAGTCGCCAGGTATTTTCGCCTCGTCCGCTCGGCTAGTGAACTCAGCAAAAGCTCCCAAACCTCGGCGGACCAAGGTCCCATACCTGTTCTGGGATAGCTGTATTGACTGCATCGGCCTTGGGTGCGAGCGCTTGAAAGAGCGGGATCTTGGAACGAAAAGAGCATCTGCAAGGTTATTATGCTGACCTGGAATATGCTCTGCCCTAATAGTCAAATTAAGTGTAAGGCACATCATCACTATATGTCTCAACAATGCCACCGCACCCAGTGTATGGGCACGCATTCCATTCAAGGCATGTACCACTTCTAAGTTGTCCGTGTGGAATGTGATTGCTTTGTTGACTAGCCGTGGGGCCCATATGTACAAGGCTACCATAATGGGAAAGAGCTCCAGAAACGTAATGTCCTTTGTAGTTCCCCCTGAGTGCCACTCACTAGGCCATTTCTCGGAACACCACGCCCCCTTGAAATAAATACCGAAACCGATTGTCCCAGCGGCATCAGTGAATAATTCAAGGTCCTTGTTCGACACTGGATGGTCTTGCCAGAACGCAAGCCCATTAAATGACTGCAGGAACTGCTTCCACATACGTAGGTCTTCCCGTATGTCTCTGGTGACCCTGATTTTATGGTGTTTCTTCTTGATCCCTTTTGTTGCCTGCGCTATGCGCCGGCAGAAGAGTTGCCCCATCGGCATAATCCTACACGCAATTCACAGCAAGCCCAGCACGACTGCAACTGCTCCAATGTTGCTTTCTGTCGCCCCTGCATACTCTGAATAGCGCTCCTCAGTTTCTCTATTTTGTCGTTCGGCAAATGTGACAATTGTGCTGTCACGTCCAGTTCTATGCCAAGGAATGTGATCGCTCACATGGGCCCACAGGTCTTTTCTTTTGCTAGGGGAATCCCAAAACGCTGAGCGACCTGCTTGAAAACATTGAGGATCCTCTTGCAGTCTTCACCATCAGTTCCAATGAATAGGAAATCGTCCAGGTAGTGCACCACCGTATTGTGGCCAGTGATGTCCTCCACAACCCAGTGTATGAATGCGCTAAACTGCTCAAAATACGCGCATGAGATTGAGCAGCCCATGGGCAGACATTTGTCGTAGAAATATTCCTCATTGAAGGTGAACCCTAATAGTGAAAAGGACTCGGGGTGCACCGGAAGCAGTCAAAAGGATGATTCTATATCCGCCTTTGCCAATAGAGCCTGCTGTCTTAACATCTGTATAATAGTCACTGCCTGATCGATCGTCGCATATCTCACCGAGCATAGCGATGTGTCAATGTGGTCGTTAACTGAACCCCCTTCTGGGTATGATAAGTTGTGAATCAAACAGAATTTTCCCAGCTTCTTTTTTGGCACTATTCCTAAGGGGGACAGCACCAGATTCAGAGTGAGTGGGCTCTTGAACGGCCTGGCTACCCTTCCCAGACTAATTTCTTTTGCCAGCTTCTGTTGCACTACCGAGTTGAATTTTTTGACTGAGGGGGAGTTACGGATTATGTGCTCCCGTGTTGGAACTGATGATGGAATAGGGAAACCATGTACGAAGCCGCTCTCAATGCCGAGGGCTTTGTCTCGCAGCGGGTAGGCCCGCAGCCACGAACGCGTGTGTTCAAGCTTGATGTGGGTTGGGGCCATGGCCTTCATTTCCCCGCTGCTGCGATGGCCGGAATGGTTTCGTCTCTCTCCCTGATCAGCACATGGAAGCCGGGTGACTTTCCCCTCAGCTCGAACATGTGTGTTGGAATTTGCATGGGTGCCATGTGCAGCTCCCAGTATTGTACTGGCGGCATACTCGGCGGCCGGCTATTTGGTAAGTCTGCCTCCATTGTGGTGCCTGAAAGGACTGCAGTAGCCCTTCCTGACTCAATGGCCTGTTTCCTCCAGCCAGAGATCCAAGATTCTGTGCTGCCAGGTCCAAATCAAGCAACGTCTCACAAACATCAGTACTAAATTTCCGACCTTTCAACAGAGAACACATTCTATCAGAGGCCTCCTCATTCCTCAGTAATACAACACTCAACCTTGATAATATGATCTCCAATTGGAATAACAACTTCAGCGCCATTGCTCAATGTCCTAATCAAAATCAAAACAATGTACCAAGAAAAAGAAAGTCTGCTTCATGGTACTCCCCAGAGCTGCGGCCCTCACTCGTGCAGTTACGGAAGCTGGAAAAACGATGGCGTCGATCCCAATCCATGGAGGATCAAACAGCTTATAAAATCCACTTAGAAAACCACAGAAACATGATCACGATGAAAATGAAACAGCATCACACTGACATACTCAAAAGGTCTCTGAACAAGCCACGTGATCTGTTCAACTTAGTTAAGACTTTATCGAAAGAACCCTCCCCAGAACAACAAAATGCAATTCACCCTCAAGAATTCGCTGACTTCCTTCAGTCTAAACTATTCCAGACAGATACAATCTCATTAATTACACCACAACTGTCCACCTGTACACTTCCCCTTTCGGTGTTCTCCACACCAACAAGAAAATGCATTGAAGATTCTATTACATCCATCAATACCACTACTGCACAATCCGACCCATGCCCAGCCTATTGGATAAAAGAGCTACGTAAATAAGTCAGTCCTTTCATCACAAGACTTATGAACCTCTCCTTCACAACTGGAACTTTCCCCATAGACCTCAAATATACCTCCATCAGACCCCTGTTAAAAAATCCCAAACTAAACCCCCAGAAAGTCGTTTCGTATAGACCCATAGCAGGCATACCTCTATTAGCCAAGATCATCGAGAAAGAGGTACAAAGACAAGTTCAAGATCACATAGACACCGCAGCCCCACTCGATCAATGCCAACATGGGTTCAGGGAGTATCATGGGGTAGAAACTCTCCTTACTACCCTTTTCAGCAACATAATCTCAGGTATTGATAACATTCGGCAGGAGTTCGCGCTCATCTTTCTTGACATTGCCGCAGCTTTCGACTCAGTGAATCACGAACTTCTCCTGGGGCGGCTTGAAGAGAAGGGCATCTGTGGCAATGCGCTAAAATGGTGTAAATCATACCTAGCCGAAAGATGGCAATGTGTGAAATCTGGATCAGCTACGTCCGAACCTTTCCACCAAACTCAAGGAGTCCCTCAAGGCTCCTCACTATCATCACTCTTTTTCAACATATACATACAACCTATCTGTAATCTCATCAGATCTTTTAATGTGAGCTGCCTGATATACGCTGATGATATCCTGCTCTACACCCCGTTCTCTACAAAACTTCTGAATCTCTCCCCTCTGATAGAATGTTTGGACGCAGTTTCTGAATGGCTCCTATCCCAAAACCTCCGTATCCAACACAAGAAGACAGAGGTTCTATTCATTACAAGGGACCACAACTTCACCCCACCATCATATGTAAGACTTAAAGAAGCAGAACTGCAAACAAAATCCACAATTCGTTATCTGGGGGTCACACTGGATCAACATCTTGATATGAAAGTGCACATAGAGAATGTAGTAAGAGCAGTTTATTTCAAGATTCGTTCTCTCAGGCATCTTCGCTCCTTACTTGATCCAGAAGACTACAGGACAATATACCAGGCATTAATTCTACGACATTTCGACTTTGCTAACGCTATCCTACAAGGCCTTCCTCAATTCACTATTAACCCTCTACAACTTGCTATGAACACCGCAGCTAGGGTCCTTCCGGGAGTCGCCAGATTTGAGCACGTGACTCCTATATTAAAACAACTCCACTGGCTCCCCATACATGGTAGGCTCACTTACAAGACCATGCTGCTGACCTTTAAGGCCATCCACGGACTTTCATCCTCCTCACTCTCAAATCTCATCCATGTAACTCCATCGACTAGATCCAGAAGACCGACGGCTATAAACACACTAACACTTCCTAAGGCTGTAACAAAATGCACCCAGATAACGGCAAGCAGATCTTTTATATTCTACGCCCCAAGATGCTGGAACGCCTTACCACCAAGCGTTCGTGCCATTACCGACTTAACCCAATTTAGGAAAGCACTTAAATATCACCTTTTCCTCATATACTACCCACCAAACATTACCCCCAGCAAAAGCCCCCCCAAATAAGAGACACGCCTTATCTTCAAATAGCCTCTCCCACTTTCTCAGTAAGATTACTAGGACTTTTGTGTTGTCATGATACCTTTTATATAATCATGTTTGTAATAAGTTAACCTTATGTTACCCAAGTTTATATACCTGTTTGCTGTAAACACGGAATAGCCTGTTATTCTGTTGATGTTGTTGTATGTGAACTGTGCTGATACCAAATAGCGCGGTATATAAAAGATTGTAATAAATAAATGGTTGGGTCCTCCGCCATGCTTTTTCTGAACTTGACATCGTAATTTAACCAGGCCCACCCTCCTAATCGCTTGTGTGCCCGGGTAATGGTGTCCAGGTACTTAATTAGGTATGGACTCGATTATGGCTCTCGCTCGATGACCACACACATGAATATATGGAAAGCCGATACACAATTATTTATGGATTTTACAATCCTCGGCTTCTTTTCCCATATCTTGTCCCTATCCTTGCTCTCTTTTGTCTCCCCTTCCTGGTCCCAAAGCAGCAACGAGAATATATCAATATATTCCCTTCGCCAAAAGTGTTTCTTCAATTTCCTAGGCACTGCGCTGGTTAGTGAGCTCACGCCACAATGCGGATCTCCCCCTATCGCAGGTAGGGTTTACGGTGCTGCTGTCACCGGTGTCACCAATCTGGTTATGCCGGCCTCTTGGTTTGCTGTTCTCTGTGTGGATAGCTTGCTGCGCGCTGCCCATACTCTTGCTAGAGGGCTCTTCTTTTTTGATTTTTTTTTTTAAAGTTTTTAAGGCATTCTGTATTACGTTTGCTAAAGACATCTCCCCATCTGTGTCAGAAGTAGACTCCTCAGATGATGAAGACGACAATTCCGCTGGGGGGAAAGAGGGCGGGCCACGGCCCATTCGGCGCTTCTATAGCCGCCTGCCGCAACCCTCCCCCCCCCCCAGTCCCCCTGCCCCCTGCCAAGGTTAACCCTTGGCCTGATGCTGCCTCACCTGTGCCCGGCCGCATTAATTCACTGCCGGGTCTTGTATGTAGATGGGATTTCTCTTTATGCATGCATATTAATCTATAGGTATAAATCCATAAAAGGGGTTTGTGTGCACTTAACATTTTTAACCTCAGATTTTGGTATTCTGTGCTAAAAGATAAACCTTACCTGACAGCCATTCAGCAATACCACTTACAAAAAAAGTTAAAAAAGAATCGGAACAAGACAGATCTCTGTGGCACACCACTGGTAATTTTCTTATCTTCTAAGTGAGCTCCATTTACCTGTGCCCTCCTTTGCCTCCCACACAACCAATTTTTAACCCAGTCAGTCACTTTAGGGTCCATCCCTAAGGCATTCAATTTATTTATAAGTCACCTGTGTGGAAGCCTTGTCAAAGGCTTTACTGAAATCTAAGTACACCACATCTAGGGCTCTCCCTCGGTCCAACTCTCTGGTCACCTAGTTAAAGAAATTAATTTGTTTCGTCTGACAAGATATGCCTCTAGTAAAGTCATGCTGTCTTGGATCCTGCAATCCATTGGATTTCAGAAACCTCACTATCCTCTGTTTTAGCAACATTTCCATTAGTTTACTCACCACAGAGGTCAGACTAACCGGCCTGTAGTTCCCAACCTCATCCTTACTTCCACTTATGTGTAAAGGGGCCACATGCACCATTCTCCAGTCTTCTAGGACCTCTCCTGAATCTTGGTCTATATGGACCACTGCTACAACTCTGACCAGTCCATGTCTTCCTCCATCTCCTGCTTTTTCTATACAATGACTGCATTACAAACAATTGTAGCCATAGAGCATATCAGAAAACATGAATTACTGGCATCATACAGTATATATCCCTTATCATACCTTAGGGTTAATACTTCTTAACCTTATATGTGACAAAATAGACCAAAATATAGCACAGCTCCAGCATCTTGCCCCAAAGAGCATACATTTGTCGTCAAATAAGAATCCATTAGAATTCAGAAAGGAGGATAAAGATTGAAATGTTTCTGATCATATTGGGCTCCTGCTTCGTTTAGAGAAGGTGACTCATAATGCTATGGATATACATGTTTGTTAATGCCGAAGATATGAGTTCCTGTACATCTGTGTTCTTATATTGTGTTTTGTGTCTCTGGTCATCTCAGGATCTTTGTTCACAATTTCTTGACAAAATCAAGTGTTCCTGAGAAGTGTGTAGAGCTGGGGTGCCATTGCTAATGTTAGTTTCTGTCTGGCTACCGGAGTATTACAAATAACAATTAATGGCAGTAAAATTAATCTGTCAAGACAGAACTGTATTTTAATATGAACCTGGGCAGAATTAAATTGTTCAGATTCTGATATGAAATGTTCCATCTTAGCACCAGTGCTGTCGTTGGTCTTATTGAATAATTTGTAGTGCTGAACAACAGTCAAAGGGGAGTTTTCGCTTCCGTACTTAATTTACTGTCTTGTGTCTTCTGGGAGGAAAAGAGATTAGACAAATAGAAAATACCTGATTCAGGGAATATAATGAGCGTACTGCTAATAATTTTTATCCATGGTTAGGATATGGGAATTTCTAATAAATGACAGGCACAAGAAGGAATTGTATGTGCTAAAGGAAAACCTCATTGCTAGAGGTTCACCTTAGTTAAACAAAGTGACCATATTTAGATTCACAGAGATCGTAAGATGGATGGTCTTATATGTAATGTTATTCAGCCAGCAGCGGACAGAAGGGAAAATAGATATTCAGCGGAAATGCCTGGATAGTGGCTTCTGCTGAATACCCAGTTTCCATTGTGACCACCGCTGACTATGCAGATAACAGCACTATTCAGCCGTTAGCTGGATAGCCAGACCATATAAAGTTAGGCCTGGTTTTTTTGGGGCCTAACTTTATGCAGTCACTTATCCAGTGAACGGACTGAAAATCACCATTATCTAGATAACTGCTGGCACCACCTTCGTCCTACCCACATACTGCTGCAGCGGTTCGAGGGAATATTCTGCAGCACTATCCGGATAGTGCTACTGAATATTGGGATCAGAGGGGTTTATTCAGTTAGCAGGTTCTGCTACCTGGATAAACCCTTCTGAATAGCAGACCTATAATGTCTGAAAAGTTTCCGTATCCAGAAACAGATTTTTAGGATTGCTATAAATCATGTGTGGGGCAATTGTGAAACCATGCTTGTAGAGGCGAAGTTCGTGGGAATGTTTTACCCATGGACCTTGCACCAAGTTTCAGAATGAAAGTGCATATGTACTTTCATTTGAAAATGCTTGAGAAAGATGTACCAAAAGACATGTGCACTTTCTTTTTCTGCTGATACATTTTCTGGTTAAAAGCAACACATGTTTATTTTAATCTCTACCCAAAACCCACTCCCAGACACATCTCTGTTAAATGCAGGTCTAGGGAATAATGTGCATAAACAAAGGCCATTTTCCCATGGGGGTGACTTAGAAAATTGGCTTTTAGGAGGTAATTCTAGAACCTTTTTGATGCGCAAAATGCTGATTTGCATGCATAAAAGGCCTGTTATAAAATCTGGTTATGCCTAAAAGTATTCAGGGTACAAGTGGGTACCTGTTTGTAGAATAGGCTTGTTTCGGGAGAAACTTGAGTGGAGCATGGACAGAGTTTCAATTTATGCATTTATTTTAAAAAAATACACATCTATACATAAGAACATAAGATATGCCATACTGGGTCAGACCAAGGTCCATCAAGCCCAGTATCCTATTTCCAACAGTGGCCAATCTATGTCACAAGTATCTAGCAGTTTCCCCAAAAGACACAGGTTCCACAATGTTTGTATTGGGTCAACCAGTGATATTCCGGGTCCCTTTTAATAATGGTTTATGGACCTTTCCTCCAGGAACTTGTCCAAACCTTTTTTAAGCCCAGCTACACTAACAGCTTTTACTACATCCTCCGGTAACAAATTCCAGAGTTTGATTACATGTTGAGAGAAAAAATATTTTCTCTTTTTAGTATTAAATGGGTTACCCTGTAGCTTCATTGCATGTCCCCTAGTCTTTCTATATTCTGATGACGTAAACAATTGATCTACGTTTACCCGTTCCCTCCATTCATTAATTTATAGACCTCTATCATATCTCCCTTCAGCAGTCTCTTTTCCAGGTTAACCTTTTTAGCCCCTCTTCATAGGGGTATCCTTCCATGCCCTTTGCCATTTTGGTGTCTCTTCTCTGTACCATTTCTAATAACACTACATCCTTTTTAAGATACGGCGACCAGAATTGCACACAATATTCAAGGTGCAGTCGCACCATGGAACGATACAGAGGCATTTTAATATCCTTTGTTTTATTTTCCATTCCTTTGATACCTAGCATTCTATTTGCTCTCTTGGCCACCGCTGCACACTGGGTGGAGGGTTTTAACATGTTATCCACCATGACGCTTAAATCTATTTCCTGGGTGGTGGTTCCTAATGTGGAACCTTGCATCGTGTAACCATAGTTTGGGTTTTTCTTTCCTAGGTGCATAACTTTGCACTTGTCCACATTAAATTTCATCTGCCAGTTGGATGCCCAGTCTTCCAATTTATCAAGATCCTCTTGCAATTTTCCACAATCCTAATGGGTTTTAACAATTTTAAATAGTTTTGTGTCATCTGCAAATTTGATAATCTCACTCGTTATTCCCATTTCCAGGTCATTTATGAATATGTTAAAAAGCAGTGGACCCAGCACAGATCCCTGGAGTACTCCACTATTCACCTTTCTGCATTGGGAAAATTGGCCATTTAGCCCTACCCTCTGTTTTCTCTGTTTTAACTAGTTGCTGATCCACAATAGTACACTGCCTCCTATCCCATGACTTTTTAGTTTTACCAAAAGTCCCCGATGAGGGACTTTGTCAAAGGCTTTCTGAAAGTCCAGATACACTATATCAACCGACTTACCTTTGTCTACTTGTTTATTCACACCTTCAAAAAAACAGAATAAATTAGTAAGACAAGATCTTCCTTGTCTAAAGCCATGTTGACTGTCTCCCATTAATCCATGACTATCTAAATGTTCAGTGATTTTGTTCTTTATGATGGTTTCTACCATTTTTCCGAGTCCTGATGTCAGGCTCACCTGTCTGTAGTTTCTCGGATCATCCCTGGAACCCTTTTTAAAAATTGGTGCAGTTATCCGCCATTGCCTTGAATTTCTCTCCTCTCAAGACTTCCTAGATCCACTTTAATCTGGCTTTCCTCCATTCCATTCTACTGAAATGGCCCTTGCCAAAGTCTCCTGCGACTTGTTCCTGGTTAAATCCAAGGGCCTTTATTCAGTCCTCATTCTTCTTGACCTTTCTGCTGCTTTTGATACTGTTGACCACCACCTTCTCCTCGACACATTGTCCTTAGTTGGTTTTAAGGGCTCTGTGCTGTCTTGGTTCTCTTCTTATCTCTCATATCACTCTTTCAGTGTTGGTTCTTGTGGTTCCTTCTCTACTGCCATCCCATTCTCAGTTGGTATACGCCAAGGGTCTGTTCTGGGCCTTCTCCTTTTCTTCCGCTATGTGCAGCCCTTTAGTGCTCTCATCTCCTCCCATGGCTTTCAGTATCATTTTTGTGCTGATGACTCTCAAATCTACACCTGATATTTCTCTGACACTCCAAGCCTGTATCTCTGCCTGCCTATCTGACATCACTGCCTGGATGTCTTACCAGCATTTGAAATTAAACATGGCCAAAGACAAACTTCTTATTTTTCCCCTAATCTCTCCCCCTCCCCTTTCTTTCTCTTTTCTCTGTCTCTGTCGATAACGCCCTTATACTTCATGTTTCTTCAGCCCATATTCTTGGGGTCATCTCTGACTCCTCCCTCGCCTTCTCTACACACATCCAGCAGATAGCTAAAATTTGCCATTTCTTTCTCTATAACATCAGCAAAATTTGCCCCTTCCTTTCTGTATACACTACTAAAACACTTATCCACTCCTTAGTCACTGGTTTCCCTCTGAGTCATCTCTCTTCCCTTCAGTCTGTTCAGAACTCTGCTGTGCGGCTATTCTTCTGCCATCCCCGATATACTCATATAACCCCTCTTCTCAAGTCACTTCACTGGCACCCCTTCCATTTCCACATCCAATTCAAACTTCTCCTTCCGACTTATAAATGCATTAATTCTACTGCTCCTCACTATCTTACCTCTTTTCTCTCTCCCTACGCCCCTCCTTGTGAACTCTGTTCTTCCCCTAGCTTACTTCTCTCTTTGTCCTTTTCTTCCACTGCCAACTCTAAACTTCGATCCATTCACCTTGCTGCTCCTTACGCCTGGAACAAACGTCCCAAATCTCTATGTCAGGTTTCTTCTTTCCCCCTTTTTAAATCCATGCTAAAAGCTCACTTCTTTGAGGCTGCCTTTGGATCCTGGTCCCTTGTTCTCCTTTGTATCTCCTTACCTTTCCCTATTTGTACCCTTGATCTCAACTATCATACTGTCTGTCTTGATTAGATTGTAAGCTCTCGTGAGCAGGGACCGTCTTCTTTATTTATCTGTAAAGCACTGCCCACACCTTGTAGCACTATAAATGATTCATAGTCGTAGTAGTAGCAGGGCAGAGAAGAGGGATTTCAGAAGACATTTATAGGTGCTGCCACTTCCCTAGATTTTTGGATGATGTGCTCTGGACGTCCTAGATCCTTCCTAAATGTTCCTGTTAAAATTCTATTTAATGTGAAAAATGGGTGCCTGCCTTCTCTATTGACCCAGGCACTCTACTATAAACTTACCCTTTAAGTGGGTAATTTAGTAATAAGGCACATAAATTCTACCAGTAATCAAGGGTAAAGTATACAATATATTGCCTTTGAAAATTACCCCATCGTGAATCCACATGCAGACATTTCTACCTGTAATTTAGCATATACAAAGTTTTCTAGAAAATGTATGCACATACTTTTGAAAATCCAAAACAATTCATAAAAGTCCAAATCTCGCCCTAGCTCCACTGCCCTGGAATATCTGGCCTTGTCAGAAGTAAAACTATGGAGTATAGTTACTGAACCACGCTAAACGCTAGCATGGAGTTTGCTGCTTGCAAAGCGCATCGTGCTAACTGCATGGGGCCTTGCAGTAAAAAAAATCCTGCAATAACCAGATAGTGCATGACTGAGCGGATTGCAGTGTAGCGTGGGCGTTGATGGAACATCGCTGTTAGAACGGGCATGGGTGCATGCTAATCACTAATGCTGCTTTTAGCATGGACAAGGGTTTGAGGACACATGCCCCTAAAAGTCAGCATGGGCTTAAACATGTGCTGGCAGCATGCGTTTTATTAAATATGCCCCTATGTCCAAATGACATTATGCACATTTTTACAATTTTAGACCTACCCGTATGGTCTTTAGCTGCTGTCATGCTTCTGTGTTTCTGTGGAAAGGCGGGAGACGGGAAATATGATACCTCCCTGGCGTAAATTCACAGGAGGAAAGCTTCTTTCAATTGAAAGAAAGCCCCTGCAACGAGGGGACATAGAATGAAGGTGAAAGGGGATTGACTCAGAAGCAGTTCAAGGAAGAGTGGTAGACGCACGGAATACTCTCCCAGTGGAGGTAGTACAGCCAAGGACTGTACCTGAATTCAAGAAAGCATAGTACAAACACAGAAGACATCCAGTGAAAAAAAGGCACTGAAGGAGTTGTTATGGAAGGGCAGGCTGGCGAGGCCAAATGGTCTTCATCTGTTGTCATGCATTCTATGTTTCTATATGCATTGGGCAATCAAAAGCCATGAGTAACCCTTTGTTTGATGTGCACAAATGTTTTTGAAATTACTCCCAGGAGGGTAATTTTCGACTTGATTTTTCACATATAAAGTAGTGCTTATGGGACAGGTTTTCTAAACCATGCTAACCACTGGCACAGGGCTCAGAGCACAGAAAGTGAATGGCACTAAAGGTTAGCATGTAGCCCCACACTGAATATCCCACCCTAGTAAGTTAGGGCCCGATATCGAGTTGGGTGAGCTATGCCCTGCCCAGTCACCCTTAACCCCGGATATTCAGTGCTGCACCGATGGCATTGCATATCTGGTTTGGACGCCCTGGGGAAACCGCCGCACAACTTAACTGGGTGCAATTGAGCAGAGACAGCACAGGATGGAGGTGGAATTTGGGTGTTGACAGTGCAGCACAAGTAGCTCAGCCATAATTGGTGCACACTAACCGCAATTGCCATTAGTGCGGATGCTCTTAATGCCACCTCAGTGGGTGGCGATAGGTGCACCTGCATGCCAGCTTGCTGCAGTGCTGCACGTTTGCAAAGCGCCAATGGCAAGGAGTTTGACACACATATCCCCTGAAGTTAGAATGGGCATCAGCGCAGGCGTCCCAGCCCAAATGTGCCCTACCGGCACATTCTTTAGTAAACATGCCCCTACTTACAGAAAAGGGATTTTACTAAATTGCCTGCTTGATATGCTAGGGAAAGAATACAAATATAGCTTGTATCCGTGTACTTTTACCCTCATGCAAACAGATGCATTTGGAGATGAAGAGTTTGCACTGATGCATTTTTTAAAATTAAAATGCATGCTCCTAATTTTTCAAATAAATCCTATGCACATCAAATAGCATATTATATATATATATATATTATATATATATATATATATATATATATATATATATATGGACATAGCTTTCCTGGGGAAACTGTCAAAGAAAAAAGTGGAAAAGTATGAGAAATTATATGTACTTTAAAACTATGGGACATCCACTTGCTATCATTACAGTAATTTATATAAAGGTGATGGGTCTACTGTAAGAGCTGTTATATTGTCAAGCTCACTGGTCAAGGCATTTTAAGAAGAAACGAGAAGTATAGACAAACGCGGTGCTTTTTTTTCTTTCTTTTAAAGGAATTGTTCATATTTAGGTTGAGAGGTTTCTGTACCTACGAAAACACATAGTCCTAAGTCATATGATTTTAAAATACTAACCACAAACTAATGGCAGATAAAGACTAAATTGTCCCATTGAGTCTGTTCAGTTGAATTTCTCCCACTTTGGTTAGAGCTTGACTAGCTGTACATGTAGTGGGTAATTTTATAAACCTTTTCTAGGTAAAAATGCTGATTTATGTGCAGAAAATGCCTGTTATAAAATTAGGTCATGCCTGCAAATAGAAACAATGCAAGACAGCATGTATTTGTAGAGAAGGTGTGCTCAGGGGAAGAGTTAGGGTAGAGCATTGGTGGAGTCATCATTTATATGCATATTTTATAAAATACGCATGTATGCACACAAAATACATGCCAACACTTAGGCCTGCTCCTGAGTAGGGTTAATATCTGTGCCTTCAATCCAGGTGCAATTTCTGCAGGATTTGTGCTAGTATTTTATAAAGTCACGTAGGCATCTATGGTGCCGATATAAAATAGGTTAGAAATAGGCATTTTCTGCTGTATTTACTTGGGTGCCTTGCTATAACATTAACCTCTTACCCTCATAGCAGCGCTATTCAGCCACGATCTGTATAGCTAAGCCTGAATGGAAATTACAGTAGAGGTCAGTGAAGGAGAAAGAGAGCGAGTGGGCTGCATGGGGTCAAGAGAAAGAGTGGAGTTAGGGTAACAAGTCAGAGAGCTACAAAGGATGTAAGGAAGGAAGCTCCCACCATTTGCAGACCTCCCTTTCTCTACCCTCCCTCTCGCCCTCCTTATAGGTCTCTCATTGTTTTCCTTTCTCGCTCCTGGATGACACCTCATTCATAGAGGGTAGAGAGTGGGGAAGAAGAAGCATGAGGTGATTATAGTTAGTAGGATCATCCTGTCTTCCTGGTCCAACACGTGCAGTCCTTTCTCCCTCTGTCTCTTGAAAATCTCCTTCCTTTTTCCTCCTGACCACAGTTTGCCCTATCACTGCCCTCCCTTCCTGAATCCTCTGAAGCCCTGGTACTCTTTCTCGCCTCATCTTTGTGAATGAGAAGACTGCAGAAAACGGGGGGAGGAGAGAGAAGTATGTATCAAAATAATGCCAACTGAGCTAAATTCACTTCATACAAAAGTGCAGTGAACCAGGTATGCCACGATACCAACTTGTCAGAGGATAAATATCATTTTAAATTTCATGGCAGTTAACCTCTGCCTCAGGAAGGCCTAGAATAGTGGTCCTTGGCCTAAAAATCCTATTTATGCACAGAATCTGTGGCGTTCTCTCTATGTCCATTGCCATATTTAAATAGACAGCCATAATTAAATTATTCATGCCTGCAATCGCCTCATTTATCTCAAGAGATACAATAAGTAGCACTGTGGTAGCAGGGCCAGCCCAAGAGTTTCTATCTCCTCAGGCGGAAACACCAGCTAAGCCACTTCTCCCCCCCCATGCCAAGCTGCCCGCACTGCAGCCGATTCCATCTTGGAGGGGAGGAGAGGTGGGTGGCAGTATATTAAAATCGGCGGCTTTGTGCCATCGCTTTGTTGCCCATTGCAGGCCATGTGCTTCAGAACACATGGCCTACCGCTTCTGACATCCTTCCAATAGTAAGTTGCATCACATCATAAGTGGCAGGCCATGTGTGCCAAAACACATGACCTGCTGCAGGCAACAAAGCGACTGCATAAAACCACTCACCTAGGGTGGTCACCTAGCTCGCCTACTGGATGGGCTGGCTGTGTGGTAGTGTGGCATGTAGTGGGAAGGGGTTTTCTTTAAAATACAGGCCAGACAGCAGATCAGGGAAAATAAAAGCAGTTTTTATTCTGTCCCAGTTTGTTTAACCTCCACAAGCAAAACCCAGAACAGAGAGCAGTTCAGGGGAAAAAAATTCAGCTTACTTCTGTCCCAGCTTGTTAAACCTAAATAAGCTGGTTCTCCCAGCCTTCCTCCAGCCCCAGTTAAAGTTCCTACTAAAGAACTCCTTTGCAGGGCTTGTCTTGGAAGGACTTCTCACTCCACAGCCTCTCTCTCCTTCCTGCAGCCTGATGGGATCTTAACCTCTCCCTGTGGGCCACACCCTCCCAGCTCTGAACTCTGGGCTGCAGACTCTTAAAGGGGACCGTTGATACTCCTTTTGGAGATGGACGGGTAACATTCTATAGACCCCATAACAAGCACTGATAAAATACTGATTAATATTATTTGTATTAGCTTTAATATATTTGCAAATGATCTTTAATCAATTTTGTATTTTAATTGTTTATGGTGTTTTGTATGTCAATTCCTCAGAATTAAATTAAATTAAAGACCAAAGATGCATACACTCATGTTTTCTTTTCAGATAATTTGGGAGGGGGGGAGTTTCCTGGATTTTATTTTCTTTGAAAAGTTTGTTTGACTGTTTTTCATTTTCTCTCTGATCATGCACTACTAGAAATACTGTGCACTAAATACAATTAAGAACATAAGAACTGCCATACTGGGTCAGACCAAGGTCCATCAAGCCCAGTATCCTGTTTCCAACAGTGGCTAATCCAGGCTACAAGTACCTAGAAGTTTCCCAAAAAGACACACAGATTCCATAATGCTTGTATTGAGGCAAGCAGTGAATTACCTGGGTCTTCTTTAAAAATAGTTTATGGACCTTTCCTCCAGAAACTGGTCCAAACTTTTTTTAAACCCAGCTACACTAACAGCTTTTACTATATCCTCCGGTAACAAATTCCATAGTTTCATTACGTGTTGAGTGAAAAAATATTTTCTCTTATTATTCTTAAATGAGTTACACTGTAGCTTCGTTGCACATCCCCTAGTCTTTACTTTTTCATGCCATAAAGAATCAATCTATGTTTACCCGTTCTACTCCATTCATCAATTTATAGACCTCTCTCATATCTCCCCTCAGTCATCTCTTTTCCAGGTTGAAAAGCCCTAACCTTTTAAGCCTCTCCTCTCGGGGGTATCTTTCCATCCCGTTTACCATTTTGGTGTCTCTTCTCTGTACCTTTTCTGATTCCACTATATCCTTTTTAAGATATGGCGACCAAAATTGCACACAATGTTCAAGGTGCAGTATTATCATGGAACAATACGGAGGCATTATAATATCCTTTGTTTTATTCTCCATTCCTTTCCTTATGATTCTTAGCATTTTATTTGCCTTCTTTATGTTTATCAATCATAAAAAAACAGAAGTAATGTTTATCTCTAAAAACTCGGAATTTAAACACCCTCCCACAATCATACTAAATAATACAACCTACAACACTAAACAAGAACTAAAATACCTAGGTGTCACCCTTGATATGACACTTAACATGGAAACCCACCTAAGACTATTAAATAAAACTATTTTCTACAAACTAAGAACCCTACAACCCTTATGCAATATAATTGAGCTATCAGACTTTAGAACAATAATACAAGCAATCATAACGCCACATCTGGACTATTGTAATGGCATATTACAAGGCCTTCCCAAAAAAACAACAAACATACTACAGATGGCACAGAATGTCACAGCCCAAATCCTGATGAACGTACCTTTCTCAGATCACATCACACCCATTTTAAGAGAACTTCACTGGCTACCTATACATGCACGCATAAGATACAAAATAATAATTACAACATTCAAGTTAATTCACAATATTGCCCCATCTTACCTTGCCTCACTCATAAAACCATAACCCACTAATAGGAATAGACGTACACACAACCTAAATACACTACAAACTCCATCCTCCATTTGCAAAGTAAAGGTAAACACTAGTAATAGAGCATTCACATACATTGCTCCAACACAATGGAACAGACTCCCAGACACCTTAAGAACTAACAAAGATCTCACATCATTCCGTAAGCCTTAAAACACATTTATTTCAAGAATACTTCAACCAGACTGAAATAACTTAGAGTAATCTGGGCTTGAAACAATTTTGATGGAGGTCAACTATATGTTAGCATATGAATACCCCAAATCCACAAAGAATTAATTAATTTGTAAATCTACTTGCATGTACTATTCAAATACTGTATATAGTTAAACTTATAACATGTAAGCTAACATGTTTCCCTTCTATTATGTAAATAGTTTTGAATTATTGAGTTATCTTAAATCAGTGTTACCTTCCAATGTTCTAAGTTATCTTCTCATTGTTTTATGTAACTGCTAAACTGCAGAGTTAATTGTTAAATGTAAACCGCTGCTGACCACTGGAAGGAGCGGTATAAAAATGTGCTCAAATAAATAAATTCTTGGCCACCGCTGCACACTGGGCTAAGAGTTTCAATGTGTTATCCACGATGACGCCTAAATCTTTTTCCTGGGGGGGTCATGTGATGCAGCGAGCCTGATCAGACATGTTTGGGCTCTGAAGCTTCCTGCCTAACAACACAATAATTAATACATTAAATGGACCTCCAGTAGCGCCAAAACAAAACCGCTGACAATACAAATATCTTGGGACGAGTCAGTGCCTCTTGAACAAGCAATGGCCACTAAATCTGCTTGGAAAGAGCAGTTGGAAAGACCAAAAAGATCGGAGGCAAAGATGGCGGCTACTTCTCCAGAGAGTTCAATGGAGGGCGAGCGGACAGATACTATGGTAGAGAAGGTGTCCCGAGCAGTCATGCAAGCCCTTGACAATTGATTCCAGGGCTTAGCACTACCTGTGGAAAAGTTCTCACAGGCTGTGATAGACTTTCAAGGCAGACTGGGGGGTTTGGAACAGTGAGTGTCAGATCTTGAGAACACGAGCCAGACCTATGAGCAGACACTGAAGTGGCTGACAGACCAACTAGAGGAGCAAGCCACCAAACTAGATGATTTAGAAAATAGGGGAAGAAGGATGAACTTGTGGCTGGTGGGAATACATGAGGCAGTGGTGGATGCCGTACTGCGGGGATTCCAAGACACATAGCTCCCTACTCAGCTTCATCTAAATGACCTGTGGGGGAAACTGCTAGGTACATATGACCTAGATTGGCCACTGTTGGAAACAGAATACTGGGCTTGATGGACCTTGGTCTGACCCAGTATGGCATATCTTATGTTCTTATGTTAATTGAGAGAGCTCACTGCCTGGGATCTCGTAAGGAAAGAGAAGGTAGGCCTTGAGTTGTCATAGCCGTATTTCACCATTTTGTCCATCAAGAGGCAGTTTTAATTGCGCTTGGGAACACTGAGACCTAGAGCATAAAGGGAACAAAGTTCTACTATTTCAGGATTTTTTTTTTGTGCCGTTAAGTCAGTACTGACTTCTGGTGATCCAACTGCCTCTGGGTTTTCTTGGCCATGTATCACTGGAAGTAGATTGCTGGGCCTTTTCTTCTGAGGCAATGGAGGGTAAAGTGACTTGCCTAAGGTCACAAAGTGTGCCAGTGGGAATCGAACCCCTGATCCTCTGGGTACTAAGCAGTTGCTCCAACCACTAGGCTACTCCTCCACTCTATTTCATGATTACGCTGCAGTAATTACTAAACGATTGAGAGAATATGCAGTGGTATGTGGGAAACTGATTCAGCACAACGTGTGTTTTGCTCTACTATATCTGGCCCGCCTGTGAGTGTCCTATAATGGCAGGCAACAATTTTGTGATTGTCCCAGTGCTGCAGAAACTTTCATAGCCTCACTACCAACCACAGCAGAATTGAATTGAGACGGGGCTGTGTGAAATGAGGTGCAGTTACCGCAGAAGAAGCAGATGTTAAACTAGGGCCATAAAAATTGCTCTGTTAAGCATGCGAATGGACAGAAAAATGTTTGAGAGAGGGGTGAGGACGAAAGCTGAAGGGACCTTGTTGCAGAACTCTGAAATGGTTTTGAGTTTCAATTAAATATCCGGAAAGGAATGTAGAGGCCTTATGAAAAGACAAACTTGAATGGGGGTTCCCCACTTTAACTTGGGCCATGGAAGTCATCCAGGAAAGCATCAGGAGTCCATCAAACTATAACAAGAATGACTTCCCCCACCTATACTGAGGCAGCAAGTTTAAGAACCAGACCTTCTTGACCTGGGATGCAGTAATGGAGGGGACAATCTGCTAAAATGCAGGACTGGACATGACGCTTAGTTTACTAAAAGATGCAATACCTGAAATTCACCTGAACAGCGGACTGAGTCTAAATTTCAAGTTACAAGTGGTTGATCCCAGTAGCTTAGATTAAGTTGAAAAGGAAACAGGGTATATGTTTTTGTAAATTTATAAAGATGGGCAGGAGGGAGTAGGGCCAGGGTGAGTTAAGAGTTGGGGAACTACACATAAAGATTAGTTGGGGGGGGGGGGAGGTAGGTAGACGCAGAGAAGAAATCAATAGATTAAAATAAGAAAGAGTGGTGGGAGAGGGAGCTCAAATGCATCAACCTCACACTTCTCCAGTGGAGGATGGGGAAGACACTAGGAGGAGAGGGAGAAGGGACTCACCTGAGACATAGGGGTGAGGAAAGGAGGCAGACAGGGGGAGGGGGGATAGATATAGTAAAGGGGAGGGTTAGAGGGGGGAGGGATGATTGGGAATTTTGGTTTCTACACACTGGAATTAAAAGGGAAGTTTCCAGGGTCTAATTGGGAGGAAAGTAAGAAGGTTAATGGGAGTTGGGACCACATCCTGTGGGTGACTCCACAACATCTTGGTCTCTGGGATTTCGGCTTAGGCTGGGGAGCTCACCCGGACAAATTGCAGACAACTGTTCTTTGGCTTCTACAACATCGGGGGTTCACATGAGTAAAGGGGGTCTCAGAGTAGTCTCATGGAATGTTTGTGGTATCGGTGACCCAATTAAGAAATACAAGGTGCTTAAGGCACTGCGGGACTCTCACGCAGATGTTTCCATGCTCCAAGAGACCCCTATGGCCATCTTGGATCATGATAAGCTTAAGAGGTGGTGAGTGGGAGAAATATATGGTGTTACAGCGGGGGCAGGTGGGCAGAAGTAGTTATTTTGGTCAGGAAGACACTTAACCTAAAGATAGAGCACATCGAGCGAGATGCGGGAGGAAGATATCTGTTGCTACTGGGACATATACAGGGTCACCCTAACCTTTTGGGGAACATCTATGGCCCAAATAGATATGAACTTCAGCTCTTTGATGGAAAACAGGGGCCAGGAAATAATCCTTCTGCTCGACCCGGTGGTAGATTGTTCTTGGGGGGATCCAAGGGGGAAGCTAGTAAGAGACGACGGTTGTTAGGCCTCTGCAATGGTAGCAGTTTGGTTAATGTTTGGCTCATTTTCCATCTGAATGAATGAAATTACACACATCTCTCTAGGGCCCACAGTACGTGGTCTTGAATAGATTGCTTCTTAATCTCTCAATGCCTCTTGCATAGAACTATGGACACTCAGATAGGGAACGTATGGATCTCAGACCACACAATGATCTGGATAGACCTCCAGCTCTCTGGCCAGGGCGGTCAATGTGGGGGTTGGCGCTTCCCCTTCTACTTGAAGGGAGATGCCGATTTTGGATGGTTCCTCAGGAAACAGTGGGATTTGTTCGAAGAGGCGAATGCGATTCACAAAGACAATTCATCACTTTTCTTGGAAACGTCTCAAATTTATTTATGTGGAGCTATAATTGTCTACATAACCCAGAGAAAAAAGGAGGCCAATCACAAACTGATGGAGTGGAGTTCCCAACTCTGCATTCTACTTCGTCGATTGATGTCATGCTACGGATGAAAATCAAACCGCATACTTAACTATGCAGAGTCAGCTAAACACTCTTATCTATGCATGAGCAAAATGGTCTATTATACACTATAGATTTGTGCTTTACGGGTTTGGGAACCAGTCGGGCCAAATGTTGTCCACATTGATAAAAAAGGAAGGCAGCCCTCGGGCAGTAGCGGCAACCAGGGGAGCAGATGGGACCATCTGGACAGCACAGCAAGCAGTAGAGTCAGCTTTTTTAGAATATTACATGGATTTATATTGGGAGGACCCACAGGATGGCCAAGAGGCATCAGAATACCTATAAAGTTGTGTGCTCCCACACTTAGAACAGTCTCAGTGTGAACAGCTGAATGCACCTGTTAGCCCGCGAGAAACACAGGGTCTGAAGGCACCTCGAGTGCTTGGCCCCGATGGGCTTAGCACAGAATTCTATCGGATATTAGGAAACAAGGTTTGTATCCCTCTAGCTGAATTATACCAGCAATTGGCAAAACCAACATTTTCCCTATCAGACCAATGAAGCGTTAATTACCATCATTCTTAAGCCAGGACGGCCTCCTTGTCTGCTGAGGTCTTACCACCCCAGATCCCATTGAATGTAGACCTGAAGATCTTGTTTAAAGTGCTGGTGGAGTGGCTCTCACCAATAATGCCTGATTTAATACACCCCTCTCAAGTAGGCTTTGTTAGAGTCAGACAGGCTATGACCAATATACGCCAAATTCTGACAACACAGTATTACTGCAAAAATACTGCTCTCCAATCAATCCTTATGCGTTTTGATGCCGAAAAGGTGTTTGATAGAGTGGGATGGCAGTATATGTTTACTACGTTGAGGTACTTTGGGTTCCAGGGCTTCTTCTTACAAGCACTGCAAGCATTGTATGCAGACCCCTGGGCGAGAGTGCTGATAAATGGGCAACATATGGAGCGATTCCCACTACAATGTGGGACACGCCAGGGCTGCCCGTTATCCCCTTTGATCTTCATTCTGGCTCTTGAACCATCGTTATCTAACATACATGTGAATTCAGGCATAGACGAAATCCGTTTGGGGACGTCTGAGTTTAAATTTGCCGCTTTTGCAGACCACCTGCTCCTTCACCTCGCCAACCCTGAACACTCTTTAGAAAACCTGCTCGCAGAGTTTGAGACCTTTGGTAAGTTCTTGGGCTTTAAGCTCAGTCTGGAGAAATCAGAGGCATTGATGGGGCTTAACTCGTTAAGGGTGGAATGGAAAGGGAGCTTCTCTTTAAGGTGGGCAGAAAGTTCTTTTCACTACTTAGGAGTGATTCTGCCTAAAGACCCCCAGGACATTTATAGGTGTAATGTGGGGCCCCTGATACGTCAATTGATGCAGAGCCTATCCCGTTGGCAAGATCTTCCACTTTCGCTCGGGGGGGGGGGGGGGGAAATTGCACTATTCAGGATGACTCTGTTTCCTCAGTGGCTCTTCATGCTACAGTTACTGCCCTTACAGCTACTGAAGAAAGACTTAAATAAGATAGATGGTTTACTATCTCATTTCTTATGGCAAGGATGGCGAGCGAGAATAGCGATACAGTTACTTAAAGGGTCCTGGTGTCAGGGAGGCATGGGGCTCCCAGACCTCCAGGCCTACAACTTAGCGTGCCTATTGCAACACTTAAAGGATCGGCTTTTTGATACAATGGACTATACTCCCCTGAAGTGCAAGCAGGCCTTGGTTGCACCCCTGGCGCTTCGCTATTTGTTGCATATGCTCCCTAATAAACTGCCACCTTCAGTGCGGAAGAGCAGCCTCATTTGTGTAATGCTCCAGACTTGGAGATGGATTTGCGGAAGATTGGGGCATTCCGCTTTCCAGTCAGTTTATTTGCCAATTCAGGGTAATGTGAATTTTCCCCCAGGTATGACGGCCTCTAAGTTTTGGCGGTGGCAGAGCTTGGGTTTAGACCACCTCAAGCAAATATTAATGGAGGATGGAGCCCTTCTGTCTTTTGAGGAGTTATGGGTTCAATTTGGTTTGGAGGCTAGAGACGTATTTCAATATTACCAGCTTCATAGTTAAGTCTAAGGTCTGGTGAGCAGTCATTTGTCCAACTACTTTTGCACCACATTGGAAGACTTCTTTTTGTGTGAAGAATCAGGTAGAATCACAGTATCGCAAGTGTAATCTTCTTTGCATCAAGGACTTCCCAGATCACATGCCATAAGTTGGCCAAACTTTGGAATGCAGATCTCAGTACGTCACTGACTGGCGAGACTGTGTGAAAACTCATTGGTAAGATCCCATGGTTCACAGCCATGGTTTCCCTTCGGGATATGCAATATTGGATAATTAGACAAGCTTATCCTGGACATATGAGAGGATGGGCTATAATGGGTGGTCCAACTGTCCCAAATGTGGAGGAGACAGTGCACCCCTGATCCATTTGTTGTGGTCTTGTCTGGTGGTGCAGACTTATTGGAGGGCTCTCCATCAATTTATGGAGGGGATCCTGTGGCAACAATGGGTTCTGACACCAGAGTCTGTCCTGCTGCATGTAAAGGAAGGCGTGGAGGTCAGGGGAAGGGGGAAGGGGCAAGTGACGCTGGCTAAAACTCTCATGGGTGTTAGCCACTGGGGTAATCTTGACAGGCTGGTGGAGCTTGGACCACCTAAGCTTTTGGCAGTGGCGTACAGCACTACACCACCATATGCAAATAGATAATCTTTGGGCTAAAGCTGAGCGCCTGCAGATATCCAAATTCCATGCAGTTTGGGACTCCTACATTCAAATGTTACCCCCTCGTAGTTGTAGCTATGTCTTAAATGATCTCTAGGAGATGGAGGAGTTTCCTTCGAGATCGGGGTGGGGACACTTGCTGGATGTGGTAGGGAAAAAGGGGGAGGGGCTAAGGGGGAACCTACCAGAGGGAGGAGAGGGGATTGTGTGCTCAGATCTTATGTGTGTAAGAGTCACCACGCCTAGACCATAGTGGCCATGGAGGGGAAGAGAGGGAGGATAGGGGTGGGGAGAGATGGGGGGAAAGGGGAAAAAAAAGAAAAATGGAATGCTGACTACTGAAGACTATTCAAATCTGCATGTTGGTGATACTGATATTGTGTGTTATATGTTCATTTGTTATTGTTGAAATAAACAGTTTTAAATATAAATCTCTTTCCTGAATGGTGGTTCCTAATGTGGAATCTTGCATTGCGTAACCATAGTTTGGGTTGTTGTTTCCTAAGTGCATAACTTTAGCATCCACTAAAGTGAAAAATCAAAGGAAATAAAAAAAAATATGGGATTTTTAATGAGGAGCATGTTTACTAAAGCGTGCTAGAGTTTTGTAAATAGTGCGCATTGAGGATAGAAATCAATGTACATGGAACTGTCATGTGCTGTCTGTTGGATGTGTACAGCACGTCCCCAGCACATACCACATTGATTTGAACCTTAAAACATGCCTGCAAAAACTGTAACATTGACAGTGAGCACATGCTGTCAATACCCAAGCTAACTGCACTGTGCAGACTTGCTCATGCTCAGCCTCTACCCAGCCCATTTCCTGTTGCAGCACGGAATTAACCTTGCGCTCTCTGTTCAGCATGTATGTTGTTAGTATAAGCATTAACAGCTAACACAGCTTAGTAAACATACCCCTAAATGAAACAAGCCTAGTTTGTTGTTTTTTTTTATTTTTTATTTTATTTTAAAATGAATATGCATCCATTGTACATAAGGGAGACTATTTAATGTGGGAATTACCACACACCTTACTGTCAGGAGGCTAGGGGCAGAGTTAAGGCAGAGCTTGGGCTCCCCCTAATCAAATAGACGTTCCGCTGCCCCTGTGGTGTCATAAGACTGAAAGTTTTCCCTGCTTACAGTTAACATGGTTCATTACTATGCATACTATGGCAAGGGAGGGGTGGCCTAGCGGTTGGGAATTGGTATCTAAGGCCGGAGGGCTGGGGATTCAAATCCCACCTGCGTACGGTAATCTCAAGCTGGAGGGACTGGGGTTTCTAGTCCTATAGGCATTCCTTGTGGCCTTGGGCAAGCCACTTAACCCTCTGTTGCCTCAGGTACACATAGATTGTGAGCCCTTTGGGGACAAGGGAATGTATCCAGTACCTGTTTGCAGTGAATACATAATGAAAACTGCTTTGATTGAAGGTGGTATAGGAAATTGGTTAAATAAAGAAAGAAAGAAAGAAATCCTGAATATAGAAACATGACGACAAAACAAGACCACATGGCCTATATAGTCTGTCCTTCCATATCAACTTCTACAACAGTCCCCTTTTTTCCTTGTATGTGTTTG
Organism: Ichthyophis bannanicus; assembly: GCA_033557465.1. Classification (NCBI taxonomy): domain Eukaryota; kingdom Metazoa; phylum Chordata; class Amphibia; order Gymnophiona; family Ichthyophiidae; genus Ichthyophis; species Ichthyophis bannanicus. The sequence goes on from CM066033.1 coordinate 421,079,217, forward strand.
TCACATGCTTCTTTGAATTCAGATACTGTCCTCATCTCTATCACCTCCACTGGGAGATTATTCCACGGATCCACCACTCTTTCCGTAAAGAAATATTTCCGCATATCACTCCTGAATCTATCCCTTTTCACTCTCATCCAATGTCCCCTCGTAGCAGAGTTTGCTTTCAGTCGAAAGAGGCTCTCCTCCTGTGCATTTATGCCACGGAGGTATTTAAATATCTCAATCATATTACCTCTATCCCGCCTTTCCCCTAAGATGTACATACTATTATCCTTAAGTCTGTCCTCATATGCTTTATAATGAAGACCACTAACCATTTTAGCAGCCACCATCTGTACTGTCTCCAGCCTGCTTATATCCTTTTGAAGGTGTGGTCTCCAGCATTGCATACAATACTCCAAATGAGGTTGCACCAAAGACTTATACAGAGGCACTATCACCTCCTTTCTTCTGCTGGCCATTCCTCTCCCTATGCACCCAAGCATCCTTCTACCTTTTGCTGTTGCCTTTTCTACCTGTTTAGCTACTTTAAGATCATCAGACACAATCATGCCTAGGTCCCGCTCTTCTTTAGTGGACAAAAGTACTTTACCCCCTATATTATATCGCTCCCTTGGATTGCTGCAGCCCAAATAAACGACCTGCATTTTTTAAACATTGAATCTCAGTGTCAAATTCTAGACCATTCTTCAAGCTTTGCTAGATCCCTTCTCATGTTATCTACACCTTCCTGGGTGTCTACTCTATTGCAGATTTTGGTATCATCCGCAAAGAGGCAAACCTTATCCAACAGCCCTTCCGCTTTATTACTAACAAAGATGTTAAAAAGAATCGGACCAAAGACAGCTCTCTGGGGCACACCACTGGTAACCTGCTCCTCAGAGTGAGCTCCATTTACCTGTACCCTTTGTCGCCTCCCACTCAACCAATTTCCAACCCAAGCAGTAACTTTAGGGTCCATCCCTAGGGTGCTCAGTTTGTTTATAAGTTTCCTGTGAGGAATGGTGTCAAAGGCTTTATTGAAATCTAAATACACCACATCTAGTGCTCTCCCTCGGTCCAACTCCCTGGTAACCCAGTCAATGAAATCAATCAGATTTGTCAGACAAGACCTGCCTCTGGTGAATCCATGCTGCCTCAGATCCTGTAATCCGCTGAACTCCAGAAACCTCACTATTTTCTCTTTCAGCAGCATTTCCAATATTTACTCACCACCAAAGTTAAACTAACCAGCCTGTAGTTTTCAACCACATGCTTACTTCTACTTTTGTGTAAAGGGACCACATCAGCCTCTCTCCAGTCCTTTGGCACCACTCCTGACTCCAATGGAAAAGGTCAGTCAGTGGAGCTTCTAGAACGTCCTCAAGTTCCCTCAGTATTCTAGGGTGTATCCCATCCGGTCCCATTGCGTTGTTTACTTTAAATGTAGATAGTTTCTCACGAACAGAGTCTTCTGAAAATTTTTCAAGATGTCCTTCGCTTCTGTTCTTGTTTGTGGGTGTTTTCTGAGGTCCTGCTCCTGCTTTTTCATCTGTGAACACAGAACAGAACTATTTGTTAAGCAATTCCGCTTTATCCTCATCAGCTTCTACATATTCCTCCTCTTCACCCTTGTGGTCTGACAATACCACTTTTGCTTTTCCTCTGCTCACTAACAGATCTGAAAAATGTATTATCCCCCCCCCCCCCCCCCATTTTATTGCATTGGCTATTTCCTCCTCTTTTTAAATCTTTGCTTTCCTGACTACTTTGCTAGCTTCTCTAAGCTTTTCCAAATATAGATGCCTGGCTTCCTCTCTTTGTGATCTCTTGTATTTCATGAAGACCTCCCTCTTTTTCTTCACTTTTTAAGCTACTTCTTTTAAAAACTATAGCGGTCTCCTTTTCGTTTTGCCTTTATTTGCCATTTTAATAAAGAGGTTAGTTGCCCTTAAAATATTCCCTTTCAGTTTTGCACACTGTTTTTCTACATCCCCCAGCTGTTCCCATCCTGCTAATGACTCCCAGAGGTATTGGCCCATCTTGGCAAAGTTATTTTTCCTAAAGTCTAAGACCCTTGCTTTTGAATGGATTCTAACAGCCCTAGTCCTGATATTGAACCATACCATCTGGTGATCACTGGATGCAAAATGATCTCCCACTATAACATCAGAAACGCTTTCACCATTGGTAAGCACTAAGTCCAGTATAGCCCCTTCACATGTGGGTTCTGTTACCAATTACCTGAATAGTTCTTCCTGTAGAGAATCCAGGATCTCCTTACTTCTAGATGATACTGCTGCCGGAATGTGCCAATCAATATCTGGCATATTGAAATCCCCTATCAGTAGCACTTCCCCTTTCCTAGCAATGCTGCATATGTCTTCAATTAACTCTCTGTCCACCTCTTCCTTCTGTAAGGGAGGTCTGTATATCACGCCAATGCAAATCAATGTTTCTTTTCCTCTTTCTAGTTTAACCCACAGTGCCTCCTCTCTCCCTTTTAAGCTCTGTAGTTCCAAAGCTTTAATAGTAGTTTTTTACATATAGTGCCACTCCTCCTCCCCTTCTTCCTACCCTGTCCTTTCTGAATAAAGTATAGACTGGTATAGTTACATCCCAGTCATGGTTTTCTGTGAACCATGTTTCTGTAACTGCCACTAAATCCAAGTCAGCCTTTCCCATTAAAGTTTCAACATCTGGGATCTTATTTCCCATGCTATGGACATTTATACACACAGCTTTCCATATGTTGCCCCTTTTACCCATTTCCATAAAGGTATTTAATGTTTCACTTACCTGGGGGCTTTCTTCACCCATCCCCAACAAATCTAGTTTAAAGCCCCCTTCAGAAGATTAGCCAGTCTGCTACTGAAGACACTTCAACCTTTCTTGGACAGATAAACACCATCTCTGCTCTGCAACCCTTGGAACAGCATCCCATAGTCCAGGAAACCAAACCGCTCTCGATGACACCATCCACACAGCCATGCATTCATCTCCAGAATGTAACTGGCCTTGATCTTCTCCTGGAAAGGTGTGAGCTAAATACTAGTAATAAATTAAATAAAGAAATAAATTCATTAACTGTTAATGTGGTAGATAATGCAATGCAGTTAACATCATCTCTGCATCATGCATATTCTGCCATCCAGTCAATGCACAATAGCAAACATTTGTCTGTGTGAACTGCATGGCAGCCCTCCAAAAAATTATTGGAAGGTCCACAATAATTATTGCTAATACTACTACTACTGAACATTTGTATAGCACTACAAGATGTACACAGAGCTGCACAGGCACATGTAAAAGACGGTCCCTGCTCATCAGAGCTTACAATCTAGTCAAGACAGACAACACAGTAGCTGTAGACATGGGATACATCTAGGGAGAGAATGGTAAGGAAATACAAAGGAGATCTGGTGAGTCAAGATCCAAAAGTGGCAGCGAAGAGGTGAGTTTTCAGCCTGGATTTGAAAAGGGCCAGAGGGGAAACCTGATGTACAGACTAAGGTAGTTTGTTCCAGGCATATGGAGCAGCAAGGTGAAAGAAGCAAAGTCTGAAATTAGCAATAGAAGAGAAGGGCACAGATAGAAGCCATTTGCCAGAAGAGCGGCGTTCCCGAGGAGGGGTTTTGGGATGAAATAAGAGAGGAAAGATAGTGAGGAGCTGCAGAGTGAATATACTTATAGGTCAGCAGAATAAGTTTGAACTGGATGCGGAAATGGATAGGGAGCCAATGAAGTGACTTGAGAAGAGGGCTAATATGAGCTTGACAAGGCTGGTGGAAGATTAGCTGTGCAGCAGAATGTTGAACAGATTGAAGGCGAGAAAGATGATTCAGAGGGAGACTAGCAAGGAGTAGGTTACAGAAGTCTAGACGGGAGATGACTAAGGAATGGATAAGTGTCTTAGTAGTGTATTCTGAAAAGAATGGCCAACTTATTTTGATGTTGTAGAGAAAGAAACAGCAGGTTTTAGCTAGCAGTTGGATGTGTGTGGAGGAGAGAGGAGTCAAAGATGACCCCAAGGTTGTGAGCTGAGGAGACAGGGAAGAGTAGAGAGCTATCCACAGAGACTTAGAAAGAAACTGCCCCGTGTTAATGCAGAGGCTTTTGTAGTTACTTCCCATCAAGTCTGGCTATTATGAAACAATAACTGGAAAACCTTTGCATATCTTAATACTGTAAATGGGGGTGAAGATGAGGTGCTTGTAGAGGTGTGCTTTTGTCAGCATGCATGCAGCTCATTAGCATGCCCTAAAACGTTTAGTGTGTACAAAATTGTTTTAACATCTCTTAGCCTATGGTAGCGCATTCTGATCGGGGCACGTCTGGACATCCAAAATCTGGATGGGCTGGATTTGTCCCTAATTCTGCACCCGCTGGAGCAGTATTAGGTACAAAGACCTAGACGGGCAGGATTGGCCCTGCTTCTGTGCTGCTGCATGTCCTGCGAGTTCCCCATCTAATCCTCCTCAGTGCTCCTGCATGGAGCCTTGGTGCTGTGGCCACCATAATAATAATAATGTTCCCCACCACCCGACCCCTGGAGGGGCCTGCCAAGGCCGGGGTCGGGCCGTGGCGAACCTCCTGCTGCTGCTGCTCACCTGCCATGAGGGGTCCTCCGGTTCCGATCCCATACCTTTGGGAACTTATTCCACCTTCGAGGTGGAATAAGTTCCCTGGCCAACTCTGCCTTCTTGGATGTACAGGGTCACGACCAGAATCGGCCTAGTAGGTCTGGGGTCACAGGTCTGCCTCCACCCTGTCTACACTCCACCTCCGGCAATCCCCCTCCCGCCCCCGTCCAGAGCTCCCTGCACATCTCCTCTGTATGTGTGGGGAGCTCATGGGGCACTAACATCCCCAAGTGAACAGCAGGGGATGTACATCCTAACCGTACGTACATCCTCACTATTCCAAAATCAGAATGACCCCCCCCCATGGGGGATTATTTAAAAAGTGCTATTCTCGATTTGGACATCTGAAAATAAGCACGCACATGTCCAAATCACAGAGATATCCCTGAGCCATTTTAAAAACTGGATTTGTGGATGTTTCCCCCACGAGGATATCCAAGTCTGAACAGCAGTGGCGTGGAGGCGTGGCTCAGACATTCCTAAGGACCTTGACATCCCCACCTGATTTCAGAAATGTTCTGGGGATGTCTTAAATCATGTCTAAAGTTAAACCTGCTCCAGACACGAACAGGCATCTGAAAAGTGTTTGTTTTGTCAGGCAAATGCTGGAAGTTGCATTTTACACTCTGTCAACAAACACTGATGGGGAATGGGGGCTTATGCCGCTGGTCGTGCCCTTATGCTAACTTCTTGAGATGGACGTTCCCAAACCAAGCGTCCCTAATGGGGACGCAAATTTACCTGAAATCAGCTGGAGACATAGATGTCCCTGGTGTTTTTTCTGCATGTTGTGCCCTGGACATTCCATATTTAACTTGGATGTCCTTTCTAAAATCCCCCTCATAAGGTCAATTTGCACCTGCTAAAAAGTTCCAACACACATTAACCTTTTTTATTAACACAAATTTGAAATGTAATGAAATGAAATAAAAAAAAGCCAAAAAGTAACAAAAAGGCCAAAAATCATAAAACAAACAAAACTTTTCCCTGTGGACATCCCCAGTAAAAAGCGTGGCAGGGTAATAAATGCATTATTTCACTTTAGTGCATCGGTACCTTTATGACATCATTAGAAATAGGCTTGCTACTGAGTACCTTAAGTGGCATAGAATATTAATGTCTCTGTCAGCTGAGGCCTTGGCAACAAGAATATAATTATGCTACTTAAGTGATAGCTTGTGAAACCCCAATGAGCATGCATTCTGGTGAACCTTTGACTTGCTGGTATTTACTATTGCTCTCTCCCATGTGCCTTATTCAAAAGTCCTAATAGCACTAGCTACATTAGGAATGTTATGTTCCCAACCATAGTCATTTGAAAGATTTCTCTTGGGGAGTTGCAACCTGACTTTTCATATTTATTCTATTGAAAAACCTCAGCTGCTAAACTAAGAGCTGTTTCTCACCATGGTAATTGCCCATCATCCCTCCTTTATCAGTACGCTCTTTTGTGTTCTTAAAAATCTTGCTATAGATTTCAGCATGGCCTGTATTGTAAAGATCTCTGCATCCGAGTTTCTTTTTCTACACATTGTCGTCCTTTAGAGTTTTGCTGCACTGCATAAATTACTTGACTTTTGAGAAGCTCCATTAATTGGATATAAATCTCTGCAAGAAAAATAGGTGGTAAAAGGAATGGTTGCAAACTGTCTTTCATTTAGTACCTTTCTTTGGGATGTTTTGCTGTTTAAAACTGAATGTACTAACTTGGATATTGCTACTCTCTGTATAAATTTAGGGGTCTGTCTACTAAACCGCGTTAGTTGCTATCGTGGGGTTAACGCGGGGCAAGTGCAGACATGGCAGAGCATTTCTGCAATATCTGCAATTTCCTCGGTAGCTGCAGGCAAAGGCGGGATGAGAGTGGGTGATGTGTGGGCAGGCATGCCAGGGGCAGCTACTGCAGGCAACTGCATAGCACTATAGCTGCTCTGATTTGCAGGCTTCACTGATGCAGCTACCGCTACCTGAATGAGCGGCGATAGCTGTATACACAAAACTGTCCCCTATCAAAGGCTAATGCGGTTAGTAAACAGATCCCTTAGGCTCTGCCCCAGACCTTCCTAAAGTTATACGGCTAAATTTTGGTTCTGTACAGTGTGATAAGGAAGCTATCCCGAGAAAGGGATAAAGGAAAGGAATTGACCCTTAGGGCCTATTTTGCAAGGTCAGAGAAACAAAACCCCAATCACACCTAGAAAGCAGGAAATTCCCAGATGGGATAGGTTTCAGAGTTCCCCTAGTGGAGAAAAGGAGAGGGAATACAGACCCAGGGTAAAGGACCCTTACGCCAATGAGTTCCCTAATTACCCAGCTGCCAGGAGGCAAGCTGATCTCCGTCACCTGAGAGGAGAAGAGGTGGGGCTGGAGCCTTGGGGATTTAAGTCTAGGATAGAGAAAGAAGCAGGGGAGAGGAAGAGGAGAGTCCCAGAGAGAGTCTCAGAGAGAGACCCAAGCAGAAACACAAGCTGGAGGACAGGAGAATGGTGGCCAGAGCATGAAGGAGGAGAAGCTGCTACAAGCCCAGGCCCAGGTATGAGCCTTCAAAGCTTGTCTAATACAGAGCAGTGCAGAGTTGCAAGGGATACACTCAGCTCTAACGGAAGGCAGTCAGCTGAACCCTGTGAACTGGAAGGAGAAGGAGAGGTAGAGCCTATGCAACTAGGTGAACCAGACCTAACTGTGAATGACGAAGACTCATACATGGATTGCTCCTTGTGTCAATCCTTTACTGCAGAGGGATTGAAAGAAAACCACCCTAATTGAGCTTCACTGGCTCCCCATCTCTGCACGAATAATATACAAAATACTGGTAACAACATTCAAAATCATTCACAAATATACCGAATAGCGCGGTATATAAGAAATTGTAATAAATAAATAAATAAAAAACAAAATATCCCCCTCATTCCTCGATAACCTCATCACCACTCAGCCCCCAACAGATGCCGACGGACTGCTAACCTGAACACACTCTGCGTTCCTAGAAGTATAAGAGCAGTCAAAGAACGGACGAGCAACCGGGCATACACGTACGCTGCACCCATGCTCTGGAACCAGCTGCCTCATGAGATACGACTGATCAAAGACCTACAGGACTTCAGAAAAAAGCTTAAAACCCACCTGTTCCAATCACATTACGGCATCACCTAGGCAGTTTCAACCATTATCTTTGCCCACGTTGCCTACCTACCTCCTTAGCACATGGGACATAGAAATCTATTTCACCGATATCTCACATCTATGGTGATTTAAAATGTTTATATGTATATATTCACTGTTAATACGATTGCATATTTGGCGATGTAATGTATAACTGTAATTTATGTTGTTGATCAAACTGTAATTTATCTGGTTGCTCAAATGTATAATTGTAATTTATGTGGTTGATGTGCACCCCTCCCTCAAATCAGACTGTAATCTTAAATAGTTCTGTACATACTCCCTTGTTTTTTCCACCAATAGACCGCTGCTGATCGCTGGAAGTAGCGGCATACAAATATATACCAAATAAAAATAAATAAATAAACAATGTAAACCACTTTGAAATACTGCAAGAATCCAGCAAGAATCTGGAAAATAAATACATAATTAAGAAACCAGGAAGTCATCTACCACAATTGTAAGCACTACCACACTGACCATTAAGGTCCATTGTGACCATCACTCAATGGAAACTGATATGTTTGTCAAGAGTTCTTCTTGCCATGATATTTGTATATTAAGTAAGATCCTGCTCTATGACTTCATGGGCTCAGAAATCACGTCATGAAGTTCAGTGGGTATTGGGTGGAATCATTTAGTGATTGGAGTGGTGGAGTGGTGTGGAGGAGTGGTGGAATGGAGGAGTGGCCTAGTGGTTGGGGCAAGGTACTTCAGGCCGGAAGGTCGGGGGTTCAAATCCCACTAGAGGACAGCAACCTTGGGCCAGAAGGACTGGGGTTTCTAGTCTCACAGGTGCTCCTTGTGGTCTTGGGCAAGCCACTTAACCCTCCATAGCCCATGTTCCCTGTAAAATAGTTATCTTCAAGTTATAATGCCCTGTTCAATGTAATTTCAGTTTGTTCAATGTAAACCACACTGATGCAGAATAGCACGGTATATAAGAGAATATAAAATAAATAAATTTAAATAGCTGGTGGTCCTAGTGATATTTTTATAGCTTATCTTGTATTCTGTTCTAGTGTGCTACTTTCTGTATAGTATACTTGATACTCCTTGCCTTTTTTGACCTGGTTACTAACTCCCTTCCTCCATCTCTCATCTGCCTCTGAAGAACAGTACAAGTATGGATGCTTGTTAGACCATGCCCTTGATAGAACAGGCTAAAAAGTCAGATTCATCCAGTAGAACACAACAGAGGCTTTCTGCCCCATTGTTAGCGAAAGTCAGCAACATATTCATTAAATACCACATTTAATATAGTATTCATCCATCACTGTCTGGCCTGCTCAGAGGAGCAAGCTGTGGAAGTAGATGATATAAGAATGTTTAGGATGAGAGAAGGGGAGGACCTGTTGAAAGTTACATATCCAACACGTGTTCATTTGGTAGCTTGATGCCTAGCAGTAATACACAAAACTACCACTAGAGGACATCTGCACTATTGTGATCCTAGGACACCGATGGTATAGTAGTATTCTGGGATTACTCTGGCCCACCACTAGACACAGAGAATCCCCTAGTAAAAGCTAAGAGGGCAGTCAGGAAATGATGGTTTAAGTTGAGCCTGTTGGGTGGGCGGTTGGGGGTTACTGCACATGTCAGTGGCAGTCCATGGGGTTCTTTTCTGCTGGAATGCATTTAAGGTATAGTACATGTCTCCCAGTTCAGTAACTGCATGTGCAGATGCTTGACACACCTACAATAGTTAACCTGCGAGATTATGGGCATATCTATTGAAACGAAAACCATCAAAATTTTGAATAATGTGTATAGAACCATGAAGCAGCCAATGTGGTGAAACAATGGCCATTGTTGGTGAGGTTTTTCAGTTGATGCCTGAGAGCTAAGTAGCCTGATTAATCTAGTTTATTTTGTTATCATAATTGTGTGTTTTGTGGGATTAAATTAATCCTGAACATGTTAAAAGGATTGGGTTAGCATATTATAGCTAAGTAACCTGATTAATTCAGGTTTATCGGTTGTTTCAGTTGTATTTTGCCTGACATAAGAATTTTTAGTAAAAGTGGAAATAATTAGCATAATTTAAAAATTATATAATTAGAAATGAATGAATAATTTTGGAATAACTTATTATATTATGAAAATGAGTTTTTTATGACCTTTGATGTAAGTGCATAGCTTGCTAGTGTGGATGCAGGATTGCACCATAGCAGGGCATTACTGAAGTCCTTTTCTCTGTTACTCTATTAGTTAGTAATGAGGGGATTATTTATCTGTATTGTCTTTACAGCTCACGTCTCTTTTGAATTTTTTTCATTTAAAGACCGACTGTAATTTTTACTAGGTAGTACTTTGAAACCTTAAATCAATTGAAATATACACATAGATTTTGAACCAGTTCACAGCTTTGAATCTATACACCTCATCCTTACGCAATCAAGATTATAGTCAACAAAGTAGGTGCTCGTGCTCATTATTCATCTTCTTTCTGAGTTTGGATCTGATTGATGAACTTACACAGATAATACTGAGCTTCTGGATGGACAGACAGATGGATTGAATTGGCCCCTAAGTTCTTTTATTCCCATGTGTTGAAATGAACAAAAAAACAATCTGGTTCCTTAGTATTAACCTGCATTTTTATCTGATGTCTTAGGCTGTTTTTTTTAATCAATATGATTCTTGACAGCAACGGAAGAGAATTATGACTTAATGTGAGGATAACCATTAGAAGTAAGTGGATTTAGAGACCAGAATCCTATTTTCGAGAAAATTCTCTTGATAATAACTAATTGCAAATACAAAAATATATCACCGGATTAAGTTGAAGTAGTTTATTGTTCAGTAGTAAGACTGCAGCAATAATGATGCTTTAATTTTCTTCTTTATTGCAGAGTTCCCACAAGATCTTTCATTGCTTTGGATAGTTTATTATTTGATATTTCTTTTGTATATGTTTGATCTGAACAGTGAAAAGCTTGAAGGAGAGATAGGTGTCTAAAGCAAAGTTTTTGTGAAAATCACATGGAATTGAGATATGAAGCCATACAGTACGTTATACACCTTGTAGAACGTACTTAATGCGGGTAACATTTTACAAAACTAACAAAATTATAGCATTTCTATCTCAAATTGTGAACTCTAGATTGAGTTTACCTAGACATTGTCAGCATCTGAAGCCATAGATACATGAACAGGAAGCAAGAGATCACCAAAGTCAACTTCAATAGCAGTTTCTGACTTTGGTGACTTAGGCGTTCTCTTCAGGATTTTGCATGACTGGGAAATACTGTTAAGTTGTTACCAGCAAAGTGATGTTAGCAAAGTAAAATGGTATTAGAAAATGGTATCAGCTAAGTAAAAGATGATGTAAATTAATTGCACTTATGTGAAGAATCTATTTTAAGTAAAAAGTAAGAAGTTTATTAGAAATTTGAAAAATATTAAAAAGCAAAGGTTATGATAAATGTCGATTTGGTGAGAATAAATAAGTGAACCGATGCTTGATAATCTTTTGGAACCATGGCCCAGTTCTGATAATTCCTCCTTATCTCATCTATTTATTGAGCCATTTACTTCCGTTCATTATTATTATCACTAGCGGGGGGGGGGGGGGGGGGAAACATAATTGGTAACATTTTAATGTAGCAGTTTGTGGTAGAGGTCATTGTATGAGTGTTTAAGATTATCTTGTGAAACACTGTTGCATCTTGATTTTTTTTTCTTGTATAAGACATCAGAGTGGAGACACTTGTGGCCTAGTGGTTGGGACAAGGTACTTCAGGCCAGAAAGTCAGGGGTTCAAATCCCACTAGAGCAGCGTTTTTCAACCACTGTGCCGCGGCACACTAGTGTGCCGTGAGATATTGTCTGGTGTGCCGTGGGAAAAATTCCAATTTCATCCGTAACATGTGGCCTCGGCTCACACATTAGGGTTGCCAACCGGCCAGTTTTCAGCCGGCCTGGCCGGTTTTTCCATGGCCAGGCCGGCTGCCAGCACAGTTGTAAAACCGGCCATTGAAAAGCCGGTTTTTTACTCTGGCCGCAAGATCGGGAGCGGCCAGAGCAAAAAACCGGCTTTTGTGCCGAAGTCCGCGGCGCGAACGCGATCGCGATTCCCTATAGCAGTGCAGCCGCTGGTTCTGCTTTGTACAGAGCAGCGGCTGCACTACACTTACATTGAAAAGTAAAGAGAAACTGTGTCAGGAGCCCTCCGATCATGCAGAGCCCGAGGAAGTGATGTCATGGGGGCGGGCTCCTCACAGGCTGTCTTTCCTTTTCAAATTAACTTTAGCTGCAATAAAGTTAATTTGAAAAGGAAAGACAGCCTGTGAGGAGCCCGCCCCCATGACATCACTTCCTCGGGCTCTGCGATGACCGGAGGGCTCCTGACACAGTTTCTCTTTACTTTTCAATGTAAGTGTAGTGCAGCCGCTGCTCTGTACAAAGCAGAAGCAGTGGCTTGGGCAGAGGGGGGGGAGGTGTGTGTGTGAGTGAACCAGCAAGGGGGGGGGGGTAGTGTGAGTGAACCAGCAAGGGGGGGGGGAGTGTGAGTGAACCAGCAGTGGAGGGGGGTGGTGTGAGTGAACCAGCAAGGGGGGGGGGGGGTGTGAGTGAACCAGCAAGAGGGGGGGGCCGATGGTTTGAGTGAACCAGCAGGGGAGGGGGGGTAAGTGAGTGAGTGACCCAGCAGGAGGGGTGAGTAAGGGAAAGGGGGGTGGGTGAGTGAAGCAGCAGTGGAGGGGGGGGGTGGTGTGAGTGAACCAGCAGGGGAGGGGGGTTGGTGTGAACCAGCAGGGGAGGGGTGTTGGTGTGAGTGTTTGATTCCTATTCAAGAGAATTACTTTATATATAGTCAATATAGGCACAGAGGTAAATTTTTTTAACATTTTCTAATGGTGGTGTGCCTCGTGATTTTTTTCATGAAAAAAGTGTGCCTTTGCACAAAAAAGGTTGAAAAACACTGCACTAGAGGACAGCAACCTTGGGCCGGAAGGTCTGGGGTTTCTAGTCCCGCAGGTGCTCCTTGTGGTCTTGGGCAAGCCACTTAACCCTCCATAGCCCATGTTCCCTGTAAAATAGTTATCTCCAAGTTATAATGCCCTGTTCAATGTAATTTCAGTTTGTTCAATGTAAACCACACTGATGCAGAATAGCGTGGTATATAAGAGAATAAAAATAAATAAATCAAGAAGTTGACCTGGTGCAGGCTAATTTCCGAAATTTGGTCATATCAGGTCAGTTGAATAAGATGAACTTTCCTGAGTGAGTTGCCATAGTCCATCTCCATTCTTGTTTTTCTACGCTTGTATATTGCAGATTTTTAACCTTTCTCTTATTGTGTGGTAATATTAGTGTATTCAATATTGTATTGAAAATATCGTTCCTCTTTTTTTTTTTTTTTTTTTTTAATTTTTAAAATAACTTTATTATAAATAAAGCAAGAATACAAAATAAGTCCACGTCAAGAAGACACTCGCCAATAACAGAATAAATTTAAACACACAGATCCGAACAAAAAATAGCCCAAAATACATGAGGAAAAAGCAAGAAAACAATCAACTCGTACTAGATTCTTTAGCGATCAGAAAAGCCTCAAGTTGTCCAACATCCAGATAAACATATTTAACACCATCTAACACCAAGATGCATTTACACGGGTATTTCAGAAAGAAGGTAGCCCCAATGGCCAGGGTCCGCTCCTTTAAAGCCAAGAAAGCTTTCCTCCGGACTTGAGTAATCCGACTCACATCCGGGAATATTTGTATGGGCTCACCACAAAAGTTCTGACCTTTCTTTTTAAAATACAAACTCAAAATCAAATTTTTATCCTGCATCGAAAGAAAAGAAACTATTAAGGTGGCACGCTGCGGGATCACATCCAAAGATGATTCTAAAAACTGGGAAAGATCTAAGGACTCTGCACCTTGGGGACCTCCTTCCTGATCAACCGCAGGAGAAGAAGTTTTGTTCTTAAGGTTCAACGGAACATAATAAATTGAGGCAAATTTTATAACATTTACATCATCAATTAACAAGTTCTCTTTGAAATACTTATGCAACAAAATCAAGGGAGAAAGAAAATGTGTACAAGGAAAATTAAGAAAACGTAAATTCCTAGAACGATTAGTATTCTCAAGAGCTTCCAATTGATGATGAATAGAAGCACTATCTCTAATAAAAGAAGAGGCAGATGCCTCTAACACATCAAAACGACCTTCCATTTTAGTTAAGGATTTCTTATTCTTTAACAATAATTCATCATGCTCAGAGAGCTTCTGCACCACCTCCCCTGAGAAGGGATTGTGAACAGGAGTGTGAACAAACCACGGGGCTCCATCAGTTTCATTAAGTTGAGTACATGGTTGCATTATCTTGCCATTTGATAAGTGAATATAAATCCCAAGGTTTATCACACATTGATTCTCATAAGTAAAGGCACAAGGTCATTGATGTGAAAAAACACGATTGCTACTACAAGGGTAAAACCTTTAAACCAGCAGTGTTATTTTAAACTGAGACCTAAAGTGCTAAAGAATCTCCTACTTTAAAAGAGGAACGATATTTTCAATACAATATTGTGTCCATTATCGTTCAAGTGACCAATATTAGTGTATTGCCAACTGTTGGCTTCATGGATTATGCAAACTGGGGCTGCAATATTTGTCTACCACACAAAAAGATTTTAGACTTTATGAAAGCTGAATATTTTTTCAAATTATTAATTCAGGAGCCTTTCATTAAAGCCCAATTATGTTAATCTATTTCTTTCTTTTATTTTGCTACATCTTCTGATTGTACCTTCACTGTACATATACATCCTATTCTATTTCTGCAATCAGAACATAGGGTGTGGTGATAGAGGAGCTTAGTAGACAAGTGGCACGTTTCACAAACAGTAGGCTTTGTTCATAACTTGATTGTATTTGTATTTTGTGATGTTCTTGACTAGATTGTGAGCTCTGATGAGCAGGGACTGTCTCTTCTTCATGTATGTACAGCGCTTTGTACATTTGAAAAATTTAAATAGATAGATAACTTGCTATTATTTTATTTATTTATTTAGCATTTTTTTTATATACCGCATTTCTAAAGGTCAATGCGGTTTACATGGAATAAATTAAAGTTAATGTTACATTGAACAGGGAATATTAACATGGAATAATATTTAACATTGAACAGGGAATATTAAAATGAAATGAGCTTTTGCCAAGTGATAATTCATATGAGGTAGACTGTAATACATGGTTGTGCATATATGGGAAGGTAGGGGAAAGGTGCGAGGTGGGGAAATGAGATGATTAGGAGTTCGTATGAATTAGAATGGGTATGGATTCTTATTAAACTGTGTCCAGAGTAGGCGTATCCAAGTGTATGAGAGGAGGAAGGCCTCCGATGATGTTGAGTTATGTTTTGTCCTCAAAGTGTTCTTCAAATTTTTAGTTCCTTTCTGAATTGGTAGATGTCTTCTATGTCTCTGAGTTTTGTGGGTAGATTATTCCTGATTCCGGGTGCATACAGTGAGAAGACCTGTGCACAAGTTGTTTGATTAGATTTCAGTTTTTCTGTGGGTACACTTATCATGTTTTGTGCACCTGGTCTCCTACTTCTATTCTGTGGAGGTCTTTTTCACATGTTTTTTAGGTGAATGGCTGATATGTTGTGTAGAACTTTGAAAATAGTCATGGTTACCTTGTATCTTATGCGGCATGGAAGGGGGAGCCAGTGTAACTTTTTTAGGATGTGGGTCATATGTTCCATTCTGGATGCTCCTTCATGAATGCTGGCTTCTGTGTGCCTGGGCCATTTATAATGGTTGTAGCACATATTTGGGAAGGCCGTATAAGATGATATTGAAGTAGTCTCTGTGCGGGAATATAATAGCTTGAAACACTGTTTGGAAGTCATTGGCTTCAAACAGAGGTTGTATGTGCTGGAGGGTATTTATCTTCTGGTAAATCATTCTAGTGGTATTATTGATGTGCTTTTGTAGCATGAGTCATTGGTCAATCGTTATTTCTAGGTATCTGATCGCTTTTTAACCTCAAGCTCTGCATCATTGACCTTTAGGACTGATGGTGGTAAGAAATTTCTGTCCTTTATTATGAAGAGTACTTCAGTTATTTTGTCATTTATTTTGAGATTATGTTGTAGTAGCCAGTTTGAGATTACGTTGTTTAAATGGGGATGATTTAATATTTGCTATTTTGACTTGCTGCTGACGTTCTGTTAAATAGGAGCGAAACTATTCTAACCAGATCCCTGAATTTCAATTTCTTGTAGACATATGAGTAGTAGACTGTGTGATACTGAATTGAATGCAGCTTTAATGTCAATGAATATTAGGATAAATCCTTATCATGGGTTTATGAATGCCTTTTGTGATGTTGTCAAAAAAGAGGTGATGAATGTTTCTACGCCATGGTATGGTCTGAAGCCAAGTTGTGAGTCTAAAGGATTATTTGCATTGATGTATTGTTGCAGTTGTAATTGGACTACGTTTTCAATTACTTTAGCTAGAAATGGTAGACTGGTGATGGATCTGTAGGAAGCTGAGTTGTTTGCATCTAATTTTGGATTCTTTAGAATAGGTCTGATCGAGCTGTTCTTGAGGCAGGCTGGTAGGTAGGCTTGTTTGAAGGAGTATTGTGTTATCCTTTTTTAGGAATGGTGCTGTGTCAGATTGGGTAAGCTTTATCCAGCTTACTGGGCATGGATTCATTGATGAAGTTGTTGTGTTAATTGTTTTTATGATGATTTCTAAGGAGGGTGTTATGAGTTCTTTGAGACAGCCATTGTATGCTTGAATAAGCTATGTTGAAGCTGTATTAGGGTATGTTGTTTGGAATTTGGATTGAAAGAAGTTTGCCAGAGTGTGTGGATCAGGAGTGTTACTTGTTTTGTTATTGTTGTCATGTTTTAATAAGTGATCAACTTTGAGTGATATTTTTTTTATGTTTATTGACTTTATGGTGGTAAGTATTGAGGTTGAGTAGGTAGACTGTCGTGGTTATTTTGTGAGTGGCGCCATTTGCGCTCATTTTCTGAGTTGTGTTTTAGTTGTTTTAGCTTGGGGTTGTACCAAGTAGTGTTGACTGCAGCTTTATTTTGTCTAGTATGTGGTATTGTGGCATATTCAGTGATGATCTTGTTCCAGTTCAGGATGAGACTGAGTCATTGTCAAGTATTGGGCATAATGTATCCAGGAATGATGGTTTGTCAAATTGTTGTATCAAAGTCCTGTATCTATGTTAATGTTGTTTGGAAGGTTATGTGAGGTTTCCTGAAAGTTGGAAGGATATCAAGTAGTGATCTGAGCATTGAACTTGTGTGATCTATGTCATGGTTTTAGTAGCGTGGTTGAGGAATTGTTTAGGAGTAAAAATTAGGTCCAGTGTGTTTCCTCCATTGTATGTGGGGCTGTTGATAATCTGTCTGAATTCCAGGGACTGCATGGGTGTGAGAAGGCTGTTGATTGTCTGGGTGGTAGTGTAGAGAGGTTGAAGTCACCTAATATAATAATCTCTTTGTTCGTGTTGAATAGGAGCAGGCTATTTCCAGGATATTAGATAAGGCAGTATCATTTGGTTTTGGGGATGGGTAGGCAAGGCATACTGCTAGGTGTTTGTTTTCGATGAGGACTAAGTCAATGCCATCAAGCACATATACTTTCAAATGTGTTGTCATATGTGATATTGTTTGTTTGTTTTTAAATTACAATAATACTTAGTTGAAACACAGCCACGCAACCGGCATGACCGCCGCAGTCCTTCCCCCCTTTTCCCCCCGCCCCCCCCCCACCCCTCCCCCCCCCCCATGAAGCACCACCTTACGCCATGGGGTTCTTTCACCAATCATATCGATTTTATTCACAACAGTGGTATTCTAACAACAATGGTATTTAACAGTACATAACAACTGTTGGCCACAGCATGCACGTGACCGTCAGCAAGACACAGTCTACAATGTCTTATATCACCTCTTTTTCTTTTTCTTGCCCCCCCGAGAAACACAGCCACTATCCTGCCGCCTTTTGCCCATAGCAGGAGGGAACTTCTTTAGCCGTGAAAGCTTTTCTCCGTCCCTTAGTCTTTCGTGTCCTTCAGCCGAAAAGCTGTTGCGTCTGCCGTTCAAGCAGCCTTGGCAACTTTTTCTCCTTGCCCCCCCCTTTTGCCCGCCGTCAAAGCAAGGCAAAGGGGGGGGCTCTCTGCATGGTGTTCTTGTCACCATCTCCGTCTCTCCGGGGTGAGGTCCGTGTATCTCTCCCGTACCTCTCCCCCTTTACTTAAGGCCTAGGCTGTGTTCTCTCCCCGGGTGCGTTTCTCCCGCCAACCCCGTCAACAGCGACTCCTCGCTTGTTGTCGGGGCCCCACACATCAACGCGCCGCTGTGGCCAACATCCGCTTCCTCCATAGACGTTCTATCGCATCCTGTATGTCGCAGAGAAAAATGTCCATTCCGATGTCGGACAAGTGCACTCCATCAGGGCGGAACAGCCCGGGGCATCTCTCCTCTATTAGGTCATGCGCGATGGCGCATCCCCCTAGGGACCCCATGAAGCGGGCCATCCATCTGTTCACTTTTCTTCTAGTCCTCTCCACTGCCCTATGAGAGTTTTCGCCCCTCCACACTCGTCGGGGTGTGATGAGAGACCATGCCAATAGCGTCTCGGGAAATGTGTTTGCCAGCGTTAGGAGGTCGCCTTGCATCCTCTTGGTGAGCTCAACGCTGCGTGTGGATGCGAGGTCGTTGCCTCCCAAGTGGATCACAATTATCGCTGGATTCCTTGCGGATCTCCCCCTTTGGAGCAAGGACGGCATTAGCTGGTCCCACACCATACCCCGACGTCCCAGCCACAATACGGCCACGTCTGCACATGGAAGTCCTAGGTTCAATCCCATTGGTCTACATCGCGCCCTCTTCTGTGCCCAGTGAACAAATGAATGGCCACACATCCACACTTCACGCGGCCCTCTGTCGTAGCCTATTCCTGCATGGAGCACAACCAGAAATTATGATTATAACAGTATCTATCCTTGCAATGTGTATTCACTTAGTCACATTTCCTTTATCCCCGCCACCCGCTCATAGTCCGTTACTATCGTCTTTAAATGGGGTATGTATCTATTCAATTCTCTTTTTTTTTTTTTTTTGAAGTTGCACCTTTGGCCTTACGGCGCTGGACGTATATACAATTTGTATCTATCCGAGCGCCATCGGCCTATTTTCATTATCTGCTCTCGAGTCATTCCGATGCTGGCCGCCGTAGAAGCAGCCCCAATGCGAAAGGAGTGCGAGCCGTATAAGCTTGCATCCCGTCCAGTGCGTTCTATTATGAGCTTGAGTACTCTGCTGAATTGAAAACGTGATAAGGGTGCTCCATTGGCGTGAATGAACCAATGGTGTTCTGAGCGCGCCCTTACTTGTTGGTATGCTAACGCATTTTGGACTGGGCATGACGGGTCATTGTGCATGGCCGACAGCACCACCTGCGCCCCTTTTCCTTCCACGTCAGTCTTAGACTTGCGTAACTGCAACACTATCGCTCTAGTGCGTATGCACACATCCCGCTTTACTAGCCCTCCGCGTGGGGTCATTTGCTCTGATGCTGAGGATGCTACGAGCTCCCCTACCCGAAAGGCTCCGTAGAAGGCCCAGGAGAAGGCGCATCTAAACAACCTCGTCTCGTAGTCGTCATAGCACACTAGGCTGGTGAGTACCATCAGTTGTTGGAGCATCTGATGCGTGATCGGGCGGCGTTTGTCCGTCTTCTGCGGCTGTTCCCGGGACCAGCCTCTCATCACTTTTTGTACAATAAACCCAGCCGTGGGGCTCTGCTTCCCCATCGCTTTTGCAAAAAAGGACACAGCCGCTAAACGGACCTGCACCGCGGCCTTTGTGCAGCCATTGGTTTTGCAGTGCAGAATCCATCGCACTATTGTTGCCACTTTTAGTCTGTCTTCAAGCTTAATGTGTGCCTCACCGCAAAAAGTCTGGTATTGCTCCCATGCCGCTATGTATCTGCGCCGGGTGTTCTCGGCTAACGCTCCCAGCAGGAGCTCCCAGATCTCGGTGGACCAAACTCCCAGACTTGATACAGGACCGCTGTCTTGACTCCGTCGGCTTCGGGCGCCAGCTGGTGAAAAAGCCTGATCTTAGAATGAGAAAGAGCATCAGCAATGTTATTATTCTCGCCCTCGATGTGGATGGCTCTCAGGGTTATATTATGCGCCAGGCAGAGCAAGACTATTCGCCTTAAGAGCGCCACTACCCTTGGCGTTTTGGCTCTCATATTATTTATCGCCCACACCACCGCTAGGTTGTCGATGCGGAAGGTGATAGCCCTATTGGCGAGCTCAGGGGCCCAGATACAAAGGGATACCATTATAGGGAACAACTCCAAGAACGTGATGTCCCTGGTGATTCCAACACTGTGCCACTCCTTGGGCCACGTCTCTGAGCACCACGCCCCTTTATAGTATATGCCGAAACCGATCCCCCCCGAGGCGTCGGTGAAGAATTCCAGTTCGGCATTGGATATCGGGGGCGCTTGCCAAAAGGCCAGGCCGTTGAAAGCGCGAAGGAATTGCAACCAGACCTGGAGGTCTTCGCGCATCTCCCTGGTGACTCTGATGCGGTGGTATCGTTTTGCGATACCCCTTGTCGCCCATGCCAGACGCCGGCAAAACACCCTCCCCATGGGTATCACTCTGCACGCAAAGCAAAGGAGGCCCAGCATGGACTGGAATTGCCGTAGTGTCGCTTTTCGCTGGCTGTGCAATAGGTGCATCTCTTTACTCAACTTGAGCACTTTTTCAGCTGGCAAGCGCGACCTGTGCGCCGGCACATCTAATTGTATGCCCAGGAAAGTGAGGACACTTTTTGGGCCCTCTGTCTTCTCCTTTGCTAACGGGATTCCAAACTCCCGTGCCGTCTGCTCGAAGATATCTAGTATCCTTTTGCATTCATCCCGGTCTTTTCCCATGAATAGGAAATCGTCCAGGTAGTGCACCACCGTATTGGGGCCGGCCAGATCTTCGACCACCCAGTGTATGAAGGAACTGAATTGTTCAAAGTATGCACATGATACTGCGCATCCCATGGGCAAACATTTATCATAGAAGAACTCCCCATTGAACGAGAAGCCCAACAGTGGAAAAGATTCAGGGTGAACCGGCAATAGGCGGAACGCGGACTCAATGTCCGCCTTCGCTAGTTGCGCTCGGGGCCCCTTACTTCGGATGATTGTAATTGCTTGGTCCATGGTTGCATATTTAACTGAGCATAATGCCGGATCAATGTAATCATTGACGGACTGTCCCTCGGGGTATGATAGGTTATGAATTAACCTAAATTGTCCTGGCTCCTTTTTGGGTATCACTCCCAATGGGGAAACAATTAGGTCCTTGAATGGGAGTGACTGGAAGGGACCAGCTATTCTCCCCATACCTAATTCTTTTGTTATTTTGCTGCGGGCGATCTCGTTATGTTGTTGGACGGATGGTGGGTTTTTTTGTAAGCACGCTTGCTTTCTGTTCCTTAAGATTAGGGATGGAATGCGGAAACCTCGTGTGAAACCTTCCTCTATACTAATAGCTATATCCCGCTTAGGGTATGCTCTTAGCCATGGCCGCATACGCTCAAGGCTGATGGGTGTTGGCGCCACCCACATCAGTGGATCGCTGCGGCATTGCTCTATATGGCTTTGCCTCTCTTGCCGCTCTACATGTGAAAGCGGGATGTCCTCCCCCGCATCCCGAGCAGGAATGTTTGAATTTGCACGGCTGCCAGTTACAACTCCCCGCGTTGTACTGTCTGCATGCTCGTCTCCCGGGCCACTGATTGGCTTGCCTCCCTTGGTTATTCTGTAAGGGCTGTTGCCATGGGGTGCTCGGGAGTGGCTGCTGCAACCCGTCCTGACACAATGGCTTATTGTGTGCCATTTCTTCTCCCCACATGTCCAGCACTCTATGGTGCCATGCTAGGGTGGGATCGTCGGCCATGTTCCTCCTGAACTTCACATCGTAGTTTAGCCAGGCCCATCCCCCGTATTGCTTATGTGCGCGAGTAATCGTGTCCAGGTACTTGGTCAGGTATGGCCCCGCTTCGGGTTCTTTTTCCATCACCACGCTCATAAAGAGGTGAAATGCCGCCACCCAGTTGTTGATGGATTTGGGTATTTTTGGTTTCCTATCCCTCTCGCTTCTTCTCTCCCTATCTTTTCCACTAGTTGACTCATCCTCTTGATCCCTGAGTAGGAGAGAGAATATGTCAATATATTCTCTCCTCCAAATTCTCTTTTTGATCTTTTTGGGCACCGACATGGCCAGGGAGCTCACCCCGCAGCGTGGATCACGGCTAGTGTCATGCCAATCCATCCGCGTTCTTTGGGCTGCTCCCGTCGGCGTGCATGTGTCGTCTTCACCCCTCTGACTTTGCCCCGACCAAGCCTCTCTGAGGGGATGGGAATGTTTCGCGCTCTTCTTCCTCTTAACTTTCTTTAGTGCATAGCGCATCACATCTGCCCATTCAATGTCCCTGTCACTATCTGAACTGGACCTATGCGATGATGACGTTGCCGACTCTGGCGCCCCCTTTTCGCAACCCGACTTACCATGTGCTGGGTTGGGCATGGTTGTGCTGGTGCTCGTCGATGGCACTTCATAGTTCGTAGAACCCGTTGCTCCCAACCGTTGCTTAACTGAGTTCAGGCCATGCTGTGTAACCTGCTCCCGGACCATCTGGAGCAGGTCATCAAGTTCTTGGTTCTGCGGGGGGGCCACGTTCCCTGGTTGCTGTGGTGTCCTCTTCCTGGCACTTTGACGCGGTTTCGCTGCAGCTGCAGGGGCCGTTGCTTCGCGGACAGCCCTCTGAGTCCCTCTTGCATTTTGTTCGGCCGCTGCTCGTGCTTTAGATGCCGCTGCCGCCTTCCGTGGCTTGCTGTTGCCTCGTGGCCGAGAAGCCTTTAGTGTTCCCTTCCTAGGCATTTTTCCTTTAAGATAGAGTGCTATGCAAAGGCAATAAACATACATTTTTATTTATTTTATTTATTTAACAAGAGCTTATATACCGCTACCTTCCAGAAAGATCAGGTGCGGTTTGCAATAGAACAATTTTAAACAGGGTAAAACATTCTGTTTTTTACATGGAACATAGGAAACTGTAGTATACATTACAATGAACCTTTTAAACAAGGTAAACATAAACATAAACTTTGGTTATACATTAACAATTCTACTTGTGATATATCAACTATGTACAGATCAAATAACTATAAGCAAAGGTTTGATTCTCCATTGATTTAAATTAGTATTACATGTTTAATTTCCTATTATATATAGGGTAAGGTTAGAAGAAAGAATGGTTCTTTAGATGTCTTATTGATAGTGATAGGCTTATTTGAAAGTTAAGATAAACTTATTTTAGGTATAATTATATGCGAAGAATGCAGGATGTAGTAGAGTGTTACTCCAAGATAATTTTGTTGGGATTGTAATATATAGTAATATACATTACTATCACATATGATGCTATCTATAATCCCATGCTCTTCCCGGCATTTTTTTTTTTTTTTTTTGTATAGCATTACTAAGTAGTGGCAAGGGGAAAATGCCTAGTTACCGTCATTCCTGATGCCTACTATATTCCTGTCTTCTACCTCGTAGCTCCCGTGTCCCTCTGCCAGCAACATACATATATTCACCATAGAGATCTCCCTCTCTAGACTACCCCTGTCTCTTTAGATTCATCACGTCGACAATATAGCTTAATTACCTTTGCAATTCTGTCCCCTTCTTGTTAAGCATCCCTTCCTATGCATATAATCTTTTATTTACTTCTTCTATGAAGAAACAGGGCATGTGCGGCTGCTCACCTCTCTGCCCTTTATCCCCCCCCCATCCCTCCCGGCCCTTCCCCCCCTCCCCCCTTGCATCCCCTAGGTAACCTCCTCACCTCCTGCTCTCTGGGCCTGGCCACGTGTAACGCACGTCCTGGCCGCTCACCACACTGTTTTATTTATTTGTTGTTTTTTTATTTATTTATTTATTTTTAATTATTATCTTCTGTCTTTTACCCTGCAGGTAAGCTGGCTAGCTGGCTGGCTGGCAGGCTGGGCCCGTTCCTCTCTCCGTGTGCAGGCCTCCGGCTGCAAAAGCCCCCCCCCCCCACCGCTATCGGCTCTCTTTTCAACTTCTCCTTCCTTCCACCCCCCCCCTCCCCCGCTATCTGAGCACTATATATCCCATACTTGCTTTTCTTTGTTTTCTTTGAATCGTTTCTGCCTTTCTCCTTACAGAGTCTCGGCGATCTACACTCGCTCCTCCACGTGGAGGGGGTGGATCAGCCGGAGCACTCTTCTTCGCCTGCTTTTTCTTCCTTCTGCTGCTCTGCGTGGCCTCTATCAGCACGGGTTTCCACTACGGCTCCGGTCCCCGTACAGCCGCTCGGAGGTGAGCAGCTAACTCTGCCGCGATGATCGTCGGTCCGGCTATCCGTTTTTTTTTTTGTTTTTTTTTAAATGCTGTCCGGCTTCTTCATGTAAGGAGGGGGGAGCTGGAAAAGAGACCGCATTCGCGCCGGGCGCGCTTTTTGAATGCGGCTCTTCGCCCGCCCCCCCTCGCCTTCCCCCGCCCCTATTTTTGCCCGCGGCTCGCCGGCGCGTGCCTGTGCCCGGCCGCGCTGATTCGCGGCCGGGTCTTACATTGACTCCAGAGTGTTCTCTTCTAAAATGGTCACATTATATGTATAAATATAAAGCTGTCTAAATACACTTTTTAGATTATATGGACCACAGCAAAAATAATTATAGATCAGTGGTCCATGAGACCAATACAGGAAGTCCACAGGACACAGAAAAGAGAAAATTAGAGAGGCTGGTGGGGATTGGGTGGAGGAAAGAGTGGAGAAAATTGGCTTGGGGAGAGGGAGAGTGAAAGAGACAAACTGGGGGAGATTCATTGAGGGGGAAAGAGAGAGACTGGTGGAGACAAGAAGGGGAATGGAGATAAAGAGGACTAGTGGGACAGCCTTGGTGCTGAAGAGAAGGGTCCAGGAACAGTGGTGGGGATAAATAGGGGGTCCCTGAACCAAAACCATTGGGAACCTTTGTTGCAGACTATTGGTACTGTACTACATTTCCAAAGTCCAATCTGAAGAGGATCTGGGCATGTGTAGCTGTTTTAAAGGTTTCCTGGTTGAGGAAGGACTTAATGGAACAGAGCTGGCACAGATGAAAGAAACAAGATGTAACTACTGAAGACATCTCTGAATCGAATTAGAGCAGGAAGTCAAAAAAGACAACACAAAATTTTGAGGGAATCAAGCGTGTGATTTGGAGATGATAAGTGAGACTTTGTGGAAGTAATTCAAGCTACTATAGCATCAAAACAATGGGCTAGAAGGAAGAGACAAGATTAGCTGGGAAGATAAATTACTGATTATAAGTACAATTGATAGCACCAGTAACAAGGACATGAATTATCTCAAGGAAACCCTTTAAAGCCTCCTTTCCTGCTTACTACAGAGATACTAAATATAGTCAGACAAATCAGCAAACAATACTTCCAAAACAGAGTTGGCACATACAGAAATGGATAATTGATTTAAGATAATCCTCTGGAAAGAGTTAATACCCAGACAAAGCAGGGTGGTTATCACTTTCATATCTACAAACAAGCAGTGAGTGTGGCCAACAGGATGCCATATGTCTGTACAACTTCTACAGAACTGGGAAATGAGAGCTGTTGTCATCCCATTCTCTTAGTCAGCTTCAGATGAACAGTCCACCGATGGTGGTATGAGAGGTCCAGGCAAGAAGAGGTATACAACCTATTCCCCTCACACATGAAATATTCTTCTGCCTGACATTTGGCATCATCTGGGATGGGCACAACAGAGAAGATGCACTTTGAGAGGATAATTTTATATCTAGTCACCTGTATGTGAAGGCCATGTTGGTGCCTATTTTTAACGTGATCAAAAAAATGGGCTAGTTTTCAGAGTGTAGTATACTGTCTCTAGCTGCAAAATCACTCCACATATATTATACCCCTTGATCCAAAATATACAAAATTGCAGCACTAACTCTCACTCAATAATTAAGGAATGGTCTCAGACTTTCCAGCACTCTTATTCATGTACTTGTCCCTTAAACCAGGACTCTCAGTGCTTATTTGCATCAATGACCAATCCTTTCATTTAAATTGCAAAATTCTAATTCCATGTAGTGCCATGTTATGAAATACTTATAAAGCTTATCAATTTTCCATTAAGATGCAAAATATGATATAATCTTCCCCTTATATTCTTCCCAACGCTACTTATAAGCGCTTCATCGCGTTTCACTTCCTCAAGTTTCATCAGGGGACACCGTATTTGAATTCCTACAGGGGACATCACTAAAACTCCTGGAATAATTTCATCCTAAGGAAATATCAAAAAGAAGGACAATAATGTATCCAATCACATTATCGGTACCACTATCCATAACACACATCCTCTCATCGCTCGTCAAAAAGGGCATTAGACTAGAAGTGTCCTACCTTGATGCTGCCGACGTCTCATTCCAAATCAGTCCCACTTAGCCACAGCTCCCCCCCCCCCGACTCCGCCATCGGAATCAGCAGCAGTGAGGGGGAGGTGGTGGCATGGCTTAGCACACAGGGTGGGGGTGCGGCAAGCCATGTGTACCTTTGGTTTACATGTTTATATAATGTGGAACCAATTATCTTCTATCTATGACCAACTCTTGGTTCCACTACCCTTCCTGTAACCCTCCCACAATTACAGTATCATATGTATGCATTCCTATGTGACATTAGTTATTAACATTGCTTTTGCCTTTGTTCTATTAGACATTTTTTAATATTACTTTTGTCTTTGTTTTATTAGACCTTTTTATATGAAATGTTCTTATAGCTGTGTTTATCATTACCTTTTATTGTTTTTATATATATATATATATATATATATATATGTACTTATTAGTTAATTTATGCTTTATAATTTGCTTTTTTTATTTTATATTTATGAATTTTAGAATAACACTCAAGAATACATTCTTGAACAAAATTGAGCAAGGTAACAGTAATCTGTGAACTATCATTAAAATCATCTCTAATACCTGAAGATTGGAGACTCGCCAATGTAACACCAATTTTTAAAAAGTGTTCCAGGGGTGATCCGGGAAACTACAGACCAGTGAGCCTCACGTCAGTACCAGGAAAAATGGTAGAAACCATCATAAAGAATAAAATTACTCAGCAAGTAGATAGTCATGGCCTAATGGGAGACAGCCAACATGGCTTTAGACAAGGAAGATCTTGTCTTACTAATCTGTTGTGGGGTTTTTTGAAAGTGTGAATAAACAGGTGGACAAAGGTGAGTCGGTTGATATAGTGTATCTGGACTTTCAGAAAGCCTTTGACAAGGTCCCTCATCAGAGACTTTTGGCAAAACTAAAGAGTCATGGGATAGGAGGCAGTGTACTACTGTGGATCAAGAACTGGTTAAAAGATAGAAAGCAGAGGGTTGGGCTAAATGGCCAATTTTCCCAATGGAGAAAGGTGAATAGTGGTGTACCACAGGGATCTGTGCTGGGTCTGCTGCTTTTTGACATATTCATAAATGACCTGGAAAGTGGAATAACGAGTGAGGTTATCAAATTTGCAGATGACACAAAACTATTTAAAGTTGTTAAAACCCAAGAGGATTGTGGAAAATTGCAAGAAGATCTTGATAAATTAGAAGACTGGGCATCAAAATGGCAGATGAAATTGAATGTGGACAAGTGCAAAGTTATGCACCTAGGGAAGAACAACCCAAACTATGGTTACACAATGCAAGGTTCCACATTAGGAACCACCACCCAGGAAAAAGATTTGGGCGTCATTGTGGATAACATGTTAAAACCCTCGGCCCAGTGTGCAGCGGCAGCCAAGAGAGCAAATAGAATGCTAGGTATGATAAGGAAAGGAATGAAAAATAAAACAAAAGATATTATAATGCCTCTATATCGTTCCATGGTGAGACCGCACCTTGAATATTGTGTGCAATTCTAGTCGCCGTATCTTAGAAAGGATATAGAGTTATTAGAAAAGGTTCAGAGAAGAGCCACCAAAATGGTAAAGGGGATGGAAGGATACTCCTATGAAGAAAGGCTAAAAAGGTTAGGGCTCTTTAACCTGGAAAAGAGACGGCTGAGGGGAGATATGATAGAAGTCTATAAATTAATGAACGGAGTGGAACGGGTAAACGTAGATCGATTGTTTACCTTATCAGAATATAGAAAGACTAGGGGACATGCAATGAAGCTACAGGGTAAACTATTTAAGACTAATAAAAGAAAATATTTTTCACTCAACGTGTAATCAAACTCTGGAATTTGTTACCGGAGGATGTAGTAAAGGCTGTTAGTGTAGCTGCGTTTAAAAAAGGTTTGGACAAGTTCCTGGAGGAAAGGTCCATAAACCATTATTAAGAAGGGACCCAGGATATCAATGCTTGAACCAATACAAGCATTGCGGAACCTGTGTCTTTTGGGGAAACTGCTAGGTACGTATGACCTAGATTGGCCACTGTTGGAAACAGGATACTGGGCTTGATGGACCTTGGTCTGACCCAGTATGGCATATCTTATGTTCTAACAATAAAAGGAAACTATCCAGTACCATAAACTATAGAGCCCACAACACAGCACTGAGGGGGCTCAAGAAAAGGAAATAAAAATAAAATAGAATGCAAAGATAAACAAAAGACAGGCTAAACAGCCAGCATACAATTAAGCTTATGTTGAAGCAAAAGGCAAGGTACCCCCACCCTCCAAATGCCAAGCATTTATGAAGGCCTGCAGTTGGGAAGGCTCATAAAAAATATACGATACAGACTGATACTTAATCAGATATTTACACAGATATTTAAGGACACCCCCCCCCCCCCAACTGCTGAACCTCCGGATGGAGAAGAAGAAACTCCCGTCTCCTCCTCTGCATATCCCTAGAGAGGTCAGGAAACATGCGAACAGCTGTAAACAGCAGATTCCGCTTCTTAAAAAAGATTTTCATAAGCCACTCCTTATTGATAACAATACTAATGAAATCAGTAAAGAAAAGGAATTATATTTTCTTCCTGCGATGATTCTAGCAAGGCAGACATATTCAAAGCATCAACATGTGATAACCCCAGCACCCTCTTCTTTTTTTCCCCATAGGCAGATAATATAACTTCATTATAGGAGAGGTGCAATTCAGGTGGAATGCCCAAAATCTCTGTTAAATAAACACGAAACATGTCCCTTACGGGCATAGTCATTGCTCTAGGAAAATTCACCAGTCGTAAATTTACGGCTCTAATTGTATTCTCCAGCATTTACAGCTTAATTCTCATGGAAAGGTATCCTTCTTGGAAGAATCTGAATATCCTTCCAAAACCATCAACTTAGTTTGTAAATCAGAAACAGCCATCTGAAGAGAAAGGAATTTGTTCACATTTTCTTGAATGGCAGTAGAGTTACCCAAAACCTGAGTGCATAAGCTGGACATCCATAGCACAAGATCTTCCCTGAGTTGTATGATTGCAGACCATATAGATTCCAAAATTATGACATCTGGGGACACCGAGGAAGCGGAAGGCGAACCTCCGATCCGACGGGCTCACTCTCAACTCCCCTTAGCGCCGAATCAGGCACCTTCAAAGCAGCAGACCCTGCTTCACTTCCTTCTGCCATCATCGCCAAGACCTCTGCCCTCTGCTGTTGTTCCCGGAGAACACCTCCAGCCAATCTGTGACCCGAGACCAGCCCCTGCTTGCAGGCTGAATCCACCAATGTGAACACCGCTGCCTGCTACGCTGACTCAGAAATCTCTTGTCGGCAGATGACCTTTGGAGCACGACCAGAGCCAGGGAAGAAAGAATCAATGCCTGATGCAGACACTGAGGTCTCCACCTCTGATGGCCGCAATGCCGAGCTATCCTCTGCAAAAAAAAATGGCTGCCTTGGTAAGGGAGAAAAGAAGGAGTCCAATGGACCCAAAACCTGAAGAGGTAAGGGTGTCGAGACCAAGGCGGCCATAGAGGGCTGTTTAGCCCCCCCTAGCTTTCTGCTTTTTCCCTATTCAAAATCCCGTCCTGCTTAAGCAAGCCTGCCCATCACCATCTTGGAGCCCCCAGTTGTCACTTCTCCCACCCATAATTTGCTTTTATTTCAAGTCATTTTTATTGAATTTTTCACACAAAATGCATACATCCATAGAAAAGCAGACTTAACAATATCCCCCACCCCAAGGACAAGCAGGGAGGATAGCCCCCTGAATTCTGAATAGGCTAACATTCCCCCCCCCACCCCCCCTCCCTGACAGCACATGCAAGCAACAACCCATCATTGGGGACAGTAAATACATTGGTGAAAAGCACAGTGAGAGCACTACAACAGCGAGTCGGGAAGCACAACCCAGCACAGCGTGGGAGAACCAGGAATTCCGCTCCCGTACCATCTAGAGACATTAACACTCTCCAGCACTCAGAGTAGATAAGAGATGCAGAAAGACATTGTGGCTTAGGGTTCCCCTAAATAAGAAGTATCCCTGTTACACATTGAACACCCCCCCCCCCGGTCTCGAGGAGATAATTGAGAAGTCAGGGGGGACCATAATTCCAGAAACCCCTCCCAGCTCTTACCCCCTTTCTGCTGCGCTGTTAGTTTTTCCATACACAGCAAATCAACCATGTAGTTTTCCCATAGCGCCAAACATGGAGGGGAGGGAGCCACCCATTGACTCAACAAGGCCCGCTTAACCAACAGAAAGCCCCCCTCAAGCAGTGCTCGGTGCCAGAAAGGAAACCTCTCATATCCCAGCTCCCAATTACGAAATAAACAAACCTCTCTCTGCAGAACACTACCCGACCCCAACCACCCCTGCATCTTATTACAGACCTGTACCCACACAGTACGCACCTTCGGACATCCCCAAAATTTGTGCGTTAAAGTCCCGGGACCACTACCACACCATTGACAGATAGCAGATAACTGTAGGCCCGCATGATAAGCCCACTTATCACTAGTATACGCACGCCATAAAAACGTATACTGCATTTCCTGCAAATACACCCAAACCGGCCCTTTCGCTATCCCCTCAAAGGCCACCCTCAACATCTCCGTCGTCATTTCCTCGATCCCATCTTTCCGCCACCGTATTATGAGCTCCTGAAGAAATCCAGGACCCCCTAAGGGCCGGAGCACCCTACGAGAGGCCGTCTCCCCCAAACGACACTCCTCTAACTGTTCCAAGACTACCCGCGGGGATTCGGAAGTTAACCATACTCCCCCTTCCCTCGCCGCCGGGGCAGACGCCAAATAAAATCGGACTTGTAAATAACCATAAAAATCCTGGTGGCGAATATGGAACCGGCGCTGCACCTGCTGGAAGCTATCCAAAACTCCAGTGTCACGAGTAGAGATCACCCAAGCATAAAAGCCCCCTCTCAGCCCATTTCCAAAAAATATTCGGGTGTGCATACCTGGGTGAAAAGTCAGGATTACCCACCAAAGGCAGCAGAGGTGACTTACACCAATCCCAACCAAATCTCTTACATAACACTTTCCAGGCAGCGCGTAAGGCCCCCATATAGCCCCCGCCCACACCAGCCCTAATCACCCTCGGCAACTGACCTGCATGCAATAGATAAAGACCATGATATTGAGCCAGCACCTCCACCAACTGCCGAACCGGGGCACACCCCCCATCCCCCTCCAGCAACGCCCGGATATGGCGGGCTAAATATCGTAAATTATAGTTACGCAAGGAAGGCAGTTCCAGTCCCCCCTTCGTTCTCCTACTCATTAAGGCTCGTAGGGAAATCCACGCTCTCCGACCCCCCCATAAAAAACCCCGTAAACAGTGTTCAAAACGCTTCCAGTCTTTATCCAAGATCCATAAAGGCAGTGTATGCAACACATATAACCATCTAGGAAACTCCACCATGACGAACAACGCAATCCTCCCTCTCAGGGACAAAGGCAAACTCCGCCAACTGGCAAAAGTTTTACTACTTCTATCTAGCAGGCCAGGGATATTCACGCGATACAGATGTGCAGGTCTGTCAGGGAGTTGTATCCCCAAGTACTTGATCACCCCATCCGCCCACACTAATGGAAACACCCCTTCCCATCCCGGCCGTACTTTACCCCCAACATCGAGCACTACCGACTTCATAGTATTAACTTTCAAACCCGAAAAGCCCCCATACTCCTGTATCAACTGGAGCGCTCGTTCTAGAGACCTGGGTAACTTCGTAAGACTCAGCAACATGTCATCGGCAAAAGCACTAACTTTGATATCTTCCCCTCCCAAGCATATACCAGCAATCTCCGAGTCCCTCTGCAAAGCCCGCAGCAGCGGTTCCAAGGCCAACACAAAAAGCAGTGGAGACAGAGGGCACCCCTGCCGGGTGCCCCTCTCTAACACAAAGGGTTCCGAAAAGACTCCATTAGAGCCCACTCGAGCCATGGGTTGTGCATACAACGCTTGCACCCACTGCACAAAATTCCCTTGCAATCCAAACGCGGACAGCGCGTCCCACATATAAACCCAGGCCACCCTATCAAACGCCTTTTCAGCGTCTAGGCTGACAAGAAGCAAGGCCTCGTCCCTCTGCAGACAATGTTCCATTCCCAAAAGCAACTTAGCAATATTTCGAGAGGCCTCCCTCCCTTGCACAAACCCAACCTGGCTAGGATCGATAAGCGTCGGCAGCAAAGGTGCAAGCCTGGCTGCTAATACTGAAGCGAAGAGTTTCAAATCACAATTGATGAGGGAGATCGGGCGGTAGGAGGCCGGATCCAACAAGTCCTTCCCGGGTTTCGGAATTACAGTTATATCTGCACAACGCATATCTCGAGGAAAGACACCTTTTGTGCGGGCCTCCTCAAACATCACCACCATGGAGGGAGCAAGATGCGGAGCCAATATTTTGTAATATTCCATACTAAAGCCATCAGGCCCAGGAGCCTTATGAGATTTCCCCCGCTTAATACCCACAAGGAGCTCCGACACCGTCAACGGCACATTAAGCTTCGCCAAATCCTCATCCGAGACCTTTGGAAGAGACAAGTTCCGGAGGAACGCTGTCCCCTGCCCATAATCCCGGACCTCCTCACTATACAGCTGTTTATAAAAGGCTCTGAAAATCCGCGCAATGGGCGCAGGTTGATGCTGCAAGGTACCATTCTTATCACGGAGCACAGGGATAAACCGATTGCCTCGAGGATCCCGAACAAGTCTGGCCAGTAACTTCCCCGCCCTATTCCCATAGAGGTGAAATCGATGTTTATAGTAGTGCATCAAAAACGCAGCTCGCCGCTGAAGTAAAGCATTGAGCGCCGCCTGCGAACTGGCATAATCCCGCTGAAGAACACCACCTCTACCCCGACACAGCTGACACTGTAGGGTTCGCAGGGCGCGCTCCGCTACCAAGATGCTACGGTCCAGATGTTTACGGCGCGACACAGTGTAAGAAATAATCGCACCCCTCATCACCGCCTTACTAGCCTCCCAAAATACCAGCGGGGAACAATGTGGGAGATCATTAAATAGAACATATTCCTCCCACTGCTTTGAAAGATAGAGTCGGAAAGCTTCCTCCTCCCACAAAAAACCGGGAATCTCCACCCCATTCTCTCCGGCCCCTGGCACTCCCAAGTAATCCAGACCATGCCATGGTCCGAAACGGCAATGGGCTCTATTTCTGCCTGCACGACTCGAGGGAGCCCTCCCTCACTTACAAGTATGTAATCTATGCGGGACCAAGTAAGATGCGCTCTCG
This sequence comes from Ichthyophis bannanicus, assembly GCA_033557465.1. NCBI lineage: Eukaryota > Metazoa > Chordata > Amphibia > Gymnophiona > Ichthyophiidae > Ichthyophis > Ichthyophis bannanicus. The sequence goes on from CM066033.1 coordinate 421,112,786, forward strand.
ATTGGTGGGTATACTCCCTCATCCCAGGGTGTAAGACTCGCCACACATCCACAAGGGCCCCCACTCTACAGAGATAACTAACCCCTCTACAGGTCCAAGCCCCCTCGCCCCCTTGATAAGACTTATCCAAACGAGGATCATGTGGGCAATTAAAATCCCCAGCCACAATGACCTTCGCCCCCCCAGCATGCTTTAACAAACCTACCAACTGGGTAAAAAATGCATGGTCATATACATTGGGTGCATAAATATTCAATAACCAAAGGGGTTCATTATACAATTTACCCTTCAACAAAATATATCGCCCATGGGGGTCTGTTTGCACCCCATCCACTTCAAGCGGGACCCCCCTCTTCACTAATACCACCACTCCCGCTTTCTTCATACCCGACTCTGCTCCATAAGCCACTTCTACCCAATCCCATGCAAGTTTCCTGTGTTCTACAGCGCTCAAATGTGTCTCTTGCAACAGGGCAATGTGCGCACCCTTTCTTTTGAGCCCCTGGAGAATCTTAGTACGCTTAATCGGAGAGCCTATGCCCCCCACATTCCAAGAAATTATCTTGATCTCAGGCATGTACCAATGCAAAAGATATCCACAGGCAATACCGCATACTCTCCTCCCAGAGGCGCCCAGCCTCGTCTCTGGGACCCTCGCCCTTTCCCTCCACTGTACCAAACCTCCAAGAGGTGAATACACTCCTCCCACCCGCAAAGCTATCAGAAAAAGAAAAAAGTGCTGTCCTCTGCTTATACCCCCACCCGCCATCCCGCCCATCTCCACTTCCCTCCCCCCTCCCTTCCCTCCCCCCTCCTCTTCCACCCCCCTACCCCTTACTGCCCCCCGCCCCATTCCTACTACTACTTCCCACCTACCTACCTACCCTCCCCCAACCCCCCAACTATACTAACTGTCAACCTCAACTACTAGAGCCGAGGCTGGACTTCGAGTCAGGCACTGCAGGGCCGCCCCCCCCCCCCCCACCTAGCAGTGTACAACCAGTACACACTCTACCCTACCCGACTAGCAATATGCTGCACTCAAACATTCAACAGGCAACAACAACAATCAACACATAGCCACAACCACCTCCTCTGACCCCCACCTGTATAAAAGTGGCACATCGATCCCCCCCCATATTCACAATAAGCACACTCACGGGTCCACAGATATACATTATACCGGTAAAGTTACATGCCACAGTGTTCAACTGTCCTCATGTCGGCTAAGCCGTGTGGACTATCTGAGCCAGAGGCCGCCAGATCCAATGAAAAGTCTCGGTATCCCAGAGCCTCAACCGCTCTCCTCTCGAACTGTCGGTTCTGTCGGTCCATCACCCAAGGTGTCCAAAAAAGATCTGGCTTCCCCGACCGCTGTAAAAGCATGGTTGATACCTGAATGGGAAACTCTCAGGGTAGCTGGAAACGCCAGAGTGAACCGCATTTTCCTCCGAAAGAGAGCAGAGCAAATCGGCGCGAATTCCTTCTGCTTAGTTGCAACGGCTGCAGAGTAGTCTTGAAAAAGCAGAAGTTTTTGGTTTTCAAAGGGCACCTCTCGTTTCTTCCGATATGCCTGAAGAAGTTGCATCTTGTGCTGAAAGTTTAAAATTCTGGCAATCACCACCCGCGGCCGCGGGCGCGACTCGAGTTTCGGCCCCAGTCTGTGAACACGCTCCACTTTAAGCTGGCCCACCAAGTCATCCAGACCCAACGTTTTGGGCAGCCAGGACTCAACCAGTGGCAGAAGTAGGGCGTCAGTGGTGGATTCCGGGACCCCTACGATCCGCAGATTGTTCCTCCGGGAACGATTCTCGAGGTCTTCAACTTTCTCCAACAAGGCCGTCAGCTGCACACGTTGCGCCTCGTGCTCTCGGGACCTGCTGCTCCCAGCGTCTTCCAGCGCAGAAACTCTGTGCTCGACCTCCTCCACCCTCTGGCCCATTTCAGCCAGCGCGGTACCCACAGAATCCAGCTTACTGAGAATGCGATCGAATTTAGGATCAAGGAGTTTGACTACCTCCTTCACCAACTCTTCCATAGCGGAGTCAGCACTCTCCGCTCCCGGGGAGGCCGGATTAGATCCTCCAGAAAGCGTGGCCCCGGATCGGGGAGCTTTCTCCCGCTCTTTCTTCAGCGGTGGAGGCATTTTACATTGCGATTTCGTTGCCACCGTGCCCCCTACTATTACAGCAGTATTCCGCAGCGGGTTTGAACACTTTCCACGGGTATTAATTGCAAAGAATAATAGTTAAGGTTGAGGCGGCCCCGGAGCGAGCAGAGAACACGTCCTCACTCGCTCATGTGCCACCAGAAGTCCCCATAATTTGCTTTTAATGATGTTCATGTTTTTATTTATTAGAGATTTTACCCCCTGAGGAAGGCAGTCTTGCCGAAACACAGTTTCAATAAAGCTGGTTTAACCATATCGAAGGGTTTAGTGTTCTTCTCCTTGCTCCTGTTACTGTTGTGTGTTTGAGCGTGAGTGTCTCTTTTTGGACTTCCTGTCCATCTCCAGGCATAAGTTGCAGCTTTCTGAAATCGTTATTTACATGTGTAGTGAATCTACACAAGTCAACGTTTATACGTATCGATGTTTCTACAGTGATCTCCAACGACTTCTTACCTTTACGAACTAAAGTATCTCATCTGCACTGCACAGTGTTAGCACTATGGCCTGATGTAAAAGCGGCCTGAAGTAGCAGTCAAGACCCATCAGCTCTCTGTTGCCGAAGTTCAGTGTGAACATGTGCATAATGCTCCAGACATTGCCGTTATTAGGAGTTAGGCTGCAATGAGAAACATGGTGGCCACTAGTAATGTATTTTCTGTTTGCAGTATTTGTCTAGCAAATTTTAGACCAAATTTTCAAAAAGGCTAATATGAAATGCCATGGCAGGCAGCTTAAATATTGGTGGGATATTCAGCAACATTATCTGGATAGGAGCTATGCTAAATATCCGGGCTGAACGACACAATCCAGATAAGTGCTGGCACGTAATTGGTCAGCACGATATTCAGTTGGCACTCTTCCAGATTTCCATTAAGACTGCTTTTCATGTGGCTTAAGATGGCTGGATACAGTAAGTGCCAGCTGAATACCGCACTGACTGGTTAAGTGCCAGTACTTGTTTGGACTGAGTTGGCATGCCCTCGTTGCATGCATGGACTACCCCGCACTAACCGGAGAGTGCCAAAGCGGTCTATGGAGATATTCAGTGGCATTATCCAGATTGTACCGCTGAATATTACGGTCAGCGCCCTTAATCAGATAGCCTCTCGTTGACCCACCATCTAAGGCTTCTGAATATTGGCCCCTTCATGTCCATAAAGAATGTGCACTAAATTAGTCTTACATGCGTAAAGCCTCCAAATCAATGCATGTAAAGTGGATTTACATATGTCAGCAAAGTTTTACATGCATTCATTTGTGAAATGAACACAGAAATTCTCCAAGAATGGGCCAAAATTTCTAAAGAAATCTAAAAATGAACGCAAAATATTCACATCCCTAGTGGCCTCACGGCAAGGGGGCTCTGATTTATGTGGACTGTAGGGAAGGAGGGCATTATAGATGCAGGCAGGCAGTCAGATGTGCCAACCTCAGAGGAAAACTGGCTGCTAGGACAGGGAGGGAGGAAGAGTGACTACTGGGATGTGGGTGAGGGAAAGAATGAGCCACCATTAGGATGGGGAAGAAGCTGGAATGGGGGAAGATTAAAGGTGATTTTTGGAACCGGGAATGGAAAGGTAGAAGGGAGAGAGTGATAATGACTGCTGGGGCTGAGGGAATGTGTGTGTGAAGAGAATAAGAGTGACACCTTCTGTCAGCGGGTAGAAAGTTGTAGCAAATGAGATTACCCTTGGGAATTTCTAGCCAGTTCTATACATATAGTAATCTGTATATTTGTACCTAACCTTGCTAGCATCCAGTGAATACAATAAAGCCCAATATTAGAGTTCTCTTTACAAGTTGAGGTCCAGTCTTCTACTATTGAATTGACCCCTTAGATGTAAACTCCACAGGCCAGAGACTCATTGTTCCTGTATGCAATTGATTGTAAAGTGCCCTGGTTAATGTGTTGTGTGAACATCAAAACAATAAATACTAGAGATACATAGAGCCAGAAACAGCATTGTCATCCTCGCTGACTGGTAGTATATGTTGTGCATTGCTGAGCACTATTGATTGCATGGAAGGTAGCACTGTTACATGTCAGTACCTGAAAATAGGGTATGATGACAGATGAAAACTGCAATTTCTATTGCACAATTTCTCTTCATCTTCCTATGTTGCTGACTGGGCTTCAACTCACATTTCCAGGCTAGCAATCCTCTGAGCTTGTTCTGGGCTTTTTTGATTTCCACTATTGTTTTTTTCTTCCTCTGCCACCTCCACTGGGAGAAGCAGAAACTAAGTAGGAGGCTGAATAGAAGTATATTCTCTTTTCTTTCTATGATCTTACTCCCTTATAAAACCAAACACAAGATGCTGAAATACAGGGAAAATATGTTTTAGAGACAGAGCTCATTGTCATCTTGGAAGACAATTATTAACAGGAAAAAGGTGATTTTTAGGGAGCATTCATATGATGGCTTTGTTTTTGTTTTTTTCTTATTTTTGTGGAGGTTTTTCATTTTGTTTCATTTTTTATTTTATTGCACACCATTTTCAAATAATGTGTATTAAAAAACAAACAAAGGGAAATGGGAAAAACAGAGTTTACTACAGCTTTTTTAAAATGTTATTTTGAAACAAAGTGAAATGAGAGAGTCATTATATATTTCATTTCACTCCAAAATGCACACACATCCTTAATGCCTGTTACCTTGACCAATAGGTAGAAAATATATGCTTAAAGCCAGACTGATTTTGCCAGCCAGTAAGAGTGCCCTGTCTCACTTTGCCCGTGACTTTAGAATTAGGCAATAGCTTGTAAGTTGGCCTGAGATAATTCAATTTTTAATTGGGCATAGCAGTCTCATAGGGCATTGCGGACTGTCTGCTGTCACAAGGTATATTTGCATGATAGCCACAGATTTGGCTGTCAGAGGTAGCACACTGTGGCAGAACTGCTATTGCCTGTTGGCAAATAATGATTGAGATGGTGAAATAAATAATACCATTTCCATTTTCTGAATGCTTGCATCATAAAATCTCTTCTGTTTTGAGATATTAAAAGAATCAGTTTAAAGCCTATCATGATTTGGACATGTAAAAATGGCATTTCATAAGTGCAAATCATTTCCACTTCCCGAAAGCTATTTTAGAAAGACCGGTTTTGCATGAGTCCAACCTGATAATGTCAATGTTACACAGGAGCATGGCAAAAGCATGTCTGGCATGGGATGACCAAGATCCACGGTGGGATGGCTCAGATCTCACAATGGTGACACACATTTAAACCTGCCTATGGACATGTCCATATTTAGACTTGGCACAAACAGGCATTTTAAAGATGTTTGTTTCCACCAGTTGTCACCAGTAAGGATAATAGAGTTATGCTCTCTCAACCCACCAATACATTTCTCCCCCACAAAGAAGGATACCAACTAAACATTGAGCTCTCTTTATTTACTGCTGCACCATTGCTGTCTCCGTTTGTCAAATGGCTGGCCCGTACATGGATACGATGGTATATGCACATGCAGGTGTCATAATACTGGGACAGACATGTCAATATCACTGGGTCTTCCCATGTTTATGTTTTGCACATGCATATTTCAGTACTCACTTACTGTATCTCCCTGCACATGTCTGTGTCATTATTCCACACATCCCCATTTTCTGGTGCATTGACAGAGACATTTATCTTTAAGGACTGGGATAGGCCAATTTTCGAATGCATTTACATGCGCCCACCTTCTCTACTGCCCTTTCTATGGAATTTATGATGTTTTGACTTGCACATCCCAAGGGGCCTCTAGACGGCCTATCCAAAATGTGCCTTCACCTCTTTATTAGAGCATGTGGACAGAATTACAAACATGCAACAAACAGTGTAAACAGCGAATCTTTCAATATTAACATAATTGGATAGACCACGAATGCAATAAGGTAAGCCCCCATTCCATTAGTTAATTCCGTCTTTAGCCATTAGTTCATGTAATAGTCTGATGGAACATTTCTGAGTTACACTTATCAATGCTTGCAAAGATTGTGCAACTTTCATAAAAGCCATCCAAACAAATTATGCTCCCCTTCACCCATCACAGAAGAGTTGCCTTGGAAAAAGTGTCAACATTGGAAACATTTCATTGTTTTACAAGAATCTTCAAGCCCCCCACAGCTCATATTTATCAATTTCAGACTTCCATATGTCTCGTGCATTTGCTGAAGCCATCATAAAACCTCCGTGATATCTGTTGTTACCTCTTCTTCCTAACACATAATGTTGAAAGAATGCAGTAGAGGATCTGCAACGAAGAACATAGCAGGGGACCAGCAAGCGATACCATTCACTTCATTGTATAACCGGATCAGTGATTTATGCATCTGAAACTGAAGAATAATTTTGGTGATGTTATTTTTTGCTGGTTGCAAGCTGTTCCCTGTCAGTTTTTGCTGGATGACTCAGGGCTGTGGAGTCATTAGTGCACAGTGGTGCATAAGCACCACCAACTTGAATACAGTATGTTTAGTGCACCACAAAACTGAGCTGTCAGATCTTGACAGACACAAAAACTTAAAGGCACCTCTGATGCTTCTAAATTGCTTCACTTCCTTTGAGGGTAAAAATAAATAGCTGTACCAGGTTTTGAGTTTCTTCATGGTTTTGTTTTTCGTATATTAGGCTTATGTTTTGTTTTGATCTTAAGTCATTTGTGTCTACATCTCAGACAGCACCTGATGTTCTACTCTGTTGGGAAGTCTCAAGAGTTAGGGAGTAAGGCCAAGTTCTCCTTGAAGAGGAAAGCATAACATATTATGGTTTCTAGAGGCCAACCCTAGGACTGGGAAAAAGTAGTGGGTGCCCTAGGTATATTTTTAGCCTTATGCCCCCTTCCCTCCTCTACTGAGATTTTCATACTTAAACTCAATAATCATGATCATCTGAACACCACCCTTCCAAAAAGAATCCTGTAAAAATGTGTGCATGAACATCATTCTTTTAAATAATAACCTTTGCTTTGTTTGTATGTGGTGTTGATGCGTGTATGTGCTGTATGTTGATGGCTTTTTCATTTGGTGAGATGGTCAGAATGTATTGTTTTGCTTTGAATATACTGCTCTTTATTGCCCCTCAGAAGCTGCTGCCCTATGTGACTACCTAGCCTTGCCTGATATTCGGGCACGGGTCTTCTAATTCAAGAATTGCTTTACTACTTTTCTCACAGCAAACTTCATCTCCAAAGTTTATTTCTCTCTCCTAATTGCAATGAGGGAAAGACAGGGGTCTCTATAGTTAATTTTCTGAGATGTGTCTAGGAGGGTCCTTTTAAAACTCTGTTAAATAGAAGATGAAGCCTTTTTATGGATCCCTTGTGATTTTTGAATGGTTATGCAGAGACTGATGTTAAGTCCTATGGGTTAATGCAATTCTTTGTTTTATAGTTTGCCTGTCTCTTTGTTGAGATTATTGCAACTTTCAGAATTCAGCTGTTCCTTTATGCCATCATATCATGCCATCATTGTTGCAGCGTCATTGGCTTCCATTAGTCAGGTGTACTAAATTTAAAGAGGTAATGTTGGCTTTTAAAGCATAAAGATTGGATGTATTTCTGCCAGCGCAATTTCCTTTGTAGTGTACAGCAGCTTCACGCAGTTTACATTCTCAAGATCAGGCTGTGTTACTAATCCTCGTGCCAGTAGGTCTTCAGGTACCAGAGCGATTGCTAGGCTTTTTTCTTTGACTGTGCCCATTCTGTGGAATCAGTTGCCTTTGACTGTATGTATTATGACCGATCAATTAGATTTTAGAAAGAAACTGAAAGGTTTCTTTTCTACAGAGGCTTATTCTTAATTGGGGATTTATTTTATGGTATTGCTTCTTTGAGATAATTGGAGGGGGTTTAGGCATTTTGTTCTATTTTAATTTGATGTGGTGTTTTATTGTTTTGTGTCATATTGCCAATGTGATGTTGTGATATGCTAGAAGGGCCCAATTGTGCCCTGGACGTATATCTCCTCTGTCTAGCCCTGCGGGATCAGAATCATGAAAAGTCCTGCACATGCAGGCCGGGACTGTGATTCTGTCCAGCCTGCACATGCAGGACTGTACCCAGCTAACTCAATCAAGGCTCTCCATTGAAGAGCCGCGATGCTGGCCGCTGAAGAATAAAGTTAATTCCCTGCAGTTGGGCTGCGGGGAATGTCCTCGGCCCCCCCCCCCCCCCGCCCCATCTGCGCCCCGGCAGGAAAAAGAAAAACATGTCCAGGGAAGTTATTCCACCTCGGAAGTGGAATAACTTCCCCGAACATTTCACCAGCCCTGGATGTACAGGGCCAGCAACCGTCCACTGCCTGCCCAAACTCCACCCCCGGGCCACCCATTTCCCATCCCTGTCTGACTTCCCAGCACAACCAGCGGGGAAGTTATTTGGGGGCAGGAGAAGCCACGAATAACCCACAGAATAGTTAGATTAGTGGAGAATACATGTTTATAAATAAATTAACTAGTGGCATATGCATGTCTAGATCTGCAAGATGGCAAAGACACATATGTAAGTGCTGACATTTACATGAACCAGTTGTAAAATTCCAGCACTTACAAGTGCAAATTGCAGCGTTTCTGACCGATTTTTCCCACATGTATCTTTGCAAACAGCTCCTACTGCTGCACATGGATGATCATTCCCATGTGTTCCTGTGCTTTCTTCTTTAATATGAAATGCATGTTCACGATGAGGGGCGGAGATATGTCGAGTTTACATCAGACGTACATGTGCCCACCCTCTCCTCTAAAATTGACATAGATTTGCAGACACTTTCACTTGGATGTCACTTCAATCACATAAATGGCCTTTCTAAAATGTACCTTTATAGGAATAATATTTTATTCTTCTATGTAACATTTACACATAGAAGCACCAAAATTCAACACCTATATTTATAACCTATAGATATATAGTGGTGGACATGTATATTTATCCCACAATGTGACTTACACCAATTCAGCACCCAAAAATATTGGCTCATAAATAATACATACTTCAAATATCAGACTTATTTAAGCAAAGTTGCCATTGATAAGCTACTTCTATTATATAAAGTCATTTTTCTTTTTTTTTAAGTGATCATGTGCCCAATATAAAACTAATCATAAAAATAGTCCATATGAAAAATGGCAACTCCAACCTGTCATGTTTGGAAAGGAGAACATGCTATTCTGCTTCAGGGCTTTAGCTTTTCGAAAGCAATAACTTATCTGATCAGCAAGATTTCATTCAGTTCATCATGCTGTTTCCTCCATGAGCCCTCTGGCTGTTCTTTAAAATGTCTGCGGCATTCTTTCATACCGAATGTAACTCCACCCAGCTATGTGTGGCTAAACTACCGATGATATCACATATATTCAGCCTATACCAACATGTTCCAATCAGTCTGTGAATTTAAACCTTTAGGGTGAACTGCACCCAAAGTACATATCTAGAACTGCTCATGATAATTCAATTTCTCTTCTCGATTCCCACCTTTCCAATATTGGGGTATATAATCTAGTACGCACCAAGTTAACTCCATAAAAAAATGATTATTAACTAAGCAGCTGTCCACTATTGGTGAAGATTTGTTCTTCATATTTAGACGAGATTTATGTTCACTCAGACACTTCATTATAGGCCAATTTGTGCATCCAATATATGTTTTTTCCACACGGACAATTGATAGCATAAACAGCAAATGTCATTTGACAAGAAGTCGTCCAGTGAGATTGTAAAATTTGCTGCTTGGCCTGGCATGTCAATGCTGTTTCTTCAATTGTCGAAGAACAAAAATCACAATGGCCGCAAGCATAATGACCCAAAGTTTCCTCCACAGGGATCGTTGGTGTTAACCAAGTCATTGACTTTGTTATATAATCCGCAATACTTCAGTCCCTCCATTATGCCATAATAGTGCGGTTTTCAAAACACTCGTGTCCACAAAATATCCCTTCTTATGTATATTATTTGAGGGTAATAAAAGATATTCCCGTTGTGCATGTAAGCCCCATTTATAAGCTTTTTGAACTACATGTTTAGGGTAGCCACGATCTCTATATCTTGTAACATATCTCTGAGTCTGTAAATAATCATCTTCTTTAGTAGAACAGATCTGTCAAAATCATAAAAACTGGATCACTGGAAGACCTTGTTTTAATTTCATTGTATCGTGTCTTGAAAAATGGAGTAAATTGTTCCTTTCAACAGACTTTTGGTACAATGTAGTATTCAATCCTGTTTCAGTTTTCTCCACGATGATGTCTAAAAATGACTAGAACATTGAAATTTTAGATTTACTTTACAGGAATTTAGCCACATAAGAAAATCCTACACAGTTGTTGTTATGCCAAGCCAAATGCAAAAGACATCATCCAAATAGCTTCTACAAATATTAATAAATGGCATCCAATGGGAGTTATACAACCATAGCTCTTCAAAATTAGCTATATACAATGTAGCTATGGTGGGTGCTATCGTAGCTCTCATTGCAATGCCATACATTTCATAATAGAAGCAATTATCAAAATAAAAATAGTTTTAGTAAGAATTAAACGCAGAAGCTGAAGAACAAAAGCTTTTGGTGTCTGAGAAGGTAAATTCTCCCCCCAATCCTAAAGCTACAACTGCAAGAGCTTCCTGTTGGTCGACATTTGTATACAGGGATTTAATATCAAAAGTTACCAAGATGTCATCTTGTTTAATCTCATTCAATGATGAAATAATCAACATCTGAGTCGTATACCGTGTATACAATGTATATAGTTTCCCCCAGTTACTTCCAAGTTGATCTCCCTGTTTATTGTAAATACAACTCAAAGTTCCCTGTGTTGTATAGTTGATGTTAAATGTAAACCGCTCTGATCTAAAATAGAGCGGTATAGAAGAACTGTTAAATAAATAAATAAATTAAATAAATAAGATTTTGCTTGGCAAGCCAAAGGATTCAAAATTCTATCAACAAAAATTGACAAAGATTCCAAAATCAATCCATTGCCCACCACAATAGGACGCGCTAGAGGGGAATCCAAATTTTTATCGATTGTAGGTACTATATAAAACACTAGAATAATATGATTTTTGTAAATCAAAAATTCTTTCTTCACTGTGATTTATCCACTTTTAAAGGCACAATCCACCTGATTTTTTATTTGTGCTAATAAATCTTAAGTGTTAATATTTACTGTCATTCAATTGAGTCCTGATTTCATCATTATACTGTTCCTTAGATTGTATGACCACTGCTCCTCCCTTATCTGCCCTAGGAATAACTATCTTTATGGGCTGAAAATTTGAGCAGGTCCTGATATTGTGCTCAAGACGTATTCCAACCAATGCTTTTCTAATGCTTCCACATCCTGAATCACCAAACGTTGGTATGCCAAGATTAAGGGGTCCTGAGAACCTACTGGGATCCACTTCAATAGTATACTCACTACTGAAGGATCCCTTAATAACGAAAGGAGCCATATAGGGCCACCCTCGAATCAAAAATGTGATGTTTTACCGTAGGTACAAATGATAACCCTAGGTTTAGAATATCCACTTAATTGGGGGGAAAGCACCACGGAGGACAGATTTATTATTGCAGATCCTTCAATCGGGTGTTGGGACTTTACCAGTTGTTGCCATAATTGGCCTGTCTCAGCCGAAGGCCCCCTGAACTGGCCTCTCCCTCGTCCACTGCCACGCCATTTGTGCTGGTCTAAAAAATCTTCCCCATAGTCTCTCTGCACAGCTCCCCACTAGATTCACTTCCTTCAGAAGTGTAATCATGATATTCTTTACTGGGCGATTTTTCATTTTTGTTCATCCACAGAAAAAACAGATTTGGCTTCATAATCAGCTTGACCAAAGCAGATTTATTTATTTTTTTTAAATTTCAAAGATCTTATAGATTCCTTAAACTTATTAATTTGTTCGCCCAATTCTGTTGTTTTTTTTATTAAACATTTCCTCCTCAAGGCCCTCTTTAATCTCAGATTCCAATGTGGAAATGGCTAACAAAACCTCCCCTTCAGTAGTGGATAAGGATTCAACCAACAATAACATCAAATCCAACGTGCACTTCATCAGAATCTCATTCCACTTAGAAAGGAATGATTCATCATCATTAAATAACTTGGGTTCCTTCAAGACTCTTAACCCTTTAGAGAAGTGCTGGTACAAATGTACTGAGATAATGAAGAGCAATGTAATTGAGTTCTAGTTTCTTTCTTATATAGATCTAATATATGTCTCCATTTTTCACTGACTGTGATAATATCAGCAGGACCTAAATCCAGTATATTTTGCAAAATCTTTGACATCTGGTCAACAGTATATGCATAAACCTTGGCCCATCTCAAAGTCGCCATCCTTGTCCACCACTATAACAATCTAATCTCAATGTGGACACGTGCCAAAATCGATATCCCACAATGTAACTCACACCAATTCAGCACCCAAAACTATCAGCAAGATTTCATTCACTTCATCATACCGTTTCCTCCGTGAATTCTCTGGCTGTTCTTTAAAATGGCCACGGTGTTCTTTCATACCGAATGTAACCCCACTCACATAAACTATGAGTGGTCAAATGCCGCGGCCATTTTAAAGAAGAGCTAGAGAGCTCATGGAGGAAACGGCATAATGAACTGAATGAAATCTTGCTGATCAGATAAGTTATTGCTTTGGGAAAACTAAAGCCCTGAAGCAGAATAGCGTGTTACCTTTTGAAACACTACAGGTCGGAGTTGGCATTTTTCATATGGACTAATATGATTAGTTTTATGTTGGGCACATGATTACTTTAAAAAAAAGTAAAAAGGACTTTATATAATAGAAGTAGCTTATTAATGGCAACTTTGCTTAAGTAAGTCCAACATTTGAAGTATGTATTATTTATGAGCCAATATTTTTGAGTACTGAATTGGTGTGAGTCACGTTGTGGGATATCTGTTATAGCAAAGGTCCACATTAAGATTAGACATAAACATAGCACTATTGAATATATGAATAGTTTGAATTGTCTAGATTAGGTGTTTCAAATCATTCCCCATCCCTCTGAAAATAGACCTTACAATAGTTTGCAAATATTTGTTTTGTAATTGAATTTGCCATTTTTAGCTGGGGAATATTGTATGCACTGTAGTTTTGGGAATAGCCTAGTGGCTAGAATAACAGATTTATAATCTGCAAAATCAACATTCCAATCCTGTTTTGAGTATTGCTCATTGTGACCTTCACCTTCTTTTGGCTCAGGCAGCAACTTAAAGACATATTCACTAATGTGCGTTAATGTACATTAGCATACATTAATGTGATTTAGCACACATTATTTAATGCAAACCTCATTATTCTGAATGGGGCCTATTTAATTACTTACAGGCTGATGCAGAAATCCTACACTAGATCCCAGTGCTTAAAGCTCTAGTGCAGGGTTTCATAGCGCAACTTTAACAATGACTTTTTGTGCTGGAATGCGATAATCAAATTACCTTGTGTACAAACAGTCAGCATTAAACTGGGAGAGCAAGCCAAACACATGCACACAGAAGATAGCACAGGGTCGTCTGAGGTGAGGTTTGACACCATCTCAGATGACCGAGGCATCGGAAAAGCCCTCAATGTCATCAACATGGCATTGAGGGCTCTTCCTGGACACTGACCCCCCAAAAGAAACAAAGCCCCTGGTGGCCCAGTGGACCCAATCTTCCCCCTCCCCCACTCAACCAATAAAAAAAATCTCTGGCAACCCCTGAAACCCTCCACCCCCCTTCCAGTACCTCTAATCTGGAGCAGGAGCATTGCCAACATGCTCCCTTCCCTTCACTATACACTGGGTGGAGGATTTCAATGTATTATCTACGATGATGCCTAAATCCTTTTCCTGGGTGGTGGTTTCTAAGGTGGTACCTTGCATCGTGTAACCAAAGTTTGGGTTGTTCTTTCCTAGGTGCATAACTTTGCAGTTGTCCACATTAAATTTTATCTGCCATTTGGATGCCAATTTATCAAGGTTCTTTTGCAATTTTTCACAATCCTCTTGGGTTTTAACAACTTTAAATAATTTTGTTTTATCTGCAGATTTGATCACCTCACTTGTTATTCCCATCTTGACTAAGATGGCTGCATCTGCAGTTTCGCTGTAAGCGCGTTTTTCTTTTGCTCTATGGGTAGGAAACGTAAGGGTAAGGGTTTGGCTGAGTCCACCCAACCACTCCCTACCTCGACGCCGATTTCTTCGGGTCCTATGGATTCCTTTGTTCTTCGCGCTCAGCGAGCACCGGCAGTAGAAGGGGATGAGTCCCGGGCTTCCAGTACGCCGGAGTCGGGTGGCTCGGCATCTGTTTCCGGTATTTCTCTCTCTCCCCTGAGAGACCAACGACGAAAGTTTCCCGAGGACAGCCCTTGCCAGACGGCTTCCTGGAGCTCGGCTCCCTCCCGAAGGTGGGAGTGTCTAGCGGCTCGGTTGGACCAGGAGCGGAGGGGCGGCAATTATGTGAGCAGGTTGTCGCTGGGCTGCACGAGTCTGCATCAGCTACGTCGCTGAGTGCAGGAGAGTCTGTGAACCAGTGTGTTCCTGTGGTCCGGGGACAGCAGCAGACAGCATGTATGCAAGCAGATTCTAAGACAGTGCCTGTACACTTACAATTTACGTTGCAGCGTCCTGAGACTTTTACTTTGGAGTCTATATGGCAGGCTATTCTCTCTCTGGGGGAAGCAATGGTGCCGAAGGTTTCTTATTTGGAACAGAAAATGGATGAACATGGGATGGTCTTGGATGGTTTCCAGCAAAGAGTTACGGTTTTCCATTCTGAAGTAACTGAAGTACAAAGGAAGGTGGAGGTCTTGGAAGAGCAGGTGGATGTTTTCAAGAAAGCGTTTCTTTCCACGCAGGTTAAGTTGGAACAGATGGACAATTCATTAAGATTGAATAATCTTAGAATAATTAATTTTCCAAGATTAATGTCTATCTCTCCGAGGGAAATGTTTCGTTTGTATTTAATAGAAGTATTGGGGGTATCCTCCGATTTAATTCCTCCCTTGGTTAAAGTTTATTACTTACCTAAAGCTAAGTTAGCGTTGGCGGGGCCTGATAGTGGCAATGTTATTTTGGGTAGTCCTCAGAAACAAGTTAACATTCTAAATGTCTCCGAGTTGTTGGAGAGTTCTGAGTCTGAAGACCCTGTTCCTTCTACTTTATTGGTTACATTTGCTCTCCTGTCTGATAGAGAATGGCTATTGAAGCTTTTTTTTTAAGAAAAAACATATTCCTTTTAGAGGAATGATAGTTAGGATTTATCCTGACTTGGCTAGGTCCACTCAGCAACGTAGAAAGGAATTTCTTCTGTTACGTCCTGGAATACTGCAGTTGGGTGGTTTGTTTTTTCTTAAACACCCATGTAAATGTTTAGTAAAGTTTAAATCTATTTCTTACGTGTTTTACGAACCATCCCAGCTTACTGCTTTCATTAATGCTAGACGCTTGGAGTCCTCGGAAGGGGGCTCTCCTAATCTCTCATAATGGATTAGCCTGTGCTTTTGCGAATGCTTTCATTTTCCTAGCATATTTGGTTATATAAATTGTATGACTCCTACCCCCTTTTTTTGTGGGCTAGTGAGGAAGATGTCTTGGATGATTTCTTTGTTAAGGTACCATTATTGGGTTTTTGGTATTTTTATTTCTTAGATGTCTTTCTGTATCAACAAGAGTGTTTGTAACTTCTTGTTATATTTTAAAATTTTTAAAAATAAAATTAAAAAAAAAAAAAAAAAAAAAAAAAAAAAGCAACAGGCCCAGCACAGATCCCTGGGGTACACCACTATTCACCTTTCTCCATTGAGAAAATTGGCCATTTAGCCCTACTCTCTGCCTTCTATCATTTAACCATTTTCTGAATCACAATACTACACTGCCTCCAACCCCATGGCTTTTTAATTTTGCCAAGAGTCTCTCATGAGGGACCTTGTCAAAGGCTTTCTGAAAATCCAGACACACTATATCAACTGTCTCACCTTTGTCTACCTGTTTATTCACACGTTCAAAAAAATATAACAGATTAGGAAGGCAAGACTTTTCTTGGCTAAATCCATTTTGACTTTCTCCCATTAAACGATGACTATGTACGTGATCAGCAATTTTATTCTTTATAATGGTTTCTACCATTTTGCCTGGTACTGATGTTAGACTCACAGGTCTGTTAGTTTCCCGGATCACCCCTGGAACCCTTTTTAAATATTGGCAATACATTGGCCATTCTCTACTCTTCAGGTACTATAGTTGATTTTAATGATAGTTCACAGATTACTTTCAATACCCTTGGATGTATACCAGCCGGTCCAGGTGATTTGGTACTCTTCAGTTTACCAAATAGTTGTAATACATCTATCTCCAGGAACAAGCAGGAATGTAGTCTTCACATATGGGTATCATCGGTACCGACGGAGCCTGCGCGGGAACGCTCCCCAGCATCCAATTAGAAAGCTTTTGGGAGCATCCCACAGTGCCTGCATGCTGCCTTCCCGCCTTTCCCAACTGCCTCTCTCCAGTTCTTTTTTTTTTTTTTTTATTATTTATATTTTATTGAATATTGAAAACTTATTTGTACAATAAGTAGCAGAAATTATAAGGAAATACAAAATATAAGAAATCCAAAACCAAACACATTCATTATATAACAGTCCACATCATAGGGAGGAGTGGAAGATTCTCACATCAATATGATTTAATAAGAAAAGCAAACAAAACCATACCCAGGACCCCACAATTCAATCTATACCTTTAACTACTATCCCTTCATCCACATGAGACTCATGATTTTTTAGGAAGACAGTCAAATGAACAGGATCTACAAACCCATATCGTTTCCCTCGATGTTCCACTAAGCACTTGCATGGGAACTTTAAAAAAAAGTAGCTCCCAATGCTAAAGTGCGCTCTCTCAACTCCAGAAAGGCTTTACGCCGATTCTGTGTAACACGGGACACATCGGGGAAAATAGTTATCTTTTGACCACAAAAAAGTACATTCTTTTGCGGAAAGTACGTTTTCAATACAGAATTCTTGTCCATCTCTGTCAAAAAAGTAACAACTAAAGTAGCACGATTTAAAATATTATCAGAGGAGGACTCCAAGAATTCTGATATATCCAAACTAATGGGGGAAAGTGACTGAACAAGTTCATCACCTCCCCCATTACCTTCCACTTTCTTTTTAAATCTCGGTACATAATACAAATTGGCAACCTTGATGACTTCAGGCTGATCAAATTTCAAAACCTCCTTTAAATATTTATGAAACAAAATCAAAGGAGAAATATAATGTGTAAGTGGAAAATTTAAGCACCTCAGGTTTTTAGACCTAGATGCATTCTCTAATAATTCCAACTGCCTATGTAAATACAAACTATCCTTAGCTACAGGAGACGAATCTACCTGAGTAACATCTATTTTACTCTCTACCTGTTTCAAACGTGCATCATAACCCAAAAATTGATCATCATAATCAGAAAACTTAGCTATCGAGTCTCGAGTATATTCTTCTATTTGAGATAAGGTTCCGGTAAGGGCAGCCTCGGTGCGGGTAACAACCGCCCATATATCTTTTAATGTTACCTCCTGAGGGGACGAGGAGATATCAACAACATCTCCTAGTACCGACGGGATTTTAAACACTTTAGGCATAGGAACAACCTTACGTTCAGGGCAGGCCTGCTCCAAGGAGCCCGCCGGAACCGATGTGGCTCCCGAATCCAAGCCTACATTTCCCAAGACCTGGTCGAGAGTCACTACTTGCTCGGACGAAGGGAGGGGTAAGGTAAAACCCCCAATCGGAGAAGAAGCTGGAGGAGACAAAGTACTCACTGAAGCCGAAAGCTCCAAACTGCAATTTTCCACCGACTGACGAATCAGATGTTTGTCCATCGGACCTTCCGATTTAGAAGCTTTCATTGTAGAAACAGCTGACGCACTCTTCTTCCGGCGTTTCCCCATACCAGAGTAAGCACTCGCTCTAACAGCTCAAAACTCCGAAAAGCTCCGAAGGGGCTCCAAAGGGGCGTGACCTGCCCCTTTCGTCACGCCCCTTCGGGCACGCGCCCGTGACCGTGTTCCGCGGTGTAGCCCAGAGTGAAATAGGGCTCAAACAGGTGAAGCAATCAGCGCCGAACACACGGGCAGGGTGGAATCGCCGGGAAGGATCACTCTGCACTCCTCAGACCCCGCGGTGTAGCCCAGAGTGAAATAGGGCTCAAACAGGTGCAGCAATCAGCGCCGAACACACGGGCAGGGTGGAATCGCCGGGTAGGATCACTCTCCACTCCTCACTCTCTCCAGTTCTTCGTTTTCTGCGGAGCCAGCAGGTTGTCGTTCCTGTCACTGCAGAAAATTATCCTATTCTCCTTCTTTTTTGTGGTCGGGTCTGCCTTCCCTCGACGCTATACCGGTACCGCCTGTTCTTTCTTTCTTTTAAAAAAAAAAATCTAATAGTTCTTTTTTCCAAAACTTTTCTTCTTCAAGTGCACGCGCCATTTTGGGCACTAGGCCCAAAAGTTCCTTCACTATGGAAAAACCCGCTTCGGGTTTCAAGAAGTGTACCAAGTGTGGCGGTACCATCTCCGTCACCGACACCCACGAGTGGTGCCTTAAATGTTTAGGTCCTGACCACTCCATCTCAGATTGTATGGCCTGTGGGATGATGTCGAAGAGAGGTCGGCAAAACCGAGCTTCTAAGCTCAGCACCCTTTTTCCCTCCGATGCAGCCTCTGTGGCATCGACATCTTCCAGGGCTTCGTCTTCCTCCCATGGATCTCAGGTAACTAAACATAAGTCTGGCTGGTCCTCAAAGGGTAGATCTCCGTCCAAGCATCGAGATGCCTCTGGTATTGCCCTTGAGGGTCTTCCACTGGCAAAATTGCCCCGACGGGAGGCTTCGGCTTCCAAAGCATTATTGGGGCTCCAGGATGTTCTCGAGGCCTCAACCTCGGCAGAACTACTGGTGCCATGCTCTGGGGTACCGGCCGCTTTCTCCGGTACTGATACCCAGGCATCAGCAGCATCGATAGACCAGAGGTTCCTGGCTATTGAACGCAGTCTGGCAGCTCTCATTGCGGCATCGGTACCCTCGGAACCGCTTCAGACAGTTCAACTGGTTCTGGCACTGGTATCGGTACCAGTACCGACAGCATCGGCATCGACATTGGTGTCTGCATTGCTGGCACCGAGTCATGCTATACCTTCCGGTACCGATACACCGGTACTGATTCCCCCCGTCACCGACTTCGGTCGGTACGGGTATCGTGCTCTACAAGAGCATCCAGATATAAGGTACTTTGAATCCTCGGATGAACCTGAGGATTCTGACAGTTCGGTCGGAAACGGAGTACTTCTCCCGGAGGAGCCTTCCTCTCCTAAACATAGGATTTCTCCTCCAGAAGATATCTCCTTTCAGGATTTTATCAGGGAGGTGGCTCGATGTCTTTCCATTATAGTGGCTCCTGAAACAGAGCCCAGAGTAAAGGAGTTGGAGATTCTACAATATCCCAATGCTCCTAAAGAGGCAACTACCTTGCCTATCCATGAGATCTTACATGATCTCATGTTAAGAATGTGGGAGACACCTCTTACCACCTCTCCTCATTCTCGTAGACTGGATACCATGTATCGAGTGCCTCCTTGTCCTGGCTTCCAGAAGACTCAGCTTCCTCACCACTCCATTGTAGTGGAATCAGCTATGAGAAGGATCAGAAGTTCAAAGAGGCATGCCTCTAATCCTCCAGGACGTGAGTGCAGAACTTTGGATGCCTTTGGACGTCGTACTTTCCAGGCTTCCATGCTTTCTGCCAGGATCAGTTCATATATTTTATATATGAGAATGTTCCTTAAGGAAGTCACAGGAGATTTGGAGATTTTGAGCCCTCTCCTTCCTGATGATAAGAGGCAGGATTTTCTCACACTGGTTAAACATGCCCAGGATGTTTCTAAGTTTGTCAATCGTGCAGCTTTTGACTGTTTTGAGTGCATAAGCAGAACCTCTTCCATTGCCATAGGTGCACTTAGGATTGCCTGGCTCCAGGCATCTGATTTGGAGCTCTGGCTGCAGGACAAACTGGGCAATATCCCTTGTACAGATGAGAATCTATTCGGCAAAAATTGGCAAGAGAAAGCCAATGAGCTCGATGCTGACAACTCCACTTTGGATAGATTATCCAAAGCTACAGCTGATACTGCAAGGAAGAAATCTTTCAAGAAACCATTCTTCTCCAAAAAGAAGAGGTTTTATCCCTCTTATACCCAGCAGGGACGTTCTGCAGGTCAGTCTGCCCGAAAGGGTCAGCAACCACCTAAACAAAAGAAAGCAAAGTCTGCTAAGCCTCAACCGTCTCAGCAGTCTCAGCCTCCACAAGGCCTTTGACTTCCATCTAGAGAACTTAGCCTTCCTGGCCCTCAACGGACCAGAGCCTTCCACCATTCCAGGAAGGTTGTGTCATTTTGCCCCCAGAAGGGGGCAGATAACAACAGAAGATTGGACTCTCTCCATTATAAAAGAGGGGTACAAGCTTCACTTTCTTTACATGCCCCCTCCTACAATGGTAAGACAGTTCAATTCTCAGATCTCTCTCAACAACCTGTTAGATCAAGAGGTCACTATGCTTCTTGCCCAATGGGCAATAGAAGAGGTACCCATTCCTCAACAGGGTACAGGGTTTTACTCCCCCTATTTCCTTATCCCAAAGAAAACAGGGGGACACAGACCTATTTTAGACCTCTGAGAATTGAACAAATTCCTGTTCAAAGAGAAATTCAAGATGATTTCTCTGGGAACTCTGCTGCCATACCTTCAGAGTCAGGATTGGCTTTGTTCTCTAGATCTCAAGGATGTGTACACTCATGTTCTCATCCATCCAACTCAGAGAAGATTCCTTTGGTTCTTTTTTCAGGGAAAGCACTAACACTACAGGGTGCTTCCTTTTGGCCTGGCCTCAGCACCAAGGGTGTTTACGAAATGCATGGCTGTGGTAGCAGCATTTCTGCACACTCTAGGAATATTTGTCTTCCCCTACTTAGATGACTGGCTCATTCGAGCCCCTTCAGAGTCAGAGGCCAGGATTTCTCTATCTTGCACAATGGGTATCCTTCAGTATTTGGGTCTGATCATAAACATCCCAAAATCCAGCCTAACTCCCACTCAGTCTCTAGAATTTATAGGAGCTTTGCTGGATACCAGAAAAGCAAGGGCCTATCTTCCACAGCCCCGCTGCCTTCGCATTGTGCAGTTAGCCTCCCAGGCAGTGTTGAAAACTCATCTCACTGCTCGGGAAATGTTACAATTACTAGGCCACATGGCATCTACCGTGTATGTGGTCCCCTATGCTCGTCTCCTTATGAGAGCAGCCCAATGGATCCTATCCACTCAGTGGACTCAGGGATCAGGCTGCCTATCAGACAAGATAGCAAACACAAGTCGCCTTATTTTGTCTCTCCAATGGTGGCAATCAACCCAAAACCTGTTGGTAGGGTGCCCTTTCCAGCAGCCCCTACCCCAGGTTACACTAACAACAGATGCCTCACAGTTGGGTTGGGGAGCTCACCTGCAAGGTCTCTCTACCCAAGGCACCTGGACTCCACAGGAGACCCACTTATATATCAATCTCCTAGAACTCAGAGCAATATTCTTTGCTCTTTGAGTGTTCCAAACCCAGCTAAGCTACAAGACAGTCCTAATTCAGATGGACAATCAAGTAGCTACGTTCTACCTGAACAAGCAGGGAGGAACAGGCTCTCTGTCGCTTTGCAACGAAGCTTTGCGACTTTGGGCCCTCGCCAGAGAGCATCAAATTCATCTTCTTGCAGTGTATCTGCCAGGCATTCAAAACTCTTGGGCAGACAGACTCAGTCGAGTTCTGCTCCCGCACGAATGGTCGCTCCATGCGGACCAGGTAGCAAGGATTTTTCAAATTTGGGGAACCCCGGACATAGACCTCTTTGCAAGTCCACTGAATGCCAAGCTTCCCCGATTCTGTTCCAGAATTCCGGCTCAGGGTTGTCAGGCCAGGGATATTTCCTCCTCCATTGGGGTCAGGACTTCCTATATGCCTTTCCACCCATTCCCTTAATTCCCAAAACCCTATTCAAGCTTCAGAGAGACAGAGGCCATATGATTCTCATAGCTCCACATTGGCCACGGCAAGTGTGGTACCCTCTGCTCCTACATCTCTCTCAAGCTCCATCTCTGGATCTCGGTTCTGCTCCAGATCTCCTGTCCCAGGAGGATGGGATGTTGTGGCATCCAAATCCCCACGCTCTGCATCTCAGGGCATGGTTGCTGAGAGCCTAGACCTACATGGTCTTAACCTTTCTCAACAAGTAAAGGATGTCCTTTGTGCTTCCAGAAAACCTCCCACAAGACGCTCTTATGCTTTTAAGTGGAAAACGTTTTCATATGGTGTTCACAGAAGGGTCTTGACCCCCTTGCGATACCTCTGGAATCATTACTGGAGTATCTCCTTCATTTATCTAATGCAGGACTTAAGACTAACTCAGTAAGAGTCCATTTAAGTGCTATTTCAGCTTCTTTAAAGCCTTTAAATGGGCAGCCTATTTCCTCTCATCCTCTCATAGCAAGATTTATGAGGAGGCCTCTTCTAAATAAGCCTCCCATTAGGCCACCACCAGTGGCATGGGACCTGAATCTGGTTCTTGGCCAGCTCAAGAAGCCGCCTTTTGAACCCTTAGCTACTACCTCCTTGAAATTCCTTTCCTGGAAAGTTATCTTTCTCATTGCAATCACATCAGCACGTCGCATCAGTGAATTGCAAGCACTGGTTGCTGATCCTCCTTATACGAGGTTCCATCATGATAAGGTAGTCCTTAGGACTCATCCACACTTTATGCCAAAGGTGGTCTCACCTTTTCATTTGAACCAAGCAGTTTATCTGCCTGTATTTTTTCCAAGGCCTCATGCTTCAAATGCAGAAAGGAATCTTCATACTCTAGACTGTAAAAGGGCACTTGCCTTTTACTTACAAAGAACACAGCAACATAGAAAGCCCTCTCAACTCTTTGTTGCTTTTGATCCTTCTCATTTGGGACTTCCAGTCTCCAAGAGAACATTGTCCAATTGGATTGCACAATGTATTTCCTTTACCTATCAGAATAAGAACCTTTCTCTGGAAGGCCATGTCACAGCTCACAATGTGAGGGCCATGGCAGCCTCAATGGCTTATTTTCACTCTGTGTCTATCGACTGCATCTGTCGAGCAGCTACTTGGGCCTCGGTTCATACCTTCACAGCTCACTACTGCTTGGATAAGGACTCCTGCCGGGATGCCTTGTTTGGTCAGGCTGTTCTACAACACCTGTTCCATACTTAATCAACTCCTACCCACCATTCCCGGTAGGATGCCAGAGATCCATGGGCGGAAGTGGAGCCCTTTCACAGGGGCACACAACTTCTGGGGTCTCTCCCTGGCATTAGGAGCTAGGGAGTCCCCATATGTGAAGACTACATTCCTGCTTGTTCCTGGAGATAGCATACTTACTCACCTGTAACAGGTGATCTCCGGGAACAGCAGGAATTTAGTCTTCACAACCCACCCACCTCCCCTAGGAGTTGTATCTCTCTTTTCTTTCCTTTCCCTCTCTCTCTTTGTCTCAGCTTTAAAACTCAACTGCAGAGAGGCAGTTGGGAAAGGCGGGAAGGCAGCACGCAGGCGCTGTGGGATGCTCCCAAAAGCTTTCTAATTGGACGCTGGGGAGCGTTCCCGCACAGGCTCCGTCAGTACCGACGATACCCATATGTGAAGACTAAATTCCTGCTGTTCCCGGAGATCATCTGTTACAGGTGAGTAACTATGCTTTCCGGTTTATCAATATTTCTTTCAATTCTTCTGATATATTTATTTATGTATTTATTGGGTTTTATATACTGTACTATTTTAAATCAGCGTGGTTTACAGCGAACAACTCATTACATAGATCACCTTTATATACCATTTCAGGCACGAATAAATTACCTATATCTTCTGTAAAGACCGAAGCAAAGAATTCATTCTGTCTCTCTGCTGTGACCTTGTCTTCACTTAGCGCCCCTTTTACTCCTCTATCATCCAGTGGTCCAATTGACTGTTTCACAGGTTATTTGCTATGAATGTACTTATAAAGCTTTTATTATGCATTTTTGCTTCCATGGTAAGCTTTTCTTCAAATTCTCTCTTTACCTGCCTTATCAATGCCTTGTATCTAACTTGGCAGTGCTTATGTTGTTTCCCGTTTTCATCATTTGGCTCCTTTCCATTTCATGAAAGATGCTTTTTTAGCCGCAACAGCCTCTCTGACCTCGCCTTTAAACTATGCTGGCAATTTTTTGGCCTTCTTTCCACTTTTCTTAAAGCATGGAATACATCTCTTCTGACCTTCCAAGATAGTATTTTTAAGCAATGCTCATGCTTTATGCAAATCATTAGCCTTTGCAGCTGTTCCTTTTAGTCTTTTGTTAACTATTTTCCTCGTTTTATCATAGTCTCCCTTTTGAAAGTTAAATGGGAGTACTATGGATTTCCTTGCTGTCCTCCTTTCATTTATTAAATCAATTGTGATCATGCTATGATCACTATTGCCAAATGGCCCCAAACCCTTATCTCTTGCACCAGATCCTGCATACCACTAAGTACTAGGTCCAAAATAGACAATTAAGTTAGATACCTATATTTTCCCCTATTTTCAACCAAAGTTTGAGTTTTGAGCAGAACATTCACCCAAATTTAGAAACTTCAAAATTATGCTCTTAATTTTAGGCCTGCCATTGATTTTCAGAGATTTAGGAGCCTAATTTAAGTGCTCAGTGCTAAAAATCAGTTTAAAGCGCTTAATCTTTTTGTCTGCCCTGAAGCTGCCTGGTTGTGAAACTAGGACCATAAATTTCATCACTCAGCCTTAGTAGATTTTCAAAGAGGTCAATTTAGTAGCCTAACACTCAGTTAGGAGTGATAGAAAAAGCAGTGTTACTTCAGCTTCAATATCATGTTGACACATGCACCATGGGACCCCAGCAACATGCCTTTTTCCCCAGGCATGGTGTAGACACTCTCCTCACTGCACTCTCTGACACTCTCATGAAGGGCCTCAACAAGCCCCACCAAGACTTTGCCATGATATTCCTCGACATCAGTGCTGCTTTCAATACCATTTTGCATCAATACCTTCTGGCCAGACTCAAAGATATGTGCAACAACACATTAGAATGGTCTCATCATTCCTCTCCAACAGGCAACTGCAGATAAAAATTGGTTTCAGTAACTCCAACTACTTCAATCTAAACCAAGGCATACCGCAAGGATCAGCCTTTTCTGCACTCCTTTTTAACATCTATTTCCAACCCATCTGCAACCTGCTCAGAAAATTCAACATCATATTATGTTCTACATGTTCTTCACTCAAACCCCAGACTTCTCTAAATATCTTAGATTGCTTCTCAGCCACCTCTGACTGCCTCACAAGCCTAAACCTAGCAGTGATCAGCAGCAAAACCAAAGTATTACCGATCACAAGAGACCCTTCATTCATTCCCCCAAAAAACTCATGCTCTAACATACCGAACTCACAGTAAAAGATGAAGTCAAATATCTGGGGATTATTCTTGACAGAGGCCTCAACATGCACTCCCATATCAAGAAGGCAACCAATAATGCATATCATAAAACGATGATGACTACAGAACAATATTCCAATCTATCATAACACCATACTGTACCAAGGCCTTCCAATACATTCACTCTATCCACTCCAGCTAGCTCAAAACACTGCTGCCAGAATCCTACCAGGCATCTCAAGACATCAATACATTACACCTATCCTCAAGAACTTACACTGGCTACCAATAATCCAAAGGACAAGACACAAGATCGTTACAATTATTCATAAGATCCTGCACAATTCTACAGCCCTTGCCTTGACGCCCTCATTAGCAAACCAACCGCTACAAGGGCACGAAGAACATCAAATCAAAACCTACTAGCCATCCTACCTCTAAAGACTAAATGCTCCCGCCAAACAACAGAGCTTTTTCTTTTTTTAATTTTCACAATCTGAAACTCACACCTAGCTCACATAAGATCAACGCAGACTACACGGGACCTGATAACAATTTTAAAAACCCACCTTTTCATTGAACATTACTACTCCAATGATATAACATAGCCTCTCACTGTTTAATCTGTTCCACATCAACCTGTAATATACTAGTGGGATTAAGGAATTCCTTTGGAAGCTTTCTAGATCTGTGCCCAAATTTTCTACAGATTTTCTATAGATCTTTGATAAATCAATGCATTTTTTAATATTCAAATCAGAAATCTGTTTAATATAATTTAGACTTCAGCAACTTTGCATATTCATATCCATAGTTTCATACTGGGAATAGTGAGAAGAAAAGACAGGGCCTCCTTCATAAAGGTATCAGTTTCTTTATGAGATACATTGACCTACATTATATGTACCTATGATTAATATGACTGTCTCAATTCAGTCACAGGTGAAATGGTAATGGTTTGGCAGTTCTTAATAAAATATACCATTAATGGACTTCATGGTTTATTCATTGTAGTTACTGTACAGTACCGTCAGCACTGGAGGATTGGGGAGAAGAGATCATGTATAGTAATAAAGTAGCACAGGACTGATACATACAATTTGCATAGATTTTGGGAGCTACCATGTCAGTGTGTGACATCTGTGACCTCATTACTGTGACACTTAGGTATGCCAATTAACATACTAAGGGCCCAGTTCTGAGAGGTGACTTGTGGGACTGCAAGTCCCGGTGGGACATGCAGCCCCGCAAGCCATCCTACTAGTATTCCCCCTCCGACTCTTCCCGCATGGCCAGAGGAGCAGTGAGGGGGCGGAATGTGGTTGGAGCGGGAGCAGGCTGAGATGGCAGGACATACAGGGCCGATTCAGGTCACGGCTCTGTACATCCTGCAGGGTCAGGGGGAATGTGCTGCTTATTCTACCTCGAAGGTGGAATAAGCAACTTTGACTGGGCAATCAGGGCCAGAACCTTCCCCACCCAGAGGCTGAGGACGGGAGCAGGTAGGCCCCTGCCACCCGATCCTAGCCCGAACTGCCCAACCCTGGGTTGGGCAATGGGAATACAGAGGGTCAGCGCCACGGGAGTCAGGGGGGTCTGCGAGGAGGACGTCCCTGCAGGTATGCTATGGCATGTTGGGTCATCTCAGAGCCCGATCCTGCACCCATGGGAAAGTTTGGTTCCTGTGGTGAAGAATCGGGTCCAAAAGGACCCGTCCTGCTCAGGGCCATCTAGACGGCCCGGACGTGCCCCTTAGGGAATCGGGCTCCACGTGCTTACCATGGAAGGAAGCAGGAAATAAGTAGAGAATGTGCAAGCTATGAGCATGGACAGTACCATACAGTTGGCACATGTGTCATCACTGCAGGTAGCATGGATACGCTTATTGTCTCCTGAAGAGGAGGTGATAAGTGTACCTGCACGATCAACGATACACTTAAAGCACCTGCTATAGCAAACAGCCACCTCAAACACAATGATTGTTTTTCCTGAACCTTTACACTCTTAACAAATTCCAACACCTTGAATATAATCCCCCATCCCCAAAAGTCCCCGCTACATCTTTAATAAAGACCCTCCACCCAGTGGTGTTCCCAGCCCCTCGTTAACTGGGGCTGGTGCTTCCCCCAGCTGAACCAACATAGGCAGTGCATCAGATTTAACATTAAGCTGATTTGTCACAGTACCTTGTGCTCTATGTGCCTGGCGCTCTTTTTTTCCCAGATGAAGTTCCGCCCTTCATGAGACTTTGGCCAGGAGAGAAGAGCGCCCAGCCCCTGGAGTGTGAGGCATCGTGGCAAAACAGCTTAACTGTAAGTTTGCTGTGCTGCATCCGTTGGCCCGACAAGGTTGCCTCCACTTCCTCCTGGGGTGGGCCACACCCACTGTCTCACCCTTGGTACACCACTGCCGCCACCCCCCCCAACAGTCCCCCTTATTTGGCAGCTTGATCCTATTAGGCAGTACCATGAGGCTACAACTCAGCGGCAAAGGCAACAGCATTGCTGATAACAAGGTTGCATCTGTTTTATTGGCAGTGCACTTCCCATACAGCAATATTATGTCCTGTGCAGTAACTGCATGGGCAAATGCTGAGCAAGCCTCCAACAGTTACCGACAGGCTAAACAGTTACTGTGCAGGAATGTTTGCAACTAATGCATGGTAAATACAGAACTTTACCATGCTTTAGTAAGCAGACCCTTTAATAGTAGTGCATCTGGGCAGTCTTTACCAGCCAAACAAAAAAGATAACCTGGTCATTTCTGGTTAGCGTGATCATCAGCCGCAATAGAGATGTGACTGCGCAGTTAGTTTAAACATCTATACTTTGATAGAATATTTACTGTACTCTGGCTTGATGTTTTTTTAGGGAAACACAGATAATGAAGTTTTGAGAAATAAATGAAAAAGTAGCATTAGCAGCATATTAGCCTGTAACCAAACAGGAGCACATTTGAAGAGAAGCAAATAATTGTATTATATTTACAGGAAGTCCTATTAGGATCCATAGCCGGAATGCAATTTGCCCAGCTTTTGTATTTTTGCAGTGCTGTTTCCTGTGTGCTCTACATGGATTTTTTGAAGCCTCATAATTAATGGTATGGGAAACATTTAGCAGAACCTTTACTCATGCTAATTTTTCTAGCAGTACAACTTTAATGGGACCACAGACCTGCAGATTCCTTTTAAGTAGCTTTCCACGAAATTGTACATCACATATTTATTGCACTAGGAATGACATGATCTATGTGCTGTACTACTCATTTGATGAATGCAACACCCCTGCCCAGATAACCCTTGTGATAAGGTGAATCAGAGATATTCCACTGGCAAGAATTACCACAAGGGTGCTTTTATTAAAGGGCACTAAAGTGTTGCACCTAACCCGCCAAAAGAACTGAACCCATAGGACGTTAGGTGCAGTAACACCGTGTTAACTGTCGGGAGTGTGGAAAAAGCATTTCCCTGGCAGTTAACGCAGAGCCCTGTCCCATAACACAGGCCGCATTAGCACAAGTGCACTTAACTAAACCTATTGCGATGGCTGTAGGTGAACCTGTTCTAATGAATTTAGCGCATGGTGTGAACCTGGCGCTAACATCTCCAAGCTCACTGGCCCACTCTCCACCCCTTCCTCGCACACTCACTACCCTATTGCAGGTTGCACAAGAATCGCCCATGCTGCATGTAGCTGGCAACACATGTCCAAATGCACGTTTAACATGCACCAGACGTGTGCTGCCAGTTAGTGCCCTTTAGTAAATAACCACCTTTATGTTCTTAAAAAGAAAAGTCTTTATAGCTGGTAGGAGCTCTCAGAGGGTTTTTTTTAGCTGTTTGATTGATACACTCAAATTAATCTTATCTGCATCATCCACTTGTTAGAACACTTCAGCCAGATTTGTAAATAAATATTTATGACTCAGATGAAGCACCAATAATTTCATGGTGAGTTGTGCACCTCTTACTTTAAAATGGTTTGTTAGTTACCATCCCAAGGATCGAGTTTGTGTAAGAAGGCAAGCAGGCTGTAATTATGAGGCAATCAAAATTAAATGCAACAATTCCAAATTTAAATGAACAATCCCTGTTCTTGTTCCTTTTATGAAAGCATAGATTAAAAAGGGACAATGGAATGTAAATCAGATGCAAATAGAACCCGCTGAATTATATTCCTGAGTGCCTAGGCTTTTGAAATAAGACAATGCGGCCAGTCAGAATGATTCTGATAAAGCATGATTTATAACATCCCAAGTTAAGTCCTTTACGTAAATATTCTGTGTGAGGCATTTCTCCCTCATCTGATCTTGCATGGAATTATATTAAAGTTTGTGGCAACATGGACACTCACGAAAGGAAAAGAATAGCGAGCTGATAGTCAAAACACTTATGTGGTCTGCATCAGTTGCTGATCGCATAAGTGGCTTTCTTTAATTCCTAGAACTTGTACAGATACACTTTAAAAGCGTAAGTATCTATATAACTAACATGCATCTTTTCATGCCGGAAGCTGTATTAGCTAACCGGGCAGCAGCGATATTGCATGTTGTCTTCTAAGCTCCTCCCCCTTAAAAATAGGTGAGGGTTTTCCTCACCTATCTTTTAGGTGCAGGTTGCTAACTGGGCAGCATGCAATATCGCTGCTGCTCTGTTAGGGACTGTTGCCACTTCCGCTCCTCCCTGGAACACCCCCAACATGCCCCGATCTAAGTGGTTAGCATTAGGGTGTGTATTCTGCAACACTAACCGTGCTAGTGTCATTGAATATGGCCGAAAACTGTGTAAATGTCCTTTGAATAATGGACCCTAAGTGTTTATTTTGTGTTTTATTAAAGATCTTTATCTTTATTGTATAACTTAATATACCGTACCTTCGCAGGCAGCAGGGCAGTTTACAAAATAATAGTGACTGCCAACATAGATGGAAAGGAAAAAGAACTCAGCTGATGGACAGGAAAGAATAGTACATTCATACAAGAAAGAGGAAAGAGTAGAGAGGGAAAGGAAGGAAGGGGAAGTCAGCGTAGAGGTCAGGTGTGAGAGGGCTGAAGGTCAAAAGCAGATTGGAACAGGTGTGTCTTAAGTAGGGATTTGAATCCCTAGAAAGAGGGTTCAAGGCGAAGGGCTGGGGACAGGGAATTCCAGAGAGAGGGACCAAGGAAGCAGAAGGCAAATGATGGGTGTATTCCAGGTAGGCACATGTGGCAGGGGGAAGGTGCTGACGGTTGGCATTGATTGGGCACATAACACAGGGTGGGCATAGAGATGGAGAGAATCAGAGAGGTATAGAGGCATACTGGTGTGAAGAGATTTATGGACCAGGATAAGAATTTTATAATGAATGGAAAACTTGATGGGAAGCCAGTGGAGGTGAATAAGTAGTGGAGTGATGTAGTCAGTGCTAGTGGCATGCAAGAGGATCCGGGCAGCGGTGTTCTGGAGAAGTTGAAGGTGGTGGAGCTGATATTTGGGGAGAATGGTAAGTGTAGTGTTGCAGTAGTCAATACATTACATAACAAGGGAGAGTGATCAGAAAAGGATAGAAAGGGATGGACAGCACAGATTTGCCTAAGCGAATTGAAGGAATAATGGACGAGCATGGAGAGGTGTTCATGGAACAGCAAAGCAGAATCTAGAGTGACGCCCAGGTATCGGAGAGTAGAAACCAATGGAACAGGGGAATCCAGACGACAGGGGGCCAGAGAAGGACAGGAGTTTCCAAAGGTGAACGAAATAGCCGCTGTCTTTGAGGGGTTAAGGTACAGAAAGTTAGAAGATAACTAGTGAGCAATCTATGAAAGGCTTGTATTTAAAGGTGATAGATCTGGAGCAATGGGGCTCATATGATACAGAAGGATGATGATGTCAGCATAATAATATGCCAACAGACCGTGTTGCTCAATCAGTAAAGTGAGGGGAGCCAGGAAAATGTTAAGAAGTTCCCTCTGACACAGGCATCCACTGCCGAAACATGGCCATGTCGGGCATAATAAAATCTGTTCTAATTTTTTGGTTTCCTCCACTCTTTCTTTTGTTTTGCTTTTTATGGGGGTGTCACTTTGTTTTTTACTCTCTTGTTCCACTCGCTTTATAAGGGACTGTATCTGAAGCAGGCTAATAGGTTGCAATATGTGTATAATATGGCTGCTCTGATTTTACAGGGTCTTAGACTGCATGCAGGGCAGGCCCATCCACTAGGCTAGCTAGGCGGCCGGCTTTAAGCCATTTTGTCGCCTGTGGCAGGGCACGTGCTTTGGCACACATGGCCTGCCACTTCTGATCCTCCTCCAACACAGCTTACTGTTGGAGGGGAGTCAGAAGCTGCAGGCCATGTGTGCTGAAGTACATGGCCTGCCGCGGCAACAAAGTGGTGGCTCGCTTTTTAAAGACTGCCATTGCCGCCTGCCTCCCCCCAAGACTGAATCTCCCCCCCCCCCCCTATTTTAATTTCTGGAAAAATCAGTCATTTACCTTTAAATCAGAAAATCAGTTATTAAATCAGGGACTGAGATCACTGCAGAGAAGCGCCCAGAACGATTTAAGAGTCCTGCATTATGTAAACATAGGGATGGTAAAATAAAATGGCACAATATTGGTATCATATTAGAAAGAGAGAAAGAGAGGCATCACTGGGGACATAGGCTCATAATTCTGAAGGAGGCTATCCCCTTGTCTTCCATCCCACGGTGGACTGATCTGAACCTCGATCCCCACATTGCAGAGCGCTGAGAACAGTGAAACAGCAGCTGCCTGATTGCAGTACAGCTTCTGTACAAGGCCTTGCTCTCAAGTGGCTCAAACAGAAAAAAATGCATTACAGGTTTGATAGACACTAATAGGCATTCAACAATCAGCAGTTTAAATATGTGGCAGATTCAAGGCAATTATTCAAAACCAAGGAGCGAGAGTCTGTGGATTTTGGAAAAGAGCAGCACAATGTGGTACTATGCCTTCAACAGCTTACTATTTTGAGACCTGCGACCATATTTGTATGTGCACAAAACACATTTTATAAAACAATTTTGAATTAGTTGAAACAATTGCCTTGGTGAATAAACAGTCCCTAATTAAGTGGGGTAAACACCTAACTAAGGCTGCTATAATTGAAAGATCATTTGGATTGTTATGAGGTCTTGGATTCTACATAATTATGTTCAAGTATTGTTGGGGCTTATAAATACATTGAAAAATATTCCAGATAAGGGAGGAGGGGCAATTCTCTTGCAAGCAGATTTGTCAGCTGTGTTTGATTTGATTGATCATAAGAAAATGCTAATGAGGGGTAAATTGGATGTTTTGGGGAGGGCATTAAAGTGGTTTCCAGTGTCTCTGGTAAACATATATTGGGCTTTTTCATCAACTTGGCAAATGCAATGGGGGGTCCACAAGAATCTCTTGGCTTTCCAATTTTATTCAACATCTTTATGAGATCATTGGCCCTACTCTGGATAATTTAGGGGTGGTACATTTCTCGTATGTAGATGACATTCAAATAATAATTCTGGTCAAAAGATCTCTGAAGTCAGCTACTGAGTGGATGAGGGTGGCAGCTAAACCTTTGCCTGCAGAATGCCCTTAGATAGGATCATTCTAGATTAGGGATGCCAAACTACAGTCCTGGCAGGCCGCAAACCTGACAGGGTTTCCAGATACCCCTGATGAATATGCATGAGATATATTTGCATGTACTGCCCCTACTGTTTGCAAATACATCTCATGAATATTCATTAGAGACATCCTGAAACCCAGTGTGGTTTGTGGCCCTCCTGGACTGTGGTTTGTCACCCCAGTTCTAGACCCAGTGTTAAGCATAGAATTACAGGTGACTGTTGTAATTAAGAACGTGTTTACCCTCTTTGGATTGCTTGAGCAAATCAGACCATAGTTGAGGCGGTAAGATCTTAGACTGGTGAGTCAAGCAATAGTTTTATCTCATGTTGATTACTGTAATTTGATTTACCCGGGCCTCACAAAAATGATGACTCTAAGATTCAAGTGTTGCAAAATGAGTACTGCAGCTAAAACATTTCCTGGTTAGCGTAGTCTTTAGGATTATTTTAATGGTTTTTAAGTTATTAATTTGGATATCTCCCCCCCCCCCTAATTCAGGTCTTAGTGACGTAAGTACAGGACTGTAGACTGAAGATGACTAGGGAACGGACAATGTGTCTTATCTCTGGAATAACCTACCAACAAAGCGTACAAATGAGTGATTTCACCATAATTTTAGGAAAACACTTGAACTTGGCTATTTTAGGAATGTTTCTTCAAATCATAAGAAATTAATGCTAAGGGATAATGAGACCTGGTATTAGCATTGACTGACTGGTTATTTGGGGGAGGTGAGGATATTTTAGTGATATTGAAGAGATGTAATTTGTAGCTGACGTCTCAGTGCAAAAGTGTGTACTGCTTGGGAAATGATTGTAATCTGCCTTGAACTTGTTGGGGTTAAGTGAAAAGTAAATGGTCACTTTAAATCTAAAATGAATTAAATTAAAATTGTGCTACAGTGAGAAGTGGTTCATTCTCCAGTGGTCTGGTGCTCAGAGAGTCTTAAATCAACCCCTGACGCAGGCATCTTCCCAAAACGTGTCTGGCTGCGCTAAATAATTCAAGTACACTGGCCTTGTGACTGACCGCTCTCAGATAGGACTGACTTGAATTTTATACTGTGAAGTAGATTAAAGATTGTTGTTGACCTTCCTTGCAGGTCTAGCGCTCATATGCTTGTGTTTGCATTTCAATCTCTTACGGGCAGTAGGTATGTCTCTCTTATTTAGTGACTTCATTATACCTTCCTGCCACATCTAGAAAAGCTGTGCACAGACAAAAAAACCCCATTATGAGTTAGTTTTCTTTTTTGTCCTGAATTTTTCCTAATTCTTGGGTGACTTTTTTAGTTAGTTGCACACATTAGTTTTAATAATGATTTTTAACGTGCACGATAGCATTTTAATGTGCACTAATAAACTTGCTAAACCATGTCAGGCTTTTTGCAGCTAACATGCCCAGAAGGTGCAGATAGTGCCGCGTTAGCTGCCAAAGCCTTGCGTTATCTGTTGAGGGCATGCCCAGCAATTCCCCAATAGATGAAGCACTGAAAGTACAGAGAGCATGGTAGGGCAGCATCGTGGATGCAGCTAACGCCACCTATTGAGGTGACATTATCTGCGCCCTCACTGTCTGCAAATCTGATGGTTACCGTGTGGTGTGGAGGCTCGTGGTAACTGCGTAGTGCAGACACACCCACTCTCCACCCTAATCCCGTCCAGTCCTCCAGAAGATTCTTTCTGCAAATAGCACAGAACATCACTGCGTTATCTGCAGTCGCCCCATGTTACCTGCTACCATGTCCGGATAGTGTGCATTATCTGCGACGTTAGCAGTAAGTGTGATTAAGAAAACCAGCACCTTAGTGTACGTCAAATTCATAGATTAGGGAGATAATTTTGTATGAGCCATGTAAAGTGATGCACCATCAACACATGTAGATCCCTTGTTTCCAATGGCTTTCACACAGGGATGGGCACTTAAGTGCTTAGTTTAGGTGGGTGCTGTTCTGTAAGTATATGCATCAGGGTAATGGGGCGGAGCATGGGCAGAGTCTAAATTTGCATATGTAGGTTCTAAACTATTATAACTTAAGAACATAAGATATGCCATACTGGGTCAGACCAAGGTCCATCAAGCCCAGTATCCTGTTTACAACAGTGGCCAATCTAGGTCATACGTACCTAGCAGTTTCTCCAAAAGACACAGGTTCCACAATGCTTGTACTCGGTCAAGCATTGATATCCTGGGTCCCTTCTTAATAATGGCTTATGGACCTTTCCTCCAGGTCATGCTTTACCTCCCATATCACTTCAGCATGCATTAAATATTTTAAGGATCGCTAATGAACCGATTGAGAATTAATGAATGCACAGCCCTAGTATGAAGCAATAGCATACTGTGACTACACCACTCCTCAAAAGAACCTTTATTGGGACACTGTGATACCCGGGGACAAACTATATTGCAGTGATAGGGTAGATTTATCAGATTTAACCCAAAGAATTCCCTTTTCCCCAAGATTTAGAGAATTTCCCAGAGGTAAATACTTATAAGTGCAAATTTCTTTCCATCAGTAACAGTCTTTTTTGGTGGTTTGCCACTGAGCTGCGGCAGTTTCCCTCCCTGAGAATGGGCTGTGGGAATGGCACACGACTGGGGAGGTACAATGGAGTTGAAGAGATTTGTGGAAGGCTGAGACTGCTACTGGTGGAAGGTGGTAGGCAAGGGAGGTTGAGGGAGGCTGAGAATGTTGCTGGGATTAAGATTGCCAACTAGCTCCAGATTTACTGGGCAGGGTTGATCCAATAGATTAAGGCTTTTCAGACTGGAGAAGAGATGACTGAAAGGAGATATGAGAAGTCTGTAAAATAATGAATGGAGTACAATGACTAAACCTGAATCAGAATTACTGCTCCAAAAAATATAAAGACAAGGGGGCATGCAGCGAAGCAGTACATTTAAAACTAATTGTAGAAAAGTTTTCTTCACTCATTTAAGCACTGGAATTTGTTTTCAGAAAATGCAGTAAAATGCTGTTAGTGTAGCTGGGTTTAAGAAAGGTTTGGATAACATTGCTGAATTTTCCCCCATTGCATGCATGGACCCGTAGTCTTGCTTTTCTTTTAGAATGCAGTTGGTAAATGAGAACTACAAGTCCCTTCATGCAATGGGGTAAACACAAGACTAGATTAATCATGCCGGGTGAATCTGGAGCCAGATGGCAATACTCACCCATGAAGTAACCCACACACACTGTGTGCCCAGGGCCGGCCCGTCCATTGAGCAAGAATGTTTTTTGCACAGGGCCCCGCGTTTTAGGGGGCCCCGCGCAAAAAACATTCTTCATCCCAAATTTTAAAAAAACAAAAAAAAAACAGCTGCTTCTGCCGCGGCAGCATCAAGAGTGCCGCCGCGGGGCCCCCCCTCCTGCCCGGCAGAGCCGCCCAGTCCCTGCATCGTAGGCTAGCTTCATCCCCGAACGCGGGATTAACAGCCCCGGCGGGATTAACAGAGCCGCGAGAAAGGAAACTCTCGCGGCTCTGAAAAGAAGCCCGCGTTCGGGGATGATGCTAGCCTACGATGCAGGGACTGAGCGGCTCTGCCGGGCAGGGGGGAGGCTCTGCCGGGCAGGAGGGGGGCCCCGCGGCGGCACTCTTGATGCTGCCGCGGCAGAAGCAGCTGTTTTTTGTTGTTTTTTTTTTAAACTTGGGATGATAGGGGGGAAGGGGGTTTAGGACTGGTACCAGTGGCTATGGGGGGGGGGGAGGCTAAGACTGAAAGTGGGCTGATAGGGGAGGGTTAGGACTAGTAATGGGCCGGGGGGGGGGGTGGACGTGTAATTGGCCATGGGGGGGGCTGACTGGAAATGGGCTGATGGGGTTAGGACTGGTAAGTGGCTATAGGGGGGGGCAAAGACTGGAAATGGGCTGATGGGGAGGTTTAGGACTGGTAATGGGTTATGGGGGAGGAGCTGACTGGACATGGGCCGAGGGGGGGATTAGGACTGGTAATTGGCTCTGGGGAGGGGCTAAGACTGGAAATGGGCTGATGGGGAGGTTTAGGACTGGTAATGGGCTATGGGGGGGGGCTGACTGGAAATAGGCTGATGGGGTGTTAGGACTGGTAATTGGCTATGGGGGGGCTAAGACTGGAAATGGGCTGATGGGGAGGTTTAGGACTGGTAATGGGTTATGGGAGGGGGGCTGACTGGAAATGGGCCGATGGGGGGGTTAGGACTGGTAATTGGCTATGGGGAGGGGCTAAGACTGGAAATGGGCTGATGGGGAGGTTTAGGACTGGTAATGGGTTAGGGGGGGGCTAAGACTGAAAGTGGGCTGATGGGGGAGGGTTAGGACTAGTAATGGGCCGCGGGGGATGCTAAGACTGGAAGTGGCCTGATGGGGAGGTTTAGGACTGGTAATGGGCTATGGGGGGAGCTAAGACTGGAAATGGGCTGATGGGGGTTAGGACTGTTAATGGGCTATGGGAGGGGTTAGGACTGGTAATGGGCTGATGGGGGATTAGGACTGGTAATGGGCTATGGGGGGCTAAGACTGGAAATAGGCTGATGGGGGGGGCTAGGCCTGGAAATAGGGTGATGGGGGGGTTAGGACGTAATGGGCTGATGGGGGGGTTAGGACTAGTAATGGGCTATGGGGGGGGGCTAGGACTGGAAATGGGCTGATGGGGGGTTAGGACTGGTAATGGGCTGGGGGGGCTAAGACTGTTAATGGGCTGGGGGGGTTGCTAGGACTGGAAATGGGCTGAGTGGAAGGAGGGCTTGAACTGCAAATAGCTGATGGGGACGGGGGCTTGGAATGGAAATGGGTTGTGAGGGGGAGGAAGCTAGGACTGGAAATGGGTGAATTGGCGGGGGGCTAGGACTTGAAATGGGCTGATGGAGGAGCTAGAATAGGACTGGAAATTGGCTGTTGGGGGGGTGCTAAGATTGGAAATGGGCTGTGGTGGGGGTTTGGATTGAAATGGATTCATGAAGGGGCTAGAATTGGAAGTAGGCTCATGGGGGGCTTGGATTGGAAATGGACTGAGTGGAGGGAAGTAGGATTTGACATGGACTGATGGGCTCATGGGGGGCTGGGTTTGGAAATGAGCTGATGGAGGGACTCGGATGGGACTGGAAATAGATGGGGGAGCTAGGACTGGAAATAGGCTGATGGTGGGTCTAGGATAGTACTGGAAATGGGCTTATGGGGGGCTAGGACTGGAAATGGGCTGATGCGGGGACTAGAAGGGAGCGGATGCTGGGTGGGACTGGAACTAGAATGGAGCTGATGTTGGGGTAGGATCAACAATCAACAAGGATCAAATCAACAATCAACAATCAACAAGGATCAAATCAACAATCAACAAGGAAATATATAATAACCATCTCACAAAATACAAAGACACATTAGATAATACAAAAAAATCTTATTTCGCAGCAATCTTATCAAAATCTTACAACAGACCACGAGAACTATTCTCAATTGTTAGAAATCTTACTAATAATCCTCAAACATCGAATACTGAAATCACCGAAATATCGGTACAAACTTTAGCCACCCATTATCAAAATAAATCTATGCAACCTATAATGACAATAAACAATATAAATACAGCTCATCACGTCTCAGATGAATGGTCAAAATTTCACCCTATATCAAAAGACGCACTAAAGAACATCATTGCTAATCTCAACACCACAACCTCCTTTCTTGATCCATGCCCAGTAACATGGATAAAAAGTACACTCCCAATACTAATATCATTCATCCTCCCTATAGTCAACCTCTCACTGCTTCAAGGACACCTCCCTTCTACGCTCAAACATGCTCAAATCCGTCCAATTCTCAAAAACAACACGCTTGATAAAACATCACCAAAATCATACAGACCCATATCAAGTGTCCCTTTTTTAGCTAAAATAATAGAAAAAGTGGTACAAATTCAGACACAAGAATACCTAGATTCATCCTACCCACTTGATGACCACCAATATGGATTTAGGCCTCAACATGGAGTTGAAACACTTTTAACAGTCTTAACTGATGTACTACTCAAAGGAATTGATAATCATAAACAAGCATTTATACTCTTATTTATTGATATTTCGGCAGCATTCGATAGTGTTCACCACACTATAATGCTTAATAACCTGAAACAAATAGGAATAAAAGACACTGTGCATAAATGGTTTACCTCTTACTTAAATAATAGAACACAAAATGTAAGAATTGGTAACCAAACATCAACTATATATAATCAAGAAATTGGTCTCCCACAAGGCTCCGCACTATCAGCCCTCCTGTTTAACATTTACATAAAACCTGTCAGTGATATCTTTAAAAAATTCGGAGTATACTATCATCTATACGCAGATGATATTATGATGTACATCCCTTTCACGATTCCTAATTTACCAATAAAACTACTATCAGACTGCTTCAATGAAATTACTACATGGCTAAAAGCACAAAACCTTCACATTAATCATTCAAAAACAGAAGTCCTAATTGTAACAAAAAATCAATCATATATCCCCCCAACCCATATAACATTACAAAACCATGACATTAAAATAAAAAATGAAATAAGATACCTAGGTGTTATTTTAGATACTCATCTGACGATGAACACTCATACCAGAAACACCATAAAGAAAATATACTTTAAACTTAAAATTCTTAAACAATTACGCCCGTTAGTACACCAATTTGACTTCATTAATATAATCCAAGCTACGATAACACCGCACTTTGATTTTGCCAACCTAATTCTTTTAGGTATAACGAAACAAAACATAAAAAGAATCCAATTAGCACAAAACGCAGCAGCCAGAATTATAATGAAATCACACTCTATCCAGCACATAACACCAATACTAGCCTCCCTACACTGGTTGCCAATTCAAAGTAGGATAATATATAAAACCATAATAACTACATATAAAGCTTTAAACAACACGGCCCCAATCCCATTAAGCAAACTAATTAGCATGGAATCTCAAAAAACCACGCACAGAAAAGGATACTCAAATAAACTAAATACTCCTAATGATTTCATAAAAGCAAATAAATTAACTAACAAAAGAGCTTTTTCTCATGCTGCCCCATCTATGTGGAATTCCCTTCCGGAGGACCTAAGATCCATAACTGAAATCATGGAACTCCGAAAAAAACTAAAAACCTATTTATTCTCCATGCACTACGGCAACATAGATAACCCCTGGATACACTCAGATAAAGGTTAAAAATTATGACAGAGTAATACTAATCCCAACAATTTAACAGACTATACACTATTATAAAAACACTATGATCCAATTCCAAAGTACCCCCAACATGTATTTGTATATAGTTTTTTGTACATAGTTTACAAGCCAGTTTGTTGTTTTGCACTAGTTCATACTGTTAACCATTACTTTTATTGTTACAAAATGTTCGATGTAAAACTAAGCTTATGCTTTGTAGATTGTTGTTTTATTGTGAACCGCAACTGAACTCTGGAAGTTGCGGGTTATAAATAAATGTTAAATAAAATAAAATAAAAATTAGAATGGGATGGAGCTGGGAGAGTGAAATGGAGAGGGAAAAATATTTTGTGTGGGAGGGAAGACAAATCTACAATTGGCCGGATATTGGGAGAGTAAGTGGGGATTGAGAATGGAGGGGTAAAATTTGAGTAGATGAAATAGGAATGAGGAAAGAGCAAAAGGAGAAAGATTAGTATGTTAAAGCAGATGTAGAGAGAGAATGGAAAAAAACTAGAAGAGAGAAGAAAAGACAAATGGACAGCAGACGATGGAGAGTTAGCGGAAGACACAAAGAAACCAGAAGAAAGTGACTGGAGCAATTGCAGCTGAAAAAAAATGCACAAAAGGTAAAAAATATCTCTTTATTTTGAATTTATTAATTGGAATATGTCAGCTCTGGGAAATGTGCATCATTAACGTCTGTGCTTTGTTTAGTACAAGAGCAAATTAATGTATAGTTTTATTTCTACAGTGTTGTACATTCCAAGTTTGGCTTTTGGGATTCCCAGTTTAATTATTGTCTTCCTGTTTCTAAATTGTGATTCCTTGTTTGGTGATGGTCTATGTTCTGCATGTGTAACTGAGCTGAGGTATTCTGTTTATGTAATTCCTATTTGACATTGCCACTTGTTCTCTTTCCCCAGTAGGTCATGTATTGTTATTCTCTGAAATGTATTGGTTTAATATTTGCAGTGTTGCCTTTTGATAGGTAGAGTATAGTTCTTTGTGAGTCCTGGTAGTGCTGTTAGGATACGGCGGGTTTGCTATGGGTTCTAAATGGGCAGTGTTTGTAGTAGTTCCTAATGTGTCTGGCGGTTGGCACTGGATTATAGTAATGTAGAAGTCTTTTAGTCTTTCTTTATTCATATACTCATTAAGAGGCATGTTTACTAAAAGTTAGTGTATGGTAACATTATGCAAATATTTATGCAAATGAGGCCCCCTTATGCAAATGAGGCCCCGCACCGAGTCTCCGCACATGGCCCCGCACCCCCCTTGGGCCGCCCCTGTGTGTGCCTAACATCTCTGCAGCATTACATACATACTCTCACTCACAATCTGTGTGCCTTTTGGTCCTATGCAGCATACACACAAAACTGCACCATTCATCTCTGAAAAGGATTCATAATATTCTAGTTAATATTTTGTATTAAAACAATTAGAATTATTTTTACATAAATGGTCTTTGATGAAATACCAACTAGCTTAAAGGTAAGCACATTGACTTCGGTGTGCACATTTTGCCAGTAGGAGTAGCTGAGAGCGGAGTGTGTGCGGAGTTTGCAAGTACATGCACTAATTGTAAAAAAACACAATTGATGTGCATACTTGTGTACTTTACGTGTGCTTATTTACGCTCTGCTTATCTCCAGGAACAAGCAGGAATGAGTCTTCACATATGGGTATGTCGGTACCGACGGAGCCTGCACGAGAATGCTCCCCAGCATCCAATCAGAAAGCTTTTGGGAGCATCCCTCGCGCCTGCGCGCTGACTTCCCGCCTTTCCCACTGCCTCTCCTCAGTTTTCGTTTTTCCGCGGAGCCAACAGGACATCCTTCTGTCACCACAGAAACTTTTTTCAAAATTCTTATTTTCTTGTTTTCTTGTGGTCGCGGCTGTTCTTCCCGCCTTTACCGGTACCGCCGGTGCTTTATTCTTTTCTTTTCTAACATTCGAGATATTTTTTTCTCCTCAGTTTTTTGTCTTAACTTTTTGGGCCTACCTGGCCTCTCCAACATGGAGCCTTCTTCCCCTAAGAAGTGCCTTCATTGTGGAAACTTAGTTTTCTTTTTAGACTCCAAGGCTTGGTGTCTAACCTGTTTGGGACCTGACCCTTTTTCCCCTGAACCATCAGGCTGTACTACTGGGAGAAGACCTTCCCTTTTTCGAGTTTCCCTCAATGCCGTTTTTCCTCCTGAGGTGAGGACACCGGTTTTTTCTTCTCTCCAGAATCAGGTAACCCACAAACAGTCTGTTAAGACTAGCCAATTCTTGAAGGGTAGTTCTCATGCTCAGCATGATAACGGCTCCGGCCTTGCCCTCAAGACCTCTTTGGCAATAAAACCCCGGCGGGAGTCTTCGGGCTCCAAAGCATTCACGGGGTTTCAGGTTGTTCCTGGGGCTCACCCCTCACAGAACATACCTGAGCCGTGCCAGGGGGTGGTATCCACTTCGAGCGGTACCGATAACCCGGCACCGGCACCGGTGTCGAGTGTTCCACTCTTCACCAGGGATCGTCATCTGGTGTCCTCGGTACCTTTGGGGCCGATCGATACGACCCAGATTGGCTTTCCTGTATCTCCGCCATGCTCGGG
This sequence comes from Ichthyophis bannanicus, assembly GCA_033557465.1. NCBI lineage: Eukaryota > Metazoa > Chordata > Amphibia > Gymnophiona > Ichthyophiidae > Ichthyophis > Ichthyophis bannanicus. The sequence continues at coordinate 421,155,897 of CM066033.1, forward strand.
GTTGGTATCGGCTTCGAGTGGTACCATTACCCCGGCATCGGCATCGGTGTCGAGTGTTCCTCTCTTCACCAGGAATCGTCATCAGACATCCTCGGTACCTTCGGTACCGATCGATACCACTCTGCTTGACTTTCCTGTATCGGCATCGCCGATACCACCACCGATGTCGGTACCTTCTAGGCATGCATCGATAGACTCGCTCCCCTCGATGCCGAGTCTAGAATCGATATCCAGTCTAGAGGACTTGGTACCGACGCGTTTGGGAACCGACCCATATCGTTCCCGATTACGCAGTACCGAGGATATTTACCAAGCTTCTCTGGTTACCTTGGTACCGCTGCAGCAGCCTCCGATACCTGCTTCGATGGCATTACCATTCCCGATACCGGCACCGGTATCGATGTCGATTCCTGCAGTTCCATTGGTGCCATCGATCCTCTCTATGCCTAGCTTGGAATCGATACCGGGCATCGAAAATGCAGTACTAACTGCCTCGAATCAGAGCTGTCAGTATCACTGTCCTTCTAGCAGGATTCTTTTTCTGCACCAGTCCACTATGTCTTCTGGTGCTCAAGCTGCTCCTTTAACCTCAGCCTACCCAGGTATATTTCCTATTGGAGATCCTTCTTTTCAGAAATTTCTCCTTGACATGGCAACCTTTCTTGCCATTCCTATTCCTGGCTCTACTCTTAACCAAGATCCTGCAGGAAAGGAAAATATAATGCTTCCTTTACATCATTCTTTGCAGGCTCTTCTTCTGAGGATGTGGGAATCACCTTTAAAGGTTCCTTCGCCTTCTACAGCCATTAATGTTCTGTATCAGGTGCCTCCCTCTCCGGGGTTTCAAAAAGACCAACTTCCACATCATTCCATTGTAGTAGAATCAGCAATGAGGAAGGTAAGAAGCAAGAAGAAGCATTCTTCTTATCCGCCAGGTCGTGCATCTAAAGCACTTGATGCCTTTGGATGTCAAACCTTCCAAACCTCTATGCTGGCTTCAAGAATTATTTCATATATTTTTTATATGAGTGACACTTCAGGAGGTCACAGAGAAATTATCTCTTTTGTCCCCTTTTTTGTCAGAGCCTAAGGCCACTGACTATTCCTTGCTTCTTAATCATAGCAGGAATATCTCTTGGTTTCTTTTCCGTGCTTCTCTAGACTCCTTTGAGTCTGTTAGCAGATCCTCTGCTATTGCCATTGGAGCACGTCGTACAGCCTGGCTGCAAGCTTCAGACTTGAGCAGATGGGCACAACATACACTGGGTAATTCTCCTTGTACTGGAGAAAATCTCTTCAATAAAGAGGCTTTATGTCAGGTTGCTCATTGCTCCACTGACTTCCCTGGTTCTGGAAACCATCCTAAGCCTTCTTTTTCCCCAGGACGTAGGAAATGTCCTACCAAACCTTCTGTCCCTAAGAAAAGAAGGTTTCACCCTTCTCCTGCCCATCCTCCAGATGTCCCCAAGCAAGGGACATCTCATCCTAGTCTGAAGTCTCCAGACTCTAGCCAGTCTAATCATACCCAGCAACCATAGGTTCCTGTGTATTGCAATCTACAGTTAACTTCTTCTTAGCAGAAGTTTATTCTTCAAACCCTACACTGGTTTTTCTTTTTCAGTATGCTAAGCTGTTAGGATACTTTGTCTATGGCTTACAGAATTCTCCCCTTCTAACTACCACGAAGGGAGGTTACAACTATCCCATGATAGTTTCTGTCCCCACATGGACATCTTTTCCTTCAGCTGACTTACCATATGGTAAGTCATTTTCCAACCCCCTCTCTTCCAGGATTTCCCCTGCTTGAGTTGGTACCATACTGAAATACTTCTCTTTCTTTCCAGTGTAGACTTTTTGTTCTCCTTCAATGCATGCTCTGAACAACTCATCAGACAGGGACGGGAAAATCTCCGCTCCCTTTGTCTGTCTTCTCTCTGTTTTTATACAGGAGAATCCCCTCTGCTGTTTTGTTCAGTTGCTCTATATGCAGGAGTTCCAGTGATTGCTTTAATGCTCATTGCAAGCTACTTTCAACTATCTTGCATAATACTATTCACTGCAGGTTATCTTCTTCTAGCCATATCCTTTCCTAGGATGTGGCAACACACCTGACTTCTGTCAGTTTTATCTTATGATTCTCCTGCACAATGCTCTCTGCAATCTTCAGAGAAGCTTTCTACTATGGGCCCTTGCTACAGAGCATTAAACTTTGTCTCTGAGGGTTTTTTTCCCATATAGTAGAAAAAGTTTATATAATCATTCCATGGCGTGAATGTCCAAGGAGTTCCCAATCTTGCAGGAATCTACCCCTTTCTTCCTTACAGCTTGGCATTATGCTTTTCTGCTCCACTTGGACAACACATACGCTTTTAGTGTACATGATACCTCTGTGTCCCTTGGCTGGGTCATCCTGGTGTCTTAGTCTATGCATTTTTTTGTCCTTATGGACATGTCAGAGTCCTAAAGTACTCCTGACGTGCTCTTGCCAGACTGCTATTACCCTCTGTTTTTTCACGCAACCATACTGGTTATTCCACTGAACTACATTCCTGCACCGTACAAATAGATTCTCTATATATCTTCAGGTGGTTTTTACCCCCTCATTATTAGATGAATCTTTTCCCATCACATTCCCCATGTGAATGTTTTTGTGGGGCTCAGTTGCAGGCTTGTATCCTCAGACTTCTATTCATGTATGTATATGTCCTATACATACATATTTCTGTAGTCTGTGTGGGCATAAGTCATGCCCATATATATATATATATATCACACATATCTAGACATATATGCTCATATATGTAGATATGTATGTCTCTCCATATATATATATATATGTGCCCATTGGGAGATGTCCATAGGACGCTAAGTATTACCTGCTATCTCCCTAACTGTCTGTGCTATAAAGCTTTTCCCTTCTTAAGGGGTCCAGACAGTCCACTTACCTATTCTCATACGGCTCAGTAAGTGGGAACGGTTATACACAATATTATTGCTGTGATGTCAACAGCTTCTATTTTTGTTATAGATCTCCCTATCTATGAAGTATCAATCTTCAATGTCTTCCTATCTCTTACCAGCTAGGAAAGACAGTGTACATCTTCAGTATTTCTGAGTACACTTCTCTTCTCCTTGGGAATAGGGACTTTTTTCCATACCCCCTCTTCCCTTTAGGACTAGGCTAATTCTCCAGATCGGTCAGTCGTCTTCTTTTAGTTCTCAATGTCAATAACTCTGTACCTAAAAGAGTTTTCAGCTTTTTCCCATAAAGCTTTCCATTGAAGACCTGCCGTTCTTCTCCTACCCCAGTTGACACCTGGGTCACCTGCCCATTCCAGGTTTGGGACTTCATCCTCACTGCTGTGAAGTTACCTTGAGGATTCCGCTACTGCATCTACAGTACACTCCATCACAGTTCTACTTCCTACAATCCAGTAGGTAACTCTATATTGTACTAGTTTCATTAAATATCTTAATGATACTTGACATACACTCTAAAGACTCTTTTTCCCTGTAGTCTTTAGATTCGCTGTTCCTCTACAGCTTTTCTCTATTCAACTCCTACCCCCCATCCCTCAGGGGATGCCGGGGATCCAGGTTTGGGAAATGCCGTCCTGTCCCAGGGATATGCATTTTATGGGATCTCCCCTGGCACCCACAGCTAGGGAGTCCCCATATGTGAAGACTCATTCCTGCTTGTTCCTGGAGATAGCACAGTTACTTACCTGTAACAGGTGATCTCTGGGAACAGCAGGAATTAGTCTTCACAACACACCCACCTCCCCTAGGAGTTGTATCTATCTATTTCCTTTCCTCTTTCTCTCCTTCTGTCTCAGCTATGAAACTCAACTGAGGAGAGGCAGTGGGAAAGGCGGGAAGTCAGCGCGCAGGCATGAGGGATGCTCCCAAAAACTTTCTGATTGGATGCTGGGGAGCATTCCCATGCAGGCTCCTTCGGTACCGACGTACCCATATGTGAAGACTAATTCCTGCTGTTCCCAGAGATCACCTGTTACAGGTAAGTAACTGTGCTTTATGGTATGATCCCTGTCACATATGCCAGCATTTTATAAAGAATCTTAGATGCATGGTATCTTTATAAAATAGGCACCTGATTACTTTAGTGTGAGAGGTACTGTTATGAGGCCGATGGGAATAGTGATCAATAGTGTAGTAAAAGCTGTTAGTGTAGCTGGGTTTAAAAAAGGCGTGGACAAGCTCCTGGAGGAAAGGTCCATAAACCATTATTAAAGGGGACCCGGGAAATCCGGCTGTTATAGCTAAGAGGCAATATTTCAGAAAACAGGAAACAACTTAAATATTGGCAAGTTAAATGCAAGGCATTGATAGAGAAAATTTGAAAAAAAAGCTTGCTGTGGAAGCAAAAGTACATAATACAAACTTTTTCAAGTATATTCATAGCAAAACACCTGTGAGAGAGTCTGTAGGACCATTAGATGATGGAGGAGTAAAAGGTGCACGGAGAGAGGACAAGGCCATAGTGGAGAGACTGAATGAATTTCTTACATCTTACACTTACCTATGCCAGAAATGATATTTAATGGTTATGTATGAGAGGAATTAAAACACATCTCTATAAATCAAGAAGATGCAATACATATAATTGATAAACTAAAGAGCAACTAATCACCTGGACTAGATGGCATACATCCCAGAATGCTGAATTAATCTGTGATCTGTCATTAAAATCATCTATAGTACCTGAAGATTGGAGAATGGCCAATGCAATGCCAGATTTTAAAAAGGGTTCCAGGGTTGATCCGGGGAAACTACAGACCAGTAAGTCTGACATCAATATCAGGCAAAATGATAGAAACCATTAAAACAAATACTGAACGTGGAGATAATCATGGTTTAATAGTATAAAGCCAACATGGATTTAACCAAGGAAAGTCTTGTCTCACCAATTTCTTATATTTTTTTGAAGGTATGAATAAACAGGTACATAAAGGTGAGCCAGTTGATATGGAAGCAAATTCAGCAGGGGCATGTCCGGGTTGTCCATCCAAAAAATGTATGGGTCTGAATTGTACCCGATTCTGCAACCACGGGAGCTATACATTCCTGCGGTTGCAGAATCTTGGCACTTGGACGGCCCGGCATGTCCCCAATTCTGATGCCGGAGACATTCTGTGCATTGCCCGGCCAGCTCTCTCAGCACCGGCAAGTCCAACCTGAGTGCCCAATGCTCGATTGCAGACAAAGACCCTTTCCCTACCGCCTGACCCTCTGCAGTGGCAGCCAAGGTTCAGGATCGGGCAGCAGGACACCCCAGTGGAGTTGTGCTTTCATTGGGGGGGCTGCAGGACCCAATCACCCCTGCGCCCAGCACTTATTCCACTTTCGGGATGGAATAAGGCAGGTATCCAGTTCTGCTCCAGGAGATGTACAGGGAGGTGAGCTGAACAGGCCCTGTACTGAACATCTAGGTGCTTCGGCCTGCCCCCGCTCCACAGCATCTCTGTCTCCATCCTGCCCCCTTCCAGTGCTCCCTGCAGAAACCCTCTGTGCATGCGGGGAGCGCTGGGGCTGGAATACCATCCAGGGCCTCTTTGTGGGTTGTATGTCCAAGCCGGACGTACAACACCACTATTCAGGGAACAGAATCTACTCCTTAGTGTATCTTGATTTCCAGAAAGACTTTGACAAAGTCCCTCATGAGAGACTCTTAAGGGGAAATTAAAAAGCCGTGGAATAGGAGACAATGTACTATTGTGGATTAGGAACTGGTTGAAAGATAGCAAACAGAGTGTAGGGATCAGTGCTAGGCCTACTGCTTTTTAACATATTTATAAAAGACCTGGAAATGGGAATAATGAGTGAGGTGATCAAATTTGCAGATGACACAAAATTATTCAGAGTTGTTTAAATACCACCGGGGTCATTCCGAGATGCGAATAGCGAGGATGGACATCACATTGGGACATCCATCCCTACAATTTGGTCTCTCTGCCGACTCTGACTAACTTCCTTGTACGTTGTATTGGAAGGTTAGATAGGGGCGGGAAAGGGGCGTTGCAGTGGCAGAGTTAGGGCAGGCAGTGGGTGGTCCATTGCCCCAGACGTACAGGGCTGATTCCATTGTCGGTCCGGTACGTCTGGGGCCAGCGGGCTGAACGGGGAACTTATTCCACCTCTAAGGTGGAATAAGTTACCCTAGTCAGCAGGGGATGGCGGGCCTGGGGTGCAGCAAAGGCGGGAGGGGGTAATTCCCCGCAGCCTGATTCTGGCCTTGGGAGGCCAGATCAGGGGTCAGGCTGCAGGGAATGAAGATTCTGTTCCAGCAGCCAGGGATCGCAGCTCCTGAATGGAACCGCGGTGCCATGGTAACTGGATGCCATGGTGCCGCAGCTCCATTCAGGAGCCTTGACTGAGTTAGCTGGGCTAGGCGTGTACGTGCAGGCCGACCAGAATCGGAGTCCCAGTCTGCACATACAGGCCTGGACGCGATTCTGATCACGTGGGGCTAGACATGCCCCGCGGGATCAGAATCCCGTCTACCTTTGTGTGTCTGGTTCCGACTGGGCGCACAGAGGGCTGGGACATCCAGGGCAGAATCGGGCCCGTAGAGTTGTAAAAAATTGCAAGAGGACCTTGATAAATTGGGAGACTGGTTATCGAAGTGACAGATGACATTTAATGTGGACAAGTGCAAAGTTATGCAGTTAGGAAAGAACAATCCAAATTACAGTTACACGTTGAAACCCTCTGCCCAGTGTGCAGCAGCGGCCAAGAAAGCAAATAGAATGCTAGGAATCATAAAGAAAGGAATGGCGAGTAAAACCAAAGATATTATAATGCCTCCGTATCACTCCATGGTGCAACCGCACCTTGAATATTGAGTGCAATTCTGGTCACCACATCTTAAAAAATATATAGCAGAATTAGAAAAGGTACAGAGAAGAACGACAAAAATGGCAAAGGGGATGGAAGGCTATCACTACGATGAAAAGCATTTAACTATCCCTGTCTTGTAAATGCACAGCAGGTGGCCCTCTTCCTGCTGAAAGGAAGCCCTGGAATGAGGCATAAGAATGAAGGTGAAAGGGGATTAACTCAGGAGCAATAAGAAAATATTTCTTTACAGAAAGGGTGGTGGATGTGTGGAACAGCCTCCCAGTGGAGGTCATGGAGACAAGAACTGTATCTCAATTCACAAAAGCATGGGACAAGTACAGAGGGTCTCTGAGGCAGAAGAAGGGACTGGAAAGCTTAATAGTTCTTATGGATGGACAGACTAGATAGGCCGTATAGTCTTTATCTGTTATTCTTTCTATGATTCTGTTATAAAGATACATAGTAGCATATATTGCCTTTATAAATTAGGAATATCGTACATGATTAAGTGCCTATCTGGCCTAGGTGCCCTATTATGAGATTTCCCTCACTGAGTCTCTATAGGAAAAGCAGCAAGTAGGGTAGGTCAATGCAACACAGGATTTGAAAAGCCAACTCCAGGCTTCACTCAGGCCCTTTTATAATGGAAAGATAAGCAGTTACAGGACACGTGTCATCTACACAAATCATAATAGAAGTTGTTTCCTTTTCTTCTCTATTTCTTTGCTAGAGAATAGGAAGAAGAGGTGATGCGGTGGTTCCCAAACCACAATGAATATGCTTGAGATATATTTGCATCTACTGGAACCCAAGATATGAAAATTTGTATTTTATATATTCATTATGGGTTTCCTCAGTAGTCATCTGGCTTTGGAATGAAATGAGCAGGTTCATTCTATAGTATAATTTGATAAACTGTTCCTCTTTTAACAGATCAAAGCAATATTTCAAGGGCCTCATTCACATGGAACCTGATTCCAGAAGGAGCACATCTGGGCCATATGGATGGCCCTGTGCAGGATAGGCCCATTTGGACCCAATTCTGAAACACGGGAGCAAAACATTCCCATGGCTGTCAGAATCGGGATGAGGATGGCACTGGTGTGTCCATCCTGCAACCGCAGGGATGTCCTTCCCGCAGCTTCACCTGCTTGCAGCCCTGAACCCCTGAGTCCCCACCGCCTGACACTGACAGGAGCTACTGGGTTCCGATTGAGCGGCAGGGACTCACCCTTTGTGTCCCAGTGCTCCTGTGGGAGGCTCCAGGGGGGCTGCTGGCCATGTTTGGGGGGAGCCCTGCTCTTATTCCACCTCAGAGGAGGTATAAGCAGGGCGTTCTCCCCCCCCCCCTCCCCGGTTACCCCTGAACATAAAGGGCCGTGAGCGGAATTGGCCCTGTACATAAGGTCTTGACCATGCCCCTCCCACTCTCCTCCCCATCCCCGCAGCACGCACAGTGGAGTATGGAGGCAGAATATTGGCAAGGCTCTTAGACTTTTAGCTTTGTATCTATGGAAAAGTATTTTCATGAATCAGGTGCTAAGTAGTGATGTCCCCCTGGCTCACTCCCAAAAAACACACAGGGAAATAAGTATTTTTCTGTAAGCTTCTAATGTATTGATTTTTCTGAGTTAAGAACACCTGGGCAGCAGGAAAAAGTGAACCTAATTCTTACCACCTTTAATAATTGTTACTACAAAGAAGGGCAACTATATTGTTTAAACTGATTTCATTTAGCATGAAATATAGTGCCACTCTTTGATAGTACATTCAGCAACTGTGAGGTATAAAGCCTAATTCAAGGTATAAAGCCTAATTCAAGGTATAATTCACAAACTCTCATGACAGTTTTGTTATTATGGTGCCATTTCACTCTTGAATGGTCGTCCTGCTGTTGGCCAACATGAGAAAATTGTTCAAGCAGCTAGCTGTGGCAATAACAAAATAAACATTAGGATGTTATAGGGGCTTCCATATTCCAGCCAATGCTTTAAAAGGCATATTAAAGGCAATCCGCAGCCCATTGTTAACACTCTTACTATAAGTGAGCCCTGTAATCAGTCATCATAGCAGACTGGGATTTAGGAAAAAGAATCCATTTTAAAAATGAGTCCCTCATCCATATATTGTTTTTTATCATGGTGTTTGTAAGTCATTTCAGTAGAGCTGTGATAGCGAAAACATAGTTTCTGATATCACTGCAGAGCTATCATGCCCCTTAGTAAACAGCAGCAAAAAGAAGAACTGAATTATCTTTTTGCTCCAACAGTTTTCACCTACATCTTTGGGTGTTCCATTCAAATGGAAATGGACCTATGGTGAGCTGTGATGCCATCAGCTTTCATTTGCAGCTATTCCAAGATTTTCCCTCAGTTTATTTCTCCTCATAATTCACTTATACCGGTTATTCTAGATCCCACATCTCACTCAACCATATATGCCCCTTACTGAATTTACCAGCCCTTCTTTGCATACTGTCTTTCATGAGCGCAGTAGGGACGAGCATCCAGTCAAAATGGCATGGGAAATGGAAACAACAATAGTGTGCATGCATTATTGCTTGATCTGCACTTTTTGAAGTGTTCAATAAGTGCCTAATGGATTGGTTGATAGGTGTCGATTGAAGAATAGTACTGTTGATATATAGTGTGCACTTGCCCCAAAATAAAAACGCAAATAAACAAAACAAAATTTATAAAAAATCACAAATGACATGGGAAATTATACAAAATAGGGGGAGGGGGGCATATTCAGCATTTCAGCGGGTAGCACGAGTAAAGTTGCTGCTTTAAATTAAACCCATATATTCAATGCCAGGGCCATATGGTTAGCCCAGATAAACCATTAGCTATCTGTTCAGTAGTAATATTCAGCCACTGGCCTCATAGTGAAACTGGCTAAGATTAGGCCAGCTTTTCTGGGGCTAACTTTAGCTGGTTAGGGTTAACCAATCAGTGGCTCAGTATCACCGCTAACCAGCCAACCCTGGGTACTGCTTCGCTCCATCTCCAGAGCGCCTCGATGCTAAGCAATTTAAACTGGCTAGGAGGGGATATCCATTAGCACTAAATGCTTTAGTGGTACTGAATATCCCACTGACCGTGATTTAGCTGGTTAGAAGGTCTGCTAACTGTCTGAACCGTTTTGAATATGCCCCCCAATGATTTTTGTGTGTCTGCATACCCCTAGTATGTACTAGCTATATGCATTTAACATGCATTGAAACATACTTGGTGCACTTATATCTTTACTGATGCTCACAAATTAGATATGATGCCCTGCAGACCTAAATTATTGTAGAAAATCAAATCCAGAAGGTAGAAAGCAAGATCTTCGGAAATACGGGAAGCACCCCATGACATCTTTTATGTGAAGAAGAAAAATGCAATATAAGATGAAAATAGTTACACACATGGCCGTACATTCAAATCAGAAGGTTGAATAAAGAGAAGACATTAGATTTAGCTCACACTTTCCTCAGAAATTCAAGGCGAGTTACATGCAAGTACTGTAGGGATTGTGCCTGACCATGAAGGACTTACAATCTAAGGGGCATGTTTACTAAGCCATACTAGCTGTTAATGTGGCAGATGGCGCTTGCCAAGTATGCCACATTAACAGCTAATGCAGGGCAAATGCAGATAGCGCAGCGATTTTCTCCGCTATCTGCAGAACATGCATTAGCTGTGAGTGCGGGTGGGGTGGGGCAGAGAATGGACATGTCTGCACTGCATACTTGCCGTGGGCGCACTCACCAGTACCAGTCGGATTTGCAGACAGCACAGGTGCAACTAATGCCACCTCAATGGGCGACATTAGCTTCCTTCCGTCTGCTGTCTGACTGCACGCTCTGCATTTTTGGTGCGGTACTTTTGGGGGCAGGACTTTTAAAGCTATCACAGTGCTATTTGCACTAACACACCGTGTTGGCTACAAAAGCCTAATGCAGTTTAATAAACTGCCCCTAAGTTTGTACCTCAAGCAATAGAGGTTTAAATGACTTGCCCAAGATCACAAGGAGCAGCAATGGGACTTGAACCCGGCTTCCCTGCTTTTGAATCCTCTGGTCTAACCAAAATAGACATGAGAGGCTGTTCTGATGTCAGAAGTAACACATGCTTTCAAAAATGTAGAATTAAATTAACAATAGAACAAAGAGACCTCATGCAATCAGCAGGCAGCCATTTGGTTTGCTAACAGATATTCTTTACTCTCTAGTCACGGTAATCCTAGTGTTCTTCCTGATTCCATGATTACTCTTGAAGCACATCTTGGTTTTCACCTAACTTTTTATGGTCATCTTTTTGCCACAACTATGGCTTCTTTTCTATCATACTAAAGAATTCACTCAATTAGATCATTCTTGAACACCAAGGACATTAATGTCATGATTCATGTGCTTGTAATCAGCCAGTTTGACTTTGTAATGCAATCTACAATGGTCTTTCTGATGTTCCTCTCAAATGGTTGCAAGTACCAGCTGTGAAGTTCCTTCATGGAGTGCATCACTTTGATCATATCACTCCTCTTTTTAGTGAGCTAACTTTGACGCCTCATAAATTATAGAATGTTAAATTAAGATCTTCGTATCACTCAGTGGTCCCTTTATATCAATTAGCCCATTTAAATAGCTTCCATATTCTCTATTACAAATGTTAGTTTAGTTTATTTAAAGACTTGATACCGGTAGACCACGTTTCAATTCATACAAAACAGTCTGTGGTCAACCCCTCCCTGTCTAGAGTTCATCTAGATATGAATCATCGTTGGGCCTTTGTATAACTTGCCCCTTCTGTGTGGAAGACATCGCCACCTCATCTGAGAAATGAACTGTACATTATATGTTTAAAGAAGACTAAGCTAAGTGACGGAGCTTGGGTGTAGAGTTCAGCTACGATGAGGTGTTTGCCTCCCGTCTCTTTCCCTTCTCTTCTAATTGTTTCCCTCCTTCTACTTCTTTCTAATTGTTCTTATCTTTCACAAAGGACAATTCTCCTTTTGTAAAGTGCTTTATTCTATATGTTAAAAAGTGGTCTAACAAACTGTGTGTGTAGCGTAATGAAATATAAATATAAATGCAAAGGAAAATATTCATAGTTCGCAGTTGGCCTCTTAGATCCCCATATATTTGAGGACCCTTCAGCAACTTATGAGGTATCTGCAGTCACATACTTCCTAGCAACCACAGCATAGTGTTACTGAAAAGATCTACGTCAATCTTAAAATCTTTAAAGAGAAAATGCACACAAGTTAACAGTAAACTATAAATCCAGTATTAAAACAGGCAGGGGCAGTAGAGCTTCCCTTCCTGTCCTCCCTTAAAAATAATAAACATTTTCCCAATTAACAAATGGACACAGTATTAGAATACAACAACCTACTTGAGCTAATGCAAACCAGAAATATAATATAGGCAGGCGGGACTTATGTCCGCCCCCCCCCCCCCCGAACATAATCTCTTTGTCCTCTTTCCCTTAGGCCCAATGTTTTACCAACTGTGGGTAAAACATGGCCGCAGCTTTATTGCTAAATCAGCATAATCAATACAAACATATAGGCATGGGACATATGTACAGCGGGGCGAGGATCCTGCTCTAGTCACCCAAGCCAGTATGCAACATGCCCTTCTCCCTTGCTTTCAAGCCACACCAAACTGAGCTGGGCCCATCCCCTTACAAGAGGCTCTGACGTGTTGCCTCAGCAACCATCATGTATGGGGACTCACTGGGGTGCCCTGCCATGGTGCCCTACCCCTTTTGCTCATACTCTGCATGTGCTTGTGGCCTGGCTTGGATAGCTGCCGGTAGCTTTTCTAGCTGTGACAATCACAGAACTGTGCAAACCCCATCCAGAGCAAAACCATGAAGGGTGGACAGGGTAGAGAAGCAGACGATCCAAAAAGGAAGATCGCTCTGCCTGCTTATATTGGGGGATGAGATCTCACCAGGGTGTGTGGGACTGGCGACCCTTGTCGCGATAGTTAGCACCGTGGCAGGAATATTCCTGCCGAGACCCTGGCGAGATCCCAGCCCCCTCCGAGAAGCAGGTGAAGGGGGGCAGACGGGCCTGCTGCCATGTTAAGCAGCAGGCCCGTTGTACTCATACTCTGCCCCTTTTACTAACATAGGCAGGTGGGACTTGCGTCTGCTCCTCCCCCCGAATATAATCTCTTTGCCCTCTTTCCCTTAGGCCCAATGATCACCTTACTCAACAAATGTGTGTAAAACATGGCCGTAGCTTTATTGCTAGATCACCATAATCACAGTAACATAGTATATGATGGCATATAAAGACCAGTATGGTCCATCTAGTCTGCTCAGTAAGAAGGCAAGAGTAGGTGCACCTGCCGCTCCATGCAGGCCACCCCTCCCCATGTCTTTGTTTTAGGGGTGAACCCACTGCTCCGTATAGGACACCCCTGTATGTTGAGAAATTAGCTACATTTATTTTGATTTTATCCTGTTGCTGTAAAGGGATCCACTGTGTCTGTCCCATGCAATTTTGAATTCTGCCACTGTATTTGCCCCCAACACTTCCATCAGGAGGGCATTCCAAGCATCCACCACCCTTTCAGTGAAAAAATATTTCCTGACATTGCCTTTCAATTTACCCCCTTACAGCTTCATGTTATGTCCTCTAGTTTTACAGCTTCCCCGTCTTTGGAAGAGGTTTGTTTGTTCATTATTTCTCTTTAAGTATTTAAAGGTCTGAATCATATCTCCCTTGTCCCTCCTCTCCTCCAGAGTGTACATATTTAGGTCTTCAAGTCTCTTCTCATAAGGCTTCTGACGCAGACTCCAAAGCATTTTGGTCGCCTTCCTCTGAACAGTTTTCATTCTTTTTATATCCTTTGCAAGATATGGTCTCCAAAACTGAACACTGATCGCGTAAATTTTCCTTGGATGTCTGCTTCCCAAGTGCATGACACTGTACTTCTTCCCATTAAATCTTAATTGCCAAGCATTAGACCATTCTTCCAGCTTTTGTAGATCTTGCCTCATGTTATCCACTCCCTCAGGAGAGTCCACTCTGTTGCAAATTTTTGTGTCATCTGCAAAAAGACAGACTTTTCCATGCAGTCCTTCAGCAATATCACTCACAAATACATTGAACAGTGCAGCCCGCTAATCACCCTCCTTTCATCCGAGTGAGCTCCATTTACCATCACCTTCTGTCGTCTCTCAATCAACCAATTTCTGATCCAGTTCACCACCTTGGGACTCATCCCCAAACTACTGAGTTTATTGATAAGCCTCCTATGAGGAACAGTATCAAAGGCTTTGCTGAAATCCAGGTTGATGACATCCACTGCATGCCCCTGATCTAGTTCTCTGGTCATCCAGTCAAAGAACTCAATCAGATTTGTTTGGCAAGATCGTCCTTTGGTAAAACCATGTTGCCTCAGATTGTGCAGCCTGTTGGTTTTGAGAAAGTCCACTATTTCAGAAGCACCTCCATTACTTTTCCCGCCACCGAGGTAAGGCTCACAGGCCTTTAGTTTGTCACTTCTTCCTTGTCACCACTTTTGTGAAGAGGTACCACATCCACCCTTCTCCAGTCCTGAGGAACTACTCCTGTTTCCAAGGAAAAATCCTCAAAACTACGCCATTTGTGACCCCACAGGTCCCGTATAGGCCTTCGCCTAGGGCCCCGGGGTTATAGTTGCCTCCTATCTTGCAGAACAAAATAGTCTTCATTCGAGTGTTAAGGCAAAACAAAGATAAGGGCTTTATTCCCCTTCCCTCAAGGATATCTTTTTGTACAACAAAACTTGGAAACAAAACAGTACTTCCAAAGAAAAATATGCTCTTTTCCTTTGTAGCTTACAGGTCTTCAGTGCAAGGATTCAACATCATCCGACATGCATAACATACAGTCCATGGGAGCACATTCAGGAATATTGTTATTACTTTCCCACTGCATCAGCTCGCATTCACCCGGTGTTACACTTGGGTTTAAATCCTCATAGCTGTTTCTGTACAAGCCTCTCTCTGAGGATTCAGTTGGATTACAAGGGTACAGTTCTAAACAAGTAGGTTTTGGAATACCTGTTACTGCAGTATGTCCTCTCTGGCTCTCCTCCTCTAACCTCCAATGGCTAGGAATTGTTTTATATCTTCCTGTAGTTAATTCATGCTCTGTGCACTGCTCTGACCCTCTGGTACAAACAGACTTTTTAGCTTTCCCTTTGATAAAGCTTGGTTCCCACCTGTATAAATGGTGAGGTCTTCTCTCTGGTAATGAGGACTGTGGACTCCTCTGCTCTCCCAGTCTGGACAGCTTTCTGACCTCAGCTTGGTCTCTCCTTCTCTCTGGAGTTATAGCTTCTACCTCTTGGCTGTAAGCAGGCTCCACCTTAGACCTCCAGTTGCTAGCACTATGAGCACTTCGATGGCCACGTTCTTCTGAAGCCTTTCCCTTGCTGCTTCCTGTTCCAGGGCTACTCCCACTGCTTCCTGGATTCAGCAGGCTTCCCTCTCTGTGACCTCTGCTTCCTGCACGGCTGCTGCTCGCACTGACCTCTGCTGGATCTACCCAGCAGCTTTTATCTCCCTCTCCACTACACATTCCCTGTGCTTTCCTGGACAGGTGATAATAATCAGATCCTAAACTTCTTGCTGCGTCATGGCTTGGGTGTGGTAATCCTATTCCACTGTTTCTTTGCTCCTTCTGAGCTGTGTGTGCTGGCTGCCTAACAGGTTTTAAGGTAAATTTCTCTTTTTCCTCTATTATCATAGGCTCTGTATAGGCTTCCATGTCACACCTGCTATTAGTAATCTGTGAACTTTCATTAAAATCATCTGTAATACCTGAAGATTGGAGGATTGCCAATGTAATGCCAATTTTTAAAAAGGGTCCCAGGGGTGATCCGGGAAACTACAGACCAGTGAGCCTGACGTCAGTACCGGGAAAAATGGTAGAAACCATCATAAAGAATAAAATTACTCAGCATGTAATGTCATGGCCTAATGGGAGACAGCCAACATGGCTTTAGACAAGGAAGATCTTGTCTTACTAATCTGTTATGTTTTTTTGGAGGTGTGAATAAACAGGTGGACAAAGGTGAGTCGGTTGATATAGTGTATCTGGACTTTCAGAAAGCCTTTGACAGGGTCCCTCATCAGAGTTTCCTGAGGTCCATTTTAGGGACCACTGTCAGCAGGGAGATGAGAGGCAGGAAACAGCGGGCTGCTTAAGGAGTTGGCCATGTGCTAAAGGTTCACCTCGGAGTCGATCTTCCCCTGCACAATGTGCCAAAGGTGTCGCGGTGGTTGAGTAGGATGAGCGATGGGACCTTGGATGTGTCCCTGAAACAGAATGATGAAACCAAAGTGGAAGCCTTCCCTGAGGCATTTTGCGTCGGTTCTTTTTGGGTAGATGTCTAGTCAGGGTCCATGGCTGTGATAGAAACTGGTGCGGGGGCTCGCTGAAAAACGGAGTCACTGCTTCTGTTGCTGGACAGTCTTTGTCTGTATCCTCATGGTGCATGAAAATGCGGGGTGAGGGCTGCGCGGTGGAGGCAGACGTCGATATTTGCAGTTATGAAAGAAACATGTGCCTTTGTTGTAGCGCCTGCAGATGTCATTGCTCAGCATGGGTTTGCTTGTACCAGCCATAGTTTGCCTTTGAAAGCTCTGGCCATACTTCAAGTTCATCCTCCGCAGCCAAATCCCCACATTATCTACAACCCATGACATGTCAGGGTGAACTTCCCTCTTATCGCAGAAATATTTGCCATATGACAGCCAAACATACCCCTCATATTCCTTTGCGGCATTAATGATGGTGTTCATGTAGGCCAACATGTATCCAAGCTTGGAGGGATCCTTGTGGCAAGTGATGCTGATCATGCAGGTAAATGCGATGGTCCAGTTGAGGACGTTATGCAGGATATGTTAGTCCCCTTGGTACAACAGATCACTCATCTTAGCTTTTTTCTTGGCAATGCGGCTTTGTGTCCCTTCTAGAAGCTTGAAAACGTCAAAGCATTCCCTCCTGAGCGACCACGGTACAGTCTCCCACAATTCCATTATGCTGGACGGCAAGGTGGCATGGGTGCTGGCAGACCCAGCTCTCTCCACCTCAAGGGAGAAAAGGAGGAGGAAGAGGAGGAGGACAAGGAACTAGAGAAAGAAGATGAGCATAACCACAACCTTTTCTTACGTTTGTGTGAGAGTTTGGGGGCCAGTGCTATGGGGGCAGGCTGGGCATTAGAGGCACTTACCAGAGGTACAGAGGGAGTATTAATGGAAATAGTCTCACCTGAATTCTCCATCGCCATGGGTCCTGTTGGCACCATCGGCACTGCCCCAGATGCACTTGGTGGTACCGATCACTATGACTGTGTGGGCTGAGTGCTGTTCATCGGATGCGCTGGTTGAATCTTGGAGTGTGCATGTTGCTCATATACAGGCTGTTGGTGGACTGCATCAGGGGAGGTTGCCCCCTTCTAGAGTGAGCGGTGATGGTGGCGTCTTTGCCATCATGAGCTGTTGTGGAGGAATCGACCCGAAGAACTGCTGTGCGAGGAATGGTGCCCTCCCCCGCGGTGTCAGCAATCTGAGTGGCAACTCTGCCTGCATGATGATCTGCGGTGGCACCATCTCTGCACAGAGCTCGATGAGCTCCAATTCTGGCTGCTTGCACTCGAGAATGTAAAGTGACATCTCCTCCTCCTCCTGGGAGGTGTCCAGGGTATGCTGGTGTGTCGATCTCACCATCTGGATGCCCCGGTGAGTGGGTAGAGTGGGATTGAGGACACCTCCGAGGGGTGGTCAGCAAGGGTGAGTCAGGTGATCATTACAGTGTGTCGTGCTGAATTTCTGATCCGCTGGTATGTGCGGGAGGAAGAGTCGCCAAAGGGTCCTCGCCAGACTCCATGGTCAGGCAGACTGGGGTAGGAACATTTGTCATATCTGATCCAGTGTCTTCAGAGTGCAGTCTGGGAGTTAAGGACACGTGATGTACGGCCGGAGCTATACTTTGTGTCACGGCCGCCCCTTCCGAGTCACCAGGGTGTCATGGGTGCTGGTATATCTCGCCGGGAGCTTCCTGAGTCTTTGGGGCGGCTCATTATTCCACTTGCAGTATTCAGGTCCTTACAGGATTGAGGGTCATATTGTTCGACTGGCTAATCAAGAAGGCCTCCATGCTGTAGGCATCTTCCAGGCATGACAATAGCCTGCTGACAATTGCAACTGCTCAGTCTGCTTCCTCTTGAAGGGGGGGGGGCAGACTGATAGGCTGCACCTCCCTTACAGGCTCCTCCATATGCTGGAAAGCCCACCGCCCATAAGCAGGCCAGACGGTTCCTTTCCCACCCCTGCGCTGCTCTCTAGGGGATATTCTCCCTCTACCTCCAAACATGGTCACTGCACCGGCCACCTGTCTCTCCTTCAGTGAAGAATGGAACAGTCTTGAGTGAGGCAGCAATGGGCCGCTGGGCTGACAACTGGAGGGGGGGGGGGTGGAGGAAGGCAGCAGCCCAGTTCCTCAGCAAGCAAGGAGCAGGAAACAGACAAATCCCCAGGCAGGCAAGATGATCGCCAAATGAGCAGAGACCAGGCAATCCATGATGGCAATCTGGAGTGGCAGCAACCTGGTGCAGGCAAGCCCACACCAGCTATCGGAGGAAGCAGAAGTGATCAAAAGAGCCGATAGGAGAAACAGGCAGCTCGACGCACGGAGGAGGAGACAATTTGAAAAGGAGGATCGCTCTGCTCTGCCTGCTTATATTGGGGGCTGAGATCTTGCCCGGGTATGCAGGACTGACAACTCTTGTTGAGATAATTAACCCCATGGTGGGAATTTTCCCGCTGTGATCCCAGCAAGATCCCACCCCTTTCCGTGAGGCAGGGGAAGGAGGCGGATGGGCCCACCATCATGTTAAGCAGTGGGCCCGTCGCACTCACCCTCGGCCCCTTTTACAATGTTCAAATCCTTTTTTTTTCCTTCCCCCTCTCCCAGAGTATTTTGACTGCTGTACCGCTGCATCTTAGGAATTGGCCATCATCAGCCTACATCAGCTTCAGATGCAGCTGGCAGTTTCCTACTATCTAGATAAGCCTCCCATGCCATGACCCAGCACGAGGGACTTGGTCACTAGGAAATTATTTAAAAGCTGATAAATCTTGATGCATTATTGAGAGTTCAGTAACTTGTCTGGACTTTTATTTTTTTTCTCAAAAAAGTCAATATATTGAAAGAACTAAAAGTTAAGTAATTTCTCTGTGTAATAAGCTCAAATGATTAAGTGCAAGATTGGGAAAGCCTATTTTTGGAGTATTCTTTTGCTATTCAAAAAGATCAAGATAAGAAGCATTTAGAAGTTTATAGTCGAGCACTTACTATATGCAATTACTTAGAGGAGTGCTCAGCAAAAAATTTAAAGCTGATTTTGTGCAATGAGTTTGAACGTTGCTTAAAAGCTGATACATCTATAAGCAATGGAGACAGGGCCGACGAGATCCAATAAGCAAACTAGGCGGTCTCCTAGAGCAGTGTTCCTCAGTCTTTTTTATTTTACTGCACACTTTTTGAGTTTGTCCAGTCCTCACGGCACACTAAATACAGTTTTGCATGATCCTCCCACAAGCAAAAGGGGAACAGCACCTGTATCTTATGTGGGTCTCATTCTGCTGGGTTCAATTTGTTGTGTGAAGATATGAGGTCAGCAAAGAAACATACAGGAAAGAAGCACTGTCCTCCTCCTACCAGGGCAGGCAAGAGGGGAGTAAGACTATCTGATTTCCTGTGCTAGTACTAAGCAGGCAGTTCATTTCAAAAAGCAGAGGACTTTTCTCTGGAATACTGGCCAACAGAAAAAGGGGCAACACCTTCATGAACTCATGCCCAACCACGCCTCTATCAGTCATCCCAAGGCACAGCAAGGAATTTCCAAAGGCACACCATGAAAAACACTGACCTAGAGCACCAACATTCACAGGGTGGCTCATTTTCACTGCTGCTGCCCCTCTCTGAAACATACAGTGGCATCATTTAAACCACAGTGCAGTGCTTGCCTGAGTCCTCTGGTACTGAGAAACTGTTCCTGTTCTCTTTAACTTGCCTTCTCCAACACAGACTGAGAGGGTCATTTAAGAAGTTTAGTAGTGGTTTGGACATCTGCAGACATGCGTGTGGACATCGAAATCACAGAAACGTCGCCGTAACTATACCACAAACGCCATTCACAAAAGTCTCCAGTACAGGGACATTCAAGTAGGCAGTAGCGTGTATGGGGAGGGGCAATGGATTTACACATCCACATTCAATCCCAGAAGCAGTGGTGCCATCTGCAGGCATGTGAACATAAGATATGCAATACTGGGTCAGACCAAGGTCCATCAAGCCCACTATCCTGTTTCCAACAGTGGCCAATCTAGGTCATACGTACCTAGCAGTTTCCCCAAAAGACACAGGTTCCTCAATGCTTGTATTGGGTCAAGCAGTGATATCCTGGGTCCCTTTTAATAATGGTTTATGGACCTTTCCTCCAGGAACTTGTCCAAACCTTTTTTAAACCCAGCTACACTAACAACCTTTACTACATCCTCCGGTAACAAATTCCAGAGTTTGATTACACGTTGAGTGAAAAAATATTTTCTCTTATTAATCTTAAATAGGTTACCCTGTAGCTTCATTGCATGTCCCCTTGTCTTTTTATATTCTGATGATGTAAAAAATTGATCTACGTTTACCTGTTCCACTCCATTCATTAATTTAAAGACCTCTATCATATCTCCCCTCAGCCATCTCTTTTCCAGGTTGAAGAGCCCTAACCTTTTTAACCTTTCTTCATAGGAGTATCCTTCCATCCC
This sequence comes from Ichthyophis bannanicus, assembly GCA_033557465.1. Lineage (NCBI taxonomy): Eukaryota > Metazoa > Chordata > Amphibia > Gymnophiona > Ichthyophiidae > Ichthyophis > Ichthyophis bannanicus. The sequence goes on from CM066033.1 coordinate 421,176,575, forward strand.
CTTTACCATTTTGGTGGCTCTTCTCTATACCTTTTATAATAACACTATATCCTTTTTAAGATATGGCGACCAGAATTGCACACAATATTTAAGTTGCGGTCGCACCATGGAACGATACAGAGGCATTATAATATCCTTTGTTTTATTTTCCATTCCTTTCCTTATGAAACCTAGGATTCTATTTGCTCTCTTGGCCGCCACTGGGTGGAGGGTATTAACATGTTATTTATTTATTTATTTTATTTATTTATTTAACATTTGCTTCTATACCGCGCTATTAAAATCAGCGCGGTGTACATCAAACAAGCATACTACAATGTATACAAACAACATTGAGTTTTACAGAGAACAGGAAATTGAACATGGGAAGGAAACCAGGGGAACTAAATACATATTAACTCAAACTATGTACAATACTTTAATGTAAATGGGTGTTGCATTAGTTTTGTGAGTATCCACGATGACGCCTAAATCTTTTTCCTGGGTGCTGGTTCCCAATGTCTAACCTTGTATTGTGTAACCATAGTTTGGGTTGTTCTTTCTTAGATGCATAACTTTGCACTTGTCAGCATTAAATTTCATCTGCCATTTGGATGCTCAGTCTTCCAATTTATCGAGATCCTCTTGCAATTTTCCACAATCCTCTTGGGTTTTAACAACTTTAAATAGTTTTGTGTCATCTGCAAATTTGATAACCCCTCTTGTTATTCCCCTTTCCAGGTCATTTATGAATATTTCAAAAAGCAGCGGACCCAGCACATATTCCTGGGGTACTCGACTATTCACCTTTTTCCATTGGGAAAATTGGCCATTTAGCCCTACCCTCTGCTTTCTATCTTTTAACCAGTTCCTGATTCACAATAGTACATCACCTCCTGTCCCATGACTTTTTAGGTTTGCCAAAAGTCTCTGATGAGGGACCTAGTCAAAGGCTTTCTGAAAGTCCAGATACACTATATCAACCGAATCACCTTTTTCTACCTGTTTATTCACACCATTTTAATTCCTGCTCCAGGCATGAATAGGTATCAGGAAAGTGTTTATTTTCACCTTAAATTATCCAGAGAGTGTAGAAAAGATGGAGAGTTAAGTGACTAGCTTTAGGTTACAAAGTCCCACACTAAGAATTTCCACCCAGCTCTTAGGCCACTACTCTAACCATTATGCTGTTAGACATCCTGGTTCTGAAATGCTCTCCTGGGGACATCTACATAGCCATTTGATACATGTGCATATTGGGCACGTCCACGTTTCAAGAATTGTGCCTGAATGTGCATGTGCCTGACTTTCTTTTCAGATGTTCTGGTTTTAACGTCCCAGATTGCACTTGGACATCCCATTTGAAAAGTGCCTCTAAGGGGTAATATTAAAAGCCCTTCTTCATCTCTATAGCTATTTTAGAAGCCGGCTTTGGGACGTCCCCAGCGGGAGGACATCCAAGTCCAAACGGGGATGTTGTTGAGGTGTGACCGGGGTGTTCCCAGGAATCTGGATTATCCCGCTTGATCTCGAAAATGTCATGGACATCCAGCATCACATCTAAGTTTAGACCTGCTGCAGGCATGAACAAGCAGTGCGCGTTTTGGCTTAAAAACATCCAGAGGGTCTAAAGAAGCTCTCCATCATCCCCAGTGCCCAGCACAATGTCAACAGTAGGATTTGAACCCTGGATGCCCTTTTCCTAACCCACTACTCAAGCCATGACTATTCCAGATGTCCAAGATCTGCAATATGTTTCCGAGGATGTCTATGTAGACACCCAATAGACGTACACATTGGGCACATCCATGTTTGTGAAATCATGACTGCACCTGAACATGCCTGCCTTTTTTTTCAGGCGTTCTGGCTTAGACGTTCCGGATTGTACTCCGATGTCCCTTCTAAAATTCTCCTCCACATGAATAATCAATCCACATGTAGGTACCACTGCTGAAAATCTTCATCTTACTTCAAATGAATTTCTTATCTGTTTAGAGTTATACCTTTTCCTTACCCATAGCCACTTACACGTATGTTAGGTGTTCAGTGGTTGAATTTCATAGCTGAACATAGGACGTTTTTGCCTGCTCTGATCATGCCCCTTTTTGTATGTATTTCTTTGACCATTGTGAAATTAAAATGGGCAAAGTTATACATACATTTAGCCCAATTTTTTTAAGCACTTAAGTGGTGGTGCCCTCGCCAACTGAATAAGTATTTTTGAAAATCATCAAGTAGGTGTAATCAATGGAGAAGTTCTGCTACTTGAGTCATCCAGTCTAGTTAGTTGGTTGGTTCTGGAGATAAGACAAATCATAAAAACTAGCAGCTGCACCCTTCCTTGAACCCTAATTCTAGCCTGGGTATTCACCTCCAGAAAAGCCCCAAGGATCTTAATTGATGATCACAATAATACAAGCCCAAGGAATTTGGGTTAGTGAAAAAATTCCAGATTTCTCTTAGTATTTCATATTTATTAATTTGATTAACAGCTTTTCAAGTGAAGAAAGAAGTGTATTCTCAAAAAAAGAACAGAATCACAGTCAAAAGAAACAAATGGATCAATATTCAGCCTCAGGGGTCTGCTGGTGTTTTTAAACACCAGCTGACATAGATGAAAATAATCTGCATATTCAGTATTGGTATCTGAACAGTGGCTGGCACTGAATATCCGGGTTCAGTACTTATTGCCAGTGTTATCTGGATAGCGGTGATATTAAGCCCACTATTCAGATAGCTAACTGGATTCCAAAAGCCTAAACTTATCTTGACAATTTATCCGTATAGCAGCTGATTATCACTTCAGATAAGTACCAGCTCCTCACTATCCAGATAAATACCAGCTCCTCCTTAGCTCCACCCCTTGACCACCCAATAAAATAACAAGTAGAGTAGAGGAGAGCAGCAGTCACCCAGGCAGATTAAGCAAGGAAATGTTCTAAGCACTGAGATGTGCAGCCTGATTCTGAAAGGGCCATGTCTGGGCCGTCCAGATGGGCCCGAGCAGGATGGGCTCGTTATAACCTGATTCTGTACCGTGGGAGCAAAACATTACCACAGCATACAGAATTGGGCCTGAGTACCTCCCCTCATGCCTGCAGGGACATCCTCCCCGCAGGCTTCCCTGGTTCCCGCGGCTCCATCCCCCCTCTTCCCTGCCGCCCAACCCACGGCTGGCCAACCGGGGCCTGGATCGGGCAGCGGGGACCTCCCTGCATCCGGTCCCATCCCTGGGGGGGGGAGTCTCCGGCCCCGATCGCCCAGTTCATGCTGATTATTCCACCTTCAAGGTGGAATAATAAACACATTCCCCCTGACCCCGCAGGACGTACAGGGCTGTGACCTGAATTAGCCCTGTATGTCCTGCCGCCTTAGCCTGCCTTTGCTCTGCCCAGACCCTACCCCCCCCCCTTGCCGGCTCTCTCCATCTTGCTGCTTTAGCCATGCAGGGAGAGTCAGAGGGGGGAATAGGGGCAGGATGGCTTGCGGCACTGCACCTCCCACCGGGAAATGCAGCCCCGCAAGCCACTTCTCAGAATCAGGCCCATAGTCAACAGTAACAATACAGAAAACAACAATGCCACCATACAGAAGATATCAGGCCAGATAAGACAGAGGAAACTGAGCCTCATAAGTAAGCACACCAGTGTAGCCTGCTAAGAATTCTACTATAACCAAGTGGTGCACATAGTTGAAAATGGTTGGTGGCAAATCTTTTCAGCCGCAAATATCTGGTTAGAAGCACCTGCTAAGCAGATAAGTTCCATGAAGAGGACATTCAGTGTCACTAGGGCTTTTTTTGAGGGGCTATTGGTACTGAGTAGCGAAATCTTTTTCTTTGCCTGCTAAAATTGTCCAGCAGTCCTCATGTATTAATGAAAAGCCCTGCATCTAAGTACTGACATCTTTTTTGCTAGGAAAGAAACACTGAGTGGCACTATATGGATAGTGTCACTGATAATCCTGACATACTGCTTCAGCACTATATGGATAGTGCCAGGGTGGTCTATGGGCATTGCAGGAGCAGAGCTGGCACTTATCCATTCAGAGGGTAATTCTGTAAGTGGGAACTTGATTTCCACACGAGTCTACACACATTGATGGTGCCTATTCTAGAAACCATGTGGATTGTACTTTATAGAATATAAGCATAAGTAGCTGCAAACATGCAACATATCATAATGGTCACTTACACCAGCTATAGAACAGGTGCAAATGATCTTGTGTATCTTATGTATCGGGGGCCTGTGCTGTAAAATATGCATGTATATATGCGCTTGACCCAGTCCAGGCATGGTAACCACAATGAAGCTTTATTAACAATTCTTGACCAGGGGAACAATGACACCTCCACAAGGGTGTAAACGCTAAGCCCTACCCGACACAGGCTGTGTTTCGGCTTATGCCTTCTTTGGGGGTTCTTTTGGCGTGCTAAAACAACGAATGACATTAAAAATAATGAAAAACAAAATCATAAATATAAGGCATATGATAAAATATAATAAAAAATCCACTAACATAAACAAATGTCCCTATCACATACATAAATATGATTAGCATAGCAACAAATAAATAATGGTGAAAGGTGAAAACAAACATACATTCAAAATATTAAAACATCAAAATAAATCATCATTGTGGCCAAACTGAAGTGATGTGAAGTGATGTATTGTGAAGTGATGTATTGTGAACCGCCCAGATGCTAACCGTATTGGGTGGTATATAAAGTTTTAATAAACATAAACATACAAAGGATAAATCAGAGATACAAACTTCTATTGCTACAAATCCAAGGATTATTTTCTCTTGTCTAAAACCCCATCACATATGATTTGCAAGCTAAAGGGAGAGAAAAGAGTATTCAGGTATTTTATATATGCACTTGCCTCTCTATCCAGCTATTCAGCCACAGCCACTCTGCGGATATTAGTGTTGAATATCTGGAATCATTTTAACTGAGGCAGCAGATATTTAAAAACAATGCTAACTGCCATAATTCAAATTGCCCCACATCTTTAAATCTGCCTTAAATTTCAGGGAAGAGGACTGAAGCCTAAGATTGTTAGGAAGTCTATTTCAAAAGAGGGACCAAGTAGGCAAATATTCCAGCCAGTTTAGGATTAGTGTATGTGAGAGAAGGAGCTGATGAGCTTTTTTCCTAACATATATCAAAGAGTGTGCATTTTCTATAAAGAATGGAAAGAAGATTAACCAATGCAGGAACTTGAGTGTTGAAAGTAAGATAGGGGTCCCAAATTAATACACATTCTTTAACTGAAACAGTGTTGGCCAAAATAGAAGGAGCAAGGAAGGGAACTTTCTTCTGTACAAATCAGATGGCCTCTGATTTCTGAGGATTTGAGATAGGTTTGTGCTGGATAAGTCAACGCACTACAGCTTCAAGACATGCATTTTAAGCACCCAGGTCAATAGCACCCAAAACTGTACTGGCCAGTAGATGAATGTCATCAGCACTAATGTAGTTTCTAATGCTGAAACTTTACACAAGTGTGACCAGTGGAGGCAAGAACAGATTGAAAAGAGTGGGAACTAATGCATGAGTTCTGGGGCATCCCGCAACCTAAGGATGTAATGACTGATAATACTCAAAGAGTTCCAATCAGCATCTGGATCATATAAAAAATGACTCAAGGTCTATTCTACCAATACCATGATCCACTCCTGAGGGGCGAGGGAAAACTACAGTCTAAGGACTATCACTTTCTCTGAAAAGTGATTAGCAAAGATAGCCGGAGAAAGAGAGGGATCTGATAGATTAGGAATCCCATTAAATATTCTTTGGGGCACTTCACGTGTGCATGTGAATTGTCCCAAACGGTTGTAAACTGTCTTGACTTGTAGAAAGATGGTATAAAAAAAACCTGTTAAATAAATAAAGGAAATAAATACATAAATCAGGCTAGAGTAATAACCCTGTTTTGCTGAACAAATTCCCTCTCCGTAGGATTCGTAGTTTTCTGCATTTAGCAAGATGTGCCGTTTGCCACTTTAGCTCAGAATGAAAAGGTTGCCTTTTTAACAAGGGCAACACTGATTTACCATGGTTGGTTACTCCCAGAAATCATAATACATTCTTTAAGCGGAGCAACTGAATAGTCCACTGGAGAATCTGAAAGGAGAACCCAAAGAAGCAAGCTTGCTTCATAGGAATGATCTTTCTCTGCAATGCATTATTGTTCAAATATTTCTGATACAGGAAATATGCCGAAGTTTGTCTCATTTGCTTCAGTTCATTGTGCAATGAACTATAATACAGCCCAGAGCAGTCACTGAGATCAAAATTACAAATTGTAAAACCTGGGAATGTTTCTTCATCTCTATACATATATCAAAGGCAAAAAATGCGTATTATAATTATAGTGCATTTTGTATTTTCCTAGATTTCATCTCATTTGTATAATTTGTCACTCAAATAGTGATTCAATTATGGAACGTCAGCTCAAAGGGTTTCATTGAGTAGTAAGGAAATTACAGAGCACGTACTTGTTTAATAATTCTCATAGAAAGTTAATATGTCCAACTGAGCTATTTGAAATTACTCTGCATAAACCTATTTTTCATCAGCCTCTGTTGCTATTTTGTGAAGTTTACATATGGAAGAAAAAATGTCTTGGCCTCCTTAGGGCTCAGATGAAATGTGAGGAGATCTAGAGCCTATACAATATTTGGGGGGGGGAGGGGAGAGAAGGAAGTTGTTAACAGCCTGCTATCCAACCCTTCTACTGATATAAAACTGTATGGACCCTGACCAAATTGGTACTTCAAGAAAATATAGATGTGAAAGTAAATTTTAGAAAAGGTGTGGAGAAAGGAATTAGGACGTACGGATCAAGATGTGGAAAATCCCCACTGTATTTTACACAGACTCTGCTAAACATAGAACCTTTTAGAAAATATGTGAGAGGACGTGCAGCATGTCAATGCTTCCGGTTATCCAGCAGGAGCAGTGATTTTTAAAAAGCTGCACATGAGGAAAATAAATGTGCAACTTTATCCAATGTGTGTATGGGAATGGCTTTGCACGTTGCTGTGATATATCAAATAAAGGAGACACTTGGAACTTGCATCTGGTCTCCCTACACACCCCAGTTCCACAGCACATGTCCCCTAATCATCCCCTCTGTCCCTCAACAGGCATCTGATCCTCCCCACCACAGGACCTCTCTGCAACAAGAACTACCCCCACGATGTGTCCCCCTAGAAATACACCCACCCCATCCCCCAATCCCATCCCTAGGGATTACTGGGATTATCCAGTCACTCCTACTCCAGCTGGCCCCAGATTTCAAAATGGTGCCCAAGACCCCTAGTGATAATCTCATGGTACTATAACTAGTGGTCAGACTGTGGTGAGATTACGGTAAAGGGGGAGGTCTTGGCCCCGCCTGATCGCCCCTCAGATCCCCACAAGGCATCTGATCCTCCACCCTCCCCCCTATTAGAATTAATAAAATCCTCCAATAAATTATAAGCTGTATTCTCTATACTGTATATAAAAAGGGATTGATCCATTCCCAGAGAATTTGGCCTCCAACAGCAGCAGAATATCAGATTTTCTCAAATATGCGCTATCATAAAAGAGGGTAATTTGGCTACTGATTGATGTGTCTTCAAATTATGAAGAATTTGTTCAGTAGAACTCAATGATATGAAATGGCCTAGGAGATGGAGCTCACTTAAGCAGCTCATATCAGACTGTGTTCCTTCACCCCCCTCTGTCTATCAATGGTTATTCACCCATCTACATGCGCAGCTTTGATTTGCCTTCTCAAGGCCTTGAATTTGAATATGTTTACTCCATCTTAGAGCAGGAGTAATTCTGACTAGCCTTACTTTTGCCTACATAGTTCCTATTACATCCTATGGAAATAACATTTTTGTTCCTCCTATGGAAAGTCATTTCAGCCAGGTGATGCAAACGTTGTGCCTTTATGTTTTCCAGTTCCATTGGAATTCACATTTTACAATGTGCCGGGAAAATGCTGAATGAAAGTTCCATTTCTCAGTTTGTACACCTAGTAGCTCTATAGAAATGATTTGCAGTAGTAATAATTTCTCAAGTCTTTTTGATTCTATGGTAGAGATCTTCATTCATTTGAAATTACATTTCCCATTTTGTTTCATATTGTTTCTAACCAGAAATGACAGGAATAAAAGACACAATTTTAGGGCTTTTCCCCCCTATCGTCTGTAGTACACACTTGCTGAATAGTGTGCACTATTGACAACATGGAAAAAACCTAGACATTTTGCTTTTTGTCCTGTCATTACAGGAAAACTATTGATGATATTCTCCTGTGAAAGAAAAAAAAAAGAAAAATCTCCTAAACAACTTTGGAAATTAAACACAATGACAATTTTTAGCTTGCATATCCTATTCCCATGATGGTCACGGTGCTCATATATCATGTCACTTGTCTTTTGAAAAAGCCTCACAATTCTAAAATGTTGTTTGCAAATGGTACCATTAATCTTAGGATTCCAGATTTTCTTATTTGACTTTTGAAATATAAGCTAAAGGTGAATTGTAGTCAGAAGGAATAGGCATTTTCCTACCCCGAGGTTTTACAATGTAAGGACTAGATTTGAATAATATGGCATATATTCTGTCGTCCTTGCCATCCCTGACTAAGCCTCCCAGTTTGAACAAGGAGTTTGTATGGAGAGGCTTAGACGGGGGCGGGAGGGTTGGAGTTAGGGCGGGCAGTGGGTGGTCCACGGTCCCAGATGTACAGGACTGATTTTGAAGTCGGCAGTGGAATAAGTCCCTCTAGACGTCAGGGAATGGGAGGCCCAGCCGGGAGGAAAAAGGTGAGGGAGTGCAGGAGATTCCCCGCAGTCCGACCCTGGCCATGGGAGGCCTGATCGGGTTTGGGCTGTGGGGAAAGGTGAAAGTGGTCGGTGGCTGGGGATTGCGGCTCCTGAATGGAGCCATAGTGCCATGGCACTGCGGCTCCATTCAGGAGCCTGACTGAGTTAGCCGGGCAGGGGCCTGTACTTGCAGGCCGATGGAAATCGGGTTCCGGCCTGCACGTACAGGCCTAGATGGGATTCTAATCCTGCGGGGGCTAGACATGCCCCACAGGATCTAAATTGGGTCTATCTCTGTGCATCCGGTTCCGACCGGATGCACAGAGGCCGGGACGCACAGAATGGTATATGCCTCCTCGTGTTAATACACCGTAATACATATGAAAATGCTTTAATGTGATTTTTGATGCATGTTAGTTAACACAAGTTCCATAACTGTCAATGAGGTCTATTCAGTAAATAAATACACGACGTGCTTTAACAGGCATTAATGTATGTTAGCATGTTAATCTACAACTACGTTAGCAAATCTATCCCTAAGTTTTGTACCTCAGATAATGAAAGATTTAGACCTCTCTATACTAAGCCAAGTTTTAATTCATACTAACTGTTAATGTAGAGCTCAAAAAAAAGTTGAAGGGTAATTAAAGAAACCATTTTCCTGAGCTGGTGTAAATATGTGTAGTTAAGTGCACTACTTTGTAAGTACATGATGTGTCCACTTGTCTTTGTACTTTTTGAAAGATGCTTATCCATTCCGTCCTCCTCGGATTTTGTAGATCTCTACTATATGTCCTCTCAGCCTCTCTTCTGCAAGCTGAAGAGCCCTAACTCCTTTTGCCTTTCCTCATCAGAGAGTTATTCCGTCTCCTTTATCATTTTTGTCACCCTTCGCTTCCCCTTTTCTGCTTCCACTATATCTTTTTTGAGATGCTGCGACCATAACGGAACACAATACCCAAGGTGCGGTCACACCATAGAGTGACACAGAGGCCCTGTGATAATGTTTGTTTTATTTTCTATTTCTTTCCTAATAATTCTTAACATTCTCTTTGCTGGCTATCACGGCTTATTGGGCAGAGTTATTGGATAGGGTAAATTCTTTAGTCTACCAAATTGAATATTACTATTTTTCAGCAGTGACAGAACTACTATGGGCATTTGGCAATGCTTGCCTCACTATCTGTAGGTAATGGTACAGAATTATTTTCCTAATACTGAACAACTTTAGTAGGATTATTGTGTTGCCACTTATGCAGTGAACACTCTTCTTCCTTAGCACAAATTTACTACTGGAAGCTCCTGGATAGCTCCTCCCAGTGATTGAATCCTAGAGATCACTTCAGTCAAGGCTATTTGTCACTCCTCTCAAGCTCTTGATTACCTGAGACAGGAAAGCTAAGTAGGGATGTTGAACTGTCTTCTCTCTTTTCTGCCTAGATATCAGAGACTCTCATAACACTTTCAACAGTCTTCTAGAGCCAGTTTCTCCTCATGGCTCTCTCTCTCAAGCTTCACCCTTTGCTAGCAGGACTCATGTGCATACTCACACCAGTGTTGCACTGAACTGTGCCAAACCCCATCATGCTACCAGACATGGATTTAAGTTGTATACCAGCATGGAATTTATTTCCAGCACCTTTTAATTTTCACTGTATTGTCAGTGGTGGTCTTAGCTGGTTAATTTTTGTTTTCCAGGGTTGTATCCCCCTTCTCGATGCATTTCCCTGAGTTACGTGGGAAAGGAGGGGGAGGTGTTCTCCTCCACTGTATATACTATAACAAAGAAACACATTTGGTCAATATTGTTCACAATCATACTTTGCAGCATCTTGACTTTTGTCACCAAGCAATCACATTGTTCTATTGTCATTGATCATTGTACTTAACTTAAATCTCATTGCCAAAATGCTCAACATAGAGAGAAATCTTTGTGAAATTAAGGTGCGTTACTAATACATAAATTCTGAACTTGTTGATCATTTGAATCTTTATATACAGGTAAAGCAACCTGCTCAGTTTCACATGTCCATTTCAATCAGACCTTTATAATGCTATAGGAAAATTCATCAGGAGCCGAGGAACATTTCCTCATTTAATTTCAGTGGTTTCAAATCCATGAAATCAATTGCTTTCATAACCCCAACCTAATCTAGGGAGAAGGTAATTTTTAAACACCTTGCTAGAGATCTAGGCGTATGCTTCCCAACATAATCCATTATGGCTGCATAAGGCACACATGGGATTTCCCTCTTGCTCTTATTATTTGCCTAATAAGTTTCAATTACCCTGATGGCAGTTCAGTCAACTGGGTTTCCTACATTTTTTGTGATAGTTTCAAGGTTTACAGAAGAGGAACTTGACTGTTTCAGACTTACAAAGGTAAGAATAAAATATGCCATGGAAATAAGTGAACTAATCACGGGTAAGGAACAGAAAACTGCAGTCCGGAGAAATATGCACTTCCTAATGATCAGGGTTTGTTGGATTTTACTACTTAGCCGGAATCCAAAAGTGCTGCAAATCATGAACCCGCTGCCCATAGAAGGAGTTTCCCCTATGCTTCTGAAGCCAAGTCAAGAGGAAAATGGAGTCTTTTTTAAGGTTACCAAATGTCCCCAATTTCCGGGGATTATCCCTGTTTTTAGCACTGTGTCCCCGACTCCCACCTGTTTAGCAGCAATGAGAACAGAAAGGATAGAAAAAATATATTTTCAATATAGTGATTTGAATATGTCAATTTTTATAATTTACATCCATTATCATTATCTTTTGCAGAGTATGGGGGAAATACAGCGCTGTTTCTATTTTTCAGTTGATTTGTCTCCTTGAAAGTGATATTGTTGCTGTCATGGGATGGATGCGGGGGGCCGGGGGGACAGGGTAATGATTCCTTTTCCCTCCTCCATGCCTTGTTGCTAAAACCTGGACTATGGGACCCAATTTGTGAGAAGCATTTACATGGTTTACAGCCCAGCAAACTGTAAATGCCTTAAATTGGGATGTTCAACAGCAGTTGCACAGTTAGTGCTGCTGAATATTCCCTTCTAACTCCCCTACGTGACTCGATGCTATCTGGTTAGCATCAGGGCATGTCGGGGGCGTTCCGGTGTGGAGCAGTGGCAGCGACAAGCGATAACTGGACATCAGCGATATTGCATGCTGCCCAGTTAGCGATCTGCGCCAAAAAAAGATTTCGTTGCAGGTGCTAACTGGGCAGCATGCAATATTGCTGCTGCCTGGTAACCTAATGCAGTTTCCGGTGTGTGCAGCGATCCCCGGAAATTCAGTGCCGGAATCGCATATGACCCTGATATTGAATATCTGTTAACTTTAGTCTTTCATCCTCTCAGCCTGGAATCCCCTATTGTTCTAATGATGCTGCCTGCCACAAGATTGCATGACGTTTCCTCACGAAATTTGCTGTCTTGGAGAGCTCCTGCGAATGGCAGGGAACCCACTGGCTGTAGCTACAAAGGCTTGGTAGAACTTTGTTTTTGATAGCCTAAGGAGTCCATTCCATAACACGAACAAGCCATTCGGATGTGCACTGTTGATGTTTTTCTAAGACCGTATTCTGAAACCCCCGCAGCTCTTCACGTCTACAGCACTAGCACGGGGATCTCAGAGTGGGGCAGGATGGGGGCATGACCAGGAGATGTATAAAGCATATTTAGGAAAGGCCTGTGTACATTTTCGGTGCTTCCTGTAGACATCCCTGTTATTCCTGCAGAAATGTGGAATAAGGACAAGACTTAGAAAATTATTTGCTCTGCTCTTCAACGTGTCCCATATTGAAGAATGGTTGTGACTAGTATGTTTTAAACTGGTGAGTCTGCAATCTGGAAAAACACAAGATGCAGTTTTAAAGAACATAAAGCAGAGGTGAGGGAAGGTTGTAAGATAACGAAAAATTAATAAACACTCCTACAGAAATATTAAGAAGAGCAATAGTGTTTATTCTGGCTATGCTGACATTTGCTTTTTGTGCTAAAGGAACTAATCTAGGGTCACCTGACAATTCCTATGTTCTGAAAAATGGGACCGTTGGTGTTGGAATAGTATGTGAGTGAGTATGGAAAAGATTCTTGTTTGGGTGAGAAAAGCAGATCAACTGTTCTTGATAGGTACAGAGCATCATTTTGGCAGAAGTATGTTTCTGTTGACTGCAAGTGAGAGAGTGAGTGTGTGTGTGTGGTTTGAGTGTTGCACAGGAGGATATGGTGTGCTTATCTTCAATTCTTGGGGGATATGAATGCCTGGCATATAGGGATGACCATAGCGTCACCAGGTGTCAGTGTGATCGGGCAGAAAAAAATCAGAAAAGGTTCTCTATAGCTAAAGGTCAAGACATATCCCTGTCAATAATAAGGGACCCTCAGAATGGAAACATTCAACAGGGAACCCACTAGCTGTAGATATAAAGGGTTGGTATAGCTTTCTTTTTGACACAAATAAGCCGATGACGGTGCTTTTGGGCATGCATTAGTGCTGTTGGCATTGTTGAATGCTCTCATTCTGAGAGTCCCTTATTATTGATGGGGATTTGTCTTGACCTTTACTATAGAGAATCTCTTCTGATTTTTTATGGTCCATCTTAGCATTGTACAGACTGTTTTCAGAGATGACCAATGCAGGAATAACTAAGGAGATCTTCTACTGTCATGTATGTTGTGATGCAAGGCATGTCATGACAAAGACATCACTTTCTACCTGCCTTTATACTATCTTAGAGTGCATTGAGATTACTTTGCAGTGTTCTGGGCTTGCAACAGACTGGTATATATAGTCTAGTTTGCATCAACATTTATGTATCATCAGTAGTCATGTGTAGTTTGTAACAGCACAACACTGTCAGTGAGAGGAGCATGTTAGTAGATGCACGTTTTAACAGAGGAAGCGTGGCCATCTGAGACATCCAGGGGTATATGGAAGAGATGGACAGGATAAGAAACGTCCATCTTTTTAGAATACGGTGAGGGCGGGGACATCCACGGCCATTTGCTACTTATACCCATCTCTTGTACGCCATAGTGCTTTGTTCATGCCACGCTGGAAACATCTATGTTTCTGATTCTGGAACCGCAGACACATCTATAACCGTGGGTGCAGAATTCAGTTTAAATCGGGCCTGTTTTTGGTTTGGCCGTGCCCACGGGCCAGACGTACATTTTATTTTTATTTATGTATTTAAAGTCTTTTTTATACCGTGCTTTTTAAAATCAGCTCAGTTTACAGTTAACAACAGATTTGTACAGCTACAGGCAGCTCCCGTACTGGACTTACAAAAAACAGGGTTATTCAACTTGGGCTAACTGGGATAACTATGTACATGCTACACAGTAGCTTGGCTACTCGTTTAGGTTACTCTAGTACAGGCTAAGCAGTCGGGTCAGCAGCAGCCAAGTGGCGACCGGGCTGCCTAGCTACTATTTACAAGATTAGGTGACTATATACATGCTCCTGCCAGGGTGTCTGGTAATGCTACTGTGCAGGGCTGGGGCTGTGTGTTGTAGGTGGTTTGGGACGACTGCTTTGGTGGTTGCGGGTGGGTGGCTGTTGTGTGTCCTCGTTATGAAAATAGTGCTGGAGGAAAAGGTGGTGTTCCAACGCCTTCCTGAACTGGGTAAGGTCCGTAATGGCCCGGAGGCCAGGCGGGAGGGCATTCCAACACGTGGGTGCATGTTATGGAATTTGGCTTCACGTATTTTAATACATAGTCAATAATTTACAAAGGTTTTATGGCATTTCCCTGGTAATATTAAATGAAAAACTAAGCCAAGTTGTCTTTCTTTACAGTAAAAAAAAAACCCAAAAAATTTTATTTACTTGGTTATCATTAAAGTTATCTTTATTCAGTGGCCTGATTGCAATGTAATTATAGAACTGGAAATCACCATTTATATCAAAATATGAATTCTCCTGTAAACAAAATCTAACCCACATACTTCATGACTAAACAGGTAATACAGTAGTACTTGTTAGATCATTTTTTTTCCTCTGAAATTGTAGCGCTTGAGTGGTACGGCATTAAAAACGGCCTCTATTCTTTGGTTACCTGTCATTACCAGACAAGCATTTACCATGGAAAAGAATTAATATGTCATGTTTTCTGTAAGCTGAAATAATAATAACCTTAGTGTGAAGGCCACCTAGTTTTAGGCAAGAATTAAAACATCTCATGCTGTCTGAATAAATGACAAAGGGGGCGATTAACTGAAGCCTTGAAATAACGCAGACTTAATAAACCAGTTTTTATCAGCTGGAAGTAATGAGGGAACCTCAGCCAGTACAACAGTCCCATTTAGGTGCAACATAGCGAGCAAATCTATCAAGGTACGGAATATTAGATCATCTTTGTATAAATAATGGTTGACTGGACATCAAGTCTGCAGCTGTGTCTGCAGAAATAAGAACTGTTCATTGGTGTGCTGTTATATGCACATTGCTTTGCATCTATCCACTCAGGTACTCTGTACAGGTGCCAGTTATTATTAGTGTTCTATTAAGACTTCTCATTCCTTTGTGCAACCAGAAATAAGAATATAAAACACATTTGATTAGTAAAATAAACGTTAATTTGATGTACAATCCCTAACAGATATGAAGTCCTTGTGGCTGACTCTTGAAATAAATGCTTCACTTTACTAAGAACCTGATTTTCTGTTCTCATTATGGGTTTAGCCTAGTGGTTAGTACTGTTGGTTAGAGGCACAAAGACCAGTGTTTGAATCCCACTGACACTCTTTTTGGCCTTGGGCAAGTCACTTAATTCTCTATTTTCTCAGGTACAAAATTACAGGCCGATGCAGAAAACCGTCATTAAACATGCGTGGTACTGTCTCCGTGCAACTCTACTGTGCCACTGCAGAAAAGAGCGAGTATGCAAATGATGGATGCGTAAAACCAAGCATATGCAAATGAGATATGTGTAAAACCCTGGCGTAAAATAAAAAACAGGCATAAAAGCTCAGTGTTAACCAGCAGAGTAACACGCAAACAATAGAGGCGCAAGAAGTGGTGGCCTGAGTATGTGCATGATTTCATAGAAACATAGAAACATGATGACAGAAAAAAAACACATGGCCTATCTAGTCTTTCCTTCCATATCAACAACTACAACAGTCCACTTTTTACCTTTAGAGATCCTCTGGGTAAGTCCCATGCTTTTTTGAATTCAGTTACTGTCCTCATCTCTACCATCTCCACTGGGAGACTATTCCATGGATCCACTACTCTTTCCGTAAAAAATATTTCCGCATATCACTCCTGAATCTATCTCCCTTCACCCTCATCCCATGTCCCCTGGTAGCAGAACTTGCTTTCAATTGAAAGAGGCTCTCTCCCTGAACATTTATGCCACGGAGGTATTTAAACATCTCAATCATATCACCTCTATCCCGCCTTTCCTCTAAGGTGTACATATTAAGATCCTTAAGTCTGTCCTCATATGCTTTATAATGAAGCCCACTAATCATTTTAGTAGCCACCCTCTGCACTGACTCCATCCTGTTCACATCCTTTTGAAGGTGCGGTCCACAGAATTGCACACTATACTCCAAATGAGGTCGCACCAAAGACTTATACAGAGGCATTATCACCTCCTTTTTTCTGCTAGCCATTCCTCTCCTTATGCACCCAAGCATCCTTCTAGCTTTTGCCGTCGCCTTTTCTACCTGTTTAGCTACTTTAAGATCATCAGACACAACCACGCCTAGGTCCCGCTCTTCTTTAGTGGACAAAAGTACTTCACCTCCTATACTGTATTGCTCCCTTGGATTGCTGCAGCCCAAATGCATGACCTTACATTTTATAACATTAAATCCCAGCTGCCAAATTCTAGACCATTCTTCAAGCTTAGCTAGATCCCTCCTCATGTTATCTACACCTTCCTGGGTGTCTACTCTATTGCAGATTTTGGTATCATCTACAAAGAGGCAAACCTTACCCAACAGCCCTTCCACTATATCACTAACAAAGATGTTAAAAAGAATCGGACCAAGGACAGATCCCTGGGGCACACCACTGGTAACATCCTTCTCCTCAGAGTGAGCTCCATTTACTTGTACTCTTTGTCGCCTCCCACCCAACCAATTTCTAACCCAAGCAGTAACTTTGGGGTCCATCCCTAGGGTGCTCAGTTTGTTTATAAGTCACCTGTGAGGAACAGTGTCAAAAGCTTTACTGAAATCTAAATACACCACATCTAGAGCTCTCCCTCGGTCCAACTCCCTGGTCACCCAGTCAAGGAAATCAATCAGATTTGTCTGACAAGACCTGCCTCTGGTGAATCCATGCTGCCTCGGATCCTGTAATCCGCTGGACTCCAGAAACCTCACTATTTTCTCTTTCAGCAGCATTTCCAATAATTTACTCACCACCGAAGTTAAACTAACCGGCCTGTAGTTTTCAACCACATCCTTACTTCCGCTTTTGTGTAAAGGCACCACATGAGCCTCTCTCCAGTCCTTTGGCACCACTCCCGACTCCAACGAGGCATTGAAAAGGTCAGTCAGTGGAGTTGCTAGAACGTCCCCAAGTTCCCTCAGTATTCTAGGGTGTATCCCATCCGGTCCCATCGCTTTGTCTACATTAAGTTGAGCTAGTTTCTCACGAACACAGTCTTCTGAAAATTGTTCAATATGTCCCTCGCTTCTGTTCCTATTTGTGGGTGTTTTCTGAGGTCCTGCTCCTGGTTCTTCACCTGTGAACACAGAACAAAAATATTTGTTAAGCAATTCCGCTTTTCCTTATCAACTTCTACATATTCCCCCCCTGCACCTTTGAGTCTGACAATACCACTTTTGCCCTTCCTCTTCTCACTAATATATCTGAAAAATGTCTTATCGCCCCCATTTTATTGCATTGGCTATTTCCTCCTCCTTTTGAATCTTTGCCTTCTTGACTACTTTGCTAGCTTCTCTAAGTTTTTCCAAATACAGATGCCTGTCTTCCTCTCTCTGTGATCTCTTGTATTTCATGAAGGCCTCCCTCTTTTTCTTCACTTTTTCAGCTACTTCCTTCGAAAACCATAGCGGTCTACTTTTCCTTTTGCCTTTATTTACCATTTTAACAAAAAGGTTGGTTGCCCTTAAAATACCCCCTTTCAGTTTTGCCCACTGTTTTTCTACATCCCCCAGCTGTTCCCATCCCACTAACGACTCCCTGAGGTATTGGCCCATCTTCGCAAAGTTAGTCTTCCTAAAGTCTAAGATCCTCACCTTGGAATGGATTCTAACAGCCCTAGTCCTAATACTGAACCACACCATCTGGTGATCACTGGATGAAAAATGGTCTCCCACTACAACATCAGAAACACTTTCACCATTGGTAAGCACCAAGTCCAGTATGGCCCCTTCACGTGTGGGGTCTGTTACCAATTGCCTGAATAGTTCTCCCTGTAGAGAATCCATGATCTCCTTACTTCTAGATGATATTGCAGCAGGAATGTGCCAATCAACATCTGGCATATTGAAATCTATCAGTAGCACTTCCCCTTTCCTAGCAATGCTGCGTATGTCTTCAATTAACTCTCTGTCCACCTGTTCCTCTTGTGAGGGAGGTCTGTATATCACACCAATGCAAATAGATTTCTCTTTCCCTCTTTCTAGTTTAACCCACAATGCCTCCTCTCTCCCTTTTAAGCTCTGTAATTCCAAAGCTTTAATAGTAGTTTTTACATATAGTGCCACTCCTCCTCACCTTCTTCCTACCCTGTCCTTTCTGAATAAAGTATAGCCAGGTAAAGTTACATCCCAATCATGGTTTTCTGTGAACCATGTTTCTGTAACTGCCACTGAATCCAAGTCAGCCACTCCCACCAAAGCTTCAACATCAGGGATCTTATTTCCCATGCTACGGGCATTTATACACACTGCTTTCCATATGTTACCCCTGTTACCCATTTCCATAAAGGTATTTAATGTATCACCTACCTGGGGGCTTTCACTTACCTGGGGGCTTTCTTCACCCATCCCCAACGAATCTAGTTTAAAGCCCTCTTCAGTAGATTAGCCAGTCTACTACCGAAGATGCGTTGACCTTTCTTGGACAGATGGATGCCATCTCTGCTCTGCAACCCTTGGAACAGCATCCCATGGTCTAGGAAACCAAAACGCTCTCGATGACACCATCCATGCAGCCATGCATTCATCTCCAGGATGCGAGCCTCTCTGCCTTGGCCTTTACCCTCAACAGGGAGGATTGAAGAGAACACCACCTGTGCACCTAACTGCTTCACCCTCTGTCCCAGAGCCATGAAGTCACTTTGAATACGTTCTGAGGTATACCTGGCAGTATCATTTGTTCCAACATGGATTAGCAACATTGGGTAATAGTCAGTGGGCTTGATGAGTCTCGGCAAACTCTCCGTAACATCTTGGATTTTGGCACCAGGCAGACTGCATACCTCTCTGGACATCAAGTCTGGTCGGCAGATGGATGCCTCAGTACCCCTCAGAAGAGAGTCTCCAACCACCACTACCCTACGTTTCCTTCTGGTCACTGATTCTGCAACTTTGGGGTACTTGAACTCTGGTTCTTCCCTTTCCAGGGATGCTTTCACCTCCTCCACTTCCAGGGCTGCATAATGGTAATTCAATTCAATTTCAGATGCTCACATGTCCGGCACATCTGGATAAAGGAATCGTGACAGTTGCATGACCACATCTGGTAGTTCAGTAGTATTAAAAAAGCCACCCTTCAACATCTGCCTTTCTTCCTCCTGCTCTAGGTATCGGTTATGCTCCACAATGTGATTTATCAAGGCCTGCTATATGTGCTTGAAATGCCTTGTAAATAATGATTGGTCCATTTTGCAGGCCAGCCCGACAACATTTTGGAATGATCCAGTGCCCAAAAAATGTAAGGTGGCAAGTAACTTTTCATCGCGGTATGAGGTGCCCACAAACAGTGGCTGGATCAATATCCTCCTCTCTCGGGTCTCTGTTGTTCTCCATTTGGCTGGTTCTTGCAAGCAGCAGAGCAACAAGAGGATAAGCTGCAAAAGACATCTTCAAATCTTCTTGAACGCCAAAGTGATATATGCTGACGAATACAAGAAGAGTATAATGCTGAAATTTATACACTGACAAAAAAACGCTGAGCTTGAAATGCTGATGATCATACGTCTATGAATACAAAATTATCATTGAACTGACCACGCAGGTGGTAATCGCTCAGGGCATGGTGAAGACTGTGTCTTGAAGACGTCACCTCCTGAGCAGGCATAGAAATGATGATGCTCGCGAACTTAAGGCCCGATTGGGTAATCTCTAATGCGTTTCTGTGCATCAGGCGCAGACCTCATTAGCATGTTGGCGCAAGTACAGAAAGGGTGCTGATATCATCACTGGGCTTCCAGGAAGCTCATAACCAGTGAGTTACTGCATGTGGTTGGGGCAGAGGAGGGCACCAGATTCATTAGTTGCACATGGCACATTTTTAGCTTGGTACGATCCTGGCTCCAAGGTTGAGCCAATAAAACATGGAGGATGACAATGATATCCACAGAAACAAAGAAGGGAGGAAAGGGGAAGTGGGTTTAGGGGGAAATATAGGAAGCTACAATTTGATCATTTTTAATTTCCGATGGTGGCGGGACATCCAGGCAGTAACATCAGACAATAATGCATAGACTTTTAAAATCTACACACGTTATTTTCCATGAGAAATCTACTGCTACAACAAAACAGGTGCAAATGTACATGGGTCCTTGCAGCCACAACAGTTTACAAAGGAAAAGTACATATGTCCAGTTGTCCATTCTCTTTGAAATATACTGCAAACTCAAAAAGTGGCCTAGTGGTTGGGGCAAGGTACTTCAGGCCGGAAGGTCGGGGGTTCAAATCCCACTAGAAGACAGCAACCTTGGGCCGGAAGGACTGGGGTTTCTAGTCCCACAGGTGCTCCTTGTGGTCTTGGGCAAGCCACTTAACCCTCCATAGCCCATGTTCCCTGTAAAAAAATAGTTATCTCCAAGTTATAATGCCCTGTTCAATGTAATTTCAGTTTGTTCAATGTAAACCGCACTGATGCAGAATAGCGCGGTATTTAAGAGAATGTAATAAAATAAATAAATAAATAAAAAGTGAAAAGCACACACAGAATTTGCAGCAAATAGACCAGTTTGAAAATTATCCATTTTAGATTTATAATTGTATTTCGAGCACCATTCAGATGGCAAAAAGAAAAATGTTATCAGTATTAGAAAGGTGCTCGTGAAGGAGGAAGTTATTTGCACTATAGTGCAGCTACTGAAAGGTGCAGATAGCGGAGTACTAGGACTATTTATAAAGTTTATAAATTTGTCTTTGGGAATCAAACTCAAACTAAAGTTATGGGATGGGAACAAAGTATTGTTAGCAATGGGAACTCTTTTAGCTAAGATGAAATGTTAAGTTTGAATAATGAGCTAAAAGCGGTCCTTGTTTTTATTGTCTGAGTTGGTAAAACTGGCAGGCAGCAGAATGGGACGGTGCTGGTAGCAGAGGATCACACTAGAATTACCTGCACAGAAGAGAGACGTGGCAATCTACTTCCATATTTTGCCACGAAAACCCAATGGATAGTCAAAACAAAACACATTGCATTATGGTGCTGGAAGATAAGACCCCCAGGTCAGAAGGCACTCAACTGGCTACTGGGGAGGAGCTGAAGACTTTTCAGAGTAAAGCCAGCATCTATGATGTGGTTGGATCAAAATCCTTAGGACCTCTGACTGCTGATGTAGCTGCGCATGAAATGAGAGTCAGAAGCTGCTAAGATGTCTTACCTATTGGGACATGGAACATGGTCAAGAATGAAATGGAACATGTACAATTCAATCTGCTAGATGTCAGCAAACTGAAATGGACTTGCATCGGACACTTTGCATTTGATGCTCACATGGTCTTCTATACTGGAAATGAAAAACAAAGAAGAAACGGTGTATTTATAGTCAAGAAGAAACTTGCAAGTACTGTAATGAAATACAATGCAATCAGCGAACGCTTAATTTCTATTTGTCTTTGAGGAATGCCCATCAACACAACTGTAATTCAGGTATATGCCCCAACAACAGCTGCAGAAGAGGATGAGGTTGATGAGTTCTATGAACAAGTGCAAGCTGAAATTGACAGAACATGCAAACTGGATATCCTGATAGCCATGGGTGACTGGAATGCAAAAGCTTGCAACAGAGAAGAAGGCAAAGTGCTTGGAAAATATGGGCTTGGCAACAGAAAAGGAGCTGAAGAAAGATTGATAGAATTCTGCAAGACCAACGATCTATTCATCTCAAACTCCTTCTTCCAGCAATATAAGTGGCGATAGTACACATGGACTTCACCCAATGGATTGTACAAAAATCAAATTGACTACATCTGTGGAAGTCATTGATGGAACATAGCTCTATAACATCAATGAAGACAAAACTGGAGCTGACTGTGGCACAGATCACCAAGTACTAGTATGCAAACTCAAGCTAAAGTTGAAAAAGAGCAAGCCACTCATGAATGTAGCAAAATTTGACCTTGAGAATATACCATTGGAATTTAAAGACTGCCTGCAAAATGTATTTGCTGCTTTAGATACAAATGACAGAGCTCCAGAAGAGTTATGGGATGACATCAAGAAGGTTGTGTTGGAAGAAAGTAAAAAGTCTCTACAAAAGATGAAAAAGCACAGCTGGGCAAAGGGTAGCCATTTCATGGGCTGCACCACCCTTGCCTTCCCCCTACCCCTCTTGTATGCCCCCACTTTTGTTTGCCGCCAGTGATGTGCCAGACTTCTGTAATGTTCAACAGAGACAACGTTTATTTGGAAAACTCTTGACCACAGTATGGACTATCTTATACATAACCATTGAATATAAACTCAATGCAATATATATACAAAACCTCAACAAATCCAAACTATGAACTATACCCCCAGAACATGAATGGGATCACATGAGATACAGGGGACACATAGCCCATACTGCCCTCGGGTTGGGCCGTTAAAGCTCAACCCCCTTCCTTGTTGTTGCATACTTGTCCACTTCAAGTGCTCATCATAATACTTTTAGAAAGGAACATCTTAGCCCTTGGGTAAGGGGAAAGGCATGCCGTAGAAACATCCCCTGAACTATTCCCTCCATCCGCACCAGGGGTTTTACCCTCTTGCTCCACTTCCAGCCCATCAAAGGTCGGTGTTCAGGCCCAACTCGCTGAAACATCATCAATGTGACCTCCCCCCCCCCCACCGTAAAAGCATTGGGGGGTGGAGAAGGTATCGTATACCCACTGGCCCTGCTAGGAACCAGTTGACCCTGCACTGGGGTAGGACAACTAGCTCATTGCCATTCCTCTTTGCTCCAGTGGACAGCTGTGTGCCCTATCTCGTGTCTCCCACTTCATGATTATGCCGCAACTCAGAAGTGGTGGGTGGGTGTAAAAGTCACCCGATGTCCTTCAGTCTGGAAAGGCAAAAGCGCAACCCAAGGCCCTGCAGGCCACCTAAATAGCCCTCCAGCCCCTCTGTCGCCCCACCTTTTAATGCCTTCCTGGCCCCATCCCTGCCAAAATGGATTACTGAAGAAATTCTGAAAATTGCCCAGAAACACAGAGAAGCTAAAGCCAGAAGAGAAAGAGAAGCACTCGCAGAACTCAAAAGATTTCCAATGTGCAGCAAGACAAGACAAGGAGAAGTACTACAATGACGCATGCAAGGAAATAGAATCAGAAATTATTAGAAGAAGAACAAGATCGGCTTTCCTAAAGCTACGAGAGTTAAAGAAAAAATTCCAGCCTCAAATTGGAATGTTACAAGATGCTTAATGATCCATGTTGAATGATGCTGAGAAGATCAAGAAAATGTGGAAAGAATATACAGAGTCTTATACCATAAAGATCAAGTGGACCAACAGCCGTTTCAACGTGTACCTTATGATCAGGAATATTGGTGATGAAAAAGATGTTGAAGCAGCATTGAAAGCCTTATCAAAGAACAAAGCACCAAGCATTGATGGCATTCCCATTGAAGTATTACAGCAATCTTATGCAGCTCTTACCATTCTTACAAGGCTCTGCCAGGAAATTTGGAAGATAGCATCATGACCAATTGACTGGAAAAAAATCTGTGTTTATACCAATACTAGTGGAGGAGTAGCCTAGTGGTTAGAGCACTGGCTTGGTAACCAAGCCACCAGGGTTCGATTCCTGCTAGCACTCCTTGTGGCCTTGGGCAAGTCACTTAAATCTCCATTGCCTCTGAAGAAAGGCCTGGCAATCTACTTCCGGTGACACTACCAAGAAAACCCAGGAGCTTCTGGGTCACCAGGAGTCAGGACTGACTCAAAGGCACACATTGCATTTGCATTTTGCATACCAATACTAAAGAAAGGTGATCCAACTGACTATGGAAATTATTGCACCATTGCTCTGATCCCACATGCCAACAAGATTCCAGTCAAGATTATTCAGCAGAGACTACAACCATACCTGGAACGAGATCTGCCTGAAGTGCAAGCAGGGTTCAGGAAAGGGCGAGGAACAGGGGACATCATCGCGGATGTGAGATGGATCCTTGAAAAGACTAAGGGGCTTGTTTACAAAGCCATGGTAGCGGTTTCCGATCGTTATCGGAGCCGCGGACCCATTGATTTCAATGGGGCCGCGGCTTCGATATCGATTGGAGACTGCTACCGCGGCTTTGTAAACAAGCCCCTAAAGAATACCAAAAGGATATATATATGTGTTTTATTGACTACAGAAAGGCTTTTAACTATGCAAACCATGAGAAACTCTGAGCCTTATTAAGAAGCATGGGTATACCAGAAGATCTGATAGTTCTCTTGCACAACCTTTACATTGATCAGGAAGCAACAATTCGAATGGAACAAGGAGAAACAGAATGGTTTAAAATCAGCAAAGGTGTACAACAAGGCTGCATATTTTCCCCCTACTTGTTTAATTTATATGAAGAACAAACAATCAGAGAAGCAGGAATGTATGAAGACAACAGAGGTGTGAAGATTGGTGGAAGACTCATCAAAAACCTTCGATATGCTGATGATATCACATTACTGGCTAAAAGTGCAGATGATCTGAAACAATTGGTCTCAAGATCAAGGAACATAGTCTTAAAATGGGCCTGCACCTTAATGTAAATAAGACAAAATCCCGACAACTGGCAAAATCAATAAGTTTATTGTTGATGGAGAAGAAATTGAAATAGTGGACAACTTTAACCTACTTGGATCAACTATCAATAAGAAATGACAAGCAGTCAAGAAATCCAGTGATGCATTGCTCTTGGCAGAATGGCTTTGAAGGACCTAGACAAGATTCTCAAGAGCAGAGATGTCTCTCTCCATACAAAAATTTGTCATGTTCAAGCCATCGTATTTTCAGTAGCATCATATGGAATCAAAAGTTGGACAGTGAAAAAAGATAGGCAGGAAGAAAATCAATGACTTTGAATTGTAGTGCTGGTAACGAATACTGTGTATACCATGGACTGCCCAAAGAACAAACCAGTCAGTACTAGAGGAGATCAAATCTAAGCTTTCTTTAGAAGCTCAGATGACTAGACTTCAGCTTTCATACTTTGGACCCATCATGCGAAAAGAAAAATTGTTAGAGAAAGACTTCATGTTTGGCAAGGTAAAAGGTTAACACAAAAGAGGAAGGCCAGCAGTGGGATGGATTGATACAATAACAGCAACAATGGATGCCACTCTATCAACAATGAGCCTGACTGAAGACTGTACACAGTTTAGGATGACTATCCAGAGAGTTGCCATGAGTCGATACCGACTCGATGGCACTTAAGAGCAACAGCATTTTATTTCTGAACCATTCTGTGGTGCCACATTTCCTTTATTTTGCTGTAGGAGTTACTAGGTATCTGCATGGCAAAGGTTTTTGGGATCATTTTGTTTTGTCACAATATACCCATTTGATTAGTCGTCGGAAACCAAAACATTTATTTGTTTCTCCTATTTGTCCCCACTAATGTTTTTGGGGAAGCTGGTTTGCAATTTGACAATCAGGTTTTCCATCTGTTTTCAATCAGGCCTATTTAAAACTTGATGGAAAACATCTGTTTCAGACTACCCTTGGGGCACCACTAGAGGGACAAAGAGTATGTTCAATGGCAGGATGAACACCAGAAACTACCATCAAAGAGGCAAAGCAGTACAAAGAGGACAGTGAACACTTCAGAGAGCAGAAGAGGGCAAAGCCGCACCACAACTTATGCAAGCATATGAATTCATTTTGAGAGGAGTAAAATGGCAAGGAGACCAGCACAGCAGCCAGATTGGCTGGAATGCTCTAAAACAGCAGAAGAGAGCCAACACAAGAACACAAGAGGTGCCACAAGCTCAGATCAGAGAAGCAAAGTGAGTTCAGCTAAGATGTATGCCCAGAATTTAGAGTCCTGTCACTGAGGACGTTGGTCCCAGCATTGGAACATTATATATAGAGGATGTTTTAGAAACATTCATGGAGTGTTCTCCAGTCATTGAACACTAATCTAGGGATTTCTTAGTTGACAAGTACAATAATGGAAGAAGGTGAATGTACGGGTATTCTGACACCCCGTGATGTCTAGAGTTGATTTAGCTATTAGGCTGGCAAGGTGGGTGTCCCCCTTCCTCCATCAGTGTGTCATGTCCGCCTCTCCTGATAGAAATACCATTCTTGGATCAAGGCTAGAACCTTCAAAGAAGTACAGCAATAGTGAAAATAACTTGAAGTTCAGTTCAGTTTATCTGAACTATCTGTCAAAGTAAGTAGCAGAACAGAGGCATATAATGACAAACCTAAGGCACCCACAGAGGTGCTAAGCAGGAAGATGAGTATGAGTGGCCCAGGAAAAGCCAAAGCATGAGGCCATAGAGACAGAGAGCCACTATGTCCCTGATCCAAGGAAAGCCAGTACAATTCAACACTGGAGTCATCTGCTGGACCCTGACTGTCCCATCTGCATTGAGCATCTGTCATCCAACAAAGAAATAAGTGCAGATGAAGGAGGAAGGTGGCTGCCACTGTGAGGAGAATCTCCACCCCTGAGGAGAGAAGCCTGGACCAGTGACAGAGCTGCTCTTCAGACAGGCATTCGGCAAAAGCAACAGGTGGCAGCACTGTGGGGAGGCTTCATCCAGATGCCCAGCATTAAAAGGTTTGGTGTGATAGTATATATTTTATGTTATGGTAGTATCCTCTGTCACGCTTTCCAGAAGTGATTGAGTCTCAGGGATTTATTCTTCCTGAGACTTTCTGGATCACATGTCAGCTGAATTAAAGGCTATAGGCTTGATCCAGTTCAACAGAAGCAGCAGCAGGGATTCTCAGGCATTTACCATGTTATACTTGTACCTGAACAACAAGCAGAGATAGAGCACTGTGAAAGCAACACATTGGAGACATACATCATCTCTCTAATAGCCTTCCAACTAGGCCCTTTTAAACTGCACTTACTCAGGGGCCCAGGAGTCAGAAAGGAATTGACACACAGAAGCATGTTATTGGTCCTTAGACTGCCTCAGATCTCCTCCTCAGCAGCTTTATCTCCAAACTGTAGTATCATGAAAATACTACTAGAGGCTTTGCCCATTTCGAACCTCAGATGTTGCTGGGGAAGGAATGATTAGGAATTGGTCCTGCTCCCTTCCCCCCCTACCACTCATCAGGGAGACCCCTGGTAGGTGCTGATGGAGTGGGTGACTGGCTATTTGAGAAGGGGATTTCAAGGCTGGGAGTCTTGGATCTGGGGACCGGGGGATGAGGGCGTTATTGTCAGGGGTCAGGGAATGAGGAGAACATTTTTTCCAACACCAGCCCCCAGTGGTTTAGCCTGCCCCAGATGCTGGTCAGGAGGGGGGTACATCTCCACTGGGCCCACACTTTGAAGGCAGCACAACAAACTTACCTTAAGTCGGGTGGCTTGCCATGTAACATGTATTATTTGGCAAAAAACATGCATTATTCCCTTAAGTAGTAGTAGTAATAATTCACGTTTGTAACTTTTCCTCTTTGTGGGCTATTTACTAAGCTGTGTTACAATCAGGCATTAATACTCAATTTTAACATGGACATCAGCAACAATTTAAATGTCTAGTTCATTATAGGGTGTTAAACCTTTAGTAAATCCTGGCTTAAAACCTGATTTAATACAGAAATGTAGCTATAGGGATTCCCGCCAATCCTTCCCCATACTCGGTTTAGAAGATCCCATGAGTCAGAGATCCCTCCAGGGTTCCA
Organism: Ichthyophis bannanicus; assembly: GCA_033557465.1. Classification (NCBI taxonomy): domain Eukaryota; kingdom Metazoa; phylum Chordata; class Amphibia; order Gymnophiona; family Ichthyophiidae; genus Ichthyophis; species Ichthyophis bannanicus. Next base: position 421,204,612 of record CM066033.1, read on the forward strand.
AACCTCTGTCCTGAAACATGAAATAGTAGCCCAATCCCCTCACTCATTGATACTCATCCATAAATGCAAGCCAAGATACCTTCTAATCCCCTTCCCTGAAATACTAATCAAAGAATTAAGATATGCCATATTGGGTCATACCAAGGGTTCAACAAGCCCAGTATCTTGTTTCCAACAGTGGCCAGTCCATGTCACAAGTGCCTGTCAGCAGGCCTGTACCTAGCCCTGTGTGAGTGGTGCAGCCGCACAAGGCGCAAAGGCTTATGGGGTGCATTTAGGCTGTCTTTCGTTGCCTGCCGCCGCCACTTTTTCTTCTCTCAGCGGTGGCAGGCAATGGCAGGACAGCTAAAATGCGCCCCTTATGTCTTCTCACCGGCATGCTAAACATGCCGGCGACTTGCACATCGGGCACGCCTCTTCTCTCCCGCTGCGGCAGGAGGGGCGCTTGCCCGATGTGCAAGTCGCACAGGACGCGATCTTCACTCGATGCGGCCCTGCCTGTCAGGTTCCCAAAAGATAGACAGATTCCATGCTGCTTATCCCAGGAGTAAGCACTGGATTTCCTTGGTCCTCTTTAATAATAGTTTATGGACTTCTCCTCCAGGAACTCATTGAAACCTCTTTTAAATCCAGCTCACTAGCAGCTTTTATTGCATCCTCTGGTAATGAATTTGAGAGTTTGATTACACATTGAGTAAAAAAATATTTCCTCCAATTTGTTTTAAAATGTGCTACATTGTAGCTTCATTGCGTGTCCCCTAATCTTTCTACATTTTGATGGCGCAAACAACCGATCTATGTTTACCCATATTCAACAGCCATAAGAACCCCTTGGTCTCCTTGCCTTTGCCACCAACCCTTTTGGACTCTTCAACCAGTACGTTAAAAGTAGAGGGAGACAATTATCCTCTGCCTTCAAAATTAAAAACTGTACTTAGTGACCTCATGTGCTCTTTGCCTTTTGACTTGTGTGAGCTTGTTGGAATACAGATGTAGGAGGAGAGCTTAGTGAATGTTGGGGGGAGGAGGGGGAGGCTGCTGGTGTCCATCTTTGAAGTCTCAGAGAGGGATCTAATTTTGGCACGGGCCTTGATGCTGACTCAGAAGGCAGGGGTTAGGGTATCCTCAACTTTCTCATTTGAGAGTAGGGGGAGGATGGAAGGAAATCCTACCCCCTATTGGGATTCATATTAGCTGGCATCTAAGTCCCAAGGAGTTATTAAGTTTTAAAATTAGCTAGTGGATGAATGTGAATCATGCAACTTAGTTATTTGTGGCATTGCAGCCTATTTCCAAATTGTTTATGTCATTCTGGATATTTTTGCATTTGCAGTGAAACAAGAGTATGTGTTACCATCAACATTTTTTTTAATAAAGTGATGCTCTCTGAGATCCACCAGGAAAATATGTGAAACTGGCTTTGACAGATTTTGTGCTTATCCAGCTAAATCCACAGAACTCCACTACAGATCTACAAATTTCCTTCTAAACATCTAATGCAGATTTTTGGAGCCAGTAAGGGACTGCCATGGATGTTCAATTCAATAGGCATGTGTTCTTTAAAAATAAAAGAGATTTGCAAATCATCTTGAGAATCCTTATGAGATGTCACATACCCCTATTTATTATGGGGCATGCTTACTAAAGGTTAACTTGCATTAATGAAAATTAACATGTTTAGTTCTTCAATTGCCCATAGAAATAAAGGGTGTGTAACCTTTAGCAAACATGCCCCTATGTGTCCTGAAGACCTAAAGAAGTTTTATAGCTAATTCAGTCATAGTATTCACAACTTTATACACGTGCATGCAGGCAGGGCATAATGAGATAAAATGACTTCCTCCATGCTGCTTAGACTTAACTCTGCAACAGTCGCTCTAACTCAGCAGCTACTCGTTCTCCACACTTTACCTATGAGCATTTCTTAAAGCAGACCTAATATCCAGATTTCTGCATTTCTGAAGATAGAAATCCTTTTTTTTCCCAGAAACATACACGTGAAGTGGCATTTTAGAAAGGACATCCAAATCAAATTGGGTACGTCCAGAAAAATGCCAGGGACATCGTCGTCTCTGGCCGACTTTAGCAACATCGATGTCCCCAGAATGGATGTCCACGCTGACGGCCACATAGAAGTCCCCTTTAGGAAAGCATGTTGCGGGGACTCTTATCTCATGCAAGCTAGGATAAGGAAATGCCCAGCAATGTAGCAAAATGAAATGTGAACCCTCATTCCCTGTCAGTGTTTGTCGACATATTGTAAAAAAAAAGGTGGTATTAGTATAGCTGCTTCTCCACACCCTCCAAATGTTTGCCTGATAAAATGAGCACTTTTCAGTTGCCTGTTTGTGCCTGGAGCAGCTATAACCTTTGATGTGACTCTGGACATCCAGGACGTCTCTGAGATCAGGCAGGGATGTCCAAATTCTTGGGAATGCTTCAGCCATGCCTCTGCCATACCCCCTTTCAGACCTGGATGTCATTCAGGCCGGGAACGTCCATAGGCCCGGCTTCTAAATTGACTCTGGAGGGGTCTCCATGTTTCGAACATCTCTATGCCTTTTTCAGATGTCTGAAGCACCAATAGGGCTTTCAAAATAACCCCCTATATTTTCTTTATATGCTCAGACAATCTTTCAAGAGTCAGGGTCCAGTTTTTCCAGACAATTTTCATTTCCACTCAAATACATACTATAAGCAGCATGGAAACCCATTTATTATGAGTGTCAGAATTTTGGTTTAGTTTTAATATAGGAAGTTCATGGGTCAGCAGTGACTGTCCACTGCCTGGATTTTATCACTGTGCTTTGAGATGGTTTCTGATGTACGTAAAACTACTCAACAGACAGTACAGTAAAATAAATAAGACAATATCAAAATGTTGTAAGACAAAAACTACTAGTTATTTTAAAGATTAGATATAGGAGATGCAATGCAGTGATGTATTGACAACTTCCCTGATTTTTGTTTCCTGTCCACCCCCCCCCCCCCCCCACCATGGAAACGTAAAGGGAATGCAGGTTTATGCTAAGCAGGCAGATGCATAATTAATGGTTTCTGACAGAAAGCTTTGTCCTCGTTTATATCATTGCAAAAGTTGATGTGATTTAATGCAGTGCAAGCAAGACGCTTACCTGGATAGAAAAACGGTCTTACTATGAGCTTTAAGGAAGAGTCACCCTGCTCTAGGTCAAGACAATTTCATTTCCATAGAAGATGAAAACTCATATTTTGCCAAATGAATTACGATTTTTAAAGTAATGAGGAGCACAGGACTGTTGGCAGCATTCCCATGAAAGACACTGACTTAGTGCAGACACAGATAGCCTAATTTTTCATTGTGAACCAGTGCTCTCGATAATCACCATTGTGGCTATGCATTATTTACAGATTACACTAATCCAAGGCAATGTATAAATGCCTAAGTGTGGTAAATTATTAACAGTCATTACCCATATCTCATGATCAATTAACTGCAGGGATCTGTAGTCAGTCTAGCAGCTACGCAAAGATAACTCAAAAAAGAAACACCTCTAAAATTGCCAGCGATGGCAACTGTTTGATGAATTGATAAGCAAATTTAATAACCTGCCTCATTAACTAGCAACAAAAAATTAATCTATAGAGACATTTGCATTTAAAAGTGGAAGCCGATTGCTCAGTGGATGCTTTTTGAAGTGATCATCGTAAGTATGTTATCAAATGCGACAGCGCCTTTAGATTTCTAGTACCACGGTGTAAAGGTCTGCGCGAAGTCAGGGTTTTTTCATATTGCTAAGAAATGGTGCAGAGTGGTATTGGTTTGCTTTCACCCCTAACGTGTGTGTGTCGGGGTGGGGGACTGGGGTTTAACGCTATTGGTATAAAGAGCCATTGTATAACTATAGAGTGTTAATAGGACCTGCTACTTTTAAACCTCTCCTCTGACTAAGAGTAGGTATGTCCAGTGTCCTGAATAAGATGAGCAGAGGCAGAATTAGGTGAGAGAAAGGGACCAGCACATTTACAGTATATCCCCCCAAAAAAGAAAGCCCAGTAAATAGATGCAGATAGGGTTTATTCATGATTGCTACATGTAAAGTCTGGCACTTGCACATTAAAAAGGGCTCAGCTATACACATGGATGTCCTTATAATGTAGAAATTGCAAAGAGATATATTGGGGCATGATTAAGGCATAGTCTGGATGGTTCAGAAATGTACATGTGTATTGCATATTTCCTGTGCAGGGGAATGTTAGCAGGGATGCCCAAGTGCAAACTGGGACGTCTAAGGCAGAAAGTATGGAAAAAAATGCAGTTGCAGACATGATTTCACAAATGTGGACATCCCTGATATGGATATCTGCGGTGGCGTCTGCACAGATCTCCAGATAGTATTGTAGAAACTAAACGTCTAGGAATAGCCTAATAGTAAGAGTAATGGGCTAGGAACAGTGCTGCCATTGTGCTGAGAACGGGCGAGATGCAGTCCCTTCTCCTCTACACCCTCTGGGTGTTTTTCAGTCAGAATGAGCACTTTTCAGGTGCCTGGAGCAGGTCTAAACTTCGACCAGATGCTGGACGTCCATGACATTTGTGCAATCAGGCGGGGACATTCAGGTTCCTGGGAACGTCCTGGCCAGGTCAACACCATGCCTCTGTGCAGACGTGGATATTCCCAGAGCCGGCTTCTAATGTAGCTCTGGAGACTTTCTGTGCTTTGGACATCTCTATGCCTCTTTTCAGAGATCCAAAGCATGAACAGAGTTTCTAAAATTACCTCTGTAGGAAATACTCCTGTATCAACAAAACTGTTCATACTGGGTTTTATACCCTCTCTCCATAGAAAAAGTGCTCGTTTTGGCCAGCCTTTTACAGAAGGCATTAAGGGAGTTATCCTTAATTTCCCCTTGTTTGTTCCCCCCTCCAAACTGAACTTAGATAAAGAGAGCAGCCCTTGTAATGAATTGGTGGTATTTATATGTGCAGGTTTACACACTGGGATAGCTACATGTGTATGCACCCGCACTTCTATGCAGAGGTAGAGGAGTAGCCTAGTGGTTAGGGAAACAGCCCAGACCATGGTTCAAATCCCACCGACACTTCTTATAGCCTTGAGCAAGCCACTCAACTCTCCACTGCCTTAAAATGTGAACGGTATGGGAAAATAACTACCTCACCTGAATGTAACTCACCTTGAACTGCTACTGGAAAGGTTGAGCTAAATACTAATTATTGTAATAAAAAAGTGGTTGAGTTTCCTTCATTAATTTTTCCCTCACGTAGGTTTGTAAAATGACTCCTTGAGTTCCACATAATGGCATGTAGACATGCCCTCCTTCACTTCCTTATTTGTGTTATAGACAAAACGCCGTGTTTGGCAGAACCTTTTCTAAAATGCCGGCAGAAGTCGGTACATTACAACTTCTCAAATCTGATCTCCACAGAGAGTGCAATTCCAAAACGTGCACGTCCAGCCCGTGGACACATCTAAATGAAAAATGGGCCACATTTCACCCTAATTCTGCAGGCGCAGGTCTGGACATGCCAGTGAATCCAGAATCAGGGATGCAGACATGTTCTGCATGGCACGCCCATACCCCAGGGCACGGATATATGTAGCAAGCAGTCTGGACGTCTCTGCCCTCGACAAATTCTGAAAAGATGTACGGCTCCAGTGCTGTCAATCTCCGTGCAGCCACCCCTCTTCAGTTAAAACATGCATCCCCGAAGCTGCTCCTCACACTGATGGTGTGGTGCCCATGCCAACTACCCGTGAAAACTGATGACACAGATGTGCTGGTACACATTAGACCATATAAGCTAGTCTTATGCACGACCAGGACACTGCAAAATGATCTCTGTGCACTCAGAGATTTTTATTTATTTTATTTAGACAGTTTTGTATACCGCCTTATCCTTCAATCAAAGCGGCCACAACACAATTGGGGGATACATTTAACATGAGGGGATATGAGACACATACACTAATACTTACAGGGAACATGGGCAATGGAGGGTTAAGTGGCTTGCCCAAGACCACAAGGAGCATCTGTGGGACTAGAAACCCCAGTCCTTCCGGCCCAAGGTTGCTGTCCTCTAGTGGGATTTGAACCCCCGACCTTCTGGCCTGAAGTACCTTGCCCCAACCACTAGGCTACTCCTCCCCCTTGTTACAACAGCAAGCAGAAAGTGATATGATTGTCCTGCATTACCTTGTATGGATCAGAAGAAATCAGAAATGATCCTCTGCGGCTAAATATCAGAGCATATCCCTCACAATAAATAGGGACCCTCAGATTGAGTGCACGCACTAGTGCAAACAGCCCAAGCGCACCCACATCTGTTTATACAAATGTGCACATTTGTGAGGCTGCTGATGGTGCTGTGCGCCCTGTTGCACGCACTCATTCTGAGGGTCCCTTATCGCAGACAGGGATAGGCTTTGACACTGAGCCATAGAAACCCTGTTCTACTGTATCCTGGCCGATCACACTGGCACCTGGCCATGCTGCGGTCAGCCCTACGGACCAGGTACTGGTCAGGCAGTGAGGTCCCCCAAAATTGCAGTTGCACACACCAGATCCCCCCCCCCCCCATGCATCCTTCTAACCACACACGGACACTCTCACTTGCAGTCACACAAAACATACATCTGCAGTACAGATGCCCTGCACCTGTAGAAAACAGCTGGTATAACATCATGGCATGGGGGTCCCAGGACTAGTAATCTGATCTACATTTCTAACCCACACATGCATCTGTCCTATACTCACCCACATACAGTCCCTATATCAACAGTCCCACTTCTCGAGTGACAGGAATTGTTAGGGTGCCCTAGATCATCTCCTCTAGCTCATACAGCAATTGTCAGCATAACTGGAATAATCACCATTGCACCCCTGATTATTTCTGTAGGGGTGTTTACAGTAGTAATGTGTCTTTATCATATAGCCTTCCCCCACTTCTGCATTCTGCTCTTTAGAACTTCCAGATTGCAGACACTCCGATTCAAAGCATCTTTGTCACAGCCATTCACCTCTATGGGTTGCATTGCAGAACAGAGCAGAAAGGTTTCTAAGTCCTGGCCTTATTCCACGTTTCCGCTGCTATAACATGGACATCCACAGGAAATGCGCAGAAAGTACACGGGCCTTTCCTGAACATGCTTTGCACGTCTCCACTGCTGTCCATGCCCCTTGTTCTGCCCCCACCCGCCCACATTCGGAGATGCGTTCTGAGATCCCCGTGCTAGCGCCGTATGTGTACAGGGACACAGCTGTTTCAGAATAGGATCCTAGACATTTTTGCTAGAAAAATGTCTAAACTGCATGTCCAAAGTGCTTATTCCTGTTCTGGAATGACCCCCATAATATCTACATAAAATGTGCCTTAAATTGAGCCAGACAGGAGTTCATTGATGTTACACGCACTGGCAAATTTAAAGACTACAGTTTCAGGCAAAAGTAAGGCAAACCAAGATGTGTGAACCTTTCATGATGCCTAGTTTCCTTCTTTGGTACACTAATAATAATAATATTATTATTATTTTAATGTCTTCAAATTTAAAAGACATAACCCTGATTAGTTTTTAGCAAAAAAATACTATACTTGGAATGACATATATTTTCTGCCGATATCTCTTTGGGGCATGTTTATTAAAGTGCACTAATAGCGCAGGATTTACCATGTGCTAATGCATAGCGCAGGATTTACCATGTGCTAATGTGTAGCACAGAGTTTACCACATGCTAAGTTTGTCACGCAGGCCATTAGCATAGGGCAGCACAGTAAAAGTCCCACAATAACTGTTTAGTGTGGGCTGGGGTAGTGAATGGGTGGGGGCAGGGGCAGATTGTGGGTATTGATAACACATAAAGATTAGCTTGGATGTCATTGGCATTCGCTAACAGCAATTGCTGCTGTTAGCAAGGGAGAAAATTACAGCAGCTTGGGTGTATACCATCTCCTGTGCCGTTTGGGGCTTTATCTGCAGTAACCTACCTCAGATCAGTAAACATGCCCCTTGGATCGCCAGATCCTTGGTTAGGACCCAATTAAAAGAGTTAAAACAGGTCAACAAAAGGCTGTGATATTGCACACATGAAGATATAATAATAATTTGTATTGGTGTTTAAATTAAAATAGTTACAGCTGCCACAGAAAATCGTCCCAATAATAGTAATTATAATACCAGTTGTGGTAAGAGCTCTTGGGGCAATACTTAAGTGACTTCCTAAAGTTTTACAAACTTTGAACCTACTGGATTTGACTCTACAAATCCTACAAATTCCCCTTCTTGGAACAGCTTCCATCTTGCACTGATACCTGCATGATTCCTATGCTCTTGATTAAAACCCAAATCACAGCCTGTCCTAAACTGTGTCTTCCAATGAAAAATGCACTATAATAATGATTAGCAGAGTCTTTTGTAAAGTAATCAATAAAATGTGAGTGTCCTGACCTTGATGTCCCATTTCCCATATAGTACCCATGTGCAAAAATGGGACGTCACATGTAGTACTTATTCAGTTAGTGACTGAATATCGCTACTGTTCTAATAATCTAAGGTTTTTTTAGGTGAGGGAGTTTCTGTTCAATTACTGGCCCTAAACTTATCATTTTCTTTTGATTTGGTGGATTTTGAGTTACTGAACAATGATGCGGGTGTTTGGATCCTGCAGGGGTAGTGTTGGATTGGTTCTTTTCTAAAGGTGAGATCTTTCTGTCTAAGCCATAATGGAGACCTTTCCAGTCTGTGTAGATGGCCTTGTAGGGTTCAGCAAGGGAATGTGGCACGATTTTTTAGGCATATGCTGATGACATACAATTGATGATGCCGCTTGAGGGGGATGTGAATTTGGCTACTGTATAGGGCAGTTGAATTGGTTGAGGAGGAGTAGACTAGTATTAAATGTAAAAAAATTAGTATTTTATGCCTTGGGGACTTGGAGGTAGGTTTGTTATTAGTTAGTCCTATGATTGATAGAGTTGTCCTTCTCTGGGAAGCATCTATTAGGTCTCTTGGGTTGATACTTGACAGGAATAGTATTAGAGAGACCCAGATTGTGAAGGTTATGAAAACTGTATATAGGAAGTCATTGTGGGTTAGACAACTTCAACCTTTTGGAGAATAGAAAGCTTTAACACTAGGAGCCCTAAGGTGCGTCAATTGACGCAAATGCATCTTCAAAGTTGTATACCAGCGCCACTGCTAGAACCATGTCAGTCATGTTCCATGACTTTGTTAGCAAGGTCAAGATGTTCAAATATGTGCATCGAAAATTAATGACAGATGCACCACCTAGCGAGAAAATGAATTTATACCTAGAAGCCCCAAGGTACGTCAGTTGACGCACTCAATTGTCTTGGATGCGTCAATTGACGTACTTTGGGGCTTCTAGGTATAAATTCATGTTCCCACTAGGTGGCGCATCTCAATCACTGTTTACAGCTTACTCCAACATTACAAACAATAAACACACGATGGCACATACTGCACGTATTTAACAAATAAGTAACTTCACATTAATTCACATCTGCATTTCATGCTAAACGCCGTCGTCGTGATAATGCGTCAATTGATGCACTTTGGGGTTTTTAGGGAAAATGCCTTTTGGGGCTTCTAGTGTTAAGGACAGCTATCCATGCATCTCCTCCTTAGGTTATTGTAATGTTATTTATACTAAGCTTCCTATGAAACAAAGGAGGAAATAACAGGTTGTGCAGAACATGGCAGCGTGTTTGTTAACAGAAGCTAGACATTATGAGGGTGATCAGCCATCTTTGGCATATTTGCATAGACTGTCTCTAAAAGAATATTGTCAATTCAAATTGGTAATGATGACCTTAAGTTGTTACATAACCAAAAAATCAGAACATGTTTTCTAAGATTCAACATTATGTACCAAATAGGGACGTAACATTCCTTCCAGGGAAATCAGTTAATCATCCCTTCATTACGAGGTTGAGGTCCAGAGCTTTCAGTAATGTGGCCCCAGTGTGTTGGAATACATTGCCACAGGAATCATGGGGTATGAGTAATCTCTTTTCAATACAGGAAATGTTTAAAGGCATTTTTATATCTGTCATGATGTACGCTGTAATTTTTTAGTAGTATGAAGGAGACTGAGTAATTTTTATAGTTGTTTCTTTTTTCTATTTTTGCCTTTTGTATATTTGGAAGAGATTGTTCAGTAAAATGGTATAAACAATTTATAAATAAAGTTTCAAATGCTTGCAGAAATTGTGGGCTTTTCTGCACTCCTGCGGTATTCAAAGCTTAATTGTGGCCTGCAGGGCCTTAATTTTTGACTGCAAAATATCAGCCAGTTTGATGTCTTGAAATTGATAGGAATATGAATGTCCTGAAGGAGTCAGTGCATTCTGAAAACTTAAATAAGACATGTAGCTTAGACTGTATAAAAAGTATGGGCCTGATAAATAGCAGACCTGCTAACCGTGTTAATCGCGCTGACCGGGATATTCAGTGGCACTAATGCAGTTAGTGTCGCTGAATATCGACGGGTGCCAGGGCAACAGAACGTTTTTTTTGGTTGGAGGGGCCAAACAAATCAATTTCCATCCCTGACCGAAAGTCTTCTATTTGCTAATGTTGTGTTGAGCAAAATGCTAGGTACTTGTGACCTGGATTGGCCACTGTTAGAAACAGGATACTGGGCTTGATGGACCTTGGCCTGACCCCAGTATGGCATATCTTATGTTCTTATGTAAAATATTGGTGGGGCCATGCTGCCAGTGGGTCATGCTGCCAGTGGTCCATCCCATTCCACTGCCTATGACGGGTGCCACTGCTACACGCTAGCATTGGGGTGTTCCAGGAGCGGCACCAGATGGTAATCAGGCACCAGCGATATAGAGCTAGTTATCACACTAAATAGCGGAAGTTAAGCACTTTAAAGGATGACCTATTTTTTGTTACAGAAGTTAACCAGACAGCAGCTCGATATCGCTGCTTCCCAGTTAGCTTCATCGCTGTCTGGCTGACCTGAATATTCAATGCAGGTGGCCAGACAGGGTCTAAAGTTAAGCAGCAATAGCTGGCCGCTGCTGCTGTCGAGCCATAAGTTTTTCTGACCTATCCCTTTTCACCTACAATTCAAACTTCTCTACTCACCTCCAAGTGCAGTCATTCTGCAACTTGTCATTTACTGTACCTCTCGTCTCTTATCTCTTCTTATGCCCCTCTTGGCAACTCTGATCATCAAGCAAATCACTTTTATCTATGCCCTTTTCTTCTACTGCCAATTCCAGACTCTGTTCATTTAACTTCGCTGTGCCATATGCCTGGAATAGATTACCCAATTGGATAAGTCAGGCTCCATCTCAGATCCAGTTCAGATCCAGGCTAAAAACCCATCTCTTCAAGGCTGCTTTTGGATCCAGACCTTCTTATAATCTTTTGCACACACATATCTGCCACTTCCACTGGGGGACTATTCCACGCATCTACCACTCTTTCCATAAAGAAATATTTTTGCATATTACTCCTGAGTCTATCCCCTTTCACCCTCATCTTATGTCCCCTCATAGGAGAGCTTGCTTTCAATCAAAAGAGGCTCTCCTCTTGTGCATTTATGCCATGGAGGTATTTAAATGTCTCTATCATATCTTCTCTATCCTGCCTTTCCTCTAATGTCTACATATTAAGATCCTTAGGTTTATCCTCATATGCTTTATAATGAGAACCACTAACCATTTTAGTAGCTACCCTCTGCACCAACTCCAACCTGTTTATATCCTTTTGAAGGTGTGATCTCCAGAACTGCACACAATACTCCAAATAAGGTCATACCAAAGACTTATCACCTCCTTTTTTCTGCTGGCCATTGCTCTTCCTATATACCCAAGCATCCTTCTAGCTTTTGCCGTTGCCTTTTCTACCTGTTTAGCTACTTTAAGATCATCAGAAACAATCATGCCCAGGTCCCGCTCTTCTTTTGTGGACAGAAGTACTTCACCTCCTATACTGTACCGCTCCCTTGGATTATTGCAGTCTAAATGCATGACCCTGCATTTTTTAGCATTAAATCTCAGCTGTCAAATTTTTTACCATTCTTCAAGCTTAGCTAGAATCGGACCAAGGACAGATCCCTGTGGCACACCACTGGTAACCTCCTGCTCCTCAGAGTGAGCTCCATTTACCTGTACCTTTTGTCATCTCCCACTCAAACAATTTCTTACCCAATCAGTAACTTTAGGGTCCATCCTAGAGTGCTCAGCTTATTTATAAGTCGCCTGTGTGGAACAGTTTCAAAGGCTTTACTGAAAGTCAAATACACCACATTTAGAGCTCTCCCTCGGTCCAACTGCCTGGTCACCCAGTCAAAGAAATCTATCAGATTTGTCTGAAAAGACCTGCTTCTAGTGAATCCATGCTACCTCCGATCCTGTAATCCATTGGACTCCAGAAACCTCACTATTTTCTCTTTCAGCAGTATTTCCAATAATTTACTCACCACAGAGGTTAGACTAACCGGCCTGTAGTTTTCAACCAAATCCTTACTTCCGCTTTTGTGTAAAGGGACCACATGGGCCTCTCTCCAGTTCTTTGGCACCACTCCCGACTCCAAAAAGGCATTGAAAAGGTCAGTCAGTGGAATTGCTAGAATGTCCCCAAGTTCCTTCAGTATTCTTGGCTATATCCCATCCAGTCCCATTGCTTTGTCTACTTTTAGCTTAGCTAGTTTCTCACGAACACAGTCTTCTGAAAATTGTTTGAGATCCCCGTCGCTTCTGTTCCTATTTGTGGGTGTTTTCTGAGGTCTTGCTGCTGGCCCTACATTTGTGAACACAGAATAGAAATACTTGTTAAGCAATTCTGCTTTATCCTCATCAGCTTCTACATATTCCTCCTCTTCACCCTTGAGTCTGACAATGCCACTTTTGCCCTTCCTTCTCTCAATAACATATCTGAAAAAATGTCTTATTCCCCCATTTTAGTGCATTAACTATTTCTTCTTTTTGTATCTTTGCTTTCCTGACTACTTTGCTAGTTTCTGTAAGTTTTTCCAAATAGAGAGGCCTCTCTCTGTGATCTCTTGTATTTCAAGAAGGCCTTCCCCTTTTTCTTCACCTTTTCAGCTACTTCTTCTGAGAACCATAACGGCCTCCTTTTCTTTTACCTTTTACCTTTATTTACCTTTCTAACAAAAAGGTTGGTTGCCCTTAAAATATCCCCTTTCAGTTTTGCCCACTGTTTTTCTACATTCCCCAGGTGTTCCCATCCCACTAACGACTCCTTGAGGTATTGGCCCATTTTGGCAAAGTTAGTTTTCCTAAAGTCGCCATCACACACTACCCGCCGGTGAGAGCTCCCCCGTCGGGTTGAGCACCTGAGCAGGAATTCCTCCCGCTCAGAGGCTCCTGCCCAATTGGGGCAGTGGGAGAGGCAGAAAAGCCAGCATCCCGGAGGGCGCGCCCGCGCCTGAGGGCCTTGCCAGAGGGCCCTTTGGCATGGCCCTTAGGCGGGGCACTACAAAGAAACAGCCACACACAGCAGGCAGCCCATGGATTCAAGCAACAGCAGCCATCATCCACCAGCTCACACAACCAGGCTCAAGCACCTATACAAGAGAAACCATCACCAACACAGAAACCTCTGCCCACCCGAGACAGCGAGAAAAAGGAAAAAGAGCACCCAACGCCCTAAGGAAACCAACGCAGCAGCCCAACCCAGCCCCAGGACTCACAGGTACACCTATAAACCATGCCACCCTTCCTAGCCCCAATTTACCTCCTAGCACCATTCCTAACCCTTTACCCCTCCACTACCGACACACTCCCCAACCACCCCACACCAGGCGCCACAACCATCCAAACTACAAACACCAACAAACCCCCCCCCCCTACATGGGGCAGCACCCACACACCACCTACACCAATCCACACCCCCAATCCCCAAACAGCAACCCTCTCTCCATCACACTAATAAATGCTCATTCAGTCAGAAACAAACACCGCATGCTCCAAGACCTGATCACAACCCCAAAGATTGGCACCCTATGTATAACCAAAACATGGCTAACAGACACCGACACTGTGCTCATGAACCAACTAACACCAAATGGATACAGTCTTCATCACTGCTCTCGAACCCATACCAGAGGAGGAGGAGTAGCCATCATTGTGAAAGCCAACCTCCACCTCAGAAACCATGCCTCAGAAACAACCAATGAAGCAGACATACTTACCCTCACCAACGAGCACCTCTCCATATGCCTAATCTACCGAGTGCCCACCCCAAGCACCGACCTATCAGGCATATTACAACACATATCAGAGAGCGCCATCTCCACAAAAGAACAACTAATCTTCGGAGACTTCAACCTCCCGTCACTCCAAGACAAATATGCCGAAGCCTTCATCAATGCTATGGAAGCAATAAACTTGACCCAGATCATACACGAACCAACACATGAAAAAGGGAACACACTTGACCTCATATTCCTGAACTCCCAAAACACCACTTCATACAAAAACCCAGAGATCACATGTGTACCATGGTCAGACCACTATCTCATCAACATCTCCCACATCTACCAGCACACCAGCGTCAAAGAGAACAAACAACATACAAGAAGATTTAAACCATTCATCAAAGAGGATTTCCTGGTGCAAATACTACCTAAACTCCAAACAATCTCCACCAATATCAATGACCTAATCTACAACTGGAATATTACGATCTCCTCTGCATCTTGTGCAACAGCAAACAGCACCAAAACCAGACCTGCCTCATCAAGAACCCGATGGTTCACCCCCAACCTACCCCCAACTCAGAAGAGCAGAGAGAAAATGGAGAAAGACCAATAAAGAGGATGATAAAGCAAAATACATGAGTGAACTAGATGCTTACCACACAGAAACCGATAAAGCAAAAAGGACCTACCACTCTAAGATCATAAACACCTCAATAAACAAACCACATGAGCTCTTCGAGATTGTCAAGAAGCTAACAAAAGCACTCAACCACTCCAACCAGCTACCGAACATCCCACCAGAACTACTAACACGCCAATACAAACAGCTTCAACAACCACACAACCCACAACTAAATGCAGAGACAACAACCCACCCTACTACCATAGACACAAGCTGGAGCACATTTGAAACAGTCACCAAAGAAAAAATAGAATCCACCATCTCCTACCTAAACACTACTACCTCTCCACTAGATCCCTGCCCTGCAGAATGGATAAAGAAATCCAAAGAGGACATAAGCACATCCCTAACCCACATTGTTAATGAATCCCTCAGGCAAGGACACATGCCAGACATCCTCAAAACCTCCATCATCCGCCCAACTCTAAAAAAACACAACTTGGACCCCCTTGACCCCACCTCCTTCAGACCTATAGCAAGTCTTCCATTCACCGCCAAAATCATTGAGAAGATAGTTCAAAAACAACTTCAAGACCACCTAGATACCAACAACATACTGGACTCGCAACAACATGGTTTCCGTCCATTCCACAGAGTCGAAACCCTCATGACATCACTAATGAACACCCTCATCAAGGGCACACAGACCAAGCACTCTGGATATGCTATACTCTTCCTGAACATATCCGCAGCCTTTGACACCATCTTCCACAACATCTTCCTACACAGACTGCAAGAAATTGGCATCAAAGCATCATACTTCAATGGTTCCACTCCTACCTGACCAATAGACAACAACTGATCCGCACAAGCATAGCATCTTCCCCCCCCCCTTTCAACAATACCAAGGAGTACCCCAAGGATCCACACTATCCACCATGCTCTTCAACATCTACCTGCAACCTCTCTGCTCGATCATACGTGCTCATAACATCAACTACCACATCTACGCAGACGACATAATGCTCTATGGTCCGATCACAACCACCAACCCAACAAACAATCACCTATCAGACTGCTTCATAGAAGTCTCCAGCTGGCTACAAAAGAACAACCTATCCATCAACATAAAAAAAAACAGAAGCCCTCATAGTAACCAAGGACCCAAACTTCACACCACCACCACACCTCAACTTGGGAACCACACACATACAAATTCAACCACACATAAAATACTTGGGAATCATCATAGACAAGCGCTCACACTCAAGCAACAAATCAAAGAGACTACCGGAATAATATTCCACAAGGCAAAAACAGTACAATGCCTCAGGCCTCTCATTGATCCACAGGACTTCAGGACAGTCATGCAAGCTATGACGCTCCCTCACCTGGACTACTGCAATATAATCTATCACGGACTACCTGCCACCCACACCAACCCACTACGAACTGCCTTAAATACCATAGCAAGAATTATCCCGAAAGCAAAAAAACAAGATCACATCACCCCAGTCCTGAGAGAACTGCACATACTCCCTTTCGAAGCAAGAATCAAATACAAATCTGCCCTACTTATCCACAAAGCCCTCTATCAAACGCAGACTTCCCAGCTCCGCACTCTACTGCCCCATCCCACCCACAACAGAACAACCAGACAAACCACCAACAACACCCTCACCATCCCCCACGAAAGAACTAAATACAATCAATGGACCTGCAACAGAGCCTTCAAACTATACGCACCATCCCTCTGGAACTCCCTACCAAGTCAAATGAGAAACAACGGAGATCCTTCAACATTCAGGAAACAACTAAAAACCATCCTGTTCCAGGAATACCTCGGACCAGAAACAAACATCCATCACTGACTACCCCTCCAGACCTTCTAACATACCCACTGGTCTACCTACTAAGAGACCTATGTCCATTGTTTAAGTCCTTACTGTCTGTTCAGATCACTAATGTTGGCCTCCCCGGTGACAGCCCCTCCACGCTAAGAATTGATTACTGTCCCCCCCCCCTTTTGTTGTTAAACCGCTTTGACCCGGTGAAAAGCGGGATATAAATACAGTTAAATAAATAAATAAATAAGACCCTCATTTTTGAATGGATTTTATCAGCCCTAGTCCTAATACTGAACCACACCATCTGGTGATCACTGGATGTGAGATGATCTCCCACTATAACATCAGAAACACTTTCACCATTGGAGGTACTTATATGTGTGTATGTGTATGTAGTGTGAAGCTGGGATGCGTATCTCTCATGGGGATATGGGATGCCTGGGTGGGGGTGGGGTGCTTGTGTGTGTGTTCTAGGTGGGTAGGGGATGCACCTTTTGTCAAAAACACATTGGGCCCGATTCCGTCCAGATGTCGATCCCCTCTGTACGTCTGGTCTGAACCGGACGTATAGAGGGGATTTCGATTCTGATCCCGTGGGGCACGTCTAGCCCCATGGGATCAGAATCGCGAACGGTCCTGCACATGCAGGCTAGGACTGCAATTCAGTCCGGCCTACATGTGCAGGACTGTCCCTGGCTAACTCAATCTAGACTCCTCAATGGAGCCGCGGCACCATGGCATTATGTTGCCATGGCACCACAGCTCCATTGAACAGCCATGATGACGGACTGCAGGACCTCATTCCCCACAATCTGACCCCCGATCCAGCCTCCAAAGGTCACAATTGGGCTGCGAGGACTGTCTTCAGGCCCCCCCTGTGCACTGCAAGCCCCGGGCCTGCCGCAAAATGACATACGGAGAAATTATTCCACCTTGGCTGTGGAATAACTTCCCTGTTTAAGTCGCCGGCCCTGGACATACAGGGTGGACATTAGAATCGGCCCTGTACATCCAGGGCCGGCGACCACCCAGACTCCGTCCCCGCGTCGCCCCTTCCCTGCCCCCATCTAACTTCCCTGCACAACCAACGGGGAAGATAGTCGAGGCTAGGTGAAGGCACAAATAGCGGGGATGGACATCCCGTTGGGCCATCCATTCCCGCTATTCATGGCACAGACTAACCCCCACTGTGCCCTTTTGTCCCCATGCATTCATTTAAGCTCCAATACCTTGCACTCTTCCTTCCCTCTTCTCCATCCCCTCCCCACCCCACTCTCTGTTCCCCTTCCAGACTCTCCCCTTCTCCCTCCCATCTAACACTTCCCCCCCTGCCATCCATTAACCCCATTCTCCTACCTTTTTTTAAGCTGATGGCCTTTTATGTTTTGCTGCCACATTTCCCTCCTCCTTCTTTTTTTTTTTTGCAAGCCCAATCAGCTGTCCTCTTCTGTCCACAGGAAATGGGATTCTCACAGACACCCTGCCAATTTCTTGGCCCTGATGGCAGCCTTCTCCTCCTCTTCTGCCCATAGGGATCCACTCTCACACTGGCAAACAGAAAGGATCTTTCCCACGATTGTGCCCATCCCCTTCTCTTCTGCCCGTGGGAGATAGGATCCCTGCAGGCAGATACCTGGCTTCTGGACCACCATCCCAGGTGCCAGATGCAAATATCTGGTCACCACGGCAACTTGACATCTGGGATTTGTTGAGCCCTGCCTTAAAGAATTTCCCTAATCCCCTGTTTGTTCGGTTTGTCTGTCCTGAATAGATTATAGGCACTGTGGGGCAGGGACTTTCTCTTATTTGTCTGTATATAGCGCTGCATATGTCTAGTAGCACTATAGAAATGATAAGTAGAGGTAGTTGCAGCAACTACAATATTCAGAAAAGCATTTATAAAATGTTAACTTAAATCTCTTAGGGACATGTTTACTAAACCACACTACCTGGTAGCATGGGGTTTAGCCCCCGGTTTGGGCACCATGCTAAAAGGCAGTGTGGAATCTAGCACTAAAGATCCCATGCTACTCTGGTCGCATGCATTGGGGCAGAGATGGGGTGGATCTCAGGTAGATAAAAGCTTGCTTGAAATAAAAAGTTTTCAGTGCAGTTTTCAATTTGGGAAATGATGATTCCATTCTGATATAATGTGGTAAAGTATTCCTTATGTTGGGGCCAGATAATAGAAAGTGGCTTGCTGAGTAATGTCAAGATGAGCCCTAGCAGTAGATGGTAATACTAATCTATTCTGCTGCAGTGAATGAAGGGTCCGGAATAGAACATGTGGTATTAACCAATCAGATAGATGCTGAGGGAGCCCCACATAGAAGGCCTTAGGAGCTGCGGTCAAGATTTTATATCTTATCCTCAGTGATGGTGTAACATCATTGAATCTCTTAAAATGGGTTACTAACTTGATGGCTTTTGATTGGATATTTGTAGTTTCTAAAATTGAGAACTGCGGTAACCCACAATATAGGGAGTTGCAGTAATCAAGTCGATTAATGGCAAAGGAATGTACCAAAGTAAGCAGCTTAGATGTATCAAAATAGGAGCAGACAGATTACACTCTGCGCAAGGAGTAAAAACATGCTTTTGACAATTGCAATTTGGGCTTTAAAGGTTAATTTTGGGTCTGATTTACAGCCTAAAACGTTCATTGATAACACTAATGGGACTGGCCAGGGCTGGCCCATCCATTGAGCAAGAATGTTGTTTGCACAGGGCCCCGTGTTTCAGGGGGCCCCGTGCAAACAACATTCTGCCCATCAGCCCAGGAAAACTTTAAAAGAAAAAACTAACTTGCTGCTGCCACTGCCACCCTGGCAGCAGCAGAATCAAGTGTCTCCCGAGGGGCCCCCACCCGCCCAACAGAGCCCTCCCTCCTGTCTGGCAGAGCCCTCCCTCGATCACTCTCCTCAGCGCGGTTTTCAGAGCTGTGAAGGGGACTCTTTCCCTCTCACGGCTCTGTTAAGCCCACTGGGGCTGATGGGAACAGGCATTTCCTGTTTCCCATCAGCCCCGGCCGGCTTAACAGAATCGCGAGAGAGAAACCTTCCCTTCGCGGCTCTGAAAGCCACGCCAAGGAGAGTGATCGAGAGAGGGCTGTGACGGACAGGAAGGAGGGCTCTGTTGGGCGGGCAGGGGTCCCGCGGGAGACACTTGATTCTGCTGCTGCCAGGGCAGCAGCAGCAGCAGCAAGTTAGTTTTTTTCTTTTAAAGTTTCCCTGGGCTAATGGGGGGGAGGGGGTTAGGACTGGTAATGGGCTGGGGGGGGAGGTCTAGGACTGGAAATGGGCTGATGGGGGGGGTTAGGACTGGTAATGGGGATTTAATGTTAAAAAATGTAAGGATCATGCATTTGGGCTGCAGCAATCCAAGGGAGCAATATAGTATAGGGGGTGAAGTACTTTTGTCCACTAAAGAAGAGCGGGACCAGGGCATGGTTGTGTCTGATGATCTTAAAGTAGAAAAGGGGAAGGCAAAAGCTAGAAGAATGCTTGGGTGCATACGGAGAGGAATGGCCAGCAGAAGAAAGGAGGTGATAGTGCCTCTGTATAAGTCTTTGGTGCAACCTCATTTGGAGTATAGTGTGCAATTCTGGAGACCGCACCTTCAAAAGGATGTGAAAAGGATGGAGTCAGTGCAGAGGGTGGCTACTAGAATGGTTAGTGGTCTTCATTATAAAGCATATGAGGACAGACTTAGGGATCTTAATATGTACACATTAGAGGAAAGGCGGGATAGAGGTGATATGATTGAGATGTTTAAATACCTCCGTGGCATAAATGTTCAGGGGGAGAGCCTCTTTCAATTGAAAGCAAGCTCTGCTACAAGGGGACATGGGATGAGGGTGAAGGGGGATAGATTCAGGAGTGATATGTGGAAATATTTCTTTACGGAAAGAGTGGTGGATCTGTGGAATAGTCTCCCAGTGGAGGTGGTCGAGATGAGGACACTAACTGAATTCAAAAAAGCATGGGACAAACACAGAGGATCTCTAAAGGAAAAAAGGGGACTCTTGTAGTTGTTATGGAAGGACAGACTAGATAGGCCATGTGGTCTTTTTCTGTCATCATATTTCTCTGTTTCTACATTTCTATGTTTCTATGTTTGTAGCTGGACTGTTGCTATTTTGAATACATTGTGAAAAATAGGCCTGTTTTGCAGTTATAACACTCCACATATAAGCAGTGGCTTGTTCTGAATACAACTGTAATTTCTGAGGGGTTTTGTTCTTCCTCCACAGACATCATGCCCTACACGCCTGTGTCTTTAAACAAGCTAAACCCTAATGAATTTTGCTTAGCTTCACTAACATGGACTGTCTGTAAAGGAGCCACTTCTTCCAAAACTGAACCAAGGGTTGAGTTCCATCCCTGCCTTTGTTCATCAACTGGGAGTGTTAAAGAGCCCGAAAAGGAGAATGTTTCACCAAAACTTTGCAGATTTACCCTTTTAAGGTTTCTCAACTGAACACCTGACTTACCCAAAATCCTAGGGTCAGTCCCAGGCCAAAACTGAAACGATAACAGATAATGATCCGTTCAAGGTGTCATATTCTTTCCTTTCCTTTGTCTCTAAATACCAGAGAAACTGAGCAGACCCCAGCCTCCCTCAATGGGCAATTATTTATTTATAAAGCACATGCAGCTGCAAGGAGATCAGACTCTGAGACCCAACTTTCCAGGTATCAGGTTCCGATCTGCCATATTTTATTATGTGGTACAGACAAGCAAAAGCAGCAAGGCCCAACAATCATCTTAGGTATAATACCTTATACATTTCCTCCTTAACTAAGCTTAGTTTCCTATTCTATGGCATCCCCAAGCAAGGTAGCCATTTTGTGCACCTGCCAGTGGCACATAGGCACAGGAAGGCGGCCATTTCATGATCCTAGTCAAAGCACATATGCATAGCCTTATCACATAGTCATGTCACACTACAAAGGTCAACCTGTCTAGGAGCATTTTCTCCAAATGGGTTAGTTTTGCACATACCATGACAGTCGTGAACCTCACTTCTAAGCCAGGGTATGGGGAGCGTGATCTCAGTCTCTCAAATTTACTGATAAGGCTCAGCGTAGTTCTTGAATCATGCCAAAAAGAGCCTCCTGCTGGAGTTCGTAAGATGTAACATGTATGGGCAGTTTGTCAAGATGTGCTTTGAAATTATTCTCTATCAAGCCTGTGGTACCCAACACGATGGTAAATATCTCTATCTTTCTGCCACATTTTCTTGGTCTCTGACTGCATTTCCTAGTATTTCAGAATCTTCTGCCTCTCCACACGATTCACAGAGTAGTCGCTTGGAACTGATACCTCTATTATCAATGCCGTTCTGGTGGTTTTCTCCTTAACCACTATATCCAGCTTCCTCGCATCTAGCTTTTTATCAGTCGGAATGGGAGTATCCCAGGTGATCATAACCTTCTTATTCTCTGTAATTCTTTTAGGGTCATGATCCAAGTACTTTTCGGGCACAGTGATGTTGTAGTGCCCACTGAGTTTCCAATGGATAAGGCATGCTACTTTATTATGCATTTCTGCATTGAAAATTTCTGCCATCAGAACTTCACAGCCAGCCATGAGGTGAATCACTGTTTCCAGGTCTTTCTTACAGAATCAACATATGTCTGTGTTGCCAGTTTTTTAAATGCTTGCTGTAAACCATCTCATCAGTAAGCCACTGTCCTGAGCTGCAGTTATCAACCTCTCATCCTTCGGTTTCAGTTCAACCCTCCTTAACCATTCATGTGTCCGTTCTTGATCAACAAACGGTTCCTGAAGTAACACTCTGTATTTCCCACTGTATTTGTGTATCTGCCACTTGTTTATCCTTGTTTGTTGATCTAATTCTTTGAAGAATTTTTTCTCATGTTTTGCAAATTCTGTTACTGCCTTCCTGTGCATGCATGTGGATTTTCACTCATTCCTTCTAGTCATCGGAACACTAATCTCCGGTAGTATTCTTTACTGATCTTTTCTCTCAGTAATTTCTACTTGAGTGTCATTCCTTCCTCTACTCCAAGATATTTATTTATTATTTATTTATTTATTTAGACAGTTTTGTATACCGCCTTATCCTTCAATCAAAGCGGTCACAACACAAGTGGGGGATACATTTAACACGTGGGGATATGAGACACACACACTAATACTTACAGGGAACATGGGCAATGGAGGGTTAAGTGGCTTGCCCAAGACCACAAGGAGCACCTGTGGGACTAGAAACCCCGGTCCTTCCGGCCCAAGGTTGCTGTCCTCTAGTGGGATTTGAACCCCCGACCTTCCGGCCTGAAGTACCTTGCCCCAACCACTAGGCTACGCCTCCCTTATTTATATCCACCTTCCTGTTCAAGGTCCTTGATATCACAGCTTTCAGCCAAGGAGATGTTTTCTGTTTTGCACGATATTCCTCTAAAAAAAAGAACATTTGTCAAGGCCAAAAGTCATCCGGATATCATCAGAAAGGCTTTTCACCACACAGAGTTGCTCTGCAAAGTGTTGGTTGCTGGAACTATAGAGTTTCAGATCATCTACAAATAATAAATGAGATGTTCTTTCTGGGTTGTTACCTTCTTTAGGATTCATGCTAAATCCATATCCTGAAGAGTTTATGAGAGTACTCATTTGATTAAGCACCACACAAAACAGAAGGGTTTTACTCGGGGCATTTTCTCCAAATGGGTTAATTTTGTGGATACCATGATATTTAAGAAATTCATTTCTAAGTCAGGGTATGTGGAGTATGATCTTAGTCTCTCAAATTTACTGCTAATGCTCGGCATAATGTAGGGTTTGTGGTTCTTCTTTCCTAACTGCTGCTGCTTTTTTGAATTGTCAAGCAGCTGGTCTCTGACCTAGTTGCAGTGCTAGCACTGAAAAGTATGTGGTCATCTGAAAATGATTTAACTGAGAAAGGCTGTGCATAGCTTTAATATACCTGAGGAACAGTGATACCTTATGTTTCTCTTGTTGTTGTTGTTAAGTGCCGTCAATTTGGTGTTGACTCCTGGCTACCCTCTAGATAGTTGACCTAAACTTTGTTCGGTCTTCAGCCAAGTGGTTCATTGTTGATAGAGTAGTATCCATAGCTGCTGTTATTGTATTGATCCATCTCATTGCTGGCCGCCTTCTTTTACAGTGACCTTCTACCTTGCCAAGCTTTATGTCTGTCTCCAATGATCTCTCTCTTCACATGATGTGTCCAAAGTATGAAAGTCGAAGTCTTGTCATCTGAGCTTCTAAGGAAAGCTTAGGTTTGATCTCCTCTAGTACTGACTGGTTTGTTCTTCGGGCAGTCCAATGATATACACAGTATTTGTTGCCAGCACCATAATTCAAAGGCATCAATTTTCTTCATATCTATCTTTTTCACTGTCCTACTTTGGCATCAATATGACGTTATTGAAAATACCATGGCCTGGACAAGTCGAATCTTTCTATGGAGAGAGACATCTCTGCTCTTGAGAATCTGTTTCTCTTATACATTGCAAAATGTGTTCCTCATTTAAAGCCATGCTGCTGATAACGCAATGGATAAATGAATTCTTATTATACTACAAATTATTCTAGTTCACAAAGGGATTGGCATTGAAGAAATATGCCCTCTTCAAGTGAAAAAATAAGATCAAGCATATGATGACCTCTTTGAAGTAAATGTTATATTCTTTATAATATGTTCGCCTATGTATTTTCTTTTTAGGTATATACTTTGAAACATATATATATAAATCAGTTTATGGATGGGGAGAGCGCTATAATGTTCAGAAACTGACAATTGTGTTTGATGATATGAGGATACATGTCAGCATACATATTTCAAAGAGCTCCGATTTGATTTCTTCCTCTTAAAATCATTTCTAAGCTAAATTAGCACAATATTTTCAAAACAAAATGTATTTTTACTGTTTTTTTGTTTAGGAGAAGTAAATCAAGCCTCAGCAAGGTTAGTACAATATATTCTTATTGATCGGTGTGGTCAAGTGTCCCATATAACTAGGACATGATTGTCTCTTGATTGCCTCCCACCCTATCACTCTCCTCTCCTATTCCAATGAGTGCTCAATTCAGACAAAAATCCATTGTGTTAAATTTGGCGTCAAACCGCCTGTCAGCATCTGTTCTTTTTATTCCTGCATACAAAAGATTTGGAAGAGTGAGAATGTAGCTAGCTGAATACATTTTTAATGCTAATACACATTTAGTTTATCCCCTAACTTTGAGGGAGCTTTAGTGGCAGCAAGAATCCAAATATCTCAGGGTGTCTACATGAATGATTAAAAAGGTCCTGACCTCTTGCAGATATTCTTTTTTGGAGATATTATTACAGATACACTTAGGACCTGATTTAATGACTGAGTTTAAATCCCAGATAGTATTCCGTGCTAGCTTCATTTTGCTTGCTGAAAGATTTTAGCTTGCAGAGAAAGTTGTGCTATTTAAAAAATGATTGGTAGGGGGGGTTTTTCCTGTATCGTCTTCATTTTCAAATACACAGTTGTTGTTGTTTTTTTTCTTTATGCAAATTTACAATATCCAAGAAGTATGCAAACACTCTTGTGAGAAACAAAGCAGAACCACAGAAATTCAACATCACCCTAAAAAGAAGAAAACAAAAGAAGTAACATGAAGAATAATTTAACCAAAGTTGTCTGCTTGCACTAGCCCACAACAGAAGGAGGAGCTCATAAAGAAAAGAAAAAAATAATACAACACAATAAGAGAAGAAAAGGATCAGGATAGTACCCAGCCCAAAATTTTCATGCCACAACTGTCGTGGACTCAATAGACGTCTCTAAGCAATGGGCACTGAGGAAAGATACCAGCTGGGAGGGCTCATAAAAAATATAAGAGACAGAATGATACTTTATCAAACACTTACAAGGATGTTTAAAAAAAAAGCTGGAGAACCCCAGGTCGCAGGAGGAGAAACTCCCTTCGATGCTGGGTGTCCCTAGCCAAATCAGGATACATACGAACCAGCAAACCACAAAATGGTAAATTATGCTTCCTAAAGAATAGTCCTAGCAGCCATTCCTTATCAGCTAGTAAGGCAAAAGTTATAATTAATGCTGAAGGAATGGACGTTTCTTCTTGAGAAGACTCTAGTAGAGCTGGCACAGTCAAAACATCAACCTTCTGTTCCCCGGTATTCGAAGCAGTCACTGACTTCTTCACCGGGGGTAAGTAATAAACTTTTTCCAAGGGCGGAATTAATTCAGGAGACACAGACAAAGTCTCCACCAAATACTTTTTAAACATATCTCTTGCCGAAGTTGTAGCAAGTCTGGGAAAGTTTATTAGGCCTAAGTTGTTTGCCCGAGACTGATTCTCCAGTTGCTCCAGCTTTGTATTAATTAAAGAAACATTCTTGATAAAGGAATTTCCTGATCGTCCAACACAGTAACTCTAGTTTGCAGGTCCAAAACCTGAAACTGAGTTGATCTTAGCAGCTGATTGTTCATTAACTTCTGTATTGACTCGTACTTTAGTCACCAAAGAGGAAAGTTGAGGTAAAAGAACTTCCCCCAGTGAAACAGAGGCTTGCCAAATAGTTTCCAAGGTAAAGTTAGTAGGTCTTATAAATGAAAAGGTCAAAGGTTCACCTGAAGAGGCCATGTGAACTTCCATCTCTGCTCGTGCCGAGACACCTGCCATAGCCACAATCTCTCCTGCGGCAAGGATCAGCGAGTTGAGGATGTTCCAGGTCAGCAAAGAACAAAACACTTCCAACCCCAATACCTGGCCCTCGCAATTCCAACATGGCTGCCTCTCCTGAGACGCCATACAAACGAATCCAAAGGTCCAGATGCTAAAGAAA
Organism: Ichthyophis bannanicus; assembly: GCA_033557465.1. Classification (NCBI taxonomy): domain Eukaryota; kingdom Metazoa; phylum Chordata; class Amphibia; order Gymnophiona; family Ichthyophiidae; genus Ichthyophis; species Ichthyophis bannanicus. Next base: position 421,231,111 of record CM066033.1, read on the forward strand.
TGGGTGTTGAGGTACCAGGGTTTTAGGAGGACTGTAAAACCCCCTTAATCTTATGCTTCTGCCCCATCGTAGAGTGACCGCCTCACTGAAGCCTGCCCAGTGCCATCTTGAGCCCCGCCTACATAGTTTTTTTTAAAGTAAGTTACATGTTGTGGCAATTAATAAAGGGGCATGTTTTTACTAACTGTTTGTGCAGAGTTTGCTATATGCTAAATGCACCTCACTCACACAATTTGGGCGGATTAGGGGTGGAACGTGGGTGGTAATGCACATCGCAGTGAGCACAGTGGTATTGGGCACGTGTGAACCGTGAATATTGCCTTTAGCATGGGTGCACTTAACACTACCTCAGTGAGTGCCGTGCTGAGCATTACAAACGTGCCAACAGCAGGGGAATGGATGTACGTACCCTTTGAAGTCGGCGCAGTCCTCCATGCTAGTTTCACAGTCTAATTACATGCCCCCATAATTGTGTACAAGAGACAGAGTTAAGCAACCTACCTTTGACCTTATTTGTTTATACTTTTGAAACATTTAGGAAACTATTTAGCAGGCTGTGCGAACAGTTCACGTAGCACTTAACGTGCACTAAGAGCTCACGCAGCACCTTAGCAGTTATAACATAGTTCTTTCTATATTAACAGCTAATGCTGTGTGCATGGAGCTTGAGTGGGAGGCTGTATCTTACAGGTAACACAGATTTCCCATGAGGCACTATGGGCACCGTGTCAAGGGCCTACAAAGAAGGAAGACATTTAAAAAGCAGGAAAAAAAAAACAGAAAAAGAAGGGGAAGACGATTGTGAGAGAGAAATGTAATGCAATTAAACCTTCCAAAGTACATTTCAAAAACATAATGGTGTCCTCAAAGTCCATGTTTCAGAGTGAAAGTGCCTTAGGCGTACAAAGAGCAAAATCTGGCCATGAATAAGGAGTTAGTTATCAAGCGTTAGTGGTTAACGTGATGGATTTATTTATTTTATTTACCAATCTATAACCCTCCCTCCCGAATACCAGGTCCAGCATGCCTTCTTTGTCGTGGGTAGGTTCCTTGATCAGTTGGCTATATCCTAGTTCTTCAAGAGCTTCAAGAAAAGCTGATGAGTGAGACTCTTGTAGGGAAGGTAGATTGAAATCTCCTAGAACCCAGCTTGGTGTGCATGGTTTTGGGCATTGGAGGCGAGGTCAATTATTGTTGCGAGAGCATCTGGGTCTGCTGATGGGGCCCTGTATAGGAGGTTAATGGAGCAGCGCTTGTTTGCTATTGTGAGGGTGTCGAGGAGTGATGTGCTGGTTGCATTGCATAGGTGGAACTGGAGGTCTGTTTTGGTGATGGCAAGTACTCCTCCTCCTCCTTTTCCATTCCTGTGGCATGTATGAATAGAGAAATTGGCGGGCAGAAGCTGGTTGAGGAGGATGTTATCATCACTGGAAAGCCATGTCTCTGTGATCAGGAGAGTGTCCAGGTCATGGTGGGATATCATGTCGGATACAACGGGCCATTTCTTGCGTATTGAGCGGGCATTTATGAGCGCACATCTCAGCAGTTGGGGAGGGGGTTCTAAACATGTTTTGCTTTCCTGTTGTGTTGTAGGGCAATGTGTAAGAGGTGGTGGTGAATTGTGCGAGTGGCTTTCTCTGACCTATGGAAGGGGGCATTTGACCATCTCTTCCTGTGATTCTGAAGAACTGGTATCTGGTTGTGGTTGGTAGATATGTCTGTAACGCTGCTTTGGCCTATATAGAGGAGGAGGTAGAGGGCAATTGTGACAATGCTTAATAGGGCCATTTTAGGTGTCTACCTTGTTGTGTGTGGTCTGGGTCTTACCCTCAAAGCAGGTAAATACAGGCACTTACACCTCCAAGCAGGTAAATACAGGCACTTACACCTCAAAGCAGGTAAATACGGGCACTTACACCCCAAGAAAGTAAATACAGGCACTTACACCTCAAAGCAGGTAAATACGGGCACTTACACCCCAAGCAAGTAAATACAGGCACTTACACCTCAAAGCAGGTAGATATAGGCACTTACACCTCAAAGCAGGTAAATACAGGCACTTGCACTTCAGAGCAGGTAAATACGGGCACTTACACCTCAGGCAAGTAAATACAGGCACTTACACCTCAACACATGTAAATACAAGCCCTTACTCCTCAAAGCAGGCAAATACATGCATCAGATTCAGCTTTACTTGCATTTTCTGTTCAGTTTTACTTGCGTTTTGCTGTTGGGCGTTACTGCTCTGTTCCTTGGAATTCTTTGGTAGCTTGGAGGACTGTTCCTCAGCGTGCGGTCCCCGCCTAAGGGCCACGCCCAAGGGCTCTCTGGCGAGGCCCTCAGGCACGGGCCCGCCAAACGTGGGTGCGCCCGCCGGCACTTCCTTTTGAATGTGGCTGCTCAGCCCCGATTGGGCAGAGCAGGCTGTGGGCGGAAGCTACTCCGGCGTGCTCTATCCCGGTCGGGAGAGCAGTGGCTGGGCCGGAGTGAAGAGGAGCAGGAGCCGAAGAGGGCCTTGCGCTCACGGCACTTCCTTTTGAATGTGGCTGCTCAGCTCCAATTGGGCAGAGCAGGCTGTGGGCGGCAGTTACTCCTGCGTGCTCTATCCTGGTCGGGAGAGCAGTGGCTGGGCCGGAGTGAAGAGGAACAGGAGCCGAAGAGGGCCTTGTGCTCACTGGTGCTTCCTTTTGAATGTGGCTGCTCAGCCCTAATTGGGCAGAACAGGCTGTGGGCGGCAGTTACTCCGGCTTGCTCTATCCTGGTCGGGAGAGCAGTGGCTGGGCCGGAGTGAAGAGGAGCAGGAGCCGAAGAGGATTCTGTCCATCCCCGCTATTCACCCCCCCCCCCACACCTGCCTGCCCTGTCAGAAGCCTCCCCATATGAACAGGGAGTTTGTACGGGGAGGCATAGATGGGGGCAGGAGGGAGCATTGCGGAGACAGAGTTAGGGCAGGCAGTAGGTGGTCTGCGACCCCTGACATACAGGGCTGATTCTGACATCGACCCTGTACGTCCGGGGTCGACAGAGTGGATGGGGAACTTATTCCATCTCGGAGGTAGAATAAGTCCCCCTGGATGTCGGGGGACAGCAGGCACGGGCAGCGCAAGGAAGGTGAAGGGGTGAAGGAGGTTCCCCGAAGCCCGACCTTGGCCATGGAAGGCCAGATGGGGGGGGTCAGGCTGCGGAGAAAGGAAAGAATGGTCAGTGGCTAGGGATCGCAGCTCCTGATGGAGGTGTGGTGCCATGTCAATGGGACGCCATGGCACTGTGGCTTCATTCAGGAGCCTGACTGATTTAGCCGGGCATGGCTGTGTACGTGCAGGCCAATAGGAATCAGATCCCAGCCTGCACGTACAGACTCTGAACCCGATTCTGATCCTGTGGGGCACATCTGATTCTGACCGAGTGCACAGGGACCTGCATGTCCTTTATGGAATGACCCCTGATGACTTTCAGTGACTGGTAGTGAGCATGGTTCCCAGAAAACTGTCCTGTGCCCGTCTTCCTCCTAGTTTCTTCTTCTCCCAGCAAGGTTCCCAGTAAATTTATCTCTCATCTTTGCCTCCATTGTTACCCTTTCTCTTTTCTGTCAATTTAATAGAGTTCTTTACTCATTTTCAGAATTCTTTTAAATAGTAACCTGCTTTGCAGTAACAAAAGGCAGTATATCAAAATTTAAATAAACCATACACCCTTCCCCCTTGCTGTCTCTTTCCCCTTCCATTCCTCCCCCTTCTTCTTGCATTCTGTCCTCCTGGCACACTCCCTTTCTTCCAAGCCCCCCCCCCCCCATCAATAGTACCTTTATGGGATAGTGGCTTGACGGCTTAGTTTCTCTTCTGCCAGTCGGGGTTGGGGACCTGCTGCTGGCGGCCTCTTGTGTCAGCAAGGGTTAGACCCCCATTGGCAGACTGAAGAAGGCACTTGCCAGTTTTTTTTCCACTTTTTTGTATGCTACAAGGTTGGGAATATCTGCCGCATCAACTTTGTTGTTTCCCCACTTGTCTTCAGGTAGCTTGGCCTGATTCCCCCACCATCCCACTCACTTTTGTCAGACTCCTCCTTCTTTTTTCCATTGTTTGTACAAGTGCAACCACATCTCTGCATAGGGGCAAGCTGACAGATGGAGAGACAGGCAGCCAGCCATCCCTGAAGGACAGGTATTAAAAACCCTTTTCTCACAAATTGATGCAAGAAGCTTCTAACGGCAGGTCAACTCCTTCAACAGAAAAGATATATTCATGTACAAAAATAAAAATCAAAGCTTGTGAATGCCTGCTATCAGTATTATCATGATGTTTACAGCACATGCACTTGTACCGAGATAGTTTCTGTTCCCTGGAGCTTGCAGTCTAGTTAATGCATACAGTACAGACAGGATGTCTAGAGGATTTAAACTGCTGCTTAGTTAATGTGTGTTTTTCTGTGCATCACTAGCGCCTGTTTTATAAACTCAAGTACGCATGTGCTTTCTAAATTAAGGGTGTTTGCGGTTGAAAATGCATCTATGGGTGGTGTAAATGCCCACACCTAGATTTTTCAAGAATGCGCATAAATGACGCTTAATTTTCCACGGCTCCTTATCAGAATACCTCATAATGAAAACAAGAGGCTTTGCATTATATGAGCAGGCCATACCCGAGAAGGCTTAAAGTAGACAGTTTTAGGTGGGGTAAAATGGAGGATTTTGATTGAGTATCATGAAACGGGCTTTACTAGTGATATTACTGATCGTTTGCATGCGTGTATGCTCTCAAGTCAATATTGCTCCTGGTGACCCATCCCTTGGATTTTCTTGGCAAGGTATGACTGGAAGTAGATTGCCAGGCCTTTCTTCCATGCAGTACATCTACAACACCTGGTGTTCCAAGGTGATCTCCCATCCAAATACTAGCCAGGCCAACCCTGCTTTGCAGATGAGATCAGGCTCATTCAAGACAGCAAAGCCATAGCTACTAATCAATTAGTACTAATTTAAAATAGGCACAGAGGGCCTGATTTTTCAGCTGGGCAATGCTTTGTGCCACGCTGGCACATAGTCTGCCCCCCTTATCATATGCGGCCCTGGCACTGAAAGTCCGGATCTCGCCGCACAACCTGGATTCCACAGGAGCTAGTTGGGTAGCACCGATTTTCAATGCTACCCAACTAGCTCGCCTATCTTTAAGGCGCAGAGAGCTAAGCGGGTAGCATTGAAAATCAGTGCTACTTGGTTAGCCCTTTCCTCCGCCCCCGCTCCTCCACGGAATGCCCCTAATATGCCCCGATGTTAACCGCATAGCATCGGGGCGCATTAGGGTCTTATCCGGGATTTTTGAAGGGCCCTACCCATGTAGGTTCCTTTTTCAAAATCCCAGATATGGCATTTACATTGGTAACTAGGGCAGTTACCCATGTAAATGCCTTCGAAAATCGGATTTCTGCCTTCTTGTACAGAAGCAAATTTTAAAAAGACATCCCAGCTACCAAAAGTAAATAACTGACATCCAGGCCAGATAGGGGGTACAGAAGTCTTTCACTGCACCTTGAGTTGAGGAATGAAGCTGTGAAATAGCAAGGAGCTAAATCAAGAGGAGGAGGAAGGGAAAGCCTTGTTTGTAGTAGCATGGAATTAACAGGTTTCCTAAATGTTCAATTAGCGAAAGAAAAGCAACCTGAGATGGGTTGGTGGATGAAGGAAAGAGACAAAGGGAACAGAGTAGACCTAATTATCAGACACACAATGGATACTAGCCAAGAACAAATCTTCATAGAGGACTATTGATAGAAAATGCACTGGATCTGAAAGAATAGTTCTGAAAGGCTCTTATCTCCGCCGGCCCAAGGGTTTCTGCCACCTTAGGCCGGCCCTCTTTGCCGCTTCCCCTGCCACCTCATGCCTAGGACACTGCTGCCGTCCCCCACCCCAACATCCATCTACCCACTGCCATCGCTTCAGTGCCACGGCAGGCTTTAAAGCGCCTGCGTACGCTAATGGCTTGCCGCTCCTGTGTCCCTCCAACATAACTTCTTGTTGAAGGGGCAGGACAGCAGGCCATGACTGCACACATGTGCATTTTAATGCTTTTAATGCCGCCACTTCAAAGGAAGGATTGGCATACAGCTCATCAGGGTCTGCCACCCTAGGCGATCGCCTAGTTCGTCTAGTGAATGGGCTGGCCCTGACTACCTTCCACGTAACGAGATGCTTCAAAGGGACTGACCTTTTTCTGGGTTCTTTACAGTCATCTTTGTCCAGGTGGTGTAGTGAACCAGGAGGGTGAAGCGCCCACTGCACAGGACTGACCAGTCCCCTCAGTAGAAGCACATTAGCTCTCCTTTCAGACACAGGAACCTTCCAGATATGTAGCTAGGTTAGTCAAAACCTAGGTAATAAAGGCAGTTTGTAGACAAGAGACTGTGGCCCCAAACAAAGGCCTATTTATTTTTAGGAATAAAGTTATTTTCAGAACCCAGTCCTTAGGAGATTTAACGGTGAATGTTCTTTAGCCAAAACTCTGACACAATAACAGCATACTCCAAACATTATATCCACAGAATGCATTTCTGTCTACTTGGGAAATATGCAGAATTCAGACATTCAAGAGAACTTTGGGGGTAATTAAGCAGTGTTGGTTAAAGTCTTGTTCCCTTGACATTTGTTTGAATATGTCTGCAGTTCATCAAGTTTCCATCAATAAGATAATACACACAGTTCTTTAGGCAAACCCCATTAGGATCTTCTGGGAAAAGGAGATAGTACATGATTCTCCTGGGGATTCCAACAGACCCAACTAAAAGAAGGCTGGAAAGGTGAAATCTTCCATAGCTAAGCCTGAGTTAGGCTGATGAGCTGCTCTCTTCTCCACTGCTTCTTCCCGAACTCCTACAGATCTCAAAAGATGAGACTTCTGGAGGGCTTCCAAAGCATTCTCAAGGGGTCACCTAAGCTTGTTGACAAGGGTTTAAAAGCACTCAGCAGTGTTATAAAAATAGTGACCCCGATATTTCATGGAACACTTTATCATACTGTGAAGTGACAGTATAAAGTAAACTGAATCTAAGACAGCCTATGAACAAGATAACGGACAGGGAAATTCTCACAAAAGAATGGTATGTGTCACAGAGTAAAAGAAATACACTCATTTCTATGAGCACTCCAGTCCAAGTGAATGGGCACAGACTGCTTTACTGCCAGCGTTGCTTTGCAGATATACAGAACTGAAGTGTTATTGCTAGAGAATGCCTTCACTCCCCTCGTTAATTTTATTAACTTAATAAAATCCAGGGGGTCTAGACCTTCATTCAGGGCATGTATCTCTGTTTCTGGGAATCCCATTAGCTTCTGGAGCACCTAATAATATCTAAAGTTTAATTGTATTTATTTATTTGGTTCTTCTATACTGCCCCTTCTAGAGATCAGGGGTGGTTTACAATTAACAGAATGAGAACAGAACAATTTACATGGAACAGTATTTAAACTATTTACAGGAACATATCTTACAAATCAAATTTTGTAAAAACTTAGTAAAGCTTGGTAGATCCACTATTTACTATTTACATAGGTACAAAGTGTATTCTGTAGTGTTATGAGTTGAGGATCAACTATTGCATCATAGTTGTGCAAAGGAACCTTAGTTTTTAAGTTACATAGTTCACTGTTTGTGGGCATCTAAAAGAGAAAGAGGGGGAGAGAGAAGGGTAGCGTGAGGGGGGTTAGTGGGTCGTTCCTTGAGTATGCTATATGTCTGTTTGTGAGGGGGGGTTCAGTTGAGTTTCCAAAATGTTCAGAGAATAGGAACGTTTTGAGTCCTTTTCTAAATAGCTGTAGGTCTTTGGTCATGTGCAATGTAGTGGCAGTTCATTCCAGAGGCTGGGTGCAGTGAATGAGAAGGCTCTAGAACCTCTGGGGTTTTTTGTCCTGCAAATAGCTTTGGGTATTACAAGCGAGTGGTATGCATTTTGCCTGCGTGTTCTGGATACAGGTGGTGTATGTAGGAGGGTAGTTAGGTAGGAGGGGAAAATGTCATTAAGCAGTTTGAATGTTATAAGTATTTTATATTTTATCCGGCTCAGTACTGGAAGCCAGTGTAGGTCTTGTAGGATAGGGGTTATATGTTCGGCTAGGCAGGCTTTGGTTGCAACCCTGGCAGTGATGTTTTGGGCCCTCTGGAGTATGTTTATGTTTTTTAAGTGGGAGTCCTGTAGCAGACTATTACAATAGTCGAAGCGAGGGGTAATTAATGCATGGACTACTGACTTAAAGTCACAGGTATCCAGAAGGGGTCTTAGATGCTGCACAGTTTTTAGTTTAAAGAATATGATTTTTACTGTTTGTTTTATATGGGGGAGCATGCTGAGGGTGTCATCTAATATTATCCCAAGGTATTTTACTTCTTGTTTAACAGGGATGACTACATTGTTGATCGTGATGGTTTTAGGGTGGACGGCGTCTTGGTTCCGTGATACAAACATAGCTTTGGTTTTTTTGAAATTGATATTAAGGTGGTTGGACTTTAACCAAGATTCAGTTTCTCTTTTGCATTCTGATAGATTAAGATAGGAGGGGTTGTTTGTGTCTATGGGGAGGGACAGCATAATGTTGTCGGCATAAATGTAATGATCAATTTTGAATTTCCTGAATATATCTGTAATGGGTTGCAAATGTGAGTTAAAAAGTAAGGCTGAGAGAGCCAAGCCTTGTGGTGTCCCTTTCTTGGGGGAATGTATCTGAAATTTCTTGGCCCATTTGGACATGCAGAATACCATTTGATATGTATGACTTAAACCAATGAAGGACAGTACCTCCTATGCCTAGTTGTGCCAATTTCCCGATTAGTGTGTTATGACTGATGTTGTCGAATGCTGACACCATATCTATAAAGAGGAGGAAAAATCCTCGCTTATGGTCATCTGTATCTCTGATGAGGTTGTCCATTAGTGTTACCGGTAAGGTTTCGACTCCATGAAAGGGATGAAAACCGAATTGGTGAGAGTCGAAGGGGGCATAGAGGTCAATGTAATCTTGAAATTGCAATTGGATGATTTTTTCTATTAGTTTGGCAACAAATGGTATGCTGGCTATGGGTCTGTATGAGATTTGGTTCTTTTGGGTCCAGTGTATTATTCTTCAGTATGGGGCGGATAGAAGTAAGTTTAAGGGCATCAGGCATGATGCCTTGTGAGAAGGAGTGGTTGACTATGTGTAGGAGGTGTGGGGCCAGTTCAGTTTTGGTGGACTTGATCCAGGGCACAGGGCAAGGATCTAGGGGGGGTTGTGGTGTTGATCATTGTTACAATTTTGAGAAGGTATTTTTGATTAATTAAATGGAAATTATCCCATTTGTTGGGGTTTGTTGAGCATGGATATGTGGGGGTGAAGGAGTTGCAGGATTTATTTTTTAGCTTATCTACGAAATGGGTGGCTAGTATTTGCGTGTTTATTCTACCAGGTTCAGATTCTGCTTTACATGTTTTTGTTAGGGATCTAACAATTGCAAATAGTTCCCTGGGTCAATTAATAAACAGATTTATGATCTTTGTGTGATAGACTCTTTTGGATTTGTTAATTGCATCTTTATAAGTGCTGAGAAGGTTAAGGTATTGTGACTTATTTTCATGTGTTTTGGTCAGTCACCATCATTTAGAAAGCAAAATGATTTATCCATACATCCTATTATCTACTGTGCATAAACCAGACTGTAATATTATCCCCCCCCCTTCCTCATTCCAACCCTACCCCTTTCACTTCCCTCTTTCCCTTCCCTTACCCATCCACCCACATGTACTTGGCATGCCACAGCAGGTAATTCCATAGCATTGTCCACTCATGATCCAATTTTTCCATCAACACAACTTGATGTAATCTATCCAAACTTAGTTTCAAATATTGTGGCATTGATTTTCATGCAGTTGCATTTACATAAGCCTTAAATATGGCATGATGGAAAATAAAAATATTTGGATTAACATTCAGTGATGACTGTCAGCCTCTTTTTAAATGCCGACTGCCATGACTAAATATAATCTGGATATTCAGCACCAATATCCAGATAGTGACTGATGCTGAATATCTGGATTCAGGGAGTACCAGCGCTACTGTTTAGACAACAATCCACTTTCCGGATAACTAACTGCAGAAAGTTAAGAGAAACTTTTTTTTTCTTTTGCAACTTTATTAACATAGTTGTTAGGTTAACAGTCTGAGTATCATTTCTAACATGCTGACTTTGATCTCTACCGCAGCTCAGCCCATGGACTGCCCTGCCATTTTCCGGATAGAGTCAAGGCAGTGTAAAGAAGTAATCAGTAGCACTATGCGAATATCACACTTGCTGGCACTTATTTGGCATTCCTTGGTTTAGTGAGGATAAGTGTTATGCCTGAAGCAGGGTCTTTTGAATTGCTGACCCGAAACACAGGATTGTGTTGACTACCCTTGCTGGATGTTTTTTCGCCATTCCTACAGTTACGTACTGGACATTACATACTTTAAATATTCTTTAAGGCTGATATTTAAAGTTTGGAGTTCAAAGTTTTTGGGCCACCATGCTTAACTGCTCTTTTTCTGAATTAAATGGACAGGTCTGGTTCCCGCCGGGGCTTATGCTTAGTTCTTGGTTAGGTGGGAGGACGTTTGTCCAAAACAAAAAAATCTTTTATACATATTTTTCATTTTTATTTTAGGAAGTGTTCTGTTTGTTGAGTTCCACTATTTTTCATGGCACTTAGTTGGTCAGCAGATGCTGCTAACTGGAAAATTGTTCTTGAGTATCGGCATCATTGTTTCTACAGTTACTGACCATTTTGGGTTGTTTTTAAATCTTCCTCATACTATTCAGACTGCTCACCAATTGTAGGTGGTTTACAGGAGCAGACAAGTGTAATAACACCTATTTGTGTAGCATTAGTCCTGGCATGACACTTGGACATCTTTAGTAATAATGGTCAAGATACTGGGTCAGTGGGGGTGAAATAATTTACTGGAAGGGCTGACCAGACCCATTTTGGGACAGGGAACTCCTCTCTGTATGTTATAGTTCAGGTATAGACTTGGAGTATCACTTTTGTACTCTCTTAAACAGGCAGAAAACGGATGCAGTGAGTTCAGGCTGTTTCAAATAGTTTGGTTCCAAAAGCAAGTCAGATTAATTTAGCTGAAGTTAAACATCCCATCCACAGGTAGAATCACAGATAGATGAACTTATTTCTTCTGCTAAGACTGTATGAGCAGCAAGTTATTACCAGGGCAGCCTATCCATTGTGCGAGAATGATGTTTGCACAGGGCCCCATGCTTCAGGGGACACCACGCAAACCTCATTCCGCACATGTGTTCCGTTTAAAGGGCCGGCTTCAGAGGGAGCCTGGAAGACTCGAAGCCCTGGCTCACATCTGCACAGCACTGGAGGGAAAAGCGGTGTGTTTCTTCACTCCGGTAGTTGTATTCTTGTGAAGCGTGCTGAGGCCCGGAAAAGGTTAAAGTGTATTTCCTATTTCTCGGCCGTCAGCACGCTTCACTAGAATACAGCTACCGGAGTGAAGAACACACTGCTATTCATTCCAGAGCAGTGCAGAGGTGAGCCTGGGCTTCGAGTCTCCCAGGCTCCCTCTGAAGCCGCTCAGAGAGACGCAGAGCTCTTTGGAGGGGATGGAGGGCTAGGATATGATTGGAAATGGCTGATAGAGAGGCTAGGACTGGAAATGGACTGATTGGGGGGCTAGGATATGACTGGAAATTGCTGATGGGGGGGCTTGGACTTGAAATGGGCTGATGGGGGGCTTGGACTGGAAATAGGCTGATGGGGGGCTAGGATAGGACTGGAAAAGGGCTGATGGGGAGAGCTAGGACTGGAAATGGGCTGATGTGAGGGTATGGGAAAATGGGACTAGAAGGGAGCGGATGCTGGGTGGGGCTAGAACTAGAAGGAACCTGATGTTGGAGAGGACTGGAAGGGGATGGGACTGGGGGGCTGAGGATGGAGAAGGGAAAATATATTTGTGTGGGAGGGAAGAAAAATCTACGATTGGCCGGGTATGGGGAAAGCAAGTGGGGATTGAGGAAGGAAGAGTGAAATTTGAGTGGATGAAACAGGAATAAAGAAGGAAATGGAGGAAAGAACAAAAGGGGAAAGATCAGTATGTTAAAGCAGATGTAGAGAGAGATTGGGAAAAACTAGGAGAGAGAAGAAAGGACAAATGGACAGCAGACAATGGAAAGTTAGCAGAAAACATGAAGAAACCAGAAGAAAGTGACTGGAGCAATTGCACCTGAAAAATAAAATGCACAAAAAACAAAAGGTAGAAAAATATTTGTTTTATTTTGAATTTATTAACTGAAATATGTCAGCTCTAGGAAAAATGCATCGCTAATGTCTCTGCGTTTTGTTTAGTACAGATGAAATTAATTTATAGTTTTATTTCTCCAGTGTTGTTGTACATTCCAAGTTTGGTTTTTGGGGTTCCCAGTTTAATTATTGTCTTCCTGTTTCTAAATTATAATCCTTTGTTCTATGTTTGGTGACAGTCTATATCAGCGATGGCGAACCTATGGCACGCGTGCCAGCTGTGGCACGCGAAGGCCTTGCAGCTGGCACGCGGGAAGGTCCGCATTTAAAAGGTCCCAAATTTAAAAAAAAAAAAAACCAAACAAACCGGCTGCTTCTGCCGCGGCAGCCTCAAGAGCTCTGCCGCGGGCCCCCCCCCCTGCCCGGCAGAGCCTCCCTGCATCATCTACCTTCAAGTCGCAAAACGCGGGCTTCTTTCAGAGCCGCGAGAGTTTCCTTTCTCGCGGCTCTCCCGCGAGAAAGGAAACTCTCGCGGCTCTGAAAGAAGCCCGCGTTTTGCGACTTGAAGGTAGATGATGCAGGGAGGCTCTGCCGGGCAGGGGGGGGAGCCCCGCGGCAGAGCTCTTGAGGCTGCCGCGGCAGTGCTCTTGAGGCTGCCGCGGCAGAAGCAGCCGCTTTGTTTGGGTTTTTTTTTTTTAATTTGGGATGATAGGGGGGAAGGGGGTTTAGGACTGGTAATGGGCTATGGTGGGGAGGCTAAGACTGGAAATGGGCTGATGGGGGGGGGGTAGGACTGGTAATTGGCCATGGGGGGGCAAATACTGGAAATGGGCTGATGGGGGGGGGTTAGGACTGGTAATTGGCCATGATGGGGGGGGGGCTAAGACTGGAAAGGGGCTGATGGGGGGGTTAGGACTGGTAATTGGCCGGGGGGGGGGGGTAGGACTGGTAATTGGCAGGGGGGGGGTAGGACTGGTAATTGGCCATGGGGGGGGGCTAAGACTGGTAATTGGCCAGGGGGGGGGTTAGGAATGGTAATTGGCCAGGGGGGGGGGTAGGACTGGTAATTGGCCGGGGGGGGGGGGGTAGGACGGGTAATTGGCCGGGGGGGGGGGTAGGACTGGTAATTGGCCAGGGGGGGGGGGGTTAGGACTGGTAATTGGCCGGGGTTAGGACTGGTAATTGGCCATGGGGGGGGCTAAGACTGGAAATGGGCTGATGGGGGGGGGGGGTTAGGACAAGTAATGGGCCATGGGGGGTGCAAAGGCTGGAAGTGGGCTGGTGATGGTGATGGTGATGGTGATTTGGGGGGGGGTAGGACTAGTAATGGGCTATGGGGGGGGGGCTAAGACTGGAAATGGGCTGATGGGGGGGTTAGGACTGGTAATGGGCTGATGGGGGGGTTAGGACTGGTAATGGGCTATGGGGGGGCTAAGACTGGAAATGGGCTGAGTGGAAGGAGGGCTTGAACTGCAAATAGCTGATGGGATTGGGGCTTGGAATGGAAATGGGTTGTGAGGGGGAGGGAGCTAGGACTGGAAATGGGTGAGGGGGGCTAGGACAGGAAATGGGCTGATGGAGGGGCTAGAATAGGACTGGAAATTGGCTGTTGGGGGGGTGCTAAGATTGGAAATGGGCTGTGGTGGGGGTTTGGATTGAAATGGACTCATGAAGGGGCTAGAACTGGAAGTAGGCTCATGGGGGGCTTGGATTGGAAATGGGCTGAGTGGAGGGGAGCTAGGATTTGACATGGGCTGATGGTGGGGCTAGGAAAGGACTAGAAATGGGCTCATGGGGGGCTGGGTTTGGAAATGAGCTGATGGAGGGACTCGGATGGGACTGCAAATAGATGGGGGAGCTAGGACTGGAAATGGGCTTATGGGGGGTTAGGACTGGAAGTGGGTTGATGAGGGGGGGCTAGGACTGGTATTGGGTTGGGAGGTTGCTAGGACTGGAAATGGGTTGGGGGGCTGCTAGGACTGGAAATGGGCTGATGCAGGGACTAGAAGGGAATGGATGCTGGGTGAGGCTGGAACTAGAAGGGAGCTGGTGTTGGGGGAGGATTAGAATGGGATGGGGCTGGGAGAGTAAAATGGAGAGGGGAAAAATATTTTGTGTGGGAGGGATAAAAAATCTACAATTGGCCGGGTATTGGGAGAATAAGTCGGGATTGAGGATGGAGGGGTAAATTTTGAGTAGATGAAATAGGAATGAGGAAAGAGCAAAAGGAGAAAGATTAGTATGTTAAAGCAGATGTAGAGAGAGAATGGAAAAAAAAAAAACCAAGAAGACAGAAGAAAGGACAAATGGACAGCAGATGGAGAGTTAGGAGAAGACACGAAGAAACCAGAAGAAAGTGGCTGGAGCAATTGCAACTGAAAAAAAATGCACAAAAGGTAGAAAAATATCTCTTTATTTTGAATTTATTAACTGGAATATGTCAGCTCTGGGAAATGTGCATCATTAATTTTTGCGCTTTGTTTAGTACAAGAGGAAATTAATTTATAGTTTTATTTCTACAGTGTTGTTGTATATTCCAAGTTTGGCTTTTGGGGTTCCCAGTTTAATTATTGTCTTCCTGTTTTTAAATTGTGATTCCTTGTTTGGTGATGGTCTGTTCTGCATGTGTAACTGAGCTGAGGTATTCTGTTTATATAATTCCTATTTGACATTGCCACTTGTTCTTTCCCCAGTAGGTCATGTATTGTTGTTCTCTGAAATGTATTGGTTTAATATTTGCAGTGTTGCCTTTTGATAGTTAGGGTATGGTGCTTTGTGAGTCCTGGTAGTACTGTTAGGATACGGCGGGTTTGCTATGGGTTCTAAATGGGCAGCGTTTGTAGTAGTTCCTAATGTGCCTGGCGGTTGGTACTGGATTATAGTAATGTAGAAACCTTTTAGTCTTTCTTTATCCATATACTCATTAAGAGGCATGTTTACTAAAAGTTAGTGTATGGTAACATTATGCAAATATTTATGCAAATGAGGCACCTTATGCAAATGAGGCTTTAATGGACGTGCTGGCACTTTGAGGAAATTCTTTGGTTTTGTGCGGCAGTTTGGGCACTCGGGCTCAAAAAGGTTAGCCATCACTGGTCTATATTCTGCGTGTGTAACCAAGCTGAGGTATTCTGTTCATGTAGTTTCTATTTGACAGTGCCACTTGTTCTCTTTACCCCAGTGAGATGTGTTGGTGTTCTCTGAGATGTATTGGTTTAATATTTGCAGTGTTGCCTTTTGATAAGTAGTGTTTGGTGCTTTGTGAGTCCTGGTAGTGCTGTTATGATATGACGGGTTTGCTATGGGTTCTAAATGGGCAGTGTTTGTAGTTCTTCCTAATGTACGTGGCGGTCGGCACTGGAGTATAGTAAAGTAGAAATCTGGTAGTCTTTCTTTATCCAGAGACTCATTAAGAGGCATATTTACTAAAAGTTAGAGCACATTAACATTTTGCAAATATTTATGCAAATGAGGCCCTGCAATGAGTCTCCATACATGGCCCAGCACCCCCTTGGGCCTCCTCTGGGTATTACCTCTCTTTTTGACCTCTTTATTCAGGGAAGACTATGGCAGCTCAAAAGCACCTCAAGGGTCACTACAGCTGCTTGAGTTCCTGCTTCCTGGGAACTGTCTGGGAGCATATAACTAACAAAATTCCAAAAAGGACGGGGATTCAAAAAAACAGTTAACTGCTCACATCACCGTTGCAAGATGGTAGAAAGAATTAGGGATGTGCATTGCAGGCTTATTTGGGCACCTAAAAATTAAAAATGCATTGAAATTGCCTGTGCTCGTGCTTACGTGTGCATTAACATGCATGCAAGCAATTTATGCTTGCCAAGGAACTTTAGCATGCACAGAAGACAAACAATTAAGGCAAATATGTGCAAAACCACACAAAAAACCCCCAAATCATTGACATTTCATTTTAAATGAAGACTAATTCAACATTTTCTTAGCCCTGCATATTCCTAGATAGAACTCCTGGAAAGAGAGAATTCTGTGTCTAGGGGGCTAAGCAGCTGGCTGTCTCATGAATGGGCTGGAAAGCTGCAAACTTCTTTTAGGGAAGCAAGAGTTATCAGGCAATGATGTTCCCTATTCAGCTGCTCCCTGCAGATCTGAAACGTGCCGTTCTTAAGCCGTAAAGCTTGGCCTAGAGTAGACTAATCACTTACAGGATCTCTGAACCTGTTTTGCAGGGGCATCCAGAAGACTTGGCTATTGATGTGCTGAACATGCCCAACAACCGCATATCACTGCAGACACACACTAGATACCTCCCATCCCAAAAATAAATAAATAAAAACATACATACATAAAAGTACTTTGAAGCTTCTGGTTGTAATTCTGGACTTCACAAAAACCCCAGTGCTTTATGCAGAGGAGCTTTGCATGGAAATCTGTGACTCTTGTAACAGCCTGAATTGTAATTTGTATGATTACAAGGGGTGCACAAGTTCAGGCCTCCAGGCCCGCAAACTGGCCAGGTTTTCAGGACATCCCTAATGAATATGCATGAGATAGATCCTGTATGTATCCAAAGCTATCTCATGCATATTCATTAGGTCGATCCTGAAAACCCGGCCTGTTTGTGGCTCTCAAGAACCGAACTTGTACACCCCTGATGTATGCAAGTAACTGTGGTAGTAGTGCGGCTTTGGGCTGATTTTTATAAGGGGTGCACAGAAAGTTAGGTGCTAGTGACACACGTAAGCAGGGCCGGCCCGTCCATTGAGCAAGAATGTTTTTTGCACAGGGCCCCGCGTTTCAGGGGGCCCCACGCAAAAAACATTCTTCATCCCAAATTAAAAAAAAAAAAAAAAAAAAAAAACCAGCTGCTTCTGCCGCGGCAGCATCAAGAGTGCCGCCGCGGGGCCCCCACTCCTGCCCGGCAGAGCCTCCCCCCTGCCCGGCAGAGCCGCCCAGTCCCTGCATCGTAGGCTGGCGTCATCCCCGAATGCGGGCTTCTTTTCAGAGCCGCGAGAGTTTCCTTTCTCGTGGCTCTGTTAATCCCGCCGGGGCTGATGGGATTTCCCATCAGCCCCGCCCGGCGGGATTAGCAGAGCCGCGAGAATCTCTTGCGGCTCTGAAAAGAAGCCCGCGTTCGGGGATGACGCCAGCCTACGATGCAGGGACTGAGCGGCTCTGCCGGGCAGGGGGGAGGCTCTGCCGGGCAGGAGGGGGGGCCCCGCGGCGGCACTCTTGATGCTGCCGCGGCAGAAGCAGCTGGGTCTTTTTTTTGTTTTTTTTAACTTGGGATGATAGGGGGGAAGGGGGTTTAGGACTGGTACCAGTGGCTGGGGGGGGGGAGGCTAAGACTGGAAGTGGGCTGATAGGGGAGGGTTAGGACTAGTAATGGGCCAGGGGGGGTGCTAAGACTGGAAGTGGGCTGATGGGGGGGGGGGTAGGACTGGTAATGGGCTATGGGGGGGGCTGACTGGAAATGGGCTGATGGGGGTGTTAGGACTGGTAATTGGCTATGGGGGGGCTAAGACTGGAAATGGGCTGAGGGGGGGGTTTAGGACTGGTAATGGGTTGGTGGGGGCTAAGACTGGAAGTGGGCTGATGGGGAGGTTTAGGACTGGTAACGGGCTATGGGGGGAGCTAAGACTGGAAATGGGCTGATGGGGGTTAGGACTGGTAATGGGCTGATGGGGGATTAGGACGGGTAATGGGCTATGGGGGGCTAAGACTGGAAATAGGCTGATGGGGGGGGGGCTAGGCCTGGAAATAGGGTGATGGGGGGGTTAGGACGTAATGGGCTGAGGGGGGGGTTAGGACTGGAAATGGGCTGATGGGGGGGGTTAGGACTGGTAATGGGCTGGGGGGGGCTAAGACAGTTAATGGGCGTCGGGGTTTGCTAGGACTGGAAATGGGCTGAGTGGAAGGAGGGCTTGAACTGCAAATAGCTGATGGGGACGGGGGCTTGGAAAGGAAATGGGTTGTGAGGGGGAGGAAGCTAGGACTGGAAATGGGTGAATTGGCGGGGGGCTAGGACTTGAAATGGGCTGATGGAGGGGCTAGAATAGGACTGGAAATTGGCTGTTGGGGGGTGCTAAGATTGGAAATGGGCTGTGGTGGGGGTTTGGATTGAAATGGACTCATGAAGGGGCTAGAACTGGAAGTAGGCTCATGGGGGGCTTGGATTGGAAATGGGCTGAGTGGAGGGGAGCTAGGATTTGACATGGGCTGATGGGCTCATGGGGGGCTGGGATTGGAAATGAGCTGATGGAGGGACTCGGATGGGACTGGAAATAGATGGGGGAGCTAGGACTGGAAATAGGCTGATGGTGGGTCTAGGATAGGACTGGAAATGGGCTTATGGGGGGCTAGAACTGGAAATGGGCTGATGCGGGGACTAGAAGGGAGCGGATGCTGGGTGGGACTGGAACTAGAATGGAGCTGATGTTGGGGGAGGATTAGAATGGGATGGAGCTGGGAGAGTGAAATGGAGAGGGAAAAAATATTTTGTGTGGGAGGGAAGACAAATCTACAATTGGCCGGATATTGGGAGAGTAAGTGGGGATTGAGAATGGAGGGGTAAAATTTGAGTAGATGAAATAGGAATGAGGAAAGAGCAAAAGGAGAAAGATTAGTATGTTAAAGCAGATGTAGAGAGAGAATGGAAAAAAACTAGAAGAGAGAAGAAAAGACAAATGGACAGCAGACGATGGAGAGTTAGCGGAAGACACAAAGAAACCAGAAGAAAGTGACTGGAGCAATTGCAGCTGAAAAAAAATGCACAAAAGGTAAAAAAATATCTCTTTATTTTGAATTTATTAATTGGAATATGTCAGCTCTGGGAAATGTGCATCATTAACGTCTGTGCTTTGTTTAGTACAAGAGCAAATTAATGTATAGTTTTATTTCTACAGTGTTGTACATTCCAAGTTTGGCTTTTGGGATTCCCAGTTTAATTATTGTCTTCCTATTTCTAAATTGTGATTCCTTGTTTGGTGATGGTCTATGTTCTGCATGTGTAACTGAGCTGAGGTATTCTGTTTATGTAATTCCTATTTGACATTGCCACTTGTTCTCTTTCCCCAGTAGGTCATGTATTGTTATTCTCTGAAATGTATTGGTTTAATATTTGCAGTGTTGCCTTTTGATAGGTAGAATATGGTTCTTTGTGAGTCCTGGTAGTGCTGTCAGGATACGGCGGGTTTGCTACGGGTTCTAAATGGGCAGTGTTTGTAGTAGTTCCTAATGTGTCTGGCGGTTGGCACTGGATTATAGTAATGTAGAAGTCTTTTAGTCTTTCTTTATTCATACACTCATTAAGAGGCATGTTTACTAAAAGTTAGTGTATGGTAACATTATGCAAATATTTATGCAAATGAGGCCCCGCACCGAGTCTCCGCACATGGCCCCGCACCCCCCTTGGGCCGCCCCTGCACGTAAGTCGCTATTTTAAAAATGGTCTCAAGTGTGAATAGGCACTGATGCATGCTTTTTAGGCGGTCACTGTTCTGTAAGTGTGCGCATAAGTCCTCTTGCGGGTACTTCCAGGAGCGGAGTTTGGGCAGAGCATAGGTGGAACGTAAACTTACAGATGCAAGTTATAAAATATTATAACTGAACAACCTAGTTAAGGCACCTCTGTTTTATAAACTATACTATGTGCATATTTCATTGTATAAACTAGACCCCAAATGTGTACATGCTGTGTGCCTTAACTGCATGGGAGTTTCTAAAATGAAAATCTCTATATTTGATGAGTAAGGATGGGTGAAAATCCCAAAATAAAAACTAGTCAGAGAATTTGTGGATCTTGGATCTATCCTCGGGTCTGATCATTCTTTATTTTTTATGAAAAAAATCACACTATTATAGTAAAACCTGCATTGGTATGATTACCAAACCCTAGCAGCATGATCAAATCAGCAGACTATTTCTACTGATCTATAGCAGAATTTACTACGGTTGAGACATTTTTCCTTCTTAAAAGGCATCAAATTACTTTTTGAGATTTAGGGAAATCCACAGAATTCCACCGAAACAATGCAAGAATAGTTCTATGTGATTCACTTCTGGGCCTAAATGACAGAACTTTTGCGGCCGTCCATTGCTTGAGGGTGCATCTGTGCAACCTTCCATGTTTCTGTGGAAATGACTGCCTAAATCAATCTGATTGGCCAGTTTGTTATCTTACAAGAGTTAATTCCACAGTATGCTCTTGAACAAGTAGACCTCTGTCCCTTGAAATATAAATGCAACATTTTTGAATTACTCATTTTGTTTCTAACTCCAGCGATGGTAGTATTGCAGTGGAGAGTTAATACTCCTTCATCTCTTTTCATCAGAAACAACATGCACGTAATCTGTTCATTGTGAGTAAAAAATAAAATATAACCTGATGGAAATACTTCTGTATTCATCTTGATACAGCGAAGTGTAATCAGTGAATATTTGCCAAAAAGTTATTTTGGCTGCTTGCATTATATTAGATATCCCCATGGTGTTTGTTTGATATTTCTTGCACACAGCCAATGTTTGGTAAAATGGGATAAAATAAAGGTGCCCATTTCTTAATTCCCAAACTCCTGGGAATTTCTAATTGTTCTGATTGTTTTAAAAGTAATTGTGTGTTTAAAAATACCAGCAAAATTAACAGGACCTGCTTTTCATAAATGCCATTGAGAGCAATCACACAATTCCCCGAGGAGAGCTTTCTTAGGACTGCACACTTCAGTTGTCAATTATTTCTTCACGCAGTTCCTGTAATTTTAGCCTTCAACACTACTAACTGCATTATGCTTGGACTTGTTGCTCATTTTCCTGCACCTTTTAAAACATTTTAATTTTGTGGCAAAGGACAGGAGATGTAAAAGTGCCCAAAAGCATACTGTTCCTATGCTGTTTTGAAAGAGATTAAAAAATGTAGACGTGGCCACTGCTGGAATGGATTAGAAAAGCGAAATACCATTTATGGTGAAGCAATTACATGGTGGCAAAGGACAATCATTTGGTCCATCCATTATGCCCAGTTATTCTCCCTATGCGGCTATGGATATATCTCCACATTAATGCTTCCGGGACCAGTGCTGCCACTAGGCAGGCTAAGCGTCCACTTAGGGTAGCAGAATTTGGGGATGGCAACATGGCTTCTGTGTGCCAGGAAAGCTGCCCTTTCATGCTGCTTCAGTACCTCAACAGGCCTTTCAGAACAGGCTATTGCTCAAGCCCTGCCATGTTACCCTTCATCAGGAAGTCTGCATCAGAGGGCAGCATGGATGCGGCAGCCCTTGAGCACCAGTCTTACTGAAAGGCCTACCATGACACTGAAAGAGCATGAAAGTTCTGCTGTCCTGCCCCGTGGGAGCCATGCCAACTTTTATTCCGAATCATCCTGCTAGACCAGTCCAGACAAATGGGTTGTGTTCCCCTACCAGCAGATTGGTGGAGACAGATAGCCAATGAAATGCTCAAGTTCAGTGACACTCCCATGCCTCTATTCACCTCAGCCACCAGAGGGCCCTTTAGTCTTCTTCTGTCTCCAGCAGATGGTGGATGGATTTCCTCACATCTGAAGAAAATCTGAACAATTGAGAGGATAAGATTGATTTAAACACTAGTGAACAGCCACCTTGAAGGTTACTCTCTCACTTGAGCATGACATAGGAGGCTCCACTAGACTGTGGTATTTTTGGTAGCCATAAGAGGAGGGAAAATTGGTTCAGCTCTGTGCTCTTAACATGATAAGAGCCTATTGAGCTGTCAGAATATTGGAACAATTTTGAAAGATGTAGAAGACTTCTGCAGCTTCACACAACCTCAATGCCCTCTCCCTCCTCCTCTGTCTCCCCTGCTCTCTCTTAAAGATTGCAGAGGGCTCTCAGAGGAATCTGCCTGCTGGCCACCTTAAAACACAGTGTCTGTAAAGCAAGAGGAACAGTTATAGGGGAGAAGACCTGAGCCCAGCATGAGTTTACTGCCTGGGGCTCTCAAGGGGTGAGAACCAAAGCTTGATCATGTAATTGTCCTTGTTGGGGGATCCTGATCCCATCCATCTGGGGCACAATTCGAGGTGGACCATTGATGACCATTGGCATGGTGAGGAGGTTTCCCACCATTTTCTACACGTGTTACTATAATTTTTTACTATTATGGGCCTGGCAGTCCCGCGATCCTAGTGCATGTTCTGCCCTAGCAGCTGCAATGTCTGTTCCTACCCAAGCGCCCATTTCATGCATTGCTGTAACCAGTGTTGTTAATGCTGTTACACAAGTTGTTATGTGTCTGTGCAGGCCTGACATTTCCAGCCCTGCTCCAGTGGATTCAGTCTCTCCCACTGGATGATACTACCCCACTTTGAGAGTTGGCTGTGGACTTCCTTCTGATTCCATGTACAACCTGGTACCTCTAGCGGCCAGGGATACTGCCCTGTCTATGGTGGCACAGCATTGGATTTGGCTCCAATACTGGGCAGTGGAACCATCTCCCAAAGTCCGGTTGGCCCAACTGGGGCAAAATGGAGAAGCTGATGAAGGTCCTGGATGAGACAAAACCTTACTACTTTCCAGAGGACATGTCCAAGGGACTTGTGAAATGGGCAGGAGCCCCTTTGCTATCAGCCTCTGTCTTCTCCTCGTGGACGCGCTGATCAGACTTCCGGGGGTCTCGGGACTCCCATCACTACCATTCTGGAAAGTCTTTCTTCCTCTCTGCTCCCTGATTTTGGGCTTGTTTTCAGTCTTTTTGAAGAGCGTGTTGGCCCAGGACTTGGTCTCTCCAGAATAGAACAGGTCTCTCTCGGACTGTTTGATGAAGTCTTGGGGGCAAATTCTCTGGTTCCTCCGGTTGGGGGCAGGCTTCACCTCTTCTCTCAGGAATGGCCAGGTCACCAGGATTGCTGGGTGCTAGACGCCATTCAGTACTGTTATGTCCTGGAATGCAGAGCTGATCCCGAATGCATTCAGCAAAGGACAGCTGTTCCAATTACCTTGGACAAGTTGCTGCTTCTAAGGGCAGCAGTGCCTGTTTCCCCAGTCAATAGGGGCAAGGGCAGATACTCTGTTTCATGGGGCCAGGAAAAAAAAAAAAAAAGAGGAAAAGATGGGTCATTTTGACCCATTCTGGATCTCAAGGGTTTCAACGCACACTTACACGGCCTGCGTTTCCGGATGGAAACTTCGCAACCAGTGATTCAAGTACAGCATATTTCATATCCTGATCCGGGAGGATCAGCAGATGTATCTGTGTTTTACTCTGCTTGGCTCTCATTTGCTGTTTGCTGCCTTCCCATGCAGACTCTCCATTGCCCCAAGGACATCCTTCAAGGTCATGATGGTGGTGGCTGTGACGCTAAGGGATATGTGTGCACCCATGTCTGGTCAACTGACTCATCTGAGCCCACTCTCTGTCAGAGTTGTCTCAGGTAGTGATCTGAGTAGTGGCCTTTGGAAAGCCTCGTCTGGGTGGTCAGTTGGGGGAAGAGCTATTTTTTGCCTTCCCAGTTCCTGGGGTTCCTGGGAGCACTTGCAGTATCTGAGTGGACAGAGTCTTCCCACCAGAGGAGAAAGTCAAAAGGTTGTTGGATTGCCTGATGCTTTTCTGTTCACATCAGGCTCCCAGATTCTAGGATTATCTTCAACTTCCCAGATTGACAGTGGCAACAATTGAGATGGTGCTGTGGGTGTGTATTCTTATGCAGTCGCTCCAATGGTCCTTGTTGACTCAGTGTCCCCAAGTTCTCAGGAGTTTGAGCTCAGGCTCCCACTCCCACTGATGGTGAAGGTCAGCCTGTGGTGGTGGCCGTAACCCAGTCATTTGGACAACTGCTCATGTATCCTTCAGAGTGCAGATACCAGTCTCTCGGACCGGGGGGCCCATTTCCACATCTTCCATATTTTTGTTCTTGTAATTTAGCATGGTGTATGGTTGCAAGGGGCTCTTAAAATATCAGACTGTGATGGGGTACATAGAGTGTTGCCCATCCCTCTCCAGAGGTATTATTAACATGCCCCCTTTAAGAGAGCCTGTAGCCCAGATTTCAGGGCTGGGAGGGTGTGGCTGGCAAGAAGAGGTGAAACACCTAGTTGGCTGCAGGAGGGAGCAAGAGGCCCATGGAGCCAGGAGTTCTTTAAAGGCAAGCCATATAAAGATAGGAACTTTGGCTGGTCAAGAAAGGAACTTTAACTGGGCTGGAGGAAGAGCTGGGTGACCAGCTTTGTGACGGTTTAACAAATTGGTTCTGAATAAAACACGTTTTGTTTTCCCTGAACTATTGCCTGTTGGTGTTTTAACAGAAAACCCCTTCCCACTGCATACCACACAGGCAAACAAAAAACACTTTTAATGCCCTTCAGCTGTCCAGCAATCGCTCCCCAATGCCTTTCCCCTTATCCACAATTTAAAGTTCAGAATTAAGTTCAGCACAAAGTCTAGTCGCTTACTTGGACTTCGGTGTCTGTGAATATGGTTCCCACCTTCTGAATCTCCTATCTCACAGCAGGACTCTTTCCCAGCCCTGCATGGAAGGAGCTTTCTGTCTCCATGAGCCTTTCCTGCCCCTTGGGCATTTAGCTGGATTCTTAAACCCTCTGAGTCATGCCCTCCCAGCCCTGAGTTCTGAACTGTAGACCCTATTAAGGTGGACTGCTGACAATCCCTTTGAAGAGGGATAGGTAACTTACTATATACCCCATCAGAGTTCTCCTGTAACCTCCTGCCCCAGGTCCTGTGACCGTTTCTGGGCAAGTTCTTTCTTTATCTTTATTTCACACTTTATATACCGCCCTTGCCGAAGCCTGAAAGCGGTTTACAATAAAATAAAATATGCTGCAGAAAAAGAAAAGAACTCCATTTTGTGACAGGAAAGAGAAGAACACCCAAAAGAACTTAAGAGCAGACAGAGAACAGACAAATTAGGCAGGGGAAGGGGAAGGGAGATCGAAAGCCTGGTGGAATAGGTGTGTCTTTAGCAACATCTTGAATTGCTGGTATGAGGGTTCCAACCGGAGGGAAGATGGTAAAGCATTCCACAATGATGGTCCAAGAAAAAAGAAGGCGGCATGACGTGTTTGCTCTAGGTGAGCTTGCGAGGGGGATGGTAAGGAAAGTCGGTTTGCATGTAGTGAGCGTAATTGTCGGTAGGGGGTGTGAAGGGAAATAAGATTGGATAAGTAGAGCAGGTTGGATGTGTAAATGACCTTGTGAGTTAAAATGAGCAGCTTGTATTTGAATCTATAATGGAGCGGGAGCCAATGAAGATGCAGGAGAAGAGGTGTTACATGATCCGATCTCCGAGCATTGGTAATCAGACGAGCAGCAGTGTTTTGAATTAGTTGAAGACGCTGAAGCTGATAAGATAGTAAATTAGCAAAAATAACATTACAGTAGTCCACTCTAGACATAACCAGAGCTAATAATAGGGTGATACGAGAGTCAGAAGACAGAAAGGAGCGGACTGCTCTAATTTGGCGCAGAGCAAAAAAAGAACGGCGAGAGAGGTTTGAGACATGGTCATGAAAAGAGAGTGAAGAATCTAAGATAACACCTAGATACCGAAAAGAGGAGGTGAGAGGAATAGAAGTAGCATTAATTTGAGGTGCAAATGTTGGGCAAGGAGTGCTCAAAGAAACCCACATGGCTGTTGATTTAGCTGGATTCAAATGGAGAAAGTTATCGGACAGCCAGGAGGCAATGTGGGAAAGACAACTATTTAACTGTGTTAGATCAATTTGAACTGGAGAGGTATGGAAGAGGAGCACAATGTCATCGGCATAAATGTAAACTGAAACAGGAAATTGTTGAATCAGCAGGGGTAAGGGGGCCAGAAAGATATTGAAAAGCAATGGGGAAAGAACCGAGCCCTGTGGCACACCGCAGATTAAAGGAATAGGGGGTAGGGTTGCCAACTGGCTGGTTTTCAGCCAGCCTGGCCGGTTTTTCCATGGCCAGGCCGGCTGCTGGCGCAGAGGCAAAACCGGCCCTTGAAAAGCCGGTTTTTTTGCTCTGGCCGCAAAATCGGGAGCGGTCAGAGCAAAAAAAGTGGCTTTTCTCCCCCGGAGGGCTTCAGAGAGAGCCGGGGAAGCCCGCGCGAGGCCCCGGCTCACTCTGAACAGCCGCCAGCGTGAAGAGCCTTTACCTTCACGCTGGCAGCTGTTCCTGTGAAGCCGCGATTGGTGAGAAAGGTTAAAGGCAATGCCCTTTAACCTTTCCCAGCATTCGCGGCTTCACAGGAACAGCCGCCAGCGTGAAGGAAAAGGCTCTTCACGCTGGCAGCTGTTCAGAGGGAACCGGGGCCTCGCGCGGGCTTCCCCGGCTCCCTCTAAAGCCTCAGACAGCCGCGGTTTTGGGGGGGGGGGAGGCCAAGGACTGCATGGTCTGTGATGGGGGGAGGGGGCCTGGACTGGAAAAGGGCTAGGAGGGTGGAATTTGACTGGAAATGGGTTGTGATGGGGGGGGGGACCTGGACCGGAAAAGGACTATGGGGGGGGGGGGGGACTTGGACTGGAAAGAAACGGGCTGTGATGGGAGGGGACCTGGACTGTAAAAGGGCTATGGGGGGGGGGGGAACCAGGAATGGAAAGTGGTTTTGATGAGGAGGGGGACCTGGAATGGAAATGGGCTGGGGGGGGGGGAGACATGGACTGGAAATGGGTTGTGATGGGGAGGGGGAACTGGACAAGAAAAGGGCTATGGGGGGGGGAACTTTGGACTGGAAAAGGGCTATGGGGGGGAACTTGGACTGGAAATGGGCTATGGTGGAGGGAGGGGGAACTTGGACTGGAAATAGGCTGTGATTAGGGGGGCTAGGACTGCAAATGGACTGTGATGGTGGGGGGGTAGGACTGCAAATGGGCTGTGATGGTGCGGGGGGACTCGGACTGCAAATGGGATGTGATGGGGGGGGGGCCTAGGACTGGAAATAGGCTGTGATTAGGGGGACTTGGACTGGAAATGGGTTGTGAAGGGGGGGGGGGACCTGGACTGGAAAAGGGCTATGGGGGGGGGGGAACTTGGACTGGAAAGGGGCTATGGTGGAGGGAGGGGGAACGGACTGGAAATAGGCTGTGATTAGGGGGACTTGGACTGGAAATGGGTTGTGAAGGGGGGGGGACCTGGACTGGAAAAGGGCTATGGGGGGGCATTGGACAGGAAAGAAATCAGCTGTGATGGGGAGGGGGACCTGAACTGTAAAAGGACAAAGTGGGGGGGGGGGACATGGACTGGAAATGGGTTTTGATGGGGAGGGGTACCTGGACTGGAAAAGGGCTATGGGGGGGGGGGGACATGGACTGGAAATGGGTTGTGATGGGGAGGGGGACCTGGACTGGAAAAGGGCTATGGGGGGGGGAACTTGGACTGGAAATGGGCTATGGTGGAGGGAGGGGGAACTTGGACTGGAAATAGGCTGTGATTAGGGGGGCTAGGACTGCAAATGGACTGTGATGGTGGGGGGGTAGGACTGCAAATGGGCTGTGATGGTGCGGGGGGACTCGGACTGCAAATGGGATGTGATGGGGGGGGGCCTAGGACTGGAAATAGGCTGTGATGGGGGACTTGGACTGGAAATGGGCTGTGATGGGGGGGGCTAGGACTGGAAATGGTCTGTGATGTGAGGGCTAGCACTGGAAATGGGCTGATGAAGAGCTGGAATAGGACTGGAAATGGGCTGATGTGGGGCATGGGAGAATGGGATTAGAAGGGAGTGGATGCTGGGTGGGTCTAGAACTATAAGGGAACTGATTTTGGGGGAGGACTAGAATAGATGGGGAATGAGAATGGAGAGGGGAAAAAATATTTTGTGTGGAAGAAAAGTCTATGATGGGCTGGGTATTGGGAGAGTGAGGGGCTTGAGAATGGAAGGGTGAAATTTAAATGGATGATAAAGGAATAAGGAAAGAATTGGGGGAAAGAGCAAAAGGGAAACAATCAGTATGTTAAAGCAGAAATAGAGAGAGAATGGAAAACATCTAAAAGAGAAGAAAGGACAAATGGATAGCTCGCAGAAGACACACAGAAACCAGAAGAAAGTGACTGGAGCAATTGCAACTGAAAAATAAAACGCCCAAACAGAAGGTAGAAAAATACTTTTTATTTTGAATTTATTAGCTGGAATATGTTTGGTCTGGGAAGTGTGTATTGATAACATCTTTGCGTTTTTGTTTAGTGCAAGAGGAAATTACTTTATAGTTTTATTTCTCCAGTGTTGTACATTTCATGTTTGGATTTTGGGGTTCCCAGTTATTATCTGACCAAGGAAGTTAGCCTACACGTATCCTCGGTAATTTTTGTGGGTGGGGCTGGGGGCGTGGCAGGGGTGGGACTAGGGGCGGAGAATGGGTGGAGCATGGCGAGCCACAGGTGTCGGGTTTTTCTCGGTGAAAAGTTGGTAACCCTAATAGGGGGGGAGGAATGATGATTCGCACAAACAGAGAAAAAGCGAGAGGTAAGAAAAGAACGGAACCAGTTAAGTACTGTGCCACGCAGCCCGATGTCATAGAGCTGAAGGAGAAGCGACTGGTGGTCAATTAAATCAAAAGCCGCTGATAGATCTAACAAGACCATGAGAGTAATATCCCCACGATCATGGGCCACAAGGATTTCATTCAGCAGAGCTAAAAGAATTGTCTCTGTGCTATGCCCTGATCGAAATCCCCCTTGACGTGGATGGAGAACATTGGTAGCCTCCACATGAGAGGCTAATTGCTGGAAGACAAATCGTTCCAGAAACTTGGCTAGGAAAGGGAGATTCAATACAGGGCGCCAGTTAGATAACACTGAAGGATCCAGAGAAGGTTGCTTCAACATGGGATGTACAATAGCTGATTTCCAAGGTAAAGGGCAGCACCCTGAGGAAAGACTAGAATTAAGGATAGTCGTTATAATAGGCACTAATTGCAGTGAGGGCTCCATCAGCCACCCAGAGGGAATAGGGTCTAGCTGGCAGGTGGTTTTCTAGCCTTAGTTAAGGAGAACAGCAGTTTAGAGGAGGTGATGGGATGAAACATGGACCAAGTATGGGCTAGTGCTCTATTTACCAAAGGAGGAAGTTGATCCAGGTCTCTTTCTTCCTGTGAGTATGTTAGTGGTACAGGGTATTAAATTTCATGGCCGTAAGAGTAACTTCCTTATCTACCCCCTGCATAACTATGCCATCCCTGTTCCTGTGTTTCAGTGCATCATAATAGTGTCACACTTGCAAATAGTGTATCAAATGCTCATTGGGTATCCCCCATTCCTTTTAATACAATCAAAAGTTGGGAAGCCCCCTCCTCTATTTGAACTAAGGGCCCCTTTTACATAAGAATATAAGAACAGCCTTACTGGGTCAGACCAAGGTCCATCAAACCCAGTATCCTGTTTCCAACAGTGACCAATCCAGGTCACAAATACCTAGCAGGTTCCCAAAAAGGTATACAGTTTCCACAATGCACACGGAAATTCTCATTTGAGTAAAGCACAGGGTAAACCTCCATATGTAGTCCCTCTGGTGATCTCCATTCTTGCAACATGTCCACTACTACAGAGTGATCAGACAGCATTTGAGGGTGGTTGATGTCAATATACTGAATGATCTAACCAAGCATAGACTTTGTACCTATGAGAGTAAAACGTATAGCTGGACTCCAATGGGTGCAATGGTCTCTATGCATAAACAAGGTCTAGAGGCTGAAAAAGAAAATTAATCCTCCTTTTCTGATATCTACCCTAAGATGCTTCTGCTAGCTTGCAAACTATCTGTATTATTAAAGTCAGCCTCTAAAATGGTTTGGTACTTAGAGTACTGTCCCACCAGGGACATCAGTTGAGCAAAACCACTCATGGTTGTATTTGTTTCTTGCAAAAATATTATCAATCAAAATCTTCCTCTCATAACATTCCCCTAACATCACCTGTACCGCATAGTATACCTCCAAGGGTATTGAAAGAACTGAAATATGATATCACAGACCTACTATTAGTAATCTGTGAACTATCATTAAAATCAACTGTACTACCTGAAGACTGGAGAATGGCCAATGTAACGCTAATATTTAAAAAGGTTTCTGGGGTGATCCAGGAAACTACAGACCTGTAAGTATGACATCACTACCAGGCAAAATGGTAGAAACCATTATAAAGAATAAAATGTCTAATCATGTTTATAGTCATGGTTTAATGGGAGAAAGCCAACATGGATTTAGCCAAGGAAAGTCTCGTCTTACAATTCTGTTATATTTTTTTGAAGGTGTGAATAAACAAGTAGACAAAGGTGAGCCAGTTGATATAGTGGCTCTTGGAGGCAGTGTACTACTGTGGATCAGAAACTGGTTAAAAGATAGAAGGCAGAGAGTAGGGCTAAATGGCCAATTTTTCAATGGAGAAAAATAAATAGTGGAGTATCACAGGAATCTATGCTGGTCCTGCTGCTTTTTAACATATTCATAAATGACCTGGAAATGTGAATAATGAGTGAGGTGATCAAATTTGCAGATGACACAAAATTATTCAACGTTCTTAAAACACAAGAGGATTGTGAAAAATTGCAAGAGGACTGATAAATTGAAAGACTGGGCATTCAAATTGCAGATGAAATTTAATGTGGACAGGTGCAAAGTTATGCACTTAGGAAAGAACATCCCAAACGTTGGTTACACGATGCAAGGTACCACCTTAGGAACCAACACTCAGGAAAAAGATTTAGGTGTCATCGTGGATAATATGTTGAAACCCTCCAACCAGTGAGCAGCAGCAGCCAAGAAAGCAAATAGAGGGAGGAATGGCCTAGTGTTTAGGACATGGTACCTCAGGCTGGAGGGTTGGGAGTTCAAGTCCCACCTGGGGACAGTAATCTGAGGCTGGAGGGACTGGGGTTTCTAGTGCTATAGGCACTCCTTGTGGTCTTGGGAAAGCCACTTAATCCTCTGTTGCCTCAGGTACACATAGATTGTGAGCCCTTTGGGGACAAGGGAATGTATCCAGTATATGTTTGTAGTAATTACATAATGTAAACTGCTTTGATTGAAGGATAAGGTGTTATAGAATACTGCTTAAAAATAAATAAAATAAAATAAATAGAATGCTAGGAATAATAAGGAAAGGAATGGAGAATAAAACCAAGGATATTATAATGCCTTTGTATCGTTCACATGGTTCTGCCGCACCTTGAATATTGTGTGCAGTTCTGGGTCACTGTATCTTAAAAAGGTTAATTAAGCCCAATATCCTGTTTCCAACAGTGGCCAATCTAGGTCCCAAAAAGTAGACAGATTCCATGCTGCTTATCCCACTGGTAAGCAGTGGATTTCCCTGGTCCAGTTTGTGGACATTTCCTCCAGGAACTTTCTAAACCTCTTTTAAACCCAGCTATACTAACAGCTTTTACTACAGTACATCCTGGGGCAATGAATTCCAAAGTTTGATTGCACGTTCAGTGAAAAAGTATTTTCACCAATTAGTCTTAAATGTGCCACATTGTAGCTTCATCACCTAGTCTTTCTACCTTTTGAAGGAGTATAACAACTGATCTACATTTACCTGTTCCACTCCAGTCATCATATTATAGACCTCTATCATGTCTCCCCTCAGCTGTCTTTTTTCCAAGGTGAAGAGCCCTAATCTTTTAAGCCTTTTCTCATAGGGGTAGCCTTCCATTCTCTTTACCATGTTGGTCGCTCTTCTCTATACCTTTTCCAATTCTGCTATATCTTTTTTAAGATATGATGACCAGAATTGCACACAATATTCAAGGTGCAATCACACCATGCAACGATACAAACACATTATAACATCCTTAGTTTTATTTTCCATTCCTTTCCTTATGATTCCTAGCATTCTGTTTGCTTTCTTGGCCACCGGTATACACTGAGCCGAGGGTTTCAAAGTATTATCCACAATGATACCTAAATCCTTTTCCTGGGTGGCGGCACCTAATGTGGAACCTTACATCGTGTACCCTTAAATAGTTTCGGTTCTTCATTCCTAAGTGCATAACTGCACTTGTCCATATTAAATTTCATCTGCCATTTGAATGTCCAGTCTTCCAATTTCTCAAAGTCGTCTTGCAATTTTTCACAATCCTCTTGTATTTTATGAACTTTGAATAATTGTGTGTCTCTGCAAATCTGATTACTCCACTAGCTCTTCCATTTTCAGGTCATTTATGAATATGTCAAAAAGCACAGATCCCTGGGTACTCCATTATTCACCTTTCTCCATTGAGAATGCTGGCCATTTAGCCCTACTCTCTGCTTTCTCTCTTTAACCTGATCCGCAATAGGGCACTGCCTCCTATCCATTGACTTTTTAATTTCTTCAAAACTCTCTTATGAGGAACCTTGCCAAAGGCTTTCTGAAAATCTGGATACAGTTTCAATTGGCTCACCTTTTTTTGCCTGTTTATTCACACTTTCAAAACAATATAGTAAATTAGTGACACAAGGCTTTCCTTGATTAAATCCGCATTGGCTTTGTCCCATTAAACCATGACTCTATACTGTATGTTCGGTAAGTCCTATTCTTCATAATGATTTGTACCATTTTGCCTGGCACTATCAGAGTCATCAGTCTGTTGTTTCCCAGATCATTCCTGGTACTATAGATAATTTTAATGATAGCTTACAAATGGCTAATAGTTCTGCAATTTCATTTTCAAGTTCTTTTAGCAGCCTGAGATGTATACCATCTAGTGCAGGCAATTTCCTATTCTTTAGTTTATCAAATTGCTATATTACATCTTCCAGGTTATTGAGATTTGTTTCAATTCCTCTTATACATCACCTTTAAGTAAAATTTCTGGCATGGGTAACTTTCCTACATCTTTTTCAATAAAAATTGAAGCAAAGAATTCATTCAGGCTCTCTGCCATGGCCTTGTCTTCCCTCAGTGCTCCTTTCGCCCCTCATTTTGATTTTGGCCTGGTTTGGGTTTCTAAAAGTCATAGTATACTGCTGTTTAAAGTACTGTGCAAATTGCAACAAATAATTCCATCTGTTCACATATGATTTAATATTACCTTCATCCTTTTCCTTTCATAAAGTTATATTGGTTCTCTTTTATATCTGAAAAGGTTATGTATATGCAAAATTTCACCAGCTGATGAAATTCACTATTGGCCAGCTTACAGTACCAGTGGGTTTCAACTAAGTTTCTTGATGAAAATCGCATCAGTTTTCAGAAATATGTTAAATAGTGCCTAATCCAGTGATCTGCAATATAGCACACCTCATATCATAAAAATGTTGGCAATAATCTCTGGACTGACTGTGTGCAAGTATTAATTTATTTAAACAGTGAAATCACTTTTCTGGAACACTTAAGTTTTATTTTCAAACCTGTACTAAAATGCCGTTTAAAAGAAATGATCTAAGATTTTACATTCTTGCAGCGGCATATTTCAATAGACTGTATGTGGAGTTCATCAAATCTCAGAGTTGCTATAATGAGGGCCATCATTTCTTCTTTCTCTTTACTTAGCTTATTATCCAATTGTATGAAGTTAAAAAGTGAGCACCAGTTGTTTTGCAGAGATAAAATATCATATTTATTTAATAAAGAAGTGCTCAACTTATCGCTTATTTCAAACGTTTCTGAAGATGAACTTGTTTTTCATAAATCAAATTGCACATTAATATTACATTGTTGTTGATGTGTGTTGGCTTAATCAGGGAAACATATGAAAATAAGCATGCTCTGGGACTGTGGAACATCTCTCTAAGATGCCGTAAAGGCTACATAACAAGATATTAGAGCTCTGATTTCTCTCTTTTTCCCTTGCATAGCTCAGTGATCTGTTTTATAGCTGTGGTGCTCTGCCCAGAAGTCAATACTAAACCCTGCAGGCAAGGCTCATTTCCATTTGAGCAAAAAAGCAATGTCTCTGTAATACAGCACACAATCTGTTTGTGTAGCTGCATTTGTAAAATGATGTCTGTATTTATTGGGTTCAATGTGTTTCTGAAATACAGATCAGTTTGCTGAAACCAGCAATACTGTGTTTCCTGGAAGCTAGAAATTCTAGAATCCAAAGGTAAGTAAAGATTGCAGATGCCTGGCCAGTTTAGTCAATGAAACTCCCAACCCTGCAGCAGGCGAGGAAAAAACCGGATGGGGCAATATTTAAACGTCATGGTCAGTGTTTGTTTTTTAAACACCGGCTGCAGCGTTTAAATAACATCTGGATAGTGACCATCACGGATTATCAGGATTCAGCGCTTACGACCGGCACTCTCTGGAGAGCGTCAGTTTTCAGCCCGGATAAATTTAGACAGCTTTTTTGCTGTGCTAATTTATGTGGATAGTTATTTCAGTAGCGGTGCTGAAAATCGCAGCCATCCAGATAATTCCCCGCCCCTTCTGGCATCCTCTCCTAGACCACCCTGACGCTCTTTGGATAATTCTTAGGCGGCCTGCGGTGATATTCGGCAGCTCTGAATATCATAGCTGAATTTATCGGGATAGCAGAGTGCCACTTAATATTGGGCCATGCGCTTCTCAAGTGCATCTCACAGCTCAAGTCACATAGTTCAGCTTCGGAAACATTAACTCACCTCAACCCGGTTTAACTCTGCACTTCATTAAGCACGTTTTGTGATGAAAATGATATTCTTCTCTGGCATACATCAATAATTCATTATCCTCTTCTAGTTTCTGTTTTCCTGCAGTATTTTTGCTTGTGTTCTTTGCTGTCCTATTTCCGGTGGTTGGGGAAGCTGTGATTTTCCAGCGAGTCTGCAGGAGTAATTTTCTTATGTTTGATTCGCCTCCAGCAGCAACGGCCCAGTCACAAAACAACGCAAAAGACAGCCCTTCTGTCTGTGGAAAGAAAAGGCAGCACTTCTCAGGGTGATGTAGGATCCGGCAGATAAGGTTAGCCCACTGACACTAGGAAACATGAATTCTTCGAACAGTCTCTGTAGCTGCCGCTTGGCATTCAGTGCACCTTGCATTATAGTCTTTTTTAGTATGGTCTCTTGCCGAAAAGCCAGCCTTGTGCACTCATTCTTTAAATTTACAAAACAGCATGCACTAAGATAGTGCCAGATACTCACAGGAAACCACATTATTTTAACCAGCTTTCAAGTGAATAATATGACATGCTTACATAATAATATTTCCGGCTAAATCAAAGGGAATTGGATTTAGCTTATGCCTTTTTCTCAGACATTCAAGGCAAGTTGCATTCAGCTACGGTAGTTCTATTCTTGCCCGTGGAGGGCTCACATACTAAGTTTGTACCTGAGGCAATGGAGTATTAAGTGACTTGCCCCAAGGTCATAAGGAGCAGCAATGGGATTTATGCTCCTACAGTATCTTAGAGTTATGTTCCTAAATTGGCCTCTGAAAATTTACTAGGCCTGAGTGCAAAAAATTATACTCAAAATTTCACTAAATTCCTAATTTAGAAGCATAAAAAGTAGCTGGCAACAAGGGCTGATCAGGGCCAGTGCTACCGTTAGGTGAACTAGGCAGCTGCCCAGAGCACCGGCCCTCCGTGGTGCCAATTGCTGCTGCTGCAGCCTCTCTCTGGGACCTGTAGCAGCAGCAATGGCTATGAAACTGCAACAGAGCAATCATCTTAGGGCTCTGTCCTTTACTAGCTGTTGCTTTCACCCTCTTTTACTAGCTGTTGCTTTCACCCTCTTCTGACACAGACCTTTTGGGCTAGAAAGATAGAAACATGACAGTAGAAAAAGAGCACATGGCCTGTCTAGTCTGCCCTTCCATATCAACCACTACAACAGTCCCCTTTTTTCCTTTAGAGATCCTCTGTGTTTATCCCATGCTTTTTTGAGTTTAGATACTGTCCTCATCTCTACCACCTCCACTGGGAGACTATTCCACGCATCCACCACTGTTTCTGTAAAGAAATATTTCCGCCTATTACTCCTATGTCTGTCTCCTTTCACCCTCATCCCATGTCCCCTCATAGCAGAACTTGCTTTCAGTCGAAAGAGGCTCTCCTCCTGTGCATTTATGCCATGGAGGTTGTGATAAGGAAGCTTATCATAGCTCATTAAGGAGCTATAGAAAAGGTGAAGTGACTCTGAACAAGCAACCTGTCAGTTCTGGTAGAAATAAGAAAACAGAATTTTCCCATAAAAGACTACCAGTCCCAGAATGCACCAGGTTTCCAACAGCCATTAGAGGAGCTGAAGTGGGGAAACGTGTGTTCAATCAGGAGGGTTATGAGGTAATCCCTAAGCACTCATCTCAAAGGGCAGGGCCTGATTCAGCACAGCTGCGCTGTGTTAGGGAAGAGCACTCATCTAAGCAGAATAAGAGTAGAGTTTATTCTACAGATGACCATCTTCATGATCACCTTGGATATCCAGAGAATTGTCCTCAGTATCCTGAGAATCAGCTTGAGTTTGATCATCAGTTTCATCTGAAGGATCATCAGAAGCAGAAGCCAAACCGGACGGACAGAGAGGGAAAGAGACCCTTTGGAAGAAGGAAGAGAAAAGCCTTTGAGAGGTCTAGAAGAGTCCAAAGCAGTACGTATACTGGGAGGTATTCCAAGGGCCAGCATACACCATTGGACTGGGGAAAGCCAGAGGAATGGTGCTGCAGAGCCATTTGGATGTTGTATCTTCCAATTTATTAAGGTTCTCTTGCAATTTTTCACAATCCTCTTGGGTTTTAACAACTTTGAATAATTTGTGTCATCTGCAAATTTGACTACTTCACTCATTATTCCTATTTTCAGGTCATTTACGGATATGTTAAAAAGCAGCGGACCCAGCACAGATCCCTGGGGTACTCCACTATTCACCTTTCTCCATTGGGAAAATTGACCATTCAGCCATCCCCTCTGCTTTCTATTTTTTAATCAGTTCCTGATCCACAATAGTACACTGCCTCCTATCCCATGACTTTAACTTCACCAAGAGTCTCTCATGAGGGACATTGTCAAAAACGTTCTGAAAATCCAGATACACTATATCGACCGGCTCACCTTTTGTCTACCTGTTTATTCACACCTTCAAAAAAATATATCAGATTAGTAAAACAAGAACTTCCTTGGCTAAAGCTATGTTGGCTTTCTCCCATTAAAATATGACTATCCACATGTTCAGTAATTTTGTTCTTTATAACGGTTTCTACATTTTGCCTGGTACTGCAGTTGGTGCTCTCTATGTATATTCAGTACCGCCGCTTCTGCAGATAGCGATACGGTATATATGCGGACTATTTAAACGCCATGGCCATTATTTTTAAAGAAATGCTGACTGTGGGGTTTAAATATTGATCTGGTAATTTACATTCCAACAATAATGCTGGATCAGGTCTGTACCAGTACTGTATCAGGCCCAGTTTCTTGTATTTTCTGAAGTAATTGTACCATATAGTTCATTTCCCCAGCATAAGTTCCTGAAATGCAGAATCGAATACCTCAGTACATTACAGTACTATGGGTAGGCGCTCAGAGTGAAGCAGTAGCCTAGTGATTAGAGCAGTGGGTTGAGAACAAGCCAAACCTAGCTTCAAATACCTCTTGTGACCTTGGGCAACTCAGTTAACCTTTCATTGCCTCTAGAACAAATATAGGAGGCTCTTTTACTAGGGTGTGTTAGTTTTAGCACTAAGTGCATCTTAAGTGCAAAAACCTAATCATGTTGAATGCAATGCCCCCTGCAGTAACTGTCGGGGTGTGGCCAGCCTGTTCCTTGCAGGTGTGGATGTGTACCCTAATGTATGGTGCAATTATTGTGGGTGCATAAGCCATACCTATTGAGGTGTGTAAGATGCATCCACACTAATTGCAAAATTAATAGCATGCGATATATTCCCCCATGCTAATCGCAGTGCGCTATCCACACCGCTCCTCCTCCTCCTCCCTACCCTGCCCCATGGACATTTTGCAGTTAGCATGCGATCTGGCATGTGATAATATCATGCCTGTGTTGAACAGTTATAGCAGGCCCTTGCATACAGTTACCGCATATGAAATCACGCGTTAACTACTTTGTGCAGTTTAGTAAAAGAGCTCCTTAGATAGCAAGCCTTCTGCGAACAGACAAATACCTACTGTACCCGGATGAAACTCACTGTGAAGTACTAGGGAGAAAAGATATGAGCTAAATAAATAAGAATAATTTGTAAACAATCCCCTATGTGTTCAAAATATAATTCAGAAGGGTGTGGAGTGAGCGGAACCCATCATTCAGCACCCACTGGTTAACAAGATTGAATCAGCTGACACGCACAAAAACAAATAATTCTTTGCTGAAACAGAAGGGTGCACCATTGCCAGGAACAGGGCCCACAGACCCAAGGGGGTCTCCTGAGCCAAGTGCAACAGCCTCTTCTTAATGGACATTTTCGCTAAACACAGGGCTTGCA
Organism: Ichthyophis bannanicus; assembly: GCA_033557465.1. Classification (NCBI taxonomy): domain Eukaryota; kingdom Metazoa; phylum Chordata; class Amphibia; order Gymnophiona; family Ichthyophiidae; genus Ichthyophis; species Ichthyophis bannanicus. The sequence continues at coordinate 421,269,652 of CM066033.1, forward strand.
CACACAACCCTCACATTAAGAGCGACAGGGTTGAACAACTGAACAAAGATAGCAGGATTATGTGTTCACCTGTGCTGTGAGATAAAACCAGGACTGAATCAGCTTGTCCTGAAAACTGGAGCCAGCTGGCAGCCTTGAGCATGGTTCTCTAAGAGAAGTTATGTGTTTAATTGGGAGTTATGCAAACAGCCCGACCATCAGCCTATTAAATCCACTTGCCTAAGAGTACATCACATTTTGGCATGCGATTCTTGGGGACTGTTAAGAAGAAAACAACCTGAATAGACTGGAGAGACATGAAAAGGATAAGACGTTGTTTTCTATGCCTGTAGCATGTCATATTAGTGATTCTTAGTGAGAGTGAATGCAATATTACAATCTGATTACTGCCACAAGTACAGAAATACAATATTATTCTAGGTGAGAAGCAAGAGAAAGCCCTGGCTTATTTCACCAGAAAGAATCTGTTTTGTCTGACATTTTCAAAGAGTTTAGAAGCGTCAAGTATGCATCCTTAATGCTTGTGTTGGGTAATAGGAATATGTATTCAGTTCATTAAAGCAGCTTAAATATACTAATGTATGCAGAATCAATTAAATGAACATTAATCTACAATCAATTTTTGTGAATTAAAAAGTTCTAATGCCAGTTAAAAAAATGTATTAACATCAGTGTGTGAAAGAAACTGAAAAATGAAAGAAACTATGGGAAAAAAGCCAACTTTTCTTAAAATGAAGCAAATTTTTGTGGTTGCCTGTACACATCCCTATTAGGCAGAGGTTCTCAGACTAGTCCTTGAGACACACCTGGCCAATCAGATTTTCAGGATAATCACAATGACTATGCATGAAACAGATTTGCATACAATGAAAGTAGTGTGTCCAAGGACACACAGCTGTATAACTTACCTTGCCTCTCTCAACTAACTGGGCTTTGTGTGGTACCCCCTCCCCCCCTGCTGAGGGTTCAGGACAGGGTACCTTGTAACTGCCCTCTTTAATAGGACTTATTACCCTCCCTCCCTCCCCAGCACCCACCCACCCCTGGGGTAATTGTAGCTTTATAGGTACCTACCCATCTTGAAGGAAAGGGGCTGCTCTCAGGTGCAGCTCTTTATCCAAATCAGTCATACACTGAGGACCTGAGATTAATTAAGCTTCAGGTGAACAAGGTGTATTGGGGGTGTTAGATACACTTTTATTAGTATAAGCATCTACACCAGTCCTTATTATATACAGAATTTAAAAGACCTAAACACAAGCTTTAAACTAAGATGCAGACAAAGGTCCAGCAGCGAGATGGGGGCTTTCCGGTCTTTTGCATTGAGTGTTACATGTATGATTTTCTCCCAGTTGGTGAGAGGACTTACATATGCATTAAGTGCAAGGAGCTCTTTGCTCTCAGGGAACAAGTCCATTCTCTAGAGGCTAGAGTAGCAGACCTGGAAGACATAAGAAAGACAGAGAAGTACATGGACGAGACCTACAGGGATATAGACCTGAAGTCCCACCTCCAGTCTGGCAGCATCCCTGTGACAGGAGAGCATCACCCTGGTGTGGCAGGAAGTGATCCTGTAACTAGGATCCTGTAACTAGGATGTAAAACCCTCTCGCACCGAGGACGTTTCTCCAGGGCCATGTCCCCATGAGAGGATATTCAGGACAGCTGTCATAGTTGGTGATTCAATCATTAGGAATGTAGATAGCTGGGTGGCTGGTGGACGTGAGGATCGCCTGGTAACATGCCTGCTTGGTGCGAAGGTAGCGGACCTCACACACCGCCTAGATAGGATCATAGATAGTGCTGGGGAGGAGTCTGCTGTCTTGGTACATGTTGTTACCAATGACATAGGAAAATGTGGTAGGGAAGTTCTGGAGGCTAAATTTAAGCTTTTAGGTAGGAAGTTGAAATCCAGAACTTCCAGGATAGCGTTCTCCGAAATGCTTCCTGTTCCATGTGCAGGACCCAAAAGGCAGGCAGAGCTCCGGAGTCTCATTGCGTGGATGAGACAATGGTGCAAGGATGAGGGGTTTGCATTTGTTAGGAACTGGGGAACATTCTGGGGAAAGGAGGGGCTCTTCCGAAGGGATGGGCTTCACCTTAATCAGGATGGAACCAGACTGCTGGCATTAACCTTTAAAAAGGAGATAGAGAAGGTTTTAAACTAGAAAATAGGGGAAAGCCGACAGTCGCCCAGGAGCGCATGGTTCGGACGAAGGTATCCTTGAAGGATACTACCAAAAGCAGTGAGGTTCCAAAAAAGAGTATAGTAGCTCAAATGCCCTTGAGTAAGGTGCAGACAGAGCGTAAAGATTCCAAATTACCCATGCCTACCAATAGCCAGATTAATATTAATAAAATACAGTCTCTAAAATGCTTGTATGCAAATGCTAGAAGTCTAAACATTAAGATGGGAGAATTAGAATATATAGCACTAAATGAGAGGTTAGATATGATTGCAATCTCAGAGACATGGTGGAAGGAGGATAACCAGTGGGACACTGTGATACCTGGATACAAACTATTTCGTAATGATAGAACTGATCAAATTGGTGGAGGAGTTGCGCTCTATGTTAGAGAGGGCATTGAGTCAGAAAGGATTAAAGTTTTGCAGGAAACAAAATTTGCTGTAGAATCTCTATGGATTGAAATTCCATGTAAAAAGGGGAAGGCGATGGCAGTGGGAGTGTACTATCGACCGCCTGGCCAGAATGAAAAAATGGATGATGAAATGCTCAAAGAAATCAAGGAAGCTAACAAAAGTCACAGCAGAGTAGTAATAATGGGTGATTTCAATTACCCTGGTATCGACTGGGTCAGTGTTACGGCAGGACAAGCTAGGGAGATAAAGTTTCTAGATGAAATAAATGACTGCTTCTTGGAGCAGCTGGTTCATGAACCGACCAGAGGGGAAGCCATACTGGACCTAGTCCTTAGTGGAACGCCAGATCTGGTGCAAGAAATAAGGGTGTTGGGACCACTTGGCAATAGTGATCATAGCATGATCATGTTTGATTTAATTAGTGGAGGAGGGATAGTAAAGAAATCCACAGTACTACCTTTTAACTTTCAAAAGGGAGACTATGATAAAATGAGGAATATAGTTAAGAAAAAACTAAAAGGAGCGGTTGCAAAGGTTAAAGACTTACAGCAAGCTTGGGTGTTATTCAAAAATACTATCCTCGAAGCCCAGACCAGCTGTATTCCACGCATTAAGAAAAGTGGAAGAAAGTCCAAAAAACTGCCAGCATGGTTTAAAGGTGAGGTCAGAGAGGCTGTTGCTGCCAAAAAAGCATCCTTCAGGAAATGGAAAAAAGAGTCAAACGAAGAAACTGGAAACAGCACAAGCACTGGCAAGTTAAATGCAAAGCATTGATAAGGCTCGCAAAGCGAGAATTTGAGAAGGAACTTGCTATGGAAGCAAAAACACAAAATAAAGACTTTTTCAAGTACATTTGTAGCAAAAGGCCTGTGAGAGAGTCCATTGGGCCATTAGATGATAGAGGGGTAAAAGGGGCAGTAAGAGGAGACAAGGCTATAGCAGAGAAACTGAATGAATTCTTTGCTTCGGTCTTTACTGAGGAAGATGTAGGGATGTTACCCAAGACTGAAGTGGTATTTAAAGGTGATACTGCAGAGGAATTGAGAGAAATATCGCTACACTGGGAAGATATATTACAACTATTTGATAAACTGAATAGTAGCAAATCACCTGGACCGTATGGTATACATCAAAGAGTGTTGAAAGAACTGAAATATGAGATTGTGGACCTGCTATTGGTTATCTGTGAACTTTCATTAAAATCATCTGTAATACCTGAAGATTGGAGGGTCGCCAACGTAACACCAATCTTTAAAAAGGGTTCCAGGGGTGACCCGGGAAATTACAGACCGGTGAGTCTGATGTCAGTACCGGGGAAAATGGTAGAAACCATCATAAAGAACAAAATTACACAGCATGTAGATAGTCATGGCCTAATGGGAGACAGCCAACATGGCTTTAGACAAGGAAGATCTTGTCTTACTAATCTGATATGTTTTTTTGAAGGTGTGCATAAACAGGTAGACAAAGGTGAGTCGGTTGATATAGTGTATCTGGACTTTCAGAAAGCTTTTGATAAGGTCCCTCATCAGAGACTTTTGGCGAAACTAAAAAGTCATGGGATAGGAGGCAGTGTACTATTGTGGATCGGGAACTGGTTAAAAGATAGAAAGCAGAGGGTAGGGCTAAATTGCCAATATTCCCAATGGAAAAAGGTGAATAGTGGAGTACCCCAGGGATCTGTACTGGGTCCGCTACTTTTTGACATATTCATAAATGACCTGGAAAAGGGAATAACGAGTGAGGTTATCAAATTTGCAGATGATACAAAACTGTTTAAAGTTGTTAAAACCCAAGAGGATTGTGGAAAACTGCAGGAGGATCTGGATAAATTGGAAGACTGGGCATCCAAATGGCAGATGAAATTTAATGTGGACAAGTGCAAAGTTATGCACCTAGGAAAGAACAACCCACACTATAGTTACACAATGCAAGGTTCCACATTGGAAACCACCACCCAGGAAAAAGATTTAGGAGTCATCGTGGATAACATGTTAAAACCCTCTGCCCAGTGTGCCGCGGCGGCCAAGAAAGCAAATAGAATGCTAGGTATCATAAAGAAAGGGATGGAAAATAAAACAAAGGATATTATAATGCCTCTGTATCGTTCCATGGTACGACCGCACCTTGAATACTGTGTGCAGTTCTGGTCACCGTATCTTAAAAAGGACATAGCATTATTAGAAAAAGTACAGAGAAGAGCCACCAAAATGGTGAAGGGGATGGAAGGCTACTCCTGTGAAGAGAGGCTACAAAGGTTGGGGCTCTTCAACCTGGAAAAGAGACGGCTGAGGGGAGATATGATAGAGGTCTATAAATTAATGAATGGAGTGTAACAGGTAAACGTGGATCAATTGTTTACGCTATCAGAATATAGAAAGACTAGGGGACATGCAATGAAGCTACAGGGTAAACTATTTAAGACAAATAAGAGAAAATATTTTTTCACTCAACGTGTAATCAAACTCTGGAATTTGTTGCCGCAGGATGTGGTAAGGGCTGTTAGTGTAGCTGGGTTTAAAAAAGGTTTGGACAAGTTCCTGGAGGAAAGGTCCATAAACCACTATTAAAAAGGGACCCAGGATAATCAATGCTTGACCCAGTACAAGCATTGTGGAACCTGTGTCTTTTGGGGATACTGCTAGGTACGTATGACCTAGATTGGCCACTGTTGGAAACAGGATACTGGGCTTGATGGATCTCGGTCTGACCCAGTATGGCATATCTTATGACTTTATCTACCTGTTTATTCACACCTTTAAAAAATATATAACAGATTAGTAAGACAAGACTTTCCTTGGCTAAATCCATGTTGACTTTCTCCCATTAAACCATGGCTATCTACCTGTTCAGTAATTTTATTCTTTATAATGTTTTCTACCATTTTGCCCGTTGCTGATGTCAGACTCTCTGGTCTATAGTTTCCAGGATCACCCCTGGAACCCTTTTTAAAAATTCAAGTTACATTAGACACTCTCCAATCTCCGCGTACTACAGATGTTTTTAATGATATTTCACATATTACTAATGCATGCAACGCAACGTGTGCCTTTGAGTCAGTCCTGACTCCTGGCGACCCAGAAGCTCCTGGGTTTTCTTGGCAGTGTCACCGGAAGTAGATTGCCAGGCCTAGTAGGTCTGTAATCTCATATTTCAGTTCTTTCAACACCCTTGGATGTATACCATCTGGTCCAGATGATGTGCTACTCTTCAGTTTATCAAACAGTTGTAATACATCCTCTCCATTTATCAATATTTCTTTAAATTCTTCCACTATATTACCTTTCTATACCATTTCAGGCATGGGTAACTTCTCTATAACTTTTTCAGTAAAGACTTAAGCAAAGAACTCATTCAGTCTGTCCGCTATGGCTTTGTCCCCTCTTAGTGCCCCTTTTACCCCTCTATCACCCAGTAGTCCAACTGACTCTCTCACAGGTTTTTTGCTATGAATGTACTTGAAGACATTTTTATTATGCGTTTTTGATTCCACGGCAAGCTTCTTTACAACTTCTTTCTTTGCCTGCCTTATCAATGCCTTGTATCTAACTTGCAAATGCTTATGTTGTTTAAGGTGTTTGCCATTAGGCTCTTTTTTCCACTTTCTGAACAATGCTTTTTTCGGCAACAACAGCCTCTCTGACCTCACCTTTAAACCATCCTGGCAGTTTTTTGACCTTCCTTCCACTTTTCTTAAAGCATAGAATACATCTGGTCTGGGCTTCCAAGGTAGTAATTTTAAACAATGCCCATTCTTGATGTAAATCTTTAATGTTTTCAGCTGCTCGTTTTCGTTTTTTTCTGAACTATTTTCCTCATTTTATCATAGTCTCCCTTTTGAGAATTAAAAGGTAGTACTGTGGATTTCCTTGCCATCTTTCTTCCATTTATTAAATCAAATGCGATCATGCTATGATCACTAATGCCAAGTGGCCCAAAACCATTATCTCTTGTCCTGTGTTCACTAAGGATAAGACCCAAAATAGCTTTCCCTCTTGTCGGTTCATGAACCAGCTGCTCCAAGAAGAAGTCATATATTTCATCTAGAAACTTTATCTCTCTAGCATGTCCTGCTGTGACATTGATCCAGTCAATACCCGTGTAATTGAAATCACCCATTATTACTGTATTATAACTTTTGCTAACTTCCCTAATTTCTTTTAACGTGACATCATCCATCTGTTCATTCTGGCCAGGCGGTCAGTAGTACACTCAGACTGCCATCATCTTCCACTTTTTACATGGAACTTCTGTCCATAGAGATTCTACAGTGTATTTTGTTTCCTGCAAAACTGCAATCCTATGTGACTTAGTGCCCTCTCTAACACAGAGTACAACCCCTCCACCAATTTGATCTACTCTATCATCACGATATAGTTTGTACCCAGGTATTACAGAGTCCCATTGGTTGTTCTCTTTCCACCAGGTCTCTGAGATGCCAATCATATCTAACCTTTTTATTTAATGCTATATATTTCTAGCTCTCCCATCTTATTTTTAGACTTCTAGCATTTGCATACAGGCGTTTTAGAGGTTGTATTTTATTCATATTAATCTGGATATCAGTTGATAGGTATAATTTGGAATCTTTTGGCTCTGTACTGGGCTACTTTTATTTTTCATGGAACCTCTCTATTGGGATGCCCTAACTTCCCTGATTTGCTAGTATCCTTCATGGATACATCCTTCTGAACCATGTGCACCTGGGTGACTGTCAGCTTTCCCTACTATCTAATTTAAAAGCTGCTCTCCTTTTTGAAAGTTAATGCCAGCAGCCTGGTTCCATCCCTGTTAAGGTGGAGTCCTTCCCTTCAGAAGATCCCCTTCCTTCCCCATAATGTTGCCCAGTTCCTAACAAATCCCAAATCCTCTTATTTGCACCATCATCTCATCCACACATTGAGCCTCCAGAGCTCTGCCTGTCTTTTGGGTACTGTTGCATGGAATGGGAATCATTTCAGAGAATGTTACCCTGGAAGTTCTGGATTTCAACGTCCTACCTAAAAGCCTATATTTGGCCTCCAGAACTTCCTTACCGCATTTTCCTATGTCATTGGTACCAACATGTAGCAAGACAGCAGACTCCTCCCCAGCACTATCTAAAACCTTGTCTAGGTGGTGCATGAGGTCCACTACCTTTGCACTAGGCAGGCATGTTACCAGGCGATCCTCACATCCACCAACCACCCAGCCATCTACATGCCTAATGATCAAATTGCCAACTGTAACAGCTGTCCTAATCCTTCCGTAATGGGCACATGGCCCTGGAGAAACCTCCTTGGTATGAGAGGGTTTTACATCTCCTGGCAGACAGGTCCTAGCTACAGGATCACTTCCTGCCACACCAAGTTGATGCTGTTCTTTCACTTGGCCTCTCTCCTCCATGGCAACTGAGAGGCTGCCAGATTAAAGGTGGGACTTCGGTACTACATGCAACTCTTGAAATTAAGACTTCTGAAGTAGGCAATTCCTTTGCCGAAACATGCTGGGCTTATGATCCGGTTAGCCAGACTAGTATAATTGAAAATCTTTTAATTGATGTTGCTGTATGATTTATATCTTAGCACAAAGATGTTTTATTAATTTTATCTTCCGTTATTAATAAACATAATTTGTAATTACCTAGCCGGTCACATTATATTATTTATGCCAGTAGTCTTTTTAAAGACATTTATCTGGGTTGGCATTCTGAGGAGCCTCTAATTTGGTGGATTGCAGGCATACTTGGTGGAAGAGCGCTCAAAGTGGAGAAAAAAGAAGGCGAGATTGGGGAAGATACCCCTTGCTAACCCTGTTGCTCCCTTCAGTTGGCTCTGGAGTGCTTGATGTCTGTCTACAATGCTCTCTGCTTCAGCCTCCAAGTGCCTCGGAAAGGGACCGAGCGATGGAGACATCGAAGTCAAGAGGCTCGGCATCTCTTTTGTGTTTGGAGGTATCGTTATCCCCCAAAGTTCGGAGTCCCCCATTGCCGCCTTCAGATTTCTATTCTTCAGGAGATCGGTGGGTGTTTACTCTGCCTGGGATAGCTGCAGTGATGTCTGGAGAGGGGCTGGTTCCTGTTGTTCCCGCAGGAGTGGTTACTCCCTCACAGAGAATTTTGGCTGAAGTTTCTTTGGCACAGGTTGCTAGCGTCAGAGGGTTTGGAGACAGTGCTCCACTTGTCAGTTTTGGAGGGGAGATATCAGCAGTTTCCTTGGCTCTATCACTCGGCTCTCAGAAAACAGACACTTTCCCTCTGGACCGCCCTGTTGTCTTCACACTGGAAACCATATGGACAGCGATTTCAAAGTTGGGTGAGGCATTTATTCCCCAGATGCAGACTTTGACTACTCAAATGCAGCTTAATATGATGGCCATTGCAAAACATTTTGGCGAGATAGCTGGTGTTCAGCAGTCTCTCTCCAAAGTGAGTTCTAGACTTCTTCGGATGGAATCTCTCTCAGATGTATACATCATTTATATGAAAGCAGTAAAATTTAAAATTGAACAGTTGGAGAATGCTACTCATTCAGCTAATTTGAGATTGATTAATTTTCCAAGGTCTGCTTTAATTCCTGCGAGAGATATGTTGAGGCTCTGGGGGTCCCCCAGGATTCACCATCCTCCAAAAAATGCAATGTGTGCCTTTGAGTCAGTCCTGACTCCTGGCGACCCAGAAGCTCCTGGGTTTTCTTGGCAGTGTCACTGGAAGTAGATTGCCAGGCCTTTCTTCCGAGTCAATGGAGGGTTAAGTGACTTGCCCAAGGCCACAAGGAGTGCTAGTGGGAATCGAACCCTGATTGCTTGGTTACCAAGCCAGTGTTCTAAATACTAGGCTACTCCATCCTCCATTGACTCAAATTTATTATCTTCCTACTGCTAAGAAGGACTCTGGCTCTGCTCAAAGTGGCCCTGTTTCTCAAATAGATGTTCTTAATGTTTCTGCAATATTGGAATCATCTTTAGTGGATACTGTGACATCCCTTTTGCTTTGACATCTGATAGGAAATGGCTGCTTAAGTTGTTTTATAAGAAGAGAGGTTTCATTTAAGGGTTTAGTAATCCGCATGTTTCCTGACATAGCTAGGGAAACTCAGAAGAGAAAGAGTTTCTTCTCCTGAGGCCAGGGGTCTTGCAACTGGGAGTTTCTTTTTTCTCAAATTCCCTTATAAATGTCTGGTCAAGTACGAGTCACTTATATTTTTTATGAGCTCTCCCAGTTACTGTAGTTGCCTTTATCAGTGCTCATAATATCCCCGACTCTCTGACTAGTGGTGTTACTCCATTGTTAGTTTAGGGTGGCTGTTGTGCCTGTATTTTTCCTTTGAGTCAGTGTTTAAGTTTTTTGTTCTGTATAGCGTCCTCCTCTTATTGAGGACTTGAGGTGGGGGCAGTAATTGTGGGATTTCCCAATTTATTTTCCTTCATTTTTCTTCCTTCTTTGTAGTTTCAACCTGCCTTCCACATTTCAGTACAATTTCGTTGGCTTGTTATGCATTGTAAATTTATAAACAATAAATAAAAAAATAAAAAGACATCTCTCTTTTTTTGAGGAGGATATTCAAAGTGATTAATGCGGCTGGTACCACTGAATATCCCCGAAGCAGCGAATATGTTGATATTCCCATCTGGCATGAGCAACATAGAAAATTAAAATATGTAGAAAGGGTTAAAAGTCCACAAAAGAAAAATAGCCATGGGGTAAATGTAATTCTAACTGAAAGAGATCAGTATCTTTAATGAAATGTGTTTTGTGTCTTTCTTGGAAAATGAGGAATATCAAATTTAAAAAAATAAAAATTTAAAAAATTAACAAGCAGTTTCAGTGTCTATAAAGGAGAGTTAGTGAGAGCAGAGTTGAGTATGAAAGCAAAGTACTTTGAAGGGAGAATTGTGAATGGTGAGCATCCAGGACTTAGGGAGAGATGGGAAGAGACAGAAGCAAGATTTTACATGGAGGTGTCCAGTTGCCATGGCTCCACAGCTCCATTAGGGAGCCATGATCCCGGCTGCCGACCAGATTTTTCATTCCTCACAGCCTGACCCCCGATCTGGCCTCCCAAGGCCAGGGTTGGGCTGTGGGGAATCTCCACCCCCTCCTACCTCCTCCGCCGCCCGGGCCTGCCATCCCCTGCTGACTAGGGGAACTTAGTCCATCTCAGAGATTGAATAATTTCCCCGTTCAGTCTGCCGGCCCCGGACATACAGGGCCGACATTGGAATCGGCCCTGTACGACCAGGGCCACGGACCGCCCACTGCCCATCCTAACTCCATCCCTGCCCTTCCTCTTTCCCGCCCCTGTCTAACCTCCCAATGTACAGGGAAGTTAGTCGGGGTCGGCAGAAGGGCTGAATAGCGGATTGACCCTGACAGTGTTTTAGCTGGGCAGAGGAGAGCAGTTTTTAGACAGGCCAATTTAAGTAGCTAAACAACTGAGAATTGCCCTAAAAGAGACTACTTTCATAAACCCCCATGTAGTTAGCATTTGCTGTTTTGCAGATATTTCATGCCTATTTTACAGTTGTGGTCAATGTTATTAGCACCCTTGCATTTTAGGTACAATATCTTGAGAAATAATTGAAAATATTCTGACTGTTAATGTTAAGAAGACAAAGATCCTGACAACTGGCAAAATGAATAAGTTCATCATTGATGGAGAAGAAATTGAAATAGTTGACAACTTTAACCTACTTGGATCAACTATCAATAAAGAAGCAACAAACAGTCAAGAAATCCAATGACACATTGCTCTTGGCAGAATGGCTATGAAGGACCTAGACAAGATTCTCAAGAACAGAGATGTCTCTCTCCATATAAAGATTTGACTAGTTCAAGCCATGGCATTTTCAATAACATCAAATGGATGCAAAAGTTGGACAGTGAAAAAGATAGACAGGAAGAAAATTGATGCCTTTGAATTATGGTGCTGGTGACGAATACTGTATATACCATGGACTGCCAGTTTGTTTCTTCTGTGCTTTCAGTTGTGTGGTACCGGGGTCATTGAATGGTTGAGGTTTGGTAGAGTCAGTGGAGTTTGTCGGTGAGCCTGAGTTCTTGATGTGTTGGTTCTTGGATATATCATGGTTGGATTTGCGCAGTTAGGAGTACTCCTTGTCCCGGTCTTCACCCTGGTCAATGCCTAAGGGCTACATCCAAGGGCAATTTAGTGTGGCCCTTAGGCGTGAGCATACCTTGGGAGAGCTGTGATTTAAATGATTAGTGGACCAAGGTGGATGATGTGTGCAGCGGGGAGGAGCTTAGCTACATGCTGCTCCTGCGATAGAGTCCTTTGTGCTGATGATCATGAGGTGGCATTGAGATGCAGTGAGTCTGGGGCGTGCGTGTGTGTGTGAGAGAGAGCTGCAGGTGTCCTATGGAGCACCTTGGGCAAGCTGTGATTTAAATGATCAATGGATGCAGGTGGATGATGTGTGCAGCAGGGAGGAGCTTATTTCCATGCTGCTCCTACGGTAGAATCCTTTGTGCTGGTGATCGTGAGGCGGGATTGAGAGGCGATGAGTCTAGCTGAGAAGCAATGAGTCTAGTTTGGGGTGTGCATGTGTGTGTGTGTAAGAGAAAGCTGCTTGTGTCCTACATGTGTGCATATATAGTCCTATATGTGTGCATATATAGTCCAAAGACATTTCACTGGCTACTTTTTTTAGGAGATATTGAATGTTAAGGGGTTGAACTGCAAGGGTGCCAATAATGTTGACTAGAACTGTATAAAGTCAAGTATGGGTGAACTTCACTTTGTAACATATGGACATAAATAGTTGAAAACATACATTAATTTATAGCGCAATTACTCATGCCAGCCCTAAGGCTAGTGTAAATGCTTACACCTAGATTTGCAAGGTACGCCTTCAACTTCCCTATTCCTGCTGCTCCTAGCTGAGGTTCTTTCCCCCTTCTTTCTCCCCTTAATCTCTCTTCCTTCTGCTTCTCTCTTTCCTATCTCCTCTTTCCTGTTGACTATGGACCTTTTTTCCTTTTCTGGCAGTTATTTTAGTCTATTGTGAACTGCTTTGGTGTCTTTTCATAAAGCGGTATACCAAGTATTAAATAAAGATAAAGATAATGATGCCATTTATGCATGCAGTTTTGTGCAATTCTTGTCACCATATATCTTAAAAAAAGACATAGCGGAATTAGAAAAAGTACGGAGAAGAACCAACAGAATAGTAAAGGAGATGGAAGGATATCCCCATGAGGAAAGGCTTAAAAGATTAGGGCTCTTCAGCTTGCAAAAAATATGTTGTTGTTAAGTGCCGTCGAGTCGGAGTCGACTCATGGCGACCCTCTGGATAGCTATCCTAAATTGTGTTCGGTCTTCAGTCAGGCGGCTCATTGTTGACAGACTGGTACCCGTAGCTGCTGTTATTGTAGCAATCCATCTCATTGCTGGCCTTCCTCTTTTGCGTTGACCTTCTATCTTGCCAAGCATGATGTCTTTCTCTAATGATCTCTCTCTTCGCATGATGTGTCCGAAGTATGAAAGTCGAAGTCTTGTCATCTGAGCTTCTAAAGAAAGCTTAGGTTTGATCTCTTCTAGTACCGACTGGTTTGTTCTTCGGGCAGTCCATGGTATACACAGTATTCGCCGCCAGCACCATAATTCAAAGGCATCAATTTTCTTCCTGTCTGTCTTTTTCACTGTCCAGCTTTCATATCCATATGATGTTATTGAAAATACCATGGCTTGAACAAGTCGAATCTTTGTATGGAGAGAGACATCTCTGCTCTTGAGAATCTTATCTAGGTCTTTCATAGCCATTCTGCCAATAGCAATGCGTCGTCTGATTTCTTGACTGCTTGTTGCTTCTTTATTGATAGTTGATCCAAGTAGGTTAAAGTTGTTCACGATTTCAATTTCTTCTCCTTCAACGATGAACCTGTTGATTATGCCAGTTGTCATGATCTTTGTCTTCTTTACATTAAGGTGCAGGCCCATTTTGAGACTATGTTCTTTGATTGTGAGAAGCAAATGTTTCAGATCATCTTCACTTTCAGCCAGTAATGTGGTATCATCAGCATAGCGAAGGTTGTTGATGAGTCTTCCACCAATCTTCACACCTCTGTTGTCTTCATACAGTCCTGCTTCTCTCCATTAACTAATCAATATACTTCTATTATATTTCTCCTCGGCAAAAAATATAGCTGAGGAGAAATATAATAGAAGTATATTGATTAGTTAATGGAGAGAAACAGGTAAATGTGGATTGGTTGTTTGCACCATCAAAAAGTAGAATGACTAGGGGACATGCAATAAAGCTACAATGTAACCCATCTAAGACTAATAAGAGAAAATATTTTTTTGCTCAACGTGTAATCAAACTCGAATTCATTGCTGGAGGATGTAGTAAAAGCTGTTAGTGTAGCTATTATTACCAAACATCAAATTTCAAAGGGGTATACGGCCATCTCCAAAGACCTTGGGTTCCTGTGTCTACAGTTCACAATGTTATTAAGAGGTTTTCTGTTCATGGAACTGTGAAGAACCTCACAGGATGTGGTGGGAAGAGGAAAATTAATTGAAGAAGGTCTTCTAAGGTTAGTGTGAACTGTTGGAAAAACACCACGTACAATATCCCAATAGCTAAAGGCTGACCTGGTGCAATCTGGAGTAGTCGTTTCAACCCACACCATACACCATGCACTAAACAAAAAAGGACTTCATGGGTAAAGGCCAAGGAGGAACCCATTGCTCAAAGACAGACATAAAAAGGCATGTCTGATCTTTGCCCAAACCCACCTTGAGAAACCACATTCCTTCTGGGACAATGTTCTGTGGTCAGATGAAATCAAACTTGAGCTTTTTGGCAATGCAGACCAGTGATACATTTACAGGTGAAGAAATGAAGCTTATAAGAAAAAAAAAACACTCTTTCTACAGTTAAATATGGTGGAGGTTCCATAATGTTGTGAGGCTGTTTTTCTGCCTCAGAAAGTGAAGGCCTGGAACGTATTAAAGGAATCATAAAGTCAGAGGAATTTTGGAGCGAAATGTGTTACTAGTGTCAGAAAGTTAGGTCTGGAGCGAAGGTCATTGTGTCCTCCAGCAGGACAATGATCCAAAACAATAAAAGAATGGTTAAAAAGGAACAAATGGACTGTTTTAAAGTGACCAGCAGTGAGTCCTGATTTCAATCCAATCGAGAACCTTTGGAAAGAGCTGACATCTGCCATTGGCAAAAGGAATCCTGGAAACATTCATGAGCTGCAACAAATTGCAGTTGAAGAGTTGAAGAAACTACCAATAGACAGATGTACGAAATTTATAGATGGCTACAAGAAATGTTTGGAGGCTGTCATCACTGCCAAGGGTTGTGCAACCAAATATTAGTGAAGGATGTTATTAATCCTGTCTAGGTCATATTTTGTTTTTTAATCAGAAATTACTATATATAAATTGCAAAGACATTTTTTTGTTATATACCTTTGAACATACTATTAAAATATTATGATGACATACAGTTGGAATACTTCTAATTATATCTCAAGATATTGTACATAACATACCTAAAATATAAAGGTGCCAATAATGTTGACCACAACTGCATGTGTTCCACCCTTCCTCCATCCAAACTAAAGCCTTGTGCATACCCATACTTTAAGTACACATGATCAGATATGTGTGCATATTTACCGAATTAAAGCAGCATCATGTAAGAGCATCAGTAGCCACCTACACATGTTGATGACTAAGATACCTATATTGACATGTGTTTGTGCAAAACTCTAAGCAGCCTGTTGTAAAGGTCCCCCTGAAATGTGAATTTAGATGAAGAAATACTCAAGATTGTTTGACTTCACATAGCTAAGTTGTTCATGAAATACCAAATAAACAAACCCGGGGAAGACAATACCGGTGTAGAAGCACAAACTTTTTTTGTTGGGATAGCCAGCCCAGTAGAGAGGAAGAAGTCCTCACACCGCCGTGGCCATTTCCCTTTTTAATAAATTATTGTAATTAAAAATCAGTATACACTTAACTGAAGTGTTAGCAATCCATCCCGTTCAGTCAGCAATGTAGCAGGCACGACGTGGCACATTTCGGGGCCAAAACAGTAATGCCCCTGCATCAGGTTTAGAACATTGCTCGGTAGCCGAAATGCTGTATGTACCGAGCAATGTTCTAAACCTGATGCAGGGGCATTACTGTTTTGGCCCCGAAACGTGCCACGTCGTGCCTGCTACATTGCTGACTGAACGGGATGGATTGCTAACACTTCAGTTAAGTGTATACTGATTTTTAATTACAATAATTTATTAAAAAGGGAAATGGCCACGGCGGTGTGAGGACTTCTTCCTCTCTACTGGGCTGGCTATCCCAACAAAAAAAGTTTGTGCTTCTACACCGGTATTGCCTTCCCCGGGTTTGTTTATTTGGTATTTCATTTTCACCGGGATAGGGTATCTTATATTTTGATTGAAGTTGTTCATGAAGCCATGAGAATGAAAAGAGGGTACCAAGTTACATTTCCTGCCATGACTATAATTCAGAATTTGCTAACTTTGATGAGTTTATATTGCAACTGTAGTAGTATTTCAAGACAGGTTTGGTGACAGTTTATGAGGGGTGTGCATTTGTCATGATTAATTTGGTTTGTCTGGACACCTAAAGATTAAAATTGCACAGAAATCACTTAGGCACACACATACAACTGAATGAACACATTTTTAACTTTCTGCATACATAAAAAGGCACATTTTACAAATGACGTCCAAAAGCAATTGGGATATCGAAGCCAGAATGTCTGATGAAAAGCAGGCACATCCAAGTTCAGGCACGATTTCACATATGTGGATTTGCCAGAGATGGACATCTGGGGGACATCTACATAGACTTCCCTGGAATAGTATTGCAGACCAGGGATGTCTAAGAAGAACCTAATGGTTAAAATAGGATCAGAGAAGCCAGAGTTTGAATCCCACTGCTGCTATCATTATGATTGTGGGGAAGGTAGTGTGCCATCTTCTTTATACTCTCCAGATAGTTTACATCCAAAATGAGCACTTCCCAATCACTATTTGTGCCTGAAGCAGGCCTAAATTTAGATGGGGGTCACAGTCCCTCCACCAGGGACGTCTCTGTGATTTGGATGTCTGCATACATATTTTCGGATGTCCAAATCACAACTAAGGCTTTTAAAATGACACCCCCATAGTGGGTGCAAATGGACAATTGGTTAAAAAAAAAAACATGAAAAAATTCCCAAAAGTCAGGAAATGTTCATTTAAAGCATGCATAAATTGATTTTTTCTTTTTTAGTCATGCACACCCCCTACAATTATATTCATTCAGTATATTTCATTTACTGCTGATTCCATACCCATCATGGCAAGTATGACAGCAGAACCTCTAGTCTTGACCATCTCCCTTATTAGGGATGTTACCATTTTGTTTCTTTTAGAGCTATTCTGACATTGTGTGGTGTTTGAATCATGCATCAAGTGATTCACAAAACTTACATGTGTCTGCATATACACAACATGCCTGGAATGCATTGTGCCAATCTTGGAAAGATCATCTACATCTTTAGAGCAATGGGTTTAAAACTAGGGAAGCCAGGCTTGCATCCTACTGCCACTCCTTGTGATCTTGGGCAAATCACTTAACCTTCCATTGCCTCAGGTACAGTACCCAATGAGATTGCAAGCCCTTCGGGGACAGGAAAAATACCTCTTGTACTTGAATATAACTCGCTTTGAACTTCTGAGAAAGAGTGTGAGATAAATCCAATTTCCCTTTCATTTCCCCTTATTGATAGGACAATAAGAGACTATGGTTTTGCAAACTTGGTACAAGTGTGTCTTTTGGCTCATTTTTAAGTTGAATCTCTCAGGCTAGTAACTCTGAAAATAATCTGTAACATATATACTTTAAAAGTACCCATGTACATTCCACCTGCTATTTCTGCAGGCAATAGATTGGTGCTAAAAACAACATGTGATTTGAAAATATCACTCTGCATATGTTGTTTATTCCCCTAATCTAAACTCACCCCCAGGGTACACCTTTAACATGCGAGAAATAGGGATGCTGTGAAACCACAGAGATACTTTTGACTGCTCTGAAGTCAACGTTCAGCAGGTAAATCACCCTGAAAATTATTCTCAATTCATATTAGCCTTTTTACAGAAAGTTGATTACGGGCAACGCCAATGCACATTTATCAATATGGAAGACAAATTAGCCTAATTTAACAAATAAATTGTTAGCGTAAAAATAGGGCCTACAGACAGACTTAGATTAATTTAGAAATTAATACTGTATCAAATAGACACATCAATAATAAATACATCTGTGAAAGTTCAAAATATTCATATATTGCATTATATATTATGATGACAATGAAAGCTTAACGTAAAAACACTTAATTAAACAACAGTGGTTCTGACTAATGGCTTTATCTGACAATAATCTGGGGGCTGCCCATAAATTTTAAGGCTGAAAGAGAAGGCATGTGTTCTGATGAGCTAAGCAAAGATAGTCGTGGTTGTGAAAACACTAAGTAAGGTGTTATTCAAGCATCTGTATACTGAAAAGGAGAGAAAAATAATCCATGTTTTTTATTTGTGTTGGCAGCTGAGAGAAAAATAGTATATGCCCATCATTCTTCTTATGAAGGGATGGATGTTTTGTGGGCACCTACAGTCACTGTACAGGTATAATGAGGAGATGTTTAACTTGCTCTGGCATCCCTTATTAAATATCCACTTCCTTTCTTTGAGGTGCCAAATTGTATCAGTTGCTCTGTTTCTTAACCCTAGCAGGGATTAATTGGAGAGCAGTGTCATGAGGTCGGTCGTCAAACTAATCTCTAACTGGACTCTGCTATGTGTCAAAGAGCAGTTTGGTGCAACATTGTATGTTGTAAAACAGATGCATGTCTAGAATCATTTGTAGCATAGTATTCTGTGTGTTCCTCTTGCCTGCTAAACCTCACTTCTTTTCACCTTTCCCCTTAAATCTTCTGCTTCTGCGTGGCAGTGGGGAATAACCATAGAAGAACTGGTAAAGAAGGCTTAGTACTTACAAAAAATCAGCACGAGTTAAAGTCCTTCAGCTCCATAACGAATGAATGTTGGTGGATTTATTTTCTTTCTCCTCCTCCCCTCACCTCTTTCCTTTGTCTAAATTGTCATCTGGAAGAAACAAGTGTAACCATGGGGGTACCTCAATTTTGTGGCAAAGGGTCTGGGAGGGAGATGCAGATGACTTGCTTGTAACTCATAACCTTGCGGGAAAGCATTCTTCCAGAACCCTGACCCATACCCCTCACCAACATCAATCTTGAGCAGCAGATTAGAAAGCAAAACAAAACTCCAGACTGGCACAGTTCTTTAAACTAAAGAATTCCTGAGTAGCAAAATTCAGCAACAGACGAGCATATCTAAAGGCAAAGTAGTCTGGATACAAATCAGTCTTCGAATCTTAAGATGATAGGAACAGATTCTGATAGAAGGCATACTCACTGGATCCTCGGATATTCTCTTCTCCAGAAGGCCCTAATCCACTTTCCCTTGCAGATTAGGATAGGGTTTTGTTGGCCTCTTCTGCCAAGCCCTAGGCTTTCATGGAGCCTAGGGGCCCACCCCTTGACCCCCAGCATGCCTCAAGAAAGGTGGAGAAGAAAGGACAAGAGAACACACCCAACATGAATTTTGTTAAACATACTCTTCCCTTTGGAGAATGTCATCAAATCTTTTCCCAGTGACTCCCACATCAATTTGTACTAACAGTCACAAAGCCTATGCAAACTCTGAAGCCTTTTTCAGTAAGATGGCAATTGTTGATTCCCTTACACAGTGAGATATCAGAAATCTTACTACAAATATGTACTATTCTAAGTTAAAACAAATACACATTTTAACATGCTTGCCAAAACACATCAATTGTGTCTTGTAAGGTAGAGAACCTTCAACCGTGCATCCTTATGATTTAGACTGTAAGGTTCTACCTTCAAGCATTCTATGGTGTTTCCATACACTTGAGTTATTGTCTGGTACAGAGCACATGAAAGTAACTAAGAAAAAACAAATATGATAGTGAAAAAATAGTACACCAAGCTGCTGTTGTGGGACATTATAAGCAGCATAGGCGTAGACCATTTCTCTTTTTATCATACTTTACTTAGAAAATGCTAGAAAAATTAAATGAAGGGCAAAGACAGCTGTAGTGGCAACTGAGATCATGACAGAATTTAATTACATAGAGAGCAAATACAGACTGCAGTGGTAAGGGCAGCTCGAAGAGTATTAAGGAGGGGGAAGACATGTGGTGATTGTACTATCTTTATCTTTATCTTTATTCCATCACTTGATAGACTGCTTTGTCAAAAACATTAAGCGGTTTACAATAAAACAAAGGTCAAGCGCCACAAATCATAGAAAAGAATGCCATAAATAACAGGAAAGAGAAAGAAAAAGGACAGAATAAAAACAATTAAAACCAAAAACCCGACCAGAACTCCGGGGGGTCAGACACAAATAGACAAATCCGAAGGACAAAACAAAAGAAAAACAAAAACCGGAGACAAACCCAATAATAACACAACGAATGGACCAATTGAGAACTTCAAGGAGTGACATCGGGAGGTAAATCAAAGGCTAATTGGAACAGATGGGTTTTGAGTAGTGTCTTAAATTGAGGATAGGAAGGTTCTAAACGGAGGGAAGATGGTAATGCATTCCACAATACAGGACTAAGAAAAAAGAAGGCTGAATGATGAGTTTGTTCCAGATGTGCCTGTGATGGGGAAGGTAGGGACAAACGATTTGCATGTAAAGAGCGGAGCTGGCGATATGGAGTATAAAGGGAGATAAGGTCTGCAAGATAAAGAGGATTATTAGTATGAATAGCACGGTGCATCAAAATGAGAAATTTATAATGGAAGCGAAAGCGGAGAGGCAACCAGTGTAGATGAAGAATGGGGGTGATGTGATCAAAGTGATGGGCAAATGTGATGAGACGGGCTGCAGTGTTTTGAATAAGTTGTACACATTGAAGCTGGTAATTTGGAAGGTTAGCGAAGACAAGCCTGCTGGTGACCAGGGCCAGAACAAGGGTAATCAAGGAACCAGAGGGAAGAAGAGAGCGGACAGCCCTAATTCGACGTAAAACAGCGAACGAACGATGGGTAAGAGAAGAAATATGACTGTGGCAGGAAAGAGAGGAATCTAAGATTACCCACAGATAACGGAAGGAGGTGGTGAGAGGAATTGTGCTCAATCATATGGAACGTAAGTGGAGAAAAGACAAAGTCAACATCCATAAAACAGTAATATGGCTACATCAGACTCAAAGATGAGAAAAGCTCAACCAACTTTATAGCAAGCCTCCATTATATTCTGAGAATGGGATGTTCTACTAGCAGTGCTATTTTGTGATGGTAAATATATCAGGTGAGGCAGCAATCATTGTGTTGTTGCTGTCCTTTTGGAATTGGAAACAATCCAAGAGTTATGGAGGTCATCTTTTCAAAGCACTTGAATCCACAGTGACCATCTTGCTGAAGATTCAGGCAGCCAAGATGGCATCACAGCACATAAGCAGCAACCGCTATTGATACAGAATTTGCAGACAGTACTAATACCAGTACAGGGCCAGACCCAGAGTTGGTTGACAATCTAGGCAAACTTTAACTCTTATGCTCCCCCTGGCTGTTTAGCTTTGAATACCCTGCTCTTTGCCACCCCCTAGAAGCTGCTTTCCTAGGTAGCCACCTAGTTTGCCTAATGGTTGGGCCGGCCCTGCACCTGAATGTTTTAAGAGAAGTATTCTCATCATTTGCCTGCACCAGTGGAAGTGGAATGAACATAACCTTAATCTAGAAGACGTTAGCAAGCTCCCAAGTGCTTAAGAAATTTGAATAAATATAAAACGTATGCTGATTGAATGGGTCAAATAGTTCTTAATTGTGAATGTTTTCTACTATGGGGCTTATGTACTGTGTTGTTAAGTGCCATTGAGTCAGTGTTGACGCTGGATAGTTGTCCTAAACTATATTCGGTCTTAAGTCAGGCGGCTCATTGTTGACAGACTGGCACCCATAGCTGCTGTTATTATATCGATCCATCTCATTGCTGGCCTTCCTCTTTTGCGTTGACGTTCTACCTTGTCAAGCATGATGTCTTTCTCTAATGATCTCTCTCTTCACATGTTGTATTCAAAGTATGAAAGTCAAATTCTTGTCATTTGAGCTTCTAAAGAAAGCTTAGGTTTGATCTCTTCTAGTACTGACTGGTTTGTTCTTCGGTCAGTCCATGGTATACACAGTATTCGGCACCAGCACCATAATTCAAAGACATCAATTTTCTTCCTGTTTATCTTTTCACTGTCCAACTTTCATATCCATATGACATTATTGAAAATACCATGGCTTGAACAAGTTGAATCTTTGTATGGAGAGAGCCATCTCTACTCTTGAGAATCTTGTCTAGATCCTTCATAATCATTCTGCCAAGAGTAATGCATTGTCTGAGTTCTTGACTGCTTGTTCCTTCTTTATAGATAGTTGATCCAAGTAGATTAAAGTTGTCCTCTATTTCAATTTCTTCTCCTTCAACGATAAACTTATTGATTTTGCCAGTTGTCAGGATCTTTGTCTTCTTTAAATTAAGGTGCAGACCCATTTTAAAACTATATTCCGTGATCTTGAGAAGCAAATGTTTCAGATCGTCTTCACGTTCAGCCAGTAATGTGGTATCATCAGCAGTCTTCACACCTCTGTTGTCTTCACAGTCATGCTTCTTTGATGATTTGTTCTGCATATAAATTAAACAGGTAGGGGGAAAGTATGCAGCCTTGTCATACACCTTTCCTGATTTTAATCCATTCTGTTTCTTCTTGTTCCATTCAAACTGTTGCTTCTTGATCAATGTAAAGGTTTTGCAAGAGAACAATCAGGTGTTCTGGTATACCCATGCTTATTAATATGGCCCAGAGTTTCTCATGGTTTACACAGTCAAAAGCCTTGCTGTAGTCAATAAAACACATATAGATATCCTTTTGGTTTTCTTTAGTCTTTTCAAGGATCCATCTCACATCTGTGATGATGTCTCTCATTCCTCGCCCTTTCCTGAATCCTGTTCGCACTTCAGGTTGTTCTCATTCCAGGTATGGTTGTAGTCTCTGCTGAGTAACCTTCAGTAGAATCTTGTTGGCATGTGGGATCAGAGCAATTGAGCAATAATTTCCACAGTCAATTGTATCATCTTTCTTTAGTATTGGTATAAACACAGATCTTTTCCATTCAGTTGGCCATGATGTTGTCTTCCAAATTCCCTGGCAGAGCCTTGTAAATATGCTAACAGCTGCATCAGTGCCTAGTGCTTTGTTCTTTGATAAGGCTTTCAATGCTGCTTCAACTTCTTTCATCACCACTGGTTCCGGATCATAAGGTAGAGGTTGAAACGACTTTTGGTCCACTTGATCTTTATCATATAATAACTCTGTATATTCTTTCCACCCTTTCTTGATCTTCTCAGCTTCACTCAACATGGATCCTTGAGCATCTTGTAACATTCCAATTTGAGGCTGGAATTTTTTCTTTAACTCTCGTACCTTTAGGAAAGCCAATCTTGTTCTTCCTCTAATGGTTTCTGCTTCTATTTCTTTGTATGTGCCATTGTATTACTTCTTGTTTTGTCTTGCTGCACATTGGAAATCTCTGCGTTATGTGATTGCCTCTCTTTCTCCTCTGGCTTTAGCTTCTCTGCATTTCTGAGCAATTTTTAGAGTTTGTTCACTCATCCATTTTGCTGTTTTTGCTTTTCCACCTTTTGTAAAGTTTTCTCACTTTGTTCCAACACAACCTTCTTGATGTCATCCCATAACTCTTCTGGAGCTCTGTCAATTCTATCTAAAGCAGCAAATCAATTTTGCAGGGAGTCTTTAAATTCCAGTGATATATTTTCAAGGTCATATTTTGCAACATTCATGATGGCTTGCTCTTTTTCAACTTTAGTTTGAGTTTGTATACTAGTAGTTGATGATCTGTACCACAGTCAGCTCCGAGTTTTGTCTTTGTTGATGTTATAGAGCTTTTCCATCATTGACTTCCACAGATGTAGTCAATTTGATTTTTCTGCAATCCATTGGGTGAAGTCCATGTGTACAGTTGCCGCTTGT
Organism: Ichthyophis bannanicus; assembly: GCA_033557465.1. Classification (NCBI taxonomy): domain Eukaryota; kingdom Metazoa; phylum Chordata; class Amphibia; order Gymnophiona; family Ichthyophiidae; genus Ichthyophis; species Ichthyophis bannanicus. Next base: position 421,293,376 of record CM066033.1, read on the forward strand.
GTTGCTGGAAGAAGGTGTTTGAGATGAATAGATCGTTGGTCTTGCAGAATTCTACCAGTCTTTCTCCAGCTTCATTTCTATTGCCAAGTCCATATTTTCCAACCATTTTGCCGCCGCCTTTGCATTCCAGTCACCCATGACTACCAGGATGTCCTCTTTGCATATTCTGTCAATTTCAGCTTGTACTTGTTTATAGAACTCATCAATTTCATCCTCTTCTGCAGCAGTTGTTGGGGCATATTGAATTATAGTTGTGTTGATAGGCATTCTTCTTAGACGAATAGAAATTAAGCGTTCACTGATTGCACTGTATGTCATTACAGTTCCTACAAGTTTCTTCTTAATTATAAATGCAACACCATTTCTTCTTTGTCTTACATTTCCTGCATAGTAGACCATGTGACCATCAGATGCAAAGTGCCCAATGCCAGTCCATTTCAGTTCGCTGACCACCTCCAACTTCCCTTGATTCATGCTTTGTGCATTCCATGTCCTGATATGTGAGACATCTTTGCAGTTTCTAACTCTCATTTCATGTACAGCTACATCAGCAGTCAGATGTCCTGAGGGTTTTGATCCAACCACATCAAAAATGCTGGCTTTACTCTAAAATGTCTTCAGCTCCTCCCAGTAGCCAGTTGAGTGCCTTCTGATCTGGGGGGGTCTCATCTTCCAGCACTATAGTGCAGTTTGTTTTGTTGTGACTATCCATTGGGTTTTTATGGCAAGATACAGAAGTAGATTGCCAAGCCTTTCTTCCGCACAGTTTAAGTTTAGTACTGTTGCCTTTGTCACATAAATGTGATCCTCTGCTGCCAACATCATCCCATTCTACTGCTGCCCAGATGGGTGGTTTGTCTTGATCTGGCACCTCAGCTGAGACCTGTCCATATTGGGAGATCTTGCCAGTAGTTAAGCTACTGGTAGCTTAGCTCTCAGCATGGTTTATGGTTTAGGCACTTGATATACCACCCTTTACTTGCACATCAGAGCTGTTTACATGTATGTACTAACATGTACTTTTTATTCCCTTGTCCCTGAAGTACTCGCAATCTAAGTGTACCTGAGGCAATGGAGGGTTAAGTGGCTTGCCCAAGGCCACAAGGAGTGGCCATGGGACTAGAGACCACAGTCCTTCCGGCCTGAGGTTACTTGTCCCCAGGTGGGAATTGAACCCATGGCCCAACTATTGAGCCATTCCTCCCTCACTGATGCACACAAGCCCTCACAGCACAACAAGCTGTAAACCAAGTGAGGGCTTATGTACTAACCAGGGCTTTTATTCTTCTAGTACTAGATGGTGAATAGTACAGGCACCTTTTTATCCTTGCATTAGCCTGTAGGAAATGACATGAGGGAAGGTATGGGATTAGAGAACAGAGTAGTTCTTCTCTATACTGTCTGTTACAATTTTGCTCCTCTGCTCCTGATCTCTGTAGTCTGCAGCATGAGAGTGGAAAGTGAACTGTACAGAGTAGGAAAGAAAGGGCTGTTTTATGGAGGACACTGATAGAATTGGGACAGCAGCCAGTGTTCCCTTTAAACTGTGCACATTCCTGTTGATGGGAAATGGTGCTTTAATATGTTTTTAATCATGAGGAAGTGGCAGGTGTCTGCATGACTCCTGACAGGCCTGCTTGCTCTTTGTGATTAAATATGTGACACTGGAGCACGACCCCCCATGGCAGATTGCAGGCAGAGGACTTCCACGCAGTTCAGAGGGAACATTGGCACCAGCTCTCTATGTTGTAATCAAGAATAAAACAGAACAGAATCAGGAGAATGTCCATAATACGAACCATTTTGTAACCCTTTCATTTGAATTACTGTTCTTAGCAACATTATCAGGGATGTTGCAAGCAAAAATATATTCCATTCATTTTGGGACTTTTTGGAATTTTTCACAATTATATGGTGCTTTTTTTGTTCATTTGACACATTCTTTTCCATAAAACTTTAACATATAGTAGAACATTTAAATATGTGCAAAATGATCTAACATGCTAATTCGAAAGCCAATGTGCCTTAAATCAGTTTTGCGGGAACTAAAATGTTTAAGGCATGCAAATGAATGGAATGCGCTAACAGAAGCACATCCTGGACTGTTATGGATTTTTTTCCTTTTCTCCCTTTAATGCTGGGGTGATTTTATAAGCGAATTGAGCAGTAGGAGAAGACGACACACTCCAGTAAGTGCTTACAAAAGTGTCAGTGCTCAGAAAACACAGTAAGGCCAGTTTTACATAGGATGCGGCGAGGTGATTTAGGATGTCCAAGTCCAGACATGGATTATTCCCACCATAGTGTACAAAGATTCTGCCACATGCAGAGTCTCTTGTAAAATATGTGTTACGACGTGCAGGACTGCATGTCGACGTTACCCCATGTCCAGCGGGAGCCGCAATTTTTAAAAAGCTGCGCATGGAATAAATATTCAGTTTTACGCCATATGTACATCTGCATCTCTTTATGTTTCTCTGATGTTGTATTGTATGCAAAGCCTGGCTTCTTGGAGTTTCAGTTTGTCTACATAATTTGTTCCTCACCAAGTATAGAATACATTCCCACAAACTAAAAATCAATCTATATTCTGAATGTATGATCAAGACCAGGTATTCTGTTAGCATGGAGTTTTTATGTAAGAATCTGTAGTAATTCAGCTTGTTCAGTTTTCCAAATAGGTTTACAAATGTTCTAGGGCCCTCTCTAATATTTACAGTACTGCTTTTTTCTGGATAGGCTTCTTGTGTGAGTTTTGGAAGTTGATGCTATTATAGTATGGTAGATTTTCCTTATAGGTTCTGAATAACTTTTGTAAGATTTTGTATTACTTCACAACATGTCCAGGATTGGTGAAGATTTATATTGCTGTTACTGAGAAGACATCAGAATCAGAAATTATTTTTTTGTATATTTAGTTCCTTGGATGTAGAATATATGTTCAAAAATAAAAAGTGAGACGCACAGTACAGTTTATAACACCAAAATAAAATTATTTATTTATTTATTTATTTACATTCTCTTATATACCGCACTATTCGGCATCAGCGCGGTTTACATGGAACAAAATGCTCAGTACAAATAACATGTATGAGTTTACAGATAAAATTAACTGTGGCTCTCACTTTTTTATTTTGCTCCTTGGTGTGTGATCACCTTGTATCTCTTTTGTTTTTGCAGAATATATTTTTACATTTAATACCATGCCTGTCCAGTGTGCAGCATCAGGAGTTGGTATGTTTTATACTAGATTCCTAGGCCACATAATTAAACTGCTACTTTTGCTGCATATAAACAGCATTGCAGTTTGTTTTAATTTATCATGGAACTTGTCTTTATAACCCTATCCTGCCTGGCTGTTCAGGCAGCCGTCACAATGGTTACTGAAGTTCTTGATGCAATTGGTGGGAACATATTCAAAGCAATTTAACTAGTTATCAGACCTACTGAACGGTTAAACCATGATCTGTGGGATATTTGGTAATACTAAACCGGTTAATGCCACTGAATATTCCCTGCTATCCGGTTTACATGCCATGACGCTAACTGCTTAATGTCAGGGTACTCCAAGGACAGCACCAGGAGTTAGCCAGTCACCAGCAATATTGAGCTGTTGGCCAGTTAACCCTAACTTTAGCCACTGACTGGACAGCTAATCCTCTATCCGGTGGCCAGATACGACCCCATCATTGAATATCTGAGTTAAATGTAAAACTGCAACAACCCAGCCACTTTACTTGGGTTGACCACCACTGCTGAAAATGACCCCCTGCATCTTTAGTATTGGGACGATGCCTCATTTATTGAAAAGAGTGCAAATTAAACTATTTTTGAAGAAACATAACTTAGATCCAAAGGTGTTAGGACATTGTCACCCTATTTCTAATTCTTCTGCACTAAGATCTTAGACAGATCTGTGCTGTCAACTAAAAGCGTTTTTGAAAGTACATAGTGGTCTTGACCCTGCACAGTCAGTGTTTAAGGCTGCATTTAGTATGAAGACCACACTGGTAGGTCTTTGTGAAGATATGCACGAATCCCTAGATAGAGTTGAGTCAGATATTTGGGGCCCAATTTTCAATCTGCTGATATTGAAACACCATGGCAGTCAGCCTTGGAGCTTAAATATCAGTGAGATATTCAGCTGCAGGATCCAGAGAGGAACTGCTGCTGAATATCTGGACTGAGTGATATAAACCAGTGCCATTACTTACGTGACTAACGTGATTTTCAGCTGACACTTGCCTGAATCACAGCTGAGGTCCGCTTTTCATGTGGTCTAAGTTGTCTAGACAAGGGCCACTGAAAATCGTGCTAACCAATTAGCACCAGTACTGCCAGCGTCCTCCTCTGCACTAACCAAATAATCCCATGGTGGTCTGTGGAGATATTCAGCAGCATTATTCGGATAGTGGATTGCAAAAGTGGCTAAAGTTAGGAGAGTAGCTGTCATAACTTTGGCTGCTTTAGGTGAATAGTGATAGGTCTTATTGGTGGTTTGCCGGTCTGCAAACCACCTAAATGCCTTTGTATATCTCTCCCCCTGATTACTAGCCAATTGCTTTTTGTTCAATATAGATGAAACAGAAGCTCTTTGGGCAAATATTTCCCCAAAGTCTGATGATTTTAAGCTGACTCTAGGTCATGGGGTCAATTTTAGGAATGATTCTTGATTCTCAATTATCATTTAATTCTTAGATTATGGCTGTTGTGAAGAAAGCTTGGTTGACCCTAAGGACAGTACATCATTTATGTCCTCATTTATCTCTTCCATATTTTCACATCGTGATGCAGTCCTTATTCATTTGTACTACTGCAATGTTCTTTTTATAGGCCCTTTTTAAAAAGGCCTTAGAAAAACTTCAGAAGTTTCAGAATCAGGCAGTTAAGGTATTGATCAGGACTGCCAGATGGGAGTGAGCCACATCAAAATGAGTTACAATGCATTGGTTACCAATTCCTTTGCATGTTCACTTTAAGCTGGCATTCATAGGGTTTAGAGAATTTCATTATCTTGGCCTGGAATACTTGTGGGAGTGACTCTTATAAGTATAAACCAACTGGGTCTCTTGCTCCAGTCAATGAATAACTTTTTATTGATTAGGCCAAAACTGTTCCACTCTATTATGACCCAGCAGAGGTCTTTTTCTCCAGAAACAAGCAGGATTGCAGTCTTCACATATTGGTGACATTGGCACCAACGGAGGCTGTGTGACAATGATCCCGAGTGTGCAATAGGAAAGTCTTTGGGAGCACTCCACTGCACCTGCATGCCTGCTTTCCCACCTTCTCAACTCCTTTCCTCAGCTCTTCATCTTCTACAAAACCAACAGGATAGGTCGTCCTGTTACCGCTGGAAAACTTCGCTTTTTGGTGTGGAACATCGTGCTTCTGCCTTCCCATCAACGCAGTCCTTAAAATCCGACACCGGTCAGGATAATTCTTTTTTATTTTACATTTTTTTTCTTTAACATGGTTTTCACTGCTAAACTAGACTGTTAGATCTCCATAGCCTTATTTTCAATCTTGAAGACAACTTTTTTGAGGCATGGAAAAGCCAACTAGTGGTTCCAGAAAATGTACCAAGTGTGCTGGTACCATATTAGTCATTGAAAAAACATGACTAGTGTCTAAAATGTTTGGGACCTGAACATCAACCCAATCAACCTATTCAATGTATATATAATTATGTATAATTATGTAGATAGTTATTCCCCAGTTAACTCCCAGTTTATCTTCCCTGTTATCTGTAAACCTAGATCAGTCATGGATTGACAGGTATGTTGATGTTCAATGTAAACCGCACTGATGATGAATAGTGCGGTATATAAAAAATGTTAAATAAATAAATAAATAAATTCTTGTCCTTTGTGCCAGCAAATGAAAAAGAGAGGCCTAAAGAACCAAGCTAGATGGTACGGATCATTGTTTGCCTTGGACTTGATGTTGGTGGCATCCACTTCTTTAAGAGCATTGACGTCCTCTCATGGGTCTCAGGTTTCTTCATAGTCCAAACATAAAAGTAAGTCTAAGTCTCTGGCTGTTCTAAAGTTATCGGCATTGAAGACCAATAACAAGACCAGAGGGAAGTCCCAGTATAAGCATCGCAACTCCCCTAGAGGTGCTTCCAATGTAAACCGGCCAGCCAAACAGCCCCGGTGGGATGATCTGTCCTCCACAGTACATGAAAGACTCTGGGATGCTCCTGAGGAATCAACCTCCAGAGAGCTACCGGTTCCATGCTCTGGGATGTGGCTCAGAGCCCCGGGGCTGATTCCATCCAGACATAGGTCTTCTCTCTGGACCAGCGCATGCTAGATATCGAGAGGAGTTTGGCAGCACTCCTGGCAGTCTTGGTACAAATAACATTGAAAGCTCCAGGAGTGCAGGCTTCGGTACCAAGCCTACAGCCAGGTCTGTTGGCCCCCAATGCTGCTGGCCCTCAAATGGCATTAATGGAACCCCTGAGGGTGATACCGTTGTTGGAACCGACTGAGACCTCCGGTATCCAACAGACTCAAACTAACATGGCTCTCGGTTCTGATAATTCCGAGCATTAGTATCGGCATCGATCTTCAATGCCCATGAAGCATCCAGGTTGAACCTAAGACCACTGATACTTTGACTTCTTACCAGACTCTGATTCCAGTTCTTGAGAATCTGATGAAAGGTTTACTCAATTTCCAAGAAATTCCAGACATCACTTTGGAAACTTCAGTACCTCAGGAACAACGTCAGTCCTTTCAGGACTTCATATGTCACATGGCCGCAGGGCTTGCCATCACAGTTGCCTCAAAAAAGGAACTGAGAGCAGAGGAATTGGAGATACTCAAATACCCTCCCACACCCAAGGAGGCAGCTACATTACTGGTGCATTGGATCCTACAGGATCTTATGTTCCACATGTGGGAAGCCCCGCTCACAGTTCTGCCTGTCAGCAAGAGGCTCGATACGATGTACCAAGTACCAGAGTGCCCAGGCTTCCAAAAACCTTAGCTCCCCCACCACTCAATGGGTGTGGAATCAGCAATGCGCTGCATAAAGAGCTCTAAGAACCATTCATCCATGCTGTCTGACTAAGACTCGAGGACACTGCTTCCAAGCATGCATGATGGCCTCCAGGATAAATTCTTACATGCTGTACATGGGAATGTTTCTGAAGGATGTCACCAGGGATCTGGAGACTTTCTCCCTCATGCTTCCTGAGGATAAGTGGAGTGCATTCCAGGCACTCATCAAGAAAGGCCAAAATACTTCTAAGTTTCTTACCAGGGCCTCTTTTGATGCTTTTGAATCAACAAGCAGAGCTTCAGCATTCTGCATTAGGGCTCGTAGAATGGCCTGGTTACAGGCATCAGATCTTGAGCAATGGGTCCAGGATAAACTGGCCAATATCCCATGTTTTGGAGATAACCTTTTGGCAAAAATTGGAGGGAAAAGCAGAGATTGAGATGGATGATCTCACCCTAAAATACCTTTTCAGGAAAACAGCTGACCCATCCAAGAGGAAGGCTCTTCCCAAGAAATCTTTCTATTCTAAAAGAGATACTATCCTTCTTACCCGCCTTCTGCTGCCTATCAGCCAACATCCTCAGCAGAGGCAGCAGGGCCCTTGCCAGCCCAAGAAGCCCAAGGCTCCTCAGCCTCAACCATCTGCACAGGCATAACCTGCGCCTGGTTTTTGACTCCTTCCTGGAGAGCATTGTCAGTCTGCTCCTGGAGGGCCCGTAGCCCCTCCATATAGCTGTCAGACTGTCACTATGCCCACAGGAGGAACCTCATAAAATCAGAGCAGTGGACGCTCCAGATTGTCTAAAGGGGTTATCTGCTTCTCTTGAAACCATACCCTCCACGAGCTTCACAGGGAATTATCCCACACAACCCCTTCAAAGTACCCTCTTAAATTAAAAGGCGACCACCCTGTTCTCCCAGGGTGCCATAGAAAGAGCTCCTCCTCAAGAAGGGATGGGTTTCTACTCTCCATATTTTCTCATTCCAAAGAAAACTGGAGGATTCAGACCCATTTTGGATCTTGGAGGCCTAAACAAATTGTTGATCTGAGAAAAATTCAAAATGATTTCTCTAGGAACTCATCTACCATACCTCCAGAGACATGATTGGCTATGTTCTCTAGACCTAAAAGAGGCATACACACATTTACGGAACTATCCCTTGCACAGACAGTATCTGTGCTTCATGTTTCAAGGAGACCACTATCAATACCAGATTCTTCCCTTCGGTCTAGCCTCTGCCCCAAGAGTCTTCAAAAAATGCATGGTGGTAGTCATTGCCTACTTATGCATCTTGGGGGTATTTATCTTCCCTTACTTAGATGACTGGCTGATCATGGGAGACTTCCCTCAGGAGGTAGGACTCTCCCTTCATCGCACCATCATGGTGCTCCAACACCTGGGCTTTGTCATAAACTTCTCAAAGTCTCACTTCGCTCCAACTCAATGACTGGAGTTCATCAGAACGCTCCTAGATACTCAACAAGCCTGAGCTTTCCTTCCACAGAATCACTGTGCCTGCCTCATCGAGCTGGCAAAGGGCTTGCAAAAACAAAGCTGAGTAACAGCTCGAGAGATGCTATGGCTATTAGGACACATGGTCTCCACGGTCCATGTCGTCCCATACACTTGATTACACATGCGACAAGTGCAATGGACTCTGTCTTCTCAATGGATGCAAGCAGAGGGGGCGTATCAGAGACAAGATCCACATCATCCCTCAACTGATCAAGTCCCTTCAGTGGTGGTATTTTCCATAGAACCTACTCGTCGGGTCACCTTTTCATATGCCTCCACCTCGATGTACTCTTATAATGGATGCTTCCAAGCTGGGTTGAGTAGCACATATGAATGACTTAACCACATAGGGACTGTGGACAGAACAGGAATCTGTCCTGCAGATAAACCTCCTAGAACTACAGGCACTAACAAATGCTCTTCAGGTTTTTCAACCCCAAATTTTGGGACAACCTGTTCTAGTCAGGACAGACAACCAAGCTAACATGTTCTACATGAACAACCAGAGGGGGACGAGGCCCCATCTTCTCTGCGAGAAAGCGCATCGCCTGTGGTCCTTTGTCATCTTACACTACATTCACCTCAGAGCAGTGTACCTCCCGGGCAAACTCAAAGTTCTTGCGGACAAGCTAAGCCGTATCCTTCATCCACACAAATAGACCTTGCTTCAGAAGATGGCTGCTTGGATCTTCCAAACATGGGGAACCCCACTCATAGATATTTTTGCCACTCAGCAAAACACACAGCTTCCACTCTTCTGCTCCAGGATTCCATCGCTGCACCAACGGGTCACGGATGCCTTCCTTCTACAGTGGGGACAAGAACTGTTCAGAGACAGTACAAAAACGTAGGCAGGATGGAAATCTCACAAATTCTTCATTGGTTCATACATAATAAAGGGGGGGGGGGCACCGACCCGACACAGGTCGTGTTTCGAAAGAATCTTCCTCAGGGGTAAGGCACACCTTATGCTAAATAAACATTAAAGTAAATAATAAAAACATCAAGATACTTAAAACTTAAATGAATAAAAGAAATAACAATGTCAAAGTAAAAGAATGAATAAGACCATAAATATCCTAAACAGACATAATATGCTAAAACCATAAATGCTTCATATACCATCAAGCACATAAAAAATACATTGTCAATATATCATATTAAAACATAGAAAAACACAAATATGTTATGGATTCAACCCTAATAACAGATAAAAAATAGTAATATCAGTAAACAAGAGGGGATATGTGATAAAAACAAGAACAAGCCATGCAAATTATAAACCCAAACACTATATACCAAAAATAAATACAAAAGGTCTAATAAAAAAAAGATACAAGAAACTTATAAAAATAAATAAATAGCTGACATATCATTAAACATTGATTACAACCCAAATTGTAAAAGAATGGAGAAAAAAAGACAAGAACTGTTCTACACATTCCAACACATCCCCGTGATACCCAAAACACTTTTCAAACTACAGGCCAAGAAGAGCTCAGTGATTCTCATAGCCCCCTTTTGGCCCCGTCAACTGTGGTTTCCTCTTCTTCTTCGCCTTGCACAGACTCAAGCTCTCAGCCTGGGATTTCTGCCCAAACTCCTTTCTCAGGATCACAGGATGCTCCTCCATCCCAATCTTCACTCCCTACGCCTGACAGCATAACTGCTGAAGAGATAGTGCTCGCTGACCTTGACCTGCCAATGGCGATCAAAGATGTTCTCCTTGCATCATGCAAAGATTCCACCAGGCTTTCAAGTGGTGTAGGTTTGCCCTCTGGTGTTCCCCAAAGGACATTGACCCCTTTTCTTGCCCAGTGGAGTCCCTTCTACATTATCTCCTCCATTTATCCTTAACGGATCTTAAAACTAACTCAGTGAGCGTTCACCTTAGTGCCATTGCAGCCTCTCACAAACTACTGGATGGGACAGCCTATCTCCTCACACCCCTTAGTAGCACACTTCATGTAGAGTCTCCTGTGGTGCAAGCCACCCATTAAGCCACCTCCAGTGGCCTGGGATCTCAATGTGGCTCTCGTTCAACTTCTTCTCGTAAAACCTCCTTTTGAGCCTCTAGCCACCACTTCACTGAAGTTTCTATCTTGGAAGATAATCTTCCTCATTGTCCTCATGTCAGCTCATCGCAACAGTGAACTGCATGATCTGGTGGCGGATCCACCCTATAACTGTTCTTCTTGCTTTCCTCAATGAGATACGCCTTGCTCATGATCATAGTGACATCTTGGTGGCAGTATCTCTGGACCTCTCGGCGGCTTTCGATCTTGTTGATCACTCTCTTCTCCTGTCTCGCTTGCATGAAGCCGGTCTTCGCGGCACTGTTTACCAATAGTTTCACTCTTATCTTTTCTCTCACTACCCTGGCTGTCTCTTCTGACCCTGTCCCCCTTCACTGTGGTGTTCCTCAGGGATCTGTATTGGCACCTCTCTTGTTCAATGTTTTCCTGACACCACTTGCCCTCCTGGTTCAGCATTGGAATATCTGCCTACTATTATGCTGATGACCTTGTTCTCCTCCATCACACCTGTCCCTTTCAAGCAGATCTCTTCCTCCTCAACTCTTGCCTTGTCTCTGTTGCTAACTGGCTGACCACCAACTGTTTACACCTCAACCTGACGAAAATGCTAGCTATTTGGTTCACTCACGGCAGTCCATGCCCCCAGGTACCCCCAAACCTTGCAGGTACCCCATCCCCTTGGTGTCATGTTTCCATTATCTCGAGGTTTTCCTTGATCCTGATCTTTCATTTCAGGATCATATCTCCCATGTCATTTCTTCTTCCTCCACCAGATCAGAGCTGTTCGTCTTTTCCTCACTCTATAAGCTATCACTACTCTTTTGTTGTCCCTTGTCATGTCTCATCTTGATTTCTGCAACTCTGCCCTTGCGGTTTTTCTCAGGTTCAGCTACACAGACTACAGCATGTTCAGAACACAGCAGCCCATATTGTTACTCATTCCACTCATCAGGAGCACGTAACCCCCCTTCTCATCCACCTTCACTGGCATCCGGTAGAATATCATATTTGTCTTAAAATTCTCACTATGGTTCATCAAGTTGTTTATACCCATAACCAGAATATTTGACAGATCTCCTTCAGTTTCACACTCCCAGTCGCAATCTTCGGTCAGCACACATCAATCGCCTCCACCTCCCCTTACCTTCCCACCCATTTAGATCCCATAGCAAACCCACCATATCATAACAGAACTACCAGGACTCACAAAGCCCAAACCCTACCTATCAAAAGGCAACACTGCAAATATTAAACCAATACATCTCAGAGAACACCAATACATCTCCTCCTGGGGAAAGAGAACAAGTGGCATTGTCAAATAGAAACTACATGAACAGAATACCTCAGGTTGGTTACACATGCAGAGCAAGACCGTCAGAAAACAAAGAACAGGGGATCACAATTTAGAAATAGAAAGACAATAATTTAAACTGGGAACCCCAAAGGCAAAAGTTGGAACATATAACAACACTGGAGAAATAAAACTATAAATTAATTTCCTCTTGTACTAAACAAAAACGCAAGCACATTAGCAATGCACATTTCCCAGAGCTGACATATTCCAATTAATAAATTCAAAATAAAACAGTATTGTTCTACCTTTTGTTGTTTGGGCATTTTATTTTTCAATTGCAATTGCTCCAGTCACTTTCTTCTGGTTTCTTTGTGACTTCTGCTAGCTGTCTATTTGTCTTTCTTCTCTCTTCTAGATTTTTTTCCATTCTCTCTTCTACGTCTGCTTTAACATACTGATCTTTCCCCTTTTGCTCTTTCCCCCATTTCTTTCTTTACTCCTTTATTATCCACTCAAATTTCACCCTTCCATTCTCAATCCCCACTTACTCTGCCAATACCCGGCCAATCGTAGATTTTTCTTCCACAGAAAATATCTTTTCCCCTCCATCCTTATTTCCCCAGCCCAGTCCCCTTCCCCTTCTAGTCCTCCCCAACATCAGCTCCCTTCTAGTTCCAGCCCCACCCAGCATCTGCTTTCTTCTAGTTCCATTCTCCCACCCCCTCGCATCAGCCCTTTTCTAGTCCTAGCCCCCTCCCCCAATCAGCTCATTTCCAGTCCTAGCCCCCCATCAGCTCATTTCCAGTCATATTCCAGCCCCCACCCCCCATCAGCTCATTTCCAGTCATAGTCCAGCCCCTATCAGCCCATTTCCAGTTAAAGCTCCCCCTAAAAGTCCATTTGCAATTCTAGCCCCCCCATCAGCCATTTCCAATCGTATTCCAGTCCCACATCAGCCCATTTCCAGTCCATGCTCCCCCCCACGTAGTCCATTTCCACTCCTGCCCCCCAAAAGCCCATTTCCAGTCCTAGTCCTCCCCAACAATTAATTTGCAGTCCTAGCCCCCCCATCAGCTCATTTCCAGTCCTAGCCCCCCACTCAGCCCATTTCCAGTCCTAGCCCCCCACTCAGCCCATTTCCAATCTTAGGCCCCTCCACTCAGCCCATTTCCAGTCCTACCCCCCCCCCCAAAGCCCATTTGCAGTCCTAGCCCTCCCCATTGGTTCATTTGCAGTCCTACCCCCGCCCCCAACTCAACCCATTTCCAGTCCTAGCCTTCCCTATCAGTTCATTTCCAATCCTACCCCCCCCCCCCCACTCAGCCCATTTCCAATTTTAGGCCCCTCCACTCAGCCCATTTCCAGTCCTCCCCCCCAGAAAGCCCAGTTCCTGTCCTCGCCCTCCCCATCATTTCATTTGCAGTCCTAGACCCCCCCAACTCAGCCCATTTCCAGTCCTAGCCCCTCCCACTCAACACATTTCCAGTCCTGCCACCCCCCCTTCAACCCATTTCCAATCCTAGCCCCCTCCCCCCAACTCAGCTCATTTCCAATCTTAGGCCCCCCTAGCCTCTCCTTGAAGAGCCCCACGGCAGGCATTAGTGGTCCCGCCTCACCTCTACAGCGGCTCGCGGCTCCGGCAGGCTCAGCAGCAGCTCCCTGCAGTCGCCAAAGTGAAGAGCATTGTTTTCCTTCACTTCGGCAGCTGTTTTGTAATGTAGATTGCTGGCGTGCAGAGAGCCAGAACACAGGAAATGTCCTTTGACCTCCAGCGTGCCAGCGATCTACATTACAATACAGCTGCCCAAGTGAAGGAAAACAATGCTCTTCACTCCGGCGGCTATAGGGAGCTGATGCTGAGTCTGCCGGGAGCTGCGAGCCATTGTAGGGAGAGCCGAACATGTGCAGGTTGTTGTTGGTGCGGGGCCCTGTGCGAACAACATTCTCGCACAATGGATGGGACGGGCTGGCCCTGCCTTCCCGTGCTTATCTGCAATCCACCCGTAACTCCACCTTTTTCTTCATTGGTCCAGCACTATGGAATTCACTGCCCACCTCCCTCAGACTGGAGCAGAACTATCGCATCTTTAAAGTCTGTCTAAAAACCCATTTGTTCTCCTCAGCTTTTGACCTCCCTACCCCCCATGTGACCTTTTTCAGTGTTGTCCGTCTTCTCCATCTGGTATGATTGATTGCACTGCTGTCTGTCCTGTCATGCAGTGTAATTTCTTTGTCCTTCTCTGGCCTCTGGCTATCTTTTTATTTTATTGATTGTACAATGCTTTGTTGTTATGAAGGGTGGTATATCAAATGTAATAAACATAAACATCCAGTTCCACCATGACAAGGTGGTTCTGCGTACCCATCTACATTTCCTTCTAAAGATAGTCTCCTCCTTCCATCTAAACTAGCTGGTAATCCTCCCAATTTTCTTCCCTAGACCACATGTGTCTTGGGCTACACACCTTAGACTGCAAGCAAGCTCTGGCTTACTACTTGGATAGAACTAAAGACACAGAAGATCCTCTCAACTATTCATTTCCTTTGATCCTAGTCACCTAAGCCTACTGGTGATGAAATGTACTCTATCCAAATTGATAGCAGATTGCATGGCTTTTGCTTATGCACAGGCATTGCTCATAATGTGCGGGCTATGGCAATCTCCATAGCCAATTTCTGTTCAGTATCCATTGAGGAGATCTGTCAGGCAGCTACCTGGTCCACCTTTCATATTTTTGCTGCACTCTATTATCTAGACAGAGACTCCCATCAGGATGCTGTCTTTGGCCAAGCTGAACTCCAACACCTCTTTGGGACTTAAACTCAACTCTTACCCTCTGTCCCAGACTTCTACAATCGAGTCCAATGGCCCACAATTCTTCAGACTCTTCGGCTACAAGCTTTTGGCCTCAGGAATCACTGCTCTCCTCCCCTTACCAGTTTAGTACCTGGGAGCTAGTGAGTCCCATATGTGAAGACTGCATTCCCTCTTCTTCCTGGAGATAGTGTAGTTACTCACCTGTAACAGGTGATCTCCGGGAACAGCAGGAATCAGTCTTCACAACTCACCCTCCTCCCTTAGGAGTTGTAAGGTTTGTTTATTTATTTCTCTTCCTCTCAGCCACAAACTCAACTGAGGAAAGGAGTTGGGAAAGTGGGAAGGCAGGCATGCGGGTGCAGTGGAGTGCTCCCAAAGGCTTTCCTAGTGGATGCTGGGAAGCATTCCCGTGCGGGCTTCATCTGTGCTGACATCACTCATATGTGAAGACTGATTCCTCCTGTTCCTAGAGATCACCTGTTATAGGTGAGTAACTACACTTTATTCCAGAGATTTAGTAAAATCTCCCCTTAGCTTAACAAAAGGAAAGAGCATTTATTTATTTATTTAACTGGTTTTGATATTCTGTTTTTCAAGCAGGCAAAACAGTTTACATAGAACAAAAAGGAATGGTGAAGACTTTGTGGCATGTTTACTAAAGGTTAACACACATTAACACATGTTAAGACACACTAGTACAGCAATACCCATTTATTTCTATGGACGCAGTGGCATTTACCACACTTTAACATTTGTTAACACGCTAATGTTTAATAAACATGCCCCTTCGTTTTTTTCTAGCATAGGTTAGTTTTAATTATTGTAGTTTTCTTATATATCCACATTAGGTGGAGGCTTAGGTTTATTTTTAATAATCTATGTTATATGTGGGATCTTATTATATGATTTATGTTTTGGGGATTTTCTTTTTATTTGTATTGTATATCGCCTTGCACGTTCCATGAAATTGAAAGGCTGATTTCTAAATGCTGAAGTTATCCTATTTTCTTTATTGCATTGAGATAATATTTTTATTTTACCTTATTTTAATTGTTCAGTGCATAGAGCATGACGCAGGGTATATAAGTGAGAATAAATAAATGAAAACATGTCCTTTGAAATCTCTGCATGCTGTGGATAGACACTTGTAAGTAGTAGCTTTGCTAAAATTGCTGCTAACACACTCATGCCCATTTTCACATGTAATATGGCTTTTTGAACATGTAAATACCAAACTCTTCTAAAATGATGTCCTCTATGTACTATATTACTTTGAGAACACATGTATACATTTTGTTATGTCTATATGTTTCCTGAACCTGAGAATGCAACACCAGTGGAGGGGGTCAGGGAGAAGAGAAAGAGTAAAATGCTGCCTCTCTCCCAACCTCTCATCTCTCCCTGGTGCTCTCCTGTGCAATGTCAGTGCCAGAAGAGTTTGCACCAGGTAATAGCACTGCTCTCTTATGCCTCCTGTTGACAGAAGGAGGGATAGGGAGGGTCACACCATGATCCAACTCTGCAGTCAATTGCAGGGGGTGGGGCTACCGTAAAAATGTGGGGTACTGGATTTTTCCTCTTATCTCCTCTCTCCATCCCTAGAATAGCCTTGCATCAGAGCACCCGCACCTTTTTTTTCTAGAACCAAAGTACTGGTATTAAATAGTTTCTTATAGATACAAATGAAATAAAAAATCTCAGGCATCTGGCCCTATATTAGAATAGCCGGCATAAATGGCAACTATTCTTTGCCTCTACTGTACTGTGTAAATTATTATGAATGCAGCTTTCTACCTGCCTCACATAGCAGAAAAGCATAGATATGCAGCCGATAAGATTTCACTGGTGTTTAGCTAAAAAAAAAAAATCAATTAAAAAAAGGAACATAACAAAAGGATTCATTATTTATGTTCTTGAAGAAAAGCCTGTTTATATATGAGACTCTTAACTCTAGCAGGCAACAAACATTCAGTCTTACAAAAATAACCTTTAACAGTACACTGTTAAAATCTGTAAAACCTTGGATTGTCAGATTGTGTGTAAGTGTTGTTTACGTTAAAATGAAACTCCAGAACGTTCCAAGCTTTGCCTTTCTGAATGTGTTTTCTATGTGGGCTGGAATCTCTCTCTTTCCTTTTCATGGCTGTTTGGATTATAGCCCACCTCCTCCTCCATTAATGGAATATGCATAAACACGGCTAAAAAACCAGCTGATTGAATAATGGTGTTATGCTAATTTTGCACAACTAAGAGCCTCTATCTCTATAGAGCATATCACAAAAATTAGTCAAAATAAAGGGGTACCAGTGGTGGTGGGATGCCCCAAGGCTCTTGTTACCTGACTGCAACAACGCATTTTCCTTTGCCTTTCCTTCCAACAAAAAAATGTCCACAAGCTGTGTGTTTTTTTTCATTTATGTCTGGGGTGGGGGGGGGGGGGTGGTGATTGGTCATGAAGACAAATTAAGGGCCTCGTTTACTAAAGCCCGATAGCTGGTTAATGGGCATTTTAATGCACAGCTACAAGTAGTTGGGAACATTAACATGAAAGAGTGTCTGTCTCCGCATGCTAAAATGCATGTTAATCGGCAGTCGTGGGATGGGGTGGGGAATGAGGGGAGAGTTGGTGTGAAGAGCGCATTATCACTAGCATCAGAGTGATTTCCGTGTGATCAATGGCAATGCAGTTCTTAACGTGGATTCACCTAACAGCTCCTCCATAGGAGTTGTTAAGTGAACCTGAACCTGACATAGTGAACACAGTGACATAGTGAACGTGTTAGCTGCTAGGGATATGCTGAACATGTGAGATTGGCGCATTAATGGCAAATGTTTAGCAGGTTTTAGTAAAAAGGGCCCTAAGTGTGGCTCATTAAGGAAGCAGTTGATCTGGGCCTCTATGGGGCATTTTGTGTATATATTTGTGTCCATCTTCAGAGTGTGTGTGTGTCTATATAGTTGTAGCATGGGTGTGTGCGTGTATAGTGATGTAGGTATGGTAGGGGTGTAGAATGTATACATGTATTTGTCCATGTTTGTGTGCATGTGGTGGGGGAAGGGTGCTGCGATGCGCTGCAAGAGTGGCATGTGCCCATGTCTGTGTATTCCAGGGTGGTGGTTTCTCTGTGCGCATGAGGTCCAGGGGGATGTGGGAGTGGGGTACATGTGTCTAGTGCGGGGTGGAGTACATGTGTTTGTATGCATGTATGGGTAGTGGGATACATAGTGGCAGTAGGGGACAGGCAGCTCTTATCTTCACCTGCAGCATTTCTTCTACCAGCGGGAGATGGGGTCCCTGCAAGCAGGCACTTCTGCCGGCAGTGGATGGGATCTCTCTGTTTATTGGAACATCTATGCATACAGATGGCAGACAGACAAACACACCTGGCTGGAGGCTCCACAATAGGTGCTATCACTAGGCGAAACATGTCTAAAAGGGGTTCAACAAAAGCACAGTCCTCTTTAAAGTACCCATTCATTTCATCAGGTAGATCTTTTCCTTTGTTATAGCAGGGCGGGTTTCTCCCAGTCTCTTCACCAGCTGGGTCAATTCCTTCATGTCTTAGAGGAACAAACTCTGAGGCTCCTCGGTCTTTCAGAAACAGATATACCTCCACAGCGATCCCAAATTCCTTTACAGTATTTAAAATAACAACCTAACAGTAATTTCTCCACACTATACAATCCAAAAAACAAAATAGAGAAAATAGTCAAGCTCTGACGTGTATTAGCCTATAAATGTCGGAAGTATAGCCATGAGATACAACATACCTCTTGAAGCCATCATTCCATTTTACTCAAATTATTTATTGAGCCCATGTTAGAGCTTTCAATAAGTAAGGTGCAACACCACATTAAAGTGTCACCAATAAACAATATGCCTTTTTAAAAACATGTGAAAAGTGTATTTAGAATTGATAAAAACACGTGAAAATAATGCTTGAAATTTTAAGGAGTCCAGACAAAAAATCACTGCAAAAAGGAGAAATACTTATCTGAATTCTCCCAATATAGCAGCCAATGTCCCACTCCCACCGGACAATCCAAAGCTCCCCTTGGACAATTCTCAAGGAGCCAAAGTTTTGTAAATAACAAATCAGCAATTGTAAATGATTTCTTGAAAGTAGCAAAACAGCAGACACAGCACTGCGTTTCGGGCGAACAACTCATGCGCCCTGTTTCAACGCTCCCAGCTACAGCGACCTTCTTCGTCGTTGCTGATGAAAAAGAGTGAGACACCAGCGCATGCTCAATAGCGATCTGAACCACATTGCAGGAGCACAGTTTAAATAGCCAGTACTATTAGCAGATCAAAAATTCAAAGACAGCAGAAATAGTGGTTCAGATCACTATTGAGCATGCGCTGGCGTCTCTCGAGACTTCTTTATGACCTGGTCTCCTCTTAGCTTCTCAGATACATATTAGGCCAAGCCGGCCTGGGGGAAAACTTTCCTGGTCAAGGCCTAGCCAGCCATGAAGAAAGCACCTCCTCACTGATCTTAAACAGTACCTGAGCCCTAAAGACTCTACAGCATTCCTAGAAAAGCATTTTGGCAAAACAGCTACAACAAAAAGAGGAATCTTGTCAGGCAATGTGTTTTATAGCTCCTTCCAAAAAGACATGCAGAAAACACTCAGTCTCTGCGACAGACCCTTTGGTCCATACTTCATTACATCACTGTTACTTAGCACAGATTAGGAGCAGGGGTTTCATAAATCTCCTCACTCAAAAGACAGAATAACATTTTGGGGCCTTGCTGTATAGATTTTGCCAAATGCATGCAGCGGGCATTTGTTTGACCAACATGGGAAATTTCAACAACAGTTCCTTTGTCTTTTCATATTTTTTTAAATCTGAAAATGACATGAAAAGACCTGAGGTTCCCCAGTGTTATCATAGCCTGGCCTTGGACCAGTGACTCAAACTGGAAGGCAGGCACCTTGCAGGAGAAAATATTGCACTGGGGGTGGAGGGGAGTGGGGGAGAGCTTTAGCCAGCTGACTTTTAACTGTGTCTTGAATTTCCAATGATCTTAGTTCCTAGTCCCTGATTGGCCCATAGTTTCTCTGGTCTTGAGCTCTATGCAAACCCCTTCCTGGATTTTTGCCTTGTGAATCTATTGACTCCTGCTATAGAGACTTACTCCAAAGTCTTTTCTTCTGCCATGTTTTTGTGCTAGAAATTCTATGAAACCATGTCTAAGGGACCCTTTTACTATAGTGCCAAGCAAAACTACTATGTCCATCTGACTGTCTTGCCTCAGACCCTCGCTGTCCCTTTTCAACTCTCAACTCTCTCTTCAAGGTGCCTCCACCTCCAACCTCCTCCTTCCCTTTCTTCCCATACCCTAGCTGACTATTTCCATGACAAAATCCACAAGATTATACTCCAATCCCCCACAAGATCAGCTTCATCCCCTCTTCACCCTCTTCAATACCAACTCTTCCATCCTTTTCTAAGATCTCTGAAGAGGAAACCAGTCATCTACTTTCCTTCTCTAAACTCACTACCTGTTCCTCGGATCCTATCCCCACCCATCTCCCTCTGTCATCCCTTCCATTTCTCATATTCTCAGCATATCTGCAGGATAAGGTGGTATACAAAACTGTCTAAATAAATAAATAAATATCGCTATCCACTGCTACTGTCCCTGCAGCCTTCAAGCATGCTGCGGTCACACCTCTCCTCAAGAAACCTTCACTTGATACTACGTGTCCTTCTAATTATTGACCCATCTCCCTTCTTCCCTTCAAATGTGCAGTTCTCCACTGTTGCCTTGAATTTCTCTCCTCTCAAGCCCTTCTAGATCCATTACAATTTGGCTTTCGTCCCTTACATTCTACTGAGGCAGTTCTTGCCAAAGTCCCCAGTGACTTGTTCCTAGCTAAAACCAAAGGTCTTTACTCAGTCCGCATTCTTCTTGACCTTTATGCTGCTTTTGATACTGTTGACCACCACCTTCTCCTCACTTGGCTGTAGGGGCCTGTGCTGTCCTGGCTCTCCTCTTCTCTCCCATCGCTCTGTTTGTTCTGGTAGTTCCTCCTCTACTGCTATCCCACTCTCAGTTGGTGTACCCCAAAGGTCTGTTCTAGGCCCTCTCCTTTTCTCTCTTTATACCCAGTCCCTTGGTGCTCTCATCTCCTCCCATGGCTTTCAGTACCATTTTTACAGTGATGACTCTCAAATCTATCTCTCAACACCTGATATGTCTCCGACACTCCAGGCCCAAAATCTTTGCCTGCCTATCTGACATTGTTGCCTGGATGTCTTACCGCCATTTGAAACTGAACATGGCCAAAACCAAATTTCTTATTCCCCCCTCAAACTTTCCTCCCCCTCTTCCTCCTTTCTCTATCTCTATAGATAACACTTTTCTACTTCCTGTTTTCACAGTCCATAACCTTGGGGTCATCTTTGACTCCTCCCTATCCACACACATCCAACTGATTGCTAAAACCTGTTGTTTCTTTCTCTATAACATTAGCAAATTTTACCTCTTCCTTTCTGAACACACTACTAAAACATTTATTCACTCTTTAGTCACCTCCCATCTTGACTATTTCAACCTCCTTCTTGCTGGTTTCCCTCTGTGCCATCTCTCTCCCCTTCAATCTGTTCAGAACTCAGCTGCATGCCTAATCTTCCCCCAGGCCCGTATACTCATATAACCCCCCTTCTCAAGTCACTTCATTGGCTCTCCTTCCATTTCCATATCCAATTCAAACTTCTCCTTCTGACCTATACATGTGTTCGTTGTACTGCTCCTCACTACCTTTTCTCTCTCCCTTCATCCCTCCTCGTGAACTCTGCTTTTCTAATGGGTGCTTCTCTCTATGTCCTTCTCTTCTACTGCCAACTCAAGACTTCAATCCTTTCGCCTTGCTGCTGCTTATGCCTGGAAAAAACTACCTGAGTCTGTACATCAGTCTCCATCTCTGCCCATTTTCAAATCTATGCTAAAAGCATATCTCTTTGAGGCTGCTTTTGGATCCTGGTCCCTTGTTCTCCTTACCTTTCCCTATTTGTACCCCTATTGGAGTGGAGGAGTGGCCTAGTGGTTGGGGCAAGGTACTTCAGGCCGGAAGGTCGGGGGTTCAAATCCCACTAGAGGACAGCAACCTTGGGCTGGAAGGACTGGGGTTTCTAGTCCCACAGGTGCTCCTTGTGGTCTTGGGCAAGCCACTTAACCCTCCATAGCCCATGTTCCCTGTAAAATAGTTCTCTGTGTGCTGTGCTTTCCTGTCTAATCAATGTGTTTATACCTCAAAAATTTCCTGTCATGATTTGACAATTTCCAATCTGTAATCAAAACCGCTGCTGATCGCTGGAAGTAGCGGTATACAAATGTATACTCAATAAATAAATAAATAAATTCTCAGCTATTGTTTAGATTGTAAGCTCTGACAAGCAGGGATCGTCTTTCTAGGCATAGCGTTGTGTTAGCCTTGTAGCGCTATAGAAATGATTAATAGTAGTAGTAATAAATGTGCATTTTCACACATAATGACTGCCTACTTGTGCCTGAAATATCTGTTACTATGGAGGCATGACAGTTGTGGATTTTCTTGCTAGCTGACACTCGCATGTTAGGGTGTTGAATAGGTGGGGTAGGGGTGGAGAATGGGTGTATGGAGCACAAAGCAGTTAGTGCAAGGGAACATATCATATGCTGTCGGTATTGCCATTAGTGTGGGTTTGCCTAATGCCACCTCAATAGGTGAAGGTATGTGCACCCACAGTAATAGCTAACGTGCATGAGTATCCTGACGCTATCAGGAATATGATGATCATGCCCATCACAGTTATTGTAGAGGCTTTATACTTAACACATGTGTTAGGTGCAAAAAGCTAACACAATATACTAAAATGCCACTAAATATACTATCAGACATTTACCAAACTTCCTCCAGATCCTTATTGTCCAATTAGTGATCATTACAAATCAAACAAACAATCTCCCTTCACTGTCTCAAATTCATAGTAAATCCACCGCTAGGTGAAGCTGCTCTTCTTCTATGGTGTGCTTATCTGCATAATTGTTAACTTGTTCCACGCTTTTGCAACTAGAGTTGAAAACATGATACAAAAGGACATACATTTGATAATACAACAGGGTGAGCACAATGTAAAAACACAGCTATATAGCATTGAAAGTGGCTGAGGGTAACTCTGCAACATATCGAGCAGTCTTCTAGCGACCGGGGGGCACAGCTGTGGAGGTCAGCTCGGAATCCGATTCTAGTTCAAAGATCAGATTTCTGAAAACCAGCAGAGTCTGAACTAATCTGATTTAATTATTTACGGAACATATTTTCCTGTCTTCTACAGAACTGAAGGTGGTGTGCAAATATAAAAGTAACAAAACAATGTAAATATATATCACAACACTGACTACAATCAAGACAATCTATAAAACTCTGAAAACAATAATAATTAAATCCACCCATCTGTTAGGGAGTCCAGTGTACAGTGAGTTAAAGTAATCCAGCCAGGATATGCCTAGTTGTCTGTGGGAAAGGCAAGGGATGAAGATGATGTAACTGAGGTAGTTAAAATAAATGTTGATTTGGCTACTGGTAGGATGTGTACGTCCATAGTGAGCGTAGAATTCAATACAAATTCCCAAGCTATGGGAAGAGGCAGAGCTGTTCCTTCCAGAGTCACCTGGGAGTTCAAGCGGAGGGTCTTTTCTTTTGCCCACCCACAGTGGATTTAGAGTCTTTTGTGAACTGAGTCACTTTATTTTGGAAATCTTGCCCAGGCATTCATTTAGGACAGCAATTGATTTAACTTTGCCAAGATGGACCAAGTCACAATACTACAAAAAATCGTTCACTTTCACCACTGTTGAAGATCAGAAATAAGATGGACCAAGTAGCTATAAATCATCCATGATGAAGCAGCAAGTGATCTGAGAGTCCCTTGATGAATTGAACTAAGGGGCGATGCAGCTAAGGAAGAGCGTTAGCTCCAGGATGGATCCTTGCCAAATGCTGCAAGAGAGAGCATGGGGGTATAAGCATTAGGGCCATATGTACCTTTTGATTGTTTTCCCTTGATTTATTGTTTTTCATTGGTTTCTTGTTTATTTCATTACATTTGGTTACCTAACATGTAAATTTATGTGTGTAAAAATGATTTTATACAAGCAAGAAATGTGCACTGATGGAGAAACCAAACGTTCTTTTTGAAAATTTGTGTAAAGCTTGCGATTGCAAAGTACTTGCAAAGTTTGCAGCTGGGTGGGCAGTTTTTAAATTGCCTCTCCTGTCCCCAAAGAACTATTATAAATGAAGAGCATCAAAGTCTAACTTACATGGGACTCCATACATGTAAAATTCTGTAATCAAACATGCCTTGATTTTAGAGGGTTTGATATTAAAATAATTTAAAGTGAAGCAATGCGTTAGTGATGCTGGCCATCTGGTTCCTACCTTCCAACAGATTAATTACATGCACAATCCTATTCAATGGGAATTTCTCTATGACAGAAAGAGAGAGAAATCCTCTTATTATAACCACCCCTTTCTTGTAATGACACAATATAACTAGTAATTCAAAGAGAATGACCAGTGTTACGAGCATTTCCTGGAATTTAATTCCTGATGAAAGAGTTGAGGGCAATCATCTTTGTCCTAAGGACCCAACCTGCCAGGGGATTAATGAACAGGAAATAATCAGCTCGCAGATCCTTCTTGCTGTAGCTGCCACTCTGTGGAAAGAGGTTAAAAATAGAAATTAAATTCATTCTATGTAGGAGAGATGGGTTGCTAGGGACAACTGACATTTTTTCTGGCAGTTGATGCCTGCTGTTCTGTACTAGCCAAAATATGGGAATCCCAATGGGCCACTCTTGGCCAAGCCCCTCAGGTATAAATGAAATGCAGCATAAAATGATACCAGGAATGTTTCCTATGAAAGTACCAGAACGCTATCACAATATTCACAGAACAAAGGTTATATAGAAGTGAATAAAAGAAATACTGCAATTAGGCTCACATATAGTCTTATGATCACGATATGTGCGTGCAAACTATTCACTTCCATATTCTGCTGAATTGTCGGTCCGTTTAATGTGACCAAGGCTGTTGTCCTATTGGTAAGTTTAAAAAACGATGTGAAGAATTAAAGGCATCCCTTTGCCCATCTCAAGGGTTTTGTTTTTAAATAAGTCCTACAGAAATGCTCTAACAGTGGTTTGACAACATAATGATCTATGTAGGCTTCAAAACTCCTACATCCAAAGACTGAAACAATTCCTACAGCAGCATTTCACCTAGTGACTGCATCCTAATGCAAAGATTATTCTTGTTGCACTTTCTTCTGTTAGGGCCAAAACTGTACAAAAAAGTGAATCTTTACAGCATGTGTCATGTTGTATAATAGGATAGTATTTTTCCCACAGGAAATTTTATGCAAATCTATCAGCTTTCTTCTTGGTTCCCTTGTGGTAACCAGTCAGTGTAAGAAGTTCAATACAGTCACTTGTCTCAAAAAGCAAGAGGCTTGTGGGCTTATATAAAACAACAGTCTCCATGCTAAACTGCCCCGAACCTCTTAACAGGTGTTGATTACCTGCATTCACTCTTCGCTTCTATGTGTGCCCGTCTCTTCTATTGCTAACTCCAGACTTTGCTCTTTTCACCTGGCAGCTCCTTCTGCCTGGAACAAACTAACTGAGTCTATATTTCAGGCTCCTTCTTGGACCCTTTTCAAATCCAGGCTGAAACCTCACCTCTTCACTGCCGCTTTCGGATCTTGTCTCACCTGATCTCTTTTGTGTTTCCTTACCATTCCCCCTAGATGTATCCCATGTCTACAGCTACTGTGTTGTCTGTCTTGACTAGACTGTAACCTCTGATGAACAGGGACTGTCTTTAACATGTGTCTGTGCAGCGCTGTGTACTTTTTGTAGCGCTATACAAATGTTCAGTAGTAATAGTAGTAATACATGCAAGGCTGGACCAACCCTCAGGTAAACTAGGTGGTTGCCTAGAGTGACAACTTCTGGTGGCATTATTCAAAGCTAAACAATAGAGTCTGGCAGCTGGGGGGGGGGGGGGCATAAGGCTTAAGGTTTTTCTAGGACATCAGCATCTTGAACCAACTCTGGGTTCAGCCCTGCCCACATTAGACAACACTGTATGAAAATCAGTGCATGTGCAAAATAGTGCTGTGTGCTATTTCAGTGCTTGCTAAGACCTAAATTAACTCTAGCCTTAGACAGCTGCTAAATTTGTCATATGCTGTCGAAATCCCTGTGCAGTGCTTACCAACTCAAAGTGAAAGGGCCAGTTAGCATGGTAGATTTTATTCATAAGTGATAAGGTACTTGGCTGCCCCAACATAATATCCCCCTCCCCCTTACCAGTAGCCTTACCTCTTCCATAACTCAAGGTAGCCCACCCTCAACTGGACTCCACCAAATATAAAGTAATCCCCCAACAGACTCTCCTCTAAGGCTTAGCCCTTCTTTCAGAGCTTCAGGAAGGTATCTTGCTAACTCTTGTCTTGCCTGACAGTGATCAGCAAAATGGCAACCGCTGATGTAACGCTTATTGGTCACAGGTGGAATCATTCTGCTTATCATCATGAAGAGCTCCCCAGCCTTGCTCTTGTTTGAAACACTCAATGACATGTTAAGCTTCTAAGGTGGGGTAGATTCTGTGGTCCTGTGAAATGGAAGTCCCTTGGGTTGAGTTGAGTCTTGTGCTAAGGAGGCTTCCACATAGGGGGAGCTGCTGGAAAGGTGGAATACTAGAGGCCACTAATCCCTTTGCTACTTGTGATGGATGGTTAAGGGGGATGAAATCTACCATGCAGAGCAGGCCTGACCACTAGGCAGACTAGGCAACTGCCCGAGGCTGCAGCTTTATGAGGTAGCAAAGGGCAGCTACAGTCAAAGCAAAAAAAAAATAGATACTGACAGCCACACAAACTCAGACTCATCAGTGCTCACTTTTACCCATGGGGAGAATGAGCAGTTTGCAAATAGTCCATTTACCCTTGTAAGTGGCCTTTGAAAATCTCCCTTATTATATGTATATTTACCAAATAAGTTTAATATTTAAGTGTCCAAATATGCATTTCTATAGGGATGTTCTGGAAGAGATGGTTTTGAGTTAATTATGATTAAATTAAATTAGCCATATTTTGGGGAGATACTAGGGGTCTAAAAGATAATTGTGAGGGGGTACAAGGCTGAAGGTTCACATAAGGTGTCTTAATACCCTTGCACGCCTTGCTACCATGCTAGCTGCTTGAGCTGGGATCTTGCTGAGAGTCTTTATTCACATTTACCTGGCACATACTATACTTTTAGGCTCAGCATGGTAATTCTGCACACCCTCTAAAATGGTGTCAGTTTAGCAAGTGTTCAGGAAATGTCAGCAGATCCCACGCTAAGATGTTTCTTAATGTGCACATTAATGTTTTACTGACATGCACATTAAAATCATAAAAACTAAGTAAACCCCTTCCTCCATCTGGGTAACAAGATGCCTTTTCTGACAGGACTCTTGGGAAGAAAATACAACAATCTTGACATGCAAGTGAATGGCGTTTTTCAATCTTACAGTTAGCCTGGGCTGTCCATATGTCTGAAATTAGAGATATGCATCAGTTAACATGCTTTTAGTTTGTTAAGTCGCTTTAAAAAATTACCCTAAAAAATTTAGTGCATGCTACAACTTCATACATATTAATCTACAAATTAGCAGGTGTTATGTTTATGTTAATGTGTGAAATAGAAAAGGCCGAAAATTGGAGGGGGCGGGGAGCCTAAATGAACCAAAAATAAAATGTTTGCTCTGTGCACATCGCTATTTCAAATGCTTTAGGACAAGCCAGTTCATAGTATAGCCAAGAACTGCTTGCTACAAACATTTCCCTTCCTTCTACCCTGAATCAGAGGCTTTTCTTTCCCTGCAATGCTATTCCCACCTTAAGGAAAATGAAAGGTATCTTTGTTTCAAGATGGCCCTGCACCAGCCAAATGCAAATTTGCAGTGAGCTTGTGCTCTATGACTTTATATCCATTGCATTCCATCCCATCTGGCCCAGCCCTTCTGTTCACCTGTAAAAGAGAAGCATCTCTATCACACTGATTGCTATAGTGGTTCTAAACCCAGGGACCACTTGATCGGTCAGGGTTTCAGGTTATCCACAATGAATATGCATGAGACAGATCTATATACAATGAGGACAGTGAATGCATATTCATTTGGATATCCTGAAAACTCAACCAGCCAAGGGGTTCCTGGGGACCGAGTTCAGAACTACTGGTCAACAGGGCTACTGGTGACAAGGAATGTGTATTCCTTAGCATGCATTTGATTCATCGGTGCACCTTAAATAATTTAGTGCATGCCAAAAGAATTTAGCATGTGTTAACCTACAAATTAATGTGCTGTACAATTGATTTGCTTGCATTAAAAAGCTTTTAATTTGCATTAAAACTTTAGTTATTAAATCAAATACATGAAATAGATGGAAAAAGAAAACACCCAAAATTCAGGAAAAAGCCCCCCAAAAAAATCTGAAAATGAACTGTGTTTGCTGACAGGAAATTTTTGAGCCTCGTTAATTTAGTGAGCAAAGATATATTTCTCAGGCACTTAAATTACACATCACATCACAGTGCTAGGAAACATTTGCCTCATGTTTGCTTTTTTGTGTTTCTTCTGTAGTATCGGTCTTCATTGAATTTTGCAAGAATAAAGGGAAATAGACCAAAAACACGGGTGCTAACTGAGGCCAGACAAGTCTTTTGAGAGCATGGTGGGATCAGACAATACAATAACTAGAGCAGAGTAGGAAATTTAGCACAGATTGAGGACTCTTATATTTTATGGTTATATAATTCTGATAGATGTGAAATCCACATGCAATCTTGTAAAGAGGTATGCTGCTAATTCCCTAAGAAATGGGAAACATCTCAAAATCCAGAGGATATCTACTGTATATATTTTTAAATGTTCCAGTTAGAAAGGAGCCCAGTGAGGCCTTAATGAAAAGAAAGGAAAGCAGAAGGTAAAGTGAAGCAGTGAGGTACCAAAGCCTGAATCACAACACTGCAGTGAAATGAAGTAAACTCAGGTGATAAGGGGCAAGGTAAAAGATTCATATTATGTAAAAGAAATAGGTTCACTAATAATCAGCAAGGCTAGATATAAAACTCCATCTTGGAGTTCTAGTGACATGGATAACACAAGTGAAGGCAAATTAGGATGGGTGGAGGCAGGAGGAGCCAATTGATAAATCCACACGTGTGAAAAATAAATGGAGGAAACTCATCAGCTGTCACATCTAAGTGGCCACATTTACATGTGGAAACTGGTATGTCGCAACTTCCTCATGTAAGTGCCAGCACTTACATGTATGTGGGCAGTGTTTATGCCCCTGATACAAAGGCCACATTCTTTATTTATTTTCAATTTGGAGGGGGAAATAAACAAAGGGTGGGGTGTTAATGAGGATAGCTCCCTTAATCCATCCTGCAAAGAGCTGGCCAAAACAAGCACTTTTTAAAAAAAGGAGCAGCTCTAAATATCGATTGTGCATTACAGCTCTGAAATAGGGAATGCATGGATAGACTTTTGACCTCCCCAGGCCACACCTAGATCGCACCCACAGCATATCCTCTTGCAATTCTGTTTATTATGGACATTTGTTTGTAAATCAAGCCTTTCTAAAATCACCACTTAGATGGGGGGGGGGGGGGGGCATGCTGTTGCCACGTGCAAATGCTGGACTTTCAAAGTGGAAATTGTGAATCAGGCTTCAAAAATATCCCCCGCAGCCCACTGTCTTCTACTTGAGGGCACCCACATTCTTTGATATTCCAGCCCATAGCTGCTTAACATTTCTGCATCACAAATCTCCAAGAAAATATAAACAAAAGAGAAAGGATCTGTGCCGGATCTGGCAGACTTACCCATTTTTCAAAACCTCCTTTCACCTAAATAATGAATTGATCACTAGTGAAATGACTGTGAAAGGTATGTTACCGTGACTCGTGACTCTCCTATGCAAATGCAGTCAGATGGCATAAATAGTAGGCACCATCCACCCCTATAGATTCTGTATTAACCCTTACTTACATCGTTTCATTCACTTACGCAACAGGGTAAAGCTACGTTCAATCAAATTCCGAAAGCGGCAACTAATGTCTTCCATATGCAGTAGTGTGTACAGTTTCCCATAGCAAAATATTAAAGAAATAAATGCCTTAGAAATAATATCTTAGAAGGTTCAGATTTCCATTTAATGACTGCATGTGCTAGATTGAGAAACCAGTTGGCCGGTTTTATTGTTACTCTTTTAAAACCAGACCTGATTCACTATCCTAGTGGCCCCAGTTTACAGTAGGTGTGGGTAAGAGGCTGGATTTGCTCAGAAGCCCCAGTTCATTTTTCTTAGCATTGAAGAACTGCATATTATATTGCAAAGATGCACTGTGGGACTTAGTCCCTAACAGTATGACATAACCGCTAGCAGGCTATTTTAAGATCATCAGTACTTGCTTTCTGCAGTACATCTTCATTCATGTTTTACATCAGAAGTGAGTTAAAGACCTTTATGGGAGGCGGGTGAATTAGTTTAAATATTCTTGCTTTGTCAATAGATTTAACCCAAGAAGTCCCACACAAAGGGGTTTATCTGTGTCACTGATCCACAAAGCGGTGAGACAGTTGCAAGGCTACTTCATAGGAGGCCCATCCTAGTGGTTAGAGCAGAAAGGAGCCAAAAAGACCAAGGTTCAAATCCCACCGCCATTGTTGGTGGGTTTGTTTAAACTCAGCCCTGCAGGAACAGGGAAATGCCTAATCCACCTTGAACTACTAGTACTGGAAATCAGCATAACTGGAACAGAGAGCTAAAACTTTGATTTAAAAGAGGGCACTGTTTAATCCCTTAAGTAGAAAATTGGTTTCCTTCCTAATCCATCCCTATCACACCGAGACTGAAAGTGCTGGAGTGGGGAGAAGCCACACCTGCTCCCCTTTCAGTATATTCATTTTTTAGGTCTCAGCTAGGGCTGAGCTGCTGAATTGTTGCTGATCAAAAAAAAAAAATCTGATATGTTCCCTGAGTCTCGAGTGAATATTTGTGAGGAGCAACAAAGACAAATGCACGCTGGAAAAGAACGCAAAGATCTAATGCGCTGTATCAAAGCCGAAGCCCACCGTCTGTAGTTATTTTGAGGTACGCTGTCGATGCTTAAAACCTGTCTCGGCGCACATTCCCAAAAGAGAGCTTACCGAGAAAGGAGGCTTTGTTTATTTAATGATTCGTCTTACTCCTCTTTGCAGTCGCCTAAATATACTTCCCTTTCTTCATTAAAAGAAAATACCGCTGCAATCACGTTGGCTTGCAGGCAAGGGCAAATTCACTAGACCACGTACTGAGGGGGCCAAGTGATGAACAAGCTGCATCTCCTAGACGTGGTGGCCAGTAAAGTTGAAAAGGCTACAACCATCTCGCCCTACTGATTCGGTTTAGGAGCTGATCAAGCAGGCTACCATCACTCTTTCAATTTCATAGAACAGCGCATCCGTTCCAGCAACGCCTTCATCGGTCCGGCGATAAGGATAAATGCCTTTTTGTCATTTTCGAAGGCACTGCCCGGCTGTAATTCGTTTGCAACTGACCTTTAATTCAGTCCCAACAGATAAGCAAATTACACGTCGGCAGACTTGACCATGTGACGGGAAGGTGCGCGTATATTTTTTTGTAGCCGGACAGATATAATATTAGAACCCTAGAAATGTGACGGACAGAAAAGGGCCACCTTATACGCCCACGAAAAACGCTTCATTAGAAAGGGACTGGCAGATTCACCCTAATTCGTTGCGAAAGTTTTTTTTTTTTTGGAAGGCAGCGAGGCAAGTTCATTAGTTTGCAGACTTAATGTTTTCTAGTGTACCTCAAAGCAGCCTGTAACAATTCCAGAGAGACTCTGCAGATCTCACTAACACCTGTCAAGATAAACACATGGCTCTCCAGGGGAATCAGCCTGGCAACCTAACGGAGAAAATCGGAGGGAAAAAGGCAAGTCTTCCGAAAAGAAAAAAAAAAGTACAGTGCAAAACCCCGATTAATGAGGTTTTCAAATGCTTATCAGGTTGTATGCAACCTGTACAACTGAAAGGGGGAAAAAAACAACAACACTAGATCAGTCTTCCAAAAATAAATATTTACAATGAGATTTTCAGATGCTTCTAAGGATGTGTGCATCTTGTACAACTGAAAGACCCCCCTTCCCCCGCACTAAATCAGTCTTCCAAAAAAATAAATATTTAGGGAAGTGTGGTCCTCTTAATGTGAGGCGCGTAGATGAAAGGAATTAAACTGCAATTTGAATGGGGGCTTGAAAGGTTGTCTGCAAACCTGTCATCGCATTGCATTGGAGTCCCCCAGGACACAGATATCGAATTACAAGGGTTATTAGACGTTAGGAAACAATGTTACGCGCTACAGTAATAGAGTTTTGCTAGGTTTTCTCGGAGTCTCCAACATACCTAACTGCATTTGTAGGGAGATGGGGCACAAGAGGGTCGTCCGCTTCTGCGGTTCATTCTGCCCCTAACGCGCCGAGCCACTCGCCCCCCCAATCGGCTTCTTCTCCGCTCGCCTGATCTTGCGCGTACGAAATAAGGGCACCGAATAGCGCCTGCCCGAAACTGCGAACGCGTGTGAGTGATGGGTGTAATTAGTAGATCATCACGGCTGCTGCTCGAGTGGATGGTGTCGGGGCTTTCGCAGCAAATTGGGTTTGAACACCCGGTCGAACAAGTTTAGGCTAATAGAGCAAAAATAATACGGGTCTGATCCAGCCCGTCTTCCCTTTTAAGACGTGAGCTTTCGAGACACTGGAACATGGGAAGTATGGTAAAAGGGGGTCTTGGGGGGCTTCTCTTCTTGAGCCGCACGACAGAGGCGCTTGGAAGTGCCTAATGCTGCCACGAACGGTTCCCCTCCGCGGTCATGCATGGGCGCGCCTTAAGGTGGACCGTGGAAACGCCGGCGACGAGGAAGCGCGGCAGAGCGGAATTCAGCCTCCCTTCTTTAACTTAGGCTCTCCCTCTGCATTGCATCCAGGCTTCCGTGATTTGCTGTTTGGAGACTGCAGATTTGCATAGACTTCTCTTCGCGAGCGTGTTTTCTTCCAGCTTCTTTCATCAGAGTGCACTATTCTCTAAACCCATCCTCTGGTCTTCCTGTCAATAGTCAGAGCCTAGAGATTGCTGGGAGGGAATAGCTGTGGTGAGGTTGTCCTGTGACTAGACGCAAGTGGAAACTGAACGGAAGGAAGAGCATCCACTGCGTTCCTTACTCCGCTTTTGTGAAGTGGCTTTTTTTAAATTATTTTTTTTAAACATTTACATGATTGGATACCCCCCTCTCGTGGATTATGATGGCTGGGTTTTATTTTTCTTTTACACAAAGGGAACCGATTCGCCGTTTCTAGTCTTTAAAACTGGGGAATGTTAATGACAAAGGGACTCCAGCAGCTGAACCTGGCACTTCTCTAAGTGATCCCAGGCACCACTTTAGGAACACCCTGGATTTTCCTCTGCTGTTGTGGCTTTTGGGGCTTTTTTGGATGATTCTTTCCAAACCCGAAGACATGGAGAATAACGAATAAAAGAAAGCCCGGAAAGAGGATTTTAGAAAGTCAAAGCCACCATGCTGAGGGACTTGTGAGTTCCAGGCAAAGTTTGCGGGTCGGGGAGGGCTCGCCATGCCGCCCAGGATGGGGCTGAGGCCGGGCAGCGAGCCGGCTGCGGCAGCCGGGAGCCTCCGATTCGCCCTCTGGATGGTGCCCCTCACCCTCAGCGGGGTGCTGGGAGGGAGCCGGGGCGCCTCCACCTTGGCAGCGCATCACATCCACCACTTCCACGGGGGCAAGCACCAGGCGGTGCCCATCGCCATCTACAGGTCGCCGGCCTCTTTGCGAGGCGGACACGGTGGGTTTTGCCTTGCTTTGCTCCTGCCGTTCACCTTTTTCATGCCTTTGAATGTTACTCGTGCACTTGGCTGCGGCAGAGTCCAGGATTAGGCTTGCATGAGCCGGGAGTGGCGGGGTGCCGCAGCCCCCTCCTGGGCTGAAAAGTTTGGGCCGGGGAAGGGGAAGCCCTCACCGAACACTCCTTGTCCCATCTGCCGGGCAGACGGGGAGAAAGCGCCCTCTGCAGGTTGCAGGGGCTATGGGATGGCCAGTCGGGCCGCTTTGCACAGCCCGACCCCGGGGAGCGGATTTCCATGCGCAGATTGCACGGGAGCCCGCAGACAGTTCAGACCTCGTGGCTGCTTTAGTGATCCTGGTAGGAGGCGAGAGTTAGGACTGAAGCTGACCTTCAGGCCCCGTGCTCTTTCTGCCCGCTGGGGGCTGCAGGGAGGGGGGGGGGGGACAAGCTGTAGCCGCCCCTGCGCTTCCTGTCGCGCTCCTTTTGAGCACCACAGTAGCCAGCTGCAGGAATAGCGGCGGAAGCGGCCGCACATGGCGCGCTATATAGACGGACAGATCTCGTACAGCGCTGAATAAAGTTGCCACGTTTCTTATTTTTATGTATTTCTTTATTAAACACTTTTATATCGCACTTTCCCACGGATCAAGTGCGGTTTACAATGAACAAAGGTATGAATGGTGCGTACCTTTTGGCTTCTTATGCAACAGCTTCGTGGTCCTACAGCAGATTGGGATGTAGTAAAGCTCTTTTCTCCCGGTCCTCTCTTCTTCCCAGTTTGCTGTTGTTTGTACCTTACCCGTCTCTTTGCCGTGTCTTCCATCTTGATAGAATTCTCACTGTAAAATGCTATTGCGTTGGGTATCAGGACGCTTGAATGGACTCATTATTGCGCTTTCTATTGATTAATATATGCTTTCATTTTTCTGTGTTAGCATTTAATTAAAACTATTAGTACGGGGAGATGGAATGAAAACGATTTCCTAAAAGAGTCGGCTCTACCTTTATGGTGCGGAGAGCTGTAAAGAGACAATTTTCCCTCCATCCAACTCATTGTGTTTCAGGAGAAATAGACAAAGAATCTGGAATGAAACAAATTTGCCATATAGCATTCAGAGAGGAATGAAAAGAAAGTGTGAAATTCTTTAAAGCATATTTCAAGGAAATGAGAATAAACTGACATATTTGTAAAACAAGCCACGGTTATATAACATGCATTTAAGTTTCCCTTTACTGGCTGAAACACACGAGTACACTAGAATATTTAACGTTCATTTGTGTTATAATGTGTCCCCTTTTGGCTGAAAAATACCTGCCAAAGTTAAAGCAATGTCTGGAAAAATGACTTCAGTTATATTCCAGTAAATTGTCCTATCTTTGTTGCAAACTAGTGGTTTCTGATGAGAATATGCGGCTTCATTCTTCTTCATTTTCTCGTGTTGTCATGCTTCATTTACACGATCATGGATTGCCACTTACAAGGCGTACAAGGTATCAGGGCAGCACTCATAGTTAACCTCTGCATATTTATGGATGCTAGCCCACTTTCACACATTACACTGTTAGGAAATTTTGCATTTTTTTTCACGAAAAGAAGTGTGTGAAAACACTCCAACCTGTATTTGTGCTCAATAATGCCAGAAATGATTAAACTAGATAGTCCTACTGTGTAACTGGAAGACGGGCTAAACATTAGCATACAATAATAGACACTAGGCAACCAGTTGTTAGGGAAGACAAATTTCATTCAAGAAGAGCCCTAGCAAAAAATAAGCTCATTATGGTATGTCAAGGTCATGTGGATAAGCTATGTACTGTCTGATTTATTTATTGTTGCATTATATATATTGGAGATAATTTTTATAAAGGCCATATATAATACCTAAGAGTGGAGGAGTAGCCTAGTGGTTAGAGCAATAGCCTAATATCCAGGAGATCAGTGTTTGATTCCCATTGGCATTCCTTGTGACCTTGAGCAAGTCACTTTACCCTCTATTATCTCAAAAGAAAAAGCCTGGCAATCTACTTCAGGTCATACCTTGCCAAGAAAGCCCAGGGGCTGCTGGGTCAGCAATGATTTCACAGCACTTTAAAAAAACGCCTAAATCATCTTTTATTAAAAAATATATATATATATGTTTTGGCATCAAGATATTTACTTTGCCAGCAGGCATGCACACGGGTAGAGTTTGGGTAGAGTGTGGTAAGAGCATGTAACTACACATGAAGATTCTAAAATATCCATGCGTACTTGAGAAATAAAGGTGTGGGCATTTGCACCAGCTGTAGGGTGTTGGTTTGGAATCATTCCTATGTTTCTGGATGATTCAATGTCCAAACGTCATTCTGTACTAATTGCATTGGTTAGAATTTGCCCAAAAATTTTCCTTGGTACCTTCTGACCCGTAAAGAGCTTGCTTCTGTCATGGACAGCATTTCATCATCTTTAGTCAGAAATGATTAGTGATGGTGTCAGTAAGCTGGAAATGTGTACAGCGCTTCTGTTGCAGGATTGAAATGTGCTTCTATGTTTTCTCTGAATAGTGTTTCAGATCAGAAGATCAGATTTTTGTCCATTTTCTTGCAATGCTATTATTTCTAATAATTCTGGTTTGAAATAATGTACTTTAATATGTAACAGACATTTGACAGAGCATTTGTAATTAACCATCGGTTTTGGAAAGGGGAAAAGTGACGTCTGTGAAGGTGCATTTTAGAAAAGCTGTTGATGTGGTTGCAGCAATATCCAAGTGAAAATGTCTGCAAATCTAGTTTAATTTTAGAGAAGAGGTTGGGCACATGTAAGTTCGATGTAAACTCGACATATCTCTGTTCCTTATAGTGCACGTGCATTCCATATGCAAGAAAGAAGCACAGAAATGCATGGAATGGGCACCAATTTTCAGACACGTGGAAATAATCGATGTTGGAAACCTGGAAACTTACGCTTTACAACTACAAATCCAAACCAGAGAGTTATCTTAAAAAAATACCAAAAAGCTCCCCTATATCCACACGTAAATATGTAAAGACCATCAAAAACAAAAATGGCCGTATGATACAGCCAAAGGCTGCGTGGATTGAAGGATTTTATGGTATTTATGTACTGAGATAAATTGAGTGGATGAACTGTATATGAAGAAGAGTTTTTTGAAAATGTTTAATTGTTATGTATTTATGGGTGTTGGCACTGTACATAAGTGCACATTGACTTGGTGGAAACCGATGATGAAAGTACAGTATATTAATTTGGTTACCTCATGCAGCCTTTGGCTGTATTCTGTGGCCAATATTATGATTTTTTTATGGTCCTTAAATATGTGTGGGTATAAGGGCATTTTACGGCTAGCTCATACACATGTAATTGTCGACATTTTGTATCGTTGCCATTTTGCAAAATCCCGCTAATTAACTGCAGAGGTGGCTATCCTTCCCTCATTGCGATTAAAAAAAGGGAAGTAAACATGGGGGATGAAGGGGAATATCTCCCTTAATCCCCCTCGGCAAGGTATTCATGTCAGGGAACAGGTGTAAATCCAGACGTGGATCATTTTAATCTTATACGTGCATCCCCTATATGAAATTGGGGGATAGACGTGTTGCATTTGATACTGCCCAGGCCTTGGCCCCAACATGCTTTTTACACGTGGATGCAATTTACACGTCGAAGAGGTCATATTTACATGTGTAAATCGCGAATAAGGTTTCTAAAATAACCTCTAGAGTCTGACAGCTGAAATGCCTGCATTATTGTTGTCATTATTAATATGATATGATATTTTACAAGGTAGCAATTGTTTTTTGCTACATGGGTATTGTGACACAGCAGCGGGCACAGAGCCCATGGAGTTAAGGGAAAGTAAGGAACTTACCTTAGAATTAGCTGAGCAGCAGACAAACTCAGCTCATGTAGAATTAGCTGAGCAGCAAACAAACCCAGCTCATGTAGAATTAGCTGAGCAGCAGACAAACTCAGCACATGTAGAATTAGCTGAGCAGCAAACAAACTCAGCACAAGAAAAGTAAAAAGGCATTAGAGTAAAATATACTTGCACTAGTCCTGACGTAGCTAGAAGCAGGAAGGCTAATCAGGAACACCTGTTCTCAGAAACCCAGGCAGCATGCAAAGAGAACAAGGATAAAAGCTGCAGGGTAGAACCAGGGAAGGCCAGTAGGGGCAGCGACCTGGGAGGACTAAGCCAGCATCCAGGGAACACACATCATGCTGGAGGAAATCCACTGAGGGAAGGAAGCAGTAGGTGTGGCAGCAGAGCAGGAAACAGCCAGCATTGTGCCCAGGACCCTGTTAGGATTCCTGGTAGTTGGAGAGCCCAGGAGAGAGCTGCCAGAAGCCCAGATATAAGAGACAGAACCACAGCTAAGAGGTGGGAACCTAGCTTTGCTAAAGAAAAGGCAAGAAGTTCTGTTTGGTTTGAAAGGCAAGGGCATGGCACCAGAAGTAACTTTGACACTGAAAGTTACACAGTAATTCCACCAGCGTGGAGAAGAAGGGAAAGCCAGAAGGAAGCTTTTAATATACCAGGCATTCAGAGCCCTGGATTTAAAGAGCCCTTTCTAGAAAAGCTAGCCCATGAGTTTTAAGGAAGACAGCAGCTGTGAAGAGTGTGACCCATACGCAATCGTAAGTGACTCTGAGTTAATGCAGTGGGAGAACAGAAGCTGTAATTCTGACTCTGTCCCCATGGATTGTACAATTTGTTTATCTGACGATATTGTATCTTTATGTTGAACGTGTGCAAAGCAGCCAGCTGATGGTACCTAAAGGAAAAAAGATATTTTTCTGTGCGACAGTTTTTTTGTTTCATATTGTTTGTTGTATTCCAGGAATATCCCCTCAGGGCAGGGAATAAAGCCCTAATATTATTTTTGCCTTACCACTTGACTACAAGACTCTTTTTGTATCAAAGGCAACTAAAATCATAACACCCTAGGCAGCCGCCTAATAGGGTCATATGAGGTAGCTATCACTCACTATCTCTCACAGTATGTGCTCTGCTTTTGGGCCAAGGAAACTAGGTCCTCTGAGTCTTATTATTACATTTCTACATTATAACTTTCAATTGGTCTAATTATGGTGGCTACATCTAACCGAGAATGTGTGATTTCCCTCAGAATCATTTGTTATTGTGACTGTGACAAATAATCTCAGATCTATTCCCCGATGTCACAGGGACGAGATCTTCCTTTCAACCTTTTGTAGCATTTATCAAGAGCACTTCACATAGTGTGCTTAAAAAGAACTTGGCTCACGATGCTCTCTTCCTTGGACAAAACCTAAACAATTATTTATTTATTTATTTATTTAACAGTTCTCTTTTTTTTTATACTGCTTTATCATTTTAGTCAAAGCGGTTTACATTGTAACTTAAACTTGGTAATGTACATTAAACAGGGACATTAATAACTTGGATTCTTCTGAGGCAGTGGAGGGTTAAGTAACTTGCCCAAGATTAAAATGATCAGAAATATCCATTCTTTGCTTAGGTTAGAGGTACTTGTTCCCTGCCCCCTAGAAGAGTCCCCATTCTAAGCAAAAATAATATTTGTTTTTATTGAAGACACATTTTAAGTCGTTTGGGTGCCCCCCCGGAATACATGTCAAAATGTCCAAAATTCCATGCAAAGGGCAGTAGAGAAAATAGGCACATGTAAATGTGTTGAAAAATTGACCTATCCCCACCCCGAAAGATAAACATCTTGGTCAATGTACTGGGAAACACAGATGTGCAGAATAAAGCCTGGATATGTGCAGGGAGACATGATTTCAGAACCATGTAAATGCAGGTGCCTACATTTTATGTGCCTAAGTGATAGCATTTTATAACTTCGGCATGTAAATCTAGGCTCTCCCTATGCTCTTCCCAAGCTCCACCTTTGTGCACACACATACACTGAAAGTACACACAATTGCATATAGGCATCTAATTTCTGAATAGCACCCATCTAAAGCATGCTCATGTCCCTTAAAATAGGGACTTAGGTGCCTAAACGGCACATATCTTTAGGTGCTTCCTTTATACAATCAGCCTCCAAGTGTTGTATTTACCTTCTTATTAGAATGCATCTCAGCTTTAGATAAGCAAATCTTTGATTCTACAGCTTGACATTGTGTAGCCTCAGTACTTGCATGAGCCTGCAAAATCTTCTGGTGATACTGCAGGGCTGTTGCACTCAGTCCTAAGGCAGACTCTATCAGAGACCGATCCAAAGACTTTTCTGCTTCCTCTGTTGATAATGTAAATTCCGCATTTGAAAGCTGAGACTCAAAACCTCCCTGTTCTGCTTTCCTGTTGCAGTTGTTATCAGGGCTTAAGATGCCCCCGAAGTGGGTGCCGTACAGAGGTTGCTCAGCAGAAGAAACCTGACACTGCATTTTTAAAGTCAGTGAACAATCAGGGATGGGGGTTTCTGGGGCTGCTAGACCACCAGGTTAGTTTTTCTTTAAAGTGAGATGAGGGATGGGGGGTTCTGGGGCCGCTAGATCATCTAGGTTAGTTTGTTTTTAAGTGGGATGGGGGTGTGGGGTTCTAGGGCCACTTGACTACCGGGTTAGTATTTTTTTAAGTGCTTGGGGGGGGGGGGTCTGGGGCCACTAGACCACCAGGGAGTGTCTTTCTGTTGGGGCACCGGTCCCTGACAGTATTTTGATGGCATCGAGGGCTTTTCCCGTTGCCGCAATCGTCCCCGATTTCACCAAATATCCTGTTGGGGCTGATATGCAAATTAGTTATGCATTGCCCGTTTCTTTGGGGGAGCATGCCAAACTAGGACTGATTTCTTGTGCGCATGTGTTTGGCTTGCTCTCCCAGTTTAAAGCTGCCATTTTGTGCAGTTTAACCCATGGCTCATTTGCATGTGAGCTCTTTTCTGCATAGCCGCTCTGAAGTTGTGCGCTATTGGTATGCTGTTAAGTCTTTCGACCGCCTGCTCGAGGAGCTTCCTTCTTCCAAGCCCTGCATTCTATAACAGGTTCTGAGCCCCAAGAACCTATTTCTTACTCCACTCTACTTCCAGATGTTCCTCAAGCAACACTTCTCCCCCCCCCCCTCCCCAACACATGTACAATGCCGACCCTATCCATCAGTGCAGAAAGGGACTATGGGGCGGCATCCATCGTCATTCATTGCTGCCCTGCTAGCTCCAGCTAATTTGATGCTCCCCTTTGTCCCAATATATGGGACAAAAGAGACAGTCTGATTTTAAAGTGCCATTATCATCTTTGGAATTAGCGAGGCAGGATTAAATGGGATCGTCGAAACATCAAAGACCGTGTCTTTATGGGGGGATGGGGTGGGGAGAGGGGGAAGAAGAATCGGAATAGTGACATCAGCAAATGTGTCATTCTACCAATGCTCTTGGAAAATGTGTTTTTTTTTTTTTATTTTTATTGATGTTTCAATTTTTACAACCAATGCAATACAGAATAAAGAAAATAAATGATACAGTTAATACAACAAGACTCTTCAGTCCAAAAAGAGGTATACAAAAAAA
Organism: Ichthyophis bannanicus; assembly: GCA_033557465.1. NCBI lineage: Eukaryota > Metazoa > Chordata > Amphibia > Gymnophiona > Ichthyophiidae > Ichthyophis > Ichthyophis bannanicus. Next base: position 421,334,536 of record CM066033.1, read on the forward strand.
AAAACATACCATTTGGACTAACCACATCAAGAAGAACCAATTGAAAGAGAGCTACCGGAGTATAAATGTATAAGGCTACTACACCCAGCCGGCCATTGCCAAGAAAACAAAAAAAAGAAAATCTTACTATAATACTCAAGCCTGTAAAGAAGCCAAAAGTGATTCCAATAAAGAAGAATCATAATACACATAACTAGAACCTTGTATGGTCACTAGGCATTTACACGGAAATCGTAGAAGAAAAGTGCCCCCTATAGCCAGAACTCGAGATTTTAACTGAAGAAAAGATCTTCTACGACACTGCGTTTGTTTGGAGACATCCGGGAAAACAGATACCTTTTGAGGTGCAGTTTGCATTAATGTGTGATTTTGTACAAAAATGTATCTGCAGTTATGCATGTTAATATTAACATTAATGAGCTGCTTTCTATGCACTGGCATCAGTGTTTCCTCTAAGCTGCCTGAGAGTCATCTGCCCTTGTTCTTGTCAGGGAAGGTAGTGTATGAATATCATGAATTCGGTCATGAGGGGCAGATCCTGCCTGTTTCCATCGATTTAAAAATGCAATGTTGATACTCACCCTTGTCAGCAGGAGCATGGGCAGAGGACTCTGGTGCAGCTTAAAGAGAATGCGATTGCCATGCAACATAGTTCATTGATATTGTAGATACGTGTCAATGATATTTTTAATGTTAATATTAACTTGAGCCTATGCCTTACCATTATTGCACGTTAACACATCAGTTCAGCTGTGCATGTACATTGCAATGTGTGCCTTCAAGTCAATGCTGACTCGTGGCGACCCAACAGCTCATGGCTTTTCTTGGCAGTGTAACTGGGACGACCAGGTGAAAAAATGTTGACGAAGATCAGGCATGTCCAAGTTTGGACACAATTTCAGAAATATGGGCATATCCAATATCGTATTCAGGGGACGTGTCTCAGCCTGCCATTCTGCTAGCAGAGACGTTCAGCATCGTGATAACCACAAAACAGATTTCCTCAGTACCTATCAATTGTGTCTATGGTTGTGGACAATCTTGGGGATATTAGAGTGCCATCTTCTCTAGACTCTCCATATGTTTCAATTTGGAGGGGGAAATAAAATAGTAGAGATTAAGGAAGAGAACCCTCTTTATCCTTCCTGTAAAGAGCTGGCCAAAGCGCCCACTCTTTAAAAACCTGCATGTACCAGGGAATAGATGTAAATCTGGATGCAGAGAATGTTGGGCTTACACTAGCATTCCCTCTACGAAATGGGGAATATATGTGTAGATTTTTGCTCTGCCCAGACCACACCCCCAACATGCCCCTCGCAATTTCCATGTGCTAAAGACACCCACGTGTAAACTGGTGTCTTTCTAAAATGTCCATTTACACATGGATACGATGGAGATACATTTATGTCTGATTACACACGTGTAAATCACAAGTAAGGCTTCTAAAATAGCCCCCTTAATGTGCCATCTACTACATCCCAATACTGTTGGATCTTGCTAACAATTAAAACAGTATGGGCTCGATTCTGTCCTGGACATAGATCTCCTTTGTACATCTGGGCTGAGCCAGATGTACAAAGGAGACGGCGATTCTGATCCTGCTGGGCACGTCTTGTCCCACAGGATCAGAATTGTGAACTGGCCTGCACATACATGACTTGCCCCACTAAGTCAGGTCTTTTAAATGGAGCTGTGGCGCCATGGTGTCATGTTACCATGGCATCGTGGCTTCATTTAAAAGCTGCGATGCCGGCCGCCTACAAAAAGAGTTAATTCCCCACAGCCTGACCCCCGATCCAGCCTCCTAAGGCCAGGGTCAGGCTGTGGGGAATTAACTCTACCCCCTCCAGCCCTATCCGCGCCCCGAAGAGGAAAACAAATGACATACAGGACCGACATTAGAAACAGCCCTGTATGCCCAGGGCTGGCAACCACCCACTGCCACCGGGCTGCTTCTTCCCTTCCCCCAACTAACTTCCCTGCACAGCTGGCAGGGAAGTTAGTCGGGGCTGCAGCTGCCACAAAATGGTTCAGAATGACCCCACATGTTAACTGTTAGGATATGCTAATTGCCATGTTAAGCAGGTGACATGAGGTATGGAATGAGTGGGGAATAGGTAAGGACTGCTCCTTGCAATTAATATGAAGGTTATTGACACGCATTAACTGCTAACCCATAGATAACACAGTGCAGTGGACTGCACATCAATAGGTATAGCTAACTGCATTCCATATTATCTATCATGCAATAATGCATGGTGGCAAATTTTGCATTAACTGCATGGATGCTCTTTCCAAAATATTGATAATGTCCCTAACATTTACAGCAGACGTTTAGCACTTAAACACACTAAATTTTGCCTTTGAGCCATATTAGAAGCAAAATATTAGCACACATTAATTATAGGGGCCTAAGAGATTGTAGTGGTGGAGGGGGAAGATCACAGCTCCAATGAGACCTTTAAAAGCACAGTTTGCAGGTACAAAAAGGCATGCTGGGCGGACCAAATGGTCCTTCTATGCCAACTGCTTCTGTAATTTTTTCTTTCTGACAAGCCTAATGTGCTGTATCAGTTTTCTTATTTTATTCACCATCAAAATAGTAACAAACTACAATTAAATAACTACTAAATCAGTCTCACTCAGCAGAATCATTAATTGGATGTGATGCTAATTATGTATATTGATGACTTAACATGTGGTTGCTGTACTTTTGTTGTCCAATGTGGCTTGTTACCTTGAAGTATCCTTTCAATTGCATCTTTTTTTTTTCTTTTTCAAAATAAAAATGTAAAATTTTCAAAAAATATATTATGGATGTTAACAATACATAAAAGTTGGAACCAGTGACTGAACTTTACAGCTTGTTAGATAAATGGTGTGGCTGCAGTGTGCTAAAGTTCCTTTAACAATTTTCAATTTGAAAATGGAGGATAAAAAATATGAAGTAAATATATATATATATATATATATATAATATAAAATATATACAAATTTAAAGTGATCTCCAAGGATTGTACTGTTGGACTGTATTTACACTTAGATCAGGATTTGTGGTTTGTGTGGATTTGATATATTTCTGATAAGTATCTCTTTATACAAGTCCTAAAGCAGTCTAGAAGTATCCTATGACCAAAGTCATCAGGGTTTGAAGCCCACCGACACTCCTTAACCCTCCATTGCCTCATGCAGACTTAGGTACTTCCCTGTCACTGGAGAGCTTACAATCTATTATAGCTTGCCTTGAACTGCTATTGGAAAGGTGTGAGCTAAATACTAATAAAAAAAATAATAGTGCCTTAGCTCCAATACAGATTATTGATTGTGTGCCTTTACGAAGTGTAAATACTGTAACCAGTGACCTTCTGTTGTCAATTACCGTATCAGTAACATCAGTTTTGCAGCAGCAGGAATGTTTTGTAAAGTTGTCTGTTCTTTTATAATCACAAACTGTTGTCAATTTTCCAGGTTTGAGTTTTATAGATTAGTATATTCTTAGCTAAAATCTGAGGAAGTCAATGTTTGTTTGATAAGCTTTCCTCATCAGTAAACCACTAAGCAGTGACAAATACTGGGATGCGGAATTAGTGTGATTGATGAGAGAAAGCCTGTTCAGTTCTTCAGAGATAATTCTTCAACTTGTACTGAGATAAAGGACTGTTGTAGTGGTTGCTCTCGGGGGCAATGTCTCCAAATGGGTTAATTTGCGCATGCCATGACAACAGTGAACCTCACTCCTAAGCTAGGGTGTGTGGAGTATGTTCTCAGTCTTTCAAATTCACTGCTAATGTTTAATGCTATACGTATAATGCCAACGAGAGCTGCTTTCTGGAGTTCATAAGATATAACTTTAGTAACCCATCAAGGTGTGTTTGGAAATTGCTTTTAATAAGACCTATAGCTCCCAATATAATGGGAAACATTTTTGTATCTTTCTGCCACATTTTTGTAGCATCTACATTTCTTGGTACTTGAGGTTCTCTCTTTTCCCTCTGCATATGAGTCACAGAATGATCACTTGGCGTTGACACCTCTTATCAATGACATTCTATCTAGTGTTTTTCTCTTTTGCCACTATGTCCTGTTTCCTTGGATCCAGCTTTTTATCATTTGGAATGGGAATCTTAACCTCTTCATTCTCCATAATTCTCTTAGAGCCGTGACCCCAGTACATTTCCAGTACAGCGATGTTGTAGCATGTGCAGAGTTTCCGGTGGGTGAAATGTGCTGTTTTATTGTGACTTCACGACCAGCTTCGACATGTGTGAACATTTCCATCTCTTTCGTATAGAATCTACATATGTCTGTTTTACCAGCTTTTTTTTTTCTATATTTGCTTTTAACCATCTCATTCACCATCCTGGGCTGCAATTATCAATTACTTCTGTCTTAGGTTTCAATTCACCTTCCCATAACCATTTGTGCGTTCAGGTTTGATCCATGTATGGTCACTTGATTTTCCTTGTCTTCTGATCTGATTCTTTCAAGAGTTTTTTCACTTGTTTTGCAAATTTTGTAGTGTCCTTTCCTATTTGTACAGATGGATTCTCAGTTATTCGTTCTGCCCATCAGATTGCTGGTCCAAGTTTAATGATGGAGACACATTTTGAAAGTTTACTTTCATGCTTCAACATTTGAGTCTGTTAATGCTTTTGCATTTCAGTCTGTTAATGCTTTTATGGAGCCCTGGAGGCCTATGATGTTAATTCTATATGCATACTCTAGTTTTATCAGTCCCATTCTTCCTTTGGCTTTAAGAATGTAGCCTCATTGTACACTGATTCTTATAAATGATCTTGTGAGCATGAAAGAGTTTTCTTGTTCATACATCCAGTTTTTCAATATAGTTAAGGAGCCAGTCTCCAGTTCCAAAATTATAGAAAAGTGTTGGGACTGCAAGCAGAATGATGGCTTGTATCCAGGGCTGGCGTTAGAGGTAGAGGGGCCCAGGGCAGAAACTGGGGAGAGGGACCCAAAATTTGCCTTCAAGCTATTCCTCCTTCAGATTGAGGCAGACTTGAGGCCCTCTGTGGCATGGAGACCCAGGGAAACTGTGCTGTTTTCCATCCCCTAACGCTGGCTCTGCTTGTATCTTATTCTATGATGCTAAAGCACTTTTCAAAATTAATTTTAATCTCCTGTAATAATGTTTACTGATCTTTTCTCTCAGTAATTTATGCTGGATTGTTACTCCTTTCTCTACTTCTAGATATTTATATATACATTCCTTTCAAGTTCCTTTATGTCACAGTCATCAGTCAGAGAGATGGTTTCAGGTTTGCTCAGCTTTCCTTTAAGAAAGGTTGCCTTAGCACAATTGTCCAGGGCAAAGTCATCCTGATATCATCAGAAAATCTTTTTACTGCAAAAGATTGTTTGCTAGATGTTGGTCGCTGAGACTGTAGAGCATCAAGTCATTTACAAACAATAAGTATGTTGTCTCTAGATACTTAATGTCTTTAGGGTTAAGGCTAAATTTTAGATTAAGTGCTATACAAAACAAGAGTGGAAACATCCCTGAAATATTCTTGGCTGGATCTTGATGTAAGGAATCACAAAATTATCCTTTTTTAAACTTTAGATAGAATGTGCTTTTGCCCAGGACTGGTGCAAGGATATGAGGTGACCTAGGTGAATCTCCTTACTTGTGCTCCCCTGTCCCCACCCAGGTCTAGCTGCTTCCACTCTCATGCAAGCAGGAAGTTGGCATAGTGCATCAGAAAGGACAGACACTAGTTAACTAAGGATAACGCCAGCCCTGGGTTTGTCACATTTGCATGGTGAGCTTGATATACTTAATCAATCTAGAATTTATTTTGTACATTTCAAGGCAAGTTATTATCGATGAGCATGGGACAAAGGCTTTCACAGAAATAATCCATATGTGAATGACTGTATAAGAGAACCCCAGGCCCCCTTAAACACATTCTCTGCCAGGCTATCTTAACAGAGCCAGGGATGTGTTGTCAATTAAGAAAATATAAGTCTACTGAGAATTTTTGTTTTAAATGGAGACATTGTTTTAAATGGGAAACTCTTTTGGTATGTAAGAAAAAAAAATAGCCTAGTAGTTGATTGGTATCCAAAGAAGCTTAGCTGGATTTTTAAAGGATTCAAATTTGTTAATAAATTGTCATAATTGGAGGAGTTTTTTAGACCAGTGATGCTGTGGAAGGCAACTCCCCTTTGGCAGCCTTATAGAGGGATATCAGCTTTTGGACTGTGTTTTTCTCCTCTTTTTAAATTTATTTTTTAGAGGTTATTTAATGGGTTCCTAGCCACTAGAAGAAGTTTAAGAATTTTGAGGTAGTTTGAAAATATGTAAGTTTAATTGATTTGGATCTTTTTAGTATGATCTGGGAGTCTTTCTTCTTTTAGTGTTCGTATTCCAGTGTGTTCGTCCTTTTATAGTTACCTATTAGTGTTACCGCAGTGGCAATTGCCTGGAAGGATACATTTAGCTATTCAGCTGAGAGAGTAATGGAACTACTCAGTACTTCCTGTTTGTTACAAGATGGTGAGAATAAACATAATCCTGATTGGGACACGTTTTTGAGCCAATCTAAGAAGTGCGTGAGGTTGGAGCTCCACATTGCCACTCTAATTGAATACTGCCAAAAAGAAGTTATCCCTAAGGAACTTCGTGTCTTAAAAGAACCGGGTATGTTCCTTGATGATGATATGTTTATACAAAAATGGAATAGCATATTAAATAAATGCTGTTTAGATCTCATGTTGCTACTGATTGAAACAGCCAAGGATAAGAGTGTGGAGGTCAAGAAGGTGCTTAAAATTGACTTGAAGAAATTAAAAACTACTGAAGGTTTATCTGATAGGCATATAAAAATTCAGAAACAAGTTGACCGCTATTGGTCTGAACATAAGGCAGTGAAAGCAAAAACATATTCACCGAGATGAAAAAGAAATGAAAAAGGGCTCTATCTATAAGTGGCCCAAGACCCAAAATCGATCCGGTAACATTCCTTGCCAGAGGGTGGGCTTTGATTTATCCTCAGAAAGCTCGCTGTCCAGTGCTGATGAAGATCATAGAGAATTTTTTTTAGGGAAAAAGAATCGGGCCAAAGAAATGAATTGGAACACTCAAGCTCCTTTCACTGTCACAGTGATGACAATATCAACATCAACAGTTTCAGCAATATCAATGACATCAGTGGTTATTAATCTGTCTTCACTAACTTTGTCTCATTCTCAATGTACCTTATTTTTGAAAGTTTTTTTTTCATATGTCTGGCCCTTTTTATAATGCTTTTCAAAGCCATTTGTCTATTGAAAAATGTATAAGGACTTTACAGTTGAAACTATCTTTTTCTGATAAAACAATACCCACGGATGTCTCTGTGGTTTGGCTGACATCTTCATGGACTCCTCTAGGTCCTTTGGATCTGGCTTTGTTAACTTCTAAGAATTTAGTATTACATGATATTGCAGAATTAGAAAAACATTCCTCAGTTAAAACCTAATTTATCTAATACGGAAAGAGCCGCATTGAGAGATTTACAGCAGAATAGATCTATTACTATAAAGAGAGCAGATAAAGGGTGCAGGAGTAGCCTAATGGTTAGAGCACTGGCTTGGTAATCAAGAGACCAGAGTTTGCTTCCCACTAGCACTCCTTGTGGTCTTGGGCAAGTCGCTTAACCCTCCATTGCCTCAGAAGAAAGGCCTGGCAATCTATGTCCAGTCACACTGCCAAGAAAACCCAGGAGCTGCTGGATCACCAGGAGTCAGCCCTGACTCGAAGGCACACATTACATTTACATCATCATAATGGATACAGTAAATTATGAAGTAGAGGTAATGTGACAATTGTCTAATACATGTAATTACCGTAGAGTGGATGGTGATCCTACATTACAAATACAAAGGAAGTTAAAACTGTGATGGAAGCAGCCCATTCGTTGGGTTTGTTGTCTGCTAAAGAGATGGCTTTTCTGAATCCCAAGTTTCCTAAGGTACCTGCTTTCTACCTTTTACCCAAGGGCCTTGGTCAATCCTCCAGGTAGACCAATTCTGTCTAGCAAGAGAATCCTTAATAGAATTTGTAGGGTGCTATCTGGACGAATTTCTTTGACACAAAGTCCCTAAGATCAAATTTAATAATAAGAACACCACACATTTTCTTCAGAATTTACAACAAGTAAAATATATTAATACTATGCAATGGCTTGCCACGATGGATGTTAATGCCTTATATACATCTGTTCCGCAGAATGAAGCACTTGTAGTTCTTCAATAGGTGTGGGATAATAGGCCCCGTCCTCAAAGTACTAACAAATTTTTTGCTACAGTTAGTAGAGATTGCTTTGAAGACAAACCGTTTTTTTTTATAAAGATGATTTTTACTTGCAAATCTCTGGGACTGCGAAGGGGGCGACATTTGCTCCCTCGCTAGCAAATTTGTACAGAGACGATTGAAACTCAATGGGTCTATCCCTCACCATATAATCAGTGTATTATTCAATGATAGATATTTATAGATAGCATCTTCCTTTTATGGAGTAGGACTCGTAATTATCTACAAAGGTTTTTGGACTTCCTCAATACCTGTAATCCAGCCATGTGTTTGGAAATAGTGTGTGAAAGCTCAAACATTCATTTTCTAGATGTTCAAGTGGTTAAGGATTTAAGAAGCTTCACTACCACCTTGTACTGTAAACCTACAGATCAAAATACACTTTTGTTGTATCATAATTTTCACCCTATACATTTAAAGGCCATTTCCTTACTCGCCATCTAGCCCCTGTATGTCCGATCAGAATCAGGGCATACAGAAGTGCCTGTGGGATCAGAATTGGTTCTATGGTCTGGATATGCAGGCTGGGCCCCGATTCTGATCAGCCGCATGCCCAGCCCACATACTGGGCTAATTCAGCCAGGCTCCTGAATGGATCCCCAAGTTCATGGCATCCCATCACCATGGCACCAACATTCTATTCAGGAGCCCCAATCCCCAGCCAACAGTGACATCGTCCTTTCCCAGCAGCCCAACCCCCAATCTGGCCTCCCATGGCCAAGGTCAGGCTGCGGGGATCCCTCTATACCCCCTCACCTTCCATCTCTGCCCGGTGTCACGGTCCCCCGACATCCAGAGGGATTTATTCTACCTCTGAGATGGAATAAGTCCCCCGTCTCTGTGGCTGGCCCTGGACATACAGGGCCAACTTCAGAATCTCTGCCCACCGCCCGCCCTCGCTCCTCCTCTTCCTGCCCCCTCCCTCCCACAAACAGAGCTTCCTGTGCAAATCACCTGTTTGTACAGGGAGCTCTGTCCCCGACAGGCTGCCCAACCATTTAGCGGGTCTGGACGCACAGATCGGACATCCAAACCCGCTAAACGGAGTTCAGAATGACTCCCTTAAGGAATAGTTTGCCTTCTTCACAGTTTTTGTTCTGCAGAAGAATATGTTCATTTGATGAAGAATTTTGCTTGCAAGCTAATAAGGTGATATCTGAGTTTGAAGACCGTGGCCATCCTTGACTGGTATTGTGGAAAGCTTATAAACAGGCATATTTCAATCACCCTGAGTGGTTGATTGATCAGCCCAGGTTAACTTCCCCTAAAGATGAGGATCGAAAGATGGCTATATGTGTCCTTCAGTATTCTTCATTGGCTACATATATTGCCTCTTTTGTAAAATCGATGATCAATTCTTACAGCATCCATTTTTTTCTACAATTAAACCTCGTATTGCCTTTAGTAGAGGGAAGAACATGTGGGATTTACTTTGCCCAGCTGTCCCATGTTCTATTGAAGTAAGTGATCAGAAGGGACATTTTAAGTGTGGTCAGTGCAGCTTCTGCAGTATGATGGAAGAAGGAACGGAATTTGCTGTAAATAATAGAGTTTATAAGATCCAAGTGGTTACATTCTGCACTTCTTCATTCATTGTGTACTTGATTCGATACCCTTGTTCTATGGTATACATTGGGAAGACAACTAGAGAACTACGGGTCAACCTTTTTGAACACAAGTATAGTCTTTCGAGATTGAGGGAAGAAGCTCCTTTGGTTGAGCATTGCCAGAATTGCGATTTATGGCTATTGATTGCATCCCCCTTTTGGTACAGGCAGGAGATCAAGAAAATATGTTATTGCAAAGAGAACAAAAGTGGATTTTTTATTCTTAACTCTATGGAGCCCCATGGTTTGAATAATAAGATTGAATGGGGGGGGGGGGTGTATTTTTGAGCGGTGTGTGTGACTCCTCCCTCCCACGCTCCTGATTGGCTCATCACCTGTTTAAAAACAGGCAGTGCTGATGTCAGACGCCATCGCTGAAGTAGCTCTCTAATAACAAAATGAAGTTTGTCCCTGATGAAGCCGTTTTTCGATGAAGCAGATCTTTGTTGAGCTAACCTTCTTCAGTGGGATGCTGGTAGAACCCCTATGTTTGGACTAACTTTCTTTTGTGGGATGCTGTTGGAATCCCTACATTTGGAATTCTAAAGCTAAGTGATTTTTTTTTTAATTTGAAATTTTTTCTTACATACAAACAGAAAAACATTCAAGCAAACACTGGTAATACAAAAAATAAAAGGAAACAATCCATTTACGAAAACAAAGTCAGTTACATAGTCCACATTACGGGAAGCAAACAATGCTGGAGAGGTGGAGAAAAACTAAATAATAGCAGACACTACCTAACCCTATAAGGAAAATAAGCCAAAAGAAAACCAGAAATGAAATTATTTTATTTATTTATATGCCGCCTTTCACTGAGTCAAGGCGGTTTACATAGAACAAATGCAAGAACATTGTAACAGCGGCATGAAACTACTGTATATACAGCATGCGATCAAGACCTAAAGGGGTTCTTAACTATATACATTTCAGATTATAACCCAGAGGGTTCTTAACTATACACATTTCAGATATATACATCAGTAATATCATCTATCAAGCTTTGTTCTTTATGAAGGAGGGGGTTATGTAGTTGTGTTGAAATGTTCCATGAATAGATGTGTTTTTAAGTGTTTTCGGAAAGTCTTGAGATCAGTGATGAGTCTGAGCTTGTCTAGTAGTTTGGTCCATATGGAGGGAGCGTATAACCGTAATGCTCTTTTACATGTTTGGTTTGATTTGGTCCTAGTGTAAGGAATGTTTACAGGGTGTTTATTGTGGCGGTTCATCTAGTTCTTTATGGTTGGGAGGGTTGCAGAAGTGAGCTGAGGTGGGTGGGGTGGTCTGAGTGGATGGCTTTATGGGTTAGTATTATTGTTTTATATCTTATATGGCTCTGGAGCAGGAGTATTGGGGTAATATTATCCTGCCTTGCCGCTTCTTGTAGGGTTCTTGCTGCTAAGTGGAGAGCTGTTTGGAGTGGTAAAAGTGTGAACTGAGGTAGTCCTTGGTATATGGCATTGCAGTAACCTAGGTGGGGTATTACTGATCCTTGAAGTGCAGTTCAGAAGTCTTATGGTTCGAGGCATGGTTGGAGTTGTTGGAGTGGCTTTATTTTGTGGTAAATTGTTTTGGTGGTTTTGTTTATATGGGTTTTGAATGTTAGGTGTTGATCCAGGGTGACTCCAAGGTATTTGACTTCTGCCTTGGTTTTGATTGTGGTATTCAGTGTTATCGTAAGGGGGGGGGGGGGTAATGTGTTGTGTCTCATTATGTAGAGGGCTTCAGTCTTGTTGTAATTAATTTGCAGGGAATTGTCTCTTAACCAGTCGGAAACTTCCGTGAAACATTCCTGGTGAGCAGAGGGGATGGGTTGGTTTGTGTTGATTGGTCCATATATCATTATATCATCTGCATAAACGTGGATGTTAAGTCTGTGCAATCTTATGATTGTGCAGAGTAGTCGAAGGTAGAGGTTGAAGAGTATGGCGGAGAGGGTGGATCCTTGGGGGGACTCCTTGTGTTTGCTTGTATGGGATGGAGGTGTTATTTTCCATCTTTATCTGTTGTCATCTATCTGTGAGGTAAGATGTGAACCACCTGAGCACAGTGCCTTGGATTCCATTGGTGTGGAGACGTTATAGTAGTAGGTAGTGGTTTACGATATTGAAGGCTGAGGAAATGTCCAGGAAATTTATTAAGAGGCCTTGATAGGCTTGTTGCATACTTTAGGGTACTAATCAGTGTGGTTAGTAGAGTTTTCAATCTGTGGTTTGGGCGGAACCCATGTTGCTGGGGGTCGAGTAGATTATGCTTTCTGATATGGTCTTGCAGTTGGTGCTGTACTGTTTTCTCAAGATCATTGCTAGGAAGGAAAGGCTTGTGATGGGTCTGTATAATGATGGATCAGATCACTATCCGATATCTAGGCATCCGATACCTAGGCATCATCTGTATAATGATGGGTCAACCCACTATCCGATACCTAGGCATCATCCTTGACCAAAGAATGGACATGAAAACACATATAAAAAACACAGCAAAATCAATTTACCACAAAATACGGACACTTCGTCATTTGTGACCACTACTTGAGTACACTGATTTCAGAACAATCTACCAAGCCCTGGTGATGCCACACATTGATTTCGCAAACTCAATCCTGTATGGTTCCCACAAGCAACTCTAAACCCCCTCCAACTGGCAATGAACACGGCCGCTAGGGTGCTAGAAGGAATGTCAAGGACTGACCACGTCACTCCAATCCTGAAAAAGCTCCATTGGTTACCAATTCAAGCCAGAACCCAATATAAGATCATAATTATAACCTTCAAAGCCCTGAACAATCAGACCCCCACAGCCATCACTGAGCTGATACACACATCACCCCACAATAGAAGCAGAGGTTCAGCAGCAGTAAACACCCTGATAATTCCGAAGGAAACAACGAGATGCACAAAGGCAACAACTAACAGAGCCTTCAGCATCTATGCCCCCAGAGCCTGGAATGCCCTCCCACCTGACATAAGAATCATCACCAACCTAACCCAATTCAGGAAGGCCCTAAAACACTACCTATTCACAAGATACTTCCCGGTGTAGACCTGATAGGGAAATACACTCCCCATGTAAATAACTGTAGATACTTGTCAATGTAATAACTGTTGTTGTTTTGCCTTTGTTATCCAAGTTTCAATCCCTGTTCAAATGTGAATACATTGCAGTTAGCCTGCAATGTATATATTTGTTGGATGTACACTGCACTGATGTCAATAGCGCAGTATAAAAGAAATGTTAAATAAATAAAAAAAATAAATAAATAATGGACTGCATTAAGGAAAATCAAACATTTACATGGAAAACACAAGAGGACAGTCCCCCCCCCCCCCCACCATACACCGCAGCCAAAACCCGAGGCTTCAGCTGCAGGGAGGAATTCCTCTGAACCTGTTTAGAACGAGAGACATCAGTAAAGATTATAATCTTTGACCACAAAATAGAAACTCTTTCTTATGAAAATAAGCCTTCAAGATATTTATTTTATCCACCTAAGTGATCAAGGACACAATTAATATGGTGCAGGAGGAAATAATATCATTGGAATCTCGAGGAAATTAGTTAAATCAAGGTTAGAATCCTCCAAAACCTGTGCCACATCATCATCCTGAACCACTGAGCGAGTAGGCAGATAATAAAGCTTCGAGACCAAAGAATTTTCAGAGTCTGAAAGCAGCAAAATCTCCTTACAATATTCTTCAATACAATTAACGGTGACAGCAAATGAGTTTTAGAAAAATTAATATATCTAAGATTCCTAACTCAAAACATATTTTCTGAAGACTCAGTTTGCTTGTACAAAACATAACTATCTTTGATATCCAGAGCCCCAGCAGACTGTAGTGATCCAACTTTGCCATCAATCTTATCAAGCCTCTGGGTAGCAACAGAAACTTTAACCACCAAATCATGACATTTCTTAAACATTTGTTCTGAAAACTTCACAGTCTGATCCATAAAACCACGGAGTAATAACTTGGTCTCAAATATTACCTCCCAGATGTCTCACAAAGTTATCTTGATGGGTGGAGACCCCGAGCCCAAAGTGGAAATACCAGACTGGACCACCTGAAGTGGTTCTAATAAGATATCAGTCGATGGCGCTTGTAGCGACCCCCCCCCAAGTGAGACTACTTCCTGCACCACACACAGACCTGTTAGGGGGGTGAGAGCACCCTCTCCATAACATCCAAAGAAGCGCCGGGATTAGGGGTTGGGGTCCAGACTATTGGGCTGAGAGTTGCCCCAGAGAGCTGAAAAGATAAAGAGTCTAGTGACAAAGATCCCAACACCTCCTTAGCTTCTGACTTCACCTGGATGTGCTGATACATGGGTCTGACAACCACCTTGATCTTCCTTTTCCCAGACTCCTGGGCATCTCTAACTGTAAACTTTGGGGCCCCTCTTTGCCCCAAACAGGCACCAAAGGGGGACATGCCCATTTGGTTATGCGTCCCTTTGGGCATGCAGCCGCAGAGCGGCTGTAAGTTATTAAATAGTGTTCCAGGTCGTCATCGGACATAGTAGGCAGGGCAACTCCTCAGACACAGCATTCACCACCGCTAACGTTAGGGACATCGGGCAGGAACACAGTCCAGCCAAGAACTCCAACCTCCACAGTTCTCCTACTTCCCAAAGCTAAGTGAATTTTATATGCTATATGTAAGACTTACATTAGCTTTTTCAGTGAGTTTGCATTTTGTATTCTAGGTACGTTAGGCAGTCTGAAGCCTCCTAGAGCAAAAGAGATGGGTAACTGAATCAGTGATGGTCAGTCTTAACACTTGTCGCATGCAGAGCGCTATAACTTATTATGTGTTGCCAGTTTAGAACGTATAAGGCTATTGAGACCACTGATGAGGCAGTGGGTATGTCAACACCCAAAGATTATGCTAGAAGGCACCCTTCTACCAGGCCCAGCCTACACCTACAAGCCCCAGACCCACTCAAGGGGAGATCAAGTCAGGATGTTAGAAATCACAGATAGAGGATGGCATGAGTACCACTAACCCAAGAGAAGAAACTGCTGTCAGCAACATACCAGGGCTTGGAAACTGGAATCTCCTCTGTGCTTTAGTTGTAGGGAAAGAGATTATTTTGCTGAGATTCCCAGTGGTTGAAGATGAAGTTATGGATGTCAGAAACCCTTACATGCAACTTCATAGATGCCCTACATCTGAGATCAAAGAACTTTACAATCCAAGTTGATTTGGAGAAACACCCTTTCAAGTCCTTATGAACTTGGGCAGTCCCAAAACACCTATCTGGACAGAACTGGTCAAGCGAACCCAGATAGATTATGAAAGGGCAGTGACTTTGACTTGTGATCATGGAAAGCAGAGGCAATACTCCACCATCTTTGTCTGAGAAGTGACAGCCCTAGGACAGACAACCCCAGAAAAGGAGTTCTGCCTTGCTTTACCCTATCCTGGTATCTTTGTATAGGACCATCTAGACTGTGGGAGTTCTATGGAACTGGCTAACTGTTGGATTGGCCGACTTGAGGTAAAAGTCGTTTTTAGAAGCCTTCCCATTTAAGGACCTAGACTTGTATGTCTGTAACCTTAAGATACCTAAGACCCGATGGCAATGCCAGTTAGTCCCAATATCTGAAGAGCTTAGGGGCAGCTATAGAGGATAACCCTTGGCAGGTTGAAGACAACTGAACTTTACAAGAGCCTTTAAGCTCATCAGCATAGTCACTGCCTTGACCTTGTTTTCTTCTCTAATTGTTTACCTTTTAATTTCCATATCTCAGCTCTTTCCTTATCTGACAATCACCTGCTAAGCTTCACTCTTTATCAGTCCCCACCTTAATCTTGCCCAATCTCCTCCTAGCTTTTTAGGAATCTTCATGCTGTTGATCCATCAGCTTTCTCCACTATTGTCTCATCACCTCTTTCCTCTACCTTGATGAGGTTATAGTTTCCTATAATACTGCTGTCTCCTTTGTTCTTGATGCTTTTGCTCCGCCCATGCCACTTCCTGTGAGGCGTATATACCTCAGCCCTGGCTGTCTTCAACTACCCTCTATCCACTCTTCTGTGCCCGCTCAGCTGCGTGAATTTGGCTTAAATCTCACTCCCTTTCTGAATTTCTTCACTTCAAATTCATGCTTGCTCCTTCCAGTCAGCCATAGCATTTGCCAAGCAAAACTATTATGTCCATCTGACTAACTCTCTTGACTCTGACTCTCGCTGTCTCTTCTCAGTTCTCTCTTCAAGGCACCTCCTCCACTGACCCCTCCTTCTCTTTCTGCCCAAACCCTAGCCGACTGTTTCCATGACTAAGTCTACAAAATTACACTCCAGTTCCCCACAAGATCAGCTTCACCCCCCTCTTCAAAAGCAACTTTTCCTATTCATCTGATTTCCAAAAAGGCAATCTCTCATCTTCTTTCCTCCTCTAAACTTGCTACCTGTTCCTCTGATCCTATCCCCACTAATCTCCTTAACTCCATCTCCTCCTCTTTTATCCCTTCCATCTCGCCAGAATGCTCGTGGCTGGGTCTGGGAAATTGTCTCCAACAAGGCACAAAGTCAAAAGGTTTTGTCCTTGGATACTATCTGACTTTCCAGCCAGAGATACAGGCAGGTGAACAGTCTGTGTCAGAAGTTAGTCCCAAGTGTTCTGCCAGCCTCTGTGTATGTTTCAGAGTGCTGCAGATGTGTTTTCTGGGCTGCATCTATCTTTCTGAGTCTGTCTGTGTTGCGTCGTTCTGTGCTTTCTTGGCAGCCACTGCACACTGGGCAGAGGGTTTCAACATGTTATCCACGATGATGCCTAAATCTTTTTCCTGGGTGGTGGTTCCTAATGTGGAACCTTGCATCGTGTAACCATAGTTTGTGGTGTTCTTTCCTAGGTGCATAACTTAACACTTGTCCACGTTAAATTTCATCTGCCATTTGAATGCCCCTTCTTCCAATTTATTAAGGTCACTTGTAATTTTTCACAATCCTCTTGGATTTTAACAACTTTGAATAATTTTGTGTCATCTGCAGAGTTGATTATCTCACTCGTTATTCCCATTTCCAGATCATTTACGAATATGTTAAAAAGCAGCAGACCTAGCACAAATTCCTTTGATATTCTACTATTCACCTTTCTCCATTGGGAAAATTAGTCATTTAGCCCTACCCTCTGCTTTCTATATTTTAATCAGTTCCTGATCCACAATAGTACACTGTCTCCTATTCCCTGGCTTTTTATTTTCCCCAAGAGTGTCTCATGAGAGACCTTATCAAAAGCCTTCTGAACATCCAGATACACTACATCGACTGAGCCACTTTGTCTGTCTGCTTATTTACACCTTCAAAAAAATATAACAGATTAGTAAGACAAGACCTTCCCTGGCTAATGCCATGTTGACTGTCACTAAAACATGACTATCTACATGTTCAGAAATTTTGTTTTTAATAATAGTTTCTGCCATTTTTCCCGGTACTGACATCAGGCTGTAGTTTCCCGGATCACCCCTGGAATCCCTTTTTAAAAAATTGGCGTTGCATTGACTATCCTGCAATCTTCAGGTTTTACTGATGATTTTAATGATAGTTCATAGATTAGTAATAGGAGGTCTGCAATCTCATATTTCATCTCTTTCAACACCCTTGGAAGTAAACCATCTGGTCCAGGTGATTTGCTACTCTTTAGTTTATCAAATATTGATAAACCGGGAAGATGTATTATGACTATTTCTTTCAAGTCTTCTGCTGCATCAGCTTTAAATACCATGTCAGGCATAAGTAACTTCCCTACATCTTCTTCAGTAAAGGCCGAAGCAAAAAATTCATTCAGTCTCTCCGTTATGGCCTTGTCCCCTCTTAGTGTTCCTTTTACCCCTCTATCATCCAATGGTCCAACTGACTCTCTCACAGGTTTTTTGATACAAATATACTTGAAAGATTTTATTATGTGCTTTTGCTTACACAGCAAGCTTTTTCTCAAATTCTCTCTTTGCTTGCCTTATCAATGCTTTGCATCTAATTTGCCAGTGCTTATGTTGTTTCCAGTTTTCATCATTTGGCTCCTTTTTTCCATTTCCTGAAAGATGATTTTTGGCTTGAACAACCTCTCTGACCTCACCTTTAAACCATGCTGGAAGTTTTTTGGACTTCCTTCCACTTTTTTTAAAGCATGGAATAAAGCTTCCAAGATAGTATTTTTAAACAATACCCAAGCTTGATGTAAAACTTTAACCTTTCACCCTCCCCTGCAATCCTACTGTATGCTTAAATTCTGGTCTGTACAACCGCACCCTTTTGTATAGAAAACCGCCACTGATCGCTGGAAGTGGCGGGATACAAGTGTACACTAAATAAATAAATAAACCTTTGCAGCTGCTTCTTTCAGTTTTTTCTTAACTGTTTTCCCCATTTTATCATAGTTTCCCTTTTGAAAGTTAAAAGGTAGTACTGTGGATTTTCTTGTCATCCTTCCTCCATTTATTAAATCAAACACAATCATGCTATGATCACTATTGCCAAGTGGCCCCAATACCCTTATCTCTTTCACCAGATCTTGTGTTCCGCTAAGGAGTAGGTCCATGATGGCTTCCCCTCTTGTTGGTTCATGAACCATCTGCTCCAGTCATTTATTTAATCTAGAAACTTTATATCCCTAGCATGTCCTGCCGTGACACTGTCCAGTCGATACCAAGGTAATTGAAATCACCCATTATTATTACTGTGCTGTGTTGCAAATATTGTTAGCTTCCCTGATTTCTTTGAGCATTTCATCATCCATTTGTTCATTCTGGCCAGGCAGTCGATAATACACCCCCACTGTCATCGCCTTCCCCTTTTTACATGGAATTTCAATTCATAGAGATTCTACAGTGTATTTTGTTTCCTGTAAAACTTTAATCCTTTGTGACTCAATGCCCTCTCTAACATAGAGCGCAACCCCTCCGCCAATTTGATCTACTCTATCATTGCGATATAATTTGTACCCAGGTATCACTGGTTGTCCTCCTTTCACCATGTCTCTGAGATACTAATCATATCTAACCTCTCGTTTAGTGCTATATATTCTAACTCTTCCATCTTATTATTATCTTTTTTTTAGACTTCTAGCATTTCAAAAGCTAGTAAGGCCATCATGACCAGTGCTAAGAAAGCAGAAATCTGAGTATAGCCTGAATTGATTATAAGAAAGCTTTTAACAGCGTCCCACACTCATGGTTAATAAATTGTCTTGAAATGCATAAAATAAATCCTGGTTTGATAGAGTATATTAAGTTCACCATGACAATGTGGCAAACCACACTGTTTTTGAAATATGAAGGTGAAAGCTGTTAGTGTTGCTGGGTTTAAAAAAGGTTTGGAGAAGTTCCTAGAGGAAAGGCTCATAAACCACTATTAAAGAGGACCCGGGAAATCTACTGCTTGCCCCAATATAAGCACTGTGGAAACTGTATGTCTTTTTGGGAAACTGCTAGGTACATATCACCTGGATTGGTCACTGTTGGAAACAGGATACTGGGCTTGCTGGACCTTGGTCTGACCTAGTATGGCATATCTTATTTTCCTATGTTCTTATATGGATGGGAGAGTCTCCAGACTTGAGGTTATTGTTGGGACTTGAGGCTAGTGTTGGAACTTGAGGTTAGTGTTAGTTTGGGGAATTCCATCATTAAAGATAATTTATTGTTTCACAATAAATTAGAAGCTTTGGAAAATTGCACCAGGGCTTGGAACATTAGATTTTTAAATTTTCCGGTGGTTCGTCTTCTTTCTCCACTGAAACTGTCAAAGAAACAAGTTATGGAAATTTTGTTTCTTCATTTTGATGATTCCTTTGTTTCTTTTATATATTATTTACCTTAGAGTATTGCCTTGAAAGCTCCAGAGGGAGAAGTAGATGAGCTAGTGAATATGGATAATTTGGATTTGACTCGGTTTTTGGAGTCCTCTCTTGATAAAGTTTCCAAAAGAGCAACCTTGTTGGTTACTTTAGTTCAGAGATGGAGAAGAGTAGTACTATGAAGCTTTATGTTTTGAAGAAAGCTACCCCTTTTTGTGGGCAGCCTATAATGGTATATCTCCAGGAACAAGCAGGAATGTAGTCTTCACATATGGGTATCGTCGGTACTGACGGAGCCTGCGCGGGAATGCTCCCCAACGTCCAATAGGAATGCTTTTGGGAGCTTCCCTCAGCACATGCGCGCTGCCTTCCAACCTTTCCAACTGTCCCTCTTCAGTTCTTCATTTTCCGCGGAGCCGACAGGACTCATACCCTGTCACCGCAGAAAATTTCTTCTTTAATCTTGTTTTCTTGTGGTCGCGCTTGCCTACGCACGATGCCTACCGGTACCGCCAGTTCTTTTCTTCTAAAAAAAACCCCATTTCTGTATTGTTTCTCTTCAGAAAGTTTCTTTTTCAGTGCTAGGCGCCATTTTGGGCACTAGGCCCCATTTTTCCTTAAAGATGGAGAAACCAGCTAGTGGTTTTAAAAAATGCACTAAGTGTGGCGGTACCATTTCTGTCACCGACACCCATGACTGGTGTCTTAAATGTTTAGGCCCTGACCATTCTCCATCTGAGTGTCTCTCCTGTATGGGAATGACTAAAAGAGGAAGACAGAACCGGGCTTCGAAGCTAGGTACCCTCTTTTCTTCAGATGCCAGGTCCATTGCATCGACGTCTTCAAGAGTCTCTTCTTCCTCCCATGGATCTCAGGTAACTAAACATAA
This sequence comes from Ichthyophis bannanicus, assembly GCA_033557465.1. Lineage (NCBI taxonomy): Eukaryota > Metazoa > Chordata > Amphibia > Gymnophiona > Ichthyophiidae > Ichthyophis > Ichthyophis bannanicus. The sequence goes on from CM066033.1 coordinate 421,355,147, forward strand.
AAGCCGGTCTTCAAAGAGTAACTCTTCTGCAAAGCATCGAGAGGCCATTGGCATTGCTCTTGAGGGAACCACACCGGCAAAACAACCCCGGTGGGAGGCTTCAGCCTCCAAAGCATCAATGGAGTTCCAGGATGTTCTCGAGGCCTCGGCCTCGACAGAACTACTGGTGCCATGCTCAGGGGTCCCGGCTGCCTTCACCAGTACCAACACCCAGGCATCGGCAGCATCGATAGTCCAGAGATTCCTCGCTATCGAGTGCAGTATTGCAGCTCTCCTTACAGCTGTGGTACCATTGACACCGATGGTTCAACGGGCACCGGTACCGGCACAGATACCGGTACTGGCCCCGGTGGGAATTCTTCCCATGCCGTCTTTGCCTGGCATCGAAAGATCGGTACCGGATCAGCTCGGTACCGACTTCGATCGATACCGGGACCGTGCCTTGCATGAACATCGTGATCAGAGATACTTTGAATCCTCCGATTCCAATCACTCTGATAATTCTGCTGGTACCAGAGTTTTTCTCCCAGAAGACTCTTCTCCCAAACGCAGAATGTCGCCTCCAGAGGACATGTCCTTTCAGGATTTTATATGTGATGTTGCCAAAGGCCTTTCAATCACGGTGGCTCCTGAAAAGGAACCTAGAGCAAAGGAATTGGAAATTCTTCAATATCCTAAAGCTCCAAAGGAAGCAGCCACTCTGCCCAGTCATGAAATTCTTCATGATTTGATGCTCAGAATGTGGGAGACACCTTTGACCACATCTCCTCATTCTAGGAGGCTTGATACCATGTATCGAGTTCCACCATGTCCTGGATTTCAAAAGACTGAGCTGCCTCACCATTCCATGGTAGTGGAGTCAGCCATGTATAGGATGAAAAGTGCAAAGAGACATGCATCCAATCCTCCAGGTTGTGAATGCAGGACTCTTGATGCTTTTGGGCATCAAACCTTTCAAGCTTCCATGCTTTCAGCTAGGATCAGCTCATATATCTTATATATGGGTATGTTCCTCAAGGAGGTCACAGGAGATTTGGAGCTTATGAGCCCACTTCTCCCAGATGACAGACGACAAGACTACCTTACGCTTGTCAGACGTGCTCAAGATGTCTCCAAGTTTGTCAATCGTGCAGCCTTTGACTGCTTTGAATACATCAGCAGAACTTCTGCTATTGCCATTGGTGCACGACGGATTGCCTGGCTTCAGGCTTCAGACTTGGAGATTTGGGTACAGGATAAATTAGGCAACATCCCTTGCACAGGAGAAAATTGGCAGGAAAAGGCTAATGAGATAGATGCTGACAATATCACCTTAGATAGATTGTCAAAATCTACAGCTACTCCAGCCAGGAAGAAACCCTATAAGAAACCCTCTTTCAGCAAAAAGAGGAAGTTTTATCCATCCTATACCCAGCAAGGCCAAGCTCACAGTCAAGTTGCCCAAAAGGGACAACAACAGCAATTCAAACAGCAGAAGAAGCCTAAAGCTCCGCAGGTTCAGCCCCCTCAAGGGCTTTGACTCCTTCCTAGAGAGCTTGGCTTTCCTGCCTCTGAGGGGTCCAGAACCCCTAAATATTCCAGGCAGGCTGTGCCATTTTGCCAACAGATGGCACCAAATAACAGCAGAAAATTGGACTCTATCCATTATAGGAGAGGGGTACAGGCTTCATTTTCAAAGCATGCCCCCTCCTACAATATTAAGGCAGTTCAATTCCCAAACATCTGCAGACAATCTGTTGGATCACGCGGTCTCAACACTTCTTGCCCAAGGGGCAATAGAGGAGGTACCCATTCTCCTACAGGGTACAGGGTTCTACACCCCCTATTTTCTTATTCCAAAGAAAACAGGAGGACACAGACCCATTCTGGACCTCAGAGAATCTAGGAACTCTTCTGCTGTACCTTCAAAGTCAGGATTGGCTTTGCTCTCTGCACTTAAAGGATGCATATACTCACATTCTGATCCATCCAGATCACAGGAAGTTCTTACGATTCCTTTTCAAGGAAAAACACTTCCAATACAGGGTTCTTCCCTTTGGTCTGGCTTCCGCACCAAGAGTATTCACGAAACGCATGGCAGTAGTAGCTGCATTCCTGCGAACCCTAGGGATTTTCGTCTTCCCTTACTTGGATGACTGGCTCATTCGAGCCCCCACGGTTTCAGGGGCCAGCTCTGCACTGTCTCGCACAATGCGAATCCTCCAATATTTAGGATTGGTAATAAATTTTCCAAAATCCCAGCTTGTTCCTTCCCAGTCTCTGGAGTTCATAGGAGCCTTTCTAGATACCAGACAGTCAAGGGCTTTCCTTCTACAGGCCCGGTGTCTTCACATAGTGCAACTAGCTTCTCAAGCAGCGGAAAAAACCTCCCTAACTGCTACAGTTACTGGGACACATGGCATCCACAGTCCATGTAGTTCCCCATGCTTGCCTCCACATGCGAGCAGCCCAGTGGACCCTATCCACACAGTGGACACAGGCCACAGGACGTTTGTCAGACAAGATAGCAAACTCACATCGGCTGATCTTGTCTCTTCAATGGTGGCAATCACTGGAGAAACTTGGGGTCTCCTTTCCAGCAACCCCTATTCCAGGCCACCCTCACAACAGATGCATCACAGGTGGGTTGGGGAGCACACCTGCATCATCTCTCTACCCAGGGCACCTGGACTCCACAGGAGGCTTGTCTGCACATAAACCTCCTAGAATTAAGAGCAATCTATTTAGCTCTTCGAGTATTCCATGCCCAGCTCAGCTACAAGACGGTCCTAGTCCAAACAGACAATCAAGTAGCCATGTTCTATGTGAACAAGCAGGGCAGAACAGGCTCTCTGTCGTTATGCAACGAAGCTTTACGACTTTGGGCCCTTGCCAGAGAGCATCAAATTCACCTTCTTGTGGTATATCTTCCAGGCATTCAAAACCTTTGGGCAGACAAACTCAGCCGAGTATTGCTGCCTCACGAATGGTCTCTCCACCCAGACCAGGTGACAAAGATATTTCACATCTGGGGGACTCCAGACATAGACCTCTTTGCAAGTCCACTGAATGCCAAACTTCCTCGGTTCTGTTCCAGGGTTCCGGCTCACAATTGTCAGGCAAGGGATGCTTTCCTCCTTCACTGGGGTCAGGACTTTCTCTATGCCTTCCCATCCATTCCCCTCATCCCCAAAACACTTTTCAAGCTTCAGAGAGACAGAGGTTGTATGATCCTCATAGCGCCACGGTGGTCACGCCAAACGTGGTATCTACTGCTTTTACATCTCTCTCTCAAGCTGCACCTCTGGAGTTACGGTGTGCTCCAGATCTCCTTTCCCAGGAGAGCGGGACGCTATGGCACCCGAATCCCCAGTCCCTGCATCTCACGGCCAGGTTGCTGAGGGCTGAAATCTTCAGGATCTCAACCTTTCCCAACAGGTAAAGGATATCCTTCAGGCTTCTAGAAAACCTTCCACAAGACGATCTTATGCCTTTAAGTGGAAACGTTTCACTATATGGTGTTCCCAGAAGGGGTTAAACCCCCTGGTGATACCTTTGGAGTCGATACTAGAGTATCTACTTCATTTATCAAATTCTGGTCTAAAGACCAATTCAGTAAGAGTCCATCTTAGCGCAATTACAGCTTCCTATAAGCCTCTAAATGGACAACCAATTTCCTCTCATCCTCTCATATCCAGATTTATGAGAGGTCTTCTTTTAACAAACTCTCCCATCAAACCACCACCGGTGGCGTGGGATTTAAATCTAATTCTTGGGCAGCTCATGAAACCGCCTTTTGAACCTTTAGCCACTACTACCCTAAAGCTTTTATCCTGGAAGGTCATCTTCCTAATTGCAATCACCTCTGCACATCGCATTAGTGAATTACAAGCCTTAGTAGTGGCTGATCCTCCTTACACTAGGTTTCATCATGATAAAGTTGTCCTTAGAACTCATCCACACTTTATGCCAAAGGTGGTTTCGCCTTTTCATTTAATCAAGCAATTTATCTTCCTGTATTCTTTCCGAGGCCTCATGCCTTTAATGCAGAGAAGAACCTTCACACTTTGGACTGTAAAAGAGCCTTAGCTTTTTACCTACAAAGAATACAGCAACATAGAAAGTTTTCCCAATTTTTTATTGCTTTTGATTCTAGTCATTTGGGACTTCTAGTCTCCAAGAAGACTTTATCCAAATGGATTACACAGTGCATATCCTTTGCTTATAAGAGTCAGAGTCTTCCTCTTCAGGGCCATGTCACAGCTCATAATGTGAGAGCCATGGCAGCCTCTATGGCTAACCTTCACTCTGTATCTATTGATGGCATTTGTCGAGCAGCCACCTGGGCTTCGGTACACACCTTCACAGCCCACTACTGCCTAGATAAAGCCTCCTGCCGGGATGCCTTCTTTGGCCAGGCTGTTCTTCAAAATCTCTTTCAAACCTAATACAACTCCTACCCACCAACCCTGGTGGGATGCCAGAGATCCATGGGAGGAAGCATGGCCCACCTCACCATAGGTGGCAGCTCCCTGGCATCTTCAGCTAGGGAGTCCCCATATGTGAAGACTACATTCCTGCTTGTTCCTGGAGATAGCATAGTTACTCACCTGTAACAGGTGATCCCCCGGGAACAGCAGGAATTTAGTCTTCACAGCCCACCCACCTCCCTTAGGAGTTGTCTCTCTATCTCTCTGTCTCTTTCCTCTCTCCCTCTATCCTTTCACTCAGCTACAAACTTAGCTGAAGAGGAACAGTTGGAAAGGCGGGAAGGCAGCGCGCATGTGCTGAGGGATGCTCCCAAAAGCGTTCCTATTGGACACGGGGGAGCGTTCCCGCACAGGCTCCGTCGGTACCGACGATACCCATATGTGAAGACTAAATTCCTGCTGTTCCTGGAGATCACCTGTTACAGGTGAGTAACTAACTACGCTTTCCGGATGTAACATCATCAGAAGTCTTTTTTGCAATTAAAATCTAAGGTTCTAGTGGTTGGTGGAACATTTTATTTAGCAATTCCATTTAAATATATTGTGATTTATTTGGGTCACAGATACAGTATATCGTTATGGAAGTATCCCATTTTGAGAAGTTCCTTATGCATAAGTAAATTCTGTGTAGCTCTTCGCAATTTAATGATTTGGTTGGGGTTGTAAATGGGGTCTAGTGAATTCATTTATGGTAGCCTTGATCCATTACTGGTGTACTCCCTTAATATGGACTTTGGCAATATTTCTGTTATTTCTTGTTTTTTCTTTTTCTTTTTTTTTGATTGATGTGTTTGAGGATTTGCTTTCCTATTTGTTTCTTATGTAACGTATTTAAAATGTCAAATAAAAAAAAAAAACAAGAAAGTCCACCAAGTTATGCAGAGAGAAGCCACATAAGCCCACAAATACATCTACTGTGTGGTCTTGCGGGTTTTCCAACCCGGAGATCAGGTATTGGTGCTACTGCCCTCATCAGAAAGCAAATTATTATGTAAACAGCAGAGTCTTATAAAGTTATTGAGAAGACAGGGCCAGTGGACTATAAGGTAGCACAACTGGATAAATGGGAGAAGGCTAAGATCTTTTACTTGAACCTTCTGAAAAAATGGTTCCCTGCTCTGTTCCAGAGAATTGAATTTGGGCTGGAAGTTCTAGTGAAGCTGAAAATACTAAATGTTTTATTTAATAACCAGTTCTCGACAGCACAGAAGGCTTAGCTAGATCAGCATGTGAACCAAAATGTGGATGTGTTTTCCAACATTCCGGGGAGGGCTCATTTAGTTGTCACAATATTATCACAGACCCAGGAGTAGTTATCTGAATGCACTACTACTGTATACCAGAAGCCTTATAAGAAGCTGTGGCTGCAGACTTGAGAGAAATACTTGAAACTCAGTGTGTTTGAAGAGTCCAGCATCAACTGGTCATCTCTAATGGGAACCTCTGTTCCTGTCTTGATTTTCAGAGGTTAATGAAGTTTCTGATCTAGAAGCATGCCCAATGCATTATGTTAATAGTGCTGAGCTCACACCTTTCCAATGGTAGTTCAGGCAAGTTATATTCAGGTATTATTTCACTGTCCCCAGGGGCTTATAATCTAAGTTTGTATCTGAGGCAATGGAGGGTTAAGTGACTTTCCCAAGGTCACAAGTAATGCCAGTGGGAATCAAACCCAGATCTCTTGGGTACTAGGCTGTTGTTCTAACCACTAGGCTATTCCTCCACTCCAGTTGATGAGCTGACTGAGAGACTAGAAAGAGAGCCCAGTTTGTTTCCATATTAGACTTGACCAAAGGATATTGCCAGGTGCCCCTAACTGCAGCTGCCAAGGAGAATATGTCCTTTTCTACTCATCAAGAGCTTTACAGTCATTGTACTCCCCTATTGACTTTATAGGGCTATTGCTACATTCCAGTGCCTGGTAGACCACCTTCTGAAGTCTCATGGAAGATATGCAGTGGTATACCTGGATGACATTGTGATCTGCAATACTGACTGGCAGACCCATTTAACCCAAGTACAAGTGATCCTTAAAAGCTAGTTTGATGGCACATTCAAAGAAGTGCTTCCTAGAAGGACAAGAGGTCTAGTATATGTTTTTTTTTTGATGGGGAAGGCCCATCAAAAGGCATATAGTAGACGATGGATGCAATTGCCTGAGTTCCTGCTCGTTACCTGAAGAAACAAGTGACTAGTTGGTTATGACCAATGCTTCATACCAAACTTTGATGAAAATGTAGAACCATTGATATGCCTCTTACATAATACGGCTCCAGAAAAAATTGGTCATCAGAGCTGGAAGAAGCCTTGTGTTCTGAATCAATTCTGATAAACCCCAACTTTAATCATTCATTCCTGTTACAAACAAATCTCTCAGACATACACCTCAGTGCAGCCCAGGAAAAGGATGGGGAGAAGCAGCCAGTAGCCTTCATAAGTTGAAAGCTACTTCAGGGAGAGAAGAAGTACCCCATGATGGCAGTAAAGTAGTCTTTGGAGGCATCTGCTGAGATGCCAGTTTATTGTAATCAAGTGGCTGGCTCAACATAAAAATGCAAATGCCTGGATAAGGAGGTGGTTTCTGAGCCTCCAGACCTTCCTATATGAGGTGAAACACAGAGCAGGAAGGAACCATCAAAATGACACCTAGGAGATGTTTCCAGCAGAGGCAAAATGCTCAGCCAGAGAAGGTATGTGAGGGAATGTATAAGACTGTGTGCTTCAGGCAAATCCTAGTGCACCCCTAGCCAATCTGGCTTTCAGGAAACTCACCATGAATATGCATGAGAGATTTGCATGCATGGCCTGCATGGCCTGCATTACATGCAAATCCTTTTCATGCATATTCATTATAGATCTCCTAAAAACCAGACGCTAGAGGGTATTCCAGGAACAGCTTGAGAAACACTGGTAGAAGAGGACTCCAGGCCCCTTTAAATACATTCCCCCACCAGACCATCTTAATGGAGCCAGGAAAAAGCAGCCTCTAGACCAGGGGTCTCCAAACCAGTCCGGAGGGCCGCAATCCTGTCAAGCTTTTGGGATATTCCTAATGAATATTTGCATGCACTGCCCCCATTGGGCCCAATTTCGTCCCGGACGTAGATCCCCTCTGTGCATTTGGTCTGAACCGGACGCACAGAGGGGATCACGATTCTGATCCCGCGGGGCACGTCTAGCCCCGTGGGATCAGAATTATGAAGAGTCCTGCACGTGCAGGCCGGAACTGATATTTTGTCTAGCCTGCACGTGCAGGACTGCACCTGGCTAACTCAGTCAAGGCTCTTCAATGGAGCCGCGGTGCCATGGTGTCATGTTGCCATGGCACCACGGCTCCATTGAAGGGCCACGATGCTGGCCGCCGGAGAATAAAGTTAATTCCCCGCAGCCCAACCCCCGATCTGGCCTCCTAAGGCCAGGGTCGGGCTGCTGGGAATGACCTCCGGCCCCCCTTGCCCCATCTGCGCCCCGGCAGCAGAAATAAAGTCCTGGGAAGTTATTCCATCTCGGAGATGGAATAACTTCCGTGGACATTTTGCCCACCTCAGGCATACAGGGTCGACATTAGAATTGCCCCTGTACATCCAGGGCTGGCGACACTCACTGTCTACCTACTCTCTGCCCCATGCTGCCTATTTCCCATCCCCGTCTAACTTCCCCACACAACCGACGGGGAAGTTATTCGGGGGCAGGTGAAGCCATGAATAGTGGGGATGGACGTCCCATCGGTCCGTCCATCCCTGCTATTTGTGGCTCAGAATACCCCCCATTCTATTTGAATTTATCTCATGCATATTTATTAGGGATATCCTACTACTACTACTACTATTAAGCACTTGTAAAGCGCCACGCACACAGCGCTGCACAACTACCCTACAAGAGGTCGTCAATATACAAGAGACAGATCCTGAAAGCCTGACTGGTTTGCGGCCCTCCAGGACTGGATTTGGAGACCCCTGCTCTAGACTACACTTTGCCTATGAGTAAGAAACACTTGCTGCTCTTCATTGAAAAAGTTTGAAGCTTCATGACCTGTAAGGTAGGACAAGTCTCTTTGTATATTTGAACTGAATTACTGACCTACTAGGAAGGCAGGCCTTTATGTTGAACTAAGTTGCCTTGTGTTTGAAACTGAGCTGTCACTCTTCTAATAAAGATTGTGTTGCCTTTGCACCGTGGTCTGGCTGCTTGCTTAAAGGCCCAGGGCTTGAATGGTATCTAGCAGTACTATGCTAAGCTCTACAGAGATTTTTGCTTTTTCAGCACTGGCCAGAATGGCTTTATTCAGCATTGGCTGGTCTTTGGATCCATATCCTCCCCTCTTATTGCCCTTTCGCTCTATTGCCATGGAATCGATATGATTATGTGGAGGAGTGGCCTAGTGGTTGGGGTAAGGTACTTCAGGCTAGAAGGTCAGGGGTTCAAATCCCACAAGAGGACAGCAACCTTGGGCCAGAAGGACTGGGGTTTCTAGTCCCACAGGTGCTCCTTGTGGTCTTGGGCAAGCCACTTAACCCTCCATAGCCCATGTTCCCTGTAAAATAGTTATCTCCAAGTTATAATGCCCTGTTCAATGTAATTTCAGTTTGTTCAATGTAAACCACACTGATGCAGAACAGCACAGTATATAAGAGAATGTTAAATAAATAAATTATGTATTCTGTCAGCATTTATCGATGTGAACAGTTCTTAGTTTATGAGTGCACAAGTTATTGCAGACATTACTTGGCTCTTCCTTTGGATGGAGAAGAGTTCCTCCTTATTAGCTATTGTGGATGTAGGATGATATGCGGGATTCCAGTTAATATGTTTCAAATAAATCATTTAGTCCAGGTTTTACTTGCTCTTCTTTACTGTTCATATTGGTTAAAGCCTGAAATGGTCCTTAATCTCATAAAGTAATCAAAATGACATTACAAAGGTTTCTTGGCATATTGCTCCGCTATTATTCAATTTTCTATTCTCTCTTTATTAATTCTGATATCTCCGAGTCATTTAAATCTGTCCTGTGGCTCTGCTTTTGAGAGAATGCTATAGGTAGCTTTAATAGGAGTTCTTGCCGTAATGGCAGGCTGAGTTGCAAATGAAACCATGAATTACAATTAGACTGAAGCAATTGAAAACAAATCTGATTAAATAATTGTGGGTATGTGATGAGTGGCTGACCAGTACTCTTTACATAAAGTGCAGAGTACTATTTATACAACCAGATGGATGAGTGAGATTTGAAAATTAAGTGCACTACGTATTAGACTAGAAAAGAATAGCTTCCCTCAACCATAAAACCTCAACATTCGTAGAGAATAAGGGAGAGCATTTTTCAGAGAGAACTATCTGGGGAAATAAGCACTAAACAGACAAAAGGATTTGAAAATAGCCTTCCACAGAGCTAGGGCGGTTAGGAAAACCAGGCATAACAGGAAGGAGGATGAAGTCGGGACGGATAAGGACCCATTTGTGTTTGATTTTCAGATATGCACATCTATTTTCCAGTGCATGGTCAGCCCTTCTGAAATAGCAGGCGTGAGGTGCATGGGTGCTCACGCCTCATTTTCAAAGAGAATCTTCCCGGATAGTTGGTGTTTGAACATGAAACACGGGTTATGGAGATACAGAAGTGCTCATGTGTCTTGCATCTGTGCAGGTGTGTAAAAATCACCCCCATAAAGCCAAGGAGCGCGCTGTTCGGTGTCTGTGGCCACACAGGGCTGGCCCTTTCACAATGCACATAATTGCAAAGGTAGGCATGGTGATTTACACCTAACTTATGTGAATAAGTTGTCTGCGCTTCCATCCTTTCTTCTAGTCTTTGAGAAAGGTCAGGTGCATTGCAAAGTCTAAAAGGTTTGTTTACATATTTAACTGAAAGTAAGTAATGATTTTAGAAATGCTACCATTTACACATACATATTCCCAACAAGCATAGATATGAATGGGATATGTTGTGGGCATAGTCTGTGTGGTCTTTTTCATTATATGTGTATTTCCTTTCTTACATCTGAAATAGATGTACGGGCATCTATAATTACACCAGTTCTCAGTCATGCCTAATCGTCAGCTACCTGCTTCTTTGGATCTGTGGTTGGAAGAGTGAACGAGGGGGAAAAGGTGCTAAAAAACAGTAGTAATAAACCTTACTCTGTCTATCTATATTTGGTTGTACAGTTTTGCAAAATGTGACACTTATTCATATAAGTGCCATTACTTTTATCTGTAAGTGATAAAATTACCATATTTATATATATATATATATATATATATATATATAAATGCCAGCATTTCCACATACAAAGCCGCAGTGTACTGCTCTTTCTCAGAACATGCACAACTAAGCCCCACAGTACCTTTCTTCTCTTACAATTCCCTATGTGACCCCCCCACACCCGTTGCTTACGCGCCCACCACGACAATTGTCTGGTCCTCCTTTCTCCATCTCGGGCTAAATATGACTCTACCAGACACTCAGCCTTCGTCTTTGTTGCACCCTCCTTTGGAATTGCCTCCCTACCAACATCCAGGCCCATCCATTGTGTGAGAATGTTGTTTGCACAGGGCTCCATGTTTCAGAGAGCCCTGCGCCAACAACAACTCGCATATTCGGCACCAGCAGAGTGGCTTTAGAGGGAGCCGGAGAGGCCCCGCCTCACCTCTGACAGCCTCTGAAGTGAAGAGAGCCTTTTTCCTTCACTTCAGCAGCTGTATGGTAGTATAGGATGCTGGTGCACTGAGTGTCGGGAAACAGGACGTTCCCTTTGATCTCCAGTGTACCAGTTGCCTATACTAGAATACAGCTGCTGAAGTGAAACAAAAAAGGCGCTCCTTACTTTAGCGGCTGACAGAGGTGAGCTGGGGCCTCTCCAGCTCCCTCTAAAGACATTTGGACAGCCGCAGGGCTCTTCGTAGGGGGGCTAAGACTGGAAATAGCTTATGGGGGGGGGAGGGCTTATACTGAAATTGGGCTGAGTGGGGGGACAGCTTGGACTGGAAATTGGCTGAATGGGGGGAGCTATGACTGAAAATAGCTGATGGGAAGGGGGACTTGGACTGGAAAAGGGCTGAGTTGGGGGAGTTAGGACTGGAAATTGGCTGATGGGGGGCTAGGATTGGAATTGGGCTGATGGGGGCTAGGATAGAACTGGAAAGGGATGATGGGGAGCTAGGGACTGGAAATGGGCTGATGGGGGCTAAGATAGGACTAGAAATGGCTGATGGTGGGCTAGGACTGGAAATGGGCTAATGGGGAGGGGGTGAGAGAATGGGACTAGAAGGGTGCGGATGCTGGATGGGGCTGGAAATAGAAGGGAGCTGAACTTGGGGGAGGACTAGAATGGGATGGGGCTGGGGGAATGAGAATGGAGAGGAGAAAATATATTTTGTGTGGAAGGGAAGAAAAATCTACGATTGGCTGGATACTGGGAGAGCAAGTGGGGATTGAGGATGGAGGGGTGAAATTTGAGTAGATGAAAAAAGAATAAAGAAATGGAGGCAAGAGCAAAAGGAGAAAGATCAGTATGTTAAAACAGACGGGGAGAGAGAGAATGGAAAAAAAACTAACTACAAGAGAAAAGAAAGGACAAATGGACAGCTGACAATGGAGAGTTAGCAGAAGACACGAAGAAACCAGAAGAAAGTGACTGGGGCAATTACGACTGAAAAATAAAATGCACAAACAGCAAAAGGTAGAAATACTTTTTTATTTTGAATTTATTAACTGGAATATGTCAACTCTGGGAAATGTGCATCGTTAACGTCTGTGTTCTGTTTAGAACAAGAGGAAATTAATTTATAGTTTCATTTCTCCAGTGTTGTTGTACATTCCAAGTTTGGCTTTTGAGGTTCCCAGTTGTCTTCCTATTTCTAAATTGTGATCCCTTGTTCTTTGTTTGGTGATGGTCTATGTTTTGTACCGAGCTGTTGTATTCTGTTCATGTAGTTTCAATGTGACAATCCAACTTGTTCTCTTTCCCCAGTAGGAAATGTATTGGTATTCTCTGAGATGTACAAGGGTATTACTTTAATATGTGCAGTGTTGCCTTTTGATAGGTAGGGTATGGTGCTTTTTGATTCCTGGTAGTGCTGTTATGATATGGTGGGTTTGCTATGGGTTCTAAATGGGCAGTGTTTATAGTACTTCCTAATGTGCCTGGTAGTTGGCACTGGAGTATAGTAATGTAGAAATTTGGTAGTCTTTCTTTTTCAATACACTCATTAAGAGGCATGTTTACTAAAAGTGCATGTTAACATCATGCAAATATTTATGCAAATGAGGTCCCTTATGCAAATGAGGCCCAGCAATGAGTCTCCGCACATGGCCCCACACCTCTCTTAGGCCACCCCTGCCAACATCTGCCTTGAACCTTACTTCCCTAAGTTTAAGACCTTACTAAAAACCACTTATTCACGCAGACTTATGCAATGGATACAGTTTAGGAGTGCTGCAATAGCAATAGTAATTGTCCAGTAACCTCTATGTTACCTTAACCTTGGAATGTGCCGGCTTCCTACCTGTGTGCTAGGCTTCTTTTTCCTCTTTCCTGTCATATACTGAAGTTTCTTTCTTTTTTCATTTGAAAATTTTCATTGTAAACCGCTCTGTTTGCTTTTCCAAGGGCGGTATATCAAGCCTTAATTAACGATAAAGAACAAACGATAGGGTTTGTGAAATTGATGCTCCCACTGTTCGTGCCAGTAAGTACATGTTTATTTGTCATCATCCTCCTGCTTGGTTTACAGAAAGCTCTGTGTTTAGCAGAGCCTTTTGCAAAATACTCCAATAACTGTGAATATCTTGATATTGACGTCCTAGTTTCTTCCTAGACATTATATGCAAAATAGGCCCAATATTGATCTGGGACAGCTACGCACTGCTATGGCACATAGCCATCGCTGCCGACCTTTACCTGAGATATTCAATGCCAGGGTCATATGCGGCCCTGGCATTGAATATGCAGGATCGCCGAACAGCCTCCGCAGCCGCAGAAGCTAACCGTTCAGCGGTGATATTGAGCCGCTGCCTGGTTAGCTTTTTTTGGGTAAAGCTAGGCCAGACGAAGCCCCTCCCGCAGATGTTCAAAGGTTGGGAATGTTCCCTGCCCCTCTTTCTACCAACCCAACCCAAGTCTACTGGGCCCTTTTGTTCCCAAGGTACAAAATACACGTTACTTACCCCCAGTAGGAAATCTGGATTGCCCCCCACCTGTTGGAAGGGGGTTACATGCCAATCTGGCCTTCCGTGTATTGCCCACCATCGCCACGCTTTATTCAGGGGGGTTATGAGCGCCCCAAATTCCCTCTGCTGCAGTATTACTTTTGATCCCTGAATCACATTGATTAATATGTATGGGCTGCTCCAGCAATTTAGCAGGCCTCTCGGGGCTTACCGTTCTGTTCTGTGTATGGCCTCGTGAATCCACCTCATGAGAGATGCCACATTCTATACCCTCATGTCCGGTAGACCAACTCCCTCTTGTTCCCCTGATCGGATCAGTTTTGTGTAGCTCACCCTAGCTCTTCTTCTCTCCATCTCACCCAAATGGGAAGCATCTGCAGTTGATATAGGATTCTGTGGAAGATTGCCATTTGTATAGAGAAAGGGGGATATCTCTTTAGCAGTCACATAAATGTTTTATTTGCTGGATTTTCTCCTGAATGTTTTTCTGGTAAACTATATGTGCATTCTTATGCAGATATATTCCTAAGTATTTAAGGGGCTCCTTTGACCACTTAAAGACATGTGCCATCAGCTGCAGCCTTTCTCCTACTTCCCCCAACAGCCATGTTTCCGATTTGTTTGGGTTGATACGGAGCCCTGAGAAGCTACCAAACTCCTCCAAGAGGTCTATTAATTTTGTTAGCTTTTTTCACATGGGGGTCATAGTGCATGTGGCAAATGCACTTACTGTGCACTGACACTGACAGGGTTGGATTGGATTTGCCCGGGGACAGATCAGAAATTCCGACGTCATTGGGAAACAACTTGTGATTCAAGCTTTGTTGTTTATCTCATTTATTGCCCATGCCCGTTGGCTTATGTGGGCAGAACTACCCGAAAAGTGAAAATCAGACTGAGTGAACATGCTTCTCGCCTCCGCCAAGAAGTGCTGACAGCCCCGATGGTTGAACATTGCTTGACCGTAGGGCATGCATTTACCGATTTACGGTGGACGATCATTGATTATATACCTTTGGATCCCCGAGGTGGAAATCGAGTGGATCGGCTACAAAGTTGTGAACAACGTTGGGTTTTCCAGCTACATACAGTATCTCCAGCAGGTCTTAACAAAGAGATTGATTGGCTCAGTGTATGCTGCTGCCTCCGGTGATCCCGGGGCTCCCCTGATTGGTGGGGTGTTCCTGGTGTTTCATTGGTGGGCTATAATGGATTGACAGCGATGATGGCCATTCATGAAAGTATCAGACCCTTTTTGAAGGTAACAGCTGATTTCGGCGTTTCAGGAGACAGATGATATTGCTAATGGCGGCACTTGACACAGGGTTTTTTTACCCGAAACGTGCACGTCGTGCTTGAGCGTGCCTCAGTAATCTGCGATTCAGTTAAGTAAAGAATTTTCGTTTTATAATAAAAAGGATGTGACTGTGTGGTGGACATAGTTTTAATACAATGTTCCTTTCCTGACAACATCCGACAAAAAAATATAGTTTCTACATTTTTGGGGTTGATTTTGGTGATTTTGTTGAGGTGGTTTAACTTTCACCAGAAGATTGGGGTTTTTGTGGTATATTGTCACTGGAGTATGGCATGCTCACCAACATATTGTCTGCAAAGAGACTGATTTTACACTCCTGTGTCCCTACTTGAATCCATGGTAGTTCTGCTGTCGCTTGCAATTTGATGGCTAGCGGTTATAGGAATAGGACAAATAACAGGGGTGACAATGGGCATCCTTGCTGTGTTCCCTTTTGCAGTTCAGTTTTGTCCATCAGATGACCATTCACAAGAATCTGAGCTCTCGGCCGCTCATATACGGCTCGTATCCACCCCACAGACTGTTCTCTGATTCCATACCGGGGCAGAAGCCAGAACAAATAGCTTCAATCGATAAGGTCAAACCCTTCTCTGCATCGAGGTTGATTACCATTGCCTCCTGTCCAGGGCGTCAGTGTTGGTGAAAGAGCATCATCACCCAGGCCAGATGGCTCACTGCGCTTCGTCCTTTAACAAAGCCCACCCGGTCCATATGAAACAACTTAGGGACTAATTGTCTCAGCTGTCTGGCCACAACAGCCACTAAGAGTTTGATATCTTGGTTGAACAAGGAGATTGGTCGGTAGGCCTCTACTTGATCCGGATCTTTGCCTGGCTTTTCAAGCAAGATCACAGAGGCTTGATGCGCTCTGGCCGTAAAGCCCCCCTTTCGCCATGCCACCTCTCCCGTGTTCCGAATCGCTGGGGCTAACGCTGCTCTCAGAATTTTATAAAATTCTGGACCCATCCCGTCCAGTTCTGGGGTCCTGCAGGCCCCTTCCGCTTCCCCCACCAAGACCCAATCAGGAGGCCACTTGAAAAAGAAGCATGCTGCAGGAGAGAATCCTTTTATCCACCGAAACTCCACATCACCAGCCCCGATTCTGCATCAGGGGAAGAAACGGCAGCTACAGGCCCCTTCTGCTCCTCCCACCAAGACCTATTCAGGAGGCCAGCATTCTTGTCTTTATAGACATAGCATCTGCCTTCGACAATGTGGACCATAACATCCTCCTATTAAGACAAGCCCAATTAGGGATAGCAGGAATCGCCCTCCAATGGTTCAGATCCTACCTATCTGACTGCTCTCAATATACAAGAACTGAACAGGAATCATCCACAACCATCACCCAGGAACAGGGAATTCCACAGGGCTCTGCTTTATCTGCCCTCCTTTTCGATCTTTACCTTCAGCCAATCTGCGCAATTTTTAAAAAACATAAAATAGGATATCACATTTACACAGATGACATCGTATTATTCTCCCCTGTAGACATAAAAGATCCTACATATCACAGTCTCACTGCATGCATCCAGGAAACAGAAACCTGGCGAAACGCAAACAAGTTCAACATTAACTTTAAAAAACCCAGAAATACTGTTCACATCTAGAAATCAAAGCTTTACCCCCCCTCAAAAAACCACATACATAACACTACCCTCCCAGTAAAACAGGAAGTAAAATACCTAGGAATCATACTAGATAAAACACTCAGTATGTCAACACACATAAAACAAACAGCCAGAATCATTTTTTTCAAGTTAAGAAACATACAACACCTCAGGCCCCTCCTTGACATCCATGATTTCAGATCTGTAGTCCAAGCACTAATTACACCTCATCTCGACTACTGTAATGGCTTGTTACAGGGAACACCCAAAAAGAACATAAACATTCTTCAGATAGCTGAAAATGTCACTGCTAGAATCATATTCAAAGCACGCCTAATTGATCATATCACCCCTATCTTACATAATCTCCACTGGCTCCCAATAGCAAGTAGAATAAAATATAAAACATTAATAACCACATTCAAATTACTCAATAATACTGCCCCCTCTTTTCTTGCATCACTGTTACACACTGTGACACCAGGAGCAGAAGATAAAGCAACCAGAACCTCCTCTTAGTACCGACATCCATCCGCAAGACTAAACAAACAATTAGCAGCAGAGCATTCACATATATAGCCCCTATATTATGGAACTCACTCCCAGATCCCCTTAGATCAATCAAAGACTTCCAAGCTTTTAGAAAAGAATTAAAGACCCACTCTTCATCGAATACTACAATAGCCCTAATCACAACAGTAACTAGCACACAACCTCCTCCCCTTCCTATCACATCGCCCTCTCCCCTCCCCAACCCCTACTCCAGAATCAGTTTCTCCCCCCCCCCACATAGCAATATAGCAACTATCCTTGCAAATATGCCCAGCGACTTGTATGTAAGTTAATAGCATCTATGTAAATAGTTAATTTTATAACCTTACACATTGTTATATGTATAGGTACAATGTAAATAGTTATGTGTATAATCATTTAATACACTGTTCTATGTAGCCCTTTGTACGATGTAAACTGCCCCTGATCTCTGGAAGGGGCAGTATAGAAAAGCCATTTAAATAAATAAAATAAATAAATTTATACAAGTAAGAATCTCCCCCATTGAAATGGGGCGATCTAGGGCCTCCCGCTTTGTTTCACTGAGCATAGCTATTGCTAGCCCATGAAAGAATTTCTCCCTAGCCTTCTCATTTGAGTCTTCCTTCCGATAAAGTGAATGGAAAAACTCCCAGAACGTCTGGGAGATTTTTTGGGTTCCCACTACTAGGTTACTCTTGCCGTTGCGAATTTTAGTTACAGTTCGCTTAACTCGAGTAGGTCTAATGAGGTTTGCCATCAGTTTACCTGTTTTATCCCCCTGCTGGTGTAGTTTGTATTTATATACACAAATGCTTTGCAGCGCTCGCTATTGTAATAGCGCGTTAACCTTTTTACATTGTTCTTGTAGTAGGGCCTGCAGCATCGCAGTCCTTGTAATAGTATATTGTGCCCTACACTGTTTGAGTTCGTGCAATTCCTGCAAGAGTTGACGGTTTTGTTGTTTTCGTTTATTGCTTATATAGTTTATTATATGACCCCTTAAAACTGCCTTTGTGACTTCTCAATAAATGTCTGGCCATACCTCTCCTCCTCTATTTTCCTCCTCATATTCTTGCCAGCATTGGCGAAAAAATTGACAAAATTCTGGGTCTTGGCTCCACACTAGATTCAATCTCCAGAATTTATCTCCTGGATCTCTAATGTTTTTTAGATCTATTTGAACTGCTGCTTGATCTGAGACCAGGCAGGGTTGGATATCACTATCCATCATCTTCCCGAAAATCCAAATCCATTAGTTTTATATCGCTGCCCATCCTGACCTCTTCTTCTTTTACAATGTGTTCCTCTTTTACCCTTACCCTCCCTTACCCCATATTCCCCTATCCTTACACTCCCTCTTTCATTCATCCTCACATTGTGCAGCCACTCCATCTGCATATGCCACTCTTTCCATAAAGAAATATTTCTGCATATTACTCCTGAATCTGTCCCCTTAAATCCTCATCCCTTGTCCCCACATAGCAGAGTGTGCTTTCAATCGAAAGAGGCTCTCCTCTTGTGCATTTATGACATGGAGGTATTTAAACGTCAATATCTTATCTCCTCTATCCTGCCTTTCCTCTAATGTATACATATTAAGATCTTTAAGTCTGTCCTCATATGCTTTATAACAAAGACCACTAACCATTTTAGTAGCCACCCTCTGCACAGGCTCCAACCTGTTTATATCCTTTTGAAGTTGCGGTCTCCAGAATTGTACACAATACTCCAAATGAGGTCGCACCAGAGACCTATACGGAGGTACTATCACTTCCTTTCTTCTGCTAGCCATTCCTCTCCTTATGCATCCAAGCATCCTTCTGGCTTTCGCTGTCACCATTTCTACCTATTTAGCCACTTTAAGATCATCAGAAACAATCACGCCCAGGTCCCGCTCTTCTTTCTTCGACAGAAGTACTTCTCCCCCTACACTGTACCACTCTTGGTATTTTTGTAGGTCAAGTGCATGACTCTGGTTTTTTTAGCGTTAAATCTCAGCTGCCAAATTCTTGACCATTCCTTAAGTGTAGCTAGATCCCTCCTCATGTTATCTACTGCTTCCTGGTTGTCTACTCTATTGCAGATTTTGATATCAACTGAAAACAGGCAAAACTTACCTGACAGCCCTTCTGCGATATCACCACCAAAGATGTTATAGACATAGCGGCAATATTCGGTGCTACCATCCTGATAGTGCCACTGAATATCGGGATTGAGTACTTCAAACCACATATACCTGACTGAATATTGATCCCTACATTTGTTTGAGGTTGTGGTAAAAGAAGTTTGCATAACTGGGCTTAAAGAAGGTTTGGACAAGTTTCTGGAGCAAGAGCTCATAAGCTGTTACTAATCAGGTAGACTTGGGGAAACCCACTGCTTATCCCCAGGGTTAAGCAGCATGAGATCTGTCTACTTTTTGGGATCCTCTCAGGTACTTATGGCACAGAATATCCAGTGTTGGAAACGGGATACTGGGCCTGGTTGACCTTTGGTCTGACCCTTACGTTCTTAGGGCTAAATTGCCAAGCACTCTGGGCTACTGACTGACATCTGTCTTTCAGGAAAGAAGAAAACCAGTCCCAGATTGAGCCTAAAATACCTTAAGTACTGCAGCAACAAAAAATGATGAACTGCATCAAATGCTGTAGAAAGATCTAGGCACCAGCAAAGATCCCTGCCCCCTGTTATAGCCAAACTAATTTCATTCCCTAATAAAATAAGCTATTTCTGTACCATGATATTTATAGAAACTGAGCCGCAATCCTCCCATCTACTAGAAAGTTTGGCACCCTTCAGGTCCCTAAAAGATATGACATTGTGGTGTAAATTCTGCCTACGGAGGCCCTGCAGTTCAGGGGGGAACAACTTGCAGGCTCTCCCAGATCTTTTAAAATAGATCCTGATTTGGAGGTTGTTTCAGAATCTGTTGCATGGAGGCCCTTAATTTGTACTTCTGCCATTGATTGGCATCAAATTCCCACTACCTATAAGTGTCCCTTGAAGGAGGAGGAGGAGAGGGCCTTACCTTCTCCTGCTCAACTAAACATTAAATATTGGTAAAGCCAATAGCTATTGGCATGTAGGAGACCTTTTACCAAAGTGTGTTAGTTTTTGGCACTTTATGCGCTTTTAGTGCAAAACTAATGTATGTTAAGTGCAAAGCCTCCATGGTAAGTGGACCAGCATGCTCCTGACCATAATCACAGCGTTGTTACTGCTAATGCACTTACCTCCACCTGTTGAGGAGGAGGCAAAAGCACCCACACTAACTGCAGCATTGACAGCTAAAGTGGCATTTTAGAAGGGACTTCTAGGAACAATATGGGAGGTCCAGAGCACAGTGTCCAAAAACCGGGGGAGTGGCAGCCAGGGCCGGATTTACCTATACGCCAACTACGCCGTGGCGTAGGGCCCACAGCTGGCAAGGGCCCACAAAAATTGAACAAATTGTTAGCTTTTTTAAAATTAAATTTAAAAAAAAAACGCTGGCTGCTGCCGCGGCAGCATGGACTGTCCCGCGGGGCCCCCTCTGCCTGGCTGAGCCCCTCCGTGCCGGCTTTGAGAAGTGCGAAGGGAGAGTGTCTCCCTCGCGTCTCTGTTAAGCCCGCAGGGGCAGATGGGAAATTTCCCATCAGCCCCTGCGGGCTTAACAGAGACGCGAGGGAGACACTATCCCTTCGCGCCTCTCAAAGCCGGCACGGAGGGGCTCAGCCGGGCAGAGGGGGCCCCGTGGGACAGTCCATGCTGCTGCGGCGGCAGCGGCCAGCGTTTTTATTTTTTTTTTATTAAAGTTTACTTGAGCCGATGGGGGGGGCTGGGACTGGAAATGGGCTGGGGGGGTTAAGACTGGAGTTGGGCTGACACGAAGAAACCAGAGAAGACAGTGGCTGGAGCAATTGCAGCTGAAAAAAATGCACAAAAGGTAGAAAAATATCTCTTTATTTTGAATTTATTAATTGGAATATGTCAGCTCTGGTAAATGTGCATCATTAACGTCTGCACTTTGTTTAGTACAAGAGCAAATTAATGTATAGTTTTATTTCTACAGTGTTGTACATTCCAAGTATGGCTTTTGGGATTCCCAGTTTAATTATGACGTCAGGGCCAACAGCGCGCAGCTGATCCGGCGTGCTCGTTTTTATCTTTTCTGGGGGCCTACAATTTTTGTTGGCGTAGGGCCTCACTCAAGGTAAATCCGGCCCTGGTGGCAGCCATGCTTTCTGAAATGGCTCCCCCCTCCACCACGAAAAATGAATATCCCAGTAACCAGTTCTGGATACCGACCCTGCAGATAGCAAGGCCAGATACCTGCATGGGTGTAGGCCATTTTACAAAGGTGGATGTCCTGACGTGCACACTTCGACCTGGGTAAGTCAGAAGGGGGCCGTTATTAGACTAGCTTATCCTACCTGTACTATTTTAGATACTCAGACGTGTGATGACGGGCCAGTCGTATGTTTGGTGTATGTATTTAAGGTCAGTGTTTATCAGCCAGGAAACAGTAACCGCTATGATGTAAGCGCATTTTGCTCTTCTCCCTGGAAGTGTGTCATCCATGAAATAAGCACTTATTTGCACCTTATTCATGGTCAGAAGCAGATGTAGGCCAAGATGTCTCAACAACCCAGGGCCTGACATACTTGTGCTGCTCTGAAATCGCACTGTGACATGCAACTCCTTTGCTCCTCCCAGGGCACGCCTCCACCATGCCCCTGTTCTATTTGGACATTCTCTCACCAAGCACATCTATATACCTGGCTTTCTAAAATGGAACGTCTCCATGATTTGCCTGTCTTTGTGCCAGTTTTCAGACAGACAACTCTCAAATAGAGCTTCTAAAGTGCCCCCTTTAATACGCAGTATGTCCCCCCCATGCTAACTGCAGTGTGCTCACCATACTCACTCTCCACCCATTAGGGAACCTAGCATGTGATTGGAAGTGCATTAACTGTCATACCCTGCGGTAACTGTTACCATGAGTCCAAGCATGCACCAAATTCAAGTTAACTGCATTGCACACTTTACTAAAAGGTCCTCTTAGTATTCGTTTATTCACTGCACTCGGGGATGAACAAGCCATTCACAGCTGAGGGATCCATGATTCAGAGGAATCGCAGGAGAATAGATTGAATGTTAGGAAATTATGACTGAACAATGCAATAACAATTTTATAGAGAATATTACAAGCATTTAAGTTGGTCCTAGAGTAAACTAGCTTCATTGTGGGATTACAGTACCCTTCATATATAAGAATTTTTTATATTTTATTGTACAGGAACTTCCAAGAGAGTATAGACGTGGAAGAAATCATACAAACACAGAGAGGGCATCCAGGAGCAGCACTTCCGATTAACCTTATAAAACCTTCTCTCTTTAAAGCTATTTATAGTCTGCCAACTTCAATCCACAGACTGTCCAAAGTGGAGTACAATAAATATACATAATACATAATATCACAAAGAAAGCAAAGAACACCTAAAAAAACACAATATAAGATACACAAACAGAGGCCTAATCTAACAAAAGGAAAAAAACAAATCTCATTAAAAAAAAATCTAAAAACAGAGTTACCCTAAATAAGGCAAAATTAAGATACATCAAAAGCCTTTACAGATAGTCAGGCCTTTACTTGCTTAGGAAATCCTAACAAACTCTCGTCATTTCTTCAAGACAAGGGCAAGAAATTCCAGTAGGGGACCAGCAACTGAAAATCAAACTTTCCTAGATCAAGCAAGTCAAACTTTCCTCAAAGATGGAACGCTTTGTCATAAATTTGTCCTCTTGTGAATGTGGTAGCTGACTAGATTGTTACCATTTAAAGAAAATCCCTTAAGTAGCTCATACTGCTGTTGTGCAAAGCTTTGAAAATCAAAATGCATACCTTTAATAACACTCTTGAGAACAGGTAACCAATACGAAGAATATAAAACAAACTGTTTATGGGCAGAAGCGATCTGAAGTACCTACAAGGAATGCGAGGCAATCAAAGACAAGCCAAAATGTAAATCCAGTCCACTCAAAATCAAAGCCTGTTCTATCTTAAGAAAATTCTGCAGCATTATCAAAGGGCACAATATACAACTCAATCTCAGTTAGCAAAGAAAACAATCCTAGCAAGGGCCAGTGGTAGGGTATTAACCACCCTAGGTGACCTTTCAGCCTTGTGCCCTTTTGCAAGTAATTTTTAGACCCAGAGTACCACATCCCATGACTTTGATTAATCTCAACCATAATCATCTGAATACCATCCCTCCCAGAATAATCCCAGGAAAATGCATAATTGGACATCAGATATTTAAATATTCAATTTTGTTTTGTAAATATAAACATGAGGGAGATTCCCAAAAGTCGCTTCCAGTGATAAATGGAGTATTGCAAATTGCCCATTCTTCCTGCGGGTAAAAGTAAAGAGTGATGAGTCTTTGAGTTTGTGTGGTTGTTAGGGCCCATTGTTTTGCTTTGACTGTAGCTGTTGTTTGTTGCTCCCAAGAACTTGTTGCCCTAGGCAACCACCTAGTCTGCCTAGTGGTTGGGTCGGCCCTGTCCTAACTGTGGAATTGGGAGACTGGGTGTCCAAATGTCAGATGACATTTAATGGGAAAAGTGCAAAGTTATGCACTTAGGGAAGAACAACCTCAACTATAGTTACACGATTCAAGATTACACATTAGGAACCACCACCCAGGAAAAGGATTTAGGTGTCATTCTCTTATCCACTGCTTTTGGCTCCTGATGCTCCTCACTCTCTTGTCCACTACTTATATGTACCTTACTCTAATCTAGATCCCAGTTTCACTATGAGGCATATTCCATAGAGGACATCCAGGCTCCTGTGAATCCGAACGGAATCAGATGCACAGAGGAAGACCCGATTTCAATCCCGCAGGGGCTATACATGCCCTGCGGGATCAGAATCGGGTCTAGAGTCTGTACATGCAGGCCAAGATCTGATTCTGATTGGCCTGCACATACAGAGCCATGCCTGGCTAACTCAGTGAAGCTCCTGAATGGAACTGCGGTGCCATGGCACCATGGCTCCATTCAGGAGCCGCGATCCCTGGCTGCTGACCACTCTTTTCCCTGTAGCCTGACCACGATCTGACTTTCCATGGCCAGGGTCGGACTACGGGGAATCCCCTACATCCCCCTCACCTTTTCAACGTCACCCGGGCCTACTGTCCTCCGATGTCCAGGGGGATGTTTTCTATCTCCGAGGTGGAATAAGTCCCCCGTCCAGTCTGCCAACCCTGGATGTTCAGGGCCGACATCAGAATCGGCCCTGGACATCGGGGTCACAGACCACCCACTGCCTGTCCTAACTCCACCTCCACAACGCCCCCTCCCGCCCCCGTCTAAGCCTCCCTATGCAAACTTCTTGTTTGTATTGGGAGGCTTCTGACAGGGCGGGCGGGGGCGGGGGGCGAATAGCAGGGATGGACATCCCAACGGGACATCCATCTCTGCTATTCACATGATACAATGATTCCCTATATGTTTGTCTTGATTAGATTGTAAGCTCTGAAAAGTAGGGACTGTGTCTTACATCCATATGTACAGTGCTGCGTACACCTTGTAGCACTATATAATAGTAGTAGTAGTAGAAACCCTCTGTCTAGTGTACAGTGGTGGCCAAGAAAGCAAATAGAATGCTAGAAATTGTAAAGAAAGGAATGGAGACTAAAACAAATGATATCATAATGCCCCTGTATCGCTCCATAGTGCGATCACACCTTGAATATTGTGTGCAATTCTGGTTACCATATCTTAAAACAATATAGCAGAATTAGAAAATGTACAGAGAAAAGTGACAAAATTGGTAAAGGGGACATAGGGATATCTCTATAAGGAAAGGCTTAAAAGGTTAGGGTTCTTCAACTTAGAAAAGAGATAGCTGATTGGCGATATGATAAGAGGTCTGTAAAATAATGAATGGAGTAGAACGGATGAATGTAGCTCGGTTGTTTACCCCTTTATAAAGTAGAAAGACTAGGGAACATGCAATGAAGTGACAATGTAACACATTTAAGACTAATTGGAGAAATACTTTTTCAATCATCACGCAATCAAACTCTAGAATTTGTTACCGGAGGATGTAGTAAAAACTGTTAATGTAGCTGGGTTTAAAAAGGATTTGGACAAGTTTCTGGAAGAAAAGTCCATAAATCATTATTAAAGAGGACTTGGAAAATCCACTGCTTACTCTTGGGACAAGCAGCATGGAATTTGTATACCTTTTGGGAACCTGACAGCTACTTGTGACCTGGATTGGTCGCTGTTGGAAACAGGATACAGGGCTTGATGGACCCTTGGTTTGACCCAATATGGCATATCTTATGTTCATATTCTCCCTTAATTCTGAAAGTATGGTAAGGACCATAGTGTTCAGCTGTCGCCATGGAATTACTGTGGGAAACTAGGACCCGAGTTGGAGCAGAAGTGGCAGTGGTGGCATATCTCTGGCTTCATTCCCACACTGTGCCAATCCCGTCTTCTTGATAGGACAGCAGCAACATGGCATCATAGACTGTCACTCTTTTCTGCTACTCTGACCTGGTATCATACCTTGATCCATGCAATCGAACCATGACAATCTGGCTCTCAGCAGCAAAGGAAGAGGACAGGGTCCCAGACACTGCACCGCAACTGTCCTCCTACGAGCAAGCCAAGATAGAAGTGTGCAATGAAGAGTCTGAGAATCATTGAAGAATAAGTTAGGGCACAGTGGTGGGAGGGAGCAAGGTGGTTACTGAAGTTACTGTGGGACATCTTCCCTTCCTTCCATCCACCCCTTCCCTTTGTTCTCTGATTCTCTCATTTTTCTTGTTTTCTGCATCTCTCTTTCCCCTCTCCCCAATTCTCTTCCATTCTTTAGAACGCCTCCACCCCATCCCTTTTTGCCTCGCCTTCAGATCTCTTCTTCATCTCTTTCCGCTGAAGTCCCCGCCCTTCCCCATCTGCTAGATCACCTCCCCTGCCTCTCTTCTCTGTCCCCTCCTCTCTTCCTAGCATCTATCGCTAAGACCACCTCGCCACAATAAAAACAAACCAACTATAAATCAGAAATGAACCGGACATATAAGGAATAACACAAAATGTCTTAATATCTACAAACTAAAAAAGAAGTGGTCATTATTTGATATACAGATCTGCACAAATGTATGCAATTATGCCATGTAATCGACACATAATTTCAGAAACATTGGCACAGAATTTTTTGTCTTGTTCTGCAGAAACTAGCTGTGAGATGATGCAGGTCACTCGGAGCTATGGCACTACCCCCCCCCCCCCCTCAGGAATGGAAATTTGTCTTTATCCAGATTTATTTAAATACCATGTTTCACGGTAATAATACCCTAACAGGAAAATGGGCATTCATGATTTTACCTCAGTCAAACAGAGCATGAAACCAGGGGGCTGTTTTACAGATTTGGCCCCTGATGCGTCCCAGTTCAGGACAATTTTACTTCTCTGATATTCTAGACACTAAATTTAGCGCCATACCAATTTTCGTTAAAGTAGTAATTAATAACTTGAAAATTCTTGGTATACAGTCTACAAAGAGTTGGTTCTGATAGTGACGCTAATTGTAATTCCAGCATTGGCCCCGGCTCTGCAAATTAAAAATGATTATATAAAAAGGAATGCAAATATGTGTTTTGCAGAGTGGCTTACGTGTACTGTGATGTGATAAAATATCTGTTCTTGTGCAAAGATGACATTTTTTTCTACCTAATTCTCTGTTTGGAAAATATTTACGCTGTATTTATATTTGCTTATCTAAATATGTAATAAATTCATGTTAATGTGGAAGAAAGCATTGCCATTAGATCACAGAAAGAACTGCAGTGATAAGCCATTTCTTAATTCTGTGTTTTTAATGCTGGAAAACATCTGTCATGGATTACTCAAAAGTAAACTTTCCTTTTTCCCCCGAGGAATGGAAATTTATCTTTATCCAAATTGTTTTTAAAATATATGTCTCACAGTACTAATGCTCTAGCAGTGAGATAATAATGGCTATTCATGATTGTACCTCACTCAAATGGTATGAAACCAGAGGACTAAAAGGGACAAGTTCAGCATAATTTATTATTAACATAGTAACTCAGAGGCCAATTCCCATCAGGGCCTGTCCGATCCGTCTGGCCCATCTGGATGTTCAAAATCTGGATGGGCCGGTTGTGCACCCGATTCTACACCTCAAAATCGGGTGCAATGGGCCTGGATGGGCAGAACATGCCCTGATTCAGGCCCGCTGTACGTCCAGCCCGCTCCCTGTACACATCCCCTGAGGCTTCTGCATGGAGCCCGTCGCCATGGCACCAGGACGCCATGCAGGAGTCCCGATTGCTAGCAGTCTTCTCAAGTGCACATTTCTCTGCCACCCGACCCATGATCGGGCCTGCCATGGCTGGGATTGGACGGTGGGGAACCCTGCTGCACCTCTCCTGGCTTCTGCGGCCCACTGGTGGTGATCCCCTACTTCCGGGGGGACTTATTCCACCTCTGAGGTGGAATACGTTCCCTGTCTAAGTCAGCAGCCACAGATGTACAGGGCCACGACTGGAATTGACCCTGTACATCTGGGTTCAGGGTCATGTCTTCAGCCCACCCACACTCCTCCTCCCGCCCGCCCTCTCCCACCCCCCTCCAGAGCTCCCTGCACATCTCCACTGTACATCTGGGGAGCTCTGAACTGGTAATCGGCCCCAGGCGTTTAGCGGGGATGTACGTCCAAACTGGACATACATCCCCACTAAACGCAACACAGAATCTACCCCATAGTAAATAATAGCAAATAAAGAGGTGAAGTGACAAGGGTAGTACCCAATGCTGCCGACAGGAAACCCCTCTCTGTGCCTTTGTTTAGGGTTGTACCCCCTTCTCCATTCATGTTACTCCCCTCTGTGCCATTTTTTAGGGTTGTACCCACTGCCCTGTGCAGGTTACTCCTTTATTTGCCTTTGTTTAAGGTTGTACCTTCCAATTTTTGCAGGTTAGCCCTCTCTGTGCTTTTGTTTAGGGTCATTCCTGCTGCTCTGTGTAAGTTACTTCTCTCTGTGTCTTTGTTTAGGATTGTACTTGTGGCTCTGTGTAGGTTATCCCCCTCTGTGCTTTTGTATAGGGTTGTACCCATCGCTCCGTTCCGGTTACTTCTCTGTGCCTTTGTTTAGGGTTGTTCTCGCTGCTCCATGCAGGTTACCCCCCTCTGTGCCTTTGTTTAAGGTTATACCTGCCACTCCATGCATGTTGTTGTTGTTAAGTGCCGTCGAGTCGGTGTCAACTCCTGGCGACCCTCTGGATAGTTGACCTAAACTTTGGTCTTCAGCCAAACTGCTCATTATTGATAGAGTGGTATCCAAAGCTGCTGTTATTGTATCAATCCATGTCATTGCCGTGCAGGTTATTCCTCTCTATTTGTCTATGAGGCATGCCCATCAATACAATTGTTATTCAGGTATATGTGCCAACAACAGATGCAGATGAGGACAAAGTTGATCAGTTCTATGAACAAGGAGATGTCAACAGAACATGCAAAGAAGATATACTGATAGTCATGGGTGACTGGAATGCTAAAGTTGAGAATAAAGATGAAGGCAAAGTAGTTGGAAAATATAGGTTTGGCAATAGAAACAAAACTCATACACCTTCTTTCAGCAACACAAGCGGTGACTGTACACATGGACTTCACTCAATGAATTGTACAAAAATCAAATAGACTACATCTGTGGAAGTCAACGATTGAAAAGCTCAAGATCAGCAATAAAGTCAAAACCTGGAGATCACCAGCTTCTAGCACACAAACTCAAGATAAAGTTGAAAAAGAGCAAGTTGTTTATGAATATACTGTAGCTAAGTATGATCTTGAAAATATACTATCAAAATTAAAGGCTGTCTGTGAAATCGGTTCACTGCTTTGGATACAAATGACAAAGTATCAGAAGAGTTATGGGATTATATAAAGAAAGTTGTACTCGAGAAAGCAAAAAATCTCTGCAAAAAGTGGAAAAAAAAGCAAAAAACAGTCATGTGACAATCTTCAACTTGGGGCATAGTTTAGGGATCCTTTTAGACCCCCTGTATTTGTGCACTAGGTGTCCCCATTGTGCAATGATTGTGAATAGCCCCTAGTCAATATAACTGCAGGTTTCCCCACATTGCATATCCCCATGCTACTACCGAGCCATTAGCTTATGCCCAGTTCAGGATATAGTATAGATTTCTTTTCACTACTGACCATTGCCGAATTTTAAAATATCTTTCATACCTTATCATATTTTGTTGTTTTATTGACCCATCAGTTTCATTCTGTACCTTTATACTTCCAGCTCTGTTGAAACCAGTGCTGGGTGTTGGCGCAGTGAGTTTTCGTTACTCTTGACTAGGTTGAAAGCTCCACAGAGAAGGTGCTCTCTCTTCCATATATCTGTCCATTACTGTGGATGCCTGCTAGCACTATAGAAATGATAGATAGTGGTAATAGTAGCTTTCCATTGTTTGTATCTCCCAGCTTCCGCAACATATACTTTCTGGACAGTGGAGTGATTTTCTTTGGCTAGTCGCCATGTAGCAGGTCTCTTGAACTCCTGTGCCCTAAATCTATCTACTAGCTGTTACCCGTAATCAATAACAATGACTCCGCCTCCCTCCAACACCCTGGTTATATCCATAGCATTCCCAGCCTCAGCTGACCAAGGCAGTGGAAGGCCTGACTCGGGGAGGAAACCAGATGCTGCACTTTCCACCCTAACCACTGGGCTAGCTCATCTTTATATATATTTTCTAGACACCGTTTGATAGCTGGAACTGTTAAACTTGAGTAAATCTGAAATTTCCCAAACTACACAGCTCTCTATACAAGTATAAAGCAGCAAAAATAATAGTTGTGTTTGTTGTATTCTAAGAGTGTTGTACCTACAGACAACATCTTTGTGATGCGAGAATTGTGAAGAGAACCTGAATGGTTCAGTTCTTATAAAAAAAAAAAAAGAAATCAATGCAAAGCCTTCTTGTACTGACAAAGTATTTATTAACAAGTGTTTAGTACAGTTATTTCATTTTTAAAAACCCCATAATTTATATTTGATCATTTTGGTCAAAAAGTAAGATAGATTATGAGGAATTTTAGAATGAGGTGTTGTATGGTTGTCATGCTAGTTCTGTAGTCTCTCTCTACAAAGGTTGACAAGTTCTATTGTACTAAGGCAATTAATTTTTGACAAGCCTTGAAGAGTTCGCAGAATGTGTGAAACCCGCTTCTTATTATCAGAGGACCTTCTGGGCAGTGGGCTGAAGGTGGTCCTGACCAAGCCTCCATTAGGATTTTCAAGTTAGTAAACAGAAGTACTTTAAAATGAGTTCAAATGATTCTGCAGGTTATACAAGCTGAAGGTTCGGAGTAGTGTTTTCTTTTTCTCCAAGGAAATGAGCCATACAACTGTTCCGTGCCCTTCCCATCCCTTTCTCTCCCAGTATTCTGCTATGGATGAAGCCTTTAATTTTTTGAAGGCGTGCTATGGTTTAGTTACCTGAATGGCTGGCTTAAAAATGAAATGAAAACTGCACAATGATGTTTTACACTGAAATTTAGGTAGAGAAAGCAAGAGATATTCTTTAACTCCATAAATTGCTGTTTCTGATGATTCGTTGATTGCTTTTCCTTCCTGTTGTATAACTGGCCATGTTTTAGGCATGCACATGGCAGTACATAATTGCAAAAGAAGATGAAGTAATATGAAAAAGGGAGAAAGTGTTCATAGACCAGGATGACAAGGGGCATTAAACTGGAATGCAAACTGCATTTCTTTTCACCATGGCAGTTTTTACAATTTTTTTTAGCCAAATTGAACATTTATTTTTTTTATCATTAAAGTTCCGTAGGAATATAAAAAACCTCATTCAAATCCTCTTGACTC
The DNA here is from genome assembly GCA_033557465.1 of Ichthyophis bannanicus. Taxonomy (NCBI): domain Eukaryota; kingdom Metazoa; phylum Chordata; class Amphibia; order Gymnophiona; family Ichthyophiidae; genus Ichthyophis; species Ichthyophis bannanicus. The sequence goes on from CM066033.1 coordinate 421,386,166, forward strand.
TACATATTGACTGTATTGAAGGGCTTTTCCTACAATGGCTAACTAAGGTTAATCAACCTGATTCTTGACCAATATGGAATCCTCTACCATGTATGCAGTCAGTATAAGGTAGAGCCTTTCAAGCTCATCTTTTAGAAGTCCCCTCAGTACGTAAATTTAAACGCAAATGTCTTTGATATTCAGCTTTTGCTTGTCAAGCACCGCTGCTTTGGAACTCCCTCTAGACATACAAACAAAAAACCTCTTTCAATAAATTTCAGAACAATCTGAAAACGGGGTTATTCCAATGTAGCTTTGCAGATTAACATAGAAACATGACAGCAGAAAAAGACCATATGGCCTATCTAGTCTGCCCTTCCATATCAACTACTGTAGTCCCTTTAGAGATCTTCTGTGTTTGTCCCATGCTTTCTTGAATTCAGACACTGTTGTCTTCTCTACTACTTCCTTTACTTTTCTGTTTCTCCCTTCTCCCTTATATTTCTCGGGTTTATATAATAGTTTTGGAATAAGGTTGCTGTCCTATTCATCCCTATCCCCTTAGGGGTTCATGTTAAAGACTCTGTTTATGATTTGGATGTCTGAAAGCAGGCATTCAGATGCAGAAATCACAAAGACATCCTTGGAAACATTTCAGAAAACAAGGAATACAGATAGCCCTGGAATGATCATGTCCATATCATGGCCAGGGCGGTGCCTCAGGGATGCACATCACTGTGCGATTCGAGAGTGGTCAGAGCATGTCTGGCCCTAGCTGTTGATGCGTCCATGCCTGTACATGTTCATGACCTCGAAAAAGGTGCTCATTTCATGACAGCAACACTTTTAGGGAGAAGAAGGAAATGTGCTCTCACCACCATAGTAAATTTTGCCTGGTCAAAAAAACCCCTTCATGTTAACTAACAATCCATTCATTTTACTGCCCCACTGCCGCACGTCTGCAGATCTGAAATGGCCTCCTGGGACATGCATGTAACATAGCATAGACACTCCCATTCTGAAATGTCTTGGCCAGAATGTCTGTGCACCCCTTTCTGCAGCCATGCTTTCGAGAATGTCCACATTTCTAAAATGGCCTGCAAACATGTACATACTCGGCCTTTATTTATTTATTTATTTATTTCAACTTCTTATATACCGCACTCTTTGACATCAGCGCGGTTTACAAATAACAGAAAGGAACCAGAACAACAGGCTGTTTGGTATTACATATAACAGGAGTATCAACTTGGATAACATGGGAGAACTATTTACATGGAGTATATAATCTATTAGCTAGATAGCATGCTCGAAATATTTACATAAAATTAGCAGTGATGCTTGGAACAAGAGGGATATTGTGGATTATACTAGGGTGAGGCTGTTATGTTACGGTTCATGTAGGGTAGTATTTGATGAAAAGGTGCAGTTTAAGGGCCTTTCTGAACTGGGTTAGGTTGGTTATGGCGCGGAGATCAGGTGGGAGAGCATTCCAGTATTTTGGTGCGCTAAACATGAAAGCTCTGTTTGATGTTGATAGGCTGCACGTTGTTATAGCCTTTGGGGTTGTTAGTGAGTTTAATGCTGCATGTCTCCTATTTCTATTTGATGGGACGGATTGGATGAGTTTGGTAAATGATGTGGACGATAAACCATTTAAGGCCTTAAATGTGAGAGTGAGGGTTTTGAATGTAAGTCTTCCGTGTATAGGGAGCCAATGGAGCTCTTTGAGGATAGGTGTGATGTGTTCACTTCTGGCCGCTCCTAGAAGAACCCTGGCAGCGGTGTTCATTGCGAGTTGCAAGGAGCTTATGGTGGATTGTGGGAGTCCTTGTAGAATGGAATTGGCGAAATCGAAGTGCGGCAGTATCAGTGCTTGGTAGATGGTTCTGAAGTCTTCGTGGTCTAGTAGGGGACGCAGGTGTCTAAGAGTGCGTATTTTGAAGTATACAGATTTTACAATATTGTTTATGTGTGATTTCATGTCAAGCCTATGGTCTAGTGTGACTCCGAGGTATTTCATTGTATCCTTGGTGCCTAGGTCAGCTCCCTTGACACTTATATGTGGTGGTGGGGTGAAGTTGGGGTCTCTTGTGATAAAGAGAACCTCAGTTTTCTTATGCTGAATGCGGAGGTTCTGTGACAGGAGCCATTGTGAGACTGCATCGAAGCAGTTTGTTATAGGCAGTAAATCCATTTGCATTGTGGAAAATGGCATGTAGAGTAGGATATCGTCGGCGTATATCATACATTTCACATTGAAGGACCTGATGATATCGCAGATAGGCTGCATATAGACGTTGAACAAGAGGGATGAGAGTGAGGACCCCTGCGGAACGCCTTGTCTTTGATGGAAGAGTTTTGATTCTCCTGTTGCGGATTTGACGTATTGCATTCTGGTGTCGAGGTATGATTTACACCATTCAAGTGCTGAGTTGCAGATGCCTTTTCCTTCCAGTCGACCGAGGAGAATCTCGTGATTTACCGAGTCAAACGCTGCTGCTATATCCAAGAAGATTAGCACGACGCCTTGTCGGATGTTGTCTATGGTATTGAGAATATCATTGAAGAGGGTGGTAAGCAGTGTCTCGACGCCGTGGAATTCTCTGAAACCGTGTTGAGAATAGTCTAGGGGGGCTGCGGAGTCGATGTGGTCTTGGATTTGGCGCTGTGCCTCTTTCTCAAAGATCTTTGCTAAGAGGGGGATACTGGCTATTGGCCTGTAGGAGTCTGGCCGTTTTGGATCCAGTTTAGCATTTTTTAGTAGTGGCCTGATGGATGTGAGTTTTAAAGCAGATGGGAAGGCGCCAGTAGTGAAAGAGAGGTTCATGATTCTTGCAATGAAGGTGCTAAAGTCACACCGCAGATCCTTTATCCAAAAGGCTGGGCAGGGATCGGTTTGCGCAGTGGTTGTGTTGAGTGAGGAGATGGTGTCTTCAATGTGTTTAGAAGAAGGCGTGTGAAGTGCGGATAGGGATGTTGGGCAGGTCGTTTCTTGTATATTGTTTTTTGAGAGTTCATCTGTCTGTAGGAGTTTTGATTGCAAGTAATCAGCGAATTCTTGCGGGTGGATATCATTATTTTGTTCAGAAGATGGTTCCTTTGATAGTGACTTAACCAGGTTGAAAAGGTCACGAGGGCCTTGATATATCCATGGGGCAGTCTCTAGAACTGTTTGTGGGGACGTGCATCTTTCGGGGTGGAGATAGTATGATTTCAGAAGGCACTTACATGTGCCTCCCTTCACTGACCCCACTTCTTCTGTCTTTTGGATGTGGTGATGTGGACATCCCACATTCCTCCCAGACGTGCCTCTAAAATGCTGCTTCCTTTTATGGTTAACGTCTTTGTCTAGTCTCTTCTTTAGTTTTATAAGTTTTTTAGTTTGGTTGTTTCGGTTGTTTTTATGCTATTAAAATATGTATTTTTGTCTGCATTTGCCATGGGTTTTGCAAACCACAATGATAATAAGGCTCCATGTAGAATTGTGGGATATCAAATGAAGAAAAATAAATAAATTAAAACTTGATATGATGATCTCAAGGTTGCTAACAAAGCAGTGGCCAGGGCCAGAGGACTGCTAGGAAAAGAATTACCAGTAGAAGAAAAGGAGCTAGTAATGTCTCTGTATAAGTCATTGGTGAGATTTGGAGTTTTGTGCTCAGGTCTGAAGGTTGTAAGTCCAAAAGGATTTAGGCAAAATAGAGGCAATTTAGAAGAGGGCTAGCAGAATGGTATAAACTCCTCCAAAACCATAGAAAATAAGTTGAGACCCTGAACATGTGGAGGCCTATTCCATTCAGGCCATCCAGCCCCTGTACGTCCGGGCAGAATTGGGCTGTGAAAAGTTAGTCCCAATTCTGATCCTTTGGCTCCCGCGGGATCAGAATTGGGTCTAGTGCCTGGACATGCAGGCCGGGACCTGATTCTGACCAGCTGCCATGCCCAACCACAACCCAGCTAGCAGAGTCAGGCTCCTGAATGGAACCGCAGAGCCATGGCACCGCGGCTCCATTTAGGAACTGCGAATGCCGGCCACCGCTGAAAATCTTTTCCTACAGCAAGACCCTTGATCCAGCCACCCATGGCCAGGGTCTGGCTGCAGGGACCTTCCTGCATCCCTACCTCACCTGTCTCTGCCAGCCGCCGCCAAAACGCAGCATCCAGAGGACCTATTCTACCTCTGAGGTGGGATAAGTCTCCCGTCTAGTTCTGAGGCCCTGCACTTACAGAGCCAACCTCTGAATTGGCCTTGTATGTTCGAGGTTGCAGCCTGCCCATGTCCCAACCTCGCTCCATCTCCTGAATGCCCTTCCTGCCCCCATTTAGACCTACCCGTACATACCCAGGGAGGCTTTTGCCAGGGCCGGCAGGGGGGAAAATAGCGGGGATGGAACGACCCCCCATTTTATATACTCCGGAGGGGAGATAAGAGAGAGGGCTGTGATATTTAAACAACTCAAAACTATAAAATGGATAAGAAAATATTCTAGTGGAAAGGAAATTCTAGAGCAAAGGTCAGGGATATTATTAGAAAATATTTCTTCATAGTAAAGTTGGTGGAAGTGCTTTCCATCAGAGGCGGTAAAGATAAAAACAATAGAGTTCTGAGAAGCTGGGGATAAATAGGCAAAAAGATCCTTCATAAATAGTAGGGCTGTGCATGGCCAGAAAGAACATGTCTAGATATTGGAAGCTGCTTCTGACCACATGTTTTACCCCCCATGTGCAGCTTTTTAAAATCACTCTACCCTCTGGACAGGGGGAGACATTGACATGCAGTTGTGCATGTCTTGAAACATATTTTCCAAGAGGCTTCACAGTCAGTAGAGCCATTGTCAAATACAGTGAGAATTTTCCATGCCCTCAGCTTGACGTCTTAATTCATGCCCCCTCTAAAATTAGCCTTTTTATGTATTTGCACTTAAATGTATTGCTTTTAATATGCTTTGCCTGACATTTATTTTTCTTCATTTTAGAGTACGCCAATTTGTTTTTTTAATTTTATTGTATTCTTTTTACAGTAGAATAAAGAAATGAAACAATTCTGTAATTGTTAAGGTAGAAGTGCTCTTAACGTGAGTCATCATGAGCCTGATGTGTCCGAATTTCACATTCCTTCTCCTCTCTTATCCATCTTCAGTTACCTCGGAGAGAAGGCATGAAGGCTCTTCCCCCAGCACCCAAACCCAATCAATAAAAACAAATCATTTCTATTGAAAAACCATATAGCATTACTGTTGCAAATGTTATATATACAGCACTATACGCCATTTGTAAAACTAAATGGAATCAGAGCATTACTGTCATTTTCTACTTCAGTAGAAGAGAGCAGGCAAGGAAAATGATAGGAAATGACAATAGTTAGGAGATGCAGAGACTCAGCCCTTTAGCAGTGACTTATCAAAGGGCACCTTTATGGTCTATTTGCTTTTCAGCTATAGGTGATACCAAAATCTGCAATAAAGTAGACACCCAGGAAGGTGAGGAGGGATCTAGCTAAGTTTGAAGAATGGTCTAGAATTTGGCAGCTGGGATTTAATGTTAAAAAATGTAAGGCCATGCATTTGGGCTGCAGCAATCCAAGGGAGCAATACAGTATAGGAGGTGAAGTACTTTTGTCCACTAAAGAAGAACGGGACCTAGGCGTGGTTGTGTCTGATGATCTTAAAGTAGCTAAACAGGTAGAAAAGGCGACGGCAAAAGCTAGAAGGATGCTTGGGTGCATACGGAGAGGAATGGCTAGCAGAAAAAAGGAGGTGATAATGCCTCTGTATAAGTCTTTGGTGCGACCTCATTTGGAGTATAGTGTGCAATTCTGGAGACCGCACCTTCAAAAGGATGTGAACAGGATGGAGTCGCTGCAAAGGGTGGCTACTAAAATGATTAGTGGTCTTCATTATAAAGCATATGAGGACAGACTGAAGGATCTTAATATGTACACCTTAGAGGAAAGGCGGGATAGAGGTGATATGATTGAGATGTTTAAATACCTCCGTGGCATAAATGTTCAGGGAGAGAGCCTCTTTCAATTGAAAGCAAGTTCTGCTACGAGGGGACATGGGATGAGGGTGAAGGGAGATAGATTCAGGAGTGATATGCGGAAATATTTCTTTACGGAAATAGTGGATCCGTGGAATAGTCTCCCAGTGGAGGTGGTAGAGATGAGGACAGTAACTGAATTCAAAAAAGCATGGGACCAACACAGAGGATCTCTAAAGGTAAAAAGTGGACTGTTGTAGTTGTTGATATGGAAGGACAGACTAGATAGGCCATGTGGTCTTTTTCTGTCATCATGTTTCTATGTTTCCATTGCCTGCTTAGGGACTCCAGTACAAGGTCTGCAGTTCTGGTTTATTTCCAAATATTGTTACACCCTTGTAACCTTGTAACATGCCTGCTGATTCCTGTCCAAACCTGCAGCTTTGATTTGCTTCCAGTTTCTGTTTACTGCAGGCTACATCTCTAGCTCTTGCTCCAGGTCGTCTTGCTTGCTAGTCCCACATCTGAGCCTTTGTCTGCTAAGTAGATACTGAATTGTGGTTACCCTGAAGCCCATACAAAGGACACCTTGGACTCGGGATCTACTCTTTAGTCCTCAGGTACTCAGAGGGTATTAACCTGACACACAGGCAAACAGACACACACTTTGGTTCATTGGGCACTAAAAATGTAAAGTCCATTCAAATCACTTGTACATGCATATACCTGCAAATAAACATGCACACAATTGATTGCATGCATTTTCAAGTTCTTGCATGTTTAACATGTATGCTCAAAAAGCCATATCTGTCAAATCCCCCCCCCCCCACACACACACAAAATTGCCCAAAAAATCATGAAAAACTTGATTTAAACAAGAACAAACCAAACATTTTTTTTTTTCAGATGAAGGCCAGGTTTCCGGCAGTGGCCAATCTGGGTCACAAATACCTGACATATCCCAGAAGTGGCCAGTTCCATGCTGCCTATCCCCAGGGATAAGAAGTGGTTTTCTTTCAGACTACCTTAATAACTGTTCATGGACAAACTGGGGCGCACACTTGACTGCTAATATGCATTTGGAGAAGCAATCTCTTCCTTTTTTCCTTTGCTTTAGAAAAGTGCTTTTGAGCATGGGTAATTAATTTCCATCCCACAGGTTTGATTGGCCCTTAGAAGGTGGGTGAGCTAATTAACTACTGGAAACAGGTCATAAAATGCAGTGCACTCAGAGTTCTTCTTACTGGTGGGGACACCTGGCTTTTCTCCCTTTAGACTTTCTTCTTATCGGAACATAGAGCAGGGTCAATGCACCGGCACTGAGGCCTCCAATTGCTTGAGACACAGCCTTATGAGTGAGACCTGGCATCTCGGAAACCTTACCACAGACAACGACCACGCTTGAGAGAGAGTAACAGACACTCACTCTCTGAAAGACCAAATCATAGGACGGGATATACTGCACAGAAAATTCTTCTTGGATTGTCTGCCTCCCTGTCCGTGTCTAGCTTTCCTCTCTATCCATGCAGAATTGATGGTCTGAACATGGAGTGGCCTGGGAACACCAGCATGTAGCAAATAGTGCATGGACAATAAGGCACCCCATGAAGTCAGTAGTATACTCGGTCATTCATTTTCTCAGTGGCAATCATGATCATTTTTACCAAGTAATATACAACAAACTTATATGATCTTCAGCAGGAGTAATCCCACAATAACCTAAATATATATACAGTCAGCTCCTACAGTTATGTCACCTTCTATGAAATAATATGAAATTAATTTAAAGAGACTCTCAGTCTGGGCATTAGCGGGTATCACAAAACATCCTGTGGCCCTTAGCACTATCATCGGTCTCTATAGATGTGCAATTTTTTAAGATATTTATATTTTGCACTTAAAATCATGTATCTTTAATTCTACATTACTTATTGAACATCCAATGATCTTTGACATTAATTCATGTTTCAGGCTCCCTCAGTGACCTGCTTCAGGGGAATTAACAATAACTTTCTCAATGTTCTTTTGTATATTCAACTCCCTCAGTGGTTTTCTGCCGGCAACCAAATGCCTTCCAACTTCACTGAGGGAAAGCAGAAGTGACATCAGAATTTAAGGCATCTAAGTATACTTTAGCTAATTAAAGTTAATAGATAGCAAAGTACAAATTCCGGATTGGGTGGTGGGGACACATTTCTGGTGGTCTGCTGCTCCGGTGACCAGCCACCGTGCTCCTATGGGGGACCTGCCCTTATTCCACCTCTGAGGTGGAATAACCAGTTGTCCCCCCCTCAAGTTATCCATGGACGTACAGTGACGTCAGTGGAATCGACCATGTATGACAAGGGGTCATGCCCCTCCTCCATCACACCCAGGTCCCCCGCTGCACGCACAGCAGAATACTGCCAGGGCGGATAGTGGGGCTGCACATCCCCATGGGACGTGCTGCCCCACTAGTCAGTTTCTAGAATCAGGCCCTTAGTGTCTCACTTTGTGGATTGTCAACATAATAGCAAGGACCAGTCGGGATGCGCAAGTCTTATAACATAGTTGCCCCTCTTTGGAAATACCCCAACTGGAACGTCCAAGTACCCAGTTCTGCAGGCATGAAATTTGGGGACATCCACATTTGTGAATTAGCCATGCACATAATCAGCCATGCCAGCTACCGGGATGTTTATCTTTCAGGGCCGAGTCACAGTGATTTCAGAAGACATTTTTGGATGTTTTGCACTGGACATCCCATAGGTCCTCTCTAGAAATCCCAGTTAAGAATATACGATGTTCCATACCGGGTCATACCAAAGGTCCATCGAGCACAACATCCTTTCTCCAACAGTGTCCAATCCAGGTGACAAGTACCCAGCAGAGTCCCAAAGAGTACTGATCCTTTCCTTATTCCTCAAAGATAAGTGGTGGTTTTCCCAAATTTATGTGGACAGGGGACCTGTTGGGGGACAGGGAGAGGAACACATCTACAGGTTTCTTCTGGAGAGAGTAGGGGTGCTCTTTTGTCTCTCCAGTTCAAAGCACAAGAGGTGATTTTCATTGTTGGTGATATTGAAAAGCTGGTATGGGGTTCAAAGAGAAAACATTCAGCAAATCCCAGTCCAGAAGGTGAGCAAACCATTTAATGGAGCTACTGCAACGGCAATAAGGTTACTAGATGCCCTGCGTTTTGGGGACTGTCTCCAGTTTTTGAGTTGTGTCCCTGACTCCCACATGTTTGGCAGCCTCCTGCTCCCAATTTCAGCAATGGGAACAGAGAGGGTAGAAAAAAATTATTTTTAATCAAGTGATTTGAATATGTCAGTTTTTACAGTTGACATCCATTATTTTACACAGTTTAGGGGAAATGCATCACAGTTTCTATTTCTCTGTCGATTGGTCTGTTTGGAAGTGATATTGTTGCTGTCATGGGATGGATGGGGGGAAGGGTAATAATTCTTCTTCTCTCTTGCATGCATTGTTGCTGAAACCTGGAACTAAGGTATCCCTCTCCTCGCCCCCCCCCCCCGACCTTCTCCCACACACCATTCAGATAAGTTTCCCAGATTTGCCTGAAAGCATCTGGTAACCTTAACCAGCAAGGTCTTACATCTGCACAATCTAAATGTGAAGAAAGGATTTCGGTGTATTCTTGGTAAGATCTTGGAGGGTGAAGACAACCTATCAGAGCTTGTGAGATTCCAAAGCATTGCAGTTTTTTTCAACTATTTTGAGAAAGTGATATTTATGATTTTTGTCTGTTGAAAGGTTTGGAGAACTGTTTCATTTTTAGTTAAAACACTAGTCTTATATCTATGTTTTTTTCATCACTATTGATTTTGCTTTGGAACAATACTTTTTTGAGTGAGGACTTTATTAATTGACTGAATATGAACTACTCTGTGGTCCCCTTGGTCTGTTAGAAGACCCTCTGGAGGTGGGTAACAAATTAGGGATATAAATTGCTGGCATGCATTTAACTTATTTGCATTCCTTAAAAGATTTGGTGTGTATTAAAATGGTACAAGGCACACTAATTTTAATAAAAATGTTTTAATGCATGGTAGAACTTTTTAACACGTTAACTGACTTAATGTATTTTAATTCATAAATTAATGTGCAAAACAAACAAAAATATAGTCTAAGAATCCAGGAAAAAAGCCCAAAAGAACTGAAAATTTTGGCCCTGTGCACATCCCTATTACAACGTTTTCAAACTTAATCTAGGTGGTTGATACATGCCAGGGAGCAACATATGGCAGATGTTTAATAAGAGGATTATGTAACAGATTGTCTTCCAAAATGTTTGAATTGTGATAATTGAAATATATGGAGAATTCCAAGCTGACGTTTTTGATTACTCCAAAAAATTTCATGGATTTTATTTTTGATCTCTATGACCATGGTGATATCCAGCGCACAAGCCGGCTAGTGCTGCTGGATATCACCACAGACCACCTTGGCACTCTCCAGATTGTGCCAGTGTGATCAGGGGAATAAACTAGGGTAGTGCAGGGAAATGATCTGGACAGAGGTAATTTTCAGCGCTGCTATCTGAATATCTACCTGCATAACTTAGAGGAGCAAGAAAGCTCTTCTCATAGCAGGCTGCAAATCGTCTTGAAATGTTGACTGCCGTGCGCTAAGTTCATATATTCCATGCCAGTCGCAATTTGTGTGCTAATGCTGAATATCTGGATTAAACTTAAATAACAACAACAGAGTTTCAGCTTTGCCCCGCTAGTTTCTGATCGCATATTGGAATACATTCCCTTTAATTGCTTAGACGGCTCAGTGCATACCTGAGCTCTATTTAGTTAATTTAAAGGCACATTTTAGATAGTATTGGAGATCAGCATTGAGGCATCGAGGTCATGACAATTCTGGCATTTTTTTTAGAAAGCTGCTGTTAAATGTGGAGCCTGTTCTAAAATAGTACAGGAATGCACATCTGTTTGTTGATACGTAGAGCCAGAGGACCCATTATGCAAATCTGCAGGTGGGGAAAACCAGAGGGGGAAATTCTACAACTTCCACTTGTATTCCACAACTTCCACATGTGAGTAACGGCACATACACGTCTATGTCGGCCATTTTAAAATTTACACATATAAATGCCTCCAATCATTACAGATGACATTATCTTCATTTAATTTGAATTTGAAGGAGAAACAAAGAACAGGGAATGAAAGAGCATGTTTGAAAAACCTGTACGTGCCAGGGAGCAGCTGCAGGGCGGCCGAACCATTAGGCAATCTAGCTGGTTGCCTAGGAAGGCAGCTTCTGGGGGTGGAAAAGAGCAGGGCATTCAAAGCTAAGCAATAGATTTTGACAGCCGGGGGGGGGAGGGGGAGGGTGCCAACACCTTGACTCAGCTCTAGGGCTGGCCCTGAGCAGCTGTAAATCCCAACATGGACACCAGTGTTTTCTGCATCAGATGAGGATGACAAGCAAAGATTTTTGACCTGCACAGGCCACTCTTTTTAGCCTCCCTTCCAACACGCCCTCTTTCTTAGAATGTCTAAATTCAGACGTTTCTAAAATCGCCATTTCTGTGTGGATGCCATTTTCTCATGTAAGTGCCTGATTTTACACATGGAAATTGGAAATATGGTTTCTATAATCACCCCCGTAATGTAGCACTTTTTCGTATAAATTTCATTTGTATCTTAACTTGTGCATGTAAAATAACGTATTCTAAAGGCAGTCTTGCACTAACCAAATATTTTCTTTCATTCACATAATTCCTAATGGTAGCAATCCTTTCAAAGGGAGAGGATATTTTACTGCAGTTTTGCTTGCCAGGATCTGAGAGAAAGTACTTGTTTTCAAAACAGAAATAATATGCCATTTGGAAGGAAATAAGCTTGGCAGATGCATAATTGAAAGACAAACAATGGGATCTTCTTTCAGCTTTAGTAAATATTATATTTCAGTAGATTTAAAGAGTGGCTAATTTGGAAGATTAAAAAAAAACAACCCAAACTCTTTATCTGTTAACAAACTCTACTGCATGTGCATTAGCAGACTATTTCTAGAGATTTTAGCAGACTATTCAACTTCCCTAGCATTGAAATTGACATTTTTTTTACAAAATGTGCATCTTGGGGGCCATTTACAAACAGGAATAAAATGGGCATTCTAGCGCTAACCATTAGTAAATTATCCCCTTTCTCTGATTGAATATGCATGAGAGAGATTTGCAATGGAAGAAAATACCCTCTTAAGCAAGTTTATTGAAGGTCCTATCTAAAAAAATATTTTTCAGCTGTCCTGATTTCTAGTTCGATTAAGACCAAACCATGCATTGTGGTTAACCTGAAAACCTGACTGGCTAGGTGTATCCCGAGGACTAGGTTGAGAACCCCTGCTATATAGTAAGTTCTATCATATTTAATTATGAAAAGAAGATGCAGATAAATTTATCCATATATACATATGACAATCATTGACCAGTTCTTGGGCATCATTTTCCATCAATATGTATTCTCTTAGGGGTCTAGTCTGTCCCGCGAATAGCAGGGATGGACGTCTTGTTGGGAAGTTCATCCCCGCTATTAGCCTCCCTTGCAGTTCCCGACTAAGCCTTCCTGTACAAACAAGGAGTTTGTACAGGGAGGCTTAGATGGAGGGAGGAAGGGGTGGTGTGGAGGCGGAGATAGGAGGGCAGTGGGCGGTCCATGGCCCCAGACATACAGAACTGATTCTGAAGTCGGACCTGTATATCCAGGGCTGGCAGACTGGACGGGGAACTTATTCCACCTCGAAGGTGGAATAAGTCCGCATAGACATCGGGAGATAGGAGGCCTGGCTGGGATAAAAAAGGTGAGGGGGTGCAGGAGATTCCTCGCAGCCCGACTCTGGCCATGGGAAGTCAGATTGTGGGTCAGACTGCGGGGAAAGGCAAAAGTGGTTGGCGGCCGGGGATCACGGCTCCTGAATGGATCACGGTGCCATGACAACCGGACGCCATGGCACCATGGCTTCATTCAGGAGCTTGACTGAGTTAGCCGGGCAGGAGCCTGTATGTGCAGGCCGATGGGAATTGAGTCCCGACTTGCACGTACAGGCCTAGACACGATTCTGATCCTGTAGGGGCTAGACATGCCCCACGCGATCAGAATTGCATATACCTCTGTGTGTCTGGTTCTGACCGAACGCACAGAAGCCTGGACACACAGTACGGAATGTGCCTCTTAGTCTTCTTTATTGCAAAGGAATCGTAACAGAATTAAAAGCAGCAAAACAGCAAATTTGGGAAGATTCCTTGATAAGTTTGCAAACATTATTGACAATGTAGGATATAGATATTAGCAACAAGTATTTACAATCAGATACCCTGCTACATAATCCCAGCCTTCTCTTTCTCAGATGCTGGAAATTTACAGACATTGATGGAGCTTTAGATGCTAGATTTTTCTGATTCTCTAGGACTGGGATTAACTCCAGAACCCTAAACCTTTAGGTAGCCTAGTCTCAAAGGTTTTAAAGGAGCACAGGGCTACATAACAGGACCAGCACCTCAATCAGATGTGAGTCATCAAGTAAAAAAGAGATGATAAAAAGAAAAGGGGGGTACAATGAGGAGCGGGAGATAGGCAGAGATGGTAGCTCAGGGCAAGGCAGCAGCTTCGGCAAAAACAAGGAACAGAAGGAAAGCAGCTAAGAAGCACAAAGATCACAGGCACAGGCATGGAAGGGAGTGAGGCAGAAGCATGAAACAAAGGAGTCCAACACTAAGTGGAGGAGAAGTCAGCAGAGGATTAGGGGGTAGCTGTAACAGTTCATAATGGGGTGACTACCACGAGGTGCATGCAACAGGAGTGGTTCAAGGAAGGGTAAAGCAGCAAGAATAAAGGCCTTTATAAACAGAGTTAGAGCAGTGGCAGCGATCCACAAAGCGGGATTCCTGCACTCGCTCATATTAGATCTCAAGAAGAAAGCTTGAGGGGACATGGTTCCAGAAGAACAGACTGCTGGAGGATAAAAAGGGGGTGACTTCACAGGACACAATTATCAGAGGGAGCTGCAAAGGGAGGCACAGCAAGGGGTTGGTCTCTACGGGGGATGAGTACTGCGATTCATCTATAAATGACACTGCACAAAAATACACGCTACTACAGAGAAACACTTGGTTATGATAACTTAGCAGGGGAGGAGAAGTCTGCAAATGAGGTGGAGGCTGATTCAGAGAGGGGCACGTCCGGGCCGCCCAGATTGCCAAAAGATATAGGGGGCTGATTCTGCAACCGTGGGAGCTATACATTCCCATGGTCGCAGAATCAGGGCACTTAGATGGCCCACTGTGCCCCCAATTATGATGCCAGAGACGTATAGCCCACTGCCCATTCAGCCCTTCCTATGTTCCAGTTGGTGTGCTGGTGCAGTGGTGTCCTGTCGCCATGGCATCGGCACGGCTGGCAGGAGCAACCTAGTACCCTGCCATTCAGACCCTTTACCTCACCGTTCTGCCGTCCATGGTGAGCTCCAAAGGGCATGATGGTACTGGCGATACAGTCCCGTGCGGCACAGTGGGGTTGTGGAAGCTGAGGACCAATATTGCTGTGGCGCCCAGCACTTATTCCACCTTTGGAGCTTAATAAGTTTGGTATGCAGCAGACAGCTGGTGGACTTACAGGGCCCTGATCAGAATAGGCCCTGTACGTCCAGGTGCTTCGGCCTGCCCCTGCTCTACCCCCTCTCTGCCTCCATCCGTCCCCCATCCAGCATTCCCTACACAAACTCTGTGTAAATGCGGGAAGTGCTGGAGCTGGAATACCGTCCTGGGCCTCTTTGCGGACTTGGACATATAACCCCGCTATTCGGTGATTGGCATCTACCACATAGTGAACATGCTAAGTAAAATCATGCAAATGTTATCTGGTAAGAAAGACGAAAAGGAGTTTAAAGATATTTACCTGGTTCACTAAAATTGTGTATGAGAAAATATATTTCAATGCAACTGACGTTGGTCAACTTATGTTGCTTTAAAACTTTGTCTAAAGGTAAGCTGAAATGTTTAAAGGAAAGCTGGAAATGTTAAAGGGCTGGTGCTTTGCTATTCATGTTCTCTATCCTTTGCTGTCTATTGTTTCTAGATCGGTCTCCTTCTCTTTCCCTGACACCATATTAATACCTCTTCCTCCCTGCAGTTCTACCTTTATTCCTGCCTGGCTTGATCACAGTTGATTATTATAGTCTAAATCTCCACTATTGTCTACTTAGCTTCAGGGGAACAAAATGACTCGATACCAGATCAAATAAACTTACTCAACAATGATATTTCCAGCAAAGTATAAAGTGCAAGAACATTTGAGAAAATTCCAGTTACTACAGAGAAATCTTGGAGTTGCAGAATTTACCGTTTTTGGTGGATAGATCTCTAAGAATATTAATTTAGGGGGCTATGTATGAGCTGATGTCTGAAAATGAGCACTTAGACATGCAAAGCATGGAGACTACCCCAGAGCCAATTTAGAAGCCAGGTATATAAATGTCCCCAGGATGAGGATGACCATGTATCAAGGAGGTACGGTGGAGGTGTGATCTTGGTAGAGCAAGGCAGATGCATGCCATGATGTAATTTCACAACAACACAATCACAACTGACCCTGGTTGGTGAGACATCCGTGCCTATACCTGCTCCTGATCACGAATAAGGTGAAAAATGTACTTCTTTCATGGATGTAACTCTTCCAGGGGGATGTGAATTATGCATTTTCATCACCACAACTATTATTTCCTGCCTGAAGAAACCCGCGCATAAATACATACTCCAAACATATTACTGGCCTGCCGCCGCGCATCTGAGTATCTGAAATGGCAGGCCAGGACATGCATGTCTTATAGCATAGTCGGCCCCCCCTTTGGAAATAGCCTTGCTGGCATATCCAAGTACCCGGCTCCGAGGCCATGCAATTCAGGGACATCCACATTTGTAAAATGTCTTACACTCCTGTATGTACCTGGTCTTGCTATCTGCATGGGATCCGTGTTCAGAACCGGTTACTGGGATGCTCATTTTTCGGGATGGAGGCATAGCGATTTCAGAAGGCACTTACGCGTGCTTCCTTTCTCTGCTGCCGCTTCCCTGGATTTATGAACGTTTGCTCTGGACGTCCCACATTCTTCCTAGACATCCCTTCTAAAATCCTACTTCAGATCTCCAAGCTTTCACCTAAAATATACATTATGTCACACTGGCTGGCATTATGACACATGCAGGCTGATATTGAAGTGCCTAGATCTGACAAATTGAAAATCTGAGCACCTAAATTTAGGCATCTAATGAAGGTGCCTTAAAAGTGTGCAGGCTAAGTGAATGGTGAAGTTGGGGAATGAATTTAGAACCTCGGCACATACTTGTAGTACGAAGCATCTTACTTAAAAACCCTAAAGATCAATGAGTTAGTAGTAGGCCCAAATTTAGGAGCCTATTTTTTGAGAAATTAGGAATGTAGGGCTTGATTTTCAGTTGGGCAGGGCTAACTGCTGTAGCCCTGCCCGCAACCCCTTTACCCTGGATTTCACTTCTGCGGCGACTGAAGTGAAAATCCAGGATTCACCGGACAGCCGGAAAGCCACTGAGCCTAACCGGGCAGCAGCGATTTTGGATGCTGCCCGGTTAGCCCCGGCGCCTTAAAAATAAGCAAGAATTTTCCTCGCATCCAAAATCGCTGCTATCCAGTTAGCACCATTCCCCGCCTCCGCTCTGTTCCGGAATGCCCCGAACATACCCCATTGCTAACCGGATAGCATCACGGCAGGTAGGGGACTTAATCGGGGATTTCCAAAGGCACTAGCCATGTAAGTGCCTTTGAAAATCCCCGATTAAGGCATTTACATGGTTAACATGGGCTGTTAACCGTGTAAGTGCCTTCAAAAATCGGGCCCTTTTATCACAAAAAATCTGGAAAAATGATCTTACTGAGATCATCATTGGTCTCAGTATATGGAATATTTAAGGCTTCAGCGCTGCTCAGATAAGTGTTTGTTTTAATTGCATATAGAAAATAGAAAATGTGTGCACTATACTGAGACCAATGATCAGAACAAAGGAGAGGGATTATATTGGACTTGCTACACAACATTGATTGAGTATGCCTCCCTTGTTGAAGTTCCCATTTTATATAGAAATTTTTAGTAAGACTGTCTTGAGAATGAAAATTGACAGAGAAATATATATACAGATATATATAAAACTAATGAAGTGGGATTTGCAGCTGTATTGAGTTTTATTACATAGCCTGTTACAGGAGATTATTTTGATTTTCTGATGTATATTTTATAAAGATGACACACAAATTCTCTTGCAGAGATTTATTAGAGATGTGCACAGGGCAAACCTTTTTTTTTTGTTTGTTTTTCAGTTTTTTGGGCTTTTTTCCTATTTTCAAACATTTTTTCAGTTCATTTCCTCGTTCATTTTAACAATTGTTTTTATGGGCATTTGATAGTTTTAACACAGCTGAAAGACTTACCGTGTGTTAATTCATTTAACTAAATTGATTTAACACCCATTAAATCAATTTAGCATGCTGGAGTTAAACAACTTTAGCATGCACTAAATATTTTAAAGGCACACAAACAAAGCTAATATGTACTAACAAATGTGCCTCCCTAAAATTTACACTGTACATGCTTTGAAGAAAATGTAAGATTCAATATTTACTTTAGTTAAAAACACTTGTGAAAGTTAATTATATAATAGTGCCTAAATTGAGGGGGCTGACATTAAGTTCTGCTCAGCTGCAGGAATAAGTATTACTATATGCCCATATTTTATACATGCATATACCCATGTTCCAATGGATGAAGCACACTACTTTATTGTGCCTTTCTGTATAGAAATTTTCTGCCATCAGAACTTATAGCCAGCTTATGAGGTGAGTCACCGTTTCCAGTTCTTTCCCACAGAATCAAGATATGTCTGTTCTGCCAGTTTTTTCAATGCTCGCTATAAACCATCCCGTCCATAAGCCGCTGTCCTGGGCTGCAAATATCGACTTCTCATCCTTCAGTTTCAGTTCACCTCTTCTTAACCAATGATGTGTCCGTTCTTGATTGACAAAGGGTTCCTGGAGTAACACTCTGTATTTCCCACTGTATTTGTGCATTTGCCACTTGTTTTTCCTTGTTTGTTGATCTAATTCTTTGAAGAGTTTTTCCTTTTGCAAATTCTGTTACTTTCTTCCCTGTGTATGCTTGTGGATTCTCACTCATTCCTTCTAGTCATTGGAACACTTGCTCAAGTTTGATGATGGAGACAGTTTCCGGATGTTTTCTTTTGTACTGTATTTCAGCACGTTTTGCATGGATCCGATGATGCAGTTAGGTAGATGATAGCTCTGTATGTGTAGTCCATCTCTATGAGTGCTAGCCCTCCTTCAGTTCTAGGGATATACAGTCTTGGCATACACTGATTCTTGTAAATTACTGCATGGGCATGGAGGAGTTTCTTGTTCTTGTTCGCACATCCAGTTTTTCAAGATCTTTAAGTGGCCAGTCCACAATCCCAAAGCTCTATGAGAGTACAGGAATTGCCAGTTGATTGATGACTTGTTACTTATTCCATGATGTTAAAACACTTTTCAATAAGGATTTTAATCTCTTGTGGTATTCTTTACTGATCTTTTCTCTCAGTAATTTCTGCTTGAGTGTCGTTCATTCCTCTACTCCAAGATACTTATATATGCCTTCCTGTTCAAGGTCCTTGATGTCACAGCCTTTCTCTCCTGTCTGTGGGGATCCCATCCCTTGCAAGCAGAAGAGAAGGGGATGACTGCAATTGCAGCAAAGACCCCTTCTATCTATCTGTGGGAGATCAGATCCTTGCGGGCCGAAGAGAAAGTGGAGGCCATGATCGTGATGCAAAGGCAAGGTGTCTGCTTGTGGGGATTCAATCCTACATGGGCAGAAGAGAAGGAAGACCTTTTTCTATCTGCCCGCAGGAGATTGAATCCTAGCGGGCAGATGAGAAGAGGGAGGTTGCAGTGGTGGCCTGCAGCAGAAAAGGTGTTGGGGGAGGAAATGAGGTAAAGGCAGGGACAATTTAAAGGGGCAGTGGCCTATTAGGAAAGGAGGATGGGAGAGGGGGTTTTAGAGTAGGGGATGGGAGTGCTAGGGGGATTTGTGAAGAGGGGAGATCTGAAGAGTATTAGAGGAGGGGAGCCAGCAGGAGAGGGGTTAGAAAAGGAGGAAAGTGTGTAAGATGTTGCCAAAGGTGCATTCCCCTCCCCCTAGAACACACACAATCACCCCATCCCCACCTCCACCTCCATACTACATACACACACAGGCATCACACTTCTGCATGACAGACATGCATACACATGGGCACCCAACCTCCACATGACAGACACGTACACACACAGGCACCTCACTTCTGCACCACACACACCATACATATACAGTACACACACAGACACCTCACCTGCACACCACACACACACAGGCACCTTACCTCCTCTCCATAGAAATAGAGCCTCCCCAGCTCTGCAGCACACAAACACATGCATCACAACCTCATACCCCACCACTGCAAAGGCACCCACTGCTACATCCCATGCACAGACAGGCACACCACTGTTGCACCACACACACATACCGACATTTAATATCTGAAGCTGTTTGTTATCTGTATTCTTGTCTAATGTTGCTGCGCAGTATAGGAACTCTGGCGCTGGTCTCATGAGATGAGAACATGAGACCAGCACGAGAGACAATGTGGGGGGGGGGGGGGGAGAGATCAAAAGCACTGGCTCCTAAGATTTTGGCCTGGCTGCTAAATCCACACAAAATTTGTTGAGGCCTGTAATAGAGGCACAGCGCAATTGGAATTTTGGTGCTAGCTGTTGGCTGCACAGCTGCACAAATAAAATCCCATCACCATGTGCACCATTCTGCTAGCTGCTGTTTTTATATTTGCTGAGCAGTAACATGAGGCACAGTTCTCTCTGATCCCACATGCAGGCAGTACTGCCTTTCCTCATGGTCTGCCCCCTCCCTTGATCACAGTGATTCTTGTTCAGACATGGGGTGCGGGGAGAGCCAGCATTGCACCTAATCATTGACACAGCCATCTCTGAGCAAATGGTACTGAGATTGATAGAGGGGGAAGACTGTGGGGAGAGGCTGCACAGCCTGCATGTAGGATCAGAGAGGTCTGTGCATCTCATGCTGCTGCTCAGCAAAGATGAAGTAAAGTGTTGCCTGCCTCCTCTATTTCTTGTGTTGCACTACATGCAGAAACTGATTTGTTGGAGTTTCATTTTAATTTTGTCTACATATTTCTACTTTGAGTTTGTTATTATTTATTTTGTACTTGGTAAGAGTCTAACTGTGTTCTGTCATGTAATTGAGACAGTGCTGTGTTAGCATGCAGTTTCTATGTAGGATCTGTACTAATTTGGCTTATTCTGTTTTCTGAATACAGTATGTCTAAAGATGTTCTAAGGCTCAATATTTATGGTGCTGCTGTTTTTTGGGTATGCTCCTTAATGTATTAATTTTAGAAGCTGGTGTCATTGTGATATGTAGATTTGCATTACAGATCTCTGGTGAATTTTGTAGGATTTTGTTAGCTTACAAATCTGCCTGGTACTGGAGATGACATTGGAATCAGATGGTTTTTTTGCTTGTATGTTGGGTTCTATGGTGAAATATCCTAGTTCTGCTCTGCACCTACTGTTAGAGGAGGGGTTTTGCTGGATACAAAGGAGATGTTCAAAAAGAAAAAGAGAGAACCATAGCACAGTTTCTAACACCAAAATAAAATGAGTTATGATTTATTTTGGTGCTAGAAACTGTGCTGTGGTTCTCTCTTTTTGTCCCTTGGCATGTAAGCACCTTACATTTCCTCTGTTTTTTGGAGAATATATATTTACAGGTGCCAGTATTTTTTTAATCTTAGAATGCCAGGCTAAATAATTAAACAGCTACAATTTTTGCTCCATTTTAATTACATAGCCTGGGGATATGTTCCTTTCCTTTTTTTCTGGTCAAGCCACTGAATGAGAATCTCTTCTCCCTCTTTGAGCTCCAGCTCACCCCTCACCTATTTGATACACCTATTTGATACATCTAGAATTCTCCAAATATGCGAATTATATGCAAATATGCAAATGATTATGCAAGTATGTTACCCACCCTTTGCTCCCACAAATGAAACTCAAACTATGCCCATGTACCTGGTGGAATTGTTCATTTGTGCAGCACTTTTGGGTGGGAGTCTTTTTAAAGATCTCTCAGATTATCTGCCTAGATCTACAGCCATCCACTAAACTAGCTTTGCTTTATCATTGGGGGGCACAGCGGGCATTCCATCTAGACTTAGGCGTCCCACTCTAGTATCTGAAATGGGCCATTAGGTTCACACTAGCTAAACATTAGAAACAACCTTCCTCAATGGGCCCAAATATTTGAAGTGGCTCATACTGAAAAAGTTACTTTTTTCCTTAATAGGAGAGGTCAGGAATACAATGCAAACGGTGGTAAATTTTCATCCTTTTATAGCATGTCCATGGATATTAGGAGTTGCTATGGAATTTCATTGCTTATTTAGAATATTGTATGTTTTTGTACTCTTCTTATTTGACAGTTTTGTACTATTGAAATACTTTGTGTGCTGTCTCATTTTATGCTAGTTGTACATGCACTGTTCCAAGTGCTATGTCTTGATGTAAAAAAAAAAAAATCTTAAGTATTCCAGATCTAGCATTCTCCTTTGATCCAACTCTTTGGTCACCTAGCCAAAGAAAGTCAGCAGAATGTGATCCTGCAATCCACTGGATTCCATAAACTGCACTGTTCTCTTTTTAGCAGCATTTCCATTAATTTGCTCACCACAGAATAACCAGCCTATAGGTCCCAAACTCCTCCTTACATCTGCTTTTGTTGAGAGGGACCACATCTGCCTTTCTCCAGTCCTCTGGGACTCCTCCTGATTTTAAAGAAATATGGAAAAGGTCATACAACAGAGCCACCAGAAGATCCCTAAGATGTATCCCATCCAGCCCCGTTGATTTGTCTACTTTTAGTTTAGCTAGCATTTTGCTGTTCTGAACTACCTGGATAAATATGTACAATGATGCTAAAAATCACCACTATATGGATAAATCAAGGAACTGCCCTGGCTCCACTCCTGAGACGATGAAAGAAAATATTCAGTGGCACTATCCATAGAGTGCCACCGAATATCACTCTGGCAGGCACTGATCCCGATAAAAGAGTCCGTTATCTAAATACAGTAAGTGCCTTTGAAACCTGACTTGCTAGGGTGTGCCAAATCATTTTCAAGCATGCTAATAAAAAACAAGCATGTCTTAAATCAATTCAAATGTGTTACATTCTAACGTGTTACAAATCTTTTTATCAAAATTGTATCAAATAAACCCCGAAAATTCAAAAACTGGAAAAAGGCCAAACAAATCAAAAAATAACTATAGGCCCAATATTCAAAGGCATTTAAATGGTGTGCAGACCTGCAAACTGTGTAAATGCTGCTAAGCAGGATATTCAGTGGCACTAACACAGTTCTATCTAAATATCCACAGGTACCACCGCTACACACCCTGATGCCAACCGGTTAGCATTGGGGCGTTCTGTAGGCAGTATCCAAGGATAACCGGTCAGCTATGAACCGGTTATCCCTTGGTGACAAACGTCAGGCACAGCAAAGGCTGTCCTAACATTTGCCGTCGATGCTAATCAGGCAGGAGCTAAACATCGCCGCTGCCCGGTTAGCTTCCTGCTTCGGTGGCTGACCTGGATATTCAATGCCTGTGGCCAGATATGGCCCTGGCATCAAATATCCAGGTTTAGTGTTCAGCGGTGATGGCTAGCCACTGTAATTACGCTAGCTGCTGCCCCTGAATATGAGGCCCTCTATTTTTTTCTATGCACATCCTTACAAATTCGCATATCCTTTTCCTTGGTAAATGAGTGATGAACAAATCATTGTAGTCTGAAATTTCTATTGCAAATACACGCTATGGGGTCCTTTTACTGAGGCGTTAACTGTCGGGGGCATGGAAAGCATTTTCCTGGCAGTTAACATGGAGCTCTGTGCCATAGTGCATGCAGCTGTTGAGGTGGCAGTAGGTGAACCCACGCTAATGCAGTCACTGTGTGGTATGAACTGTGCCAAGCTCATCTTGCCCACTCTCCACTTCTACCCCACGTACTTGTACCTTTAATGCAGTTTGTATAGCTAGTGTGGGAATCATTCTGTGCTGTCATGGTCCTGTGCTACCCAGAAATGCACATCCCATCGTGCCTTTAGCATGTGCCGGAACGTGCGCTGCCAGCTAGCGCCCGTCAATAAATGCCCTCTAAGGGGTCAATATTTAACCAAGGTGGTCAATGCTTTCTAGCAGCAGTAGTTAAATAGAATCTGGATATTCAGTGTTGCTATCCAGATATGGTGAGGCATTGAATGTGAGGATTCATTGCTGACTGCCAGTGCTATTTAGATAGTGGTGGAATTACACCCGTTATATTAATAGTTAACTGGCTAAAATTAGGATAGTCTTTTAAGCAGAAAGTTATCTAGTTCTGAATATTTCCCAAGCGCCCCCTATGGCCCTCCCTGTCACTAAATATTTCCTCTCACCTTGCACTTAGCAGGTGTTGCTAACCGGAGAAATGCTTTTGAATGCAAAAAAATGCAATGTGTGCCTTTGAGTCAGTGCTGACTCCTGGCGACCCAGAAGCTCCTGGGTTTTCTTGGCAGTGTCACTGAAAGTAGATTGCCAGGCCTTTCTTCCGAGGCAGTAGAGGGTTAAGTGACTTGCCCAAGGCCACAAGGAGTGCTAGTGGGAATTGAACCCTGGTTGCTTGGTTACCAAGCCAGTGTTCTAACCACTAGGCTACTCCTCCACTCCACTGCTTTTGAATATTGGTCCCTAAATTTCTTTGGTCTTACTGAAGACAACTTAGCAGCAAAGAGTTTAAAAATAATACATGAACATATTACTAGATTGAGAGAAGTGTAATGTGCCATTTATTAAATTCTGTGTGCCTGTGTATGTTAGGATTTGACATTGTAATTAGATTTTAAGCATTTTTGCTTGTGAATAATGTAGCTAAGTTCCATGGTATTTTCTTCTGCTGTAAGAGAAGTATTAATGGTTTCATAAAGAGCTCTCTCATTGCAGTAGGTTATGCCTATTTGAGACGTTCATCAGATATGGCCATTGCATTAAATTCAGTAATATGAAGGATTTCCAAACATTAAGCCCTGTAAGCATGCAGTAATTTAGTATACATTATTAAAATTTTAACATCTTTAATGAAACTCCACTTTTCCACATTAAAGCAGCTGGAGATTGAGCTGATTAGAATAGCATCCTCTAAGAGCCATTAGTGTAGCCAGGTTTACAAAAGGTTTGGACAAGTTCTTGGAGGAAAAGTCCATAAACCACTATTAAGGTGTAAATGCAGAAATGCACTGCTTTATTGCTGAGATAAGCAGCATTAAGGTGTAAATGCAGAAATGCACTGCTTTATTGCTGAGATAAGCAGCATGGAATCTGTCTATCTGTTGGGAACACGATAGGAACTTGTAATCTGAATTGGTCACAATTGGAAACAAGATACTGGACTTGATGGAACTTTGTTCTGACCCAGTATATTCTTATGTTGTTAATTCTGCCAAAAAGCATTACAGAATATTCAAAACTATTGGTGTAGTGGAAGAGCAAATGGAAGAGAAAATCTGGTTTATAAGGATTAACACAGTTTACAGAGAAAACTATGACAGATCCCATTCCTGATGTGATACAACAGAGCCTTCTTAATCTCAGGTTTTCCCCTCATCTCCTCATAGCTGAAGATCATTTATTGTTTATGCTAGTTGATATGCTGCTTTTAAGAAATAAAACCGTAAGAGTGGTTTACAAGAAGGGAACAGAATCAAAATACGAGTAGTATAACACAAATAGAGAAAATAACAAAATAATTCTATAAAAACTCTACAGAATAAATTATTACCCTTGCATAAAAATGAATCTCAGCTTGAAATCACATCAACTCCCAAAGGCCTGAGAGAATAACTAAGCCTTCTCCATAGCATCATAGTATGTTAGATTGTGGAACTCGCTTTCCCACAGATTGAGACACAGAGTTGGAGCCTGGTAACAAGGCTGTTTTGCGAGTGAACTTTAAGCGTGGTCTTGCTGAAGATACAGTGAACACGTTTTGATCTACTGACTTCAAATATCGGTAGACAATGAGGTGACCAAGGGACCCTTTTATTAAAGTGCGTTATGTGGTTAATGGACATTTCATCGTGCATTAATCGCTTCTGTGGGCCTGCACTGTTACCTTCCAGGCAGGACAATTAGTGTCTGCTGAAATGCGCATTAACCATGCAAGGCCGTGGGTCTTGCCTGTGCAGTAACTGTTGGGTACATGTTGACAGTTGCTGTGGTACAGTGGTACCTAATGCACATTGATTTTGACTCAAAACTCACATTAGGGGCAAGACAATATTGCACTTGAGTAAAAGGGCTCCTAAGTAAATAAGACAGTTGATTTGATAGAAGAATTTAAAATATCATTATAGCAATTTTGAACTTAATTCTGTGTTTAATGAGAAGGTCCTGTGCCCTTATCCCTTGCAGCCCTATGAAATGAAACCAAAAAGGAGAGGAGGAATAAGGAAAATACAATGGCAACTTTTAAATGCCTCAAATGTGTTCATGGTGTGCAATAGGGGATTGTTTTTCCAGAGAAAGGATGCCCTTGAAGAAGGGAGTCATGATATTCAGCTCAAAGGCTGTGTGAGCTCAAGAGTAATTTAAGTGAATATCTCTTTACAGAAAGTGTGGCAGATACATGGAATGTCCTCTCTGTAGACGGGGTAGAAGTTGAAGACAATAGCAGCCTGGGATATGCGAAGAAAACACTCATCTGAGAATGTGAAAGGAACCCTAAGTTGGAGTAGAAATATAGCATCAGGAAAGAACAGATTAGGTTTGCCATCATCTTCTCAGTTCATAAGTAAGCAGTATATTAAACCTTACACCCCCCTGCCCTCTTCCGGTCAGTCTTCCTTTACTCCAATAGTTCTCTCTATGGCGTCAGGCTTTCCAGCAGAATTAGAGCATAACATTTCTAGTCAGCTTGATCTCTAGCTGCCTTAATGTGGAAAAACGGCTCTTCATTAAACATCCTGAAATTTTAATAACATCTATTACATTGCTGAAGGGCTTAAGATCTGGAAATCCATTCCTTTCAATGAACTGAATTCAATAGCAGTATCTATTGAACAGTGGTGCATGGACCATTTCCTTCTGTGCATTACCGAGTCTCAGTTTGCTCCAGCCTACTTCTGGCTCCCTGTCTAAAAAAAAAAATAATAATAATAAAGAACGTCTGCCGCTAACCCTGGAACTTTGATCATCTCTGCCTGACTGTGTTAGCAATCCATATCAACTTCTATTATTTCCTACATGTTTCCTTAGAGATTTGCTGGGTTTTAGGAGTCAGAGACCTACATTTGTGTCTCGTGATAAGCGCACTGTCACCTCCCAAGGTGATGGTTGACATATTGTGCCTGTTCACTCAGAAGGCCTTTATTTCAACAACACACCAAGTAGAAATATATTCCCTGTTACTGTAGCCATGATGCATGCACCAGTATTAGCAGCTCCAGTGAACCCAGATCTCTTCTGTTGTATCTTAATGGATTTAAGACTATAATTTAGTATGTCAGGGCATTCAGGTAATGGGAATAAGTTATGTTTCAGTTACAGTTATCATCTTTGAGAAGTCATTTTGTCCTAAACTGTGTAGGAAGAATTGTTTAGATTACAGGTTTTTACAGATTTGATTGTAAGTGTAGGGTCTGTGCTTTCATATGAGGAAGCCTCAGTGTATTATCATAGTTATTGTTGTACAGCTCCTGATTCTGCCTTAGGGGATGCTTCTTTTTTTAAAAAAAGTGGCAGGGGGAGGGGAGGGCGATAATCTATTCACAGTAAACTTAAATGGTTGTAGATGTACTTTTTTTTTACTATGTGTAAGCTGTGTGGAAACGACTTCACCCGTATTTACTTGACTTCTGATGGTGCATTCACAGATTTGTGTCCCGTGTAGTAGAACTATAAGCTGGGTAGCTTTGATTTGAAAGTATATGAGCCAATATTCAGACAGATTTATATGTTTAGGGGCAGCCATTATCAGTACATGTTCCCTACCTGTGGATTTTCAGAGGCACTATCTAGATACTTATTGATGTTTCTACTGCCAAAATATGTTTGGAGGAAAAAGACCTCCAAGCATGTCCTTCATTCTTTTCTTTGTGCCATAGAGACACTGACCACAATGGTCTCTTTTCTTGGAACAATCAAATTATGTAACATGACTTATCTTAAAAAATCTTGACACCCAATGATTGCCAACATTTCATAATATAAAGTGGCATTTTAGAAAGGGTGTCCACGTGTAAAATGGAACATCCAGGGTAGAACATGCAGAAAAATGTCAGGGATAATTATGTTCTGGCCCAATTTTAGAAATGATGTGATGAGGGCACCTATGCCGTCATCCCTGCTATGAAACTGGGCGGGGGGGGGGGGGGGGGGTGGGCAT
Organism: Ichthyophis bannanicus; assembly: GCA_033557465.1. Taxonomy (NCBI): domain Eukaryota; kingdom Metazoa; phylum Chordata; class Amphibia; order Gymnophiona; family Ichthyophiidae; genus Ichthyophis; species Ichthyophis bannanicus. Next base: position 421,413,709 of record CM066033.1, read on the forward strand.
CCATCTCAAGCAAGGTTGCATGCAGGGATGTCCAGCAGCATGGCAAAATGAAAAGATGAGCCCCCATTTTCCATCATTATTCATTGGCAAATTGTAAAATAAAGAGGATATGAGTGTATCTCCTCCACACTTTCCAGATGTTTGCCTGAAAAAATGAGCACTTTTCAAATTCCTGTTCATGCCTGGAGCAGCTATAACTTTTGATGCAGTTAGAAGACATTCAAGACGTTTCTGAAAGCAGGTGGGGATGTCCAAGTTCTTGGGGATGCCCTGGTCACACCTCCACCACGACCCTATTCCGACTTGAATGCTCTCACACTGGGAACATCCACAAACCCAGCTTCTGAAATGACTCCGGGGAGGGGTGCAAAATGTATGTCGTTCTAGATAACCTTTGACTCAAACAAACAGAACAATGAAGTTCATCTAGAATGATTAAACACTATGACATAAATTTTGCACCCCTTGACCATGATAAACTATTATAAAACGTTGGAAGTTTTTTATGACCCATGAAGATTTGTCCTAGAAAAGATACTATTGTGGTCAGTGCTTCTATACCACAAAGAAAAGACTGAAGGACATGCTCTAAGGTCTTCTTCCTCCAAACATATTTGGACAATGGAAACATCAATAACATTTATTTCAATAATATAGAGACTGCACTCATCATTTTTTGTTTCTTTTTTTTATTAAAGGAATACTATTGCTGACATCTGATGTCTTTTTGATCACTATCTAGATAAGGCCAGGGCAGAGTGACGGCAGAAAAAAGCAGTCCTAAAACAAACTGCTTAGCTATACTTATAAGGGCTGAATAGCAGTGTTATATAAAGCATTATGAGGGTTATTTTAAAAGCTCTATTTATGATTTAAATGTGTAAATAGCCATTTTAGAAAGGGTAAAATCTACATGTGGCTGACTGCAGAAGGTCGAAAGTAGACAGGGAGCATGGTAGGGGCATGTCAGAAGTGTGTCCTGGGCAGGACAAACATCTACACTTGTATTCCTCATGTCCTAGAGGGGATAGTGTGTCCATGTCCGTACTTACCCCGACTCCCCAGCATGAATGGAGTTTTAGGAAGTGCTTCTTTTGGCCATCCCTTTACAGGATGGAATAAGGAGGATATCCTTCTTAATCCCCCCCAAGGTTTATTTCCTCCTCTGAATTGATATGGGGGCGAGAGAGAGTCCTTTGCATTTAATTAGAAGCATCTGCATGACTGCATCTGCAAAATGGCCCAGGTACATGTTAAAGTGCCAACATTTGCATGTGTTTGTTGTGAAATGTCGGCACTTGGATGTGTAAGTTGCTGGGTATTCCGCATCAATTTTTCCCAGTGCATATTTCTGAAGTGGCTTCTTCCACTGCCTATCGATGCATAATCTAAAAATGGCTCCACATTTATCAGAGCTGTTACTAAAATACTATCAGAACCGAACATGCCATCACTTCCACATTTCAATTCTGATCTTCACGTCCTGTCTAAAATACACCTTCACACCTATATTCAGTGCCACAACCTATCCATAGAGCAGCGCTGAATGTATGCGTGTTTATAAAGTGCCACTCACTGCTGGCATTTAGAGAGATGCCGTTGCCATCGTCACTGAAAGTTGAGCCAGTAAAAACCTACCTGTAAATCTCTTTGGAGTATGTTTACTAAACCGTCTTAATGTTACCGGCATTAGTTGCAGTCTTACTGTGACGAATGCCATATAAGGTAGTGGGCGTTCTGGTCTTAAGGTAGCATTTCGAGTTATCATGTGATAAAGTCTGTTATTGCACGATAGAGGGAGCCATGGCATGTTAACGCACGTTAGCCTTAATTAGGCGTGCTGACCTGCAATCACAGCAACAGAGGTGTAGCACACTGGTTAATACATTGACTGCTGATACAGTGGTCATGAGTTTGAACCCTCAGTGGGCTCAGTTAAAAGGCTGTCTGAGGCAATCCTTTTTCCTGCTTGTAACAGTCAGACACATCCCAACAATCTGCACTGCCAGCCAAAAAAGCCTCACCCCAGTGCCGCAACCTAATACACCTTTTAGGGTGCACCATAAGGCACATCATAAATCACCATGTCATCCAAGGCAGGTCATAATGTGCCCCAGAGGGCGGCAGGAAAGGTTGGCACCCTCCAAGGCAGCATATAAGCTGCCCCATAAGCTGGCCAAATCTAAGGTGCCGCAAAAGATGCCCCAGGGATGCTAAGGTGACACAGGAGAAGGTGCCCAGGGGCACAAAGGTGCCCCAAGGTCACAAGCATGAAATGTATGGCTCAAACACAAATGTAACCATAACACTGCACAGAGCACCAAGGAAAGGCAATGAACAAGTGATGGAAGGAAGTAGATGACGGAGCTCATGGACCAGCCAAATCTGCGTGCAGCCCATGTGGCAGCAGGTAAAGTGGACAAACATATCGGGGGCAGCTGTACCGATGTACAGGGTGATGGTAATGTACAGTACAACAATGACAGTGTGTGGCAGAGGATCGGGATACTTGTCCACCAGAGGAGGTAGAGGTGGAAGGATAAGTGCAATGACAGGAGGACAGAGGAGAGCAGTGCCATGCAGAGCAGACACAGGAGAGGCAAGCATGAAGAGCCGCAATGCAGAAAAGTGTGCCAGTGCAGGACATGGGGTAGCAGCCTGCACAGTAGGGCAGGACGCCACAGAGCTTGCAGACATAGATAGACTGACAGAAGGATGTTTGGTAACGTGTCATGTGTGTGCGCGAGTCACAGACGCCACACGGAAAAATATCTCTGCAATCGCATGACTACATGTCGGATACAGAGATTGGCAGCCACAGTGGCTGGCTTTAGTTTACAGCATCACATGACTTATGCCGTTTGGCCTGGACCAAATCTGGTGCACCTCAGCTTTAGATGCCTTACGATGCACTTTCAGCAATGCACTGGCACACCTCTCCTTAGAGGCACAGGACAAAGGTTATAGTGTATTAGGCTTGTGTCAATGATTGTAGAGATTTGTCTGACTGTTACTAACACTCATCTTGTTGTTGGTGCAATGGGGATTCGAACCCATAAGCAGTGACTCTGGGGGCATTGTATTAACCAGTATGCTATGCCTTTTCTCATAGCATGTGCTGACTACACAGCAACTGCAGGTCAACCCAGTAAATGTCAGCTGTGCTTACCGGGATCGGGTAGACCCACAGCTAAGGCACTTTACAGGGTACCTTAGGTTTTCCAGCTGAGGTGATGGGGTTTTTTTGGTGGACACACTGATATTTGCGATGGGGTATGTGTACACCATCCTACTGTTACCGGCGAAACTCCCAGCGATAATGTGAGCAATGCCATATAGGGATGTGGGCTTGCCGGCATCCACATAGCATGCACTGTGTACCGCCCAATAGGGGGCGCATTGGCTGTTTACGCGAGGTAACCTTAACTTCGTGGCAGCGCTGTGAAAAGGTGTATGGAGCTGTAGCCCACTGGTTAATACAATGACCAACAAGCCAGAGGTCATGGGTTTGATCCCTCAGGGGTCTCATCTGATATGGCTGTCTGTGGTAAGCTCTTTTGCTGCATGTAACAGTCTGACACATCTGTACAATCTGTGCTGCCAGCAGAAACACCCTCACCTCATTGCCATCACCTACTGCGCCCTATAGGGCAGGAGGGGTGTCTGGACCCACATTTGGATCAGGGGGCAGCGCCTACTGACCCGCCCTCTCGGGGCCAGGGTGGGGGGACAGGATCTGCCACCAACAGACCCACACTCTACATCTTTGCAATGGCGGCAATGGAGGGACATGATGAAGGGCTGTAGGACCAACTACCCCGTTCCTGCAGGGGAAGGGCCACCCTCCAAGGCAGTGAATGCAGATCTGTTTGTATCACACAGAGCACTGGCAGACAGGTGGTAGGCCTGTATACGCTCAGATGCCCCCCACCACCATCTGACATTCATCAGCAGTGGGCACTGTCAGTGTTCACCCTGCAAGGTGCTCCAGCCATACACACGCCAACTGCAAATGGTCTGCTAGCTAGTACATAGTGCATGTTCCTGGAGAAACTGTGCACCCAGAGGTGGTATGTCAGTGATTGGGCCCCAACCGGCTAAACTCCCAGAAATCATTTGATGGAAACACTGTATGGCACTATGTGGGGATCTAGCCATGCCATGGTCACTGCTCAGTCAGGGTGCGAATGACCCCCCAGCATGACATGCTGTGGTCACCGTGTCCCTGCAGGTGGTGGTCGGACAATACAATGTCCCAGCCATTGCCATATGCCCTGTGCAGATGCATCCTGCCCAGGCTGCCCTGTCCGGCCCATACCCACAGTACCTTGCTCCTCATTATGCACATAGGCAGGCTAACACTGGAAACAATGCAAGCATTGTGAGCTCCTCAAGTGTGGCCAGCCAGGAAACACTTGATAGACATACACACACTCCCACACCTATGCCAGCATTGTGCAGAGAGAGAGGTGGTTGGCAGCCCTGACCGCCACACCAGTCCTGGGCACAGCGCAGGCATTGCTATGGTACTCAATACTTTTGGGGTCACTCTCCAGGGTGGTAAACACTGTCAGAGACATAAACGAGACACACTCCACAGATATCAGACAGGTTGCTCTGATGGATCTCTGTTAACACATTGTGTCTCATTTTGGGCTTTTTATCTGACATTAATCATAGCAACCACTTGATATATGTGGAACGTGCTTCAAGGTTTATGACGGCATTGCTAAGGTATGTGGGTTCTAGTATTGGTAGATGCTGCTCCGCGCAGGGCCCAACAGCCTGCCCTCCATGAGGCTTTGGATAGTGGAGCTGGCCAATGCTCTGGGGCAGAGTTTCCCAGCTCCAGTCCTGGTGGGCCCAACACGATTCAGGTTTTCATGCTGTCCCTAATGTATATGCAGGGAATACATTTGCATACAATGGGGGCGGTACATATAAATGTATCTCAAGCATATGTCTTATGGACAGCATTACACCTGAATGGTGTTTGGCCCTCCGGGACTGCAGTTGGGAGCCTCTGCTCTAGGGACTTCACATGTCTATGGTGAATGTGCTCTGTAGGGTCGACTATAGGCGTTTATGGCGTGTTTATTTTATCTGCACAAAACGTTCCTTCTTTATTACCACGGTTTAGTACTGGGTAATATATGGGACATGGTCTGCAGGAGCCACAGCTGGGACTTAAACCTGTGACCTTCTGCCCCTGGATGCACTGGCTGGGTGTACTGCACCAAACTGTTCCACAGAGGCAGGTCATTCCCTGGGTATACCATTACTGTTCGTCAGATGGTCAGATATTTCTTGCAGTGCACGGCACCCACCTAGACAGGGCTTGGCCTTGGTCTGCTGTGGGCAGATGCCCCTGCCCCTCCAACACCGACACCCCTCTGCCACCATGCTGACATGCCCTTATGCTGGTGGTGTGCAGTCCCAGTTATCCAGTGTGCCGGTAGGCGGCTGCCTATGGTGTGTAATATGGGGTAGGGGTGCCTGCATGGACATCCATGCTTCCTCCCCCTGCACCACCTGCCAATGTTCTGTTCCATTTGGGGTATTTGCTAGGTGCTGTCCCCTGGGACACTGTGGGACACAGACACTCGTGGGCATGTTTGACCTTGATCAGTTGCTGATATTACGTTCCTGTTTCTCTGTGTCACCTGGGCATCTGCCTAGCCTGCCCTATGCCCCAGCTGCCCCATTGCATGTCACGCCTGCAGTCCCCTGTACCCCATGTGCAGCCACACCATAGTGCCCTTTCGTACTTGTGCACTATCTGCTGGTGCAGCACATGTATCACTACTATCACTGTTCTTGGTCTCCCTGCTTTTGCTGCACATTGCTGACTTAAATGGTTTCTCTCTCCTTCACTTTTGCCTCTAACGCCAGGTTTTCACTCGCGCTATTTTTCGGACCTTCATTTCACGGCGATAGTGTGCCTGGGGCCTCTCCCTGCCCACTCTCCGCCCATTGACCCCTTCTCTCCGCCTCTGGGGAGCCTTACTCCACCCTCTGGGGAGCCTTACTCCACCCTTGGCGCACCTTACCGCCGCAGCAGATGTTATCGCACGATACGTGACATCGCACGGTAATGCGCCATTATCGTGCAATAACGTCGAAGCTGCGACATTAGCGCCGTTTAGTAAACATACCCCTTTGTTTTTCAAGTCCTTCATTTCTTCTGTATCTGTACAGTATATGATCTTTTAAACTGTAATAAAATAAGCAGTAAAAATAGTAAGATCAGAAACTTGGTTTGCTGGAATGTGCTGTAGAGAAGGGCTGCAATCTTACGTAGAGAGTTTGAATTGATATTTGTTTTGAGCATAGTTGTTCTGCCGATGGTTACAGAAACAAGAACTCACAATCCAACAGAACGCTCTTAGTAACTATCATGCCTTAATCCTCTATATGCACCTTATTTGCTCAGGTTAATTCTACTTTCAATATGGCATACAAAAACTTCAGGATAGCCTTACCCTACATATGGCAAAACTTGTCACCATAGGGAAATGGCAGACACTCACATCATAGGTCTAAAGCCTTAAAATATTTTCACATAAATCTTTAATTCCAATTATAACCAAATTCAATAATATCCACAAAAGTACTTTTTAGGATCCTTCACTACTAAAACACACAAACACTACTAAAAAGAAAGTGTCCGCAGTTCATTTTACCTATAACAATGCAGAGAAAACACACTTACAAATCAGCAAATCTATGCTCACAGTACTAGTATATAATCACTTATCTGAACAATATCCAGATCCAGCCGGTATCGATAACACACGACTACTTTAATCTCCACAAAGAGTTATCCAACAAAAGCTTTTGTTACGCCACCAGGCTTCTTCAGGGATTATGGATACAATCGCTCCACCAGACTCCAAGAATATCTTCGAGCAACAAAAATGCTTCTCACCATTACCGTATCCTCGGCGTCTGATGTCAGCTATTTTAAACGAAACAACCACCAATAGAATCGTTGACAGCAGATCTGACATCATACCTTCAACTAACTTTATTCCTAACTTTTACTGACTACAACAATCACACTCCATTGTAATAAAATCTTCACACACAATATCTTTATCTTTATTTGCACATTTAATATACCGCTCTTTACCAGTGGCACCAGAGCGGTGTACAATAATAAAATATATGGGCTGCTGAAAAGGAAAAAGAACGCCAAAAAATTGAAGAGACAGGATAGGGTGGAGAGATAGAGTAAAGGGACAGGTAATACAGCGGAGAACGAAACAGAGTTAAGTACATTCAGGTTCAGCGGGGTGGGAAGGGAAGGGGATAACAGAAGGGAAGGGGATCAGAACTTCAAAGGCACCCCACTTAAAGTAGTTGTGTTATAGGTAAAATGGACTGCATTCCGTGAATCGGGTTGCATTTCATAAGTTCCGGTGGGGGGTATCAATTGATTTACCACATAGAACTGCGGACACTTTCTTTTTAGTAGTGTTTGTGTGTTTTAGTAGTGAAGGATCCTAAAAAGTACTTTTGTGGATATTATTGAATTTGGTTATAATTGGAATTAAAGATTTACGTAAAAATATTTTAAGGCTTTAGACCTATGACGTGAGTGTCCGCCATTTACCTATGGTGATATGTTTCGCCATATGTAGGGTAAGGCTATCCTGAGGTCTTTGTATGCCATATTGAATTGTAGTAGGAATTAACCTGAGCAAATAAGGTGCATATAATAGAGGATTAAGGCATGATAGTTACTAAGGGCATTCTGTTGGATTGTGAGTTGTAGTTATCCCTTAGGCAGTTATATTTATTGGTTTACAGAAACCAGAAACCATGGGTATCCTAACCATAAACACTGATGTTCAAAGAATAGTTCTAACCACAAGTGTAACAGAAATAAGTGAATGTTTGTCAATTTCACTCCCATCAGAAAACTAGGCAGTTGTCCGAGCAGCAGTGATAAGAGGACACCCCTTGCCGCTACCACCATTCCTGTCCGTGGCCTGTAGCAGCAGTAATTACCTCTAAACAGCGATACAACACTTAAGCTCCGGTGCTGTGTTGCTCTTCCTGCTTCTGTCCGCAATGCGGATTTCTTGTTTGCATTGGGGCAGAAACAAACCAGCTGCTTTGTCTCCATGTAAACAGGAAGTTTGCATCAGGCATGGAAACGAGAACAACAATGCAGTGGCAGTGTTTATGGTAAGTGCTGCGTTGCTTTTGGAGGTAACTGTTGCTTCTGCATTTCCTGGAGAAGGGCAGCAGTGGTGGCAATGAAGCCGGAATGCAATCGGAGGAAGGGGATCATCAATGAGGCTAATCTAGGGTGTCTCAGATCCTTGCATTGGCTTTATTGGTCAATGAAAACGGCTTAATAAAAATGCATGTACGTTTTTGAAATAACGTCACCTTTCTTGTGTTGTGATTACCTGTTTATTACACACAACTATGATTACTGACTCTTCACGGCACTGGAATAATTGTGTTAAATATTCTAGACATGAATGAATAAATGAGAACACGCATATTCATATTTCTAGCAGGCATTGTGATCTTGACTTATTTTGAAAGAATCATCATTTTAATTATGATAGATAATTAAAAACATAGATTTAATTTACTAATGGGATCTTTTGTGCTTCGGCAGTTCTGTGAGGCCTTAGATGAGCTGTGTAGTATATTGTTGTTTCATTAACAAACTTCAGATATCACTTTGAGGCCAGTTCATTCAAGTGCACTATTGTTAGCACAATGAATTTGCATGTTATTTAGTGACTTGGCTCCACTGGAAATAATGGAACCAACGACAATTAACGCACATTAACAGAAGCGTGGGTTACCCTTCTTTAATGGATTGGCTTGTTTATGACTTGGACTTCTCATGCTTGAAATTCTGACACAAATGCATTTTCGACAATAGTGGATGAGCCTGCCAAAACTGATGAGCACAAACATCTGTTATGCACGTAAATTCACTACCTTGCAACCCCCTTCACCCCACCATGGAATCCATTCAGCCCAATATTCAAAAGTATTTATACGTTGTGTTCACTAAATATATCAATCCTTTATCCGTGAATATTTCAACACCAGTAGCGAGATGCTGTCACTGTCTAGGTAGTTGGTGATATTTAGCTGCTACCTACTGTCTATAGCAATATGGATAAATTTAGGCCAGCACAAAGGCTGTATTGATAGACAGCTCAATAGATATATATGCTGATAGCAGCTGAATATAGTCAGCTATCCGTGGAGCGGTGGTGCTCGCTGCTGTATATATACATTCATTAAAAATACAAACATAAGATATGCCTTAATGGGTCAGACCAAAGGTCCATCAAGTCCAGTATCTTGTTTCCAACAGTGGCCAATCCAGGTCCCAAGTACCTGCCAGGTTCCCAAAAGATATACATATTATATGCTGCTTATCCCAGGGGTAAGCAGAGAATGGCCACTGTTCTCTTTAATATTGGTTTATGGTCTTTTCCTCCAGGATCTCGTGCAACCCTCTTTTAAATCTAGCTACACTAATAGCGTTCACTTCATTCTCTAGTAACAAATTCTAGAGTTTGGTTACACATTGAATGAAAAAATATTTCCCTTGATTAGTCTTAGATGTGCTACATTGCAGCTTCATTGTGTATCCCTTTGTCTTTCTACTCTTTAAAAGAGTAAACAACCGATCTGCGTTTATCCAATCTACTCCATTCAATAAACATTTCTTCAAATTCTTAGGTTAAAATTTTATGAAGGGTCATCCAAAAAAAGACTAACTGATAGATTACTTCATAAGAGAGCATGCTATCATAATTTCATTATCTATCTAACATTTGAAAGTCCAACAGCAGTGTCTTCCACCAGTAAGAGAATAATGGAGAAATGTTTGACTTTAATTCATAATCCACACATTTGATGTGAATCAGGTTCCAAATAGATCATTATTCTGCTTCAAACTGTCACCTACTGTAGCAAACCACTATCTCAGTGTGCATAGGGCATAGCTGTATCTACAGGATAGGCGATGCATATAATATATGACAGCTTGATGAGCTTCTTATCCCCGAATCAGAATAATGATATATTCAAAACATGATTCACGTCGTACTTGTGGATTAAAGGATTGTCTGCTATTTGGGGCATTTTAAAATGGATGTCCAAGTCCAAGTTAGAGACATTCAGGGCAGAATGTGCAGAAAAACACCAAGGATGTCTACTGTATGCTTCTAGCTGAATTTAGGAACATAGACATCCCCGACGTGGACATCCACATGGGCGGCCACATAAACATCCCCCTCAGGAAAGCATGGGGTGGAGACATCCATCTCATGCATGCTAGCATAAGCAAATGTCCAGCAGTGTAGCAAAACAAAAGAAGGAGCCCCCATTCTCCATTAGTGCTTGTCGACATATTGTAAAATACAGGGGGTATTAGTGTTGCTCCTTCTCCAGACCCAAAAGACGTTTGCCTGACACATTGAGCACTTTTCACATGCCAGTTCCATGCTTGGAGCAGGCATAACCTTAGGCACAACTCTGCACGTCCAAGACATAGAAACATGATGGCAGGAAAAGACTACATGGCCTATCTAGTCTTCCCTTCCATATCAACTACTATAGTCCCTTTTTTCCTTTAGAGATCATCTGTGTTTGTCCCATGCTTTTTTGAATTCAGATACTGTCTTCATTCTACCACCTCCACTGAGAGACTATTCCACCCATCTGTCACTTTTTCTGTAAAGAAATATTTTTTTTATATAACTCCTGAGTCTATCCCCTTTCACCCTGATCCCATGTCCCCTTGTTGCAGAGCTTGCTTTCAACTGAAAGAGACTCTCCTCTTGTACATTTTATGCCACGGAGGTATTTAAACATCTCAGTCATATCACCTCTATCCCGCCTTTCCTCTATCATATACATAGTAAGATATTTAAGTCTATCCCCATAGGCTTTATAACGAAGACCACTAACCATTTTAGTAGCCACCCTCTGCATAGACTCCAACCTGTTTATATCCTTTTGAAGGTGCGGTCTCCAGAATTCCACACAATACTCCAAATGAGGTCGCACCAGAGACTTATACAGAGGCACTATCACCTCCTTCTTTCTACTGACCATTCCTCTGAAATCAGGTGGGGATGCCAAGATTCTTGGTAACACCCCTGGCATGCCATGCCCCCATTCAGCTTTGGATGTCTTCAAGCTGGGGATGTCGATGGACCCAGCTTAGAAAATGGCCCCGTGCTTTGGACATCTCTATGGCCATTTTGCGATGTCCAAAGCACTAATAGAGCGTCTAAAATTCCACCTTTTATGAACTAAAGCTAAGTACAGTATTTCATTTTCTATTACTGGTCTGAGGATATATATTGTGGTGGAAGACAGTTGTTGCTCATAAGGACTTTTAAATGTTGGATAGATGATGAAATTATGAGAGCACACATTCTTATGGAGTAATCCATTGGTTAGAGCTCCTTTTGGATAGTCTATCATAAAATCTTCTCTTAAGAATTTGCCATAATGATTATTTTTGATGTGTTTATTGCTCCTTATCTCAGTATTGTGTGTGTGTGTGTGTGTGTGTGTGTGTATATGTATTCAGTGCCGTTGCTTCTGCAGAAAGTCCACTGAAATATGCGTAAAATATTTAAATAGCGCATCAGGCATTTAAAACTAAAACAAAACAAAACCCTGCAGTGCTTGAATATTGATCTGATTGTCTCTCAAGCTCACTTTTGATACATACCTACTTTTCACAGCAGTTCAAAGTACACATGCTATTACACAGCCGGATCAATTTTTAGTAAAACACCTGGGGAATAATTTGAAAGGTCTCATCCAGCTGTTTCAAAGTCTTCCTATTTTCAGCTGCACTATCCATATATAGCTAACACCGCTGTATAAATTATACATATAAAGTATGCATATTTATACATAGAAATGCCAAATAGTGGGGCTTGTATGTCTAAGGAATATGACTATCGGAGCTAAATTATATGTTTGGCTGGAAAGGCCCATGTTATACCTAGTTTTCCCCTATCTGAGCCAAACATATAATCTATGGGGCTTATTTTAGAAGGCTTATAAAAAATTTCCAAGTGTAAAATCCAACATTTACATGTGAAAATGACATCCTCATGTAAATGGAAATGTTAGAAAAGGTTTATTTTATGCATGCATGGTCTCCCTGTGTAGAAATTGCAGGTGAGCCTGGTTAAGGAGTGGCCTGAGTGGGTCAAACATTTACATGTGCATTCCCAAAATATTGACATTGGGATTTACACCCGCTGCCTGGCACATTTAGGTTTAGAAAAAGTGCTCATATCAGCTAGGAGCGCTTAATAATAATAATAATAATAATAATAAATAAATAATAATCAATCATAGATAAATAAATACATAAATAGAAAGATAAAACACATAAGAGGTAAAAAATGGTAAAGATCTAAATTAAAAACTGATATGTGAAAAAGGGGGGGGGGGGTATAAAGACAAGTGTATCTAGTAAAAAAAAAAGTGGAACTATCATCCGTTCAATGCAAACGCATGGCAGGAACAGATGATTTTTTCATAATCAAATGCAATAATATATAACTAATGTATGCCAATAAAAATAAATTATGATAAAGTCAAAGTACTGTAAGAATGAAAGACACCCTGATCATTAGCCAATGTTTATAATACCATAATATCATGTTACAGTATGACAAGTTACCTGGGCCATAGCTTTATAGAACTGCAGAACAACTTAATGGAATCACATAAATCATGGCGTGACGGGCTAAAATCCAACTGTATTGGGAAGGTAAGCAGGAGGATAGCACAATAAAACTCCCCAGAATGTAAAGTAAAAACCTCAAAGGGGCATGTATGAAAATTGTAGGGCGATAGTTCTGTTTTTTTGTTTAGATTAGATACGCTTGTCTTTATACTCTCCTTTTTCACATATCAGTTTTTAATTTAGATCTTTGCTGGTGGTATATTTTTAATCAAGGATATCCATCGTTTAAATATTAGGTCATATCGCAGTTTTTAAGTAATACACTTACCCGGGCTCCGCTTCTTCCTTCATCTATAGAAGATTAACTAGAGAATTATGGATCTCCTATATAGTTGTCTCTTTGATTCTCCATCTGATGAACAGCACAACTTCTGATGATCACCCTAACATCTGCATGACATCATATCCTCGTTTTAAATTTGGTGCCATAATGAACAGAGTTCTTTCATACTGAACACACTGAGCACCTGTGGTAAGCTGGGCAGTTGTTTTTAAGTCCGCATAATTTGGCGATACTGTTTAACAATACAGGCTTAGCACAATATTGACCTTTAAATTCATCTCCAGGAACAAGCAGGAATGAGTCTTCACATATGGGTACGTCGGTACCGATGGAGCCTGCGCGGGAACGCTCCCTAGCTTCCCAAAAACGAAAGCTTTTGGGAGCATCCCACAGCGCCTGTGCGCTGCCTTCCCGCCTTTCCTAACCGCCTCTCCCCAGTTCCTCTTTGCGCGGAGCCAGCAGGTCGTGTTCCTGTCACCGCTGAAGAAGTTCTTTGTTTTATTTTATTTCTTTGGTCGCGCGTCTGCCTTCTGTGACGTCGGACCGGTACCGCCGGTCTTTCTTTCTTTTCTTATACAAAAAAAAAAAAAAAAGAACATATTTTTTCCCTCACTTAGTGTGTTTTTCCTCTTTGGGCCTTAGGCCTCACGAGAAATTTTCCTCATGGAAAAAGCAGCCTCCGGGTTTAAAAAATGCACTAAGTGCAGCGGTACTATTTCTGTCACCGACACCCATGAATGGTGTCTTAAATGTTTGGGTCCTGACCACTCCATTTTGGATTGTCCGTCCTGCTCCTTGATGTCTAAACGAGGTTTACAGAACCGAGCAGCTAAGCTCCATGTGCTGTTTCCCTCTGATGCAGCTTCAGTGGCATCGACGTCTTCCAGGGCCTCTACTTCCTCCCATGGATCTCAGGTAACCAAACATAAATCCAGCCGGTCCTCGAAGGGTAGATCTCCTTCCAAGCATCGAGATGCCTCCGGGCTTGCCCTCGAGGATTCTGCACCGGCAAAACAACCCCGGCGGGAAACTCCGACTTCCAAAGCTCCATCTATGGGGTTACAGGTTGACATCGATGGCACGGCCTCAACCGATCACCTGTTAGAATGCTCTGGGGTACCGGCGCAACCTTCCGGTACTGAATTCCAGGCATTCATGGCGTCGATGGATCAGAATGTTCTATCCATGCAGCAGGCTATCACGGCCTTCATTCAAGCTGCGACGCCGCTGATACCACAACACACTCCGTTGTCGGTATCGGCTCCAGTACTGGCACCAGTGTCGGTACCGGTACCGACTGCATCGACATCGACCAGGATGCCGACTGCAGCGGTTCCCTGTTCAGGGTTGCCCATCGGTACCGCACCGGTACCGATGACGCCCGATGTCGATACCGCTCGATACGCGTATCGAGCTTTGGAAGAGCACCCTGACAGTCGATACTTTGATTCCTCCGAAGATTCTGATGCATCGGAGGAGTCTGCTGACGTATCCATAGCCCTTCCTGAAGAGCCTTCTTCTCCAAAAAGAAGAATGTCTCCTCCAGAGGACTTGTCCTTTCAAGACTTCATAAGAGAAGTGGCTAAAGGACTTTCTATTTCAGTAACCTCTGAATCAGAGCCTAGAGCTAAAAAATTGGATATTTTAGGTTATTCTAAGGCTCCTAAGGAGGCAGTCACCTTGCCAATTCATGAGATTCTTTATGATCACATGATTGACTTATGGGAGACTCCTCTCACTATCTCTCCTCATTCTCGTAGATTGGACACTATGTACCGTGTCCCTCCTTGTCCTGGGTTTCATAAAACACAGCTTCCTCACCATTCTATTGTGGTGGAGTCAGCTATGAAAAGGATAAAGAGTGCAAAAAGACACTCCTCTGCTCCTCCAGGAAGAGAATGCAGGACCTTGGATGCTTTTGGTAGGAAAATCTTCCAAGCCAGTATGCTCATTGCCAGAATCAACTCCTATAGTCTTTATATGGGTATGTTTCTGAAAGAAGTTGCAGATAAACTTCACACTTTCCTCCCTTTTCTTCCAGAGGATAAAAGGGAAGAATTCCTTATTTGGCTTAAGCATACTCAAGATATTTCAAAGTTTTCCAAACGTGCAGCTTTTGACTCCTTTGAAGGTGCTAGCAGAGCTTCGGCCATTGCCATAGCTGCTCGCAGAATTGCTTGGCTCCAGGCTTCTGATCTAGAATCTTGGGTTCAGGATGGCTTGGGAAATCTTCCCTGTACAGGTGAAAACCTGTTTGGCAAAGATTGGCAAATAAAAGCCACTCAAATGGATGCAGAAAATTCTGCTTTGGATAGACTTTCAAAGTCAACCTCCATTCCTGCCAAGAAAAAACCTTTCAAGAAGTCTTTCTTCAAGAAGGGCAAATTTCATCTTGCTTCTGGCCAACAATCATCTACAGGTCGTTTTGCTGCTAAGCGCCAGCAACCTAAACAAGCCAGGCCTAAGCCTACAGGGGCTTCTGCAACTCAGCAGGCCCAGCCTCCTCAGGGCTTTTGACTTGATGCTAGAGAACTTAGCCTTTCTGGCTCTGAAACAGCCAGAGCCTCTCACCATTCCAGGAAGGTTAGCTCATTTTGCTCCCAGATGGGAGCAAATTACAGCAGAGCAGTGGACCCTCTCCATCATAAGAGAGGGCTACAAACTTCATTTCTCAAACCTTCCTCCTCACACCATGGTGAGACATTTCAATTCTCCAACATCTCTCCTCGACCTTCTAGGTCAGGAGGTGGCTACCCTTCTTGCCCAAGGGGCAATAGAAGAAGTGCCTCTTCTTCAACAAGAGTCAGGGTTTTACTCCCCCTACTTTCTGATCCCAAAGAAAACAGGGGGCTACAGACCCATATTAGATCTCAGAGAATTGAATAAATTTCTATGCAAGGAGAAATTCAAGATGCTTTCTCTGGGCACTCTCCTTCCATACCTTCAGAGTCAGGATTGGCTTTGTTCTCTAGATCTCAAGGATGCGTACACACATGTCCTCACTCTGGGAATATTTGTTTTCCCATACCTGGACGATTGGCTCATCCGAGCTCCATCTCAGTCAGAGGCCCAGACTTCCCTGGACTGCACAAGGCACATTCTGCAGTATCTGGGACTTGTGGTAAACCTCCCAAAGTCCCAGCTCACCCCTACTCAGTCCCTAGAGTTCATAGGGGCCTGGTTGGATACTACCACTGCAAGGGCCTATCTTCCTCAGGCACGTTGTCTACGCCTAGTGCAGTTAGCCTCCCAGATTCAGTCAAAGAGCCATTTAACTGCACGGGAGATGCTACAACTGTTAGGCCACATGGCATCCACAGTGCATGTGGTACCCTATGCTCGCCTTCACATGAGAGCAGCTCAATGGACTTTGTCCACCCAGTGGACTCAAGCATCAGGAGCTCTCTCAGACCAAATAGCAACCTCCAAACGCCTCTTTTGGTCTCTCCAGTGGTGAATGTCCACCCAGAATCTGTTGCTGGGGTCCCCCTTCCAACAGTTGTTGCCCCAGGCAACCCTCACAACAGATGCCTCCCAAACAGGTTGGGGAGCTCATCTACAAGACCTCTCCACTCAGGGCACTTGGTCTCCACAGGAGACCTCTCTACATATCAACCACTTGGAGCTCCGAGCAGTTTTTCTAGCTCTCAAGGTCTTCCATACCCTGCTCAGCTACAAGACAGTCCTCATTCATACGGACAATCAGGTAGCCATGTTGTACATAAACAAGCAAGGAGGAACTGGCTCTCTGTCACTTTGCAACGAAGCTTTAAGATTGTGGGCCTTCGCCAGAGAGCATCAAATCCATCTCCTGGCCGTATACCTACCAGGAATCCAAAACTCTTGGGCAGACAGACTCAGTCGAGTTCTGCTTCCACACGAATGGTCCCTACACATGGACCAAGTACTCAGAATCTTTCAAGAGTGGGGAACCCCGGACATAGACCTCTTTGCAAGTCCGTGGAATGCCAAACTTCCCCGGTTCTGTTCCAGAATTCCGTGTCAGGGAGTTCAGGCCAAGAATGCCTTCCTCCTTCACTGGGGTCAAGACATCCTGTATGCCTTTCCACCCATTCCTTTAATTCCCAAGACTCTGTTCAAGCTCCAGAGGGATCAAGGATCCATGATCCTCATAGCTCCACGCTGGCCACGCCAAGTGTGGTACCCTCTACTTCTGCATCTCTCTCAAGCTCCCTCCCTAGACTTGGGAGCTGCTCCAGACTTTCTGTCTCAGGAGGAGGGGACTTTGTGGCACCCAAACCCCAAGTCCCTTCACCTCAGAGCTTGGTTGCTGAAGGCCTAGACCTTCAAGGTTGGAATCTGTCTCAGCAGGTGAAGGATATCCTCCATGCTTCCAGAAAACCTTCTACTAGACGTTCCTATGCTTTTAAATGGAAAAGGTTTTCCATTTGGTGTGCTGAGAAGGGTCTTGACCCTCTAGCACTACCTTTGAATTCTCTATTGGAATATCTCCTGCATCTCTCCAATGCAGGCCTCAAGACGAATTCAGTAAGGCTCCATTTGAGTGCTATTGCAGCATCCCTTAAGCCTATCAATGGACAGCCTATATCCTCTCATCCTCTTATTGCAAGATTCATGAGAGGCCTAACTTTAACTAAACCTCCCATTAGGCCTCCTCCGGTGGCATGGGACTTAAATCTGGTTCTTGGTCAGCTTATGAAGCCACCTTTTGAACCCTCCTTGAAATTTCTTTCCTGGAAGGTTATTTTCCTCATTGCAGTCACCTCAGCTCGCTGCATCAGTGAACTGCAGGCCTTAGTGGCTAATCCACCTTATACAAGGTTCCATCGTGATAAGGTAGTCCTTAGGACCAATCCACACTTTATGCCTAAAGTGGTTTCACCTTTTCATCTTAATCAAGAGGTGTATTTACCTGTCTTTTTTCCAGGTCCTCATGCATCAAGTGCAGAGAGGAATCTTCATACCCTGGATTGTAAGAGATCTCTTGCCTTTTACTTACAAAGGACACAGCAACATAGAAAGTCTTCTCAACTCTTTGTTGCCTTTGATCCCTCTCATTTGGGACTTCCAGTCTCTAAGAGGACACTGTCCAATTGGATTGCTCAGTGTATTTCTTTCGCCTACCAGAGTAAGAACCTTTCTCTAGAAGGCCATGTCACAGCTCATAATGTGAGGGCCATGGCCACCTCTATGGCTCATCTAAATTCTGTGTCCATCAACCAGATCTGTCGAGTGGCCACCTGGGCCTCGGTTCATACCTTTACAGCCCATTACTGTTTGGACAAGGACTCCCGCCGGGATGCCTTGTTTGGTCAGGCTGTTCTCAAACACCTGTTCCATGCTTAATCAACTTCTGCCCTCCTTCCCTGAATGGATGCCTGAGATCCATAGGAGGAGATAGAGCCCTTCACAGGGTCTCATAACCTTCGGGATCTCCCAGGCATCTCTAGCTAGGGAGTCCCCATATGTGAAGACTCATTCCTGCTTGTTCCTGGAGATAGCACAGTTACTTACCTGTAACAGGTGATCTCTGGGAACAGCAGGAATAAGTCTTCACAACCCACCCACCTCCCCTAGGAGTTGTATCTCTCTATCTATTTTTCCTTTCCTCTCTCTCTTTGTCTCAGCTTTAAAACTCGAACTGGGGAGAGGCGGTTAGGAAAGGCGGGAAGGCAACGCGCAGGCGCTGTGGGATGCTCCCAAAAGCTATCCTTTTTGGGAAGCTGGGGAGCGTTCCTGCGCAGGCTCCGACGGTACCGACGTACCCATTTGTGAAGACTTATTCCTGCTGTTCCCAGAGATCACCTGTTACAGGTAAGTAACTGTGCTTTATATGGGTCTACCTTATTTTTGATGGTTCTTTTTTTTTTTCCTTTGCACTGTTTTTTTATGAAATTGACATGTTCATGTTCAGCATATCTTTTATATACGTGTATCGTCTTATTTTGAAATGTCAGGTTGCGCCTCCAGTTTTTACCTCTAATATTTTATCCTTCTATTTATTTATGCATTTACTTATTTATCTATGATTGATTATTATTCTTTTATTTATTGTGACATTTTTAATTATTATAATTTTATTATTTTATTGTAGAGGTCTTATTCCTCTGAAGAATTAAAGTATTCCTTCCATGGCAAATTGTGTCCTGCCCTTTGTTTGTTTGTGTTGACGCTGCAGGAAGGGTGTTCCTTCTGGTACACCCTTCCTGCAGCAAACTACAGCAATTTTCAAGGCTGCCTGATTCCATTTGGGAGCTCACACACATACTGCCAGCATATATGGCACAGACAATATCAACAATGTTTGGGGCAAGCATTACATATTTGTACACATGGTACAGACTACAAAACATTAGGATCACACAGTTGTAAATGAATGATCATGTCATGGAGTATATGTCAGTATTGTACAATAGACCTCCCTGAGGACAATGACATGCAGGAGGGGACTCATGTAACGCTTTTTGGCCCTGTGATCCTGACAGCAACTAACTGCCAGATTCTCACACCACACAGTATGTTTGTATGTGTGAGTCTGTGGAGGGCACATTATAAGTGACATACAACATGTGTAGCTATGACTGCTATCTGGGTGTGGACCCCTTTGCTACCCATATGTGCTGTTACAGATGGCCTGCCACCACTACTACCCTTCCATCCTGGGTTTGGAGAAGTTCCTGGAGGAAAGGTCCATAAACCATTATTAAAAAGGACCCAGGATATCACTGCTTGACCCAATACAAGCATTGAGGAACCTGTGTCTTTTGGGGAGACTGCTAGGTACTTATGACCTAGATTGGCCACTGTTGGAAACAGGATACTGGGCTTAATTGACCTTGGTCTGACCCAGTATGGCATATCTTATGTTCTTATCCCTCCAGCTGGAGGACTGGGGGGTAGGTGTGTGGCTGTTGTAGGTAATGCACCTATTCTCGCAGGCCATGCATCTTCTCTTGCAGACCATGCAACTCTTCTCGGAGACCTCAAGATGTCTGACGATGTGGTCCTGTGACCTGTGCAGATTAGCGAGACCCT
Organism: Ichthyophis bannanicus; assembly: GCA_033557465.1. Classification (NCBI taxonomy): domain Eukaryota; kingdom Metazoa; phylum Chordata; class Amphibia; order Gymnophiona; family Ichthyophiidae; genus Ichthyophis; species Ichthyophis bannanicus. The sequence continues at coordinate 421,433,778 of CM066033.1, forward strand.
GCTGAATCACCTGCTCGATGATGCCGGGGAGTCTCTCTGCTCCCACTGGACTCTGATGTGCCCGCGCCTTGCCCCGCAACTGGAGGGGAGGTAGATAGTGGCTTCGCAGTGCCTGCATCCTCCACCTCCCCATCCCCATTCCCATCCCACAGCACCATCTCAGCCTTCTCCCCTACCCTGCTTTCATCCCCCTGTACCACCACAGCCTCCAGACCCCACCTAGCTCCCATACCCCTGCCCCACAACTACCTCCTCTCCCTCCCCACTTTCATCCCCCCACAGCACCACCGCCTTCTCCCCATCCACACTCCCACCACCCGCTCCTCCACATCCCCACTCTCATCCCCCCTCACCACCACTGCCTCATCCAAGTTTCCACTCTCATCCCCCTGCCCCACCACTTCCGTCTCCTCCTCCTACCCGCTCTCCTCCCTATGTGCTGCTGATGCCTCCTGCCCCTCTCCACTCTCATCCCCCTGAACCACCGATGCCTCCTCCCCTCCTTACTGCCATCCCTGTGGCACTTCCCCTTCTCTAGGGGCTCCAGGATGAGGGTCCTCACATGCCTCTCCTGCACATCCCCCTCATCATGGGCCTCAGCAGGCCCCAGGCTCACACCCTCCTTCTTCTACACCTCCATCTGTGCCAGGGGACCTGATCCCTCTAGTCCTCTTGGAGAAGGAGGACACCACAGCCACATCAGTCGCACCCTCCCCTTCATCACCTTCCTCTTCCGAGGGTTTAGGACTTGATGGCACAATGGGACTGCCCATCGTGTGGCTGGTGTGCCTTGTGGCACTGTTGCTGCCACTGCTCCTACTGGGGCTCGGGGGGGGGGGGGATTCCCCTGCATCCTCTGGCATGTCTGACTCAGATATCTCAGGGGAGGGTGGCAGGGTGTCCTCTTCAGGAACAGCTGTAGATGGGAGGCAAAGAGGTTGTGTTTAGCTGTACCCCATGGTATGTGTGATAGCAGTATGTCAGCTCTACATTGGACTGCTGATGGCTGGGTGTGGTGGAGGGGCAAGATGTTGCATTATAGTGGCACGAGTTTGATTCCCACTTAAGGTCCTGGTGGGGTTGGCCAGGTCCCTTATCTGTACATTGCCCACAGTGGATCCCAGCAATATATGTGATATGCTGTTACAGGTGACCTGCTGATTCTCAGGCTAGGATGCTATTTTTGGACCTCGGGCTCCCTCCATCCAGACTGACTTCCAAACAGTCCATCTTACATGTGCACTACTGTCTGCATGACTTTCCTTTTCGGACTTTCATGGAGAGTACCCTTCACATCTGTTGCATCTCACTATATGGGATCAGTGTTGCCTTTGCATTGCTGGAGCTGACTGGCCACTACTGCCACCCACTGATCCCTGGATGGCATAGATGTGCATGTGTGGATCTGACATTGATTCTGACTCTTTCAGCGATGTCATAGCTCGCTACAGCTTGCTTGTCTGTGATAGTTGCGCTGGCGATTTATATGGAACATTGCTGCCATGTGCTTTTCCTCAGTTCTAGGGAGCATACCCTGGGTACCTGTGGCCAATCGAATCAGGACATGTCACTATTGCACATTGTATCTAGTGACTGCAATGACCGGTGTCATGTGTTGTTGTGGCTTCTGTCTCATGCTCCCTGCCCTCCTTGGCCCACATGGCTATGTGACTGCTGGGGCTGTGGCACAACTGTGCAGAGGCCACATGGCCTACATGTGCTATGTGGGCAACTACATCGTGGGGATTGCCTGAGCCAGACCACTTAGGCTGGCAGCCCTATTAGGGTCACCAGTACATTGTCTGGGGCTACTCCATGTTGATCTCATGCCAGTCCCAGCCCTGTTTCTGTGTCCACCCTTCTCATGTCAACACATTGGCTCTATATGGTTCCCTGGCTGAGGTGCACAATGATCTTTCTGAGCAACATTTACATATATTCAGCAACACATTAGCTATTCAATATCTGTGTGTGCACCCCTCCTTGGGGTCTGCATGCTTGTTTCAGACCCAGTTTCTGCATGTCCTTCTCTATAGATGATATCCGCGCACATCCTTACTTCCTGCTTTGTGTTTCTGGGATAGCACGCCATTGTAAGTGGCTCAGACTCCTTCTCTGACCTACAAATGCATGTCCTTCCCACAGCTCTATTGTGCTCATGCAGCTCTTCCCCATATGAACTGTGCTGTGTGGCTTCATACACTCTAGCCCCATGTGTGTCAGTGTTGTTCGTGTGGGTTAGATTTGTCACCCCAGCTACCCAGTGGTTCTGTGTATTATTACAATAAAGCATCCCTTACTCTCTGAAGTAACCCTAACTTAGAGACTCGCAATACTAATATGAGAAGAACATGAGAGAAGGTGTTCTCAGGAAGAAAAGGACCTCAGTGTTTTCCTCTGAGTTAAATGATACAATACTCAAATGGAACGCTGTCCCATGATAATATCATTATCAATATGTCTCAAGAGGTCAGCTCATACATCAATGGTCTGCGACAAACCTCTTGGAATGATGAAAACAAATTAAGATAATTATCTCAAGCAGGTAACAATGATAAAAAGTACAGCAGCAGTCCTAACTGGGTAACCAATGATCTCTGACTACTGAGTATTGAACACTGAATCTGAATATTGAGCAGTGAATACTGTACAAGCCAGCCGAGATCGATAGTCTTTGAAAATCTGACACTAAGGCTTTTTGCTCTTACTGTGTCTGTGGGGAAAAGTTTAGTAAAAGTTGAAAGCCATTTAAAGTGAATTTCACCTTTAATTATGATTCCTAAGGAACAGTTTTGTGTGGGATATACAAAGGAAACCCTAAGAAACCCAAATCAATCACCAGATGTCCTCAGAAGGAATGGAAAATGCTTGTTCAGCCCAAAAAAGATCTTTATGCATCTGCATAATATAGATATCAATGACATGTTAAGATGTTTTATTCCAAAATGAGGGATGATAAATTCTGCGGTTTGTGAATATTTCTCAGGGATTGCATTGCTTAATAAATAATAGTTGATGTTTTGCCGTGAACCAGATGCTGGCAGCCAGAAAAGAACAGCCCTTAAGGAAAGCGAGTCCAGAAACCATGATAGGATTGGTCTAGTTAATTAATTGTGTCAGGAAGAAGAGCCTTAACTTTTTGCTACACTAGGTTTTTGTCATGTTGCTGCTCACAGAAATGGGATTGGTTCTGTGAGAAAGACAAAGCCCCATCTTCAGCCTCTAATTAATCATCTCTTCAGCATGTGGAAATGAATCAAGTATTTTGCTGTGAAGTAAACATCTGCGCTATCCTGCCTGGATTGTCGAGCAAAGAAGTGGCTGACGTTTGTGGTTGCTTTACTTTCTGAAAGAGCATTAAGAGGCTGTAATCAGAAAGTTGTGGGGAGTATTCACTGAGCAAGGATTTAAAGCAGAAGCCATGTAATGAATCGATACCATAGGCAGTGTCTTCCCTAACCCATGCTGCTGCTTGTATGAAGAATGTTAGTAGAAAATTCTCCTTTCGAAGGCTTTGCAATGGCTTTGGCACGTGGAAGTAGTAGCGTTTACATTTATAAGTGGCCAACACATGCAAACAGCAGTTTTAGAAAGGCTCTAATTACACATATAGGTCTACAGTACCCACAGTTTTTAAAATTTATATTTCTCAACTTCTTAACTAGTGGTTTTTTGGGCATCCATTTATTATAAAATTGGGTACTCGCACGTATAATTGCCAGTCTTTACATGCATAGGTTGCAAAATCAACCATGTGTAAATGTCGGAACTTAGATGAGCAAATCCTTGCGTGGTACTCCTTTTTTTGGACGTGCTTCTAACTGTGATGGTTATTCCCACTGGACATGTTGGCATTTGCATATATGTTTCCATGCATCCTTATATGTATTTTACAAAAGGCTCTGGGCCTGATATCCAACAGTGATGGCTAGCGCGATTACAGGAGCTAGCTGTTACCGCTGAATCCTAGACTGGCTATTCAATACTGGTGCCATATCCAGCAACCAGCCTTGAATATCTGGGTCATCCGGAGAGTCAGGAAGCTAACCGGGCTGTGGTGAAATTCAGCCACTGCCTGGTTAGCTTTGGTGGCGAAAGTTAGGTCAGCCTTTACTATGCCTGACTTTCTCCACCGAGGGAGAACCAGGCGGCAGCTGAATATCACCACTGACTGGTTATTCCCAGGTGGCACCTCCCATTCCAACCCTGGAATTCCCCATTGCTAGCTGGTTAGCATTGGGATGCCTAGGGTTGGTACCTGCTAACTATTCAGCAGCACTAACCATGTTAGTGCTGCTGAATATCCCATTCACCGCAATTAACACGGCTATCAGGTTTGCTAACCGCATTCATCGTTTTAAATATCGGGCCCTCTGTGTCAGCAGAGCCTTTATTAAAATACACAGGAAACTGTAAATGCCCTGGCATGAAGTCCAAGTTCTGAGAAAAATTGGGCTTATTGCTTGTAAAGGTACCTGATTCTCTCATTTATCATTGCCAAACCTTTGGGGCTTGCCACATTCTGGCTATTACTCGATGAAAAATACTATTGATATTTATCCCTTGCTGCTGGTGACAAATGTATGAAGATTTCCACCACATTGTACCAGTGCTAAAATGTTGGACATGTAGCAGAACAAAGGCAAACACGGCTGATTTTGGCATTACTTGACTGATGCTGGTATTATGCAGTGATCTTTCATTATATTATGCATAAGAAGCTAAGGCTGGTTCTTGCAAAGTGCAAAAAAGGAAGATGTTTTAGATGGATACTTTTGTTTAGTGTTATATAGTGAAGAAATTTAGTTGAGGGGGGTATGTGTTCCAAAATGTGGTTTAAGTTTAACACAGAATTGCTCATCTTATAAAGACTTCCACTATTTTGAAAAATATGTGTGGTTTTTTATTTAATCCCCCCTCAGAATTTCACATTGACTGCCCCTAACAGTCTGCTTGATTAGGGGGCCCTGTTACTAAAGCACGCTAAGTGGTTAACTTGTGTTTTAGTGTACAGTAATTGTTACCATGTGGGCATGACAATTAGGGCACGTTAATTCCCATGGTACCTGCAGAGCACACAATGAAGTGGGGAATGTGATGGTTAAGGCTGGGGAGTGGGCGTGGAGAGCACATTGCATTTAGAGCAGGGGTACATATTTTATGCTGTCAGTGTTGCAGTTATTACGGGTGCACTTAACGTCATGTCCATAGGTGATGTTAAATGCACCCATGTTAATTGTGGATGCCGCTGCCGCATGTTAGGGTACGTTTCTGTGCAGTAGCTGCTGGGAACCTGATAGCCAAGGTGTCCTTACCAGGCATTCGTTTTTGCGCAGAATATGCACTAAATGCAAAATGGGCCCCTAAATTTTGGTAAGTTTCCTAACTGTTTGTCTTCCCTGGTAACATTCCCCTTCCCACCTAATTCTGTACCATGATGACTCTGCACCAGTCTTTGTCCAGATCGTTTAGGACAGTGGTTCCCAGTCCTATCTTGGGGAACTCCCAGCCAGTCAGGATATATGCAGTGAATATGCGTGAGATAGATTTGTATGCACTGTTTCCATTGCATGAAGATCCATTGTATGTATATTCAGGGGTAGACTAAGGCATAGAACAACTAGGCATTTATCTATGGCCCAGATGTTTAGGGTGGTCCTGTCAGAAGTGCTCAGGACTCAGGAAGTTAAGGTTGGCAGCTACCTTGGATATTTTTTCAGAACTGCTGAACTTTTTTTCTTGGATATCTGAAAGTCAGAAGGATGGCTGATGTGTTTCAGAGTTTAGACCTTTATCTGCTGCTCTCCAATCTTCCCCCTCCCCCCTTCCATGTGAGCGACCTGCTTCCAGTGTCATTTGCAGCAGAAACTGTAGGTAGGATCCGCAATGGGAAGGCATTGGGAGCAGGCACACTGGAAAGCGGCTCTAGAAATAGGAAGGGAAGGGTGAAGCAATGGGAAGATGCATTACTGTGCAAGGGAGGCTTTTGACTGAGAGTGGAGGCTGAACTCTCCTAGGGGCATTGGGTTGACCTTGCAGAGAGCCAATGGAGCAATTCAGTGGCCTGGAGGAGATGCTAAGAAAGGGCAGGAATGGGAGAGGGATGGACTGAAGTTGTTGCTGCAGGTTGAGGAAATTGCACAAACTTTACATGGTAAGAAAAATTGATGATGGGAGAGGGGCATGAGCAGCAGTCAACAACACAACATCGGAAGTGTGTGTGTTGTCAGATGAACGAGCAAGTGCACATCTGTGTGTGTTTGTGTGTACTTCTGTGTCTTTCTCTGATGGGGACAGTATCGCATGATTTCCCTGCAAACATTTGGGCTGGAGAAGTCCATTGGTACAAATATAGCAATGTGCGTACTAAACAGTGAGGGGGTCATTCTGAAGCACGAATAGCGGGGATGGACGTCCCATTGGGATGTCCTTCCCCGCTATTTGTGCCCTCTCCTGATCCCATCTAACTTCCCTGCGCATTGTACGGGGAAGTTAGATGGGGCGGGAAAGGGGCAGATCGGGGCGGCATTAGGGTAGGCAGTGGGCAGTCCTCAGCCCCGGACATACAGTGCCGATTTGAATGTCGGTCTTATACGTCCAGGGCTAGTGGCTTGCATGGGGAACTTATTCGATATTGGAGGTGGAATAAGTTCCCCTAGTCGGCAGGGGACGATGGGCTCGGGGATCAGAAGGGACAGGAGGGAGCAGAGGACATTCCCTGTGGCCCGACCCTGGCCTCGGGAGGCCAGATCGGGGGTCGGGCTGTGGGGAATGCACTTTTTGAGTCAGCATCTGGTGATCGCAGCTTTATAATGGAGCCGTGGTGCCATGGCAACCGGATGCCATGGCACTGTGGCTCCATTGAAAAGCCCTGACTGGGCTATCCGGACAAGGCCTGCATGTGCAGGCCGGACTGAATCGAGGTCCCAGTCTGCACGTACAGGCCTGGTCGCGATTCTAATCCCATGGGGCTAGACGTGCCCTGCAATATCAGAATCCTGGCTAGCTCTGTGCATCTGGTTCCAACCGGACACACAGAGGGCCAGGACGTAGATGTCTGAATCGCGCTCTGAGAGTATGGGCCTAAATATGCATGTTTACATAGGGTGTAATATAGTGTTAATCCGGCCCTACAGAGATTCTGAAAACCTGATTAGCTGGGAGTTTCTCCGGACAGCCTTGATAATCTTATTCATGTCTTCTTATTCTTAAACCCCTAATAAGCTTCCATGTTTGAGCAGATGAGCCTGTCATGGGCCTGTAAGTCAGTGTTTGCTGACAGGCACTGTGGCAGACCAGCCCTTCTTCCAGCATAAACTTGCAATTACCAAGTATTCCCTTGTGGAATACAGTCATTTCAGGCTCTGGGAACACATTGGCTCAGAATCCCTCTACTAATTTTAATTCCTTTTTGCTTACACCATCGTCTGTTGACTTTAACTGTTACCAAGTCTGTGACCAGCCAAACAAGAACAGCCAATGTGAGTGGAGAACTGGAGATGGCAGGAAGGAGAAAGAGAGGAACACAGTGGAAGGATGGGTGGGGAAGAACCTGGGAATAGGCTAAATGGTGAGGAGGGCAGGAGGGAGAGTATTTGCAGGTATAATGGATGGACAGTAAAGTGAGCTCAGTTTTTGTTTGTTTTTCTGCTGTATGTATGTATTTATTTCCATTTATATTTATCTCTAAAATATTAAATTAACTCCGAGCAGCTTACATTGACCAAAGCAGCGTTCAGTGCATATGTTTTGTATCTGTTGCACTGTCCTTTTTGTATACCTTATGGTAAAGTGACCAACCATCCTGTATTTTAAGGATTTGTCCCTGGAATCATATTACTTTGGTTGGGATGCCTAAATGATCCCTATTTTAAAACACGTATTCCACTCCTACACGCCTCCACATTTGTACCAGCAGACCTCTCCAGTCCTGCTGAAATTTTCAAAGGGGAAACTCTGTTTATATGAGACTTTTCCCATCAGAGTCACATGTACTCACTCTGTTGTACTTCAGTAACACACACATGCACATGCATTCATCCAACCCCCATCCCCCAAATCAGGTACACACATGCACACTAGCAATTTTCAAACAGACAGATTCTCTCTCTGTCTACTGATGCTGTGCTGTGTCTGCACTCCTCTACCCCAGTGCCCCCAGTTCTTGCTTTTGCTGCCAGCTCAGCCTGCATTAGCCTCCTCACACTTTACCTCATTCCTCTTACATTTCTACCCTTTCTCAGCAACCCCATTCACCCCTACCACTTATTCTACTAACTTTCTCCCAGACCTTGTGCAGAAAATCAGCCCACTTTTCCTGTGACTAGTGCAGCCTTTCCATTGGCTGGAACCTACCACTTACTCTGCACAATGAGGGGGAAGCACTGTAGAGCTAAACTCTAAAAAAAAAAAAAAAAATGCCCAGACAATTTAGACATCATTCTGACTAAGTCAGCTTCTTGACAAAGTTGTAGAATCCTAAAATAATTTAGATGGTTGGCAAGCCTAAGCTCCTGAGTCCTCAGCACATCTGACAAATCTGGCTCTGCTTCCTCCCCAGGGCCCAGGCAACCATCAGTCAGACAAAGCCAGCCAATAGGCTGCAGCAGACACAGCCAGCCAATAGGGAGCAGGGGGAGGTGGGAGCAGTAGCTAGGATACAGAAACCTTCCTTTCTCCCTTGTCCTGCAGCTCTGGAGTATGGTGGGGTTTTTTGCTATAGATATACAGACCTACAGGAGAAAATATTGGGGGTGCTCAAGCACCCATAGCACCCAAAGAGATAGTGCCTATGATCCTGGGTCCAACATCAGTATCACGGTCAGTGGTCAGCTGATTTTGTTGATTCTGTCATCTGTGTAGGCTCTTAGCCCAGGGTGTGTGTTTCTATTTCGTCTTTAGACTTTATTTTCCTTTTAAAATACCGAAAAGAAAGTGTGTTTTTAATGACCAACTACAAAATGAATACCCATTCATTAAGAGACATTCTGGTGATAGCACAGTGTTTTGTAACAAATGCTGGTCTTCCTTTTCAATTGCACATGCAGGAAAGGGTGACATTGTTCAGCACCTAAGGATGGACAAACACAAGACAACAGATGTAAGTGCTTCTTCAAGTAGAACTGAGACTTCTTTTTTTAAAAGTCAAACTTTGGATGAGAAAACTCAGTCACTGTCTACAGCTGAGGGCACATGGGCTTATCACTGTGTTGTCCACAAGCATTCTTTTCAGTCGTCAGACTGTACTTCAAAGTTGTTGAAAAAATATTTTGATGAAAAATACTCTTGTGCACGAACCAAAATGGAAGCAATCATCTGTAATTGCCTCAGGTACACTTAGATTGTGAGCCCTTCGGGGACAAGGGAATAAAAGTACCTGTTAGTATATACATGTAAACCTCTCTGATGCGTAAGTAAAGGGCGGTATATCAAATGCCTAACCATAACCATAACCATAATGTTTTCAAACCTGACTCTATTGATTCCCAGAAGAGAGACCTTTCTGAGACAAGTTTTTTAACAGTTTTTTGTGATTGCTCAAACCATGGAAGCATTAAACTGTGCCCTATTTTAGTAAGGTACTTTTTTCCTGAGAAAGGGGTTCAGGTAAAAGTCCATGAAATTAAAGGCAAATCCTCAGACATTCTTTCCAAGTGGCATTGTGTGTTGACAATACCAATTGACATTTGGTGGGGCTGCTAAGAGTGGTAGTAACAATATTTTTTACAAGCTGCAAAATAGATTTAGGAAGTAATTTAATTGGTGCAAACTGTGCAGCTCACATTGCTCACAATTGTATCAGCACTGCTGTCGAGCACCTGCCATTTGACATAGAAGTTATTGTTGACAAGATATTCAGACATTTTCACATTTATACAGTGAGAACTGAAGAACTTAAAGAGATGTGTGACTTTGTTGAGAGTGAGTATAAAATGCATTGCTAATTTCAAATGTCCTGACTTGGATGCTCCCTTTGTATGTCTAGATGATCTATGCAAAATCAGGCATTATGTATTAAGAGTGCCGTTTTAGATAAAATATATTTGTGAGAAAACATAAGGACATAAGATATGCCATAGTGGATCAGCCCAAAGGTCCATCAAGCCCAGTAGCCTGTTTCCATCAATGGCCAATCCTGGTCACAAGTACCTGTCGGGTTCACAAAAAAGTACACAGATTCCACGTTGCTTATCCCAGGGTAAGCAGTCGATTTCCCTGCTCCTCTTTAGTAATGGTTAATGGACTTTTCCTTCAGGAAATTGTCCAAACCTCTTTTAAACCCAGCTACACTAGCAGCTTTTGCTGCATCTTACAACAATGGATTCCAGAGTTTCATTATGCATTGAGTGAAAAAATATTTTCTCTGATTAGTCTTAAATGTGCTACATTATAGCTTTACTGCACGCCTCCTAGTTTTTCTATTTTTTGAAGGCGTTTACCTGCCCCATTCCACCATCAGCCATCTCTTTTCTAAGCTGAAGAACCCTGACCTTTTAAGCCTTTCCTCATAGGGGTATCCTTCCATCCCCATTTATCATTTTGGTCGTTCTTCTCTGTACGTTTTCTAATTCTGCTATATCCTTTTTTTAGATATGGCAACCAGAATTGCACACAATATTCAAGGTTTGGTCGCACCATGGAGCAATATAGAGACATTATAATATCCTCGGTTTTATCCTCCTGTCCTTTCCTTATACTGTAATTCCTAGCATTCTGTTTGCTTTCTTGGTCACTGTTGCACATGGGACAGAAGGTTTCAACATATTATTCACAATAATGCCTAGATCCTTTTCCTGGGTAGTGATTTCTCATGTGTAACCTTGCATCCTATAACTATAATTTGGGTTATCCACATTAAATTTCATCTGCCAATTGGATGCCCAGTCTCCAAGTTTCTCAAGGTCCTCTTGCAATTTTTCACAATCCTCTTGTGATTTAAGAACTTTGAATAATTTTATGTCATCAGCAAATTTGATCTCTTCATTCATTGTTCCCATTTCCAGGTCATTTATGAATATGTTGAAAAGCAGCGGGCCCAGCACAGATCCCCGGAATACTCCACTATTCTTCTTTCTTGATTGAGAAAATTGACCATTTAACCCTACTCTCTCCAAGATCGTATTTTTACAAAACATCTCAGCCTAATGTAAACTCTTAATGTGTGCAGTTAGTCCTTTTAGTTTTTTCTTAACCATTTTCCTTATTTTATCACAGACTCCCTTTTAAAAGTTAAATGCTAGTGCAGTGGTTTTTTTGTTGCTGTCTTCCCTCCATTTATTAAGTCAAATGTGATCATGTTATAGCCACTATTGCCAAATGGTTCAACACTGTTAACTCATGCAACAGATCATGCATTCCACTAAGGAATAGGGTTAAAATAGCTTCCTCTTATGTCTATTCCTGAACCAGCTGCTCCAGGAAGCAGTCATTTATTTCATAGAGAAACTTTATCTCCCTGTCATGTCCTGATGTGACATTGACTCAGTTAATACTGGGGTAATTGAAAGCTCCCATTATTACTATGTTGTAAACTTTGTTAGCTTCCCTTATTTTTGTTAGCATTTTGTCATCCGTCTGTTCTTTCTGGACAGGCAGATGGTAGTACACCCACACTATCATTCCCTTCCCCTTTTTACATGTAATTCTATCCATAGAGATTCTACCATGTATTTTGTTTCCTGCAAAACCTTTATCCTGTTTGATTCTTTAACATATAGTGCCACCCCTCCACTTATGTGATCTAACATATCATTGTGATATAGTTTGTAGCCTGGTATTAGTGTCCCATGGAGGAGTAGCCTAGTGGTTAGAGCAACTGCCTAATACCCAGAAGATTCAGGGTTTGATTTCCACTGGCACTCCTTGTGACCTTGGGAAAGTTACTTTGGCCCTCCATTCCCTCTGAGGAAAAGCCCTGGTAGTCTACTTCGGGTGGTACATTGCCAAAAAACCCCAGAGGCAGCTGGGTTGCCAGGAGTCAGCACTGATTTGATGGCACAAAAAACAAAATTAGCATCCCATTGGTTATCCTCCTTACATCAGCTTTACCTCATTATCTAGTTCAAAGCTGCTCTATCTCCTTTTTAAAGGTTAATGCCAGCAGCCTGTTTCTGCCTTGGGGAGGGGGGGGAGGGCTATACCTTTGGAATAGTCGCAACCCCCCCCTTTTCCCCAGCATGTTGCGCATTTCCTAACAAATCTGAAACCCTCTTCCATGTTCCTTATTAAGATGTGAACATGGGGGCAGGTAGCAGTATTTAAACACAAAGTTATGCCAAATGTGGAGCCTTTTGTAAACTATAGTTAAGAATGTGTGGGCGTGCATGTGGATTTGCTATCACGCATGGTCAGATGGGGCATTTTACAAATGAACATAGCAGCTTCCACATGTTGTTGTTGTTGTTAAGTGCTGTCGAGTCGGAGTCGACTCATGGCGACCCTCTGGATAGCTATCCTAAATTGTGTTCGGTCTTCAGTCAGGCGGCTTATTGTTGACAGACTGGTACCCGTAGCTGCTGTTATTGTATCGATCCATCTCATTGCTGGCCTTCCTCTTTTGCGTTGACCTTCTATCTTGCTAAGCATGATGTCTTTCTCTAATGATCTCTCTCTCCGCATGATGTGTCCAAAGTATGAAAGTCGAAGTCTTGTCATCTGAGCTTCTAAAGAAAGCTTAGGTTTGATCTCCTCTAGTACAGACTGGTTTGTTCTTCGGGCAGTCCATGGTATACACAGTATTCGCCGCCAGCACCATAATTCAAAGGCATCAATTTTCTTCCTGTCTATCTTTTTCACTGTCCAGCTTTCACATCCATATGATGTTATTGAAAATACCATGGCTTGAACAAGTCGAATCTTTGTATGGAGAGAGACATCTCTGCTCTTGAGAATCTTATCTAGGTCTTTCATAGCCATTCTGCCAAGAGCAATGCGTCGTCTGATTTCTTGACTGCTTGTTGCTTCTTTATTGATAGTTGATCCAAGTAGGTTAAAGTTATTCACGATTTCAATTTCTTCTCCTTCGACGATGAACCTGTTGATTATGCCAGTTGTCATGATTTTTGTCTTCTTTACATTAAGGTACAGGCCCATTTTGAGACTATGTTCTTTGATTGTGAGAAGCAAATGTTTCAGATCATCTTCACTTTCCGCCAATAATGTGGTATCATCAGTATAGCGAAGATTGTTGATGAGTCTTCCACCAATCTTCACACCTCTGTTGTCTTCATACAATCCTGCTTCTCTGATGATTTGTTCTGCATATAAATTAAACAGGTAGGGGGAAAGTATGCAGCCTTGTCTTACACCTTTGCTTATTTTAAACCATTCTGTTTCTCCTTGTTCTGTTCGAACTGTTGCTTCTTGATCAATGTACAGATTGTGCAAGAGAACGATCAGGTGTTCTGGTATACCCATGCTTCTTAATGTGGCCCAGAGTTTCTCATGGTTTACACAGTCAAAAGCTTTGCTATAGTTGATAAAGCATAAATAGATATCCTTTTGGTATTCTTTAGTCTTTTCAAGGATCCATCTCACATCAGCAGTGATGTCTGTCGTTCCTCGCCCTTTTCTGAACCCTGCTTGCACTTCAGGTAGTTCTTGTTCCAGGTATGATTGTTGTCTCTTTTGAATAATCTTCAGTAGAATCTTGCTGGCATGTGGGATCAGAGCGATTGTGCGATAATTTCCACAGTCAGTTGGATCACCTTTCTTTAGTATTGGTATAAACACAGATCTTTTCCAGTCAGTTGGCCATGATGCTGTCTTCCATATTTCTTGGCAGAGCCTTGTAAGTATGGTAACAGCTGCATCAGATTGCTGTAATACCTCTATGGGAATGCCATCAATGCCTGGGGCTTTGTTCTTTGATAAGGCTTTCAATGCTGCTTCAACTTCTTCTTTCATCACCAATGGTTCCAGATCATAAGGTACAGGTTGAAACGGCTGTTGGTCCACTTGATCTTTATCATATAAAAACTCTGTATATTCCTTCCATCTTTTCTTGATCTTCTCAGCATCATTCAACATAGAACCTTGAGCTTCCACATGTAGCTGATCCATTTTGCAAAATGTCCATTTTGAAATAGGAAGTGAACAATGGGAAATTAAGGAGACTAGTTCCTTCAGTCCTTCATGTAAAAGCCCTGGTATAACAGAGCACTTTTAAAAGATCTATACATGCCTCAGAGCTGGTGTAAAATCTGACACTGAATTTTTTTGCCATATCTGTGGATTCTCTTTTTAAAATGGGCAAAGCACATGTAGATTTTTGGCCCACCCAAGCTATGCTCGAACCATACCTCCACCATGCCGCCTTGAAATCTCTGCATGGTGCGGATCAGGGCCGGCCCTAGAGTCGGTTCAAGGTGTTGATGCTCTAGGCAGACTTCAAGTCTTATGCACCCCCTGGCTTTCAAAATCTGTTGTTTAACTTTGAAGGCCCTTCTTGCCGCCCACAGAAGTTGCCACCCTAGACTATCACCTAATTTGCCTAATGGTTGGGCCGGACTTGGTGTGGGTCTCCACATTTGAATTGTATCTTTCTGAAATTGCATTTGCATGTGTAAATGCCGCTGTTTACATACAATACCGTCCTGAATATCTAGCTTTTGTTAACTGCCTTGATGCCTGAAGGGAAAGGCAGTTTATCAAGTTAATAAACTAAGCTGAGGTAGCAGGAAAAAGATCCAAGAACGAGCTATGGGGATAATAAGATTTAAGAGTTCACTGGCACACAGATGTTTCTTTCCACTTGACTGTCGAGCAGCTCTTGTGCCTTTAAGTGGGCTGGATATATGATCCCACTCTTAAGGGGCTGATACTATAAGGGTCACGTGCAAATTTACGTGCTATTTACATGTGTAAGTCCCTACTCTAAAAGACTTAGGCACATGAATGGCTACTTACTTGCGCACTGTAGGCAGTTGCTATTCTGTAAGTTTGCGCATAAGTCCTATCGCCTCTACTTTCAGTTTGGGCAAGCATACGTTTACACGCGTTAAGTTAGAAAATAATATAATATGCACACGTTTCTGAAGATCTATGTGCAAGCGTAACTGCAGCGACTAGATGGACGTGCATGTTTACGCCCCTAAAAAGAGGCCCCAAATATTCATGTGGCAATGTGTATTAAATGCATGTTAATTAAATCATCCCCCGAAAGTGCAGGGGTTCATGGACTACCTTTCAAACTTAAGCCGAGGCAGAAACTTGAAGGAGAGTCACCTTGACTCTCACAGCTTTGGACCCCTCCCCAGGGATGAGCTTAAGGAACAGTGCCAGTTTTATTTTTCGCAAAGGGATCTGGTTAGCCTAGAGATGGCCCTGCACAAATCAATCTGACAAACTGCCCTCATAGTTTCTTTTTGAAGATCAGATGATTATATAGATAACACCTACAGTTGATGGTATGAAGTTTACATGCATATACATGCATTCATTTTCTAAACTTTTATGTAAGCACAAACAACATTTCATGTGCATAGAGTGAAATATATGCATGAAAAAACCTTTATAAAGGATTAGGTGTATAATAGATAATTCCATCTCTTCAGCGCTTAGAATTTAGTCAGGACAGAGAGATAGGATGCGCAATGAAAAACAAACAAGGGGCTCTTTGAATAAGACAGCAAGGCCATGGCTGAGAAGATTAAAGCGAGGAGGGGCAGCTTCTAAGAGAATATCATTGGATATGACATTTGTGGTCTGGAAATGTTTTAGGAGGACTGTAGATATTTAAGTAGTTGCTAATTAGCCTTTTCTTGTATAGCGGGGTAGAGGTATGGAATATCTATTAGCCCCAGTTTTGTTTGTTGACGTAGATCACAAGTAAACCTTTGAAAATACTCTCTCTTGTATGCTGTGAATTTTGAAAAACACTTGAATATTTTCCAAACAAGTTCCATTCATCAATTGGAACAGCCAGTTTGACAAATGTCACATATACAGTGCCTGTGTCCAATTGTTTCAGGCAGTGACATCATGCCATTAATTTCCAAAGTTAAAAAGGAAAACAATCAAAAAGTGTGCTTTGACTCGGCATGTGCATTGCAGGATAGGTAGACTTCTCTTTTAAAGATAGTAGGAGAGGGCCTTTACAATTAGGGGTGTGCCTACTAACAGGGCATTAGCTGATATTGTGACGCTAACATGGGAAATTCACACCGCGGCGACAGCGAATGCCGGACAAGTGCAGCTACTGCCGTCAGTTCTCCGCAATAGCTGCATTTCGTGTGTGAGGAGTGCAAAAGGGTGGGGGTGTAGGTAACGAGTGAGAGTTCCTGTACTGTGCCGTTACTGTGGGTGTTAATGGTGCACAGTAGCTGCACGTTTTTCAGACAACGCAGATGCAGCTAGAGGCACCTCAAGGTGGCATTAGCCGCATCTGCGATACTGTCTCACCACAATCCCTACATTTTCATATCGTTATCTGCTGAGGAAACGCCAGTCATGCCCCCACCCCAACTGATAAAATGTGACTAATGCCTGGCATTAGCTGCAAAAGTCTACTGTGCTTTAGAAAACACAGCCCTTAATATCCTAGTTGAAAGTATCTTTTTTACCATTTGTATTGGAGATACGCTAATGGGAGAACAGGATTCTGCAGTGCTGTTAAGATTTTGAAGTGACGGAGTAAAGCCCACATAAGTTGGATTGCTGCAATTCAGTTTGAGTTTAAAACATCTAAAAAATACTTTTAGGGTAAGACTCTTTGTTTCAGGTTCATCAGTGGTGAACCCTTCCCCACTAGTCTGCCAATGTAAGTGCCGTTGCAGTTTTCTTCCTGACTGCTAAATGCCAGATTTTAGATAGCATTCCAAACCATCTCTCCCATAATGGACGCCATTAATTGCACAAAGAAACTCGTACATAACTTATATGGTAGCACAAGTTCTGCCAAAGGGATGGCTGGCGCCGTTCATAATATCCTAAGTCTTTGTTACTTAGTTCACACTGTTTCCTCAGCTCCATAGATACTTTTCTTGTGCCAGACAATATCCTGTATAAGTTTGGCCTCTTTACCAGTTGGACCACTGCAATGCAATTACCACTGCAAAGCAAGTTTAAAACCAGTTGGACTATCAATTGGATAGTAATGGTTAAAGGTTATCATGGTACAGTGCTATTAATTAAGGCGGTTATTCTTTCAGAGCCACTTGTATGCAGTATAAGCAATACTTGCGGGCCTAATGATTCTTTCCTTGCAAATAAAATATAGTGGTGAATAATCCTATTACTGAAGTCCCTAATTAACCATCCCAAAAATACAACTCAAAAAATTAATGGGCTGTTTCGAGTTTTGTAAGTGACTTTCATGTTCTTTTGTGTCACTATTATGCTGCTATTTATATTTGTAAAGGACCCCGTTACCGTCAGCATTCACCCTCCTCATGCCAAAAAATGATTTACTAACAATACATAGTGGCAAGAGAAGGCCAGAGCTTTATTGTCCTTGCAAATCATGACAATTAAAATAACTGCACATAATTGGTATGAACTTTCTCTAGAATGTGGGCTTGTGACAGGTGGTCAAGAATTCTAGTCAATTAGGGCCCTTAGGTGAACATAAAACTCATTTTATATCAGGGTTGAGTTCTTTAGGGGACTATAAGTGGGAGATGCATAAGTGGGGCATTTTAGAAGCATTTTCCCATCCAAAAAGCAGCATTGAAAGACACATCTCAATGCCATTTTAGAACCTGATTTTTGCTCATTACATCTACCTAGCCGGGGGGTGGAGGGGGGGGGGGGTGAGAGAGGGATGGTGAGGGCAGTGATTGGGAGTGCGGTGGGCAGGGCCTAAAATGCAGATGTGCATTCCCCATTTTATATAGAGAATCCATGTCTCGGACAAAATGTCATTGTTGGCCTTTACCCTCCCCCAGGCACAAATAAGTGCCTGCTGACAGAGGCAGGTGTTCAAGCCACAGTCCAGGGACCTGTGCTGCTGCGCCAGTATGCCTATGGTTGCCAACCAGCCGGTTTTCAGCCGGCCTGGCCGACTACCGGCACAAATGTAAAACCGGCCAGTGAAAAGCTGTTTTTTTGCTCTGGCCGCAAGATCGGGAGTGGCCAGAGCAAAAAAACGGCTTTTCTCCCGACTCTGCGGCACGAACACGATCCCTCGTGGCAGTGCAGCCACTGCTTCTGCTTTTCACAGAGCAGTGGCTGCAATAAATTTACTTTGAAAAGTAAAGACAGCCTGTGAGGAGCCCTCCGGTCATTGCAGCGCCCGAGGAAGTGATGTCATAGAGGGTGGGCTCCTCACAGGTTGTCTTTCCTTTTCAAATTAACTTGGCTGTAATAAAGTTAATTTGAAAAGGAAAGACAACTTGTGAGGAGCCCGCCCCCTATGACATCACTTCCTCGGGCACTGCAATGACCAGAGGGCTCCTCACAGGTTGTCTTTCCTTTTCAAATTAACTTGGCTGCAATAAAGTTAATTTGAAAAGGAAAGACAACTTGTGAGGAGCCCGCCCCCTATGACATCACTTCCTCGGGCACTGCGATGACCAGAGGGCTCCTCACAGGCTGTCTTTACTTTTCAAAGTAAGTTTATTGCAGCCGCTACTCTGTGAAAAGTAGAAGCAGCGGCTGGGGGGGGGGGGGGGGTTAATAGCTGAAAGGGAGATGCTGGAAATGGGGGGAGGGGTAGTGGCTGGAAGAGAGATGCTGGATAGCAAGGGGGGTGTTGATGACTGGAAGGGAGATGCTGGATACCAGAGGGGGGAATTAATGGATGGAAGGCAGATGCTGGATACAAAGGGGGAGTAATGGCTGGAAGAGAGATGCTGGATACAAAGGGGGGGGGGACAGAGTAGATGTTGGACACAAAGTGGGGGAATGGAACTGTGGAAGGCAGATGCAGGATATCAGTAGGGACTGAAGGGTAAATGCTGAGCATATAGTAGTGAGGTTTAGAGCATAAGGGGATAGAGGGCAAATGGTAGATACAAGTGGGGGTAGACGGATGGAGTGCGGATATTGGACATGGGATGGAGAGCAGAGTCTTGACATGTGGTGGGGCATAAGGGCATGGAGGGCAGATACTGGATATGGAGTTGGGGAGTAGAAGGTCAGAGGGCACATGCTAAACATAGGATAGGGGTCATGAGGGTTGGAGGGCACATGTTGGACATGGGATTGGGGACATATGGCAGATACTAGATATAGGTTGGGGCATGGAGGCTGGGGCAGATGGGGTGGACATGGAGTGGAGAACATGAGGTCATTGGGGATGAAAGGCAGATGATGGACATGGGATGGGGGCTTAGGAGATAGTGGGCAGAGACTGGACACAGGGTAGGGGTGGAGGACAGATGCTTGACATGGGGAGACAGGAGAAGCTGAACACAGGTTAGGGGAATGAGAAGATGCTTGACATGGAATAAGGAAGAGAGGGGGAATTCTGGCCATGGAGGAGGTAGGATGAGAAAAAGGAGAGAAGCACTAGAATGGTGAGAGAGGGGGAGGAACAAGACAGGGCAGGAGAGAAGGAGAGATATGCTGGACACAGAGGGCCGAAGAGAGAAAGAGATAGGAGAGAGTTAGTTAAAGACTGGGGAAGGATACAGAGATGTTCAATGAGAAGGTTGTGTTAAAGGTTGAGAAATGGTAGGAAGATGCTGTAAAAAAAATGGAGGAGATTGAGAACTGGATGGTAAGAAGGAGAAATGAAATCTGACTTGATAGAGAAAAATAAAAGAAAACTGAAAGGAAAATATCAATATCAGATATGGAAGGAAGAAGACAAGAGGGGAGAGAAGTGGCTAATGGACCAGAGACCTAGAGGGTGAGTTAAGAGATGAAGAAAGCAGAAACCAGAGACTGGGATCAACACGATTAGAGAATAAAATGACCAGACAACAAAAGGTAGAATTTTTTTTTATTTTCAGTTTAGTGATTGGAACATGTCTGTCTTTGGACTTCACAGGCCTGATATTCATCCAGGGATGTCAGCATTTATAAGCGCCTGATTTATTTTATTTATTTATTTATTTAACTGTATTTATATCCCGCTTTTCACCGGGTCAAAGCGGTGTAACATAAAAAGGGGGGGGGGGGGTGGACAGGAATCAGTTTTTTGGGGTCGGGGCCATCACCAGGTGACCAACAGTAATGATTTTGACAAACAATTGGGATATAGACGTGGACATTGAGACGCAGTCATTTAGAGCAAGATCTTCTGGGGGTTGGGTAGTCAGTGGCATGTGTTCTCATCAGTTCCGAGGTATTCCTGGAATAGAATGGTTTTCAGTTGTTTCTTGAATGCTAGGGGATCTCTGTTGCATATGATGTGGCTTGGTAGAGAGTTCCAGAGGGATGGTGCATAAAGTTCGTAGGCTTTGTTGCAGGTCTGTTGATTGTATTTGGTTCTTTTATGGGGGATGGTGAGGGAGTTTCTGGTGGTTTGTCGAGTTGTTCTGTTGTGGGCTGGTTGAGGCAGTAGTGTGCGGAGCTGGGAGGTTTGAGTTTGGTAGAGGGCTTTGTGAGTGAGTAGGACAGCTTTGTATTTGATTCTTGCTTCGAGGGGGAGTATGTGGAGCTCCCTTAGGATTGGGGTGATGTGGTCGTGTCTTTTTGCTTTCTGGATAATCCTTGCTGTGGTATTTAAGGCAGTTCGAAGTGGGTTGGTATGAGTCCGTGGTAGATTATATTGCAGTAGTCCAGGTGGGGGAGTGTCATGGCTTGCATCACTGTTCTGAAATCCTGCGGTTCAAGTAGAGGTCTAAGGCGTTGTACTGTTTTAGCCTTGTGAAATATTGTTCCAGTGTTTTTTTTGATTTGTTGATTGAGTGTGAGGGCTTGGTCTATGATAATTCCCAGATATCTTATGTGCGGTTGTATTTGTATTTGTGTGGCTCCAATGATGAGGTGTGTGGGTGGTGTGAAGTCCGGGTCCTTTGTTACAATGAAGGCTTCTATTTTCTTTATGTTGATGGACAGGTTGTTCTGTTGTAGCCAGCCAGATACTTCTGTAAAGCATGCTGATAAGTGTTTATTTGTTAGGTTAGAGGTTATGATTGGGGCATAGAGCATTATGTCGTCTGCATAGATATGGTAATTGATGTTGTGGGTGCGTATGATTGAGCAGAGTGGTTGCAGATAGATGTTGAAGAGCATGGCAGACAGTGTGGATCCTTGGGGTACTCCCTGGTGTTGCTGGAAGGGAGGTGAGGTTGATATGTTTGTGTGGATTAGTTGACGTCTATTGGTTAGGTAGGAGTGGAACCATTGAAGTACGGTTCCCTTGATGCCAATTGCTTGTAGTCTGTGTAGTAGGATGTTGTGGGAGATGGTGTCGAAGGCTGCTGATATGTGTAGGAAGATCATGGCATATCCAGAGTGTTTGGCTTGTGTTTCTATGGTGAGGGTGTTCATCAGTGATGTCATGAGGATTTCGACTCCGTGTAGTGGACGGAAGCCATGTTGTTGTGGGTCCAGTATGTTTTTGGCATCTAAGGGGCTTGTTTACAAAGCCGTGGTAGCGATTCGCGATCGTTATCGGAGCCGCGGCCCCATTGAAATCAGTGGGGCCGCGGCTCCGATAACGATCGCGAACCGCTACCGCGGCTTTGTAAACAAGTCCCTAAGTGTTCTTGAAGCTGTTGCTGGACTACCTTCTCAATAATTTTGGCAGTGAACAGGAGGCTCGCTATAGGTCTGTAGGAGGCAGGGTCCATGGGATCCAGGTTGTGTTTTTTTAGGGTTGGTCGGATGATTGAGGTTTTGAGGAGGTCTGGCATGCGTCCTTGGCTGAGGGACGCATGCCAGACCTCCTCAAAACCTCAATCATCCGAGGGTTAATGGTTGGGTTAATGTGGGGTAATGTGGGTTAATGATTGTCACAGCTAAAAGTGAAACCAGATATTTAGTGCCAAAATCTGGATATCCTCTGGCACTAAATATCCAGTTTCAGCGCTGACCAGCACAGCTATCCAGACAGCGGCAATATTCAGCTGCTATCTGGATAACCAAACCGCATAAACTTAGAATCATTATAGAGATGGCTTGGCTTTATACCAGCGCTTAGCTGGTTGGCGACCAGAAAATCACTTCTAACCATCTATGTGCTGGAACTACCTTCGCCCCGCCCATGGACTTCCCTGGAACGGTCCACACAGTGCCACGGTCTTTAAAGGGGATGTTCAGCAGCACTGGCGGGGGGGGGGGGAGTGAGTGAACAAGCACTAAGAGGGGGGGTGAGTGATCCCACGGGGGGGGGAGTGAGTGAACCAGCACTGAGAGGGGGGTGGTGAGTGAACCAGCAGGGGGGTGGGTGAGTGAACCAGTGGGGGGGGGGTGAGTGAGTTAACCAGCACTGAGGGGGGGTGGTGAGTGAACCAGCAGGGGGGTGGGTGAGTGAACCAGTGGGGGGGGGGGTGAGTGAGTGAACCAGCACTGAGGCGGGGTGTGAGTGAACCAGCACTAAGGGGGGGGGGCATGAGTGAATCCTCTGTAATTTTTGTGGGTGGGGCTGGGGTGCAGCATGGGTGGGACTGGGGGCAGGGCAGGAGTGGGACTGGGGGTGGAGCATGGCGAGCCACAGGTGTCGGGTTTTTCTCGAAAAATTTGGCAACCCTAAGTATGCCCTATGAGCAGGTGCTGCAATTTTAGGAGGCCGCTCCCACATCTACGTAGGAAAGAGGTTCCACAGGTTTTTTTCCTCCATGCAGCTTCCTAAAATTGCTGCTCCTGGTAGACGTGGAGTGGCATACCCATGCAGTCCTGCAACTTTTTTCCAAGGGACTCGATATTTTGCAGAACCTCTTGTAAAATACTATCCCAGATCTTCACGCCCTGAGATGGATGTTGGAATTTCCTTTTTCCGCGTCCTTTCTAAAATGCCACTTCACATGTTGCAGAAGCAGCCATATCTAGTCAGGAGTTATTTTGACTATCAAAAGACCTGCTAAAAGGTGTATTGGGTCCCATTTCCCCCCCCCCCCCTTTCGGAAGAAACACCAAAACCATATGTTTGGACTAATGGTAGTAAGGTTGAAAACATTTGCCCTGGACTGGGAATGATGTCTTCTTGTACCACCAATGCAACTGGATGAAGCCCAAATGCATTCTGTTATTAAGTGAGATGATATTGTTTCAATTCATTGGTTCTCTTTTTCTTATCTTACCGCTGATGAAATTGTTTAGTCAATTAATAAATTTACAGGAGAAGCTGCTCAGTGGGTGGTTGTCTTGTGTAGATCTGTTTTTATCTGTTACAAGGTACCCTCCAGGGCTTGATTCAGTTAATTACAGACTCACTTAAAACTGGCAGTTTAAATAGGTTCAAGTAACCCCATTCTAAAAAGGAGAAAAGTGGTTTCTATGAGGTTGGAAAACTATATACTTGCGTCCAACCTCCCTTTTATTGCAAAAATTGTGTGGATTATGTTTCAACTGAGGGACCATGTAGACCTGATACACGCATTAAATTCTTCTTAATCTGGATTCCGCCTCAGATTTCAAACGGAGTGCAGACGACTCTTAGGAATGATACGTGGAAGGTGGTGGACCGGGTGGTAGGAGTAGCTCAAGGCTCTGTAAACCTATTCTCGGTAATGTTTATTTTATTTATTTATTTATTTTATTTACTTATTTCTTCTATACCGCCCCTTCCAGTGATCAGGGGCGGTTTACATGGAACAAATTATGTATACTACTGTATACTTTACATGGAACAGGAAACTTTCTAACTTTTTACATGGAAACTTTCAAACTTTTTACATGGAATATATTAACAATTTATGTGTACTACTGTATACATTACATTGAAACAGAGAAACTGAGAAACTTTCTAACTTTTTACAGTAGTGACAGGTGTGAAAACTGTCCAAACTATTTACATAGGTTATTTACAAGTGATTCTATACAGTGGTTTACAAGATTTTTTTTTTTTTTTTTTTTTTTAACACTCATTTTTATACCGCATCTTCCAGAGATCAGGTGCGGTGTACAAACAACAACAATTAACAAAGCTAAGTTTGTTTTACATAGAACATCTTAATTTTTACATAGAACATCTTAACATATCATAAATAAACAAAGTGGGTTTTTGAACTGGGACCGTGTAAAAACAGTTAACTAACAAAGTGTAGTATCTATATACGTAAGACAGTACATAACTGATACAACTATATACATGCGTTGGTATTAGGTCATAGGAGATAGGATCGTCATTTCATTAGCGCTGAGTGTTGTCCATTTAGGTGTGAGGTTTGTGCTTTAAGTGGTCATTTACCTGATTATCCTTTATCTATGTTGATTGCAAGGTTTTCTATGGAATTGTAGTGTTTAGTGAATAGATAAGTTTTTAGTTTTTTGCGGAATTCCAAGATCTCTGTTAGTGAACGTAGATCCTCTGGTAGGGAATTCCAGATAATTGGGGCTATGTGTGAGAAGGCTCTATTGTTGGTCAATTTATGTGCTTTTATGAAGTCCTTCGGGATCTTTAGTTTATTTAACTGTTCTTTTCTATTAGTAGGCTTAGGTGTTTCTTTGCATATTAGATTACATAGTGTAATCGGTGCTATGTCGTTTAATGCTTTAAATGAGGTTATTATTGTTTTGTATATTATCCTACTTTGTATTGGTAACCAGTGGAGAGATGCAAGTATAGGTGTTATGTGTTGTATAGAATTTATTTTTAGTATAATTCTTGCTGTTGCATTTTGGGCTAATTGAATTCTTTTAATGTTCTGTTTTGAAATGCCTATAAGTATTAGGTTGGCAAAATCAAAATGAGGGGTTATGATAGCTTGTGTTATATTAATGAAATCTTGTATAAATACAAGCGGACGTAGTTGTTTGAGAATTTTAAGTTTGAAATAGATTTTCTTTAAAGTGTTTCTAATGTGGGTTTCCATTGTAAGGTGTGTATCTAGGATAACACCTAGATATCTTATTTCATTTTTTATTTTAATTTCTTGCTCTTGTAGTGTTATATGGGTTGGAGGGATGAATGATTGATTTTTAGTTACGATTAGGACTTCAGTTTTGGCATGATTTATGTGAAGGTTTTGAGTTTTTAGCCAAGTTGTGATTTCATTATAGCAGTCTGAGAGTAGATGTAATGGTATGTTAGGGATTGTAAATGGGATGTACATCATAATATCATCTGCATAGAGGTGATAATGTACTCCAAATTTTTTAAAGATATTGCAAACCGGTTTTATGTAAATGTTAAAGAGTAGGGCTGAAAGAGCAGATCCTTGTGGTAAACCTATTTCTTGGTTATATGTAGTTGAAGTTTGATTACCTATTCGTACATTTTGTGTTCTGTTGTTTAAATAGGAAGTGAACCAATTATGTACTGTGGAGTTTATGCCTATCTGTCTTAAGTTGCTGAGCATTATTGAATGATGAACACTATCAAAGGCTGCTGATATGTCGATAAAGAGGAGGATGAATGCTTGTTTATGATTGTCAATTCCTCTTAGGAGAGTATCAATTAATACTGTTAGCAGTGTTTCTACTCCGTGGCGGGGCCGAAATCCATATTGTTGCTCGTCAAGTGGGTAAGATGTGTCTATGTATTCCTGTGTCTGTAATTGCACTACTTTTTCTATTATTTTGGCCAAAAATGGGATGCTAGAAATGGGTCTGTATGATGCTGGGCATGTTTTATCTAGTTTGCCATTCTTTAGGATTGGGCGTATTTGTGCATGTTTGAGTGATTGCGGAAGGTAACCTTGGGATAATGAGAGGTTGACTATTGGGAGAATGAATGAAAGTAAGGTAGGCAGAGTGTTTTTTATCCATGACACTGGGCATGGGTCTAAATAAGAGGTGGTAGTATTGAGTCCGGATATGATAGTTTTTAATGTTGTTCTTGAAATGGGGTAAAAGTCTGACCATTGGACAACAGATTGGTGAGAGTTATTGATTGTATCAAAAGGCATTTGAGTATTTTTTGATTTATTTTGGTAGTGATAAGCTAGTGTTTGTACTGAGATGTCGGTGATTTCATTGCAAGAATTTTGAGCGTTATTGGTAAGGTTTCTGACAATAGAGAATAGTTCTCTAGGTCTGTTATATGATTTTGATAGAGTTGCAGCGTAGTAGTTTTTCTTTGTACTATCGAGTGTTTCTTTATATTTTATGAGATGGTTATTGTATATTTCCTTATGTATAGTCAACTTAGATTTTCGCCATTTAATTTCGTGTTTTCTTAGTTCTTTTTTCATTTGTTTTAATGTGTTATTGTGCATAATCGTGCATCATGTGAGTGTGGTGGAATTTATTTCCATTTTACCAAGAATTTTGTGTGTGTGTGAGGGGGCTGTGTGAGGTTATCTAGTTGTGGTTTAGGGAGGTTCTGAGTTGGTATGTCTGAGGATGTTGTGGAACAGAGCTAGAGGGGTAGGAGATTTGGAAGTGTTCAGAGAATAGATATGTTTTGAGTTCCTTCCGAAATTGGGCAAGGTCCTTTATGGAGCAGAGGTCTAGTGGGAGATCATTCCAGAGCATGGGGGCAGTGAACGAGAAGGCTCTGTCACTTGTGGATTTTTTTAGTCTTCTTGAATGAATTTGGTATGTCAAGTGAGTAGACTGCATTTTGTCTGCGAGCTCTCGATTCAGATGGGGTCTGAAGTAATGTTGTTAGATGTGATGGGGCGAAGTCATTTAGAAGCTTGAATGTTGTTAGGAGAATTTTGTATTTGATACGGCTGTTTATAGGGAGCCAATGTAGTTCTAGGAGTATAGGGGTCACATGGTCTGTTAGGCGAGCTTTAGTAGTTATCTTTGCGCAGATGTTCTGGGCTCTTTGTAATAGGTATGTGGTTTTTTGTGGTAGGCCAATCAGGAGACTGTTGCAGTAATCAAAATGGGGTGTGATGAGTGTATTAACAACCGATCTAAAGTCAGATGTATCCAAGAGGGGCCTTAGATGTTGTATGGTTTTGAGTTTAAGAAATATGGTTCTTACTGTCTGCTTTATGTGTGGTGTCATGGTGAGGGTATGGTCTATTATTACACCCAAGTATTTTACCTCTTTTTTAACGGGTATAGATGTATTGTTGATTGAGATTGTTGTTGGAAACGTGTCCTCAGTCACAGGTGTTCTTGTAACGAACATTGCTTCCGTTTTTTTAAGGTTAATGCTGAGGTAGTTAGTTTCCATCCAAGAGGTGGTTTCAGCCATGCACTCAGCTAGGTTGCCGTAAGTGTGTTTTTTTGTGGTTATGGGGATAACGAGCATGATATCGTCAGCATATATAAAGTGATTAATCTTGTGTTTTCTAAATATGTTTGTGATAGGTTGCAGGTATAAGTTGAATAAAAGGGCAGAAAGGGCTGATCCCTGAGGTATACCTTGTCCTTGGGGGAAGGTTTCTGATGCTTTCTGATGTTTACAGTGCACCAGTTGCTGGCATTATTAAGTCTTTCAGTTTTACATTGTATATAAATATATATAGATTAGGTTCAGTTCTTTGTGCCTTTTAAGAAGGAGGTACTACTGCTACTACAGAAGTGAAGGAACATATTGAGTCCTGCTTGACTGCTATTGAGAATGGTTTAGGCTGAATAATGTATAGTTGATTGCACTAACAACTGAAATCGTATGGGTCAGCAGGTATCCTGTTCAGCAAGATAGAGGGTCTGTATAATTACAGGGTGCAGAGGTTAGCTTGAGGGCCAAGGTTCTGTGTTTAGGGTTATCCTGGATTCTTCTGTCAACACAGAACCCAGATTGCTTCGGTGATATCAGTTATGCAAAGTACGACAGCTGCAGGGTTTTAGAGCTATTATGCATTATGGGACCAGCAGCACAGTTTCCAATGAGAGAAACCAAGGTCTACAGATCCCATACTGCACTGAAATGCACGTTTAAAACCAGAACTGACTTAAAATCTCACTCATGGAACTGAGTAACTTGGCAACTCTGAGTCTTGCTTCCTCTGAGCAGAGGATATAATCTCCCATTTCTTTCGTGGCCGTTACAATTTCATATGCAGACATTTCTAAAGAAAACATACTCCACCACTTGGGTTTTCACACTTTGATACAGGCAAACTCCATGCTCTCTCACATTTAAAACACGCTTCCCCCTTCCAGAGAAGTTAAAGGAGAAAGGTAGGTAGGCACCTGTCTTTGACAACTATTTTTCTCACTGCACTAGCCAGCTGCCCACCATATCATTCCCCCTCCCCTTCCTTTCCCTTTCCAAAATAATGAAAAAAAACATAGGGCCCGAATTTCAATTGGGAGGTGCTATGTGCCGCGTCAGCGCATAGCCCGCCCACTTCCCGCCTAACCCGGATTTTCAATGCTACATGGTTAGCCCCTGCGCCTTAAAGATAGGCGAGGTTTTCACATGCCTATATTTAAGGCACAGAGCGCTAACTGTGTAGCATCGAAAACTGGTGCTACACGGGTAGCACCATGGCCTGCCTCTGCTCCACCTCAGAACGCCCCTAACATGCCCTGATCCTATGTGGATGGCATCAGGGCGCATGAGGGACATATCCAGGATTTTCGAAGGGCACTACCCATGTAGGTGTCCTTCAAAAATCTTGGATACGGCCTTTAGATGGGTAAGTAGGGCAGTTACCCGTGTAAAGGCCTTCAAAAATCGGGCCTATAAACTCTACCAGCCTGCATCCAGGTATCCCATGCCTGTGTCCTCGGAGAAAGCCCTTGCCCAAAAGCACTATGCCTGTGACTTTCAGAATCAAGATGCTTAATTATACGACCCGAGTCACACACAAACATTTTATCCTTTGAACGCTTATGCAAATATTTTTTAGTCTTCTCCTCAACTCATTCTGTTGACATCCCTGAAACGACTGCATGAAAAGAATCAGAATACTGTCAGAAGACTTCATGTCCAAGGTCTGCATAGATGCATTATCCTGGCTCTGTCCACCTCATCTTGCTTGAGAACCAACAAATTGAAGTTCTCTGGATTGCTGACTGGACATCCTCTTCTTCTTAGTGACTGTCATTTTACCAGAAGCCTTATGAGTCTTAACAGCATCATCAGATACTCCCTCACACTCACCCAGGCATCCTTTACCTCACCCCCCTTACCATTGAGATCAGGGGTACATACTCCTCAGTGAGTTGCAGGGATTTCTTAGATACCCTCTCTCATGTCCCAGCAACAGCCCCTCTCTCAGCTGCAGCTCTCCCATCCTTTAGTGGGGTGGGGGGGGGGAAGGAGGGGGGACTCTCACCCATTAAAAGCAAAACTTAACCAAAATAAAATACCTCCCAGAAAATCTAACATCCAAAATTCTAATCAAATCAGCAACCCTCCCCCAAACTCCAAAACCCAGTTCAAAAAATTGACACCACCACACAGTGAACAAAAAGCCCAGCCAGAGAAACACAACTGGCAATAGAACCTTAGAACCACTTAGCTACCTCACCAAGGCAGCCGACAACCTAACCACCCCCCACTCCTCCTCCGTCATGGCTCATACTGATTAAGTAAGCACAACAGTGAGACCAGCAGGACAGAACACTCGCCACCACACAGCTAAATTAGCCCCCAGCAGCAGCACTATAAAGCTGGCACTAAGGCTGCTCAGCTTATTTTCAACATGGCCAACTGGCCCTTCTTCCCTTTGAAGCTGAAACTGCTTGTGGCCAGAACACTATAAGCACAAGTTGAACAAAGCCTTTAAAAGGAACCCTAGACTCTTCCTGCCTGCCACCAAAAGAACACCCTACCTGGAGCCCCAGCTGCTAAACGGCCACCAGGAAACACTCTCCATTCTCCCCCTGTCGATGCAAACACCGTTGTGGAGCTGCAAGCTGAAGACAAACGACAGTTCTGCAAGACCACCACCAACTGAAGTAACATCTCATTCCCTTCCTCCCAGCCAAAACTCCTCCCTTCCTCCACAAAGCTCCAAACACACCAAGGGGAGAGGAGAGGATGGAATCCCTCAATCCTATTAATGCTGTCCCGTCCTACTCTGATTTGAATTGAATTCTGCCCTCTCCCGATAGCCTTATTATTGTGAAACGTATTAAGACAGTACTGTTCTAGCTGGATTTTACTATCTTGCTCTATTTCCTTGCAAAGCCTTCTTCCATTCTTATTTAAAAATTAATTTCTAATAGTTGCTTACTTGACAAGTGCTAACAGTAACTGGCTTGTTCAGAAAGCTTCGTTACCATTTCAGGTTTACAACTCTAAATGTAATCTGTTTTTCCTTTTCAAAGTTTAATGAATTTACTAAAGATTAGCTGATGGTCTCACATTTCCTTCCTCCATGCCAAGCAGAGTGAATGTGCGTATACTGGAAATCAATGATGGAAAAATGCTGTCTATCCATCATCAATCTCTATCTGTTTATCCTTATGTCGTACATAGTGTAAAGAATATATCTCTACAGAGCTACATGATTTTTTTTTAAAGGACAGCATATGGGACATGAGGGACTGGAGAAAACACTGCTGGCCCAAAAGCAGTAGCCATTGGTTGTCTCGTGAGGAATGAACACCCACCACACAGAGGAGTCAGGGCAGCCTCTTGCCACTGGGCCATATGAAGGTCTGGAGCCACAGGGGACTGGAAAGTGAGGCTAGGAAAAGGCTGGAAAGAGGGATGAGAAAAGAAAAAAGCAAAGAAGAGGAAAAAATAAGCTAACAGAGACATGAAAGAATAGATTTAAATAATGTGGTAAAAGAAAGGCAAAATAAAAGTTAAGTAAGAAAGGGCAAACAATTCTCCTCTGATTCCTAAATATTTACCACCTGATATTCAAAAGGGCATATATTTAAAACATCACAGAGGTTAAATATATTCAGCTGCAGTTTCTGGATCACGGCTTTTAGTAAATATCCGGATTGTGTGGCCAACATTTGGATACGTGCTGACCTTATCTGGATAGCAACGATTTTCAGCCAGTCTTATTCAGTAAGCAGTTTAAGCATGCTCTCCAGGTGGCTGAAAATTGCCACTATCCAGATAAGGGCTTTGAAAACTGGCCCCTTAAAATATTATATTGGTCCTGAGTGCATCTACAGTTGTGGTCAACATTTCTGGCACCCTTGCAGTTCAACGCCTTAATGTCTAATTTCGCCTAAAGAAAATGGCCAGTGAAATGGCTTTGGACCATATATGAAATTAAATAAAACAGGACCAATTAAGAAAGGAAATAGTAGGAAATAGTATAAAACCAAGACATTGCCAGGATATGATTATTGACACCCTTATAAACAATTCAAATCTGTCTGAAGAGAAGAACCACATTTCCATGGCGGTAAAATTAGACACACCTGTGATCAATTGTCAGTACTCACAAATCAACCTATGAATGATGGCTCCTATGTTTAAAATGACCACATTCACTCCCTGTTCCATTTTCACAATGGTGAAGGCGAGAGCTGCCTGAGACTATCAGAAGCTAGTATCACCAAATATCAAACTTCAAAGAGTTAGAAGGCCTTCTCCAAAGATCTTGGAACCTCATGTGTGAAGGCCAAGGAGGACCACACTGCTCAAAGAGAGACATAAAAAGGCACTCCTGATCTTTGCTCAAACCCACCTTGACAAACCACAATCCTGTGAAAATATTCTGTGGACAGATGAAACCAAACTTGATCCTTTGGCAATTCAGACCAATGATACAATTACAAGTGAAGAAATGAAGCTTATAAGGCAAAAAAACACCCTTTTTACAGTTAAATATAATGGAGGTTCCATAATGTTGTGGGGCTGTTTTGTTGCCTCAGGAATTGGAAGAGGACTATCAAGGCATTTTGGAGTGAAATATACTACCTAATGTCAGAAATCTAGGTCTCGGCCAAAGCTCATGGGTCTTCCAGCAGGACAATGACTCAAAACATACATTCAAAAATACAAAAGAATGGTTAATAAAGAACAAATGGACTATTTTAAACTGGCTAGCAATACATTCTGATCTCACTCAAATTGAGAACCTTTGGAAAGAGCTGAAATCTGCCACTAGGTAGAAGGAATCCTGAAAACGTTCATGAGCTGGAACAAATCGCATTTGAAGAGTGGGAGAAACTAGCAGTAGACAGGTGTATGAAACTTAAGATGGCTACAAGAAATGTTTGGAGGCTGTTATCTCCAGGAACAAGCAGGAATGAGTCTTCACATATGGGTAAGTCGGTACCGACGGAGTCCGTGCGGGAACGCTTCCCAGCGTCCAATCAGAAAGCTTTTGGAAGCATCCCAACATGCCTGCGTGCTGCCTTCCCGCCTTCCCAACTGCCTCTCCTCAGTTTTCGTTTTTCCGTGGAGCCGGCAGGACGTCCTCCTGTCACCGCAGAAAATTCTTCTTTTATTTTTTAGTTTTTCTTGTGGTCGCGGCTGCCTTCCCCGACGCCACCGGTACTGCTGGTGTTTCTTTTTTCTTTTCTTGTAAAATTTTTCCCTTAAGGAATATATTTTTCATTGTTAGTGTCTCACGGTTCTCAGGCCTTCTAGGCCTCTCCATTTTTCCTCATGGACCGCCACTTTCCCCAAGAAATGTACAAACTGTGGCGGTACAACTTTATTTTTAGACACTCACAATTGGTGTCTAACCTGCTTGGGTCCCGACCATTTTCCTCCGGAGCCCTCGGGCACCAGTATGGTGAGAAGAAGTTTTCAACATCGAGTTCCCCTCGACACGCGGTCCCCCTCCAACTTCAGGGCACCGACCATATCTTCTTCTGCACAGGATCAGGTAACCCAAAAATAGTCTGTTAAGACTAGCTAGTCCTCGAGCGGCACTTCTCATGCACAGCATAGAGATGCCTATGGCCTTGTCCTCGAGAATCCACTGGTTTCAAAACCCCGGTGGGAGTCTTTGGCCTCCAAAGCCTGTGTGTGGTTTCAGGTTGTTCCTGAGGTTCACCCCTCACAGAACATACCTGAGCCATGCCCGGTGGTGGCATCCGCTTCGAGCGGTACCGATACCCCGGCATCGGCACTGGTGTTGGATGAAACATTCCTCACCAAGGATCGTCGTCTGTTGTCCTCGGTACCTACGGGCCCGGTGGATACGCTTCAGACTGACTTTCCAGTATCGGTATCGACACCGATACTAGTACCGACGTCGGTACCCTCCAGACGTGCATCGATAGACTCGCTTCCTTCGATGCCAAGTCTGGAATCGATCTCCAGTCTGGAGGACTGGGTACCAACTCGCCTTGGTACCGACTCCCGTCGGTACTGAAGGCTCGGTTCCGATACTTCGGATCCGCAACTCTCAGTTCCTCCGACACCGTTAGAGTTGCCACCGGCTGGTATTCTTCCGCCAGTATCAGATACGGTACCAAGATCGGTACCGATATCCACAGTACCATTACTGTCGGTACCTTCCATGCTTCTCTCTTCAGGCTCGCTTCCCTCGATGCCGAGTCTGGAATCGATCCCTAGCATGGACGATCTGTTACCGACTATCGCTGGTTATGACCTACAGTACCAGCGACCACCATCTAAGGATCCCATACTGCACCATTCAGGATCTTCTATTCCTATATACTGGAATAGATCCCTCGGTGCCAACGCTAGTTCTTTATCAAATCTAGCCT
This sequence comes from Ichthyophis bannanicus, assembly GCA_033557465.1. Taxonomy (NCBI): domain Eukaryota; kingdom Metazoa; phylum Chordata; class Amphibia; order Gymnophiona; family Ichthyophiidae; genus Ichthyophis; species Ichthyophis bannanicus. Next base: position 421,467,282 of record CM066033.1, read on the forward strand.
ATCCAAGGGAAGTTCCCTCTGGGGATCTTTCTTTCCAGACTTTCCTCCTGGATATGGCAAAATCACTTGCCATTCCTATTCCTGGACAAGATCCTACACAAGGGAATACAGAATACCTCTCTGTTCCTAACGAAGTAAAGGAGAACATAATGCTTCCTTTGCATCATTCTTTGCAGGATCTCCTTCTACGGATGTGGGAAGCTCCTTTAAGGGTACCCCCACTTTCCAGAGCAACTGATCTCCTATATCAGCTGCCCCCCTCTCCAGGGTTTCGAGGGACTCAACTTCCTCATCATTCCATTGTAGTGGAATCAGCATTGAGGCGAGTAAAGAGTAATAAAAAGCACTCTTCTTGTCCGCCAGGTCGTGAGTCTAAGACACTAGATGCCTTTGGACGTCAAACCTTCCAGACATCCATGCTTTCAGCAAGAATTCTCTCATATATTTTTTATATGAGTCTATCTCTTGAGGAGGTCACAAGGAAATTACATCTTTTTGACTCCTTGTCTTCAAGAGCCCAAACAAGCAGACTATTCCTTACTGGTTAGTCATGCTCATAATATTTCTAGGTTTCTTACTCGTGCTTCCCTAGACTCCTTTGAGTCTGTTAGCAGAACTTCTGCTATTGCTATAGGGGCATGACGTAGAGCCTGGCTCCAAGCTTCAGACTTGGACAAATGGGCACAAGAAAGACTGGGAAATACTCCTTGCACTGGAGAAAATCTCTTCTTGTTACTCAGTTATCCACTGACTTTCCTGTTTCCAGGGGCTATTCTACGCCGCCTTCTTTCCCAGTAAGTAGGAAATGTCCTACCAAACTTTCTTCCCCTAGGGGGAGAAGGTTTTGTCCATCTTCTGCCCTTCATACAGATGTTCCCCAACAGGGGAAACATCGCCCTGGTCTGAAGAATCTACAAACTCAACAGGGTCAACAAACCCAGCAGTCGCAGGGTTTCAAATAGATCATTGTCCCTCTTGGTTGCTGGTTAGGGTAGCAGTCTGCTTCTTTTCACTTGCAGTATCTGCACTAAATTTATCCTAACCTACCTAGATATCTCTTCATGAGACATCTTTTCTAAGAGTCTTTATGATGATCCTGCCCATACTTAACAGATTTCCTCCTCCTCTTGGAGGAAAGAGAGGTAACAACTATCAATAGACAGTTGTTTTCCCTGTATTGGCATGTATCATCTCACCTGTTGGAGACTTCCTCCATAGCTGGTCTCTTGCAACTCTGTTTTACCTCCTTCTTACTACAACGTTTAGTTTGTAAGAGTGACTTTTTTACATGGGTAAGCCCTTTTTGGTCCTCTACCTGTTCTACCAGGGGATTCTCCCTTCTGGAGTTGTCTTCCCCCTTGTTACCTTAGGGCAGCTCCTCAAACAATAGGAAGTCCTACCATGTCTGTTTCTTTTTCCCAATCTAAAAGAGGAGGGAAAAGAAATTCTCCATGCTGCCCTGATAGTTCCTGCAAATGCAGCAATTTCTAGTGGTTAAACCACTGGTTTTGTTCACCACACAACCAGGGTTTCCCCTCCACTAGCAATCCTCCTAGCCTCAGTGCTAAGTCCCAAACAGGGTATCAACCTAGTTTGGGAAACCCTATTATTACAGTTTGGTTGGTTAACTTCTATTCTTCGCCCCTTGCCCTTGGCAGAATAGCTGGTTACCTGCTGGCTTTCCACAGCCAGTTTTTTCTTCTGACCAACCTGCAGCATGCTCTCTGCAACTTTACTAGAGTAGCTTTGCACTATGGGCCCTTGCTAGAGAGCATTAGTATCTTGCCTAGCAGATAACCCCAGATGGTTAAAAGGGGTTTCCCCAGTCATGTTCATGCCTGGCAGGTATTTTCTACCCTTTCCATCTTATCTTAAAAATCTTTTGAGGCATAAGCCTCAGGTCTTTCATTACGTGAAAGCCTAAAAAAGGGCCAATTCCCTATCTTGGCCCATATCTCCTGGGGTCTCCCGTCAGAGATAAATTCTTCACTGGCAGCTAGAGGATACCTAATACCCATCTTGCCCTCATAGGCGGATCACTAGGGTATCTTCCTCCTGAGGCCTCCTCTATCCAATCTCCATACTACAATTCTGGAGATATCTGGACTTCCTGTCTGCAGACTACTGTTATCCTCTGCCTTTTTCACGTAGGCCATCCTGGTTACTCAAGAGCTCAAATTCTGCAAAGAATTAAGCCGCCTTCTTGTCAGGGACACCTTTCCTCTGACTATGCCAGTCATAACCAGGAGAAGAGGATTTTTCCTATTTTATCTATTCAAGCAGGTATCAACCTTCTTGCTATTAGATAAATTTCTCTCTCTCCCTAATAAGGGGGGATGGGGTTCTCTGGACATTTCTCCATCCATATACCTGGAGACATGTCTCTATATGCCTGCCTATTCATCTAGGTGTATATATATACATATATATAGATATATATATATTGATTATATCTATCTGTGTGTCTTCTGCCCATATATATATATATATATCTTTATAGATATATGCATATATACCCAATATGTGTATATATTTAAATCTACATATATATATACATATACATATATATTATTACATATGATGAGATATATTATTAGATAGATAGATCTGTATCCATCTTCTTATCTATCTGTCTGTTAGGATCAGATATCCTAACATTCCTTTATGTTCCTGACAGATGGGCACTAACCCTATCAATGCTGTACCAGCATACCTAGGGGACTACACCTAGAACCACTCCTGTGGTAATTAACCTTTTCAGGTTTAGGTACTCCTGAAGCTCTCCATGTACCTTTCTTTCCTAATTGACCCCATTTAGGAAAGACATTGCGGAGCTTCCGTTGCTCTAAAGCTTAGCGCTCCTGAGTCTGTCCTTACCTTTTTATCAGATACAAGGGTTTCCATACCTTTTCTCCTCTACATGGACTGATTCTAACCCCAGTCCAGTTGGGTCAGACTAACCTTTTCTCTTGGTCCTACATTTATACTATTTTTGGACCAAAGCAGCTTAAGCTTTCCTTAATAGTACCTTCTGCGTCTCCGCTGAAGCTCTACCTCTCATACTACCCCAGTTTTCCTCTAGGGCTATTTTTTTCTCACCCTAAAGGGTTTTGACCTCCACTTGTTTTTTTGTTCTACTTTATTACCTCTACTTATCAGTGAGGTACCCCTTGAGCACATTCACTGGCTCTTCTATCAGATCCATATGTAGCTCAATGCACTTGTGCAATGCCAACAAGGGAGGCCCAGATTACAATATCTTATTAATAAATGCCCTCGATACAGGGTCTTCCCCTTTTGATGCCCTGTTCTAGCCAGCTGTTCCACAGCTCTTTTCTGTATTCAACTCCTACCCTCCATCCCCAGGATGCCTGAGGTCCTGAGGAATAGCATGGCTCGTTCTAAACTTGCAACATGCTAGGACTCCCTCCGGGCATCTGAGCTTGGGAGTCCCCATATGTGAAGACTCATTCCTGCTTGTTCCTGGAGATAGCACAGTTACTTACCTGTAACAGGTGATCTCTGGGAACAGCAGGAATAAGTCTTCACAACCCACCCACCTCCCCTAGGAGTTGCATTTCTCGTTCTCTATCTTTCCCTTCCTTACTCTCTCTCTCTCTTTGTCTCAGCTTTAAAACTTAACTGAGGAGAGGCAGTTGGGAAGGCGGGAAGGCAGCGCACAGGCGTGTTGGGATGCTTCCAAAAGCTTTCTGATTGGATGCTGGGAAGCGTTCCCGCGCAGACTCCGTTGGTACTGACGTACCCATATGTGAAGACTTATTCCTGCTGTTCCCAGAGATCACCTGTTACAGGTAAGAAACTGTTCTATCACTGCTAAGGGTTGTGCAACCATATATTAGTGAAGGGTGCCATTAATCCTGTCTAGGTCATATTTTGTTTTTTTTTCTCAGAAATTACTACGTCTATATTGCATAGACATCTTTTTTGTTGTATACCTTTGAACATACTATTGCAATATTATTATGGCAAACACTTGGAATATTTCCTAGAATTTCACAATATACCTCGTATTGTACACAACCTACCTAAAATGCAATGGTACCAATAATGTTGACCACAACTGTATTTATAGAATAAATGATGAGACAACTTTGCTGTTGTATGCTCTCCTGCATATATTCTAACTTTATTTTTCTTATTACAGAGAAACATACATCAACGTTTCATAGCAGATATGTCTTAATTCATTGTCTTAATTATAATGGGGGCAGTGCTGCTTATGCCTTGTAGTGCTATACAAATATTCAGTAGTAGTAGTAATTATTACATCCAATTTGGAAAACATATCTACAGAGCTTTTGAGCCAGGAAAAAGGTTGATAATGTCGGGGCATATTTACTGAACCCTGCACTGGTAACACAGGAATAGGCAGGTATATCAATCCTCCAGCATTTACCGCACAGCATTATAGTACAACAGCCGCGGGAGCAACTTACACCACCCATTGAGGTGGCATTAGCTGCATGCGCGTTACCTGTGCTGAGTGCAATAGCATGGGCTACAAACACTCACACTAGCTGTGCCATGGTGAGATGCCCCTGTTCTGTCCAGTCTCTGCCCAGAGGCATGCTGCAAGAATAGCATGAGATTTTTACGCATAGAGACTCACACTATGTTTTGGCACAGTGCCAATACCGCACATTAACCCCACACTACCCTAGTAGCATAATTTAGTGAACATGTTCCATTGTGTGATATGATACTGCTGCATGCAGCAGCTCAGTCGAATACAACGCCCCCCCCCCACACACACACACACACTAAATCCCATTAAGGTTGTGCACTTAACATGCATTGTTTATTTATTTCGACAGATTTGTATCCCACCTTATCCTTCAATCAAAGTGGTCACAATACAAATGGAAGGTTACAAATAACATAGGGTAGATAAGACATTAACAAACAAACTAAAAGAATTAATGTAATAAAATGGACCTATTGGTAACAACTATTGTTTATATATCAAATCATAAGTTTCAGCAGGGTCTTCAAGGCCTTGCGAACATCTTTAATACCATTCATAATTCTAAGGTCCATCAGGAGAGAGTTCCAAAGTTTGGAAGCCAGTAAGGAAGGAGCTCTTTTTGAAGTTGCTTGTTTAGTCCTACAGTATCCAGCAGGGGTACCAATTATGTTGTCATTATTGGCGCTGCTTCTTCTTAGTCTATTGATAACATCTCTAGTTATAATATTTTGTAATGCATCTGCTGATAGATGACTGTAAATCCTAAAGATAATTAAAAGTGTCTTGAATTTTGACCTGACACTTACTGGAAGCCAGTGCAATTGTTGTAGGACAGGGAGATATGGTCCGCTTTTGCTGAACCAGTAATAATACGTGCAGCAGTATTGTTAATGCATCATAAGTACCAAGCTTCCGTGGAACTGATGGGGGTGTGACCAGCATCTTCCTGGCAGTTAATGTGTGGATTCTCGTGCTAATATGTGGAGTAGTTAGCATGGGTGCACCTAAACCGCCCTAATTGCCACATTGATAGTGAGTGTGCATTGATGCTTGTGTTAGCCGCAATGAGCAGTCAATGCCCACACTCCACCCCAACCCACCCAGTCCCTACCCCAACAGGCAACGGTCAATTAATGCTCATTTTAGCGATTGCTTGATATTTTGCCCAGATGTTAGGTGTCATCGTGAACACTAAGCGCATCCTAAAATTCACATTAACCACCTAGCTGGCTTCAGTATAAAGGCCCCTAAATCAGATGAGACTCAGTAATTCCTACTAATCTGACATCATTTTTAGATTTACAAAACAACAACTTAGATTTAGAGACTGATGTTCTAAGCTTTGAGATGTTATTGCAGAAACACAATTGTTGACATTTTTGCAGCTTTGAACATGCAAAGTTCCGTAATGTGAAATTCTTTGTCAGGGGATATTTGATCAGAAACTAATTATAAATTTTCATGTGGAAGTAAAAACTTGGTTATTCCCTAGTTTGGAGTGAAAAATCAGCTGTTATAAAGGAAAAGTTTATTATTAAAAAATCTGGTGATACTATAATTATCTGCCTGCTTCTAGTTGTGTGGTGGAAAAATTGGGCGAAGTATGTTACAGGGGTTTGGTTAGTTTCTATGATAGGGATGAATGAGTTTGGGGATATTTGGGGTTAGTGGGGTTGTGTTTATTGTGTTTAATTCTTATATGTTTAAAATATATTGGTTTATTTGTACAGTGCACTGAGAAGTCTTGTTACTGGGGTGGGTCTATGTAAGTAATAAATGAAATGAAATAATTAAATATAATGATTATTCAGTTACATTCAGTTAAAACTCGTGGAGGGGAATTTTAGAAAGACTGTCCAAGTGCAATCTGGGGCATCCAAGGTGAATGATGCAGAAAAGTGCTAGGAACATCTGTGTCTCTGGCCAGTTTCAGGAACGTAGACATCCCTGATGTGAACTTTCACAGCTCCGTCCACATAGGCCTTCCGGCTACAGAAAAGTGGGGTGGGTACATCTTGTGCATTCAAGGTTGCATATGGGGACGTCTGCTGGTGCTGCAAACTAGAAATACGAGCCCCTATCCCCTGGCAGGGTTCGTTGTCACACAGGAAACATATGGGATAGGAGTTTACCTCCTTCTGCGCGTCCTCTGGATGTTTGGAAGGAAAAATGAGCATTTTTCCACTGCTTAGTCATGCCTGGAGCAGGTATAAACTTGGATGTGGAAAGGGACATACAGGGTGTTTCTGTAATCGGGCGAGGGCGTCCAAGTTCCTGGTAACACTTGGACATGCTCTGCCGTGCCCCCATTCAGATTTGGACGTCCTCACACTGGGGAAGTCCACAGAACCTGTTTCTAAAATGGCTTCAGGGACGTCTGCGTGCCTTGGACGTCTCTATACTTGTTTTCAGACGTCCAAATCACAAATAGGGCTTCTAAAATAACCGCTGTAATGAATAAAATTATTCAAGTGAGTACTCCATAATGCATAGTAGTTTTAAAGTTCTTTTTTAATTAACCCAAATATTATTATATTTAACGTTAGTAATAATATGCCACATTTAACACATGCAAATTAATTTCCCGACTTTGTTGGAGTTTGGAGCAGTTTGATGTTAATCCTCAGTAAGCCTCCGCAGTCCCGACTTTTTCTGAGGCTGTTTTGTTTGTGTATAGCCCTTTGGGGTAGCTCAAATTTCAACCTGAAAAGAAGGCAGAAAACAGTACGTGTCGGTCCCAGCCTCTCTAATGCATCACCATTCTGCTGCTATTTAGTTTTCCATAAACTGATACTGTGCAGTAGTAGAACAAAGCTCCCAGTTTATTGAAAAATTACCTGCTTGGGCATTCTTAGATTTTTTTTAAAATAAGATTTCATATGATAGTTGGATTGCTTTAGATGCCTTTGCACACAAAAATCACAGTGCAAGTCAGAAGCAGTGAGGCATGTAGGTAAGGTCGAGCTGGAAGTCCGTGTGATTGGTAAAAATGCTAAGGCACTATCAAATCCTGTATTGCCATTTCCCCCAAATGTTGTTTTAAGGAGTTTCTTAAAACTGAGATGTATTAGTTAAAAAAAATAACCTGTGCTAGAGTTTTTCGCTATGCAGTTCTTTAGATTGACTGCATGAGAAGAGAATAGTTAGGGGGCTGTGTACTAAAATGTGGTCAGTTTTTGCCGTTAATATGTTAACATCGAAATTCACCATGCAATAGCAGGGCCTCATCCGTGCTAAAGGCTTTGACCAAAATGGCCACTTAACACATGTTAGTGACTACTGTGCAGTATGTTAGAGGTAGCCTTGTGCTAACACGCAGTAATTTACCACGTTAGCAATTCCTGCCTTTCCCCTTCATCCTGCTATATAAGTAGAGCTGTCCTTTGCATTCATTGAGGGTGACAAGTACTGGCCAGTTGGAAAGAGTGACAGAGAGGCGTCAGCTGCTTTGTTTCTGAATGGGATGGGGAGTTCAAAGTATGCTGCAGTATTATCTTAATTTCTGTATATATGGTTTGGTGACATAAAAACTTACGAACATAAGAAATGCCGTATTGGGTCAGACCAAAGGTCCATCAAGTTCAGTATCCTGTTTCCAACACTAGCTAGTCCAGGTCACAAATCTTTGTCAGGTTCCCAAAAGTTAGAAAGATTCCTTCTCCAATTAGTCTTAAATGTGCTACATTGTAACTTCACTGCATGTCCCCTAGTCTTTTTACTATTTGAACGAGTAAAATACTGATCTACATTTACGCGTTCCACTCCATTCATTATAGACCTCTATCCCCTTTGCTATTTTGGTCACTGTTCTCTGTACCTTTTTCAATTCCGCTATGTCCTTTTTAAGATATAGTGACCAGAATTGCACACAGTATTCAAGGTGTGGTCGTACCATGCAATGATACAGAGGCATCATCATAGCCTTGGTTTTATTCTCCATTCCTTTCTTTATGATTCCTAGCATTCTATTTGCTTTCTTGGCTATGGTTACACACTGGGCAGAGGTTATGAATGTATTATTCACGATGATGCTGAGGTTATTTTCCTGGGTTGTGGTTTCTAATGTGGAAACTTGCATCATGTAACCATAGTTTGAGTTGTTCTTCCCTAAGTGCATAACTTTGCATTTGTCCGCATTAAGTTTTATTTTCTATATGCATGCTCAGTCTCCCTATTTTTCAAGATCCTCTTGTCATTTTTCACAAATCTTCTTGTGTTTTAACAACTTTGAATAATTTTGCATCATCTGCAAATTTGATCACCTTGCTCGTTATTCCAATTTCCAGATCATTTATAAATATTTTAAATAACAGTGGCCCCAGCACAGATCCCTGGGGTACACCACTATTCACCTTTCTCCATTGAGAACAATGGCCATTTAGCCCTACTCTCTGCTTTTTATCTTTTAACCAGTTCCTGATCCACAATAGTGCACTGCCTCCTATCCCATGACTTTTTAATTTCGCCAAGAGTCTCTCATGAGGGACCTTGTCAAAGGCTTTCTGAAAATCCAGATACACTATATCAACCGACTCACCTTTGTCCACCTGTTTATTCACACCTTCAAAAAAAATATAAGAGATTAATAAGACAAGATTTTCCTTGGTTAAGTTCATGTCGGCTTTCGTCCATTAAACCATGGCTATCTACATGTTCAGTAATTTTGTTCTTTATAATCATTTCTACCATCTTACTGACGTCGGGCTCACAGATTCTAAGAATAGGTCTACAATTTCATATTTCCGTTTTCTCAGCACCCAGGAAAGAAAGCAGGATGTGCATATTTGATTTTCATGTGTACATGCATTTTGTTTTTTACTTTTCCTGGTTGCTCATAGACTTGGCCATTGGAAAATAAGCATACACTTTTAGCTTGTGTGTTTTAAACGTATTCAGTTTCAGGGAGAAGTGGTGTACGTGATTTCTCATCAAAAAACTTGTCTGAAGCATACATGAACTAAAAGTGGCCATAAACACTGAAAGTAATGTAGATTATTCTTGACCTCACAATGTTAAGCAGCATTCACCCAGTTTTTATCTGTCTCCCTCTCACTCATACCCACGCTCCAGGCTTCACCAGTCCCTCTCTCTTATACTCCATCCCTTCATCCATTTCTTCTTTCACTCACTAATTACGATCTGTGGCTGAAGCTCTTAAAAAATGTGGTGGTTCACACTTGCCCCACTGTGATTGGCTCTCTGGGTGGTGGAGCTGCATGGTACAGGAAGTTCAGACCGATTTCCTGGTTCCAAGTCTCACAAGACTACAAACCGCCAGATCAGCCCAAACTTACTGCTCGGCTCCACTATTCAGAGAACCAATCATGATGGGGGAAGCATGAACCATGATGTTTTGACTAGGGAACTTTCTGAATGCTTATGCATGTGCAGACATGCATATGGATAATTTCCCTACCTCTGAGCCCTCGACAATAGGTACTACTACTCAGCAAAACATGCCTAAAAGTGCCAGGATGGGGAAAAAACATTTGCGGCATTTTTAGACATACAGACCTAGCTTGTCAGCATTTTTTCATACAGTGCAGCTTCCAAATCAATTGCAGTTGTCTTTTTACTCATTATAAAATGGTGTATGGTGTTTTTCATATACATATTGTAAACTAGTTCAATGTAAACCTGTTCTAAACCTGTTTTATGTATTAAGTTGTTATACTGTAAACCGCACCGATTTAAAATAGTGCGGTATATAAACCCAAATAAATAAATAGATATGATATGAAAAACTGGGATTTCCCATTTGATTTCTGTGGGGCAGGATTGACCAGGTGTTGGTGGTGCCTTGTGTCAAACTGTTCTTTGCTTTTTCCCTTACTTTGTGTTAACATTATAACTTGGGCATTCTAAATGCATTTTCAATGCATTTTTTATAGGGGCTATTACTAGTGCAACCTTGCATAGCTGAAAAGACACAATAAGGGTCACATGTATTGTAATGACGCTGAAAATATCTTCTATACTTGAGATCCTGCCCATCCTCAACTACCCGTTATACACATCATTATCAATGGCTGCTGAAGAGGCTTCGGAGGTCTCACAAGCTCCCATCTTGCAGCTTTTCTGTGAGCTATTTACATGTATCACAGTTTACAGATTCTATTATTGCTAGTCTTTAGGTTCATTAGTTCTTTAGTTACAATGTGATGCAAGTAGCTATAAGTTAATAATAAAAGGGAAGAACTCAGCATAGAAGTTATGCACAAAACATTTTGTAAAAAGCTACTTATTTCTGTTCCAAAAACCTAGCCAGGAATCCACTAATTCTATCCAGAAAAATAAGGCAGTGTCAGCGATACTTTAAAAACTGTACAATCTATATTTTGTCCTTTTTGGATGTTTGCTCAGAAATAGTGAAAGGTGAAAATGGAGCCACGGCCCTATGGCATCCAGTTGCCATGGCACCGCGGCTCCATTTAAAAGCCATGATGCCGCCTGCCAGACTTCAAAGGTGATTTCCCCGCAGCCCGATCCCTGATCTGGCCTCCTAAGCCCAGGGTCAGGCTGCGGGGATTGTCCGTGGGCCACCCTGTCCCATCTTCACCCCAGACCTGAAAAAGAAAACATCCAGGGAAGTTATTCAGAGGTGGAGTAACTTCCCTGCACAAGCCACCGGCCCTGGATGTACAGGGCTGACATTAGAATCGGCCATGTATGTCCAGGGCTGGCAACCGCCCACTGCCCACCCAGACTCTGCCCCTGAGCAGCCCCTTCCCCACCCCCATCTAACTTCGCTGCACAACCAGAGGGGGGGAAGGTCCATCTCCGCTATTCATGTGACCGAATAACCCCCACTGTGTCTCAGATTCTTCCTAGACTTCCCTTCTAACATGCCACTTCATATGCATAAACAGTTTTGATGAATGCTGAGGACAGACTGTGAGACACTTGACTACGGAATGAGTGCTTTCAACACTCAGTAATTGCATGTAAGTTCTTTGTACAATTTGGAGTGTTTCATTATATTTACTGAATCTTCTCAGGGCAGAATCCTCAGACTTGCCATCATTTTCACTTTAGAAGAACTTTTAATAAATGTTTACTATGTGCTCCATTTAAGGTGATTTAATCATTAACATAGAAATTAAGTGTCCACTGATTGCACTGTATTTCCTTTGCAAATGTCTTCTTAATTATAAATACAACACCATTTCTTCTTTGTCTTTCAATTGCAGCATAGTAGACCATATGATCATGCAAAGTGCCCAAAGCCAGTCCATTTCAGTTCACTGATCCCCAGCAGATCAAGTTGTACACGTTCCATTTCATTCTTGACCACCCCCAAAGTCTCTTGGTTCATACTTCGTACGATCCATGTCCCAATATGTAAGACATCTTTGCAACTTCTGACTTTGATTTCATGCGCAGCTACATCAGCAGATCCAATCACATCATAAATGCTAGACTTACTCTGTAATGAAATACAATAACATGCAATCAGTGAACGCTTAATTTCTATAAGTCATATATATGCCTCAAAAACAGCTGCAGAAGAGGAAGGTATTGATAAGATCTATGAAGACGTACAAGCTGAAATTGACAGAACGTGCAAACAGGATATGTTGATAGTCAAGGGTGACTGGAAAGCAAAAGCTGGCAACAAAGAAGGCAACTATGGAAAATATGGACTTGGCAACAGAAACAAATCTGGAGAACGACTGATAGAATTCTGCAAGACCAATGATCTATTCATCTCAAATACCTTCTTCCAGCAACACAAGCGCCGAATGTGCATATAGATTTCACCCAGTGGATTGTACAGAAATCAGATTGACTATATCTGTGGAAGACAATGATGGAAAAGCTCAATAACATCAACAAAGACAAAATCTGGAGCTGTGATACAGATCACCAACTACAGTACTAGTATGCAAACTCAAGCTAAAGTTGAAAAAGAGCAAGTCACTCATGAATGTAGCAAAATATGACCTTAAGAATATACCACTGGAATTTAAAGACTGCTTGAAAAATCAATTTCCTGCTTTAGATACAAATGACAGAGTTCCAGAAGAGTCATGGGATGACATCAAGAAGGTTGTGTTGGAAGAAAGCAAGAAGTCTTTACATAAGGTGAAAAAGCAAAAACAGCCAAAATAGGTGACTGAAGAAGCTCTGAAAATTGTCCAGAAATGCAGAGAAGCTAAAGTCAGAGGAGAAAGAGAGGCAATCACAGAACTCAACGGAGATTTCCAATGTGCAGCAAGACAAGACAAAGAGAAGTACTACAATAACATATGCAAGGAAATAGAATCAGAAACTATATTAGAGGAAGAACACGATCAGCTTTTCTAAAGCTACGAGAGTTAAAGAAAAAATTCCAGCCTCGAATTGGAAAGCAACAGGATGCTCAAGGATCCATGTTGAATGAAGCTGAGAAGATCAAGAAAAGGTAGAAAGAATATACAGAATCATTATACCATAAAGAGCAAGTGGACCAACAGCCATTTCAACCTGTACCTTAAAATCAGGAACCATTGGTAATGAAAGAAGAAGTCGAAGCAGCATTGCAAGCTTTATCAAGGAACAAAACACCAGGCATTGATGGCATTCCCATTGAAATATTACAGCAATTGGATGAAGCTGTTACCAAACTTACAAATCAGAATTTAGCTTACCTCAGCAGCACAAGACAGGGTACTGTGTAGCAGCCCTCTTTTAATAAGTGTTATTTCCCACCCACCCCTGGGATAATCATAGCTTTATAGGTACTTACACATCTTAAAAGACAGGAGGTGCTTTCAGGTGAAGCTCATTACCCAAATCAGTCATACACTAAGGACCTGAGATTAATTAAGCTTCAGGTGAACAAGATATATTAAACGTATTAGGTACAGTTTTATTGGTATAAATACCCATAGCAACCCCTAGTAAGTAAGAACTTAAAGATCTAGACACAAACTTAAAACTAAGATGCAGACAGCAGTCCAGCAGCGGGATGGGGGCTTACCAGTCTTTTGCATTGAGTGTCACATGTATGATTTTCTCCCAGTTGGTGAGAGGTCTTACGTGTGCACTAGGTGCAAGGAGCTCTTTGCTCTCAGGGAACAAGTCCGTTCTCTAGAGGCTAAAGTAGCAGACTTGGAAAACATAAGACAGACAGAGAGGTACATAGACGAGACCTACAGGGATATAGTCCTGAAGTCCCACCTCCAGTTTGGCAGCACCCCTGTTGCCATGGAGGAGAGAGGTCACGTGACAGGAGAGCATCACCCTGGTGTGGCAGGAAGTGATCCTGTAACTAGGACCTGTTCTCCAGGTGATGTAAAACCCTCTCGCACCGAGGAAGTTTCTCCAGGGCCATGTGCCCATGAGGGAAGGGTTAGGACAGCCGTTATAGTTGGTGATTCGATCATTAGGCATGTAGATAGCTGGGTGGCTGGTGGACGTGAGGATCGCCTGGTAACATGCCTGCCTGGTGCGAAGGTAGCGGACCTCACGCGCCACCTAGATAAGGTCTTAGATAGTGCTGGGGAGGAGTCTGCTGTCTTGGTACATGTCGGTACCAATGACATAGGAAAATGTGGTAGGGAGGTTCTGGAGGCAAAATTTAGGCTTTTAGGTAGGAAGTTGAAATCCAGAACTTCCATGGTAGCATTCTCCGAAATGCTTCCTGTTCCACGCGCAGGACCCAAAAGGCAGGCAGAGCTCCGGAGTCTCAATGCGTGGACGAGACAATGGTGCAGAGATGAGGGTTTTGGATTTGTTAGGAACTGGGGAACATTCTGGGGAAAGGAGGGGCTCTTCCAAAGGGATGGGCTTCACCTTAACCGGGATGGAACCAGGCTGCTGGCATTAACCTTTAAAAAGGAGATAGAGCAGCTTTTAAACTAGATATTAGGGGAAAGCCGACAGTCGCCCAAGAGCGGATGGTTCGGAAGAATGTATCCTTGAAGGATGCTACCAAAAACAGAGAGGTTCCACAAAAGAGTAAAGTAGCCCAAATGCCCTCAAGTATGGAGCAGACAGAGCTTAAAGATCCCAATTTACCCATGTCTAACAATAGCCAAATTAACATGAATAAAATACATTCTCTAAAATGCTTGTATGCAAATGCTAGAAGTCTAAAGAATAAGATGGGAGAGTTAGAATATATAGCACTAAATGAAAGGTTAGATATGATTGGAATATCAGAGACATGGTGGAAGGAGGACAACCAGTGGGACACTGTGATACCTGGGTACAAACTATATCGTAATGATAGAGCTGATCAAATTGGTGGAGGGGTTGCGCTCTATGTTAGAGAGGGCATTGACTCAGAAAGGATTAAAGTTTTGCAGGAAACAAAATCTGCTGTAGAATCTATATGGATTGAAATTCCATATAAAAGGGGGAAGGCGATGGCAGTGGGGGTGTACTATCGAACACCTGGCCAGAATGACCAAATGGATGATGAAATGCTCAAAGAAATCAAGGAAGCTAACAAAAGTTACAGCGCAGTAATAATAATGGGTGATTTCAATTATCCCGGTATCGACTGGGTCAGTATCACGTCAGGACATGCTATGGAGATAAAGTTCCTAGATGAAATAAATAACTGCTTCTTGGAGCAGCTGGTTCATGAACCAACCAGAGGGGAAGCCATATTAGACCTAGTCCTTAGTGGAACACCAGATCTAGTGGAAGAGATAAGGGTGTTGGGGCCACTTGGCAATAGTGATCATAGCATGATCGCCTTTGATTTAATTAGTGGAGGAGAGATAGTAAGGAAATCCACAGTACTACCTTTTAACTTTCAAAAGGGAGACTATGATAAAATGAGGAAAACAGTTAAGAAAAAACTAAAAGGAGCAGTTGCAAAGGTTAAAGACGTACATCAAGCTTGGGTGTTGTTGAAAAATACTATCTTGGAAGCCCAGACCAGCTGTATTCCACGCTTTAAGAAAAGTGGAAGGAAGTCCAAAAAACTGCCAGCATGGTTTAAAGGTGAGGTCAGAGAGGCTGTTGTTGCCAAAAAAGCATCTTTCAGGAAATGGAAAAAAGAGCCAAACGATGAAACCTGGAAACAGCACAAGCACTGGCAAGTCAAATGCAAGGCATTGATAAGGCAGGCAAAGAGAGAATTTGAGAAGAAGCTTGCAGCGGAAGCAAAAACACGAAATAAAGACCTTTTCAAGTACATTCGTAGCAAAAAACCTGTCCCTCTCTCAGTTGGTCCATTAGATGATAAAGGGGTTAAAGGAGCACTAAGAGGCGACAAGGCGATAGCGGAGAGACTGAATGAATTCCTTGCTGCGGTCTTTACTGAGGAAGATGTAGGGATGTTACCCATGACTGACGTGGTATTTAAAGGTGCGGAAGAATTGAAGGAAATATCGATACATCGGGAAGATGTCTTACAACTATTAGATAAACTGAAGAGTAGCAAATCACCTGGGCCGGATGGTATATATATCCAAGGGTGTTGAAAGAACTGAAATATGAGATTGCAGACCTGCTATCAGTAATCTGTGAACTATCATTAAAATCATCTCTAATACCTGAAGATTGGAGGATCGCCAATGTAACACCCATTTTTAAAAAGGGTTCCAGGGGTGATCCGGGAAACTACAGACTGGTGAGCCTGATGTCAGTACCGGTAAAAATGGTAGAAACCATCATAAAGAATAAAATTACTCAGCATGTAGATAGTCACAACCTAATGGGAGACAGCCAACATGGCTTTAGACAAGGAAGATCTTGTCTTACTAATCTGTTATGTTTTTTTTAAGGAGTGAATAAACAGGTGGACAAAGGTGAGTCGGTTGATATTGTGTATCTGGACTTTCAGAAAGCCTTTGACAAGGTCCCTCATCAGAGACTTTTGGCAAAACTAAAGAGTCATGGGATAGGAGGCAGTGTACTATTGTGGATCAGGAACTGGTTAAAAGATAGAAAGCAGAGGGTAGGGCTAAATGGCCAATTTTTCCAATGGAGAAAGGTGAATAGTGGTGTACCCCAGGGATCTGTGCTGGGTCCGCTGCTTTTTGACATATTCATAAATGACCTGGAAAGTGGAATAACGAGTGAGGTTATCAAATTTGCAGATGACACAAAACTATTTAAAGTTGTTAAAACCCAAGAGGATTGTGAAAACTTGCAAGAGGATCTTGATAAATTGGAAGACTGGGCATCAAAATGGCAGATGAAATTTAATGTGGACAAGTGCAAGGTTATGCACCTAGGGAAGAACAACCCAAACTATGGTTACACGATGCAAGGTTCCACATTAGGAACCACCACCCAGGAAAAAGATTTAGGCGTCATTGTGGATACCATGTTAAAACCCTCGGCCCAGTGTGCAGCGGCGGCCAAGAGAGCAAATAGAATGCTAGGTATGATAAGGAAAGGAATGGAAAATAAAACAAAAGATATTATAATGCCTCTATATCGTTCCATGGTGAGACCGCACCTTGAATATTGTGTGCAATTCTGGTCGCCGTATCTTAAAAAGGATATAGCGATTTTAGAAAAGGTTCAGAGAAGAGCCACCAAAATGGTAAAGGGGATGGAAGGATACTCCTATGAAGAAAGGCTAAAAAGGTTAGGGCTCTTTAACCTGGAAAAGAGACGGCTGAGGGGAGATATGATAGAAGTCTATAAATTAATGAACGGAGTGGAACGGGTAAACGTAGATCGATTGTTTACGTTATCAGAATATAGAAAGACTAGGGGACATGAAATGAAGCTACAGGGTAAACTATTTAAGACTAATAAAAGAAAATATTTTTTCACTCAACGTGTAATCAAACTCTGGAATTTGTTACCGGAGGATGTAGTAAAGGCTGTTAGTGTAGCTGGGTTTAAAAAAGGTTTGGACAAGTTCCTGGAGGAAAGGTCCATAAACCATTATTAAGAAGTGACCGAAGATATCAATGCTTGACCCAGTACAAGCATTGTGGAACTTGTGTCTCTTGGGGAAACTGCTAGGTACATATGACCTAGATTGGCCACTGTTGGAAACAGAATACTGGGCTTGATGGACCTTGGTCTGACCCAGTATGGCATATCTTATGTTCTTATGTTCTTACAAGGCTATGCTAGGAAATTTGGAAGACAAATTCATGGCCAACTGACTAGAAAAGATAAAGATCTGTGTTTATACCAATACTGAAGAAAGCTGACCTGACAGACTGTGGAAATTATCTCATGATCACTCCGATCCCACATGCCAGCAAGATTCTACTCAAGGTCATTCAGCAGAGACTACAATCATACCTGGAACGAGAACTGCTTGAAGTGCAATCAGGGTTCAGGAAAGGGCGAGGAACGAGAGACATCATCGTGGATGTGAGATGGATCCTTGGAAAGACAAAAGAATACCAAAAGGATATCCATATGTGTTTTATTGACTACAGCAAGGCTTTTGACTGTGTAAACCATGAGAAAGTCTGGGCCACATTAAGAAGCATTTGTATACCAGAACAAGTGATAGTTCTCTTGCACAACCTTTACATTGATTAAGAAGCAATAGTTTGAATGGAACTTGGAGAAACAGAATGGTTTAAAATCAGCAAAGGTGTACAACAAGGCAGCATTCCTTCTCCCTACCTCTTTAATTTATATGCAGAACAAATCAGAGAAGCAGGACTGTATGAAGTCGACGGAGATATGAAGATTGGTGGATGACTCATCAACAACCTTTGCTATGCTGATGATACCACATTACTGGCTGACGGTGAAGACGATTTGAAACATTTGCTTCTCAAGATCAAGGACCATTGTCTTAAAATGGATTTGCACCTTAACGTTAAGAAGACAAAGATCCTGAAAACTGGAAAAATCAGTAAGTTCATCATTGATGGAGAAGAAATTGAAATAGTTGACAACTATAAGTTACTTGGATCAACAATCAATAAAGAAAGGACTAGCAGTCAAGAAATCCGATGACATATTGCTCTTGGTAGAATGGCTATGAAGGGCTTAGACAAGATTCTCAAGAGCAGAGATGTCTCTCTCCATACAAAGATTAGACTTGTCCAGGCCATGGTATTTTCAATAACATCATATGGATGCAAAAGTTGGACAGTGAAGCAGATAGACAGAAAGAAAATTGATGCCTTTGAATTATGGTGCTGGCGACGAATACTGTGTATATCATGGACTGCCCGAAGAACAAACCAGTCGGTACTAGAGGAGATCAAACCTAAGCTTTCTTTAGAAGCTCAGATGTCAAGACTTCAACTTTCATACTTTGGACACATCATGCAAAGAGAGAGATCATTGGAAAAACACATCATGTTTGGCTAGGTAGGAGGTCATCGTAAAAGAGGAAGGCCAGCAATGAGATGGACTGATATAATAACAGCAGCTATGGATACCACTCTATCAACAATGAGCCACTTGACTGAAGACCAAACAAAGTTTAGGTCAACTATCCAGAGGGTTGCCAGGAGTCAACACCGACTTGACGGCACTTAACAATAACAACACAGGTACACTACTAAAAACTGCCTCCAGTTTTGCAACTGATTCCTATAGATTTTGGGGTGCTGAATCCAGGAAAAATAGCCAAAATGTTCCATCACGTCACGTTTTCTTGCAAAATTAGATTTCTTACCCATATAAGGAATGTTCACATAATTTCTTTTTAGCCGACTGCAGTTTATTTTCTTGGCCCAAAATAGAGGTTGTAATGGTTAACTAACTAGAAACACTCCCTCATGATACTTTAGAGTGTTTTGTATTCATTTTATACATTAACAGGACAATTGGGAGGCGGGGGGCTAAATCCAGTATTCGCGCTGGCGCATGTTCTTTCCTGTTCGCCTCGCCTCGTTCGCTCGCTCGCTCGCTCAAACACGGTGGTTGCGACATGAACGTTCCTGTCAAATTTCAGTTTCTTGCAAGTTCATTATTACCTTTTGTTTGCTCAGTCGTAATCCAGCTTTATTCCGAAGTGGTTCACTACAGTTGTAGTTTGCAGTGCTGTGTATTTGTGATGGCTCACAGAGCCAGAGGTTGCGTCAACTCTCCGGACAGTTTTTGTTTTATTTGTGGGGAATATACCGTGAAAAAGCGGCAGAGGAACATTTCTGCATTTATTAAAAAAGTATATTTCGCCTATTTTGGTTTGAAGTTAGGTGATCAAGACAAACCGTGGGCTCCTCACAAAGTGTGCAAGACATGTGAGGAAGATCTACGCTTATGGATGAAAGGTAAAAAACAAGCATTTCGTTTCGGAATACCTATGATGTGGCGTGAACAAAGAGACCACAGCAGTGACTGCTATTTTTGCTCTTGCATTGTGAAGGGATACAACTTAAAAAATAAAAACGTAATAAGTTACCCCAACCTTCCCTCAGCAATTAGGCCTATGCCTCATAGCAACGAAGTACCTGTGCCTGAACCACCAAAATCTTTGGATCATATTTGTGTGGACGGTTCTGATCATGATGAGACTCATCAGATGGCTTTTCCCGATGAGTCCAGTACTTCCGAGTTTGAAACTGAACCAGATCCGAAACCTGAACTTTTCTCTCAAGCTGAATTGAATGATTTAGTCCGGGATTTAGGACTCCCAAAAGATGCTGCCCAACTGCTAGGTTCTCGGCTTAAACAGAAAAATCTATTGTCACCAGGAACAACTTTTTATTGGTACCGCAACCGCGAGACACAATTTTTGAAGTATTTCAGCAAAGAGGAAGATTTGGTATTTTGCAACGATATATACGGAGTGATGGAAAAGTTTAAACTCAAGTATGATCCTGCTGAATGGCGGCTGTTCATTGATTCGTCAAAAGACAGCATAAAAGGTGTTCTTCTTCATAATGGCAACACATTCGCTTCAGTTCCTATTGCTCACTCTGTTATTCTCCAAGAAAAATACGAGAATTTGGCCCTGATTCTTCAGAAGATTCGTTACGATGAGCATAAGTGGATGATTTGTGGAGACTTTAAAATTCTATCCATGCTATTAGGGCAGCAATCCGGTTTCACCAAATATCCCTGCTTCCTTTGCTTGTGGGATAGCCGGGCCCGCGGCCTACACTGGGGGAAAAAAGACTGGCCAATTCGGGAGTATTTGAGACCCGGTGAGAAAAATGTTCTTCATGAGAGCTTGGTACCTCGTGATAAAATTCTATTACCACCTCTCCACATTAAGTTGGGTCTCATTACGCAATTCATCAAGTCCCTTCCAAAAGATGGTGAGTGCTTTCGGTACCTTTGCTCAAAGTTCCCCCGACTTTCTGAAGCAAAGCTAAAGGAAGGAGTGTTTGTTGGCCCTGATATAAGGAAACTCATTTCAGATGGAGCATTCGCTGAAACGATGTCTGAGAAGGAAAAAGAAGCCTGGGATTCCTTCAAGGATGTTGTTCTCAAATTCTTGGGGAACAGGCGGGATGAGAACTATAAGGATATTGTTGCCAGGATGCTCAATGCCTTCAAAGAACAAGGCTGTAACATGAGCCTGAAAGTCCATTTCTTGCACTCCCATGTGAACTACTTTCCCGAAAACCTGGGGGCATACAGTGAAGAACAAGGTGAAAGGTTTCACCAGGACATCAAAGACGCAGAGAGAAGGTACCAAGGAAGATGGAACACCACTATGATGGCTGATTTCTGCTGGTTGCTGCTGCGGGAAACCCCAGATGAAAAATACGCCAAGCAGCGCACCAAGAGAAGCATTCGGGGAAGAAGAAACGGGCCCACCAGGAGATTGATTGACCCAAGAATGACTTTAAAATCTAAACTGTGTTGACAAATATCGTGTTTTTACTAAACTTTGAAATAAAAATTTGCTAGTTATTACCACATTGTCGGATCTCATTTATTAGAATTTTATTTTCACACCATCGGGTGTTTGTCTTCATGTATTGCAATGGTGCGGTTTGCGTTTTCTATTCTTACATACATACCTGTACAACATTTTTTGCACATTTCTTTGCTTTGCTTTGTGTCTAACCTCGCTCTTATATGCTCAATGTTTGTGCACATGTATGTGGCTGTTTTAAGTGCAGACAATTTTGCTACCATCACAGTGTGTTTTGTTGACATTACTCTATTCTTATGTGCTGCCTTGTTACAATTTTCTTTATTCTTATTTGAATAACTACTAAACAATTAGTATAAAGAATTCATCCAAGAAACTTTTATCTCGATCACACTTAATCTGAAATGTTCACCTCAAACTGCTAACCCAATGTAGCAAAAAATCTGTACGTGATGGAGCAAATTGGTTACCAGATTTGGATTCAGCGCACCAAAAAACGTAAAAATCAATCGAAACATTAGAGGCAGTTTAAAAAAAATTTTTTTTAGTGTACCTGTGCAATCATTAGAAACAGGATAGTCATCTGTGAATCATTGGTCTCATATGTTTTCAAAGACTTTTGCAGATTGAGACGATTCTAGAAGCCTTTTGTATAAGGAGTAGCAGTACCAGATTAAGGAAGAGCACCTGTCTGAGGGCACAAACTTTGGAGTAGAGACAGGCAGAAAAAGAGTCAGCATGGGGCCTGTGAGCTAGCATATACTCCCAGGCTCCGATGAAAACTCACATCTTGCTTGGGTTTTCTTTTATAATATGAAGCTTCCAAGAGAGCAAGAGATGAGCTACTACCTGACTAAGCATGCGTTGGTTCACTGATTCCACAATGATCCTTTCTCTAAATGCCTTTAACTACCACACCCTGAAAATGTGTATTGTATTTAGCTCATACCCTTCCGGTAATAATTCAAGGCAAATTAAAATCAGGTTCAGTAGGTATTTTCCCAGTCATCTTATAATCTAAGTTTGTACCTGAGGCAGTGGAGGGTTAAGTGATTTGCCAAAGGCCACATGGAGTACCAGTGGGATTCAAACCCTGATCTTTTCAGTCAGAGGCCACTGCTGTAATCACTGGGCTACTCATCCACTCTGAACACCAGAGAATCAGATGTGGAGGAAAGATCTAATGATTGCTGGAGTGGGGTGGCTCTAGGAATAAAATGTCAAAGATTGCCAAGGACTGGAGAATTACTAGAAACGAGATTTATTTATTTATTTATTTATTTACTTCTCTTATATACCGCGCTATTAAAATCAGTGCGGTTTACAATTGAACAAAAAACATACTGCAATGTCACACGACAATTGAGTTTTTACATTGAACATGGACGAGATAACCTGGAGGTAACAGGGGTAACTAATTACAGAGTAATTATTCATGGAGTATGGTGAGAAATTATACATATAGTATGGTGAGAAATTATACATATAGTATAGCTTGGTTTCAACATATTTATAAGAGGTTTAATCAATAAGATGTGTGATCAGTACCAATAATAAATAAGAGAGGGGATATGGTGGTAGAGCTAGTCATTTTCTTTATGGTGTTGGATTTTGGGTGGGGTGGAGTAGGGTGTAGGATGTGAGGATGGGTGGTTGTTTCTGGGATTGGATTCTGGGTAATGGATGAGGAAAAGGTGTTGTTTGAGGGCTTTTCTAAATGACAATAGGTCTGGGGTGGAACGGAGCTCAGTGGGGAGGGCATTCCAGGTCATGGGTACAAATAGGGAGAAGGCTCTATTGGCAGTAGCCTTTTTGCACTTAGTTAGAATGTTGGGGATCTCTAGAGTGTTTGCTTGATTAGATCTCCTGATCCTGTTGAACGGCCGTCTTTGAATGAGTTTGCTGATGGGTGAGGTGATCTGGTTCCTTAGGGCTTTGAATGTTAGTACTAGGGACTTATACTGGATTCTAGCCTGAAGTGGAAGCCAGTGGAGATCCATCATGACTGGGGTTATATGTTTAGCTCTTGATGTACCTGCAAGTACCCTTGCTGCAGCATTCATTGCAAGGCGAAGAGGTCCTAGTGTTGACTGAGGGAGGCCATGAAGGATAATATTTGCAAAGTCTAGATGTGGGAGCACCAAGGCTTGGAAGATAGTTCGGTAGTCATTAAAGTCCAATAGGGGGCGCAGGTGACGTAGTATCCGGACCTTATGGTAAATTGCTTTCGTGATGTTCTTTACATGTGTAAACATGTCGAGTCGTTGGTCAAGCGTGATGCCGAGATAGCGGATAGTTGATTTTGCTATCAACTCAATATTGTTTACTTTTAATGTGGGGGGTGGGGAGAACATCTGGTTCTTGGTGAGGAATAAGACATCTGTTTTACTATGGTTGATCCTTAAATTTTGTGTTGTAAGCCATTGTGATACAGCTTCGAAGCAACTTGATATAGGTGAAAAGTCAGGTTGATCAATCAGGAATGGTGAGTAGATTAGGACGTCGTCTGCGTAGACTAGGCACTGGATGTTGAAGGAGCGGATTAGGGTACAAATTGGTTGCATATATATGTTGAACATTAATGCAGATAAATGTGGATGATCTATGGGGATGGGTAATGAAAAGAGAATTACTTGGAAAGAGAAGGTACAATTTGGAGGACAACAAAAGAAAATAAAAACTGGAAGATCTGTTGGGAGAGCAATGTTAGAGAATAACCAGTGCTGGGGGAATAAGTTACAATGAGAGGATCTCTGGAGACCATAGTGAACAGTCAGAGGTTCACCATAGGCTTGGAACGTTTTTCTGTACCCCACAGTACAACAGGGTCAATCTGACCTGACCTTTTTGTTCCTTCCCTTTACCCCTCAAGAGCCCAGGATCAGACGAGGGTGAAATAAGGAGGAGAAGAAAACCTTGAGATTGGGGGATCAGAATGGATTGTGCGGACCAGGGAAAGGAGGAGGAGGAAGAAGAAAGAGTTGGAGGGCAAGCACTTGGGATAGTAAAACAGAGAGAGAGAAAGATGTAGGTGGAGTAAGGAAAAGACATAGGATTGAGGGGATGCAAGTTAGAGAAAAATGACCTGAGATAGGCATTGGGGGGGTTGATTCAGGCTCAAGGAGGAACAGTGTGAGAGAACTGGAATATCTTTCCTAGGCACTTTATTAGTTAAAACTATACATAGAGATTCCATTGGCAGTTTAAAAATATGAGAACTGAGAGAGCACCCTTGCATAAACAGAAAGTCTCTGTTGGAGAGGGGTGGAAGCAATAGATTGTGCAAGAGAGAAACCCTAAGAAGGTGGGTAAGTGGCGTGTTGTGGTTTTGGAGTCATTGTCTCCACTGCTGGTCCCAGATAGGGGCAGCAGCAGCGGCAATGGACAGCTGCAGGTGCCTCCAGAGAGCTGGTGCTCTAGGTGACACCTAGATCGCCTAATGGTAGCGCAGGCCCTGGTGGTGAGGTCCTCTTTTGCAGCTTTATATATGCTGCAGAAGATTTGCTCAAGAATGGATCACTGTAATGCTTTATATAGTGACCTTCATTACAGAGATTACTATTGATCCAAAATACAGTGGCAATGCCTTGACGGTCCTGTGGGGTTGTGATTTTATTGCTCCATACCTAGTAATTGTTTTGCACAGGCATGTAATAAAATGTCATAAATAAAAATAAATAAATAAATAAATGTTAGCCTAAGTGGCAGAACTTATGCCTTAAATGCAGGCATATTTACATCTGCTGGAGAGCAGGTGTAAGTATTCGTGGGTGAAGTTCACAAGTATGAACATTGATTGAAGTATTTTATAGTTGATGCATGTCCTTGTGAATTTGACCCATTCTCCTTTCAGATCACACCTCTGACTATGCCTAGCAATAAAATATCTGCCATCTTGAAAAGGCATGGACATTTAAGCCAGCTGCTTTTTATAAAAGTTCTTTGACGTGCATGAGCCCACATACATGCAAAGTGTCTTTTTATAAAGTTGCCCCCTTAGAGGACAATTTTATAAAAGGCTGCCTATTTAATAAAGACAAGTAGTCTAGTATAAGTGGCAGAGATCAGGCTTTAAATTCAGGTGCATATATTTACAGCTGCATAAATTAAGGTATTAATCAAGGCATGTCCTTGCGCACTCCGCCCATGCTCTGCTCAGACCCCCCCCTTCCACTGGCTACACCTACTGGCAAAGCATACTCCTTCATGTCACCAGTTGGTATTTTATAAGAGGTCATTAACACACATAAAATGCCACATACCTGTATTAATGACTTTATAAAATGTCCTCCTTAATGTGCAAGTGTGCGAGCTGATTTAGTGAATGTCTGAATACTTTGGAGGCTGTTTGAGAAGCATTTCCATAGGTAAATAGCAGCATGTACATGTGTAGATCGACTGCACATACAAATAGTAATTTTAACAATCTTATATTTACCCATCCAGAGATTTCCACACCACAATCTTATATCCACACCATGCAGAGATTTCAAAGGGGCAGAGATAGGGCATGATTTGGGTGGTCCAATGCCTATTCCCCATTTTACAAGAAGAATACATAAGGATACCAGAAATTTTCTACATTGGCTTATACACCAGCCCCAAGGCATGCACAAATGCAAGCTTGAAGCACAAGGAAAAGGTAGATTGCCCCCACCCTTGATACCCCCAACAACAACACTGCCTACTTCCCACGCCCAAATCAGTTGAGCATTTTTTGAATCCCCCAAACCAGTGCCAGACCTCCTTAAATCAGCAATCCACTGACTCCCGCCTGAACCAATCCAGCATCTTTCTTGAACCTTCAAACCTCAAAACGAATTGCACCCCCAGCACCTACCAGGGGTTTTCCTTGGTGGTTTTGCAGAGAGCAAGAAGGATCTTGCTTTGTTGGGATCTGAGGTTCAATATGGTACTTCTGACCCATAGCAGTAGCCTTGGAGAACCATTGCTAGGGGTCAAGCTTCCAAATAAGGGGTTCCTTTATTTGGAAGCTTGATGCCTGGCAGTAGCACCATGAGTTTGTCACTAGAGATTAAAGGTGTCATGTTGAACCCAGAAACCAGCAAAGCAGAAGTGACTAGGAATCACTGCTACTGCTTGCATAGACCACCAGGAAAAGCCCCTCGGAGGTGCCAGGGATAGGTTTGGGGAATGGGAAGGGTCTTCACTGATAGGGAAGGTTTGGGAGAGATTATGGGGAGTGCTATTCTGGTTTGGGAGGGGTCTGAGGGAGTGCTGAACTGGTTCAGGAAGCTTCAGGGATGGCTTTGGGGGCTGATGATTGGGTTTGGGGTGTCTAGTGGGAGGTACATACTAGAACAGTGGGGCTTGGGTAAGGGGGTCTGGACTTACCACGATTGGGAGGGGGAGTCTTGCAAGGCAACTGGAGCAATGGAGATGAAGTTGTGCAGGACCAAGAGGGTAGGCTAGATGGTGTCACCAGTTGAATTTGATTTAACTGGGTTCTTGGAAGTTTTTTAAGAGGATATTTCCACATGTACCCTTTTAAACTCTCCCTACCCACCATGTTACTTAAACCCACTTGTGTTAATATCTCTCCAAGTTAACTACCCTGTTAAAATGTAAACTGCTTTGACCACAGGATAAAGCAGTATAGAAAAACTGTTAAATAAATAAATACATGTGCCATCCTCTTGAAAAAAAATAGTTATTTTTTGGGCAGAAGCTGCAGATTTCCCATAATATTGCGCATACCACAGCACATCGGAAGAAAGCTTTGCTTCAGATGAAGGCCAGGGCACTTGTATTGGGCAATGTCTCTCTTTTGAAGTTACTGTGCAGGCGCCTAGTTGGTTATAAGGGGAACATTGGTTTTAAATTTTTTTTTTTTAGATTCTGCGCATCTGGAGAAGTTTTTGCATGATAAAAAATGTGTGAAGTATAAAGGAAGTTCTATAAATTCCTGCACAGTTTATCTGTGTTATCCTGCACGTACATGGGGCCTATTTCTGTAGAGTATGTGGGTACTTTCTAGAACAGAGGTGTACAGATGCACCTTAACTGAAGCATAAGGATATAAGATATGCCATACTGTATCTGACCAAAGGCCCATCAAGTCCAATATCCTGTTTCCAAGAGTGGCCAATGCAGGTCACAAGTACCTGTCAGATTCCCAAAAGGTAGACATGGCAGTTAGACCAAATGTAAATGCCCATGACTAGATAGGTCAGTGACACGTGCCAGTCATAATATTTTATAAGTTACACACGTAAATGTGGGCTCCACCCATGCTCCTCCCCATCATACTCAAACTAAAGGATGTGTGCTAGGACTTGCTACCACCTAAAGTGCATATCTAAGTCCTTTAGAATAGGACCTAACTTTCCATGTGCCCTTTCTCGATTCTGCCCCCCCCCCCCTTTAATGTCTATCATAATTTAGGAACAGGAATTGGTGGACTGGTTTGTTTGAACAATGTGTTTGATAGATATATTACAGGTGATAGAGGTTAACCTTTTATCCTTGAGTTTTTGCTTTAGACTTAAGATCTTTTCCCCTCAGTTAATGTGGGCTTTCCCATGGTTAAAGTGATATGTATTAGCGAGGCAATATTCAGCACTGTAAATAGCCCACCTTGTACATAGCTCAAACAAATCAAGCACCCAACACCGCCATCACACAACCAAGTTTCATCCTCACTGCATGTACAACACACACACTTTACCTGATTGCTTGCTGTGATACCACCTTGATTATTAAGATAAGGCGGTTTAGAAATACTGTTAAATAAATAAATAAAATAAATGCCTCGGTCAATGTCGTTAAATATGGAATGCCGTGGACCAAAAAATCCTGCTATTCAGCGGTGCTATGCAGATAGTGGGTGCCCCTGAATGTGTGGATTAGGCAACCACTATTCAGATAGCAGTGATTTTTAACCGCTATGGAATTAGACTATCCAGATAGAACTTAGCACATCTCTTCACCTATCATAAGCTATCTGGATGGCATTACTGAAATTGATGCTATCCCGATAATTCATGCCTGCGTCCCATGGCTCTGCTCACAAACCACCCTGACACTATGCGGTCTGTGATTATATGGGGCAGCACCTTCTTGGTCTTTACGTTTTGATTATTATATACTTGTATTACGTAACCCGCCTAGATATATTATGATGCGTGGGATAGAAATGAATTGAGAGGTTGAATGAATGAATAAATGTCTGCCTTATCAGCATTTATCCACTTAGCAAGTGCTGCTATCCAGATCAATGCTTTTAAATATCAGGATCTATATTTGTTATGGAGATTGCTAATTTCTATGACTTCATCGATGTTTTTCTTGCTTTTTTTTTGTTCAAAGTAGGTATCAAAATCCTAATTTAAAAAAGAAAGAATATTTACCTTCAGGGATATCTGAAAGGCAGTTCAAAGGCTAGAACTGAAGGGATATTGCCATAGGAAGCCAGTACAAAGGTCGCACCCTTTGGCTAAGGAAATCACCAGAAAGGGAGAAATAGGCTTTTGAAAGGCTTGTGAAAGGTCTGAAATGTAACATGGCCTCAGTGTTCTGCATTTAGGAAGCTGTGTCATAACTCTAAGAATAACGAGGCCGATATTCAAAGCGTTTTAGCCGGTTAGTGCCACTGAATATCCCCATGGACAACGTAAAACCAGAGCGGTCTATGGGTGGATCAGGAGCAGTGCCGATCCTTATCCCTTTACCGGAGATAGTCAGCTGCTAACCATATAACCTAGCTTGCTAAAGTTAGGCTAGCTGAAAGGCTGTCCTAGCTTTCATTGATTTTTGCTCTCTGGTTAGTGACTGAATATCACCATTAACCGGATAACGCCGTGCCAAACCCTTGATATTCAGTGCAGTAAACCGGATATGTTCCAGCACTGAAAATCCAAGTTTAATTAAAGTGGCAGTAGCTAAGCGATTTAAATAGCCTAGATGCCCCTACTGAATATACCCCCAACCTTTTTTCCAAAAAAAGCACTGCAATCTCAAATGCACGCAACTGAGCATAAACTAGAACAGGAGGTCTATGCTGATATAAAATCAAGCTAGACTAATGAAAGAGACAGGATTCTGCCTGTGAAAGTGCAGGGGGCAGTGGTTTGCTTTAAACTGAGCACGAGTGCTCAGAAGATTACGAAAGACGGAAAATTAGACCAGCCTAGAAGTTGCTGGATATTCAGGAGGAAATATAAAAGAACAACACAAGCGTCACATATACAAACACTTAGTACCAACTCCTGTTCTTTCTAGTCCCTAAGGACCTGACACCAAGTTCAGGGCCCGCAGCATATGAAACATGTAATCAGGCCAAGTATGACGACTTTCTTACAAGCAGAATATCAAGTTTTATTTGAAAAGCACAGTTGCTTTCCTGGTGAACATACAATTTAGACAAATAAAAGTGCTCCTGTAGTCATTCATCCGTACAGAAAAATGCTGTTTGCTCTATAAAGGCACAAGCGAGGATGGACGCATTATGTACAAGTTATATAGAAAGTTCAGGAACCCACAGAATGGGGTGAGATCTCTAGCCACTCTGGGGAAATATAATGGTAAATAGCATGTGTTAGATCAAAGCGATTTTAACAAGGCTATGAAGAGAATGTTTGAAACTGCCAACTAGAAGGGAATTATGGTTCAATTTGCAAATGCACATTTTTTCAGTAAATTGGATGCCTTGGAATTTTGACAGCTAAAGCTGACAGAGGAAAGCTCAAAATGATGTAGTTTAATACTCCATTTGGAAGGTACAGATTTCTAAAACCCCTGTTTGGCATTTCTTCAGCTTCCTACATACGATCTATGAGCACATTATGGCTGTAGGTGCTTCTAGGGTTAATTTTGTAAATCTGGGGCCACACCAAACTGCAACACGATCAAAAACTTCAGGAAACTATGGAGGCTACACATTTGAATTGAAATAAGATAAATATGTATTTGATGTCTCCCTCAAGAACTAGTATTAACTTGCCATGGGTAATGCAGTTTGCAAAGTTTAGTGCAAGCTGTGTTATACATTTTGCATAACAATGAGCTGTTTTGCATGTTTCATGGGTCATTATTAAAGGTGCGTTGTAGTAAAAATGTCTGTGTTAACCTGCACTGTTGGCAAGGAATGCATGTTATTGCCAATTAGCATTTGTTAATTGGCAAATGGCACACATTGTTGCCTTAACACAATTTAAGAAATAGGGGCATTGATTTGTCCAATAAACCAGCATCTTAAGGACACTTTTGGGAATAATGACTGACTGTGGACCACAGAGCAGATGAAAGTATGACTTATCCTGAAATAAGAAATGATAAAATTCTATCACAGGCTGGCCAAACAATGCCTTCAGACGTGTCACAGTCTGGTCTAGACAGTGATTTTACAGGACCCTGACTACCTTTTGCAACTGGTGACGTGTAAATTTGATGCACTGATTCTCAACCTGATTGTTGGAATCTTTCAACCAATGTGGTTTAGAAGACATCTGTAATGAATATGCATGAGAGATATTTACATGCACTGCCTCGGCCAGTATGCAGAGATTTATAGATTCAGGATCTGCTCCTAAATCTACATACCCCTTATCCATGACTTTTCAATAGCACTGTTCAGATAGTACTGTCTAAAATTCTCTCTAAGTGCCAGGGCAGAATGAAGGCAGAGCAAGGGAATTTCGCCTGGCTGTATGTATTGCGGTGATATTCAGCTAGTATCCATATAGCTAAGCGGGTTACATTAGAACAGCAAAAAAGCTGTCCTGAATTAAAGTACTCTGCTGTGTGTATAGTTGCTATGGGGTCCCTTTACTAAAGTGCACTATGCAGTTAGTGCGGGTTACATCATGTGCTAACTGCATAATG
This sequence comes from Ichthyophis bannanicus, assembly GCA_033557465.1. NCBI lineage: Eukaryota > Metazoa > Chordata > Amphibia > Gymnophiona > Ichthyophiidae > Ichthyophis > Ichthyophis bannanicus. The sequence continues at coordinate 421,498,316 of CM066033.1, forward strand.
TGACCCACAGTAACTGTTAGTAAGGGGCCGGCACAGTTAGCAAGGTCAGATTTCCACCAAGAGATGCACTGAGGGGGGAGATATTCCAAGGCACTTACACGGTTTGCAGACCTGCAAATCATGTACATAAATGCCACTGAGCTGCACATTCGGCGGCACTAACATGATTAGTGTGGCTGAATATCCACAGGTGCTGTGCTACATGCCCCAGTACTAACCAGTTAGCCTCGAGGTATGTCAGGGGCATTCCAGGGTAGCACCTATCACTGATCAGGAAACAACGATATTGAGCCGCTGCATGGTTAGCGATCAGTCTTAAGTAAGGCACAGCAAATGGCCTGTGGAAGCTAACCAGGCAGCCGCTCAATATCGGCACTGTCCAGTTAGCGTCTGGGTTCTGGAGGCCAATCCGGATATTGAATGCCGGTGGCCAGTTATGTCCCTGGTATTAAATATCTAGGGTTAAATTTCAGTGGCTGCTTTATAGTACTAGCCCCAGCCGCTAGCACAGAATATCCCCTCCCCCCCCCCCCCCCCCGCGAGAGTTTATTTTTAATTCCCAATACATAGTTACAGCAGGGGGGTTGTACCTACAAACTCCGTGGGTAGACATGTGCTTGTGGCACCCAGTGGCCACTAGTTTTTGATGCTAGTTAACGCTCGATAACACTTCTACCTTAACACCCTTTAATAAACATACCCCACAATCTTAAACATCTTCAGTCCAATGGCTTTTTAGAAAAGATCTATCCAGAAAGTAAAAACAAAACAAAAAACCTGATGAGGAAGCTATGAGCCCTTTTACTAAAAGGTGTCAAGGTGTTGCATCTAATGGGCCAACAGCGCCAAGACTCTGGCACATTAGTGGCAACATACGTTAACTGTCAGGGCTGTGGAGAGCATTTCCCTGGCAGTTAACGTAGAACACATTCCCTTAGCACGGGATGCATTAGTGTAGGTGCACTTAACTCCACCTTTTGAGGTTGTGTTAGGTGAACCCGCGCTAATGCAGTTAGTGTACGATGTGAATCCAGCACCAACTGCTCTTAGCTCATCACAGTCCTTCTCGTCCCTTACCCTGTCTACTCACAATCCCAATGCGGATTGCATAGTGAGTGCAGGAATCGACCCGTGCAGTCATGGCCACACACTTGCTGGTAACACGTGTCCGATGCATGCCTTTAGCGCATGGAAAAACACGCACTGCCAGCTAGAGCCCTTTCGTAAAATGTGATAGCACTGATGTTTGCAAAAAGCATTATCACATTTGGACAATGGCAGGTCCTCAACATAGATATTAATGGAAAGGAGAATATGTCCTAATTTACCCAACATTGACAGTCTGCTAAAAAGTATGCTAATCAGGTTATAAGAAGAAAGAAAATCAGAACTAAAAAGAAAAGTGATATTTTAATCAACAGTAAGATCATGCACTGGTCATGTTTCACTTTATTTTTGGCATTTTTCCCCAAATTGTAATATGTTTAGGGGTTTTTTTTGGTTCATTGTGTTTTATTTTTTAGCACACACAGTAATTGCAAATCATGCATGCAAGGAGGCATTCAGGAAGAAGACCAGGTCAAGAGAAATTAAAAAAACAAAACAAAACATCATGATACTTGAACCACCACCCAGTATGCTGAGTAGATGTACTTATGACACAGGCTATTTAGGGTAGAGGCCTCTATTATAATAATAAGTGTGCCATTGAGTAAATGCTGACCTAGCAGCCCTGGGTTTTCTTGGCAATGTGTGATAGGAAGTAGATTGCAGGGCCTTTCTTCTGAGGCCATGGAGGGTAGGGTGACCGCATGGAATGCCTTTTACAAATGCAAAATAGGTAAAAGAATGACCTCCAGGAGTGCACACATTTTCTCACACAAATATGCATCTGCTCTGAAGAAGGAGCAAACTGTGGCAGCATGAACATTAAGTGAACTAGGCAACTGCCGAGAGTGCTGACATTCCAGGGGTACCTATTGCTGTCACTGTCATCTCTTTCTGGGGCTTGCAGTGGCTGCAATGTCATGAAACCACAATGCAGTGCTTACCTAAATTCTCCGGTGCTGTGTCACCCTTCCTGTCTTCTACGACCTGATGCTTCTGACACCCCCCCCTCCCCGCCTGCTGCAGACTTCCACTTTATGCAAACTGGAAGTCTGCTTTCGAGGGGGCAAAAGTGGCAGATGTCAGGAACTGTGACGCATTGCTTGAGAGTTCAGGTAAGCAATGTATCGCGGTTTCAATACAATGGCCGCCATGCTGGGCCCTCGAGAGAGGCAGTGGGGGAGACAGCAGGTTGCAGGTCTCGACTAGGATGCTTTCAATCCTTGCACCAGCCCTGGATGCATATTCTGTGCACTCTATGTGCAAGGTTTCATGCAAACTATTCTCCCAAAACTATGTACATGTCAATTGCATGAAAATGGGTTTAATCCGGCAGTATGTTTATTTTTTACCCATTTATAGCTTTGTGTAATGGAGGAGTGGTTAGAGCAGCAGCCTAGTGGCCAAGAGACCGGGGCTCAGTTCTCACTTGCACTCCTTGTGGTGTTGGGCAAGTCATTTGGTTTTTGCATGCCTTTGTGCAGTTTTTATAAAAATGCTTTTCCTCTTCAGAAAATGCTTTCCAAAATGACCCAAAAGAGTGTTAAAATTTAAGAACAGAACTAAAATGATTAGAATGTGCTTACAAAGTCTGCAAAAGGCTTCTAAAAGCCCTGCAAGCCTGCCACACTTCTGCACTTGCGTTGTGCCCAGGAAGAAGTCGTGCGCTGCTGCATTTTAATATTAAAGCTGCACTTTCATTCACACCATGGATTTTTTTTTGTTAGGATTCATGTTTTTTTTTCAAATTGTTTAATCACTAACAATTTTATACTGAATTTCCCCTGTACTTCTGAATGCTTCTTAAATGTTGCCCTTGTTTTTCCATAGATCTCCAGCAAGAAGAAAAAATATAGATGTGGAGCCCAATTTTAAAAGGGGCATGTCCAGGCCATCTGGATGTCCCCATACAGGATGGGCCTGTTAGGACCTTATTCTGGACCATGGGAACAAAACGTTCCCACAGTACACAGAATCAGGCCCGAGGACAGCTCGGCATGCCCTTGCCTGCAGGGACACCTTCCCCGCAGGCTCCCTTTGGCTGCCTTGTCTCGGCCCCCCCTCTTCCTTACTGCCCATCCCACGGCTGGCCAGCTGGGGTCTGGATTGGGTGTCAGGAGACCCCCAGCATCAGGCCCTGTCCACCGGGGAATGGATCCCTGTTCTCTTTGACCCGACAGGATGTACAGGGCCGTGACCTGAATCGGCCCTGTACATCCTGCCGGGCTAGTCCACCCCACTCCGCTCCGTCCTTGCCCTCTCCTGTCCTCCAACGGCTCTCCCCATCCTGCTGCTCAGGACGTGTGGGAGAGAGCCAGAGGGGAAATCGGTCTAGGACAGCTTGCGGGGCTGCACGTCCCACCGCTACTCTGCATCAGGTCCATAATTGGTCAGTTTTGAATTGCAAATTCAGCATCAGGCATTTAGTTGATTTGGTGTATTAAGGAGGATGTGTTGAGCAGCCTGTATAGTTGCAAAGTGGATGGTCACTGTTACTGTGCAGGAGCAAATTTCCCAAGAGTCAGATTAGACAGTGGCCTAGGGTTGGTTGCCGTGCTACCAAATGTCTATCCTGTAATTAGAAATATATTCAACAGACACTTATGTGCAACTGCATTGTTATATTGGGATGGCGAGCCAATTCACCATCAAAGGCCTAGTCATGACATCCAAGGAAAGCAGTTTTCAGATTTACCTAGATTGAAAGCTTTGAAAATTGCTCTTTAAATCGCTAAAGACATATTCATTACCTCAAGAGATTTCCAAAAAGATTGCTGTAAATACAAGGCCTTGTAATCGTAGCTTTCCCTCTGTGGTACTTTTATAAGAGAGGGACTCATTCAATACCAAGGCTAAGTTCCATGGACCTTTTGTAAACCCTGACATGGATTCTCTGATAGAAGGGAGGATTTATTTCAAGCTCTCAAGATGCTTATCTGGAAAAAAGTTGAAGGGGACACCATAAACACTGCATCACAGGTTCAAGGCAGTTAGCACTTGCTAAGTCTTGCTTTACATTAAAGCCCCGACTAGCCCAAGGGTATCTGGAGCCCTAGGTGAACCTCAGCTTTCTGCTCCCCCTCCGCCATGTATTGTTTGCCCAGGTGTGCTGCTAGATGATAGATGGCTCACCCAGTGGTCCCAACGCAACTGATTGAAACTGCTTTCTACTTAAGCAACAACGCTGTTGCCGTGGCTACTCCATTTTGCTTTCTTTTCTTGTTTCCATGATGCCAAGGATAATCAAGTCTGAGGAAGGAGGTGACAGATGAGTTTTGCAAATGATGGCCCAGCTGGTAAAATGCTATGCCCTGTAATTCATAAGGATGGCATGGCTTTGTCTCCTCTTCTCATCATTCACTTTTCATTTGGTGAAAAAATTTAGAGCAATACTCGATTCCTCTCCTATAGTATATTAGCTTTATTTCCTCTCTTCTTCGTCTTTTGTCTCCTTTCAGTCCAGCCTTTATTATCCACAAACTGACAGTGCCACCCGACCAATCATGTTCAGGCACACGCTCTCCCAGTAGCAAGAAAGTTCAGCAATAGCAAAGAGCGATGAATGAAAACAGAAGAGCATGAATTGCTAGCAGCATTTTAGCATCATAAAGTAATTCATTAAAACTAATTTGTTCTTGGTAGTGCTCTATGATCCATTTTACAAATGTTGGAGGAGGAGCCCAAAAGGAACAAATGAAAGCTTTAAATCATCGCGCATCATATCGGTAACCTGCAAGCTTGCAAATAAACCTTCAAGTTATGAATTCTGCATTTGTTGGCAGCAGATGTTTGTGCATTGCTCTTAATTGTATGCAAAGTTGCCTCTGATTTATTTACCACAGACCGTTTCCTGGAATGCAGCGATAAATTATCTTTTATTTCTGCTATCAGTGTATCTAGGAAGGTAACGTAGGCAAAGAATACTGTTCCCTGATGATTTTCAAGGAGATTGTTGCTTAAGGACAATGCTAGTGTATTTCTAGGATACCAGCTGCAAGTTTGGGCATTTTTCTCCAAAGAAAAAGCAGGTTTTTCTTCCAGGAATGCTAAATTGTGAGAACAGAATGAAAGTCCAGTATATTTCTGCTGAACCTGAACGTTGGCCCAGCGTTGTCTGTTAACAAATGAACGAGAACTGAAATTAATTATAGAGAAACCAATGTAATACAACTAATCCTGCAACTCGCCATACTGTGGCAAACAACGAAGAAGGAACTCTATAAACAAGAATCAAACAGTTGACCAGTCAGGCAGAGGATTAAAGCAATAAAAGATACTGCTTCTAAAAATAGATTGCATTCAGGCCAGATAAGCTTTCACAACAAAATAAATTCTGGCCCTAAAAGGCATTGAGACAATACTACAATGGATAGCTGAGATGACCTAAACAGACTGGAAAGAGAAAAAGCTGAAATACTCGAATAGTGTAAAGTAAGAAGCAAACAGAAGCTGAAAAAGAAAGATGGTACTGCGACATCATCAATGACAATGAAACTTTCTTTGGGGTTTGTTTACTAAAGTGTGTCAGGGCCTTTACAGTTAAGGTGACAAAGTGTAGATAGCGCAACATTAGCTGCAATGGAGGTGTTGGAGGTGTGCGCAGCATTTCCTGGCAGATAATGCACCGAAGTTGCAGACCACGTGACTGGCAGCACTATGGAGGCACGTCATGCCACCCATTGAGGTAAGCCTCAGTAACTTTGTCTTGTAGACACGTCCACTCTTCACCCACATCTGCCCACTTCACCCATATCTCGCGTTTTCTGCAAATAGCACGGAAAATTGCTGCAAGACTGTATACGGTGCTAGATCAAAATAATACATGTTTTATGCGTACAGACTTGGGGAGGGAGTTGCTTTTCAACTCACCACTGAGCATATTAGAGAGTCAGCTAGATTTTGGCTAGCTATCCTAAGCTCAATTCTAGTTAAAATGTAATTGAAATTAGGTTTAACTGTAGCTGTCTGAAATTTAAACAGTCAGAGTTTTAGTGTTCAATGCCAGTGCTCAGGATTTGTTGTAAAATCATTGCTAGTCAATTAAGTTCCCTAAACTCAAGGACGCCCCACAATTTAAGCAGCCAGTCAATGTCTAATTGCCTAATGAAACTAGGTAGCTAGATTTATCCACAGGAGTGAAAACCTTAAAAAGGTGCCTATCTGGGATGTCGAAAAAAAGCTACCTATTTTTTAAAGGCAACCTAAGCTCCCATTACCTTTATGAAATAGGCATCTTAAGCTGGCCCCAATGGCACATGTAGCTTCATGCACAAAGTGCAGACCAGGGTTCGATTCCCATTAGCACTCCATGTGGCCTTGGGCAAGTCACTTAACCCCCCATCGCTTCAGAAAAAATCTGTTATAATGCCCCTGTTTAATGTACATTACCAAGTTTAAGTTATAATGTAAATTGCTTTGACTGAAATGATAAAGCAGTATAAAAAAAATCTGTTAAATAAATAAATAAATACAATTTGCACCTGCTCAAAAAAAAGCATAAATATGCATGTGTGTGCTTTTTAAGGGTAATTTTATAACAGGGAACCTTGACTAAGAGGGTAAATGTGCCTATTTTAGGCACACTTTAGGAGTGATGTCCAAATGCAATCCAGGTCAAAATGTGTCCAAAAAGGCCAGGCACATCCAAATTCAAGCATGATTTCAGAAAAGTGGACGTGTCTGATATGCATGTCATGGGGACGGCTACCTAGGCATTCCTTTGGCAGAATTCCGGATAGGAGATGTGTCCCAGGTGACCATTCTGCTAGTGGAGATGTTTGGCAGAGCAAAAAAAACACAAAACAGGTTACTGCAATACAAATCACTTGTCTTTATGGGTATGGATAGGGATGTGTATGGATATGGATAGGGATGGGTATGGGTCTTTATGGGTATAGGTAGGGTATGGATAGGGATGGGTATGGGTCTTTATGGGTATGGATAGGGATGTGTATGGATATGGATAGGGATGGGTATGGGTCTTTATGGGTATGGATAGGATATGGATAGGGATGGGTATGGTTCTTTATGGGTATGGATAGGGATGGGTATGAATAGGATATGGATAGGGATGTGTGCCAGCAGGTCTCCACTCTATGCCGTGGAGGGGAGACCTGCTGGCACACATCCATGATCTTTGGAATGTCTCAGACACGCTCCCCCCATTATGTCCTCATGCTAGATAGATGTCTCCACACCTGAAATGTCTTAGTAAATCTTTTCTCAAGCCTGTGCCAATGATCAGGAAAGGAAAAAGGAATGCAATTACAGGATGTGCATATTACTCTCTGAACCACATTCTGCTTTGATAACTTGAGGATAAGGTAACATTATCTGCCTTCTAGTTGTTGTTGTTGTTAAGTGCTGTCAAGTCAGTGTTGACTCATGGCGACCCTCCCGATAGTTGTCCTAAATTGTGTTTGTTCTTCAGTAAGGCAGCTCATTATTGACAGACTGGCACCCATAGCTGCTGTTATTGTATTCATCTCTTTGCTGGCCTTCCTCTTTTGCGTTGACCTTCTATCTTGCCAAGCATGATGTCTTTCTTTAATGATCTCTCTCTTCGCATGATATGTCCAAAGTATGAAAGTCAAAGTCTTGTCATCTGAGCTTCTAAATAAAGCTTAGGTTTGATCTCATCTAGTACTACTGGTTTGTTCTTTAAGCAGTCCATGGTATACACAGTATTCGTTGCCAGCACCATAATTCAAAGGCATCAATTTTCTTCCTGTTTATCTTTTTCACTGACCTAGTACAAACCGTGGATTGCAAAGGAAGAATTTATTTTATTGATCGAATCCAGCCATTGGCCCAACACAAGCTGTGTTTCATTGTGCCTTCCTCAGAGGCTAATATGGCTAAAAGATACAAACATACAATCATAAAAACATATCATGAGAGATGATTAAACACTCAAATGTAAAAAATGAGAACAAAACATAAACACCTTTAACGTGTTATAAATTGTAAATGTAAATTAATACATATATAGAAAAAATACATATAGAAAAATAACTTTCATGTACAGCACTTGGGGTTCTTGTGGCCTGTGCTTGTGTCAAAACACAGTGAAGAAGAGAAAATAATCAACATTATTTGTGAAAGCAGGTGGGTAGCCATAGTCCTGCCTGTAAATGAAAGAGAGTAGCATGGTGAGTAGCATGGCAGGCAAGGAACCTGGGTCCTGCTGCCAAAGCATAAGAGGAATGTGTGTATGGAGGGGGCGGGGGGGGGGGACACCCAAATGAACTGAATACATACTCATGAGTGCACATTCCTACTTAAGGCTGAACCTGAAGCCAGGGAAAGATGGCAGAAGCCGTGCTGAGTTCCATTGATGACTATGTCATCTTTGAACTGTTGTCTTCAGCTTCAATACCTCATCACAAAGGTAGCACCGGCCCAAAATAAGTATATGTCCACCTTTCACTGCTTATGATTTTCATAGGTCTTAAAATGTGGGAGTCCAATATTCTGACTGCGGGGGTCAACACTGCCAAAATTCCTGACTACTGCAGCCAAAACGGAAACCGAATATTCAGCATCAAAGCCTATCCAGTTTCCGGCTCTGAGAATCCAGTTTCGCTGGCAGTCTTACTATCCGGTTAGCGGTGATATTCAGCCAGTAACCAGATAGCAAGTCCATAGAAAGTTCAGACAGCCATTGGCCTGTCCTTACTTTATGAGGTTTGCCTATCTGGTTAGGGGTTGAATATCGCCACTAACTTGATAGGTACTGAGAGTGCTTCAGCTCTGCCCACACACCACCCCAAAATTAACCGGACATTTTGAAGGCACACTCGGGGGATATTCAGCGGCGCCAACTGATTAATGCCGCTGAATATTGGGCTGAACGGAGTTTAGCCTATTAGCACATCCTGCTATCTGGCTAAACTGTTTTAAATATTGACCTCTGAGTGTTTTGAAGCACAAATAATTAGTCAGAAACAACATGATCTCAATGTTACCAACTGACACATGGTTCATCGGGCTTAAACTATTCTCTGTACTTTAAGTGACAAACACTGGAGATTCATTTATTCTTTCATGTTGGATTTAAGTTGCCACAGCCCTCTCCGAGTTCTGCTTTTGTGAAATCCATTATTCTGAGACTGATGTTTCAAATGAAAGGAAGTCACTTAGGAGATCAACAGAAGGAATCATGTTGTTTGGAATGAAAAGCATAGACAGACTAATTTGGGCATGCTGGACCACCAGCAGAGGCCGAGATCAGGAAATATCAGACATGATTGCTTTTGATTGATTGAAATTTAACTAAAGTGGAGTTTGTTTGTGATAATCTTGACTAGAAAAGTACCAGATTTCTATTTCAGGAAGAGATGAGAAGGAATGTAGCAAAAATTGCCTCACTTTCTTAGGAAAATGACCTCCTGCATGCATTTCCCCTGCCAGTGGTTCCCAACATGTTGGTAAAGCTTAGAAGAGAGAGAGGATATATGCTCCTCATACCCTCATATTTATTGACACAGACATGGTTCTGTTGTCATCTGGAGATGTCTCTAACATAACCCATCAAGCTATGCTCATCATCAAGCCAGATTACCTAGCAAAAATGCACCTTCTTCCATTCTAATATACAGTCCTAGTTGACCTGATTTGTATACTAAGAGAGTAGTAATGAGAAGATTTGGGGTCCTATGTACTAAAAAGGCTGATTGGAACATATCTGGTTTAAATGATCCAAATATCTTCAACTAGATAGCAAAATGTCTGGCTATCTCAATGCCACTGAATAATCACATCTTAAAGATATCCAGATATCTTAGGCCAGCTAAGATATATGGATAAAGTTAGCCAGATAGTGACTGAATATCACAGATTTCTGGTTAACTCTACAACCCACCCTGTCTCCTCTCATGCTCAACCATGCAATGACTTGTATACTTATAACTTAAGCAGTCATACACCCACATTTTCAACTCCAGCAATTTGTTCAAGTAAATCCCAAAATTACTTAAGCAAATCATTTTGAATATCAACTCCTAAATGTTATTTCATAGTTTGTGCCTGTGATAAAAATGCTGTGGACAAAAATCCTTGGTAACGGGATGGTGAAAGGAGAGCTGCAGGCCTCACCATTGACCAGTGGTTCTGGGAGATGGGGAGGGAAGGGGTTTTGCCCAATTGGCTAGCTGGGATGGTGCTTTGCTTGGGGTGCACTGATCCCTCCTGGTCAGCAGGAACACCGCAGCACTGGCAGTATTTTGGAGAGTGTCTAATGATGCATTTTGAGGGGGAAGGTAATGATTATGGCACAGAGCTAGCATCCCCTCCCCCCCCCTTGGATTTACCATGGCAGGCATCGCAGGACTTTTCCTGCAAATCCCGACGAGGCAGGTAACGCTGGATCTCTACAGCAAATCCAGTCCTCCGCTGTATCTTCAGGGGCTAACCGGAGAATACCCCCTGCAGATACCACAGGCTTTTTCCTTAGTGCATGGTTTTGTCAGCTAATGCACCGTGATAGCTGCCAAACCCTAACGCGGTTTAGTAGACGTGCCTTAGTATATATCATATCTCATCTTCTTCATTCTTAAGTTCCAAAATAATTTTTCATTAAATCAAATATTCATGTATCTTTTGCAGTTTAATAACAAGATTATAGTTCCATGACCTTTCACATCATCCTCCACAGTTTACTAATAAAATTATAAGTTCACATCCACTTATAAGTGCCATCATGTTGTGAAAAGACAGACTTACTGTATAATTTTACTAGGAAACTGTGGATGCTATAAAGTATATATGAATGTTTAATTTCAAAGAAAATTCTTTTGGAACCTAAGAATGAAGAGGATGACGAGGCATGATATTTACTAAGTAAACTCTGGGGCTTATGAGCCGATGCAAAATATGAGCAGTTCTGGATCATTTGCCTGGAGCCTCCTTTGCTATGTATTGTATGCTAGGAAATGTATAACCTTTTCAATCTGAGGTCTAGAAAAATGTATTATATGTAGGGGGGCGGGGTTGTATGTGTAAGATAAGCATAAAATAGGCTCACTAATCACATTATTTTATGTGCCCTGCTCTACAGTTCCCCTTTAAGGCTTCAGGGCATGATCCATGTATCGTGGTGCCAAACCCGACTGCCAGCTTGGGTGAATCGGGCCTCTGTGTGTGAATACTCAGTAGTTCTTTGTTCCATGCTCTTCTGCAATCTAGTTCAAGTTGCTTAAGCTCATATTTCTACCTTATAGAGTATACTTACATGGCCCGTATACCTGAATTACCTAATGTTTGACTTAACGTCATTTCTTTCTCCATACAATTGAGTCAAGAAAGCGTGTATGTTGTGCTTTTTAATTCTTGCAAATTGCTTGCCAATTTAACACTGGCAGCACCTAAACAGTAAGTAATTGCTTGCGATAATGAGTGCAAACTAATTTGCTGGAATATGCTAATATTCACAGTACTTTAGACTGCCGGCTGCTCCCAAAATACAACGAGCTTATTTAAATTTCGGCATGTAGATTACATTGTTCCTACAAGCGTATACAAGTGAATCTCCAATGCCATAAATGTTTTCACAGTGATATAGCTATAATCCAATCTATAGCAAGAAGCGTCCTTTGGGAGCTAAGATTGAGTATCTGTGTAGCATAGACCTATGTCTAAATAATTTATCTTAATTGCTGATTGCCAAGCATTTGTTCTGTATTATTCCAAGGTAGAAATGGTACATTATGTCCCGCATGAACTATAAAAAAATAATTTAAACAAATTAAAGTTTAGTGTATTTTTAATGGCTTATTCCAATAGAACTCATTTTCTGGTGGAAAGAAAATAATGCCCGGTATTCTTCAAATGATTATAAATATGTTTATATCCATTGAGGGTTGGATTTAAGTTCTGGCTAAGAAAGACCAATATACAAAAAAAACTCCGGCAAGCCGTTTGCTTGAGCAGTATTTTCTATGCATGTCCCCCTTTCCTGAATTTGCTGGTAATTATGGAGGCCATTCGCTAAAGTGTGCTAGCTATCAGCATGTGTTTTGGTACACTGGGACATGCATTGAGAGCTAGCGGGGCCATGACAGGTAGCTCGGCTGCGTTTCTGTTCTAACTGCCCATGGCGGGTTAGGGGAGGACGTGGGCGAGTTTGGGGCAGAGAATGGACGTGATGAGCACTGCAAGTTGGCGTGGGCGTTAACACCATGTGCTAACTGCAGGTCTTAGTTTCTATGTCTTACAATCCTCACCGGTTCATTTAACGCCACCTCAGTAGGGTGGAATTCATTGTTCATGCTGCTATAGCGCATTAGGGTACGGTTCAATACAGTAATCGTCGGGAACATGCACACAGCACATGCAACTACCACATGCTTGTTTTTGCACTAAACATGCATTAGTTGCAAAACCCCATCACACTTTAATGAAAGGGCCCCTATATATTTGGGCAAAAGATATGTTTCTTTAAAAATATACTAATTATAATCTTTCTGTACTTTTATGCCCATACATGGAAATTTTGAATTGCAGTTGTCCTGAGTCTGTAGTTGATTGGTAGTGGAGGGAGGGGAGGGGAGATAAACGCATCAGGGGCAGCAGAACAGCTTTTTGATTGGAGGGGGCCAAACAATCCTACCCGCCTATTCTGTCTCCAAACTCTAGTTCCTGATGCTTTCTTGGGCAAAATATTGGAGGTGGCAATGTTTTCTATGGCCCACCCCATTCTCCTGCCTATATATAACTCTCTTCCACCCTTCCTCTACACCCTCTTTTCTGATCTACACACGCATGCACACGCACCCTTACAAATCTAGATTATAAACCCTTTGAAGTGGGCTGGATTTTAGAGAAATATGAATTTGGGGGATTCTTTTCCCTGCCAGTCCAGGAGATATCAAAAGCACAATTGTATATTTAACAAATTTCAGCTCTGTATTCAGTGGTTAATTTAGCTAAGAGTCACAAATAGCTTACAATTTAGCTAAGACAAAAAATATAATTCCAGCATGCACAACATATTTAGCAATTCCACGATCCATTTCAAATTAGGAAAGTTGTCTTATATACAAGCAAAGCCCCACATCAAGTATTTTCTTAGAGCAGGAGGCTGGTAGATTGTGAGACTAGAGCAGGAGTCTGAAACCAGTGAAAGCAAAACAACATTTTACAGATTTTTTTTTTCAGTCACTGTCTTTCTCTCCCCCCCCCCATACCCCCCTCCATTTCCACCCCCACGCCCAGCAGCCTCTTTCTCAGGGATTAAAGGTGCTATCAGTCCCAGACTTGAGTTTCATCTTCTCCATCCCAAGTTTTAAGGACGGCCAACTGCACTCCTGCAGAGAAGGTGGGCAATAAAACACAGCCTACAGTAGCAAACTAAATCTCAATGAGCACACAGGCACCTTGGGTGGCCCGGGAGATAAAACTGCTCTGAGGGGGAGCTGGATGAGAGGCCATATAGTCACTTGCCCCAGCCTCACGTGCACCAGAATGCTCTGTACTCCTCCAGGGTCTCTTTTAACACTTCTTCCTCAAAACATCTTCCTTACCACCTCCGCCCACTCTTGCACTCAGAGAAAGGGACTGCTGCTTGAAGCTGGTTTCAGGAGTACAAACTTGCGCAGGACCAGAAATCAATCACATACAAATGAGGCAGCCAGGTTCAGTCAGGACAATGTAGAGCCATATTGTAGCACTCACAGGGTTAAAGCCATAGGAGCACTGAAAGCAGGGGCGACCCAAGGGTAATGCAGGGCCATGTGCGGAGACTCATTGCAGGGCCTCATTTGCATATCCACTGGACATCATTTGCATAAATTTTATTTATTTTATTTTAAAATGTATATGTTGCCCATATAACATTTTAGATGGCTTTCAAAGGAGCCCTTCAGAAGCCTCTTCTTTCTCCTGGCAATGACTTAGGGGCATGTTTATTAAATATTAATGTGCGTTAAGTGCCAGTGTGCCAATAGAAATAAATGGGTGTTACTGCACTTAAGCACATTAACATTTGTGAATATGCATTAACTTTTAGTAAACACGCCTCTTAATGAGTGTCCGAATACCATTTGCATGGGCAGTGAGAATAAAGAAATACTACCAGATTTCTACATTTCTATACTCCAGTGCCAACTGCCAGGCACATTCGGAAGTACTATAAACTCTGCCCATTTAGAACCCATAGCAAACCCGCTGTATCATAACAACACTACCGACACTCACAAAGCACCAAACCCTACCTATCAAAAGGCAACACTGCAAATATTAAACCAATACATCAATTGTTGATCTACTCATTCATACCCCCAATAACAGATTCAGAAGAGCTCTTCCTGAAAACACTCTAGTCATACCAAGCAATTCTATAAAACTTAACCAATCAACCATCAATAGGGCATTTACAAGCTATGCCCCCAGATGTTGGAACAAACTCCCTTCTAACATAAGAGCAATCAAAGACCTCACGCAGTTTGAAAAGCCATCAAACATCACCTGTTCCTCATGCACTTTACACAGCTTGGTGATCCCCCCCCCCCCCACCCACACATTCACTCATATATGGCAATTGAAACTACATTCACAATAAAACTACAATCTAATTCTACCCCATACAATATTACAGCTCCCTAACTTTTCTTTACCAACAGAGTACAAACACGCTGTAAGCAAAACTTGACAGCAAAACCTTCTTAAGAGCCCAACCTGTTAACTACCTGTAGCTAAATCTCAAATGTATATAGTTTCCCCAGTTAATCCATGTTCAAATTCCTGTTTTAGGTAAACGTAGGACTATTTGTATGTTCAAGTGTTTATTGTTTCGATGTAAACCGCACTGATGAGAAATAGCGCGGTATATAAGAATTGTTAAATAAATAAATAAAATAAATAAAAAATCTCAAAGAATACCAATGCATCTCCTACTGGGGAAAACGAACAAGTGACACAGTCAAATAGAAACTACATGAACAGAATACCTCAGCTCGGTTACACATGCAGAACATAGACCATCACCAACCATAGAAAAAGGAACACAATTTAGAAATATGAAGACAATAATTAAACTGGGAACCCCAAAAGCCAAACTTGGAAGGTACAACAACAGTGGAGAAATAAAACTATAAATTAATTTCCTCTTGTAACTAAACAAAATACAACACAACGATGTTAGTGATGCACATTTCCCACAGCTGACATATTCCAGTTAATAAATTCAAAATAAAAAAGTATTTTTCTACCTTTTGTTGTTTGGGTATTTTATTTTACATTTGCAGTTGCTCCAGTCATTTCTTCGGGTTTCTTCGTGTCTTCTGCTAACTCTCCATCGTCTGCTGTCCATTTGTCCTTTCTTCTCTCTTCTAGTTTTTTTTTCCATTTTCTTTCTAAATCTGCTCTAACATACTGATCTTTCCCCTTTTGCACTTTCCTCCATTACTTCCTTTATTCCTTTTTCATCCACTCAAATTTCACCCCTCTATCCTCAATCCCCACTTACTCTCCCAATACCCAGCCAATTGTAGGTATTCTCCCTCCCACACAAATTTATTTTCCCCTCTCCATCCTCACTCCACCAGCTTCTTTTTTTTCTCTTGCCAGCCCCATCTTCTTCTAGTTCTCCCCAACATCAGCTCCCTTCTAGTTCTAGCCCCTCGCAGCATCTGCTCCCTTCCAGTCCCATTCTTCCATCCCCCTGCATCAGCCCATTTGCAGTCCTAGCCCCCAGTCTTCTTCCAAAGCCAGCAGCTCTCTCCTCCCTCCCCCACTCCCATCAGCCCATTTGTAGCACTAGCTCCCAGTTTTCTTCCAGGGCCAGCAGCTCTTTCCTCTCCCGCATCAGCCCATTTCCAGTCCTAGCCCCCCCAAGAAGCCCATTTGCAGTGCTAGCCCCCCTCAATCATCCCACTTCCAGTGCTAGCCCCCCATCAGCCCATTTCCAGCCCTAGCCCCCCTAATCAGCCCATTTCAGGTCCTAGCCCCCATCCCCAATCAGCTCATTTCCAGTGCTAGCCCCCCCCCCATCAGCCCTTTACCAGTCCTAACACCTCCCCCCCCCCAGAAGAGCCCCATGCCTGCCTGACTGGCTTCCGAGGGAGCTGGCCTAAGGCCCAAAGTCCAGCACCTCTGCAGAGTCACGAGAAGGAACACCATTTTCTTTCTTTTCCACAGCTCTGTTAAAGTTGAGGCCACTGGTGCGCTGAGTGTCAGGAGCATTTCTTGTCTTGTGTGTGACAGGAAATGCCCTCATTTACCCTCCTGGCACTCGGCGTACCAGCAGGCTCAACTTTAATAGAGACACGGGAAAGAAGGAAAACGCCATTCTTGCGGCTCTGCAGAGATGAGCTGGGGCGCTGGCTTTGAGCCTCCCCGGCTCCCTCTGAAACCAGTCGTGCATTCGTGGGGCCTCCCGAGGCACGAGGCTGTGTGTGGGCAACATTCTCGCACAATGGATGGGCCAGCCCTGACTGCTTTGGGGATCTGAAACTGAGCACAGCACTTTTTATCTAAGCTGCACGTTCTGAAAAAAAAAAGAAAAGAAAGAAAAGGTGTGGACGTTTATGGCTATACAGCCTTATGGGCCCTCAAATGCCTTTTAGGGCAATCTGCCCTTGCTCCGCAGACAGATTAATGCCTATCCCCAGTGCTGGGATCAGAAACCTTCAGTTGGAACTGTGCCCATGCCAGCAACTCTCCCTACATGCTGCCTGTTGGCACAGAAGGGGATGGGGATGAGCTTGACTGGAAACATCAAAGCAGAAAGCAATTATTCTGCTTCTTTGTCTACCCCCTCCCATCCCGTTAGTCCACAGGCAGTTCCAGCCTCACCTCTTCCCCTCCTACGGGTACAGGTTACAGCAGATATTGAAGGACAAAAAACAATTGCACTGCTTTCTTCTCCAGACCTTTTTATCCTGCATGTTGGCTGAAGGAGGACACCTGGGGCACTTCAAACAGTACTCAAATTTATTACAAGAATGATATGCATAGTGTGCACATGCTCAAAGGGCCTGATGCGGCTTCCAGTGCCGGAGGCTCATTAGAGTACTGCCACCGTCAGCAGCACTACCTGTGACCATCTGTTGGCATCAGCATTGATTTCATTAAGCCTTTTGGAGGAAGTCCAGGAATACTGGAAAGGACTAGCTTATTGGGGGCGGCTTGGGGTTGTACTGTGGTGATGAGGGGAGCTATGTGAAGTTTAGTGCTAGCTATATGTATTGTGGAGCTTATAGGGTGAGGAGGGTTGGGTTTATTAAACTAATTGTGGGACAGGATTAGTGTGGGAATAGAAGTGTGAAGAGAGTATGGGATGCCCTTATAATACCTAAGAGAGAGAAGGACCAGATAGTTCTTATAAAAATGAGGGAGGTAGTTCTGTGTTGAAGATTGCAAAGCTTGACTCTGAAATGTTAAATGAGTAAATGATAAGAGGCAGTTGATTTGTGAGCTGATAAAGGAAAAAGACTTGTTTTGGAAGGATGAAACTATGATAAGGACCAGTTTATCCTGATTATTCTCAGTGTAACAACCCAGGGAAGGAGGTGGGAGACGGGATGGCAGTCATTTTTGAGAGGATATTTACTTCAGTAGTTAGAGTTATATCCAGAGCTTGGGAGGATTCCTTGTTGGTAAGGTCAAATGTGGTGGCTGATTTTGTAATTTTGGGTTCGATATTCAAAAGGATTTAGCTGGCTAGTAGGACCTGCTAACCAGCTAAACCACAGTGGACCTGATATTCAGTGTCACTATCCAATATTCAACAGCTGACCAAACAGCTAAACCACATACAGTTAGGACAGGTCATTGACCGGATAGCTGCCTGATCACCATTGAAACCAAATACTCAGCGCCAGATGCCAGATAGGCTTAAGCACTGAATATCTGGTTTTAATTTTAATGGTGGCAGCCAGATGCTTTAAAAAGCACTGGCTGCAGCTATATCGACCCCTTTGTTTTTTACAGCCCTTTCCATTGAAGTGTGACTCCTCTCGCAGAATTATCTGATAGGATAGCTGAATTAGTGGTCAGTTTCCCCTTTGTGATTATTTGGGGGGATTTTAGAATGTGCATTGATATGAATATAGCAAGATCCCAAATGTGTCCCCTATATATTTATATTGAGGGAACATCTGGAGTCCCTCTTTTTACTTTGACCACTGCCTAAATTGATGTAATGGAAGATAGATCTGAGTGTCCATGAAGAGAGACAAAGTTTTCATCCTGTGCTTTTGGAGGGAACTATATAATACTCTGGAGCACCACAACCCAGCCTGGCTTTCAGGATGTTCCTAATGAATATTCATGAGATATATCTGCATCCACTGCCCCCGATTGTATGTGACCATATCTCATGAATATTCATTAGGGACATCCTGAAAACCAGTCTAGATTGTGGCACCCCAGGACTGGAGTTCACCATCCCTATTCTGGAGTATAAGGTTAAAAAAAGACTGCCTGCAGAGGGACAGTTCTTAGGGAGCCTAATAGGTTCTAAGGCTGGATGGCTGGCTAGGCCAGTTGAGAAGGAGAGCTGGTTTTGTAAGGCCAGATTAGCCTACCTAAATGCTGAAGAGGCTTATAGACCAAGAGAAGGTTGGGAAGAAGAGCCAGTAGGGAAGTTATCTAATGCAGGGTAGGTCTTTAACAAGTGTTCCTGAAGGAGGCTAGCTAGCTGCATAAGGCTTTGACTAGACGTGGATTTGTTTGATTTGTAGAGATTTTCCATACTCATGTACATAGGTGACTCAATCTTCAGATCCCCTTAGCTGGTTGTCCAATGGGAACCAACCTGATAAGAGTGCTGACCACAATATTCAGTGGCACTAGACTATCTCCACAGACCATCCTGGCCAGTTACTGCAGGGGCGTTCTGTGAGCAGAGCGAGGGCGTATTGGCACTATCTGGATTTATGCCAGCGCTTATTCAGTTAACGAGATATTCAGCCAGCATTTATTTGGACAATTTAGGATGCATGAAAAGCAGGCCTAAGTTGCAGTCTGGATAAGTGCCGTTGAACATTATGCTAACCATAGAAGTGCCAGAACCTATCTGGATATTGCCACTCAGACCAGATAGTCAGCGTCAGCTCCTGTGCAGTTATTGCTGCTTAATATCCCACCAGTATTTACTGTATGAACATGACTGATATGTTTGAATATGTGGTTCCATTATGCTTTTATTTAGCATTTTAAATGTATCTGATATGTTTCTTCTAAACTAGGTCATTAAAATTGCCATCCAGATTTCTTGGTGATTTGAAATATTCTCTGTTCTTTCCTATAAAAATGACGTGGACATTTGAGAAAGAAGATATCATGGGGCATGCTTACTAAAGTGCACTATCAGGGTAGTGCAGAGTTAGTGTGTGGTATCACTGCCACAGTAAAAAGTAGCACCGGGTATCTATGCTAAAAATTCTGTGCTATGCTGGTAGTATGTGTTGGGGTGAGGGCTGGGTGGAGCATTCCAGCTGTGGCACAGCTAGTTTGGGCATTAGTCGCTCATGCTAACGCACTTTACACAGATAACATGGGAGTAACTAATTCTACCTCCTTGGCTGGTGTTAGTTGTACCCATGTCTCGTTCGCTGTGTAAAGCACACGTTTCTTGCACTAACTGGAGGGATACCGATGTATATTCCCTAAGTAGTTAGCTAGAAGCCCTGAGCTGGTAACGAGGCCCATACATATGTTTCTGGCGCGGGGCTTAGTTAACATGAACCTGTATGTGCTAGCAGAGACTGATTCACTAGTTAGACTGGAAGATTATTAAATTGTTCCATTTAACTCCAAAACATGCTAAAGGTTTTGTGTTAATAAGTTATTTGTTAATATATATTGCTGATTCTGCAATTATGTTGTAGGAGAGAACACTGACATTTCCTATAATAGTTTTGCAAGACTGAAAATTGTTTTCATTTACTCTGGAAAGTGCAAACGTTTGTAATATGAATTATTTACAGGTATTTATGGTAATAGAATGTACTGTTAATAAAAAAATACCTAATGCGTAACTTGAAATCTAACAAGTCCAGTTACTATACCTGGCTGAGCTCAGACTCTGGCTTCCATTAGCTGCCCCTTCTTTTTCTCTGGCTTTTTCATATGGGTCGTGGCTAGAGAAAGCATGATATGGGGGAGAAGTAAGGAGGGTATCTGAGGGATATATAGGGCCATTTTAACCATTAGGCATACTAAGGGGCCATCTAAGGGGGAGGTGGAATTTCTGAGGAGCACCTAAGAACAGTTGCAGTCAAAGCAAAACAAGAGGTTCTGTCAGCCAACCAAATTTAAAGAACCATCTGTGTGTACTGTTACCTATAGGGAGAGTGCGCATTTTCCCAACAGCTCATTTACCCCAATAAGTATTTTGTTAGTACTTTTCAGTAGTTGTTCAAGTGAGTTGCCTTCAATACAGTAGGTATTCCCCTTTCCCTAGAAGACTTGCAGTATAAGTGTGTACTTGAGACAATTGAGGGTTAAGTGACTTACCCAAGACAATAAGGGGTGTGATTGTGATCGGAACACTGCTATTACTACAAGACTCTTCCTTTACTTGGGTAAATGGGCTTTGGAAATCATTCTACAGGGCTGCTGGCATGCAAAGATTTATTCCTAAGGGTGACTGAGATAAGAGCTTTTGACACTGGATCTTATTGAGCTGCTAAGATGGAAAGAACTTCTGGGAGCAGTGGCTCATCAAGTAAAAAGTGTGGACAGTGGCAAAAATCCATGTAGAGCTCATAGAAAAGAGCTACAGAGCGCCCCTTGCCTCGTTCAATTATCATCTAGAAGTTATCTTAATTGATAGTAATTTATCACAAAGTGGTACTTAGGAAATCAGGAAGGGTTTGCAGCGACCAATGGAATGCGATTGGAGATTAGTGTGAACCAATGAGACTACATGTCAGAACTTGCAGGATGCAGCCTAATTGGCTAACACACAGCATCAGAAAAATCTGAGTTAAGACAATACATATCTATAACTTATTAGAATTCGCTCCTGAAGGCTTGATAAGTAAGGAAAAAGGAACCAAGAAAGGACAAAGAAGCTAGGTGAAAACACCATTTTAGGTAGGAAGGAAAATTGCAGTAAAACAGTTGAACAATTTCGGAGTAAGATGGAAAGAGGAAGGAGGCACAGTTTCGGTAATAATTTTAGAAAGGGAAGGACTGAGAGTCTAATAGTACCAGCTGAAATGTTGACCAAATAGTGGTTTAGGAAAATGATTACTGAGTTGTAGACAATGTCTGTTATATGGTAAAAAAGATGGAAAGGCATAAGAACATAAAAACATAAGATATGCCATACCGGGTCAGACCAAGGTCCATCAAGCCCAGTATCCTGTTTCCAACAGTGGCCAATCTAGGTCATACGTACCTAGCAGTTTCCCCAAAAGACACAGGTTCCACAATGCTTGTACTGGGTCAAGCATTGATATCCTGGGTCCCTTCTTAATAATGGTTTTTGGACCTTTCCTCTAGGAACTTGTCCAAACCTTTTTTAAACCCTACACTAACAGCCTTTACTACATTCCCCGGTAACAAATTCCAGAGTTTGATTACATGTTGAGTGAAAAAATATTTTCTTTTATTAGTCTTAAATAGTTTGCCCTGTAGCTTCATTGCATGTCCCCTAGTCTTTCTATATTCTGATAATGTATTGATCTACGTTTACCCGTTCCACTCTTTTCATTAATTTATATACTTCTATCATATCTCCTCTCAGCCGTCTCTTTTCCAGGTTAAAGAGCCCTAACCTTTTTAGCCTTTCTTCATAGAGGTATCCTTCCATCCCCTTTACCATTTTGGTGGCTCTTCTCTGAATCTTTTCTAATAGCGCTATATCCGTTTTAAGATACGGCAAACAGAATTGCACACAATATTCAAGGTGCGGTCTCACAATGGAACGATATAGAGGCATTATAATATCTTTTGTTTTATTTTCCATTCCTTTCCTTATGATACCTAGCATTCTATTTGCTCTCTTGGCTGCCGCTGCACACTGGGCCGAGGGTTTTAACATGTTATCCACAATGACGCCTAAATCTTTTTCCTGGGTGGTGGTTCCTAATGTGGAACCTTGCATCGTGTAACCATAGTTTGGGTTATTCTTCCCTAGGTGCATAACTTTGCACTTATCCACATTAAATTTAATCTGCCATTTTGATGCCCAATCTTCCAATTTATCAAGATCCTTTTGCAATTTTCCACAATCCTCTTGGGTTTTAACAACTTTAAATAGTTTTGTGTCATCTGCAAATTTGATAACCTCACTCGTTATTTCCTTTTCCAGGTCATTTATGAATATATCAAAAAGTAAGATACTTAGCACACAGAGGATGTTGTTTTGGAAGCCTTGCACTCCATTTTTGTGTAAATGCCAACATGTACATACACATATAAATGCTGATTTTAGAATGCGGCAGTTTACATGTAGAATTGCCGCACGACACACAGATTCAAAGAGGGTGTATTCAGGGTATGGGTTGGATGGCCCAAAAATGTATTTGTATTTCCCATGTGAAAATGAAAGTACACATATATTGAAAAAATATTCTTTGTTGGTATTTACATCTGTCCGGAGGTGCACAAGTATCATCAGTTACCTGCTCTATTGGACCTTTTTCTATGGTGTCTAACACCACCTCAAAATCTTATTTCACTTGGCTCCTTTATTAGCTCTTATTGTACATATACATTTCTGAAATCCAGCACTAATACATGTAAGTTCCAGTAAATGCAGGTGTCTATTGCAAAATTGGCATGTACCTGCCATTTATTGGTCTCTCTCTTTTTTTAATCTATTTCTTTGTGAAATCGCCACTCTGGCTGTGCATGCCAGTAAATGCATATTCAGCTGAGCCTTTTGTAAAATAGTAGGAGAATTGGGAATGTCTTGCCTTGGATGTCCTAATTACAATGTAGATGTCCTAGGCAAAATAGCGGTGCTTCATATCTACAGCCAAGGCCAAACATATGTTGATAATGCTCTATTGATGAACAACCATGCTATCAGTAAGATGAATGTGTTGAGACTACTTAGATTTGCAGCTAGGAGCAACAGCAAAATTCAGTGTTGCTACCAAAAATTGTCATTATACATGACAAAGACTTGTACTTTCCAGAATCCTGAAAGGTCCCTGCCCTGTCATTCATTTCAGGATGGAAAGAGATTCCTTGGAGAAGGAAAGCCCACTTTCTATAAAAATCTTACCCAAAGACAGTTTCCTGCCTTTGGCTCCCAAGCCATTACATCATAAACATCTAAGTGGGTGTTTGCTCTTAGGAGCAAGTGCCTTTGGTGCCCAGCCAAGGTACTTCATGAGAGATATGCACCAATCATAGATGTAAAAAGACTGGAAACTGTTCAGAGGAAGGCGACCAAAATGATTTGGAGCCTGCGTCAGAAGGCTTATGAGAGACTTGAAGACCTAAACATGTACACATTGGAGGAGAGGAGGGACAGGGGAGATATGATTCAGACCTTTAAATACTTAAAGAGAAATGATGAACAGACAAACCTCTTCCAAAGACGGGGAAGCTGTAAAACTAGAGGGCATAACAGGAAGCTGCAAGGTGGTAAATTGAAAGGCAATGTCAGGAAATATTTTTTCACTGAAAGGGTGGAGGATGCTTGGAATGCCCTCCCAATGGAAGTGGTGGGGGCAAACATGGTGACGGAATTCAAAACGGCATGGGACAAACACAGCGGATCCCTTTACAGCAACAGGATAAAAACAAAATAAACTGTACCATCTAACTTCGGAACCATCTAATGTCTCAACAAATAGGAGTGTCCTATATGGAGTGGTGGGTTCACCCCTAAACAAAGACATGGGGAGGGGTGGCCTGCACAGAGCGACAGGTGCACCTACTCTTGCCATCTTGCTGGGCAGACTAGATGTACCATGCTGGTCTTTATCTGCCGTCATTTACTATGTTACTATGTTAACCAGCAGGGTCTTGGAGCCACTGCACAAGCGCAGGAGGATGGTCAGCCTGAAGATGGATGATCCTGCATCATCAAAGGAGAAGAAACAGCAAGGTACCAAAGTGAAGGGAAGTGAATCCTGGGGAACTAAAGGCAATCAACCCCAAGCCCAAGTGCTCTGTTGATGGTGGAGAGGGAGGATAGAAGTTTAAATAACTAAATATGAGAATGAGCGGTGGAAGGAGGAGAGGACATTGCTGCATGATTGCCGGAGAGCCCTGCTTGAGCGAGGTGATTGGAGGACTCTCTCTGGTTGCATTAGAGCTGAGAGACCTGGCAAGGGATTTAAAGCAGTGCAGCTGTTCCACGGTCGTGTGCCCGAAAGGGTGCGTGACCAAAGGCGTATGCCCCTTTGGTGCCCCTTAGGGGCTTATTCCCCGGAACTTGCTGCATGAGATGCCTAAGGGTCGTGGATAAAGGAAAGTTAAGTCGTGGGAAGAAAATGGAGATGGCCGCATCTATGCCTAAAACTACTGTTGGATGTATGGATTTGCATGTGCGGCCATTGGTGGGAGCAGAGGTAGTACAAGATCTACTTCCCCCTGACTTCCTTTCCCTGGGATCTTCGGGCACCCCATTTAGTTCCATCTCCAGGACTCCTCCACCTAATGCTGGCTTATCTCTGGCCTGTGGTGATGAGGCAGTTTTGCCCTCCTCATCAGTTCTCAACGGGGTGTGAAGCAAGCCTCAGTTGAGGCGTTTCCTGCTGGTATTGATAATATTTGCTTAGTGCCTATACAAGCTGCTGTATCATCAGTACACCAAATTTCAAGGGCTGCTCCTGAAGTAACTTTGTCGGACATCTGGAGGGTAGTTATTGACACTAATTCTTTGTTACAAGGCTTTATTAACCAAACAATTCAGTTTTCTGAGCGGGTTCTGAAAAAAGTCTTTAGAAGCAGATGCAGATATTGCCTCGGTCTCCTAACAGCTTGGCAAGCTAGAGGCAAAGAGTTCTTTTTTTTTTAATTCTTTATTTTCGTTTTGCAACAACAAAGGAAAGGAAGACATACAACTAAGAGACAAATACATACATGAAATGTGATACATACACCAAAGTAAACCCCCACCACCCCCCTCCCCCCTGCTTCTTCTCTAAAAAACTAAAACATTCTCGAAGCGGGCGTGTACTGACATTATTGTGTTACAAAACCTTACAGCGATCTGAAACATTATTGTGTTACAAAACCTTACAGCGATCTGAAACATGATGAGTGTACATTAAACAGACATGTCGAAGCAATGAGCAGATTGTACATGATCATTGAGCATCTGCCATTTAAACAAGCGAGAATGAAATTGGGCATGGAAAATAGCTCTCTGAGATATCTGCTCATATTCACTATATAAGCAGACAAGGTTCCACTATTCATTGACAGTAAGTCGAGAGCTATCCTTCCAAGTCCCCGTAATTAAACATATGGCTATACCCAGCATGAAATCAGGAGAAAGTGACCCTTCTTAGGAAGAGAGGGGACCCCCGCCACTGAGCGGAGTCCCACAGTCGTCCAAGAAAGAGGCTCGTGAAGGTGCAAGATAAATGAAATACGACCCCAGACCCGCCCCCAGTAAACCTGTAGTTAAGGACATTCATAAAGAACATGAACGAGGGTTCCCACATCAGTATGGCAAGACCTACACTGGCCCCTGGCAGTTGTGTTCCATTTGGCTATTTTCCTGGAATATAAGAACATCTATGTGCAAAAAAGACGAGAGTTGAGTTTGGGTAGCTGAAGCAGATCGGGAAACCCGCATTATTTTGCTCCAGAAAACGCTCCAATGCACAGGGGTTAAAGTGGTTTGCGGTTAGCGATCCCAGGCTTGTTGGACTCTATAAGTGGCAGTATCTGTACCCTGACATAATAGTTTATAAAAGTTAGAGGCTACCCCATGTGTACTACTAATAGAGTGAATTAGTTCTAATAGCCCATCCTTAGTAGGGACAGAGGGCGGCATGATTGGAGCACTTTTGAGGCAGCATGTAAGCTGCATCAATTGAAAGTAATGTTTCGCTAGTAACGCAAATCCCCTGTATAAATCAGAAAAGGTTTTCCAACGAGCTGCAGAGAAGAGCTGTTGGGGTGTCCTGATCCCCCTGGAGTACCAGGGTCTGGAAGTAATCATGCATGGCTGCTCGAATTTCAAACCGGAACTCTGGCTGAGTTAATAGGGCTCTATCAAAGAACCAGGCCCCCGAATTCCCTTGAAGTGCAGTAGTATGGTAGTGAAAAGAAATAGCAGCATGATCTGAAATATGCTGGGAGTGAATCTTTGCAGCGTCCACCTGGGGAACTAACAGTGTTGATATTAGAAAGAAATCTATGCGAAACTGGGATTTGTGAGGGGAAGAGAAGAAGGTAAAGTCTAGCTCATTGGGGTGTAGTAGCCTCCGTAGATCGACTAGAACAATATCTTTGATCATAGAGGTAAGCGCGATATGACTCTTGGGGGGACCACCTGTCCTGGGCGACTATTTGTCAATCAGGGGATCAAGAACTGAATTGAAATCCCCCCCAATATCAATGAAGAATTAGCAGAGGCCTGCGCAGCCTGAGCAGTAATAGCAAAAGGGCAGGGTCATCCAGATTAGGAGCATGAAGGCATATACATGTAATTTTAAAGTTACCCATCTTGAGGTGAACTCTGGACCATCTACCCGCTGTGTCTAAGCAAGTCACAACAATAGTAGCATGCAGAGATTTCCTATCCAATATAGCAACCCCACATTTCCTAGAAACAGCTGGGGAATAGGCGGCCACCATGTAAGGTTTAATATTGAGGTTGAAAGTTTCCTTCGAATTGAAATGTGTTTCTTGGAGGAAAATCAGGTCCGCAGCCTCATGACTTAGATAGCTTAGGAGTTTCCTCCGTTTTATCGGATTATTGATTCCTTGTACGTTCAATGAGAAAATCTTACATGGTGCCATCAGTCGATAATAGACATTTTAGGTAAGAGCGCTTGAAAACTTACAACATAATCAGAATCTGTACAATAATGACATAAGCACCAAGTATGCTGGCCAATACACCCATATTGAAAAGTATGTACCAAAGTAACTTAGAGAAGAAGCAAACCCCCAATGAATATGGCGACCAGATGTCTGCGGGAGGAGGCCCTAGAGAGGAAGATAGAGACATAATAAAAGAAAAGAAACACCAGAGTCCATAAGAAACACTGTCTCTGATACTCGTCGAGGCTACTATGGGTAGATGGAGTCGGGTCCCAGATATCTTCAAAATAAGGCAACAAACCGCCCTCGACAGACTCTTCGCTGAGCCGCGGTAAATCCAATATGGCAGGCACAGCGGATATGAGAGTACTGGCAGGAATATTCTGGAAGTCAGCGCATCAAGTCGGCTTCTTTAGAGTCCAAAAACTCCGCTAGTAGATCAGGGTCCTCAAATGTTCTTGTCTGATTGTGAAGCGTGACTCGGAGCTTGGCCGGGTACATCAGGCCATAGCGTGCTTGTAGTTGTTGAAGCCTCGGCCGAAATTCCAGAAAGCGCTTTCGGCGGTCGACCGTGGGTTTAGCCAAGTCAGGATAGAAGGAGACCTTGTGGCTCTCAAACTCCATATGGCCCTTTGCCCGGGAGGCACTGAGAATTTGTTCCACATGTTGATATCTCAAAAGTCGAAAGATGATAGGCCGCGGGGTCTTCCTGTTGAGCGTTATGTTTGTGGGTACACGATGAGCGCGATCGATCTCCAATTCTTTGGTAAAGGTGATTTGGAGCAGGGAAGGGAGGATTTTACTTAAAAACTCCTTCATGTCTCCCAATTCCGCTCCCTCCGGTATGCCCACGAGTCGTAGGTTGTTGCGGCGCACTCTATTATTGCCATCTTCCACTTCTTTCTGCAAGGCCCGCACCTGACGTTCAACTTTGTCAAGTTTGGACAGCCGGACCGCATGGGAGTCTAATATACTCTCCATTATGTCCTGACGCGAAGAGAGCCCCTCTAGCCTGCCTTGCAATACACCAAGATCTTCCCTCAGCGCTCGAAGTGCTTCACCGTTTGACTGCACGAGGTCCTTAACCCCTCTAATTTCTGCGAGGATTTCCTGCTGCATTTCGGGGCCCTCGCGCAAAGCCAGCCCCTTCTGCGGGGACGGGGGTTCAGTTTTGGAGCGTTTACCGTGAGAAGCCGCTGGAGAGCCAAATTCCAGGCGCGTGGGTTTGGTCCCCGCCATCTCACCAATGTGCCCCGGCAAGATCAGAGCAGAAATTCAAGTTTGTCCGGTGTTAATTCAGGATTCTGAGTAGGCCTCTCGGGAGCCTCAGCGTTATGCGACCATCCCGCTGGACATCGGGCTCCGCCCCCTAGAGGCAAAGAGTTCTGTTCTTCAGGCTCGGGGACTGAGAGATACATATGCTCTTTATAAACAAATTGAGTCTTTGGAGTATGTTTATCATGCTAAAAATATAGGCTTTTAAACTTTCCAAAAACTCGTTTTTTGTCTCCATTGTTGATGTTTCAGAAATATTGTAGAGAGGTATTATTATTGCAGAATGTGGCAGATATTGGTGTATCAAATATTTATTACTTGCCGGTTCATAAAGTGGAAAGGACTGGTGAGATGGTACAAGTGGGGGATGAGCCCGATATTGAGTTGACTAAATTTTTGGAATCTACTAATGAGATTACCCCCTACCTGTGCTACTTTAATAGTTTCCTTATGCACTGTTGCGGACCAGGGTTTTTTCCTAGAAAGGATTTTCTCTTTCATGATCAAAGGGTGTCGATCTTTCCGGATGTCTCGTTGGCCATGCAGGCACGGAGGAAGTCCTTCCTGCAGTTGAGGCCCCATGTTCTTGCTGCAGGGGGGACTTTCTTTCTTACCTTCCCATGTAAATGCCTTGCTGAATTTAATGGTGTTCACTATGTTTTCACAGATCATGTGCAGCTTGAGAGTTTATTGGATAGTAAAACAGTGGGTGATCGATAATCAGCTAATGTATTTTCTTTAGATTGTCCGCCAGGAAGAAAGCAGCAACTGCCACGTAGACAACCATAGCAACCAAGATACAAAACTTAGGCAGAATACAAACTTTTATTGGTCCTTATGTGATTAAAAAAGGGAGGCTAAACCCAACACAGGCCGTGTTTCGTGGGTACTTCGTCAGGGGTGAGGCACACCACAAACTACAAAACAAAAAAAGCATAAATATAATAATAAGAACGAATTAAAAACAATATAACATACCAGTAATCATAAATACACAATTAATATCAATTAGAACACAATAAATAGATAAAAAAGAGTAAAAAGAGTGAGCATGAATAATCATAAATGAAATGCATTACAAAATAATGTATTACACCACATAAAAAGTCATATGATGTTACTGAATAAATAAATAAATAACTAATAAAATCAATCATAAACAGTCAAAGTACCGGTACATATAAACAAAAAAAATAACAATATCATGAAGAACAAGCAAAACCATAGACACCCAATATAGTCATAAAAACAATAAAAACATCAAAGGAACATTAAACCATGAATACCATAAAAACCTAAAAAAGCTGTAACGTTGAAGTTGTTTATCAGTGACCTTTGGTTCAGATCACAGACTTCTCACCTAGACTCTAATTACTGAAAAGGGTGAATGGCAGTGTGTCAAGTGACAAAAGCCTGATCTGTTCCCTTGTTTGCCTAGCAGCTCTACAGCATCTCTCTGGACCATACAGAAAGGGGAGGAGGGGGCCCGAGGGAGAGAGGAGGGGGGTTGTTAAATATCCTTGCAGTTGTGAATGCTGCACTGGATCACCTACCAGATCAGAATTTTGCAGTCACTTTTATTTTCCTTGGAGAAAAACACAGTTTGCTGATGCAACCCACATAGGGATAGATATTAAAATAGTCTGGCTAGCTTGAAGTGGCTTGGCAAAATCCAAAATTCAAATATTTAGCTCTGCTCCTCATCTAAACTTTGTGGAACCATATATAGTAGTTGAGTAAAACGTTGTGGTGCTGAGGACATTCCCAGAATGCAGTTTTATTTTCTGTGGACAGTCCTGCTACTCAGCGTGGTCCATATAAAGTTAGCTCAGTAAGTCTGGATGCACAAAGAATGGGCCTAAAGTTGTTTGGAAAACTTTAGCTAGATATATTCACCAGCACATTTATCCAGATAAGTTCCATTGTACGTATAATGGCATCATTGTACGTATAATGGCATCATCACCTCATCTTAACCATACCACAAATCCCAAAACCACTCTTTCCCAGTCCACACTCACCAAACTCTCACCGCCATCAACAAAGACCATTGAAGAAGTAATTGCATCAATCAACGCCACGACCGCACCAACCGACCCCTGCCCAGCGCACTGGATCAAGACAATGCGCACGGAGTTCAGCCCTATCATAGCCAACATCACCAAGTTGTCATTCGAAACAGGAGTCTTCCCAGATGCGCTCAAGCACACATCCATCCGCCCACTACTAAAAAACAATCAACTTGACCCAAAGAAAGAGGAATCTTACAGACCAATCTCCAGTATCCCTTTTCTGGCTAAGATCCTAGAGAAAATAACCCTTAGACAGATCCAGCAGCATGTTGACTCCTCCTCACCACTGGATCCCTCTCAACATGGATTCAGAGAAGCACACGGTATCGAAACCCTACTGACAACATTAACCAGTTCACTGATCAATGGAATTGACAGTATAAAGAATGGCTTCGCACTAATCTTCCTTGATATATCAGCAGCGTTTGACTCCGTAGACCACCTGCAGCTTCTCACCCGGCTACATGAGAAGGGAATCCGAGATCAAGCGTGGGACTGGTGTAAATCCTACCTCGAAGGCAGATGTCAACAAGTCCGGATTCAAAGCGCCACCTCCGAACCTTTCCAACAGCACCAAGGTGTACCCCAAGGATCCTCCCTCTCCGCGTTGCTCTTTAACATCTATATGCAACCAATCTGTGACATCGCCCGTTCATTTGGCATATCGTGTCTTATGTATGCCGATGATGTCCTGCTATTCACACCCATTGCCATCAATTGTCCCGACTATACAGTGCTAGTTGACTGCTTCAACACAATAACTGACTGGCTACTCACTCAGAACCTCCGGATAAACTTCAAGAAAACGGAAGTACTAATGATCACAAGGAATAAAGCCTTCTCTCCGCCACCAACACTCAAAGTCAGAGACGCGGAACTTCCAATCAAATCCAACATACGATATCTCGGGGTAATTCTTGATCAACAACTCAACTTCAAGGAACATATCAAACGCACTGTCAAGACCATCTATTTCAAGATAAAAACCCTACGGCATCTTAGGCCCATGATGGAATCCGCGGATTTCCGCACCATCTTCCAGGCACTAGTCACACCGCACTTCGACTATGCCAACATAGTTCTACATGGCCTTCCAAAGAGCTCCCTCAAATCATTACAGCTAGCCATGAATGCGGCAGCCCGTGTGCTCTACGGAACCTCAAGGGTCGACCACATCTCCCCCATTCTAAAGGAACTACACTGGCTTCCCATAAGCAGTAGAATCCTGTACAAAACCCTCCTCATTACCTTCAAGGCCTTCAACATGATAGCTCCCCCATCCATTTCCGACCTCATAACGCGTTCTCCAGACAACAGATCCAGGAGATCCCAGGCTGCCAACATGCTACTTATACCAATTGAATCCGCAAAACTCAACCAGATCACCACCAATAGGGCTTTCAGGAACTATGCCCCCGTATGCTGGAACAAACTCCCCCCACACATTAGAGCTATTAGAGACCTTATTCAATTTAGAAAAGCCCTCAAACACCACCTTTTTCTCTTACATTATACCCATCCCGATACCCCATTACCTCCCACACACCCCCACTATATCATACAGCCGCTACATGATGTAAAACACTGTAATCATACCTAATATGTAATACAACCGATTTGTACATAGTTTCCTAAGTTTGCTATAAACTTGAATGTAAATAGTTCCCCAAGTTCTCCTCCATGTTAACTCCCCGTTTTATGTAAACGACAGCCAATGTATCTGGTCAAGTGTTCTATTGTTTTGATGTAAACCGCGCTGATGACAAATAGCGCGGTATATAAGAAATGTTAAATAAATAAATAAAAATAAGTATAACTGGATAGCGCTATCTGGGTAACTTTGTCTATAACTTTCTCTATATCTATGGGATCACCTTTAAAGATCACTTGAATTTATTTTATATTCCTTTGGGGGGGGGAGGAAGGGGAGAGGCGGGCAGTTTTTTCTCATTCTTTAGGATTCTGTATCAATTGGAACTCAGGCTGTAATATGGTACAATGAGTCTTTAGAAACATGATGGCAGATAAGGACCATAAACCTATCCAGTCTGCTCTTTCATACAAACTACTAAGCTTTACGGTCCCTTTTTTACCTTAGAGATCCTCTCTGTTTGTCCCATGCATTCTTGAATTCAGATATAGTCTTTGTCTCTACCACCTCCTCAGAGACACTATTCCATGCATCTACCACGTGTTCCATGTAGAAATATTTCCACAAATTACTCCCGAGTCTATCTCCTTCCACCTTTATCCTATGCCTCCTAAATGTAGATCTTTCTTTCATTTGCAAGAGGCTTTCCTGTGCATTTTGCCATGAAAGTATTTAAACATCTCTATCATTAATCCCCTCTCATATCTTTCTTCCAAAAATTTTTCTCATATGCTTTATGAAGAAGTCCAATGACCATTTTAGTAGCTGTCCCTCACCGACTCCATCCTGTTTATGTCCTTTTGAAGGTGTGGTTTCCGGAATTGCACACAATACTCCAAAGGGATCTCACCAAAGATACATAAAGAGGCACTATCACCTCCTCCTTCCTGCTGGTTATTCCTTTCCTTATGCATCCAAGCATCCTTCTGGGTTTTGCCGTCTCCTTTTCTACCTGTTTAGCCATCTTTATGCAGACATTTTATAACCTTTAACATAGAGACTATCTTGAATAGGGGCTACGTGCCAGGGCTTCTTCCAGACCTGCCGTCGTGGACTTTAAATCTGGCCAAAAGCGTGCCAGTTTGATAAAGGCAATGTAGGCACATATGTTTCTTTATAAAACTGAATCCCAGAACCAGTCTCAATAGTGCACAAATGCCCATGCACCAATTTGTACCTGCTCCAAAAATGAGGTCAATGCCCCCCTGTACTGTATGCATATTTTAAAGCTGCCTCTGAAGTGTCATTGTTACGCAGTGACTGACTCAGGCAGGCCTGGCTTAGGGCTTGAACCTGGGCAATTTACAGAGTAGTACGCAGCACGGCCACTTGGAAAATCTCTTATTTTCCTGAACATCAAAACCACAGTTTGCAAATTATACACACCCAGGTATTTTTGTGGTAGACTATTTGAACACTTAGCGGTATGTTTACTAAAGTGCGCTAAGAGTCAACAAGGGTGTTACTGCATATGTGTGGCGACTGTTAGCACATGCTAAAAATGGCATCTGACCACTTAGTGCAGGTTGGGCGGCAACGGATCAGGTTGGTGGTGGAGTATGAGCATTGACGGCACACTGTGGTTAGTGCAAGAGACATTAGCACCTGCTCACCATCAGCGTCTCAGTTAACATGGGCGTACTACCACCTCCAGCACTACCTCAATGGTGGCAGTAAAGGCATCCGCAGTACACACAGCAATCAGATTAGTGTGGGGGTTGCACTGGAGCTGGGTTAACTGCATATAGACGCGCTCATTCATTAGCATGGGACTGATGCCACCCCACACAAATATTTGGGGTTGAAGGCATAGTAAATGACCACATTTCAGCAGACATACCCCTCAATGAATGGTACCATTATATCTTCTTTAAATATAGGCGGGGTACGTATACAGTTTTTCCTCAATGAACACTGCTCCGGAGTATGGCACATGTTTAATCATTAAGGTGCTCACATTTTGAAAAAGATGCCTTTAAGCAAAATTCCAAACAAAATGTTAGTAATAATTCTGGATCTGATGCACTAATGAGTAATAAATTTCAAGAACTGCAAATTTGCTTCCCAAAATTGAGTGCCCTTAACAACAACAACAACAACAACAAAAAAGACGAGGATCGGAATGGTTCTTTACTAACCTCTCGGTGCTCTTTTGAGTAACACTAAGCACCCCCTTTCCTGTCTTAGGATGTCGCATTAATATTTTAATGACCCAGATTGTTCTTTTTACAGATGGGAAGCCCCTATAGAGAGACCTAATAAAAGCAAGAGAATGTCAGATAAACCTCTTAGCAAGAACATCTGCAGCACTGTAGTTGGCATTAAGGGTGTGCTGTACAGTTGTGAGGAACGTAAAGCTTGACATAGGATAGTGTTGCATGATCACACACATGGCATTACTTTCCCCCAGCACAGGAGGATGAGTTGGTTCCTTGCATGTTAGTAGTGCCATTTGCATCTGCTTTCCCACTTTTAAGTAGCTTTCTGCATGATCCTTAAGACATTTGCCTCATTTGCATGAAGAAATAAGTCTGCGGCACTAATTTGCATAACATTTTTCTGCACCTGTTTCAGTGCTACAAAACAGCTTTAGCAAACAGGTTGTCAACCTTTTGTAATCCTGTAAATTTTAGTTTGCAAATTTATGGTTTTTGGAGCTTTGAAAGTGCAAACGCCTTTAGATTTTCGTAGTCCCTTTTTCTAACAGAAGAACAATACCATTGGGATGAGCATGTTTGTCCGTAGCAGTAATACGTACATTTGCAATAATCTACAAACTCACTGTTTGTGCTTATATAACAATATGATAAACGACAAAGAAACTTTTTCTATAAAGTTTTTCTCTCCATGGACAAGCAGGAGAGTCAGCCACACATGCAAAATGCAGATACTGCATTGATTTTCTGTGCTATCTGCAGAATGCATGTTATCTGCAGGAGTGGGCAGGATAAGGGCAGTGTGAGTGGACCAACGCCACCTCAATGGGTGACGTTAACTGCATCCAGGCTACACGCTCTCTGTAAATTCGGGAATGCTGTGCATGACCCCCAAGAGATAATGCACCGCTTTTGTAGTTGACGCTGTGCTATCTGCACATTTTTGCCACTGTTAGCTGCAAAAGCTTAACACACTTTAGTAAATAGACCCCTTTCTTTATTAAAGTCAGCTGTATATCTTAGCAGAACACTATGGAGGTCATTCCATAACACGAATAAGAGATTTGTATGTGCGGCAGGAATGTTTATCTGCCAAAGACATCCCTGACCATAATCTGAAACACTGCTGACATGCGCATCCACGGCAATAGCACAGGGATCTCAGAATGTGCCCAGAAGGTGTATAAAGCTTATTCAGGAAAGGCCCGTGTTCATTTTCAGTGTTTCCTGCAGATGTCCCTGTTATTCCTGCAGAAATGTGGAATAAGGGCAGGACTTAGAAAAATTTCTGCTCTGCTCTTCAATCCATCCCATATTGGAGAATGGCTGTGTCAAGTATGTTTTGGACTGGTGTGTCTGCAATCTAGAAAAACACAAGATGCAGTTTTAAAGAACAGAAAGCAGAGGTGAGGGAAGGTTGTAAGATAAAGAAACATTAATAAACACCCCTAAAGAAATATTAAGAAGAGGAATAGTGTTTATTCTAGCTATGCTGACATTTGCTGTTTGTGCTAACGGAGCTAAACAATTCCTATGCTCTGAAAAATGGGACTGTTGATGTAGGGATAGTATGTGAGTGAATATGGAAATGATGCTTGTATGAGTGAGAAACACAGATCGACTGTTCTTGACAGGTGCAGGGAATCTTTTTGGCAGAAGCATGTTTTTTTTAGAGTGTGTCTGTGTGGTTTGAGTTTTACACAGGAGGATCTGGTATGTTCATCTGCAATTCTGGGGGAACATGAATACCTGACCAGTACCAGGACCGTAGAGATTAGCGCAGTGTCACCAGGTGCCAGTGTGATGGAGCAGAAAATATCTGCAAAGGTTCTCTGTAGCAAAATGCAAAACATATATCCTGTCATAGTAACATAGTATATGATGGCAGATAAAGAACATCATGGTCCATCTAGTCTGCCCAGCAAGGTGGCAAGAGTAGATGTACCTGTCGCTCCATGCAGATCACACCTCCCCATGTCTTTGTTTAGGAATGTACCCACCGCTTCGTGCAGGTCGCCCCTATTTGTTGAGATAGCAGAAACAGTTAAGCTTATATTGATTTTATCCTGTTGCTATAAAGAGATCCGCTGTGTCTGTCCCATGCCATTTTGAATTCTGTCGCTCTATTTGACCCCACCACTTCCATCAAGAGGGCATTCCAAGCATCCACCACCCTTACAGTGAAAACGTATTTCCTGATGTTGCCTTTCAGTTTACCCCCTTGCAGCTTCATGTTATGTCCTTTAGTTTTGTAGTTCCCCATCTTTGAAAAAGGTTTGTTTGTTTGTTTATTAATACTCTAAGTAAATGTCTGAATCATATCGGTATATAAGAAAATTAAATAAATATCTCCCCTGTCCCTCTTCTCCGCCATAGTGTACATATTAGGTCTTCAAGTTCCTTCTCATATGTCTTCTGGCACAGGCACCAAATCATTTTGGTTGCTTTCCTCTGAACCGTTTCTAGTCTTTTTATATCCTTTGCGAGATATGGTCTCCAAAACTGAACACAATATTCCAAGTGAGGCCTCACCGGCTATTTGTACAGTGGCATTAGTACCTTCTCCTTTCTGCTGGTAATTCCTCTCTGTATTCAACCTAGCATCCTTCTGGCTCTGGCACCACCTTGTCAGACTGTTTTGCCACTTGAGATCGTCAGAAACAATCACGCCGAGGTTCTTTTCCTGGTCCGTGTACACCAAGTTCTCACCCCCTATGGCATATAATTCCCTTGGATTTCTGCTTCCCAAGTTCATGACATTGCACGTCTTCACATTAAATCTTAACTGCCAAGCATTAGACCATTCTTCCAGCTTTTGTAGATCTTTCCTCATGTTATCCACTCCCTCAGGAGAGTCCACTCTTTTGCAAATTTTGGTGTCATCTACAAAAAGACAGACTTTTCCATTCAGTCTTTCAGCAATATCACTAACAAATACATTAAATAGTAACAGTCCCAGGACTGATCCCTGGGGCACACCACTAATTACTTTCCTTTCATCCGAGTGAGTTCCATTTACCATCACCTTCTGTCTTCTGTCAGACAACAATTTCTGATCCAGTTCCCCACTTTGGGACTCATCCCCAGACAATTCAATTTATTGATAAGCCTCCTATGAAGAACATAGAAACATAGAAAAATAGTCTGTCCATCCATATCAGCAACTACAACAGTCCCCTTTTTTCCTTTAGAGATTCTCTGTGTTTGTCCCATGTGTTTTTGAATTCAGATACTGTCCTCATCTCTACCACTTCCACTGGGAGACTATTCCATGGATCCATCACTCTTTCCATAAAGAAACATTTCCACATATCACTCCTGAATCTATACCCTTTCATCCTCATCCCATGCCCCCTCATAGCAGAACTTGCTTTCACTCGAAAGAGGCTCTCCCCCTGTGCATTTATACATTTTTAAACATCTTAATCATATCACCTCTTTCCGGCCTTTCCTCTAAGGTATACATATTAAGATCCTTTAGTCCAGGGGTCTCAAACTCAAATTGCTTTGAGGGCCAAATGAGGACTTGTAGAGTAACCCGGGGGCCGCACAAGACGCAGGCCTCATTTGCATAAGGGCATAATTTGCATAAGTGCATCATTTGCATAAATATTTGCATAATGTTACCATACACTAACTTTTAGTAAACATGCAGAACATACACCATCACCAAACAAGGAATCACAATTTAGAAACAGGAAGACAATTAAACTGGGAACCCCAAAAGCCAAACTTAGAATGTACAACACTGTAGAAATAAAACTATAAATTGATTTCTTCTTCTTGTATTAAATAAAGTGCAGACGTTAAAGATGCACATTTCCAAGAGCTGACATATTTCAGTTAATAAATTCAAAATAAAGAGATATTTTTCTACCTTTTGTGCATTTTTTTTTCAGTTGTAATTGTTCCAGCCACTTTCTTCTGGTTTCTTCGTGTCTTCTGCTAACGCTCCATTGTCTGCTGTCCATTTGTCCTTTCTTCTTTCCTAGTTTTTTTCCATTCTCTCTACATCTGCTTTAACATACTAATCATTCTCCTTTTGCTCTTTCCTCATTCCTATTTCATCCACTCAAATTTTACCCCTCCATCCTCAATCCCCACTTACTCTCCCAATACCCGGCCAATTGTAGATTTTTCTTCCCTCCCACACAAAATATATTTCCCCTCTCCATTTCACTCTCCCAGCCCCATCCCATTCTAATCGTCCCCCAACATCAACTCCCTTCTAGCTCCTGCCCCACCCAGCATCCGCTCCCTTCTAGTCCCCGCATCATCAGCCCATTTCCAGTCCTAGCTCCCTCCCCTCACAGCCCATTTCCTTTCCAAGCCCCCCTCCCCATCAGCCCATTTCCATTCCAAGCCCCCTTCCACTCAGCCCCTTTCCATTCCAAGACCCTGTCCCCATCAGCTATTTGCAGTTCAAGCTCCCCCTTTTACTCGGCCCATTTCCAGTCGTAGCCCCCCCCCTCATCAGCCCATTTCCTTTCCAAGCCCCCTTCCCCATCAGCCCATTTCCATTCCAAGCCCCCTTCCACTCAGCCCCTTTCCATTCCAAGACCCTGTCCCCATCAGCTATTTGCAGTTCAAGCTCCCCCTTCTACTTGCCCCCCCCAGTCCATTACCAGTTCTAGCCCCCCCCCATAGCCCATTACCAGTCCTAAGCCCCCCAACAGCCCACTTCCAGTCCTAACCATTCCATCACCCCATCTGCATTCTTAGCCCCCCCATAACCCCATTTTCAGTCTTAGCCCCCCAATCAGACCACCTCCAGTCCTAACCCCCATCTGTCCATTACCAGTCCAAACCTCCCATCACCCCATTTTCAGTACTATCCCCCCATCACCCCATTTTCAGTCCTAACCCCCTCCCCATTACTAGTCCTAACCCCCCCCCATTACTAGTCCTAACCCCCCCCCATTACTAGTCCTAACCCCCCCTCCCCCCCATCAGCCCAAGTAAAAATAGTTAAAGCCCCTGATAGAGGATGCTGATCCTGGATAGAAAGTCATGAGATCGGGGAGGGGCACTTTTCCCAGTCGCTGCTGCCGGAGGGGGTGGGGGTGGGGGTGGCTGCTGACATCCATTCCGGAGGGGGAAGAAGGTAAGAGCCTCTCCCAGCAGATGCCCCTAAGGAGCCCCCCCCCCCGCCGCGCCCCCGGGACTCACCTGCGTCCGCGCTCACACCCGCCTGCCCGCAGCCTCAGGCCACATAGCAACGGGGATCGGGGCCGCCGCTTACCCGACAGAGGCAGGGGCCGAGCTGCGAGCGACGAGGAAGAGCGGCACATCCTGCCCGGCCGTGCGCGGCGTGGAAAACCATTGGCCGCGGTGCAGGGCACTTCCTGCCCCTGCCTAGGGGCGGATCGGGGGCCCGGAGCCAGCCCCCTAACGGGCGCCGCTAGCCTGGAACGAGGCTCGTGCCGGAGCCACCCATGCACGGTTCTGGTGTCGGTTGCACGGTTCTGCTGCTATCAGTGAGTGCATGGGCTCGAAGAGCTGATGCTGGAGCCGCAGATGTAAGGGACAGTCCCTGCTTTACAAACATGAACGGCAGCAGCAGCAGAAGCCGGGGGGTTTTTTGTTTCGTCTGCATCGCGGGCCGCACAAAGGTCTCTCGCGGGCCGCATGCGGCCCGCGGGCCGCGTGTTTGAGACCCCTGCTTTAGTCTGTCCTCATATGCTTTATAATGAAGACCACTAACCATTTTAGTAGCCACCCTCTGTACTGACTCCATCCTATTTATATCCTTTTGAAGGTGTGGTCTCCAGAATTGCACACAGTACCCCAAATGAGGTCACACCAGACGCTTATACAGAGGCACTATCACCTCCTTTTTTCTGCTAGTCATTCCTCTTCCTATGCACCCAAGCATCCTTCTAGCTTTTGCTGTCGCCTTTTCTACCCGTTTAGCTACCTTAAGAACATCAGACACAACCACACTGAGGTCCCTCTCTTCTTTAGTGGGAAAAAGTACTTCACCCCCTATACTATATTGCTCCTTTGGATTGCTGCAGCCCAAATGCATGACCTTGCATTTTTTAACATTAAATCCCAGCTGCCAAATTCCAGACCATTCTTCAAGCTTAGCTTGATCCCTCCTCATGTTATCTACACCTTCCTGGGTGTCTACTCTATTGCAGATTTTGGTATCATCCGCAAAGAGGCAAATCTTACCCAACAGCCCTTCCGCTATATCACTAACAAAGATGTTAAAAAGAATCGGACCGAGGACAGATCCACTGGTAACTTCTTTCTCCTCAATATCAAAGGTTTTGCTGAAATCTAGGTAGATCATATCCATCGCATGCCCTTCATCTAGTTTTCTGGTCACCCAGTCAAAGAACTCAATCAGATTTGTTTGGCATGATCGTCCTTTGGTAAAACCATGTTGCCTCGGATCATGCAACCCATTAGTTTTGAGAAAGCCCATTATTCTCCATTACTTTTCCTGCCACCGAGGTAAGGCCTCTAGTTTGCCACTTCTTCCCTATTACCACTTTTGTGAAAAGGTACCACATCAGAACGTCTCCTGTCTCCAAGGATCTATTAAAAACATCCTTTAATGCCCTGCAAGAACCTCTCTCAGTATCCTTGGATGTAGCCCATCTGGTCCCATGGCCTTGTTCACTTTCAGTTTTGCAAGCTGTTCAAACACATCATCTTCTGTAAATGGTATGGTATCTACTCCATTCCCATTTTTATATTTGTCAATCACAGATGGTCCTTCTCCAGGATTTTCTTTAGTAAAAACAGAAAGGAGTATTTGTTTAGCATTTTCGCTTATTCAATATCACTTTGCATGAATCCATTCTTGGCACTTTTGAGCCTTGCAATTCCACCTCTGATCTTCCTCTTCTCCCGAATATACCTGAAAAAAGGTTTATCATGACATTTTAGATCTTTAGCCATCTTTTCTTCCGCCTTGATTTTTCTATCCTTCTCTTTTTGTCTCTTTTAGCTTTATCCTTTATTCTTTTCTATGTTCCTGTTTGTGAACTTCTGAATTTTGTGAAAGTTGTGTGTTTTGCCTTTATCTGTGCAACCACTTCTTTAGAAAACCAAATAGGTTTCCTTTTTCTCTTGTTTTTATTTACTTTCCTTACATATCTATCTGTTGCCCCTTTTATTGCCTCCTTTAGTTTAGCCCACTGCAGTTCCACTTCCCTTACCTCCTCCCACCCTGCCAATTCCTCCTTCAGGCACTTGGCAGTTTTACTGAAGTTAGCGTTTTTGAAGTCTAGGACTTTGAGCTTGCTGTGATCGGACTCTGCCTTGGCTTTTATCTCAAACCACACAATGTGATGTCCGTTGCTGCTCAAATGGGCACCCACCCGGACATTTGACATGCTATCTTTGTTGATGAATACTAAATCCAGGATCGAACATTCCCTGGTCGGGTCCATCATCATTTGTCTTTGAAAGCATCCCCAAATTTTTACTTTTTTTCCAGATTTGCAGAAGGAATACTCCAATGTACATTGGGTAGATTAAAGTCACCCAATATGATCACTTTCCCCTTCTTGGCTACCTTTGTAATATCAATAATCAAGTCTCTAGCAATTTCTTTGGTTTGATTTGGAGGCCTGTAGATCACACCAGTATGGATGACAGTGCCATCTCCTCTTTCCAATACAATCCACAGCACTTCTTTTTTCCCCATGCCCCCTGCATTTCAGCAGCTTTAATATTGCTTTTGACATATACGGCTACTCCTCCTCTTTTTCTAACCTTCAGAATGAGAGCATGCAACAGTGAAAACAGCACTAATACATGCCCAAAAGCATCATCATCGGTCTCAAAAAATGTGCACATTTGTAGAGACCGCTGATGGTGCTTTTGGGCATGTATTAGTGCTGTTTGCACTATTGCTTGCTCTCATTCTGAGGGTCCCTTATTATTGACAGGGATATGTTTTGCATTTCTCTATAGTAAACCTTTGCTGAATTCTACCAGCCCATTCTTAGCATTGTACAAACTGTTATCAGAGATGTCCAATGCAAGCATAACTGAAGAGTTCTTCTACTTCCATGTATGTTTCGATGCAAGCTATGTCAGGACAGACATATCATCTTCTACGTGCTTTTATAATATCTTTGCGTGCACTGAGATTACTTTGCAGTGTTCTGGGCATGCAACATACTGGTATATATTGTCTGGTTGGCATCACCATTTATGTATCATTAGTAGTCATGTGTAGTTTGCATGAGCACAAAGCTCTCAGTGAGAGGAGCAGCTGAGGAGATACATGTTTTAACAGCGGAGGCATGGCCACGTGGAGACGGGCAGGATCGGAAACATGCATCCTTTCAGAATACGGTGTATGTGGCGACGTCCAAGCCATTTGATGCACTTCCCTTACCTCCTGTATCCCATTATGACAGCAAGTGCCATGTCCCATTATGACAGCAAGGGCCATGTCCCATTATGACAGCAAGGGCCCGTGTTTCTCCA
This sequence comes from Ichthyophis bannanicus, assembly GCA_033557465.1. Lineage (NCBI taxonomy): Eukaryota > Metazoa > Chordata > Amphibia > Gymnophiona > Ichthyophiidae > Ichthyophis > Ichthyophis bannanicus. The sequence continues at coordinate 421,540,942 of CM066033.1, forward strand.
TAGTGGTTTTTGCGTGCTGTGCCGGAAACATCTATGCCCCCAATTTTGGAATCGTGGACGCATCTATACCCGCGGTTGCAGAATTGGGTTTAAATCAGGCCTATCCTTGATTTGGATGTGCCTGCGTGCAGGACATGCATGTTATGAAATTGGGCTTTATGCTCACAGGACTAGATTGATGTATGTAAAACAAACGATTGTTTACTGCTCTGATTATATTACAATATTCAGCACAATGCTATTTTCTTGCTCTGTGTATCCATTATATCCTTCTTTCTGAAGTAATGTAACTGAATTTTCTAAGTAGTGTTACTTTCCTTCAGAGAAAGCTACCAGTACTTGATGTATATGCTCTAAGAGGCTGCCTGTAGCATTAATACTAAAGCTGTGAAAGCAGATGGAAGGACTGCACGGAACATATCAGGCACATTGCAGGAAATCTGCAAACCACTTACAAAAGAGCCACCTGCAGCACTCAACTTGCAGGCTATCACCGGTCTTGACAGTCCAATTCTGGAGCTTTCAAAGGATTTGAGGTTATGAGCGTCGAATAAAGCGCAGTGCCATAAGCTAACAAGAACCAAACAGGGCATCTTAATGAGAGAATAGCAAGGCAATTGTGTAGCTTGGGACAATACATAAAGTGAATTGGCTTCCTTATGATGATGTTAAACAGATATAAAAAGGACAGCAAGCTGAATCAAACTGAACACTTGCTCAATTTGCTAGGCTTTAATACTTAATGAAGGATGCTGGGTTATAAGCCAAGCTGTGAAATTTGCATGGCTGCATTTGACATTCTTGCAAGAAAAATATCCACAGGGCTTATTCTTAGAAAACGTATATGGGAATGACCCAGTTACTGAGTGGTAGTGCCGCCCAGTGCCATGCAGAGCGGTGTTCACTGTACATGGGGAAGGACCATCTCAGCTGTCACTCAACAGGGATATCTTTTTATTTTATTTTCTATTTATAAAGTTTACAAATAGATCAAGCAAAAAAAAAACAACGCTGAACAGAAAAGATACAAACTTGCAAAACAGTTCAAGAAATACGTTCAAAAAGTCAAAATACAGCAAGAGCATCAATAGTCCCCAAATGAAGGGAGACAACTTACATAAATCCACTGAGGGCGGGAAATCCCACAGTGACATCTAAGGAAACATTACCCACATAATAGAAGGTGGCAAGGGGCCAGGAACATCCTAACAAATAGATGAGAACCCGCTTAAGAAGGTGAAGATGTTACAGTATGAGTACTAATAAAGGAGGACAAATCTCCAGGCTGAAAACAGGGATATCTAAAATCCACCGAGAAAGTCCATGAAATCACATTCTGGAAAGAGTCATAGTTGGTAGCCCCTGACTGAGGACTGCAATAGCTGGGAATTGTTGGGAAAGGTGTAAAGTGGGAGAAGTAAATGACAGGTAGTTGAGCATGAAGGTTCATAATGCAACAACCCCACCCAAGAGGTCCATTCCTGAATGAGCAGGGGCTAAAGGAGCTAGAGGGAACTCCCTGGCTCACACACACACAATATTTCTGCTCCGCATCTTGCCAAAACCGCTGTTGAAATGCCATGTGCAACAGCAAAATGAGCTAGCTCCAGGAAAGGGGCAGATGAAGCAGTATGGCCATAGAAATCTGGCTGCAAAACACTGCTAGAAGGGCAATTTACTTCTGGTTAGTGAACAGGACGTGCCCTCACTGTAGCATGTCAGAAAAGAGTTGCTCCAGAGATTGCAAAATCTGCTGCTTTTACAAGGAACCTCAGAATTGTTGAAGATAGGCCATGCACACTGAAATTCGCCATGGTACCTTCAGAAAATTCATCCTGGAGTTGTCATATGAATGTACAACTGTCACCAGCTAGACTTTCAAGCTATTTCTGCAGATGTACAGAGAAATCTTATGTGACCCGGTGGCAGTGCTGCCCATTCCCTACAGAGCTGGGTTCACTGTACCTGGGGAAAGACCATCTTGAGCTACTCCTGATAAGGGTGTGAGCTAAATCCAAATTCCTATTTAGACTCCTTTATTTTAAATGCAGAAGCCCATTTCTGAACATGATGTCTGGAACAAGAGATGTCCATTTATGCTGATGTTCAGTGGTGCAAAGTGTTTGCTTAGTGCTGTTGAATATAGGTGCTCTGATATACTTAAAAGTTGGTGCATAGTCTAAACAGGGTCCTACGTGTTTAGACTATGCATTTGTCGCTCCAGGTTAGATGCGGTTTTGTGGTTCCCAAACCAAATGCATAGACTAAACTCAGTGCTTATACATCTAAACTATGCATTCTGGTGAGTCTGGCCCTGGAATAACCTAAATTTGCCCTCCTGGCCAAATGTCCAATATTATACACAGAGCAGGATATTTAAAGCCCTACATATAATGCTGTCAAATATTTCAGCCTACAGGCATCTAGGCCTTTGGCATAGTACTGAAGGTCTAGGTGCCCTTTAAAACTGGACCCTATTTGTTTTCTTTTTCTGGACTGCTTTGCTTTGATTAATTTAGTAGTGTAGTAAATGAAGGTAGAAAAGACAATATTGTGCATCCACGGTGTCAAGCTCAGTGATAGAATCATCAGCTTTACTAGCAGTGTTAAAAAGAGAAGATTTAATATAGTGACATAGTGAATGATGGCAGGTAAAGACCAGCATGGCCCATCTAGTGTGCCCAGGAAGGTGGCTAGAGCTTGTAGAGCTGCACCTGCTACTCTCTGCAGGTTGCCTCACCTCTATGCTTTTGCTTAAGGTCGTACCTGCTGCTCCAGGCAGGTTACCCTTCTCTTTTTATGAAGTTATTCACGTTCACTTTCATTCCATCCTCTTGCTAGACAAGGATCGTCTGAGTCTGTCCCATGCCTTTTTGAATTCCACCATTCATTCTTTCTTTCTTTATAGCATTTAGCTCAAGCCTTTCCTGGAGAAGATCAAGGCGACTTACATACAGATACCATACGCATTCCCTTGTCCTCAAAGGGCTTACAATCTAAGTTTGTACCTGAACAATGGAGGTTTAAGTTGCTTGATGTATTTCCTGATGTTGCTTGTAAGTTTACCGCCTTGCAGCTTCATTTCATTTCCTCTAGTTTTACAGCATCCCCTTATTTGAAAAAGGTTTGTTTGTTCATTAATACCCTTTAAATATTTAAACGTCTGTACCATATCTCTCCTGCCCCTCCTCTTTTCTAGGGTATACACATTTAGCTCTTCAAGTTTCTTCTCATATGCCTTCTGGTGCAAGCTCAAAATCATTTTGGTCTCTTTCCTCTGAACAGTTTTATATCCTTATAAATTATGGTCTCCAGACTGAACACAATAGTTCCAGTGAGGCCTCACCAATGGCTTGTGCAAGGACATAACCTCCTCATTTCTGCTGGTCATTCGTCTCTGTATGTAGTCGAACATCCTTCTAGCTTTGGCTACTGCCTTGTCACATTGTTTTGCCACCTTGAGATCCTCAGACACTCATTTGAAGGTCCCTCCTGGTCTGTCCACACCAACCTCTCACCTCCTATCGCATACAATTCCTTTGGATTTCTGCATTCTAAGTGCATGACTCTGCACGTCTTTGCATTAAATCTTAACTGCTGATCATTAGACCATTCTTGTAATTTTTGCAGATCATTCCTCATGCTTTTTACCAGCAGTCCACTGTGTTGCATATTCTTAAGTCATCTACCAAAAGGCAAACTTTTCCCTTTCAATCCTTCAACAATATCGCTCAGAAAGATCACAAAGACATTGAACAGTACCAGTCCCAGGACTGATCCCTGAGGCAATCCATTACTCACTTTTTGTGAATTCCATTTACCAATACCTTCTGCTGTCTGTTCCAAATGTACAATATCTGATCCAGGTCAACATCTTGGGACCCATCCGTAGGCTCCTCAGTTTATTCTTAAGCCTCCTATGAGAAACAATATCAAAGGATTTGTGAAAATCTAGGTAGATCACCTCTATCAGATGCCCTTCATCTAGCTCTGTATTCACCAAATCCATCAAATTTGTTTGGCATGATTGTCCGTTCATAAAAACATGTTGTCTCAGATCATGCAACCTATTAGATCCTAGGAAGTCCATTATTCTTCTGTTTAGTAGTGCCTCCATTACTTTTCCCACCACAGAGGTAAGGCTTACTGGCCTATAGTTTGTCATCTCTTATCACTTTTGTGAAGACGAACCACACCAACCCTTCTCCAGTCCTGCAAAACCTCCCCCATCTCCATGGATGTATTAATCACATCCTTTAAAGGTACCAGCAGATCCTTTCTGAGCTCTTTCAGTATCCTGGGATATATCCAATTCGGCCCTATGGCCCTGTCCATTTTCACTTTTGCAAGCTGTTCAAAAACATCTTCTTCTATGAGAGGTGTGGTATCTACTTCATTCACATTAGTATCTTTGTCAATCATGCATGGTCCTTCTATAGGATATTCTTTCATGAATGCAGTACAAAAGTATTTGCATGGAGGCCAGTTCTGATCAGGGGACGTCTGGTCCATCTGGCCATTCAAAATATGGATGGGCTGGCTCTGCACCCAATTCAGCACCCGCGGGAGCTAGACGGACCCCAATTCTGAGGGGGGAGATGTGCAGTGCTTTCCTGGGCTAACCCTGCCTCTATTTCTGCATGGAGCCCCGCTGCATGGCATCTTGTCGCCATGGCACTGGGATGCTATGTAGGTGCGCTGAATGGCCCGACACCCCTGCTGTCCTTTCCCTGCCACCCAGTCCTCGGTGCGGGCTGCCAAGACCGGGATTAAGCGGTGGGGACTTACCTCATTCCGTCCTGTGTCTTCAGTGGCCCTGCATGCCACAATCCCTACTGCAAATGGGACTTACTCCACCTCTGAGTACCAGAGCTTCCCGCACAAAGGCCTTGTATGTGTGGGGAGCTCTGGTGCCGGAATCGGGTCCCTGTGAATAGCTATTCAGGGTTCAGAATGACCCCCTTAGCATTTCTTCTTTTTGTATAGCACATTCCATGAATCTGCCCTTAGCATATTTGGGTCTTGCAATTCCATTTCTGGCCTTCCTTCTTTCCCTACTATACCTGAAAAAAAAAGTTGTATCTCCTCTCTTCACATTTTTAGCCATCTTTTCTTCCACTTTTGCTTTTTCTATCCTGATTTCTCTTGTTGCATCTTTCGGCTTTTTTTTGGTATTCTGTTTTGTGTTCCTCTTTTTGTGATCTGATTTTTGTAATAACTGTGGTTTTTGTCTTTATTTGTGCAGTCACTTCTTTAAAGAACAATATAGACTACCTTTCCTCATTTTAATTTTCTTTCCTTGCATAAAGATCTGTTTCTCTTTTTATACCCTCTTTCATGTATCCCACTGCCCTTCCCCTTCCCTTATCTCCTCCCACCCTGCCAGCTTCTCCTTCGGAAGCTTTCCCATTTTATTGAATTTTTGAAATCTAGGACTTTGAGTTTGCTGTCACTGTACTTTGCCTTGGCTTTTATCTCAAATCACACAATGTGGTGATCACTGCTGCTCACGTGGGCACCCACCCAAACACATTTGAACATCTTGACTCTACTAACAATCTAAACCATAGCATATACCCGGAAGTCTAACCTATGGGACCTTTTGGTTAGGTCTGTGATGCCATTGGATTGCCCTGAAACAAGGGCAGGAATTACTCCCGGCCATTTTGCTTGTGGTTTGTGCCTATATTGTCACACTACCATGGAAGGGAACACTTGGCAGGACCCTGTTTCGGGCCGGATTTATACATATTTTTGGCACAGCAGTTGTTCGTCCAGTTTTGTTGTATACCTTTTACAATGTCCCTGTGCTCTATTGTATATTGGATGTACCACTCGTCCTTTAAAACTACGGCTGGGAGAACATGTCTCAAGGATTCGGACATCAACTTCTTCAGCACCTGTAGTTGCACATTCTTTATCCCAGGGCCATATTTTTTCTGACTTTTGCTGGAGAGTTATTGATTATGCTCCTAGGGATCCCCGTGGAGGGATCACACTTTTAGACTGCAGTGGCTGGAACAAAAATGGATTTTTGTTTTAAACACTGTTAGCCCTGGTGGTCTAAATATGAAGAATGAGTAGCTGAGTCTTAATTGAGTTTTAACCAATCACTGCAGGGCTTCCCTAATTCTGTGGGGTATCCTCAGTATTCTGATTGGTTGTTCCAAACATTGATGTCATCTCTTGCAGCCTGTCACAGGCTGCGCAGGCACTTTTAACTGTTTAATAGTTGCAATGGTGGTTCTTTGTTTGGTAAAGTGTTTGGTGATCCCGCTGAAGAAACACTCGCCACACTTGATACAGAGCAGTGGGTAGGCTCGAAACATGCAAGTTGTGTGATACAGGACTTGGAGGATCATTTTCATGCCATGCGTTTTCTTTACGTGCTGTTTGGACTGCTTTTCAGATACGTGAAGATATTTATATCAGTATTGTTAATTTACCTTTAAATAAAAAGGGACGTTATGATCATCCAAGAGGAGGAATGTTTGTACTTCTCTCCTGACCTTTTGGTCGGACAAAAATTATAGTGTGGTGCACAGCACATAGGGTGATCTTCTCTTTTTGGTTGCATTATTGTAATCACTTTGTTGGTTTGGGGGTTTGTTTTTATGATTCTACTAACAATCTGAAATATGCAATAAAAGAAAGGATGATTTAAGTCATAACTCATAAAGGGTAAGTTTATAAGAGAGGGTTTAGTGAAAAAAAATATTTTTTTTATTTATAAATTTCATACATACAAATCAAGAATACATCTTGAAAATGAAATTGAGGAGAGTATGGAAAAAAAAAGAAAATACAATAGAACTCATACAAGTCCCATCAAACTAAGGCAAACAAATCCAACTCTACCCACTCTAGCCCACAATGAAGAGGTCCAATGAATCAATACAGAAAGAATAAAGAATTAATGTGTGAAGCAGCCAGTGTTAAACATACTCAACTAGGAACCGGCAGGGATTCAGCCCCACCCCCAACCTGTCAGGCATTTATGAAAGCCAATAGTTGGGAAGGCTCATAAAATATAAAGGAATTTGACTGAAATTTTATCAGACACTTACAAGGAAATTTCAAGAAAAATAAACCTCCCAACAATTGAATCCCTGGTCGCAACAGAAGAAATTCCCGTCTCCTCTTCTGGGTCTCTCTAGAAAGATCCGGAAACATATAAACCTTTAATCCTTTAAACAACATATGTCGTTTACTTAAAGAACAATTTCATAAGCCATTCTTTATCGGATAACAAAGCCAAGGTAATCAGTAAGGTAGATGGGACCACCTGTTCATCTCTCCAGGATTCCAACATCTCTGTTACATTTAAGACATCCACATTATTCAAGCCAGCAGCCACTCCCAACCCTTCAGATTTTTTCCCAGAGAGTAAATAATACATTTTTGCAGGAGGAGGGTGGGACTCAGGAGATATGCCCAAATTCACAGTCAAATATAAACAAAACATATCCCTTGCTGAAATCAAAGGTATTCCAGGGAAATTAACTAAACGAATATTCACAGCCCTGGTCGTATTCTCCACCATCTCTAGTTTAAACTTTGCAAATATCAAGCTTTTCTTAACAAACTCTATATCATTTTCAGCGGAAATCATCTTTATAGGAAAGTCAGAAACCTCAGTCTGAATAGAGGCAAATCTTGTAACAGTTTCTTGTATAACCTCCGTATTCGCTGAAACCTGAGTCACCAAACTGTTCATCCGCGGTGCCAACTCCTCAAGGAGCTGCATAATTGCAGCCCAAATAGCCTGTAAAGTTATCTCCTCTGGAGGTCCCAATACAGACCCCGAACCAACTCCTTCTGCTGCGATTGTCTCCGATACATCGCCTGGCAACAGGGCGGAGACAGCCCGGAGAGGCACACACACACCGCTTCCCTCTGCCATTCCCACAGCAGCCTCAACTTCCAACTGCAGAACCGGGAGGACAGCAGAGGCCTGGCTACACTCAGACGCCAAGACCCGTCTTGCGATGGAGTCCGACGACTCAACACCTCCCTCCTGGCTTTCAACTTCAAAATTGTTATACCGAGGTACCTTAGAGGTTTGCGTTGAGATCAGGGAGGTACGATCACCACTCGAAACAGAGTATGAGGTCAACACCTCCGAACTCTGCACAGCCGAGTTTCTCTCCCCTTCTCCTGCTGACTGCCGCGGTATGGATAAAAAGTAAGTATCCAAAGGTCCCGAAACTGCAAGAGTTAACGGCGTTGAAGCCTGAGGTGCCGAAGGCTGTTTGGCGGCCTTAGACTTACGCTTTTTCCCCATAAGGAAAGGAAACTCCGTGCTGCACCACACAAAACTTAATCTGCCATCTTGGCCTCCTGTGAAAATATTTTTTAAGGTATCTAATTTATACAGTGTGATCGAAAAGTCTCTCCTCACTGAGCGCCAAACTGAAATGGAAAGACAAACCTACCCGACTGTGTGCAGGTGTCCCAGCTACAGAGTTTGTTCCACCACAGTGGTTGCCAACCAAGCGCTGCTCCCCCTGTGCACCTCGGGCATTGCCAATCTCCCCTGAACCTCTCTGGACAGTCCAAGTAAGTCACTGCAGGTCCTGGAACAAAGCGGCAAACTCTCCTGCCAAAACCAGAGCAACTCAACTATGTCTGTCTGCGGCTGAGCTATTCCTGTTCTGGCGGGAAGCTACACTACTGCAGGTGTATAAATTAGAGTATTTTGTAATTTACATGTGCGCTTGTGCATGCCGCCCAAAGTCCACCCATGTGCACACCCACTGTCAAAGTATGTGCCGTCAAGCAATGCGCATACTCTTATGCTGGTCAATATTTAGTTTAAGTTAATATGGGATGCAGAGCATACAAAGCAGGTCCTTATTATGCAAATTGAATAGTACAGCTTGCACAGAACAGCTCAGGCTGTGTTATTCTTGGAAAACTGCTGCTGTCTCAAAGCTGATAGTTTTCTGTCCGTGAACATCGGGATGGTAACTCATGGTCCAATGTGCCCAGCTGCCATCTTCAAGGGCTTTTAACATCACAAAGATTGCTCTCCCCCAACCCCACATCAGAGTTTTCACTGCCCCTGAAGTGACTGCTCAGGCCCTTCACCCCCCCCCCCATAAAGCCTCCGAACTGTAACTCCCCCCAAAATGAACCCCCCAATAGACCTCCTATACAGTTTCCACAGCTGTAACTTGCAAAATCCTCGATGGTCTAGGACAGTGGTTCTCAACCCAGTTCTCAGAGCACGCTTAACCAGTCAACTATTCCAGATATTCACAATAGATAGATTTGCATGCAGTGCCTCCTTGCTATGCAGATATTATCTCATGCATTTCATTTTGAATACCCTGAAAACCTGACTGGCTATGTGTCTGGCCTAGTGTGTTAGAGCAGGAACGATCTCTAGTCACTCCTCTTCCTTCCAGCACTGGGTTCAAAATGGTAATATCATGGTACTACCACTAGACGGTGGGGGTCAAGCTGCCATATAATGGCACCAAGGACTTTCCAAGTTACACCTGAGGCTGCTTTGAGGCTGTTTTCCTCCTATTTTTATGCTTTCAGAATTTGATTGTTCATTGCTTTGGTATATACATGAAAAGCAGTATATCATATCTATAAACTAAACTAAACGAAAGCCCTAGAGCTGATGTTGTAGAATTGGCAACACATAGGTCATTGGTCACACAATAACTTTGTGATGACTGATGACCTATGTGTTGCCAATTCTAAGATATCAGCTCTAGGGCTTTTAGTTTAGTTTAGTTTATAGATCTGATATACTGCTTTTCATGTATATACCAATGCAATGAACAAGCAGATATTGAAAGCATAACAAACAGGAGGGAAGCAGCCAAGAGCATCACATTTACAGAGTTTTGATTGTGGAAGGATACCCGACTAATTAACAGAAACCCGAAACTCCAGAGTAGCCCAGCACAGTTGCCTGTGCTTTGCTAAAAATAACCTTCATTTTAAACCCTTTTGTCTACATAGACGTAATTACACACCAATGATTAGTAAGTTGCAGGTGGATTAAAAGGAATGGAATAATTAATATATCTCATGGACATATATTTTATTCTTTATCATTCTATTATAATTTAATATTTATTGTATTGTCTAGCTTATTTTATAATATTTGTAATCTTATTATATTGCTAATTTTGGGGGGCTTTTAAACTAATTAGAGAGTTTTAGAACAGCAGTATATCAAATAAACTTAAAACCTGAAAAACTCGAAACAAATAGGATACACCCCTTGGAAATGAATATCTGTTTCAGAATGTTCCAAATAAAGTACCATTTCTAGTAACCGGGGTATTATGGATGCCCAGCTTCTCATGCCTCAAGATGAACACCCCACCCAATGCCTCCAATTAGCACTACCCCCCCCCCCCCCCCGTTTCCTCACAAAAACACACTCACACTGAATTCTGGAACAGCATTTGGTCGCAGCTTTATTAACCATATTACAGCACCAGCCCAACATGGACCAACACAACATTCTTAATTACCAAAAGAAACCACCCCCACACCACCCCTATTCCGGATAATGCCCCCCACCAGCCATTTATTAGCAAGTTGGTGCATCATCCTCCCCCCATGCCCTCTACCGCCCGTCTCGCCATATTTTAGCAAAGGCCGGCTCCACTTGCCCTTACACCGGGCAGAGACCCCAACGGAGATGTCTCTCCCGTCCTGGGGAGCACTCCGCTCCCCTCAATAAAGCCTCAACTGTATATGCCCTGCCATCTTGGCAAGCGCTAGCTCGATACCCCGCACACATACCAATGGACCACCTCTTCCCCCCAACCCAGCTGCGACAACCCCCTCCCCCCAACATAATGGGTGGGTGGGATGGGACATGCCTTGACACTGGCAGGACAAGCAGGAGAAGGAAGACCACACTCCGCCGGTCTCCCATGTGTCCTGCTTGCCCCGCCCCCGGACCACTGCCTACCAATAGCATCACCCCCATGCGGCTGACGTGGGGCGATTTGAATGAGGCGCTGATGTGCCTTGCTCCCTCCCCCCCACCCCCACCCCTGCACAAACAGCTGGCAGAAGCCCGGGCCCCGGGAACCCGGTTACTATACCGGCCTCGGGACCCGGCCCTGCGGCACATCGGGATTAACAGGGGTATTCCGGATGCCCGGCTTCTCATGCCTCAAGATGAACACCCCACCCAATGCCCCCAATTAGCTCTACACCCCCCTTCCCCCGTTTCCTCACAAAAACACACTCACACTGAATTCTGGAATAACATTTGGGTTGCAGCTTTATTAACCATATTACAACACCAGCCCAACCGCCCCCACCCCACCACCCCCATTCCGGATAATGCCCCCCACCAGCCATTTATTAGCAAGGTGGTGCACCATCCTCCCCCCATGCCCCCTACTTCGTGCCTCACCATATTATTAGCAAAGGCCGGCTCCACTTGCCTTATACCGGGCAGAGACCCCAACAGAGATGTCTCTCCCACCCTGGGGAGTACTCCGCTCCCCTCAATGCAGCCTCAGCCATATATGCCCTGCTGTCTCGGCGAGCTCGATATCCCACCACCGGCACAAGGTAGCACGCCTATCCTTGTGCTGCCCTGCCCCCCCCCCCCAAGAAAGCTGCAACCAGCACAATCCCTCCAACACTTCCTGCCAATCATTCAATAACAAGTCTTGTCCCACCGGCGAAATGTGTACTCCATCCGTGCGATATAATCCCACACACTTCACCTCCGCCCAAGGTGTAGTACCTGAAGCCCACCAGTCTGCTGGACCCAGCGCCCAATCTGTCTATTGATCTTGACTAGGCCTTGGGACCAGCGACGCTGTAACCAGCAGGAAGGACATGGAATGACCAGACAATCACGACCCCAGGTAACAATTCCCGTAGAAGTCCAATATTCCTCTGAACCATCCGAATGAACTGCCTGCAAGACCAGCTGGATAGGTCATTGCCGCCCAGATGAATCACCAGACCCACTGGCCGCTGCCGCTGTCCGGTCCTCGACTGCACGAAGGATACCAGCGGTCACCATCGCATACCGTGCTCTCCCATCCAACACAGCCGAATGCCGGACATCGCCAGGCCGAGATGCAATCCAAGTGGGCGTGACATGGCCCTGCGCTCTGCCCAGTACACAAACGAATGACCGATGATCCACCAATCTCCGGAGTACGGATCATCTGCAAGAAGACAAAGCTGACTGCAACCAGCAGGCAATTCTGCAGAATGAATAAAACTGTTAGTACCCCGCCTCCCAACCCCCCAGCCTTATTCCCAATGGGCACCCGCCACCGCATTAAACTGCAGTCGAATCCACTGGAGAATTTACCCCACACAGGTCCCACTAACAGCGGTGGAGATCAGGACTACTGTGGGTGAACATATCCCACGTAGGTGCCTGAGCGCCACCTGACAATCTGCTAAATCACCTTCCCCTCAAGTCCTGCTGCCGCCGCACTAGTAGCAACACCAATCCTGAAGGAGTGTGATGCGAATCGCCTCTCATTGCAGCCCAGCTGCCGCAAAGCCAAATGCAAAACAGCAGTAAAATGGAACTGCGTTACAGGCTTACCATTCTCATGCAGAAATAAGTAACCCGCTGCCCCCCCCCCCCCCCCGGTCGACGATGCAAATATGTTTGCAAGTTATGCACTGGACACGATTGCAAGGGGAAAATTGCCTTCAGTATCACCCAACCCCCTTTCCCCATCTGATCCGTTTTAGATTGCGGGAGAAAAAGGTGCACCTGCGCCGCCTCCACAGCCACATGCTTGACATCCAAACCCCCAAATGCGCCCCTCCTTCCTGACCTTGGTACAAGCTCACACACGAGGAATGCTCCAAAGAATGCAGTCACAAACATTGCCCGAAACAACACTGACTCAAACTCGGAGACTGCAACTTTTGGCATCACCTCACAAATCCAAAGAAGGAGCTCATGAGACACTGGGAGTCGCCAGTCTTGCAACTTGGGGTGTGCCCTGGCCCAACCCACCATCAGGTGCTTCACCAAAAATGACACACAGGGGTTACCCCATCCCGCAGCCTTACTGAAAAAAGAAAACTCTTCTATCGCCGAGGTGACTACCGATCTGGACCAGCCCTCCCTTTTTGCCCACAACACAAATTGGCCCACCAGCTCCTCTGAAACATTCCTGCCACACCGACCTCTCCCGTTCAAAAAGACACGCATCTGAGAGTATCCACACAGATACGTCGCCCATGTTCCATGTGCCACCGATGCAGACAACAACCCCATCACATCAGGGTCCCAATCTGCCAGAGATGATCCGGAACCGCCGAGGCTGTCTCCTCTGCATCTGGCGCCAATAGAAGAAACTGCATCCAATGAAAGCGGGACAAAGCATCAGCAATTGAATTCTGGATACCCGGCACATGTCACGCTCTTGCAGTAACATTCAGACGCAAGCAAGCCAACACGAATACCCTCATCAACGCTGCCACTCGCAGGTACTTGGGCGCATGCCAGTTGATAATTTTTACCATTGCCGCATTGTCACACCTGAATACCACCCTCCTATTCTGCAAATGCTCAGGCCACACCCAAAGCGTGACCACGATGGGAAATAACTCCAGAAATGCAATGTTGCGAGTCAGCCCAGAAACCCTCCATTCCGACTGCCAAGCCTCCGCACACCAAGCCCCCTGACAGTATGCACCGAATCCAGAGTTGCCAGCAGCATCAGAAAGCAACTGCAAATCCGCATACGATATCTCTGGCAACTGCACTACCGTGCAACCATTGAAATTGGCTAAGAAGGAATCCCATACCCACAAATCTTCTTGCATTCCAGACGAGATGCGAATATGGTGATATGGACGCTGCACCCCCGCCATTGCCAGGGACAACCGATGCATGAAGTGTCCTATGGGAATAACCCGACAAGCAAAATTGAGATGCTCCACTAACGACTGCAGGACCTTAAGAGTAGTCTTGGTGGAAGATCCCACAGCCGCGACCAGTCCCCTTAGTTGTTCGACTTTCTGCGCCGGTAGGCGCACTAACATCTCCAGCAAATCTATCTCTACTGCTAAAAAGGTGAAGCATGTCACAGGACCCACCGTCTTATCGAATGCTATGGGGATACCAAAGTCACCTGCCAACCTATGAAATGAGTCCAAAAAAATGGAACAAGTCTCATCCTGACTGGGCCCCACAAACAAAAAGTCATCCAGGTAATGTACAATGGTGGAGAATCCCATCCGCTGCTCCATGACCCAATGCAAGAAGGTACTAAAGGCTTCAAAATATGTACAAGATATCGTGCAACCCATAGTCATACACTTATCGAAGTAAAACTGAGAACGAAACTGGAATCCCAATAGCGGAAATGCCGAAGGGTGAACCGGCAACAATCGAAACACGGATTTGATGTCCATCTTCGCCATCAATGCACTCACCCCGCACTGCCGTACCAACATGACTGCCGTGTCAAAAGAAGCATAACGAACCGTGCACAACTCATGAGGAATGTGATCATTCACGGAATTCCCAGGTGGGAAAGACAAGTTATGAATTAACCTAAAACTACCCGGTTCCTTTTTGGGGACCACTCCCAATGGAGAAACAATAAAAGGCGAAAATGGGGGTTCTTCAAACGGACCAGCTATTCTGCCCAAAGCACATTCTGCCTCAATTTTCCTATGGATAACATCAACCAAAGACCTTACTGAGCTGGAATTCTTAGACACCCCACCCACCACCACGCCATGAAACGGAATACAAAATCCTTGTAAAAAAACTAACAAAATCACCATCTACTCCTTGCCTTGCCGACTCCCCCCAAAATGAAGCAGCCACGGACGCAATGCATTAACCTTTATGGGAGTAAAAGCCAATGCCCAACTTACTTCCTCACTCCCCGCTGCGGCTCCTGCCACCCCTTTTCGACTACACTTTGTGGCTGCATGTCCACCCCCACAAAGTGAACAGACATGTCTAAACTTACAGTCTGGGAAAGGACAGGAAGACTTGTTAAAACGACAGCACAAATCTCCCCCTCCTGTTCCTCCCTTCGGCTGAGCGGTGGGGCTGACTGGTACTCAAAAGGACCGCGAGCCCGCCATCGCCGCTTGAGATCCTGCCCAAAATCTGCCTCCCCAACCCCCACCCCCCGACCTGTTCTTTGCAGACATTTGAGTCAGCCACAAATTAATGTCCTTCGTCCACCACGAGAGCTGAGCATTTCCTTCCATCATGTCCCTAAATTCCTCATCATAGTTTAGCCAAGCCCAGCCCTCGTGAGCCTGCAACGCTGCTAATATCGCATCCGCATAAGCTATCAATGCACCATATTGTCCCAGAAAATAATGTCCCCACACGCTCGCTAACCTTAAGAAAGCCCGTGTCCAATTAAGGATATTACGGGAAACCTTCCGTACCCTACCCACTTTTTCGTCTTCTTTATGCTTCTTCCTACTTTCTCCCGAGTGTTTCCTTCCCTCCAACAGGCGAAAGATATCAATATACCTACGCCTTTTAATCTGGTGCCTTAACTTCCTCGGTACCCCTTCCCAAAGCTCCGCACAATGGACTACAGTAGGACCAGATCCCTCGCCCTTCTCAACTGCAACTTCTGCAGAACCCACCGAAGAATCCCTGTACGAGGTCGAGAACGATGACGAAGATGAATCACGCCAACGGTGTCCAGTCTATGCTTCGCCTTGGCCTTCCTGCCGACTTTGATGCATGTCCCAGAAGGAGGGGCCCCGCCTCCCAAGCCAGCCTCTCCACCTGCATACTAACCAGCTTCTGGGTTGGATGACACTCGCTCGCTCACGGTCTTTGATCTGCCCCAGGACTGGACTGCACCGGTATCTGTACTGCAGAGGCCGCTCCCCTGGCCCGTCCGGGGTCGGTCATGCTCACCCTTGTACCCACACTCTCTGGGACCTGAACAGACAAAGAAGGAGAAACACCAGCAGCCACAGCCCCAGGTGCAGTGGTCGCCCTTCCCTCCCCTCCTCCCCAGCTCCAAGCTGAAGAGCCCATATCCCTCACCTCCTACCCAGTTATACCCCTCAGAGGCGTCATCCCTGCCCCACCAAACCCTGCTCCCGGCAAATCACTCCACCCATAACCCCATGGCCCCATTCCAGCATATTGTCCTCTCCCAAAAGACCAATGAACAGGAGTACCAGTGAATGTTGGATGCGGAAAGCGTCCACCCGGATGACACGGGGTATAGTACTCGGGAAAGGGAGTTGGAAAAGATTCTCCCGGTGCGCCATGCCCTTGCGTGTCAGCACTATGCCCGTCTGCTTCCATGCTCAACTCCCCCATCCCTCCAGCTACATAAGCCGACTCCCCCAACCCAGTCGGCTGCTCGTCACTGGCCGCCACATTAGACCCTACCACTCCTGCGCCCGCCTTCTTCTGCCATATCAGCCCTGCCCCCTCTATTCTGGAAACCTCCCCTGCAGAGCCCCCTACCCTGCCCCGTGGCCCTGAACCCCTTCCAGGCTCCGTGCTTTGAGACTTCCTTACTCTGCTTCATGGGCCCCCAACTGCAGGCGCACCCCTGGCCCACAGGCCCTGCCTTGACCCTGTCTTGACCCTGCCACCGTTCGACCACGTGACACTGCCCCCTGCCCACTGGTCCGTTTTCTAGCGGATTGTGACCCTGAGCCTCCACTCCTTCTCCCCGTCCCCTGCCCTTTTGGAGTCCGCACCATGCCTGTAAAACCTTGGCAGGACTGGAAAATCCCATGAGATACTCCAAACCTTAGCTGAATGGCCCTGAGCAACTTGCCCTTAGCACTGCCATCCTTCCACCCACCAGTCTGTTCTTATTGAGTAGACTAGCTCTGCCCACCGACAATCAAAATTAAATTTAAACTTGACTACTCTTAATACAATTGCAATGTGTGCCTTAAATACAGTGCGGACCCCATACCACATAAACTCATTGGCATGTGAAAAATTAAATTAAATAGCCAGGCCTGTACACTGCCGCAAGGAAGGGTTAAGTGACTTCAACCCCCCCCCCCCCAAGAGTGCCAGTGGACTCAAACCCCGAAATTTGCACTATTCAAACCACTGCACTGCTCCTCTGCTTTGGGGGGGGTATTATTTATTTTCCCCTCTGCCTGCCGCCGTAGAACACCCTCCCCACCTCAAACCCACTGGTACAAAACTCACCCTCACCCCCCAGCGCAAAACGGCACCCCCCCTTAAAATTCCCGATGCTCTACTACCCCTCTGTACCTGGCCAGAAGACAAACCCCAACCCTATCGCTCCTGTCGAGACCGGGACCGCCACCACACGCCTTGACACGAGCAGGGCAAACAGGAGAAGGAAGACCACACTCCGCCAGTCTCCCATGTGTCCTGCTTGCCCCGCCCCTGGACCACTGCCCACCAATAGCATCGCCCCACGCGACTGACAGGCGATTTGAATGAGGCGCTGATGCTCCTCACTCCCTCCCCCCACCCCCACCCCCGCGCAAACAGCCGGAAGAAGCCTGGGCCCCGGAACCCGGTTACTATACCGGCCTTGGGACACATCGGGATTTAAATGGTTCTATTTAAACTTGATTTGGCAACACAGGTAACTTCATATTGAACTTAGCACTCTGGTTTCCCAAAATACAGAAGAGAATGGTATTATAGAATTTCCTGGTCTCTTATTGGGCAACCAAGGTTATATGTGCTAGATATTGATTAGACTGTGCTGAATTATGGCTTGGACTGGAGGAATTACAGACTTGTGGGAGGGATAGTTTTTCTTTGCTCTCAAAATCAATTTTTTATATTTTCTTTGCAGGTTAGAAGGGTGGCCAGATGCAGCCCCGCTATTGCATTTCAAAATGACATCTCCCTTATTCATCTGCCCCTTTTGAGATAATCCTGCTTTCTCCTTTGGCACACTCAGGATCTATTTACAGAGCTGCACTAACATTAACGTGTGTTACACTATTACTGTGCATTATTTTAGCACAGTTTATTCAGTGGGACCTAGTTATAATAATGCAAATTAATGATGAATTAACATGCATGAACACTAGCGCACCTTAGTAAGTAGACTCCCTTCATCTGTTGATGAAAGCTTGGTGGGCAGCAAGGTTGCAATTTTTATGGCTATTATGGGATGCTGGGATTCCTAAATCCATTGGTGTTCTAAGATTGGACTTTGAGTAGCTGATCACACATATTTACAGATCAGGAACACTTTGATGCATTTTGAGTCTGCAGGCTAGGTGAACATTCCTAGTTCAGAATCAAGTCCTGTGCAAACTGATGTCCTTATTGTATGAGAGCATACTTAATCTTCATTAGGGTCAGGAACTGCTGCTTTCTGTGATTGCACAGTGGGATGTGGATTTGCGGAGTTAAATGGAGAAAACTGGAGCGCTATATGCTGTTCAGATCACAGAATATCAATTCAGAGAGCTTACAATGCAGAGAGCTTACATTACTCCAGACAGCTCGGATATCGCATGGAGGCCACTACCGCTGCTTTGTAAACATACCCCTAAGTTGTTTCTGAGGCAATGGAGAGTGAAATGACTTGCCCAAGCTTACAAGAAACAGCAGTGGGATTTGAATCTTGGCTGCCCTGGTTCATAGCCCATCAAACAATATGCTATGGTTGGTTTTGGCAGATAAGGATAAGTGGAAAGAGGAGAAGAAAGAAAAGAGAGAATAAAAAGAATCAGGCTTAGGAATGTGAGATCTTTCTAATGAGGGAAGGAAGAGAAGAGGTCCAATGGAAAGAGCAGCTAAAAACTCACCCACTCTACCCACAGATCCACTCACTCTACCCACAGTTCCACTCACTCTACCCACAGATCCACTCACTCTACCCACAGTTCCACTCACTCTACCCACAGATCCATCCACACTACCTACAGATCCACCCAAACTACCCACAGATCCACTCACTCTACCCACAGATCCACCCACTCTACCCACAGGATTTCACTCAGCTGATACAGACTTCGATCCTTCCACCTTTCTGATCCTTATGTCTAGAAAAAAACTGCCTGAGTCTGTACGTCAGGTTTCATCTCTGGCCCTTTTCAAATTCAGACTGAAAACTCTCCTCTTCGGGGCTGCTTTTGGACCCTGATCCGCTTAGTCTTCCATGTGTTTTCTTACCATTCCCCTAGATGTTTCCTTGTCCTCATCTGTTTTGTTGTCTATCTTGGCTAGATTGTAAGCTCTGAGAAGGGACAGTTTTTTAAATGTGTCTGTACAGCGCTGCTTATGCCTTGCAGCTGCACTATTCAAATGATCAGTAGTAGTAGTAGTAGGATCTTGTCACAGTAACAGGTATAGCAGAGAGGCAGCTCACTAGCCACAAAAGGATATTGTGTTCTGAGTAATAGTACAGATGTTTTGGAGGGATGCAGCAGCTGAAATTTCCACTATTCTGGGCAGGCCATTCACTACCTTATTACCAGCATAATGTCTTTTGGGTCACTGGAGTGACTTCCATCTTTTTTCAATGGATCAATTGGTTCATACATCTAGACACACTTGGTGGATATCTACTTCTTTACTGACTCACTGAGGCATGCTAGGGGCGTGCTGGACATTTTTTCCCCTTTTGTTTAGTTTCCCAAGTCATTTGTCTTTTATTTCTTTTAATTTCAGGGACAATGCCATCAATAGTGAGCCCTATTACCCTATTGCTAATACATTCTGTAGAACAATAAGGCACATTATGGAGCGACAGGATGCACCCAGCAACAGCGAAAACACAAAATTTAGGTTTTTTTCTGTCTTTTGGGGTTAAAACAGTATGGGAATCGTTTTCATTTCCCATGTCTCAAAGAAATTCAAATCTCTAGTGCATGCACATCTCTGACCTACATGATAAAAAATGTATTGCTGGGGATGAGAAAATATAAAAGTTTTGATTCTATTGCAGAAAATTACAAAAAAAACAAGTTAAGGGTAAAAATACAGAACAAAAAGAAACCCCAACGTACAAAAGAAACCCCCTAATCTTTATCTTTTTGTCGGAGCAGTCATTCAAAAGAAGGAGGAATTAAATCCTACCCCTCACCATGAATGCTCCTTTTATTTGTTTCCAAAACAGTATAACAAGTTTAAACCACTTAGCTGCAAAATGAGCTTCTCCACGAGCTTGAAGATACCACAGAGTCTAAGATGAACGACGTGCCACATTTCGGGTCAGAAATGCCATGACCCTGCATCAGGTTGAACACGATACTGTAGTAATTAAAGCTTCAATGTCTAAAAAGCCATGGCTGTTCAACTTATAAATGAACCGGCGTGTGACATAAGGCACTGACGAAGTGGCATCCTCTACACAGCAGGAAATCACAGTCAAGGAATGATGACGTTATTCGCTGCCCAGAAATAATGACACTTACTGCAGCCAATCAAACGGGGAAAACCCTATGAAAGAGGGAATCCCACATCCCTATTGGTTGAATTGGGTTTGACTCAAAACGGGCTAACCCGTAGTGTCAAATGAATCAAATAATACTATGCCATTCCAGATAGGTGTTTAAGCCAGAAGGGGAAACTGTCCCCAACTTAAAAATCCATTTTTGTTTCAACTTCTACAATTTGGAAATGCGGTCACCACCCCTAGGATCCCATGGGATACTATCCAAAATTTGCCACCGAAGTTGATCAAACAATGTTCTACTATAGGTGCTGTAAGGGGTCTTAGTTCGAAGGCAGGAGGCATGCTCACCTAGATGAACCTTTATGCACCGTGTAGTGCATCCAACATAATATAAGGAACAGGGGCATTGGATCAAATATACCACAAAGATGGAATCACAGGTGGTCCGCCATCTAGATTTATAAACAGCTGAAATATGAAGTCCATCCAGACTGGCCCTAATATAGCCGATGAGCAGTAGCGGCATGAGCCACATTCAAAATGTCCCGGATCCAAATTTGAGGACAAAGGCCGATCCAGCGGGGACGTTGTCTTGACTACCAAGTCATGTAAATTAAGTCCTCTAGAGTAGGAAATCATCAAAGTTTGTCAGAGAAACAAGAATGTAAACCCAAAAGCGGTGCAATATTCTTATAACTTGAGAGATACCCCCCATATATGGAAAAATACCTGTAATTGTATCATCAAGTGTCTGTACTCATTGAGATGGTCAAGGAGGTATAAGTAGCCATTCTCTATGAGAAAAACGGGCTCTTTTATAGGCCGCTTTAATCAAAGAATAGGGGTGACCTCTAGATAGTAAACGGCACTGTAAATCCTCTGCATGTTGTTGAAACTCCTGTAGTGTTGAACAATTGCAACAAAGTCTCAAAAATTGTCCATACGATAATCCCCGTTTAAGTAGGGTAGGATGATAACTTGAGACGTTCAGCAATGCATTACGTTGCACCGGTTTACAATATAGGGTTGTGCTTAAACCCTCCGAGGACAGCTGTATAGTAATATCTAAGAATTGAATTTGAACTTGCTCTACCTGAGCCGTAAATTGGATATTAGGCATGTGGGTATTTAAAGATCCTATAAAAGTTTCCAAATCAGTTTCAGAGCCCATCCAGAGGAAGAAAATGTCATCCAAAAAACAGCACCAAAATGCCACATAACAAAATAGGGGCGCAGTGTAAACATATAACTCCTCAAACCGGGCCATATAAATGGTAGTGATGGAAGGAGCCACTGTGGCACCCATCGCTATCTCAAAAATCTGTAAAACGTATCTCTGTTGGTACAGGAAATAGCTGTTGTTCAGCACCAGATCTAGGAGATTAAGCAAAAATAATTTGAGGAATGCGTGAAGGGAGCTTCAATGGAAATGTGGTCAAACATGTCAATACTTCAGCCTGGTTAATATTCGTATGCAGCGCCTGAACATCTAAAGTAACCATAAATGTATACGAAGCAAATTCTGTGCAGGTGGATAATTGCACTAAAAAATCCCCTGTATCCTGAATGTATGAAGATACCTTGGCCGCAGCAGGTTGTATAAAAATATCACAATATTTAGACAATTGTTCCAGCAAAGAATCACGGCATGATACAATAGGTCGCCCTGGTGGGTTCACTAAGGATTTGTGAACCTTTGGAACTAAATAAAACACTGGGGTCTTAGGATTTTTATTGACCAAAAACCTAAATTCACGCTTGGTGATCCATCACTTCTCAAGAGCCTCTGACATTAATTTGTCCACACGAATCAATAAGCCAGGTGTAGGGTCAGCATCAAGAGGCTGATAATGCTGACGATTTTGCAGATGAATATCTACCGTGATAGCTGTTTAATCGCTTCAAAATTTTGTCGGGTTAAATTTGAAAAAGGCCAAAAAGACGTATTCTCCATGATGCTAACTTCTCGTAGAACCAATTCTTGGTTGATTCTGTTGCAACAAAAGTGCTTCATAATCCTTTGTCTTTGGGATTCAGGAGTGTCTGATATGCCTTTCTCTCATTTGTACATTTTCTGTGCCGATTGTAAGGATCTCTGTTTTGTTCTTGTACTGTATTTGAATGTCTTCTTTCATAAATAAAAAGCAATAATAAAAATGTATGCCCCTCTGCATAAAGATAATTTTTCTATGAGATTTCCGCAAGGAGATTTTCCTGTGTAATTATCATTAGATTACTACCCAACAAAGATAACTCACTTACTGGATTATATAATTGGATTTTTCCAGTAGATTAAGAAAAAAAGCAATGGATATAAAGACAGTGATCAGGAAAAATAAAGGAGAGAATCAATTGTAAATGAGGGAATTAGGGGGATTTTTGCATAAAAAAGAAAAAGAAAATGTTGGAATCAGTACTAACTTCTGCATGAGGGTTATGCGCGTACCTCTAAACTTCTTGAACATTAACTGCATAGAAGATACATCAGGCATAACCCGATTTTGAATTAATGTCTGAGAGTAATTTTCTGTAGCTATAAGTCTCATTCCAAATATGTACCTTTTTCCTCCAGCTATGAGTAATTTGGTTGATTCCATTCAAATTATTCAGCTGCATGGAATAAACGGTAGTGTTATTAATGATCTGATGGCTCATATGACATTATGGAGGCAACACTGATTTACAGATGTGAATTGGCATCCACATAAAAGTTGCAGTTTTTAGGAGAGATGCTATTTATATGTGTCAGCTGATGACATGTCCTGATTTAAAGGGGGCATGTTCTGGCCATGATTTGATGGAGTCTTCCATATTTTGCAAGAGCAATACACTGATACTTTAAAGAGTTTCCTTGTTCAGAGTCTTAGATAATCACTTAGCAATTCTTCAGTTGTGCCTACAACTGAATGAGGGAATTTGTGCAACATCCCTAGTCTTTAAAATTACCTCAAAATACAAAAACTTTGAGCTTCAGAGTCTGGTTCCTTAATGTCCTCCTCTCAGACTTATTTAGATATGCAAGTGGTCATAAAATCACTGCTAATACCTGAAGGTGGTGCTACTTACTAGAACAAAGCCCCCAGAGACACTGCTCTTTATTTTGTTTTTATATCTTTTGTAAAATGGCTTTTTATGTGTGAGCTGCCAGATATACATATTTTTTGTGGTGCTATACATATCTCAGGAAAGGCACCACAGTCACTGAACCTGTTATAAAATATTAATGCACATAGATCTTAATGTTTGTTTACCCATCTAGACAGCCTATAGAAATGTAAGCTGTTTGTGGAATGTATTATAGCAACAGCAAATGCGTTATTGTGTACATGTATAGCATATGTGTTACTGTATAGAAGCACACCTTTATGTTAAATATAGCATGTTCAACACTATCTCATTTATACATGCCAAATCTATAGTGGCATGAATAAATGACAGAAATAAATGCCTGAGGACATGATTCTGACAAAGCTTAGGCTTGATATGCTCGTGAAAGCCCATGTAAATAAATTACATGCAGCCAAATCAAATTTGAGCGATGTTCAAAAGGCATGCAGCTTTATCATTTGATAGATAAGTCTTCAATCACTTAAGGTGTGACTTGAATAAGTTCTATATAATGGGAGCAATTGCGTATGAGTTAGTTTTCAGGTGTATGTGTGATTTTGTAAATTTGAACCTTATGGTTCATTTTTAAAAGGAAACTATCCAGGCGTCTTGCCTTTCAAAAGCATGCATGGACAAATGGCATATGTCCTTTACTCTTACTAGTCCTATAGATGATAGAAAAGGGATTGGAATAAAAATGTGAAAAGATTTATAAGGTTTAGTCACCCTGGAGTACATCCTTTTAACTCAGATAAGAATATGTGCAACGGGAAAACCTATGTGCACTTTCAACTTTTGAGGAGGGAACTTTCAGCCAAACCTGTCTACCCAAGTGAAATGCCTTTGAAAACTGCCCTTAGTATTATGATGTGACTAATCAAGGTGGTTGCTTTCTACCACAGTAACATAGGAAATGACAGCAGATAAATAGCAGCATGATCCATCTAATTTGTCCGTTAAGGTAGCTAGAGTTGTAGAGTTGCACCTGTCAATCTGGGCAGGTTACTCCCCTCTGTGCTTTTGCTTTAGGTTGTACCGGCCTCTCCAGGCAGGTTACCCCTCTCTAGTTATTTACCTTAGCTTTGATTGCATCCTTTTGCTATAAACCATTTCAAGGTGTTTTATATTCTTTGTAAGGTACATTCTCCAAAACTGAATACCATAATCCAAGTGAGACCTAACCAATGACCGGTATAGAAGCATGAATGCCGCCTTCTTCCTGCTGGTTATTCCTCTCTGTATGCAGTCTAACATCCTTCTGGCTTTGGCCACCACCTTGTCACACTGCTTCGCCACCTTGAAATCTTCAGGCACTATCACTCCGAGGTCCTTCTCTTGGTTCATACACACCAGCCTCTCATCCTCTATCACATACAGCTCCTTTGGGTTTCTGCATCCCAAGTGCATCACTCTGCACTTCCTTGTGTTAAATCTCAGTTGCCAAGCATTTGACCATTCTAATTTTTGTAGACCTTTTCTTATGCTGTCTACTTGTGTCCACTCTGTTATAAATCTTTGTATCATCTGCAAAAAGGTAAACTTTTCCTTTTATCCCTTCAGCAATATCACCCACAAAGACTTTGAACAGTAGTGGTCCCAGGACAGATCTCTGAAATACACCTCTACTCAACTACCTTTCTTCACAGTGAGTTCCATACCCCAGTACCCTCTGTAACCAGTTCTTGATCCCGTTCACCCCTTTGGGATCCATCGTCAAGCTGCTCAGTTTACTCACAAGCCTCCTATGAGGAACAGTATCAAACGTTTTGCTGAAATCTGAGTAGACCATATCCATTGCATGCCCTTGATCTAATTCTCTAGTCACTCAATCAAAGTAATCAATCAGATTTACTTGGCATATTCTTCCCTTAGTAACACCATGTTGCCTTAGATCTCACAACCCATTGGCTTCCAGAAAAATCACTATTCTTTCTTTAAGCAGTGTCTCCATTACTTTTCCCACCACCGGAGTAACGTTTACCTGCCTATAGTTTGTCACTTCTTCTGTTTTGCCACTTTTGTGAAGAGAGACCACATCGGCCCTTCTCCAATCTCGCAGTACCTTCCCAATTTCCAGGGGGCTATTAAAAACACACTGGTAAACGAACTTTTACAAAAGTCATGTTACTGAAATAAAAATCATTTCATATCAATTTTTATATGCTGAACACGAATATGACAGTGAAATTGCAAAGTTGCCTCTAGTTTTTTTGTAAACTACAAGAATTAATGTTTACATCACGAAATGCATGTCAACAGTAAATATAATAGGCCTTCGGTTAATACCTGTAAAAAAACAAGTCATAGACTACTTCTTAGATTTTTTCGCCTGTCTCTTGTACAGCTGTTCGGGAACTTCTCTGGGGAGTGTCCAGCAGTAGTCAGCCAGCATTGTAGTGGACCATTTTCCCTGGTATCTTTGCTCCATCGTTGCGATATCCTGGTGAAAACATTTGCCCTGTTGATCACTAACCATACCACAGTTGTCAGGAAAGAAATCGAGATGGGAATCAAGGAAATGGATCTTTAGAGACATATTGCAGCCAGGTTTCTGATACTGCATCAGCATGTCTTCTAGTAGTTCCTTGTAGTTTTCTGCCCTAACATTCCCGAGAATGTTTGTTGACACTAGGCAAAAAGCATTCCATGCTTGTTTCGCATCACCTTGCAGCAAGTTGTTGATCCGGTCATTTTTGAAGAGCTCTCTAATCTGAGGACCCACAAAAACTCCCTCTTTAATCTTTGCTTCGCTGAGTCGGGGGAAATTTTCATGCAGGTATCGGAAAGCTGGCGAAGTGCGGTCCATGGCTTTCACAAAGTTTTTCATCAAACCTAGTTTGGTGTGAAGGGGTGGTAGCAGGATTTTGTGAGACTCAACCAGAGCTGGGTGCTGGATATTCTTCTCTCCAACTGTTACATTTTGTCTGCGATTCCATTCCTTCCGCAAGTAGTGCCAATCCCTTGCTCAGCTATCCCACTCACATAAGAAACACATGTAGTTTATATATCTCTGCTGCAGTCCCATTGAAAGGGCAACTACCTTCAAGTCACCACAGAGGTGCCAGCTGTACTTGTTATAGTTAATGGAAGTCAGTAGATGCATTAAGTTATCGTATGTCTCTTTCATGTGGATGGCATGCGCTACTGGAATAGATAGAAAATGGTTTCCATTGTTCAAAAGCACAGCCTTCAGACTCAGTTTCGAAGAGTCTAGAAATAGTTTCCCGTCTTGTGGGTCATGAGTGATTTTTAAGGCATTCATGAGGCTTTCAATATTAGAAACATAGAAACATAGAAATATGACGACAGAAAAAGACCACTTGGCCTATCTAGTCTGTCCTTCCATAACAACTACAACAGTCCCCTTTTTACCTTTAGAGATCCTCTGTGTTTGTCCCATGCTTTTTTGAATTCAGTTACTGTCCTCATCTCTACCACCTCCACTAGGAGACTATTCCACGGATCCACTACTCTTTCCGTAAAGAAATATTTCCGCATATCACTCCTGAATCTATCTCCCTTCACCCTCATCCCATGTCCCCTCATAGCAGAACTTGCTTTCAATTGAAAAAGGCTCTCTCCCTGAACATTTATGCCACGGAGGTATTTAAACATCTCAATCATATCACCTCTATCCCGCCTTTCCTCTAAGGTGTACATATTAAGATCCTTCAGTCTGTCCTCATATGCTTTATAATGAAGACCACTAATCATTTTAGTAGCCACCCTCTGCACCGACTCCATCCTGTTCACATCCTTTTGAAGGTGCGGTCTCCAGAATTGCACACTATACTCCAAATGAGGTCGCACCAAAGACTTATACAGAGGCATTATCACCTCCTTTTTTCTGCTAGCCATTCCTCTCCGTATGCACCCAAGCATCCTTCTAGCTTTTGCCATCGCCTTTTCTACCTGTTTAGCTACTTTAAGATCATCAGACACAACCACGCCTAGGTCCCGCTCTTCTTTAGTGGACAAAAGTACTTCACCCCCTATACTATATTGCTCCCTTGGATTGCTGCAGCCCAAATGCATGACCTTACATTTTTTAACATTAAATCCCAGCTGCCAAATTCTAGACCATTCTTCAAGCTTAGCTAGATTCCTCCTCATGTTATCTACCCCTTCCTGGGTGTCTACTCTATTGCAGATTTTGGTATCATCCGCAAAGAGGCAAACCTTACCTGAAAGCCCTTCCGCTATATCACTAACAAAGATGTTAAAAAGAATCAGACCAAGGACAGATCCCTGGGGCACACCACTGATAACATCCTTCTCCTCAGAGTGAGCTCCATTTATTTGTACTCTTTGTCGCCTCCCACCCAACCAATCTCTAACCCAAGCAGTAACTTTAGGGTCCATCCCTAGGGTGCTCAGTTTGTTTATAAGTCGCCTGTATGGAACAGTGTCAAAGGCTTTACTGAAATCTAAATACACCACATCTAGGGCTCTCCCTCGGTCCAACTCCCTGGTCACCCAGTCAAAGAAATCAATCAGATTTGTCTGACAAGACCTGCCTCTGGTGAATCCATGCTGCCTCGGATCCTGTAATCCACTAGACTTATTGAAACAGAATACCAGATTACTTTCCTTTCTGAAGAAAGGCTCCAACTGCTGGTGGTGCTTTCGATATGAAGTAATTTTGACATCTTCTTCTAGAAGATTCCATTGTTGGAGTCTTGATCCTAGCAATTCTGCCTTGTTCTTGGATAAGTCCAAATCACGAACCAGGTCATTTAGTTCTTCCTGTGCTATTCTGTGTGGAGTTGATATGCATCCCAGTGAAAATGTGGGTCACTGCATGCTGACGGACTAGGAGAAGAAGAGGCGGCTCACCCTTGTCCTCATCAGATGAATCAAGAGAATATTCTGATGGAGGTTCTGGAATAGGAAGTCCCTCACCATGTGGAACTGGTCTCAATGCAGACGGAATGTTTGGGTAGACTATGCTTGACTTCTTTTGCTTCGTTATTCCACTGGAAAGAGGAGGAACCAAGCAGAAGTAACTGTCATTTATGAGGTTGCTTGGCTCTCTCCACACCATGGGAACTGCAAACGGCATTGATGGTCTTTTGCAATTCAACCACTGTGAAAGCTGTGTTGTACATGTAGCGCAGCATATATGCGGGGCCCAAGGCTTGTCTTGGTCACCAGTCTTGCATCTGAAGTAAAGATGATATGCCTTCTTCAGTTGAGAAGTGATACTTTTCTTCTGATTGGCAAATGTCACTTCCCCACAAATGTAGCAGAAATTGTCAACGGTATTAATGCACTTTCGCGGCATTACTGTTCTTATTGTACCTAAATGACTAAAATTATATGATTAATAAAAGTTACATGTAACAGTAGCTTAAACTGTCTTGCACACAGTCTGAAATATTTTAAATGCTCAACCTTTCTGACTACGTATAGTACACTACTGACATCAGATGGCTTCAGCAGCCGTCTGGCAGTAGTATTGCATTGCATCAGAAAAATGATGCAATCAACTCTGGATGATGTGTGCAGGCTGGTATTATGCAATGTGATGCAATATTACATCATTCAAGGCTTATTTGGTATGTTGTTGATGTCCTACTGGATAAATTTACACGTTGAAACGTCAAAAATGAACTACATGCAATATCTTCTAAACGAGAGCCAATAAAAATGTTTTAATGTTATATTCGCATTCAGCTCACCAAGATACTACAGATTAGGGCCTTTTAAGGTCAGTAACGATTTCAGTGTTGACCAGTGACATCTTTAAAGGGTCCTGCCAAAACCTCCCAGAGCTCCTTCAGTATCCTGGGATGTATTTGATTCAGTCTCATGGCCTTGTGCGCCTTCAGTTTTGCAAGCTGTTCATAACATCTTCTTCCATGAATGGTGTTACATCTACTCCGCTCTCCTTGTTACCTTTGTCAGTCAGGTGTGGCCCTTCTCCAGGATTTTATTTTGTGAACATGGAATAGGAGTATTTGTTCTCTCTCCTGATATGGGGCCTTAGCTATCTGAGACTGTTTGGTACATTTTGCATCCTCGTATAGCTCAAGCATTTCCCATTTTGCATGAGATTATCATTGGTGCCACTCATGGGTTGCTGTCCTGGCTTTTGCCCATTATTATAGTAAAATGTTATAATTGTTTTCAATGCCTGATCTTTTAAAAAAACAGCTCAGAATTGCAAATTAAAAAAATCTTTAACCTGATATTCAATTGTCTTGGCCACCAAATAAAATTAAGGCTTAACATCATTTGATTATTCAATATGCTCCCCGTTAACTAGGGCCACTGAATTATATATATATCTAACAGCGGGCATACCAGCAACTATTCATCTAAAGCTAGGCCTGAAAAATAGCTGAATATTGCAGCTACATGTACAAGAGCCAACTTCTCCTTTCTCCTTCTCAATACTGGCCCCTTCTTCTGCAGATAATACTGGTCCCTTAGCAACTGAACAGCCTGCGTTCATCCATATAAGGGCTAGAAATACAAGCGTAAGGGAAACGTGTTCATCACCTGCTGGCAAACGCATAACTTGAATATCAGGCCCATTGCAAACTATGGAAATAGCTCAGACATAGGGGGTCTTTTACTAAAGGGTGCTAGGGTATTGCCCTTAACATGCCAAAAGTGCTGAAACAATGGCGCATTAGGTGCAACACCACCACATTAACTGTCGGGAGTATGGAAAGCATTTCCCTGGCAGTTTACTTGGAGCCCTGTCCGCTAGTGCGAGCCACATTAGTGCAGGTGCACTTCACCTATTGAGGAGGTGTTAGGTGAACCCACACTAATGCAACTAGAGTGCGATGCAAACTCTGTGAGTTCACAGCACCCCCTCTCCTCTCCTTGCCTGCCCACTCATGACCCTAACACAGTTTGCACAGTAAGTGTAGGAACTGTCCTGTGTTGTCACGGTTTCGTGTTAGCTGGCAACGTGCGTCCCAGTGCACCTTCAGCATGCGCCACAACACGTGCTGTCAGCTAGCGCCCTTTACTAAAAAGACCCCCATAGATATCTTACAGTGCATTTTTCTCTTACAGCAGTTATCAGATAGAAAACAGAGACAAATCATGCTGAGGCAGTTTTCAAATGTTCATTTCCTTACATGTCTGCTTTTAGCACACATTCTTTTGCTAATTTTCAAAGGGAAAGCACATACTATAAGATACCCACCTGCTTTGCACCTGCTCTTTTGCGCAGACAGTCAATAGCGCATGTGCTTGTGACAGTATCACATCTGTGCACTCTTTCCTTCCCTGACCTAAATATGTCTCTGGGAATGCTGCTGAAGCCTGCACAAGCATTTACTAGGCCAAAGGAGCATTTTTCACCAAATCCATTCTACCCACGTCAGTGGTTTTAGAAAACTGCCCTCTTTAAGCATGAGAGCATATCAGCAAGAGCAATAACAAGGAAGAATTTAGCAGTGAGAATTTATTGTGGTGAAGGGGTTGTCTAGTGGTTGGATGAGAGTCAAGGATGCCATGGTTCAAATTCCACCAATATTCCTTGTGACCATGAGCAAGTCGCACAACTCTCCATTACCTCAGGTGCACAGGTAAAGGGTAATTGCAGAACAGCTCACCTTAGTGTAACGGTTATGTAGATGACTATGGAGCATGTTTAGCAAAGTGCGCCACCAGGGTAGCGGGGGGCTGGCCCACGGTATCAGCAACACGCTAAAACGTAGCACAGAGCCCTGTGCTGAAAACCTCATGCTACCCATGCAGTGTGTGTCGGGTAGAGACTGGGCAGGATGAGGGCATTTCCACCATGGTGCAACTAGTGCAGGCATCGTAGTGTGTGTGACCTGAGCGCGGCATAAGTACTGTGGATGTAACTAACACCACCTTAATGGGTGACGTTAGTTGTTCCCACGGCTGTTTTACTACGGTGAAGCACAGTAAATTCAGGGTGATGGCTGTACTCTCCCCCCTGAAGGTAGTGCAAGTGACATAGCCCACATGTGTCTTACCAGCATGGGCTTAGTAAACATGCCTCCAAGTGGCTTTACAGAATACTAGTGATAAGCTAGCACAAGTAGCATTCAGATTGACGTCATGGACATTTACGCCTGCTCAGGAGCAGACATGAATCTTAGCACATGAAGTACGCATACATAACATGCGTAAATCATGACTGCCCACGCTTTGTACAAACTCAGCCCCGGGAGTTTCAGGTTGCATAAAAGTATGCACCTTCTTGACACTGTGCATACGTTTATGTGCGCAACCCTGGAGTAATTCTCCAAAACCCCTTTACATGCATAAAAAGGCTTTGATGCATGAAAAATCCTGTACAAAATTACCTGTGCAAGTATAAGCCCTCTGGGGACAGGGAAGTACCTGTGATACCTGAATGTAACCCACTTTAAACTACTACTGAGAAGGCGAGAACTAAATGCAAATCATAAATTCTGAAGTTAAGGGAGTGACAACTTGAGACTAATACTCTAGCACTATTTAAAAATTCTTACTGCATCTCATGACACAGCTGTAGTTTGGTATATTATAAAATGTAGATATATTTTAGAGGATGCTAAATATGAGATGCAGCTTTTGTTAAAATTCCACAGCTAACTTCATCCCTTTATCCCACAGCACTTGATTGCTGTAATTTTATAATTTATTTGATGAGCCTTTTTGCATTTCATCTAATCTGCCTTTTTTTGTGTTTTACAGCTGGGACAACGTATATCTTTAGCAAAGGTGGTGGACAAATCACGTATACGTGGCCTCCTAATGATCGGCCCAGCACGCGTGCTGACAGACTGGCGATAGGGTTTAGCACTAGTCAAAAAGAAGCTGTTTTGGTACGAGTGGATAGTTCGATGGGGCTTGGAGACTACCTAGAGCTACATATTGTAAGTAACATCACAATTACTAGTATACTTGTTTGTATACTTTTTCCCCAGGAGTTTAATGGGCCATCGCTGCTTGAAATTTATTCATGAAAATGAGTGGATTTCACATAACGATGCTATATTCCAGTAGATTTACTGCTTTCGAATATGGATTCATTATTGTGCCATTTCTGATCTGTGCATGTGATTCTTCATAAATATGTTTTCATGTGGAGGTGAATTTTATAAAGCGATGCATAGTTAACATATTTTTCAGGACATCAATGGCACCTACTTGCACACGCTTTATGAAGTATCTTTATCTTTATCTTTATTATAAAACTTTTTATACCGCCATGACCAAAAAGGCATACAGCGGTGTACAATAAAAAACAGGCTACTGAGAGAACAGAAAAGAACGCCAATTATTCATAAAAGAGACAGCAAAGATAGAAAAGGAAGAATAGAGAAACAGAGCAATCAACTGTGGGCAGGGGGGGAAGGAACATCAAAAGCAACACAGAAGAGGTGAGTTTTGAGGGAGGCCTTAAAAGTTTTAAAAGATGACTCCATGCGTAAAGTTGAGGGATAACTGTCCGAAAATGCACATTAAACATTTGGAGTAAATGTTCATGTCTAGATTTCTGATAATTTACGAATGTAAGCATCACCCAAGCTCCGCCCCTATAGACATCCACAGCTAAAGTAGGCCCCATCGGACTTACACGCATATTTATAAACTAGAGACTGGCTAAGGTACACACACAAAAGTCATTAAAGCATGTGCATCACATGATTTACCCGCTTTCGTGACATATAGCTTTATGCAGCTCTTTATAAAATTGCCCCCTATGGAAATCGATTTCTAAGGAGCTGCATAAAGTTGCACGCCATCAGGGTGTATAAGTCATTTGTTTTTAATTATGTAAAATGCCTGGATTGGCCTTTGCGCATGTACAGTACTTTAACCAGTTTCTATTTTGTAAGTAGATGCGTCAGGCCAATGGCGTGTACTTTGGGTGTGGATGCGCACATGGGTGGAATGTGGACGGAGCACACATATATTTGTGTTAAGTTGTAAAATGCTTTAACTTTTGAACATTCTTTAAAAATCTAGGCATGGTCTTCTACAGTAAGTGCTCTTGCCTAGATTTAATGCGCCTTTTTGTTCGCTTATGAATAAAAATAGGTGACTGCTTTTCTTTATAAAGTAAACTCAAGATAGACATCTGGTTATCAAATTATCCTCTTTTTTGGCTTATTTTATAAGTAGCCGTGCAAACATACATGTCATTTATGCACATAGGCCACCTGTTTTCATGATCTTGTGCTGGTGAATGGGCACTTACATGCATAGACTGTGCGCACTTTCAGGGTGGGTATGCTCAGGGGCAGAGTTTCAGTTGAGTGTAGGTGAAACACAACTGTGGGCACATAAGTTATAAAATCTATAATTTGCATGCATGTTTACACCATTTATGCCCTATTGTATACAGTATGTGTGTCAAATGCACGTGTTGTTCACAAGACTTTATGAAATTACCTTCCACATGTCTGTTTTTTTCCATTTTGCAAAACATTGAACACAATGGGCCCATTTCTGTCCCACGAATAGTGGGGATGCTATTCGTGCCCTCCCCGCCAGCATCTAACCTCCCTGGGATTCTACAGGGAGGTTAGATGGGGGCGGGGAATGGGGGGAATCATGCGTGGTGAGTGGTCGCTGGCCCTGGATGTACAGGGCCGATTCTAATGTTGGCCTTGCACGTCCAGGGCCGGCGACTTGTTCGGGGAAGTTATTCCCCCTTGGAGGTGGAATAGCTTCCCTGGACATTTTTTTATCGGCAGGCCCAGGGCGCGGATGGGGCAGGGGGGGTCCGAGGACATTCCCTGCAGCCTGACCCTGGACTTCGGAGGCCGGATCGGGAGTCGGGCTACGGGGAAAGCCTTTGTTGTGCCGGTGGCTGGGATCGCAGCCTTACAATAGAGTCACGATGCCATGGCGCCGCGGCTCCACTGTAAAACCCTGTCTGAGTTAGTTGGACTTTTCCTGTATGTGCAGGTCGGGCTGAATCAAAGTCCCGGCCTGCACATACAGGTCTGTTCGCAATTCTGGTCCTGTGAGGCTAGATGTGCCCCGCGGGATCAGAATCATGACCCCTCTGTATGTCTGGTTCAAACCAGACGTACAGAGGGGCTGTACGTCTGGAATGGAATGAGTCTGAATATGTCTTGGGTACGGTTGTTGCTCTGGCTAGATTTATATATTTAATTAGCTGTGCTATTTACCAGGTGACCAACAGATTAAAAAATATTTGAAAGAAACAATTCCTTCTTCCACTCTCCTCAAACGTAAAGTGCAATCTACAAATATAACTGACCAATCTACTGAAAATAAACAGTAGGGTACAATGAATGGTATACACTGCCATGAAGGAGCTTCAGCATCGGTTTCTGCTGGTGGAATAGGTTATTTTCACAGCCTCTAGTCGGAGGAAGTCCCAGCCGTTGCATAAGAGTCACACCTTTAGATGAGTTTGGGAGCACAAAGGAACGGAGATCTGTAGTCCGCTACCAAGATTTGTTGACTGAATGCGGGATCTTAACCAACTACAAGCCTAAAGGAGCAAGAAGACGCTAAAAAAGAAAGAGAAGATAATATGATTTAAATATTTAAATCTTCCTTAAATCTGTAGAAATAAATTATATATATAATGATGCATGCACAAATACAGAAACATAGAAACATGACGGCAGAAAAAGCTGCCTTTCCATACAAGCTACTATAGTCTCTTCTTTTCCTTTAAAGGTCTTCTGGGTTTCTCCCATGCCAGATACTGTCCTCGTCTCTACTACCTCCACTGGGAGACTATTTCATGCATCTACCACTCTTTCTGTAAAGAAATATTTCCACATATCCTTGAGTCTATCCTCTTCCACCCTCATCCTATGTCCCCTCATTGCAGTCTTCTTTCAATTGAAAGAGGCTCTTCTCCTGTGCATTTATGCCATGGAGGTATTTAATAGTCTCTATCATATCTCCTCTATCCCGACTTTCCTATAAAGTATATCTATTGAGATCTTTAAGTCTGTTCCCATATGGTTTATAACGAAGACCACTAACCAGTTTGGTAGCCACCCTCTGCACTGACTCCATTATGTTTATATGCCTTTGAAGGTGTGGTATCCAGAATTGCACACAATGTACACAATATTCTAAATGAAGTTTCACCCAAGACTTATACAGAGGCACTATCACTTCCTTTTTTCTGCTGGCCATTCCTATGAACCTAAGCATCCTTCTAGCTTTTGCTGTCGCCTTTTCTATCTGTTTAGCCTCTTTAAGATCATCAGAAACAATCACACCCAGGTCCTGCTCTTCTTTCTTAGACAGAAGTACTTCACCCCTATAGTATACTGCTCCGTTGCATTTTTGCAGCCCACATGAATGACTGCATTTTTCAGTGTAAAATCTCAGCTGTCAAATTCTCGACTATTCTTCAAGCTTAGCTAGATCCCTCCTCATATTATCTACTCCTTCCTGGGTGTCTACTCATTTGCAAATTTTGGTATCATCTACAAAGAGGCAAACCTTACCCGACAGCCCTTCCACAATATCACTAACAAAAATACAGGTATCTACTGTATCTTTCTACCCATAGATTGATGATAGCAAATGACATATTGAAACACAATATTTTAGATATAGAAGATGCTATGACTTATTTGATAATATTCAAAAGGGCCAGTGAGACCGATGTTCAGCAACTCTATCTGAATAGCATTGCAGACTATTTCCTCTGACCACCGTGGCACTATCTGGATAGTGCTGGGGGTGGTCTGTAGTCAGAGCTGGGGAGGAGCTGACATTTATCCAGATAGTGGCAATTTTGAGTCCCACTCTCCAGATAAATATGCGCATAACTTAAGAGATCTTTTTTCCTGTCCTAAGTGTATGCGGACTGCCTATCTGAGTAGCAATGGAATATCACCACTATCCAGGTAGCCGCAGCCTTAACCACAAAATCCAGATACTGATTATCTGTATATTTCATACTCATGACATTTAGCATTTAAAAAATGCTGACTGCTGCAGGCTCAGTATAATTCCTTTAAATATGCCACTGGACTACTGTCATTGTAAATGACTGCATATTTATTCCAAATAGAAACTTTTGAATCAGCATTCATATGGGATTATATTTTATATATATATATCCTCCTCCTCTCTACTACTTTCCTTGCCCAGCTACCGATCTCACATCCCAAACCCTACGAGTGTGTGTATTCAGTTCATTAGTGTTTCCTAAATTTAAGGCATGCTAAATTGACTCAGAGGGCCTCTTACTAAATCACGCCAAGGTTTTGCACTTAACACATAGTAAGTGCAAAGCTTCTGTGTTAACAATTGGGGGCGTGACTAGCATGTTCCTGGTAGATAAATGTGTGAATGTGTACATAGACATGTGGTGCAATTCAAGCAGGTACACCTCATGATAGCCATAGAGGTATCATGAGATGAATCCACGCTAATTGGTACATTGGTGGTGATCATGCACTAAAGCGCTCTGAGCACCCACAATCTGCTCCTCTCTCACATGCTCTCTGCATTAGTACGCAGTTGCCAATTAATGTGTGTTTTAATGGCCAGTAGCTGGCAGGCTCACATGTTGCTATCACATGCTAAAACACCCAATAGCTGGTCAGTGGCATCTAGTAAAAAGGCCCCTCTTAGTGTCCCTTAAATTGTTGTTTAATTTATAAATAATTCTACCCCTGGAATGGACCACAATTTAGAAAAATCATCACATGTAAGTTCTTTTGAACTGTTTCCATTTTCCTAGCTGCAATTACATTCTGTTTGATGGCAGGTATTCTTACAGATGTATAGACTTTTCATTTGAGATTCCTAACGCCCACGATTTTGATAAATATTTTTCAGTTTGGATTCCTGGGATTCAGCTTCCAACATCCAATTTCCCTAAAGAGAAGAAAACCCTAGAGCCAAAGAAATCTGATGTCTCTGGTTTCCTAAAGAACGTTTACTGCAAATTTTAGAAAAGTGTATGGCTTTCCTAAATTAAGTGTACTTCGGGATAACTCTCCCTGTCCCAGAAGCCCAACTGGAAACGTCTGAGAAATTATCAGTAGAAAAGGCCACTTTGTTGATCTTTTTCAATTTAGAGCTATATAAAGGAATAGACAGTGTGTCCCTTTTTCCAGAATTTTGGGAAAAACGATGGGGGCCTTTGACTAATGGATGCTAAGTTGTTGCACCTAATGCATCTTTAGCGCAGAAATCATGGTGCATTACATACAACACCCTCATGTTTAATATCAGGGGCATGGAAAGCATTTCCCTGGCAGTTAATGCAGAGCCCTATCTTGTAGCATGTGCCCCTCAGTAGGTGGCATTAGGTGCACCCAAGCTAATGCAGTTTGAACACAGCCTTAACTCTGCTGACCTCACCACGTCAACACTCTGCCCCATCATACCCACTCACGACCTTAATGTGGGTTGCGCTGTTAGCACAGGAATCATCCTGTGCTGTCATAGCCTTATGTTACTTGGAAACACGTGTCCCAGCATGTCTTCAGCATTATGGTTCATCTCCCTGTTGTAACTGCAGAGGTATATGCTGGATACACCCCCCACAGTTAGCATGGGTCTCCATATTAACATTTGCAGCCTAATGCACACTAACATAGCACACTTTAATAAACATGCCACAAAATATGGTAGTCTACCACACATTATGCTCAAAATGTTAGCGTAGGAGGTATCATATACCCATAGTAACTGTTAGGGGTCTGCCTGGCATGTTCCCTTGCAATTACTGTGAGAAGATGCACTTCACCAAGCTAATTGGCAATCACAGCTAATGTAGGTGCACTTTCCACCACCCTCTGAGGAAGTAGTAAG
Organism: Ichthyophis bannanicus; assembly: GCA_033557465.1. Taxonomy (NCBI): domain Eukaryota; kingdom Metazoa; phylum Chordata; class Amphibia; order Gymnophiona; family Ichthyophiidae; genus Ichthyophis; species Ichthyophis bannanicus. The sequence goes on from CM066033.1 coordinate 421,579,146, forward strand.
TGAACTTGCACTAATGGTAACCATTGTGGTTAGCCCACATCTTAAATGCCTGCGCCATTTGCCATGTGCCATCAACATTCCACATTCTGCCCCAACCCATCCAGTCACTACCCCATCTCATGCTAAGCAGTTGTGCAGGACTTTTACCACACTAATAGTCAACACGGTGTAAAATAGCATGTGGTAAACCATGTGCTAGCCATTAGCACACTTTGGTAAATATGCCTCTAAATATTGAAGGCATTCTTAGTATTTTCCCATAAAGTTAATAAAGAGATAATAAATATAGAGCCCGATCTGCGATGGGACATGTCTGGGCCATCTGGGCACTCCCGAGCAGGGCAGGCCTTTTGGGATGCGATTTTGTACCATGGGAGCCAGACGTTCCAGCAGGTGCAGGATCGGGCCCTGAGATGGCTCAGCGTGCCCCTGTATACCTGCAGGGATGTCCTCCCTGCTGCTGGGTCTGCCTGCTGCAGTGCTGTCCCCATCATTCCACTGCCTCACCCCCAACAGGGGCCACCAGGGTCCAGATTGGGTGGTGGGGACCCACCGTTGGTGGCCTGTTGCTTTAGTGGGGGGCTGCCAGGCTCCGGGGGGGGGGGGCTGCTGGGCAGGATCGTAGGGGCACACCACGCTTATTCCACCTCAGAGATGGAATAAGCAGGGTGTCCCCCAGCAAACCCTGGACATACAGGGATGTCACCGGAATTGTCCTGTATGTCCAGGAGTTGATCCCGCCCACTCTCCACCCCCGTGCCGCCCCGTCCCCTGCAGCACACACAGCAACTCTGTATGTGTAGTGGGGCCAGGAGGCGGAATAGGTTGAGGGCTCATAGCAGGGCAGGACATCCCGTTGGGACATCCAGCCCCGCTATTCGCCTTCCCGGATTGGGCCCTTACTGCGTGTTAAGTGCATGACAGATAACATGGTTACACTTAATACCACCAATTGAGGTATCATTACATGATCCATATTATCCATTAGAATAACAGTTAATGAATGACCAATTGCTGTGCATTAACTGCAGGAACCGTCCACACCTGTTTCCTGACCCATTCCTCATTATGCAGCTAGTGAGGGGATTAGCACACACTGAGGAGCTATGGAATTTTATAAGAAACCAGGGAAGGTTACATGATTTACATGCATAAATGACATGGATTTTCAATGACCTACGTGTGTCAATGGGCACTTATATGCATAATATAAGCGGTCGCTATTCTGTAAGCACTGTGTCAAATCGATCACGTATACTTTCACTGTGGGCATGCATAGGGCCGGTACTTGAATGGAGCATGGGCGGAGAAAAATACTATGCATGTAAATTCTAAAATGTGTCCATGTTCTTGACTCTAGCACCTGGCATTTATACCAGATATAAGATTGGCGTAAATGCATACGCCTAGATTTACTAGCTGTTTTAGACCGCTTCCTATCCTAGAAATATAAAGCACACATGTAGTTGACTTTATCAAATAGTGATGCACAGAAAAATGCACATTTACTACACGGGAGTTAATTCCCCTCCATGTTTCAAGCTACCACATTAAGTATTAGTGTGATTGGGCATCAGCAGTGATTGCTCATTCCTGTATTAGCTGTTTAACACATTTTAGTCGAAGGTCCCCTTAGTGCTGCTCTATAGTTATGCATAATTTCAGTTATTCAGAAATGTAGAATTATTTTCTTTTTCTTTCACTAGTTTAATACCCTCTGTTTTGTTTTCTATTCATGCTTCATATGAATGTTGCAAATACAATAAAGAAAAATAAGAAGCTTTTATTAACTAATGTGTTCAGGGATTTTGACAGCATTGTTGTACGGTGCCCTCCATATTGCCAAATTTCTGAGCCGCGTAGATGGCCCCGTATCTCGAGAGGCTTTTCTCATGCTGCCCAAAAAAGATATTCAGGCTTGCTCAGAATAAATGTCCTTTTCATCCTATAGGGATTTCCCTCTTCATGTGGATTTTTCACATCATTGAATTTTGTAGAATTGATACCTATATGTTTTGCCTATGTGGTGATTTCATTATCCCGGCCCAATGCAATGGGTATAATACAGGTATTCAGCAGAAAATGAAAGACACTGCAATAACACATACCATTCCAGAAAAGACCAGATGTAGAGATCTCTTAGGGAAAATGTCATCTGACATTGAAACAAGATGCTGAAAGACTTATTTTGAGGCCTTTTACAGGTGATATTTTCACGTACAAAAGTATGAGAGAACCCCCTTGGAAAGTCTGACGCATGCTATTTTGTTCTGAAATAAAGAGAAATGTATATTGCTCTTTAAACACTCCAGCATTCGATTCGTTAAATTCTGTGCACACTAGCTTCAGCTAAAGAAGATCAAGCTGTCACATTGCTTAAAAATGGCCAGCCTGTTTGCCAAAGTACACGATGAAGGGGATGCCTGCAAAATTCTCTAAATGGGGAAAGCAACTTCCTGCTAAGAAAGATGAAAACATCTTTTAAGCCAACTAACATATGAGTCACTCATGTAAATGAGAGATTTCTTTAGAAAACGTATGTTGCATTAAACAGTAAGAAAAAGCCCACACTAAAATGTTAGAGATCATTAACAAATGACTAGAGATAAGACAAAAGGAAAGGGGAGCTCTGTGACTTCATTAGCACGATTATACAGGATTTTAAACAATGCCCAGGGCAATGTTTTTCCAAAGGAGGCATATAAGGGCCTACTTCCTAAACTGTGTTAGCTGTTTAAAGTGGGAATGACTGTATGCTAGCAGTGTGTTAACTCTTAGGGTGCGCTAATTCTCACATTAAACAGCTAATGAGAAAATACCATTTTGGAGCAGGGCATGCGTATGGACTGTGCCTTAACACTGAATGCATGACTTGTTACTGTGTGTTAACACGGCAGATAAAACAGAGCAATTCACGCCTTTCAAAGTGCAGATAACTGCATCACATGTTATCTGGCTTGTAGATAATGTGCAGTACAATTTTTTTCTCTGTCTTAACTACACAGCATAATGCTAAGAAAACACCCAACAGTTAAAACATGCTTTCTGGTTACTAACCTGTACTGTTAACACAGGGTTTAGCATGCAGTAAGTGTGCTGTGGTTAAAAAAGTCACAACCCCAAGCTAACCAGGTAGCCCATGATTGAGCAGGGACTGGATGGATTAGGGGTGGAAAGAGGGCATTGATGGTGTCTCATGGTTAGCATGGGCATCTTGGGTGCACACTAAAGGCAGCTATTGCCGTTCGCACTCACTTGGGTAGTGCTAAGTGCACCCACATGCCAGTTTGTGCAGTGCCATGTGGTGGTAATGCATTATAGCAGGGGGGTGGATGCACATGTCTCCTGAGGTTAACGCGGGCCTCCGAGCTAGATTCACAGTCAAATCATGTGCTAACTTTGCACACTCTAGTAAACAAGCCCGTAAATTTGGCTATTAATGTGTGACACCTGCAAAACCTTGGTTCACCATAGTGATAGGGTCTGTAATTGACTTTAGATAAATAAACAGTTTTATTCAAGAAAAGCTACCATTGGTCCTTGAAACGATTAGGTTTTAAGTAACAGGAATCATCATATGTTACAATGGTAGACATCAATTAAAATAAGCTATGTTTGTCATTCTGCTTCAGCAGTTACATTTGCTACATAGAAATTAATGTCTTCAATTTTAATTGATAGTTTTAGATACAATAATATCAAAATATTGTTTTTGAATTTTACAGTATGGGTATCTATTGTCTGGGGGGTATCTATGGTTCTCCATGGACAAGCAGGAATGAATCCTCACTTATGGATGACATCCCGATGGAGCTCCGCCAAGGAATGTTCCCCATCTTCTATCGTAAGCTTTTGGGAGGCTTCACCGCGCCTGCATGCCTCCTTCCTGTCTGCTGCTGTGGCACCATGATGTCTCATTCTTTCATTTCTCATGGGGCCCCACGGACATGTTCCAGTCATCCTCTGCTTGGTAAAATCTCCTTCTCCCCTGTGGGGGTGTTTTTGCACCAGGTTAATCCGGTTTACCTTTTTGCTTTTGCTTTTTGCCTCTGTTCCCTTGTTTTTTTCTTTATCAATCGTCTTTTCTTCCCTTGCCGCTGCACCTATTCCTTCATGGTGCCAGTACGCTGGTGTGGCCTCTCCAAAATCAAGCCCTTTGACTTGGTCGTAGCTATTTTTCTGGACGTCATATCCCAGAAACCCTCCAGAGGGTTTAAGAAGTGTTCCAAGTGCTCTAGGACCATATCCACCATGGATACCCATAACTGGTGCCTACAGTGTCTGGGACCCAATCCTCAGCCCTCTTCTTATAATTTGTGTTTGCAGATGACAAGAAGGGAGCTCAAGGGTCAAGAGAAGCACTTTTTGGCCCTCAAAAGTCCGATCCATCACCATCAGCATCGACGACATCTGTCTCTATGGCTTTCAAGGCTGCATCGGATGCTGGCGGTGCATCAACATGGAGGAGCTCTTGAGCTCAATTGGAGCTAAGCACCACATAGTGCCCCAGAGCATTGGTCATTGAGTGATCTCCACCCAAAGACAAGGAAGGATTCAGCCTTGTCTTCTTTGATGTTGAGGGGTGACCACGTTGAACATCAGGTGAAAACTCTGGTGCATCGGTATCAGAGCCCTTCAAGGCAGGGTGTGATGAGTGATGGTGGCTACATGAGTGCTCCTCAAAGGTGCCCCAAAAGGAGGAGAGCAAATCATCCAGAATATTAGAGGGGCACTGACAGCCTACTGACAGCTAAGACCTTGCAGCCAATACCCCTGTATATATACTGTGTATATTGGTTGAAGTTCCTCAGGCCTCCCAGTCTTTGGAATCAGCATCCATGGAGAAGTACCTTCTGCAAATGCTCAAGGAATGAATCATAACATTGATAGTAATATAGCATGCTGGTGCCTCAACATCAACTGCATCAATTTTGGCCACCATACAGCCATTCCTGGAGAAACACGCACTGCCTGCAGGAGAGACATTGACATCGAGGCACCGAAGAACCCTGACACTGGTACCTGCCCAGCCAATATACTTCTCTAGCATCTCAGGGTCCGATGTGCCCCTGAAATCTAGGACGGCATAGGTGCATCATTAGTCTCAAAGGAGCTCTCAATCCTCTCAAAACAGGAAGGAGATCCAGGCAGACATTCAGAAATACTTTAAATTCCTCTGTGATTCTGACTCAGAAGGCTGGGTCACCGACGTGGAATCAGAGAACTTGTCAGAGGACAGGTTCCCTGCGCTCCCATTGGACCCTTATCCACCTCATGAGTGGCGCAAATCCCCTCCTGAGGATGTGACCTTCGAATAGTTTGTGAGGTATATGGTCAAGGCCATTCTATTTCTTTGGAGACTGAGGATGAGCCCAGAGCAGAAGAGTTGGAGAACCTATAGTACTCCTCAGCCCCTAAGGAGGCAGTGACAGTGCCCATGCACCACATTCTGCAGAGAGTACAGACGAGGATGTGGGAGAACCCCCTCACTGTGCCTTCTGTTAGTAGAAGGCTTGACTTTATGTACAGAGTTCAGAAGGCTCCCAGATTCAAGAAATCTCATCTTCCTTACCATTCCTTGGTGGTCAAATACAGCTAAAGAGGATCAAGACTACCAAGACTCATTCCTCGGCGCCCCTAGGAAGGGAGGCTCAGACAATGGACTCTTTCAAGAGATGGTGTTTTCAGAGTTCTATGTTTGTTGCCTGAATGGCTTCTTACCAGCTCTACATGGGCATGTTCTTGAAGAACATCATGTGTGAGCTAGCTGACCTGGCCCAATTTATGCCTGCAGAGAAATTGGAACAATATTGTGCCCTGGTGGCCCATGGCAAGGACTGTTCTAAGTTCATGGTATGGGCTATCTATGACATTTTTGAATCAGCATTTAGGAATGCTGCCATAGTCATTGGTGCCCATAGACTTGCCTGGCTGCAGTCATTAGACCTAGAGCAATCCATGCAGAACAAGCTGGCAGTTGTCCCATGCCAAGGAGAGAATCTCTTCAGTGACAGGTTGAAGAGAAAGCTGGCTTCATAGAAAGCAGCATGTCACTCTCACTAGGTTCTCCAGGCATATGTCTGAGTTTGCTTCCTACTGGAGGAGATACCGGGCTGGGGCCTAGAAGAAGCTCTACTACCTTCATAGTACTACCCCCTTAGCATGCCTCCAGATGAGGCCAGCTCAGTGGACTCTGAGAACTCTGGTGCATCTGGTGGACTCAAGCCACGGGTTGACTCAGGGATTGTCTGTGTGTCACTGCCCCTCTTGTTCAGTCATTACATTGGTGGACAGTCCACCAGATATTTGCTCAAGGGTCTTCCTTTCCAAATTGCTCCACCCAAAAGGTTCTGATGACAGACACATCCAGGCTGGGTGGGAAGCTTATCTTGATGGGTTGCACAAATGCACACCCAGGGTGATTGGCCCATCCAAGAAAGTCTTCATCAATCAATTTCTTGGAACTAAGGGCAGTGCTGAATGCTCTAAGGGCTTTCTGAGATCGACTGACCAACCAAATTGTTCTGCTGCAGACCAACAATCGGGTAGCTGTGTTCTACATTAACAAGCAGGGAGGAACAGGCTCAGACTTCCTGTGATGAGAAGCAGTCAGGTTGTGGAAGTTTGCCATCACATACGGGATGGACTTCAGAGCCACCTGCTGCCAGGTGAGCAAAACACTTTGACAGACAGAGTTTAGTCCTCCAGCTACATGAATGTACACTGGACAGGGAGGTTGTGACTCACATCTTTCGTGAGCAGAGAGCCTCCTCGATAGACCTGTTCGCCACTCCGCAGAATGCCCAGGTGGATCATTTCTGCTCCAGAGTAAGATCACACAGCAGACTATCATCAGATACTTTCATCCTTCATTGGAGGGGGAGAGGCAGTCTCCTGTATGCTTATCCTCCAATACCTCTTATTGCAAAGACCCTCATGAAGCTCAAAAACAGATGGCAGCACAATGATTCTTATTGCTCCCTACTAGCCCAAACAGCCTTGGTTACCCCTCCTGATGCAGCTCTCTAGTCTACAACTGCCATGATTCAGCCACATGCCCGATCTAATAACGCAAGAGAAGGGGACGATGTTGCACCTCAACTTCTGGTCCTTGGCACTTATGGTGTGGATGTTGAGAGACTAATGTCTCAGCTCAATCTGCCAGATGGTGTAACCAAAGTCCTTTTGGCCTCTAGAAGGGCCTCCACATGAAAGTCTTACTCTTGCAAATGGAAGAGGTTTGTTGTCTGGTGTGAGGGCCAGGCCCTAGATCCTTTTGTCTGTTCCACACAAAAACTGCTTGAATATTTTCTACATTTCTCTGTGGACTTGTGTCCAACTCAATCAGAATCCACCTCAGTGCAATTTGAGCTTACCATCAAGGTGTGGAAGGCAAGTCCATCTTGGTACAGCCTTTAGTTGTTCGCTTTATACAGGGGTTGATTCTCTTGAAGCCTCCCTACAACCCTCCCGCTTTGTCTTGGGACCTTAATGTGATTCTTGTGCAGCTCATGAAAGCTCCCTTTAAGCCACTCAATTCCTGTCCTCTGAAGTTCTTGACCTGAAAGGTATTGTTTCTGGTGGCGATCACTTCAGCACGCAGAGTGAGTGAGCTTCGGGCTCTATTGCTTCACCCACCTTACACCAAATTCCACCATAATAGAGCGGTCCTTCATACTCATCCTAAATTCCTCCCAAAAGTAATATCAGATTTCCACATTAATTAGGGAGGAATGGCCTAGTTATTGGGGCAAGTTACCTCAGACTGGAAGGCCAGGGGTTCAAATCCCGCTAGAGGACAGTAACCTTGGGCCAGAAGGACTAGGGTTTATAGTCCCACAGGTGCTCCTTGGGCAAGCCACTTAACCCTATGATACCTCAGGTGCAAAAAAGAGATTGTGAGCCCTTCGGGACAAGAGATAAATATATACAGTACCTGAGTGTACACTGCTGTGACTGGTAGAAAAGTGGTATATAAGCCTAGATAAATAAATAAAAATAGTCAATTGTTCTTTCAACATTTTTCTCGAGGGGGAAGCTGCGTTCCACATGTTAGACTGCAAGTGAGCCTTAGCCTTCTATTTGGAGTGGACAAAAAGCCCACAGAAAGTCCATTCAGCTTTTCATTTCTTTTGACCCCAATAAGCTACAGGTTGCCATTTTCAAATGACCTCTTTCAATTTGGCTGGCAGGCTGCGTCTCTTTTGCTTATGCCCAGACAGGCCTGAGCCTTGATGGTCATGTCACAGCTCATTCTGTCAGAGCTATGGCTGTGTCAGTGGCTAACTTATGCTCGGTCCCCATGGAGAAGATCTGCAGGGCTGCAACATGGTCTTCAGTCCGCACATTCGCATCTCACTATTGTCTAGATGGGATTTCTGATCTGACAGCAACTTTGGCCAATCTGTACTCCAGAATCTGTTTGGGGATTAGAATCCAGCTCCATCCCTCCTAGGCCCATTCTATTCTATTCAGGCTACCAATAAAATAGAAAGGGAAGAGAGAAATTCACTCATTTTGTACGTAGTTGGTGGTTGAGTTGTTCTGGCTTCTCGCCATTTCACATGTGAGTTTGCCTCTGATGGTCTTCTCAGTGGCCTCACTTTTTGGTATCTTGTAGCTTGGGAGTCCCATATGTGAGGACTCATTCCTGCTTGTCCACACAGAAGCAGGGGTTCTCTGTGAACAGCAGGAATAAGTCCTCACAACCCTTCCACCTTCCTGAGGAGTTGTCTTCTGCTACAGCTATGTTATCACACTGAGGCATCATGATGCCACAGTAGCAGGTGGGAAGGAGGCATGCAGACGTGGTTGAGTCTACCTATAGAATCTGGGGAGCGCTCCATCGGGGACGTCGCCCACATGTGATGACTTATTGCTGCTGTCCACGGAGAACACCTGCTAGATGCACCTGTGTTAATTGTGCCACACATTAATGTACACATTTGCACATTAACTGCTAGTAACATGTTGGTTACACCTCAGCGATTAATGCAGAGGCTTTGCACTTACTTTGCGTTAAATGCAAAGCCTTAATGGGATTTCATAAAAGGGCCTTTAAGTTGATTAACTCATGCTATACCAATTTAGAGTGCACTAAATTCAAGACATACTAAAGTACCAAAAAGCACTAATGATTGCATACTCCTAGGGTTTGGGGAATGAGATCTGTAGTTGGACGAGGAAAGGAGTAGAGAAGGGCGAGGGCTTCTATGTAACTACTCATTCCGCCTGACGTGTCTTGCTGGTGTTAGCTAGTGCTATGTATGTAGGTATTCAGAATGAGAAATACATACTTTCATATTTAAAAATGAACAAAACCACAAATTCAGAAATAGTGCACCTGGTAGCATGCATCAAAATTCATGAATTTTCAGCTCATACATTTAACAAGTAAGTCCTTGAGTGCAGTTGAATTTAGTATATCCTCAGAGGATGTTTCTCACTTTAGAAAGGGGGGCTTTCCAGTCTTTTGCATTGAGTGTCACATGTATGATTTTCTCCCAGTTGGTGAGAGGTCTTACGTGTGCACTAGGTGCAAGGAGCTCTTTGCTCTCAGGGAACGAGTCGGTTCTCTAGAGGCTAAAGTAGCAGACTTGGAAAGCATAAGACAGACAGAGAGGTACATAGATGAGACCTACAGGGATATAGTCCTGAAGTCCCACCTCCAGTCTGGCAGCATCCCTGTTGCCATGGAGGAGAGAGGTCACGTGACAGGAGAGCATCACCCTGGTGTGGCAGGAAGTGATCCTGTAACTAGGACCTGTCCTCCAGGTGATGTAAAACCCTCTCGCACTGAGGACGTTTCTCCAGTGCCATGTGCCCATGAGGGAAGGGTTAGGACAGCCGTTATAGTTGGTGATTCGATCATTAGGCATGTAGATAGCTGGGTGGCTGGTGGACGTGAGGATCGCCTGGTAACATGCCTGCCTGGTGCGAAGGTAGCGGACCTCACGCGCCACCTAGATAAGGTCTTAGATAGTGCTGGGGAGGAGTCTGCTGTCTTGGTACATGTCGGTACCAATGACATAGGAAAATGTGGTACGGAGGTTCTGGAGGCTAAATTTAGCCTTTTAGGTAGGAAGTTAAAATCCAGAACTTCCAGGGTAGCATTCTCCGAAATGCTTCCTGTTCCACACGCAGGACCCAAAAGGCAGGCAGAGCTCCGGAGTCTCAATGCGTGGATGAGACAATAGTGCAGAGATGAGGGTTTTGGATTTTTTAGGAACTGGGGAACATTCTGGGGAAAGGAGGGGCTCTTCCGAAGGGATGGGCTTCACCTTAACCGGGATGGAACCAGGCTGCTGGCATTAACCTTTAAAAAGGAGTTAGAGCAGCTTTTAAACTAGATATTAGGGGAAAGCCGACAGTCACCCAAGAGCGGATGGTTCGGAAGAATGTATCTTTGAAGGATACTACCAAAAGCAGAGAGGTTCCACAAAAGAGTAAAGTAGCCCAAATGCCCTCAAGTATGGAGCAGACAGAGCTTAAAGATCCCAATTTACCCATGTCTAACAATAGCCAAATTAATATGAATAAAATACATTCTCTAAAATGCTTGTATGCAAATGCTAGAAGTCTAAATAATAAGATGGGAGAGTTAGAATATATAGCACTAAATGAAAGGTTAGATATGATTGGAATATCAGAGACATGGTGGAAGGAGGACAACCAGTGGGACACTGTGATACCTGGGTGCAAACTATATTGAAATGATAGAACTGATCAAATTGGTGGAGGGGTTGCTCTCTATGTTAGAGAGGGGCATTGAGTCAGAAAGGATTAAAGTTTTGCAGGAAACAAAATCTGCTGTAGAATCTATATGGATTGAAATTCCATGTAAAAGGGGGAAGGCAATGGCAGTGGGGGTGTACTATCGAGCGCCTGGCCAGAATGACCAAATGGATGATGAAATGCTCAAAAAAATAAAGGAAGCTAACAAACGTTACAGCGCAGTAATAATAATGGGTGATTTCAACTACCCCGGTATCGACTGGGTCAGTGTCATATCAGGACATGCTAGGGAGATAAAGTTCCTAGATGAAATAAATGACTGCTTCTTGGAGCAGCTGGTTCATGAACCGACCAGAGGGGAAGCCATATTAGACCTAGTCCTTACTGGAACACCAGATCTAGTGCAAGAGATAAGGTTGTTGGTGCCACTTGGCAATAGTGATCATAGCATGATCGCCTTTGATTTAATTAGTGGAGGAGAGATAGTAAGGAAATCCACAGTACTACCTTTTAACTTTCGAAAGGGAGACTATGATAAAATGAGGAAACCAGTTAAGAAAAAACTAAAAGAAGCAGTTGCAAAGGTTAAAGACGTACATCAGGCTTGGCTGTTGTTGAAAAATGCTATCTTGGAAGCCCAGACCAGCTGTATTCCACGCTTTAAGAAAAGTGGAAGGAAGTCCAAAAAACTGCCAGCATGGTTTAAAGGTGAGGTCAGAGAGGCTGTTGTTGCCAAAAAAAGCATCTTTCAGGAAATGGAAAAAAGAGCCAAACGACGAAACCTGGAAACAGCACAAGCACTGGCAAGTCAAATGCAAGGCATTGATAAGGCAGGCAAAGGGAGAATTTGAGAAGAAGCTTGCTGCGGAAGCAAAAACGCGAAGTAAAGACCTTTTCAAGTACATTCATAGCAAAAAACCTGTGAGAGAGTCAGTTGGTCCATTAGATGATAAAGGGGTTAAAGGAGCACTAAGAGGCGACAAGGCGATAGCGGAGAGACTGAATGAATTCTTTGCTTCAGTCTTTACTGAGGAAGATGTAGGGATGTTACCCATGACTTAAGTGGTATTTAAAGGTGCGGAAGAATTGAAGGAAATATCGATACATCGGGAAGATGTATTACAACTATTAGATAAACTGAAGAATAGCAAATCACCTGGGCCGGATGGTATACATCCAAGGGAGTTGAAAGAACTGAAATATGAGATTGCAGACCTGCTATTAGTAATCTGTGAACTATCATTAAAATCATCTCTAATACCTGAAGATTGGAGGATCGCCAATGTAACACCAATTTTTAAAAAGGGTTCCAGGGGTGATCCGGGAAACTACAGACCGGTGAGCCTGACATCAGTACCGGGAAAAATGGTAGAAACCATCATAAAGAATAAAATTACTCAGCATGTAGATAGTCATGACCTAATGGGAGACAGCCAACATGGCTTTAGACAAGGAAGATCTTGTCTTACTAATCTGTTATGTTTTTTTGAAAGAGTGAATAATCAGGTGGACAAAGGTGAGTCGGTTGATATTGTGTATCTGGACTTTCAGAAAGCCTTTGACAAGGTCCCTCATCAGAGACTTTTGGCAAAACTAAAGAGTCATGGGATAGGAGGCAGTGTACTATTGTGGATCAGGAACTGGTTAAAAGATAGAAAGCAGAGGGTAGGGCTAAATGGCCAATTTTCCCAATGGAGAAAGGTGAATAGTTGTGTACCCCAGGGATCTGTGCTGGGTCTGCTGCTTTTTGATATATTCATAAATGACCTGGAAAGTGGAATAATGAGTGAGGTTATCAAATTTGCAGATGACACAAAACTATTTAAAGTTGTTAAAACCCAAGAGGATTGTGGAAAATTGCAAGAGGATCTTGATAAATTGGAAGACTGGGCATCAAAATGGCAGATGAAATTTAATGTGGACAAGTGCAAGGTTATGCACCTAGGGAAGAACAACCCAAACTATGGTTACACGATGCAAGGATCCACATTAGGAACCACCACCCAGGAAAAAGATTTAGGCGTCATTGTGGATACCATGTTAAAACCCTCGGCCCAGTGTGCAGCGGCGGCCAAGAGAGCAAATAGAATGCTAGGTATGATAAGGAAAGGAATGGAAAATAAAACAAAAGATATTATAATGCCTCTATATCGTTCCATGGTGAGACCGCACCTTGAATATTGTGTGCAATTCCGGTCACCGTATCTTAAAAAGGATATAGCGATTTTAGAAAAGGTTCAGAGAAGAGCCACCAAAATGGTAAAGGGGATGGAAAGATACTCCTATGAAGAAAGACTAAAAAGGCTAGGGCGCTTTAACCTGGAAAAGAGACGGCTGAGGGGAGATATGATAGAAGTCTATAAATTAATGAACGGAGTGGAACGGGTAAACGTAGATCGGTTGTTTACCTTATCAGAATATAGAAAGACTAGGGGACATGCAATGAAGCTACAGGGTAAACTATTTAAGACTAATAAAAGAACATATATTTTCACTCAACGTGTAATCAAACTCTGGAATTTGTTACCGGAGGATGTAGTAAAGGCTATTAGTGTAGCTGGGTTTAAAAAAGGTTTGGACAAGTTCCTGGAGGAAAGGTCCATAAACCATTATTAAGAAGGGACCCAGGATATCAATGCTTGAACCAATACAAGCATTGTGGAATCTGTGTCCCTTGGGGAAACTGCTAGGTACATATGACCTAGATTGGCCAGTGTTGGAAACCGAATACTGGGCTTGATGGACTTTGGTCTGACCCGGTATGGTATATCTTATGTTCTTATGACAGGTGCATGAAGCAAAGAGCGTGTTAATAATATGGCGTGCTGGCCTCCTATAAATCTTAGCAAATGGCTACAGATACCGAATGTCACACAATGTGACATTATGCAAGGCAGCATGAATTCTTCAGTAATTCATCAACAGCACAAACAGAAAATTTTTAAAGCTGTCCTCCGTACTATTGAACATATCTCTAGCCTTCTAACTTGAGCTTTTAGAATGTATTGTGCTGTGAAAAATATTACTGTAGTTCAACTAATCTTAAGTGTTGATCTCCGTTAAAGAAAGAGTTGTTGATATGTAACGAATGACTAGATGTTTATCTTTCCTGTTTTTCTGTGAAAAAATTCTCAAACGTTTTTTTAATTGGAGCATGTTTACTAAAGGTTTTAATGAGCTTTATTGAGGTTAACATGTGATAAATGCCCAGGGCCCTTTTATTTCTATGGGTGCAGTGGCACTTAACATGTGTTAATTTCGTTCACATGCGCTAACGTTTAGTAAACAGGCGATTTTACATGATATGGAATGGAAAGTATCGGGTTCCGTATATATAAAGCATTCCAGAAAGTAACTAATTTCAAGTGAAATAAGAATGCTGCATCACTAAAGTAGCATGATAAGCAGTTCTTACAGTTTGCTTAAAAACATTGGGCCCGATATTCCGTGCTGGTAGCTAGTATTGCTAAAGCGGCCAACCGCAGAATGTTGAACATAAAACCAGGATATTCAATGCCAGGGTCATATCCGTCCCCGGCACTGAATATCTGTGTTGGCCGCATTTGCCGATCACTAATCAGACAGGGGCGATATTGAGCTGCTACTCAGTTAGTGCAATGCAGCAGAAGTTAGGCCATGGTTTCCTGTACCCGGCTTTTGCCACATATCACTAACCGGGTAGTAACTCAATATTGCCGCTGCCTAGTTAGTATTAGGTGTTTAGGTGTCACTTCCGCTCCACTCTAGAATGCCCCCGACATGCTCTGATGCTAACCAGGGCAGGTCTGCAAACCATGTAAATGCCTTGGAATAACCCCCCCCCTCCCACCCCCATCATCAACAATTCCTCCGACAAAGAAGCATGTTCTAAGTAGTTAGCACACAATGTTAGCTCATGGGCACTATTACTGGTATCATGCCGGTACGACAGGGTGCACTAATTTACAACCTAACTGCATGCCATGTGATGGGAGTGGTGATGGTCTTCATTTTGCTCTTAGTGCACTTTCACTTGTGCAGGTAGCAAGGGTGCTGTTACCTGAAGAGAAGGTGGTAATTGCATCCATGCTATCAGCGATGCACTTGCCAAGGCCCCAAAATCCTAATTAGAATCCCTCCACCCACTTGCATCTGAAATAGCAGCCTGACACCCCCAAAAGCCAAAATAGCAGCCCTACACCCCCTATCTCCTCTGAAATCTGAAATAGCAGCGCAACCCCTTGACGCCCTGTGGCATCATTATACTACCTCCCTACCTCTCCAAAACGCCCTTGCTCTTCCCAGGGGTTTTCCTGGTATCCAGCAGGGATCAGGAGTTACTAGAGATCACTCCAGATCTCTGCTGGACACCAAGGATACCCCCGGTAACAGCTGGTGGGGGGAGGCTGTGTAGAGGATACTTGAGTTATCAGGGGTGATGGGATGCCAGGTGGGTATGAGGGAGTTGGAGGCTGTTATTTGAGTGTCAGAGAATTTCAACAGTGCAGCTAAAACCACACCAGTAGGAATGCACGAAACATTCTATAAATATCTGCTTTCTACAGTAAGTGCATGGATAGATGTTAGCCACACTCCCAACAGTTAATAAACATGCTCTCTTGGGCTTCCACAGCTAGTATGATGATCTTTGCAGTTTTCTGGGTTATGCTGCATCTTAAATGAAGAAGTGGAGGAGTAGCCTAGTGGTTAGAGCACTGGCTTGGGTTCAGTTCCCACCAGCACTCCTTGTGGCCTTGGGCAAGTCACTTAACCCTCCACTGCCTCAGAAGAAAGGCCTGGCAATCTACTTCCAGTGACACTGCCAAAAAAACCCAGCAGCTTCTGGGTCGCCAGGAGTCAGGACTGACTCAAAGGCACACATTGCATTGCAATAACTGATGCTGCAGCATTCTTCAGGATGAAGTGGTTATTCAGTGAGCATCTATCCTTTTATATAGTCCTAAAACAGGCTTTTTGGGAGTGAGACAGGAAAGTTCATTGGAGAAAGGCTGGAGACAGGGCCAATGCAGGGATATGAGGCATCCTAGGCAAACCTCATCTCTTGCTTCTCCTCCTGCTCCAGCCCCTGCTCTGGTTACCGCCCCTCTCGGGACATGCAGTGGCACCAATGCTTTTAAACCAGCACCGAAAGACTGGAGTTACCTTCTGCTCTGGCGCTGTGGTGACGTTCCTATTTCTGCCTCCTTCCCGTTTGCTAATGCAGAACCCAGGCCATGCATGCAAATGGCACTAAGTGTGGTTAGCGGGGGCCACTAATGCCCATGCAAGTTGCAATGCACAGGCAATGCCCACGAGCCGCCCCTGTTCCACCCAATCCCTGTCCTGACAATGGCTACCACAGTAGAATGGGGTTTTTACCATGGCGGCCTCACTCTGCTTATTGAGATAGTGCCCAGATGGTGCATTAAACCCAAGCTACAGGGTAGCACAGTTTAGTAAGCATGCCCCTTATTTTCTAAAATGCACAACACATCACCACTATATCCCAATTCTGTCTAACCTGCAACCCCAGGAATGTCTTCGCACAGCACACATATAAGTCCAGGTGATTTTGGCAGAGGGTATACATGTATTTAACTGAGCCGTTTTCTGCATGTAAAACATGCTTCACATAACAGAAAATGCTTCATGAAATTACCTCCATTGTGCTCTCTAATAATCTTTAATCAAATGCCCTGTTATAAATCATTGGAGGGCCTGTGTGACCAAGCTGATTTTCCCTTTATTATGCTCATTATATTCACTGAGACAGTTTCCTTTGTAAAAGCGGAGATTCATATTCACCACCTTCAGAAGCATTTTTTTTGGTAGATAATTAGGGCCAAACTCCCAGAGCATCCTCAGGAAGGCAGATGGTAACCTTCAAAGAGCTGTAAATTATAAAGTGCTGGGTCGTGTACACTAAAATAAGATTCTGCT
The DNA here is from genome assembly GCA_033557465.1 of Ichthyophis bannanicus. Taxonomy (NCBI): domain Eukaryota; kingdom Metazoa; phylum Chordata; class Amphibia; order Gymnophiona; family Ichthyophiidae; genus Ichthyophis; species Ichthyophis bannanicus. Next base: position 421,595,799 of record CM066033.1, read on the forward strand.
CCTTGGTGTATGTGCGTGTGTGTTTGTGTGTGTGCCCAGAATCACCAAGAGGAGTTAGTTCAAACAACATTTCAGTCTATCTGCATAACGTAAACTGGTTCTTATTAGATTGTTGACTGGCCTGGCCGCAAGAAGCAAAGTTAGTTCTTAGAATGAAGAGGCGCACATTTCTTCAAAATAAGTCCACTGAAAAATTAGCAAACTTCAAAGACTTTAGAAAAATTGACCTCTGAACCCTTTATTGAATGGAAAACTGAAAAATCCAATATGAATCTGAGAATTTACTTCGGTAACAGGAAGGACTGCAGTCAAGTAGCTGAAGTATTACATTAGCTTCTGCAGCGAAAATTAAGCCAGCTCTTCAGGCGCCTAACGTTTGCCGCAGAGGGATAACTGGGCAGTGGCATTATTGCTGGGTGCCGCCTACTCTCCACTCCTGGAATGCCCCGGTACTAGCTGGCATGCCTGGGGGCACGCAGATGCGGCCCTTGCGGACATTCAGCAGCACTAACCATGTTACTTCCACTGAATATCCCAGTCAGCGAGATTAGCGTGTTTAGCCGGTCTGCTAACCGTGTCAGTCGCTTTGGATATCCCCCTCCTATGTCTTTAAGATATGTTTACAAAACAACTTGATGGGCTTGGCAAAGTATTACATTTATCATACTGTTCATCCAAACTTTTATGAAAGGATATGTGAAAAATCAAAAGGAATTTGTTAAACTGTAGGATTTGTTTATAGATTTTTTTGCAACTCCAGAGCAGATTGTCAAGGTTTGTATTAGATTTTTCAGATCTCTTTCCAGTTTCAGACAGATTTGCTGGACAACATTTGAAGGATAACTCTAGCTGATCTGGGTGAAATTAGAAAAGGTGTCAAAAGCGCCACAGTGAAATTTGCTTTGCTTTGCTGGATTTCAACTATAAATCTGTACTCAGAGATTTTCTTCTGAATATATTTTTCCTTTGGTCTGTGTGTATGATAGCGTTAGGCAGCTTGCAAGTACGTTTCTGAGTTTGTGTTTGTGCTAGCTTCAAAAATATTTTAAGAACAATAAAATACCAAAGTCCCAGTTTAAAGATAGGAGCATTAGTGTTTCAGGAGAGCATAAATGTGTTGTATATCTGAATTTTAATAGTTAATTTTATGCTAGGAAAAATAAAATCATTGCAAAAATCTGAAGGGGCATATTGAATGGCGGCATTCAGCATTGTTATTTATTTCTGTACTGTACTCAAGATTAGATCCTCCTATAACTGGTTTTCCTATAGGGAGAGTTCTGCCTCTTGCGTTCACCCTTACAAGTTGTATTTTTTTCTAGGTTGCTTTTGAATTTGTGTTGACGTCCAAGTTGAAATAATATGATAAAAATGCATGAAATGTATGGTTTAAGTTGGCAATTGCTAATAGTACTATGATCTCATCTGTAAAATAGGATTGCCGGTTCTTGTTCCCTTTGAATTTCCCAAGCAAGCTTTCTCTGTGAGATCAGCAAAATTCTTAGAACATACCACCAAGTCCCTTCCCCACTCTTTCATCATCCCCTGCCTAGTCTATTTCAACTTGCTCCTCACTGGTCTCCCATTGAATCATCTATCTCCCCTTCAATCTGTTCGAAGGTCAGCTGCACGGCTATTTTTCTGCCAGTGCCGCTATGCTTGCGTAACCCCTCTTCTCAAGTCCCTATCCATTCCCGCATACAGGTCACATTTCTTCTGACCTATACTGTAAATACATTCATTCTGCAGCCCCTCACTACCTCTCCTCTCTTATCTTTCCCTACACCCCTCCTCAGCCACAATGGTATTCAAGCAAATCGCTTTTATCTATGCCCTTCTCTTCTACTGCCAATTCCAGACTCCTTTCCTACCACCTTGCTGCACCGCACACCTGGCAGAGACTATCTGAGTCAGTATGTCAGGCTCTATCCCTGGTCCTAGTCACATCCAGTTTTAAAACTCATCTCTTTGAGGCTGCTTTTGGATCCTGACTCCTTTATTCCCCTCTCTTCAGCCATATGTATTTTAATCACTTCATTAAGAATTCCCTTGTCTCATGTCTGTCTGCCTTAGCAGATTGTAAGCTCTGTGGAGTAGAGACTGTCTTTTATGTGTACCTGTGCAGCGCGACATATGCCTATTGGAGCTACAGTATAGAAATGATAGTAGTAGTAGTAAATAAGTTGAAAGGAATTGGTGATACTGGGGAGCCTTGAGATACTCTACACTACAGTTCATTTCCCCTAACTCTGATAACTCATTTTTCCAGCTGACTCTTAGAGGTTAATGCGCATTAATGAATTAACGCATATGAAGTACTGTTGTGCCCACAGAAATAAAAGTACTGTGCATACTTAACACATGTTATTTTCATGGACGCATGTTAAAACCCATAAGGGATCATTTCAAACAGCGAATAGAGGGGATGTACATCTGAGTTGTACATACAACCCCTGCTATTCACTGTTAGCCTGTTCTGGCCCGATAGCTCTCCGCACTTATAGGGCCTTTGTGCAGAGAGCTCCGGATTGGGGCAGGAAGAGGTGGCAACTGGGTGGAAAGTGGGCAGAGTGGAGGCGGACCCATGACACCAGATGTAGAGGGCCTATTCCGGTCACCAGATGTAGAGGGACATTCAGCGACGCAAAGATGGAGGTCGGACTTATTCCACCCCCAAGGTGGAATAAGTCTTATGATTGGTGGAGATCAGTCTGGGAACCCCTCACACGGCACAGAAGCAGGTAGGCCCCTGCCGCCTGATCCCAGCCCTGGCATCTTTTTCTGAGGGTTGGGGAGCGGGGGAAATACGTGTTCACAGTGTCGGGCTGGTTGTGTTCCTGCATGGCGTCCCAGTACCATGGCAACAAGATGCCATGGCACCAGGGCACCAGTAGGAGCATAGGGAGGGATAGCCAAGTAAATGGATGGGTGTTCCCTGCTGCAGTATTGGGTCACGTCTGGCCTGTTCAAGTGCCCTGATTCTGCAACAGTGGGAACGTATAGCTCAAGCAGTTGCAGAATTGGGTGACTTTGGGGCACGTCCACTTTTTGGATGTTCGGATGGCCCAATCTGAATTGTCCTTTTGCCAACATGCCCCTTTCTGTTCTGTTTTTCAGCAACCCACTAAATCATTGCAGGAGCTTTCCAGCTGAGCAATGTCTCAATTTTTCTAGCTGTAGATCGTGATTTGCCATATTGAATGTCAGTAAGTCAGTTCGCATAGGGATTAATGAAATACCCATATCCATGCAAATTTGAAGTTCGTTTAGTATGGTTGCTAGCACAATCTCAGTGTTGCAGCGGGATTGGAATCCTGTTCATAAAATATGCACCAGCACTAGGGGGTGCTACAGATAAGTATCACAACTATCACGCACAAGACATAATCTTTGCTGTTTTTAACTGTAAATAGCACTGCTTACATATGTAACTGGTGAATTTTGTGAGCATGCACATACAAAAGCAAGTAATTAGAGAGCTATCCTCCCCTTGGAGGTGGTTTTGAATGACAGAAAAGTAAACACAATCCCCCTCAAGCATTCCTCCAAATCCCAGGCCCAAACACTAAGTTGTTGTTGTTAAGTGCCGTCGAGTCGGAGTCGACTCATGGCGACCCTCTGGATAGCTATCCTAAATTGTGTTCGGTCTTCAGTCAGGCGGCTCATTGTTGACAGACTGGTACCCATAGCTGCTGTTATTGTAGCGATCCATCTCATTGCTGGCCTTCCTCTTTTGCGTTGACCTTCTATCTTTCCAAGCATGATGTCTTTCTCTAATGATCTCTCTCTTCGCATGATGTGTCCGAAGTATGAAAGTCGAAGTCTTGTCATCTGAGCTTCTAAAGAAAGCTTAGGTTTGATCTCCTCTAGTACCGACTGGTTTGTTCTTCGGGCAGTCCATGGTATACACAGTATTCGCCGCCAGCACCATAATTCAAAGGCATCAATTTTCTTCCTGTCTGTCTTTTTCACTGTCCAGCTTTCACATCCATATGATGTTATTGAAAATACCATGGCTTGAACAAGTCGAATCTTTGTATGGAGAGAGACATCTCTGCTCTTGAGAATCTTATCTAGGTCTTTCATAGCCATTCTGCCAAGAGCAATGCGTCGTCTGATTTCTTGACTGCTTGTTGCTTCTTTATTGATAGTTGATCCAAGTAGGTTAAAGTTGTTCACGATTTCAATTTCTTCTCCTTCAACGATGAACCTGTTGATTATGCCAGTTGTTATGATCTTTGTCTTCTTTACATTAAGGTGCAGGCCCATTTTGAGACTATGTTCTTTGATTGTGAGAAGCAAACATTTCAGATCATCTTCACTTTCAGCCAGTAATGTGGTATCATCAGCATAGCGAAGGTTGTTGATGAGTCTTCCACCAATCTTCACACCTCTGTTGTCTTCATACAGTCCTGCTTCTCTGATGATTTGTTCTGCATATAAATTAAACAGGTAGGGGGAAAGTATGCAGCCTTGTCTTACACCTTTGCTTATTTTAAACCATTCTGTTTCTCCTTGTTCCGTTCGAACTGTTGCTTCTTGATCAATGTACAGATTGCGCAAGAGAACGATCAGGTGTTCTGGTATACCCATGCTTCTTAATGTGGCCCAGAGTTTCTCATGGTTTACACAGTCAAAAGCCTTGCTATAGTCGATAAAGCACAAATAGATATCCTTTTGGTATTCTTTAGTCTTTTCAAGGATCCATCTCACATCCGCAATGATGTCTCTCGTTCCTCGTCCTTTCCTGAACCCTGCTTGCACTTCAGGTAGTTCTTGTTCTAGGTATGGCTGTAGTCTCTTTTGAATAATCTTCAGTAGAATCTTGCTGGCATGTGGGATCAGAGCGATTGTGCGATAATTTCCACAGTCAGTTGGATCACCTTTCTTTAGTATTGGTATAAACACAGATCTTTTCCAGTCAGTTGGCCATGATGTTGTCTTCCATATTTCTTGGCAGAGCCTTGTAAGTACGGTAACAGCTGCATCAGATTGCTGCAATACTTCTATGGGAATGCTATCAATGCCTGGTGCTGTGTTCTTTGATAAGGCTTTCAATGCTGCTTCAACTTCTTCTTTCATCACCAATGGTTCCTGATCATAAGGTATAGGTTGAAACGGCTGTTGGTCCACTTGATCTTTATCATATAAAAACTCTGTATATTCCTTCCACCTTTTCTTGATCTTCTCAGCATCATTCAACATAGAACCTTGAGCATCTTGTAACATTCCAATTCGAGGCTGGAACTTTTTCTTTAACTCTCGCAGCTTTAGGAAAGCCGATCTTGTTCTTCCTCTAATGGTTTCTGCTTCTATTTCCTTGCAAGTGTCATTGTAGTACTTTTCCTTGTCCTGTATTGCTGCACGTTGGAAATCTCTGTTGAGTTCTGCGATTGTCTTTCTTTCTCCTTTGGCTTTAGCTTCTCTGCGTTTCTGGGCAATTTTCAGAGTTTCTTCTGTCATCCATTTTGGCCGTTTTTGCTTTTTCACCTTTTGTAGAGACTTCTCGCTTTCTTCCAGCACAACCTTCTTGACGTCATTCCATAACTCTTCCGGAGCTCTGTCATTTGTATCTAAAGCAGCAAATCGATTTTGCAGGCAGTCTTTAAATTCCAGTGGTATATTCTCAAGGTCATATTTTGCTACATTCATGAGTGGTTTGCTCTTTTTCAACTTTAGCTTGAGTTTGCATACTAGTAGTTGATGATCTGTACCACAGTCAGCTCCAGGTTTTGTCTTTGTTGATGTTACAGAGCTTTTCCATCGTTGACTTCCACAGATGTAGTCAATTTGATTTTTATACAATCCATTGGGTGAAGTCCATGTGTACAGTCGCCGCTTGTGTTGCTGGAAGAAGGTGTTTGAGATGAATAGATCATTGGTCTTGCAGAATTCTATCAATCTTTCTCCAGCTTCATTTCTGTTGCCAAGTCCATATTTTCCAACTACTTTGCCTTCTTCTTTGTTGCCAACTTTTGCGTTCCAGTCACCCATGACTATCAGGATATCCTGTTTGCATGTTCTGTCAATTTCAGCTTGTACTTGTTCATAGAACTCTTCAATTTCATTCTCTTCTGCAGCTGTTGTTGGGGCATATACTTGAATTATAGTTGTGTTGATAGGCAATCCTCGTAGACGAATAGAGATTAAGCGTTCGCTGACTGCATTGTATTTCATTACAGTTCTTGCAAGTTTCTTCTTTATTATAAATGCAACACCATTTCTTCTTTGTCTTTCATTTCCAGCATAGTAGACCATGTGATCATCTGATGCAAAGTGCCCGATGCCAGTCCATTTCAGTTCGCTGACACCCAACAGATCAAGTTGTACACGTTCCATTTCATTCTTGATCACCTCCAACTTCCCTTGGTTCATGCTTCGTACGTTCCATGTTCCAATGTGTAAGACATCTTTACAGCTTCTGACTCTCATTTCATGTATAAACCCCAACACTAAGTTAGTTGGGGTTTATACATGAACATAAGATATGCCATACTGGGTCAGACCAAGGTCCATCAAGCCCAGTATTCTGTTTCCAACAGTGGCCAATCTAGGTCATATGTACCTAGCAGTTTCCCCAAGGGACACAGGTTCCACAATGCTTGTATTGGTTCAAGCATTGATATCCTGGGTCCCTTCTTAATAATGGTTTATGGACCTTTCCTCCAGGAACTTGTCCAAACCTTTTTTAAACCCAGCTACACTAACAGCCTTTACTACATCCTCCGGTAACAAATTCCAGAGTTTGATTACACGTTGAGTGAAAAAATATTTTCTTTTATTAGTCTTAAATAGTTTACCCTGTAGCTTCATTGCATGTCCCCTAGTCTTTCTATATTCTGATAAGGTAAACAATCGATCTACGTTTACCCGTTCCACTCTGTTCATTAATTTATAGACTTCTATCATATGTCCCCTCAGCCGTCTCTTTTCCAGGTTAAAGAGCCCTAACCTTTTTAGCCTTTCTTCATAGGAGTATCCTTCCATCCCCTTTATCATTTTGGTGGCTCTTCTCTGAACCTTTTCTAAAATCGCTATATCCTTTTTAAGATACGGCGACCAGAATTGCACACAATATTCAAGGTGCGGTCTCACCATGGAACGATATAGAGGCATTATAATATCTTTTGTTTTATTTTCCATTCCTTTCCTTATCATACCTAGCATTCTATTTGCTCTCTTGGCCGCTGCTGCACACTGGGCCGAGGGTTTTAACATGGTATCCACAATGACACCTAAATCTTTTTCCTGGGTGGTGGTTCCTAATGTGGAACATTGCATCGTGTAACCATAGTTTGGGTTGTTCTTCCCTAGGTGCATAACCTTGCACTTGTCCACATTAAATTTCATCTGCCATTTTGATGCCCAGTCTTCCAATTTATCAAGATCCTCTTGCAATTTTCCACAATCCTCTTGGGTTTTAACAACTTTAAATAGTTTTGTGTCATCTGCAAATTTGATAAACTCACTCGTTATTCCACTTTCCAGGTCATTTATGAATATGTCAAAAAGCAGCGTACCCAGCACAGATCCCTGGGGTACACCACTATTCACCTTTCTCCATTGGGAAAATTGGCCATTTAGCCCTACCCTCTGCTTTCTATCTTTTAACCAGTTCCTGATCCACAATAGTACACTGCCTCCTATCCCATGACTGTTTAGTTTTGCCAAAGTCTCTGATGAGGGACCTTGTCAAAGGCTTTCTGAAAGTCCAGATACACAATATCAACCGACTCACCTTTGTCCACCTGATTATTCACTCCTTCAAATAAGCATAACAGATTAGTAAGACAAGATCTTCCTTGTCTAAAGCCATGTTGGCTGTCTCCCATTAGGTCATGACTATCTACATGCTGAGTAATTGTATTCTTTATGATGGTTTCTACCATTTTTCCCGGTACTGATGTCAGGCTCACCGGTCTGTAGTTTCCCGGATCACCCCTGGAACCCTTTTTAAAAATTGGTGTTACAGTGGCGATCCTCCAATCTTCAGGTATTAGAGATGATTTTAATGATAGTTCACAGATTACTAATAGCAGGTCTGCAATCTCATATTTCAGTTCTTTCAACTCCCTTGGATGTATACCATCCGGCCCAGGTGATTTGCTACTCTTCAGTTTATCTAATAGTTGTAATACATCTTCCCGATGTATCGATATTTCCTTCAATTCTTCCGCACCTTTAAATACCACTTCAGTCATGGGTAACATCCCTACATCTTCCTCAGTGAAGACTGAAGCAAAGAATTCATTCAGACATGATTCAAAGCAGGTGTACATGGTGAAGGGAAGTTTTCCTAGAAACAAGAGAATTGTTGTTCTAAAATACTGAGTAAATATTTAGCAGCTGTTGACATTTTTTTTTAAATGCCAGTCATAGTGGAAGCCAGATTGTGGCTGGTGCTGAATATCTGATCCCTAAGGCCAGTGGTGGCACTATCTGGATAGTGGCGATATTCAGCACCATTATAGGATAGTCAATCCACCTAACATTTTGGACAGCTTTTGTCCTGTCCTAAGCTATGCAGATAGCTATCTGTACAGTGGTACTGAAAATTGTCATTCTTAACTCTGAGGACCACCTATTGGCTGCCCCCAGACAGTTCCGGTACTATCTTGATAGCGGCAAGATGGTTTGGCGAGACATTCAGTAACACTCTCCATATAGTGCTACTTAATATCTTCTTCAGACTTACCTGGTTAGCAGGTGCTGTTAACCGGATTAATGCCATGGAATATTGACCTGTAAATAAATGTATATTTTGAAGGAATGCCTAGATTACATCTCCTCTAAATCTCTGTGCACTGCCACATATTATGGGGTTATTTTAGAAGCTCTTTTTGAGTGTTAGACATCTGAAAACAGGCATAGAGATATCCAAAGCACAGAGAGTTCCCTGGAGCCATTTTATAAGCTGAATCTGCGGATATCCCCAGTGTGAGGACGTCCAAGTCAGAACGGGGTCATGGTGGGGCGTGACTTGGGGCATTCCAAAGAACTTGGATATCCCTGCCCTATTTCAGAAATGTCCTGGATGTCCCGAGCCACGTCAAAAGTTATACCCACTCCAGGCATTAACAGGCATTGGAAAAGTGCTCGTTTTGTTAGGAAAATGCCTGGAGGGTGTGGAGAAGGAGGTACACTCATATCCCCTTTATTTTACAATTTGTCATAGAAGATTGACAGGGATGAAGGGCTCACGTTTTTGTTTTGCCACGCTGCTGGATGTCCTTGTATGCAATCTTGCTTGAGGTAGACATCCCTGCTCCATGATTTCACAGCAGAGACATCTATATGGATGCCGCAGGGCATTCACATCGGGGGCATCTTTGTTTCTAAAACTGGGACAAAACCTAGACATCCCTGGTGCTTTTGTTCATGTTCTGCCCTGGATGTCCCAGATTGCACTTGGACACCCTATCTAAAATACCACTTTATAAGTAACATCATTCTTAGAATCAGTACTACTCATTGAAAATTCATACTTATAAATCCATTTTTGTATACATGTAAATTAGTGTTAAGGCTTCTAAAACTTATTCCTGAAGTCATATTTTTAGTTATTGATTTACGATTTTATCTAAAACATTTAGCAATGACTTAGTAAATGTTCTGTCAGTAATACTTAAAAATTGAAAGAGATATTTTGATAACTGAAGAAAGTTTCATGTTTTCTTCCATTAACATTCAGCCAAACCATGTGAAGATACATTTTACAAATAACATCCAAGTGCAATCTAGGATGTCCAAGGCAGAACATCAGAATAAAAGGCAGGCATGTCCAAGTTCGGGCTTGATTTTGCAGATGTTGACATTCTCAATATGGCCATCTGTGAGGCCATCTACATTTTATTTATTTATTTATTTATTTATTTTTTATACCGCGCTCTTTAGAATCAGTACGGTTTACATGTATACTAACAGGTACTTTTTATTCCCTTGTCCCCGAAGGGCTCACAATCTGAGTGTACCTGAGACAGTGGAGGGTTAAGTGGCTTGCCCAAGGCCACAAGGAGTGGCCATGGGACTAGAGACCCCAGTCCCTCCGGCCTGAGGTTGCTTATCCCCATGCGGGAATTGAGTGCCCGGCCCTCCGGCCTGAGGTAACCCGTCCCAACCACTGAGCCACTCCTCCCATACATGTTCCTGGAATAATATCCAAGACCAGGGATCTCTTAAGAGACATTCAATGGTGGTTCAAACACAAAATAAGTTTCACAATTACACTAAAAATATCATTGTGATTTTGGAGAGTACTGGGGATGGTGGAGTGCCATTTTCTCTACACCCTCTAGAGATGTTTAATGGCCCAAACAAGCACTTTCCCGATACCTATTCATTCGTGGAGAAGGTCTAAACTTGGACAAGTCACAGATGTTCCTGAGAGTTCTGAAATCGAGCAGGGATGCAAAAGTCCATCATCCTGCTGCAGACATATGTGGCCTTTACTACACCGCCTGCATACTTATATGTCTCTATGCTGAGGATGTCTTTAGAGAGCATTTGGAAAATGGCTCAAGGGACATCTTCATGATTTGGACTTCCACATGCACGTTTTTGGATATCCAAATCCTGAATATGGCTTCTAAGATGAATGCTATAGATAGAACAACAGGTTTGCAGTATAATATGGATAGCAGATAAAATATTTTCTATCTCAAAGCAAGCCAAAAAGAAAATCCATGTTGTTCCAAGAACGTATTTTGATATCTCTAAATTTTACAATGTCAATGAATTTACATAATAAAACTATTTGATCCAGTTGCTGAATGATATTGTAGTGAGAATGGCTAAAGCACTGCAGCTGAACGCGTTGGTGTTTTAGGAATAGAAAGAGGTAGATTTTTATCCTTTAAAGAGCCCAGTACTCTTTTTAATGACTGATCTGATGAGCTGATGAACTCCATTATAATGTTCATCTAATGGAATGTTGGAATCTGGGTTCGAGAGGGTAGACATGATTATCCATGAGAAGAAAAAATTGACTGAGTCACATGATTTCATTAAAAAATATAAGTAAATCCCACATTTAAAATGAATAACTTTTCAGTAAAAGACGTCTACCTTTTATTTGGTCACTTGCATAAAGATCATAGATCCAAAGTTGTCCAAGAATAAAAATGTCCTGATTTGACCCTAGAAGTCATGAAACAGTTGGCTTCCCATACCAGCTACATATACTGTAAGAATGGAAAGATGTTCCTTTCCTAAAACATCTCTCTTTTTCAGATGGTGACCTGATTGGAATATAAGTAGAATGAGCCAACTCCAGAGCAAAATGATTAACTTTCTCAATAAAAATGCCTCATTGTTTTTCCTTTGGTGCAGTGAGTAGAACAAATCTATTGATTAGTTTACCTGTATCAACAGACAGTTCAAGATTATTTGGAGTGTCTGACTAGGTAATCCCTGTGGTGTTACCAATAGCAGATTGGAAACTAACTGTAACTCAATAAACTAAAGCAATTGTGGCCTTCAAATGCACAGCCTACATTATCTGTGTTTGATTCTCCAAATTCTCCTTTGCCTTACAGAATTTAAATAAATTCTCTCCCAGAAACATTAAGAACTGCCAAAACTGTACCCAAACTATGCAAAAAAACCTAAAAACTAATCTTTCTGCCAAATTCTTTGGATCCAATAAAACAGATTAACCCTCACTCCCCACATGCTCATTGCTATACATTACATGTTACCTCAGCCACCATGATTAACCCAAGTTTAATGCTCCCCCTCCAATTATATGTAACTTGGTTCTGTTACTGTTACTTTTATTATCATGTTTTAGCCCAAATTAATATCGCCCCAATCTGGTTCTGTTAATGTTACATGTAAACCACCTGGACCGAAAGAGAAAGCGGTATATAAACCCTGTTAAATAAATAAATAAATACAAATAGTCTGCCAAACCTGTATCTAATGAGCACTTACATACATTGGCAAAACTAGAATTAGGGTTTTTTAAATCTTTCAGTAGGATGATAATTATGTTTTTCTTGTTATTTTTTAAAAAATGTACACATTAGAAATTTTGGGGCCCTTTCACTAACGCCCTTTAAGGTTTTGTATGGTGAGTGAAAAGTTTCCTCTTTAACCATCAGGGGCTTGACCAGCATGTTCCTGGCCATTGATTTGTAAATGCATACATTAACATATACCTAATGATACCCATAGAAGTACTGTTAGGTGCACCAATGCTAATTGGCACATTGATGATAATCACGTGCTCTTCATGCCCACATTCCACCCCTAACCCCGCCACTCGCTGCAATAGCATGCAATTGCCAGTTAACGTGCATTTTGGTGGCTGGTAGCTGGCATGCCCTCATGTTAACGTTCACCACGGCCGGTTATTGAATGCTAAATGCATGTTAACCAGTTAGTGATGTTTAGTAAAAGGGCTCTTTGTCTACAGCAGCAGCTTGCTAAATACCAAAAGGTTATCATGAATCAACCCAGCAAAATGTGATTTTGATTTGCTCATGCAAGTAATAGCATTTGCATCTCAGCTACATATCTCTTGAACATTTCCTTCAGCATAACCCTTGGAAAGTGTGGAAAATTTCTAGAAATATTATCAAATTACAATGTCTAGAAATATTATCTAAAGCTTCTTAAATTGGAAATAGCTTTAATAAATGTAGCATGGGTCAAATATGTACCTTGAACATTTAGATCCAAGTCCCTTATATCAGAGAAAGTTATTTGAAGTTATTATTTTTTTTAATCAAAATTAACTTCTATGTTCTGATTCTGTTGAGCTAAGGAATTAACGTGGAACTAGAGCAGATCCGAAGTCCACAATTGCACTCCAAATAGCATCTAGAGTTATAACCAAAGAACAAGTCCACCCAAAAGAAGATAAAAACAAACCTCGCTATTTGGCTCCACTTGTATCCACCACAGGCCCTGGGAGTTGATCACTACTACCTTCCTCTGCTATCCATTCCTAAACACTTGAAAGAGAAGCCTCACAGGCATCATCCCAATCCTCCAGCTCTTGCCCTTCCATGGATAACAAAATACTGACTTCTGACTGAGGCCTATCTGACACAGATGCCGAGAAACTTAATGGACAGGGTTGGAGCAGGGATTCTCTCACCTTTGGATTCAAGGATTTATCGGGCCCAGAACCAGCACTGGGTGTACCTGCCTGCTGTGTTGGCTGCCTTGGGCTGCCTCCAGAGGAATCGTTGGCTTCTGTACAGCGAAAAAAAGTGTCCATAGAACTCCATGCAGGAGAGATACATGCAGGATACTCCATGCAGGAGTGGAGGAGTGGCCTAGTGGTTGGGGCAAGGTACTTCAGGCCAGAAGGTCGGGGGTTCAAATCCCACTAGAGGACAGCAACCTTGGGCCAGAAGGACTGGGGTTTCTAGTCCCCCAGGTGCTCCATGTGGTCTTGGGCAAGCCACTTAACCCTCCATAGCCCATGTTCCTTGTAAAATAGTTATCTCCAAGTTATAATGCCCTGTTCAATGTAATTTCAGTTTGTTCAATGTAAACCGCACTGATGCAGAATAGCGCGGTATATAAGAGAATGTAAATAAATACACACAAGTTTTCCCCTTTTGCTTGTCCATATAGAGGAAATTTGCAACATAGAAAAAAGCCATTCAGACAAGCCTCATATAGTTGCCGCCATCTTGGGAGCTCCCTGTTGGCCACCTTTCTCTCTGTTTGTGATCTTCTTTATTTTGCGAATGCTGCCTGTTTTGCCTCTGTATTGCAACCACTTCTTTGCGGAACTATATTGGTTTCCTTTTCATCTTGTTTTTATTTACTTTCCCTTCATAAAGATCAGCACCCTTTTATAGCCTCTTCCCGTTCAGCCCACTTCCTTTGCCTTCCTACCCTGCTAGCACTCCTTTAGATATAGTCCCATTTTACTGAGGTCGCCATGTTCAACAACCAGAACTTTGAGTTTGGTGTGACTGAAGATTCGCCTTAGTTTTTATACCTAACCACACTGTGTGGTGATCACTGATGGGCATCCACCCAGACATTAGACATACTGGGCCCAAAATGTAAAGGCATTTACATGGTTTACAGACCTGTAAACCGAGTTAATGCTGCTTAAAGGGATATTCAGCGGCATTAACCATATGCCCCTGAATATCCCCAATTAACGCCACTGCATGCCCCGATGCTTACGGTGTAGCATTGGAGCGTGTCATGGGCATTCCGGAGGTGGCACCCATCGCTAACTGGGCAGCGGCAATATTGCACTGCTGCTTCGTTAGAGACCCACGGGTAAAATAGGCACAGCAAAAGCTGGCCTATCTTTACTCATGGGAGCTAACCGGGTAGCGGCTCAATATCGCTGCTGCCCGGTTAGTTTCTGTGGTGGCGGAGACTGTGTGGCAAACCCAGATATTAAATGACAGTGTAATCATGCTAGCTGCTGGCACTGAATACCGGGTCCACTATTTCCATTGGTGAGTATTAGATCCAGCGCCGACACTTCCCTGGTGGGTTCCATCACCATTGGTCTGAGCAAAGCTCTTTCTAAAGCATCCACAGTCTTTCTCCTTCCTCTCAGATTTGCAAATCCAATGTGCGTTCCTTATCGTCCCTCCAGTTTCGAAGATTGGAAAGTATGCTTGTAAATGCAAACTTCTCCTCACCCCCACCCTTAGAGCATCTGGATGAACTTGCATGCATAAAGACTCTATGCATATTATCTTCACATAGGGCAAACGGTTCTGGATAAGTCCAGTTCTGCTGGCAACACACTGCTTTCTCTGCAGAAATAGTTTACAAAATCGCTGTCTAGATCTGCAATCACCTCTCTCGGTGTATTTATATTGTTCGTTTGTTGTGTATGCTGCACAGTGGGCCGCAGCATTTGTATCTCAGCACTGAAACATGAAAGGGCTTTTAAATGTACTATTGCTGTCACCATTATTGTAGTTAATGCTTAATATAACAAGCGGTATAAAAACAGATGTGTTCTGCCATTAAGTGTGCAGGAAGTAATAGGTGCCTCCTTTCTTGATTGCCTATTTAAGCAGTAGAATGCTTGATATCTTGAGGGAGCAGTGCATCAAAGAACTGAATCACCCATCTCCTGGCATTTGATAATTGCTTCAAAAATTAAAAAGACTTGAAAAGAGTATAAGAACAAAAAAAAAGGGGGGGGGGGAGGGTAAGTAGATGTTCTATTTTTATCTGACAGTGTCATGTAACTTGACATTTCAGAACGGTGGCAGAGGTGATAAAGTTAAATCAGCTGAAGTTCGCAAAGCAAAAGGCCTAATGTGCTAAGGCTTTTTTCCTTTTTCAGGGGTAATTTTATAAAAAGCTGCCTAAATTTACATGTGAAAAACACATGTAAATCAGTATATTTTAATCATCCATGTACATTAAAGGGCACACATATTGAAATAGTCATTATTCTAAATATATGCACATTGGGTCAATCACAGATACTCTTACTGTGGATGTGTACAAGGGTAGAGTTTGGGTGGAGATTGTGCTTGTATATAATGATAAAATACAGTAAGTGCTACCATCGGGAATGCATGTGTGTTTTCAACCACTTATGCCCCTAGGGAGGCATATTCATCAGCAGTTACCTGGTTAGTGCCACTGAATCTCATCTCCTAGTTCATCTGAACGTTCTTTCACTAACTGGATAGTATCGAAGCATTCAGATGGCAGAGCAGGGGCAGCACCCAAAGAGAACTGGTTATCTGTGATATTGGGTTGACATTATCCTTAACTGGGTAAAGTTAGGACGATAAAAGCCTGGTCTGATTTTACTCAATTAAGGATAACTATTTATACACTGAATGTTGTAGATAAACGGTTCTCTAAATCGCTAACAGGACAACTTGGATATTCAACGCCAGTGGCCTAGTATGACCCCTGCATTGAATATCTGGCTTTAAATGGCGATGGCTAGCCATTTTAAAAGTGCTGGCCACTGCCTTTGAATATCGACCCCCTATTTTATAAAGTGTGGGCGTACAGAAAGTCCTCGACTTATGTAAGTGGATCGTTACGCGATTCTATGCATAAGTCAATATTTACATAACTTTATAGCCATGGTATAGTATACACAATAATAAGAAACGACAAAATAATTTATATTCAAATTTTATTCAAAATCAACTGAAAATATAATAATAATACTGTGGGGGAGTAATCAACACTGGAGTCACTTTCTTAGACAAGGATAGTGGCACAAGAAGCAGATGATGGCTCTCCTCGAAATACAAGGTCAATGCTGGTACTTGGTTCTTTTCTCGTCTCACAATAAATTGGTCCCAGGTTCAGAAAAGCTCATTAGAACCAATTACTTTTAAGAAATATATTAATCAAGCTGAGACATGTCACATGAACAGACAAATGTTCAAACTACAATTAGGGAGAAAAACGCCTCAGGACAATGTCTCATCCGCTATGTGGCAACAATAGGCCATAGGGTAATAGAGAGCTCAGCATCATAGGCTACAAAAAATTCCCCATTGAATAGATTTTTTTTATAAGTCCACTAAACTTATACAAACCTTTGGGTATTTACAAGGATCCCTAGACAATATCCAATGCTTACACAATATAGAAAAAATACTAAATAATAAAATATAAATTTAATAAAGTGCACTTTAGTATAACAAAATAGAATGTGATGATAACAGAGATAAGGCAAGAACTACCAAATATAGGATGAAACAAAGAACCTGCAAATCAAACAACCAGGTAAGCAGGACATCCAAACATTTACTCCCGCAACACCTGCAACCATTTATTTATCTGAAAGCTGAACCGTGAACATTCTCCCACACCAATGCCACAGTGTATTACTTCAGGCTCCTTGTATAGCTTAGTCACAGCTCGATTCTCTTTCCCATAAGATGAAATACATCTAAATACAGCTCATAAGAACATAAGATATGCCATACTGGGTCAGACCAAGGTCCATCAAGCCCAGTATCCTGTTTTCAGCAGTGGCCAATCTAGGTCATACGTTCCTAGCAGTTTCCCCAAGAGACACAGGTTCTGCAATGCTTGTACTGGGTCAAGCATTGATATCCTGGGCCCCTTCTTAATAATGGTTTATGGACCTTTCCTCCAGGAACTTGTCCAAACCTTTTTTAAACCCAGCTACACTAACAGCCTTTACTACATCCTCCGGTAACAAATTCCAGAGTTTGATTACACGTTGAGTGAAAAAATATTTTCTTTTATTAGTCTTAAATAGTT
Organism: Ichthyophis bannanicus; assembly: GCA_033557465.1. NCBI lineage: Eukaryota > Metazoa > Chordata > Amphibia > Gymnophiona > Ichthyophiidae > Ichthyophis > Ichthyophis bannanicus. Next base: position 421,613,007 of record CM066033.1, read on the forward strand.
TGCCCTGTAGCTTCATTGCATGTCCCCTAATCTTTCTATATTCTGATAACGTAAACAATCGATCTACGTTTACCCGTTCCACTCCGTTCATTAATTTATAGACTTCTATCTTATCTCCCCTCAGCCGTCTCTTTTCCAGTTTAAAGAGCCCTAACCTTTTTAGCCTTTCTTCATAGGAGTATCCTGCCATCCCCTTTACCATTTTGGTGGCTCTTCTCTGAACCTTTTCTAATAACGCTATATCCTTTTTAAGATACGGCGACCAGAATTGCACACAATATTCAAGGTGCAGTCTCACCATGGAATGATATAGAGGCGTTATAATATCTTTTGTTTTATTTTCCATTCCTTTCCTTATGATACCTAGCATTCTATTTGCTCTCTTGGCCGCTGCTGCACACTGGGCCGAGGGTTTTAACATGTTATCCACAATGACACCTAAATCTTTTTCCTGGGTGGTGGTTCCTAATGTGGAACCTTGCATTGTGTAACCATAGTTTGGGTTGTTCTTCCCTAGGTGCATAACTTTGCACTTGTCCACATTAAATTTCATCTGCCATTTTGATGCCCAGTCTTCTAATTTATTAAGATTCTCTTGCAATTTTCTACAATCCTCTTGGGTTTTAACAACTTTAAATAGTTTTGTGTCATCTGCAGATTTGATAACCTCACTCGTTATTCCACTTTCCATGTCATTTATGAATATGTCAAAAAGCAGCGGACCCAGCACAGATCCCTGGGGTACACCAATATTCACCTTTCTCCATTGGGAAAATTGGCCATTTAGCCCAACCCTCTGCTTTCTATCTTTTAACCAGTTCTTGATCCACAGTAGTACACTGCCTCCTATCCCGTGACTCTTTAGTTTTGCCAAAAGTCTCTGATGAGGGACCTTGTCAAAAGCTTTCTGAAAGTCCAGATACACTATACAACCGACTCACCTTTGTCCACCTGTTTATTCACACTTTCAAAAAAACATAACAGATTAGTAAGACAAGATCTTTCTTGTCTAAAGCCATGTTGGCTGTCTCCCATTAGGCCATGACTATCTACATGCTGAGTAATTTTATTCTTTATGATGGTTTCTACCATTTTTCCCGGTACTGACGTGAGGCTCACAGGTCTATAGTTTCCCGGATCAACCCTCAAACCCTTTTTAAAAATTGGTGTTACATTGGCGATCCTCCAATCTTCAGGTATTAGAGATGTTTTTAATGATAGTTCACAAATTACTAATAGCAGGTGTCACCCACCTACTTACCCCCGAAGGCCAAGGGCCTGGGGTTTCAGTGAGGCCTCTTCTTAAGTAGCAAGGACCAAGTAGTGCCCCTTGGGAGTTGAAGTCCCACTAGCTATTCAATAAAAGAGTGTAGTCGTGGACGAGTAGCTAGGCTGGTAAAGAGGTATTTATTTCCCTTCCCGGGAGAACTTTTGCAGTCAGGAATCATAAAGGAAAATAAACCATACTTCTGGCACAACACAAAAGGGAACTACAAAATAACAAATGAAATGCTTCTTTTCAGCTTTAAGGCAAAACAAAAAGGTGCAAACAGGCTTTGTACTTTACAACAGCTATAGATGGAAATCTGTTCCTTTAAACAGATTTCCCTTCTGCACGCTTCTTGCACGCTTCAACAGAAAGAGGTCACATTATCTGCGAACACAAGAGTACAGTCCATCTGGAAATCCTCTGAGTTTTCCCCACAGAAATCGCAGTCCATGGCCTCATGAGCTTCCCTGCAATTCTCTTCTATGGGCCTGTAACTCACACCGATATTCAGAAATCCCTCCTCTTTCTGGCCAGGGCTTCTCTTCTCCTCACTATTAGAGTGGGATGGGAAGTTACCATGCAATGTGGATTTTCCCTCTAGAGGGCCATACACCTCAGGACCAGCGTATGTAAAATCAAGTGCCCCTCTATTCCAGGGAATTGGCCTTTCTCCAGGCTGACCTCTGCCCGATCGTTTGTGGCTGGGAAACTGAAAACAGTCTTTCTCCCTCGAAAGCCTTTCACTTCCCTTCCCAGGACGTGTTTCTTTGAGCCCAGGAATCTCCTTTGGATAAGAGCTTCTATTCCCCAGATACCTGCTCTCGTGGGAAGTCCCTCTCACAGCTTCTCTTCGTTTGCTGACAGGAATCCCTCTGCGTCCCCAACCGGACTCTGGTTCAGTGCAGCCCAACTCTCTGGCACTAACCTCGGGTATTCCCTCTTGGGCAAACTCGTCTGAGGTGCTGCTGGAATCTCCTTCTGAGGCACTCAGGTAGGTATCCTGGTTCTCGTGTGTTCTGCTCTTTCCTTTCCCGTACTTCCTGGTTCTCTCTTTCCCTTGCATCCTGGTTCTCCCTTTGCTCAAAGCTGACTCTAATTTAAGTGCGTCATTCTTTGAGTCCCTCATCAGCTCAAATCCCTGCAGCTGTTCCTGCTCCTCTAATGAGCCATGAGGTAATGCTTCTCTGGGGCGTTTACCTACCCCTGGTGCTATTGTTTTGGTTGGTTGCCTATAGCAACCCCTAGCCATGTGCTTTGAGCTGCCCATTTTAAAACTGCTCTGCACATATTCCTCTGTTTCCATCGGCACTATTTGCCTTGCGCCATGACACAGGTCTGAAATCTCATATTTCAGTTCTTTCAACACCCTTGGATGTATACCATCTGGTCCAGGAGATTTGCTACTCTTCAGTTTATCAAATAGTTGTAATACATCTTCCCGATGTATCGATATTTCCTTCAATTCTTCCGCACCTTTAAATACCACATCAGTCATGGGTAACATCCCTACATCTTCCTCAGTAAAGACCGAAGCAAAGAATTCATTCAGTCTCTCCGCTATCGCCTTGTCGCCTCTTAGTGCCCCTTTAACCCCTCTATCATCTAATGGACCAACTGACTGTCTCACAGGTTTTTTGCTATGAATGTACTTGAAAAAATCTTTATTTCGCGTTTTTGCTTCCGCAGCAGACTTCTCAAATTCTCCCTTTGCCTGCTTTATCAATGCCTTGCATTTGACTTGCCAGTGCTTGTGCTGTTTCCACTTATTAAAAGCTTATGCTGCTCATTCTTCTTGCTCATTCTGCTATGCAAAGATCTTTGTTTCGCCATAAGACAGGCTTCTTCAGTAGCAGGAAACCATACTGGAAAAAATTCCGTGCAGAGAAAAGGGCGTCTGACGACACATACATTTAATTAAGGTACCGACAAATCAGGAACTAACCTGTACTTGATTGGAGCATCCCAGAAAACCAAAAATAATTCAAAAAACCCACCACTTAAGAACATATTCAGAGAAACATATCAAAAAGAGGAGATACGTTTGGAAAACTACACAGTAAAATACACAAAAATTCATATTAGCTAGAAGAAAACCCCCCATTGAATTTTATTTTTTAAACCAGAAGGCTCTAAAACATTTAGCTGAAAAATACAACGCTGGTCACGTTGTAGTAAAAGCTTTCCCCAATCACCTCCATGCAAATTCGCTGGTGCATGATCTGTTACCATACAACACAGGTCTTGAAAATCATGATGATACTGAAGACAGTGTTACACTCACAGGGCCTCTTCATGGCCTTCAAATGTTTATTCTTATGTTGTGACAACCGTACATGTAATTGATGTGTGATTTTTACCAATATAACATTTATTGCAAGGACATCTAAGGAAATAAACTACATTCGCAGATGTGCAAGAAGTATGCCATTTATGATGGTATTCAGTGTCATTAATTTCAAAAGCAGACCCTTCAGACATTATCACACAAAATGTGCAATGCCCACAATTAAAGTGTCCTTTATTCTGAACTCTGAAAGGGACTCAAGGCCATAACCTATCATGAAGGCTTCGACCTCTATTAAAGGCAACCTGGGGACGTGTCTCAGCAAAACAGGGGAGAGCCACAAGAACCGGCCAATGTTTTTGTAATGTAGACGCTAGTGACTTAGAAGTAGCAGAATGTTGCAATACAGAAGTTATTATATCAGAATCAATAGCATCATCCTGAAGAGAAGCATGTAAAAGCCATTCTCTATGATTTGAAAAAGCTGTCTTATATGCTTTATGCAACACAGACTGGATATCCTCGGTCTTTAAACTTGGTGATCAATAAAAGTGCCTGCTGTCGAAACTCAGAGTCAGATTAACAGATACCCCAACAGCATAATAATTGGGAAAAAGGGAGACTATTTTTTAATGGATATGGGTGAAAATGTTGATATGACAATGGTGTGTTTGTATCAGTTGGTTTTGTGTATAAAGTAGTCTCAAAAGAGTCTCTCCCTTTAACAACTAAGACGTCTAAAAAATGTATCTGAGAACAATGGCACTGCATTTCAAAGACTATCGCAGTATTACAAGCATTAAGATAAGTAAAAAAATCCCTTAATTGGGCTTGTGTCCTACTCCAGAGCAGAAAAATGTTGTCTATATAATGACGCCATACAAGAATATACATACAAAGGCCAGACGGATACACCCAATTCTCTTCAAAGGCACTCATATACAAATTTGCTAAAGATGGTGCAAATGTAGCACCTATTGCTGTGCCAGATATTTGTTCATAAAAATCTTCTTTGTATAAGAAACAATTCTGTGTTATTTCTGCTAATTACAACAAAAAAATATGTCTAAACTCTTTCTGGAGAGGGCCTAGATTCCCAAACTGAATGTAAAACTGCTAGGGCTTCCCTCTGAGGAAAAGAAGTATATAGTGAAGCAACATCTAATGTTACAAGCCAGTGAACTGCAGAAACATCTGAAACCTGATGCAAAATTTGCAGAAAATATGCAGTGTCCTTCAAAAAGGAAGACATCTTTGGAATTTCATCTCTTAAAAAGACATCCAAGAATCGCCCTACATACTTCAGCAAAGAATCATTGCTAGACAATATCAGTCTCTCAGGCGGATGATCAAGGATTTTATGTATTTTAGGCAAGAGGTACAGAACAGGCACTTTAGGGTATGGTGGATTTAAAGATACCCTTATTTTCTCTGTCAAAAACACAGCTGCAACAGCAGTATCAGTCAATTGGCAAATCCTAAGTTGCAGTTCAATAGTAGGATTAACAGTCAACTTACAAACATCGCTAAGTTGGCGATAGGCCTCTGCATCATAGTCAGAAGTATTCATGACTACAATTGCTTCACCTTTATCAGCCTGTTTAATAGTCAATAATGCGTTATTCTGCAAATTGTGAAGTGTCTTATTTTCAAGTGATGTAAGATTGGATGAGCATTTCCTATAGCCTCGTTCAATTTTGTCAAGGTTATTCAACCCGAGAGTTTTAAAAGTAAGAAGGACTGCATGCAGTGGCCTGGGTAGTACCCAAGACGATTTTAAACATACCTCTGAATTATCAGACATTATAATCTTGTCTTCAAAATATACATGGAGTTACAATGTTCTCACAAGTCGTTCCACCGCCAACCGGTTCTGAAAACTATCTACAAAAAGACCATGCACAAATGAAAGACCTTTAGATAACAACTGGATTTCTGTAGATTGTAATTCAATGGAAGATAGATTTATTACAGCTCCTGTCATTGGAGATTGTCCCGCTGTACAACTTTCTTCTTCCTTTGAAACCTCGTATAAGGCTCCTAATGCTCGAAGGGCTGACAGCCCTCTAGATGTCGATTCCTGGGTCTGCCTCTGCCACGCTTTCGTAAAAAAAACTCTTTACAAACAATTTTACTAGCAACTTTTCACTAGACAGCAAGCTTTCTGAGGTTAAATTAAAACTAACGGTCTTACGTGATGAATTATACTTGGACCATGCATGCAATGTAGTCCAATTATAGATAGTACCTTCACTCATTTCCTTCTCATTTCATAGGAACATCTTAAGAGACTTAAGGTCCATCCTATATTTGTCCAGTTGTTTAGTCACTTCAGCAAATTGTGTTGAGAAATCATACAAAGATTTTAATTTAACTAAATCTTCATTCAAATCATGTTTAACATCCTCATGTTTAGACCGTGCAATTTCAATTATCAACAGCATTAGGTCTAAAGAACACTTATTTAGAATACTGTTCCAGCAAGAAATGAAGACTTCATCTTCATGAAACTTCTCAGGCTCTTACCATATTCTTAAAATCATAGGGATCACTTCCCTTCTGCAGTATTCTGCTAATGTTAAGCTGTGCGGTTCCAAACGCACTCCTCTCTTTAATTTATTAACAAAGGTTTCCCAAGATGGACCCTTAGAAATGCCGTCATCTTGCAACAAGGATGACACGTCCAAATTTTCCTTAGTTTTTTCTTCACTATAGCTAAAAGCACTTTTCCAAGCAATAGAATAGCTGTAAATCCATAAAACACTATACAAACAAGAACAGCCACACTGGGAGTCACACAATCATATACAAAACACTCCCAGGATAAGAAAAGCTCGCTAGAACCAGTTACTTTTAAGAAATATATTAATGAAGCTGAGACACTTCACATGAACAGACGAATGTTCAAACTCTACAATTAGGGAGAAAAATGCCTCAGGACAATGTCTCATTCGCTATGCGGCAACAATAGGCCGTAGGAGAATAGAGAGCTCAACATCATAGGCTACAAAAAACTCCCCATTCAATGTATTTTTTTATAATTCACTAAACGTATACAACCTTTTACGACCTATCAAACATTGGGTATTTACCATGATACCTAGACAATACCCAATGTTTACGGTTTCCTGCTGCTGAAGAAGCCTGCTTTATTGCGAAACAAAGAACTTTGTAGAGCAGAAGAGTGAGCAGAATGAGCTGTATTTAGATTTGTTTCATCTTATGGGAAATGGAATCGAGCTATGACTAAGCAATATAAGAAACCTGAAGTACTACACTGTGGCGTCGTTGTGGGGCAACACTCACCGTTCAGCTTTCAGATAAGTAAATGGTTGTAGTTATTGCAGGAGTAAATGTTTGGATGTCCTGCTTACCTGGTTATTTGATTTTCAGGATCTTCATTTCATCCGATATTTGGTAGTTCCTGCTTGAGCTCTGTTATCATCATATTCTATTCTGTTATACTAAATTGCACTTTATTAAATTTATATTTTATTATTTAGTATTTATTCTATATTGTGTAAGCATTGGGTATTGTCTAGGGATCCTTGTAAATACACAATGGTTGAGAAGTCGTATATGTCTGTATAAGTTTAGTGAATTAAAAAAAAATATATTCAATGGGGAGTTTTTTGTAGCCTATGATGTTGAGCTCTCTGTTCCCCTATTATCACCTTTTTTGATGATATTGTTGCTTTTATCGTAGCATGCTGTCTTATGGTGGGTGGCATCTTTCACGATGATGCTGATTGTAGATGGTGCATAGCCAGGTTCACAAGCAATGGAGGTGATACTTTGGCCATCTTCATGATTGCAGATGATTTTCATTTTGGTCTCCAAGTCGATGATATGACACTTGCGAAAAGGCTCTCCGTTTCCACAAGTCATTAACTTTGAGTTGTTGCCACATGCTGCATTTTAAGGTGTTTTCTCACAATTGATGGCATTTTTATGTTACCGTAAGTTCTATAGATTTTTTGCACACGTTGGAAATTTTCTACATAGGTCCTGATCGACATGTCAGAGCTATGTAAGTCAGGGTTCTTCTGTACTTTACTTTTTACAGTGAGAGTCAAATATGCACATAACAATCTGCATAAATCTATCTCAGACTTACAAATTATCCTCCATGTGTCTGTGAAGGGGAAAGCTCGGAGGTATGTTTTCAGCTAATGCACCGTTCTCATGCAAATGGCACCATGTGAGTTGAAAAGTGCAGTGCATCTGTTGGGGGCATGCACAGCATTTCCCTAGCAGATAACACACCACAATTGCAAAGAACAGAGCCTGGCAGCACTGTGGATACACATAATGCCAACCATTAAGGCGGTGTTATCTGCACCTGTGCAGTCTGAAGCTTTGACTGTTACTCTGTGCTGTTTGTCCCCACGGTAACCATGCATTGCAGACATGACCATTCTCTGTTCCTGTCCTGCCAAATCTTGCAGGTACCATGCTTTCTGAAGATAGCGCAGAAAATTGATGCACTATTAGCATTTTGCCTGCGCCATATGTAAACGCAGGCTGATAGCAGATGCTGTTGGCTGTGTTAACAGGTAGCACAGCTTAGTAAATATAGGCCTTAGTAGCTTCTGGGTCGCCAGGAGTCAGCATTGACTTGAAGGCACATATTGCATTTGCAAATCTATCTTCACATGTATTTTTTTGACATTGCCGGGATCTAGGCTCATTTTCTTTATTTTACCAATTCTTAATTCTCAAACATTTAAGGCTAATATTCAGAATATTTATGTGGTCAAAATCTGCTTTGAATATCCTTATCTAATCAATTGAATATGCCTTCCATTGTCCGCACAAAATTGCTGAGCATATAGATTTAGCTAGACCAAAAAAGAGGCCAGATTGGGTCAGGGTGTGATGGGTTTGGGCTTTTCAAATTTAGCCAGTTAGTTTGCTATTCAGACAGCTCCTGGGGATTCCTATATACGAATTTGTATTAAATTAAATGAAAATTAAATTAAAACTTCATCTGCACACATACAGGCTTATTCAGTCACGGATGTAGGTCCCCTCTGTATATCAGGTCTGAACCGGACGTACAGAGGGGATCGCAATTCTGATCCCATGGGGCACATCTAGCCCCACGGGATCAGAATCATGAACAGTCCTGTATGTGCAGACTGGGACTGCGATTCAGCCTGGCCAACATGTACAGGACTGTACCCGGCTAACTCAGTGAAGGTTCTTCAATGGAGCCGTTGCACCATGGCTTCATATTTCCATGGCATCGCAGCTCCATTAAAGAGCCGCGATGCCGGCTACCGGACTTCAGGGCTTCATTCCCCACAGCCCGGCCCCTGATCCAGCCTCCTAAGGACAGGATCGGGCTGCGGGGAATGCCTTCAGACCCCCTCTGCCCCATCTGTGCCCCGGGCCGCCGAAAAAGAGACGTGCATGTCGCCAGCCCTGGACATACAGGGCCAAAATTAGAATTTTGCCCACCCAGACTCTGCCCCCAATCTGCCCCTTCCCTGCCCCCTCTAACTTCCCCGCACAACCGGTGGGGAAGTTAGATGCAGCGGGGGAAGGAACAAATAGCAGGGATCCATCCCCGCTATTCGTGGCACAGAATCGGGCCCATACTGTCCTAAATTAACTGCATATATTTTGTGAATGTTTAGATTCTAAGTCCAATTTAGCATGGATTGGAAAAAGAATTTCCATGTCTGGACATTCACATTTACCGAGTATTTTCCAAAAGTTTTATAAAAGAAATACTCATGTAGTTTGTGGCATGTATAGCAGGAGTAGCCATTTTGTAAAGAAACATGTTATGAAAATGAGTGGCAGCAGCGCTCAGGACTTTGGACATGTGGTCAGCAGCACTCACCCGTGTAAGCAACTGACTTGGCAACCTTCGCATAAGTTCTGGATTTTGCAAAACCACATGTGCCGAGGGAGCCAATTAAAGGTCCGTGCTCCATCTTTAATTTTCATTTTTTCTTTTTGGGAGTTGGGTTTAAACACCAGAGAAGTAAGCGCTATTGCCCTCTGAATCCAAACAAGCAGTTTAGCTAACCCCTGCGCATGGCTCAGAGCCAATGTAACTACACATGTACATTTTTTTTTTTTAATAGCTTTATTTACATTTTCTGCACAACAACAACAAACCACACAGCTAACACAGAATATACAAAACAAAACAAAGAAACATCTCAGAACACATATAACCATCAGCAGGAACAACCCACCAACCCCCTAGTTACACAAGCCAGATACCCCTGTCCTCCCCTCCCACCCCTATGTGGTATACAAATAAGGCCTTAAACAAATAAGCGCAACAGCCACACTCCCCCCGCAGGGCATTCCCAAAATTACAGAGACATAATATACCTGTTATATACTCACTTCCGCTGCATTTACAAAATCTCTCAGAGCTTTCCACTTATTCCCCAGGGACACTGTTACCTTCACGCCCCTCCTGGGTAATTGTTCGTAACAACTATAAAGGCACACCTTATTCCACCAGGCTAGCCAATTGAGCTCATAAGTGCACTTCCAATGCAGAATTACTTCACGTATGGCTATCCCCAGCATAAAATCGAACAAAAAATAATGTTCTTTTGGCAAAGAGGGGATAGGCACACTAGAACGAAACCCCACAATCTCCCAGGTGAGGGTCCCACAAAACCCCAAAACCACTTGCATCTGCTTTCATACCCGCCTCCAAAAGACCTGCATACAAGGGCATTCAAAGAATACATGAACAAAGGTACCTACGCTCCCCAAACATGACCAACACTGATTGCTGGCCTTCTTATCCCATTTGGCCACCCTAACGGGAGTGCAAAAAGCCCTATGGGCAAAAAAGAAGAGAGACTGTGTTACGGCCGCCGACCTTGCCACCCGCACTTGTTTCGCCCAAAATTTCCTCCAACCTACTGGGGAAGGGGCAGTACCCACATCATGTGCCCATACCCTATGCAGACCTACCCCTTGGGAGAGAGAACCCCGATGCAATTGCCTGTAATAAAAGGAAGCCACCCCCACTGATTTACCAGTCTCCCCTATCACTTTTTTAAGCCCTGTCTCCTCCATCAAACAGGCAACATCAACCTTGGACTTCTGAACACAGTGTTTAAGCTGCATCCACTGAAAATGCAGCCCTCCTGGAAGGCGAAATTCAGTCTGCAATCGCTCAAACGTCTTCCACCGCCCGTTGTGGACCAGTTGACCGACAGTCCAAATGCCCCTGGAGAACCATTGGCGCCATGCAACTGTCTGATGTTGAATCTTAAAAAGAGGGTTATACCATAAAGGAAGATGACTGGAACGTCGATCATTACATACCTCGGCCAAGACCAAGAAGGCACGAAGCGTGTCCACAATCATCAAGGGGCAGGCCCCTCCCTGTGGGAGCGACATACCTGGGAGAAACTCAATTGGGATGGGCGCCACCTGATCTGCCTCAATCCCCAACCAGACCGGACTCCGTTCTGACCTCAACTCACACCACCTAGAACCCTGCTTCATCATGAATGCCCTGTGGTAAGACAGAAAATCCGGAAAGTTAACCTCTCCCTCATCTTTGCTTAACTTAAGCTTCCTCAAAGCAATGCGGGGTACCTTACCTTTCCATAAAAAATGAGATAGCGCCCTTTCCAACTGTTGATACGTACGAGACGGCAAAAAACAGGGGAGCATTTCCAGGACATAGTTTATTCTAGGGACAATAGTCATCTTGATCGTCTCTAACCTGCCCCACCATGACAGGGTCAATGGGGACCAATTGGTAATCATAGCCCGAACCTTTGTCAACAATAAGGAGGCATTAACACGAACTGTTTCTTCCATAGGGTAGCAATAATACACTCCTAAATACTTAACCGCTTTAGACTCCCAAACAAAAGGGAAAGCCTGCATATCATCTTTGTGGACCAACGGGTTCAACGGGAAAGCAACAGACTTAGACCAGTTTATTTTATACCCCGATAACTGAGAGTACTGATCAATAAGCTCCAGTATGCAAGCGACAGACGCCGGCGAAACAAACAATAAAAGGTCGTCCGCTTAAGCCGAAAGCTTGACTTCCGTCCCAGCAAGCCGTGCCCCCTGAACCCCAGGACATTGCCGTAGAATAAGTGCCAAAGGCTCCAAAGCTAAATTAAAGAGCACTAGGGAGAGGGGGCAACCCTGCCGGGTGCCCCGACCCAACTCAACGTCCTGCGACTGTAGGCCGTTCACACAAACTTTGGCCACTGGTTTAGCGTACATTATTTTGAGCAATCGGAGAAAACCCTCCCCTATGCCAAACCACTTGAGGGCAGAGAGCAAAAAAGGCCACTCCAAGCGGTCGAACGCTTTTTCAGCATCCAGGGACAACCCCACCAAGGGGTGGCTCGCCATCTCTCCCTGAGCCAAGATATGGCACAAAAGCCTAGCATTATCAGCAGTTGACCTGCCTCCCACAAAACCACACTGATCCGGGTGCACAAGGAGGGGAACCACCCTAGACAAACGCTGCATTAAGATAGTGGCATAGATCTTATAGTCCGCATTGAGTAGCGAAATTGGGCGGTAGTTAACCACCAGTAAAGGATCCCTTCCAGGCTTTTCTAAAACTATTATATTAGCAGCAGCAAAGGAACCCACCTGAGGAGACATCTCCACTAACGATTGGAAATACCGCAAAAAGGGGGCGGCCAACTCTTTGGCAAAAACTTTGAAAAACTCTATAGGTAGCCCGTCTGGGCCAGCTGCCTTCCCAATTGCCAAGGCATCTATGGCTAGGTGGATCTCAGCAAGAGAAATCGGCACAGTCCAACTCCACCCTGTCCTCCTCACTCAATGTTGGCCTGCGTACTCCATCTACCAACCGCTCAAAAGCCATCTGCGAAAACTCTATTTCCGACGCATACAATTGAGCATAGAAGGTTCGAAAAACCTCCGCAATCTCCGGATCTTTTGTTAATACCGTAGGCCTCAAAGGGTCTCTCAGAGCAGCAATACGTCCAACAGCCTTGCGGCCCTGAAGGGCATGCGCCAACAAGCGTCCCGCCTTATTCCCTTCCCAATAGTAGGCCCCCCCCTGCATTTTAATACTCTGTGAGGTGGCTCGTGAAAGCTCTATATTATACTTAGACCTCAGCCTCTGCAAACGCAGAAGGATACTGGGATCAGCATGCTTAACCAAAACACGTTCCCCAGCCTTGATCTGTGATTCTAGCTCGGCCAGCAGCATCTTTTTCCGTCTGGCCCTCACTATACCAAAACTCGTGATAGTGGCCCGCAAAGAAGCTTTCAAACCCTCCCACCAAGCCCAAGCAGAGGTGTCCCGAGGAGAATTAAACCTAAGATATTCAGCAATTGCATCCCGGGTTCTCTGACGAAAGGCCTCATCTCCCAGAAGGGACCTGTCAAAGGACCACCTAGAGGTGTTTAAAGACGTTGCCTCATCATAAATCACCAAAGAAACAGCAGCATGATCCGAGACATGCGCAGAGTGGATATATGATGAGACGACATTAGGAGTCAGAGTCTTGGAAACCAATAAAAAATCTATCCGTGAAAGAGTCTTATGTGGAGGCGAAAAGTAAGTAAAGTCCTGCTCACCAGGGTGTTGGACCCTCCAAATATCAACCAGCCCGGCCTCACGAAGCACGGATAGCAAAGCTGTCTGAGCCCTAGAGGCTCCAGCAGTCCTGGGAGGCTTCCGATCAACCATAGAATCTAATACCAAATTGAAATCCCCTCCTAAAATTATAAATTTCTCCATAGAAACACAAACCTCCCCAGCGAGGGCCTTAAAAAATTCTGGGCAGTCTACATTGGGGGCATAAACATTAATTAAAACCAATTCCAGGACCCCAACCTTAACTATAGCCTTGACCCACCTCCCTTCAACATCAGAACAAACCTGAGGACTCCCCGAGACCAAGGAGCTCTTAGCCAAAATGGCCACCCCACAACGTTTGCGACAAGCCGCAGAGTATGCCACCAGCGTGTAGGGTTTTATACCTAGCTTCAGGGACTCCTTGGCATTCAGATGGGTCTCTTGCAAAAATAAAATATCAGCCCCTTCTTGCTTTCCATACATTATAATCTTTTTCCTTTTCACAGGGCTATTAACCCCTTTCACATTTAAGGAGAGAACTCTAAAGGACACCCTCTTAGCCATAATTAAAGCTAGGAAAAGCTACAAAGGACAACTGATATACCAAACATCTGAGCCCCCTCCACCATGCAGCCTCACAGTACAAAATTAGCCTCACTCCACCAAGTTCCATCCCTCCTAAGGAGAGCCACACTGCTACGCTTAATTCCCCCGCACACATACTAACTGTAGTCAAAGGCCCCAATCCCCACCACCCCGTGGACATGATCCCTTTACCAGACCACATAAGGGTACATCCCTCTCTATCCTGAACTGGGAACCCCAACAAGAGCAGGGCAGGCACAGAGGGAAATCAAAATACTTCTACAAAGTCACTACCCACATCTCATATATAAACCACATACTTTACATTAAGCTAATAACGCAATTACAGCACAGCATAAACCCAACCATTTGCACACATAACTTTCTGCAACAAACACAACAGTTGCGTTCGAAGTGTAGACCATCCATAAGCTTCAGCCCAAAACCGGCCCGACTCTTCCGCACACTCACAGCCTAAATGCAAGCCGCTTTTCAGCGCATCAGCGCAAGTTCTTTATCCTCAAGGAATAAGTGCAGCGCCTCAGGCTCATCAAAAGTTCTAGTTTGGTTATGGAGAGTCACTCGCATTCGTGCAGGATACATGAGCCCATATCGCGCCTGGAGCTGCTGTAGACGAGGCCTCAAAGCTAAAAAGCAATAATACAACAGTGCTCTTGGCAAAATCTGGGAAAAAGAAAAGCCGGTAGCCTTCATACTCCACCGATGGCCGCATCCGAGAAGCCTCCATTATTTGAGCCACTTGCTGGAATCTGAGAATCCGAAGGATAATGGGCCTCGGCCGCTTAATATTGGGTTGAGGCTGAGAGGGAACCCGATGGGCCCGGTCAATTTCAAACGGCATTGCAAAGGTAATATTCAGCGCCGCAGGAATCATCCGCTGTACAAAAGCAACCATGTCCTTCCCTTCAGCGCCTTCCGGCACACCAACCACCCGCACGTTGTTTCTACGGGCCCTATTGTTACTGTCCTCCAAATCCTTTTGCAGCATGCGGATTTCCTTTTCATGCTTATCCACCATATGCAGCCGCTCCTCATGGGCCGCTACCATTTGCTCAGTTTTCTCTTGCCGTATAGAGATGCTCTCCATGCTACTCCGTAGCGCACTCAAGTCGTCCTTTACCATGCCCAAGGACTCACCATTAGCCACAACCTGCTCTCGTATGCCACGCACCTCCCCGAGCAGTTCCTGCAAAGCATCAGCGCCTTCCCGGGCGGCGGCCATCTTTTGTGGCGACATGGGATCCGACTTCGAGTGCTTTGCACCGCTTCCTTGCGCTCCTGCAAAGTCCAGTCGGGCCGGCTTAGGGCCCGCCATAGTACCCCAACAACAGCTGACTAAACAAAACTGTGTGCAACCTTGTGGGTAGCGACAGGACCGGATTAACAGGGATTTCCCCCGGAGCTCAGCTCTATGCGTCTGCCCCGCTCGACATCAGGCTCCGCCCCCCCACATGTACATTTTTTAATGGATGTGTACTTTTGTTGCATTCGTACTTTTTAGGTGCGCCAAACCATACCCAGAACATAACCCCCTTCTAAAGTATGCATGCGAGGGATATACACCTGTAAGTGACAGGTTTACGAACATCACTCCTTAGATGCATAGACGCTGGGCCATTTGCATGTGTAAACTTGCTATTTCTGCAGGCACATTGTCTCCTTATGTGGGCCTTTGGCTGCACATCTAGACCCCTGTTTATTTATCAAGCTGCTGAATACAGAGTTTTCCTTAGTAATATTTGTGCAAATCCTGACATGTCTAGCAGGAACAGTCATTTCGGTAAGAAACATGCTAAAATAACAAATGACATCACTCAGAGTTTTGGCTCTGTAAGTGATGGATTATAGAAAAACTAGAGTTCCAGGAGCAGCTAACATAACTCTTGTTCTTGAATTTTCTAGAGGGTAATTTCTTCCATTATAGCTGGTGCTAATCCAATATCAAAATCAGCAGTTAACTGATATACCAGCCTTGAAACAGATGTAAATGCTAGTGTCTGCATTTTTTAAACTATACGTGTGTTGTGATGTAGCTACATTTGTATGCTTCTGGTCCATCCAAAACACACCCACAACAAGGCCTCTTCCAAACTGGGCATGTTGTAGCTTTTGCACATGTTCATAGTAGCTTTCTAAAATCAGCACCCATTTAGCACATTTACAAATGCAACTATTTACACGTGCAAAACCACACAATCCTTCTAAAATCACCTAACGCAGAAAGCGTCGTTTTAGGGTGTGTAATGAGGGAGAAATGGGTGAGGACTGGACTGTGCCTTGCAGTAAATGTCAAGCTCACTACTGCCAACACTGCAAATGGCGTGGCACAGTTAACTGTATGCCATATTATTTGCCGTGCAGTTAATGCGTGGTAGCAAAATGCTGGGAAGTGCCCAACAGTTATTGCAGAAGTTTGGCACCTAAAGCATCTGACCTTTTCCAGTTCATGGTGGCAATTTTATAAGGAGCTTTTCACACTGGTATATTTGCGCAAAAGGCCTTTAATAAAATCCTCTCATATATAAAACTATGTGCAGTAGAATGGCTGTATTTAGGGGAGTAGTTTGGGTAGAGTGTGGGTAGAGTCGCAATTCATGGGCATATTTTATAAAATACACACGTACGCAAATACTTTACAGACCAAAATTTACATCTGTTCCCAAGTAAGTGTAAATGTCCACACCTTCAGTTTACACTGAATATTCCTTATCGTCACTCCAGTCCAGTCCCTTTACTTCTGGGTTGCGTAACCCTTCCAGCAGCTTGGAGGCTGAGTCAAACCCTTTTGAGGCTGGATGGGTATAAATACCGCTGTCACCACCCCTAAGCCCCAGTAATCTCAGCCTCCAAGCAGCTGGAGGGTTCCGTAAGCCAAGGGCTTACTGGAGTCTCCCATCTAGTCTCTTTGTTTGATTGCTAGTTAGTTTAAAGAATTTTTTTGTACCCCTTTTATTTCTTATTTCTTTAATTGCCTAAGTTGCTATTTTGGGTAGTGCCCCTTTAAGGTTTTGTTCCTTCTCTCTCCTCTCTCCCCCCCTCCCCCTCCTCCTCCTTCTCCGGCGATCGGACTCTCTTCGGGGGGGGGGGGAGATCAAGGCCTCCTTACCGGTGGGAGAGGTGCTTCTCACCAAGAGCTTTGCCGGCGGCAGTGAGTGATCCGCGGGTTAGCTCCATTCTTTCTGGCTCTCTGCTGTCGGAAACGGACCCTTTTCGCCTCGCGCTGAAGCCCCCAGGCGGCTGAGCGCTTGAGGCCTCAAAGCGCCGTTCCTCCTCGCTCCCGGCTTGGCGAAGCAGCTCGGAAGCGGTCGGAGGTTGCAGTCGGCAGAAGAAGCTCGTCTCCCATCTGATTGCCGGCACGGCGGTGCGATTCGACCCGCCGGGTCCCGGCCTGCTTTCCACGTGGCTGAGGCCCAGCCATGTGTAGTACTCCTGAGGGCGTTTGCATTCCCGGAGCTCGGCGCTGACCAAGGAAGGCCATAAACCGCAAGTACAGGGGTTTCTCTCCCCACACATATATTTCTATATTTGGGAGCGGCCATCAATTTAAATTAATTTACTTATCTCTTTAATCTCTCTTTAATCTATAATGTGTTCATAGCATTGCTTGGGGAGTGTGGGGGAAGAAGAAGTTTGACTTTTATTGCAGGATTACATCCCAGTAGGTAGCCTAGGGTTGATCCCCTTAAATTTGTCTTTTTATTTCCCTTTTTGTTTCTTTAGTTTGGCCCTTTCTAGTTTATTAGGGGGCTTCATTTGGGACAATGTCCAAGCTACGGTGCCCGTCTTGTGGCATCTGCAGGGGCATGGCCTCAGAGACAGGGATCTGCAGGGGCTGCGCTGCAGAGGCTGCCTCTGTGGAGCAGGGCATACAATTGTCCATTTCGCAAACTAATGAGGGTCCAGTGGAGCATCTAGAAGAAGAAAGAGAGTCCTGCATCCCTCCGCCCTCGACCTCTGAGTTTCCCCCTCCATCCCTGCCCCCTCCCTCCCCTGCCCTTGGGGAAGAGGGTCCCTGTGACCTGTTTTCACCCGAATTCGTCCTTCTGCTGCACAAAGCCTACTGCATGCGCAAACAGGGAGTGGGGGCAGGAGTCCAGAGCTCAGGGAAGGAAGGCTTGGGGGTTAACCCAGGGAAGCCCATTGCCCAGGATGCCGGCATTCCATCTAAGCGCGTGAGGCTAGCGAGCGAAGAGCCGCCCGCTTCCCCTCCTCTCGACACTCAGGAGGAGGAGCTCTCCGATAAGGAGATAGGGGATGATGAGGAGGAACTCGAGGAAGGAGAGATCCCGGAGGAAGATCAATCCCGCATAGTGCGAGTATTTCGTCAGGAGGATCTTCCGGGCCTGATCAATGAGTCCCTGAAGGTCCTCAAGGTGGCCTCGGACACCCCAACGGATGAGGAAGCGCTGGAGGATCCCCTGATCCAAGCAGTCAGAAGGTCTCAAAGGGTATTCCCTATACACAGGGTCGTCCGCCAGATGATTCAGGAAGAGTGGGACCAACCTGAATCCTCCCTAAGGGGGATGCGGTCAATGGCACGCCTTTATCCAGTACCGGAATCGGACAGAGATTTACTGAAGTCGCCCAAGGTGGATGCGGCGGTATCTGCAGTTACTAAGAAGACGACTATCCCAGTAGAAGGTGGTGCGGCTCTCAGGGACGCGCAGGATAGAAAATTGGACACGTTGCTAAAGCAGGCCTTTGATGTTAGTGCCCTTGCCTTGCAGGCTTTGGTTTCGGGGGCCTGGGTGGCACGGGCTTGCCTGAGGTGGTCCCAACAGCTTCAACTGTCAGAGGGTCCCGCAGGAGACGTACAGCCGATTGCAGCTAAGTTGGAGTCAGGAGCAGCTTACCTGGCGGATAGTCAGTACGATCTCATCAGGAGCCTAGCAAAGAGCATGGCATCCGTAGTCGCAGCTAGGCGCTATTTGTGGCTCCGCAATTGGGCAGCCGACGCTTCCTCAAAGGCGCGGCTGGGTCGTCTTCCCTTTAAGGGGAAATTGTTATTCGGTGAGGACTTGGAAAAGTTAGTAAAGGACCTGGGCGAATTCAAGGGAGGCAGGCTTCCGGAGGACAGACCGAAGCAGTCTCGCCTCCCAGCGCCATCCCGGAGCCAGCCAAGAGACTCCCGGAGGTTTCGGCCTTCCAGGACAACTTCCTTTCCTAGGGGTCGCTTCCCGGCAAGGGGGTCAAGCTTTAAGGGGTTTCGAGGAGCAGGGAGAGGTTTTGGGGCCTCCACCTCCTTCTCCGGACCTAGAAAATCGCAATGAGATAGAAGGGGTCCGGGCGGGCGATTTACCCTTGGGGGGTTGCCTAAGACTATTTCTCCCCGCCTGGACCCGGGTCACATCCGATCATTGGGTCCTGGAAGTGATCAGAGAAGGTTATGCCCTCGAATTTGGGAAACAGATACTTCCTGCCTTTATTCTATCCCCCTGCGGCTCTCCGACAAAAAGGAGGGCTATAGAAGCCACCCTGTCAAGACTAGTAGCGCTCGGGGCAGTGGTCCCGGTTCCTCCAGACCAATACGGTTCCGGTCGGTACTCCATTTATTTTGTAGTCCCAAAAAAGGAAGGCTCTTTTCGTCCTATCCTAGACTTAAAACAGGTCAATCGCTGTCTCAAGGTACCCCATTTCTGGATGGAAACCCTGAAGTCAGTCATTGCAGCCGTAAGGGACGGGGAGTTTCTCACTTCTCTGGACCTAACGGAGGCCTACTTACACATTCCGGTCCGAAGGTCTCATCAACAGTTCCTGAGGTTCGCGGTGCCAGGAGGTAATTTCCAATTTCAGGCGCTGCCCTTCGGTTTAGCTACGGCTCCCAGGACCTTTACCAAAGTAATGGTGGTCGTAGCCGCCTTTCTGCGAAAGGAAGGAATCCTGGTACACCCATACCTCGACGATTGACTGATCCGGGCGAAATCAGAGGAAGAAAGTCGCTCCGCGACAGCCCGAGTAGTAAAGGTTCTAGAGGAATTAGGGTGGATCATCAATCGGTCAAAAAGCAAGTTGATTCCCACCCAGGAACTCGAGTATCTAGGGGCAAGATTCGACACCAGAGAAGGAAAGGTGTTCCTCCCTCGAAAGCGAGCAAAGGACCTAAGGACTCTCGTATCGCAGTTCCTGGGGAGAAGAAACCCTTCAGCGTGGCTTTACCTCCAATTACTGGGCACCATGGCTGCGACAATAGAGGTAGTTCCGTGGGCCAGGGCACACATGCGGCCTCTACAACGCTCCTTGTTACGTCGTTGGTCTCCTCGGAACCATCCCTTGTCCGCTCCTCTACCCTGCGCGCCTCGAACCAGAAAAGCCCTCCAGTGGTGGAGATGTCCGAAGAACCTAGAATGCGGGACGCCTCTCGAAGCTCCGCAGTGGATCCTGCTAACAACGGACGCCAGCCTGTCGGGCTAGGGAGCTCATTGCCAAGGCCAGTTTGCTCAGGGTCTTTGGTCTCCAGTGGAGTCACAGTGGTCCATCAACAGGCTCGAGTTACGAGCAGTTGTGCTGGCACTCAAGACGCTCGAGACACTAGTGAGGACAAAAGCAATCCGCGTCCTCTCAGACAATGTCACCACGGTGGCCTACATCAACCGCCAGGGGGGAACAAGCAGCCCCGCCCTAGAGAAGGAGGTGGCCAGCCTGTTACAATGGGCCAAGACCCGGTTGTTGGCCCTCTCAGCTCAACACGTGGCCGGCGCAGACAACGTGACAGCAGATTACCTCAGCAGGTTCAAGGTCGACCAGGGAGAATGGGAACTGGAGCAGGGAGTC
The DNA here is from genome assembly GCA_033557465.1 of Ichthyophis bannanicus. NCBI lineage: Eukaryota > Metazoa > Chordata > Amphibia > Gymnophiona > Ichthyophiidae > Ichthyophis > Ichthyophis bannanicus. Next base: position 421,633,512 of record CM066033.1, read on the forward strand.
TTCAACCAGATTGTCTCCCTCTGGGGCCCTCCAATCATGGATCTCATGGCCCGCTACTCGTCGGCCAAAGCAAATCGCTTCTTCAGCCGAAGAAAGGAAAGAATGTCCGAAGGCCTGGATGCTCTGGCCCAGAGGTGGCCCTCCGGGGGGCTTCTCTATATGTTCCCTCCTTGGGACCTGATCGGAAGGGTTCTTCAGAGGGTGGAATCCCACCAAGGCTTGGTCATCTTCATTGCTCCAGATTGGCCTCGCCGTCCCTGGTATGCGGATCTAGTGAGGTTGGCGGCCGACCAGCCGTGGCGGCTTCCCTGCAAGAAGGATCTTCTGAGGCAGGGTCCTCTCCTGATGCCTCACGTGGATCGATTCTCGCTTACGGCCTGGCTATTGAAAGGGCGCGGCTCCGGAAGCGGGGATATTCCGGTCCAGTGATCTCAACCTTGTTGAGCGCGTGAAAGCGTTCCACTTGTCTTTCCTATGTGAGAGTGTGGCGCATGTTCGAAGCCTGGTGTGCAGAACGCCAGAAGAAGCCCCTTTCGGCCTCCATCCCAGAGATCCTAGAATTCTTGGAAGCGGGTTTTGAGAAGGGTTTTGCCCCCAGCTCTCTACGAGTCCAACTGGCAGCCATCTCTTGCTATAGGGGCAAGGTCCGTGGGAAGTCATTAGGGGTTCACCCGGAAGTGACCAGGTTCCTGAGAGCGGTTAGCCGTCTGCGTCCACAGAAAAGATCGGTCATCCCTCCCTGGGACCTCAACTTAGTGTTAAATGCCTTGGCCAGAGAACCCTTCGAGCCAATGAAGGACGCCTCTCTTAAAGATTTAACATTGAAGACGGTCTTCTTGGTAGTCATCTGCTCGGCAAGGCGCGTCTCCGAGATCCAGGCACTGTCTTCCCAGCCCCCCTTCCTCTCCTTCTTTAAGGACAAGGTGGTCTTACGAAGAGTTCCTTCCTTCCTCCCCAAGGTAATTTCGCCTTTCCATCTGAACCAGCCAGTTTCGCTGCCTGCTTTCCCAGCCGGCGGCCGGGGAGCGAAGGATGGCAGTCTTCGTCGCCTGGATGTCCAGAGAGCGTTGAAATGCTACCTCTCACGAACGGCCTCCTTTAGAAGGTCTGAACGTTTGTTCATTCAGTTTGGGGGTCCCCACAAGGGGGAGGCCGCGGCTAAGGCTTCCATCTCTAGATGGATCAGGGAAGCGATTGCCTCTGCCTATATCCTGAAGGGAAAACAGGTTCCGGCAGGTCTGCGGGCTCACTTCACGCGGGCGCAGGCCGCTTCCTGGGCTGAGTACAGCCTGGTTCCCCCGATTGATATTTGCAGGGCGGCGTCTTGGTCCTCGCTGCATACCTTTACCAAGCACTACAGACTGAATGTGCAGAGGTCTGCAGACGCTAGTTTTGGGGACGCGGTAATTCGTTCCGGGATAGCGAACCCCACCCAAGTTTGAACTGCTCGGTTACATCCCAGAAGTAAAGGGACTGGACTGGAGTGACGATAAGGAAGAGATAATTAGGTCTTACCTGCTAATTAGTGTTCCTGAAGGAACGACAGTCCAGTCCCTGATCCCACCCGGGCTACGAAGAATATAGCGGAACGATTCCGAGTCCGGGGCAGCGGCAAAAGGTGTTTTTTGTTGGCACGGGGCAAGGGAGCCGGGGGTCGGAAAAGGCTACGGCAACCTCAGGTGATCCCTTCCTCTTCCTCCTACTCCTTCTTGCCCCTGGGGTGGAGTGTTAATTTCAGGTTCCTACAGTTAATGGTTATGTTTGTTAAGTCTGCTTTTTCAATATATTACTGGGGCTTAGGGGTGGTGCCAGCGGTATTTATACCCATCCAGCCTCAAAAGGGTTTGACTCAGCCTCCAAGCTGCTGGAAGGGTTACGCAACCCAGAAGTAAAGGGACTGGACTGTCGTTCCTTCAGGAACACTAATTAGCAGGTAAGACCTAATTATCTCTTGTATAGCCAGATAGGCGTCTATGTATCCTTAAACTGTAAAATAGGCTAAAAATAGGCTTATGTTAGATGCAATGCTTTCCACACTTTAGCAACTGGTTAAGTGAGGATAAATACTGTATTTGGATCATCTTAACCCCTGCATTTCAGTATCACTAGAAACCAATCCCTTAATTATTCGGCTGGGCTATGAGTGGCAAAATAATTCCCAGAATTGTACTTTCATGAAAACCTGAGAGATTAGCAATATTTCTTTTATCTTATTAAAAAAAATTTAAATAAAAGATCATCCCTGTTCTCTGCCTTATACTCACATATTTCATTAATGGGACCGTTGTCTTTCATTGAAGAGCCACGTGGCAGTAGGCCACAGAAATTCCCATTCCAAAAGCCTTCTTTATTTTCCTTGCTGGGTACCCTTGGTGATGGTATGACTCCCTAAGTAAGAAGAGAAAAAAAGAAACATCCTCTCATTGCTGAATTTTCAGAGCTTTCAGATGCAAGCGTTATTGGATTCTCGAACAGTATGAGTGTAAAATGAGCCACATTATGTGCATTCAATGGACAGCTATCCATAATTTAAATGTACATCTATTACCCTGTACATTTGGTTAGTGCTGAGTACTTCTCAATAGCCTCCCAGGAAGACATTGCTTCAGTTCTATTGTGCTGCAACAGGGTTGTTTAATTGCATGGTTTTGTGTGTGTGTCTGCAAGTTGCTTTGCTCTGCTAGCAATAACTCTTGCGCATAGTGGTGTCAGGGGAGACGGCCGTTGTTTGGTGGTGTTAGATTTTCTCTCTGTGGAGCAATTCATAGGAGCATTTTGTATGCTATTTTCCAATCTCCTAATTGCTTTTGTCTGGAAAAAGAAACACCTGATATGCAATCCAAGACTAAAATAAAATGACTGTGCTCTTAAAATATTCTGGAAATCACCAAAAGATCTAGAGGTCACAATTGGTCTTTTAAAATGTGGTTTATGTTCTTGCTTCCATAAGCCCACCAGACAGCAGCTTAAAAAGAAGGAGAGTTCCATTTCTGGCGCTCAAGGATATTTTTGCTTTATGTTTAAAACATCCTTACTAGTGGAGAAAAGGCAGCAAATCAGACAGTGAAGATTTCACAGCCTCAGGTAATACTGCTGTGCAGCCAAGGTTATCTCTAAGGCCACTACAATTTTCTAGTGCTTCATGATCAAATTTGGCAGCAAGGGTCAGAGAAATCTGCAGCAGTGATCCTTTAATATATAGCCATCTGAAATACAAAGTCATCCATACAGATGAAGTATAATTCTTGAGTGGCTGATAGTTAAAAAGCCCATTTTAGAGAGGACCTGGAAAGGGGAATTCACATAGCTATGTCGGGACTTGGAGAACTGTGACAATATTTTACAAAGGGATCTGCTAAACATAGAGCTCTTTGTAAAACAACTGCAGGATTGCACAAGAATGCCTCTCCATGTCTGATAGGATCAGGGATTTAAAGAAGCTGAATGGGAGAAAAAAATGGAATCACTCCTCCACCCCCACGTATGCATGCGAGCAGCCGCCCCCCTCCCCCATCACTCCCTTGATCTCAGTCCCCATGGTTACACTGTAGATCTATCACCTCCCCCATCCCCCAGAAGCACTTTGGCATATCTCCCACTCCTCAGCTATTCCCATGAATCACTCATCTCCCTACCCGCTACCCGAAGAATATAGTCACAGTGTCTCTTCCTCTGGGGCAGCCCCCATCCAGGCTTTCTGAAAGGGCTTCCCAAACCAACACATCCTTTGCTCCCCCCCAATACTCAAAATGCCTTTAGTGCTCTTAGTGCGGGTATAGATATCTCCACCTCAGTAGATGGAGTTAAGTGCACCCATAGTAATGGCGCCCTGCGTTAACTGCCAGGAACATGCTGCTCATGACGCTGACAATGAACTTGGAGGTTTTGCACTTACCGCATGTTAATTTTCATGGTAAATACATGTTAAATGCAAAACCATAGCACACTTTAGTAAAAGGACCTTGGTCTGGCACTACCATAAACCGTAAATCTGTCGGGGGTGGAGCAAAAGTAGCATATATTAGAAAGTAGGAGCCGTTATGCAGTGCCAGAGAGGCTGAGTCTGTTTCCCGCATGCGCGGCTGCATTGGCCATGCAGAAAGCAGGCATGTGGGAAATGGACCCGATTCTTCCGCCACGGAGCTTGGACGTACCCGTGACCGCAGAATCGGGGACATGGCTGTCCGGGTGCTGATGAGATTGTCTTATGGGGAGCTGCCCGTCCAGACAGCAGAGCAGCATGGCTGGAGCCATGGCATTCTGGTGACATGGCAACGAGCTGTCTAATAGATGTCTTGGAATGCAATGTCCCCTTTTTGTCCCTGCAGACCACTATCCTGCCGGCACCGGAAGCCCCCATGGGCCAGATCGCGGCTGCAGGGGCACAGCATGGCTGGTGGCATGGTTTGCAGGGGTGTGTGGCACCGTGCAGTGGGGACCCTAAGGCTTATTCCTCCTTCGGGGTGCAATAAGCCAGACATGCATCACTGCGCCGGGGGACATTCAGAGACCCGACCTGAATGGCCTCTGTATGTCCAGACGTGTTTAAATGCCCTGATGTGCCCCCATGCTCCCTCTCCAGTGCTTCCTGCACCAACCCTCTGTATGTGCAGGGAGCGCTGGGACCGGAATAGCGTCCCGGATCTGTTTGCGGGCTGTACGTCGAAGCCAGACGTACAAACCCATTATTCAGGGATCAGAATGACACCAGAGTGTTTAGATAAGTGCTGCATCGCGGTTTCCAAGCCATTGCTGCTGCAGGTCCTGGAGAGGGACAGCAAGGCAATGGGGATGGGGAGGTAGCGGGGGGGGGGGGGGGATGACAGAATGGAGACCCTACATTGGATGCCTCCAGTCCTTGCACCGGCCCTGAAAGGGCCCCTAAGTTTAAGGCACGTTCCTCCAGGAACTTGTCCAAACCTCTTTTAAATTCAGCTACACTAATAACTTTTACTACATCCTCTAGTAACAAATTCCAGAATTTGATTACGCGTTGAGTGAAAAAATATTTTCTCTTATTAGTCTTAAATGGGTTACTTTGTAGCTTCATTGCATGTGCCCTAGCTTTTCTACTTTTTGATGGAGTAAACAACTTATATCCGTTTACCCATTCTACTCCATTCATTATTTATAGATCTCTGTCTTATCTTCCGTCATCAGTCTCTTTTCCAAGCTGAAGAGCCCTTCTTTTTAAGCCTTTCCTCATTTTGGTGGCTCTTCTCTGTGCCTTTTCTAATTCTTCTATATCTTTTTGAAGATTTAGCGACCAGAATTGCACACAATATTCAAGGTGTGGTAGCACCATGGAACAGTACAGAGGTATCACAATATCCTTGATTTTATTCTCCATTCCTTTGCTTATGATTCCTAGCATTCTATTTGCTTTTTTGGTCACGACTGCACACTGGGCAGAAGGTTTCAATGTATTATCCATGATGATGCTTAAATCCTTTTACTAGGAGGTGGTTCCTAATTGGAACCTTGTATCATGTAACTGTAGTTTTGATTATTCTTTCCTAGGTGCATAACTTTGCACATGTCCACATTATATTTCATCTGTCATTTGGACGTCCAGTCTTCCAATTTGTCAAGGGCATCTTGCAATTTTTCACAATCCTCTTGTATTTTATAACATTGAATAATTTTGTGTCATCTGCAAATTTGATTACCTCACTCGTTATTCCCATTTCCAGGGCATTTATGAATATGTTAAAAAGCAGTGGGCCCAGCACATATATCCCTGTGCTACTCCACCTTTCTCTATAGAGAAAATTGGCCATTTAGCCCTACTCTCTGTTTTCTATTTTTGAATCAGTTCCTGATCTACAATAGTGCACTACCTCCTATTCCTCTGACTTTTTAATTTTGCCAAGAGTCTCTCATGAAGGACCTTGTCAAAGGTTTTCAGAAAATCCAGATCCACTATATTGATTAGTTCATCTTTGTTTCCCTGTTTATTCACACCTTCAAAAAAATATAATAGATTAGTAAGACAAGACTTTACTTGGCTAAATCCATGTCAGTTTTCTCCCATTAAACCATGACTGTCTAAATGTTCAGTAATTTTTTTCTTTATAATGTTTTCTGCCATTTTGCCTGGTACTGACATTAGGCTCACTGTTCTATAGTTTCCCGTATCACTCCTGGAATACTTTTTAAAAATTGGCATTGCACTGGCCATTCTCCAAGCTTCTGGTACTACAGATGATTTTAATGATAGTTCGTATATTACTAATAGTAGATCTGCAATCTCATATTTCAGTTTTTTCAACACTGTTGGATGTATGCCATCCTGTCCACGTGATTTTCTACTCTTCAGTTTATCAAATAGTTGTAATATAGCTCTAAAATGGTGTGAATCCTACCTATCCAATAGGTGGCAACAAGTCAAGTATGGCCACTCATCCTCTGAACCATTTCTGCAAACACAGGGGGTTCCTCAAGGATCGTCCTTATCATCACTAATGTTCAACATTTATATGCAGCCGATATGTGATTTAATCCGATCCTTCAACGTACAATGCCTTGCCTACGCAGATGACATCCTCCTCTACATGCCGTTCACAATTGACCAACCAGTGCTCTCCCCAATAATCAGATGCTTCGAAGCAGTAGCCGATTGGCTGTTGTCACAAAACCTACAGATCAACCATGGCAAGACAGATGTCCTATTCGTCACGAGGAACCATAAGTTCACACCTCCCTCATCGCTACTTGCCAACAATGTAGAGTTGAAGTCCAAATCCACAATCCGTTACCTCGGCATCACCCTGGACCAGCACCTGGATATGACAATACATGTGAAAAACATCACAAAGGCAATATACCATAAGATCGGAACACTACGTCACCTCTGACACCTACTGGACTTCACAGACTACCGAACAACCTTCCAGGCATTAGTCCTCCCACATCTGGATTTCGCGAACATCATCCTCCATGGCCTCCCATAATCGACCTTAAATCCGCTCCGCCTAGCTATGAATGCAGCCGCAAGAGTCCTCTCTGGATCATCAAGATCCGACTACATAACGCCCATCATGAAGGATTTGCATTGGCTACCTTTACATGCCAGGCTCCAATACAAGTCATTGGTCCTTACTTTCAAAGCCTTAAATAACTACCCCCCTACGCCAATCAGCAAGCTAATCCATGGTACCCTGGAAAATAGAGACAAGAGGTCTACTGCACTGAACACATTAGTAGTCCCCAAGCTAATGACTACGTGTACAAAGGCTACCTCTAACAGGGCCTTCTCCATATTCGCTCCTTTAAACTGGAATGCACTCCCCCATGAAATCTGTGGTATTAAAAGCCTCATCCTATTCAGAAAAGCCTTAAAACACCACCTGTTCACAAAATGCTACCCAGAAACATCCCGAGACAGAAGCACAACCAGCAAGCTTCCCTCATGCCCCAGCCGCCCCAGCACATCAATACTAACAGATAATAGGTAGTCCCCACTTAAGCCCACCAAACCACTAATCTTCATCTTCACAAAACCAATGCAACACCCATTTGAATTAGAGTACTGTACATAGTTTTGAGTTAATATGTATATAGTTTCCCCGGTTTCTATCCCATGTTCAATTCCTTGTTCTTTGTAAACTCAATGTTGTTTGTATGCACTGTAGTAATTCTGTTCGATGTACACCGCGCTGATTTTAATAGCGCGGTATAGAAGAAGTGTTAAATAAATAAATAAATAAATAAAATAAATACATCTTCCCCGGTTTATCAATATTTCTTTCAAATCTTCTGATATATCACCTTTAAATACAAATTCAGGTATGCGTAATCTCCCTACAACTTCTTCAGTAAAAACTGAAGCAAAAAATTCATTCAGTCAGTCTCTGCACTATGGCCTTGTCTTTTCTTAATGTATCGTTTACCCCTCTATCATCTAATGACTCTCTCATAGATGTTTTTGCTATGAATATATTTGAAAAAGGTTTTATTATGCATTTTTGCTTCCATGGCAAGCTTTTTTCTAATTCTCTCTATGCCTATCTTATCAATGCCTTGCATCTAACTTGTCAGTGCTTATGTTGTATCACATTTTCATCATTTGGCTCCTTTTTCCATTTCTTGAAAGATGCTTTTTTGACTACAACAGCCTCTCTGACCTCACCTTTAAAGCATGATGGAAGCTTTTTGGCCTTCCATCCACGTTTCTTAAAGCGTAGAATACGCTTCCAAGATAGTATTTTTAAACAACGCCAATGCCTGATGCAAATCTGTAACCTTTGCAGCTGCTCCCTTTATTTTTTTCTTAAGTATTTTTCTCATTTTATCAGTCTCCCTTTTGAAAGTTAAAAGATAGTACTGTGGTTTTACTTGCCATCCTCCCTCCATTTATTAAATCAAATGCAATCATGCTATGATCACCATTGCCAAGTGGTCCCAACACCCTTATCTCTTGCACCTGATCCTGTGTTCCACTAATGACTAGGTCCAAAATAGCATCCCATCTTGTTGGTTCATGAACCAGCTGCTCCAAGAAGTAGTCATTATTTCATCTAGAACCTTTGAGCCCGATTCTGAGATGTGCCTTGCAGGGCTGCACATCCTGGTGGGACATGCAGCCCCACAAGCCGTACTGCCCCTATTCCCCCTCTGACTCTCCCCGCACAGTTAGAGCAGCAGGACGGGGAGAGGCAGAAGGGGGCAGAGTCTGGGTGGAGCAGGGGCAGGCCAAGGCTGCAGGACATACAGGGCCGATTCCGGTCACAGCCCTGTACATCCTGCGGGGTCAGGGGGACGTGCTGCTTATTCCACCTCGAAGGTGGAATAAGCAGTACAAATGGAGCAATTGGGCTGGAACCCTGTCGGGGCTGGATGTGGGCAGGTCCCTGCCGCCCGAACCAGGCCCCAGCTGCACAGCCGTGGGTCAGGCAGCGGGGACGAAGAGGGTTTGCACCACGGGAACCAGGGGATCCTGCGGGGTGGATGTCCGTCCCCGCAGGCATTCAGGGGCATGCCTGGCTGTCCTCAGGTCGATTCTATGTGCTGCAGGAACATTTTGCTCCCACAGTACAGAATCGGGTCCTAATGGGCCCGTCCTGCCCAGGGCCATCCGAGCGGCCCGGATGTGCACCATTCAGAATTGGGCTCTTTATCTCCCTAGCATGCTCTTCTGTGGCACTGACCCAGTCGATACTGGGTTAATTGAAATCACCCATTACACAGGTACACCAAAAAAAATTTTTTTTAAACTGCCTCTAATGTTTCGATTGATTTTTACGTTTTTTGGTGCGCTGAATCCAAATCTGGTAACCAATTTGCTCCATCACGTACAGATTTTTTGCTACATTGGGTTAGCAGTTTGAGGTGAACGTTTCAGATTGAGTGCTATCGAGATAAAAGTTTCTTGGATGAATTCTTTATACTAACTGTTTAGTAGTTATTCAAATAAGAATAAAGAAAATTGTAACAAGGCAGCACATAAGAATAGAGTAATGTCAACAAAACACACTGTGATGGTAGCAAAATTGTCTGCACTTAAAACAGCCACATACATGTGCACAAACATTGAGCATATAAGAGCGAGGTTAGACACAAAGCAAAGCAAAGAAATGTGCAAAAAATGTTGTACAGGTATGTATGTAAGAATAGAAAACGCAAACCGCACCATTGCAATACATGAAGACAAACACCCGATGGTGTGAAAATAAAATTCTAATAAATGAGATCCGACACTGTGGTAATAACTAGCAAATTTTTATTTCAAAATTTAGTAAAAACACGATATTTGTCAACACAGTTTAGATTTTAAAGTCATTCTTGGGTCAATCAATCTCCTGGTGGGCCCGTTTCTTCTTCCCCCGAATGCTTCTCTTGGTGCGCTGCTTGGCGTATTTTTCATCTGCGGTTTCCCGCAGCAGCAACCAGCAGAAATCAGCCATCATAGTGGTGTTCCATCTTCCTTGGTACCTTCTCTCTGCGTCCTTGATGTCCTGGTGAAACCTTTCACCTTGTTCTTCACTGTACGCCCCCAAGTTTTCGGGAAAGTAGTTCACATGGGAGTGCAAGAAATGGACTTTCAGGCTCATGTTACAGCCTTGTTCTTTGAAGGCATTGAGCATCCTGGCAACAATATCCTTATAGTTCTCATCCCGCCTGTTCCCCAAGAATTTGAGAACAACATCCTTGAAGGAATCCCAGGCTTCTTTTTCCTTCTCAGACATCGTTTCAGCGAATGCTCCATCTGAAATGAGTTTCCTTATATCAGGGCCAACAAACACTCCTTCCTTTAGCTTTGCTTCAGAAAGTCGGGGGAACTTTGAGCAAAGGTACCGAAAGCACTCACTATCTTTTGGAAGGGACTTGATGAATTGCTTAATGAGACCCAACTTAATGTGGAGAGGTGGTAATAGAATTTTATCACGACAGGTACCAAGCTCTCATGAAGAACATTTTTCTCACCGGGTCTCAAATACTCCCGAATTGGCCAGTCTTTTTTCCCCCAGTGTAGGTCGCGGGCCCGGCTATCCCACAAGCAAAGGAAGCAGGGATATTTGGTGAAACCGGATTGCTGCCCTAATAGCATGGATAGAATTTTAAAGTCTCCACAAATCATCCACTTATGCTCATCATAACGAATCTTCTGAAGAATCAGGGCCAAATTCTCGTATTTTTCTTGGAGAATAACAGAGTGAGCAATAGGAACTGAAGCGAATGTGTTGCCATTATGAAGAAGAACACCTTTTATGCTGTCTTTTGACGAATCAATGAACAGCCGCCATTCAGCAGGATCATACTTGAGTTTAAACTTTTCCATCACTCTGTATATATCGTTGCAAAATACCAAATCTTCCTCTTTGCTGAAATACTTCAAAAATTGTGTCTCGCGGTTGCGGTACCAATAAAAAGTTGTTCCTGGTGACAATAGATTTTTCTGTTTAAGCCGAGAACCTAGCAGTTGGGCAGCATCTTTTGGGAGTCCTAAATCCCAGACTAAATCATTCAATTCAGCTTGAGAGAAAAGTTCAGGTTTCGGATCTGGTTCAGTTTCAAACTCGGAAGTACTGGACTCATCGGGAAAAGCCATCTGATGAGTCTCATCATGATCAGAACCGTCCACACAAATATGATCCAAAGATTTTGGTGGTTCAGGCACAGGTACTTCGTTGCTATGAGGCATAGGCCTAATTGCTGAGGGAAGGTTGGGGTAACTTATTACGTTCTTATTTTTTAAGTTGTATCCCTTCACAATGCAAGAGCAAAAATAGCAGTCACTGCTGTGGTCTCTTTGTTCACGCCACATCATAGGTATTCCGAAACGAAATGCTTGTTTTTTACCTTTCATCCATAAGCGTAGATCTTCCTCACATGTCTTGCACACTTTGTGAGGAGCCCACGGTTTGTCTTGATCGCCTAACTTCAAACCGAAATAGGCGAAATATACTTTTTTAATAAATGCAGAAATGTTCCTCTGCCGCTTTTTCACGGTATATTCCCCACAAATAAAACAAAAACTGTCCGGAGAGTTGACGCAACCTCTGGCTCTGTGAGCCATCACAAATACACAGCACTGCAAACTACAACTGTAGTGAACCACTTCGGAATAAAGCTGGATTACGACTGAGCAAACAAAAGGTAATAATGAACTTGCAAGAAACTGAAATTTGACAGGAACGTTCATGTCGCAACCACCGTGTTTGAGCGAGCGAACGAGGCGAGGCGAACAGGAAAGAACATGCGCCAGCGCGAGTACTGGATTTAGCCCCCCGCCTCCCAATTGTCCTGTTAATGTATAAAATGAATACAAAACACTCTAAAATATCATGAGGGAGTGTTTCTAGTTAGTTAACCATTACAACCTCTATTTTGGGCCAAGAAAATAAACTGCAGTCGGCTAAAAAGAAATTATGTGAACTTTCCTTATATGGGTAAGAAATCTAATTTTGCAAGAAAACGTGACGTGATGGAACATTTTGGCTATTTTTCCTGGATTCAGCACCCCAAAATCTATAGGAATCAGTTGCAAAACTGGAGGCAGTTTTTTGGTAGTGTACCTGTGTAATGTGTTGTAACGTTTGTTAGCTTCTCTGATTTCATTTTTGTATTTCATCATCCATATGTTCATTCTAGCCTGGCGGTCGGTAGTACACTCCCACTGCCATTGCCTTCCCCTTTTTACATGGAATTTCTATCCATACAGATTCTACAGTGTATTTTGTTTCCTGCAAAACTTTAATCCTGTGTGACTCAATGCTCTCTCTAACATAGAGTGCAACCCCTCCAACAATTTGATCTACTCTATCATAGCAATATAGTTTGTACCCAGCTGTCATAGTGTCCAATTTGTTATCCTCCTTCCACCAGGTATCTGAGATGCGGATTATATCTAAAGTTTCATTTAGTGCTATATATTCTAACTCTCCCACTTATTTTTTAGACTTCTAGCATTTGCATTTTAGAGGTTATATTTTATTCATATCAATCTGGTTATCAGTTGATAGGAACAATTTGGAATCTTTCAGCTCTATCTGCTCTATACTTAAGGACATCTGGGCTACTTTTATCTTTATTGGAATCTCAAGAAAGTCTCATAAAAGTCTTGATGAAATAAAAATGCTATGTGAAATCTTAATGTATAGAAATTCTGCATGATGTGGAAGAGGTTTGTGGGAAGGGCATTCTGTTATTTACCTAGCTAGGATGGATATGATGGACAGACAGGAAAATGTTAACAGAAATTAGGAAGGCCAACCAATTACCCTGATAATGACTGAGCAAATGCTTCATCCTGGCATGCAATGGCGTTAAAGATTTCGAGATGTCGTAACTAACTGCTTCATTCCCCATAAGAGGGGAGATGATTTTAGGTCTAGTCCTTACTGGAATGAGTGTGATGATCAGATTTGCAGATGACACATAATTATTCACTATCAAAACAACAGAGGATTGTGAGGCATTGTAAAAGGATCTTGTGAGACTAGGAGACTTGGCATCTGAATCCCAGATGAAACTTAATATAGACAAGTGCAAAGTGATTCTTATATGGAAAAAAATAATCTCATCTCCAAGAACAAAATTCCAGATTCTGAGTTTGGAGTCCCCAACTGAGAAAAAGGTCTTGTAGTCATGGTGGATGATATGTTGAAATTTTCTTTCCACTGTGCCACAACTGCAAAAATCAAGTAGAATATTAGAGGTATTTGAAAAGGGATGGAAAACAAACTGAGAATATTTTTTATGTCTCTATATAAAGTCCTTGTTGTAGCTCCACTTTTAGCATTGTGGGAAGTTGGGGTCACTCAATTCAAAAAGTATACAGGAGAACCAGAAAAGATTCAGAGAGAAGGACAGTGAAAAAGAGGAGAGGCTAAAGAAGACATCACTGGTTCCCTTATTCTTTTCTTTTACTTCTTTCTTTATCTTTAAAACAAAACAAAAAAAAACCTCTTGGGCCTTAAGCCTACCATACCCTTCACATCCTTGAAGGTTTGGAGAAACCAACTAGTGGTTTAAAAAAATGTTCTAATTGTGTCAGCAGCCCAGTCTATGCGTGGTAACCAAAGAAACTTTAATTGGGTGCTCTCTTTCAGGGGTACAATGTGACAATCCCACCCGGGGTGCCTCAGCCAAACCCTATACAGGCCATGTTTTGGCTATGCCTTCTTTAGGGGTTCTCTTGGCTTACTAAAATGTAAATAGCAAACATTAAAAACATATTAGAAAAAGAAGAAATTATAAGAAGCAATATTGTAATACATAAAAACAATGTCGTAAAATGTGATATCATGAACAAATGTCACAAAATATATATAAAACTTAAATAAATGAAAACATACATAGTTAAATAATCAAATGACTAAATATTGGTTAAACACATTGTCTAAAAACCATAAAACAATAATAAGTAAAATCTCCAAACAAGAGGAGAAATATCTACTTAGAAAACAAGGGATGTGACTTGTACCAAAAACCAACCACAAACCATGAATGAATGTATTCTTCTGACAAGACCCCTTTCGATATGCGTAGTAACTGAAGGGAGAGGAAAGAAAAACGTTTCTGTATATAATCAATGCTAGCTATCAAATCATTAAAAAAAAGTATGAACGAAGCAGGAGAGGAAAATAATCCATATTTCTGATTATTAATAACTGTGCAACCTATATAGCATAATGTATATGAATATGTAAATGAAGCAGAAGCAGCCCTTGACCCAGAGGGAACTGTAAGCATAGTTGTAATAAGCCAGGGATATCCATTATAGCTCTCACATATTAATTCCTGTCTTTTACATAGAATAAACAGTTAAAGGAGCTCAAGTTTAAATAATCGTTGTGGATCTGGACTCTAGGACAAATTGAACAGACAAATCAAAGAAAGGGGGGGGGGACAGTTAATCCTATGACCCACAGATGCCTTAACATAGCTAATTTTGTTGAAAAAACTTTCAACCACTTACTCCAGATCCCTTCGTGTTTTACCTACAGGCTCTCCATTAAAACATTGTGATTGAATCCTTTGTGTGTGGTGCCGCTCTCATCCAACCATTTAAAACTTTGAATCTAAATTAGCATGCAATGAATTGTCTGATTGTAATCTAAAAATCATACCTTATATCAAGGTTTAGTTTCTTAAAACCATGCAATGTCTTTCAAATGCACAGTCCAGAGCTTCCTTCCCAGACAGCAAAAACGCCCGCCCTTGTGCTGTCTGTGGCTCTTATCTCCGCGGGAACTTAGCATCAGCTGATCAATGCAAATTTTAATTTCCCGGCTATGTGTGCAAACTTATTGTCACAAAACAAATACATTAAAGTAAGGCTGCAAAAACTAAGACCATGTGTGGACACCTCTAATTGCCTCTAAGCTGCAATCTAACGTAAAGGGTGGCACAGCAAAATGGAAGATTATAATAATATAAAATGGCCAATCATCTAAACCATGAACATTTTTAATGAATAAATATCATCCATTGGTTCCTTGACAAGCTTTATGTATGTGAAAAAAGCGAATGGGGAGGGAAGAAAAGGAAATCTATCGTGTACTGTCAACCGCAGAATCGCGTTGTACTAATATACAAAACCGGCACACGAGAAGCGCATCCGGCTACCCGCTAACTCACTGTAAGGCAGATAATATAGTAAAACATATGTATTTTTAAAGATGGATATAATTCAAAAGATCAACCAATAGTCCTACACTGAACAGACTCCATACTAATCCTTATAAAAACGGGAGGGAAGAGGGGGTAGTCTTGCCCCACTACAAAACGCACCGAGAGATTTAAAAAATCCATAAACAAATGTCTTGAGCGGGGTATTGAATATCCTACAACTGCTGAGGCAAAAAAATAAAATAATATTAATTAGAAGGGAAATAATGAGGATGGAATAAAAGTGATCTTTGACCTGGAACCTTATCACAGACCGAATCCATGGCATTATCCAATACGCCTCACTTATACTAATGGATGCAGCTACTTCAAACCTAAAAGTAATATGAACCCAATCAGGATATATAAAACATTAAAACCTTCACCTATAATCATTTAAAAAACAAATTGATCTTGACAAACACATAAAATAGCACACCTTTAAAATAACCATCATCGAAAATTAAATTATCCTCATCTTAATGTTACCATAAAAACCATAAATAGCTAAAACTATAAAACCACTAAAAACTATATTAATAATACCATACGACCATAAAGCCATGATCAGTCTGTCTAAATTCCACCTCACCTTACCCATACTCAGTCAGAAATAAAGTTAATATGAATAAGATAAAATAAAATAAATAACTAAAATAAATAAAACCATGAAATACCATAATTAATAAAACTATAAAAAGTCTAAAGCCAAAGGAAGGGGAGGGAAGAGGAAGGGGGAGAAGACGGGGAATAGGGGAGGGGGAGGGGGAAGAAGGGATGAAGAGCTGAGAAAATGGTGGAGGATAAGATGAGGAGGAAATAGGGATGGTGAGGAGGGTGTGAGAAAGAGGGGGGTATTAGGTTGGTGGAGTGAGAGAAGAAGGTTAGGGAGGATCGGAAAAAGGAGCAAAGATTGATGTGGAGCCATAAGGAATGGCAGAGAGGGCAAGTAAAGTTAGAAGAAGGAGAGGGATAATAGGTAGTAAGGGAATAAAGGTAAAATAAATGAAATAAAGTAGAATAAATAAAATAGAATAAGATACAGATAAGTAAAAGTCCTAAAAGACACTGAGATTATCAGATAGGGAAACTTAATAGCAAGAGGAAATAATCAAATAATAGTAAGTAAAAACAGTAGGCAGGCAAGCCTTATCTCAAGCAGAATATAAAATATTAAAATACTAGGGACATCAGACATGGATCAATTGAAGTCATGTGGGCAGCCTCAGTGCAATGGGAATAAGGGTCCCAGCCCAGAATGGCTGAGATGCAATACAGGAACCAATAGATATGACCAGACAATGTCAACTAAACTATATCGTAGGACTTTTTATAGCAGGTAGTGTGGCAAATTAAAATAATTGCATCTTCCGGTGGGGGGGGGGGGGGTGGTAGTAGCCTCTAGAGTGCGTGGGTTCCCTCTTTTTTCCTCTGCCGGCGCTGCTTGTGCTCGTTTAGGTGTTGAGTAAGCTGCGCGCCCATGCCTGTTAGTCCTTTAAATTTAAACAGTTTATCGGGCTGAGTGGGTTGGGGCATATGTACTACGGTGCAGTTATCACCTGCATTGGAAGCCTGCGCTACTTGCACTTAGGGCAAGTAACATGGGTGCAACTAATGCCAACTCAGTGGGTGGCATTAGTTGCATCCATGGCTGGTTTACTTTGGTGACATGCAGAAATTGCAAGGGGACAGCTATATGTGCATTACTGGTGTGTTACTGGTGCATTACTGGAGCAGTGTTTAGTAAACATGCCCTTAGGTTGTTAGATTTTTGGATTTTTTTTTTTCAGTACTTTTCATGCATTCATTTTAATGTTTATTGCACATTAAAACTTTTTAATGCCTGCTAATCAAACTAGCGTGCGTTAATTTGTAGGTTGATTCACATTAAATTGATTTAGTGTGCACTAAATTTTTTAAGGCACACTAACAATCGATATGTGGGCTAAAGAATGCATATGCCTAGAAAATACTAATACTCGTAGGTTAAAATGTTTGTAATATTTGAATAACAATAAAAAAAAAGACATGACATGACATCCCTGCATGACATGACAGCAAATGCTTTTTCCATAGCAAACTGCTTTCCAGGAATGTTAAGCATATGATATATCCTTGCATTTCTTTTATGATCCCCAGGGATATAGAACCATACAGTATTTAGTTTTCAAAGATCAGTCGTTTGCAGTACATGGATGATCTTAATGATAGACTTTGAAATCTGTGAGGTTAAGTTATATTTTCAAGTTATGCTGAAATGTAATATAGAAAACAAATGTTTTGGCAGTGCCATCTCTGCCATGTGATTTGTCTTGGGTCAGAGATGTTGCTTCGCTGTCTCTAATTAGCATATTAATCTTAAGTATTGCCTGACACTGATGTCAGGAATTCTAGCAACATGACAGGGTTGTTGCTTTCAACCCTTAAAGGCATTTGCAAAAGGCCATTTTTAATCACAAACATTTTTGAACTACTGACAAACTTAATTGGCTTCCTACTGGTATTTTTTTTGTTTGTTCTTTTTACTAAAAGTAAAATAAAAGTGTAAGCTGAAAACCTTTCTTCTCAGGTGTAGCCTTGCAGAAACTCAAAGCTATGAGGTATTTTGAAATTATTTTCTTTGACATATACTGAGGGCAGTTTTCAAAGCTATTTACCTGAGCAAAGAGCAATTGGACGAGTAAATTGATTTGTCTGGAAACTTCCATCTTCCGTCCAGCTTAAAGTACACCCAGGCATCCTTAGCACAATGGCTTTAAGCTGGATACAAAAAGATGCTCCCATGGGTGTGCTTAGGTCAGATGAAGAAAACAGCAGGCGTACATGGAATATGCAAAAGAAGACACCCTCCTCTCCTGCCTGTACAGACAGAGTTCATTGGTGCTTGAAGCTCTATTTTGGATGCTGAAAGAAAAGTTTTTGTGATAATTTCTGTCTGAAAATCACTTGCAAGTATGCACATTCAAAATATTTGATTACTTTGCAACTATGAAGGTTATCTGAAAACTGAAAATAGACCAGTTAGAATAAATGAGTGAGTCAGTTATTCTTTTCCCAGCCCTATGGTGTGCCATGTTCAAATTAGCCAAACTGGAAGCAGAGTGTGACAGAAACCCTTAGCTAGTCCATATCATGGCATCATTTCTGAGCTCTCTGGTTAGTACCTCCACCCCTCCCCCTTCCCGGAGACTGGGAGCGGATTCAGAAAGGTGACACTTGTGGTGATTTCTGCTGCTTACCAGATACATTCGTTTTTGTATTGCCTCCTGTAAATAATATACTATACAAGCGATTGTGATGTGAACATGTAGCTGCTCTTTTCTGTCCTCTCTAAAAAGGGGGGCACTAGCAAGATCCTTTCCTGCTGGGGGAGAACTATATACTTCAAAGCTCCATTGGTACTTTCCGGAGGACCAAGAGGCCAATGTATTAAAGTGCAACACAACAGAAGCAGATACCACGTAGAATGCAGAAACCAGTCTAAAACGTGATATTGTGGAAAGAAAGAGCTTTTATTGAAGCAATGACAACCTGACACAGGCCGTGTTTCGCTACCCTTCGTCAGGGGTTTGTCTGGCATATGCTCTGTTTGAGAACGTTAAACCGGAAGGTCTTGTACCATACTGTTATAAACTATTAAAAATCCGTACATTCTTCTCGACAGCAGCATCGCTTGCCTGACTGTTGAATGTAAAAACTCAAGCTCCATTGGTACTGTCAGGAGGACCAAGAGGCCAATGTATTAAAGTGTGCAGGGTTTTGCAGATGGGGCATATTGGATTGCTTACAGTTCCTGCTTGTCTCCAGGTGTCTCTCTCCCTAGCTGGGATTGCCACTAGCAATAAGAAGTCAAAAGGGGGTCGTGGCCGCCCTCGGGAGTGGAGGACCCCCCCACGAGCCCTACAAAGCCCAGCTAAGGTGAGGTCTGCTAAAGGAGAGATCTGCTTTGCTGTGGGAGCTGCCGCGGTTTTTTTCTGCACCGCGGAGCAAGTGGCTGGTTGGAGCCCGGTGCCTGCTGAATCACCCGCAGGCAGAGAGTGGCTGCCCTCGGGAGTGGAGGACCCCCCACAAGCCCTACAAAGCCCAGCTGAGGTGAGGTCTGCTGGTGAGAGATCTGCTTTGCTGTGGGAACTGCCGTGGTTTTTTCTGCACCATGGAGCAAGTGGCTGGTTGGAGCCCGGTGCCTGCTGAATCACCTGCAGGCAGAGAGTGGCCGCCCTCGGGAGTGGAGGACCCCCCACGAGCCCTACAAAGCCCAGCTGATTTACACGCGGCTGCGTGTACGCGGCCTGCGGGGTCCCGTTCTAAGGGGCGTGTTACAAGGGTTTTTTTCTGCTCCTTATGTGCTCCTTTGGTGCTTCTTGGTGATCTAGAAGCACCAGCAGTTTGGCTTGCCCATGGGGAAATGGAAGGCTTAGGCATCAGCCAAGACATCATCAGGAGAGGGAGGTAAGGTGTCTGGTCCCATGGACAGGCATGTAACTGCTCTTCCGCTTGCTAGCCAGTCTCTGGAAGGGGCGTCTTTGAGCCCTGATATCTGGACACCACCTCCTTTCCCTCTGCCTACCTCTTCGTCTACTCCTTTGAAGGTACTTTCATCGGTTATACCTCCGGTGTTAGTTCCAGTGAGCCCTGCTACATCTACTATTGATTCCTTACCAATTAAGAGTGAGGTGACTCTCTCTGATATTTGGTCAATGCTATTGAATATTGAGACACGTCTTTCTACCACTGTTTCTTCTTGTGCATGTTTCCCTAAGTTATCCAAGTTGTATTTCCTTGTTCTCTGTAAAACTAACGTTTATTCATTATGTTTCACTGTTCCATGTAAACCGCGCTGATACTAAATAGTGCGGTATATAAGAAACTAAAATAAATAAAATAAATAAATTATGTAATTTTTCACATGATGTTGTTAAAAAAGTTAATGTAATTGATGATCAAATGACCAATATTGCAGGCTCCTTAACTCTGGTTGATTCCCAACTCCAATCGTATAAAGATTGTCATTTAGGCTATCTGAAAGATATTTCCTCAATTTCCTATCGATTGGAATTGTTGGAAAATCACCAGCGTGTTAGGAACCTTCGTTTCCTAAATTTTCCATCCACTCATCTGCTCTCTCCTAAGATTCTATTAAAGAAGTATTTGTCTGAAATTTTGCACTTAGGTGACTCTGTAGATATTGTACAAATGTATTCCTTTTTTCCTAAGGCTGGGGCCTCGGGCCAAGCCAAGGATGTTTCCCCCTTGGTTGACTCGGTAGGTCCTAACCTCACAGAGATTTGCAGGATTCCCTTGATATCATCCCAAAGAGGTGTACTTTGGTGGTGACTTTCGGGTCGGAATCACTTAAATTGAGAATCATTCGTGCTTATTTCAAGTGCAAAGATACGTTGTTTTGCGGATATAAACTGCAGGTTTTTCCTGATGTGGGCAAGGTTACTCAGGCTCGCCGGAAGCAGTTTCTTGAGCTTAGAGCTAGAGTGATCGCCTTGGGGGCTTCCTTTTTTTTGAAGTTCCCTTGTCGCTGCTTGGTAACTTATGAAGGTCATGATTATGTTTATATTGATGTGGCTTCATTATGTCAGTTTCTTGTTGATAAGGAGGGCGTTGGTAGACAGGAGGGTGTTTAGGTGGGATGGCTTGTGTACTTTGCTCCCTGATTTGGAGTTTTAATTAACTCTTATTTTCTTCTATTATATGTTGTTCCCCTTGTGGGAGTAAATGTAGTTTTCTCTCCTTGATGTGTATTGTATAAGGATATGGTATTTGTTCTTGAATGTATCATTTTATTGAGTGGAAGTTTTCTTTGTATATTTTCTTGCATTTGAGAAAATCTAAATAAACAATTTAAAAAAAAAAAGAAGTCAAAAGGGAGACGGGGGTTTCAGATCCTGCTGGCACGTCTTGGGGTCACCTGACCCTTCATTGTCTTAGATACTGTACAAACTTAAATTCAAAGCCTCCTGGGGACAGGGAAATATTTACTGTACCTGACTGTGACTTGCCTTGAACTACTACTGGAAAGGTGTTAGCTAGAATACTACTAAATAAAAAAAGTCAAGGGGGAAGGGGATCCCCTGCATGCCTCGCCCTGGCGCTTCAGACCAGGTTCTTTCTTTCATATTCAAGAGGGAAAATATTCTGCACTATTTCGGCCAACTTTGTACTGACTTGATGAAGAAAGTAGAGTGCTTGAAAGTGTTGTTTGACCACTAAAAATGTATCTGCTATGTTTTTATTGATTTTCAATTTTTGTCAATGCAATGTTATAGAAATCTTATCACAAATGTTTCTCACTGCCATTATCGCACATTATGTAAACTATAGAGGATCCATTTCAAGATCAACTCTCGCATTGCTGATAACATGATTTGTTTACTCTAGATTAGGCCAGGGCCTCTGGCGTCCCCTTGAAACCTATACATTTGTGCCTCCACTTTAAATTGTATCCTGCCTTCTGTGTGCCCCAGCTTCTTTTCCTGCAGCATGCACCTTTTCTTTGGCCTGCGGGACAGGTTGTTCCCACATGCCCACAACATGGCTGCTGGCTGCGATTGCTGCCATGTTCACTTCCACGGCCCACGGGAGCAACCTGTCTCTCGGGCACAAAACTGCAGGCTGCGATCCCTTCAGCCTGTGGGACAGGCTGCTCCTGCAGGCACAACCAATGCCAGCAGCGATCGTGGCCTCCTTCACGTCTGTGGACTGAAGAAGTGAAGCCAGCAATGATGATGTGAACGCAGGAGCAGCCTGTCCAATGGACCGAAGGGATCACATCCAACAGTTCAGATTTTGGCCAACAGGACAGGCTTCTCCTGTGGGCCACAGAAATGACGGAGGTCACGATTGCTGCTAGCATTTGTTGTACCTTCAGGAGCAGCCTGTCCCGTGGACCAAAAACTGAACTGCTGGATATGATCCCTTCAGTCCACGGGACAGGCTGTTCCTGCGCTCACAACATCATTGCTGGCTTCACTTCTTCAGTCCACGGGAGTAGCCTGTCCCATGGGCCAGCAATAAACTGCTGCTACAATTTTGGCACCCTTACAGAAGGGTGCATCCCCTGCCACGCTTACCCAGCTTACTGGGTAGCGCCGGCCCTGATCAGGGCTTCCTGAACTTGTCCTCCTATTCTCCCAGCAAGCTGACTTTTCAGGATACACAAAGGGGCCAATTCTGAAAACATGCACATCCGGGCAGCAGGCACGTCCAAATGGAAATGTGCAGGAATAGAACCCAATTCTGCACATGTGGGGATAGACGCAGCCGCATGCATAGAATCACCTACATAGATGTTCTAGGCACAGCCCACACACAGCACTTTATTGTACGAAGATGGGTATACACCGACAATGGCTTTGTATGTCCCCATTCTCACTGTATTCTGAAAAGATGTACGTCTGCGACCCTGCCCATCTCTGCGATATACCCTTAAACGGCCATGTCCACCTGAGAACATGCAGCTTGGAAGCTGCTGTGGCCACGGACATTGCTGATGTGAGGCTGAATGACAATGTAAGTTGATGATACGGATAGGTGGATGCAATTGAAACTAGTCTGTGGCATGCCCAGAACACAGCAAAGCAATCACAGTGCACTGTAATGTAGCACAAAAACAGGTAGAGAGTGAACCTACTGGCACAAAGTGCAGTGCAGCACTACATACATGGCAGCAAACAACCTCCCGAGGTATGCATGTGATGTACATCATAGGAATATGACTGCACAATGCTAAGTAAAGAACAGCCTCCCCCTACCCTCCATAGTGAACTACCCAGGCATTTCCCCTTCACTAATAAAGGGTCATTGGAATGACAGCAGTTAACAATGCAAGCACCACACAAACATGCCCAGAGATACCGTCATCACTTCCTACACCTGTGCACATATAGAAACATAGAAATATGACGACAGAAAAAGACCACATGGCCTATCTAGTCTGTCCTTCCATAACAACTACAACAGTCCCCTTTATACCTTTAGAGATCCTCTGTGTTTATCCCATGCTTTTTTGAATTCAGTTACTGTCCACATCTCTACCACCTCCACTAGGAGACTATTCCATGGATCCACTACTCTTTCCGTAAAGAAATATTTCCGCATATCACTCCTGAATCTATCTCCCTTCACCCTCATCCCATGTCCCCTCGTAGCAGAACTTGCTTTCAATTGAAAGAGGCTCTCTCCCTGAACATTTATGCCACGGAGGTATTTAAACATCTCAATCATATCACCTCTATCCCGCCTTTCCTCTAAGGTGTACATATTAAGATCCTTCAGTCTGTCCTCATATGCTTTATAATGAAGACCACTAATCATTTTAGTAGCCACCCTCTGCACCGACTCCATCCTGTTCACATCCTTTTGAAGGTGCGGTCTCCAGAATTGCACACTATACTCCAAATGAGGTCGCACCAAAGACTTATACAGAGGCACTATCACCTCCTTTTTTCTGCTAGCCATTCCTCTCCGTATGCACCCAAGCATCCTTCTAGCTTTTGCCGTCGCCTTTTCTACCTGTTTAGCTACTTTAAGATCATCAGACACAACCACGCCTAGGTCCCGCTCTTCTTTAGTGGACAAAAGTACTTCACCCCCTATACTGTATTGCTCCCTTGGATTGAGCAATATGTACCTGGGAATGTCATACTGGACTTTTCACTGTCACAAGCCCTCCCTCTGAGCTCCCCTGAGTACCGACAGAGTAGTGTTTGGACAGTGACGTGAATGTGGAACCATCCTGCTCACTTTTGCCTGTACTCACTGGCACCTGGTGATGCCACAGTCATCCCTATGGTCCAGGTACCTGCCAGGCATTCCTGTCTCTCCTCCCCCCCCCCCCCCCCCGGGTATGTGGATGAGCAATCTAGATCCCTGTGCAGCCCTCCAACCATACACATTCATGCATCTCACTTGCAGTCCCACAGAAACAGCCGTCTGCCAAACGACTGCCCAACACCGAATATCTCAGCTGATGGAAAGGGAACCCTAACAATCAATACATCCAATCTAGCAGCACATCTGCTCACTACATTTCTATTTAGCTACCTACATACTCGATAACTACAATAGTGGACCTCAAAAAGATACAGAGCTGCAGTAGGCCCAAACAGCCCTTCCAGTATGCCAGCCTCAAGGGTCAAACCCTGAATACTCATTGCACTTCATAGGCCCACATATGTAAACAGCCGTAATAGTGACCTGTGCACAAGATATTTGCCATATAGCCACCAGTGTAAGATATCCCCAATATAATGTTCTGATAGGATGTACGTATGACCTTATCTGCATCAGGGGACTGTACACATTGCATAACGCATATTGTGGAAATCTACTGTGTGGAGCGCAAGACTCCAGCTGGCTGGGTGTTGCACATAGCACTGATGGCTGGACTTACATTATCACATGGGGTCCTGGGACTCTGCCCCCATTATCGGTTCCAGGACAATGGGCAATGTTAGGGAGCAACATCTGTGCCCCTTTAGCTCAGACAACAACTGGCAGCATAGCCTGATTGAGCATAAGTTTGGGGGGGAGGCGGCTTATTTCTGCTGCTTGCTGTTTTGACTTACATCCTCCCCCTTCTCTGCCTTCTGTTCCATAACATTGCATGCTGTGGTTTTCCAGACTGCAGTTACACTCGTGCACAGCATAGGTTAGACATCCATTGAGCACTGTTGGCTTCATTGAAGTGTAGAGCAGAAATATTTGTAAGTCCTACCTTTATTTTCACGTTTCTGCAGGTATGACCTGGACGTTTGCAGGGCCAACTGCGGATGTACACGGGTGTGACCGGAATGCGCTTTATATGCCTCTGTGGCTGGCCATGTCCTTTTTCTGCCCCTTCTCGTCCACGTTCTGCTATCCCAGTGTAGATGTCATGTACATGCAGGGCCGCAAAGGTTCAGAATATGGTTCTAGACATTTTCGTCAGATAAATGTCTATCCCACACTTACAGGTGGCTTATTTATGGGTCAGAATGACCCCCAAAGTGGATATACAAGATACATTTGCATATACTCCAGTGCCTACCAATGTATATCATCCATATTTGTTGAGGACATCTTGAAAACTTGAGTGTCTGTGGAGGTCAGCCAGGCAGGATTAAGAAACCCTACAGTTATCTCTATGCACGGCAAAAAAAGAAAAATCTCTGAATAAGCCAATATTTCCTAGAGCAGCACTGCATTGAATTTTCAAAACATTTTTCCATCATTGCAGGATTTTTTAAATACTCATATGCAAAGAGGAATTTTCAATTCCTAAGTTCTCAAAAGTTATCGCTTTGAAAATACCGGAGGAAACTATTTAAAATGAATGTCCAAACAAGATTTGGAATTTTCCTTTTATAACTCAAAGCTGTTTTTGAGATACAGAAGGACAGAAGCAATTGCAAGTAAAAGTGAGTCCTTTTATGCCCTTAACCCGTTTTGGACAGCTCGCATATTCTTTCTCTGTTCTGGATGATTTATTAGATTTGTTACACTCAAACAACTATGAAATACCGACAATAATAAAAAATATTAAAACTTTGCAGAAAATAGAAGTTTCACATAGTGTATGTTTTTCATACACTGGTCCAATATAGTATATTGTCCGTCTTCAGAAAAGATAGGATTCAGTTCCAATGTTCATTTACATAAACATACTGTATGATACTATTGAAACAATCATACAAAAGAACTCACTCCATTAAAACACTTGTTTCTGAATAAATAAACACTGTGCTTGTTTTCATTCAATTCTTCAAATTGTGTAACAATGACAAGTGGCGGCAAGGTCTCAGCAATACGGGCAAGAGCAAATATAATCAAGGCGCAAGCCAAGATCTTGTTGCCAAACAAAAGCCCATTAACATCAAGGACCACATGCCGCCACCATCCCACAATCTTTATGTTTTTCTTTAAAACAATTTCAAAGCAAACAGCGGCCAAACCCAACCAAAACCACTTAGCTTGACAAAATCATGGGAATGGTCCGCCGCCTGCTACCCCGACGTCACTGTGGCGCTCACTAACGTTTTGCGATAAACATCGCTGCATCAGGGGAAATATTGGAAAGGCAGCCAAAACAGCACTTCAACATGGAGAGCATGCGCGGCGTTTTTGTGAGCAATGTTGAAGTGCTGTTTTGGCTGCCTTTCCAATATTTCCCCTGATGCAGCGATGTTTATCGTGAAACGTTAGTGAGCGCCACAGTGACGTCGGGGTAGCAGGCGGCGGACCATTCCCATGATTTTGTCAAGCTAAGTGGTTTTGGTTGGGTTTGGCCGCTGTTTGCTTTGAAATTGTTTTAAAGAAAAACATAAAGATTGTGGGATGGTGGCGGCATGTGGTCCTTGATGTTAATGGGCTTTTGTTTGGCAACAAGATCTTGGCTTGCGCCTTGATTATATTTGCTCTTGCCCGTATTGCTGAGACCTTGCCGCCACCTGTCATTGTTACACAATTTGAAGAATGAAAACAAGCACAGTGTTTATTTATTCAGAAACAAGTGTTTTAGTGGAGTGAGTTCTTTTGTATGATTGTTTTCTACACTTCAATATTGTGACCAAGTAGTTTTGATACTATTGAAACTACAGTTTTCATTTAAAGCACTTTATTATGATATAATATAGTTTGTCAACAGTCCATTCTGACAGCGGAATATGATACACGTGAAAACACTTCTGATGCAGTGCGTCGATATTGCACCATTGAAACACCTAGAAGAGAATGCTTGACAGCAATTAGTTTCGACAACATATTAGTCCAGCGTATGAAAAACATACAAGGCCGATATACGCACCAATAACTCTGACACTAAGTAACTTACAGTTATCTAAACCTATTTTCTAAAGTCTACAAATACTTTTATTTTGCAAAATAGTAGCTATTACAGCATTATAAGCTACTTACTATTTTTTGTGACCTTTTTATGTTGAGCCGCCAGTACTGTCAAAATCAACAAACTTTGAATACCTATTAAACTAACTAGATCTCAGATAAAAAATCTGTATATAATGCTTTTTGACATAACGATAATAGCTAAACATAGTTCCGTTGAATTTATAACCATTAATTAGTAAACAGTTGAGTAGTAAGTATGGAAACGTTATGTATGTAAAACATACGCTGGTCCAAAACGGGTTAATTCAGAAAAAACATTGAGATAAGTTTTCAGAAAGTTAATAGCAGAAGATAGATTGAAGCTAAAACCTTCTGTAATGTTTCAGTTAAAATATTGACCTGGGAGCAGTGGAACACCTATTTGTTTTTTCTGGGGGGCCCAAGCTCTGCCTCAAGCTCCATCCTAACTCCACCTTAACTCCACTCTAACTCTCCCCCCAGCCAACTTTGAGCTTCTCCTTGGCCCTTCTGTTCTGCCCGTAGGGATCCAATCTTTTATGGGCAGACTGAAGGAGACTTTGTTGCAAGAGATGGGATCCTTGCAGGTAGAACAGGAGGGGAAGGCTGCAATCTCTGCCTTGATACACGTTGTCTGCCTGCGGGAAAACCATCTTGCAGCTGGCGGGCAAAATGTGAGGCCCACTCTGATGCCTATGTACTGATCAGCTGAGAACTAGAACAGAACATATTCTGACTTTGTAAAAGTGGTGTCAGTAAAGACTGAGTAAAACAATCCAGGGCTTGTTAAACCCATTCCCATATAAATTCTGAATGCACCCATTTCTGAAGTGGATATTTCTTATGCATCCATTCAGAATGAGGGATACATGAACGTATACAGGAGTGTCAATCACAATGGCCATTTGAGATGGTTTATGGTTTATTAAAACTTAATATACTGCTCTTCCAGAGTAACAGCGTTGTTTACATAGACCTAAAATAAACTAAAACTCATTAAAAATAATGGGAAAAAAAGAACTCCAATCAATAAACAGTAAAGCAAAAGTACAAGCGAAGAAAAAAACATCTAGGTATGGCGATACTGCATTACCCACTGACCCCTCCCCAATCAGGAAGGTAGCTCAAAGAAACAATTACACAGTTTCATATCTTCCTTTGAAACTTATAAATGTAATGGCCAAACGGAGCTGAGAAGAAAGACTATTTCAAAAGGAGAGCGCAACGAAGAAGAAAGCAGACTGGCGGGTGGCGTCATATTTAGCCTTGGAAGGTGGTGGTATACACAGCCTATTGTCACAAGGAGGGAGAAGGATGCTGGAGGGAGAATAGCAACTAAGAAGGGAGGATAGATATGCTAGGGCTTCATTGTGTAAGTCTTTAAACGTAAGGGAGGCAATTTTTTATTGAATACTTTCTGCAACCGGAAGCCATTGATGGTAAATTAATAATGGTGTAACATGATTGTATTTGCGGGCATTAGAAAGGAGATGTACTGCCTGGTTTTGAACTGACTGAAGAAGTTGCAACTCAGGGAAACCAGTGTAAGCAATATTACAATAGTCCGACCAGGATATTGTAAGGCTCAGTACGACGGTAGCCTGGACTGAAGAATCCAGAGAGGGACGAAAGGCATGAAATCAATGAAGAGTATTAGTGGAGGATTTTACCACAGTCAGTCTGTTGGGAGGAAGTAACTTCAGTGCCTAGGATAGTACCAAGGTATTTAAAGGAAGAGGTAAGTGTGATCGGAGAACCATTCAATATGGGACTAATTGGAAATGATTGTTATTAAAGATGATTAAGCTGAAGCAACTCTGTATGAGAGCTCCAGGAGATCCTGTCATGTGGAACTGCAACATATGGTTTCATCAATTTGTGTCACATTAGCTTCTGCCGTTTTAGACATGTTTAGCATCAGGTGATACCGTCTCTTGTTGAGGGTCAGTCTATCTGTCTCTCTGTTTGTCCCTCCATTCATACATATAGCTTTGTTTGTGCATGTACAAGGAAATCTATGCCTAAGGAGACAGAATGCAGCAGGTTGTGGATGGCAGTGGTGAAGATAGAGGCCGGCAGATGTGTCCACCTCTACCAGTGAAATATTAGTGGCAGGTTTGCAATACAAAGTGATTTGGGTCTCACCTGCCCAAAATGTAAGAAGCACAGCAGGTGGGGAGCCCTGGCCCTACCTGCCAATAAAGTGAGGAGATCAGTAACAGTATGGCAGGTGGGGAGCCTGGTCCACATCTGCTGAGGAGGTATGGAAACTGATCCAAGAGAGAGCCACAGCAGGCAAAGAGTTCAGTCCCACATGCCCACCAAGAAGAGGAGATACAGGTGAAGGGGAGGAGAGAGCTATAGGGAAGCAAGGGGTGAGTGAAAACCCCTAAAGCATTCAAATCATGTTCATTATTCTCTACTCATACGCCCTCCTTCCTATTCACCCACTCTTTGCAGCAGGGCACATTCAACTTTCCCTGCACTCACTCAGCTTACTAATAAGCTCACATCTATTCACTCTCTCAGGATGCCCTCTGCCACCAACTCCTGCCATTAATTTGCTCACTCAGTAACCCTGACGCTTATACACCCATCTATTCAGTCAGCCCCTCTGCTACTAATCCCCATGCCACTCACTGATTCACTCACTCAGTCCATCCCACCACTCATGACCCCTGCATCTACTCACTCATTCAACACTCACCTTCTACTTATAACCCCTATACATTTGTTCTGTATCTCTGCTACTGATACCCCCATCCAGTCATTGACTTAGTCAAGCAACTCATCCTACCACTCCTAGTGGCCTTGTCTACTCACAACCCTCCCATCCACTCACAAAGTACTCTGAAACTTATACACCCCCCCCCCCACTCACGACATCTGCCATAGGCCTTGTCTACTTCCTGACTTACTCATCTCACTTCCCCACTAATAACCTTACAGGCATGCTCTCACTCATCCTCCTGCCACTCATACCCTGGCATACACTCATTAACCCAGTTCTCCGAGCCACTCCCTCACTTTCTTTTTCAGCCCCACTGCCAACTGATAAACCCCTCATCCACTCAGCCACTTAGTCCTCTTCACTACTCATAACCCTCCATCCCCAGGGAAGGTGGGGATCCATTCATTCATTAATCCCCTTGAAAGTCTTAAGAGCTCCATCTCCTCACTCACAAACGCCCATCATGCACTCCATCAGTGAAACATGCCTCGGTGCAATGCTTTTAACGTGCACTTTACAATGTGTGTATTTCTTAATTGATTGCATTTTAGTTTATTTTGCATGTATGGCTATTCAATACCAGCATGAAACTAGATGACAATTTCTTTTTCTTAATAAATTTTAATTGCCTTTTGAATCTACATGATAACATTAGAAACTGTGAGAGGGTTTTGTCTCTAAAAGGCTAAATTTAAGGATCCAAGTCCCTTGTATACTTGTTCTTTTTGTCTGATGTTTAGGGGTCATTCTCTTGTTTTGCAGTTGGAAATAGCTGTTCAGGCAAGCTAGTGAACAAAGATATTTGCTGCTCAGTGCTGGAACACAGACTGCACGGGAGAACAAATAAGGGTAAATAGGACAAACATGGATGTTTTAATGAGGCATCTCAGGGCCAGCCTGTTCTGTAGCACACAATGCATTAGCACCTCATTATTCCCTATCAGGAATCATTGGTCCTGTATAGAGAAAGGAGAACAACATTAAGGGGTATGTTTACAAAGCAGCGGTCTTCGTGCGATATCGGAGCCGTGACCCCATTGAATTCAATGGGGCCGCGACTCCGATATCGCACGGAGGCCACTACCGCTGCTTTGTAAACACTTCTAAGTATAGTCAGATCTTGCTTTCAAAATTATCTAGGCACAAGAAACCAAAGTCTGGACTAGTGATTCTCAACTCAGTCCTTGGGGCACTCCTAGCCAGTCAGGTTTTCAGGATAACACAATGAATATGCATGAGAAAGATTTGCATGCACTGCCTCCATTGTATGGAGATCTTTCTCATGCATATTCATTGTGGTTATCCTGAAAACGTGACTGACTAGGTGTGCCCCGAGGAATGGGTTGAGAACCCCTGGTCTAGCCCATTGCTGCAATGCGCTGTGGCCTTCGTGGTACTGTCTCTTTAAAAGTAGGCAGCAAAAATAGTTATTTAGTGTTTGCTACTTTATTTTCCCTTTTCCTTCGGAGGCATCATGTAGCTAGGGATTCCCATACATCGGTGTCAGAACGGGGTGGGCCACAAGGGCCCTGTCCCCACCAAATGTTTGACTGCCAGGTGCCAGCTGCAAACTGTGTGGAGGCCGCAATCATGTTGTTCCTCTCCTGTCTGCAGGGCAGAACAGACGAGAACAGCCACGATCACAGCAAAGCCTCCTTCCATCTGCCTGCTAGAGGTCGAATCCCTGCAGGTAGAACAGGAGGAAAAGGCTGTAGGGGCTAGAGGCAGAGCTTGAGGGAGAGTTGGGGTGGAACTTGGACCCCCCCAATCATATGGATGTTCTGCCATCCCTGCTGTATATGAGCAGATTATCCTGCTTGTCCACAGAGAAAACAAGATTACCCTCTGTCATGATGACTGATTCCATTTCACTGTTGAGTTGGTACCCTAGTTTCAGAGATTCTGTGGCAGGGACTGGTGTTTCAAACGGTACGAAAGATAATTTCTTCACAAGCGGCAAGAAAGGTTCTTTTCCGCTTCAAACAAATAGGGCATATTTTTGGTGACACTGAACTAGGAAGTGGTGGGAAGAAAGTGCATGTCTTTTCTCTTTTTCTATTCTTTATGCAATAGCACTCAGATAAGTGCTGTAGCCTTCTTGATTTGACATTTTTGAGCTGTGATTCAGATTGGAAGCTTGTATAGAACATTTCTAATTTAATTTTTATGTTCAAGTAAAAATGTAAATTTAAAAAAATGAATTCAAATAGTGACAAAGAGAAATGAACTGAAGATTTAAAACAAGTTCACAGGACTGATGATTGCATATGTTACCATGGTTATAGCTTATTATTGGCTAGTGTACTGTATGTGGTTTGATTCTGATGGCCCCTATTGCTTATTAAATACTTTTGGAGAGATTTTGGTGCTATTGGATTATTTCTTCTTTTCCATCTGTGAGAGTTTGGTTGTAGTGTTACCCTCAGTGGATTTCCACAGGTCTGCCTTAATAATAGTCTGTGGGCTTTACCTTCAGGAACTTATCCAAATCTTTTTCTTTAACCCACTTGCACAGTTAAAAGTGCCAGTGTACAAGTCATAGTGGGATAAGGGAAGCAGCCTCAGGGTCTTGGAATGCTGGACTAACAGTAGCTTGTTTCTGGACCAGTCCAAATGGGATTGATATAAATGCAGTTTTTTCTGCTCTAAGCAAAAGAATTCCCCTTGTGACCTTCAATGTCCAATTCAGGACTGTCAGTAAGAGGCCAGCACATTAGATCTGAGAACTGGGAGAGAGAAGATTTATATTCAGCATGAACAGAAGGAATGTCTGGGCAGCTGTTGTAAATACCTGCATTTATTCTGCCCCAAGAAGGAATGCAAATCAACAGAAACACCAGCCTGATGCACAGGGCTCTATTTCACAGCAACTCTGTTTTCCCCTCCATCAAAGACTCATTTCAGCATCGACATATCTAGGAACTCGGAAAGTTGGACTCAGCGTCACCTGGTTACAAAACTCAAATCTGATTCTCTGGGAGAGACCTCGGGAACTCCAGGCTCTGTGGCCACTTTGTAAATGTTTCTGGTTGAATTCCTGTAGCAGGAGGGCAGCAGGAAGCACTTCTGCCCTCCGGTGCCGCTAGTCCCACACCTCCTCCTCCTCCTGTCTGAATGAGTAGAAAAGGAACAAGACCCAGAGAAAAATGGCACTTCTTGCTTTTCCTGATGCTTCCGGCATTATACAGCTAGTGTTAATTATAAATTGTTTCTGGGAGAACATGGGCAGCAAAGGAAGAATTATTCAGAAGAGAGAGAAGCTGGAGGTATGAGATTTTAAAGGGGAGAGGCTGGAGGGCGAGGTGGCACAGTTTGGGGCATGTTTACTAAGCTGGGCTAACGGTCACCATGTGCTATTTGTAACTAGGCCCCACATTATTCCGGAGGACCTAGTTACAAATAGCTCATGCTAACCATTAGCACAGCTTCGTAAACATGCTCCTTGGTGTCATAATCAGGTCTGGTGCAAGGACTGGAGGCACCTTGAGTGGGCCCCTCCATCCTGCTGCTCCCCTGCTCTTATTGTTGCCACTGGTTCCCTTTTGGGGCCTGCAGTGGTGGCAGTGGCTCAGAAAATGCAGGGCAGCACTTCCGTCAACTCGCTGGTTTATGCTCTCAACTAGTTGTCTCTTCTGCTCCCCTCTGATGCAATTTCCGGTCTATCTGTCGGAGGAGGGCAGAAGATGCATACTGCAGGGCAGAAAGTGCAGGGCAGCACTGGCAAGTTGAGATAAGTGCCACCCCACATTTTCTGCACCATTACCACTGCTCTAGACCTCGAGCAATCGGCACCCCCAGAGGGCCAGCACTCTAGGCGACTGCCTACTTCTCTTGATGGTATCGCCTAGTCATAATGGGTAATTTTTCATCATTTCTTATATTTTGGAGAGCAGAGTTCCTCAGGGATCAATTTTGACTCCACTGTTATTTAATATCTTTTTCATTCCCTATTCTAGTACAGTCTTTTTGTTTCAGTGGATATTATTATTTGGACCAGGGGCATTTCATTCCTCTCAAGATAACCTACTGGTTACACTCTCTCATACTCTTGTAAAATATGAACTGACTTGTCATTCCGCCCTTTATTGTCTAGCACCAGTGTTATGGAACGCCCTCCCTCGATATGTGAGACAAGAATCCTCCATTAGCAAACTCAAGGAAGGACTAAAAGCCTACTACTTTGAGCTGGCATTTGGCAACATTCCTAGGGAGGGGTTAGCTTGTAGCACCTTTTAAATTAGTTTGTTAGGCTTGTTTTTGTTTATTACAGTCGTCCCTCGCCACTTCGCGCTTCGACTTTCGCGGCTTCACTCTATCGCGTTTTTTTCAAATACATGTATATTCATTAAAAAGTTGATTGAGACAGTGAAAATGATACAGCGCATGCTCGGTTGTCTGAGTCAATTATACACCCCTGTATTACAATTAAAATTAAAATTACTGTACGTATGGACTGTGGGGCTTTATCTAAGCCCCACAATGTCTCCTAAAGGTGCTGCTTCTTCTAAACCTTCTGATGATGAAACTAAGCGCCGGAGGAAGATGCTTACCATCCAGGAGAAGGTAAAACTCTTGGATATAAATAAAGAATCCTACTTCGCGGAAATTCACTTATCGCAGTAGAGTCTCGAACTGATTAACCACGATAAACGAGGGATGACTGTATATCTTTTAATTTGTTTATTTTCAGATATGCATTTGTATTTTAGTGGTTTAGAAGTGTAATGTTAATTTATTATGTTACTGTACCCCGCTTTGCTCTGCCTCGAGAAGTGAGTAATCAAATTCAATAAATATGACAGCATAATTGACAGAACAGGGATTAAGAAAGGAAGAGCAAAAGTGGGAAGAGCAGAATAGACAGAAAATAGAGAAGCGGTCAGGCGAGAGGAAGATAAAGAGGCAAAGAAGCTGCAGCGAAGATGGCGAAGGATGAAGTGGAGAGGAGGAATCGATAAAAGGGTAAGAGGAGAGAAGAGTGAGAGAAAAAAAGAAGGGACTGGAAAGGAATGACAACTCTGCATGTGGTGTAGCAAAAGGTGGACTGGAAAGAAATCTGGCATGGCACCATTAAAGAAATCAAACAAATGGTCCTATCCACACCTTTGCAGTATTGTCAATAGGTAGCCAGTTTCCCATATAAAGGATTATATCAAACATATACACAGCTTTCTGGGCATTGTTCTAGAATAATATAGGAACATAGAAGCATGACGGCAAATAAAGACCATACTGCCTATCCATTCTGCACTTCCATCAATGTCCCTGTTTAATGTACATTATCAAGTTTAAGTTACAATGTAAACCCCTTTGTCTGAAATGATAAAGCGGTATTAAAAAAAAAACCCTGTTAAATACCAACCACTAAGCTCTACAATCCCTTTTTCCTTTAGAGATCTTCTGTGTTTGTCCCATGCTTTCTTGAATTCAAATATGGTATTTGTCTCTATTACCTCCACTGGTAGATTATTCCATGCATCTACCATTATTTCCGTAAAAAAATACTTCCGCAAATTACTCCAGTGTCTATCCATTTTCACCTTCTTCCTATGCCCCTCATTGCAGAGCTTTCTTTTAATTGAAAGAGGCTCTCCTCCTGTGCATTTATGCCTCGGGGTATTTAAATGTCTCTATCATATCTCCTCTATCCTGCTTTTCTTCCAAAGTATACATATTGAGGTCTTTAAGTCTGTTCCCATGATGACACCTACTGATCATTTTGGTAGCACAGACTTCATCCTGTTTATATCTTTTTGCAAGTGCGGTCTCCAGAATTGCACACAGTATTCCAAATGGGGTCACACCAGAGACTTATATAGATGGATTTTCACCTCCTTTATTCTGCTGGCCATTCCTCTCCCTATGCACCCAAGCATCCTTCTAGCTTTCGCCATCACTGTTTCTACCTGTTTAGCCGCTTTAAGATCATCAGAAACAGTCACGCCCAGGTCCCGCTCTTCTTTCATGGACAGAAGTACTTTGCCCCCTACATTGTATCACTCCCTTGGATTTTTGCAGCCCAAGTGCATGACCCTGAAATTTTAGCATTAAATCTCAGCTACCAAATTCTCAACTATTCTTCAAGCTTAGCTAGATCCCTTCTCATGTTATCTACACCTTCCAGGGTGTCTATTGTATTGCAGATTTTGGTATCATCCATCACGAGGCAAATTTTACCCAATAGCCCTTGCAAAATATAACTTACGAAAATGTTAAAAAGAATCAGACCAAAGACAGATCCCTGCAGCACACCACTGGTAATATCCTGGAGTTCTGTACTTTCCAGATTCTGGATCCCTTTTATTAAAATGTGCTAAGCAGTTACTGTGTGTTTTATCACTCAGTAACTGTTAGCGTGAGCACCCAGCATGGTAAATATCCTTAATTAAATGCTGAACATGTGAAAAAGCTGCACATACATGTGCTGTCAATGTTGAAATTAATGTGGGTGCAGTTAATGCCACCTCAATAGGTAGAGTTAAGTGCCCCATGCTAATTGTGAATGACCTTCATGTGCGGTAAAATAATTTTCTGTTTGTTAAATGCAGAGGACATGCTCGGCATTCCCACCACAGCTTTTGCACTTAGTGCTGAGTGGTTTTTGCTCATAATGTGCGGCAAGTACAAAAGCTTACTGCACTTTAGTAAAAGGGCCTCTCTGTCCTTTTTATTCTGGCCATCTTATTTCTATACAACTGGTATTCTTACCAGTTACCTCGGACCAGTGAATCTGTCATGAAATCTATTGTTTTCTAGTTCATGTTTTTGTGTTACATGTGTACTGTTCCCACACTATAAATCCTAAAGTAATTCATGCAAATGCATAGGAATATTATTATTAGCAATAATTATGACAGATCATGGTGGTATTAATTGTAGAGTACAAGAACCCATTATTGTAGCTGCATGAAATGTATTATCTAAACATTTATTAACCTTTCCTCCTTGTTGTCAAATATAATTTAGCAATATGAAGAGCCAAAAGTAGACAAATGTCAAATGTATCTTATGTTTTTCTCAAATAAATGTAGAACGTTATTCATTTTTGGTATCGATACAGATACCTATTAAAAAATAGTGTGAGAACTCCACCGTGAAATTATAAGAAGTAGAAAAAATAATTAACAGTTCATTAATGTTAGACTTTTTGCTTTCTGCCTGTTGACATCCTAGAATGCTTGGTCACCATTCATAACTTGTCCCCACATCAGCAGAAACTCTAGGCCTATTCCAGAGAGCTGCTTTTATGAATTACGGAGATTGTAATGTGTTTATTATCTTTAGGAGGAAATTCAATAACCATATGGTTCTGCAAAGTTTTACCAATTATCTTTCATAATTTACTGAACATAAAGCAAATGTTACAATTAATTTGTACATTATACCATCTTAAAAATATTTGATATGAAGAGGCTAATTTCCAAGGCCATTTCTGCAACAGAACAATGCTTTACCCAAGTTGTGTAGCCTATGTGAGGGTAAAAGCAACACACAGGGCCATTTCACACGTACCTTTAGCCACAGAGGCTTATCATGTCAGATCTGAGTCTTGGTACCAACCGAGCTGGAAGCCCTAAGATGCAGAAGGGAAAAAAAAGTGAAATAGAAAAAGAAGGAGTGGGGGATGGGATCATTATTAGAAAGCTGAAGGGATGGCATGTTGAGTGGAGGAGTAGCCTAATGGTTAGAGCACTGTCTTGGGAGACAAGAGAGCAGTTTTCAGTTCCCACTAGCCCTCCTTGTGGCCTTAGGCAAGTCACTTAACCCTCCATTGCCTCAGAAAAACCCAAGTTATCAATGTTCCTGTTTAATGTACATTACCAAGTTTAAGTTACAATGTAAACAGCTTTGACTGAAATAATAAAGGGGTATAAAAAACCTGTTAAATAAATAAAAAGAGGATTCTAACAAAAATATTTTTTTCTCTAAGAGGGTAGCGAATACCTGGAACAGATTTCCTGTACAGTTTATACAGTTAAAACTGTGGCCGAATTCAGCTATGCATGGTTTAGTCGTGTAGAGTGTAATGTAGGTGCCTACTTCGGCATTATTTTAACGAGCATAAGTGGCTGAAAGTGCATGTCCATTTAAGGCATGATCACTTGCACCATCCCTAAACTTGGTGTAAATGACCACACGTAGATATGTAAAGAATGCATGCAAATTGCAATATTTTATAATTTATACACTTACTTGTGCACTTTGCCCATGATCTCCGCATTCTCCACCCATGTACATGCTCCCAGTGAACGTACATGCCAGTCACCAGAGAACTTATGCATCTAAATGCCTGTTTGGGTGCGTAAATTACTAAACTACCTTGATTTCCCAATGTTGGTGGCTCCTTATAAAAGGACCCCAAAGGATCGTTACTGCTGGAGAAAGGGAGAAGACCACAGATCAAGTCAAACTTATGACAGTACAATCAAGAGACACAAAGGGGCAGACTGGGTGGATTAAGTGACCCTTTGTGCCTACATCTTCTATATTTCTGTATAGTCCCAATAAGTGGCAGCTATCTACATTTCTTACTGTTTAATTTCCCTAATCAAATTCTTCAGGTCTCGATCACCTGTTTCTTCGCTTCTTAGATGCATATCTTGAAATTGGGTCAAATACGTGTGTCCTGTTGACTTGGTGAAATGAACATGCAAAGCAAAATCTTTTATATCATGGAAAACTCATAATGTTTCCTATAATCACAGTTGGTGTGGAATAAAACTCTAGCAAATGTGTTTGTTGCTTTCTCCACTTCTCATTAATGTTCAATTATTGTGCATTAAAGTCTTTCTCTAGTCTCCCTGACTGACTGGAAGTCATTTGTTTCTTAGAGCTAAATAATGATAGATACTGCATTTATGCTTGACAACTTACAATTCTGGCCCACAGAGAAATGTAACAACATTTTTCTTTATAATATAGTTTAATCTTCATTGTTCTGACACCACAGGCCCATTAAGTGTATGGTAAAATCCTTTTTAAAATTTGCCAATATGAATTGCTTCCTAGCCTGCAGCATGTATCAGTACATCACAGGATTTTTATGATTATGTAGCTGTCAAATTATGTTTGTACTGAAATTTTAAATCAACCATATTTTTAGCATTATTTAAAAATCTGTGAAATAATATTCAGAAAAATTGGCAGTCCAAGGATACCGGGTTATAAATTATGGGGGTTATTTTGGAAGCCCTGTTCGTGATTTGGACATCTGGAAATAGATATGGAGACATCCAAAATACGGAAAGGACTCCAGAGCCATTTAAGAAGCCAGGTCTGTGGACGTCCCCAGTATGAGGATGTCCAAGTCTGAACGGGGGCATGGTGGAGGCGTGGCTGCGCTGTTCCCAAAAGCTTGGATGTCCCCTCCTGATCTCAGAAACATCCTGGATGCCCAGCATCACATCTAAAGTAACCCCTGTGCCAGGCATGAACAGGCATCTGAAAAGTGATCATTTTGGCAGACAAATATCTTGAGGCTGAAGTGGCCACTGATGCAGGGCCTTCCCGTCCTATGGCTTCCTTTGAGTCCCTCCTCTGGCCTAGATGCTGTCAGTTCCTGGGACACTCCCTGTCGCCAGTGTACCCTCCTGCTCTTCGTCTGGCTACTGCCAGGCTCTCTGCTACTCCAGACCTTTCCCTGTCTCCCAGTTGGTTTATCTGTGGAATCTCTTGGGAAGAGCTCCTCCTGGTCCTACCCTTCCCAGTTCTAGCTTTCTCCATCCATATCCCATTCATATTCGGCACACTCCTTGCAAACTGAAAAATGAACAGCCAAACAAAAAAGCAGAAATAAATATAATATATAGCACATTCTCAACTCTCACTCATTCCTACTCTCTCACACCCAGAAGCAACATAGTTCTTGCTTATCCATCAGTCTTTACAACTGGCCAGTACTCCCACTCTCTTCATGGCTCAGACTGTCATGCAAAGGACAGCTTCCCTTCTATAGCAGGCTGGAGGGCAAAGCAGGAAACGCTATTGCATGGTATATTGCCGTGTGGTATCACAAGCATACCTCTCACATACTGCACACTAATTGCTAATGTCCACCAAGTTCCTGCTACCGTACTCCTTCTTACTTAACATGGTCATGCCTCCATTTCTGCCAGAACTTTAGTGCTGCCCTTTCTCGCTAATACGTGGCAAATGTTGCCATTAACACACCTGAACAGCAACATTTACCAGGCTTTAGTAAAAAGAAAAATCAAAGCAATGCATGTGGGGCATGTTTACTGAAGTGTGCTAATGTTCGGCAGCATAGCTTGCGCTGAGTGTCAGAAATTAGCATGGGAGGTGTGGCATACTCATGCTAACTGTTGAGGGCGTTCCTGGAATGCTCCCTACAGTTCATGTGGTTTGGAGGACGTTGCTGCACTAAACTGGCAGCCATACTTAATGCGGGTGCGCTTAGTGCCACTCATTGAGATGACAATAAGTGCACCCGCGCTGTGCAACATGCATGATTAGCATGTGCCAAGTATGTCTGTGCTAATCACGATGTGCAGTCAGTGCCCACTCTCTGCCCTAAATCTGCCCATTCCCCACCTCCTCTCGCACTAAGCGCTTAACATGGGATTTTTACCATGGCTTCATTTTTACTACTATTACTACTGAATGTTTGTTTAGCATGACAAGATTTATATAGCGCTGCAAAGATACGCGTAAAAGATGGTCCCTGCTCATCGGAGCTTACAGTCTAGTCAAGACAGACAACACAGTAGATGCAGACATGGGATACATCTATGGGGAATGGTAAGGAAACACAAAGGAGAGCAGGTGAGTCAAGATCTGAAAGTGGCAGTGAAGAGGTGAGTTTAAGAGGGTCAGAGAAGGCACCTGATGTACCGACTCAGGTAGTCTGTTCCAGGCATAAGAAGCAGCAAGGCAAAAGGAGCAAAGTGTGGAGTTAGCAATAGGAGAGAAGGGCAAGGATAGAAGTGATTTGTAGAAGAGCGGAGGTGGGTAGGGAGAGTTAAGATAGTGAGGATCTGCAGAGGAAAAGTTTGAACTGGATGTGGAAACAGATAGGGAGCCAATGAACTGACTTGAGAAGAGGGGTAACATCAGCATGACGAGCATGCAGTGATGGTTACCACAGTCCTGTGCTAACTGCTTAGCATGGGATTTAATGCATGGTAACGATTGGTGCATTTTAGTAAACATACCCCATAGTGATTTAGATTCAGGTGCATGTTTACTGTAACCAGATGTAAAAGAAAAATTAAGTAAATTTACCTCTCGGGGAGAGGGGGTTGCGGGTCTTCTTGGGGCTGCAGCCATGGGTTTTTTATTCGGGGTTACAGCTGCAGTTTAAAATTGCAGCGAGTTTTTTTAATTAAAAAAAAGAGGGGAAAAGAGAGCTGGGTTCAGTGGACTGCAAGAGCAAGTACATTCAAAGCAACAGCTGTGTGAGTCACCCAGGAAATTGGTCACAGATTACTTTAGAAGTACAGGACAGGGTACTGTGAGTAGCCAGCTTTTAATAAGTCTTTCCCTCCCTGACTCCCACCCACCCCTGGGATAATCGTAGCTTTATAGGTGCTTAAACCTTTTAAAGGGAAGGAGGTGCCATATTCACTCAGGTGCAGCTGTTTATCTTCATTAGACATACTTTAAGAACCTGAGACTAATTAATCTTGATGTGAACAAAGTCCATTAAATGTATTAGGTATAGTTTTATTAGTATAAGAATCTCCAGCAAACCTAAGTAAGTAAACAACTTAAATACCTAAACACAACCTTAAAACTAAGATGTAGACAGCAGTCCAGCAGCGAGATGGGGACTTTCCAGTCTTTTGCATTAAGTGTCACTTGTATGATTTTCTCCCAGTTGGTGAGGGATTTTATGTGTGCACTAGGTGCAAGGAGCTCTTTGCTCTCAGGGAACGAGTCCAATTTCTGGAGGCTAGAGTAGCAGACTAGGAGGACATAAGGAAGACAGAGATGTACATAGATGAGATCTACAGGGATATAGTACTGAAATGCCGCCTCCAGTCTGGCAGCATCCCTGTTGCCATGGAGGAGAGAGGTCACGTGACAGGAGAGCATCACCTTGGTGTGGCAGGAAGTGATCCTGTAGCTAGGACCTGTCCTCCAGGTGATGTAAAACCCTCTCAAACCAAGGAGGTTTCTCCAGGGCCATGTGCCCACAAGGGAAAGGTTAGGACAGCTGTTATAGTGTAAAATCAATGTGTTTCACAGTGTTTTTGAAAAAAAAGGGGCATGGTCATTGGCGAAAATGGCTCGAAAATAAAAGTTGCTAATTTTGACTTTTAAAGTGTTGCAGAGGTCTGGGGAAGGTCAAGAGATGGTGCTGAGCCCACTGGGTATGTTTTTGGATATTTTGGAGATGTTTACAAGCCACGATTTGATGAGATTTAAAAAGTACACTTTCAAGTCATGTAAAATTTTAAAAAGTACAAAAACGTGGTGCTACAGCTAAATAAATGTGAATTCTAAATGAAAACTGTTCAAAAATGTTGATTTTGATGTTAAAAACGATAGTTTTGTTATGTAGAAAGTACCAGAACGAATTGGTCAGGTGTAACTACCTGCCTCTGCTGACATACTTGACTGAACTCAGCTCACAGATAGTGAATGAGAGTAGGAGCTGATTTAAAAAATATAATAGGATTAATATGTATAGTAAAATAGGAAATTTGGATAGAAAAGAAGAAAAAGAAATTTTATTTACATTAGAATAGGACTTGTTGATGATGTCACCAAGTGTAATGACACATATCTGAGAAGACCGGAACTTTGGTGAGGTAAATGTTTAGTGGCAGTTGGTGCTTGGAATGAAAGAGAGTAGGTGTGTGTTGCATGTGCTGCTTGAGGAGGCCCAAGTTTGAATGATTTTTGAGAGAATTGAAAGTTTTTTGAATGAGTATGAGAGTTTAAAAACAAGAGGAGAAGGAAACCTATTTCGTTTTCCAAAGAAGTGGCTGCTCAAATAAAGGCAAAAAACACAGCTTTCACAAAATTCAAAAGCTTGCAAACAGAAGAACACAGAAATGAATACAGGATCAAACTCAAAGAGTCAAAAAGAGAAATAAGGATAGCAAAATCAAAGGCAGAGGAAAAGATGGCTAAAGATGTTAAGGGTGGCGACAAAACTTTCTTCAGGTATATTCGGGAAAGGAATTAGATCAGAGTTGGAATTGCAGGACAGAAGTGCTGGGAAAGGACTCGTGGAAAGTGACATAGAAAAAGTGAAATTGTTAAACAAATACTTCTGCTCTGTTTTTACTAACGAAAATCCTGGAGATGGACCAGCTGTGACTCCCAAATATAAAAATGAGAATGAAGTAGATACCACACCATTCACAGAAGATGAGGTGTTGGAACAACTTGCTAAACTGAAAGTGGACAAAGCCATGGAACCGGATGGGATACATCCCAGGATACTGAAAGAGCTCAGAGAGGTTCTTGCAGGGCCGTTAAAGGATGTATTCAACAGATCCTTGGAAACAGTACAACTGGCCAGTACTGGCCAGTACTCAGGACTGGAGAATGGCTGATGTCGTACCTCTACACAAAAGTGGTGACAGGGAAAAAGTGTCAAACTACAGACCCGTGAGCCTTACCTCGGTGGTGGGAAAAGTAATGGAGGCGCTCCTGAAAGAGCAAATAGTGAACTTTCTCAAAACCAACAGGTTGCAAGATCCGAGGCAACATGGTTTTACTGAAGGACGGTCTTGCCAAACAAATCTGATTGAGTTCTTTGACTGGGTGACCAAGGAACTAGATCAGGGGCATGCGATGGATGCCATCTACCTGGATTTCAGCAAAGCCTTTGATACTGTTCCTCATAGAAGGCTTGTCAACAAACTCAGTAGCTTGGGGATGGGTCCCAAGATGGTAAACTGGATTAGAAATTGGTTGACTGATAGACGGCAGAAGGTGATGGTACATGGAGCTCACTCGGATGAAAGGAAGGTGATTAGCGGGGTGCCCCAGTGTTCGGTCCTGGGCCCGGCACTGTTCAATGTATTTGTGAGTGATATTGCTGAAGGACTGAATGGAAAAGTCTGTCTTTTTGCAGATGACACCAAAATTTGCAACAGAGTGGACTCCCCCTAGGGTGTGGATAACATGAGGAAAGATCTACAAAAGCTGGAAGAATGGTCTAATGTTTGGCAATTACGATTTAATGCAAAAAAGTGCAGTGTCATGCACTTAGGTAGCAGAAATCCAGGGGAAATGTACGCAATAGGAGGCGAGAGGT
Organism: Ichthyophis bannanicus; assembly: GCA_033557465.1. Taxonomy (NCBI): domain Eukaryota; kingdom Metazoa; phylum Chordata; class Amphibia; order Gymnophiona; family Ichthyophiidae; genus Ichthyophis; species Ichthyophis bannanicus. The sequence goes on from CM066033.1 coordinate 421,677,443, forward strand.
TTGTGTGCATGGTTCAGGAGAAAGACCTTGGTGTGATTATCTCTGATGATCTCAAGGTGGCAAAACAGTGCGACAAGAAGGTGGCAAAAGCCAGGAGGATGTTGGGCTGCATACAAAGAGGGATTACCAGCAGAAATGAAGAGGTACTTATGCCACTATACAGGTCGCTGGTGAGGTCTCACTTGGAATACTCTGTTCAGTTTTGGAGACCATATATTGCAAAAGATGTAAAAAGACTGGAAACTGTTCAGAGGAAGGCGACCAAAACGATGAACAAACAAACCTCTTCCAAAGACGGGGAAGCTGCAAAACTAGAGGGCATAACATGAAGCTGCAAGGTGGAAAATTGAAAGGCAATGTCAGGAAATATTTTTTCACTGAAAGGGTGGTGGATGCTTGGAATGCTCTCCCGATGGAAGTGGTGAGGGCAAACACAGTGACGGAATTCAAAACAGCATGGGACAAGCACAGCAGATCCTTTTATAGCAACAGGATAAAAACAAAATAAACGGAACCATCTAACTTCTCAACAAATAGGGGTGTCCAACCCTAAACAAAGACATGGGGAGGGGTGGCCTGCACAGAGTGACAGGTGCACCTACTCTTGCCGTATTGCTGGGCAGACTGGATGGACCATGCTGGTCTTTATCTGCCGTCATTTGCTATGTTACTATGAGTCTGAGAGAGCTGAGTGATTGATTTCAGTGATGTTTGGGGAAAGTGTGCAAAAAGCTTTCTTTAAGAGAGTACAGGTAAGGAAAGTGAGTAAAGAGTTTAGGAACATTAGAAAAAGGCAAGGAAGAGATTAATACATTAAGGAATGAGAGGGTAAATTACCTCTTTTGGAAAAAAGTAAGTGAGTAGACTCTAAGGGCCCTATATTCGAAGGGCATTTACATGGTTTACAGCCTATTAAACCGTGTAGATGCCTTAGATGGGGATATTCAATGGCACATACATGGTTAGTGCCACTGAATCTCCCTGTCTAAGTCGCCTACGTGCCCAATGCTATCAGGTTAGCATTGGTGCGTGTTGGGGGCGTTCCAGGGTGGAGTGGAGGTGGTGACCGCTGCTAACCATGTACCGGCGATCTTGGACCACTACCCGGTTAGCAATCCACACCTAAAACTAGGCCAGCTTTTGGCTCGCTTATTTTTAGCTGTGGGTGCTAACCGGTTAGTGGTCCAAGATCGCCGCTACTCTATTAGGCTCTGCGGATGAATCCACTCGGCGACAAACCTAGATATTCAGTGCCATCAGCGTGGCATTGAATATCTGGGATTAGGAGTCAGTGGGCAGAGCAATGCGCTGTAGCGGTGCTCGGGCCTAAAGTGCCTTAAAGGTCTATCTAGTAATTAGATGAGGGCTGAAAGATAAATATATGAACATAGAAGTGTAGGAGATAGAGAAAGAAAGGGGAGATTAGAATTGTTTTTAATAAGGGGTTTTTTTTTCCTTTTAAAAAGTATACATGAGGCTATATGAATTGAAGAAGATTTACTGGGGGTAAAAGGGAGCACAGAGGAGACAGAAAGACGAGGACAGAGGGAATTATAATTATAAAGGTTATGAGGTAAGAATGTAACTGTCTTGAATGTGGGCGTGAAAGTGAGTGGGTGAAACTAAGGGACATGCATGTGTCCTGTTTAAAGTGAATGAGTGTGTGGGGTAAGTGAGCAGTACTGGGTTTTAAACAAGCTTGCTTTACCTTTGTTTATTTGGTTATTTAATATATCGCCCAACACGCAAGCATCTGAGCGGTTTAAAATAATAAATCAATATCATTGCGAAAATTGGAAAAGTAAACAGAACGCCATTATTCAGATAGGAAAGGGACAGGAAGCAATCATATTAGAAGAAAGAGGAGGAGAGGTATGGGAGGGGAAAGAGTAATCTCAGTAGGGAGGGGAAGGGACAAACAATCTCTGTGAGGGAGGGAGATCAAAGGCAGTGCAAAAAAGGTGAGTTTTTAGCATTGACTTAAAGTTACAGAAAGAGGGTTCTAAATGGGGGTTTGATGGGAGGGAGTTCCATAATCTGGGGCCGAAAAAAAAACACGGAGTTACCGGTAGACTCCTAATGTGCCTTTAATGTGGATGAGAGAAACAGACGATTGGAACGAATGAGTCAGAGTGAACGGTGAGGAGTGTGAAGGTGGATGAGATCTGAGAGATACTGTGGAGTATTAGTGTGAATGGCTCTGTGAACTAAAGTGAATATTTTATATTGTATCCAGTATCTGATAGGAAGCCAGTGGAGGTGTATGAGCAAGGAGGTGATATGACTTGAACGGGTGGTGCGGGTGAGGATGCGAACAGTGGTATTTTGAAGAAGTTGTAGCTTGTGCAGTTGGTTCTCGGGAAGGCCGGCGAGAGCGTGAAGGGAGGGGACGGGGCACTGTAGAGCCTGTCTATCCAGAGCATGAGGGTTTGCCTGCCCTGCACTGAAGCTGCTGTTGCTGTTCCAAGAAGAAAGATGGGGGGGGGGGGGATAAGACATGAAACATCTCATCCCTCACCCCATTGCAAAAGCCAGAAGGCAGGCTACAGGTGCTGAGTATATAAATACAGCCCTGCTAAAGATTAGTGCACACCGAGCACCGCTGCAGACCAAGTTATTCCTAAGTTGCACAGCTGCACTCAATGCATGTTAACATTCATTAACATACCCCTTAATTACCTGAGCTTTTCACATTTGGGCTCAACTCAAGTTATATGGTCAGTAGAGTTGGTGGTCCCTGCCTAAGAGTTTACAGTCTAAGATCACCAGGACCATCAATGGGAGAAGTGGAATTGGTACTTTGGCTTTCTTACGTTTCAGTCTGTTGTTTTAACTACCAGGCAACACTTCCAGGACTGCAAATCAATAATGTGATTATATAGCAAAGATATCCTATAAGTAGACATACTGCAGAAAAACATGCATATGGTTCGTTGTGCGTCCCATACCTATTATAAATATAATTAGGGTGAAATGATCTTTACTACAAAATGTATCCTGGGAGAAAGAACTTTAATTGCATGAATGCAGACATTGCTGTTCTAGAACCATATATTACCTACATTTATCACCTGGCAATTTATATTTTCATATGGACGATTCTTTCACAATCATCCTTTACTATTCCAGTGTACCGTTCTTTTTCATGCAAATTTTGAAAAAGGTCACTTTTTCCATAATAGCTATTTATGACACATAGAGGCTGAATCTGATTTGATTCTTTGGGGCATGGTTGCTAAAGTGTGCTAGGGTTTTGCAGATATCGTGCGCTTAGAGTAAAAACTAAGCATCTGGTCTGCGTGCTACCTTTTAGGTGTGTGTAAAGCAGATACCACACTGTTGTGGACCCTAGCATGTGTCGGCAGCAATCATGCTTGACTTGAGGTGGCATTAAGTACAGCTATGCTAACTACAACATTGATGGTGCACGCATGCTGCCATTCCTTGCACTAACCACATTTTGCAGATGCCCCTCCCTCAGCCATTTCCCTCCCCATCACATGCCAAGCAGATAGCTCAGAATTAACCCTGTGCTGCCTGTTTAGCGCACATGCTATTACCATTGTCCATTATCCCGCGCTCAAGCATGTGTTAAGAGCTAGTGCAGCTTGATAAACATGCCCCTAAGAGTAGTTCAATGTTTAATCTCTTTGAATTCTAACAGTAAAAACATATCGTAATCAAAGGCATTTATGCAGTTTTCAGATCCTCTACTTGCTGGAATGTTCAGTAGCACTAACCGGGTAAGTGCCACTGAATATCCTCTCACAGACCATTTAAACACCCTGATACTAACCAGTTAGCGTCGGAGGGGGGAGGGGAGGGAATGGAGCAGGGGAGACAACATTAGTTAGCCTGTCAGCGGCGATAATGAGCTGCTAATCAGCTAACTAAACCTCCTGAAGTTAGGAAAGAAAACCAATTGGCCCTTGAAGCAGGCACTTAGCGAACATTGGCAGTTAGTGTGCAGTATGTCAGAGGTATGCTTGTGATACCGCACGGCAATATACCTTGCAATAGCATATCCTGCCTATGCCCTCCAGCCTACTATTTAAGGGAAGCTGTCCTTTGCATGACTGTCTGTGCCGTGAAGAGGATGGGAGTACTGGCCAGTTGCAAAGAGCGGCAGCTAAGCAACAGCTATGTTGTTTCTGGGCAAGAGAGGAGTAGGCTATTCGTACGGCGGCTGAATATTACCGCTGACCGGATAGTCAGTGCTGCTGTGGATTTGATTCACACTGGCATTCCTTGTGACCTTGGGCAACTCACTTTATCCTCCATTGCCTCTGAAGAAAAGGCCTGACAATCTACTCCCTGTCAGACCCTTGCCAAGAAAGCCCAGGGGTTGCTGGGTCGCCAGGAGTCTGCATTGACTTGATGGCACTTAAAAAAAAAAGTTTTATTGCTGAATCAATGGAACATAGCAATTTAAAAAATTCTTTCAGAAAGTATAAGAAGATATATTACTAAGGAACGAGAAACAGATGACAAAGGGATACTCAGTCACAGAAGGATGAAGATTGATTTTATCTTAGGTCAAATGTTTATATTGACTTGTCAAGATGATCTAAACCACACAGTGGGTTCTTTTTATTACGTTGGGTTTGTGGTGCCTGACCAGGTCATCTCTCTCCAGGTTACATTTTACAGCAAAGGTTTAATTTTAACTCAAGCTATATGTGAACTTCTGAGCTACTTTCTTTAGTAGCACGTCTCCAGCATATATTAATACAATGGAAGTTATCATTGGAGAGATCAAATTTTATTTTTTTTATAAGCAAAGAGCATCTTAGCTAGTGTAAATACACAATAGATAATTTGATGCATTATTTTGTTGACCTATTGGATTAATACAAAGAAAAACGGTATTAAAACACAGGATCCCCTAATAACATAGGAAGCCCAGTCTGTATGACTCTTCCTACGCACACATCTTTCCTTCACAATCTTACCCAACATATTCTTTCTATAAAAAGGTCACATTTAGTAGATGCAAATCAAGGGACACATCTTTATTTCCATATCACAAGTACTGTATATGGTAACACCAGAGTTAATAAAACCAGGCAAAATCACTCTTGGCTAGCTCAACATTTGCTATGTTCCAGGAGGATGGGCTACCTCCAAGTCATCCTACCCAGTAGGTATAAGTTGGCATTATATCATTGCTTCCCATGCCCTCACCATCTCTCTATTGGTCTGCCCACTTCTGGTGTGACCACTTGCAGTCATATTGGTGTTTCGCAGTGTTGCCCATTTTGCTTGTCCTATCTGGTTAGCTGGTTGAAAATCGCTACTAACCAGATAGATTCAGGGACCATCCTAGTCCTGCCGATGGACCACACCGGCGCTATTTGGATTCTACCAAGGCGGTCTGTGGAGATAGTCAGCAGCACTGGCCATTCAGGCTTAGTGAGTTTTCTGTGATTTGCAGGTCTAAATTCACTGGAGACCGAGTGTATGCAAACTTTTATTTCATGCATATTCATCCTGAAAAACCCAACTGGCTAGATTTGGCTTCAGGAAATTATTGGAATGCACTGTGTTAGACTAATAAAATTGTTGGTCTACTGCTCTGCAAGGACGCTAAATTATCTAAAACATTAGGCACTGAATTTCTATTAAATTCATTTTGTGTTGAATGATAACTTTATTTTCCGGGTTTATTTTGTGTGAATTAGCTTTTATGTACACCTATCTATGTCTATAGCAGTGGTTCTCAACCCAGTCCTCAGGACATATCTAGCCAATCAGATTTTCAGAATAACCACAATGAATATGTATTTATGAAAGAGATTGGGGTACACAAAAAGCAAGAGACGAATCAGGAATGGATGGTAAACAGATGTTTATTCATGAAGAACCCCAACGCGTTTCGGCGCGTACGCCTTCTTCAGGGGGTACACAGCTGGGTCGGAGGATTCGACTAGCAAATACCATCAACCTTTGAGATTTAGAGAAGCACCATCAGGAAATCTGCTTAGAAGACGTGCAAATGTTTGACCTCCTGGAACAAATGTTTGCACGTCTTCTAAGCAGATTTCCTGACGGTGCTTCTCTAAATCTCAAAGGTTGATGGTATTTGCTAGTCGAATCCTCCGACCCAGCTGTGTACCCCCTGAAGAAGGAGTACATGCCGAAACGCGTTGGGGTTCTTCATGAATAAACATCTGTTTACCATCCATTCCTGATTCGTCTCTTGCTTTTTGTGTACCCTGGACGGTGTTGCAAGAGCGCTGCTCCTTGTTGTGTTTTTCCTTTTTTATGAAAGAGATTTACATTCAGTGGAGGCAGTACTGGCAAATCTCATACATATTCCTTGCTGTTGTCCTGAAAACCTGACTGGCTGGTTGTTTCCTGAGGACTGGGTTAATAACCGCTGGCCTATAGATAAAAATATAGATCAATCAAGTGGTTTTTTTTCTAGCAAAAAAGGTTCTGGTACTTACATGAGAGCCATCCTTTAGGCAGTAATAATCAACCCAGTCCTCAGGAACACCCTTTCAGTCAGGTTTTCAGGATATCCACAATGAATATGTATGAGATTGATTTGCATGCACTGCCTCATTGGTATGCAAATCTGGCTCGTGCGTATTCATTATGGATATCCTGAAAACCTGACTGGATGGGTGTGCCCCGAAGACTGGGTTGATAACCACTGCCTTAAGGGTAGGGTGATCACTAATGGACCCATCTGTATAATACTACGCGTCCTGCAACTGGGTATGTGGAGGCCAGTCTTCAGAAGGGCTTGGAGAAAGAAATTGCTTCATCCAGGTTGCAACATGGAAAATTCTCACAGTATTGTACAATAGGTTTTGCCAACTTTAGAGTGGCACAATATGTTAAAAACTAATATTAAAACTATAGAATTGCAGGGTTTAAAAGGAAGAGAGAAGGCACTGTGGATTGAACTAGAAAGAGGGAAATAGAAATCCATTTGCATTTGAGTTATATACAGATCCCCCTCACAGGGCATAGAAGAGGACAAAGATTTAAAAGAAGACATACACAGTATTGCCATGAAAGGAGAAGTGCTACTGATAGAGGATTTCAATATGCCAGATGTGGATTAGCACATCCCTGCTGCGGTGTCATCTAGGAGATCCTGGTTCTCTACAGGGAGAACTATTCAGGCAACTGGTAACAGAATCCACACGTGATGGGGAGAGAACTGTCAGCTGTGGGAGCTGCCACGGTTGTCTTGTACCGTGGAGCAAGTGGTCGGCGTGGTGCCCGGTGCCTGCTGAGACCAGCGCAGGCAGAGAGTGGCCGCCCTCGGGCATGGAGGACCCCCTATGAGCCCTACAAAGCCCAGCTGAGGTGAGACCTGCTTTGGGAGAGAACTGTCAGCTGTGGGAGCTGCCGCGGTTGTCTTGTACCGCGGAGCAAGTGGTCGGCGTGGAGCCCGGTGCCTGCTGAGACCAGCGCAGGTAGAGAGTGGCCGCCCTCGGGCGTGGAGGACCCCCTACGAGCCCTACAAAGCCCAGCTGAGGTGAGACCTGCTTTGGGAGAGAACTGTCAGCTGTGGGAGCTGCCGCGGTTGTCTTGTACCGCGGATCAAATGGTCGGCGTGGAGCCCGGTGCCTGCTGAGACCAGCGCAGGCAGAGAGTGGCCACCCTCGGGCGTGGAGGACCCCCTACGAGCCCTACAAAGCCCAGCTGAGGTGAGACCTGCTTTGGGAGAGAACTGTCAGCTGTGGGAGCTGCCGCGGTTGTCTTGTACCGCGGAGCAAGTGGTCGGCGTGGAGCCCGGTGCCTGCTGAGACCAGCGCAGGCAGAGAGTGGCTGCCCTCGGGCGTGGAGGACCCCCTACGAGCCCTACAAAGCCCAGCTGAGGTGAGACCTGCTTTGGGAGAGAACTGTCAGCTGTGGGAGCTGCCGCGGTTGTCTTGTACCGCGGAGCAAGTGGTCGGCGTGGAGCCCGGTGCCTGCTGAGACCAGCGCAGGCAGAGAGTGGCCGCCCTCGGGCGTGGAGGACCCCCTACGAGCCCTACAAAGCTCACCTGTGTTTTTTACGCGGCTGCGTGAACGCGGCCTGCGGGACCGCATTCTAAGGGGCGCGTTACAAGGGGTTTTTCCTGCTCCTTATGTGCTCCTTGGGTGCTTCTTGGAAGCTAGAAGCATTTGCAGTTCGGTTTGTTTATGGGGAAACGCAAGGCTAAAGTAACAGCTCAGACATCGACAGGAGTAGGAGGTAAGGTGTCTGGCCCCATGGACAAGCATGTAACTGCCCATCCGCCTGCTAACCAGTCTCCGGATGGGGCGTCTTTGAGCCCTGTTGCCCGGACACCACCTCCAATCCCTCTGCCTATTTCATCGTCCACTCCTTTGAAGGTACCTTCATTAGATTCTGCTCCGGTGTTAGTTCCTGTTAGCCCTGCTGCATCAACTATAGATTCTTTACCTTCTAAAAGTGAGGTGACATTGTCTGATATTTGGTCAGTGCTTCTGAATATTGAGACACGTCTTTCTTCTACTGTTACCTCTTTGTGTCAGTTTACACATGATGTTGTTAAAAAAGTAAATGTGATTGATGATCAAATGACCAATATTGTGGGTTCTTTAACCTTGGTTGATTCCCAGCTCCAATCGTATAAGGATAGCTGGTTAGGCTATCTGAAAGATATTTCCTCACTTTCTTATCGCTTGGAATGCTTGGAGAATCACCAGCGTGCAAGGAACCTTCGTTTCTTAAACTTTCCATCCACCCACATGCTCTCTCCTGAGATTTTGTTAAAGAAATATTTGACTGAAATTTTGCATATAGATGACTCTGTTGAAGTTGTGCAAATGTATTCTTTTTTTCCTAAGGTGGGGGCTTCTGATCAGGCCAAGGAAGTTTCTCTCTTGGCTGATTCAGTTGGCCCTAACCTTACGGAGTTTTTGCAAGATTCGCTTGATATCATCCCAAAGCGATGCACTTTGGTGGTGACTTTCGGGTCAGAATCACTTAAATTGAGAATTATTCGTGCTTATTTCAAGTACAAACATGTGGTATTTTGTGGATATAAGCTTCAGGTTTTTCCCTGATGTGGGTAAGGCCACTCAGGCTCGCCGGAAACAGTTTCTTGAGCTTAGAGCTCGAGTGATTGCATTGGGGGCTTCCTTTTTTTTGAAGTTCCCTTGCCGTTGCTTGATAACTTATGAAGGCCATGATTATGTTTATGTTGATGTGGTTTCACTCATCCAGTTTCTTGTTGATAAGGAGGGCGCTGATAGACAGGAAGATGTTTAGGTGGGATGGTTTGTGTATTTAGGCTCCCTGATTGGAGTTTCATTTACTCCTTTTTGCTTCTATTTATATTGTAACCCTTATGGGATTTAGTGCAGTTTTCTCTCCTTGATGTGTATTGTATGGATATGAAGTTTGTTCTTGAATGTTTTATTTATTGTGAGTATGTATTTTTATATTTTTCCTGCATTTGAGAAAATTTAAATAAACAAAAGGGCATCAGCCAAGCGCTGGCAGGCTGCAGCAGCCCCATTGAGTCCAAAAAAAAAAAAAGAATCCACACGTGATGGGGCCATACTGGACTTGGTGCTTGCCAATGGGGAAAGTATTTCTGATGTTACAGTGGGAGATCATCTCGCATCCCGTGATCACCAGATGGTATGGTTCAGAATTAGGACTAGGGCTGATAAAGTACATTTAAAAGCGAGGTCTTAGACTTTAGGAAAACTAACTTTGTCAAGATAGGACAATATCTCAAGGAGTCATTAGTGGGATGGGAGCAGTTGAGGATGTAGAAAAACAGTGGACAAAACTGAAAGAGGATATTTTAAGGGTAGCAAACCTTTTTGTTAGAAAAGTAAATAAATGTAAAAGGTAAAGGAGACCGGTATGGTTCTCAAAAGAAGTAGCTCAAAAGGTGAAGAAAAAGAGGGAGGCCTTCATGAAATTCAAGAGATCACAGAGAGAGGAAGACAAGCATCTATATTTGGAAAAACTTAGGGGAATGTTCACTAAACGGCAGTAGCGGACTCCGTGCGATATCGCTACCGCCATTTAGTAAACATACCCCTTAGAAAAGCTAACAAAGTAGTCAGGAAAGCAAAGGTACAAAAAGAAGAAGAAATAGCTAATGCAATAAAATGCATGGATAAGATATTTTTCAGATATGTTAGTGAGAGGAGGAAGGGCAAAAGGAGGTACTGTCAGACTTAAGGGTGCAGGAGAGGAATATGCAGAAACTGATTAAGATAAAGCAGAATTGCTTAACAAATATTTCTGTTCTGTGTTCATAGATGAAGGGCCAGGAACAGGACCTCAGAAAACACCCATAAATAGGAACAGAAGTGACGGAGATCTCAAACAATTTTCAGAAGACTGTGTTCATGAGGAACTAGCTAAACAAAAAGTAGACAAAGCCATGGGTCTGGATGGAATACATCCAAGAATACTGAGGGAATTTGGGGATGTTCTAGTGGCTCCACTGTTTGACCTTTTCAAGGCCTCTTTGGAATCAGGAGTGGTGCCAGAGGACCGGAGAAAGGCCCATGTGGTCCCTTTACACAAAAGCAGATTTAAGGATGACATTGAGAACTACAGGCCGGCTAGTCTAACCTCTGTGGTTAGTAAATTATTGGAAAGATTACTAAAAGTGAGAATAGTGAGGTTTTTGGAGTCCAATGGATTGCAGGATCCGAGATAGAATAGATTCACCAGAGGCAGCTCTTGTCAGACAAATCTGATTGATTTCTTTTACTGGGTGACCAGGGAAATGGATCAAGCGCTAGATGTGGTGTATATAGATTTCAGTAAAGCCTTTGACCTCATTCCACACAGGCGACTTCTAAACAAACTCTCCCTAGGGATGGACCTTAAAGTTACTGATTGGGTTAGAAATTGGTTGAGTGGGAGGTGACAAAGGGTACAGGTAAATGGAGCTCCCTCTGAGGAGAAGGAGGTTACCTGTAGTGTGCCACAGGGATCTATTCTTGGTCCGATTCTTTCAATGATATTGCGGAAGGGCTGTTGGATAAGGTTTTCTTGTTTGCGGATGATACCAAAATTTTTAATAAAGTAGACACCCAGGAAAGAGTAGATAACATGAAGAGGGATCTAACTAAGCTTGAAGAATGGTCTAGAATTTGGCAGCTGAAATTTAATGCTAAAAAATGCAGGGTCATGCATTTTGGCTGCAAAAATCCAAAGGAGTGGTACAATGTAAGGGGTGAGATACTTCTGTCCACAAAAGAAGAGCGGGACCTGGTTATAATTGGGTCTGACGATCTTAAAGTAGCTAAATAGGTAGAAAAGGCGACTGCAAAAGTTAGAAGGATACTTGGGTGTATAGGGAGAGGAATGGGCAGCAGAAAAAAGTAGGTGATAATGCCTCTGTATAAGTCTCTGGTGTGACCTCATTTGAAGTATTGTGTGCAATTCTGGAGACCGCACCTTCAAAAGGATATAAGCAGGTTGGAGTTGGTGCAGAGGGTGGCTACTAAAATGGTTAGTGGTCTTCCTTATGTAGCACATGAGGACAGACTTAAAGATCTTAATATATACACCTTAGAGGAAAAGCGGGATAGAGGTGATATGATAGAGACATTAAATACCTCTATAGCATAAATGCACAGGAGGAGAGTGTCTTTCAAATGAAGGCAAGCTGTGCTATGAGAGGACATAGGTTGAGAGTGAAAGGAATAATATGCGGAAATATTTCTTTACAGTAAGAGTGGTAGATGAACGGAATAGTCTCCCAGTGGAAGTGGTGGACATCAAGACAGTATATGAATTCAGAAAAGCATGGGACAAACACAGAGGATCTCTAAGTAAAAAGGGGACTATTGTAGTCAATATAGAAGGGCAGACTAAATAGGCCATGTGGTATTTTTCTGCCGTCATGTTCTATGTTTCTCGTAAAATAAGTCCAAGCTGTACATTAATGGCTGCCCGTGCCCAAACTGAGCAGCATTTTTTAAAGAAAAGGCATGTGAGTAAACAAAATGTTATCCTAGCCCACATATGCATAAGAGCATCTTTTTTAAAATCACTGCTCCCTGTTCCTGCAGCACCATTTTCTCCCCGAACACCCCATAACAGCGATATCCCTCCTTATCTCTCCCCCACTTGACATCTGATTCCCCTTTCCAAGCCTCCCAAGGTAGACCTCTCTGATTTTCTGATCTGGATCTTTTGGCGTCCAATATGCCCTGGTGTATAATGTGAGCAGGAATTATCCTTAGTTGCTCTGGCACGTCCTGGTCCCAGGTTCTAGAATGGCCACTATGACCCCCACGGTAATCTCATAGCATTACTGCTAGGAGACAGCCTGCCAAATAAGGGCAAAATCAATACATAAATTCTTTGGAATATCAACCCTCTTTTTTGGGGGTAATTTTATAAGGGAGAACATACTTTATGCAGTAGAATACATGTCAACCTTGGTGGTATTTTAGGTATTTACAGTATATGCATATCTTACCACATTAGTGGCCTCTTAAAATACCAGGCAGATTAAAAGTACACACCTTTACACAATGGTGAGTACTTTGCTGGTGGTTGCACACATAGGCATAGTTGGGGTGGAGCACATGAGTATGCACATAGATTATAAAATACTGTAATTTATGTGTGCTCTTGGGCTAGTATGAATGTCTATACCTTAAATTAAGGCACAATCTCAGCCACTTACCCTTAAAACACTAACTAGGCACCCCCTTATAAAACTGCCCTTATATTGTATGCCTATATTAATTTATGTAAACAATAAAATTGAAACTATAAAACATTTTTTACTTTAACAATTACAGTACTATTTTTTATAGATGAAAGCAAATTTACATGTATTCATAACTAGTTAGAGAGAATGACTGAGGCCATAAACATGACCCGTATGCAGTCCCTTAACCTTTTCTCATAAGCATGTCAGGAGAAAAACAGGCAGAATAGAGAGTCAAAAAATGGATTTCACGAAGTTTACCAATGGGGGAGGGGTCAAAATGGAGAGCGAAGAGAGAAAAACCAATATGTGTAAAAAAGAGGTTAAGTAGAGTAGCAGGTATATGCACATTTAGAGACACAAGTGGTCATTCCGAGGCACGAATAGCAGAGATAGATGTTCCATTGGGATGTCCATCCCTGCTATTCGGTCCCTCTGCCGACCCCAACTAACTTCCCCACATGTTGTACAGGGAGGTTAGATGGGGAAGGGGCATCGTAGGGATAGAGTTAGAGCTGGCAGTGGGCAGTCTGCAGTCCCGGACGTACAGGGCTGATTCCAATGTTGGCCCTGTACGTCCAGGGCTGGCTAACTGTACAGGGAACTTATTCCACCCCTGAGGTGGAATACGTTCCCCTAGATGTGTGGTTCTAGCAGGCCCAGGGTGCAGCAAAGGTGGGAGGGGGCAGAAGAGGTTCCCCACAGCCCGACCCTGACCTTGGGAGGCCAGATCGGGGGTCGGGTTGCAGGGAATGAAACTTCATTCTGGTGGCCAGAGATTGTGGCTCCTGAATGGAGCCGCGGTGTTATGGCAATCGGACGCCATGGCGCCGTGGCTCCATTCAGGAGCCCTGACTGAGTTAGCTGGGCAAGGCCTCAGGGTCCCAGCCTTCATGTACAGGCCTGGATGTAATTCTGATCCCATGAGGCTAGACGTGTCCCGTGGTATCAGAATCCCGTCTAACTCTGTGCATCCGGATCTGACTTGGCGCACAGAGGGCCAGGACATCCAGGACTGAATCGTGCCCACATTGTACAAATGACGTCTAAATGCTATTTGGGACATCCATGCCAGAACATCTGAAATAAAGTAGGCACGTCGAAGTTCAAACACAATTTTGCAAATGTGGACATGTCTGAGATGGGCATCTGTGGGTCTATCTACAATACATAGATATCCCCAGGATAGTATTTAACCCTTTCCAGTCCGAGCCCAAAACTCTCAGGATCCAAAATTCTGACTAAATATTCCTATCAAATGGTATATAATACATGACCATAGCAGAAGGAAAATCACTATTAGAACATATTTATTTATTTATTTAAAGTCTTTTCTATACCGCACCCTTCAAATCAGCTCGGTTCACAGATAACGGAAACTTTGTCCATGAGTAAGGAGAAACCATACTGAACTTACATAAAACAGGGTAGAAAAACTTGGGTTGAACTGGGGAAACTATCTATTGAATAAGACAGGTACAATTTTCCTGAAATATGCAAAAATTAACCCGGCTGCAGAATGTGGATTAAAAATTTAAAGTAGGCCTTGAAAGGGTTAAGACCAGTGACATCTAATAATTAGAGTAGTGGGCTAGGACCAGGGAAGCCAGGGTTCAAATCCTACTATTGCTCTTCCTAGTCGTCTATCTAGTCCAGTCCCTTAATGCTGGGTTGTGCTCCTATTCCTGCAGCTTGGAGACTAAGTAAATCCAACTCTTGATGACGTCAGGATATATATAGAACTGGCACAGCCCACCAGCCTCATATTGAGTCCGGAGCGGCCTATCTGGCTGATAGTCAGTATGACCTTATTCGTAGCTTGTCAAAGAATATGGCTTCCCTGGTGGCGGCTCGCCGTTATCTTTGGCTCCGTAACTGGGCAGCGGACGCTTCCTCTAAGTCTCGCCTTGGCAGGCTCCCTTTTAGGGGGAAGCTGCTTTTTGGGGAGGACTTAGACAAGTTGGTAAAGGACTTAGGAGAGTCTAAGGGGGGCAGACTTCCAGAGGATAAGTCTAAGAAGGGGCGCCTTTCCTCCCAAGGGCGCTCGCAGTAGAGGGATTTTCGGAAACCTCAGTAAGGTAGGCAGAGCTCCTTTCAGAGGGGTAGGTTCCCCGCCAGAGGCCAGGGCTTCCGGGGGTTTCGAGGGGCCAGCAGAGGCTTTGGGGCCTCCTCGGCCCAGAGAAAGCCGCAATGAGATACAGGGGGTTCGGGGGGTGCTGCCGGTCGGGGGTCGCTTGCGGCAGTTTCTCTCCGCCTGGGCCCGGGTAACTTCCGACAGGTGGGTTCTGGAAGTTGTAAAATCCGGTTATGCCCTGGAATTTGTGAGGCCTGTCCTTCCCTCGTTCATCCAGTCGCCTTGCAGGACAGCGGCCAAGTGCTCAGCGGTGGAAGAAACCTTGGTAAGGCTGTTGGCGCTAGGTGCGGTGATCCCGGTGCCAAGGGATCAACTCGGCTGCAGTTGGTACTCAATATATTTTGTAGTGCCAAAGAAGGAAGGCTCTTGGCGACCCATTCTGGATCTCAAGCATGTCAACCGGTGTCTCCGGGTTCCGCACTTTCGTATGGAGATGCTGCGGTCGGTAATAGTAGCGGTGAGGCCGGGAGAATTTCTGACTTCTCTCGACCTCACCGAGGCGTATCTTCATATTCCCATCAGAGAGGCTCACCAGCAGTTTCTGTGCTTCGCGGTACCGCAGGGTCATTTTCAGTTTCGAGCATTGCCGTTCGGCTTGGCGACAGCTCCTCGCACTTTCACTACGGTCATGGTGGTGGTGGCAGCGGCTCTCCGCGAAGAAGGCATCCTCATGCATCCGTACCTGGACGATTGGTTGATCAGGGCCAAGTCCAGGGAGGAGAGCCTGAAGGCAACGGCCAGGGTAGTGGCTCTTCTGCAGAGTCTGGGGTGGGTGATCAACCAAGCAAAAAGCAGGTTTGTACTCTCTCAGGAGATCGAGTATTTGGGGGCAAGGTTCGACACCCAGTTGGGCCTCGTATTCTTGCCTGCGCAGAGGGCAGAGAGCCTACGCCTTCTGGTCAGAAAGTTCCTGGCTCGGGAGAGTCCGACAGCATGGCACTACCTACAGGTTCTGGGAACGATGGTGGTGACGTTGGACCTGGTACCCTGGGCCGGGGCTCATATGTGGCCGCTCCAGCGGGCCTTGTTGTGCCGGTGGTCTCATCAGCATCAGTCGCTGTCTATGTCTCTTCCATGTATGGCAGCGGCCAGGGCGTCGCTGCAGTGGTGGCTCTCCCCCGGGAGTCTGGAAAAGGGGATGCCTCTGGACGCCCCTCGGTGGATGCAAGTGACGATGGACGCCTGTCTGTCGGGTTGGGGGGCACACTGCGAGGGACACTTTGCCCAGGGAAGCTGGAGCGTACAGGAGTCTCGTTGGCCCATCAATCGTCTGGAGTTGCGGGCAGTAGTGATGGCCCTCGGAGCGTTCCGGAGTCAGGTTGTCGGCAAAGCGGTCAGGATCCTGTCAGACAACATGACGGCCGTGGCCTACATCAATCGGCAAGGAGGAACGGGCAGCATTCTGTTGGTGGAGGAGGCGGAAGGTCTCATGAGATGGGCCGAGGACCATCTCATAGCCATCTCAGCCCAGCATGTCGCCGGAGTGGCGAACGTCACGGCCGATTATCTCAGCAGGTACAGGATAGCTCCAGGTGAGTGGGAGCTCAACCAGGAGGTTTTCGAGCAGATCGTCCTCCGTTGGGGGCCACCGGTCATGGATTTGATGGCGCGATGGGAGTCAGCCAAGACAAGCAGGTTCTTCAGCAGGAGAAAGGAAAGGATGTCGGAAGGGCTGGATGCCCTAAGTCAGCGGTGGCCCTCGGAGGGGTTGCTTTACGTGTTCCCTCCTTGGGCTCTCATCGGCAGAGTTCTGCAGAGGATAGAAGCTCATCAGGGGTTGGTAATCCTGATCGCTCCAGATTGGCCGAGGCGGCCGTAGTACGCCGATCTGGTTTGACTCTTGGCGGATCATCCCTGGCGGCTTCCGGTAAGGGGGGACCTTCTCAGGCAGGGTCCGGTAAAGATGCCGCAGGTGGGTCGGTTCTCGCTTACGGCATGGCTATTGAGAGGGCAAGGCTCCTTAAGAGAGGTTATTCGGGAGCAGTGATTTCCACTTTGTTGAAGGTCCGCAAGCGCTCCACCTGCTTAGCTTATGTGACGGTGTGGCGCATTTTTGAGGTCTTGTGTGAGGAGCGGTGCAAGAAGCCCCTGTTGGTGGAGGTTTCCAATGTATTGGATTTTTTGCAGGCTGCCCTGGAGAAAGGGTTGGCGACCAGTTCCTTGAGGGTGCAGCTGGCGGCTATCGCTTGCTACAGGGGCAAGGTGAAGGGCAAAGCCTTAGGCCATCATCCCGATGTGATTGGTTTTCTTAAAGCGGTCAGGCGTATCAGACCACATAGGAGTGTGGTGGTTCCTTCTTGGGACCTTAATTTGGTGTTGGATTCTCTAGTCGGGGCGCCCTTCGAGCCCCTTGATCGGTCGTCTCTTAAGGATTTGACTCTCAAGGCAGTGTTCTTGGTGGCCATTTGCTCCGCCAGGGGGGTCTCGGAGTTGCAGGCCTTGTCTTGTCGTCCTTCCTTTCTAGTTTTTTTCCGTGGAGAAGGTGGTGTTGAGGACGGTTCCGTCCTTTCTGCCCAAGGTAGTATCTCCTTTTCATGTCAATCAGCCGGTGTCCCTTCCGGTCTTTGCCGGGTTAGAGCAGGGTAAGGGTGATATTCGGCTGCGTCTTTTGGATGTGCGTCGAGTGTTGAGGCGTTACCTGAAATGCACTAAGGCCTTCCGCAAGTCAGAGCGTTTGTTTTGTGCGGAGGGCCGCGCAGGGGGGAGGCGGCGTCTAAGGCCACGATTTCCAGGTGGATTAGGGAGGCCATTGCTTCCATGTATGTCCTAAAGGGAAGGCAGGTTCCGGGGGGTTTAAGAGCTCATTCCACTTGAGCTCAGGCGTCGTCCTGGGTGGAGTTTAGCTTGGTTCCTCCTTTGGACATTTGCAGAGCGGCGACTTGGTCTTCGTTGCACACCTTTGCTAAGCACTATAGGTTGGATGTGCAGGCCGCGGCGGATGCAGGTTTTGGGAGAGAGGTGCTTCGAGCCGGTTTGTCAGGGCCCTCCCAAGCCTCAACTGCTCTGAAACATCCCAGCATTAAGGGACTGGACTAGATAGACGACTAGGAAGAGGTAATTAGACCTTACCTGCTAATTAGTGTTCCTGAAGGATATCCAGTCCAGTCCCTGGACCCACCCGGTGTTGCTGCCGGTTCAAAGCTGTTTTAGGGGAGTAGTTGGCACAAGGGGTGCCGGGTTCCCTGGCGGCTCCGCGCTTGGGGCGGTTTGGGACCGAAGCAGAGACCTCTGGGCCGTAGTGCTGCAAAGCTAGTTCGGAAGCGGCAGCGCACGCTGACAGGTAAGCCTCTTCCCCCTCTCTTGGGGGGTGCGTAAGGTTCGTCTCGGTAAGGGAGGGGGTGTATGGGGTTATAAGTATTATAGTTGTTTTCATGGGTTAATGTCTCTCCGTTAGTTTGCTTTGTCAACAGGATACTGAGGCTGGTGGGCTGTGCCAGTTCTATATATATCCTGACGTCATCAAGAGTTGGATTTACTTAGTCTCCAAGCTGCAGGAATAGGAACACAACCCAGCATTAAGGGACTGGACTAGATATCCTTCAGGAACACTAATTAGCAGGTAAGGTCTAATTACCTCTTTGTGATCTTGGGCATATCACTTAACTCACCATCTTCTCTATACCCTTTGGTTATCTTGCAGCCAAAAATGAGTACCAGTGATATCCACATGCATGTTTTCAGACATCCAAATCAAAACTAAGGCTTTTAAAATGACTATCATAGGCTTTCCTGGACTAGTTGCTTCTTAACTAATCATACCCCAGGTCATCTAGAAAAATAGAACCTAGTAAATAATAGACAACAATTTGCCTTAGGTTATAAGTCAGAAAGTCAGCATTGTCTACTTGATATAAGAGTGTTCACTTTTGTGGTACTTGTTCTGTGTTTGAGATTGGGTCCTATTAGTACAAAAGACTGAACTTTGGGCTTCACAGAAGAGGGAAAAGATGGCAAAATGGGGATGACATAGAGAAAGATTGAATAGGAGTAGCATCAGATTAATTGCTAGACATCTTACAACATGCCTAGAATGAGCCAGCATGTAAGACGTTCACAGAGTTCAGCAGTATCAGCTTCCATTGATTAGCTGTATAAGTTGAGATTTGGTAAGCAGTAATATATTTTAACTTTTAAAAGAGAAACTATGATAAAATGAGGAAAAATAGTTTAAAAAATTATAGGAGCAGTTGCAAAGGTTAAAGATTTACATCAAGCATAGACATTGTTTAAACTATTATCTGGAAGCCCAGCCCAGATGTATTCCATGTTTTAAGAAAAGTGCAGCAAAGGCAAAAAAACTGCCAGCATGGTTTAAAGGTGAGGTCAGAGAGACTGTTGTTGACAAAAAAAGCATCTTTCGGGAAATGGAAAAAGGAGCTAAATGAAGAACACAGAAAACAACATAAGCATTGGCAATTTAGATGCAAGACATTGATAAGGCAAGCAAAGGGAGAATTTGAAAGCAGCTTGCCGTGGAAGCAAAAACAGATAATAAAATTTTTTTCAAGTACATTCGTAGCAAAGAACTTGTGAGAGAGTCATTTGGTCCATCGGATGATAGAGGGGTAAAAGGGGTGCTAAGTGAGGATAAGGCCATAGCGGAAAGACTGAATGAATTCTTTGTTTTGGTCTTTACTGATGGAGATGTAGGGAAGTTGCCTTTTCCTGAAATGGGATATAAAGAAGAAATATCAGAAGAAATGAAAGAAATATCAATAAACTGTGAAGATGTATTACAACTATTTGATAAACTGAAGAGTAGCAAATCACCTGGACCAGATGGTATAATTCCAAAGGTGTTGAAAGAACTGAAATATGAGATTGAAGACCTACTATTAGTAATATTTGAACTATCATTAAAATCATCTGTAGTACCTACCAGAAGACTGGAGAATGGCCAGTGTAACAAAGGATTTCAGGGGTGAGCTGGGAAACTACAGATCAGTGAGCCTGACATCAGTACTGGTAAAAATGGTAGAAACCATTATAAAGGATAAAATTATTTAACTTGTCAATAATCATGGTTTAATAGGAGAAAACTGGCATGGATTTCGCCAAGGAAAGTCTTGTCTTACTAATCTCTGATATTTTTTTGAAAGTGTGAATAAACAAGTAGGCAGAGTTGAGCTGGTTGATATAGTGTATTTGGCTTTTCATAAAGTCTTTGACAATTTATTTAACATTTTATTTTTTATTTAACATTTCTTATATACCGCCTTTCATGATATCAAGGCAGTTTACATGAGAGACTTTTGGTGAAATTTAAAAGTCATGGGATTGGAGGCAGTATAGTACTGTGGATCCTGGTTAAAAGATGGAAAGCAGAGAATAGGACTTTTAAAAAATTATTCATAAATGACCTGGAAATAGGAATAATGAGTAACGTGATCAAATTTGCAGATGACGCAAAATTATTCACAGTTGTTAAAATGCAAGAGGATTGTGAAAAATTGCAAGAGGACTTTGATAAATTGGAAGACTGGACATCCAAATGGCAGATGAAATTAAATGTTGAAAAGTGCAAGGTTATGCACCTAGGAAAGAATAGCCCAAACTATGGTTAGAAGATGCAAAGTACCACTTTAGATATCAACACCCAGGAAAAAGATTTAGGAGTCTTTGTGGATAATATATTGAAACCCTCCACCCGGCGTGCAGCGGTGGTCAAGAAAGCAAATAGAATGCTACGAGTCATAAGGAAAGAAATGGAAAATAAAGCAGATCATATTATAATACCTCTGTATTGTTCCATGGTGCAACCACACCTTGAATATTGTGTGCAATTCTGTTTGCCATATCTTAAAAAGCATATAGCAGAATTAGAAGAGGTACAGAGAAGAGTGACAAAAGTGGTAAAGGAGATGGAAGAATACCCCTCTGAAGAGAGGCTTAAAAGATTGGGGTTCTTCAACTTGGAAAAGAGACAGCTGAGGTGATAGAGGTCTATAAATTAATGAATGGAGTGGAACGGATAAACTGCCCCTGATCTCTAGAAGGGGCGGTATAGAAAAGCATACAAATAAATAAATGTAGATTGGTTGTTTACGCCATTAAAAAGTAGAAAGACTAGAGGACACACAATCAAATTGCAATGTAACCTATTTAAGACTATTAGGAGAAAATATTTTTCTACTCAACATGTAATCAAACTCTGAAATTCATTATCAGAGGATGTACAGTTTTGGTCAACATTATTGGCACCCTTGTATTTGAGGTATGCTGTGTACACTATCTTGATGGAAATATTCCAGCTGTATGTCATCATAATATTTTAATAGTATGTTCAAAGGTATACAACAAAAAAAAAAAGATGTCTGTGCAACTTAGATGTAGTAATTTATAAGAAAAAAACAAACTATGTCCTGGACAGGATTAATGGCACCCTTCACTAATATTTGGTTGCATAATCCTTGGCAGCGATGACAGCCTCCAAACAGCCTATAATTTTCATACATCTATCTGCTTGTAGTTTCTCCCACTCTTCAACTGCAACTTGCTCCAGCTCATGAATGTTTCCAGGATTCCTTTTACCAATGGAAGATTTCAACTCTTTCCAAAGGTTCTCGATTGGACTGAGATAAGGACTCATTGCTGGCCACTTTGAAACAGTCCATTTTTTTCCTTTTTAACCATTCTTTTGTACTTTTGGATGTACTAGGTCATTGTTCTGTTGGAGGACCCATGACCTGTGACCCTGACCTAGCTTTCTGACACTAGGTAGCACATTTCACTCAAAAATACCTTGTAGTCCTCTGACTTCATGATTCCATTAATACATTCCAGGCCACCAGTTTCTGAGGCAACAAAACAGCCTCCAGCATATTTAGCTGTAGGAAGCATGTATTTTTTTTATAAGCTTCATTTCTTCACTTGTAAATGTATCGCTGGTCTACATTGCCAGAGAGCTCAAGTTTGGTTTCATCGGCATACAGAACTTTTTCCCAGAAGGATTGTGGTTTCTCAAGGTGGATTTGGTCAAAAATCAGGTGTGCTTTTTTATGTCTGTCTTTGAGCAGTGGGGTCCCCCTTTGGGCTTTGGCCATGATGTCCTTCTATGTTTAGAGTGCAGCGTAAAGTATGAGTTGTTCCAGTTTGCTCTAGGTCAGCTTTAAGCTCTTTTGATGTGATACATAGTGTTTTTCCAACAGATCGCACTAACCTTTGAAGATGTCTTTTATTAATTTTCCTCTTCCCACCATGTCCTAGGAGGTTCTTGACAGCTCCATGAGCAGAAAACTTCTTAATAACACTGTGAACTGTAGACCGAGGAATCCCAAGGTCTTTGGAGATCGTCTTGCACCCCTTTGAAGTTCGGTGTTTGGTGATAATGGCTTTCCTGATGGTCTCAGGCAGCTCTCTTGACTTCACCATTGTGAAAATGGAACAGGGAGTGAATGTGGTCATTTTAAATATTAGAGTCATCATTCATTGGTTGATTTAAGTCATGTGAGCACTGACAATTGATCAAAGGTGTGTCTAATTTTTCTGCAATGGGAATGTGGCTCTTCTGTTCAAACTGATTTGAAGTGTTTATAAGGGTGCCAATAATTATGTCCTGGGAATATCCCAGTTTTTATACTATTTCCTACTATTTCCTTTTTTAATTGGTCTTCTTTTATTTGATTCTTTTTATGTGTCAAATATTGTGCATATATAGTCAAAAGCCATTTCACTGGCAACCTTTTTTTAGGAGATATTGGACATTAAGGAGCTCAACTGCAAGGGTGCCAATAATGTTGACCACAACTGTAGAAAAAGCTGTTAGTGTAGCTGGGTATAAAAAAAGGTTTGACCAAGTTCCTGAAGGAAAGGACCATAAACCATTATTAAAGAGGACCCGGGAAATCCACTGCTTATTCCGGAATGAGCATTGTGGAACCTGTGTACCTTTATGGGAACCTGTCAGGTACTTATGACCTAGATTGGCTAATTTTGGGCACAGGATATTGGGCTTAATGGACCTTGGTCTGAACCAGTATGGCATTTCATATGTTCTTATGTATTATTATGAAAACAAACAGTGTTAATGCTGTTAATTTATGCAAACTGAATGTTTCAAGTAAATATTTTTCAGTAAACATTTGACTTTTTGTCCTTCATTCTGATTAACTAGATTGGACAGACTAAAGAGAAGGCAACGGGAGTGATTGTGCCTGGCTCTTATTTTGGTTTAATGTGAATTCTAAGCTATGCCATACCTGTAAAATTTGCACCATACAACTTACTTTTCTTCATTTAATTAAACCCTTGGGGCATGATATATTCATGTTTTTCTCTTAATTTGTGCTTATTTGAAACTCCTTTTTATGAATTAAGGTCCTGAGTTATATTTAGCTGAGCGTATAAATGGTGTATTTTCTTATAGAAAAAGATCAATATTCTATTTGTAGTATCTTATTAAAAAGTAGCAGGCATATCCATGTACCAGAAGAAGGGTATGTTAGCTATCAGAAATGCTAATATCTTGGCAATGTAGATCGTAAAGTGCAGAAATAATGAGGCAACTTCATTATGATTCCAGGCAACTGACCAAACCGGTTAAATAGCAGAACAAATTAAGAGTGTACATATTTCTTATAGAAAAAAAAATAGCTCGTTTACTCTGCCAGCATGAGGGTTTAGTGAAAATATTACCATGATATTCTAAGAATAAGACAGTGTGGTTCCTGTGGTAGTCCATGTGAGTGCACAGAAATAAAAATACATTTTATATATATATATATACATACATACAGTATAAGATAATGCCTTTTAATTACTAAGCCATCTACGTTGAAAGAAGGATCCAAATCTGGATGCAAACAATTTTACAAGCATTTTTTCTTTTTTGTTTCTTTTAAATTTACTTAATTTTCAAATAAATTGCCAAGAATGTCATCTTGTTCAGAAAATGACAGATATAGAGATAAAACAAGTGGGCAAAACATGAGAGTATAGCTCGTGGAATTCTTTCCAACTGCTGTGGGTTTTGTGTGTGTCTTGTGAATGTGGTGTTCATATGAGTGTGAGGTGTATGTCTATGTTTTTGTTTTGTATGTTTCTTATATTTTTGTTTGGGTGTGTGTGTTTATCTTTGTGGGTTGATATGTCTGTGTATGTGTTTGTATGAACGTGCCTGTGTGCTTGTATGTGAGTCTGTGCATCCTTGCAAGTGTATACGAATGCTTGTATGTATGCGTCTGTGTATGTTTGTGATCAGGAGAGGAAATAAGAGGGGAGAGTTGTTTGGCAGATACAATTGTACAATTTGCTGTTAATTTGAATCAGTATTATTACTTGCAGCTGTTGGAATTACTTTTCATAGATAAATCCAATGAAGCATCTTTTTTTGATGGGTGGAGGGTGGGAGGGGGCTTCATTTCTTTTCCATCTCCTTCCTCACAAAGACAAAAAACTTGTATGCCACAGGATCTTCTCCTGGCTCACCTACATCCTTTCTGTGACTACAGCAGCATTCCAGTGCTCCACCCCCACAGCCATCCTATTCATTGGACCCTTCCCAAAGCCTCTGCTGCTAGTTAGGTTGGAATTAGGCAGGGCAGGCTCACCCACACAGGTGTGAGGATTAGAAAAATGCAGATAGATTTTTAAACTCTGAAAAATGTCCAGGCATTTTAGCCTTCCTTCACACATAAAAAAGCAGGCATTTGTCAATCATAACCTCTGTAGGGCTAAGAACATCTGACAGCACCCCCTCCCCTAAACCTGGTGTCCTAGGTATGTTCCTACCTTGTCAGTTCCTTAATCTAACTCTGGCTATATGAGTGGAGGAGTAGCCTAGTAGTAGGAAAAACAGCCTACTACCCAAACGATTTGTGTTCATTTTCCACTGGCACTCCTTGTGACCTGGGGCAAGTCACTTAACGCTCCATTGCCTCAGCTACAACCTTAGACTGTAAGCCCTCTGGGAACAGGGGACTACCTGAATGTAAATGGCCTTGAGCTACAATTGGAAAGATGTGAGCTAAATGCTAATAAATAAATAGATACTAGCTGACAGTGCACATAGCAGTAATAAAAATGCAGTCAGTGGTGTTCACAATAGAAATAACAGCAAACAAGATTATATACGGTATATATAGGATCCCTTTACAACAACAGGATAAAATCAAAATAAACTTAACTAACTAATTTCTCAACATACAGGGGTGTCCTACACGGAGCGGTGGGTTCACCCCTAAACAAAGACATGTGGAGGGGTGACCTGCACAGAGCGGCAGGTGCACCTACTCTTGCCATCTTACTGGGCAGACTACATGGATCATACATGTCTTTATCTGCCATCATTTACTATGTTACTATGTTACTATCTATATCTATATCTATATCTATCTATATATATATACACACACATTGTTTAAAATGCATTCCTTCACAGCTAGAGAAGTATTTGTATTCACTGTGTTTGTGTGTGTTTGTATCTCTGTTGTGTGTTCTGTGTGTGATATTCATGTGTTCTGTCTATGGTAGGGAAGCTGAGAGTGATGGGGCATTTACAAAGGATGTAGTTTTGAGGGTTGGTGACAGTTCTGGGAGGTAGTTTTGGGGTGGGGTAGTTTGCAGGATAGTTGGACAGTTACAGTGGGAAAATGTTAGGAGTAAGGTATTTGCATGGGGTGGTTTTTGAGAGTGGAGCATTTGCAAGGAGTAGGGTAGTTTTCAGGGTGACGAGCAGTAGCAGCGGAGTAGTTTGGTATCTTTTTGGGGGGGGGGGAATTATAGGGCGATAGTTTTTGGAAGTGGAGGAAGTTTACATGGTGGTGGGCAGATGAAAGGGCATTTGTTACAGGGGGCATTTTTTGTGGATGGGGTATTTTGAAGGGTAGTGGGCAGTTTTGGAGGTATTTGTTATATGGGGGGATGGTGTTAATGGAGTGGGAGACCAGTTGTGGTTTTTAGGGGTAGGAATAGCATGTGACTTGGTGGGACAGTTGTGAGAGGGTAGGTTTTGGAGATGAAGCAGTTACAAAGCAGTAGTTTTGGGCAAAGGAGGCAATTTTAAGGATGGTGAGACAGATGAAGGGGCAGTTGGTAAAGTGGTGAACATTTGCATGAGGGTAGTTAGAGTGTGGGGCATTTAGTGAAGTGGTGGGGCAGTTGTGGGGGTCTTTTCTAGGAATGAGGCAATTTGTATATTGTTAGGGCAGTTGCAGGTAGGTGGGTAGGTGGAGTAGTAGTTTTTGGGGATGAGCAGTTTTCAGGGGTAGTTTTTTGGAGTAGGACTTTTATGGGGTATTTTGTAGGGAGGGGATAGTTTGTAGGGTGGTAGGGAAGTTGTGAGGAGGTATTTTGGGGGTGGGGCAATTTGCAAGGTGGTGAGACAATTGTGACAGGTTGTGTTTTGGGGTGGGGATAATTATCGGTGTGGTAGAGCAGTTGTGGAGTATAGTTTTGGGGGTTGGTAGTTTTAAGACTGGTAAGTCAGTTGTGGGGACTATGTTTTGAATGGTGGCAGCATTTGGTGCGTTGCTAGGACAGTTACAAGAGTATATTTTGGGGGTGAGGTAGTATGTGTCGTTTGGGCAGTTTTGTGTGGGGGTCATTTTAGGGTATTGGAAAATTAGAGAACAGGGAGAGGGGGTTTAAATGAAGCAATCAAATAACTGCTATGTTTCAGTATATGTAAGTTTCTTCTCTACAGAAACTGGACCTCCTTGTCCCATAGAAATAAATTGGGCTAGTTTAATAGGAGAATTATTTCTCTGGAACCCGCAAACTGATTTGGTCCATTTTTAATTTTAAACTCAATGGGCTTGATATTCAAAGGATTTATGCTGTGCTAAATTGGACTTTTTGAAAATTTACCTGGGTTGAGTGCCTAAATATTTTCTTAAAATGTCACTAAACCTCTAAATTTAGGAGTATTAAAAGTGGGTGGCAATGGAGATGGATTTAGGAGGGGGAAAAGAAATTAGGAACTTAGCACTGATTTTCAGCAGTAAACACCTAAGTTAGGCTCATATAGTTAGGCAAATGAATGGCGAGCATAAATTTTAAGCTCTTAAACTGAGATGAATTTTTAGCTGAAAATTTAAAATAGGCCACAAATTTAGGAGCCCAACTTAAGGTCCTAAATTTAGGAGCTTAGCTTTTTTTGCATATCTAGCCCAGTGTGTCATTTTTCAAGTTTTTCCCATATGCCAAGTTTAATCCTGTTCCATTAAATTTTCCAAAAATTATTTTGGCTCTGGAGAGACAGACGACAGGCAATCAGACAGACAGACATTTTCAAACCTTTTATATAATTCCTTCCAATTCCCATTGGGTTGGAAGGAATTAAAATGTAAAAGAAAAATCATAGTTTTTGGGAAGAAGTGCACAATTTCAAGAAACTACTGAGTCATAAGCAGGTTGAGGTCAACAGCTGGCTGACCACAATCCTATCCATTCCTAGTAAGCTTCATCACCATCCAAACTGACCATATGAGGGGTTGATGAGTCCTGCAACTATTTTATCACACACATGAGCCAGAAAATAGACCCAGCTATCAAACTCCAGATCTCAGAAGGAGAAATATTTTCCTCCTAGACCAAGTAGCCTTTATGACATTAGGAAACATGCATGCTTTCAAAGTGTAACACAATTCATCTCTGTGATGAAAAAAGAATTTAAGTAAGAAATCATGATCATAACTGAGCCCAAAGTAGCAGAGATGCAATTTTCTTCTCTAGGGGACTCAAGAAAATCTGTAAGATTAGAAACTCCCAGGGATGATTGAAACTGGGTAATTCTCCCAGAACGCTTTATTTTCTTAAATCGTGGAAGATAAAATAAGCTTTAGAAACTAAAGGTAAAGCCTTCTTGGGGTTTTTTAACTTTTGTAAATATTTCTTAAACAGATCCATAGTAGATAGAAGAGCTTGGAAAATTGACAAGGAAAATATTTCTCCACCTCACCATATTCTCCAAACTTCAATCTTATTCTGAAACAAAAGGGGGCCTTTTGCTAATTTGTGGCAGGATTTTGCACTTAGTCCGGGTTTAGGAGGCACCCATGTTAATTGCAACATTGGCAGTTAGCACACATTGTGTTCTCCCGTTCTGCCTACAACATGCTCTCCATGCTTACTCTCCACCTCTAACCAGCCATTCCCCGCCCCATCACACAATATGCAGTTGCCATGGGAGCTAGCACTTTAATAGTTACCTCGGACCAGTGCTGACAGTTACTGTGCACTGAATCGTGCATGAAGCACTTAGGACTCCTTAGATTGTAAACCCTCTAGGGACATGGGAAATACTTCCCATACCTGAAGGCAACTCACCTTGAACTTCTCAGAGAAGGTGTGGATTAAATTCAGTTCCCCTTTCCCCTTTCTGGGCTTATTTTGCTTGAGTAAGTTCAAGATGCAAGCCTTGATTGACTTTTAAGCTGTGCTGTTACACCCTGTCTGCTTATTTAAGGATTGTGGAAAATTGCAAGAGGATCTTGATAAATTGGAAGACTGGCCGTCCAAATGGCAGATGAAATTTAATGTGGACAAGTGCACAGTTATGCACCTAGGAAAGAAAAACCCAAACTATAGTTACACAATGCAAAGTTCCACATTAGGAACCACCACCCAGGAAAAAGATTTTGGATAATATGTTAAAATCCTCCGCCCAGTGTGCAGCAGCGGCCAAGAGAGCAAATAGAATGCTAGGTATCATAAGGAAAGGAATGGAAAATAAAATGAAGGATATTATAATGCCTCTGTATCGTTCCATGGTGCGACCGCACCTTGAATATTGTGTGCAATTCTGGTCGCCGTATCTTAAAAAGGATATAGTGTTATTAGAAAAGGTACAAAGAAGAGCTACCAAAATGGTGAAGGGGATGGAAGGATACCCCTATGAAGAGAGGCTAAAAAGGTTAGGGCTGTTCAACCTTGAAAAGAGACGGCTGAGAGGAGATATGATAGTAACATAGTATATGACGGCAGATAAATATCAGTATGGTCCATCTAGTCTGCCCAGCAAGGCAGCGAGGTCACTGCTCCCCATGCCTTTGTTTAGGGGTGTACCCACCGCTCCGTGTAGGTCACTCCTATTTGTTCAGATATAAGAGATAGTTATGCTTATTTTAATTTTAACCTGCTGCTATAAAGGGATCCACTGTGTCTGTCCCATGCCATTTTTAATTCTGTCACTGTGTTTGCCCCCACCACTTCCATCGGGAGGGCATTCCAAACATCCACCATCCTTTCAGTGAAAAAGTTTTTCCTGACATTGCCTTTCAGTTAACCCCCTTGCAGCTTCATGTTATGCCCTCTAGTTTTAGAGCTTCCCCATCTTTGAAAGAGGTTTGTTTGTCCATTAATACTCTTAAGTATTTAAAGGTCTGACTCATATCTCCCCTGACCCTCCTCTCCTCCAGAGTGTACATATTTAGTTCTTCAAGTCTCTTCTCAAAAGTCTTCTGACACAGGCTCAAAATCATTTTGTTCACCTTCCTCTGAACCGCTTCCAGCCTTTTTATATCCTTTGCAAGATACGGTCTCCAAAACTGAACACAATATTCCAAGTAAGGCCTCACCAGCGACTTGTACAGTGGCATTAGTATCTCTTCTTTTCTGCTGGTAATTCCTCTCTGTATGCAACCCAGCATCCTTCTGTCTTTTGCCACTGCCTTATCACACTGTTTCGCCACGCTGAGATCATCAGAAACAGTCACACCCAAGTCTTTCTCCTGGTCCATGCGCATCAATCTCTCGCCCCCTATTGCATACAGTTCCCTTGGATTTCTGCTTCCCAAGTGCATTACATTGCACTTCTTCACATTGGTCTAATGCTTTACTCTTCCAGGTTTTTAGATCTTTCTTCATGCTCTCCACTCCCTGAGGGGAGTCCACTCTGTTACAAATTTTGGTGTCATCTGCAAAAAGACAGACTTTTCCATTCAGCCCTTCAGCAATATCACTCACAAATATTTTGAACAGTACCGGTCCCAAGATCGAACCCTGGGGCATACTGCTAATCACCTTCCTTTCATCTGAGTGAGTTCTGTTTACCGTCACTTTCAGTCGTCTGTCAGTCAACCAATTTCTGATCCGGTTCACCATCTTGGGACCCATCCCCAAGCTGCTTAATTTATTGATAAGCTTCCTATGAGGAACAGTATCAAAGACTCTGCTGAAATCTAGGTAGATCACATCCATCGCATGCCCTTGATCTACTTCTCTGGTCACCCAGTCAAAGAACTCAATCAGATTTGTTTGGCAAGATCATCCTTTGGTAAAACTGTGTTGCCTCAGAACATGCAACCCGTTGGTTTCGAGGAAGTCCACTATTTGCTCCTTCAGGAGCGCCTCCATTACTTTTCCCGCCACTGAGGTAAGGCTTACTGGCCTGTAGTTTGTCACTTCTTCACTATTACCACTTTTGTGAAGTGGTGCCACATCAGCCCTTCTCCAGTCCTGTGGAACTTCTCCTGTCTGCAAGGATCTATTAAAAACATTCTTTAAAGGCCCTGCAAGAACTTCTCTGAGTTCTGTCCGTATCTTGGGGTGTATTCCACCCGGTCCCATAGACTTGTCCACTTTCAGTTTTGCAAGCTGTTCTAACACATCATCTTTTGTGAATGGCGTGGTATCGACTCCATTTCCATTTGTATATTTGTCAATCAGAGGTCTATAACTTAAAGAATGAAGTGGAACAGGCAAAGGTGGATCGTTTGCTTACGCCATCAAATTATAGAAAGACTAGGGGGCATGCAATGAAGCTACAGGGAAACCTATTTAAGACTAATAAGAGAAAATATTTTTTCACTCAAACTCAAACTCTGGAATTTGCTACCGGAGGATGTAGTAAAAGCTGTTAATGTAGACGGGTTTAAAAAAGGTTTGGACAAGTTCCTGGAGGAAAAGTCCATAAACCATTATTAAAGTGGACCCAGAATATCCACTGCTTTCCCCAATACAAGCATTGTGGAACCTGTGTCATTTGGGGAAACTGCTAGGTACTTGTGACCTAGATTGGCCACTGTTGGAAACAGGATACTGGGCTTGATGGACCTTGGTCTGACCCAGTATGGCATATCTTTTGTTCTTATAAGTTGTTGTACCCTATATTGGGCAAATTCTCTTTCAGAAAGTCAGGCCGTAAGCATAATAAATAAATAAATGCTGTAGCATTTAATCATGTATAAGAGATTTACACTAGTGACTCTAAAAATGATGCTAAATGAAAAGGAAACAGTCTTGAACAGCTACCGGAACAGCTCCCATTTTTAGGGGAATTAGTTGGGATGAAATGCCATTTACATGATCTTTTTATTTATTTTATTTTTTGCCTTGCCAGCTAATGAGGGGTTGGGAGGGTACAAAGCAGCTGCGGCAGCAGCATGTTGCTTTATTTATTGATGAAAATCTCAGGAGAGAATTGTGTCTGGAGTAGAGAAGCAGCTCGAGTGGAATCAGCATTCAGCAGAAAATGAAGTCATGTGTGATGTAACATTTGTTCCAGGACTTAAGAGAATTAAGATATCGCTGGCTGCTCAGAGCTTGTTTTAAGATGCTGTTGTGATTAATTTAAAGTGAAGTTTTTCTTGGTTGCCATCAGAAGGGTTTTGCTTTTGTTTAACAGAAGCGAACTTGACTACTACACTAAGGTAGAGATTGCAAGCGAGCCCTTTAGTCAATAGATGATGCCATCAAAGACTGCACCTTTCATGAGAAAGGATTATAGTAGAAATGTTTCAGAGTGCGTTTCATGATATCAAAACATGCCTTTGCTTATTCTTGTCCGTATGTCCATTATATCTGTGGCACTTTGGTCAGAGATGGCATCACAGTTAGGAGCAGCAGACAGGCA
The DNA here is from genome assembly GCA_033557465.1 of Ichthyophis bannanicus. NCBI lineage: Eukaryota > Metazoa > Chordata > Amphibia > Gymnophiona > Ichthyophiidae > Ichthyophis > Ichthyophis bannanicus. The sequence continues at coordinate 421,709,037 of CM066033.1, forward strand.
GGGAAGATGAAACGGAATATGCGTGCTGGAAGGGGAGAATAGGTTCCATCTGCAGAAGAAAAGAGAATTGATACTGGAATGAAGAGTGGGACTGTTGGCCAAGAAAGGTTGCTGTGCAGTGACAGCCTGACGAGCAGAGCTGGTGGGTGATGGAGGAGGAAGAAAGATGAAGGGAAAGAGAGCAATGAAAAATAGGGGGGTGGGGGGAGGAGGAGTATGCCGTTCTTCAGATATCCCAAATCTTCTCACAGAGATCTACCCACAGATATATTCCCACCCCTTCCATACCCTTGTCTCTTCCACAGACAAGCCCCACACAGAAACACACCTGTATTATTTTTTTTATTAAAATAATACTAATAATACACACGAATACCCATCCACTCCATACAGTAGCCCCACTCACAGCCCCCATCCTACCTGCAGCCATCCACAGGCTGCACACATATATACACGCTTCCACCCACCACATATACCCTCTTCCATTTCTCTTTTCCCCATCAATACCACTCCCTACCCTACCCAACCACCACCACACAAACATGAATATAGATCACATATAGGACCCAGTAAAAACGTGGATAGCGAGTGGAAGAACCAACTTTATTAACACAATTAAAACAGCAAACAATAGCCTATGGCCCGACACAATTTTTTAATTATGAGCATCCTTTGTTTTTGGATAGACTTTTAGAAATTATGAGCAATTGTTTTAAGAATGGTTCCTATATAATTCCGTGTGACCATATCCTCCTTTAAGCAAGATGTTCCATAGATTAAATGTCAACTATGGTTCATTGGTTTTACATGCTCCGTTCTTTTTTTACGTTAAAATGAAGGTGTTCATTTACAATAGTATTATGTAAGAGACAAGTGTTTATAGTATGTAGATATGCCGTTTTCCTTTGAAATTCTACAAAGCTACTTCCTGTGAGAGTCCTTTTGCCATTGGTAAAATATTTGAAGAGTCTAAATGATGTCATCTTGTAATTTGCATAACGCGGGAGTCTTAAGCTTGTCGTGCGCAGACGCCGGCGTTTTACTTTCAATTTGTTCATTGGAGTGTCTCCTCTCGTGCAGATGTGATGCTGGTGATCTGAGTGAGTTCGATATGAATTTATTTGATTTAGCGATGCAGTTAGCTTGGATATCTTGCTTTAATGTGGATAGATAGCTGTTGTTTACAGACAGGAGTTTCTGTTGCCGTTTCTTGTAACATCTGATACTCGTGAATACTTTTCAGGAATATATCTGCAGAGTGGGATTATCCACCTCATAAAGTGAAGGTTTCTGGCGTGTGCGCGCCCCGGTCGAGCAGTAAGGATTGCTTTTCTACTTTTTTGAAATTCCTCACATAGAACAAGTAGTGCAGCTTTGCACCACGGGTGTTGCTTCTTTCTTCTTTTTTAAGGTGGTTATAAGATTGATAGGGTGATGCTGCACCCTTTATAATATTCGTGGCTGTTTTTAAAAAATTTTTAGTAGTCTTAATAATTGTGGATCCATTGGCCCCCCTTTTTTTAAGTTTTTTTAAAGTAATTTTCCCTTCTGACAGATAAGTTTAAAAGAAGATTATCATAGTACCTATCCTATTGGCTTTCATCCTTGTCCCTACTCCTTTTTACAGAGTTCCTTTTAGTACATTGTGGATGTGTGATTTGTCTACTAAGGTATGGAATGTTTATTGTGTTATTTACCACATCTGTGTTTTAAATGTATTTATTATCAATATATTTTTTAGGTTTCTTATAATTGAATTATTTATTGTTCCCCCCTTTTTTAATGTGTTATTTAATTATAACCATTATATGTATGTTTTATATTTATATATGTAATAGTTTTATTTATTCATCTTTTATCATATATATACTTCTTCTCTCCCTTTCCCCTCTTCTCATAGCTGTGCTGATCCTATTACTATGTTTTATCATCATTTTTTATCATCAATTTTATATGGTATTATCATATATTTTCGATATGTATTCATTTTATCATATATTTTATATATTTATGTTGTGAATGTTTTGGCTTTGATATCCTTGGACCTTGAGGTTTTTATACATATTATTCTTTTAATTATATTTATTTATTTATGTTTTTTAGCCTGCCCCTGAAGAAGGATACGAAATACGGCCTGTGTCGGGCCATAGGCTATTGTTTGCTGTTTTAATTGTGTTAATAAAGTTGGTTCTTCCACTCGCTATCCACGTTTTTACTGGGTCCTCCATAGCACGTGGTTCGTGCCCCTCGTTGGTACCTATAGATCACATATATCCAGAGGAGCTGTAATACATATGGACTCCTAAAGATGCTATGTATTTCTAAAGTTGTTTTAATATATTCTGTCATATATTGCATTTCAAAAAAGGGAAATTAGTGGATAAGTAAAAGTAACCTAATTTCTGAAAAAAACATATCATAAGATAGAATATGGGACCATTACAGTCAGAGTGTATAAGAACTGCAAATACTGTTAAACTAATTGTTCTCTTCTGAAAATTTGTGAAGAAACATGTACGAATTTCAATGAGCGATTTACAGGAATTGTTACTCGGGTGTTAATTGTGATTAAAGACAGTAGGTTGGAGAATGATTCATCAAGAAATAAAGGAAGTGCTTCAGTTAAGTTTTATGATTTACGTAGGGCTACTTACTGTGTGGAAAGAATTTGAAGGCAGAGAGTCCTATTTAGCAAAACATAACTAAGGTGCTTTGGCTCAAGCAGAATATTCTTGCTCGCATACATTCGCTAAATTTCCTCAAAAAGGTACCAACTTGGCAGAGGTGTTGAGGTCTATGCTTGGACATATGGGAAATGGAGTGAAACAGGATGGAACAATTAGGTAAGATATTACCTTCAACAAAAGACAGAGAAAGAAGTAGTGAGATTAGAGAAAAGAAAGATGGATTCGGATCTAGGCGACTATTCATGAGACAACAGGAACATGGAACTCAGCCAGTCCCCCAACAAGCAGAAACGTCAGTGTTGTGAGTGTGACCCAGATACTCTGTACCAAAAGCGGATAAATCATGTGTTAATACATAAGCAAAATAAATTGATGTTTTGATTTTGTTTCACTAATTATTTTACTATGCAAAGAAAAGAGACAGAAAAAACTCCTGAACAATTCATATTATTTACAGTCTCTTATATACCGCACTATTCAGCATCAGCGCGGTTTACATGGAACAAAAATGCTCAGTACAGTTAACACGTATGAGTTTACAGATAACAGGGCAAAAAACTTGGATAACAGGGGTAAACTATTTACAAAACTTGCTTCATAGAGTCATATGAACAGGAGTTTCATAGAAACATATGCACCCTAAGGGTTAGAGTATCTTTCTTGGCATGTTGTTGAGATACCATATATTTGCTTAGCGGATTGTATCGTTGGACTCTATGGGGTGTCGTTGGGCTCTATGAGGTACTTGTTGAAAAGGTGGAATTTGAGGGCTTTCCTAAACTGCGTTAGGCTCTTAATAGCGCGGATACCTGGGGGTAATGCATTCCAGCATCTTGGCGCACTGAGACTAAAGGCCCTATTGGCTGTAGATGTAGTGCAATCTGTTACTGCTTTCAGGACTTTTAGAGAGTTTATAGCCATGGAACTTCTTGCTCTATTTGGAGATGTGGTATGGATGAGGGCAGTTAAGGATGCAGAGGAGAGCTTGTTAACAGCTTTAAAAGTGAGTAACAAGGTTTTGAAAACGATTCTAGCCTGGAGGGGTAGCCAATGTAACTATCAGCATAGGTGTCACGTGGTCACTCCTGGAGGCTCCATGGAGGACCCTTGCTGCTGCGTTCATGGCGAGCTGTAGCGGGTTCAAGGTGGATTGGGGAAGACCTTGTAGGATGGCATTGGCATAGTCAAAATGAGGTATGATCAACGCCTGGTAAATTGTCCTGAAATCATTTGGTTCCAGCATGGATCGTAAATGCTTAAGTGAGCGGATCTTGTAGTATATTGCTCTGACTGTGTTTCCTATGTGGGCCTTCATGTCTAGGCATTGATCCAAAGTGACGCCCAGGTAACGTATTGAAGGTTTAGATTGTAACTCAGCTTCTTTTACTTTAAGATATTGTGGGGTAAAGTTAGGGTTCCTCGTAATGAAGAGTACTTCTGTTTTCTTATGTTGTATTCGGAGGTTTTGGGAGAGAAGCCAGTCAGATATTGCATTGAAACAGCTCGTCAGTGGGGAGAGGTCCAAATGTTCACTAGAGAAGGATATGTAAAGCAGGACATCATCAGCGTATAACATGCAATCAACATTGAAGGACCGGAAGATCTTACAAATTGGCTGCATGTAAATGTTGAACAATAGGGCAGAAAGGGAGGATCCTTGTGGGACTCCCTGGCTTTGGTGGAAGGGTTCTGAAGTTGTCCCTCCAGAACGAACATGCTGCCATCTTCCGGACAGGTAAGATCTGCACCATTCAAGTGCTCTTCCATTAATGCCTTTCTCAATTAGTCATCCTAAGAGAAGCTCATGACTTACTGAATCAAAAGCTGCAGCGATGTCCAGAAAGATAAGAGCAAATCCTTGATGGATGTCGTCAATGTCGGTGATTATCTTGCAGAAGAGAGTGGTAAGAAGAGTTTCCACTCCATGGAATTCCCTGAAACCATGTTGGCAGGGGTCTAACAGTGCAGCGGTGTCAATGTGATCCTGTAATTGTCGTTGAACCTCTTTTTCAATGATCTTCGCGAGTAGTGGTATGCTGGATATAGGTCTGTATGATTCTACCTTTTGGGGATAGAGCTTGCAGTTTTTTAGCAGAGGTCTGATAGAGGTATGCTTAAGGGCTGAAGGGAATGAGCCGGTTGAGAAGGAGAGGTTCATTATTTTGGATAGTACTGGGCTGAAGTGACTGCAGAGCTCCTTAATCCAGAAGGCTGGGCATGGATCGGACTGGGATGTGGTGGTGTTAAGGACAATGATAGTGTCTTCAATTCCTTTCTTGGTAGGGGTAGAGAATACGGTTAGGGCTGTTGGGCAATCTTGCTCTGGGGTGGTGGTTGTTGTAGAGGTTTTGTTGGTCTGGCATATCTTGGATTGTATGTAGTGAACATTTGAATGAACATATTTCATATGTTCACTGTCATTCAAGCTAACAGGAAGAATGTCTTGCCCTGTTACTTAAGCAAGTCATTATTCTGCTGATTGTTAAGAGATGTGCTTTGGTGATTTACATAGTTATCTGTTCATGTTCAACCTACATTTTCTGAATAAAGTTGTGGAAAAGATCATGTATGGGCTTTCTGGAACATTCAGCAGTGCTCCACATGATGCTCCAGGTTCTCTTTTGACAAGCTGGATGAAATAAGGCACATTTTTTACATCATCTGATGGTGTTGCAATGGACCCTACTCTCTCAGAGCTCAGATAGACAAAGGAAGGTCTTCTGAGCATGTCTGAGAACCCTGCATGCGCCGCTGCTTCTCTGTTCCTCAGCCTTTATTATTCTAGCAGCACATGGATCTGGATTTTGCTCTTTCCTCGTTTGTGTGGTCTTTGGCATCGTCTATACTTTTTCCTTCGTTGATTCATTTTCTCTTCATAATACATATGTGTGTGCACACGCGTGTGTGTATCTATGTATGTGTGTATTGGGACTGTCAAGGATCAGGAAGATGGAACTAGACTGAACTCAGTGTTCAAAGAGGCGGATACATATATCTATCTATTGTTGAATTCAAGCGTGCATACCAGTGCAGTTCCATGCCCAGAATATTAAGGGGAGCTCCAGTAGGTGTCTGAGAGTCCTTGTGAACAATAGGGATAAGGGAATGACTGAGAGAAACCATGTTTCCCTTGTGACTCAGGTGTTAAGCTCCACCTCAGGGCAGGTTAAGGAGTTAGCCCAGGCAGCTGGCAGCATAAATGTCATAAGAGGACCAGGCAGAGTGAGTCCTGGGAGCAAAGGAAGCTGCACTGAGAAAGAGCCCTATTGGGGTGACAGGCAAAACCCTATGACTGACTGAGTATGTGGGGGGGAGAAGGGCTAGGACATGCCCAGAAAAGTATGGAGCATGGATCCTTAAGCCTAAGGCTGTTGGTAACCTGGAAGAAAAGGTAAAAGCTAAGCACTAGGGAGTAGTAGCTAGGGCAGCGTTTTTCAACCACTGTGCTGCGGCACACTAGTGTGCCGTGAGATATTGTCTGGTGTGCCGTGGGAAAAATTCCAATTTCATCCGTAACATGTGGCCTCGGCTCACAAATTAGGGTTGCCAACCGGCCGGTTTTCAGCCGGCCTGGCTGGTTTTTCCATGGCCAGGCCGGCTGCCAGCACAGTTGTAAAACCGGCCATTGAAAAGCCGTTTTTTTGCTCTGGCCGCAAGATCGGGAGCGGCCAGAGCAAAAAAACCGGCTTTTGTGCCGAAGTCCGCGGCCGCGAATGCGATCGCGATTCCCTCTCGCCGTGCAGCCGCTGGTTCTGCTTTGTACAGACCAGCGGCTGCACTACACTTACATTGAAAAGTAAAGAGAAACTGTGCCAGGAGCCCTCCGATCATGCAGAGCCCGAGGAAGTGATGTCATGGGGGCGGGCTCCTCACAGGCTGTCTTTCCTTTTAAAATTAACTTTAGCTGCAATAAAGTTAATTTGAAAAGGAAAGACAGCCTGTGAGGAGCCCGCCCCCATGACATCACTTCCTCGGGCTCTGCGATGACCGGAGGGCTCCTGACACAGTTTCTCTTTACTTTTCAATGTAAGTGTAGTTCAGCCGCTGCTCTGTACAAAGCAGAAGCAGTGGCTTGGGCAGAGGGGGGGGTGTGTGTGTGTGAGTGAACCAGCAAGGGGGGGGGAGTGTGAGTGAACCAGCAAGGGGGGGAGTGTGAGTGAACCAGCAGTGGAGGGGGGGGGGGGGTGGTTTTAGTGAACCAGCAATGGGGGGGGGCGATGGTGAGAGTGAACCAGCAGGGGAGGGGTGTGTAAGTGAGTGAGTGACCCAGCAGGAGGGGGTGAGTAAGTGACAGGGGGGTGGGTGAGTGAACCAGCAGAGGAGGGGGGGGGGTGGTGTGAGTGAACCAGCAGGGGAGGGGGGTTGGTGTGAACCAGCAGGGGAGGGGGGTTGGTGTGAGTGTTTGATTCCTATTCAAGAGAATTACTTTATATATAGTCGATATAGGCACAGAGGTAAATTTTTTTAACATTTTCTAATGGTGGTGTGCCTCGTGATTTTTTTCATGAAAAAAGTGTGCCTTTGCACAAAAAAGGTTGAAAAACACTGCGCTAGGGAAACCAGGAGTGGAAGCTGGGAGTAGGCTTCAGGAGAAACCCAGGAAGCTTAGGAGAGCCTGAAAGCCAGGTGTGGTCAGGTGTGCAGCACTGGATTAAAGGCTTGGCCCTGAACCTCAGAAGAGGGGTGAGCTCTCGTTCCCCCTAGATTAATAAGGCTGGTTTAGAGCCCCAAAATGAAGCAAACATTTGAAATGCTGAATGGTACAGAATCCCAAGAGTTTGGGTGTCATCTGCTACTGCAGGGTAAGCTGAAAGCTATATGTTATTTTACTGGAAAGTACTGGGAAGAAATATGTGAACTCACCTTATGCTTATCTTCAGTTTGGGGGAAAAGAAGTGGAATGTAAATGGAAACAATTGTTAAATGTTGACAGTCTATCTTCAAGATAGATTAGCTGAAGATTGCTGACTGGAACTGCTTAATGACTGAACTAAAAGTCAAGGGCTTCCAGGGCAAGGAAAGAAGAATGGAATGCTCAGTTGGTTAAAGACTGGAGAACTGAAGCCCATATGAAGTACGCTGAGAAAGTGGGTCATTTAAAGAGAGACAGTGTTTGGTTCTAAGAATTTGTCTGCTGAACTCAAGCTATCTCTGAAGACAAAGAGATGTCATGAGCTATCTTGACCTAAGATGAAACTAAGTTGTGCTGCAGTTGTGCAATATAGCTTATGAGTGCAAATGGAATATGTTTAGAAATTTTTCTCCACATTGGTGAAGTAATTTGGAGAAACAATTTGTGATCAGCGCTACAGGAGCATGTGAGTCACACTTAGGGGTATGTTTACTAAACCGGGCTAACGGTTAACCCGGGCTATCTGCCACTAGGTCCCATATTATTCAATGGGACCTAGTTGCAGATAGCCCGGGTTAACTGTTAGCCCGGTTTAGTAAACATACCCCTTAGTGTCCACATTGTCTAGCTACCTAGCTATATAAAATGTTTGTGTGTGTGTGTGCTCAAATCCCCCTCCAGCCTTTCCACAGAAGATTTATGAGGTTTATAGTGAATGGGTCCCACTATCTGTACTAGGTCCTACTGTTTCTACTAATGGAAGCCCCATTGTCATTTACAAAAGGCTTGGCTGTGAAAATGGCATACCTTAAAGTGAAGAGAATTTTCATGATCCCTTACTTGGATGACTGCCTGGTAAGGCATTCTTCACCATTGAGAGGACTGCAAGCGCTATAAGTGGCAGTAGAGCACCTGAAGTCATTAGGCTTTATCATCAACTTTGAAAAATTCAATTTGATGCAGTTACCAAAAAGAAGTCCCTGCATTGTCTATGCTGGTATTGTTGGGACATGTAACAGCTATCTGTGTCACCCTCTTCACATTTCCACCCCAGTTAATGCAGCCCTTATCAAAGCAAATCCCAGTCACAGACTGGACAGTCTTGGTCTTCCAGTGGTAAAGCTCCTCCACAACTCTCACTCTTTTGCTTACCATGAATGCTTTATTTTTGGGAAGGGGAGAGCATGTCCTCTATCTGCATATACAAGAGAAGTGATCAAGGAAGAAGAACTACCAGATAAATCTTCTGAATCTGAGGGAAGTATTATATGTCCTCAAGACCTTTGAATCAGTAGTCAACGGAAAGAGAATCCATACCGGAACAAATAAGTGAACTAGATTGTGCATTCTCTGCAAAGAGACACAGTAGACCTGAGAATGGGCCATTGCTCACTAGGTTCAAATATCAGCCTTGTACGTTTCTGATATTCAGGATGGAATTGCAGACTGGCTCAGTTACATGTTAAATCTCTTGACGTGTCCCTGGACAAAATAATGGCAAGCAGCATGTACACTCATTGATGAAGCTGTAATATAGATCTGTTTGTGCTAGAGGAAAACACTAAATGCCCACCTTTCTGCTCTAGATTACCTAGCTTGCAGATCTTAAGATCAGATGTTTTTGCCCTAACATGGAATTCTGGCCTTCTCTATGTGATTCCACTTATCCTGATGATTTTATGAACTCTTCAAAAAGTAAAACCAGACAAGGCTAATTTGTAGTCTTGTCAAATATGGTTTCCTTGCCCTCTGAGCTGGCCATGGTGCCATCATGATGACGGAAAGTATTCTCCTCACTCATCTCCTGACAGCGGAGGATGATTCTCTATCTAGATCTCTGGTTTCTGGCTTTGTCAGCATAGATGTTGAATCACTCTGTTCAGTGTCTAAGGAAATGGAGACTGTTCTCACTGTGGACAGAAGAGCCTCCACCAAGAATCCTACTTTCAAGTGGAAGAGATTTTCAGTGTAATGTCCATCTTATCTTCAATTTTAGCCCAATAGAATCACACTTTGAACATATCAAAAGTTTTTACCGAATCCATTGTCCTCTGTACCTTCTTTCCAAGGCTACATGTTCATAAAGGAGAATAGGCCTTGCATATCCATTCTTTCCTTCTACTGAGGGAAAAGAGCTGAAACCAAAGGAAGTGGTTTGAAGCTTAAGGATCCCATTGGACACCAGACTTACTCTGGAACCACAGATCACATCCATAGTACTATTGGAAATGTGTATGTTCACTGTTTATTGTAAACCGCGCTGATGCTGAATAGCGCGGTATAAAAGAGACTTTAAATAAATAAATAAATAAAATAAATAAATAGTTAAATCAGCATCTGTGTACCTGCAAAAAATAAAGCACCTATGGACTTACTTGCCTAGAAAAGAGATGGCAAAAGTAGTCAATGCACTAACAAGGAGTAGGTTACATGATAGCAGTTACTTTTATGAAGGATTGCCACTGGCTTCAACAAATCATCTGCAGCTCTTATTTAATACAGCTGTAAGAGTACTGGTTAGAGGAAAGGCCTGGGGCCATATTTTATAATGATTCTGTAAAAACTGCACTGGCTTCCTGTGACAGGAAGAATCAGATTTAACATTTTGCATACAATATTCCAGTCTACTAACCAGATGGGGCCATTATATCTTCAGGAGATTTTGCTCCCTTGTATGCTATCATGAGCATTACAGTCATCGCAACAATCACTGTTGCAAGTACCAGCATTTTCACAGGCAGAGCAAGAATTAGGGATGTGCATTCATTTGAAACAACATTTAATTTTTTTTATTTATTTATTTGTAAGTCTTTTATATACCGCCACTTCCCAAGATCAATGGCGGTTTACATCAAACAATAAGAGATACACAGAACAGCTCAATAATAAAACTGGTACAATGAACGGTAATCAGAACTATAAACAAATAGTGTGAGTATAATTTTAAACTATTTACAGATTTTTATGATATTTATACACATATATATATATATATCTTGTTTCATCCTATGTTTAGTTATGTGATTGAGTGTCATGATTAGGGCAGAAGAGAGCCTTGGTGATTTATGGAGGATGAGAGGCCTTGTCTAAATTATTATCTATGTTAGTGTAATATTGGGAGAATAGATATGTTTTTAAATCTCTTCGGAATTGCTTTAGGTCTTTTATCTCCCTTAATTGAGCAGGGAGATTATTCCACAATGAAGGGGCTACAAATGAGAACGCTGTGTTGCTTGTATTATGTTTTGTTTTTCTGATTGAGTTGGGCACTAAGATGGTATTGAGATTATTCTTACGTCTTATCCTGTTATCTGAGGGATCATGAATCAATGTGGATAGGTAGGATGGTGCTATCTGGTTAATTAATTTGAATGTGATTAGTAAAATTTTGTATTGTATTCTACTTAGTATAGGTAGCCAGTGCATAGGAAATCACAATATTTCCCATGTTGTTTCATGTTGTTCTTAAACTGAAACAACAGGAAAAAATAGCACATCTATTGATAAACAGTCTGCACTATCAACCAATAGAGTGCACTACTGAGCAACAGTTTGTGCTATTGAGCAATAGTGCACAGTACTGACCACAGAATAAACAAACAAAACGAAGCAAAATGAACCCCCCCCCAAAAAAAAAAAACATGCATGACATGGGAACTAAACAAAACCACAATTTTTGGCCTGTGCACCCTTAATAAGAATCTACCTATTGAATGGCATTTACCTATGTAGCCCTAGTCCTATAGAACTTGGTCTTGCATGATATTTGGTTAGATACCTGGGATACACGAAGAAAGTAAAAACCTGACTATTTGGGAAGACATTTTTCAGGCCTCTTGTTTAGGTTTGATTTGTTTATTGTTAATACTAGAATAGTCAAGTAGATTAGTAATTCAGAACTGAATATGAATTGAGAAAAGTGGGTACAGAACTGTTAAGGATGAGTTGGGGTGGTTTATAGTCTTTGGTGGAAATATTCCCTCAATTAAGCAGTTAGCCATTTGGTGCTGTGCCAAACATCTGAATACTCTTTTACTCATTTTCAGTAGCATGGAGATTTAAATATCCAGCTCTACGTATTATACTTTGTATCAAGTGGGGAGGATGGGTTTCAGGCATTCTAGGGGCAGAGCGACAAGTACATGCAGACTGTGCGCATCGGCACCAATTTTCAGCACCTCTACAGGTGAAGGCACGTTTTTCAAATGATGTTTCAGTGCAATCTGGGATGTCCAAGCCATAATGTCAGAAAAGAAGGAAGGCATGTTGAAGTTTGTGCACAATTTCACAAACGTAGATGTGCCCAATATGATGTCTGCAGGGCTATCTACATAGTCTTCACTGGAATAGTATCCAAGACCAAGGACATCTAAGAGACATTCAGCAGTCGTTCAAACATAAAACAAGTTTCACAATTACACAAAAAATATCATTGCAATTGTGAGGAGTACTGGGGATGGTGGACATCATCTTCTTTCTACCCTCTGGATGTTTAATGGCCTAAACCAGCACTTTCCCAATGCCTATTTGTGCCTTGAGCAGATGTAAACTTGGATGAGGTCGCAGAAGTCCTCAAAATTTCTGTAATCGAGCTGAAGCATCTAAGCCTAACACCCCACCCTGGACATGCCTTTACAGAATCGGGTACAACTGGCCTGGACATTAAGGCCCGGCCTGGATGTGCAGGCTGGGCCTCAATTCTGGGCTCCCAGATGTCCGACACATTACTTGGCTAACTCAGCCAGGCTCCTGCATGGAGTGGCAATGGCATGGCATCCCGTTGGCATGCCATTGGAGCTGCGATCACCGTCTGCCTGCCAAACCTTTTTTTCCACGCAGCCCAGCCCCCAATTGGGCCTTCCATGGTCAGGGTCGGGCTGCGGGGAATCCCCTGCACCCCCTCATCTTTCCTCCGCACTGCGGTATCACTGTCCCCCAACGTCCAGGGGGACTTATTCAACCTCAGAGGTGGAATAAGTTCCCCGTCTATCCTGGTAGACCCGGACATACAGGGTTGTGACCAGAATCGGCCATGTATGTCTGGGTTGTGCCCCCTGCCCCCAGCCCGTGCACATTCCTTCCCATCGCCGCCCCTGCTCACCTCCATCCAGAGCTCCTCACACATCTCCTATGTACATGTGGGGAGCTTTGGGCAGGGAATACGGTCCTGGGTGTTTAGCGGGGATGGACGTCTGAACTGGACGTCCATCCCCGCTAAATGCAGCTTAGAACCTACCCCTATGTGTGTACTTTAGATGCATGTTACAAATATTGGATGCCTATACGTATAAAGTACACACATACTTTTATGTATATCCATGTACCTATTTTCAATGGTGCTAAGAAAACACATTTTGCCACTAAATATCAGCATAAATTGAAATGACTTGATTAGACATTTCAATTCATGCCACCTGATGTTCTGCTCAAAATCAGGTCCAATATGTACCGGGATTATTGGTTTATGATCAGGAGGAAATCAAGCCAAATTAATAAATAATCAAATACATAAATAGATCTGATTCAAATTCATAGCCAATCATATTATTCTTGGCCTTTGGGGACAGAGACACTGCTGCTGTTACTAGAGTAATCTTGGTTTGTGGGCATTTTGACAGTCATGCTGCAAGCTGAAATCTCAAAAATTCAAATAAAAAAGAAAGTCACCCTCACAGTAGTTCAAGGAGCTGGTCCCCTACCCATTAAGGTTTAAGATCTCCATCAGAAACCAACTGACAGGCTGAATATAGCATAATCCTCTGAGTCAGTTGTGTTCACAGTGAAACACTCAAATTATCATACGCAGTTTCCAAGTCACTCTATCATTCAGGATGCTAATTTATCACTCCTTAAGTGATGAGTTCATTGCCAGTTCTTATGCTTCTGTTAATGGTAGCTTAGATTCTGGAATCAGCACTCAGTAAGGGGGAAAGCACTAAAGATTGTCTCGTTGCAGAAAATGAAGAGGCAGCAAATACTTCATTCAGTAATTTATCATATTGCTGCACCAAAAGGCTGGATCAAATACAAAAACGAAAACGAACATGTAAATGATGGCATAAACAGGCCATCCAGTCTTCCCAGTTCTCTCTGTACTACTAAGAATGTATCCCATATGCCAACCACAGATCATAACCCTTGTCCTTATCTAGAACAGTTGTTTCCTTTTACACTCCATTGTCTTGGGTATAACAGCCTCGCTCGTTCTCTTCCTTCTAAGTCCATGCAGAATTGGTGCCTTTATGCAGAAACCTTGTTTTGAACATATGCTTAACTGGACTATACAATCTTTAATAGAAATGACAAACACAGAAAAGATTTCCTGCTAGTAAAATCTGATATTATTTCCAGCAGTCTGCTATAACAGAGAAAACTGTAAGAACTGCAGAAACAGTGTAATTTTCTGGTACATCATCTAAAGCATAAGGCTGTCACCAGGTGGCATTCAAACGTCTATGCGTCGAATCACCTTTGGAATGGATATTAGAGCAGGCTTTCCACGATAAAGATACAGCGGCAGTTACTGAAGCAATCAGAAGAAAAAATGTTATTAGAACTTTACAAGGGTAAAGAGTGAAATGTTCATATTTTGGGGAACAATAATTTCTTTCATGACTTTTTCCTGATTTTTGGGTGTTTTATTTGGTTAGTGTCACACATTTGTTCTGATAGGGAATTTTTATTGCATGCTAAATTGATTTTGCATGCACTGATGAATTAGGATATGTTGATTTGATTAATGCATGATAAATTAATTTAGCATGCACTGCATTTTTTAAGATGCACTGACAAACCAAATTCATACCCCTAACAATTTCATTGCACGCCTTTGGGCTTTCAGCTTCTTTTGTGCTACAGCTCCATGAGCCTCCATTCACAGTTAGGTGGGGTCCCCTCTCCCCTATTTTATATAGAAACATAGAAACATAGAAATATGATGACAGAAAAAGACCACATGGCCTATCTAGTCTGTCCTTCCATATCAACAACTACAACAGTCCCAAACTCTGCCCAACCATTGCAGTGACAGTTTTGAACCAGGAGCCACAGACTGCAGCTGCATCCACAACTGGGCTAACACGGACTGTAAGTCTGTTTTTTGTGCTGATATTGAGTGTTGGCCAGGAATCTCTCATTCCTTTTCTCTGGGGCAATTTCTCCAAATGGATAGTTTTGTGCATGCCATGATAGTCATAGACCTCATTCCTAAGCCAGGGTATCTGGAGTATCATCTCAGCCTCTCAAATTTACTGCTTCCCTTTAGGGGGTTTTGAATGCTGCTTCTGCAGCTCTGGGAGGCACAAAAAACGGAAGCTTGGCCAACAAGTCAAATCCAAGTCTTCCCAAAGCAGTGTACAGCATTTGTCACCGAGCTGGCAAATTGGCCTCAGAACATTCAGTTTAATATAAATACACAAGCATTTGATTTCCTCAAAAGTAGGACATTTCCCATGCAATATTGAGCCTTTTTAATGTTCTGGCACTTACATTTCTGCAGGGGCAGTTGAACAGTAGATTGAATCCCCTTTTTTTCATTGCATCACTTTCTGATTCTTTTCCTGGGAAAGTTCAGATATTTGATTTATTCACTGTCTTGCAATAGCACCAGAAGAGGATAAGCTATGTGCATTGAAACTGAGGAGAAATTTTGTGCAAGAAGTAGAAGTTAGATTTGTACTATGATCACTTACCCTACATACAAAGGAAATACAGAATTGATATTCTACATTAATCTCCTATGTAAAGAAAAGGAATACTGTGGAAATCATTAGAAATGTGCATTCATTCAGTTCGTTAGTGTGCCTTAAAAAATTTAAAGCACACTAAATTGATTTAAAATGCATATTAATTGTGACATAATGAGCACATGCATAGTTGTGGCCTATTTTATGAAGTGAAGTTCAAAGGAGTGGAGGAGTGGCCTAGTGGTTGGGGCAAGGTACTTCAGGCCCGAAGGTTGGGGGTTCAAATCCCACTAGAGGACAGCAACCTTGGGCCGGAAGGACTGGGGTTTCTAGTCCCACAGGTGCTCCTTGTGGTCTTGGGCAAGCCACTTAACCCTCCATTGCCCATGTTCCCTGTAAATATATGTGTAAATAGTTAATATGGTTATCCAAGTTGAGATCCCTGTTATTTGTAATTACAGTGTAATCCCCCACCGTAAAATACCTTGATGTTCCATGTAAACCGCACTGATATCAAATAGCACGGTATATAAGAGAAATAAATAACTTATACTTATTTTTTAAAATACGGGCATAAATGATGTAGAAATGCATGTAAAATAGGTGCGAGTTCTTTTGCCTGCTCTAAATCAGGTATAATTTATTTTTATTTATTTATTTAACAGGTTTTATATACCGCTTTATCATTTCAATCAAAGCGGTTTACACTGAAACTTAAACTTGGTGGTTGTTGTTAAGTGCCATTGAGTCGGAGTCGACTCATGGCGACCCTCTGGATAGCTATTCTAAATTGTGTTCGGTCTTGAGTCAGGTGGCTCATTGTTGACAGACTGGTACTCGTAGCTGCTGTTATTGTATCAATCCATCTCATTACTGGCCTTCCTCTTTTGCGCTGACCTTCTATCTTGCCAAGTGTGATGTCTTTCTCTAATGATCTCTCTCTTCGCATGATGTGTCCAAAGTATGAAAGTCGAAGTCTTGTCATCTGAGCTTCTAAAGAAAGCTTAGGTTTGATCTCCTCTAGTACCGACTGGTTTGTTCTTCGGGCAGTCCATGGTATACACAGTATTCGCCGCCAGCACCATAATTCATAATTAAACTTGGTAATGTACATTAAACAGGGACATTGATAACTTGGATTTTTCTATAAATGGCCAAACCTAAATTTCTCAAGAATGTGTATAGGTTATAGTATTTTATAACTCACATGCATACATTTGTGCCCAAATTTCGCCCATGCGCACGCCCATACTGAAAGGACATGCGATCGGACTTATGCATGCATGCTTACAAAATCAGAAAGTCCTAAAGTACACGGATAAATGCCCTATCACTGGGATATGTCCTTGAAAATAGATAACTCACGCTCATTACTGGCACACATCTTTACACAGCTCCTCATAAAATCAGTCTCAACATCTGTAATGTCACTTAGCACATGTTGAAAGTGTCTAACATGTATTAAAATATTTTATTAACATGAATGTGTGAAATGAGCCATAAAAGTCAGGGAAAAAGCTCAAAGGAACTGAGCATGTTTACTCTGTGCACATCCCTAGGTCCCATATATATGTTCAGCTGCAAAAGGTTAGCAGTTTGACTGTTTTACCTAGGTAGATGGCTTTGAATATTGTGCTCCTAATATTTGTAGGCTTTACTCAATAACAATCCTTTCCATAGACTGAGAAATCATTTTTCCACAAGGCCCTTAGACACAAGTTCTTCTCCATAAGACAGTATGATTTTCATGTTTTTTTTAAAAGATGATTAGAATAGGATTACTTGCTCATTGTGTTTGTAGAGGTGTTCACCTCTCTGAGGCAGAAAAAACATGTTTATTTTGATCCATGTCAGTCATTTCCTTTTGCTTCCTTTTACTTGAAAGGCTGTTTTAAAAATTAATAAGATATAAGAACATAAGATATGCCATACTGGGTCAGACCAAGGTCCATCATGCCCAGTATCCTATTTCTAACAGTGGCCAATCTAGGTCACAGGTACCAAGCAGTTTCCCCAAAGGACACAGGTTCCACAGTGCTTGCACTGGGAAAGCAGTAGATTTCCCGGGTCTCCTTTCATAATGGGTTATGGACCTTTCCTCCAGGAACTTGTCCAAACCTTTTTTAAACCCAGCTACACTAACAGCTTTTACTACATCCTCCGCTAACAAATTCCAGAGTTTGATTACACGTTGAATGAAAAAAGATTTTCTCTTATTAGACAAATAGGTTACCCTGTAGCTTCATTGCATGCCCCCTAGTCTTTCTATATGTTGATGGCGTGAACAATCAAGCTACATTTACCTTTTCCACTCCATTCATTAATTTATAGACCTCTATCATATCTCCCCTCAGCCGTCTCTTTTCCAGGTTGAAGAGCCCTAACCTTTTTAGCCTTTCTTCATAGGAGAATCCTTCCATCCCCTTTATCATTTTGGTGGCTCTTCTCTGTACCTTTTCTAATAATGCTATATCATTTTTAAGAAACAGCGACCAGAATTGCACAAAATATTCAAGGTGCAGTTGCACCTTGAAACGATACAAAGGCATTATGATAGAAGTTTGCTGCAATAGTGAGCAAATTCTGTGACAAATGCTGCATCCACAGAATTGCAGAAAGCAAGACATCTTCTCTGTGCATGCAAAACTGGAGTTGTTGTCCTTAAAATGAATAGTGTCACAGTGTGTGTGAGCCAATCACAGTGAGGCCGCGGCTCCGATATCGCATGGAAGCCGCTACCGCTGCTTAGTAAACATACCCCTTGGTCTAAGTAATGGAAACTCCCTCCTGCTTTTTTGAGTTTCCCTGGATGTCCAGAAATATACTAGCAAATTTTTAAAGGTAACTTCCTATTCTTGAAATACATTTTAAGGAGACACTCCCGATCGGGCAACAGTTCTAAAGTAACAGTTCAATTAGGAGGTATAGCAGTTTTTTAATCTGAATTTTCCAAAATTGCAGAAATATTCAAAATGGCAATTTATTGTAAATCTGGCAACTGAGGACCTCCAGAGTCTTTCTGAGTCATAGGCAAATAAAAAAGACAAAAGATAGGCAGATGAGACTCTTTAAAAATACCCAAAACTTCCACCATATACTTTCTAAACAATACCAAATGAGATTTAGGAAAAGTAATCACACAAATGAAAAGATCAAGTATAATTCTCTAAAGTCTCAGTCTTAGATTTCAGCAAAAAAAAATATATTTTTTTAATTTTCTATTTATGCATTTTACAATTAATCAAGCAACACACTTGTACAGTAAAGATACACCTGTCTCAATAACAAAATAAGAAAAACAAATCAAGAACATAATACAAGAGTATCAATAGTCCTCATGAAGGGGGAGAGTAGCATTACAAACATACAGAGGACAGGAACTCCCCGGTATGATTTGATAAAAAGAAAAGTTATACGAAAATCCAAGAGCGGGCAGAGAATCAAGCATTCTACTCCATAGTAATGGGGAACCACTCAAGAAGGAGAAGATGTAACAATATGGGTACTGATAAATGAGGACAGGTCCTCAGGCTGAAAGAAAACATATTTATGGGACTGAAATACAATTATACATTTACATGGGAAACAAAGTACAAAAGAGCCCCCTATCTGAGTCACCCCAGGACGTAATAGTAAGAAAGATTCGCATCTTTTTTGATTCTTTCTGGCCACATCTGGGAAGATCGAAATTTTCTTACCCAATAAACAAGTTGGCACGTTTTTTAAAATATAGCTTGAGAATCCAATCTCTATCTGATGGTAACATAAAAGTAACTAACATGGTGGAAACAGCTAACTCATCGTCCTTAGGAGTTTGAAGCAAAGCTGATACATCCAGGAAATCCATATCCATTGATCCAACAACCTTATCCCCCACTTTCTTACCCGATGGCAAAAAGTATACTTTAGATACTGGAGGAATTAAATCATATCAAGCACCAATAATGCTTCTTGAAGGTACTTCTTAAACAGTTCCAAAGGAGCAACCGCAGGAACTATAGGAAAATTAAGCAAATGAATATTGGAAGACCTGGTGGCATTTTCTAATGATTCCAGCTTCAGCCTTATAGCCTTATTATCCTTTATAAGGACTCCGATACTTCAGAAACCCGCAACAGTTTCTGGTCTACAGTATCTGCTTTCCCTTTAATATCCACCATATCAAACTTAAGTTTGGAGCAGGAGTCTTCAAGCTTATCCACCCGAGAGGTAGACAAAGCCAACTGCTGACTTACAACAGTGGAAAGCTGAGAAATCACCTCCCAAATGCTCTCCAGAGAGATCACTGCTGGACGCGGCAAAATGAAACCCAACGGCGACTCAGATGCTATCATTGAAGGACATAGATCTTTCCCTTCCCCAGACCCAGTCAATCCTTGGGTGGAAACCGCTGCCACTGAAGTTGGAGACTCCATCAAGCCTGCAGCTCCTGCTGTAATTGACTGCTCACCGGAGACCCCCTCGAGCAGGCCCCGATCATGAGCTCCCACCACTTCGGAGAGAGAGTCAGCTCCGCCCGCAAGAGGAGTCACCGGAAGGCTCGGAGCTGGAGGAGGAGTGCGCCCATCAGGGGAGAGAGACACATCAAGGGCAGGAAACGCCGGAACCTCCTCAACCAGCGAAACCAAGCCCGCTCGTATCTCCTCAACTTGTTGTTCGGTTAGCCGAACGAACCAATCCATGGGTCCCACATTAGGAAGCGGAGGCTCCGTGGGAAAAACCTTCTGCTTGCCTTTTCATTTAGGAATTTTCGGCTCAGCATTGCTCTTTCGCCATCTTGGAATTAGCCACGCCCCCCCAAGAAGCAGCAATACAATATCTTTGACTTGCACCCACTCATATCACTGAACTCGAGCATCTGTTTCCAACATAGAAGCTTTCATAGTAGAACTCTCTTCCACATTCCTCTTAGTAACAGAAACATTCTCTTGAACTTGTAAGGAAAAAGCATGCATCTGAGGCATCAGTGATTCACCGAACTTGGAGATGGCACTCCAAATGGATTCCAAGGTGAAAGTGACCAGATGCTCCAGTGAAAAAGAAGAAGTAAATGGGGTCACACTTACACTCATCTCAGAAGTGACTTAATGGTATTGGATTAATCCTTCACAGCTTGTAATTTGGTGGCACTACCCACTGACACTTCTTCGTACACTCCCATGCAAGCCAGGCCAGACTGCTGTTGCTCTCGTGTCATGTGAACCGATACCACAGCCAACTTGGAATTATTTCCTCCTGCAGTCACAGCTCCCTTAAACCTTGGAAGGAGAGTGCACTGTAGACTATCTGGCTTTGGGGGAATATGATCTTTAGGGGAGATAGTGATATCAATGCTGAAGTAGGATACCAGGTCCTCCAACTCCTGTGTCAAAGCAGTCAGGCTAACTCCTGAGGAGACTGGCTGGTGCTCCGGACGCACAACAAGTGTCCATCGGATCAGGGATCACTGAAGAAGGTAAACCCGAGGTGGTCTGGTGTTTGGGAAGGCTTCCGACCTACTTTAGCCTTCCTCTTAACCATAACTGCAAACAACGTCTTGGAGCTGAATCCCGACTTCCACCATCTTGAACCTCTCCCCTAAAGACAGATTTTAGGGTCATAGATTGGACCATTCAAAAAAAGGCTGCTGCAAGAGAGACTGTATCAAAGAGCAAACTGCTATCTAAAATGTGAAATTTCGTTAGTTTATGAAGGGCATGTAGCGTATATGGATAAGTAACGAATATCCCTAAAACAGTACTTGGCTTGAAGCATAGAGCTGAGTCAGTCAGTATTTATGTGAGGATATATTTTATATGAAATTGGAATGCATTGAGAGTTTTGAGAATATTAGGAGAGTCAGAGGACATAGCCATTTTTTAATTAAATATATACAGTGCTAATGGACAATGGGTTACACATTATTTATATTATAAATGAGTCATTAAAAAGGACATAAAAATCAGTGGAACATATCTATTGCTTTAATGGTATCTATGTTCTGACAAAAAACATAGTTAAAAATATTAATGGTTCATGGGCTTGATAGTATAATACATTAATTAGTTGACCCTACTGAAGGATCTTTTGTAGAGTTGTGAGTTAGAAATAATCATTTTCTTTCTGTCCTTCCTTTCTCTTGTACTTTAATTTCATTGTACAAGTCCATGTTTTTGGAACTCAGTTTAACAAGTAGCATCAAGTTGTGTAAAAAAAACAGCTTAGCAGATGGTAGTCACATCATCAAAACCACCACAATTAGAGCTCTATATATCTATTCAGTATGAGTTGTTACAATTTTTTCCAGACTATCAAAACCAGAGCATTTAACCATATATCCAAAGTTAGTGCTCAAATCTACTTTTCATTTCATTCAATTCTCAGTTTCAATTATTTGAATTCTCAATGAATAGAAACTCCTCTATTTCATCACACTTTTACTGTATTTCACTAGCTTTCAGTAAGTATTATATACAAGACCAGAAGGAGATGAAATGCCCTAGGTGAACCTCATCCCTTGCTCCTCCATCCCCCTCCCCCTTCCCCTCCCCCACGATACCCATTGCTGCTGCTGTTGCTACCCATTTCTGGGACCTGCAGCAGCGACAGTGGCCATAAACAGCCCCATGGTGCTTACCTTACCACTTTGGTACCACAGGACTGTTAGCTTCCATCCCTTCTGATGCCTGATGCTGACTTCCTGTTTGCAAACAGGAAGTTGTCATTGAGCAGTCCACATAATTTAGGAGCTATTTCTGCGGGATTTGTGCTAATATTTTATAATGATAAATAGATGTTTGTTTTGCCTTTAGAAAATAGGCTACAAATAGGTACCTTCTACACCTCCAAACCTAGGTGCCCGGTTATAAAATTATCCTCTCAGCGCAACTGGGTTTAGAAAAAATTTGGACAACTTCCTGAAGGAAATGCCCATAAACTGTTATTAGGGGAGAGTTGGAGAAAGTCACTGCTTATTGGTCTCTGTTCTCCCTCCCTCCTCCCTCCACCTGCAATCTGAGTCCCTTCCCGTCTCACCCTCTGCTTCCTCCTATCCCTTCATTCTCAAGCACTGTATCAAGCCCCCAAGTCCCCTCCTTCCAGCCCCAGCATCAGGCCCATCTCCAAATCACAGCTTGCTTCTCTCATTTGCCCCCTTGTCAGCACTCATCCTCCATCTCTATCCACCCTTCTCCCAGATCTAAAATTTGACATCTTTTTCTACCCCAACCCTTTATGATCTGTCCTTTCTCCCATTCCCAGCACATTTCAGCTCCAAGGCCCTCTTTAAGATATGTCATTCTGGATCAGACCAAGGGTCCATCAAGCCCAGTTTCCAACAGTGGGCATTCCAGGTCTCAAGTACCTGCTGGGTTCCCAAAGGTATACACATTCCATTCTGCTTGTCCCAGAGGTAAGGAGTGGATTTCTCCAGTCCTCGTTAATAATGGTTTATGGACTTTTCCTCCAGGAACATCTCCAAACCTGTTTTGAACCCAGCTATATAACAACTTTTACTACATCCTCTGGTAATGATTTCCAGAGTTTGATGATGCGCTGAGAAAAAAATATTTTCTCCGATTCATCTTAAATGTGCCACATTATAACTTCTTCGCATGTCCCCTAGTCTTTCTACTTTTTGAAGGAGTAAACAACCAATCTACGTTTACCTGTTCCACTCCATTCATTATTTTATAGACCTCTATCAACTCTCCTCAGACGTTTCTTTTCCAAGTTGAAGAGCCCTAACCTTTTAAGCCTTTCCTCATAGGGATATCCTTCCGTCCCTGTTACCATTTTTTGTTGCTCTTCTCTGTACCTTTTCCAATATTCAAGGTGCATTTGCACCATGGAATGATACAGAGGCATTATAATATCCTTCATTTTATTATCCATTCCTTTCTTTATGATTACTGGCATTCTATTTGCTTTCTTGGTTGTAGCTGCACACTGGGCGGAGGGTTTTAATGTACTATCCATGATGACATCCAGATCCTTTTCCTGAGTGGTGATTCCTAATGTGGAACCTTACATCCATGTAACTGTAGTTTGGATTGTTCTATCTTAGGTGCATAACTTTGCACTTGCCCACATTCAATTTCAACTGCCATTTGGACGTCCAGTCTCCCAGGTTTTCAAGGTCCTCTTGCAATTTTTCACAATTTTCTTTGAATAATTTTGTGTCATCTACAAATTTGATCACCTCGCTCATTATTCCCATTTCTAGCTCATTGATTAATGTTAAAAAGCAGCGGACCCAGCACAGATCCCTGGGGTACTCTACTGTTCACCTTTTTCCATTGAGAAAATTGTCCATTTAACCCTACTCTTTGTTTTAACCAGTTCCTAATCCACAATAGTACACTGCCTGCTATCCCATGACTTTTTAATTTCCGCACGAGTCACTCATGAGGGACTTTGTTAAAGGCTTTCTGAAAATCTAGATATACTATATCAACTGGCTCACTTTTATCTACCTATTTATTCACCCCTTCGAAAAACTTTAACAGATTAGTGCAGGACTGTACCTAGCCCAGTGCGAAGGGGGCAGCCGCACAGGACACAAAAATCAGGGGGAGGGGGCGCATTCAGAAAGGGACCGGAAATAAATCAAGCTCTTACTTCCGGTGGGGTGGGGGGTTCAGAATTATATCTCTGTGCCTTTTCCTCTGAGTAACTTAGTTATTTCTTATCATCCTAATCCTCCTGCCTCCCGGTGGACTGGAGTCTGGACTTCTCTATAACACTCATTACAACTTCACAGCTGAGGGACCTTTCTCCTTCAGTCCTGTGGCTGTACTAAACTGCAGCCACCTGCCTGCACGATCACATTGCCTGCACTGTTAAAAGAAAAAGGTTGGGGCAGTGAGGCTAGGGAGGAGGACATATATTTTGTGTAAGATGGAAAAAACACAGATATTTTGTGTAAGAAAGAAGAAACAAGGCTGATGTAGAGAGTGAGTGGAAAAAAACGAGACGAGAGAAGAAAGGATAAATGGACAGCAGACAATGGAGAGTTAGCAGAATATATGAAGAAAGCGAAAGAGAGAGACTGGGGCAATTGTGACTGAAAAATGAAATGTCCAAACAAGAAAAGGTAGAGAGAAATTATTTTATTTTGAATTTATTAACTGGAATATGTCAGCTCTGGGAAATGTACATCACTGATGTCTTTGTGTTTGTTCAGTACAAGAGGAAATTAATTTATAGTTTTATTTCTCCAGTATTGTGGTGCATTCCAACTTTGGCTTTTGGGGTTCCTAGTTCACTCACTGCTTTCATATTTCTAAACTGTGATCCCTTGTTCTATATTTGATGATGGTCTATCTATGTTTTGCATATATGACTGAGCTGCAGCATTCTGTTTGTGTAGTTTCTGTGCAGGAGTCCTACTTGTTCTCTTTTCCCAGTAGGAGATATATTGGTTTTCTATGAGGTATACTGGTTTTATATTTTCAGTGCTGCCTTTTTATATGTAGAGTTTGATGCTGTGTGAGTCCTGGTAGTGCTGTTATGATATGGCAGGTTTAGTATGGGTTCTAAATGAGCAAGGTTTTGTGGTATTTTCTAACATACCTGACAGTTGACATTGGAGGATAGTCATGTAGAAATATGGTAACCTTTCTTTATCCTCACTGCCCATGCAAATGGTATTAAGACATTCACTCATTAAGCGACACGTTTACTAAAGGTTAATGCGTATTCACAAATGTTAACATGCATTAAGTGCAGCAGCACCCATTTATTTCTATAAGTGGCTGCAGCCATTCCGGACCCCAGATCCACCATCGCGCCTGCTCTCCGACACCCTTAGCTGCTCCGGACACACAACTGCACCCTGGTTCAAGAGCGGAGAGGTAAGCTCCTCCCAGCACCGGTCTGCATGCACTGATGTCCTTCCAGGTCCTGATCCAGCATAAAAGGAACTCCTGCAAGGTGCCCCCACACCTGACGGGCCCACACCTAAGGGTCTAGCGTAAGGGCCTTTTGGTGTGACCCTTGGGTGGGGACCTCAAACTGAATGCCACTCAGCCTTGAACATCCCCTACAAGACCATGCCACAGATACTCTGCTCTATAACCAAAGACAACTCAACTTCTAAGGTGGACTCCAGCCCAGCTCAAGATACCAGACCTCAACATGCAAATCTACCACTACCTCTGTGCATGCCTATTACTTCTGAACCTGTTTGTATGCTTAACATTCTCCTCTCCCACCCCAACAACCACCACTCTCCTGCAACCCCAACCCATCCCACCATATCACACATAGACGAACCCTCAAACGAGACCCTACTTTCATACAGGTCAAAACTAACCAACTCATACGCAACTATCCTGCCTATCTCCCCCCTCCAACACCACTACTAGAATTGAGCTCATCCATGCCAGATCAATACAAAACAAGACAAATACAATCTTTGACCACCTCCAACTTCACCAAACAGACATTCTCTGCATTACAGAGACCTGATTAACTAATACTGACCAGGTCACCCTGAACCAAATAATCCCCAAACTCACACAGCATTCAACTGCCCTAGAACACAAAAAAGAGGTGGGGGATTATTAATCCTTGCCAGAACACACCTCAGATTCAAGACAATCGCAACACAAAACACAACGCACTGCAACACTATAGTAATACAGAACAAGCACCTATTCATTTGCCTCACATACCGAGCCCCCAATGGCCCTGTTGATGAACTCTCATCCACCTTGGAAACAGTATGTGCAACAAGAAAATCAGTATCTGAAAGAGAAGCCGATTCTTTTCTCAGAGCCATTGAGGCACTACAGTTCACCCAACTACCCTCCTCATCTACCCACTGCCAAAGATCCACTCCTGACTTGATCTTCATTCCAAATAGAACCCTCCTAAACAGCACAGTAACCAGACCCCAGGTCCTACCAATACCCTGGTCTGACCACCACTCCATACAGTTCAACCATGTCCCTTCCAAATGCAACCAACCCACAGAGTCCAGAACACCCATGAAGGATATTCAAATCATTTGATAAAGACCAGTTTCTTCAGAATATCATCTCAGCCCTAGAACAAGGTACAACTGACATCAACTCTACTATCAACCTCTGAAATAACACCATCTCAGCAGCAGCAGCAAGCACACCAGCAAGAGATTCCAGCGGTCGTACAGGGCAACGGAAGCAATCAGCGCCATGGTACTCAAACATAGTAAGAGAAGCAAAAAGGACTCTTAGAAAACTGGAACAGAACTGGAAAAAGAACAAAACACCAACCTCCCTACAGCTCTACCAAGAAATGCAGAAGGACTACAACAATCTAATTAATCAGCATAAGGGGGAACACCACATCAATCTCAACCTTAAAGCAACCAACAAACCCCAAGAGCTCTTCAATGTAGTCTGCACCCTCACATAGGAACTCAACCACACTGAAGATGCCACGATCCATCCCCAGACATTTGCATACTACTTAATTGCAAAATATACCCCCCTTCAGACTGATAACACACAAAAGATGGACCTTGCCTGTGCTCCATCATCCACCAAACAAACTTGGGACAACTTCCACATACCCTTCAAGGAGAAAAACGCACGCATCATAACAACCCTCAACACTAGCACTGCTCCCACAGACCCTTGCCCCACCCCATGGATAAAATCTACAAAGGAAGAACTGAGTGGATTCATGCACAAGATCATACACTCCTCACTAACACAAGGATACCCACCCCTGCCCCTCAAAACTGCCCTATACGCCCTCCCCACACCCTCCCCCACTGATCTAGCAACCTACCTCCCAATATCCAGCCTCCCATTCCTATCCAAGATCCTTGAAAAAATAGTCTACCGGCAACTCCAGGACCATGTAGACTCCGTACCCCCTCAAACCCCCACCAGCATGGATTCCAACCCCTCCATAGCGTAGAAACCTTATTCATGGTGCTCCTTGACAACCTCATCAAAGGGATCGACAACCTCGAGGTGGGCTTCCTCCTCATCTTCGTCAACATAACAGCAGCCTTTGACACTATCTCCCACCATATACTCCTCCGAAGACTCAAGGATATTGGACTATGCAACACTACCCTCAAATGATTTGACTCGTATCTCACCGAGAGGCAATAACAAATCAGGGTTGGCATCATTTCATCATCCCTGTTCCCTTCATTCCAGGAAGTGCCCCAAGGCTCATCACTATCTGCCCTGCTTTTCAATCTCTACATTCAGCCCATCTGCGACATCATCAAACAACATAACATCCAATATGCACTTTATGCTGATGACATAATGATCTACACCAAGGTTAACCTTGAAAACTAGAGTTCACCACAATAACTACCTGCCTCAAGGACACGTCAGGATGGCTCACCCGCAACAATCTCAACATGAACTACAAAAAGACAGAAACTCTCCTCTTCTCACGCAATAATACCTTCTCCCCCCCCCCCCAGCCCAATTTATCACCCTCCCCAACTTAACCATATCTATCAAAAAGGAAGTAAAATACTTAGGAGTCACTCTAGACCAGAACCTGAACTTCCAGGCACACATCAAAAAAGTCACCAAAAGCGCATACCACAAAATGGCCATCATAAGTAGACTTTAACCCCTCCTCAGTCAAGACCACTTCAGAACAGTATGCCAGGCAATAATTACACCTGTACTAGATTATTATAAAATCCTATTCCTTGACCTACCAAAACTGACCATCCAACCCCTTCAGATGGCACAAAACACCGCTGCCCGCTTTATCACTGGATCCTCAAAACACCAATAAACCACCCCAGTTCTGAGCCAACAGCATTGGCTCCCGATAGCCTCTAGAATCAAATACAGAACAGCTCTCAACATATACAAAATTCAGCACAACCTAACCTCAGACACTCTCAAGAGCCTAATCAACGCTAATACTCACATAAGACCTAAACGACGCAGCACACTAGACACCATCCAGACACCTAGCAACTATCTGAAAACTACTCAATCCATAACAAACAGGGCACTATCCCTAGCAGCACCTGCCCTCTGAAACCCCCTACCAAATGTCCAGGAAGAAACTCAAAACCCATCTCTTCACAGAACACTATGGAGCCATCCCATAATGCATCCCTCCCCTCCCTCTTCACTCCACACTGACAAACTACCCCCATAAATTAGACATTGCCCTATTACTAATGTATATGTATATATCCTTCTCTGTAAATAGTTACTTCTGGGCCCCTCCTATACAACCTCTCGAACTGCATGCACCCCCCCCCCCTCTTTTGTTGATCTAACAACATAACAGGCCTAATATGTAATTTGTTAGTTCCAATGTAAACCTGGTAAATAAAAAAATTAAAAAAAAAATTTAAACACACATTAATATTTAGTAAACATGTCCCTAATTCATTGCTGTGACAAAAAAGCGCTCCTTTGGAAGCCTGAAGTCGACTGGGAACAGATAAGCGGCAGAGAAATTTATTTATTTATTTACATTCTCTTACATACCGCGCTATTCTGCATCAGTGCGGTTTACATTGAACAAACTGAAATTACATTGAACAGGGCATTATAACTTGGAGATAACTATTTTATAGGGAACATGGGCTATGGAGGGTTAAGTGGCTTGCCCAAGACCACAAGGAGCACCTGTGGGACTAGAAACCCCAGTCCTTCCGGCCCAAGGTTGCTGTCCTCTAGTGGGATTTGAACCCCCGACCTTCCGTTTAATTTGTTTTTAAATAAATAAAATATGTAACTGATAAAAGTCTGACGTCATTGGAAGGAAGGCTCTAGTTTCACATGTCGCACAGGATGCAGTTTTAGCTTGGTACGGCCCTGGATTAGTGAGACAAGACTGTCCTTGGCTAAATCCATGTTAGCTTCTGGCCATTAAGCCATGACTATCCACATGTTCAGTAAAGACTGAAGCAAAGAACTCATTAGTCTCTCTGCTATGGCTTTGTCCTCTCTTAGTGCCCCTTCAAATTGTCTAACTGGATCTCTTACAGGTGTTTTGCCATGAATGTATTTGAAAAAGTTTTTATTATGTGCTTTTGCTTCCATGGCAAGCTTCCTTCCTTATATGTGCCTTGCATTTAACTTGTCAGTACTTATGTTGTTTCCTGTTTTCATCATTTAGCTTTTTATTTCCCTTTTTCTGAACTATAACAGCCTCTTTGACCACACCCCTAAGCTATGTTGGCTGTTGTTTAGTCTTCCTTCCACCTTTCTCGGCCTTAGCCCTCTTCTTCTACCCCCACCATCTGCTATCATCAGCCCTCTTCTGCCACCTCCTTCTCTTTCTCCCAGGCCCATCCCTAGACCCCTTATCCCATGCCCAGCTCCTGTCATCTCCCAGCACCAATATTAGACTCTTTCTCCCACTCCCATCCCTGATCTGACCTTTCTTCTATTCCAAGCCCACATTTTAACTCCAAGTCCCATTCTGCCAGCCACAGAACCAGCCCCTTCTCCCAGCTCTAGTATAAGCCCCTCTCTGCAATCCCTACCATTTGCCAGCATCAGATTCCTTCTGCCATTCCCAACCTTGTCAGCCCCCAGCCTCTGTCTCTAGGCCCAGCATCAGCCCCCTTCTCACATCCCCAGCCCCTGTATCAGCTTCCAATTGCCATGTTAGCCCCCTGAGACAAACATCAGATTGGGGCTTTTCTCCCTTATTTCCAGAATCAGCTCCTTTTTCCTCCCTCTCCAGGCTCTGCAGCACTTAAAATTCCTTGTCTAATGACTGGGAGCTTGTTTTTTATTTTTTTGCTCCCACCACTCTGCCTATCCTTTGCCAGCTCTGCCTGCTGGCACTACGTGGGACTTGAAATTGCAGAGCAGGTGCTGCATATATCATACAGGAAGTACTTGCTTTGTGATTGACAGCTCATCTTTGCTAGAGGCCAGAGCTCATATAGGATAGACAGAGCAGCAGGGTAAAAAAACTAAGCTCCTAGATGTTCTGCAAGGGATTAGAAGGTGCTGCAGCACCTGCATAGGTGGGAGGAGGAGGGTTTTGGTGGGACTAGGTCTCATGTGGAGCCATTCCAGTTCTTATGGTCCAAAGTGGACCACTGGGTTTTGGAGAGGTTTAGCCTCCCTAAGCCTCTTATATTGGATGCCAATAGGAAGCATGTCTTTTCCAGGTCCAGTAACTTTACCGAGAATACCCCAATTTCCTGGATGCAGAGTAACTGGAGAACACAGATGATGACTTCATCCAAAATCTGATACCATGCACTCTGAAAATGCCTGATCCACACCCTCTATGTGTGAGGAGCATGTAGAGGAAGGAGAGGACGGGGCTCAGATGTTAGCTAGCCTAGCCTTATCGCATCCATCTAAGTTATGCTTGAGAAGAGGGTAACATAATTGAAATATCCCACTCTATGACCACCTTGTAGTTTTTGGCACGCAATGGCCTGATACTATAAACTAATCAAGCCTTCAAGCTAAGTAGACAGAGCTGCACAATCAAATGCAAAAACCTTCAAGACACCGTGAGCTGAAAGAATTAATGATTGTCTAAACAGCTGTTCATACTGAAGCTTCTGAATTCCTGAAGTGGTCATGAAACAGACTAACCACACAAATAATAAGAATGATTGTTAGTGGTCACCTACTTCCAGGTTCCATATAACTAAAGCCAATACCATGTGTCACATCTAGTGAAATTGTTCTGATCCCTTCCACCATACAAATAGCATTCATTTGTAAATGTAGTTTACTCTGAAAGTGCAACAGCTTATTGCAATGAGAAAGACAGTGTAAATTAGGTTAATATATTAATAGGATAAAGTCTGAACTGAAGAAAAAGAAAAATGATATTGAGCTGAAAAGGGATTTTATAATGTTGAAAAGTTCAATCATGTTCAGGTTTATTTAGCTAGTACTGTATATAATCAAAGAACTAGGGCCTATAATTTAGAGATTGAGATATTAGGGCTTAGCAGACAGTATAGGAATTGTTTCATTTCACACAGAGTAGATCTTAAGCTAAAGAGTTTGGCTGAGTTTGTTCAAAAGACTTTCGAGTTAAATTCTACTGCATGAGATATCTTAGTATACGTTTGACAATTTGGAGTACATTACTGTATGAATAAGTCCTTATACTACATTACTGCAGCTTCAACCTAACATAATGGAGATTTTATTTTTTTTAATTTGACAAATTGTAAAACGGCATTCCTTCTCGTTTCTCCTGGCCAGTCCAGGGAACGATAGGGTTGTCAATCCCTTCCAGCAGCTGAGGACTGTAAACCAAACTTTTGCCAGCATCTTAAGCCCCTCCCCTTGCTGTTCCACTCCAGTCTTACAGTCCTCAGCAGCTGGAATGGATGTTGGTTCGGTGCCTCTCCCTCCTCATTGACTGCTAATTGACGATCTGATGCTTAAGCAGACTAAATAGGCAGTTAGGCTCTAGCTGAGCTGTGTCTTTGCTTATTTCCCTGGCACTGCTACAATTGTTTGGGTTCAACGGAGAGCTGGTACTGCGAGTTCCATCAGTGTGCGAGGCAGAGCCTGCCTCACAGCAACCAGTCTCTCTCTCGCACGCAGGAGGTTTGGACTGGGAACCCCAGAATCCACCCGTCCTTGCAGAGCCTCGTGTTCTCCGTCTCCCACTAGCTGCGGGGCAGAGGAGACACGGCCCGGAGCACAGCTGTCAGGTGTGGAAGGTAGGAGGCAACGATTTCCTAATTGGGTCCCTTGTGTTTAGCGTGCCCTGGTAGATTTTAGGCTTCGCGGCAGCGTGTGAAGGGCTTGGCGGCTGGTCGGCGGTTCGCGTGTCTGAAACGGGGGTTTCCGGACCGACTACCAGTATTCCCCTCGCTTTTCCCTCAGTTCGGGTAGGTTTTTGGCTGACCGCGATGGAGGGCAAGTCGGAACAGAAACCAGGGGATAAAACTCACCTTCCCTCTGAAAAGGCGGGAACGGCGGCCATTTTATCTGAGCCGGCCGCTTCTCCCGTGGGGCAGTCCAGGCCTAGCAAATGCAAATCAAAGGCGCATAAGGAGGCTCCGGCGCCGGTGACCGCAGCACCAGCCTTACCTGAAGCTCAGGGAGAGCTGTCTGCTTTGTTTTCGCCCAATTTCATTTTGGCCTTACATAAGGCCTATGTGCTGAAGGCTTCTCAGCTTCTCAGTCCCTCACTAGCAAATGCTGTGGAAGACACTGTTCAGCCTGTAGTGTCTGCTTTGGATCCGGATGAAGGTCCTTCCCAGAAGGGGGCATGGCTGGGACCTGCGCTCGAGGGCGCAGAGCAGCAGTTCTCCATACCTCCCGGTGTGGAAGATGGGGAGATTGTTTCTGAAGCAGGTATGGAAGCTTGGCCCATGGAACTTGAAGAGGGCGAACTGGCTCCAGGGGAGGACCCAAATGTCTTTAGAGTATTCCGTAAGGAGGAACTAGGGGCTCTTATTGCACAATCCTTAGCCGCTCTAAATATTGTAGTACCATCACTGCCACAGGAGCCCTTGGAAGATCCATTGTTACAGGGCTTTAAATCAGAGCAGCGCTGTTTTCCAGTTCATCGAGTTATCAGGCAGATGGTGGAATCGGAATGGGAGTTCCCGGAGGCTACACTTCGGGGGGCTCGCGCTCTGGGTCGCCTTACCCCATTCCCCTGGAGGAGAAGGAGTTATTGAAAATGCCTAAGGTGGATGCCTTAGTCTTGGCGGTGACTAAGAAAACAACCATACCTGTAGAAGGTGGAGCAGCGCTTAAGGACCTGCAGGATCGTAGGCTTGAGGTTCTCCTGAAGCAGGCCTTTGATTCCAGTGCTCTGGCGTTGCAGGCGTCCATTTGTGGAGCGTATGTCTCCAGAGCTTCGATTCGTTGGCTCCAGGGGGAGTCGGCGGCACCGTCTCCGGAAGGTTCGTCTGCTGATGGAGCTAAGTTGGAGTCGGCAGCGGCTTACCTAGCGGATGCTTTCTATGATTTGGTTAGAATCTCTGCAAAGTCTATGGCTTCTGTGATTGCGGCCCGCCGTTTCCTTTGGCTGAGGAACTGGGCAGCTGATGCTTCTTCGAAGGCCAGGCTCAGCAAGCTCCCCTATAAAGGCAAGCTGCTTTTTGGGGAAGCCTTGGAGAAGATCGTGAAGGATCTCGGGGACTCCAAGGGGGGTCGTTTGCCGGAGGATCGACCTAAGACGCCTAGAGCGGGCTTGGGGTTTAAAGGTCCAGGTCGAGATTCTCGCAGATTCAGGGGGGCACGTTTTGCTCCCTATCCGAAATCTCGTTTCGGCCCTCGCAATCAGTCCTTTCGGGGGGCTCGGGGCTTCGGCAGAGGTTATTTCAATGCTCCGCAGGGAGCAGTGAAGAAACCTCAATGAAGGTCAGCTGGTCCAGGTGGAGAGACCTGTAGGGGGTCGCTTGCAGGGGTTTCTTTCTGCCTGGGCCGCGATTACGTCGGACCAATGGGTGCTCGAGATCATTCGGGAGGGGTATGCGTTGGAGTTTGCTCTCCCTTTGCGAGAAGCCTTCATGGTGTCTTGCGGGGGAACAGGACAGAAAAGGCAGGCTATAAGCGATACACTGCACAGGTTGTTACAACTACAGGCTGTGGTTCCGGTGCCCCAAGACCAGTGCGGACTAGGTCGATACTCAATTTATTTTGTGGTTCCCAAGAAAGAAGGTTCTTTTCGTCCTGTTCTCGATCTCAAGCATGTAAACCGCTCGCTAAAAGTTACGCATTTTCGGATGGAAACGCTCCACTCAGTAATTCGGGCCGTGCAGAAGGGGGAATTCCTCTCGTCCCTAGATCTCACCGAAGCTTATCTACACATTCCGATCCGCCCAGATCATCAGCGTTTTCTGAGATTTGCGGTGCACGAAGGTCATTTTCAGTTTCGGGCAATGCCGTTCGGCTTAGCGACGGCTCCTCGGACGTTCACGAAGGTAATGGTAGTTGTAGCGGCGGCTTTGCGCAAGGAAGGTATTCGCGTTCACCCTTATCTAGACGATTGGTTGATCAGGGCTGAGTCTTATCCGGAGGTGGTGACGGCTACAGTGTGAGTGGTACAGGTCCTCGAGCAGCTCGGTTGGGTCGTCAACCAGTCCAAGAGTCAGCTACGCCCAGTCCAGCAGCTTACTTACCTGGGTGCGTTGTTCGACACCGACGTGGGGTCGGTCGCTTTGCCCGAGAAGGTGTTGAAGATCTTGAGTCAGGTGAAAGCCTTCTTGGCTCAGGCTGCCCCGTCGGCGTGGCGGTATCTGCAGCTCTTGGGCTCCATGGCGGTGACTCTGGAACTGGTTCCTTGGGCCAGGCCCCGTATGCGTCCTCTGCAGCAAGCATTGTTGTCCAGGTGGTCTCCTCAGCTTCAGCCTCTATCTCAGAAGCTGGTTTGTCCGGAGCCAGTGCGGCTCAGCCTGCAGTGGTGGTTAGACGCCTCTCATCTGCGAGCGGGGGTTCCGTTGGAGGAGCCACTGTGGGTGATTCTCACCACGGACACCAGCTTATCCGGCTGGGGGGCTCATTGTCAGGCTCAGGTGGCGCAGGGGCTATGGTCCCTGTCAGAAAGCTCATGGTCGATCAACCGGTTGGAGCTCAGAGCGGTGCGCTTGGCGCTGGAACACCTCCGCTCCTCAATCGAGGGAAGAGCAGTCAGGGTGTTCTCCGACAATGTGGCGACGGTCTCCTATATCAATCAGCAGGGCGGGACAGGCAGCACCGTCTTGCTGGAGGAGAGTCATCAGCTCATAAGTTGGGCGGAAGCTCATCTTCTGGCTTTGTCAGCGGCTCATGTCGCGGGAAAGGACAATGTACAAGCGGATTATCTCAGTCGCCATCTTCTCGATCTGGGGGAATGGGAGCTAAATGCAGCGGTGTTTCATGCCATTGTCCAGCGCTGGGTTCAGCCGGCGATGGATCTCATGGCTTCTCTATCCAATGCCAAGGCGTCTCGCTTTTTCAGCAGGCGTAGGGACCACATGTCAGAGGGTCTCGATGCTCTCGTGCAGGTCTGGCCGGACGATCTTCTGCTGTATGTGTTTCCTCTGTGGCCTATGATAGGTCGTGTGATCCAACGCATTGCAAACCACAAAGGGAGAGTAATTCTCATCGCGCCGGATTGGCCCAGGCGGCCGTGGTATGCGGATCTGGTTCGGCTCCTGGTGGATGTGCCGTGGCGCCTGCCGATTCGTTGCAACCTGTTGAATCAGGGTCCGATCTTAATGCCTCAGGTGGATCGCTTCTTGCTTACGGCTTGGCTCTTGAAAGGGAAACACTGAGCCGTAAAGGCTACTCGCTTCAGTGATAGCCACCATGCTGCGTCGCGAAGGAGGTCGACTTCGTTGGCCTATGTCCGCGTCTGGTGCATCTTCGAGTCGTGGTGTTCTCGGCATAGCATTCGTCCTTTTTCGGCGGCTGTTTCCCATATTTTTTCGTTTTTGCAGAGCGGTCTCGATAAGGGCTTGGCACTGAACACGCTCAAAGTGCATTTGGCGGCCCTAGCCTGCTTTAGGGGTTTAGTGGGCGGTCGTCAGTTGACGGCGCACGGAGATATTCAACGTTTTTTCCGAGCGGCTAGCATTCTCAAGCCTCCCTTACGCCCGGTCATTCCGGCGTGGGATTTGAACATTGTTCTAGAGGCTTTGACGCAGTCTCCGTTTACGTCGCAGGTGTCCGGGACGTTGAAGGAATTATCCTGGAAGACGGCATTTCTGGTCGCTATCTGTTCTGCTCGTAGAATATCTGATTTGCAGGCTCTGTCTTGTAGGGAGCCTTACCTGCAGTTTCTGGCGGAAAAGGTGATTCTGCGTCCAGTTCCCTCGTTTCTCCCTAAGGTGGTTTCTAGTTTTCATGTGAACCAATCGGTGTCCTTGCCTGTGTTCTCTGACCTCACGGGCTCTCCGATGGATGCCGCGCTCAAAAGTTTGGATCTCGGCAGAGTGTTAAGGAAGTACCTCAAAGCTTCTAAGGGTTTACGTAAATCTGATCGGTTGTTTGTTCTGTTCGGGGGTCCGAGTAAAGGGCATGCGGCGACTAAGGCGACTATTTCCAGATGGGTCAAACAGGCCATAGTAGCGGCTTATGAGGCGAAGGGGAGGTCTCCACCAGAGGGTCTCAAAGCACATTCTATGCGGAGTCAGGCAGCGTCCTGGGCTGAGTATGCCGCAGTTCCTCCGGTAGATATTTGTAGAGCCGCAACCTGGTCTTCCTTGCATACTTTTACTAGACACTACCGGTTAGATGTTCAGGCCAGGGAGGATGCGAGAGTGGGGGCGGCTTCTATTATCGCAGGGCTTGCCGACTTTATGTACTGCTCTGGTACTGCCCTATCGTTCCCTGGACTGGCCCGGAGAAACGAGAAGGAAGGAGAAATTAGGTCTTACCTGCTAATTGTCTTTCCTTGAGTTTTCTCCGGGCCAGTCCAGGGCCCACCCAGCTTTTTCTTTTCCCTATACTTGGTCATTCCGTTGGGGGATACGATACGCCACTTGTCCCAGCATGCTGCATAATTTCTAAGAATGGGGCTTCTGTTGGCATGGTTATTGGGGCTCCCTTGTGTTAGCCGCAAGAGGGGTTTTGTTCCAAAGTTTATTGTTTGGAAAAAAAAAAAAAAAACTTTTCCGTGCGGTGTTAAATCCGCTTGCTAAGGCATTTGTAGGCTGGTTGTCCGGGAAATGTACAAAGTTATCAGGGCTCTTTGTTATTTTCTAGTTTCACAGTTATCTTCTAAGCTGCTTTGGTAATAGGAGACTGGAGTGGAACAGCAAGGGGAGGGGCTTAAGATGCTGGCAAAAGTTTGGTTTACAGTCCTCAGCTGCTGGAAGGGATTGACAACCCTATCGTTCCCTGGACTGGCCCGGAGAAAACTCAAGGAAAGACAATTAGCAGGTAAGACCTAATTTCTCCTTTCTACTTTAGATGGGATTTTTAGCTTAAATAATAGTAAAAACACTGGGCTTGATATTCAGCACAGGCTGCTAGTGCTGCTAACTCGGCTAGCTGCTATCACTGAACATTAAACTTGGATATTCAATGCTGGTGTCATATCCATCCCCAGCATTGAATGTCCAGGGTTGCCGCATAGGCCGAGCACTACCCAGGCAGTGGTGATATTGAGCCACTACCCAGTTAACGATACGTGGTGAAATACAGGCCAAGGTTTCCTGCACCTGGCTTTTTCCACATATCGCTAATCAGTGCCAGTGGCTAGCCACGTTAGCGATCAATGCCGCCTCCGCTCTGGAATGCACCTGACCTTGAATGCTAAGCGGTTAACATCAGGGCATGTAGAGCTGGTACCCGTGGATATTCAGCGGCACTAACCCAGTTAATGCCATCGAATGTCCCACAGAGTCACATTTACATGGTTTGCACGTCTGCAATCCATGTAAATGCCACTGAATATCGGTCCCACTATTCTTTTTGTAAAGTATAACATGGTCTGTATGGTGCACAATCCTTAATTCTGTATGTTTTATAGCAGTGTTTTTCAACCATGGTTTCTGGAAATCCCCAGTCAGTTGATTTTTTTAGGATATCTTCAATGAATATGGATGGAATAGGTTTACATAAAATGGAGGCAGTGCATTCATGTTCATGGTGGATATCCTGAGAGCCCAACTAGCTGGTCGGTTGTGTCATGAGAACTGGTTTGAGAACCTCTGCATTATGGTTAAGAATGGATTTTTTAATGTGATTTTTATTTTGTAGCTGTCCAGAAGAAAGTGACAGCTGTTAAATTTGAAGTCTGGTAAAGTAATAAAGCTGTGAAATGAACTTCCAAGCTGATGCAGACAATTTTTAGTGTACTGTGTCATTTATGTAAGAAATAGACATGTCTGACAAATATAGGTTGACCTTCCAGAAACAAAATTAAATTTTTTCTATTCTAGTTTCTTTTTTGTTCCTGCTTTCCCATTATAGCGTATGTATACCTAAGTTAAGTTGGAAGCTGCACACAAAATAAATTCCTAGCTGTCTTGTGCTACCATATCATTGTTCAGCTCAAAGTATAGTATATTATATGAGTCCTATCTAAGATTGTGTGTGAAAATCTGTTCATGGAAAAGATTCATATGTAGGGGCAAAGGGTATACAGCTATTCCCTATTTATCCATTCTACCTTTCCCTTACTTCATAAACATCTGTCATATCCCTTCCCAGTCATCTTTTCTCCAAGCTGAACACTAACCTGCTTAGTCTTTCTTCATAATCTGTCCCCTTTATTATTGTTCTTGCCCTCCTCTGAGCCTTTTCTAATTCCACTAGAGCAGTGGCTCCGAAACTTGGGGGTCACATCATCAGTGGATGGGGTCACAGAAACATGGCCATTTCTCCATCTCTGGACTTTCACACTGACCTAGGCCAAGTCAGCAGTCAGCATAAGGCCTGTGAGCTAGTGACCTTCATAGGACCTTGCTCCTCCTGGGTAAGCTTCCTGTTAGTACCGGGGTCTGTAAGCACACGCTGCATACTGACACTAGGGGCCCTGTGCTGACTGCTGTTGGGGCTGCCTTCCTGCTTTTTAGAGGAGTGGAGGGATGAGAAGCAGGCTGGTGACCTACCGTTTCAATTTCACCATCATCTGGGGTCACTCAAATTTTCAGTTGTTAGAATGGGGTCAAATGTGACGACATCGGGGCATATGGCGGTGTAGAGACACAGTGCCATCGCCTGAGACTGTAACGAGGGGGATATGTACCCCTAGAAGCAGTTGGTGAGAGGGGCTAAGGTGATGAGATACTGGTGATGGTTACAGTAAGGGAGAGAGAGAAAAGTGCACTATCTACCCCAGCCGGAGCGCCATTAAGCGAGGAGATGCACAGCGGGCCGACAAGTCCGTAGACCTCGTGGCAGGCCAGAGTGGAACAGGAAAGAATGGCGGTGGGGTTGTGTACAGCCCAGTGTGAGCAGCACAGTCTGAAGAGGATCTGGGCGAAATTATGAAGGGGAGCTGCGCCGTGGAGCGGACTCCTTGATACTAGAGCCGGGAGAGCTTTGAAATTAGCTGCCCGATTGAAGGACCACATGGCAGGCCGGCGGTGGGGGCCGCAGAAGAGAGGTGAGTGGCGGTACTGCCTGGATCGGCGGAGGAGAGCTGTGCTTCCGGGATATTGAACTTGGGCAGTGCGCGGCTGCCGGAGGTGAAAGCTGAGCCGGAGGAGCGGCGAACAGCCGGGAGGGCCGGCGCAGAGGCCGGGGAGGTGAAGAGGTCCAGAGGAGAGGACCAGGGAGCGGGGAAGGCAGCGGCAGTGCCCCAGGGCAGATTTGGAAGGAGCGAACAGGAGCCCAGAGTGAAGCGACCAGAGCGGGATCGGATAGCAGCCCAGAGGAGAAGTGGTGTGACGTGGATGAGGGATCGGAGGAAAGAGGAGAGAGACCCAGGGGACGGAAAGAGTGTGGTGGAACACAGAGGTGAGCAGATCTGTGGAGGCTACAGCCCCGGTAGGGGGTAAGAAGTGGCATAAAGCTGAAGGGAGCAGAGCAAGGAGGCCACAACAGAAAGGAAGATCAAAGCAGCAGCAGAAGGAGGGGTTGCCCCGGATGAACACCACTAAATAGGATAGAGAGGCTGGATAGATGCCCGAGAAGTAGGCTGATAAGTAAAGTGAGTGGCCTCAAGGGGGCGTTGCCTATTAGGGAGAGTCCTGAAATCTCTGGGAACCCTATACTGACCAAGCGGCCTCAAGTGGCAGTATGGATAAAAATAAAGGCAGCCTGGCTGCACGGAAGAAACTGGCTGACTTCCGCTCCCCATACGCAGCAGTCAAAGGTGGAAGAGAGGGAGAGAAAGAGAGCCGAATGCAGGATGAAGAACCAAAAGACTTGGCGGAAGAGTTGGAGCGGGGATGCAGTCCAGGAGGAGTAACCAAGCTGAAAGAATGGCTAATTGAATTGAAAGATGAGATTAAGACAGAAATTGGCGGAGTGAAGCATGAACTCAAAGAGTCCATATAATCACTGAGACAAGACATTATGGGCATTGGAAACCGAGTGGAAGAGATGGAGACCCAGATGGAACAACAAGGGAAGGAAATTGAAGACTTATAAAAAGGATGGGGAGACCTCAAGCGAGCCCAAGCGGAGCAGCAGGTGAAACTAGATGATCTGGAAGATAGATCCTGGAGATGTAATCTGAGGCTCCGGGGCCTCCCAGAGGAACCTCGGTATAGAAATTGTGAAGAAGTACTGCTTAAAATCTTCAGATCCTTGGTGGTATTCTCAGACCTGGAGGGGGGCATGAAAATAGAACCCTTGCAAATTGAGCGGGCACACAGAGGCCTAGGCCCGATACGGGACAATAAACCAAGAGATATA
This sequence comes from Ichthyophis bannanicus, assembly GCA_033557465.1. NCBI lineage: Eukaryota > Metazoa > Chordata > Amphibia > Gymnophiona > Ichthyophiidae > Ichthyophis > Ichthyophis bannanicus. The sequence goes on from CM066033.1 coordinate 421,749,478, forward strand.
GTGGCGTGTCTCAGCTCTTTCAAAGTTAAAGAAGGGCTGCTGAAAGCGGCGAGGAAAGTACGACAGATAACATGGGATGAACACCAACTGGAGCTATTCCAGGATCTATCTATGGGAACGCTGCAACGTAGACGAAACCTCAAAGAGGTGACGGCCTATTTGAGAAGAGAGGAGATAAGATACAAGTGGCTGTTCCCATTCGGTTTGCTGATCACAGCTAAGGGGAAGTAGAGAGGGGTGCAGACCAGAGAGGAAGCTTGGAGTGTGCTTATAGAACTGGGTTTACCTAACATACCGGAGGGGGAGAGACCTCTGGCAGGAATACAGGCAAATACTGCAATGCCCTCCAATCCAAAAAGGAGTGTCCAGAGATGGTACAGAGTTCCAGCATCGGGCAGACGAGCGGCGAGATTGAACAGAGAGAGTCCAGGAGCACAGGAGGCGGAGCAGGGAGATGGCTGAAAATGCGGACTCTGTGTTTAATGTTGTGCTGTTACATTTTTCTTTGATAAAGCAGTAGCATGTAGAGAGGGGGGGGGGAAGGATGAGGTCATCAAATAGGGGTAAGGGGGGATGGGAGGGGTGGACGGGGTAGATAGTAGAAGGAGTAGGGCAGTAGGGGGGTGAGAGGGGAGGATAGGGGGAGTAGGAGATAGGGGCTGGGTTAGGGAATGGGAGGGCTGAGCAGCGAGGGTAGGGGGGTGGGAACTGTTCTGTTTTGGAGAGGGGGGAGGTGGAAGGGATGGATAGAGACAGGCACGGCCTGACAATCGGTCACCACCATGGAAGACAAATCTCTCGTCACGAGAGGGGGGAAGGGTAGGGGGGTGGGGAGGACAGGAGGGATGAGAAGGGGAAGGGGGGAGGAGGGGTTAGGGATCTAATGGGTAGGGCTAAGGGAGGAGGGAGGGACTGGAAGAATGGGTGAGTTAAGAATAGTCACATTAAATGTAAAGGGGCTTAACTTGCCATTTAAACGATGAAAACTGTTAACAGAGCTAGCCCGCCAGAGGGCGGCAATAGTGATGATTCAGGAAATGCACCTGACAAGAGCAACTGAGTACCTAGTTCAGCCCAGGGGGTATGGGGTGTGTGTTCATGCATCGAATACTGTAGAAAAGAAGAAGGGAGGAGTTGCTATATTGTTTGCTACTAGGTTAAAGATGCAGCTGCAATCAATTGTACGAGATAAAGAGGGGGGATATGCACTAGTGCGGGTGAAGGTGGGGAATGTATGGTACTGTGTAGTGAATGTTTATGCACCAACAGGAGCGCAGCGTGAATTCTGGACAAAACTGAATGAGTAGGTTGGGAAAATGGGGGAGGGTATCCTTATATGCGGAGGCAATTTTAATTTAACGTGGCATCCAGCCAGGGACGCTACGGGGACGAGGGTAAGAGGGCGGATAGGAAGCAGTACCGTAATTTTGTCAGGCAGCATTGTTTAGTAGATGCATGGCGAATGCAGCATCCGGGGAGGAGACAATTTTCCTACTTTTCGCCAGTACATGGGTCCTATGCACGAATAGATGCTATATGGGTCTCAAAGGAGGCGGAGGGAGGGTAAAGGGGTCTGAAATGGAGTCTATTACCTGGTCAGATCATGCTCCAGTAGTGGTAAGCTTGCAAATGGAGGATGACGGGAAAGGACTACAGTTTTGGAGGCTCAATGAATCACTCTTGGACGATGGGAGGGTTCGGGAGGAAGTAGAGAGAGAAACCCGTGAATACTTTACATTCAATGACAATGGGGAGGCCACGTGGGGAAGGGTATGGGACAGGTATAAGGCAGTGGTGAGAGGGGTATTAATTAAATGGGGGGCAAGAAAAAAAGAAGGAACGAGAGAGCAGAGAGCAGACCCTGAGGGAGCGCTTGATGGAATTGGAAGAACTGGATGGTCAAGGGCGGACGGGGGCTTATAGAGGGCAGGTACTGGCAGCACGTGCACAGCTAAATGAGTTGCAGGCCGAAAAGATACAGTATAGGATGCAGCTGTTAAGGCAGGAGGTATTTGAGGGGGGGAATAAGGCGGTGAGGTATCTAGCGCAGAAGCTGAAACAACGAAAGCTGCGCTCACATATAATACGAGTTCGCAAGAAGGGAGGGGAGCTGGCTACCAAAGATGGGGAGATAAGAGACGCTTTTAAGGAATATTACTAGGAACTGTATAAGGCAAGGGACACCCCACAGGATGAGAGGGTAAAAATTTACCTAGATTCCATGGATTTGCCCACACTGGAGGAGGGGGAGCAGGAGGAAATTAATCAGCCCATAAGAGGAGATGAGGTGCGGAGGGCAATCCAAAAGCTAAAATTAGAGAAGGCACCAGGGCTGGACGGGCTATCAGCGCGATTTTATAGGAGATTTGGGGATCTCTTAATTGCGCCCCTGGTGAGGTTATTTAATCAACCACGGGAGGGTGGGAAGTTAGCGGATATGATGGGGTGGGCGGGCATAACTGTAATCCATAAAGAGGGGAAGGACCCACAAGAATGCGCATCCTATAGGCCCATCTCACTGCTTAATTTGGAGGCTAAATTGTTAGCTAAAATACTCACCACGAGATTAAATAAGATTATCGGAAAATTGATACATCAGGACCAAGCAGGCTTTATCCCCGGTAGACAAGTAGCGGTTAATATCAGGAAGATCCTTAATATCATATGGTCCACTGAGCAAAGCGGGGAGGAGGCGTTACTTCTGTCGTTGGATGCGGAAAAGGCCTTTGACCAGGTATCGTGGCCCTTTCTTTTCCAGGTATTGGAGAAAGTGGGGTTGGGGAAAGAGTTCTTAATATGGGTGAAGGCACTCTATGCCCACCCCAAAGCGTGTGTGAGGGTGAATGGGGCCCACTCGGGTTTCTTTGATCAGGGGCGGGGAACGAGGCAGGGCTGCCCCCTATCACCGCTGCTATTCGCAATAGCAGTAGAACCTTTCGCACAGCAGGTAAGGGAACGAGCGGATATATCAAGAATAAGGGTGGGGAGGAGTGACTATAAAATCTCACTGTACGCGGACGACATAATCCTAAGCCTGTCCAGACCCTAGGTAAGTCTCCCCATAGTAATGTGGGAGCTGGAAGAGTATGGTAAGTTATCGGGCTTCACAATTAACTGGACAAAATCGGAAATTCTAAATTTAGCGGTTCCAGGGGACGTAACAAACCTTCTGGCTAAGAAATATCCCTTTAAATGGCCTTGGGAGAGCATTAGGTATCTTGGCATCCGGATTAGCAATAAAACAGAAGCGTTATATAAATTGAACTACTTGAAGGTCATGGGACAGATCGAGAGTTGGCTGAAGGGGTGGGAGAGGGGTTATCGCTCGTGGTTCTGGCGAATAGCGACAGTTAAAATGATGCTAGTGCCCCGGCTGCTGTTTTTGTTTCAAACACTCCCGATACTAGTGCCACAGAATAGACTGAATCGGATACAAAGGTTAGTCAATAGATTTATATGGGTACAGCGGCGCCCAAGGGTGGCGATGAGGGTATTGCAAAGGGCGAAGGGAGAGGGGGGGCTGGGAGTACCCAACTTGCGCATATATTATGAGGCAGCGCAATTAAGAACGATTTATGAGTAGCAAAGAGGGACACGGAAGCAGTGGGTCCAAATGCAGCATGAGCAGGTAGGGGGAGTGGGACTGGAAAAAGTGACTTGGAGGGGGAGCAAAGGTTCTGGCACGCATCTACTAAACCCCATGATAGCGAATAGCTTGAAAATTTGTAAACAAAATAAAGCACAGTTAGTCCAAGATAAAGGCTATATCCAGGGGATGACGCTGGAGGCCTGCTTTGAGCGGGGACAGGGGCCTGGAGAGCAAATCCTACGCAGGTGGGCTAGCGTTGGGCTGACGCATATTCACCAGGTCATACATCCCCAGGGGACCCATAAGTTTGAAGGCATCAAGGATTTATATCGGTTGAAGGAGAGTGATTATTTTGCCTATCTGCAACTTAGCCACTTTATTAGACAACCGAAAGTATGGAGAGATTTATGGGAAAACAGAGGATGGTTTGAGGCTTTATGCTCCAGCCAGATGGGTCAAAAGGGGGTTTTGTCCAGAATTTATAAAGGCATGATGGAGACCAGTGAATGCAAGCTGAGTTACATGTTGAAATGGGAGGCAGACTTGTGGGTGAGTTGGAATGTAGCGGTGTGGGATAAGTTAATCCAGACGATAGCAAGTGTATCCATAGCAACGCAAATTAAAGAAAATGCGTATAAAGTATTATACAGATGGTACTGGACACCAGTACGTAGACATAGAGCTGGGAAGGGACAGGATGATCTGTGCTGGCGGGGGTGTCAGGAGAGGGGGGATTGGATGCACATGTGGTGGAAGTGTGACAGGATACAGGCGTATTGGGTGCAGATCATAGAGATGATTCACAGTATGACTGGACTGGGCATAGCTTGCAACGGAGACCAGAGACATGTTTGCTGCATCAACTTGATGAGGCTATCTCTAAATGGGAAGCGGGGGTACTGCATCATTGCATAACGGCAGCTCGGTGCGAGATAGCCCAGCATTGGCGGGGGGGGGGGGGGCAGAGCACGCCACAGTTGGGAGGATTTGTTTGGAGGATGGCAGAGGTGAGCTTGATGCATAAATTGACAGAGCTGCGATGTGGAAAAGGCGGGAGGAGTGTGGCACAATGGCAGGGGGTTTGGAGGTGGTTGGAGGCTTGGAGGGCGGGGGAAAGGGGGCAGAAAGAGGGTGGACATTAAGAATGGAGGTATGGCATCAGTACCATGTGCGAATGGAGTGAAATGATGACATTGGGAGAAGTACAAGGGGATTTAGGGGAGAGGGAGGGGGTAGGGGGTAGTATAGAGGGGGGATAGTGTAAAATAGGGTACACAGCATGTTGTATTTGATAGTGTTATTCACCATGAAATTAAAAAAAAAAAGAGGGAGGAATCTATTTGGAGCATAAAAGAATTGCTATATATGAGTGATAAATATGACTGAATTGTTGTAAGATAATGTGCATGAATAAAGGAAAGGGGAAAATAGGGGGGGAGGGGAGACGGGGGGAGTTTTAAGAGTAAATAGGATGCAATGTTGTTATAGCTATCAGGGAACAACAACAAGGTAGATTGTTGAACAAAATGTAAATTGCTGGGTCACGAACAAGTTTGTATTGTATATGGAACGAAAACAATAAAAAAGTTAAATGGAAAAAAAAAAAAGAATGGGGTCAAACAGGATAAAAGTTTGAAAAACACTGCACTTGATCCTTTTTCAGATGGGGTGACCATAACAGAACTGCATGCAGTATTCAAGGGACTTATAAAGCCTCTTCCATTACAGCCTCTAGATCCAGGACATTATTTCCCATTCTATGGACAATAGTATAAGCAGCTTTCCAGATGCTGCCCTTTTTTCCCATCTCTATACGAGCATTGCATTTGCATACGAGCACCTAATGTTTTACTTATCCAAGGGCTTTGTCTAGCCATTCCCATACATCCTACTACTATTGTTTATCATTTCTTTAGCTCTACAAGGTGTACGCCCCACTGTATAGAGACATGTAAGAGAGTCCCATCTCATCAGAGCTTACAGTCTAGTCGGGACAGGAAACACTACAACTGGGGACTAGGATATATCTAGGGGAATTGTAAGGAAACACATAGGAGGTGAAAAGGAGGCAAAGGCCCTCTTCAGTAGGTCAACCATCTGCTCTGGAAGACAATTCATCCTTCTTTGATACGTGCATACCATATCTGCTCACTAGGCGTCCATTCTGATTTTATCCACATGGAGGATTTTTTTCAAGTAAAACACATTCATTGTTTATTCATTGTGTTTGTTTAATAAGCATTAGGGACCTGAATTAGTAATGGCTAGATTCACTAACGTATGCTACCTTGCTAACCCTCTATTGCCTCAGATACAAACTTAGATTGTAAGCCCTCTGTAACTCACCTTCAACTACTACTGCAAAGGTCTGAGCGAAATGCTAATAGTAAATACCATGTTAGCATTCATTACTGTGCATTCAGTTTGCTGTTGTTGTTATTAAGTGCCGTCGAGTCGAAGTCGACTCATGGCGACCCTCTGGATAGCTATTCTAAATTGTGTTCGGTCTTCAGTCAGGTGGCTCATTGTTGACAGACTGGTACCCGTAGCGGCTGTTATTGTATCGATCCATCTCATTGCAGGCCTTCCTCTTTTGCGTTGACCTTCTATCTTGCCAAGCATGATGTCTTTCTCTAATGATCTCTCTCTTTGCATGATGTGTCCAAAGTATGAAAGTCGAAGTCTTGTCATCTGAGCTTCTAAAGAAAGCTTAGGTTTGATCTCCTCTAGTGCCGACTGGTTTGTTGATCGGGCAGTCCATGGTATACACAGTATTCGCCTCCAGCACCATAATTCAAAGGCATCAATTTTCTTCCTGTCTATCTTTTTCACTGTCCAGCTTTCACATCCTATGATGTTATTGAAAATACCATGGCTTGAACAAGTTGAATCTTTGTATGGAGAGAGACATCTCTGCTCTTGAGAATCTTATCTAGGTCTTTCATAGCCACTCTGCCAAGAGCAATGCGTCATCTGATTTCATGACTGTTTGTTGCTTCTTTATTGATAGTTGATCCAAGTAGGTTAAAGTTGTTCACAATTTCAATTTCTTCTCCTTCAACGATGAACCTGTTGATTATGCCAGTTGTCATGATCTTTGTCTTCTTTACATCAAGGTGCAGGCCCATTTTGAGACTATGTTCTTTGATTGTGAGAAGCAAATGTTTCAGATCATCTTCACATTCAGCCAGTAATGTGGTATCATCATCATAGTGAAGGTTGTTAATGAGTCTTCCACCAATCTTCACACCTCTGTTGTCTTCATACAATTCTGCTTCGCTGATGATTTGTTCTGCATATAAATTAAACAGGTAAGGGGAAAGTATGCAGCCTTGTCTTACACCTTTGCTTATTTTAAACCATTCTGTTTCTCCTTGTTCCGTTCAAACTGTTGCTTCTTGATCAATGTACAGATTGTGCAAGAGAACGATCAAGTGTTCTGGTATACCCATGCTTCTTAATGTGGCCCAGAGTTACACAGTCAAAAGCCTTGCTATAGTCGATAAAGCACAAATAGATATCCTTTTGGTATTCTTTAGTCTTTTGAAGGATCTATTTCACATCCGCAATGATGTCTCTCGTTCCTTGCCCTTTCCTGAACCCTGCAGGTATGGTTGTAGTCTCTTTTGAATAATCTTCAGTAGAATCTTGCTGGCATGTGGGATCAGAGCAATTGTGCGATAATTTCCACGGTCAGTTGAATCACCTTTCTTTAGTATTGGTATAAACACAGATCTTTTCTAGTCAGTTGGCCATGATGTTGTCTTCCATATTTCTTGGCAGAGCCTTGTAAGTACAGTAACAGCTGCATCAGATTGCTGTAATACTTCTATGGGAATGTTATCAATGCCTGGTGCTTTGTTCTTTGATAAGGGTTTCAATGCTGCTTCAACTTCTTCTTTCATCACCAATGGTTCCTGATCATAAGGTACAGGTTGAAACGGCTGTTGGTTCTCTTGATCTTTATCATATAGAAACTCTGTATAGTCCTTCCACCTTTTCTTGATCTTCTCAGCATCATTCAACATAGAACCTTGAACATCTTGTAGGAGTGGCCTAGTGGTTGGGGCAAGGTACTTTAGGCCGGAAGGTCGGGGGTTAAAATCTCATTAGAGGACAGCAACCTTGGGTCGGAAGGACTGGGGTTTCTAGTCCCACAAGTGCTCCTTGTGGTCTTGGGCAAGCCACTTAACCCTCCGTAGCCCATTTTCCTTGTAAAATAGTTATCTCCAAGTTATAATGCCCTGTTCAATGTAATTTCAGTTTGTTAACATAAGAACATATAAGAACATAAGATATGCCATACTGGGTCAGACCAAGGTCCATCAAGCCCAGTATTCTGTTTCCAACAGTGGCCAATCTAGGTCATACGTACCTAGCAGTTTCCCCAAGGGACACAGGTTCCACAATGCTTGTATTGGTTCAAGCATTGATATCCTGGGTCCCTTCTTAATAATGGTTTATGGACCTTTCCTCCAGGAACTTGTCCAAACCTTTTTTAAACCCAGCTACACTAACAGCCTTTACTACATCCTCCGGTAACAAATTCCAGAGTTTGATTACACGTTGAGTGAAAAAATATTTTCTTTTATTAGTCTTAAATAGTTTACCCTGTAGCTTCATTGCATGTGCCCTAGTCTTTCTATATTCTGATAAGGTAAACAATCGATCTACGTTTACCCGTTCCACTCCGTTCATCAATTTATAGACTTCTATCATATCTCCCCTCAGCCATCTCCTTTCCAGATCAAAGAGCCCCAACCTTTTTAGCCTTTCTTCATAGGAGTAGCCTTCCATCCCCTTTACCATTTTGGTGGCTCTTCTCTGAACCTTTTCTAAAATTGCTATATCCTTTTTAAGATATGGCGACCAGAATTGCACACAATATTCAAGGTGCGGTCTCACCATGGAACGATATAGAGGCATTATAATATCTTTTGTTTTATTTTCCATTCCTTTCCTTATCATACCTAGCATTCTATTTGCTCTCTTGGCCGCCGCTGCACACTGGGCCGAGGGTTTTAACATGGTATCCACAAGGACGCCTAAATCTTTTTCTTGGGTGGTGGTTCCTAATGTGGAACCTTGCATCGTGTAACCATAGTTTGGGTTGTTCTTCCCTAGGTGCATAACCTTGCACTTCTCCACATTAAATTTCATCTGCCATTTTGATGCCCAGTCTTCCAATTTATCAAGATCCTCTTGCAATTTTCCACAGTCCTCCTGGGTTTTAACAACTTTAAATAGTTTTGTGTCATCTGCAAATTTGATAACCTCACTCGTTATTCCACTTTCCAGGTCATTTATGAATATGTCAAAAAGCAGCGGACCCAGCACAGATCCCTGGGGTACACCACTATTCACCTTTCTCCATTGGGAAAATTGGCCATTTAGCCCTACCCTCTGCTTTCTATCTTTTAACCAGTTCCTGATCCACAGTAGTACACTGCCTCCTATCCCATGACTCTTTAGTTTTGCCAAATGTAAACCGCACTGATGCAGAATAGCGCGGTATATAGGAGAATGTAAATAAATAAATAAATTCCAATTTGAGGCTGGAACTTTTCCTTTAACTCTTGTAGCTTTAGGAAAGCCGATCTTGTTTTTCCTCTAATAGTTTCTGCTTCTGTTTCCTTGCATGCGTCATTGTAGTTCTTTTCCTTGTCTTGTCTTGCTGCACGTTGGAAATCTCTGAGTTCTGCGATTGTCTTTCTTTCTCCTGTAGCTTTAGCTTCTCTGCGTTTCTGGGCAATTTTCAGAGTTTCTTCCGTCATCCATTTTGGCCGTTTTTGCTTTTTCACCCTTTGTAGAGACTTCTCGCTTTCTTCCAACACAACCTTCTTGATGTCATTCCATAACTCTTCTGGAGCTCTGCCATTTGTATCTAAAGCAGAAAATCAATTTTGCAGACAGTCTTTAAATTCCAGTGGTATATTCTCAAGGTCATATTTTGCTGCATTCATGAGTGGTTTGCTCTTTGTCAACTTTAGCTTGAGTTTGCATACTAGTAGTTGATGATCTGTACCACAGTCAGCTCCAGGTTTTGTCTTTGTTGATGTTACAGAGCTTTTCCATCATTGACTTCCACAGATGTAGTGCCACATCTCCATCTGGGCCCAAGGGCTTACAGACTGGAAGACGGCCTTGTATGTCCTCCCTGAATAAAGTTCCCTTTAAAGTGACCAGAGGATTCTGGGACTTGTAGTGCTCTTTACTCTTGAGGGACAAGAATTGTAGTTGAGTCGGTGGTTGTAAGGTGGCAAGAAATTTATTGTGGGGATTTTCCAGGTCATGCAAAAGGTTCAATACACAACATAAGCAGAAGGATACATCTCCAACATAAAAGATGAAATCAGGACTAAATCAGGATAACGTAACAAAAGCTTCACTTCACAGCTGTTCTGCTTCTCATACACATTCACACCGGGGACTGCCCCGTGTGGTCAATTAGCAGTAACACAAACTTATAACAGCCGTGGTTTCTCTTTTGAAAGCACACAGTTATTTCACAGCACTGCTTATCTTCAGCCAGTGGTAAAAACTCAGTAAACTCAAACTTAGCTTTCTTCAGCATAAAGCAGAGACTGACCTTATTTTCCTATAGGGATTTCACAGATTCTCAGCTCATATTCTTCACTGCAGAAACTTTCCTCAGGGCTAAAGAACAATCCATTAGAATGGGCAAACATTCACAACTAGGCAAACATGAGTCTATTTGCATTCCTTCAATATCATCAGAGCAAATAGTGTCTCTCTCAAGGTTAGGAGTTTTCTCAAACTTTCTCTCTTTCAAGAACTCCTGAAATTGGCTCCACAGCAACTCAGCCTGCGTTGGCACCTTTAAATTAGGGGAGTGAACCTTCTCTTCAGAGAACAGCTTCCTTAATGCCTCTAACTTTGAAGTTTCAAAGGCTGTACTTTTAACAGGACTATGGCTTTTAGCTTCTGATAAGCTCTCTACCCACTCCTTAACAGTGGAAGGTGAGGACTCAATTTCCTGCCCTTTAAAACTGGCAAAATGTCTCTTTGCTAGATTATCAGTAATGAAACTGCTGGCTTTACCTTGGGGCTTTTCCTTCAGACAAACGCTGCTTTCTCTCCTCCTGGGTTCCTCCAGGCTCTGAAATGCAGGGTCCTTCCGTCTTACTCCAGTCCCTCTGAGGTAGCTGCTTTTTGGGGAAATTCCCTCTGGCTTTCTCCTCCAGCTAAGCACAGCTTCAGCTTCTTTCTCTCCTCTCTCACCTTTCCAGCTCCAACAGCTGTTCCTGTTCCTTGCTCCACGTCCACCTCTCCTCCGTTCACTTGTGCCTCTGCCTTCTGTTGCTGTCTCTGTATCTCTCTCCACTGGGTCTTTCTCTCCCGTGTCTGAGATTGTGTCAGGGATCCAGCCTGAGCCTCTGTTTCCTTCACTTCCTTCACCTCTCTGATGACCACTTCCTTGATCACCCTCCTTACTTTGCTCTGCTCGTGATTTTAAACACTGCTGCCTGCTAGGCCTTCCCTGTTCTCTGCACCTGTGTGACCAATCAGCAGGGAAGCCTGTCTCCACCCCTGAGCTAGGGCGTGGCCTGACATTTGCAAGGAGCTGACTTTTCCTCTGACTTGGCTTGTAATTCCCCTGCACATGTGCACTGCCATTCACTTCCAAGGGGAATTCAGGATTTTCATCCAGTTCCATGTCTTCTAGAGAGCTTTCAACACCACAGTAGTCAATTTGATTTTTATACAATCCATTGGGTGAAGGCCATGTGTACAGTCGCCGCTTGTGTTGCTGGAAGAAGGTGTTTGAGATGAATAGATCGTTGGTCTTGCAGAATTCTATCAGTCTTTCTCCAGCTTCATTTCTGTTGCCAAGTCCATATTTTCCAACTACTTTGCCTTCTTTGTTGTCAACATTTGCGTTCCAGTCACCCATGACTATCAGGATATCCTGTTTGCATGTTCTGTCACTTTCAACTTGTACTTGTTCATAGAAGTCTTCAATTTCATTCTCTTCTATCCTGTTTCCAACAGTGGCCAATCTAGGTCATACATACCTAGCAGTTTCTCCAAAAGACACAGGTTCCACAGTGCTTGTATTGGGTCAAGCATTGATATCCTGGGTCCCTTTTTAATAATGGTTTATGGACCTTTCCTCTAGGAACTTGTCCAAACCTTTTTTGAACCCAGCTACACTAACAGCCTTTACTACATCCTCCGGTAACAAATTCGAGAGTTTGATTACACGTTGAGTGAAAAAATATTTTCTCTTATTAGTCTTAAATAGTTTATCCTGTAGCTTCATTGCATGTCCCCTAATCTTTCCATATTCTGATAATGTAAACAATCGATCTACGTTTATCCGTTGCACTCCGTTCATTATTTTATAGACTTCTATCATATCTCCCACCAGCCATCTCTTTTCCAGGTTAAAGAGCTCTAACCTTTTTAGCCTTTCTTCATAGGGGTATCCTTCCATCCCCTGTACCATTTTGGTGACTCTTCTCTGAACCTTTTCTAATAACGCTATATCCTTTTTAAGATACGGCGACCAGAATTGCACACCACACGATGTCTAAGTTGCACAGACATTATTTTTTTTGTGGTTGAATACCTTTGAACATACTATTAAAATATTATGATGACATACTATTGGAATATTTCCAATTATTTCTCAAGATATTGTACAAAACATACCTAAAATGCAAGGGTGCCAATAATATTGGCCACAACTGTACCTTCTAGGTCACCATGAAATGCCACCAGCATTCACAACTACAAATCTATGAAGTAGATTTCCTTAATAAACAGAGCATTTTGCCATTTTTCCAAGAAAAAATTTATTTCAGTACTTCAAAGCACAGGACACGGAAATTAGCGTATGCAAGAAATAAGTAGCCTTTGGTTCCTGTTCGCAACAGAAAATGAAACAATTCTATTTGAAAGTCAAGTAGCCTCAGACAGATGTAATACCTGGGAATCCAGAGCAATTCCTTTCCAAAATACTATTTTAAGCACTTTGCTCAATGTCAGCACTCAGGACTGTTTATTCTTGCAGATTAACACTATGTCAATAATATTATATTGAAGTGAATTTTCCTTCCAAGAAGTTAGACAGCTACTTCAAGGTCTCTCCGATTGTGTCTGCACTGTATCCAATAATGTGCTGTTTATAAGTTTACAGCATAATACATGAAGGGATACTCATCATCTTTTGTTCTAGAAAGAGAGTAGCAATAAATGGATGCTGGTTATTAAGGGAATATCTTTTAGAACCTTTTTATTCACAGACACAGTGGCAAGGACATCATGAGCAGCTTGTTGAGAATTCTTTTGTGAACTTCTGTGTTTCCAGTGTGTCTAATATGTAAGAATATAAGAACATAATAAGTACCATACTAGATTAGACCAAAAGTCCATCGAGCCCGGTATTATTTCCAAGAGTGGTCAAGACAGTTCATAAGTACAGTATCTATTAGATTCCCAAAAGTTAGAAAGATTGAATGCTGCTTATCCCAGAGTATCCTCAGTCCAATTTAATAATGCTTGATGGGCTTTTCCTCTAGGAACTTGTCAAAACCTCTTTTAAACCCAGCTACACTAACAGCATTTACAACATCCTCTGACAACAGATCCCAGAGTTTGATTGCACCAGTGCCTGCCTGTCCAGTATCACTCTGTAGCATTTCAGGGTCTGATGCACCTTCGAAATCTATAAGAGCATTGGTGCATCATTGCTCCTGAAGGAGCTCCTGATGCCTCTGGATCAGGAGAATGATCCAAGCAGAGACTCAGAAGTACTTTGACTTCCTCTCTGAGTTGGATTCATAAGGCTGGGTAACTGACATTGAGTCTGAAGACTTGTCAGATGACAGGTCCCTGAGCTTCCATCAGACCCGTCTCCACCTCATAAGCAGTCCAAATCCCTTCCTGTGGACATAACCTTCCAAGATTTTGTTAGGGACATGGCCTAGGCCATACCATTTTTTTTGGAGATTGAGAATGAGCCCAGGGCAGAAGATATGGAGATCCTTCAGTGCTCCTCAGCCCTAGGGAGCAATGACAGTGCCTGTGCACTGCATGCTGCAGAGAGTTCATATGAGAATGTGGGAGAACCCCTCACTGTACCTTTGGTTAGTAGAAGGCTTGACTCCATGTATAGAGTTAAGAAGGTTTATGGATTTGAGAAGTCCCAGCTTCCGCACCATTCCTTGTTGGTCGAATCTACCCTTAAGAAGTCCAAGAGTTCCAAGACTCATTCCTCGGTGCCCCCAAGGAGGCTCGGACTGGACTCTTTATGGAGAAGGTATTTTCAGAGTTCCATGCTCATAGCCCACATGACCTCTTACCAGCTCTACATGGGCATGATTTTGAAGAACATCATATATGACCTCGCTGATCTGTCCCAGTATCTCCCTCCAGAGAAATTGGAGCAGTATTGTTCCCTAGTGACTCACGGCAAGGACCTCTCGAAGTTCATGGTCCATGCAACGTATGATATCTTGGAAATAGCTTCGAGAGCAACTGATGGCATTTGTTTCTGGGTGCTTCTTTTAGAGATGAAGTTAAAATTCATGTCAAGTATTTATATTACTACAAGGTCAAAGCAATTGAATTGCATTGATTCATGATCTAGAGTATCCAATGAAATACATAATTATCTGCATTCTACCCAGGCTTTGGTATATAAGTAAATATTTATTAGTTTCCACATAATAATTGTTATGCAGATTATACTGCTGTTTGGCTACCCAGAGGCATCACATAAATTGGAAGATACGCTTAGGTAGTTCCAATGCAATACTGTTTTACAAAAATATCTGGTGCATCTGATATTACATTACACCTTTAAAATACACTGTCATATGTTTATGAATTTTCATAGATATTTTAGGTATATCTGAGTGTATATTAAGATGAGTTAAGTTTTTTTCTATAGCTATGCTAGAAATATTTCACATGAACTAGAAATTAGTTTATTTCCCTCTTCAATATTGAAATTAGAAATAGATCTGTGGTTACATGGAACCATAGAATATGACAGCAGACAGGCCACATGGACCATTCATTCTAGTCATCCTCACCAAATCCAATAGGGCCTCATATTAGTAGGAGCTGCTGAGTTTCTCTCCAATTTCCTTTCATAGTGGTGAAGAGGAAAGTTGTTTTGCTTAATCTTGCTGGAGAGACCTGCCAACTTTCTATTCCAGATTAAAAAGGGTGAAAATTCTAGATTGTTACCTGGGTTTGGTGCGAGCGGTGCGGCCGCACGGGGCGCAAAGGCTTAAGGGGTGCATTTCAGCTATCTGCCGTAGCCTGCCGCTGCCACTTTTTCTTCTCTCAGCGGCGGCAGGCAATGGCAGACATCTGAAATGCGCCCCTTAAGCCTTCTCGCGGCACGCTAAGCAAGTCTGGTCCTTCCCTCTTCTGACATGGCGTCAGAGCAGGGAGGGACCAATCTGCTTAGCGCGCCGGTGACTTGCATATCGGACGTGCCTTTCCTATGTTTATGTTTATGTTTATTAAATTTGATAAAACCGCCTTTCTACAGAAATCAAGGCGGTGTACAATTTTCAAAAAACAAAAGAAAGTCAAGGCCGGGGGCCAGCGGAAATAGGAAAAGAAGTTACAATTCTTTGACAGGAAAGAAGAAGGGAGAGAAGAGATAAGACGAGACAGAAGGACACATAATCCAGGGTAGAAACGATGGGAAAAGCAAGAAAATCACACGAAAGGGGAGGGAAGGTCAAATGCCAGGGAAAACAGATGGGTCTTCAGGTTTTGCTTGAAAGTGATGTGGTGGGTCTCTAAACGTAAGGAGGAGGGGAGAGCATTCCAAAGAGCAGGGCCGGTGAAGAAAAAGGCAGAGGAACGGGTGGATTGCAGGTGGGCAGATGAAGGGGAAGGAAGGGTGAGGCGGTTGAGGTGGAAGGAACGAGGAGTGTGCCTGGGAGAGTGAAAGTTGATGAGGTCTGCTAAATATTGAGGGGTGCTAGTGTAGAGAACTTTGTGGACCAGGGTAAGCAGTTTGTATTGGGAGCGGACAGAGATAGGTAACCAGTGGAGGTGGAAAAGCAATGGAGTTACATGGTCACGGAGGGTGGCGTGGGTAACAAGACGGGCTGCAGTGTTTTGAATCCTTTGGAGCCGAGATAGTTGAGATTTATGAAGACCAAGAAATACAGAATTTGAGAAATCCACACGTGACATGACTAGAGATAGTGATAGGGTGGTGAGAGCTGTAGAAGTGAGGAATGGACGAATGGCTCGAATTTGCCTAAGAAAGAAAAAGGACGTTTTGGAGGCGTGTGAGATATGGTCCTGGAATGAGAGCTCAGGGTCAAAGTGAACCCCGAGATAACGAAAGGTGGTGACTAAGGGGACGGAAGTACCAGAAAAGGAAGGGGCGCCCCCATCCAGAAAGTGGCTAGATGAAGATGCAGGGGGGGTACGCCCGATGTGCAAGTCACACAGGGCGCAATTCACACTCTGTACAGCCCTGGGTGAGCCTGCAGCTTTTTAGCCCAGACCCCACAATGGAACCTGGACCCCAGCCCATGCAGGTCACCCCCTCTCTATGCTTTTGTTTAGAATTGTACCCACCATTCCTTGCAGGTCACCCCCTCTATTTATTGAAGTATAAAAGATATTTGCTTTGATTTCATCATCTTGTTATAAAGGGATCTACTGTTATCTGTCCCATGACATTTTGAATTCTGTCACTCTATCTGTCACTCTATCTGCCCCCACCACACCCATCGGCAGGGCATTCCAAGCATCCACCATCTTTTCAGTAAAAAACTATTTCCTGGTGTTGCTTTTAAGTTCACCACCTTGCAGCTTCATCGTATGTCCTCTAGTTTTGCAGCTTCTCCTTTTTTGAAAAAGGTTTGTATGTTCATTAATACCCTTTAAGTATTTAAAGATCTGTATCATATCTCCCCTGTCCCTCCTCACCTCTAGGGGTATGCATATTAAGCCTTCAAGTCTCTTCTCATATGTCTTCTGGCTCCAAATCATTTTGTTTGCCTTCCTCTTAACCGTCTCAAATCTTTTTATATCTTTTGTGAGATATGATCTCCAAAACTGAACACAATACTCCTACGTGAGGCCTCACCAATGATTGGTACAGGGGCATTAATACCTCATCCTTTCTGCTGGTTATTCCTCTCTGTATGCAGCCCAGCATCCTTTTGTGTTTGGCTACTGCATTGTCGCATTGTTTCGCCACCTTGAGATCCTCAGAAACCATCACTCCATCGCCCCTCTCCTGGTCCATGAACACTAACTTCCCGCATACAATGCCTTTGTAATTCTGCATTCCAAGTGCATGACTCTGCACTTCTTCACGTTAAATCTTAACTGCCAAGCATTAGACCATTCTTCTAGTTTTTGTAGATCTTTCCTCATGTTATCTACTCCCTCAGAAGTGTCTACTCTGTTGCAGATTTTTGTGTCATTTACAAGAAGGCAGACTTTTCCCTTCAATTCTTCCACAATATCACTCACAAATACATTGAACAGTATGAGTCCCAGGACACGCCACTACTCACCTTCCTTTCTTCTGAGTGAATTCTGTTTACCACCATCTTCTCTCATCTGTCAGTCAACCATTTTCTGATCCAGTTCACCACCTTGGGACCCATACCCAGGCTGCTCGGTTTATTGATAAACTTCCTATGAAGAACAGTATCAAAGACTTTACTGAAATCTAGGTATGTCGCTCAGTCAAAAAACTGAAAGAAATTTGTTTGGCATGATCTTCCTTTGATCATGATTGGGATTTTAGATGTTTTTTTACATTGCATGCTATGATTTTTTTAGGATGTACCAATAGAATTTTTTCTTTCAAACATAGTTGCGTAGATGATAACTTTTGGCTTGGAGACTTCATGTACAGGACTTAGGTGCTGTTTTTCATTTGAATTACCTATGTAAACGAAAATTAGAAATCAGTCTTAGTCAAAACAGTTGAGGATTGTTGTGCAAGCTAGAATGGCAGAATATAGCATGGCTTCTGAAGATGAATGATACTATTGAATCGGTGTGCTTTGCTGTTGGCATTTCCACTAATATAAATGGAGTAACAAATTTTTTTCCTTATGGATTCCTCCTTTAAACTGGTGGACATACTTTGTATTTTCCTTGCATCATCTTTTAGATATGTATTTGTTTAATTCAATAAAAAGTATTAGAACGACAAAAAAGTGTTTCCTTAAAGTATTCCTGCATCTATCCCCTTTCACCCTCATCCTATAAACTCATCCTTCTAAAATCTCCTTTCCAAAGTTTGCTTCCCGTGCACTTATGTCTTCAAGATATTTAATTGTCTCTATCACAGGATTCGACAAATCCCAGACAGAAGGTCATCATGATGACCAGAAAGTTGCATATGGCACCTGGGATTTCTTGCCCTTCCCTAATGGCCGTGATCCCTTATGTCTGCCCTTGGAGATCCCACCTCTGGTAGGCAGAAATAAAAGCCCGGCTGTGATTGCATCAAATATCTCTTCTGTCTGCCCGTGGGATTCTAATTTCCCAAGGGCAGAAGAGAAAGGAAAGAAGAGAAAAGATTGTGGCCTACAGCAGCAAATAGGTTGTGTGTGTGGAGGCTGGGAGGAAGTGAGGTAGAGTATGTAGGGGCAATTTAAAGGAGCACTGGTCTTATTTAAAAAAAGATGATAGATAGGATTTTAGGACAGGGGATGGGTATGCTAGGCAGGGTTGGTGAAGGGGGGAGGAGCCTAAAAGGGTAACAGAGTAGGGGAGCCAGCAGGAAAGGGGTTAGAAGGGGGACAGAAGAGTGGAAGATGTTGCCTAAAGGTGCTTTCCCCTCCCCCAGAATACACACACAAGCACCCCACTCCCACAACACATACAGGCATCCCACCTCCGCACCATACATACACACAGGCACCCCATCTCCATAATACATACACACACGCAGACACCCCATCTCAACACCACATACACACGCATACACACAGGCACCTCACCTCTGCACCACACACACACACTCACATTCACTTATAGATTTGGGCACCCCACCTTTGCGCTTCACACACACAGGTCCCCCAGTTCTGCAGCACACACACATACACATGCACCGCAGCCCTGCACCACACCCACACAAAGGCATCCACTGCCACATCCCACGCCCAAACAAGAACACCACCGATGCACCACACTATACAGACACTATAAATCTGAAGCTGTAACTGTTGTTATCTCTGGTTCTGTCTAAAGATACCGTGTGGGATAGGAACAGTGGTGCTGGTCTTGCGATACCTGAGAACACGAGACCAGCGTGAGAGACAATAGTGTGGGGGGTGGCACGAGGAGCTCACTACTTCTACTACTACTATTAATTGTTTATAAAGTGCTACAAGGCATACTCAGCGCTAAACAGATACTTGCAGAAGACAGTCTCTGATCGTCAGAGCATACAGTCGAATTAAGACAAAGAATACAATAGCTGAGAACAAGAGTATAAATAGGGAAAGGCAAGGAGAACAAGTGATCAGGATCTAAATGTAGCCTCATAGAGGTGAGTTTTTAGCATGGATTTGAAAAGAGGCAGAGAAGAAGTCTGACATATAGATTCAGGTAGTTTGCTCCAGGCATAAGGAGTAGCAAAGTGAAAGGATCGAAGTCTAGAGTTTGCAGTGGAAGAAAAGGGCATAGAGAGAAGCAAGCCAATGACGAGTGGAGTTCACAAGGAGGGCTGTAGGGAGAGAGGAAAGGTAGTGAGGAGCAGTAGAATGAATGCATTTATAAGTCAGAAAGAGAAGTTAACAGCAAGAATAGTATACAAGGCCCGATTGACTGAACACATAACCCCGATCTTATACGACCTTCATTGGCTCCTAGTAGGGAGCCGAATAAAATACAAGCTGCTGCTAACATTCAAACTGATTAATAACATAGCCCCTTCATACCTATCTACTCTCATACAAACCCAACCAGACTCCAGATGCCGTAGGCAAAATGCAAAACACTCACTGGTAACACCAACCTCCATACACAAGACAAAACAGTCCACCAGCTCCAGAGCCTTCTCCTACACTGCTCCTAATCTCTGGAACTCACTGCCATTGTCAATCCGTGTGACCAAAGACCTACAGTTATTCCAAAAAGAAATCAAAATATACCTCTTTACTGAACACTACGGTAACATCAATGATAACCCAGCCTCACAAAAATCTACCTCACCTCACTTTATGATCACCATCCAACCCTCTGTTCCCGCCGCCAATCAATAATCCTTAATCAAATCTAAACTCACAGAAATACACACAAACAGTAAACTGTAAATAGTTACTAGTCGTCAGTTCAGACAACTATGTATATAAAGCATTCGCTACATGTTAAATGCACCTATGGGTCTATGTAAATAGTTCAACCTCTGTTCTTTGTAATATGTTGTGTTAAATGTAAACCACCCCTGATCTCTGGAAGGGACGGTATAGAAGAACCAAAAAAATAAATAAATAAGTTTGAATTGGATACGGAAATGGAAGGGGAGCCAATGAAGTGATTTGAGAAGAGGTGTTATATGAGTATATTCGTGCTGGTGGAAGATTATCCATGCAGCAGAGTTCTGGCTCCTAATATTTTGGCCTGGTTCCTAAATCCACACAACATTTGTTGAGGCCTGCTCTATCTTATCTCCTCTTCCCTGCTTTTTCTCTGGATTATCCATCCTAGCTTTTTAAAATCTGCTTCAATATGCTTTATAACAGACATTTGACCTGACCATTTTAGTTGCTGTCCCCTGGGGTGATTCCATCATGTTGATATCCCTTTGAAGCTGTGTTGTTCAGAATTGTACACAATACTTCAAATGAGGTCTTACCAGTGATTTATACACTTTTTTCATACTGGCTATTCCTCTCCTATACACTCAAGCATCTTTCTGAATTTTGCTGGTACCCTATCTACCTGTTTGACCACCGGAAGATGATCAGATTCAATCATTCCCATATCCTGCCCTTCTTTTGTGTACAAAAATGACACTCCCTATACTATACACATCCTTGAGTGTTTGCAATCCAACTTCATGACCCTGGAATATTTAGCATTATATCTTAACTGTCAAACTCCGGATCATTCCTCAAGTTTTGCTAAATCCCTACTCATGTTTCCCATACCATTGGTAGATACCATCATGTATCTATGCTACTGAATATTTTGGTATCATTTGCAAAAATCAACCCTTTTCCAGATCTCTGCAATCTTCTGAAATGTTTCTACATTTTATGCAACATGAAGATTTTGTAGAAATGGCTAATGTGCAAACTGGAGACCTCTTGCCATGTGGTGGTATAGGTATATATGCAGCTCAGCTTTTGGAAGGTGAATAGATCCAATGCTCAATCAGCATCTGTTGAAAAAGGAGATATTCATAAAACACAAAACATTCTCATCATTGCATGAAAAAGATATTTGGAGTGTGCAGGCGAGGCCAGCCCAAGAGTTAGTTCAAGGTATTGGCATCCAAGGCAACATATTAGCCTTATGTTCCCACAGGCCATCAGAATCTATTGTTTAGCTTTGAATGCCCTGCTCTTTGCCGCCCCCCCCCCCCTGAACCTGCCTCTCCCTCCCTCAGAACCTGCCTCTCTCCCCCCCACCCAAACCTGACTGTCTAGGTGACTGCCTGGTTTCCTGAGTCAAAACCTTTTTACACAGATACGGTATGCCTCTTGTCTACTCAGACAATCATCACATATCTATGCTATTATGTATTCCGAGAACTCTACTAGGGAAAGCAGTACTAACGTAACATGGAAGAATATTAGCCCTACACTGACTTCTCATAATTTTATATACCCAGAATTCACATATACATCCCCTTCATATCTGTACTGGCAAACATTTCAGTTATGGTCCCCTGAGATTTTGTGTGGCTGTTTTATTTTTATATTTATACTGTATATTACACCCAGCATATGCTTCTACTAAGAGGCTCATAGTGAAGAACATAAAATGTAAAAAAAAAAATACAACCTACAATAATAAAAACCATAAAATTCTAGTCTTTGGCGATTTCTTCCAGGCTAAAGGGATGGTGTAGAAGGTGGTAGGGCTCTCCATGTCTCATTTTGCACTACTGCTGATTGGGCGAGAGGTTTGATGGCCTTTCCATCTGTTTTGGCTATTGGCTATAGAATTATCCTCCAGCTGCAGCAGTATTGTGTTGCGTTACTGAAAATGAGGAAAGAATATAGGATAACATGTACCTCTCGTTGTTATAAACTCTAACCCAGGATGAGAGAGGAAACAAAAAGAACTAACAGATGAGGGGAGTGACTCAGGCAATATCAGAGAGAAGAACACAGTGAAGGTGATATTCAAAGTAATTTATCTGGTTAATTATTGCAAGAATAAACCAAATAAAACAGAAGCTTTCAAAGTCCAGTGCTAGTGACTGGTTAACTTTGGATGGACAACTCAATATATGGCCAAAAATTGACTTGCTCATTAGAGAAGTTGGGATCGGAAGTGTGGCAGGGGCATGTTTTTCTTTTTACCATTTACAACTTCTGCCTTTTTCTATGGTCAGATTGACATAATCTGGAAAACAGGCCTTCAGCTATATTGGCCCTAAACTGTATCAAGGTCTGTCCTGGTATAGCAGGAAGGAAATGTGCTATCTTCAAGGGCATGGTTATTTGTACAATCACCATGAGGATATTGATTAACCTCTGTTAAAGTTTATTGATTCTGGGTTTTTATGTTATGAGATTCTATCAGAATAGTGTTGTTATGCTTCAAATGGATTCATTAATTTCTTATTGTATTGTTTATACCTTTTTTTGCATTTTGCTTTCTAATTTTGATTTGAAAACTCTTTGAAGCTGCTTTTGGATCTTAATGCTCCTCACTCTCCTGTCCACTACTTATGTGTATCTTACCATACTCTAGTCCCCAGTTTCGCTATGGGATAGACTCTGAGCAGAGTTTAGTGGGATTGTACTTCCCCGCTAAATGCCAGGGACCAATTCCCGATCCTGAGCTCCCTGCAAGTATAGAGGAGTTGTGCAGGGAACTCAGGATGGGGGCAGGAGGGGACGGGCCTGAGGAGGAGCGAGGGCAGGCCGGAGGTGTGACCCTGTATGTGCGGGCTGCCAACTTAGAGGAGGACTTTTTCTACCTCGGAGATGGAGTAAGTCCCCCCAGAGATAGGGGATCGCCACCCATGGGCCACTGAAAGCAGATGAGATGCAGCAGAGGTTCCCCACCACCTGATCCCGGCCATCGCAGGCCGTGCCAGGGGTCAGCTGAAGGGGAAACAGGACATCTGTCGGCATGCGGGCAATCGGGGCTCCTTCATGGCATCCTGGCTGATTTGTATGGGGATCAGGCCGAACGTACAGCGGGCCAGGATCGGGACATGTCCTTCCCTGTCCAGGCATGTTGCACCTGATTCTGCTCCCATGGAATCAGGTGCAAATCCTGCCCATCCAGATTTTAGACGTCTGGATGGGCCAGACATGCCCCGAACGGAATTGGCCTCTACGTGTTTTGTCTTGATTAGATTGCAAGCGCTGATGAGTAGGCACTGTGTCTTACATCTATATCTACAGCGCTGCATACACCTTGTAGCGCTGTACAAATGATTAGTAGTAGAAATATGCTCTATCAAATGTAATAAATCAGATCTAATCAAACCTATATTTAGCACTGCCCAGTTGAAGATGGCCAGTGAATTCAAACCATAGAAACAGAAGCTTTAGGTTAATTAGACAAGGAATCCAATTAACTTTAAACTGATTTTTTTAAGCAGTTTAGACTTAACTATTTGAAGTTAACAAGAATATTTTTACCTGGCTAAGATTTACTGGATTCAGCACCACTAACCATTGAACCAGTATACCAGAAATAATATCATTCAAAAAGTTAAACAAGAAAAGAAACCTTCTAACACTGTGGAGAAGATAACAAGTAGCCTAATGAACCTCCCAAATCCCACCATAGTAACACAGTGCAAATGGATAGTATGAGAGTACATAATAAAGAAACAAATAAATAAAAAATAAAACAATTTTATAAGAGGGCACCAAGCTCAAGGGCAAATAGGTGCCTATTTATGTGCTATTTTATAGGGCTACATAAGTGTCAATGGTGGTCATTTTACAAGATGTATTTGTGATTTGGACACCTGGAAACATGCCTGCGGACATCCAAATCGTGAAGATATACTGTACCTGAAACCATTTTACAATTTCTTTGGTGATGTCCCATGCTGGGGATGTCCAAGTAGGCAAGAGGGTGCCCCAAAGATGTGGCTGGGGTGAGATGATGGACATAGATGTCCCCAATTAATTTGAGAAACCTTGGGGACATCCACAACCTTATTCAACTGTTCCAGGCACCACTACGCATCGGGAAAGTGCTTATTTGGGCCCAAAAACATGATGCCACTCCATTATCCTCAATATGCCCCACAATTGCAATGTTATTTTTTGTGCAATTGATACAAGTGTCTTGTGTTTGCATTGCTGTCTCTTGGACGTCTCCAGTCTTGGATACTATGCTGGGGACGTCTGTGTAGATGTCCTCATAGTCATCCATATAGGGCAATCCATGGGATGTACCTGGCTTCTTTTTGGACATTCTGGCTTGGACGCCCCAGATTGCACTTTGACATCCTTTGTAAAATGTGCCTTCATGGGTCTTTATGAAATATTCATATGAGAAGTAGGGGCCATGCCTTAAATGCCAGCATGAATATTAATACCTGCTCAAGGGCAGATGTAAAAGAATGTGCATAAAGTACACATGTAGACGTGTAGATTAAGGGGGCTAGTTACTAAGGTGCATTAATATTACTGTGTGTTAGTTCACCATTGATGCCTGTTATTTTGCAGCTGATCTGATTGTAATTCAGTAGGACCTAGTTACTAATAGTGTGCACTAACAGTGCAGCTTAGTAACTAGCCACCCAAGTGTTTGTCCCATGCTTTCTTGAATTTGTATACAGTCGTCGTCGTACCACCACCTCCATTGGAAAGCTGTTCACACATTTACCACATTTTCGCAAATTTCTCCTGAGTCTATCCCCTTTCACCTTCATCCTATGCCCTCTTATTGCAGAGCTTTCTTTCAATTGAAAGAGGCTCTCCCCCTGTGCTTTCATGCCAAGGAGGTATTTAAATGTCTCTATCATATCTCCTCTCTCCTGTCTTTCCTCCAAAGTATTCATATCGGGATCTTTAAGTCTCCTCATGATGAAGACCACTGACCATTTTAGTAGCTGTCCTCTGCATCAACTCTATCCTGTTTATATTCTTTTGAAGTTGCAGTCTCCAGAATTGCACACAGTATTCCAGATGAGTTCTCACAAGAAAATGATACAGAAGCACTATAACCTCCTCCTTCCTGCTGGCCATTCCTCTCCCTATGCAACCAGGCATCCTTTTGGCATTTTCTATTGCCTTTTTTTTACTTGTTTGGCTACCTTAAGTCCATCAGATATGATCACTCCAAGCCTGCTCTTCTTTCATGGGCAGAAGCATTTCATCCTTGCAAGTCCCCAGGACCATCAATAGCATCCCATGTCTTCAGCATTAGTTTGAAGTAA
Source organism: Ichthyophis bannanicus (assembly GCA_033557465.1). Taxonomy (NCBI): domain Eukaryota; kingdom Metazoa; phylum Chordata; class Amphibia; order Gymnophiona; family Ichthyophiidae; genus Ichthyophis; species Ichthyophis bannanicus. The sequence goes on from CM066033.1 coordinate 421,774,632, forward strand.
AAAAAAAAAAAAAAAGACAGGACATGTCTGAAACTCACTGATTCCATGTAACAGAGATACATTTTGCAGAATTTTAACCTATCCTACTAGATTGTCAGAAAGGATATAAATAGATAGCATGCTTCAGCTATGAATATGAATGCAACATTTAGCATACGACTAGTAGGAAAGCCCATCAGTGAAGAGCCCCCTGCCAGCTGTAGAATCCCATTTCTCTGTCAATGCATAACTCATGCCCTACAGTGCCTTTGTCTCCTCTCTAGCCTGGTTGCTCTGTGCTGCCGATGTACACATAGATGAAAAGCAGTTTCTGTGGTATGGTAATATGTCTTGACTCTCTGCCGCTGGGTCGCAGCTGGTGGACAGCATGTAGCACTGTGTGCTATGTGCCATCTGCCCATGCATATGCAGAGGGCAGCAGAAAACAGACAAAGATTATCCAGACACACAAACTGCTTTTTTATATACAGAGGGATAAGATCAAATAAGAAAATGCACAAAAATGTGTTTATTTGAACAAACAGAATGATATTTCAGGGTATGACTTATTAAATCCCAGTGAGGGTCTGGTTGCATCTAAAAATGTGTATTTGTTTGTGTGTTTGGTTTGTTTAACATGCTCTAAAATTTGTAGTATGAACAAAATTGATTTAATGCAGTATTCTGTGAATTAAAGCATATTCAATTGATTTGCATGCATTGAATTATGAAAATATATGTGGGAAATGAACTGAAAAAATATCCAAATATCAGAGAAAAATATCAATGCAACCCAAAAGGAACCACGTTGTTGATCTGCGTGCATCCCTAGTGGAATCTATTCCACAAAGAGAGATCATTGCTTCTTTGTGATTAACTATGCCGTCCTTGCAGATTCCATCCCTATATATTTCTCTATGGTATTGTCCTAGAGGTCATGTACAGGGTCATGTATGTATTCCTTACATGATTGTATACTTCACTAGTTAAAGACTTATGTGCATATCACAGAGTTGATATAAGTAACCTTATAAAAGATTTCTCTAAAGTATTACAACTGTAAGAAACCCTGGAGATGTGATGTGACTTTCTACCCTCAAGCTAATGCAGTAGGGTGGATTTGCGTTTCATGGCAATGTATATGTCCATACATTGGACCAGTTCTAGGGATGGTGATGTGAAGTTCCAAAGGGTAAACTCAGGAACGATAATAGGAACTATAGTTTTTGCCTGGATAGGGTTGTGGATGCCCAGAAGCCCCTTCTAAAGGGGTGATGGAAGAGATTGAAAGAAAGAGTAGGGATAAAAAGAGGATACCGGGAGACAAGAGGAGTGTGATGAAGCACAGATTAACCTGTGTGGAGCATCAGATAAAACAGTAGCAGCAGTGGCATGACTGCTTTTCATTCTGAGAAAACACCGGGGTAATATGCAAGGAGTGGCAATTACAACCATAAACAATGGTGGTATGATTGCAGCTAGCATCCAAGAAAGCATTGTGTAAATGTGTATGGAGCAGCAATTGCAATGATAAACTAAAGTGGTATAACGATGTCTGATTTCCTTGCATGAGAGGACTACTGTTAAAAGCCAAATTTTAATCAGTCTGGGGAGGCTGGATCTGTTTGTCTTTTCAGAGCAGCACTAACCTTAGCGGCTGTGGAGATTTTGACAAAACTTAGTAATAGGAAGAGGACCCAAGTGTTCGGTTATGTATCCATTTTGTGGGAAGCAAAGTTGAAGATGGCAGGACCATCACTTTGGCAGATGATAAGAATGCTGAGGACAGATATGAAGGAGAATGGTTTGAAAAAAATTGAAGTAAAAGGTTTGGGGGAAGAGGGGCTTCTGTTGGTTTGCTTAGATTTTGTGAATGTATGTATCTAAATTTGGTGATTCTCACTGGATAGTTAGAATGGATCAGTTTGGTCTTCAGCTGCCATCATTTATTATGTTACTATATTACTATGTTTTTTGAAGTTTGCAGGAGGAATGAGGTCTCGTTATAGTTTTCTTGGTGCAACACAAGATCTGGAGATCTTACTTTATAAAGTTTATAATAATGAGTTCTGTAAAGAAAGTTAGAGGAAACACAACTGGTATTAGTCAGTGCTCTGTATGCAAATATGGACATTCCATTATAAGTTTATGTTGTTTATGTTTATTGCATTTGATATACTGCCCTTCACATGTGCAGCAGTAAAAAAAACAAAACCCACAAAACAAGCAATAGAGGAGAAAGGAAAGGAATGCCATAATTAATAGGAAAGACAAGAGTAATCGTATGGGGAAGGGGGAAAAGTCAGAAGAGTAAGAGGTCAGGGGAGTCAGACGGGGTGGTAATTTAAAGGCTTTCTTAAAAAGGTGAGTTCTGAGTTGCGATTTAAACCCGGCATAGGATGGCTGTAAGAGGAGATCAGGGAGTAGAACATTCCAGAGGGATGGACCAAGGAAGTAGAAGGCCGCATGATGAGTGATTTCCAGTCTGTCCCGTGCAACAGAAAGAAGGTGGAGGTGGTTGGCATGGATGGAGTGTAGTACACAGTGTGGAGAGTGTAGATGAAGGAGATCAGAGAGGTAGAGAGGAGTGCCATTGTGAAGGGCTTTATGAACTAAGGTCAGGAGTTTGTATTGAATGCGGTAATTGATTGGAAGCCAATGGAAGCCAGTGAGAAGTGGTGTCATATAATTGAAACATGAGGCACGTGCAAGGATCTTGATGGCAGTGTTCTGGATAAGCTGCAGATATTGTAGTTGGTATTGTGGGAGACCTGTGAAAACAATGTTACAGTAATCTAATTGAGATATGAAAAGTATTAATAATAAAGTAGACAGAGAGGAAGAGGAGAGAAATGGACGCACAGCTCAGATGTGCCAAAGGGAGTGGAAGGAGTGACAGATGTGGCAGAAAGCTGGTTATAAAAAGTCAGAGAAGAGTCTAGGCTAACACCCAGGTAGTGGATCAAAGGGACTACTAGGGGGATAGGAGTATCAAAGAGCACAGGGGACATTACCGCTTTCCGAAAGGAGCTAAAAACTCACCTATTCAAAAGTCACTACAATCAGCTATGACTCTCAAGTTCGATAGAGTCATAGCAAAGCAATCAATTAATTATACTCTGTTGAAACCGCCATATGGATAAATATGTAAATATGTATGTATAAATGTGAAATGTAAATATGTGTAGTCCAATCCTCAAGACACTAACCCAGTGTGCTGTGACCTACCCTCAGAGCTATGTATATATTTTCCCCCTCTTCCCTGTCTTGATTTGACAACCCCCAAAGATGAAATCAAACCGCTGCTGATCGCTGGAAGTAGCGGTATATAAGTGTGTATTAAATAAATAAATAAATAATAAATAAATAAAGTGAGGGACTGAGACTCCCACCCATGAGCCGGATGGTGGAGGTTTTCTGAGGATTCAAGAGGAGGAAACTAGAAGACATCTAACTGGAGGTTTGGGTAAGACAGTTGTTAAGTGATGACAGGTCCGAGGAAAACAGATCAGTGTGAAGGAATATGATGTCGTCAGCATAGTAATATGCTGAGATCCCACACTGTTGTACCATAAGGATGAGGGGAACAAGAAAAATGTTGAACAGTAGAGGAGCTAGTACTGAACCTTGCGGGACACCACTGGGAAGCGGGGTGAAAGGGGGGAGGAAGACTTGAAGATAACTGAGAAAGATCTGTGAGAAAGGAATGAATGGAACCAATGTAGAACAGCACCATGGAGGCCAAAATTGTGGCGATGGGAGAGGCAAATAGTGGGGTCAACAAGGTCAAAAGATTAGGATAGGTCCAGAGAAACCACAAGGGGAGATATTGCCTCTGTCTTGGGACTCATGGACTTCATTGAGAAAGGAGAGGAGTATTGTTTCAGTGCTGTGTCCTGGGCTAAAATCAGATTGACGGGGGTGCAAGGTGTGTGTGGAGTTGTGGTGTGCAATAAGCTGGATGAATGCCATTTTCTCTAGGATTTTTGACAGAAAAGGGAGCTTAAGAGTCAGCTGAGCAGAATGGTCCAGGGAAGGCCTTTTTAAAGATAAAACCTCCAACCTCTCCTGAATCCTGACTCCTTCCGTACTGTCTGCCAGGCTCTCACAATCCCCTCCCTTGATTACTGCAACCTTATCTACCAGGGCCTCCCCAAGAGCAGTATACACCCTATCCAAATGGCCCAGAACACTATAGCTCGTCTCATCACAAACAACCCCAGATGATCACACATCACGCCAGTCCTCCATGATCTCCACTGGCTTCCCATCCAACTCCGAGTTAAATTCAAAGTTATCACTCTCACTCACAAAATCATCTCCAATGAGTCAGCACCATGCCTCTCCTTACTCCTATCTAGCTCCAACAACAATAGAACACACCGCACCTTCACCAAAAATCTCCTTGCCATCCCAACCTCCAAAAGGCATAGCAAGCAAACCACCTGTAACCAAACTTTCTCCCTCTATGCCCCTTGTCTATGGAATGCCCTTCCATACGAATTAAGAAACTGCTCAGATCACATAGCGTTCCGGAAGAAACTAAAAACACACCTCTTTCAAGAACATTTTTCCCTACCACCATAACCCACACCTGACAACTCGCCTCTAATATCCAACCCCCCCCCCCTTTCCTACCCTCTCATCTTCTAGCAGCCCCTCTGTAACCTGTAGAAACCTATGTAAATAGTTGATACTATAAAAATGCAAATCCATGTAAATAGTTGGTCTTTGTAAAAGGTTCTGTTGTTATACCGTTATATATCCATTTTCAATGTGAGCAGTTGAAACACACTGCATTGTTATGTTCTCTGTAAACCGTCTTGAATCGTAGAAAGACGGTATAGAAAAACTGTTAAATAAATAAATAAATATATAAATAAAGATAGGACAGATCAGGACCTTTTTCCGTAGGACTGGGAAAATACCATAGTCTAGGCTATTGTTCAGAATGGACAAAAATAGGTGGTAGAAGGGCTAGGGAAGTTTCAGTTAGCCAGATAGATGGGATTGGGTCAGAACTACAAGTGGTTTTACAAGAGGTTACCTATGTGCTCTCCAAAAGATGAATTATCAGTGATGTTCTTTGAGATGTTCACTTCCTTAATACAACATGTGACTTGGGATTTCTTTGTAAAGGTAACTGAGTTAGGATTAGTTAGATTATGAACCCTATTTACTAAACACTTTTCTCATAGACACATAACAGGAGAAAGCCTTTAGTAAAAAGGAATGTAAGAAATATTGTCCTATAGTTCAGGTTTTATCCATGTACTAAAGATAGAAGATTGAAGATATGAACGCAAAGTATTACACAACATTCATATATTTGGAAACTATTTATTTATTTTATTTATTTAGACAGTTTTGTATACCGCCTTATTCTTCAATCATAGCTAATCAAAACTAAGATCCCTTTAGGGTGTTGCACTTAACACGTGTTTAGCATGAAAATTAACGTGTGTTAAGTGCAAAGCCTTTGCAATAACTGTCGGGGTCATCGCCTTAATGTGTGGCACAATTATTTTGAGTACACCCAACGCCACCCATAGAGGTATCTTCTTTTTTGCACTCACGCCAGTTGGCACATTGACAGCGCGTGATATGCACCACCTTACTTTGGATTGACCTCAGTCTCTTTTTTTTGTATAGTTTATGATTATTTCTACTCAGTTCAAATGCTAGATATCTTTCTCCTGAAAACTTTCTCATGTGCTCAGTTTGAACGACAAACTTTAATAACGCTAAATATTTATTTAAAACAATTTATTTTTTTTAAATCATCATCACTCATCCTGCTGTGATAGAATCATAGAAAGAGAACATTGGAAAAAATCATTTCAAAAGATTACTCTAGATGATTCATAGTGTACTATGGGTAGGACTCAGCATTTCATAATAAATGGCATTTTTAATTTACAAGCCAGAAATTGATCCGGCAAGCTCTAGGAATGGCACACAGCATAGATATACTACAGGAAGGCCCATAGGAGCATGGTATTATTTGACTGCAACGATTAAAATTGAGATAGAGCAGCACCGGTTTTAAGAACATTTCTTTCTTTACTATTCCTAAAACATTTTGCATTTCATGTCACTAACAGGTGACATTTTTGTTCTTCAAAACCAACTGGCTACTAAGGATTTAATACTAATTCCGGTTCAGCAACATCTATTCCTATGCCCGGTATTTATATGAAATATCCATTGGATTTTCTTTTACCAATCCTGGCAAAATCTAAGGAAATGTGAAGCAAGCCTGAAGATGTCTGAAGCAGATTTTTAGTTCTTCTGCAGGTTCAGTTTGCCAGAAAAAAAGATTTGAAACCAACATGCCAAATCCTCCAATTTGAGCACATGTTGACCAGTAGGAGTTTCCAGGCCAAAAATTCTGCTTTGCTTACTGTGTTTTTTTTGTGCCATTCATGGGATTTATTTTTTCTTTTTTTTCTTTTCGGAACAATGTTATCAATAGTGCATCCTGTTGCTTAAAAGATAAGGGAGGAATAGTCTACTGGTTGAAACATCAAATTGATACTTAAGGAAGCCAGGGTTCAAATATCACGACCACTCTTTGTGATCTTCGGCAAATCAATTAGTGCTTATTGCCTCAGGGACAAAGTTGGGCTCTTTTAACTACAATGCGCTGAATAGTTAATGTGCATTTTTTACACAAGGCAACTGTACACAAGGGCCCACAGTGAATTTTTTGAAACCTTTTATTTTTTTTAAGCAATTTTTGTATTTACTCTTTCTTTTTATTAAACTAGTAAGCAAAGTAATGCTGACTAAACTACTCTGTCAGTCCATCATGGCCCATTTAATAGCTCAACCTTATGCATGCTGCAGCTTCAAGCTTCCATCTGCTGTGTCTGGGCAATTCCTGCAGCAGAGCACAAGACTAACAATATGTAAGGGAAAGAACAGCAGCATTCATATTACTGCCACAGAAATGTGGAAATGAAACAGTTTTTCCTCTGAAGAGTGCAACGTCAGGCGCTATACCAATGTGGGTCTGGTTTTTGCACCAGTCCTCCTCCTGGCAGGATTCATTTAATGGAGAAGTGTCTTGTTCTCAAATCTTCTACTCGTTTTTCCTGATAGACATTACTTTCTGCCACTGCTTGAATTGTCCATTTATGGTAGCTCGTATTACTGGTTCATCTTTACTAGGGTAATAAAAGCTGAATTAGACTTCATACAGTAATAGATTTTATCTTTCACTTGCTTGTCTCTGTTCAGTTCCACCACACCAGTGGCATACCAAGGGTGGGGCGATGGGTGTGGCGGATACAGCCAATACAAGCATGTCCCTGAGCCTGCTGAAAGGAAACTGTCTATTGTGGTAGAGAAGCAGGCTCAGAGTGCAGGAAAAGAAAGGGGAAACAGTCTTTTTTTTCTAAACCCAAAGAAACTGCAGGCACAGGAAGGGTTAACACCCAAAGTAAAGCCAAAGATCTCCTGCAGAGGAGTGCAGGGCCAGAGACACACCCAGTTCCCATGGAGACCGAGGGAGGAGATGGGAGTGGTTTGGGGGCGGAGTCAAGAGCCATAGGACAGCCCCAAACATTTAGGCAAGGAAGTTTCACTCACAAACGCATTGCACAGAAGTGGAAGGAGGCACAGGAAGGGATTGCACAGAAGTGGAAGGAGGCACAGGAAGGGAATGCACAGAGATGGGCATGGAAGGAGAAACAGATGGGAGCTGAGAAGGAGGATGAGATTGAAGGCAGAGACAGAGGCACTGAGACAAGCATTGTGGCAGCGCCACTGGGACGAAGGAAGCTGACCAAGGACAGGAACAGAGAGGTGAGAAGGCCAGAGGAGAGCTCGGGGGAAGATTCGTCTGAGGAGGAGATATTTTCCAGAAGCTCCTGGTCTGGCCCTTCTCAGTATAAGGGGCCTATAGGAGGACAACACCCTACTGGCAAGGTGAGCCCTTTACAAGCCTTAAAAAAGCTTTTAAATAGGGAAACCTTTTCCTGCCCTTCCCCCACTAGCTCACGTACTGAGAAGCCTAATTGGGAACAAGTGTTGAAAACTTTACAGTGTGTAAAGGCTCCTCAGGCAGACGCTGAGGAGAACAAATATCTGAAAAAGCCCAGTGAGGAAGAAATGGAGCTAGGAGACACTTTTTATGAAAGTGGGGTTTCAGATATGGAAATTGAATGTGCTATCTGTGCCAAAGAAGAATAAGGAACTGAACCGGGTTTTTAGTAACTGGAGAAAAAAAACCCAGGAGTTCTTAATAAGGACATTTTATGCAAAAGCCCATAACTTTTAGCTAGGCTGATCAATGACTGCTTGGCTGATAAAGCTGCATGATTAACGAAGCCAGAAAGGAGCTAAAAGTATAACTTGTATCTTGAAGAAATATTATTGAATTTTAAAGCCTGTTGGTGGACCAGGGAATGTTATGCTATACCAGCTGTGAAACAAACAGTGAAGTTTTGTACTGCCTCCTGGGGACCGTATAACAGACTGCTGTTGTAAAGGATTTTTACTTGTGAAAAAGGTGTGTTTAAACTAAGCCAAGCCAAAGACTGTTTAACCAGGCTTACGTTTATGACTGGAGAAGTATCCTGAACTTTATGTTTTGTAGTCTTCAACATTTTTGCCAAAGAATTTAATTTGGTTGGGAAAATCTTATTTCTTGAATAAAAGAAATTTCCTGCGACCTTTGATCTTGGCTCTAATCTATTTAAGACACAACTACATGCTATTGGGCTAACTTTTTATACAAAGGATGATCGGAGCCCTCTCACACTACTAGGCAACTGCCTGGCCACACGGGGGAGCTCCGACACTATTCAAATTTTCTCAAAGGCGGGACGCTTTTAGAAATACTTTTTTCCACTCAAAACCACTATGTGGATTATTCTCCAACTAAACAAAGGCATGGCATGGTGGGTACAACCCTATACAAAGTCCGGAGGGGGGATAATCTGCACAGAGCAGTGGGCACAGCCCTCACCACCTCTCTGGACAGATTAGATGGACCATGCTGGTCTTTATCTGAACATGTAACATGTATCTTAATCGTAACAAAAAACCAAACGTTCACCCCGCCAACTCACATAATACTACAGAACCAAGAAATTAAAATAAAAAATGAAATAAGATATCTAGGTGTCATTTTAGACACACACCTTACTATGGAAACGCACATCAGAAACACCTTGAAGAAAATCTACTTCAAACTTAAAATTCTCAAACAATTACGCCCCCTTATCAATATAACACAGGCTACCATAACTCCACACTTCGATTTCGCCAACTTAATACTTATAGGCATTTCAAAACAAAACATCAAAAGGATCCAACTCGCGCAAAATGCTACAGCCAGAATCATATTAAAGATAAATTCACTCCAACACATTACACCGATACTAGCATCCCTTCACTGGTTACCAATACAAAGCAGGATAACATACAAAACAATAATAACTACATTCAAAGCCCTAAAAGACATGGCCCCGAAGACACTCTGTAATCTAATAAGCAAAGAACCACCTAAGCCCACTCATAGAAAAGGACAATCAAATAAACTTAAGATGCCAAAAGAATATATAAGAACTCACAAATTAACAAATAATAGAGCCTTTTCCCACGTAGCCCCAACAGTCTGGAACTCTTTACCAGAGGACTTACGATCACTAACAGAGATAACAGAATTCAGAAAAAAATTGAAAACCTATCTATTCACTAAACACTATAATACCATAGAAAACCATCCAATCAACTTAGATAAAGGCTAAACAAGAACCTGTCTAAAAACAAGATTATACTCCCTATTACAATAAATACGTACAACTTAAATGAATAATCATTCCATTCCAATGCATTGATACCCCACTTGTATATAGTTAAAACTGAGTTAGAGACAGTACTTCAGTTTAAATTGTTACACAATCTGTGTTAGTTGATTTATTGAACTATTCCGCATAGTTTTTACATACACTTTGTTGTTTCAAGTTAAGATGTTCATTGTAAAAAGTTATAACTGTTCTATGTAAAACAAGCTCTGCATTGTTAATTGTTGTTAAATGTACACCGCAACTGATCGCTGGAAGATGCGGTATATAAATAAGTGTTAAATAAATAAATAAATAAATAACATGTCCAAAACACAGTGATTCAGCTTCATACTATTTTTACTGCTGGCTGCTCCCTTTCCACTCAGTTCACCTGCTGTCTGCCAGAATTTTGCAGTAAAAAGGTCAGAACGAAGAGAGCAACAAGGAGCGAGGAATAAAAACAGGAAGTCCTTTATTAAGTAAAAAGCCCCGACATGGCCGCATTTCGGCAAATGCCTTCATCAGGGGAAACCTCAAAAAAGAGAGATAAAATACATACATCAATAAGATCACAAATGATTTATTTATTTATTTTATTTTAGCTGTATTTATATCCCGCTTTTCACCGGGTCAAAGCGGTCAATTGGGAGATACATTTAACATTTATTTTTTTATTTAACTATTTCTTTTATATCTTTTAACATGAGGGGATATGACACACATACGCTAATACTTACAGGGAACATGGGCAATGGAGGGTTAAGTGGCTTGCCCAAGACCACAAGGAGTGCCTATAGGACTAGAAATCCCAGTCCCTCCGGCCTGAGATTGCTGTCCCCAGGTGGGACTTCAACCTCCGGCCCGAAGTACCTTGTCCTAACCACTAGGCCACTCCTCCCACTGATAAATAATGATAAAACAAATTAAATAATGAACAGGGCATAATCAAATGAATGAAATGTGCATCAAACCATAAATATAAAAAACAAACTAGTCCATCAGATTAAGAACTAAAAAGCGTTCATTGGACATGATAACTAAAACCTAAGGGGATCATTATGAGATATGAATAGCGGGGATGGACGTCCGTTTTGGACGTCCAACCCCTGCTATTCAGAGGGAGCAAATTCCAAACCCCAGGCTTGTGCGGGGAATGCTGGGTGAGGGTGGGAGGGGAGGGCTGGGGGTGGAGAGGGGGAAAAGCAGAGGCAGGTCCATGACCCCGGATGTATAGGGCCTATTCTGGTCATAGCTCTGCAAGTCCAGCAATGACAAGATGGATGGGGGACTTATTCTACTTTGGAGGTGAAATATCCCCCTGAAGACTGCGATTGGGCCCGGCAAACCCCTCCACACTGAGGTGAGCAGCAGCAGGTGGTGCCCCTCCACTTGATCCTAGCCCTGGCAGACCACTCTGAGGGTTGGACGGAGTGGAAATGCGGCTGAGAGCAGCGTGGGGTCTTCAGTGCACCTGATGGGTGTCCTGGTGCCATGGCGACGGGGTACCATGGCACTGAGAGTCTAGCAGGAGCACAGGGCTGCCTACACGTGCAGGGTGATGGATATCCCTTGCTTCAGAATCGGGGCATGCAGGGGCCATCTAAGTGCCTGATTATGCGGCCATGGAAACACATAGCTCCCGCAGTTGCAGAATCGGGTGTAATTGGGGCACGTCCATTTTTTGGATGGCTGGATGGCCCGGATGTGCCCTGAGTAGAATTGGCCTCGAGGCATGAAAGCATGAGCAGAAACAAAAACAGCTATTGAAGGTAACCATCTCATAGTACAATACAATATTCTAGACAAGGAGGGAAAGAAACATAATAAAGAAATCACATTGGATAGATTAACTTTAAAACCTAAACAAGGTGTATGATGAAAAAAAGAGTTAAGCCAATAAATAATGAATGATAAAACCAGCATGCTGGGTATTGCATATTACATGATATGAATAGAGAGCTAACACCAAGACAGGGAAAGAAACTCTCTTTCTCTTAGGCTGGAAATATGAATCCAACTCTTTCCAGTGTTACACTTGTAATATCTCTCAGAGTTTCCTTGAATTTATTTATTTAACTAGTTTTCTATACCGCCTTATCCTTCAATCAAAGGGGTTTACATTATGTAATCACTACAAGCAGGTACTGGATACATTCCTTTGTCCCCAAAGGGCTCACAATCTATGTGTACCTGAGGCAACGGAGGGTTAAGTGGCTTGCCCAAAGTCACAAGGAGTGCCTATAGGACTAGAAACCCCAGTCCCTCTGGCCTGAGATTGCTGTTCCCAGGTGGGACTTGAAACCCTGGCCCTAGATATCATGACCTTAACCACTAGGCCACTCCTCCTTCTAAATAAATCTGTTTCTCGATTTACCCGGAGCTGAAGGTAATGCAGGTATAGTTTCCCAGAGACTGTCCTATGTCTCATGCAGGGCTCTGTTGTCACTGGGTACTGATGAGCTTCCAGATTCCTCTTGTCTCTAGAGCTTGTGGCATCTGTAGATGCAGTTCCTCGAGACTGAGATGCAGGTACTCTGAGCTCTGAGGTTCTTTATCAGTTGCATATAGATGTATTTCTTGGAATCCTCTCTCCTTTACCTCTAGAGCAGGGGTGTCCAAACCTGTCCTGGAGGGCCAGAATCCTGGCAGGTTTTTGGGATAGCCCTAATGAATATGCATGAGATATATATGCATTAGAGATATCCTGCCAACCTGACTGGTTTGTGGCCCTCCAGGGCTGGATTTGGAGACCCCTGCCTTACACCTCTGTCATTTAAGATCGTGAGTGGGCAAAGTACAGATGTCCTAGACATCGAAAGGGTATATAGAATGTGTCACATTCCTCCTCGATTCTCACCACCACCAAAAAGGTGGCTAATAGACAATTCTTAGGTGGTGGTGAGAAGTGAGGAGGACTGTGACAAATTCTATCTAACCTTTTTGATGTCTTGGACATCTGCACCTTGTCCACTCACGATCTTAAATGACAGAGGTGTAAGGCAGGGGTCTCCAAATCCAGCCCTGGAGGGCCACAAACCAGTCAGGTTGGCAGGATATCTCTAATGCATATATATCTCATGCATATTCATTAGGGCTATCCCAAAAACCTGTCAGGATTCCGGCCCTCCAGGACAGGTTTGGACACCCCTGCTCTAGAGTAAGTGGCTTCCTTGTTCTTGGCCAAGCTAAGCTTCTCTCCTTCTGAGCCAGTGGGGTTGCTGGAAGGGGTTTGCACAGTCAAAATCCTCTCAGCTCTCTCCTTGGCTACTCTGGGCTTGCAGTTTCCTCTGGATGGCATGACGGGTTATAGAAATTGCAACACCTCAACTGCCTATCATGTCTGCATGGTACAGTGACTATGTGCCAAAGTCAGAGTTCAGCCTTTGGGAATAGTTTATATAGGATGTGGATTTTCTTTCCCAGAGGAGTCTCCTCCCAGCATCATGTTCTGGAAAATGCTGGGATTTTTCAGTCTTTGTTGTAGTAATTAAGTAGTGACAGTGGATGGTGCTGCTGCTTGCACAGTAACATTCAAGCAGTCTCTACAGAAGTCATATGCAAATGCAGTGCTTTATTGTACATCGGGGGGGGGGGTCATGGACCCGCCTCTGCCCTGCCCATGCTCCTCCTCTGGCCCATCCCCCCAACCCCGTCCAGAACTCCCCACACAAAGGCCTAGTACATGCAGGGAGCTCTAGTGTCAGAATAGCGTCCAAGTGAACAGTGGGGGTTGGACTCCAAGCCCGACATCCAACCCTGCTATTTGTGTCTCAGCATGTCAGCCACAATGTTTATTGCCAAAATGAATGCCCAACCAGGCCTGAAATGAACACTATTACCTGCATCTTTCTGCCGCTCCCTACTATGCCCAAGTTTATTCTCAAAATACTTCTCCTGCAAGGCCTTTCCTTAATTTGGATTTTGTTCTGGGCTGCAGTTTAACTTTTCTTCTTGTTTGCTATGGTTCATAGGCAAAATTGTTCACCATGTCTTTTTCTTTTTAACATTTAGATGGCAATTTTATAAACCTTTTCTACAGAGAAAATGTTGACTTACATGCAGAAAAGATCTCTTTTTTAAAATTATGTTCACTTTTGAAAGTACAGATGGTTCCAGAAGTCTTGTACTTCTAGAGTAGACATACTCAGGGAAAGAGTTAGGGTTGAACATGCATGAAGTTGTGATTTATGCATGTATTTTATAAAATACTTGAGTACACATGCCAAATACATGCTAATATTTATGCTTGCTCTTAAGCATTTATGCCAGTGCCTTCAGTCTCGTTGCAATTTCTGCAGGATCTGTGCTAGTATTTTATAAAGACATTCCCAAAACCTAGGCGCCCTGTTATAAAATAACCCTCCGCAAACATATACATTACAAATTTAGAGGGCTATTTCACAGTGTGACGTCCAAGTGCAGTCTGGGATGTCAAAGCCAGAATGTCTGGAAAAAAAAAGCAGCCATTGCATGTGCAGGCACGATTTCAGAAATGTAGACGTGCCCGATATGCATGTATATCAATCATCTATATAGATATCCCCAGGATAACATTTCAGAACCAAGTCATCTAATAGCATAATGGTTAGCAACGAGACCTTTGTGATCTAAGGCTAATCACTTAATTCTCCATCTTCTTTATACTATCTGGATGTTTTAAGATGAAAACAAGCACTTTCCTGATGCTTGTTCATGCCTGGAGCAGATATAAACATTGACATGCCCGCAGACATCTCCGACATTTCTAAGATTGAATGAGGACATGGAAGTAAATTGTCACTCCCTGGACACGCCTCCTCCACACCTACATGCCTACTTGGGCATCCCTGCACCAGAGACATCTGCGACGTCATTTGTGGAATGGCTATGGAGATGTGTCCGTGATTTCAACATCCTCCTGCACATCTTCAGACATGTAAATCATGACTAAACCTTTTAAAATGAGGGTGTTTTAAAATGTTGTATTGATCGTTCTCCCTATGTCTGTTCTGAAACCAGTGCACTCTCCTTTCTCCCATTTTCAATTTTGAGAGTGGAGAGTGCTGTTTTCTTATACTCTAATCTTCTCTATCCTTTGTTCTTGGGGGCTAGTATTAAGCATGCTGGGGCCCAAGACAGAAATTTAGGAAGGGAGCTTCAAAGTCTTCCTGTAGGTTGTACCTCCTTCAGTTCCATGTGCAATGAAGGCTCAGGGCTATTGCCCTGGTTGAATCTGCCCCCTCCTTCATGACTGTTTTATCTGCTCTGTATTCCTTGATAAAGTGGCGGTCTGACCACCATTTCTAAGTATGCGGATACTGCCAGTAATGGAAGACGCTGGACTCACCAGTAATCATGAAGGGAAGAAGCATTCCTCCTTCCTTCATCCCCTACCATTGTTCCCTTGTGATGTGATGACTGGATGGTATAGGAATCCATCCTCTTCCAGGCGACATTAGGTCTAGAAAGACCCTTGCTGTTGCTTTGGCAAGGGTCATCATTTATTCACACTGGTCAGATGTAGGTCCAGCAAACTTATTTGCATAACTTACTTGTCTCTATGAACTGTTTGGTTTTACTTGTAAGTCTTATTTTTTATTTTCACATTGTTGCATTCATATGGATCATTCCCCTCACAAACATTGGAAGCAGGACAAGTGAGAGGTTTAAAGACGAGGGGAGCCAGTTGACCTCACCTTAGCTGCTGCCTTTTCGGACTGAGTAGATCCTTTCTTCGGATATGATGCACACCTCTGTTATAGCTGAAGAATAAAACTGTTGGTAGGTTAAAAGAAGGTATCAGGACCTCCAACATATGTAAACATTTGGTCAATATTCTAAAGAGTGGATCCATATAGTGGCTGCCACTATTCACATAAGTTCCCTACCCATGAATTCTCAGTGGAATTGTACAGATAACACCGGCGGAAATCCTTACAGACCAGCCTGGCACCATTCAGATCCTCCAAACTCTGTGGAAATTCAGCTACTATTTATATGGTTATGCAGTTTAATTTAGGGAAGCCTTTTTGCATCCTTAATTAAATCACAGAGCTGTTGATATGATTACAGCTGAATATTGCTACGATCTGTAGAAGGGTGGTGGCCACTGCTCTACAAATATATTCAACACCACTTGCTATCCATTTAGTGGTACAGAATGTATGTGGATAATTTTGGATGCCACAGCAAGTGTTTGAAAAAGACGCTGACCTACGCAATTGATACTAAATAGTCTATTGAGAAATGCCTAGGAGTGGCCTAGTGATTAGGACAAGGTACTTCAGGCCGGAGGGCCGGGGGTTCAAGTCCCACCTGGGGACAGCAATCTCAGACCGGAGGGACTGGGATTTCTAGTCCTCTAGATACTCCTTGTGGTCTTGGGCAAGCCACTTAACCCTCCATTGCCCATGTTCCCTGTAAGTATTAGCGTATGTGTGTCATATCCCCTCGTGTTAAATGTATCTCCCAATTGACCGCTTTGACCCGGTGAAAAGCGGGATATAAATACAGCTAAATAAATAAATAAAATAAATAAATAAATAATAACAATATCAAGGATGTATGATCACACTTATATTCCTTTCCTGAGAATGCAAGTGTAAAGATATCGTAGATGTTTTGTATCTTTTTTTTTATCAGCAAAGGAGAAAGAGTACTTGGAATTATTGCCCATCTGTATCTAATTTGCTTTGAGCCCTCTTCACAGAAAAGAGCATGTGCTGTATGCACAACAATATTGCTCCTAATTTACAAATAAGCCCTACTGAGCTCGCTTGGCAAAATGTAAGAGCTGTTGTGCAGAGGATCTACAGTAAGTTTGAAAATAATGTCAAACTCATGGACGATGGACAGCTGGTACTAGATGAGTGATCAGGCAGGAGTATGACTTTCACACTCTGAATTTCTTTGTTTCTATATTCTTTTGGACCAGTTATTTTAAGCCACCTTCATTTTTATTTAGCTATTTAATGGAAAATATTTATGTACTGCTTATCACTACTGGTTGTGGGTGGTGAACAAGAAAATGTAAGAAATAATATCACATAGCAAACAAAACAAACAGAACATAAAATCAAGCAAAAATATCAGATCAAGAAACCATTGATCCAAGGACAGAGGACTATAGCAACTTATAAACTATCCAATCTACTGAGGCATGAGCTTTCGAGGATAAGAGGCCACTGCATCTGGTGAAGTGAATTTTGGTCATCTAAAGCTTATGCCTCAATAAATTTGTTAGTGTATAGGGTGCCACCTGTCTCTGTCATTTTTGCTACTCCAGACTAACCCGGCTACCCCTCTGAAAACTGTCATTAATCCACTTAGAGGGTAATTTGCAACCAGGGGCCTAGTTTTAGGCACTCTGAATGCGCCAGTCTAAAGCCTATTTTATAAATAAAAATGAGTACTTTCTTTTTATTATAAAATAGGGGCATAACTGTCCAAAAATGTGCATTAAATCTAGTTGCAAGCACTTAGGTGAACCCTAGGGCTAGCGTAAATGCCTGCACCCTGATTTTTAAAGAACGCATATAAGTTGTAGTATTTTATAACTTATGTTCATAATTATGTGCTCCATCCCTGTGCACACCCACAACGAAAGTATGTACCATTGGCCTGATGCACATATAAACTAGGGACCACCTAAAATGTACACAAAACTGCCCATCCACGCGCATAAGTCATGGAAAATGCATGACTTACGCACATCAATGGTGCATAACTTTATATGGTTTCTCATACAATTATTTCCTAAATGTTTTTGTTAAAAAATAATAATTTCACTAAACTCCCCCCCAGTCAGTTGCTGTCTTATTGAGGGCTGTGAATTATTTCAGATATTCAAGTTGTGAAGATCTAACCCTGACCTATCCTTGGGACTGTGATCTCAGGAAATGCTCAGGGCAATACCACTGAGATGTACAGTTAAAGATAAGTGCATATAAAGTCTCAAAAATTGTGTCTTTTACTAAAGGGCAAACCAGAAGCAACAAGAAATGGAGGTAGACACAAGGTGCAAAGATTCACAGCTTGAGGATCTGTTTACTGTGTTACTAAGACTATCTAGACTACACACTTCAACACCTAATGTAGCGAATTTGCCAAAATTCAGCGGAGCTATGCAATCATTGGAATAAATGTTTGATTGGACCCTTTGTGCCTTGTGTCTACCTCCATTCTTGTTGTTTCTAGTTTCTATGCACTTGCCTTTAATTGTATGTCTAAGTGGTATTCCCCTGAGCAGAAATGTAGGTAACCAGGTAAAACAGGAAGAAGATGGGTAAAGAATGGTAGGGAGGAGGTGTCCAGCAGGACACCTGGCAAGCAGATTTCATTGCATGCATATCATAAAAGACCAGCAATCAGTTCTTGAGGTTAAAAGCATTCGCAAATTTGAAAGCTTTTAGACCTTTCCTGAAATTACTTTGTGGAAGAGATAAGGCATTCCAAAGGAGGGGGCCAAGCAGTAGAACGTGGAGTTGTGAGTAAAATACACTGTAGAATCTTCATGGATAGAATGTACATTGATTCACCTCCACTGGCTCCCTGTGGCTTTTCGTATACAGTTCAAAATTCTTATATATGTGCACAAAACCATCCACACCGGCATTCCCCTCTACCTCGCCAATCTAATACATCTCCACTCGTCTCACCGCTCCCTTAGATCGGTCCACTTGAATCGCATGTCCCTCCCCTCCCCGTCACAGGCCCACCTTGAGTCCACCCGCTCCTCAGCATTTTTCTTTCTGGGCTCGCGCCTCTGGAACTCGCTCCCCACTACCCTACGCCTAGAACCCTCCTATAAAACTTTTAAGGTTAGGCTGAAGACTCACCTTTTTTGCACCGCCTTTAACCTTTCCCCCCCCCCTGCTCCCCTCTCCCCCCCCCCCACCCCGCTGATCCTGTATGTCTATAACATTTTACTTTGTCGCCCTCATTGTTTACCTGTCACTTTACTCTCTCTCCTCTCTTTCCTGTTTCTTCATTATTTTGGCATTCCTTTTCTTTTTCAGCAGCCTATCTATTTTGTTATTGTACACCGCTCTGGTGCCACTGGTAAAGTGCGGTATATTAAATGTGTCAATAAAGATAAAGATAAAAAGGGTAAGGGAATGGTAGCACGGTGTACACAGGATCTAGTGCAAGAGGTAGCAGTGTTGGGGACTCTTGGCAACAGCAATCATAACATGATGACATTTGATTTAATAAATTGTTGGAGGATATCAAGGACATCCGCTGAACTAGCATTTAACGAAGCCTTTGAAAAAGTCCCTCATGAGAGACTCTTGAGGAAATTAAAAAGCCATGAGATAGGAGGCAATGAGGACTAGGAACTGGTTGAAAGATAGAAAACAGAGACTAGGGCTAAAAGGCCAATTTTCTCAATGGAGAAAGGTGAATAGTGGCGTACCCTAGGGATCTCTCCTGGGCCTGTTGTTTTTTAACATATTAATAAATGACCCGGAATGGGAATAACGAGTAAGATTATCAAATTTGCAGATGACACAAAATTATTCAAAGTTGTTAAAACACAGAGAATTGTAAAAAATTGTAAGAGGACCTTGATAAATTAAGAGACTGGGTATCCAAATGGCTGATGAAAACTAGGGAAAACTAACCCAAACTACAGTTACACAATTCAAGGTTCCACATTAGAAACCACCACCCAGGAAAAGAATTTAGGCATCATTTTGGATAATACATTGAAACCCTCCACCCAATGTACAGTGGCGACCAGGAAAGCAATTAGAATGCTAAGAATCAAAGAAAGGAATGGACAATAAAACAAAGGATATTATAATGTTTCTGTATCACTACATGGAGGGAGGCCTAGTGGTTAGGACAAGGTACCTCAGGCTGGAGGGCCAGGGGTTCAATTTCCATTTGAGGACAGCAATCTCAGGCCGAAGGGACTGGGGTTTCTAGGCACTCCTTGTAGCCTTGGGCAAGCCACTTAGCCCTCCATTGTCTCAGGTACACATATAGATTGTGAGCCCTTTGGGGATGAGGGAATGTATCCAGTAGCTGCTTATAGTGATTGTAAACCACTCTGATGCCCTTCAGCCTAGGCGGTATATCAAGAAATTACATAAAAATAAACATGGTGTGACCACATCTTGAATATTGAATATGCAGTTCTGGTCACCATATCTTAAAAAAGATATAGCAGAATTGGAAAAGGTACAGAGAAGAGAGACCACAATGTTAAAGGGGATGGAAGGATATCCCTACGAGGAAAGGTTTAAAAGGTTAGGGTTCTTCAACTTGGAAAAGAGACGGCTGAGGGGATAGAACTCTATAAAATAATGAATGGCGTGGAATGGGTAAATGTTGTCTGGTTGTTTACCCCTTCAAAAGGTAGACAGGAGGCAATGTACTATTGTGGATTAGAGACTGGTTAAAAAAAACCCTAAGAGAATAGTAGAGTACCTACATTACTAAGACACTTATCCACTCTTTATTCACTTCCCATCTTGACTATTGTAACCTACACCTTGCTGGTGTCCCTCTGAATTATCTAGCTCCCCGTCAATCTTTTCAACACTCTGCTGCGTGGCTAATCTTCCTCCAGCCTCGTCATGCTCATATTACCCCTCTTTTCATGTCACTTCATTGGCTCCCTATCCATTTCTGCAGCCAGTTCAAACTTCTCCTGCTGACCTATAAATGCATTCACTCTGCAGCTCCTCACTATCTTTCCTCTCTTATCTCTCCCTACACACCTTCTCAGGAACTCCGCTCTTCTGGCAAATCGATTCTATCTGTGCCCTTCCCTTCTGTTGTTAACTTCAGACTTCACTCCTTTCATCTTGCTGTTCTTAATGCCTGAAACAAACTACCTGAGTCTGTACATCAGGTGCCTTCTCTGACCCTTTTCAAATCCAGGCTGAAAACTCACCTCTTCACTACCGCTTTCGGATCTTGACTCACCTGATCGCCTTTGTATTTATTTATTTATTTAGCTGTATTTATATCCCGCTTTTCACCGGGTCAAAGCGGTGGAACATACAATAATCAATTACAAGGGTTTGGGGCCGTCACCTGGTGGCCAACAATAATGATTGTTAACAATTAATTGGGATGTAGACATAGACATTGTGTTCAGGGGGACGAAATATGGTGGTTGGGAGGGAGTCAGTGGTGGGTGCTTGTCTCTGGTCCGAGGAATTCTTGGAATAGTGCAGTTTTAAGTTGTTTCCTAAAGGATAAGAGGTCTGTGTTGCTTCTGATGTGGTTTGGTAGAGAGTTCCAGAGGGATGGTGCATATAGTTCGAATGCTCTGTCGCAGTTCCGTTGATTGTATTTCGTTCTTTTGTGTGGGATGGTGAGTGAGTTATTGGTGGTTTGTCTGGTTGCTCTGTTGTGGGCTGGCTGAGGCAGTAGAGTGCAGAGCTGGGAGGTTTGAGTTTGGTAGAGAGCTTTGTGGGTGAGTAGGGCGGATTTGTATTTGATTCTTGCCTCTAGAGGGAGTATGTGTAGCTCCCTCAGGACTGGGGTGATATGGTCCTGTTATTTTGCATTCTTGATAATTCTTACTGTGGTGTTAAGGCAATTCGGAGTGGGTTGGTATGAGTGGCTGGAAGTCCATGGTATATTATATTGCAGTAGTCCAGGTGGGGGAGTGTCAAGGCTTGCATCACTGTTCTGAAGTCTTGTGGTTCAAGAAGAGGTCTGAGACGTTGTACTGTTTTAGCCTTGTGGTAGATTGCTGCGGTGGTTTTTTTGATCTGTTGATTGAGTGTGAGTGCTTGGTCTATGATGATTCCCAGGTATCTTATTTGTGGCTATATTTGTATTTTTGTGGTTCCAATGTCGAGGTGTGTAGGTGGTGTGAAGTCTGGGTCCTTTTTTACTATGAGGGCTTCAGTTTTCTTTATGTTGATGATAGGTTGTTCTTTTGTAGCCAGCTGGTGAAGCATTCCGGTGTTTATTAGTTGGATTGGATGTTGTGATTGGAGCATAGAGCATTATGTCGTCCGCATAGATATGGTAGTTAATGCCGTATGTGCGTATGATTGAGCAGAGTGGTTGCAGGTAGATGTTTAAGAGCATGGCAGATAATGTGGATCCTTGGGGTACTCCTTGGTGTTGCTGGAACTGGGGGGGGGGAGGTTGATAGGTTTGTGCGGATCAGTTGTTGTCTATTGGTTAGGTAGGAACTGATCCTGCCGCATTTTGACTTTGCAAATGCCATCCTACAAGGTCTCCCCCAATCCACACTAACCCCCTTACAGTTGGCCATGAATGCCGCAGCTAGGGTCCTCTACGGTGCATCCAGAAACGACCACGTGACTCCCATTCTCAAACAGCTGCACTGGCTACCAATTCACGGGAGAATCACCTTCAAATCCCTTGTATTAGCATTTAAGGCAATCAAAGGCACCTCATCCCTCTCACTCACGAATCTAATCCACATGGTCCCCCCCAATAGAGCAAGAAGAACATCAGCTGTAAACTTGCTAGCAATACCAAAGGCTTCAACAAAGTCCAACACGAACACCACAAACAGGGCATTCAGTTTTTATGTACCAAAATGCTGGAACACCCTACCCCCGACATTAGAGCCATTACCAATCTATATCAGTTCAGAAAGGCTCTCAAAACATACCTTTTCCGCCAATATTTCCCAGACAGCAACTGAACCAGATATCCCCTCCAAGAAATAACCCAATCTAGAAATGCCCGCACACTGCAGTGTAGATAGATTATGTATATAGTTAACCCAGTTATCCAAGTTTGTACTCCTGTTCAATGTAAAACCTGACAGTTTGTCGTAATGGTCGTTTTGTTATGATGTAAACCGCGCTGATTCTAAATAGCGCGGTATATAAGAAACTGTAATAAATAAAATAAATAAATAAACCATTGGAGTACGTTATCTTTGATGCCGATTGCTTGTAGTCTGTGTATGAGGATGTTGTGGGAGATGGTGTCGAAGGCAGCTGATATGTCCAGGAAGATCATGGCATACCCTGAGTGCTTGGCTTGAGTTCCCATGAGGAGGGTGTTCATTAGCGACGTCATGAGGGTCTCGACTCCGTGGAGTGGGCGAAAGCCATGTTGTGGGTCCAATATGTTGTTAGCATCTAAATGTTCTTGGAGTTGTCTCTGGACTACCTTCTCAATGAGTTTGGCGGTAAACGGGAGGCTTGCTATAGGTCTGTAGGAGGTGGGTTCGAGGGGATCCAGGTTGTGTTTCTTTAGGGTTGGTCGGATGATTGAGGTTTTAAGGAGATCCGGCATGCGTCCTTGGCTGAGGGATTCGTTAACAATACGGGTTAATGGTGTGCTCAGGTCATCTTTTGTTTTCTTTATCCATTCTGTAGGACAGGGGTCTAGTGGGGAGGTGGTGGTATTTAGTCGAGAGATGGTGGATGATATTTCCTCTTTTGTGACTGTTTCGAATGTGTTCCAGTCTCTGTCTGTGGTGATGGGGTGGTTTGCTGTTGTTGTCTCTGCGTTCAGTTGTGGATTCTGTGGTTGTTGAAGCTGCTTGTAATGTTGTGCTAGTAGTTCAGGTGGGATGTTTGGTAGTTGGTCGGAGTGGTTGGGTGCTTTTGTCAGTTGTTTGACAACATTGAAGAGTTCTCGTGGTTTGTTTATTGACGTGTTGATGATCTTTGTATGGAAGGCCCTTTTTGCTTTGTCCATTTCTGTGTGGTATGCGTCCAATTCGTATAAGTAATTCTTTTTGTCGTCCCCTTTTTTGGTTTTTCTCCATTTTCTTTCTGCTCTTCTGAGTTTGGTCTTCAGCTTCCGGAGATTGGGTGTGAACCATCGAGCTTTTGCAGAGGTGTGTCTGGATTTAGTCTTGTTTGTTGTGCTGGCTGCAGAGGTGTGCCTGGATTTGGTCTTGTTTGTTGTATTGCCTGCAGCGGAGATTGTGGCGTTCCAGTTGCAGACCAGATCGTCAATATTGCTGTATTTTGTTTGGAGTTCAGGTAGGGTTTGTGCTAGGAAATCTTCTTTGATGAACGTTTTAAATCTTCTTATGTGTTGTTTGTTCTCCATGCTGTTCATGTGGTGGTAAGTGTGGGATATGGTAATGAGGTAGTGGTCGGACCATGGTACGTGTGTGATCTCTGGGTTCTTGCATGAGATGGCGGTTTGGGAGTTTAGGAATATGACATCCAATGTGTTTCCTTTTTCGTGCGATGGTTCGTGTATGATCTGTGATAGGTTCATTGCTTCCATAGCATTGATGAAGTTTTCTGCTTGCTTGTTCTGGAGAGATGGGAGATTAAAGTCTCCTAGGATTATTTGCTCTTTTGTGGAGATGGTGCTCTCAGATATGTGTTGAAGTATTCTTGTTAGATCAGTGCTTTGGGTGGGCGCTCGGTAGACTAGGCAGAGTGAGAGGTACTTATTGGTGAGGGTGAGTATGTCCGCTTCATTGGTTGTTTCTGATGCGTGATGCCTGAGGTGAAGGTTGGTTTTTGCTATGATGGCTACGCCTCCTCCTCTGGTGTGTGTTCGGGAGCAATGTTGAAGGCTGTAACCTGTTGGTGTCAGTTGGTTCATGATCACTGTGTCTGTGTCCGTTAGCCAAGTTTCTGTTATGCATAGGATGTCAATCTTTTGGGTTTCGATTAGATCGTGTAGCATGTGGTGTTTGTTTCTGACCGATCGAGCATTAATTAGTGAAATGGATAGGGGGGTGCTGTTCGGGGGGGTGTGGATGTAGGTTGTTGTGTGTGTTGTTTGGGTGGTATTCTATGTGAGGGGGGGTTGTAGATATTGGTGGTTTGGATGGTTGTGGTGTTTGGTCCGGGTAGGTTGGTGAGTGTGACTGCAGGGGGGGGGGGTAGATGGTCAGGCATGGTTTGTAGGCGTACCTTGCTGTAGTTTGTAGGTATGCCTGGTTTCTTGATGTGTTGTTTACTGAGGTGATTTCCGTGTTCTTTTTGGGGTTTTTGTTGCTTTTTCGTTGCCTTCTGGAGTTCCGGTGGGTTCTTTCAGGGGGTCCGTCCTTCTTTATGTTGGTTCTGCTTGTGTGCGCCTTTGTGCCGCGCCTAAGGGCCATGCCAAAGGGCCCGCCAGGCACGGGCATGCCTTGCTGGGGCGCCGCTTTAATGCTGTTCGGGGCTGGAGGCTGAGTTGCTCCCACTGCCCCGATTGGGCAGGAGCTTCTGAGCGGGAGGACTTCCCGCTCAGGCGCTCTACCCCGATCGGGGAAGCTGCTGAGCACTGCGGGCTGGAGCGGTGTTAAAGCGGCTCCCTTTGTGTTGGGGCGCCGCTTTAATGCTGTCCGGGGCTGGAGGCTGAGTTGCTCCCACTGCCCCAATTGGGCAGGAGCTTCTGAGCGGGAGGACTTCCTGCTCAGGCGCTCTACCCCGATCGGGGGAGCTGCTGAGCACTGCGGGCTGGAGCGGTGTTAAAGCGGCTCCCTTTATGTTGGGGCACCGCTTTAATGCTGTCCGGGGCTGGAGGCTGAGTTGCTCCCACTACCCCAATTGGGCAGGAGCTTCTGAGCGGGAGGACTTCCCGCTCAGGCGCTCTACCCCAATCGGGGGAGCTGCTGAGCACTGCGGGCTGGAGCGGTGTTAAAGCGGCTCCCTATGGTATTGCCTTACCATATCCCCTAGCTGTATCCCATGTCTACAACCACTGTGTTGTCTGTCTTGACTAAATTGTAAGCTCCGATAAGCAGGGACTGTCTTTTGCATGCATCTGTGCAGCGCTGCGTACGCATTGTAGCACTATACAAATGTTCAGTGGTAGTAGTAATAGTAATAGTAGTAGCCTGGGCTGGGCTGGGCTGGCTGCTTTTTAACATATTTATAAATGACCTGGAAATGAGAATAATGAGTGAGGTGATTAAATTTGCAGATGACACAAAATTATGCAAAGTTGTTAAAACACAAGAGGGTTTTGAAAAATTACAAGAGAACCTTGTACCTTGAAAAATTGGGAGACTGGGCATCCAAATGGCAGATAAAATTTAATGTGGACAGGTGCAAAGTTCTGCACTTAGGGAAGAACAACCTCAACCACAGTTACACCATGCAAGGTTCCAGATTAGGAATCACCATTCAGGAAAAGGATCTAGACATCATTGTGGATAGTACGTTGAAACCTTCTGCTCAGTGTGCAGTTGTGGCCAAGAAAGCAAACTGAATGCTATGAATCATAAGGAAAGAAGTAGAATATCTTATGTATGCTGTTATGAGTGGATTCCCATCATCCAGCAGCGTTGCAAACTGGAAATATATGTCCCCATTCCCCATCAGAATTACTTGTCAACACTGTAAACATATGGGATAGGAGTTTATCCCCTTCTCTATACCTTCTAAATGTTTGGCAGGTAAAAAGAGCTCTTTTCCGCTGTCTATTCATGTCTGGAGCAGGTATAAACTTTGACACTACATGGGACATGCAGGGCATTTCTTCAATTGATTTTCAAAGGTATTTACACGGGTAACTGCTCTAGTTACCCATGTAAATGCCATATCCGGGATTTTTGAAAGGCACCTGCACTGGTAAATGCTGTGTAAATGCCTTTGAAAATCGGGCCCTAAGACTTTAGTATGTACATTAAAATCATCCCCTATGTTCTAGTGAGTATATGTTAAACTTAGTATGTGCCTAACTGTAAATGAGAGAGAATTGTAAGTTACAGATTTACTAGGCTGATAGTAAATAGTGTTATGCTGCTCTCCACAATTTACCATGATCTTGATAAAGCCAAAATGTTCATACCTGCCTCAGACCAAGAGTCATGGTTTTAGTGGCCATACTGCCACAAAATCCTCCCATGGTAACTGGCCAGAAGTGAGCCATTTAGTAAGGGGAATTTCATTTCTCCAAACCTCTCTAAAGATCATGGAACCCCCCCCCCCCCCCTTTCCTTCTGCAAACCTTGGTCCAATCTGTCATCATCCCTTGCAGAAAGCTCAAGAAGGTCTCTCCAGGCTGCACCTCATTGGGTCATAAATAGCAGATTCATGATATTACTGCTAGGAGTCAGACTACCACTAAAGGATCATAGTCATCATTTTGAACCTCGATTGCTCCAGGGTGGGAACGGAGAGGGATTGCTCTTTCCCCGGCCCACTAGACAACCATGAAAACCCCCAGGTGAGTTCTGGAGGGGTGAAAGGAGGCGAGGAGTATGGTGTGGGAGAGGAGCTTCTGTTCCATGCGGTCCTTATCTCAGAGGGGTAGTCTTTGTTGTGAGGAGGCTTATCTTGGGGAGGGGGTATTTTTGTGGGAGACACTGTCCATAGGGTTGGGTGTTGTTCAGGGGGGGATATTTTAAGGGGTGGTCTGGATGGGGGGGGGGGGGGGATTGATTGTGAGGGTGGATGATATCGGGGGCGGGTGTATTTAGGGGGTTAAGATCAGGAGTTATGTCCTGTGGTGCAGGGTTCTCATTGGTCCACTGCATCACACTAATTTTTTTATGTGTTCCATGCCTCGACAGGTAGCATAGATGCACCCCCGTTATCTGCCAAGGCATGGAGTATGGGCCTATCTGGTAAATGTCTGAATGTGTTAGCTGCAGAGAAGATGCCGGGTATGCTTCTGACAGTGAACAGACGTTCACTAACCATCCTTTATTGTCTGCATGTATGGACATGTTTATTAAAGTAAGTGCAAAGGCTGTGTGCTAATTGCTGGGGGCATGGCCAGCATGTCCTTGCAGTCACTACACAGAAAATTCCTTGGACACGGTAACATTATTCAGAATTAACATGGGCATGCTTAACCCCACCCACTGACGTGTGTTATGTACACCCACTCTAACTGCAATATTGACAGTTAGCATGAGGTAAGTCCCCCCCATGCTAATCGCAATGTGCATTCCACTCCCGCTCTCCCCTTCTAACCTGCCCTGTCCCCCCCCCCCCCCCCCCCCATCATGGGATTTTTACCACACTGGTTGCTTTTAGCGTGTGGTAGCTGTTTCCATGGGCCTGCACCTACGCTTGCCGCCTTGCTGAGAAGACACGATGGACCATACTGAGGTAGGCTATGGCCTAGCATGGCCTGCTACTATGAAAGGCCTGTAAGTTAGGCCTGGATCCTAACTCCCATTATAGCTAGAAAAGAACCAAAAATCTGTGGAAAATGAGAAAACTGTTTTAAAATGCTTAATAAGAAGCTTTCATGAATTCATAAATCTTCTATTATTCTCTTGTGTGTGAAAGAACAGAAATGTAACAATATATGCATTCCAGAAGCCGAAGTTAACCTTGCAGTAGAAAAGTAACGAGATTTAGAACTGTACCATTGTTCAAGCAATCCTAAAGGAGGGGGCCGGTTGCTAGGCTCCGGAGGGATTTCTAATTGGACAGGTGCAGGGGACGTATAACCAATGAGAAGTTTGCATGTATCGAGCTAGAACCAATAGAAAGTTCTCATGTATCAAACTGAAAAAGAGGTATAAAAAGTTATATCTCTGTATAAACTTTTGCTCAGTTCCTTTTGAAGCTTTGACTGACTGGGCCTTGTGCACAATAAACTGACTTGGACCCTGTCAATCGACTCCTGGACTTATTCGTTGATTGCCCTTTGCCACAGCAATACTGGTCTTTATCTGCCGTCATATACTATGTTACTATGTAATGTGGCAATTAGTGCGTGAGCACCTAACAAAATCTACATGGCAGGGATCTCCAACTCCAGTCCTGGAGGGCCGCAAACTACCAGTAGTCAGAATTTCAGGATATCCCTAATGAATATGCCTGAGATAAATTTAAATACAATGGGGGCAGTGCGTGCAAATATATCTCAAGCATATTCATTAGGGTATCCTGAAAACCTGGCTGGTTTGTGGCCCTCCAGGACTGGAGTTGGGGATCCCTGCTATATGAGCATCATTTGGCACCTTAATTGCACTGCATGTTAATGTACTCAGTCAGGTGCTGGCTGTCAGGGAACATGCTGATCATGACCTCGACAGCTCACGCAGAGATTGTGCAATTAATGTGCATTACAAGCACATGGTAAGTGTACAACCTTACTGGGATTGAATAATAAGGCCCCTATGTTTCTTTACAGCCCCTTCACATTTGTATGTGAAATACGTACGCACAGTTCCATCAGAAAGTGTTGCTCAGAGAAGCACAATCCTTCCAGCAGCTCAAAATATTTTGACAAGCCTTGGATAGCAATTTCCCCCGTCAACAGACAGGCCATGCAGAAGAGGCACAGATTTCCAAATAGAGGTTGGCAAGACAACTTAATTTGAATGTTCAAATTCTTTTTAATCAGACCCTTTAACATTTTGCCCAGATTGAACATTCATACAGAAAAAAACAAAAGATGATCCCCATCTTTCTCAAACACAACCACTATAAATTAGATAGCAGAGTTAACCTCGTGAAGCTCGAATGAGCCCAAATCACTCTGTGAGCTAGAAATAGAAAAGCAATTGAGTTGGAGGTGCTGAAAAGGAGCACCACACTACCCAGTCTCAAACAAATTCCCATTGATTTTCTGATACAACTATACCTTTCTTGTGCTTCCATGCGTTTTCTGGCTCCTTTCCTTTCATAGGTATAATCTGACCTCAGTATCACATGCAGTCGAAATGCAACGTGACCACTATCACTAACTGTTCACATGCATTTATCATCCCAAATGCTGTACTAGCCCAGCAAAATCAGTTTCCCAGGAGAACAATGTTAATGCAGAATCCATCTAATATAACCCAAAGGTGGAAGGTAGTATTGGATACTCAGCTTCAAAAGTAACGAAAGATGGCCATCTTTCTGAACATGCCTTATACGCTAACTACTTTAGCATGCCAAAAATAACAATTTATTGGGGTTTCATTAACCTCAATACAGAATTATTCCTCAAGACATACGTTTATAGTACACACCTACTGCATTTGGTGCCTAAAAAAGTGCACATAAAATTGATTGTACAAATCTATGTGCATACAAATGATTCGTACATGAAAAAGTTCAAGTGTGTGAAGATTTTTGTAACTGAAATTAATGTGTTAAATGTCCTTAAAGAAACACCACCAATAATAAGTAAAAATTCAGAAAAATCCAAAACCAAACCAACAATGTGTTGACCATGCACATCCCTAGTTATTCCATAGCAGAAATAGCGTTGTTTGGGACCATTTGGTATTCACCAGTTACCAAAAAACTACTGCTACTGAACATTTAGATAGTGCTACAAGACATATGCAGCGCTGCACAGACACATGTAAAGGACAGTCCCTGCTCATCAGAGCTTACAATCTAGTCAAGACAGTGAACACAGTAGCTGTAGACATAGAATACATCTAGGAGGAATGGTAAGGAAACACAAAGGTGAATCAAGATCCGAAAGTGGCAGCAAAGAGGTGAGTTTTCAGCCTGGATTTGAAAAGGGCCAGAGATGAAGCCTGATGTATAGACTCAGGTAGTTTGTTCCAGGCAGAAGGAGCAACAAGGTGAATGTAGTGAAGTCTGGAGTTAGCAATAGAAGAGAAGGGCACAGAAAGAAATGATTTGCCAGAAGAGCGGAGTTACCGAGGAGGGGTGTAGAGAGAGATAAGAGAGGAAAGGTAGTGAGGAGCTGCAGAGTGAATGTACTTATAGGTCAGCAGGAGAAGTTTGAACTGGATGTGGAAATGGATAGGGAGCCAATGAAGTGACCTGAGAATAGGGGTAATATGAGCATGACGAGGCTGGCGAAGGATTAGCTGCACAACAGAGTGTTGAACAGATTGAAGGGGAGAGGGATGATTCAGAGGGAGACCAGCAAGGAGTAGGTTACAATAGTCAAGATGGGAGGTGACTAAAGAGTGGATAAGTGTCTTAGTTTGTTCAGAAAGGAATGGGTGAATTTTGGTGATGTTGTGGAGAAAGAAACGGCAGGTTTTAGCTATCAGTTGGATGCATGTGGAGAAGGAGAGAGGAGTTGAAGACGACCCCAAGGTTGCGAGCTGAGGAGACAGGGAGGAGTAGAGAGTTAGCCACAGAGACTGAGAAAGGAGGAAGGGGAGAGGAGGGTTTAGGGGGAAAAATAAGAAGCTCTGTTTTAGCCATGTTCAATTTCAAAAAACAGAAAGCCTTATAAATAGACACCCCACCCCCTTCCCGCTCAGATTCTGATGCAAGCTCCTCTTTAAATGTATCAGAACAGAACAATGTGGGGAAATAGGTCCTGCTCCATGTATCTGAGTTTTACTTTTGGCTAAGAGCATGGCAGGATTAACATCTAGTAGGATTTAAACAAGCATGTTGGTTCTATCCTCCTCTCCCCCCCCCCCCCCCCAGTGATATTTATTGTGCTGATATGAGTCCGTGCAGTCCCTTTGAACTTCAGAAGCAGACTGGCTTGCTGTTCCTTCTTTTGACAAGGTTTGCTTCGGAGTAATGAGAGAGGCAGTATTTAGCTATTATGACCCACAATTATGGAATTTGATTCCTTTACAGTGAGGAATGGCTGTAATTTTCCTCTTTTAGAAAGCAGCTCAAGGTACAGCTGTTAACCCAGGCTTTTAACTCTGTGTGAAAATTTCATTTCTTTATTTTTAAACTTATGGTATTACAGTTTAGGTTTTGATCAGTGTGTTTATTTATATCATACTGTTTGAAACTGAGATTGCAAATATGTTTTTCTTTTGTGTGTCTCTTAGAAGGTTGAGAATTTTCGGTGCTTAATCCAAAAAATACATTTTTAAACCTCCGCAAATTTGTGAGCCCCAGTGTGTCAGCCTCTAATTATGTCACATTACTGAGAAGCTTTAACAATATCCCATGACCCCAGCAAACGCTGTCCCCGGGCTCTACAACTTGTGGTATCTGTTTGAGTCACTGCTTTCTGCACATTTGAATACTGAAAGTTTGCTTCAGGTTTTGAGCACTTCAGTGGGCCACATGGGTCTCAAGACATGAAGGGGGGGGGGGGTAAAGCTTGATAGCAACTAATATTTTTTATTTTATTAAGTATCTTATTTGGAGCTTGCTTGGACTTTATTAGTGGCATTTTAGAAAGGACATCCAAGTCAAATTGGGGACATCCAGGGCGGAACATGCCAAGAAACGCCAGGGACATCTATATTTCCCTGACGTCTTCCTCGTCCTGAAATCAGTAACATAGATGACCCCTCAGGAAAGCATGGGGTGGGGACAATGAAAATGAAAGCATGAGCCCTTTCTCAGGTATAAGCTTAGACACGGCTCAGAACAACCAGGGCATTTCTGAAATTGGGCAAGGATATCCAAGTCCTGGGAATATCGCAGACATGCCTACTGTATGTCTCCTTTCAGACTTGGACATATTTGCCTGGGGACATTTACAGACATCCAAAGCATGAATAGGGCTTCTAAAATAACTCTCTAAAGGAGATAAATAAATAATAATGCCACCTCTTCTCCGCTGACAACCAAATGATTCTGGGTGGGGGTAATAGAGTTGAAAGAGAAAATAGAAGGGATCTCTGGTTTGTTTCTTTGTTCTTTGGGGAAGAGGGTATCAATGGTCAAGTGACTGATGATACCTCCTCTTGTACTTTGTGGGCCAATACAGAAGCTACAAATGACTAGGGATGTGCAGGTCAAAAATGTTTGCTTTGTTTTGGGGTTTTTTGGCTTTATATTTTTTTATCTAATAGACCCCTATTCCATAGTAGTGCACACTATTGCTCAATAGGGCACACTATTTTGCAATAGAGTGCACTATTGCCGCTTTCTTTTTAAAATGAAAGGACATCCCTATTAATGACATCTGTTTCCTATGCAGGGCCCAGGTGGGATGAAATTAAGGCATATCGAGCAGGTCCATCTCATCCTAAAATTTTGGGCCCTAGGCAGATACCTAATTTGCCTTTGTCTTAATCCTGCCTTGGCTTGGAGGGAGGGGATCCTGAGGGGGTGGCGAGTCTCCCTGAGCAAACATTTAAATATCAGGTCAATGAGAGGAAACCTGCAGACAGTGGGTGATGGTCCGCTAAGGGTGTGTATCGCCAAAAGAAGTTCAGTTCATATTTATTTAGAAAGATTATTTCCTGATTTTCAGGCATTTTTTCATGTTTGACATATTCATTCTATATGTGCTATAAGTTTTAAGTGCTCAGACGGACTGTATGTGCTTTAATTTATAGATCAATTTGCATGCATATCAAATGTTCAGTTGTCCGAACAAATGAAATGCATTCTCATGAATGCATATCCCTATTATCGACCCCTCACACAATGTTTTGTTGAAAGGGAAAGGGAAAGGGAAAGGCCATGGGAGGGGGCGGATCCAGTGTGCCAGATGATTATCTGGATGAAAGGAACTGGCTGCCTATCAAAACTTAAGCAGTTAGCACTAATTTTCAGCTCTTACTGGCTAGGGTGGAGGGCTGGGGGCTCCCTTGTAAAACCTGTTACTATCGTCAGCAGGGAGAGGCTGCTAGCCACTTATAAGACTTGTCATAAGAACATAAGATATGCCATACTGGGTCAGACCAGGTCCATCAAGCCCAGTATCCTGTTTCCAAAAGTGGCCAATCTAGGTCATAAGTACCTAGCAGTCTCCCCAAAAGACACAGGTTCCTCAATGCTTGTATTGGGTCAAGCATTGAAATCCTGGGTCCCTTTTAATAATGGTTTATGGACCTTTCCTCCACAAACTTGTCCAAACCTTTTTTAAACCCAGCTACACCAACAGCTTTTATTACATCCTCCGGTAACAAATTCCAGAGTTTGATTACACGTTGAGTGAAAAAATATTTTCTCTTATTTAGTCTTAAATAGGTTACCCTGTAGCTTCATTGCATGTCCCCTAGTCTTTTTATATTCTGATGACGTAAACAATCGATCTACATTTACCCGTTCCACTCCATTCATTAATTTATAGACCTCTATCATATCTCCCCTCAGCCGTCTCTTTTACAGTTTGAAGAACCCTAACCTTTTTAGCCTCTCTTCATAGGAGTATCCTTCCATCTCCTTTACCATTTTGGTGGCTCTTCTCTGTACCTAATAACGCTATATCCTTTTTAAGATACGGCAACCAGAATTGCACACAATATTCAAGGTGCAGTCGCACCATGGAACGATACAGAGGCATTATAATATCCTTTGTTTTATTTTCCATTCCTTTCCTTATGGTACCTCGCATTCTATTTGCTCTCTTTGCCACCGCTGCACACTGGCTGGAGGGTTTTAACATGTTATCCACGATGACGCCTAAATCTTTTTCCTGGGTGGTGGTTCCCAATGTGGAACCTTGCATTGGGTAACCATAGTTTGGGTTGTTCTTTCCTAGGTGCATAACTTTGCACTTGTCCACATTGTCTTTTGACTAAGAAGAAGAGAGCGTCTGGTCAGTCAAATTTAGGCGTGCCATTGCCACATCTAAAGTATCATACTCACCAACTAAATATCTGACTGCCCCTTGGCATGACGCCCACCTTGTCTTATTTTAAAACAGTAACATTTGTGTACATAGAAATTTTGTGCACATAGATTTAGCTATTCAGAGAGGGAGCATTTTTAGTGGACAAATTTAACTGGCCAACTGCAAGAGTTGGTTGGTTTAATTCTTTAAAAACTGACCTCACATATTTATTTTATTTTATTCTTTTTAACATCTTTGTTAGTGATATAGCGGAAGGGCTGTCGGGTAAGGTTTGCCTCTTTGCGGATGATACCAAAATCTGCAATAGAGTAGACACCCAGGAAGGTGTAGATAACATGAGGAGGGATCTAGCTAAGCTTGAAGAATGGTCTAGAATTTGGCAGCTGGGATTTAATGTTAAAAAATGTAAGGTTATGCATTTGGGCTGCAGCAATCCAAGGGAGCAAAACAGTATAGGAGGTGAAGTACTTTTGTCCACTAAAGAAGAGCGGGACCTAGGCGTGGTTGTGTCTGATGATCTTAAAGTAGCTAAACAGGTAGAAAAGGCGACGGCAAAAGCTAGAAGGATGCTTGGGTGCATACGGAGAGGAATGGCTAGCAGAAAAAAGGAGGTGATAATGCCTCTGTATAAGTCTTTGGTGCGACCTCATTTGGAGTATGGTGTGCAATTCTGGAGACCGCACCTTCAAAAGGATGTGAACAGGATGGAGTCGGTGCAGAGGATTGCTACTAAAATGATTAATGGGCTTCATTATAAAGCATATGAGGACAGACTTAAGGATCTTAATATGTACACCTTAGAGGAAAGGCGGGATAGAGGTGATATGATTGAGATGTTTAAATATCTCCGTGGCATAAATGTTCAGGGAGAGAGCCTCTTTCAATTGAAAGCAAGTTCTGCTACGAGGGGACATGGGATGATGGTGAAGGGAGATAGATTCAGGAGTGATATGCGGAAATATTTCTTTACGGAAAGAGTAGTGGATCCGTGGAATAGTCTCCCAGTGGAGGTGGTAGAGATGAGGACAGTAACTGAATTCAAAAAGCATGGGACCAACACAGAGGATCTCTAAAGGTAAAAAGTGGACTGTTGTAGTTGTTATGGAAGGACAGACTAGATAGGCCTTGTGGTCTTTTTCTGTCATCATGTTTCTATGTTTCTATTTATTTAAACTTATTTTTATACCGCCTTTTTATCATTGAAAGTGGTTTACAGAAAAACAACAAAACTCACAGAGCACTCTGTTGTACAGTGAAACAAGAAATAGTAAAAGGTACTAGTAAATATGTACAAATAATGTAATTGATCAACATTTATACATTGCTCGGGTTTTTAAATCTGGTGACAGTGTGTCTAGAAGGTTGCTTAATCTAGAGGCTGCTAGATAGTTTGTGTCTCTGGGGCTGAAGTTGTGTTGAAATAAACTTGGAAGAGGTAGGTTTTTAATCTCTTCCAAAATTCACTCTGGTCCAAACATCCTCATAGGTCTGGAGGTAGGGAATGCCATAATGTGGGTGAATGCATGATTACAAGTGGATTGCTTGCTCTTAATCCTCTGAGGTGGAATGGAGAGGAGGTTGAGGGTGCTATGTCTTCGGAGTCTTTCATTCTTAGGTCCTGATATCAAAGTCTGAAGTCAGGCCTCCACCTCTGACCCCTCCCTCCCTTCCTGCCCAAACTCTGGCTGACTATTTCCATGATAAAATCCACAAGATCACCCTCCAATTCCCCACACAGTCAGCTACCTCTCCTCCTCCCCCTCTTCACTCCCAGTGTTCCCCCTCTACCTCTGCTACCCTTTCTTCCTTTTCTATGATCTCTGAGGAGGAAACAGCACACCTTCTTTCCTCCTCCAAACTCACTACCTACTCCTCTGATCCTTTTCCCACCCGTCTCCTAAGCCCCATCTCCTCCACTGTCGCCCCTTCCATCTCTCATATTCTCAACCTATCGCTCTCCACTGCAACTGTTCCTGCAGCCTTCAAGCATGCTGTAGTTACACCTCTCCTCAAGAAACCCTAACTTGATTCTATCTGTCCTTTTAACTATCGACCCATCTCCCTCTTCCCCTTTGTTTCTAAACTACTTGAATGTGTGGTTCACTGCCGTTGCCTTGACTTTATCTCCTCTCAAGCCCTCCTGGATCCTTTACAATCTGGCTTTTGTCCTTTATATTCTACTGAAACGGCTCTTGCCAAAGTCTCCAGTAATTTGTTCCTGGCAAAATCCAAGGGCCTTTACTCAGTCCTCATCCTTCTTGACCTCTCTGCTGCTTTTGACACTGTTGACCAAATCTTATCCTTGATACCCTGTCCTTGCTTAGTTTTAAGGGCTCTGTACTATCCTGGTTATTTATTTATTTATTTGAACACATTTTTATACCGCTCCTTCCAGTGATCAGCAGCGGTTTACATTTAACAATTAAACTCTGCACAATTAGCAGTTACATATAACAGTAAAAAGATAACTTTGAACATTGTAGGGTAACATTAGATTCAAGTAACTCATAACTCAAATAACTCAAACTATTTACATAATAGAAGAAAACATGTTAAGTTTTGGTTCTCTTCTTCTCTCTCTTTCAGTGTTTGTTCTGGTGGATCCTACTCTGCTGCTATCCCTCTCTCAGTTGTTGTACCCCAAGAATCTGTCCTGGGTCCACTTCTTTTCTGTCTCTATACCCAGTCCCTTGGTGCACTAATCTCTTCCTATGGCTTTCAGTACCATCTTTATGCTGATGACTCCAAGATCTACCTCTCTACCCCTGAAATCTCTCCAGCAATCCAGACCCGGATCTCTGCCTGCCTTTCTGATATCGTTGCTTGGATGTCTCACTGCTGCTTGAAATTGAACATGGCCAAAACTGAGTTTCTTATTTTTCTCCCTCAAACCGCCTCTCCTCTTCCTCCTTTCTCAATCTCTGTGGATAACTCTCTACTCCCCCCTGTTCCCTCAGCTCGCAACCTTGCGGTCGTCTTTGACTCCTCTCTCTCCTTCTCCACACACATCCATCTGATAGCTAAGACTTGCTGTTTCTTTCTCTATAACATCAAGAAAATCCACCCATTCCTCTCTGAACATACTACTAAGACACTTATCCACTCCTTAATCACTTCCCGTCTTGACTGTTGTAAACTATTCCTTGCTGGCCTCCCACAAAATCATCTCTCTCCCCTTCAGTCTGTTCAACACACTGCTGGGTGGCTAATCTTCCGCCAGCCTCATCATGCTCATATTATCCCTTTTTGCAAGTTTCTTCAATGGCTTCCTATCCATTTCTGCATCCAGTTGAAACTTCTTCTGCTGGCCTATAAGTGCATTCACTCTGCAGCTCCTCACTACCTTTCCTGTCTTATCTCTCCCTATGCCCCTCCTTGGGAACTCTGCTCTTCTAGCAAATCACTTTTATCTGTGCCCTTCTCTTCTACTGCTAACTCCAGACTTCGCTCCTTTCACCTTGCTGTTCCTTATGCCTGGAACAAACTACCTGAGTCGGTACGTCAGGCACCTTCTCTGGCCCTTTTCAAATCTAGGCTAAAAACTCACCTCTTCGCTGCCGCTTTCAGATCTTGACTCACCTGATCTTCTCTGTGTTAACTTACCATTTCCCCTAAATGTATCTCATGTCTACGCCTATTGTGTTGTCTGTCTTGACTAAATTGTAAGCTCCAATGAGCAGGGACTGTCTCTTACATGTCTGTACAGTGCTGCATATGTCTTGTAGCGCTATAGAAATGCTCAGTAATAGTAGTAGT
Organism: Ichthyophis bannanicus; assembly: GCA_033557465.1. Classification (NCBI taxonomy): domain Eukaryota; kingdom Metazoa; phylum Chordata; class Amphibia; order Gymnophiona; family Ichthyophiidae; genus Ichthyophis; species Ichthyophis bannanicus. The sequence continues at coordinate 421,812,446 of CM066033.1, forward strand.
AGTAGGTAGCTGATTCCTTGTGTAAGACTTTAAATGTTGGATTAGTACCTTGTATTGTACTTGTAGATTGTACTTGACTGACTAGTGATGTCTTTTTGTCTCATGGCCTATCTATTATGTTCCCTTTCAAGAAAAAGGTAAATGTGTCAGAGTTGGCTGTCACACCCTTTGTTGCCCGTCTTTCTCCCCATTGCAGACATCTGAAGTCTATGTTTTTGGTCTTCTTTTTCTACTTCTTCATCTGGAAGTCTCTTTTCTATATTGACCTCTTCTCCTTGGATCCTGATGCTGGTCCAGCTTATCCTCTCACCACTACCAATCTACTCCATGTAGCAAGCTTACTTTTATATGTTTGCAGCAAAGGAACTTCGTCAGGTAACATGGGGGCACCAGTGCTGGCTGCTGAGGCAGGGAACGAAGGCCAAGCAAACAAAAGCTAGACAAAAAAACAAGTGGCTGTGGATGCAGTCATGACTCTCTGATTCATTCTCCCACCCCAGCATAGACTACCCCAGCGCTCTAACTTGTTACATTGTTGTATATTTTGTTCAAATGTAAACCGCACTGATTGTAATAGCGCGGTATATAAGAAATGCTAATAAATAAATAAATAAATAAAAATAAATAATCGTAAAATCCTGTGGCACACAAGACCCGCCCCCATTGAAAGTGACAGCAAGACATGAGGGGTTATAGGGGGGAGGAGTGGCCTAGTGGTTAGGACATGGTACCTCAGGCCAGAGGGCTGGGGGCTCAAGTCCCACCTGGGGACAGCAATCTCAGGCCGGACTGTGGTTTCTAGTCCTATAGGCAGTCCTTGTGGTCTTGGGAAAGCCACTTAATCCTCTGTTGCTTCAGGTACACATAGATTGTGAGCCCTTTGGGGACAAGGGAATATATCCAGTACCTGTTTGTAGTAATTACATAATGTAAACCACTTTGATTGAAGGATAAGGTGGTATAGAAAACTGGTTGTCCCATTTTGATAGCCTCTGCAGACAGTACAGGGGTAGAGGAAATCTGCTTCTGTATCAATGATCACTAGACCACCAGAGATCACCTGGGGGTGTTGGGGAGGGGGAGGAGAGGGTTGGGATTTGTGGGGGGGGGCACTTTGTTTGGGGGTGATGGGTCATGGAGATGGGGTCTTAACTGCATGTCTTGCTGTTGCTTTCCATGGGGGGTGCTGAAGGGGGTGTGAGCTAATGTGGGTTTTGTGGCAGGGGGTGTGCTAGGGTGGTCTTGTGTGCTGCAGGATTTTGCTGTTGGAGCTCAGAAAGGTCTATACTGGGGGAAAAGAGTTGCTGGCACAGCACCAAGGTTTTTTTTGTTTTTTTGTTAGGATGATGGGCACCAGCCACGCTACCAGACTGCTGATGGCACAGCAGCACTTAACACGCTTCTTGATGTGGAACTACATGCAGCCATGCTGTTGGCAGTCATGACAGCTAGTGCATGGTGCCATCCTGTCTGCTGGCCACCTCTCCCACTCTCTGCCCCAAACTTCCCTGATCCTGCCCCGTCATACATGAAGCAGGTAGTGCAGGATTTGTGTTGTGCTGCCTGCTTTTAGCCTGTGGTAGCTTCACTGCAGCCCCATGCTAATGCATTAACCTCCATATTAATGTACGTAAACATGACTTTTGCACATTAGAACGTTCTAGCTGGTTAAAACATTTCATTAACAAGAGTTTGAAAGACAGAAACATGACAACAGATAATGACCATATGGCCTATCCAGTCTGCCTTTCCATACCAACTATGAAACTTTACAGTCCCTTTTCTTCCTTTAGAGATCTTTGTCCCAGGCTTTCTTGAATTCAGATAGAGTCTCTTTGTCTCTACTACTTCCACTGGGAGATTATTCCAAGCATTTACCACTCTGTCAAAATATATTTCTTCAAATTCCTCCTGAGTTTATCTCCTTTCACCTTCATCCTATGCCCCCTCATTGCAGAGCTTTCTTTCAGTTGAAAAAGGCTCTCCTCCCGTGCACTTATGCCACGGAGGTATTTAAACAGCTATCATATCTCCCTTCTCCCATCTTTCTTCCAAAATATACATATTTAGATCTTTAAGTCTTTTCTCATATGCCTTAGGGTGAAGCCCACTGACCATTCTGTTTATATCCTTTTGAAGGTGTGATTTCCAGACTTGCACACAATACTCTAAATTAGGTATCAAAGACTTCTACAAAGGCAGTATCACCTCATTCTTCCTGCCGGCCATTCCTCTCCCTATGCACCCAAGCATCCTTCTGGCTTTCACCATTGCCTTTTCTACCTCCGGACCCCGCTCTTCTTTCATGGACAGAAGCACCTCACCCCCTATTTGGTATGCTTCCTTGGATTTTTGCAGCCGAAATGCGTGACCCTGCATTTTTTTCTTAAAATCTCAGCTGCCAACATCTTAACCATTCTTCAAGCTTTGCTAGATCCCTCCTCATGTTATCTTCTTCTTCTGCAATATCACTTACAAAAATATTAAAAAGAACATTTTAGCAGTTTTTATTTTTAGTCAAAAAAAGGTTACAAGAGGCAAATACAGTTATTTTTGTCAATATCAGTGTCTAGCTGACAGCTGTAATCTGGCAAAATAGCAGGCTCTGTCACATGTTAAACAGCAGCATTCAGCAGTATTCATCTGTAAAAAGTTTCTTCTCAGACACAGGCTTCGTAATGTGGCCGTCAAACCACCTTCCACTAGCTAAAGAAGCCAGCTGTTTCTGCTCATGAAAGCAAGGAAGAGCGAGGTTGGATTCGTCATCACATAATCATTGAAGAAGCTGGGAATCTGTGCATGAAGAATGCTGAAAGCTGAACTTAGTTAAAACATTCACGACTAAGAATCATGGAATAAGAACCTGCAACATTTTCACAACTAAACATTCAATCCAGAGTAACTCCACCATTCGAAATTCTTATAAAGGCACATCAAAAGTAAAAAGAAGATTAGAGAATTTGCTGCTATCATCACACGTATTTCACCATGAAATGTTTAAGACTGCTATTGCATAGCCATTCCAGGCTTTTTCGGCAAGCTTAAGCAGAGGTAGAATATCTGAACATATGTATATATACACGAAGTTTACAAAGAGTGGCATATGCAGCTAAGCAATGGGAGGTTTAAAATCTCCCATAAAAAGTAGTGAAGTTATTTCCAAGCAGCACTAACTTCTTAGGGCACTGACGGGAATTTGGGCATCTGGTTTGGAGCACTACAACGACAATTGAGAAAATAATTGCTCGCCATATTTTGTTACCTGTTTAGCAACTAGAAATTCACAATTAAAAGTGCAGGGCAAAAAAAAATGTGTAGTCCAGATGAAGTTCCAGCATTATATTCTACCTGCAAAGTTATGATTCCTGGCTGGAAAACAATATATCAGGTCTGTAAATCTGAAGATTATATGCACTGTGAACCTTTAGGATAAAAAACATTTCTATAAGCAGTAGCTAGATCCTTAGGGAAGATAACATTTAACTGGTGGCAAGAATGATGATTTCAGTCCTGGTTTGGGTAACTCTGACTTCAACTCCAGAGTAACCATCTTGAGCAGCACACAAGTCAGGAATTCATTTAATTCAGCTTTGGAGATGCCATCAGCAACAAATGGGTGTCCTCACAAACGTATAATGGAATGCTCCAAAATCCAGAGAAAAGACTTATAATGACCTGAAAATGTATGACGTGAGCATCCCTTCTGAGTATGTTTTAAGATCTTAAAGATGAGTTTTCTGTCCGTACACTGAAGGGTTAATGATGATGTTGTTGCTGCATGTGGAAATGGGTGATGAACAGTGATGTGAGGACCTATAATTGATCTACAGCACATTTACAGGTGCTACCTCGTTGTTTGAATCTTCTTTTTGGTCAGGGGACAGGAGTTTCGGCACATCTCATCCCCAAATCAACAGTAAGAATGGACTATACTGACCCAAAATGGATGTCCATGTCCTCAGCAAGCTCCCTGATAGTCAATCGACGATTTAAGCATATTGCGGCATACACTGCTTCAACTGTGTCTTCATGCCTGCTTGTGGATGGCCTTCCAAACATTCGTCACTGTGAACGAAACATTTGTACCAGTCATGAATTCAAGCATGATGCATGCTTTCATTTCCATACACTTGCTGTAACTTGTCATAAGTCTCTTTAAATGAATCTCCAAGTTTCTGGCAGAATTTAATGCAAATTCGCTGTTCAATTTTTCACTCATCGTAAATCTGATGAACTGCTTTTATATGATACCAAACATCATGTGATTAAAAATGTACAGGTGTGCTGCACTCTGTACATGCAGAGCACATAACTAGGTCAGTGCATGCTTAATAGCATCGTGGGGTGACGTATTGTTATATAGCTTGTCAGACGGCTGCCTGGGTGAGAATCTTCACAGTCTTGTCAAGTGCATATATCTATATGATTTGCAAGGTATTGTGGGCAATGTAGTTCATTCACACCAGACACAGCTGCTGACAATAATTTAGTTGTGCTCTTGGGTAAAGCCAATAAGATATTTATTTATGGGGTTATTTCTCCCAACACAGATATGCTTGGTAGCACATAAATTAGGTTACTTGCTTTCAGTGTTAACTTGGAAAAACAAAGTTAAAATCAGGAAAACAACAAATGAAAAGTCACAAAGCAAGAAACAAACTGTTCTTTTCAGGTTAACTTCTGATTACTTCCCACATAGATACAGAAGTGATTCTCTCCTAGCTCACAAGCAATTAGGTAAGGCTTAATTGCTAGCAGTTACCAGCTGACACCCCTTAGCTGGCTTGCCTTCCACTGTGTGGGTCAAATCCTGCTTCAGGAGCTTTTCTGAGTAGATTAAAGAACAAATTTGTATTTCTTTGTGATGGTTGCTGTACTTTATAACAGAAAGTACCAACGGAGTTTAGATAGAGAGCAGTCCATATAAACAGGATCCTCATCTGCTATTATTCCCCCTTGTTCAACAAGCATGGGTTCAATATCATGGATTGGCACAGATGAATCTCTCAATGGAGCATTTTCAGGAGAATACTTGTTTCCCTGCTGTCTTTCAAGGTTATAGCTAGGGCATAGATCAGTGTTCATACCTGAGCTTCCATTGCTGCTAGAGTTCCTCTCTATATAGCCTGGCCAGTATGTACTCCAGTTCTTATGTCCAGCCTTCCAATCCAGATCCCTGGACACTGGATCTCTCTTCACATACCTTCTGGCACAGGTCTTAGGGTCCCTTCCACGTGCAGCCGTCTCCCTCACAGGTAGCCTCTGGTGATTCCTAGCTCTGCAGCACCATTCCTCTGGCTTTCCCCAGTCCAATGGTGTATGCTGGCCCTTGGAATACCTCCCAGTATACGTACTGCTTTGGACTCTTCTAGACCTCTCAAAGGCTTTTCTCTTCCTTCTTCCAAAGGGTCTCTTTCCCTCTCTGTCCGTCCGGTTTGGCTTCTGCTTCTGATGATCCTTCAGATGAAACTGATGATCAAACTCAAGCTGATTCTCAGGATACTGAGGACAATTCTCTGGATATCCAAGGTGATCATGAAGATGGTCATCTGTAGAATAAACTCTACTCTTATTCTGCTTAGATGAGTGTTCCTCCCTAACACAGCGCAGCTGTGCTGAATCAGGCCTTGTCCTTTGAGATGAGTGTTCCATCCTAGCACAGCACAGCTGTGCTGAATCAAGCCCTGCCCTTTGCAATGAGTGCTTGGGGATTACCTCGTAGCCCTTTTGATTGAACACACGTTTTCTCACTTCAGCTCCTCTCATGGCTGTTGGAAACCTGGTGCATTCTGGGACTGGTAGTCTTTTATGGCAAAATTCTGTTTTCTCATTTCTACCAGCACTGACAGGTTGCTTGTTCAGAGACACTTCACCTTTTCTATAGCCCCTTCCTGAGCTATGATAAGCTTCCTTATCACAAGCTACACAAGTCTCGATAATTTTTGATCACACCTTGTACTTCTGCTCCAACTTGTTAAACTTCCACAAGCTGGTTCTACTAGTCCTTTCTCCAGCCCCATTTGGGTTCTTAACCTCTCCCTGTGAGCCAGGCCCTCCCAGCGCTCAACTCTGGGCTGCTGACTCTGTTAAAGCAGACTGTTGATACTTCCTTTGGAGAGGGAGGGGTAACATTCTATAGACCCCATCACATGCACAAATAAGACTTCAAATGTACCTTAATGAATTAATACAATGGTGTATTCTTTTTTTTTTTTTTATGTTCTTTTTTTTTTAGACTTTTATTTTCATTTTGCAACAAACAAAAGAAACAACACACCAAAGGAGACAAAACAATTATACAATAAAGAAAAGTAAACCCAATTACCCCCCACCCCCACGCTTCTTCTCTAACTGATTATGTCAGTATGTGAGCGCTTCCAAACAACAGTGATTATACATCAAAACAATCAAAAAAGTATCTGCGATACAGAATAATCATGGGACAAAGATATATACAAATTTAGACAGTCAGATGAGAGCATTGAGCAGAATGTACATAGTCATTGAGCATCTTCCATTTAGACCGATGATGAGGAGTCTGAATGGGGGAAGCAAACATACGAGGTACTTGTTCATATTTACTGTAAAGACAGACATGATTCCACCATTCATTGGGGCTCAGCTGGGAGCTATTTTTCCAGTATTTCGTAATTAGGGAAATAGCAATGCCAAGCATAAAGTCCAAAAGGAAGTAAGCCTTTTTTGGAAGAGAGGGGATCCCCGCAGCTGAGCGAAGTCCCACTATCCTCCAAGTAAGGGGCTCTTGAAAGTGCAAAATAGACTGGATACGACCCCAGACCCGACTCCAGTAATACTGTAGTGCGGGACATTCATACATAACATGAGGTAGTGAACCAATGGCCGCATGACATGTCCAACAACTATTGCCCTGAGTAGTGTTCCATTTGGCTAATCTGTCAGGAGTGTAAAAACACCGGTGGGCCAGAAAGAAGAGTGTCTGAGTGAGTGAGGCGGATCGGGAGACCCGTGTCACTCTACTCCAGACAAGGCTCCATTGCTCCGGGGTCAAAGTCACATGCAATTCTCTCTCCCATGCTTTCTGCGCTATAGGGGTATCCCTAGTTATAGCATTACATAAGGTTTTGTAAAAATTGGATGCTACACCCGGTGAACTACCGATAGATCGGATAGTCTCCAACCAACCTTGTGTAGGGGAGGCCGATGGCGGGAGCACCTTAGCACTCCGAAGGCAATGCTGAAGTTGCACCAACTGAAAGTAGTGTTTCGCTGGGAGACCAAATTCAATTTGCAATTCACTAAAAGTTTTCCAGCGACCTTCATGGAACAACTGACTAGGAATCCAAATGCCCCTAGTGTACCAGGGGCTCCACGCCATCGGTTTATTTTGTATTTGAAATCGAGTGTTGTACCAAAGTGGGAGCTTGTCTATCGGACAGAGTCGGGAGTCTAAAGATTGCATGAGATTATTAAAGGCACCTAAGGTGTCTAAAAGCATTGGTGGAAAGTGGGAGTCTGATGGGAGAGTCATACCAGGGAGAAAAGTAAGAGGAATCGGTTTGCAAAGGTCCTCTTCTATGTCTAGCCACACAGGTCTACTCGGTACTGGATCTTCCAGCCAACGAGCGCCTTGTTTGAGAAGAAAAGATTGATGATACTTCAGGAAATCAGGGAATCTGACACCCCCATTTTCCTTATCTGCTTGCAGCTTATGTTTTCACTATCCTAGGTGTCTTGTTTTGCCACAGGTATCTAGTCAGAAGGCCCTCTATATCTTTATATATACGTCGAGGGAAGAGACAGGGCAACATTTCTAAGATATAATTCACTTTCGGAACAATCATCATTTTTATGGTTTCTAATCGACCCCACCAGGTAAGTGTTTAAAGGAGTCCAGCGGTGAGTAAGCGCCCGGACTTTAGAGGTTAAGTCTTTGGCATTGAAGGAGATAGTGTCTTCCAAAGGAGAACAATAGTGAACCCCAAGGTATTTGACCATGCGAGGTTGCCATAAAAAGGGGAAGGGTTGCATATCTGCCTGATGAAGCAAAGGATTTAATGGGAATGCTACCGACTTGGTCCAATTTATCTTATAACCGGACAGTTGTGAGTATTTACCAATTTGCTCTAGGACAGCCGGTACTGAATCTATAGAGACAAAAAGCATAAGATCATCAGCGTATGCTGAAATTTTGATTTCCCTATGGGTGAAGGGGACTCCATGAATCTCCTCCGATTGCCGGATTAGTAAAGCCAAGAGCTCGAGTGCAAGATCGAAGAGAAGTGGAGACAGTGGGCATCCCTGGCGAGTGCCGCGTTGAAGGGGAAAAGGCTGAGACTTTAAAGCATTGGCACATATACTGGCTGTAGGCTGTGCGTACATGGTGCGAAGACAACGGAGAAAACCTTCCCCGAATCCGTACCAGCGGAGGACTGCAAACAGGAAGGGCCACTCTAATCGATCAAAGGCCTTCTCAGCATCAAGTGAGAGGCCAACAAATGGGCGATCAAGATTAACTGCGGTAGTCAGTACATGGCATAGAGTCCGAGCATTGTCAGCAGTTGATCTGCCAGGAATGAAACCGCATTGATCTGGGTGTATTAAGGTAGGCATCCTATCCGAGAGCCGGGTAGAGAGAATGGTGGCAAAGATTTTATAGTCCGCGTTTAGGAGGGAAATTGGACGATAATTAGCTGTTAGTTGCGGGTCTCTCCCCTCTTTCTCAAAAACTACTACATTTGCCATTGAAAAGGACCCAGAAGGAGAACCCTCCTCGGCCAGAGCAGAAAAATAAATTTTCAAAACTGGAGCTAAGTCAGCGTGAAAGGTTTTGTAGAATTCAGCAGGGAGACCGTCTGGGCCTGCGGCTCGACCTGAGGCACATTTCTTGATAGCAGAATGAATTTCTGAGACAGTAAATGGTGTGTCCAAGGCCACTCTATCTTCGTCAGATAGGGTCGGTCTTTGTACCCCTGAAAGTAAGCGTTCAAATACATCTGGCTCAAAATCACATTCAGATTGATAAAGCCGAGTATAAAAATCACGAAAGAGTTCTAAGATTTCGGTATCTTTAGTGACCAAGCCCCCCCCCGACGGATTACGAAGGGCGGTAACACGCTTGGCTTCTTTTCGACCTTTTAGGGCATTTGCTAATAATTTGCCAGCACGATTATTTTCCCGATAATATAGCCCTTGTTGTGATTCAATATTTTTAACAGCAGCAGTATACAAAAGCTGATTGTATTGAAAACGCAAGCGTTGTAAACGGAGTAAAATACATGGGTCAGTACGGGACGTGAGGAGACGCTCCCCAGCTTGTATCTGCTGTTCTAGAATCAGTAAATGCTGCTTTCTTTGTTTCCCCTGCCGAATTTGATAGCTAGTTATAGTGGCACGGATAGATGCTTTAAAACCCTCCCACCAAGCCCAGCCCGCTGTGTCATGGGGTGAGTTAAAATGAAAATAATCTTGGATAGCGGCCTTTATATCAACCTGAAAATCTTTTTGACCCAGTAGGGATCTATCAAAAAACCAAGCTCGGGGAGAATCGTCCCGCGCAGTGACACGTAATGATAAAGATATGGCAGCATGATCTGAAATATGGAGAGGATGAGTCCTAGTCGTATCTACTTGAGAAATCAGTGCTTTGGAAATGAGAAAGAAATCTATTCTAGATTGGGAGTGATGGGGGGCAGAAAAGAAAGTGAACTCTAAGTCGGAGGGGTGAAGCAGCCTCCATATATCTACCAGCGCAAGATCTTGCATCAGAGCTGTAAGGGTAGCAAGACTCTATGGTGGACTACTCGTTCTAGGCGGCTGTCTATCTATCAGAGGGTCTAACACTTGATTAAAGTCACCACCAAGTATTAATGGAGTATTGGCAGAGGCCTGTGCCAACTGCGCAATACTTGCATAGTAAGCAGGGCTGTCCACATTCGGGGCATAAATGCAAATACATGTAAATTCACTATCTCCAACCTTAAGATGTACTCGGGCCCATCTACCCTCCTTGTCAGCGCTAGTATCAATTACAGTAGCTTGCAAAGATTTCTTAACCAGAATGGCTACCCCGCACCGTTTGGAAACGGCGGGAGAATAGGCAGCCACCATATAAGGCTTAACATTGAGTTTCAGTGTTTCAGCAGAGTTTAAGTGCGTTTCCTGAAGAAACGCTAAATCAGCATGCTCATGGCTAAGATAGCTAAGGATTTTCTTTCTTTTGATTGGACTATTAATGCCCTTTACATTGAGTGATAAGATTTTACATAAAGCCATTCAGACAAGTTAAAAATTCTGAGCATGATAGCGCAACTAATTTCACAATGTCCCTCATATGTACTGTAGATGGCTGGAAATATGTCAAAAAATAAATTAAGCTTAGATAATACAATGAAGCGCCCCACATTAAAAAAGAAAACCGCAGCGCGGTAGAGAAGAAGCAAAACCCCAAAAATTACTGGCGACCATGTGTCTGCGGGGAGAAGCCCCAGAGAAGGCCAAAATTGTAAAAACACATAACCTGTAGGACTGTGCGTGCTCCGAATCCGACCGAGGCACACATCATGGAGGGATAGGAGACCACAAAACGAAAGTCATAGAAAGAAAGAAAGAAAAGTCCAGGTAGTCCCTGTGTTTGACTATGACCGCCGCGTCGGGCCCTTCAAAATGGCGGACAGAGCCGGCAAGTAAAAGTCCACGTCGTTGGATTAGCGCATCTGCTCTGCTTCTTTGGAGTCTAAAAATGTTGATAGTAGATCAGGATCTTCGAATGTCCTGGTTTGGTTGTGGAGAGTCACTCGGAGCTTCGCGGGATACAACAGGCCAAAGCGAGCCTGTAGCTGTTGAAGTCGAGGGCGAAAAGCAAGGAGTTTCTTCCGTCGGTCAACGGTAGGCTTTGCCAAATCAGGGAAGAAGGAGACTTTGTGACCTTCAAATTCCAAATGATGGTTCGCCCCGGGCAGCATTTAAAATTTGTTCCACTTGTTGATATCGTAGCAAGCGAAAGATAATAGGCCGGGGGGTCGTTCGGTTGAGCGCCATGTGGGTAGGAACACGGTGTGCACGATCGATTTCCAATTCTTTGTGAAAGGTGATCTTCAGCAAGGAAGGAAGAGTTTTGAGCAGGAATTCTCTCATATCTCCCGCTTCCACCCCCTCCGGTATTCCAATGAGCCTCACATTGTTGCGACGGGCTCGATTATTGCTATCTTCTAACTCTTTTTGAAGATTCTGTATCTGGCGCTCAGCCTTGTCCAGTGCGCCCAAGCGCACCGCGTGCGAGTCGAGGACCCCCGCCATATTGTCCTGCCGTAATGAGAGACTTTCAAGTCGGTCCTGGAGCACTCCAAAGTCTTCTCGCAGGGCTCGAAGCGCTTCTCCATTGGACTGCACCAATTCCTTCACGCCGCGTAGTTCCTCCAAAATCTCCAGGTGCACTTCGGGGTTTTCACGAAATGGAACCATCTTCTGTGGGGAGGACACCTCGGTTTTGGAACGTTTTCCGTGAGAAGAAGAAGGAGACCCGAAGTCCAAGCGCGCTGGTTTATGGGCCGCCATCCCCCCCGAGGTACCCCGGTCAGCCCGGAGCGAAATAGTAAGTTTGTATAGGTATTAAGTCAGGATTCTAAGTAGGCCTCTCGGGAGCTTCAGCGCGAAGCGTCTTACCCGCTGGACATCAGGCTCCGCCCCTACAACAATGGTGTATTCTAATATCATGATGGCACTATTATGCTTTCAGTTTCTTTCTGAGAGCAAATAATCAGTGACATTTCTGCAAATAGATCTTTTTAAGTTCTGCTAATATGTGATGAAATTTGCTAAATTAAACTTTGGTTTTTGGATGGGGCATGTTTACTAAAGGGCACGCCATTCATGGAGGCCCGTGCCAACTCCAAGGTGTGTGTGCGTGTATTCTTCTTCTTGCCATTGGCTAATGTGTGTTCTAGTGGAAACCGGCATGTTGGTACACTTAAACCCGCCCATTGAGGCGGAGCTGGCCCCAGAGTTGGTTCAGAGTGTTGGCACCCTAGTCAAATCTTAAGTCTTATGTCCCCTCTAGCTGTCAGAATCTATTCTTTAGCTTTGAATGCCCTGTCGTTCGCTCCCCCCCCCCTCCCAGAAGCTGTCGCCATAGACAGCCACCTAGTTTGCCTGTTTGTGCCGGCCTGCATTTATGTAGTGCTATGTGCACCCCATACTAACCGCAGTGTGCTATCAACACCCATGTTCCTCCCCCAACCTACCTTGTCTTTGCCCGATGTGTGCTAACCTCTTAGCATGGAGCTTCTACTGCGGGGCCCTGTGCTAACTTTTAGCACCGCACACTTGGCACACACTAAGCCTCACGCTAAGAATGTGGCTTAGTAAACATGCCTCAATCTGTCTTACACTTTTAATGCACTATTTAAATATTAGTGAACCGTGACAAATGGAGACATCTGGAATCATCTGTTGTATTTTGGACAAAGGGATATGGTTGTGATTTTTCTCATCTTCTTTTTCTAGCATTTTTTTTCTTTTCTCTTTTTTTTTTAATCTCCTGGTTTAGTGCTTATCAGAGAGGTTATTTTAGAGCATTGTGATCCTATTGATTTTTCTTTCCACTTCTTGATACTTATTTTCGACAGCTGGCATGTAAGCATCAAAAGCAAACTGAATCAATCGCATTGTTTTAAAAAAGAATTGTATCTCAACACATTTTTTAGAGTTCAGTTTCAAATTTCAGATTGGGGAGAGCCTTAGTGGCATCTATCTTTTAGCAATTTATTTTTGTACTGTTCAGATTGATGCAATGTGATGTGAAAATGGAGGCTTTTTGTGAAGTCTGCTCAATCCACAGCTGAAACAAGGCAAAAACTAAAGAATGGCATATATGTGCATTTCCTGCTCTTACATAATTTATTTATTTATTTAAAAGGATATGTATCCCGTTTTATCCTTGAATAAAAGCGGTGTTCACTGAAAACCAATCAAGTGGGATGGTGCGGGGGTGTGGGCATGCAGTGTTTGTGGGAGCAGTGTCCGTGAGTGAATGGAAAGGTACGTCTTGATTAGGGGTGTACTATTCTACTGGGTGAGCTATTTACAGTGAACTGTATACAATGGGGGGGGCTGATGTGGGTGGGGGATGATATGCTGATTGGATTGGGGTCATGTGCAGTCACCGTAGTGCTCTTTGTAGAGCGTGGTTTTGAGAGCTTTTTGGAAGTCCTTGTAATCGATCATTGCTCTTAAGCTGTCGGGGAGTGAGTTCCAGATGGCGGGTGCTGCCAGTGGTATAGTTCTTTTTGATGTGGTTTGTTTCATTTTGGTGAAGTCTTTGGGGGATGTGATGGTGTTCATGGTGCCTCTCCTTCTGGGTCTGGAGCTGGAGATGAAGTTGATGATTGCCTGTAGGTTGTCCGCTGAGATGTCCTGTTTGATTTTGAATAGGTGCAGAATTGTTTTGTATTAGATGCGGGAGTCTATTGAAAGCCAATGTAGGATATTCATGATGGGGGTGATGTGGCCATGTTTTGCGGATCCTGTTATTATGCACGCTGCTGTGTTCTACGCCAGTTGCAAGGGTTGGCGTGAGTGCTTTGGGAGGCCATGGTAGATGTGGTTACAGTAGTCCAGGATTGGGGTGATGATGGCTTGGCAGACTGTTCTGAAGTGCTCTTGGGAGAGGATAGGCTTGAGGCGTCTGATGATTCGCATCTTAAAGTAGGCATTTTTGACGGTTTTAACGTAATGCTATGTCTTATTTTCAGTAATCTTGAAACCTTTTTATAGCTGTTTTGTAGCTGGCTAAAACTTCTTCCAGTGTTTCAAACAGTATATTGTCATGTCCTTAATAGGTTATCTGCACACAAGAGAAGAGTATTATGAAAACCTTATTCTTGTGAGTAAGACTTCTGATGCACCTAGGCACTATGAAATATGCAAAACAGGTAATAGATAAGCTGAAATTTCCAGACTCGTTCAGTCACTAGAATCCACAGTCCTTAAAATGACTTAATCTTGTACTAAGTGACTCTACATGGTTTGTTTACTAAAGTTTGATACGCAGTTGCCACATTAATTAGTGTGTGATAACTTACCACACAGCCACAAGTCATAGTTATCTCATGGATGTAACAGTATGGGGGCCCTTAAATAAATTGCGCTAATCAGTTTATGCGTGTTTTACTATATGTTAACCATTAGCGCAGGCCCACAGTAACGGTTACTAATCAGTAAAAATAGCTAGCACAATAAAAATCCCAAGTGGGGATGAAGCCTGGGTAGAAAGTGGGCATGGTCTGCACATTGCAGATAGTGCATGATACTGTAATTACCATGCTTTAACTTTCAATTTTTCAGTTAGCGGGATGAACGTTATGTGTACCCCAGCTGACTGCGCATGAAGGTAATGCGCGGTAAGGAACCTTTCTGTGCAGTAAGTGCAGGGGACATACCGGGCATGTCCCCGACAGCTGCCACATGACTTTTGCAGTTACTGCATGGATTTTGATCCTAATGCACAATAAGTTCAGAAACGTGCCACACTTTATTAAACAGATCCCTTAGCATGTGCAAGTCATGTGCTCAGTATGAGGAGTCAGAAATGGGTAGAGAATAGGTAAGTTCTGGGAATGGACAGTGCCTTGCAGTTAGCACATGGTAGTTACTGTGCACATAGCATAAAGAGGAAGCAGTAAGTGCATCCATGCTATAGGTGCGGCACTTACTGTGGCTGGTGCAACTGTAAAACATCCCCCCCCCCAATCCAAACTTCCCCAACATCAATCTTCAAAGTTTCCACCTCTCTGGACCCCTGGTATCTGCATTAAGACATTCCTAATCCATTGTACCTCCTCCCTTCCCCCCCCCCCCCGGTATCAATCTTAAAATACCTCGACCCAGCTGACATCAGCCTTAAAATTCTTCTATTCATAACCCCCTCCTGGCTATTACTGGGGAGTTCCCTGGTGTCTAGTGGTGGGCAGGAATAATCCCCAGATACCTCTGCTCCATTGGTGCCCGGATTCAAAATGATGCCTCTGACCCCTAACAGTAGTCTAAAGGTACTACTGCTAGGGGTCAGTCTGTTAAATAAGGGCACCCCCAACAACATACAGGCTTCACAGTTACCATGTATTAATCTTTGCAACGAATGCATGGTAACTGGAAAACTTTATGGCATTTCAGAAAACAGACCGCTATGTCTTGCAGTGGAAAATGATTTGGCAAGAAAAAAAATGAATGTAGTACAGAAAAGTCCAAGAATGTAAGGGAGGAGCTCAGTATTAGGCAAAGACCATTGAATTTTTTTAGGTATTGCATGTTCATGATAAGGGGAAAGAAAGGCGTCATTTTGCCATTTTCAATACATGGCTTAAACCTGGCGTGAGGGCATCCCAAACTGTAGTCTATTTCCCAAAAAGCTTGTTTGGGAGAGGAGGGGGAGGAGTGGTCTAGTGGTTAGGACAAGGTACTTCAGGCCAGAGGGCCAGGGGTTCAAGTCCCACCTGGGGACAGCAATCTCAGGCCAGAGGGACTGGGATTTCTAGTCCTATAGGCACTCCTTGTGGTCTTGGGCAAGCCACTTAACCCTCCATTGCCCATGTTCCCTGTAAGTATTAACACATGTGTGTCATATCCCCTCATGTTAAATGTATCCCCCAATTGACCACTTTGACCCAGTGAAAAGCAGAATATAAATACAGCTAAATAAAATAAAAAAGCTCATATTAAACTGAGGGTTATAACACTTCCCTTTCATTTTTGGACTTAAACTGTAAAAGAGCCAGGTTCTTCAAAAAAATCATTCAGTCACCAGCCTGCAGTCTCTATCAAGAGACTTTCAAGAGCTGTTCAAAGAGACAAAACAAAAACAGATTTCAGTTATCTATATCCAATAAAGAAATTCTCTCCGCATGAAATAGAGAGCTGCTTGTGATTGTGGAAGAAAGGCAGGCAAGAAGCAGAGGGAAGGTTTGCTGAGGGAATGATAGAGATTCCAGAAGCCTTTGGGATTTCGTTTACCAAGGGCAGACGTCAGGGACAGTCTATGTGAAGACAGCTCCTCCCCCCCCCCCCCCACCAGCTGTCATTTGTTTATAGGGACTGCAGCCTCCAAGGATTGGGAGAGCTGCTGACTGAGTGATAGGGTTCCCAACGAGCTGGTATTCAGTTGGTCTTGTTGGTTTTTACATGGCCAGGCCAGCTGCCAGCAGAGATCTAAAATGGCTGTTGAAAATACGGTTTTTTATTTTGCTCTGGCCACGGGACCGGGAATGGTCAGAGCAGAAAACCAGCTTTTCATCTCCTAGAGACCTTGTCCCCCACCCCTTCCTGGCGCTGCCTCACCCTCTTCTCCGTGGCTCCTGCTTCTTACAGAGCAGCGGTTGTAATAGCTCTAATAATCTAAAATCAAACGAAACTGGTGTGGAGCCTTCTGACCTCTGCTATGGAACCCCTGCTGCTGTGTCCCACCTCTGCTAGCATAACTTTCTTTTTGAAGGTAGTTTGCAACAACAGGGGTTCCATAGGGCCGGAAGGCTCTGCACTGGTTTTGCTTTGATTTTAAATTATCACTATTGCAGCTGCAGCTCTGTGAGATGCAGAAGCCGCAGCTGCCAGGAGAAGAAGGTGGCAGGAAGGGCCTGATACGGGGTGAAGGTGGGGGCTGGATGGGAGCTGATATGGGGAGAAACTGGAGGCTAGAAAGGAGCTGACAGAGGGGGGAAGGAGGTGACTAGAAGGAAGCTGACACAGGAAGAAGGTGGTAACTGGAAGGGAGCTGACATGGGGGAAGGTGGGGACTGGAAGGGAGCTGACGGAGTGGGGAGGGGAGGAGATGGCTGGAAGGGAGCTGACGGAGGGAAGGAGGGGACTGGAAGGGAGCTGACATCTGGGGATGGTACTTGAGGAGGACTGGAAGAGAACTTCACCTTGAGGTGGGACTGGAGGGCACTGCCACTTGGGGATGGAACTGATAGATGGATGGTTAATGGGGGGTGGGTTGGACATGTGGGGATGGCACTCAAAAGGGGATGAACAGAGGGCAGGGTGACTGGAAGGGAGCTGACATGTGGGGATGGCACTGGATGGGGGATGGACAGAAGGTAGGATTACTGGAAGGGAGTTGATACGGGGGGGAGGGGGTGGCACTGGGACTGGAAGTGAGCTGATACCTGGAATGGTATTTGGACTAGAAGGGGCCGGACAGTGGGGAAGGAAGAGGACTGGAAGGGAATGGACACCACTGGCAATCCTTGGAACGCATGGGATTGACAATAGAAGGTAATGGGAGGGGAAGACTGGAAAGGGACTGATACTGGAGAGGGTTACTGGGACTGGAAATAGGCTGATGGAAGGAAGTGTAGAAAACAAAAGAAGAGACAAGAAATAGCAGATGGGCTATAGACCACAGAAAGAGAGCTAAGAGAAGACAGGAAAGCAGAAGCCTCAGATCAGGACCAGCATGATCAAAGAATAAAATGGTCAGACAAGAAAGGTAGAAAAAAATAGTTTTATTTTCACTTTAGTGATTGAACTTTGTGCTATCTTTATATTTTACACTGCATCTCTTATTTATCTGATATTGCACAGCATGCAGATTCTGGTTTCTTGGGGTTTCAGTTTAATTTTTGTCTACATATTTTTATTTATACTTTAGGTTGTGGTCACTGTGTTTTGAGTGTGTGACTGAGACCAGGTATTCTGTTAACATGGAGTTTATACATAGGGATCTATACTGTACTGTAGTAATTTGTTCAGCTTTTCAAATAGGTTTATGGATATTCTAGGGCCTGCTGCAGTATTTATAGTGCTGCTTTTTTCTGAGTAGGCCCATTGTATGAGTTTTGGAAGTTTATGAGGGTATGGTAGCTTTGGCCTTGTAGATCTTCGATGACTTTTGTAGGGTTTTATATTAGTTCAGTTATATGCCTGATACTGGAGAATGTTTATGTTTTTGCTGTGAGATGACCAGAATCAGATTTTTTTTTTGACTATCACTGCTTGTTTGAATGATGCTAAGTATTTACTGCTAAGTAGTTATTTTTGTTCTGGCTGTGCATTTGCCCTTTCACTGCAATTTTTTTACAACATTGGATATGAAGGAAAAATATTAGCATCATGTGGAAAGAGTTCACAAAGGAGTCTTGGGAAAAAGGAGGGTGGGGTATATCCAAAATTAATAATAATGAAGGAGGGGCACTTATTTATAGGTTGCAGGGGAGCGCCGTAAACCCTAGCATGGCCTTGCCAAGGGCCAGCCATACGCATGCAGCAGAACAGTGTCGGGCTGCGATTGGGGATGTCAACGGCCATGGTAGGCCCAAGTTGGCCCTGAGCAGTGACGGCAGAATTGAAAAAAAAAAGTGAAGCCACGGGGCTGGGCTCAAACAGCATATGGGGTCATGCAGGCATCGGGGAGAGCCGCGATCACCGTGGCTGCTCCCGTTTAAGGCATGTGGTGCTTGTGGCTACTCCTGGACTCTGCCGCCGCAATCCTGACAGCAGTCCAGCACTCTAGAGTAGCCACTAACACCACGGAAGGTTGCTGATGCTGTGAGGGGCTGGGGCTAGAGGAGTAGCCTAGTGGTTAAAACACTGACTTGATAACCAAGACACCAGGGTTCAATTCCTATTAGCTCTCCTTTTGGCCTTGGGCAAGTCACTTAACTCTCCATTACCTCAGAAGAAAAGCCTGTAAATCTACTTCAGGTCACATTGCCAAGAAAAAACAGGAGCTGATGTTTCAACAAGAGAGAGCATTGACTCAGAGGCACACATTACATTGCCTTTTTCTGCCTCCGACAGATCTGAGGCTGTCTCTGGCTTATGGGCTCTGGGAAATTGCCAGGTTGCATCCCTCCTAATGCCAGTCCTGACATCTGCTGTCTTTTATTTTGTACTGTACAAGGGAAATGCATTTCTGTTTCTCTTGTGTTGCAATACATGCAGCGTTTGGCTTTCTGGGGTTTTAGTTTAATGTCTATATATTTTTTTTTTCCTTTCTTGCTCATTTATTGATGAAGATCTGTCTGTATTGTGCGTGTGTGTTTGTACAACCAATGCTGGGTATTCTGTTAGTATGGAATTTTGATTTAAGAATGTGTAGCAATCTTTTTTGTTCAGTTTGCACATTGTCGTCTCTGGAATTATTTTTTGGTGACGGGGGCGGAGAAAGGGTAGGGCAGGGGTGGGCATGGGTAGAGCATAACTAGCCACAGGTGGCGGGATTTTCTCTTTCAAAAAGTTGGCAGCCTTATGGCAAGGGTACTCAAATCCAGTCCTGGAGGGCCACGAACCAGTCAGGTTTTCGGGATTTCCCTAATGAATATGCATGAGATAGAGTCAAATAAAATGGAGACAGTGCATGCAAATATATCTCATGCATATTCATTAGGGATATCCCGAAAACCTGACTGCTTTATGGCCCTCCAGGACTGGATTTGAGTACCCTGCCTTATGGGGTGGGGGAACAGGAAGTGGGGGGATCCTTCCCTAGTCTATTATTCTAAGGAGAGCACTATCAGAGATAATCTGTAAAGGACTGAAAGGACTCTGGAGGTGTGTTTCCCCCATCACCAGTATTACTTGCTATAGCGTCTGAGCTCTGCTACATTAGACCAACCAGGAGCTGCAAAGAAAAAAGTATATAACTGGGACAATATTGAACCATGGCAGTAAGAGGTTAAAAATCTGAATATTCAGTGGTATATCCTGATAGTGGCTACCACTCATATTCAGAAAATGCGAAGGAGTGGCTGATAGTATTCAGACAGCCGTGGTATTCAGCTGCTATCCAGATAGCTTTGTTGCTGTCCTAACTTATCCGGAGAGCAGTGCTGAAGACCGCTTTACTTTTCCGATTGCTTTTTCCAGCTTCTCCCCTGCATGATGGAGCAGAGGAAGTCTGCACAGAGTGTTTCTCAGTGGAGCTTATCCAGTCAGCAGGTGCTGCTAATCAGATAAATAAATAAATACCCTTTTAAACATTGACCCCCAAAATTCTGAACCCAGAGACTGCACTGCTGTTGAAACAGAACTATGCAAGGACAAACTGTTTTTTCAAGAGCGTTCTTGTCCAGAGACAGAGCTCTGCAAGCCCCGGTGACTGTATTCCTTTCAGTTCCAGCTGGAGGTTGAAGTTAGGAATTGTTCTTGTGACCATCAGTGGACTGAGTAAGATATTGATTTTCTTATTATTGGGATTCATCTTCCTAGGGCATTGTGCATCGGTCTGGGTTTTCTTTTCTTTCCCCTTCTATCAAAGATCATGGTCTATCTAAGTCGCATTGCTAGTACATTGCCCAGATTTACCCGTGGAGAGCCACTTTATAACTGGGCACCATGGACAGGCACCTGCAGGGGCACCTATGTAGGAGCTATTTGATAAAGACAAGTAGGCTAGAGAGCACGTCTTGAATGTAGACATGATCACTTCTATCTGCTTGCACATACTGTACACATGCATGGATTAAGGGATTTTATTATCTACATGCATATGCGAGAACTGTGCCCATACTCCAGCCAAATTATACCCCCAGCTACGCCTCCTGGCAAAGTATGGACCTTCATGGCAAAGCACACACTTTCATGCTGGTCAGTATTCGCACATCCACATGGCCATGTATGCAGAGGAATGACTTTATAAAATCACTTTCTATGTGTCTTATCTATCTTCAGTTTAACCTACTATTTTGCTTTCTGTGACCACCATTTTTAGTCTGATTAGATTCTTTTAAGTGCAGCATTTAAGTAGCAATTGCTTAGAAAATATTTTTTAAAGACCACACAGCTGTTTTTACTGGTTCTTCTAAGAATCCCAGGAAAACAGATGGGGTGCCCTGTAGTTCATTGAGGGGCATACTCCTAGGTAGTTGGGGGCAATTTGATCATCTGGTTGAAGGCTTTCTAGTATTGGCTGGTCCCATTCCTAGAATCCATTATTGAGGCCCTGGTACTCTGAGTAGAAGGAACACCAGTAGGGTCATACCAAACCATAACTGCGCCTTTTGCGACTTGCAAAGCTGGCATGGACCCTCGCCAGTGACATCAAACTTTTGTCATTTGCCCCATTCCACATGCCCAGCATATCCCTTCTGCCCTTATCCCCCCATATCTAGCATCTCCCCATCTTATCCCACCTCCTCATGTCTAGCTGGCTCTCCTCCATTCTGCCTGCCCTTGCCCCGTCACTGCTTTTCCTGTTCCGGTGGCGGCAGCAGCGGACCTCCAATAAAAAAAATGCAGGTCTTTCTGACTCTGAGATTGCATGGCTGGTCGGATCCCTCCTTCCTCTGATGTTTGCTGACATTAGAAGAGGGAGGGATCAGAAGATCCACGCAAGTGCGAAGTTGGAAAGATCTGCATTTTTTTTTTAATTGGAGGTCTGCAGCCACTGCCTCTGCTGTTGCTGCTCCCGTCAAGGGAACAAAAAAGGTAGTGGCAGGGCTAGAGCAGGCAGCACTGGGGGGGAGCCAAGGCCGGCGGTAGGCAGAAAACTGGCCCTAAATGTTCCTTAAATTTTTTGGGCCTTGTGCGGCTGCTCCGCTAACACAGGCCTATGGATGAACACCAGTCCTCCGAAGATGTAGGGGCCCTGTCTTCTTTGAAAGAAGCGTGGAAAGGGACCTCGCTACAGTGGTTTAAGAAGAGGGTTTAAATATATGAAGTGTGATGAAGAAGTATCGGTACTTGTACAGTAACACAAGAAGTATAACACTGATAGTTATTGCACTCAGTCTCCTTCAGAGTAGACCCCTTCTGATAAAATACACTTCTTCCAGCGCTATGCCACTGCTGGAAACAATTTTGAAATGCCTCTTTTGTTATGCTGTGAAGATGCTGTATCTAATTTTGCTTAATGGCCTCCAAGTCAAATCTCCTTCTTTTCAGTGGTAATATCAATTTTGGAAACATGAAAAAGTCACAGGGTGTGAGGTCAAGTGAGTATGGAGGCTGACAGACTTGCTCAATTTGGTGTTTGGCCAAAAACTGCTGGACAAGATGTGATGCGTGAGCTGGGGCGTTATCGTGATAAAGCAACCATTCACCATTCCTGTGCAACTCTGGCCTCTTATGACGAACTGCATCTCTCAAGTGAGTCAGAACTTGGGCATAGTGCTCCTTATTGATGGTTTGGCCTTTTGGAGCATACTCATGATGAGCAATATCCTAGCAATCAAAGAAAACTGTGAGCATAACTTTGACATAGCCTGTCAAGTGAGGAGCTTTCTTAGATCTGGAAGAGTCTTCCATTGTGAAGATTGAGCCTTGGTTTCCGGGTCATAACCTTAAACCCATGATTCATCATCGGTAATAATCTTTTTGATTAAATTAGAGTGGTTTTTAATGCATTTCAATAACTCCCTGGCTGCAGACAGTCGATCTTCTTTTTGGTCAGGGTACAGGAGTTTTGGCACAAATTTTGCAGACATGTGTCTCATCTCTAAATCGACAGTAAGAATGGACTGTACCAACCCGAAACTGATGTCCATGTCCTTAGCAAGCTCCCTGATAATCAATTGATGATTTGAGCATATTGTGGCATGCACTGCTTCAACTATGTCTTCCTTCCTGCTCGTGGATGGCTTTCCAGAACGTTCGTCACCATCAACACTTGGAAACATTTGTACCAGTCAAACTCAAGCACGACTTATGCATTCATCACCATACACTTGCTGTAGCTTGTCATAAGTCTCTTTACACGAATCTCCAAGTTTCTGGCAGAATCTGATGAACTGCTGTTACATGATACCAAACATCACATGATTTAAAGAAGTACAGGTGTGCTGTAGCCACGCTACACTCTGCATATGCAGAGCACATAACTAGGTCACTGCATGCTTAATAGTATCGTGGTATAACACATTGTTATATATATATATAGCTACACAACAAGTCTCAAAACGTTTTGATCACACCTCGTATTGAGAGTGAGGCCATATTTGGAATAACAGGACATTGTAGAGATCAGCTACATCTGTGGGAGGGAAAAAGATCACAATTATTATTGCTAGCTGCAATGCATTATCTGCCATTCAGTAAACTAATGGTAAAAAAAACCTTCTCTCTGGGTCTACTGAATGGCAAAATGCTGTGAACACCCTCAGTTACAGCAATATGGAGCCTTTGCGGTTATTGCATATTATTTATGTCCCTTAATCCATGATAATTGCAAAGTCTTAATAATCAGGACTCTCTATAAACCTACTTATAGTTTCAATCCTCAAGTTTCAGCTATATGTTTATTTTAACATTTACATTAATAATTATGGGTGTTTGATAAGGTCAGAACATCAGTTATGTTATGACAATCGGTTATTAATTCTCTATATTCTCTACTCTGGAAAAAATAAATAAATATATCAGCTGTTGTACAGAACAGTATTGAATGCATCTTTGTTGCATTTCCTTATTTAAAAGTATGCAGATCACTTTCAAACACCACGGTTCACATTCTTTAATATGCCGGCTGTGGCATTTAAATATTTTGCGCATAATGAGTGGCGGCGCTGAATATATGAAGAGACCAGTGTTCACTGCCACTCCACAGATAGCTATAAGGACAGCAGACTGAATGAAGCAGACTAAGTGGTTTAATTTAGGACAACTTTACTGCTGCCCTAAATTAAACCACTTAGCTCCCTCTACAGGCTATGCCGTTAAGGGTACTTATCTGTATAGTGGCTGCCGTAATAAGTCACTTGAAATAATGGACCAATAAATCATTATTCCCTTATCAGGTAATTTTGAAAAGCATTTTCTGCCTATAAAGCATGTTGCACATGCAGGAAATGTTTTTTTCAAATGGTGCAGCTATTCACTCACTGACAAGAGTGCGCATAATTATGTGCATGCATTCTGGTTTCCTAGCATCAGCATTTTGTCACTTGGAATGGGATCATTCAAGGTGATCACTAGATTTTCTGCATAGTGAGTATTTGAACATATAAGAAATATTTAAATTTCAGTATGAGCCATTAAAACTTTAAGATTGAAACATCCTTTCAGTGAGTACTCACGTTATACAAGTCTCACTTTATATGTTAGGGACAATACTTCAACGTTTTCTCCCTTCCTACCTCTAGTCTACTTGATGAGCTGCTAGTCTATTGCTGTCTGCTTCTCATTCATTTTAAATTTATATTCTGAGCTACATCATCTTCCTCAAATGATATGTAGCAATAATAATGTCAGCTTTTCTGGTATCTTTCTTGTGCTGGGAATTTTATGAAACTATGTCTAAGTAAACCGTCAGAAACATTTACTAAGCTGAATCCAAATCCTGGTTGTCCAATTAGTGATGACAACCAAGATCTGCATTAGGCTTGTTAAGTGTCTCTGATAGTATACTTAAAAATGGTTTCACAGAATTTCTATCATAAGAACATGGCTAAAAAAAAAAATCTATGGAGTAAATCTCTACGGCAGGCGTCAATAGATTCACAAGGCAAAAATTCAGTTAGCGTTTTCCATAGAGCTTCAGACCAGACAAACCTTGGGCCATTCAGGAAACAGAAATGATCACTAGCACAAGATACAGTTAAGAGCAGGTTGGCTAGAGCTAGTTCCCATGGGGCTGTGATAGCTCTTCCTCAAAATGCCTGCCTCTAACCCAAACCCTCTGGTCAACTTTCAGCTATATTTTTCATTTGGAAAGCACACTTACACTGAAATGAAAATTTATAAAAGCACAACAAAGCAAAACAAAAATATATTAAAATGAAACAAAGCAAAATGCAACAAATCTGCAAATGACATAGGAAACAAAACAAAATGAAATATATTTTGCCTGCACATCCCTGAAATCAAGAGATCCTCAATCTTTGCCGTAAACGTGTCTGTCGAAATATTCCAGGAAGTGCAGACACACACGGGACAGCGCAGACATGTGCAGCGAGGGACACAATACACGTGGGAAATATCAGCGAGGGATCCTAGCAACTTTCAATTGTGCATGCCGGTATTTCGGAACATGCACATTTAAATATCGGCATATGTACTGCAAACCTATGTGTAGATGGCTCGCTGCTCTTCAGAAATTTTAGATGCTGTAACATCTACCAAAGTAGTCTATGGTTGAGGGGGTTTAGGAGGGGATGTCCGCTATTTCTTCCTATAAAGGTTTGGCCAAAATGAGCTTTTCTGTACACCTAAATGTGTCAGGCAGCTGTGTAAATACAGATCTGGATAATTTCTGTGTATGCAAGCCTTCTATAAAATTGAAGATGCATGTCTATCTTGTAGCTCCATCCAAACTCTGACACGCCTCTAACATGCCCAGGTGACATGGAAGTGATTGGAGCAGACATATGTAAATTCAGCAGTTTCTGAAATGAATGTTTGGACGTGGATGTGATTTGCACGTGTGAATGGTCGTTTTCTGCATAAGCAAATCACTAATAGGGCTTCTAAAATAAACACCTTGATTTTTCACAGTTTATTAATGAGATTTTTCACAGTTTATTAATGACTGTCAAGTTTAAACATATCAAGTACTAGGTGTTGTGAAAACCTATAATAGTAATAACACACTTAGAGGAAAAGTTACTAATGTGCATTAAGGGAATAATTCACAGTATACGCTTAATACAGTATGGGGCTCATTCCATCGGAGACGTACAGAGGGATTCGCAATTCTGATCCCGCGGGGCATATCTAGCCCTGCGGGATCAGAATCATGAACAGGCCTGTTCGTGCAGGCTGGGACTGAGATTCAGCCCGGCCTGCACATGCAGGTCTGTCCCCAGCTAACTCAGTCAGGGCTCTACAATGGAGCCGCGGCGCCTTGGCATCCAGTTGCCATGGCATGTGGTTCCATTGTAAAGCCGTGATCCCCGGCACCAGCATAGAAAAATGCTTTCCCCGCAGCCCGACCATCAATCCGGTCTGCAGCGAATTTCAGCTGCCCCTTCCACCTCTTTTGAGCCCAGGGCCGTCGACCCCTGCAAGATCGGGGAACTTATTCCACCTTTGAGATGGAATAAGTTCCCCGTCTAAGCTGCCGGCTATGGAATCGGCCCTGTACGTCTAGAACTGTCAACCACCCACCGCCCGCCCTGCCTCCGGCCCCAAACCACCCCTCTCCCGCCCCCATCTAACCTCCCCATGCAACCAGCGGGGAAGTTATATGCCGTTAGGAAGGACATGAATAGCGGGGATGGACGTCCTATTGGGATGGACATCCCTATATATTAAAAAGCAATATTGCATGTTATTTTACCATAACGCTTGTTAGTTTAAGGAAATGTGCATTGCATAATAATGAGATGGAAGTGCATGTAAGCCACCTAATTATTATGCAAATTGAATATTGCAACTTTCTCAGTTGCAATATTCCTGAAAAAGTAATACCAGATCAAGTCTAGCATTATTTTTCCAGCCCGAAAGCAACAGGCTGCAAACATGCTCCTAGGAGCCATCTTAAAAGGGCCAATAGCTGTCTGAATTCTTGTGGACCTCTCCCTATTATTGCCAAGACCTCCAACCCCTCCTGAAGACTTCTATGGATCCCCCCCCCCCCAACCTCCAACCCCTCCTGAAGACTCTCTATGGATCCCCCCCAACCTCCAACCCCTCCTGAAGACTCTCTATGGATCCCCTTTCAGATCCACCACCTCAAAAGACACCCTGCACACCACTGTTTCCTCTAAGCTGTGCGTGTATGCACGCGCACACACCTTGCCAAGCGAGCGCACATACTTTACAACAGAGCGCACAAAAATTACGGTTCTGATTCTGATAGAAAACAACACAGACGTCTTAAAATTTAAAAGTTGTGATTGTAATTACTAGAAATTTTCTGCTTCATTTAGTAATCGTCTATTTTCATTTAATTTGATTAAAATCAATGTGGTGTACATACTGTATTCTGACATATAGTCAAATTTTAAAGTATATAACTGAGTGTCGTTATGTGGCGCACAAAAATTTAACCTTCCTGCAAAAGCTGCACAGCTGATATTTTATGTACACACAGCCTACAGAAAATTAGAGGAAACATTGCTGCACACCTCTCCCAATTCCCCTAACACCGCCCAAGGGAAAGTTTTTCTGAATATCTCCCTCCCCCCCTCCCCCCCCATAAGCTTCCCATGCCTACCTTAAGAAATCTCTGGTGGTCTAGGGTTAAGGGGCAGGAGCGATCTCTAGCCATTCCTACCTCCTCTAGTACAAGTTTTAAAATGGTAATGTTTGACCCCTAGCTGTGGTCTTGTGGTACAACCACTATGTGTCAGTGACCTGATGCTCTTGACAGAATAACACAGCTTGTGAGGTTAATCGCAAATTGTGTAATTCATTTACTGCAGGAGTCAATAACCTGTGGTCTGAGCCAGTGCAAGGACTAGAGGTGCCCTAAGCAGGCCCCTCCCATGCCCATTACTGCTGCTGGCGCCGCTCTCTGAGACCGACAGCGCTGGCAGTTGGCCCAAAAGCCACAAGACAGCACTCACCCTCTGACTCCATGACTGCATCGTAATTTCATCCTAGTCAGTCTGCCGTTTCTGCACCCCTTGTGCCGCAGATTTCCGGTTTATACAGAACTGGATGACCCAGGGCCGAAACGGCACATTGAATAGAATGAAATCATGATGCAGCTCTGGAGACAGAGGGTAAATGCAGCATTGTGGTTTCAGGGCCAATTGCCTCCACTGTGAGCCCCAGAGAGGGGTGCCATTAGCTGCAATGGGCATGGGTGGGGGGGGGGAGCACCCCTGGAGGGTTGATGCTCTAGAGGCGACTGCCTAGTTCACTTAATGATAGCGCTGGCCCTGAGTTATTGCAGATTAAACTGTGGTAAAATCCGATATTTTATTGCAGCTTAGTAACATCCTCTTTTATTATACTGTTTTACAAGGACATTGCAGTCCTATTAGTTTTAAATCTCTGTTTTATGATAATAAACAAATGCAAAATTCTATCAGCTTTATTTTACTTTGTTAATTAGGACAAATTTTGCTGAGGGAAGAAGTGATCTTCGTTCTAACCCTTTAATAACTGAGTAGCAGACCTTGTAATGTCACATCCCACTTAATGTCAGGTTTATTAATAATAAAGAGACTGTTATTAGCATGGATTCACTCAGGAAGATTTCAGGCTGCATCTTCCTGTGATGTATTTAACCACTGTAGGAATTCCATCAAGTGAGTATGAAATGTCTCATCTGATTACTTTTTTACATACTTTCAGTGACTTTTCTCATAGTTGATTGCCAGTAATGCCCTTCTGATGACTTTTTGTGCTAAAAGCGTCATAAATCTATGCGAGAGAAGACAAAATTAATGACTTCTAGTGCCAGGTCATCTGTCATGTTGGTACTTTTTCTAAGCTGTAGAGAGCGCAAGTGATCAAATGCAGCAGGTTCTAAGTTTGTTTGAATACACTGTGAACCCAATCCTAGAAGGGGCACATCCAGACCATCTGAATGACCCCGACCAAGACGGGCCCGATAGAATCCAATTCTGTACTGTGGGAGCAAGACAGCTCCGTGGGTGCAGGATTGGGTGCTGTGAGACAGCTCCGTGTGTGCAGGATTGGGTGCTGTGAGACAGCCCGGCATGCTCCTGCATGCCATGGGGATGCCCTCCCCACGGCACAACCTACTCACTGCCTGGGAATGTCCCTTTTCCCCATTGCCCAACCCCGATGGGGGCAGCCGGGACCCACATCAGGCAGCAAGAACTCACTCTGCTCACCGCTGTCACTGCCGGAGGAGTTAGCCAGCTGATCTGGAGGGGCAGTCAGCACTTATTCCACCTCTGAGGTGGAATAAGCTGACAGTTCCCCCGGCAATTGCCGGACAAACAGGGCCGTGACCGGAATTGGCCCTGTGCATCTGGGTAACAGGACTGCCCCCGCTCAGCCTACTCTCCGCTCCCTTGCCACCCTCATCCACTGCAGCAGGCACAGCGGCTCTGTGCGTGCAGGGGGCCAGGAGGCATCATACTGTGAAGGTTATTTGCCTTCCTGGATCAAGCCCTATGTGTAATAGGCCTTTCAAAATATTTATTTATTTATTTAGTAAACATTTGTATACCGCTGCTTCCTACGATCAGCAGCGGTTTACTTTACAGAATCATAGTGTATCGTACAATACAGTGATTTTTAGATTTACATTTCGATTAGGCAATGATTTACATAAAACAGGAGAATCAATGGGATACAATATACATTTGGTTGGGGCACACAGTTCTGGGTATACATTTGATTGCAAGAGTGTGGGAGGGGTCCAATATATACAATTTATACATGATTACATGCCAGTATTCAAAATGCCGCCGTGGCAGGCAAAAGACATCTGGTTGAGGTAGAAGTATCGCCCTTAGGTCAGGTTGTAGTGAGTCTGAAATAAATGGGTTTTGAGTTTCCTTCTAAATTCACTCAAGTTATTTGTGAGTCTCAACTCGTGTGGGAGCTGGTTCCAGTGGATTGGTGCTGTATATGTGAATGCCCTATTGCTTGTTTCTGCCTTGACGGTTCTTATGCTTGTCGGAACACAGAGAGCGTTGAGATTTATGGTTCTTCTGCTCCTGTTGTGTGGTTGAATAGCGATTAGATTATTGAGGTAGGATGGTGCGATGTTATGGATGAGTTTAAACGTTGTTATGAGAAGTTTGAAAATGATGATTATATTACTAGGTGGAGGTAAGTGCACCTGTGCTAATGTGGCACACAGTGTTGCACGTTAACTGAAAAGGACATCTTTTCCATACCACCAACATCTAACGCGCCATGGTTTTGCATGCTATTGGCATGTTAGGTGCAAATCACAATGGACTTTATAAAAGAGCCCTTATGTTTATTTAAAATTCTGTGTTAACTCAGGGTATACTTTAACAGGCAAACATTCAGTTATTGTTTATTTCCCACCCACCTCAGGCATAATCTTTGACTTATAGGCCCTTAAGCCAGTTAAGGGGGTAGGAGGGAAATTATTTACTTTCATGTTTTACTGGTTATCTTCATTAGCAAGTTATTAGGCCTTAAGAATAGATTAATTCTAGTTCCTTGCAGTTCATCTTAAAAGGTATTAAGTACATTTGTATTGGTTCAAGTATCCATATTCCCCTAGCAACTTTCAATCGCTGAACTACTTTAAATAACTAAACAAACCATGAAAACTAAGATTCAGACAGCAGTCCAGCAACTAGATGGGGGGCTATTCAGTAGTTTGCATTGTTACATGTATGTTTGGTGAGAGTTCTGGATGTGTATTGGGTGCAAAGAGCTCATTGCTTTCAGGGAACGCGTCTGATCTCTAGAGTTTAGAACAGCAGACTTGGAGAAGTTGAGGCAGGCAAAAAAGGTATATAGAGAAAACTTCAGGGATGTAGTAGAGAATCCCACCTCCAGTCTGGCAGCCTCTCGCTGCCATGGAAGAAAGATCACCTGAAAGGAAAGCATCTTGTTGGTGTGTCAGGAGGTGATAATGTAGTTAGGACCTTTCCTATGGGTGATGTAATATCCTCTCACGCTTAAAATTTGTCTCCAGGAGCATATGCCCATGAGGAAAGGGTTAGGACTGCTATTAAAGTTGGTGATTCAATCATTAGGCATGTAGATAGCTGGGTGACTGGTAGACATGAGGACCTCCTGGTAACTAGCCTGTCTGTTGCAAAGGTGGTAGACCACATGTGCCACCTAAATAAGATTTTAAACAGTGCTGGGGAGGAGCCTCCTATCTTGGTACATGTTGGTAGCAATGATAAAGCAAAGTGTGGGAGAGAGGTTCTGGAAGCCAAGTTTAGATTTTTAGATAGATGAAATCAAGAACTTCCAGGCTAGCATTCTCAGAAAGAGGGATTTAGGTTTGAGAACATTCTGAAGGGGGTGGGATCCAAAAATATGAGTTCCACCTTAACTAGGATGGAACTAGACTGCTGACATTAACTTTTATAAAGGAGATAGGACAGCTTTTAAACTAGATAATGGGGGAAAGCTGACAGTTGCTCAAGTGTGCATGGTTCAGAATGATGTATCTTTGAAGAATACTAGCAAAACAAGGACAGTAGGACATCCCTATAGAGAGGTTCCAATAAAGGTAAAAGTAACCTGGGTGCCTTTAAGTAAAGAGCAAGCAGAGTTCAAAAACTGCTAATTATCCCCATCAACTGCTAACCAGATTGATAATAGGAACAAAAAAAAATCTTTGAAATCCCTGTATTCAAATGCTAAAAAGTAAGATGGGAAAGTTATAAAATATAGCACTGAATGAAAAGTTAGATAGAATTGGCATCTTAGAGACCTGGTGGAAGGAAGATAACCAGTGGGGCACTGTGATACATGGGTACAAGTTATATCACAGTGATAGGGTAGATCAAATTGTTGGAGGGGGCGCTATATGTTAAAGAGGGCACTGAGTCAGACAGATAAAAATGTTGCAGGAAACAAAGTACACTGTAAAATCTCTATGGGTAAAAATTCCATGTTAAAAGGGGACGGGAATGGCAATGGGGTACACTACCATCCATCTGGCCAGATGGATGACAGAAATTAGAGAAGTTAATAAAATGTACAACACGGTAATAATGGATGATTCCAATTACCCCAGTATCAACTTGGTCAGTGTCACATCAGGACATAGTAGGGAGACAAAGTTTCTAGATGAAATAGATGAATGCTTCATGGAGCAGCTGGTTCAGAAGCCAACATGAGGAGAGGCTATTTTAGACCTTGGGTTATGTTTACTAAACAGCGGTAGCGGCTTCCATGCGATATCAGAGCCATGGCCCCATTGAATTCAATGGGGCCGCGGCTCCAATATCACATGGAAGCCGCTACTGCTCTTTAGTAAACATACCCCCTAGTCATTAGTGGAACACGGGATCTGGTGCAAGAGGTAATGGTGTTGGGACCACTTGCCACTAAAGGTGGAGTGGAGGAGTGGCCTAGTGGTTGGGACGAGGTACTTCAGGCCGGAAGGTCAGGGGTTCAAATCCCACTAGAGGACAGCAACCTTGGGCTGGAAGGACTGGGGTTTCTAAGTCCCACAGGTGCTCCTTGTGGTCTTGGGCTAGCCACTTAACCCTCCATAGCCCATGTTCCCTGTAAAATAGTTATCTCCAAGTTATAATGCCCTGTTCAATGTAATTTCAGTTTGTTCAATGTAAACCACACTGATGCAGAATAGCACGGTATATAAGAGAATATAAATAAATAACATAATCCTATTTTAGTTAATAAATGGGAGGACAGCAAGGAAATCCACTGCACTAGCATTTAACTATCAAAAGGGAGACTATGATAAAATGAGGAAAATTATTAAGAATAAAAAACCCGAACAACTGCAAAGGTTGAGAGATTACATCAGGTCTGAGCATTGTTTGAAAAAGACTATTTTGGAAGCCAAGACCAGATGTATTCCATGCTTTAGGAAAAGTGAAAGGAAGGCAAATGACTGTTGGCATAGTTTAAAAGTGAAGTCAGAGAGGCTGTTATAGCAAAAAAAAAAAAAGATATTTCGGAAAATAGAAAAAAAAGTCAAATGATGGAAAACAGAAAATAATGTTAGAATAAGCAAATTAATACAAGGCACTGATAAGGCAGGCAAAGAGTGAACTGGATAGAAGCTTGCTGTTGAAGTAAAAACTCATAATGAAAACTTTTTCAGGTATATTCATGCCAAAAAATACTGTGAGAGAGTCAATTGGATCATTAGATGATAAAGGGGTAAAAAGGGGCACTAAGGTAGAACAAGGCCATTGCAGGGAGACTGAATTAATTCTTTCAGTCTTTACTGAAAAAGATGTAGGAAACTTATCTATGGCATAAATGTTATTTAAAGATGATGTATCAAAAGAACTGAAAGAAATCTTGTTATACTTGAAAAATGAAATACAGCAATTTCATGGTGTTGAAAGAACTAAAAAATGAAATTGCAGACCTACTATTAGTAATTTTTAGACTATCATTAAAATTGTCTATAATACCTGATGATTGGAGAGTAGCCATCATAATGCCAATTTTTAAAAAGGGTGCTGAGGTGATCTGGGAAAATACAGACTGGTCAACCTGATGTCATTGCCAGGAAAAATGGTAGAAACCATTGTAAAGAACAAATTTACTAAGCATATAGTCATGATTTAATGGGATAAACCCAACATGGGTTTATCCCATTAAGATTAATGAGATAAGGAAAGTCTTGTCTCATTAATCTACTATACTTTTGTAAAGGTTTGAATAAACAGGTAGATAAAGATGAGTCAGTTGATATAGTATGCCTAGAATTTCAGAAAGCCTTTCACAAGGTCCATCATGAGCGACTCTTGAGGAAATTACAAAGTCATTGGATATGAGGTAGTGTGCTAGTATGGATTGGGACATGTTTAAATCATTGAAAACAGAGAGTAAGACTAAATGTCCAGTTTTCTACATGGAGGAATAGTGAAGTAGCCCAGGAATCTGTGCTGGGCCTGCTTCATTTCAGTATATTTATAAATGACCCGGAAACAGGAATAATGAGTGAAGTGATCAAATTTGCAGATGACACAAAATTATTTGAAGTTGTTAAATCACAAGAATATTGTGAAAAATTGCAAGAGAAATTGGGAGACTTGGCGTCCAAATTGCAGATGAAATTTGGAGTGGAGGAGTGGCCTAGTGGTTGGGGCAAGGTACTTCAAGCCGGAAGGTCAGGGGTTCAAATCCCACTAGAGGACAGCAACCTTGGGCCGGAAGGACTGGGGTTTCTAGTCCCACAGGTGTTCCTTGTGGTCTTGGGCAAGCCACTTAACCCTCCATAGCCCATGTTCCCTGTAAAATAGTTATCTCCAAGTTATAATGCCCTGTTCAATGTAAACCGCACTGATGCAAAATAGGAGAATATAAATAAATAAAATAAAATTTTAATGTGGACAAGTGCAAAGTTACGCACTTAAGAAAGAGCAACACAAACTACATTTCAACAATGGAAGGTTCCACAATAGGAACCTCCACCTAAAGGATTTAGGTGTCATTGAGGATAATACATTGAAACCCTCTGCTCAGTGTGCCGTGGCGGATAAGAAAGCAAAGTAGAATGCTAGGAATCATAAGGTAAGGAATGGAGAATAAAACCACGGATATTATAATGTCTCTGTATCGCTTCATGGTGTGATTGCTCCTTGAATACTGTGTGCAGTTCTGGTAGCCTTATCTAAAAAAGGAAAGAGTGGAATTAGAGAAGGTACAGAGAAGAGCAACCAAAATTATACAGGAAATGGAAGGATACCTCTACAAGGAAATACTTAAAAGGTTAGGGCTCGTCAACTTAGAAAAGAGATAGCTGAGGGGAGATATGATAGAGGTCTATAAAATAATGAGTAGACTGGAACGAGTAAACTTAGATTGGATGTTTACTCCTTCAAAAGTAGAAAGACTAGGGGACACACAATGAAGCTAAATGTAACATATTTAAGACTAATCGGAGAAAAAAGTTTTTCACTCAATGCATAATCAAACTCTGGCATTTATTGCTGGAGGACTTAGTAAAACGATGTTAGTGTTGTTGGGTTTAAAAGAGGTTTTGATTGCTTTCTGGAGGAAAAGTCTATAAGCCATTATTATTCAATTTATACTCGCACTCCCCAGTACTTATCAGATTTATTGATTTTTCACACCCCTTCACGTAGCCTCCGTTCGGTACACGTTAACCGTCTTCATTTACCTTCTCCAGCTTAGGCACATTTACATTCGACCAATCAGCTTTCTTCTACCTCGGTCTTTCCCTTTGGAATTCTCTCCCGACAGCTCTGCGTTTAGAGGAGTCCTACCCTAAATTCCGATCCCTCCTGAAAACTCACCTCTTTGCCGCCGCTTTTAATCTTCCTCCCTGACTCACCAATCCTTCCTTACCCCTTATTTCCCCACTAAGTGTGTATGACTGACTATTGCTTACTGTAATATTGATTTGTAGTTCTTTTTCTTTTCTACTTTTTTTTTTTTTTGGTAACATTGTAAACCTCCCCGATGTAATGGGGGCAGTATATAAAATTTTGAAATAAACATAAAAATAAAGTGGACTGGAGAAATCCCTTGCTTTCCCCTGGTAATAGCAGCATGGAATTAGTCTATCTTTTGGGGAAACTGGACTTGATTAGGGTGCCAACTGACTCCAGATGCGCTCGACGGGCTTATCCAGTCCTGGGTTTACTCCATTGTATGCAGGGACTTGCAGTCTTGCTTTTCTTATGGAGTTCAGGAGAGAAATCAGAACTACATATCCCTGCATGCAATGCAGTAAACCCAGACCTGGATCAAGCTTGTCAGGTGCATCTGGAGCCACTCACCTGCTCTCCTTTTTATTTCCTTATATTCCCCCTAGATGTATCACCATTGTCTACAGCTACTGTGTTGTCTGTCTTGACTAGATTGTAAGCTCTGATGAACAAGGACCATCTTTTACATGTATCTGTGCAGCTCTGCGTACATCTTGTAGCGCTATACAAATTCTCAGTAGTAGTAGTAGCAGGTGGCAACCCTAGGCTTGATGGACCTTTGGTCTGATACGGTATGGCATATCTTATGTACACCTGCTCATGAGCAGGTGTGAATGACCACGTATACTTTACACCCTTGCACATAGGAGCTTGCTAACCATTTATGCAAGGTTTGCTACACACTAATCAAGCCACACTGTTAGCATGAGGCTTTGCATTAAGAATCCCATACTAACCGGTTAGTGTGTGGTTGGGCATGGACTGGGTAGGTTAGAGGCATAAAGTAGGCATCGACAGCATATCATAGTTAGAGCAGGTGTTACGTGGGTATACTAACCATGACGTTGTTAGCACAGGTGCACTGAAAGCCACCTCGAGGGGTGGTAGTACGTGTACACACATGGTGGTTAGTACGGTCAGGTATTTTACCAATGAGCTAATGTCAGGGTGATGTCTGCACATGCCCCAGAAGTTAGCGTGACCCTTCACGCTAGTTTTGTGGCTCAAACACAACACATATCCCTTAGTAGATATGCTCTAGAGATTGGAGGCCTGATATTCAAAAGGCATTTACACAGCTTACATGGTTAATGCTGCTGAATATCCCCAATCTTCTCCCCTATTTGCCCTGATGCTAACTGCTTAGCATCGGGGCGTATCATGGGCGTTCCAGGGTGTGTCATGGGCGATGACAGGGGCTAACTGGGTAGCAGCAATATTGCACCGCTACTCAGCTTCTACGGGTAAAAGATAGGCCAGCTTTTGCAGCGCCTGTCGTTATCCATAGAATCTAACCGAGCAGCAGTTCAGTAATTGATGCCGTCTCATTAGCCTCTGTGGCCTCCAGGTATGTGCAGCAACCCCAGACATTCAATACCAGGGCCACATATGACCCCAGCATTGAATATCCAGGATTAGAGGACAGTAGTGACGACTAGGCGCTGTACTCGCACCTAGCCATCCTAACTCAATATTGGGCCCTAGATATTTTATAATCCACGGTATTCATTTGCGATGGCTATGTGCCTCTATGGTGCATAGCCATTGCCGCCAAACTTTAACCTCTCAGTCCAGGGCCCTATCCAGCCACTGGCATTGAATATCCAGGGTCGCTGCACATCCACACACGGCACACAAGCTAACCGTGCAGCGGCAAAACTTAAGACAGCTTTCACTGCGCCTAACCTTCACCACTAAGGGATAACCGGACAGCAGCTGACTATCACCTCAGCACAGTAATCCCTGGGTACTACCCCTGGAACATCCAGACGCTAAGCGGCTAGCATTGGGGTGTATAGCGGCATTACTCGGGGATATTCGGCGGTACTAACTGTATTAGTGCCGCTGAATATCCTGTTTAGGGCATTTACATGGTTTTCAGCTCTGTAAACCATGTAAATACCTTTGGATATTGGGCCCTACATGTATATATACAAACTCTGCCCATGCTTCACTCAAACCATGCCCCCCCCCCCAACTACATCTACTGGCAAAGTAAGCTCCTTCATAGCAAGGCACGTACTTTTACGCCACCCGGTAATTTATGTGGCCACATATGCTTGGGAATGACTTTATAAAATTACCTTGAAATTACAACTCTGCCATATTTTCAGGTGTTTAGGTACCACTGAAACAAAAATGTACATATGGCATTCTTAATGAAAGAAAAAAGAAAACAAAAGGGAATTTTAACCCTGGAAACATTATTTTTCTGCTCTCTGATCAACATTGGCAGCTGTTCATTTTCTGCCTGAGTGAATTCAGAAGAAGGCCGTTTCCATGCAAGTGATGAATGTTGTGTGGTGTTTCACTGTCTACATTTTATACAGTTTAGTCTCACACTGATGAGAAAAGCTTTAGTGTCTCTCCAAATTTAATAATGTCTCCGTGAATTGATTATTTATCATGTTTCTGAATCAGGTCATAAAAGCTATCATCGTTTAAAAACAGCTGTTTTTCTGATGGAAAAATAGAATGTCATGCACATGAAATCAGGAGAAGAGGTTTTCAGTGGTACAATGTATATTGTTGAAATGTTTTAGCTCTGAGATCTTTTTTACGAGCAGCCTGACGTGGGCAGTTGTATTCTGGTCTAATTTGTCTGGCTCAATTTGTTTCCCCTCTCCTTTATCCATCCTACCCTGAGTTTTAACACACACACACACCTTCCATGCCTCCAGGTTCTGGTACGAAAAGGGCCTAACTCAAATTTATTGACTAGTTGCATCTGTAACTTTTGTTTCTCCTTTTCTAAAGACACCATGGCAGAGGTAGCAGCTGTGGGATTCTTCTGTACCACATGGGGCTGCTTGGTTCTCCCAGTAACGGCAAAGACTGACTCCTGCACTTTTTGTTTGCCGTAAATCAGGGATCCTCCAACTATATGAACCATACAACCAGGATTGTATCAAGCTTGAAATGTACCCTGTGTGACTTATGAAGCTTGTGCCCCTCCTTCACCCAGCCATACACAGGAGGTCACCGTTGTTGGGGTTCTTGGACACTCATTGATGATGACATCAGCACCCCTTTTATACGTGCACCTTATGTGGCTCACAGAGCCCTGCATTCAGCCACACAGTTTTTGAGTTGCTTCAAAATAAAAGTTTACTTGAGAGACTTGTGAAATGGTTGACATCGGCAAATATATACCTTCTTTAAGTAATTTCATATAAAAACAAAATCCAAAAGTCACAAGATGCCAGCAACAGTGGCAGGGAATTTCTTCTGACTCGCAGTATACATTTTAGAGACCACCTGTGCTATAGGTTCCCATTATGGTCTTTGAATACATACTTGGGTCAATATTCACTTCCAGTATCCAGATTGTGATGAGTGCTGAATGCCCCAATAATGTGGCTAGAGTCATCGTTATCTATATAGCGGTGATATTCAGCATCACTATATAGCTAGCCGATCTGGATAGCCTTAGGACAGCTTTTGTGAGTCCATGGGGATTATTTTTGAAGCCCTAGTTGGGATTTACATGTATATAGTTTGGCATATATACACGTAAATTGCATATGTGACCATTTTAAAAAGGCTCCAATTTGCATGTGAATGTCCTTAGTTTGCAGGCATGGTCTGGATGTAACCTGGATGGGACATAAATTTATATTCCCCAATTCATGTCAGGGGTCATTCTGTGCTGGGCATCCACCCCATGTACGGCCAGTCAGAATCAGGGGGTTCAGTGGTAGACCTGATTCTGATCCCGCGGCAGCTGGAAGAGCCCACGGGATCAGAATCGGGTCTAAAGACCTGGATGCACAAGCCTGGCCCTGATTCAAATCGGCCACATGTCCTGCACCTACCCGGCTAACTCAGCCAGGCACCAGAATGGAGCCGTATTCCCAGGCTTCCAACAACAAACTTCTTTCCCTGCAGCCTGACCCCCTTTCCAGCCTTCTATGATCAGGGTTGGGCTATGGGGAACCCCTGCACCCAGGGCCGGCCCGTCCATTGAGCAAGAATGTATTTTGCACAGGGCCCCGCGTTTCAGGGGGCCCTGCGCAAAGAACATTCTGCTTTTTTTTTTTTTTAATTACATTTAAAAAAAAAACCTGTCTCTGGCTGCTGCCGCTGCTGCGTCCGTCGCAGCAGCGGCAGAATGGAGTGTCCCGCGGGGCCCCTTCTCCTCGTTGAGCCCTCTGCAAGGGCTTTCAGATTCGCGAAGGGAGAGTGCTCCCTCGCGTCTCTGTAAAGCCCGCAGGGGCTAATGGGAAATTTCCCATCAGCCCCTCGCGTCTAAAGGGGCAGATGGGAAATTTCCCATTAGCCCCTGCGGGCTTTACAGAGACGCGAGGGAGCACTCTCCCTTCGCGAATCTGAAAGCCCTTGCAGAGGGCTCAACGAGGAGAGGGGGCCCCGCGGGACACTCCATTCTGCCGCTGCTGCGACGGACGCGGCAGCGGCAGCAGCTAGAGCCAGGTTGTTTTTTTTAAAATTTGCCAGAAGGGAAGGGGGGGGGTTTAGGACTGGAAATGTGCTGGGGGGGGGGGGGTTAGGACTGGAAATGTGCTGGGGGGGGGGTTAGGACTGGAAATGGGCTAGGGGGGGGGGTTAGGACTGGAAATGGGCTAGGGGGGGGGTTAGGACTGCTAATGGGCTGGGGCTGATGGAGGCTGACTGGAAATGGGGTGAGAGGGGGTTAGGACTGGAAATGGGCTAGGGGGGGGTTAGGACTGCTAATGGGCTGGGGCTGATGGAGGCTGACTGGAAATGGGGCGGGGGGGGGGTTGGTACTGGAAATTGGCTGGGGGGTTAGGACTGGAAATGGGCTGGGGGGTTAAGACTGCTAATGGGCTGGGGCTGATGGAGGCTGACTGGAAATGGGGTGGGGGGGTTAGGACTGGAAATGGGCTAGGGGGGGTTAAGACTGGTAATGGGCTGGGGTTGTTGTAGGCTGACGGGAATGGGGGTGAGGGGGGGTTAGGACTGGAAATGGGCGGGGGGGGGGTGGTTAAGACGGGTAATGGGCTGTGGGCTGATGGGGGCTGTCTGGAAATAGGGTGATGGGGGGGTTAGGATTGCTAATGGGCTATGGGGGGGTTAGGACTGCTAATGGGCTATGGGGGCGCTAGGACAGGAAATGGGCTGATGGGGAGGGGTTAGGACTTGAGGTGGGCTGATGTGGTTAGGACTGGTAATGGGCTGTGGGCTGATGGGGGGGTTAGGACTGGTAATGGGTTATAGGGGGGGCTTAAACTGAAAATGGGTTGATGGGGGGCTAGGACTGGTAATGGGTTGGGGGATTGCTATGACTGGAAATGGACTGAGTGGACAGGGAGGCTTGAACTGCAAATAGCTGATGGGGAGGGAGCTTGGAATGGAAATGGGCTGTGAGGGAAGGGAGCTAAGACTGAAAATGGGCTGATGGAGCAGCTAGGATAGGACTGGAAATGGGCTGTTGGGGGGGAGCTAAGATTGGAAATGGGCTGTGGTGGGGGCTTGAATTGAAATGGACTCATGGAGGGGCTAGAACTGGAAGTAGGCTCATGGGGGGGCTTGGACCGGAATTGGGCTGAGTGGAGGGGAGCTAGAATTTGACATGGGCTGATGGTGGGGCTAGGAAATGACTAGAAATGGGCTGATGGGGGGCTAGGATTGGAAATGAGCTGATGAAGGGGCTCAGACTGAAAATGGATGGGGGAGCTAGGACTGGAAATGGGTTGATGGGGGGCTAGGACTGGAAATGGGCTGATGCAGGGACTAGAAGGGAATGGATGCTGGGTGAGACTGGAACTAGAAGGGAGCTGATGTTGGGGGAGGATTAGAATGGGATGGGGCTGGGAGAGTAAAATGGAGAGGGGAAAAATATTTTGTGTGGGAGGGATGAAAAATCTACAATTGGCCGGGTATTGGGAGAGTAAGTGGGGATTGAGGATGGAGGGGTAAACTTTGTGTGGATGAAATAAGAATGAGGAAAGTGCAAAAGGAGAAAGATTAGTATGTTAAAGCAGATGTAGAGAGAGAGGATGGAAAGAAAACTAGAAGAGAAGAAAGGACAAATGGACAGCAGACGATGGAGAGTTAGCAGAAAACATGAAGAAACCAGAAGAAAGTGGCTGGAGCAATTGCAACTGAAAAAAAATGCACAAAAGGTAGAAAGATATCTCTTTATTTTGAATTTATTAATTGGAATATGAAAGCTCTGGGAAATGTGCATCATTAACGTCTGCGCTTTGTTTGGTACAAGAGGAAATTGATTTATAGTTTTATTTCTACAGTGTTGTTGTACATTCCAAGTTTGGCTTTTGGGGTTCCCAGTTTAATTATTGCCTTCCTGTTTCTAAATTGCGATTCCTTGTTTGGTGATGGTCTATGTTCTGCATGTGTAACTGAGCTGAGGTATTCTGTTTATGTAATTCCTATTTGACATTGCCACTTGTTCTCTTTCCCCAGTATTCTCTGAAATGTACTGGTTTAATATTTGCAGTGTTTCCTTTTGATAGGTAGGGTCTGGTGCTTTGTGAGTCCTGGTAATGCTGTCAGGATACAGCGGGTTTGCTATGGGTTCTAAATGGGCAGCGTTTGTAGTAGTTCCTAATGTGCCTGGCGGTTGGCACTGGATTATAGTAATGTAGAAATCTTTTAGTCTTTCTTTATCCATACACTCATTAAGAGACATGTTTACTAAAAGTTAGTGAATGGTAACATTATGCAAATATTTATGCAAATAAGACCACTTATGCAAATGAGGCCCCACACCGAGTCTCCGCACATGGCCCCGCACCCCCCTTGGGCCGCCCCTGCCTGCACCCCTCACCTATTTGTCTCCGCTGGGCTCAGCAGTCCACCCATGTCCAGGAGGACTTATTCCACCTCCGAGGTGGAATACATCCCCCATCTACCAGACTGACTCTGGGCATACAGGGCCGAAATCAGAATCGGCCCTATACGTCCGGGTTCAGGTGCCGCCCACTGCCTGCCTTCACTCCTCCCATGGCCCATCCCTCCTACCCATGAACAGAGCTCGCCATACAAGTACACTATAATTGCAGGGAGCTCCGTCTCCGGCTGCACAATCTGGGCGTTTAGCGGATCGGACGTCCAGACCCACTAAAAGTGGGTCAGAATAGACCCCATAGAGAATATACGTAAGCCCAATATTGTCTATGTCAGGGTTAACACTGGTTCCCTGGCTCATACAGATTCTTAAAAAGTGAGAATTTGTGATGGTCATTCACAGGAGCAGTTAAGGGGATTATCCTCCTTAATCAGCCCCTAGGTTATTTCTCCTCACAAATGTAAATTTAATAAAAAAAAGCCTCTACTTCAGTAACAGCATCTGCACATTTATGTTTGCAGAATGACTCACATGCATAAGTAAATGTCGGCTCTTACATGTGCAAGTTGAGAGGTGCCAGCACTTAAATGAGTAAGTTGCTGGGTTTGCTATATTGATTTGTCCCTGCATGAAAATATTTAAAATGGCTCCTCCCTCTACATGCGGCTATAGAGTCACATGCATTCCTGCACTTCCATCTATGTATTATAGAAACAGCGCCACTGTTAGCAGAGCTGTTTCTAAAATACCGTTGGAATTCTATATGTCCCGACCTTGACATCCCATTTCAAATCATCACATACTATCTAAGATGTGCCTTTGCCTGTCTTTATAAAATACTAGATGCAATGGATGGCGGTCAACAGACTTTATTAAAATCCCAACGCGTTTCGACCAACTTGGCCTTCCTCAGGAGGTGTGGACCTAAAAGGAAAACAAAATAATAAATAATGAAACACTGATAAAAGCTTAAATGAAAACATAAAATATATGTCATTATAAATATATAAAAGAGAAAATGATATGCAATACATATAAAACACGAGCTGATGCCATAAAAACAAATACTCTGAACATAATATATAAATTAAAAAAGATGAAATCACAAAGAACCCTATGGTGTGCTCAGTAGATTGTGTTCATGATACCATCAGACAAATACCATGAAGGGTTAGTTGAAACACTCATAGAGAGGGCATTATTATTAAACAACTCATCATGTGACACAATGCTGTGATAATACCAGGCAAAGAGAACATCCATAAAGGGACGAGGAGGATGTCTGTCAGAGATAACAGAGATAACACTTTTTGAGAAGGTTTAGTTGATAAGTGCTGTTCTCTTATGGTTTGATATATCTGTTTTGATGACACTTCAATTTATTGTAAAAGGTTCTCTGATGATATAATGAGTCTAAAATGTTGGCGTGAAGTTCAGTGCCAGTTTGAAAAGATCCTTAATGGAGAGGGAGGCAAGATGGCGGTGGTGATTAGTTCTGGGTGAGCTGGCCCCTTCAGAGATGTCCTGCTTTCAACGGTTTTGCACCTTCGGCAGTTGGAATGGGGCGAAGGAAATGCAAGCAAGCCTCCCTACCCTTGGGTGAGGCTCTTACCAGCTCCGTTGGGCAGAAAACGCTCCCGGTGTGGCTTCGCTGTTCCAGGAATTGGAGCGGCATCTTCGGCAGGTTTGGCGTTTGTTCCGGACCTGAGCACATCAGGCGTATTGCTCTCCCCTGAGCAACGGGCCCCCCCCGCCATGCCCCGGAAGTGTTGCGGCTGCTAATGGAGTGCTTCCCGACGGCATGAAAACCATCACGCCGGTACAGGGAAGTGAAGAGGGCTCCGTGGCTGGTCCTGCTCACTTGAATTTGCCATCTGGAGAAGGAGTGAGATCGGAGGCTGCTTCTTATTTGGAGAATAGCCCACTTCAGGCTGGTTGTACTTCGGCGTCCATCGGTAGTGCTGGTGTGTTGGTGAAGCCCCAGAAAGTTACTCTGGATGTGCTGTGGGATGCTAGTTCCAGCATGAATTCTTCTCTTATTTCTATTGCGACTTCAGTAAGTACTGAGACTGATTCCTTGCGTATGCATTTCCAAGAATGTTCCAGAGTCCAGAAGGAGCAGGAGGGGAAACTGGTGCGGTTGGAAGGAGATCTTGAATAGCTCTGTGGGTTGCATGGTGCACACATGAAAGATAGGAGTGTGACTTCTAGGAGACTGGAATATCTTGAGAATCAAGTCCAGAAGAACAATTTGAGACTGATTAATTTTCCTAGATCCCCACTACAGTCGCCCATGGAGATGGTTCGTAGGTATTTCCAGGAGGTCTTGAAGATCTCCCGGGATGACTTACCACCATTAACTAGGGCTCAATATCTTGATATGGGCCGGAGTAACCAGGGAGCTGGCTGTGAGGCCCCTGTAGAACCCGGAGACCTTACTGGGTTTCTGGAGAGCTCTGTGGAGCTGATTATGGCCCGTACCACTCTCCTTGTTACTCTGGCTCTTGAATCTGATAAATCGTTAATTCTTCGATCATATTTCAGAAATTTCAGTGAGCAGTTTTTAGGCTCTTATTTTCGTGTTTTTTCCTGATCTTCCTAGGGATACCCAGCTGAGGAGAAAGGAATTCCTGGAGCTTAAACCCAGGGTACTCTCCTTTGGCGGGACGTTTTTGTTGAAATTTCCCGCTAGATGTCATGTTCCTTATAAAGAGAAGTTATATTTGTTTTTTGAGCCCCACCAGCTACTGGAGTTTCTTGTGGCTAGGGAGGATTCTATGGTTGTTCTTGGTTCCCATACGGCTGATGCTTAAGTCTCGCACTGCCATGTAATGATTATTTCTTTTATATTAATGTTTTTCCTGGTGCCTCCTTCTTTTTAAACAGTTGTGGGCTAATCTAGGCTAATGATTTATTTCTTCTTTGTATGGTGTTTATTATTGTTTCCTGTTTTGCCAATTTTCCTTCATTCAATTTCTTGAATGTATTGGAATACTCAATAAAGATTAAAATTACAAAAAAAGATACTTCATTCTTTCATGATTTCCTTTCAGCGTTTGTAGCATTGCATGACTGCGCTTCTTGAAGACAAGTCTATTTCTTAAGTTATTTTTGTCCACTTTATTTTTATACACAATACAAGTCTCTATACTTTGACAATTGTTTTTCCTTATTTATGATTGGTTTGTTTTTTTCTTAAATCTGCCATTCCAGCATTATCATTTAGGCTTTAAGAAACAGGCAACGTCTTGTTATCCTCTTTCTCTCTACTAAAAGAAATGATCCCCCCACAATTTTTGTGTTGACTTTAAAGCGTTTTGTTTCA
Organism: Ichthyophis bannanicus; assembly: GCA_033557465.1. NCBI lineage: Eukaryota > Metazoa > Chordata > Amphibia > Gymnophiona > Ichthyophiidae > Ichthyophis > Ichthyophis bannanicus. The sequence continues at coordinate 421,857,438 of CM066033.1, forward strand.
ATTTGACATCCTCCTTGTCCCTTTATGGATGTTCTCTTTGCCTGGTATGATCGCAGCATTGTGTCACATGATGAGTTGTTTAATAATAATGCCCTCTGTATGTGGGTTGATGGTATTTGTCTGATGGTATCATGAGCACAATCTACTCAGCACACCATCAGGTTCTTTGGGATTCCATATTTTTTAATTTGTATATTATGTACAGAGTATTAGTGTTTATGGCATCAGCTCATGTTTTATATGTATTGCATATAATTTTCTCATTATATATTTATAATGGTATACTTTTAAGTTTTTATCAATGTTTTATTAGTTTGTCTTACTTTGAGGCTCGCATCCTCTGAGGAAGGCCAAGTTGGCCAAAACGCATTGGGGTTTTAATAAAGTCTGTTGACCGCCATCCATTGCAACTGCTTTTTTGTCTCGTCGTTTTACCTACAAATATCATATTGCTCTCTGTTGGATCTTTATAAAATACTAGGCCAAAGCAGCAGAAATCAGATCTAGACCGAAGCTGTGGAGATTTGTACAATATCAGCGCTTGGGAGCAGGCAAAACTATTTGCTCATAAAGGAAATGCATACATTGTTACTCCACCTCTGCCCCTGCCCAAACTCCTTGCCGAAACATGCCTACATATGGATTGCATAAAGGTGCATGCCAATTTATCCATGTGAAGCTGCTAGTCACATGTTTAAACGGTGTGTAATTCTTCTAACATTGCCTTTCAGATGTATTAGTTTATAGTTAAATTTGAGAGGTAATGTTTATAAACCTTTTTTTGCACAGAATGCACCAATTTACATGTGTAAAATGGTCACACCTAAACATATGCGCAGGTGTAAATGTTAGCATGTAAAGTACGGGCATATGCATGTATTTTATAAAATACGCGCATTAATTATCACTCTGCCTACACTCCTCTCCTGAGCATGCTGGGTCTGCAGGTATGCGCCTAAGAGACAAAGTAAAACTGATGAAAATCCCCGTTTAGAGCCTGCAACCTGAGGGAAAACTGAAATCAGGCGGCAGGAAAACGGATTACAGTGCTAGTCTATCAATTTGCTCAAAGGAGAAAATGATTATTATGGTTCCTGGGGTTATTGTTTATATACTGTATAGCTCTGAATGTGTCCTATAAAAGCAGAATTCCCTACTCCTTGAAATAGATTTTACCTTAGGACAAACAAAGCAGATCCCTTTTCTCCCTTTTGTCTCCTAGGCGAGACTCATTTTATTTCTATTCATTTAAAAAAGCGAAAAAGAAAACAAGTAACAGCTTTTCAGAAAACATAGTGGGAATTAATTTGCAAATAAGTCTGGTAGCGAAATAGTATACATATCTTTTCTATGAACTTACTGGCAAAAACTTTAGCTATAACTTATTGAGGTGTTACTTGTATTTGCAAAGTATTTTCTGCATATACAGTTTACCTACTGTATGCGTTCTCAGCTAATGGGCAGTGTTGTATAATTTAATATTGCAGTCACTCATTAGCAGGGCCAGCCCTTCAGCTAGGCAGTCACCTAGGACAGCACATTTATAGGAACAGCAACTACAGCAGAAGGCAGCCAGCCTAGATGCCGCTGTCCCTTTCCAAACCTTCCTTTCTTCTGTTTCTGAATGTCGGCAACAGCAATGTCAATGAAGCCACTATGGAGCCAGCACACTCAAAGCCCCTGCCAGTTCCTCCCCCATGGCTGCAGGAAGTGCATGTCGGGGGGGGGGGGGGGGGACTGACAGCTGCTTCCATTGTGCTTGAACTCAAGGCTCTGGGATAGCTTCATTTACCTTTTTGTTTCCGACACTCAGAAATAGCCAGTAGAAGGGAGCTGCTCCTGGAAGATTTGGGCAATGGGGACAACGATGGCTGAAGGTTTGCTGGGGTGTGGCAATGGCTGAAGGTTTTCCTGCCCTTGGCTCAGCTTTGCTCGTTAGCAATGAATTACCTTAAAATGCATAAATTGCACTCGAAACCATTTACATTACACATGTCAAACTACAAATAGCATGTGGTAAGCTTTGTGGATGTGTTTATGGATATCATTTCTCATTTTAGTACATGGAGTTGTGTTTTATGATGACTAAGGTGGTTTAGTTTATCCAGGGCCGGCCCAAGGTTTCTGCCACCTTAGACAGAAATTCTGGCTGTGCCCCCACCCTTGCATTGCACTGCTGCTGATTCCAGCAACAGGCAGCTCACCGGCAACAGCAGGCCATATGCTGCTGCTGCCAAGCCTAGTTGCCTGCCACTGGAATCAGCGGTAGCGGGGGGAAAACACTGCGGTTAAGCACAGGGGGAGGGCGGTGCGGCTGGGTGTATGGGGGAGTGGCAGGCCATGTGTGCCAAAGCACATGGCCTGTCGCCCACAGAAGATTGCTGTCCTAGGCAGCTGCCTAGTAGATGGACTGGCCCTGTGTTTATCATCCTCATTGTTTCATAAAAAACAGACTTCTGCCAGGAGGGTCTGCTGTAGTTTAACTAGTCCTGGTTATGGTGATGGGCATTTGGTGATGGGCATTTTCTGTTGTTGCCTCACTAACAATCAACAGACTATTGAGCCAATATTCATCTACCACAGCCAGCATTTGTTTTAACTGTTGGTCAAGGCAGCTCCCCACCAAAATGCAGATATTCAGTGCCACTATCCGGGTAGAGGATAATGTTGAATATATGGATAAGGCAGTGACCAGTGCTCCTACCTAGGAGGTGATGATATTCTATCTGCTGTCTGGATAGTTCTCCACATGAAGGTTGGACAGCCTTATTGCTGTCCTACTTTTATTGATTAGTTATCTGGCTTGCAGGATAAATATCACCACTATTTATTTATTTCCAGTCTCTTCTATACCGCGCTATTCAACATCAGTGCGGTTTACAATGAACAAAGAACTACACATTTCCGTGGGTACTCTGTGTTTACAATGAACAGGTGTTTAAAACTTGCTGGATAACTGCCAGCTTTGCCTTCGCTCTACATGCAGACTGTCCTAAGACTATCCAGATAGTCCCTAGGCAGTGACGTATCAAGGGAGGGACGGTGGGTGCAGTCCGCTCCATGAGTGGCCAGGAGGGGGATGCCAAAATTCCAGGCCCACACAACAGAGACATGCAGGCAAACCTATCTTTACTTCTTTGCTGGCTTGCAGTATTGCCTCCGCTCCAGTCCCATCGTCTGTTTCCTCCCAGCCGAAGTCTCGCGATAAAATGGCTCTTTTGAGAATGGATTTGATGGCCCTTGAATGGTGCAGTAGCTCAAGCTTTTTTGAATTGGTGAGTGCTCTGAACTGTATACATGGAATCAATCTTCTTTTTCACAGGAGGCAGAGAAAGGGCTCTCCCACATTCTCAATTGTAGCCTCTGAAGTATGCGGTGCACAAGCACTGTCACCACATCCTAGAGATGGGGGGGGGGGGCACGATTGGAGTACTGGAAGATATCCAATTCCTCGGCCCTGAGCTCCTCTTCAATTTCTAACTGAAATGGAGTGGACTTGGCCATTTCTCACTCAAAATCATGGAAAGAAAGTTCCTCAGGCAGGGACTTTCACCTCTCATTAGAAGGTAGATCACCTTTGGGAGCATCAGTGTACCGATGATCTCCTCCTGATGTTTTTGAGACCAATATTAATTAAGCAGGATCTGTTGACAAGGCCCTTCGAATCCCCAATGTCATTTTCTCTCATGCAAGCAGGTGTGTTTTGAGGATAGGTTTGATGCATCGATATGTAGCAGCTTCACATAGGCCAAAGATATCATCATCTTTTCCTCGAGGCTTCTCATGAAATGTTCCTCAAGAGCTGCCATTGACAAAGGTGTAGGGCCCTCAACAGAATTGGCTGATGTCTGCGGAATCTGAAGGGGAGTATCAGCAGGCTGGTCTAAGTCTTGTGGAATCTGGGACAGCCCCTCCAAAACAGAGGAGGAAGAGCGGTCCTCATGTTGGCATTACTTTGAGGGTTGGGATGATTCTGATACCTCTTGAGATCAGACTCCTATGAACTATGATGCCAATGCATTCCAGCCTCTGCCTGATGCTCGGCATCCTTGGTTCTCAAAGTCTTAGAGGAAGAGAATGAAAATTTCCTTTTCCTTGAGGCAGAATCAGTGGGTGACCAATGCCAAGGTGTGCTCAGCTCTAAGTGAGCTTGAGGGCCCTTCAATGTCTATGTCCTGCCAGTATCTGGTGCAGCTCCTTAGGCTATGGAGACTGATGCCAGCAATGCTCATGATGAATGATCGGTCTTATCTGTGCCAAAAGTTATTTTATACTGGCCTTCATGACCCTTGATCTCTCTCCTTGTCTTCTGTTAACACAAAAGCCAATAAGAAAGTTTATGGTCAGGCCCGAAGCACTGCAGGCACAATTTGTGGCTGTCTATTATAGACATGGTCCTGCTTCATTGGGTGCTCTTCATAAACCTACTGGCTAGTTTGTGGAACATGTCGTCCATAAAAATAGTCCCAGAAAAATCAAATGACTCGATCTTGAAAATGTAAATTCCGCCAAAGTGCCTAAGGCCTAAATGTGGCCTATAGCAGTGATGTGATGTAAAAAAATAAGGAATTTAAAAAATAACCAGAAACACTAAGGACTAAAGGGACAGAAGACATGCAGCAATGGCAGTGGTGAAGGAGAAGAACTCACAAAAGAATGAGGTAACAACTGAAAAAATAATAAATTGTAATAGTTGCAACTATCTACAGGGTCAACAGGAGTCGGCACATACTCATTGGCACACAACAACAACATTGTGCACAGACCAATGTGGAACACAACCTTGAGGCTCCACTGAAAAATGAAGACTGAGGAGATGAAACTCGATGGCAGCAGATGGGAATTTACAAGCATGTGTGGTAGAACCACTTCAAAAGTTTCTAGTAGGAGCTGGGAGAGGTTCCTGTGTGGGGTTCCAGTTGTGACAACCTTTATATGAGCACTTACCCTGCTTGTCCACGGAGAATACTTGTGCAACCCACGCATAGTGCTGGGGATTTTTGTGTTGGAGAGGTGTGGTTATATGGTAAGAAGGAAAAATTAGGAAAATAGAAGGACTCTAGTCTGGGTTTGATTCTTTGGTCAGGTTTTCCACTGCAATGTGCGGCTCATAGCCTTCGGGGTGAGGGAGACAGTCATCATGCAAGACAACTCCTACTGGACAAATTAGAGCCCATGATCATGGGATTCAGCAAGGAACCCTGGCGTATGACCCCCTGCTGAGGACTGTCACCTCAATGACTGAACTGAAGTAAATACGTTTGCTCAATGTTCACGGAAGAAGGGATTAGAGAAGGACTGCCGATTGTTGACAAGAGTACATATGATAGTGGGATAGATGCTACCCAGTTCACAGAAGACAGTGTGTGTGGAACGCGCAATACTAAAAATAGACAAAGCAATGGGACCATATGGAATATAGCTTAGAATATTAAGGGATCCCAAAGAGGATTTAACATGTTAGCTGATAAATCTATTTAATAAATCCTTGGGAATTAGAGTGGTTTCATGGGACCGGGGATGGACAGATGCCGTTGCACTTCATAAAAGCAGTAACAGAGAGAAGGTTGGAAATTACAAGATTGCAACTATACACAATTTTTCCCCCCTTATGTTATAACTGTTTTGCATTTCTGCTTTTTTTATCTGTCCTCTCTCCTCTCATTGATGTACCTGAAAAAAGATGTCGCCTCACTTTGACTCCTTGATCATCATTTTTCTCCTTGCACCTTTGCTATACTTTCCACACTTCTTTCAGTATTATCAGATACTGTTTTCTGTGCTTCCTTTTCTGCATTATAAGTAATCAAATGAAGATAGTTTAACAATGTTGCTGACAATCAAGGGTGTCTTGCTGCATCTCATGAGTTGCTAGAGCAACCTACACTTGACTCCACAGCAGACAATAGGTAAAGGTAACCACATCAACCTCTGACGAATTCATGGGAGCAAAATTTTACATTGCCTGCAATTTATTGTACAGTTGGTATTAAAAAAGTAATAAAAGTTAAGATATAAAGCGATGATAAATTGAAAGTGCCTGCCAGAATTTAGAAGGTGTTTTCTTTCTTACAAAATAAATCACAGTTATTATAGCATCAATTAATCTGAACTGACTTGTGAAGTTCATTTTTGATATGGCGTTGTTGGTGTAAGTATATGGTAATGAGTAGCTTAGAAAATGTGTTGTATGTAAATGGATTAGTGATGAAGATTATTCAGTATTTCACCTAGCATTGCATTCATAATCTGTAATAACATAAAAGATTTTGCTTGCAGACAATGAATGCTAAGTAAGTTGAGTCCATCCTTCTGCAAATGTACAGGAGAAGCAAAATAGTAATGGATACCTGTTACATGTTTTCATAAAACTACAAGGGTATTTCCGAGGAATAGGTCCCAAGGTTTAAATGTTAAAAAAGAGGTTAATACGCCTTTCTAAGGAGAAACAGGGAAAGTGGAAATTTTCTACTGCTAGGGTCAAATAAATGTGCTTAATGGGGACCTGCACAGCAAGAGAAATTCAGTTTTGTTTTTTTTAATGAATTTTTCTCAATTTTTGGTTGTTTTTTCAGTTAATGTTACGTATTAGTTTTAATAGGAATTTTTTAGGGCACACTGGCAAAGTAAAGTGCACTAAGTCAATTAGCATGTGTTCAATCAATTTAGCATGCACTAAGGTGTGTGTGTGTGTTGGGGGGGTGAATTACAGGGAAAGAAATAGAAAATACAGCAGAGGATATCTTAATACCTCTGTATTGCTCTATAGGGAGAATATGATATAGATTTATAAAATGATGAGCAGAGTGATATGGGTAAATTTGAATTGTATAAAAAGTACAAAGACGAGGGGACATGGAATGAAGCTACAAAACAGTACATTAAGACTAAGCATTGAAAATATTTTTTCACTCAATGTGTAATTAGGCTCTAGATTAATTTCCAGAGGATGCAGTAAAAGCTATTAGTGTTGCTAGTTTTAAAAAAGGTTTGGTAAAGTTCTTGGAGGATAAGTCCCATAATCCATTATTAAAGTGGACAAGGGGAAAAGCACTGCTTATCTCTGGAATGAGCAGGCTGGAATCTTTTGAGATCCTGCCAGATACTTGTGACCTGGATTGGCCATTGTTGAAAGTGGGATTCTGGACTTGATGGACCTTTGTTTTGACTCAGTATAGCATATCTTATGTTCTTATGGTAGAAACTGCTTCTGTTCTGCTCGCATACAATTTTTCTTTCGATTCTTCTCCTTGTAATTCTACATTGCCTGGAAATGCATGGACAGGAAAGTTACAGATTAGCAGTGCAGGAGACTCCAGCACCCCTATTCCTGTTTCAAAAAGCTGTTCTAGAATATTTTTGTACTTCTTTGAGTGCTGACGGATGACACTATGCTGACAGTAGCTTGTGAATAGAAAAACAAAAACCCCAAAGAGGCACAATAAAAACTGTCAAAAACAAAAACCCAAAAACAAACAAAATATAACACGAACGTGAGGAATCAGTGGACCTAGGTAACAAACCGCTTGTCAGTAAAGAGGAAAAAACAGACCTCAGCAGCCCTCCAGCCAATAACTCTATTGTCTCTATTGTCTCTATTGTCAGAAACCTTACCAATAACGCTCAAAATTCTAGCAACGAAATCACCGACATCTCAGTACAAATACTAGCTAATCACTACCAAGATAAATCAAAAAAACCTCAAATGCCTTTTGATACAATCAACAACTCTCACCAATCTGTTGACCAATGGTCAGACTTTTACCCCATTTCAAGAACAACATTAAAAACTATCATATCAGGACTCAATACCACCACCTCTTATTTAGACCCATGCCCAGTGTCATGGATAAAAAACACTCTGCCTACCTTACTATCCTTCATTCTCCCAATAGTCAACCTCTCATTATCCCAAGGTTACCTTCCTCAATCACTCAAACATGCACAAATACGCCCAATCCTAAAGAATGGCAAACTAGATAAAACATGCCCAGCATCATACAGGCCCATTTCTAGCATCCCATTTTTGGCCAAAATAATAGAAAAAGTAGTGCAATTACAGACACAAGAATACATAGACACTTCTTACCCACTTGACGAACAACAATATGGATTTCGGCCCCGCCACGGAGTAGAAACACTACTAACAGTATTAATTGATACTCTCCTAAGAGGAATCGATAATCATAAACAAGCATTCATCCTCCTCTTTATCGACATATCAGCAGCCTTTGATAGTGTTCATCATTCAATAATGCTCAGCAACCTAAGACAGATAGGCATAAACTCCACAGTACATAATTGGTTCACTTCCTATTTAAACAAGAGAACACAAAATGTACGAATAGGTAATCAAACTTCAACTACATATAACCAAGAAATAGGTTTACCACAAGGATCTGCTCTTTCAGCCCTACTCTTTAACATTTACATAAAGCCGGTTTGCAATATCTTTAAAAAATATGGAGTACATTATCACCTCTATGCAGACGATATTATGATGTACATTCCATTTACAATCCCTAACATACCATTACAACTCCTCTCAGACTGCTATAATGAAATCACAATTTGGCTAAAAACTCAAAACCTTCACATAAACCATGCCAAAACTGAAGTCCTAATCGTAACAAAAAATCAATCATTTATCCATCCTACTCATATAACACTACAAGAGCAAGAAATTAAAATAAAAAATGAAATAAGATATCTAGGTGTTATCCTAGATACACACCTTACAATGGAAACCCATATTAGAAACACTTTAAAGAAAATCTATTTCAAGCTTAAAATTCTCAAACAACTACGTCCGCTTGTATTTGTACAAGATTTCATTAATATAACACAAGCTATCATAACCCCTCACTTTGATTTCGCCAACCTAATACTTATAGGCATTTCAAAACAGAACATTAAAAGAATTCAATTAGCCCAAAATGCAACAGCTAGAATTATACTAAAAATAAACTCTCTCCAACACATAACACCTATACTTGCATCACTTCACTGGTTACCAATACAAAGCAGGATAATATACAAAACAATAATAACCTCATTTAAAGCATTAAACGACATGGCGCCGATTACCCTATGTAATCTAATATGCAAAGAAACACCTAAGCCTACTAATAGAAAAGAACAGTTAAATAAACTAAAGACCCCGAAGGACTTCATAAAAGCACATAAATTGACCAACAACAGAGCCTTCTCACACATAGCCCCAACTATCTGGAATTCCCTACCAGAGGTTCTACGTTCACTAACAGAGATCTTGGAATTCCGCAAAAAATTAAAAACTTATCTATTCACTAAACACTACAATACCATGGAAAACCTTGCATTCAACATAGACAAAGGATAATCAGGTAAATGACCACTTAAAGCACAAACCTCCCACCTAAACGGACAACACTCAGCTCTAACGAATTGACGATCCTATCTCTTATGCCCTAATACCTACGCATGTATATAGTTGTATCAGTTATGTACTGTCTTACGTATTGTGGCAAGGAAAGAGTAGTGCCACCTAGAAAAGCAGGAAACATTGAAGGTTTTACCTTGGCTGGGGGGATGGGCACATTAGAAAACACTTGTCAGAGAAAACCCAGGGTTAGAAGTTCACAGCAGAAAAACCCCAGGGTTGATAGTCAGTGGGCCAAAACTAGTGTTGAGTCATTCCCACGTTACACACCAGATAGGAATCAGAGAAGCAGGTACTCGGGGGAGGAGCCTGCAAGGGAGTGCCCTTGTCACGTAGCTGCTTGTAAAAAAGACAGAGACAGAAAGAGAAGGGAGAGAGAGAGAAGAGCAGAGGAAGAGAATCACCTGTCTTACCAGCACGAGGATTCTGAACCTGACTGGAACAAGGCTCCCAGGCTCTATGCTGAGAGGAAGGGAAGACCTGAAGCCAGATTCGCTCCCCAGGAGAAAGGGAAATACTGCTGCTCTCCAGGAAGAAATACTCACAGGCCAGGCAGCTGCTGTTGCGAGGCCCAGAGATACACTGCTAGTGCAGTGAAACCACAATGCAGGTTAGTGGGCAAGCTAAACCCTGTATTTGAAAGAAGCTTAAAGAAGCCACAAGAAGGCAGAACTTTTACCCAGGCAAAACCCTTGCTGGAACCTAGATGCAGGCATTGCTCTGCTAGGGAAGCTTCCAAAGCAAGAACTTTTTATAGAGCCCGAAGGAGGTCTGACCGGTCCTCTGATTACAGCTCAGAAGAGGGTTTTATTGATAGAAGGCCTGTATGTAAAACTGTGCAAGTTAAGCATCAAACCAGGAGAAAGCCTAGGCCCAAAACTGAACACAGGGATAGTTCTTCAGATGAGGAGGAGATTACCTGTAGACATTTACATGAAAGGAAAGGAACTTTTAAACCACGGCTTTTGAAACCCCATGAGCTTTTACTTAAAGGGGAGAAACCTATTAGGTGGCCAAGACTGAAGAAACTGTTAATGTATGGAACTAATACCATTCCAGTTAAGAGTCCAGAACCACTACCTGAGAGTCCTCCAGAGAGCATGGAAATTGACTCTTTCAAAGGGGATTCAGATCCTTCAGTCACTGACATGGAATGTGATTGTTGCACTGTATGTGAATAACTGTTAAGAGGGAAAATACCTTTTGTAAGAGCTAAGAAGAAAAGCTTGTTTAAGAGACTTTATTTTGACCTGGCAAAGTTTGCATATATTTTCTTTGGGAGGAGTATCCCTACTTTTGTTTTCCTATGGACATTACCTGTTGTGAGTCTCTGAGAACCCAAATAAAAATCTGTGATCTTTAACCAACGGCTCAACTACAAATTCTTATACAACCTCAAGGTTAAGGTGCAGCGCCTCCTGCTGTTCAAGCTATTTGGCACAGGGGCGGGGCTCACAGTATATAGATACTCCACTTTGTTAGTTAACTGTTTTTACACGGTCCCAGTTCAAAAACTCACCTTGTTTATTTTTGATATGTTAAGATGTTCTATGTAAAATTAAGATGTTCTATGTAAAACAAACTTAGCTTTGTTAAATGTTGTTGTTTGTACACCGCAACTGATCTCTGGAAGATGTGGTATAAAAATGAGTGTTAAATAAATAAATAAATAAATAACATGGAGAGATCGAGTCTATCGAAGGACACCACAATGTCACAGGTGCCACAAAGAGTGATAAAACTCAGCCAACATCAAAGGTCGTAAAAAACCTCTAGTACTCACGGCAGAAACAGTCCAGCACTAATATAGTCCCAGTCCAAAGCAAATGTGATCAAAAAAACAGTGTTGCAACATGACATTATATAGTAACAAAACAATAGTGCCAACTGAAACAAACTGAAGCACAGACTGAAAAAACTTATCTGTGATCCAGGTTAGCGAGCAAAACCAAGAGGGCAGAAGTGGAAGGAGCCCCGACATCCGATGTTTCGCCTTGCGGCTTCCTCAGGGAGCTCCAAGGTGCACTATCAAAACGTTGCACTATCCTAAAAAAAGAAAACACTGAATTATAGATCAAAAAATAGAATCTTGTGGGCATGCTGTACCAAGTCTGTTAAAGTTATTCGATGCATTGCATTTTCTTGCTTCAAGATCATTCTAGATCACTGTGAGTCTTATGGGAGGAATCAATTTTCTCATGTCACTTCAGCAAGGCTGCTGGCGATGAAGTGGAAGATCTAACAGTACATTTTGAATCCTGAGAGAAGAATGACTAGGATATCATGAATCAGGCCTTCTTTAAGATTGCTAGTGTACCTAATTCACTGGGAGTAATACACTATCACCATGTTGGATCTTAACTGTCCAGCCCTGAACTAGAAGCCTTTTCACCCCATGAATGGACAACTTGTGTGTCATACCAATTCGAAGATCCTTAACATGGTTGCCAAATTCCCTGGATAGATGCTGCCACGGCGCTTACATTCTGTCGCATTCTGGCAGAAATTTTGTGGAGGGCAATTAACATGATGGCTATCTAGTGGCTAAGTAGAGTAGGCATTTCCCTGTCTTCTGAAGGGCTCACAGTCTAAGTTTGTACCTGAGGCAATAGAGGGTGACTTGCCCAAGGCTGCAAGGAGGACCAGTGGGATTTGAGCCCTTCTCTCTTTGGTCACCAGACCATTGCAGGTTACTGATATGCAGGGCCGGATTTACCTTGAGTGAGGCCCTACGTCAACAAAAATTGTGGGCCCCCAGCAGGGGCGGCCCAAGGGGGGTGCGGGGCCTCATTTGCTTAAGGGGCCTCATTTGCATAAATATTTGCATAATGTTACCATATACTAACTTTTAGTAAACGTGCCTCTTAATGAGTGTATGGATAAAGAAAGACTAAAAGATTTCTACATTACTATAATCCAGTGCCAACTGCCAGACACATTAGGAACTACTACAAACACTGCCCATTTAGAAACCCATAGTAAACCCGCCGTATCCTAACAGCACTACCAGGACTCACAAAGCACCATACTCTACCAATCAAAAGGCAACACTGCAAATATTAAACCAATACATTTCAGAGAACAACAATACATGACCTACTGGGGAAAGAGAACAAGTGGCAATGTCAAATAGGAATTATATAAACAGAACACCTCAGCTCAGTTACACATGCAGAACATAGACCATCACCAAACAAGTAATCACAATTTAGAAACAGGAAGACAATAATTAAACTGGGAATCCCAAAAGCCAAATTTGGAATGTACAACACTGTAGAAATAAAACTATACATTAATTTGCTCTTGTACTAAACAAAGCGCAGACGTTAATGATGCACATTTACCAGAGCTGACATATTCCAATTAATAAATTCAAAATAAAGAGATATTTTTCTACCTTTTGTGCATTTTTTTCAGCTGCAATTGCTCCAGCCACTTTCTTCTGGTTTCTTCGTGTCTTCTGCTAACTCTCCATCGTCTGCTGTCCATTTGTCCTTTCTTCTCTCTTCTAGATTTTTTTCCATTCTCTCTCTACATCTGCTTTAACATACTAATCTTTCTCCTTTTGCTCTTTCCTCATTCCTATTTCATCCACTCAAATTTTACCCCTCCATCCTCAATCCCCACTTACTCTCCCAATACCCGGCCAATTGTAGATTTTTTATCCCTCCCACACAAAATATTTTTCCCTTCTCCATTTTACTCTTCCAGCCCCATCCCATTCTAATCCTCCCCCAACATCAGCTCCCTTCTAGTTCCAGCCTCACCCAGCATCCATTCCCTTCTAGTCCCTGCATCAGTCCATTTCCAGTCCTAGCCATCCATCAGCCCATTTCCAGTCCTAGCAACCCCCCAACCCAATACCAGTCCTAGCCCCCCATCAACCCACTTACAGTCCTTAACCCCCCATCACCCCATTTTCAGTTTAAGCCCCCCCACAACCCATTACCAGTCCTAACCCCCCATCAGCCCACTTCCAGTCCTAACCCCATCAACCCATTTCCAGTCAGCCCCCCATAGCCCATTGCCAGTCCTACCCCCCCCATCAGCCCACAGCCCTTTACCAGTCCTAACCCCATCATCCCACCTCCAGTTTTAACCCCCCCAGCCCATTTCCAGTCCTAGCCCCCCATAGCCCATTACCAGACAACCCCCATCAGCCCACAGCCCATTACCAGTCTTAACCCCCCCAAAGCCCATTACCAGTTCTAACCCCCCCAACAGCCCATTACCAGTCCTAACCCCATCAGCCCACCTCCAGTCTTAACCTCCCAGCCCATTTCCAGTCCTAGCCCCCCCATAGCCCATTACCAGACAGCCCCATCAGCCCACAGCCCATTACCAGTCTTAACCTCCCCCAAAGCCCATTGCCAGTTCTAAGCCCCCCCAACAGCCCACAGTCCATTACCAGTCCTAACCCCATCAGCCCACCTCTAGCCTTAACCCCTCCCAGCCCATTTCCAGCCCCTGCCCCCCCAATAGCCCATTACCAGTCCTACCCCCCCCATAGCCCATTACCAGCCCTACCCCCCCAGCCCATTTCCAGCCCCAGCCCCCGCAATAGCCCATTACCAGTCCTACCCCCCCATAGCCCATTACCAGTCCTACCCCCCCCCCCCGTCGGCCTAAAGTAAAATTTAATTTAAAAAAAAAACCTGGTGGCTGCCGCCGCGGGGCCCCCTCTGCTGCCGCGGCAGCATGGACTGACCCGCGGGGGCCCCGTCTACAAGCTGAAGCCGTCGGTTCGGTTCGTTCCTCCCTCCCTCTCTCCCTCCGTGCAGGCTGCAGGCTGTGAGAGACGCGAAGGGAGAGCGTCTCCTCGCGTCTCTGTTAAGCCCGCAGGGGCTGATGGGAAATTTCCCATCAGCCCCTGCGGGCTTAACAGAGACGCGAGGAGACACTCTCCTTTCGCGTCTCTCACAGCCTGCAGCCTGCACGGAGGGAGGGAGGGAGGGAGGAACGAACCGAACCGACGGCTTCAGCTTGTAGACGGGGCCCCCGCGGGTCAGTCGGTGCTGCCGCGGCAGCAGAGGGGGCCCCGCGGCGGCAGCCACCAGGTTTTTTTTAAAATTGTATTAAAAAAAAATGAACTTGTTCTTTTTTTGTGGGCCCCTGCCGGCTGTGGGCCCTACGCCATGGCGTACATGGCGTATAGGTAAATCCGGCCCTGCTGATATGTGTTTCAAGTGTCTTTCTTCTGGATTAATAAGAATGCCAAGAGAGTTGTTCTTTGTAATCCATCTTTTTCCATGAACACGTCTGCACTTTGTTTATCTGCCTGGTCAGAGAGCATCTGGTGCATCTGCATTTTCAGACTGACAGTATTGGAATTAGCTTTGCCAGCTCTGAGAGCCTTTTTTTTTTTGCACAGTTTCCCTTTGATATCCATCGTTAAAATGTGTAAACAGCACCTACATTTTCTAAAAGCTCCATAGTGGGCAAGGGGACCTTGCAGTGGCCCTCCGGATGCCTGAAGACATGGTTATATCCACTCAGCTGGCATGTATGCCCCTTTTCCAGGATCAAAGAAAAATAAAGGGCAATGGTTTTGCGTACAATAAAACAAGCATACAGTATGTAATAGAAGAACCAAAAAAAACCCCCCTCTCTCCCACTACATACAAAAGATATTGGCCCAATTTTTGAAGGCATTTACACAGAAAACTGCCCTAGTTACCTGTGTAAATGCCATATCCGGGATTTTCAAAGGGCACCTACATGGGAAGTGTCCTTTGAAAATCCCAGATATGCCCCTCACTTGCCCGGATGCTCTGCAGTTAGCATCGGATCGTGTTAGGGGCATTCTGGGGTGGAGTAGGGATGGAGGAAAGGGCTAAATGGATAGCACCGATTTTCGATGCTACCCGCTTAGTCCTCTGCGCCTAGGTTTTTCCTCGCCTATTTTTAGGCACAGGGGCTAAGCGGGTAGCATAGAAAATCTGTGCTACCCAGCTAGCTCGAGTGACTTCTGGGTGTGCAGCTAGACCCGGATTTTCAGTGCCGGGGCTGCAAATGACCCCGGCACTGAAAATCTGGGTTAGGCAGAAGGGGGGCGGGCTATGCGCTGATGTGGCGCCTATCACTGCCCTGTTGAAAATTAAGCCCATAAAAAATAAACGTTTATATTTGTATCACATTTAAAAATTATAAATAGAAGGTAGGGGTATCAACCAATGTTCTATTAGGCAATACAGGGCTAAATCAGTGCAACAAGCACTCAATAGGCCCCAGAACGCCTTCAATATGGTGCATCATGTACCCCACACCTTCAAAATATAAAGCAACACCACCGAAGTGATAAACACAAACTTCCACAAGAAATATATATATTCAGTGAGATAATGCCACACAGCAAACACTAAGGAGCTGTTATTGAGTTAGGATGGCTAGGCACAAGTGCAGTGCCTAGCCATCACCGCCGTCCTCTAACTGTGTATATTCAATACCAGGGTCATATGCGTCCCCGGGCATTGAATAACCGGGGTCGCAGCAAATTCCCAGAAGCCACAGAGGCTAACTGGGTAGTGGTGACATTTCACCGCTACCCGGTTAGTTTCTATGGGTAAAAGATAGGCCAGCTTTTGCAACACCTATCCTTTACCCATAGAAGCTAACCAGGTAATGGTGCAATATCACCACTACCTGGTTAGTTTCTGTGGCTTCCAGGCATTTGCAGCGACCCTGGCTATTCATTGACCCGGGCTGCATATGACCCTGGTTTTGAATATCAGCAGTTAAAGGAGGAAAAGGACATTACCAGTGGTGTGTCACAGGAATCTATCCTTGGGCTGATTCTTTTTAACATCTTTGTTAGTGATATTGCAGAAGGGCTGTCAGGTAAGTTTTGCCTACTTGTGAATGATACCAAAATCTGCAACAGTAGACACCCAGGAAGGAGTAGATAGCATGAGGATGGATCTAGCTAAGCTTTAGGAATGGTCAAGAATTTGTCAGCTGAGATTTAATGCTAAAAAATGCAGGGTCATGCACTTGGGTTGCAAAATTCCAAGGGAGCGGTACAATGTAGGGGGCAAAGTACTTCTGTCCATGAAAGAAGAGTGGGACCTGGGTGTGATTGTTTCTGATGATCTTAAAGTGGACAAACAGGTGGAAAAGGCAACGGCGAAAGCCAGAAGGATGCTTGGGTGCATAGGGAGAGGAATGTACAGCAGAAAAAAGGAGGTAATAGTGCCTCTGTATAGGTCTCTGGTGCAACCTCATTTGGAGTATTCTGTGCAATTTGTGGAGACCACACCTTCAAAAGGATGCAAACTGGATGGAGTTGGTGCAGATGGTGGGTACTAAAATGGTTATTGGTCTTCCTTATAAAGCATAGTAGGACAGACTTAAAGATCTTAATATGTATACGTTAGAGGAAAGGCAGAATACAGGAGATATGATAGAGACGTTTAAATACCTCTGTGGCATAAATGCACAAGAGGACAATCTTTTTCCATTGAAAGCAAGCTCTGCTATGAGGGGACATAGGATGAGGGTGAAAGGGGATAGACTTGGGATAATATGCGGAAATATTTCTTTAGGAAAGTGTGGTAGATGCATGGAATAGTCTCCCAGAGGAGACAGAAGAGACGAGGGCAGTATCTGAATTCAAAAAACATGGGACAAACACAGAGAATCTCTAAAGATAAAAAGGGATCTCCAGGAACATGCAGGAATGTAATCTTAACATATGGATATCGTCGGTACTGACGGGGCCTACGCGGGAACGCTCCCCAGCGTCCAATAGGAAAGCTTTTGGGAGCATCCCACAGCGCCTGCGTGCTGCCTTCCCACCTTTCCAACTCTCCCTCTTCAGTTCTTCCTTTTCCGCAGAGCCGACAGGTCACATATCTTGTCACCGCAGAAAATTATTCTTATTTTTTGTTTTCTTGTGGTTGCGTCTGCCTTCACTCGATGCCTACCAGTACCGCCGGTTATTTCTCCTTCTTTAAAAAAAAAATCTATCTTTCTGAAGTATTTTCTCTTCAAGTGCCTTTCCCCTCTTGGTGCTAGGTGCCATTTTGGGCACTAGGCCCATTTTTCTTCAAACATGGAAAAAACAGCTAGTGGTTTAAAAAAATGTTCTAAGTGTGGCGGTAGGTACCATATCCGTCACAGACACCCATGAGTGGTGTCTTAAATGTTTAGGACCTGACCATTCTCCATTGGAGTGTCTCTCCTATAGAAAGATGACCAAGAGGGGCCTGCAGAATAGAGCTGCAAAACCCGGTACCCTTTTTGCTGCAGATACGATGTCCGTTGCATCAACGGCTTCCAGGGCTTCATCTTCCTTCCATGGATCTCAGGTAATTAAACATAAGTCTTCTAAGACTGGCTGGTCCTCAAAGGGTAGATCTCCTTCCAGGTATCGAGATGCCATTGGCGTTGCCCTCGAGGAAAGTTCACCGGCAAAACAGCTCCGGCGGAAGGCTTCGGCTTCGAAAGCACTAACGGGGCTCCAGGATGCTCTAGAGGCTTCCACCTCTGCAGAACTACTGGTGCCATGCTCTGGGGTTCCAGCTGCTTCCACCAGTACTGACACCCGAGCATTGGCAGGAGCGATGGATCAGAGAATCCTCGCTATCGAACGCAGTCTAGTGACTCTTTTAGCAGCTTCGGTACTGCTAAAACCGCTTCAGACCGTTCCACAAGTATCTGTACCGACTGCACTGGCCTCAGCGGGTATGCTTCCCCCCATGCCGAGCCTGGAGTCCATCTCAGGTATCGAAATATCGGTACCGAGACACCCTGATACTGAGTTCAAATGATACCGGTACTGTGCATTGCACAAACATCGGGAGCAGAGATACTTTGAATCCTCCGATTCCGATGACTCTGCCGGTACTAGAGCAGTCCTTCCAGAGGATTCATCTCCTTCTCCTCAGCGTAGAATGTCCCCTCCAGAAGACATGTCCTTTCAGGATTTCATACGTGATGTGGCTCGAGGCCTTGTACTCACGGTGACTCCTGAAAAGGAACCTAGAGCAGAAGAATTAGAAATTCTTCAATACCCTAAGGCTCCTAAAGAGGCAGCTACTCTGCCCATTCATAAGATCCTGCATGATCTTATGCTGAGAATGTGAGAAACTCCTTTAATCACATCTCCACACTCTCGACGACTCGATACCATGTATCGAGTTCCACCCTGTCCTTGTGTTCAGAAGACTCAGTTACCACACCATTCAATGATAGTGGAATCGGCAATGTGTAGGATTAAGAGTGCAAAAAGACATTCTTCCAATCCTCCAGGCCGTGAATCGAGGACACTCGATGCCTTTGGGCGTCAATGCTTCCAATCATCCATGTTGTCAGCCAGAATCAGCTCGTACATCCTCTACATGAGGATGTTCCTCAAGGAGGTTGCAGGAGACTTGGAGCTCATGAGCCCTCTTCTTCCTGAGGAAAAAAGAGAGGATTTTCTTACTCTGGTTAGACATGCCCAGGATGTTTCCAAGTTTGTGAACC
Source organism: Ichthyophis bannanicus (assembly GCA_033557465.1). Taxonomy (NCBI): domain Eukaryota; kingdom Metazoa; phylum Chordata; class Amphibia; order Gymnophiona; family Ichthyophiidae; genus Ichthyophis; species Ichthyophis bannanicus. Next base: position 421,876,324 of record CM066033.1, read on the forward strand.
ATGCAACCTTTGATTACTTTGAATGCATCAGCAGAACGTCTTCTATCTCCATCGGTGCACGTCGTATTGCCTGGCTTCAGGCATCAGACTTGGAAATATGGGTGCAAGATAAACTGGGAAACATTCTTTGCACAGGAGAAAATCTCTTTGGCAGGAATTGGCAAGAAAAGGTTAATGAGATTGATTCTGACATCATCACCTTGAACAGACTATCAAGGTCTACAGCCAACCCAGTAAAGAAAAAATCAAATAAAAAACACTTTTTCAATAAGAAAAAGATGTTTTACCCCTCTTACACCCATCAGGGTCACTGACCAGTTCATATCCCCAAAAGGAACAACAACAAACTAGACAGCAAAAGAAACCACAAGTCCCAAGAGCTCAGCCAGCTCAGCAGACTCAGCCTCCTCAGGGGCTTTGACTCTTTCCTAGAGAACTTAGTCTTCCTGCCCCTGCAGGGTCCAGAACCCTCCACCATCCCCGGCAGGTTATGCCATTTTGCCAAAAGATGGCACCAAATAACATCAGAAAATTGGACTCTGTCCATTGTACGAGAGGGGTACCGACTTCATTTTCACAGCATTCCCCCTCCTACAATCATAAGACAGTTCAATTCCTAAGTTCCTGCCTCCGATCTCTTGGACCAAGAGGTTGCATCACTTCAGGGAGCAATAGAGGAAGTGCCGATACCCCAACAGGGTACGGGGTTCTACTCCCCCTTTTTTCTCATTCCAAAGAAAACGTGAGGACACAGACCCATACTGGACCTTAGAGAATTGAATAAATATCAGTTCCGAGAAAAATTCAAGATGATCTCCCTTGGAACACTTCTGCCATACCTTCAGAGTCAGGATTGGCTATGTTCTCTAGATCTGAAGGATGCATATACGCATATTCTCATCCATCCAGATCACAGGAAATTCCTTTTCCAGGAAAAACACTTCAAATACAGGGTTCTTCCCTTCGGTCTGGCTTCTGCCCCAAGAGTCTTCACGAAATGCATGGCAGTAGTATTAGCATTCCTGTGAACTCTGGGGATATTCGTCTTCCCTTACTTGGACGACTGGCTCATTCGAGCATCCACAGCTCCAGAAGCCAGCTTCGCTCATTGTCGCATGATTCGAATCCTTCGCTACTTGGGATTCGTCGTCAACCTCCCAAAATCTCATCTTGGAGTGGAGAAGTGGCCTAGTGGTTGGGGCAAGGTACTTCAGGCCGGAAGGTCGGGGGTTCAAATCCCACTAGAGGACAGCAACCTTGGGCCAGAAGGACTGGGGTTTCTAGTCCCACAGGTGCTCCTTGTGGTCTTGGGCAAGCCACTTACCCCTCCATAGCCCATGTTCCCTGTAAAATAGTTATCTCCAAGTTATAATGCCCTGTTCAATGTAATTTCAGTTTGTTCAATGTAAACCGCACTGATGCAGAATAGCGCGGTATATAAGAAAATGTAAATAAAAAATAAATAAATAAATCTTGCTCCTTCTCAGTCCCTAGAATTCATAGGAGCTCACCTAGATACCAGACAGTCAAGGGCTTTTCTTTCACAGCCCTGCTGTCTTCGTATAGTGCAGCTGGCTTCCCAAGCAGCGGTAAAAGCCTTCCTAGCTGCTCGGGAAATGCTTCAGCTGCTAGGACATATGGCATCCACTGTCCATGTGGTTCCCTATGCTCACCTTCACATGCGAGCAGCCCAGTGGACCCTATCCTCTCAGTGGACACAGGCCTCGGGTCGCCTGTCGGACAAAATCAGAAACTCCACATGTCTCATTTCGTCCCTCCAATGGTGGCAATCACTGGAAAACCTTCTCATAGGCTCTCCTTTCTAGCAGCCTCTATTCCAGGCTACCCTAACAACAGATGCGTCCAAGTAGGAATGGGGGGCCCACTTGCACGATCTCTACACCCAGGGTCTCTGGACTCCACAGGAGGCTTGTCTTCACATAAACCTCCTAGAACTCAGAACAGTTTTCCATGCTCTTCGAGTATTCCAAGCCCAGCTCAGCTACAAGACAGTCCTGGTCCAGATCGACAATCAAGTAGCCATGTTCTCTGTGAACAAGCAGGGCGAAACAGGCTTTCTGTCGTTATGGAATGAAGCTTTGCGACTGTGTGCCCTTGCCAGAGAGCACCAAATCCACCTCTTAGTGGTATATCTTCCAGGCATTCAAAACCTTTGGGCAGACAAACTCAGCTGAGTACTGCTGCCACAAGAATGGTCTCTTCACTCAGTCCAGCTTGCCCGAGTATTTCAAATCTGGGGAACCCCAGACATAGACCTCTTTGCAAGTCCACAGAATGCCAAACTTCCCTGATTCTGTTCCAGAGTTCCAGCTCAAAACTGTCAGGCAAGGGATGCATTCCTCCCACACTGGGGTCAGGACTTCCTCTATGCCTTCCCACACATTCCCCTCATTCCCAAAACACTGTTCAAGCTTCAGAGAGACAGAGGTCGTATGATACTCATAGCTCCACGTTGGTCATGGCAAACATGGTATCCTCTGCTTCTACGTCTCTCTCAAGCCACACCTCTGGAGTTGGGATATGCTCCAGATCTTCTCTCCCAGGAGAATGGGACACTATGGCACCCAAATCCCCAGTCCCTGCATCTCAGGGACTGGTTGCTGAAAGCCTAGAACTTCAGGATATCAACTTTTCTTCAGGCTTCCAGAAAACCCTCCACAAGACGGTCTTACGCCTTCAAGTGGAAACGATTCTCTATATGGCGTTCTCAAAAGGGACTTAACCCTCTTCCGATACCTATGGAATCGCTACTGAAGTATCTCCTCCATTTATCAAATTCTGGTTTTAAGACCAAATCAGTAAGAGTCCATCTTAGTGCCATTGCAGCTTCTTGCAAGCCTCTAGATGGACAACCTATTTCCTCTCATCCACTTGTAGCAAGATTTATGAGAGGTCTACTCTTAACATAACCTCCCATTAGGCCACCGCCGGTGGCATGGGATTTGAATCTTGTTCTCGGGCAGCTCATGAAACCGCCCTTTGAGCCTTTAGCCACTACAACTCTAAAGTTTCTTTCTTGGAAGGTCATCTTCCTAGTTGCAATCACTTCTGCAAGACGCATTAGTGAGTTACAAGCCTTAGTGGTTGATCCTCCTTATACAAGATTTCACCATAATAAGGTCATTCTTAGGACTCATCCTCACTTTATGCCAAAGGTGGTTTCGCCTTTTCATTTAAACCAAGCAGTTTACCTTCCTGTATTCTTTCTGAGGCCTCATGCCTCTAATGCAGAAAGGAACCTTTATACCTTAGACTGTAAAAGAGCTTTAGCTTTTTACTTACAAAGAACCTGGCAACACAGAAAATCTTCTCAGCTTTTTGTTGCTTTTGATTCTTGTCATTTGGGACTTCCAGTTTCCAAAAGAACTCTCTCTAGGTGGATTGCAGAGTGTATATCCTTCGCATATGAGAGTAAGGGACTTCCTCTTGAGGGCCATGTCACAGCTCACAATGTGAGAGCAATGGCAGCCTCTATGGCTAACCTTCATTCTATGTCTATTGACAACATCTGTAGAGCGGCCACTTGGGCTTCGGTACACACCTTTACAGCCCACTATTGCTTAGACTCCCGTCGGGATGCCTTGTTTGGCTAGGCTGTTCTTCAGCATCTTTTTCAGACTTAGTACAACTCCTACCCACCATCCCATGTTGGATGCCAGAGATCCATGGGAGGAATTATGACCCATCTTACCATGGGTTTGCAGCTTCCTAGGGCCATCTCCCTGGCATCCTTCAGCTGGGGAGTCCCCATATGTGAAGACTATATTCCTGCTTGTTCCTGGAGATAGTGTAATTACTCACCTATAACAGGTGATCTCCAGGAACAACAGGAATTAAGTCTTCACAACCCACCCACCTCCCCTAGGAGTTGTCTCTCTATCTCTCTCTTTCTTTCCTTCTCTCCTTTCTTCTCAGCTATAAATTCAGCTGAAGAGGGAGAGTTGGAAAGGCAGGAAGGCAGCACGCAGGTGCTGTGGGATGCTCCCAAAATCTTTCCTATCGGACGCTGGGGAGCGTTCCCACACAGGCTCCATCGGTACCGACGATAACCATATGTGAAGACTTAATTCCTGCTTTTCCCGGAGATCAGCTGTTACAGGTGAGTAATTATGCTGACTGTTGTAGTTTGATATGGAAGGGCAGACTAGATAGTCATGTGGCCTTTTTCTCCTGTCGTGTTTCTGTTTCCTCAAATACAGAAATGCAGCATTTGTGTCTGAGTGAAATGCTGAGTCAATAACATTTGCCACTACTTGCTTTTCCCTTATTTATTATAATAGTGCAAGTTACTGTATTCTTCTGGTTAGAAGAGGCATATGTTATGCTATCAACATATCACTTTCTAAAGTACAAAAAAGCTGAAATAGATTTAAGCTACAGAGCATTTTAAGCTGCCTTTTACCTGCTCTAATTTTTCTTTATAAGTAATACATGTGGCACTTGGAATAATAAACTGCTGATAGAACATATCTTCATTAATTAATGTGAGGGTCCCAGCATTATATCTTGATAAATGCCCTAGGCTGAAGAAGAAACCTCCGAACTCTGTTCGCTGCTCATCGGTTCTGCTGTCTCCTCATTTGATGAATGGAAAGGTGGAGAATTATTAACCAAGGGTCACCTAACTGATTTGTAGTATGAAAAGTACAAGCTCTGGGATCACCCAGAGGTGATGAGCTACTCTTTTCATATTAATGGCAACCACTCCACAGTAAATAATCCATATGCTAGCTGCAAATATGCTAGATTAAATCTAAAACATTCCACCAGCAAAAAAGAAGATATGAGCTTTAAAATTGTATTATTGTTATGATCTAGCCTGAATATAAAACCTCCAGGCTAATTCTGTTGGGAAATTATCCTTTTTTATGCATATTAGAGAGGTTTAGCCACAAATATCCACAGGGTTGCCAAGGGTTGGCATTGATATGATGACAAACAACAACAACATGTTGAATTGAATCTTTGTGACTCTTCAGGGCAAATTATTTGGAGCCTTTAAGCAAAAGTTCCAGTTTTGATACGTTCAGCAATCTTTCACATACAGCACATTTTTTTATTGTTGTTGTTGTTGTGTGCCATTGAGTCCGTGCCAACGTCTAGTGACCCATCTCCTTCGTTTTCTTGGCAAGGTGTGACCAGAAGTAGATTGCCAGTCCTTTCTTCTGCACATTGAGAAGGTCATTTTAAAAGCGTTAGTTGTGAAGTGGATGTCTGAAAACGTATACTGTATGTGGACAGCCAAATCACAGAGATGTCCACGGAGTCAGTTTACAAAAGGCTTTTAAAGATGCTTTCGGTGTGAGGACGTCCAAGTAGGCAGAGGGTGTGTTGGAGGTGTGTCTGAGGTGGTGAAATGGTCTTAGATATCCCTGCTGAATTTCAGAAACCTCGCAGATGCCTGTAACGTCCGGCACAAATAGACATCTGGAAATTGCTCAGTTTGATCATAAAACATCCAGAGGATGTAGAGAAGAAGGGGGGGTTAAGTGACTTGCTAAGATAACAAGGAGTAGCAGTGGGATTTGAACTTATTTATAGCCCTCATGTAAATTGGGTTACTAGATGTCCCCGATTGTTGGGGTGTCCCCGATTTTAGAGCTGCGTCCCCGGCTCTCACCTGTTTGGCAGGCTCCTGTTTTCCTGTTTCTGATTCCAGCAATGTGGACAGAGAGGGTAGAAAAAATATTTTCAGTTTAGTGATTAGAATGTGTCAGTTTTTAGAATTTGCATCCATTACCTTTATATTTTGCACAGTACCGTGGAAATGCATCAATGTTTCTATTTCTCTGTTGATTTGTCTGTTTGGAAGTGATGTCACTGCTGTCATAGGATGGATGGAGGGGGCAGGGTAGTGACTCCTTTTCCCTCCTCCATACCTTGTTGCTCAAACCTGGAGCTAAGATGTCCCTCCCCTGCTTCCACACACTTTGGATAAGTGTCCCAGATTTGCCTGCAAAGAATCCGGTAACCTTATTGTAAATACTTCCTACACAGGTTACACAAAAAAGTAAATAAAAATACGTAACGAAAACATATAACATATGTAGCTAAAATAAAATGGCCACTTGTCTACAGAAATTCTCCAAAGTGAGAAATTTACATTAAGCTCCTAGGATCAGTTGCTCAGGCAGCTCATCTGATGATCAATAGCTGAATATTTTTCCTTGGCTGTAATATATTGTAGTAATTCATGTTAGATTCTGAGAAATAAGAAGTTATTTTAGACACCTCTGAGCCATTCCCACATGGAAATATTGGCGTTGACATGTGCAGATTGCATGCACTTGTAACTGGTGATTTCAGACAGCTGCTATGCATAGATAAAGATCCTTATCATGCAGAACTTTGAAAGGGTCCTGGGAGGGTCTAAAATCTACACATGTATTGCCTTTTTTATAAAGGGAATCCATATATATATGGCAAAACATTTTCCCACTGAGGTCTGTACCAGCTTAGGGGCAATTTTGTCAAACTGTTCATTTTGGCCAGGATTTTTCATGAAGAATTAAGGGAGTAATTCTCTTCAATCCCCTGTTTATTTCCTCCTCAATAATGTGAGAGAAAACGTGAGGCTTTCTACTCCACTGGCGGCACTTACAGATTTGGTTTTACTAACCGGCCCGGATGCAGGTTGAAATTATGAAATCACTACTTATATGTGGAAGCGGCCAAGTTAGTGCCGTACAGTTTTCCCAAGTGTAGATTTGTAAAATAGCTCTTCAGTCTGTGTGTGGAAGCAAATCCACGTTCACTCCTGCACTCTTATACACATTAATCGGAGCCTTATCTAAAATACTCCCAGAACTGACCTTGTCCCAACCTCAATGTCTCATTTACAAACTCCATATGTTGTGTAAAATGGATCTTCACTTTTCTAATCGGAAAATCTACTTTTGTGATAATCCTATATTTGTTTTTACCAATTTCCCATAAATTAGCTTGTTGCAGATTACCCGGGCTTCAGTTCTTCTGTACTTATCACTGTGAGTCGTAAGGGAATTTTGAATGAATGGCCACTTGAGTCACTGGTCTGCCTATATAGTTTTTTTTTTTTTAAAAAACAGAATTAGCCTGGAGGATTCATTTAGCTTTTACGCTTCACAAGTTGCCTGAATTAGTCAGCCAGCAGAGTCATCAACCAGTTGACAGATTTGTGAGGGCCATAAAGCTGTAATTGGTAGAGTGAGTATTCACTACAGTTTTACTGAGTCCTGAGCATGCTCACTGAGCAGACATTTGATTTCATCCAAGCCACCAATGAGAGCAATTAGTCACTCAGTACTGGCTCATTTTGATGAGTCTCCTCTAGCGGTGAAAGATAACTACAGCTGAAAGAAAGATAGCAGAGCTTCTACAACTTAACTAATAGGAAGGACTGCCTTTTTAATGATTCTCATCCAGAGTGAAGCCTTTCCTCCTACAATAAGGCGCTGAGGGGTTTTCTAGTTGCAGAATCAGAGATGAAGAAGATAAGTCTGAACCAGAATGGCTGCATCCTCTTGCTGAGCAGAGAAACAAAAGCAAGTTATGTAGAGGCTCAGAGCTCACAGAAAGGTGAGAGGACATATAAATCGGATTGCTTCCTCTTCTTGTCAAGCTGGAGTTTGCATTGTAAAGTTAAAGGATATGTTTACTAAAGCGTGCTCGGCCTTTGCAGCTATCGCCGAGTGTTAGTTGCAAAAACTCCATGATAGCTACAAAAGTGCGTGTTATCTGATGGGAGCATACCTAGCATTGCCCCTGCAGATAATGCCGAGAAAATACAGAGATAGTGGCAAAGCAGCATCATGTCTGCAAAACCTGCAGCAGCTCTGCGCCGTCAATGCCCATGGTGACTGCACAGTACAGACACACCCACTCTCTGCCCACACCACACCCACTCTTGCTTCCAACGCTCGGTATGCAGCTATAGCAAACAATTGCCTGCAGTAGCTGCATTTGACCTGCGTTAGCTGTCACTGCAGAAATATTTTCTTACGTTAGCATCATGATGACAGCTAATGCTCTTTAGTAGACATACCTCTAAGTAGCTCATAGATTTGCGAAGGACAATTTTCAAAGCCACTGCTATGGGCGAATGAGGATGTGCATTCAGTAGTATGCATATGTCAGCACACCTTCAAAATGTAATGTGTGCAAAATCATTTCAACATGCATTGATATACTCATTAAAGCAACTTAAGTCAATTGGTGCATATTAAAAAGTTCTAAAACACATACACACACACATGTTGTTAAACCAAATCTGCAAAACAGAAACAAAAAACATCCAAAAAATGGGGAAAAAGGCCAAATTTACCAAATATTTTTGCCCTGTGCACATCCCTTGTAAACAGCAAGTTCCTTAACTTACCCACCATTAATATGGCTAAAAGTATGTGAATATACCTTTAGCTGCATTTAGATGAAGCCTTGCCAGAGGCGCTTTATGGGTGAGATGGAAAAATAATGCATACCGCATTTTTAACCCCATATGCATTATTTTGCATGAAAATCTACCCATGCAAAAAAACAGATGCCAATGTTGGAAGTTTCCAAGTAAAATTATACAGAACGCTTTATCTTTGAAACTGGTGCAAAATCTACAGACAAAATATTCCCACAGACTTTACCCCAATAAAATTGCCCCCAAAAGCCATTATCAGCAAAGCCTGGAGGGCTCCACAGGCTGTGATGTTTCAAGGCTCATTTTCTCAGCAGTTGCAAGTTATCTGTGCCTCTTTGTGAATTAGTAAATTATTTAAAGGTAGGCTTAGAAGGATAAAGAAAATATTGGCCTTACCTGAAGGTTCTACCCTTCCTTTCTCCAACCTACCCATCCCCTCTCTTATGGCTTCTAAGGCATACTCTGAGTTCTTCCAGTTCTACACTTTTAGAAAAGGTTCTCCCTATTTTCAGTTAAACCCTCCCTATTAACCTACCTTCCAACTTGAAATTGTGTTCCTTGTTCACTTGTTGCTCATGGAGTTTTAGAAACACAGGCAAATAAAAGGCATTTACATGGTTTGCAAATGCCGCTCTGTCGGATATTCAGCGGCACTGTGTTAGTGCTGCTGCTACACATCCCGATTTTACGCAGTTAACATTGAGGTGTTCGGGGCTGTTCTGAGATGGAGCAGAAGTGGCACCCGTTGCTAACTGGGCAGTAGCGATATGTGGTGAAAGTCAGGTACAGGTAGTCCTAGCCTAACTTTCATCGTGTTAGCTAACCGGGCAATATCACCGCTGTTCAGTTAGCCTCATGGCAATCCGTAGAACCTGGATATTCAATGCTCAGGATAGATATGACCCTGGCAGTGAATATTCACGTTTAACTTTCAATGTTGGTGTCTAGCTGGGTCAGCAGTACTAGCTGCTGGTGCTAAATGACCCCCCTCCCCCCCGTAGAGACTTGTATTAAGCCGGTTCGGAATGTGGGTCAATCTGGGCATCGGTGCAAGGTGTCGGGGTATAATATTAGTCAAACCTTTATGAAAAGGACTTGGAGTCCCACTCATCATCTTGCTTGCTATTTTCTTATATAGACTTTTATGACACATATTACTTGCAGCTTTAATTAAGTTACCTCTTCTTCATTAATCTCACCTATTCCCACCTGATTTAGATTTCCCCAGTTCTGTTCTTTCTTACTCAACCCCATAATTTTTTTTTCTTGTCTGTGTGTCTGGTTTCTCTCTCTCTCGATTAGACTGTAAGCCTCAAGGAGCAGGAACTGTATCTTATTTTCTTGTACAGCGCTATATACACTAGTAGTTCTATACAAACAATATTATTTTTTCAGTGAGGGGGTGCAAAATAGAGGGGAATGTGTGAAAAGGCATGAGAAAGCAACAGACTGATCAGAGATCAATGAGTCACAAAATTTGGGTGGAGTCAGTCTGCATGACAAATGCTGGATCCTAGGATAGAAATTAAGAAATTGTCCTGATACCTTGAAGCTCTAATACAGTGATAGGAGTGGAGGAGTAGCCTAGTGGTTGGGGAAAGGTACTTCAGGCCGGAAGGTCAGGGGTTCAAATCCCACTAGAGGACAGCAACCTTGGGCCGGAAGGACTGGGGTTTCTAGTCCCACAGGTGCTCCTTGTGGTCTTGGGCAAGCCACTTAACCCTCCATAGCCCATGTTCCCTGTAAAATAGTTATCTCCAAGTTATAATGCCCTGTTCAATGTAATTTCAGTTTGTTCAATGTAAACCACACTGATGCAGAATAGCAAAGTATATAAGAGAATGTAAATAAATAAATATCACCTAGCTTTGCTAGTGGAGATCCATGTGAACCTTTCATCTTAGCAGTTGTCATTTATGCTACTTCATGAGACCAGCCTTACTACCCAGGGGTAAGGAGAAAGATAATTTGTTGCTGGGAAGCCAGACTGGCCTGGGAGCCTAGGAGACCACATGTTTGGGCAATCGCCTCACTGGTTTTGAAAGCTATTTAAATATAACAAAACGTTGTGGTAAGACATCTGGAAGGGGAAGAGTGGTGGCAGAATCCTGGTATAAGTATGGGATTCTCTATAGAAATATGACAGCAAAAAAGACCATATGGCCTATCCAGCTGCCCTTATATATCAACTACTGCAGTCCCTGTTTTTCCTTTAGAGATCCTCTGTGTTGGCCCCATGCTTTCTTGAAGTCAGATACTGTCTTCCTCTACCACCTCTACTGGGAGACTGTTCCATTAATCTACCACTTTCTGTAAAGAAATATTTCCGCATATTACTCCTAAGTCTGTCCCCTTTCACCATCATCCTATGCCCCCTCATTGCAAAGCTTGCTTTCAATCGAAAGAGGCTCTCCTCCTGTGCATTTATGCCACAGAGGTATTTAAACGTCTATCAGATCTCCTCTCTTCTGCCTTCCCTCCAAAGTATACATATTGAGATCTGTCTGTATTGATATGCCTTATAATGAAGAGCCCCATCCTTTTAAGCCTCTCCTCATAGGGGTATCCTTCCATCCCTTTTACCATTTTTGTCGCTGTTCTCTGTACCTTTTCCAATTTTGCTATATCCTTTTTAAGATATGGCGACCAGAAACTGCACACAATATTCAAGGTGTGGTTGCACAATGGAATGATACAGGGACATTATAGTATCCTTGGTTTTATTCTCCATTCCTTTCCTTATGATCCCTAGCATTCTATTTGCTTTCTTGACCGCCACTATATACTGGGTGGAAGGTTTCAATACTTTATCCATGATGATGCCTAAATCTTTTCCCTGGGTGTTGGTTCCTAAGGTGGAACCTTGCATCGTGTAACCACAGTTTGGGTTGTTCTTTCCTAGGTGCATAACTTTGCACATGTCCACATTAAATTTTATCTACCATTTGTATGTCTAGACTTCCAATTTATCAAGGTCCTCTTGCAGTTTTTCAGAATCCTCTTGTGTTTTAACAGCTCGTTATTCCTATTATTCCCATTTCCAGGTCATTTACGAATATGTTAAAAAGCAGCAGGCCCAGCACAAATCCTGGGGGTACTCCACTATTCACCTTTCTCCATTGAGAAAACTGGCCATTTAGCCCTACTGGTAATAATGCAGTATGTTCACTAAAAGAATATTCTAGCTCAAGGGTCCCATAAGCGTTATCATGCTTGTACTATAATCGCACATTTCTGCTTAGGGATTTCATATGAATTTCATGAATTGTGTACTTTGGAAATGGCATGTGAGTAAGCACACTGATGTGGCAGGGTAGTAATTTGTCTCTCTCTGCTTTATTTGGGATTTTTAATTGCCAGCACTCACCAGTACACATTTGGAACACCTAAAGTTGATCAGATGTGAAAAAATAGCAAATACAAAGACCATTATCGATAAAAATATTTGCAGTGTTTGAGAAGAAAAAGATACACGTAAATTCAGTCGTAGGATGCTTTTCATTAAAGTCTAAACCCAAATGGAAAGAGTTATGGTGTAGCAAAATATTAAACCTAGGAATCCACCGCCTATTAACATAGTAAGAAATGCTTGAAATCGTCACTATATAAAGAAACAATCTAAGCAAATTCCTCAATGAAGATCAATGGGGTGTGTTTATTTAAGCTGTTCGACATGTCCTGATGCAGTTTGATATTTTTGGGGTGGAACTCGGGTCGACTGTGTGTCCTACGGCACAGATTCCACTGGAGATCCAAAACTGGTGGGGTGCTTAAGTCTTTTCAGTTCTTTTAAATGCATTTAGAAAATTGTAAAGCAGTTCATGGAAGCCTATGAATGAAAATTCAGGGTGAAGCTAAAATGTGCTGAATTAAAATGGAATGCCGAGCCACTTACAAGCCACAAGAACTCTGTTTCTGAGGCTTCTTTAAACTCAATGATCTTCATTGAGGAATTTGCTTAGATTGTTTCTTCATGTAGCTCTTTTTATTTGGGTTATATTTGGTATGAGAGTTACATAGAGTTGTTTTGAATATTAGCAGATTTTCATTAAAGTCTAAGATAATACGGAAGGGGACTTCAGTTTTTAAAGGGATTATCTACAGGTAAGCAGGAAAGGGTAAAACCCATTTCAAAATTACCCTCACTGTGCCACAGCACTATGTCGATAGTGCCAGGGTGGTTATAAGGAATTTAGTTGGATAGTGTGATAAGGAAGCTTATCAGGGCCCGGGAAACAAGGATAAAGAGGGGGAATTTACCCTTATCAAAGAACCTGTATTGCAAGGTCAGAGATACAAAACCCCAGTTGTACCTGGAAACCAGATTGTACCAGGCTGCAATAGGTTGCAGAGTGTCCCTAGTGGTGAGAAGGAGGGGGAAAGCAAGCTCAGGGTAAGGAGCCCTTACGTCACTGACTTTCCCAATTACTCAGCTGCCAAGAGGCAGACTGATTTGCAACACCTGAAAGGAGAAAGGGCAGGGTTAGAGCCTAGGAGGTTTAAAACTAGGACAGAATATTCAGGAAGGGAGAGGAGAAGGAGTAGGAATGCCTACTGGAGGAAAAATGGGGCTGAAGCCATGAGAACCAAGAGCCCATGCTGGAGGACAAGACAGGGAAGCTCAGATACATGCTGGCCAGAATATGAGGGAGGAACAACTGAACTAAGCCTTGACCCAGGTATGAGTTTTGGAAGCCTGTCTGATTGGGAGCATTACAGATTTACTGGAGACAGCGCTTTCCCTGATGGGAGGCAGTCAGCTAAGCCCTCTGAGCCAGAAGTAGAACCCATGCAGCTAGGAGAATAGGAATTAGTTCTGGAAGAGGATGATTCTTACATGGACTGTTCTTTATGCCAAACTGCTAAGCACAAAGAAGTCCTGAGAGGAAATACATCATAAGGGAACCTTCCAGAGTCCAGTATCCTAGAGAGCCTGTGTGTGAAGTGAAAAGGTTCTATGAAAAGGAAAATACTTGTGCTGAGAATGTGTGCTGCTGTTTAATTGTTTGCTCATTGACCAGCTGAAGTCAGTGCAGTGCAGAGCTTATGCCGTACTCACGGTGGATATAAGAAGTTTCTTTTGGAAGAGAAAAGAGAGCTGTTTTATCTGAAGCTGATATTTTTGGTTTTGTTTTAAACAGCACTGCTATGCACATTTGCTAGCAGTGGCTGTGGAAAAAACTTTCTGCTTTGCATTGAAGAACATTACAAGCTGTTTGTGCTTAAGTTCAGTTATATCCTGTTGTACATAATATAATCCTGGAGAAGAAATCCAATAGGTGACAATTTGTGAACCTTATTTGCATTGACCTCATAAATAAATTCTGTCAATGCCTTAACTCTCGACCCAACTACAAAAGAGTGTTTTTCTACCTAAAAGTCAAGTGTAACCTGACTGGACTACCTTTCCCATGGTGCACTTCAAAGTCAGTCAGTCAGGCACATTGCTGAAGTGGTGGAATCTGCTATAACAAGCATGCCTCGCCACACTGCTGTAAGGGGCTATGGGCGTGACAATAGGTGTGGTGGAAAAAGGACTGAGCAATGCCAGGGACATCCCAACAAAGCATAAATGGGCATTCATTTTTAACTACCTTTATATTCCATCTCAGCAGGAAGTTTTCACACCTGCCCAACAAGAACTTTTGAAAGGGAAACTGCATTTTGAGAAGTGCATTAAGGAAAATTTGACAGCAATAGCCTAATTTCTGTCAAACTACCAGAAAGATCACATGAAAGACTTAAGGCTCCTCTTTTGAAAGGAAGAATAGAATGTAACCTGAGTAGTTTTCGACAAAGGGACTTCTGTTGACAAGTCTCAAACAGAGCTTCTAGGACATGTGAAATCAATAAATAATCAGTGGCATAAAGACCTCAAGGCACTGGTAAAGGGGCAATACAGCACCAACATTGGTATGAAGACTTGAAAGCATTGAAAGAGGGGTAAATTGGCACCAGCACTGGCACAAGGTACATTTGGAGAGTTTGCAGCAGCATGTATTTTTGGGGGCTACACCATTAGGATGGGATGCCTTGACAGAGGTTCTCCACAAACATCCTGTCTTACAGAATTTTCATGGTAAGTTGTTTTTTAGGAAGGTTTTTCAGAACATGGAGAAATGAAGGGGAAGGAGAAAAGATTTCTGTCATGGGCAAATTAAGTGGTATGTGGAACTGAATGAAAGTTATTGGGGTGGAGTGAATTGGGTTGGTATTGAATTTATGTGGGATGATTGATATGTTTGTTATTTGTGATTTGTAAACCACCTCAAGTCTCTTGATAGAGATGATTCATAAAATAGATAGGTGAAAGCACATTTTACAAAGGACGTCTGAGTGCAATCTGGGACGTCCAAGCCACAACGTCTGAAAAAAAGGCAGGCAAGTTCAGGCACAATTTCAGAAATGTAGATATGTCTGATATGGACATCTATGCGGATGTCTAAATAAATGTCCCCGAAATGGCATATGAGAAGGGGAACACCTAATAGCCTAATGATTACAGCAGTGGGCTTGGACCAGGGAATCCAAGGTTCAAATACAACAGCTGTTCCTTGTGATCTTAAGCGAGTCACGTAACCCTCCATCTTTTCTACACTCTCAGGATGTTCTAAGGCCAAAACAAGTACTTTCCCAATGCCTTTTCATGCCTGGAGCAGATATAAACTTGAACGTCCCTGATGCTTCTGAGATATAAAGCCATTGCACCACCCTAGACACACCCTGCCATGCCCCCTGCCTACTTGGACGTCCCTGCACAGAGACGTCTTTAAAATGGCTCTGGGGATGTCTATGTGATTTGGATGTCCAGATTTTCAGATGTCCAAATCATGATTAAGGCTTTTATCATGACCTCACGTATAGATAATGAAGAACTCAAATATTGCGAGAGAAGACAAGGCAGCACCAGAACAGGCATGGAGACTCCAAAGAAGAAGGAAAGGGGTAGAGCAGTGCTAAATTTTTCAGAATGGCTCCAAAGTAATGAAGATGAAAGTTTTGGGCATTGTTTAGTGTGTGGCAATTGGGGAGGTAGGGGGTAGGGGCAGTTACTGCGCAGGTCAGCATTTTAAATGGCATCAATATCCTGAGGTATTTGGGTGCACAAAATTTATTAACAGAAATGTTAACCTGTGGAGGTACGAAGATCTGCAAGATACTATAGAAAATGTAAAGCATTGCCAGAAACAGTGAAATGAAGACCCAAGTGACCATGAAAGGTGTGAAGTAGGCAGAGGAAGAAAAATGGCATTTACATACAAAGACGCTAACAGCAGAGGATGTAAAATGGCAGCATGGTTGGGAGGTTTAGAATGGTGATCACATGGGTCCTTAGAAGCACATTTCACAATGGGACGTCCAAGTGCAATCTGGGACGTCAAAGCCAGAACATCTGACAAAAAAACCAGACACTTGCAAATTCAGGCATGATTTTGGAAACTTGGATGTGCCCAATATGGATGTCTATCAGACATCTATATAGATGTTCTTAGGATAGCATTTCAGAATCAAGATGTCTAATAGTATAATGTTAGAGTAGTGACTTAAGAGCAAGGTGGCCAGGGTTCAAATCTCAATGTAGGACTTTGTGATCTAAGGCTAGTCAATTAATTCTCCATTCTCTGGCCCTTTTAAGATGAAAACAAGCACTTTCCTGATACCTATTCGTGCATGGAGCAGATATAAACATGGATGTGCCTGCAGACTTCTCTGACATTTCTGAGATCTGAATGAGGACATGTAAGTCCATTGCTCCTCCTCAGACATGCCTCTGACACACCCCATGCCTACTTGGATGTCTATGAACATCATTTGTAGAATGACTATGGAGACATCTCCGTAATTTTGACATCCACGTGCATGTCTTCAACCTTCCAAATCACAACTAAACCTTTTAAAATGACCCTCTTAACTAAAACAAGTCAGTTGGTTGTACTTTTATGGGTACACTACATTCTCAGTCATCCTTAATATTTTGTAGTTGCCGTTTATATGGAATTAAGAGAAATGCATTGCTTGCCACTAGGGGAATCTTCAGCTTTCTAGCCCCTTTAATTAACTTCTTGAATGTTAGACAAAATAATCATAACAAGCACCCCAACAGCACCCCACCCATAATGAACAAAACACCTGTAGAAACAAGAGTGGCATGTCCAAAGTGCATCCTTACAGAATAACAATTGGCTAAAGCATGCACCTAAGTGCCTATTCGTATGTGTGCGTCTTTGATAATAATTGATTTGCACACGTAAATGGTGCCTATTTTCACATGGCTCCTTATAAAATTACCCCCTGGGAAATGATAAGTACTATTAATATTAGTAGATTATTGTCTTTCTGCTACTGCCTATCTGCCTATTCCATGCTGTTTGGGTTCCTAGCTCCTCTGACTTAACTATGCAGTCTCTCAGACCCTGAAGCCAGAAATGGAGCCTGAAAGATGTCCATCACCTTTCTGCCGACTTGTCTGTCAGAATGCAGGAGAGAAAATGTAGCATCACTCTTGCTTTCAGGTTTCTGCTGAGCTGCTGACATCACTCATGGAATTTGGGAGAAGTGAGGCAGGGATAGACTGTTTAGTTGCTTTTCAAAAAAGTTTCAACATGCTTGGTAAAGTGACTTGCACTTCTTCCTTCTCCCTCTCGCAAAGTGACTGCACTGTGTTTGGTCCATAGACTGGAGTGATGCCCAAAACAAATGACATGAATGATGATTTGATTCATTCTGGCCCCATGTTCATTCATTTTCTTAAATTGAACATGAACCACAAATACCCTTATTCATCCCTGTTTGTCTGATGATTTTATGATGCCCCATCTAAGCTCTGCCCCCTGACTGGCCTGGAAAGATGTTGGTAACTTCTCTTCTCCATTTAAAGGTTCATTGCTGCAGTACATAAGTGCCAAGGTGCATGCCAAAAGTGCATACCTGAGGAGGAGAGCATGCTCCTTTGGGCACCTTTGAGGGGTGCCTCTTTGTGTCACCTCCATTTTTTTAATTCTGTCTTTTTTTTTTATTTAATCTTTATCATTTTACAATAAATCCAAGCATAAACACACTTGCATGGAAATTAGGGTACAGAAAGAAACAAAACAACATTGATACAACAGTATCAATATCGTTCCAGAAAAGGAAATGATTAAGAATAAAGAAAAACAAGGAACAATCCTGCCCCTATTATAGCCCACAACATCAGGGGGAGAACCACTGAATATATAATTAAACTTAAATTTGAGAAGATAAACCTGACGGGATCTAACAACCAGGCCAACCTATTGGGGGCTGAGTCTAACTCAGCAGAGCGACGAGCACTCAAAAAGGACAGCAACTGTGATGGCTTATAAGAAATATACGAAACAGAATTGAACCTAATCATACATTTGCATGGAAATTTCAGAAAGAATTGACCCACCAATAACAAAACACCTGGGCGAAGTAATAAGAATTCTTTCCTTCTTTTCTGAGTTTCCTTGGACAAATCAGGAAAAACCCGAACAGTCAATCCATGAAATATTACATTATGTTTCCTAAAAACATGCCTAAAAACCAATCTCTATCAGAAGAAAGAGCAAACATTACAATCATGGTGGAAGAAGAAACAGATTCAGTTAGAGAAGTTTCCAAAATAGCAGATACATCCAATACATCACCTTGCTCTATACCAGGAATTATCCCACCACCACCCACCTTTTTACCCAAGGGAAGATAATACATTTTGAGCATAGAGGGATGGAATTCAATGGGAACAACCAAACCTTCCACTAAATATTCCTTAAACATCTCCTTTGCACTAATACCTGGAGCCTTAGGAAAATTTATTAGGCGAAGATTGGAATATCTTGAAACATTCTCTAACATTTCAGTCCGAACTTTTAAAGCCAATGCGTCCTTCTGATAAGAAGAACTGCCATCTTCACACCGGGAGACTCTCTGTTGAAGATCATTCACAGAAGATTGTAGAGCTGAAACTTCCAAAGTATGTTGCTGAAGTAAATTTGTATGAACTTGAGCCTGAGCCATCAAAGCAGAAACCTGAGGAGCAAACAGTTCCCGTAGCTTCACTATGGCCGACCATATAGACTCCAAGGTAAATTTTATCGGTCTCTCAAAGGAAAAGGAAACCGAAGCTTGTGCCAGTCCTGAGCCATCCTCCGAGGGCTGCCGTTCCATTGCCGAAGACTCAGCTGCAGAGAAGGCGTCCGCCGACCTGCTGGAAGTCCTCCTCAATACCGGAACTCCTAAGCTGCAGGGGAGAGATATTCCAACTATTCTTCCACTCCTCAGCGCTGTCGACCCTCTGCTCTCGGCACCTCCACTTGACCTGGAAGGAAATGCCTCCTCCAACAGTGCTGGGCTCCTCTGCAGCAAAGGGTCCTTGGGAGGGCGCCACTGCTCCAGCAGCGAGATTTCCAGCCCAGAACCCCCCGGCGAGCTATCCAATTCCAAAGGGAGGTCAGCAGGGCTCAACACCTGGCTGTTGCTGCGGCGTCAAAAAAGGATCAAGTGGACCCACCACTCGAATCGATAATGAAGAAGAGGCCGCCGGGATAAGGGAGGGCTTCTTAGCCCCTTTAGCCTTTCTTTTCCCCATAGCAAGAAAAAATGCTGCTGCACACAGAACACGTCAATCCACCATCTTGGATTCCCCCCAATTCTGTCTTTTGACCTGCCTATTTGGGTTAGGTAAGCTGGGAAATCTGTTGCCAAAGGATGTTGTCAAGGATACTAATGTAGTGAGATTCCTAAGAGGATTAGACAAATTCCTGGAAGAAAAGTCTATAAAAATATTATTTGCTAGATAGATTTGGAAATGAGCTATAGGGAATAGACCTACTTATTGGGATTTGTTGAGTACTGCAATCTAGACTGGTCACCACTGGAGAGGGGATGCTGGGTGTGAGGAACATTGCTCTGACTTAGCATGTTTTTTCTTATGTTCTTAATAAAGGAAATATAATATAAATGTTGGAACTCTGCATTTGTGGCTTAAACTTCTTCACAGCCCTCCTCTTTCTTTGTGATTTGGATTCTGAATGTCCAATTCTTCCTATACTCTTCTGTTATGTTCCTTCCTGCAATGTCATCTCCTGCTCCCACACTGTTAGGTTTGCAGAACTCTACTCACTCATCCTCTCACAGCAGTGTGGGCACTGCACCGATCCTTCCTTCACTTTCCCTTACTGGCATGAAGATCTGTCAGCACCTAGTCTCTTCTCACTGTGTGGGCCTTGGTCAGCACCCTGCCTCACTAACAAACGAAGATCTACCTCAAGGAATGTCAGTTTTCCTAAATGAGATAAATGACAAAATTCCTCTGATAATTTCTTATCCTCCCTGCATCCTCCTTGTAGGGTATCCCTTTCTGAGAGGATGTTTTCCAGGAGCAAGCAGGAAGTCAGTCCTCACATATGGGTGATGTCGGCTCCGACGGAGCCCGCGCAGAGCATTTCCCCAGCTTTCAAAGAAAACCTTTGGGAATGCCACCACGCATGTGTGGTCCCCTTTCTGCCCAAAGGTGCCATCTTGATCAGTCTCCCTTTTTCTGCGGAGCCCTTTCAACGCACGTCCTGTACCTCAGAAAAAGTCTCTAATTTTTTTCTTTCTAATTCCTGGTCCTCTTCCCGCCATCCCCAGTGCCCTGGCTTTGGCAGCAGGCCCCTGGACTTCGTCGTTTTTCATTATCTTCAATTTTCTCGAGTTTGGTCTCCAGCACATTTTCGCACTCTTTTCAACCACTGGCCGCGTCAAAGGTCTTCGACCTTGCGGTGATTCTTTTTGCCCCTATGGCCTCTGGTTTCAAAAAGTGTGACAGATGCTCCAAAAATATGTCACTCAAGGACACCCACGACTTTTGGCTTAGGTGCTTAGGAGCTGACCACAACCCAGAACTCTGCTCCCTTTATAAAAAGATGTCCTTCAAGGCCATACAGAGCTGTAAGCAGAAGCTAGATGATATTTTCTGCAAGACGGCCCTGGTGTCCCTGGTAGTTTCCCGCTCCACCGACCTACAGCTTGTGGGGTCCCCTGTGGTTGCTCCGTGGCCTCGGCATCACTTTGAGCAGGGTTCACCCAAAAGGGAGCGGAAGAAAAAGAAGGTCTCAAGGACCCTGTTGGGCGCTCCGGACAAGCATGAGCATTCTCACGCTCAGTCCCTCAGCCCCCCTCGGTAGTCTCAGGACTCAGAGAGGGAATGACCTCAAAAGGTACCTCACACAGATACAGAGACCTCTGGCGATGACGCCCGGTCTCCCAAGGGTCATCCTGGCGAGGACCCTCTCTCCTCCTCGACGCTAGACCCCACTCCGGTGTCTGCATTTCAGGGCCCCACTCCTGAGTGGGAGGCCTGAATGCTGGCACTGGAGCGCAGTGTTTCTGCCTTCCTTGCTGCCAAGAAGCGCTGGTGCCTGGCTTTGTTGGCACACACCCTGAGACCTCAAGGGCGATGCCTGTGATTGCAACCCCCGAGAGCCAGGGACCTCATGAGGGAACCCAGCAGAGGTCTCAATCTCCATCCCGGTCATTAGGTGCAAGATCTTCTCGAGCTAGCACCTCTGGCTCCAGGCGGGCTTCAGCCTTGGGAGCTCAGCGCAGGGCACAAACTCTGCTCGAGCAGCTTAACTCCGAGTCCTACTCAGACTATTTGGTCTGGGAATCAGAAGGGGACACTTCCACCAAAACCCAGGGTTATTGGGATCTTCCCTCGGACCCTTCCCCGCATGTTCAGAAATGGTGGTCCCCTCCTGAAGACACCTCCTTTCTGTATGGGACATGGTGCAGGCCCTGGTGCTCTCCACACAGTCCAAGGAGGAGTCCTGTGCGGAGGAACTCGATATTTTACAATACGAGGCCCCGCCAAGGGAATCCCTCATGGTCCCGGTTTTTCCCATCCTATCTCGTCTGCTCCTCCATATGTGGGAGATGCCTGCATATATCCCCATTGTCAGCAAGCACCTGGACACCATGTATAGGGTCCAGCGAGGGCCCGGCTTCCAGAAGGCCCAGCTTCCCCATACCTGGATGGTGGTTGAGTCTGCCATGCAGAGGCAAAAGAGTCAGAAGACCCATTCTTCAGTCTCACCAGGTAGGGAATTTCATATCCTCGATGCCCTCAGGTGTAAGGCCTACCAAGGCTCCATGCTGGCGTGCCACATTCAGGCTTACCAGCTACACATAGGGGTGTTCCTCTGCAACTTCATGAAGGAACTCAGGGTTTTGAGATGGGTCTTGATGGCGATTACCTCCACCATTTCCAGTCCTTCCTGAAGTCAGTGGGCGATTGTTCAAAGTACCTTTCTCGTGCTGCATACAACAGCTTTGAGTCCTCCGCCTGGGTAGCAGCTGCTGGCATTGGGGCCAGGTGGCAGGCCTGGCTCCAATCCTCGGATCTTAAGGAGTGGCTCAGTGGATGGGACAGGTTACCTCAGGCCGGAGAGCCAGGGGTACAATTCCTGCATGGGGACAAGTAACTTCAGGCTGGAGGGACTGGGGTCTCTAGTCCCATGGCAACTCCTTGTGGCCTTGGGCAAGCCACTTAACCCTCCATTGCCTCAGATACACTTAGATTGTGAGCCTTTTGGAGATAAGGGAATAAAAAGTACCTGTTAGTATACATGTAAACCTGTCTGATGCGCAAGTAAAGGGTGGTATATCAAGAGCCTAAAACCATAACCAATGGATCCTGGAGAAACTGCTCGATGTCCCGTGCCTGGACGAGCAATTGTTCAGCAAACAAATGGAGGACAAAGCAGCGGAGATTGAAACC
Organism: Ichthyophis bannanicus; assembly: GCA_033557465.1. Classification (NCBI taxonomy): domain Eukaryota; kingdom Metazoa; phylum Chordata; class Amphibia; order Gymnophiona; family Ichthyophiidae; genus Ichthyophis; species Ichthyophis bannanicus. The sequence continues at coordinate 421,898,496 of CM066033.1, forward strand.
CGAACCCATATCTCCCAAAAGACTTCCTCCCTCTCACAGAAGAAGCTACCCACCAACCCTCCAGCGTTGGATAATTCCCAGAGCGGACAGAGCAGGAGCAGGCCCCATGGCCCTCATAAGTCCAAAGGACCCAAGAGCCAAACTCTGGCAATGGCCCAGTCGGCCCCAGGTTTTTGATGCCAGGTGCATAGCCGCTTGCCCCTCGGCGACCCAGCTACTGGTGGGAGAGCACCTGGTCCATTTTGCTTTCAGATGGGAGTCTGTCATCTCAGACACCTGGGTCCTCCAGGTCATCCGGGAGGGCTACCTCCTCCTCCTGGACCGGTTCCCTCCATCTTTCTGCCCCATGGAGCTTCCTCAGCTCCCCGTGCACCAGGTCTTCTTGGAAAAGGAGCTTGCCACCCTCCTCAAGGAACAAGCGGTGGAAGTGGTCCCGCTGCATCTCAAAAGTCATGGGTTCTACTCCTGTTACTTCCTTGTGTCAAAGCGGATGGGCGGTTTCCGGCCCATCCTCTATTTAAGAAATCTCAACAAATACCTGGTGCGGGAGAAATTCAAAATCCTCTCCCTTGGCGCCTTGCTGCCCTTTTTCCGGCAGGGTGACAGGCTATGCTCATTGGACCTTTGGGATGCATACGCTCACATCCTCATCCATCCCAAACACAGGAAATACCTGTGATTCAGGGTACAAGAGAACCACTACCAATACAGGATACTTCCCTTCACCACGTGTCCTCCCCATGAGTGTTTAACAAATGCCTCGCAGTGGCCATGGCCCATCTCCGACTACAGGGCACTTTGTCTACCCTTATCTAGACAACTGGCTCATTACGGGAGGGATGGCCTGCACCGTCCACTTCCTCGAGCACCTTGGCTTCATAGTCAATTACTTGAAGTCTCATCTCACTCCAAACCAATCCCTGGAGTTCATCAGCGCGTGCCTCGACACTCAGCGGGCGACAGCCTTCCTTCCTCAGGACAGGGCAGACTGCCTCATCACTCTGGCATCCACAGTCCAATGCCATGACACCATCTTGGCATGATTGATGCTCCGTCTCCTCGGCTATATGGCCTTGATGGTTCATTTCATTCCCGATGCCCAACTGCACATGCGGGCGGCGCAGTGCTGCCTTCAAGCTCAGTGGTCTCAGGCAATGGGTCATCTCCAAGACACCGTCTTGGTCACTCTTCAACTGGCTAAGTCCCTCGACTGGTGGCGGGACGCCCGGAACCTGCTTCGAGGCATGCCATTCCAGGCTCCACAAAACGATGTGGTTTTGACCATGGATGTCTCCATTATGAACTTGGGAGCCCACTGCAGTGAGCTTTGCATGCATTGTACTTGTCCCTGGAGGAATCTGGGCAGCCGATCAACCTTCTCAAACTCCGGGCGTTCAGGCACCGCGTTCATTATCGGGCAGTTCTTCTCCAGACAACCAACTAGATGGCAATGTTCTATATGAACAAGCAAGGGGGCACCAGCTCTTACAGCCTCTGCCTGGAGATGGTAGCTCAATGTTCCTTTGCGATTCACCAGGGCATAGCCCTAAAGACCATCTATCTCCTGGGACAGGACAACATCCTGGCAGACAGGCTAAGCCGACTCCTCCAACTAGCGGCTGTTCTGGCATTGGGGGACTCTGGGCCTAGACCTCTTTGCCAATCTGGCGAATTCACAACTCCCATGGTTCTGCAGCCCATTTCCCCACCAGAACAGGGAAGCCCCCGATGCCTTCCTCCTGTCATGGACACATGGCCGCCTATATGCATTTCCCTCCTTCCGCTCATAGCACAAACCCTCTTCAAGATATAGCAGGTCGGGGCCTCATTAATTTTCATGGCCCCGTGGTGGCCTCAGCAGCCCTGGTTCCTGCTGCTGCTCTCATCAGAGCCTATGGTTCCCCTCGGCAGCACGCTGGGCTTAATGATACAGGAGGGGGGTCTGCTACTAAACCCGAATTTGAAATCCTTATCCCTCATGGCCTGGTGGCTGAATGGGTCACTCTAGTCCCCCTTCATCTCCCGGTAAAGGTCAAGGAAATACTGCTGGCCACGCGCAAGGACTCGACTAGGAGAGCTTATGCCTTTAAGTGGTGTTGGTTCTCGGTGTGGTTCTCGGAGGTATGGGCCGACCTGTTCTCTTGTATTACCCACTTGGTCCTGCAGTATCTTCTCTATCTCTCGCAGGCAGGCTTGAAGTCCAACTCGGTCAGGGTCCACCTGAGCGCTATCTCATCTAACCATCACCCTGTCGGAGGTAGACCCCTCTCGGTTCAATCACTGGCTTCCGCATTTCCAAAGGCTCTGTTTGAAAGCTGAGAAAATGCTCCATGTGTGTGGGCTCTGTCGGTGCCGACGTCACCCATATGTGAGAAATGATTCCTGCTGTCCCTGGAGAACACCTGTTACAGGTGAGTAACTATGCTTTTTCATATACCCCAACAACAGAGGGGGTGCTTGAGATCCACCCTCCACAAGGCAGGAGCCCCTTAACAACATAAGAACATAAGATATGCCATACTGGGTCAGACCAAGGTCCATCAAGCCCAGTATCCTGTTTCCAACAGTGGCCAATCTAGGTCATACGTACCTAGCAGTATCCCCAAGAGACACAGGTTCCACAATGCTTGTATTGGGTCAAGCATTGATATCCTGGGTCCCTTTTTAATAATGGTTTATGGACCTTTCCTCCAGGAAATTGTCCAAACCTTTTTTAAACCCAGCTACACTAACAGCCTTTACTACATCCTCCGGTAACAAATTCCAGAGTTTGATTACACGTTGAGTGAAAAAATATTTTCTCTTATTTGTCTTAAATAGTTTACCCTGTAGCTTCATTACATGACCCCTAGTCTTTCTATATTCTGATAGCGTAAACAATCGATCTACGTTTACCCATTCCACTCCATTCATTAATTTATAGACCTCTATCATATCTCCCCTCAGCCGTCTCTTTTCCAGGTTGAAGAGTCCTAACCTTTGTAGCCTCTCTTCATAGGAGTAGCCTTCCAAACCCTTTACCATTTTGGTGGCTCCTCTCTGTACCTTTTCTAATAACGCTATATCCTTTAAATTGGCCATTTAGCCCTACCCTCTGCTTTCTATCTTTTAACCAGTTCCCGATCCACAATAGTACACTGCCTCCTATCCCATGACTTTTTAGTTTTGCCAAACGTCTCTGATGAGGGACCTTGTCAAAAGCTTTCTAAGTGCACTTTGCTACTCAGCACTTAGCCTGCTTTTGGAAAGCAGTAAAAAAGAAAAATGAAATGAAAAATACAAGTTTCCCTCTAAATTTCCTACTTTTATAGTAACTGCTCTAGAGCCTCTCTAATCCCTCCCTCCTCCCCGCTCCCTCTCCCCCCTCCCTTCCCCGGCTATCCAAACATAGGAAGCCAGATAGAAAATTCTGTGCAGGGACTGAGCTTACCCACATCTGCAATATGAAGTACACCAAAATCCATGAACTACAGGTACCTTTTAATAACAACTCATCAACTACCCCTATGGTCACGTAAGCATATAACTATAACTGCTTTGGATTGGAGATGTATTGTGGAATATTAGGTGTCATATAAATCAAATCTGATCCAAGGTCTTTTATTCTAACATTAACAATGCACATGGGAGTTGTGTGTGTGGTACACATTGGTGATTAAAATATAAAAATCTTTGTGAGACAGACGATCAATATATGAAGGCGTGTCTGGACCAATGAGTGTTTTGTGCCTTTATGGTCTTTGACTAGTACCTATAACTAATAATTTCATACCCCCAAAAACATTTTGCCAGATAACGTTTTTGTTAAAAGAAAGATGAAATAAATGGAAATATGAAGGACAGCATTTTGAGAAGCCAAGAAATGTATGTGTAGCAATATAGGGCCCAGCTGAATTTACTTAGAATCTACTTCTTTACATTTTTGTCTTGTCACCATAACAATAAGATCCTATATGCTAGCTTTTGCAAAGATTATTCTGAAATGTTCATGTTTTTCCATAGTTATTCATTGCTACACAGCTTGCCATATCTTTGTGACTAAATAATAGAGAAATGTGGGCAGTACAAATCTGGTAATTCCCATAGCAGCAGCAATATAATGAGAGGAGAAGCACTGGCGTCCACAGAAATGCTAAGGATAATGATTTGATAACAAAGCATTGTTACTCTGGAGTGTGTTAGAAGCAGATATTATTTTGGACCCAATCCTGTCACCTTCGGGGTAGACTGGGATTCAAGGCTTACCACCTTTTATGCCATAACCTGTGCTGTTTCCAGGGACTCCAGTTTAGCTCCAGTGCCATTAACCTCTTTCATTCATACCACGAGATGGGATCAACAGGTTTTTTTCTACACAGATGATATACCTCTGGTGGCTTATACAGATTCATCTTCCAAGCCTACCCTGGATAATCATGGTGTCTGCATAAATGCATTTGCTATGTGACTTTCAATACATAGTCTTAACTTGAAATAGTCCCCCATCCCCGAATCTGAGCCCCTGCAATCCAGTGTTTTCTTTTGAAATGCCTGCATGGTGGCTAAAATAAACCTGGATATTTGGCTTTCTTAGTTTAGTTGTGGTGATTACAGTTGGTACAAAATATGTCAGCCCAATCATTAACTCGAGGACTGGTGATCATGTGGCCCCTATACTGACATCATTACATTGGCTACCAGTTGAATTTAGGTTGAAAGTCAAGGTATGGGTTTGGTCTTTAAATCCCTTCATCTTTATGGAACTAATTCTTTGAAGCATCTGCTTATCTCCAGGAACAAGCAGGAATGTAGTCTTCACATATGGGTGATGTCGGTAATGACAGAGCCTGCGTGGGAACGCTCCCCAGTGTCCTATAGGAAAGCCTTTGGGAGCACTCTACTGCACCTGCGTGACTGCCTTCCTGCTCTTCCAACTCCTCCTTTTCAGTTCTTCTTTTTCAGTAGAGCTAGCAGGACACCATTCCTGTTACTGCAGAGAAAATCGTCTGTAAGTGCTTCTGCCTTCCTGTTCCATGCCAGCATCATCCATAGAGAAGATCTTGATAACACTCCTTGCTGCACTGGTATCCCTCTACACCGATAGCATAAGGACTGCCAACATTGGCATCAACATCGGTGTCGAAACCGGCACCAACATCCGATGCCCCAGGTCTCTCTATTCCAGCCCTGACTCCAGGACCAGCTTCAGGGACTGTGTCCATTTGGCTGGTACCGGGCATGATATCTCTTCCAGGACAGCAGCACAATGTCACCAAGGAGTACCGGTATCGACAACACAGATCCCATGGGCATCGACACTGACAGTACTCCCCATGCTCGGAATTGATTCCTCTGATTCTGATCATCGATCCTTTGACTCCACAGAGTTCCAGGACATTGTCTCGGAACCTTCACCTCCGAGTACCAATACCCATTGGAAGTCATCCTTGGAGAACATGTCCTTCCAGGAGTTTATGCAAGACATGGCAACAGGATTATTAATTATGACTGCAGCTGAACCGGAGCCTCGGGCGGAAGAAATGGAAATCCTCCAGTACCCAACAGCTCCAAAGGAAGCTGCTATCCTACCAGTGCATTGGATACTACACAACCTTATGCTCCACACATGTGGCAGACCTCCTTCACAGTGTCATCCATCAGTAGGAGGCTCGATACAATGTATCGAGTACCAGCCATCCCGGGTTTCCAGAAGCTGCAGTTCCACTCTATGGTAGTGGAATTGATGATGAGCGGTAGCAAAACCCATGCTTCGGTACCCCCAGGAAGGAAATCAAGAAACCTCTATTTCTTTGCACGCCAGTCTTTCCAGGCTTCAATGTTGGCAAGTCGAATCAACTCCTATACCCTGTATATGGATATGTTCCTCAAGGAGCTCAACAAGGACTGGGAGGCCTTCCTTCCCTTCATCCCTTTGATGCCTTTGAATCCACCAGCAGGGTCTCTGCCATAGCCATAGGGGCACACAGACTGTCATGGCTTGAGGCGTCAGACCTGGAACAATGGATCCAGGATAAATTGGGCAATATCCCCTGTACAGGTGAGAACTTGTTTAGAAAAAATTGGAGGAGAAGGCTGGCGAGTTGGAAATAGATGATATCACATTGAAGACGCTCTCCAGGAAAACTGCTCATCACTCAGGAAGAAATCAGCAGCCAAAAAGCCTTTTTACCCAAAGAAAGGAGATTTTACCCCTCCTATTCCCAATCTCCTTATCAGCCTCAACAGAAACAACAGGGGCCAAGACCAGCAAAGAAGCCTAAAGGTGCCAAGCCACAAGCATCCACATAGGCACAAAAAGTGCCTAGGTTTTGACTCCTCCCTAGGGAGCATGGCCACCTTGCCCCTGCAGGTTCCCAATCCTCCATACATAGCAGGCCGGCTTTGCCATTATGCATACCGGTGGCACCTCCTCACCTCAGAGCAGTGGACCTCAACAAATTCCTGATCAAAGAGAAGTTCAAAATGATTTCTCTAGGAACTCTCCTTCCCTATCTGCAAGAACAAGACTGGCTATATTCCCTAGACCTCATCCTCATCCTCAGGATACAGGCAGTATTTCCTCTTCATCTTTCAGGGGACCCACTATCAATACAGGGTCCTCCCCTTCGGCCTGAGATCTGCCCTCAGGGTATTCACAAAATGCACGGAAGTGGTGGCAGCATATCTATGCAACATGGGTATCTTTGTCTTCCCCTACTTAGATGATTGGCTGATAAAGGCAGACTCTCCTGGAGAACTCTGCGCATCACTTTAATGAACCCTTGCAATCTTACAACATCTGGACTTTGTCAGAAATTTCCCAAAGTCCTATCTATCCCCAACTCAAAGGTTGGAGTTCATTGGAGCCATGCTAGATACCCAGCAAGCAATGTTCCCTCTAATTTTCTGTAGGCTGTGTGCGCATAAAATATCAGCTGTGCAGCTTTTGAAGGAAGGTTACATTTTTCTGCGCCACATAACGACACTCGGAGTTATATACTTTAAAATTTGACTACACATCAGAATACAGTATGTATACCACATTTATTTTAATCAAATTAAATGAAAATAGACGATTACTAAATGAAGTGGAAAATTTCTAGTAATTACAATCACAACTTTTAAATTTTAAGATATCTGTGTTGTTTTCTATCAGGATCAGAACCATAATTTTTGTGCGCTCTGTTGTAAAGTATGTGCGCTCGCTCAGAGGTGTGTGTGCGCGCGCACAGCTTAGAGGGAACAGTGCCAGCAAGCCAGAGCCTTTCTACCACTAGACCGCCTGCACCAACTAGCAGACCTAGCCAACCACATGCATCAACAGACAAGCTCAACAGCTTGAGACTTCATACGTCTCTTAGGCCACATGGCATCCACAGTGCATGTAGTTTCCTATGCAAGACTATATATGCACCTAATGCAATGGACACAAGCCACAGGGAACTTGTGGGATCTAATTCAAATTATCCACCCCCTGGTCCAATCCCTCCGCTAGTGGTGCACCCCAGCAAACCTCCTCGGAGGATCACCTTTTCGGATGCCTCAACCTCAACACACCCTCACCATGGATGAATCCAAGAGGGGTTGGGGAGCTCACCTGGACTCTTATCTCCACCCAAGGACTGTGGATATTCCAGGGATCAGTTCTTCAAATCAACCTGCTCGAACTTCGAGCAATCATGAATGCCTTGCAGGTTTTCCAGCACCACCACTCCAATAGCCAAGGCTAGTCAGGACAGATAATCAGGTTGCAATGTTCTATGTGAACAAGCAAGGAGCGGCAGGCTCTCTTCTACTCTGTGAGGAGGCCTATTGCCTTTGGAACTTTTCTCCTAGCACATCCACATTCGTGCAGTGTATATTCCGGGTGATCTCAATCACCTGGCGGACACACTGAGTCAGATCATGGACCCACACGAGTAAAGCCTCAATCCTTGCACAGTGGCACAAATCTTCCAAGCCTGGGGAACCCTAACCATCAATCTCTTTGCCACTCCACAGAAATGTCAATTCTCGCAGTTCTGCTCCAAAGTACCATCCAAACTCAGCCAGGCACCCGATGCCTTTCTCCTTCACTAGGGTCTGGGTCTACTATATGCATTCTCCCCCCCCCCCCCACCCCACCCTCATACCAAAGACTCTCTTCAAACTTCAGACAGACAGGGGCAATATGATACTCATAGCCCACTTCTGATCCCATCAGCCATAGCTTTCCCTCCTTCTACATCTGACACAGACACGGCCAATGCAACTGGGTTGCAATCCAAATCTTCTATCCCAGGAGAACGGAACAGTCCTACATCCCAATCAGCGATCTCTCTGTCTAACTGCATGGCTGCTGAAGGGATGATGCTTCTACATCTTGACCCCCAAGAAGTGATGGATATCCTCCTGGCTTCCAGAAAACCATCCACCAGGCGAGCGTACTCATTTAAATGGTGCAGATTTGGATCATGGTGCTCGCAGAATAATCTGACTCCTTTTGACGCACCAGTGTCTACACTTCTACAGTACCTACTGCACTTGCCCTCCTCAGGACTCAAAACCAACTCTGCATGTTCACTTTTAATGCAATCGCGTTTTTTCACAACCAGTCGATGGTCAAACCATCTCAACGCACCCTCTGATGGCATGTTTTATGAGAGGTCTTCTACTCTCTAAGCCACCCCTTCAACCTTCACCAGTTGTGTGATCTTAACATGATCTTGGCTCAGCTTCTCAAACCTATGTTTGAGCCCCTAGTGACTTCTCACCTATGGTACTTGTCTTGGAACGTCATATTTCTCATTGCCCTGACCTCAGCCAGGCACATCAGTGAACTGCAGGTCTTGGTGGCTCATCCACCATATATCAGGTTCCATCATGACTAGATCGTCCTGTGGACACACTCCCACTTCCTACCAAAAGTGATATGCTTTTCCACATCAATCAATCGGTTATCCTTCCAATCTTCTTTCGAAGACCTCATTCTTGTGCAGAAGCAACTCTGCACACCCTGGATTGTAAACGAGCCCTCTCCTTCTGTCTTCAAAGTACCCAGGATCACTGAAAATCCTCATAATTGTTCATTTCCTTTGACCCCACTCACTTGGGGTTTCCTGTAACAAAACATGCACTCTCCAGATGGATAGTGGACTGTATCTCATTTGTTTAAGATCAAGCAGGCCTAACCCTCACTGGGCATGTCACTGCTCACAATGTCAGAGCCATGGCAACCTCTGTGCCAACCTATGCTCAGTAGCCATTGATGAAATCTGTCGGGCAGCAACCTACAACTATGCTGTTTGGTGTGATCAATGCAGGTGCACTTATTGCTCACTGCCCATTGAGATGGTGGTAAGTGCTCCCGCACTAAGTACAACATAATTGGTGAGTGTGTGTCAAGGATGCTCACGCTGACTGTGATGTGTACACTCAACCCCTGATCTGCCCAGTCTCCACCCTAAGTTGTGCTTTTCTTGGCTGAATTTTTGAACATGATAAAGTTCATTGTGGTGTTTTTGGCACATGCTGAATTCCACACTACCCGGGAGTGTAGTTTAGTAAACATGCCCCTTATTTCACTATTGTAACTGTGTAGTATGCGCTAATGCCAAGCCTTTTATAAAGCATTGGCCTACTTTTCTGTGACTTGACATTAGGCGTTGGGTAATTTCATAAGAGTTGGCTAGAGAAATGCATGAGGGGAATAATCAGCGGCTAACCTACATTGCTGCCTCCACTCCGCACCCAGAATGCCGCAATCATAGCAGGCATTTAAACCTGGTAGAAGGGGTTTAGTGCTGCTAGATAGCCCACTGACTGAGATTTCACTGGTTAGCAGGTGTGCTAACCAGTTAAATGGCTTTGAATATGCCCCCTATGTACTTTGCATCTATTTTATAAAGTGAAGTACATGCATACTTGATAAAATAGGGACATAAGTGGTCAGAAACGTGCATTAATCTAAACACAAGCACGTCAGCCAGTTCTGTGGCTGGTGTAAATGCCCATGCCTAGATTCTGGACAAGCATGCATAAATTATAGTATGTTATAATCTGTGTGTGTAAATTTGAACTTCGCTGGAGTTCTACTGAATCTCCACCCCTGTGCAGGTCCACAATAAATGTATGCACCATTGGACCAAGGTGCATACTTTCCGAATAGCGACCGACTACCGCACGCACACGAATCACAAAAAGCCATGATTTATGCACACAAATGCGCGTGAAAATGCCTTATCAAATTACCTCCTATGTATAAAGCAAAGGGTCTAAAAATGCTGGGCATCAAAACACTATTCATCTGAGCTGCATCTTCAGTGTTTGACACTCATTCCTCACCCTTTCTTTTGTCTGAGTTCAGCCATTAATTTATCTGAGTTGCCAGTGCTGCATGGACAGGTGATCCTGCTGTCTCACCAATCAGCGAACCATCAAGGGAGATAAAGGGAGCATTCACCCTGAAGATCCATCATAAAGGCTTTTACAGAAAATTCAGACAAGGTATAAAGCAGCAATATTCCATGGCAGCGTTCTATATACCTATAATTTGTGGGAGAGTCTTTACAGGTTCGTGGAGATTTCTCGGTGATAATAGATTACAGAGCCAGGTTTTAATTTCCTAAATATTGTAACGTAATGGAACAAGTTCAGGTTCATCAAAAGGGACAGTTTAGTAAAGAAATACACAAAGAAAATGATGATAAGAGTATTCGGTCATCACAGACATAGGATCATTTACCTGTGGCAGCTCGAGGGCAGAAAAATATAAGAGTTGGAAAATTCTATGGCAGTTTGCAAAATTCTGCAGCAATTCTGCAATACTCTAGCATAAATTGTATATTAAATTAAGCAAATCTGTATTTTACTTTATAGCAAAAAAGGTCTTTTTTAAATGTATAGTTTAAGTTTTAAAGTTGTATTAACAACATATGCTATTTTAGTGCAAGTCCTATGTTATGCAATGGGACCTAGTTACTGGTCGCTGACATTAATGGTGTATAGCATGCATTATGTCACCTGCCCAATAATTGCTCCAATCCTCTGCCGTCTTTCCCTTAGTCCAGGGTTATGTGCACCCACCTTTTATAGGCTTCCCATATTCTCTGGAAAGAGTCCACTTGTCTATGTATATTTAACTCGTGCCTTTCCAGTAGATCAAAGCAAGTTACATTCAGGTATTGTAGGTTTTTCCCTGTCCCCAGAGGACTTACAATCTAAGCTTGCAGCTGATGCAATGAAGAGTTAAGTGGCTTACCCAAGGCCACAAGGAGCATCAGATGGATTTGAACCCTGGTCTTTTGGATTCTAGCCTGCTGCCCCCACTACTCCTCCACGCCGCTTGTTGGTTTTTGCATGCTGTGATCTCACTTATCCTACAAAGTACAGCTGCCACAGTAAGCCATCCCTCTCTGGGAGAATGTCTTTTTCCATTGTAGAGCCAGCTCCATTCTCAAGACAGCAACTTCCATTAAAATAAAATGTTCCGACGTCATTGTCAAAAAGTCAGCAGGGATGCCATTAATGAGAGAGAATTTGGGAGTCATGCTCCAGTTCTAAACCCATTAACTCTTTAAAAGGTTTGTGAACCCTGTCCATAAACTCTGTACCCTGGGACATTGCCATCATAGATGGAAAAAAAATCTGATGTGTCTGCATAAGTGCGATGTAAAATCTCATACTTATTTTTTATCGTCACTATTTGAGCCATCTTGATGTGGCATAAAATATCTTACCCCACTCTTAATGTTTCCCGCCTTACAAATACCTCTTCCAACTCTCCACATGAGGCACATTAGCCCTCATCTCAGCTACAAACATTTTGAAAAGGTTCAAGAGGATTCCTTTTTTTTTTTAAATATATTTTTATTGAGTTATCCAATCACTTACATCAGCAAGTAATAAACGTGACAAAGAAATAAACACAAAAGAAAAATACATTAAGGCAATAATACTACAAAATCAATTAGCTCACATCATGGGGAGATATTAAGAATAAAGTAATGCATTATTCAGGAAAACTAGAGAGAGAACAATACCTCCCTCCCACAATTAACAGCCCTTAATTAAGTACTACCCAACCCACCCGAAATCATCCTTGCTTCTGTCTATCAGTCAGACACTCCTCCAGCTGTAAGGAATCTGAGAAAAGAAACCTAGTCCACTGAAAAGTGATTAAACACTTAGAGGGGTAACGCAAGAAAAAAGAAGCCCCAAGGACCACCCAGGGCCTGAGAGTCAAAAAAAGCCCTCCTGAAACTGCATGGCTTTGAGACATCAGGAAATAATTGAATTGTTGTACCACAGAATAACATATTCTTATTTTTAAAGTAACTCTTAAAACTGAAACCTTATCTTGATCAGACAAAAAGGAAGCCACCAAAGTAGCCTGGGTAAATATATTATCCTGTGAATCCTCCAGGAACTGAGTTAAATCAAAATCGGTCTGCGATTGTAAAACATTAAATCCTCCTAGGGATTTACCAGTAATCTTTCTACCCATAAGGTAATACATCTTAGACAAAGGTATTGAATCAGAATTAGAACCAAAATTTCTTTAAAATATTTCCTTAACAAGATTTCGAGTGACAACAAATGATGAGAGGGAAAATTCAAGAACCTCACATTTTTAGATTTAACAAAATTCTCAAAAGACTCCAGTTTTCAGTGAACAACCAAACTGGCTTTAATTGCTGAGTCTCAAGCTTAATTGATTAGAGAAACCTTCCAACCTCTTGAGAGAATTGGCAAAGTTGAGAATCCTCCCAGTCTGGGTTACCACTCTCCAAATGTCGGCCAGAGAGACCTGAGAATTAGGTACTTTTTAGCCTCAACTACTTGGGGGGGGGGGGGGGGAATTCTGCACACCGAATAGCAGAGTCATACCTCTGGGTTGGCTCTCCGCATGTTCAGAGCCATTGTGCAGGGAGCGCTGGACAGGGGTGAGAGGGAGTAGGATGGAGGCGGATGGAGGCGGAGCAGTGGAGTGGCAAGGTGGATAGACATATAAGGCCTATTCAGGTCAGGGCCCTGTATGTCCACCGGCTGTTTGCTGGGTCCTTACTCCACTGCAGTATGGCTGTAATTTGTGCTGTATCATAATAGGCTGACACCCCCCATCCCACTTTGCTTTGTTCTTTAGGCAGATACATCACCTGGGAGGGCTCCTTCTCCTGATGAAAGCAAAGATTTTCCTCTACAAGACCTTAAAAACTGGATCCATCATTGCGATAGGGAGAATAGAATAAAAAACAACAGTCTAGGAAGTATATTTGTTTTTATGGTTTCAACTCATCCCATCCATGATATACTCTTTCTCATCCATATATCCAAGTCCTTGGATAGCACCATCCTCAGCAGGTCATGGTTCAGGGAATATCGGGCCAGATGTTCTTTTGGGATGGCTATGCCCTACTACAGCGCATAGCTGTCACTGCCGAACTTTAATCCTGGATAGTCAATGCTGGGGTCATATGCGGCCCTGGCATTGAAATTCTGGGGTCGCTGCCCAGCCCACAAGCTTGCAGAAGCTAACCGGGCAATGACAATATTGAGTCGCTGTCCGGTTAGCTGCCATGGGTAAAGATAGGCCTCCACTCGGAGACTATTTCATTCATCTACCACTCTTTCCATAAAGAAATGTTTCCGCATATTACTCCTGAGTCTATCCCCTTTCACCCTCATCCTATGACCCCTCTTAACAGAGCTTGCTTTCAATCGAAGGAGGCTCTCCTCCTGTGCATTTATGCAACAGAGGTATTTAAACATCTCTATCATATCTCTCCTATCCCGCCTTTCCTCTAAAGTATACATATTAAGATCTTTAAGTCTGTCCTCATATGCTTTATAATGAAAATCACTAATCATTTTAGTAGTGACTCCAACCTGCTTATATCCTTTTTAGGGTTGCCAGATGTCCTGATTTTATCAAGATTGTACTGATTTTTGGAAACTTGTCCCCAGAATGTTCCCCATTTCCTAACAAATCTAAAATCCTCAGCCTTGCACCATCATCTCATCCACGCATTGAGACTCCAGAGCTCTGCCTGCCTTTTGGATCCTGCACGTGGAATGGGAAGCATTTCAAAGAACACTACCCTGGAAGTTCTGAATTTCAACTTCCTACCTAAAAGCCTAAATTTAGCCTCTAGAGCAGTGGATCTGAACCAGTCCTCCTTGAACCCCTAGGCCAGTCGGATGTTCAGGATAGCCCTAATGAATATGCATGAGATATATATGCATTAGAGATATCCTGCCAACCTGACTGGGTTGTGGCCCTCTAGGGCTGGATTTGGAGACCCCTGCCTTACATCTCTGTCATTTAAGATTGTGAGTGGGCAAGGTGCAGATCTCCAAGACATCAAAAAGGTTAGATAGAATTTGTCACATGCCTCTTTGCTTCTCACCACCACCAAAATATTGTCTATTAGACAACTTTTTGGTGGTGGTGAGAATTGAGGAGGCATGTGACACATTCTATCTACCCTTTTGATGTCTAGGACATCTGCACCTTGCCCACTCACAATCTTAAATGACAGAGGTGTAAGGCAGGGGTCTCCAAATCCAGCCCTAGAGGGCCACAAACCAGTCAGGTTGGCAGGATATCTCTAATGCATATATATCTCATACATATTCATTAGGGCTATCCTGAACACCCGACTGGCCTAGGGGTTCGAGGAGGACTGGTTCAGAACCACTGCTCTAGAACCTCCCTTCCACATTTTCCTATGTCATTGGTACCGACACATACCAAGACAGCAGACTCCTCCCCAGCACTATCTAAGACCTTGTCTAAGTGATGCATGAAGTCCGCTACCTTCGCACCAGGCAGGCCAGTTACCAGGCGATCCTCACATTCATCAGCCACCCAGCTATCTACATGCCTAATGATCGAATCACTAACTATAACGGCTGTCCTAACCCTTCCCTCATGGGCACATGGCCCTGGAGAAACTTCCTCAGTTTGAGAGGGTTTTACATCACTTGGAAGACAGCTCCTAGCTACAAGATCGCTTCCTGCCACACCAGCATGATGCTCTCCTGTCACATGACCTCTCTCCTCCATGGCAACGGGGATGCTGCCAGACCAGAGGTGGGGAAATTATGCAGAGTTGGGTCTGGGGGAGCTGGTGTAAGGAGATGAGGCACCCTAGGTGAACCTCATCCTTTGCGTGCACCGACTGCCCCTTATTGCTGCCTCTGCTGCCCCTTTCTGGGACCTACAGCAGCGACTGACCTGAAACAGTCCTGCGGCACTTACCTTCAAACTTTGGTGCTATGGGGCTGTCTGCTTCAACACCCACAATGCTGACTTCCTTTTGTATGGGGATGGAAGCAGTTTCCACCCCCATGCAAACAGGAAGTTGGCTTTGGGCATTGGTGGGGGTGGAAGCAAACAGCCCTGTGGCACTGAAGTTTGGAGGTAAGTGCCATGGGGTTGTTTCAGGTCATTGCCCTGGGGTAGATCCTGGAGAGGGACAGCAGTAGCACCCCAGATGGCCAACACTCTATCTGATGACTTAGTTTGCCAAAGGGTAGCACCATCCCTGGGCTTAGTTAGTACTTGGATGGGAGACCACCGTGTAATATAGACTTATTCCGTGGAACCAAGGGGCTTAATGTCGGCATCGACTCAACTGCACACAGCTACATCTTAAGTCTAAGTTCTGTATATAAAGCTGCCATTTACACATATAAATGCAATCTACGCCTTCTAAAATCACCCCAGTTGCCTTTTCTCATCAGTTTTCAAAACCTTTGCAGTACTGAGTTGTAAAGGTTAAGTGTGCCACTGTCCCAGTTATATAAGAAGGAGTAAATATTTTGTAATTGTTCTCATTATCCTTTTGGAAGTCCTGTTTATCCTTTGGATGTCTGAAAGCAGGCAAAGAGATGTGCAAAGCATTTTAGAAGCCAGCTCTGGGTGTGTCCCCAGTATGAGGACATTCAGTTCTGAATGGGGGTGTGGTAGAGGCATTGCCGGGGTGTTCCCAGGAACCTGGATGTCCCTGCTTGATCTCAGAAACTCAAGTCTAAGTTTAGACCTGCTCCAAGCATCTGAAAAGTGCTTGTTTTGGTTGAAAATAGCCAGAGGGTGTAAAGAAGAAAGACCATCATTATCCTCAGTACTCAGCAGAATGTCAACAATAGCAGCAGTGGAATTTGAATCCTGGCTGTCTTGTTCCTAGCCCACTTCACTAACCATTAGGAGATCCAAGATATCCAGACTCTAAAATACGGGTTCTGGGGCTGTCTGTATAGATGCCCCCTGCAGATGTCCATATCTGCATCTGGATGTGTCTGGCTTTTTTTTTTTTTTTTTTTTAGATGTTCTGGCTTAGACGTCCCAGTTTGCAATTGGACGTCCCTTCTAAAATGCCCCTTCTGTTTTTCTTTTTTGCTCCTGTTTTTTTCTTTTTGATTTGTTTGTTTGGATGTGTTTATCTTAAATTGTCCTCTGATCTGTTTTTAGAATTTTATTGTGAGATATCAAGCATGAATAGATAAATAAATAAGTAACATTAAATCAAGTCAGACTTGGTTCTGAGGCATGGGGCGTCAAATTAATCAAAGTCATATTGGGGCATAAATAAATGTGACTTATAATTCCAGTTACAATACAAGTAACCCATCCTCTACCAGCTCAAAGAGGGTTTACATAAATGTAATCTAAACTAAATTCTTTCATGACTATTAATATCAGTACTCTTTTTCCTTTCAATAAGCTCAGCAACAATCACCTTCTTCCCAAATTAAACTGAAACAATTATTCAAAATGCAGGTGCACATAATGTTGCTCTTGGAAGCAGAAGTATCATTTGCATAATCCACGACAACTCTCCAGATCTATTCAAGTACTGTACCTATTTTCAATGCAACAATTTTGAATGAAAAACAATTACCAATCCAGAAATGCTAGTCTTCTGCATAAAAAGTACAAATCGGCAAAACTGCAAAATATCCACTTTCAGGGACTGATTTACTGAACATGGGAAGGTTTATTAGTAAATCAAACCTTAGGTCCTTATTGCTGTGCAGGCATCTACACAGTGTCGTTTATACATTTGTATCACGTTAAAATGTTTAACCCACGTTGGTTTTCAATGTACTTAAAAGGCATACTAACAAACAAAACACTTTCTAATGACGCACATCCCTGGCACTTAGATATTTTGAATATCATCCTAAATATGTTGATAGGATTTTATGTCACTGTATATATTGCCTAAATTCGGAAGATGACAGGGTTGAATACCCACTTTTTTGACAAACATCTAGATGCCTGAACCAGAAAATTGTCACCCATGGCCCAAGTCAAGGGCGTTTGTCTGGACAGCAGCCACTATTCAGATAAAGGTTTTAGCCACTTCTTCCCAGGGATATTTGGTGGCACTGTCTGGATAGTGCAGGAGCAATAAGTGGGCCGAGCATGGGTTGTTCTAGAAATTATCTGGATGGTGGCGATATCGAGTTTGCCATTCAGATAACTATCCAGATAGTTTTAGGCCAGAACAAAAGGCAATTCTACGTTTTTTGGATAGTGGTGTGAATATCACTGCTATCCAGTTAACTCCAGGGCTGACTGTATTATGTGCATGTTCATCACTATCCAAATAGTAATACTGAATAGACTTCTGTTATGTAAGTATCACAGCTGGAATTTAAGAAAACACTGACTGCAGAGTTGAAGTATTGACCCGCCAGTTTATACCCATTTTCCTTTTTGATAGCATAAAAGATATAACATAGGAGGTCATTTCAAAAGCATCTAGACATGTAAATGGCAACATTTATACATCTAGGTGGCATAGGCATGCAAACGGCAATTTTAGAAAGCTGATATTTGCACATTTAGAACCCTAGGATGGAAGGATATCCCTATGAAGAGAGGTTAAAAAGATTAGAGCACTTCAACCTGGAAAAGAGATGGCTGAGGGGAAATATGATAGAGGTCTATACATTAATGAATGAAGTGGAACGGGTAAAAGTAGATTGATTGTTTATGCCATCAAAATATAGAAGGACTAGGGGACATGCAATGAAGCTGCAGGGTAAACTATTTAAGACATGACACTGCCAAGAAAACCCAGGAGCTTCTGGGTCGCCAGGAGTCAGGACTGACTCGAAGGCACACATTGCATTGCATTGAGAGAAAATATTTTTTCGCTCAACGCGTAATCAAACTCTGGAATTCGTTACCGGAGGATGTAGTAAAAGCTGTTAGTGTAGCCGGATTTAAAAAGGATTTGGACAAGTTCCTGGAGGAAAGGTCCATAAACCATTATTAAAGGGGACCCAGGAAATCCACTGCTTGCCCCATTACAAGCATTGTGGAACCTGTGTCTTTTGGGGAAACTGCTAAGTACTTGTGACTTAAATTGGCCACTGTTGGAGACAGTATACTGGTCTTGATGGACCTTGGTCTGACCCAGTGTGGATGTTCTTATGTTCTTAATAGATTTCAAGGGAAGTGATGGGCATGGCTTAGTCATGTCTAACAAATAGATGTGGACTTCCCATTTTACACTGGTAAGCCATGTCTAAATTAAAGAACCTAAACAAATACAGTAGGGAAAATGGCTAAAGAATTACAAGGAGTCCAAAACATCAAATTAATAAGCAGAAGTTTATTAAACCAGTGTCAAGGGTACATAAACAACAAACTGAGACACTTAATCAAGTCGTCTCCTGCTGATGAAGATGCCAAATAGAAAGATGTCTTGGCAACAGTTCCAAGCTTTAAAATCTTTAAGAGCTGATAAACAGTTGATCATCCGGAGAGCTGATAAAGGGGGTGCTACTGTTATTTTGAAAATCGCAATTAACCCTCAACTATCTCCCACCTAAACACACCAAATACAGGGAAACAGACAAACATATATTTTTGTCGGAACATACACCATGAGGAACAAGTCCTCTCGAGGTGCAAAGTTCCTTTTAATCGGTTTAAAAAAAGTGGAACATCCACTAAAAGGCCCTGAGAGAGTGAGCTCCCAACACCAAAGATATTCAATAGTCATTCTTATATCAGAAAGATTGGAAAACTACTTAGCTAGAGTAGTAAGACCGCTTCCGTCCTTCTCCTCTCACTCTTCAGGCAGAGAGGAATTCCAAATAATCGATCCGACGCCGGTCACAAATCCAGCATAGAATGACATGCAGATAATTCTTAAATTTCAAAGTGGCAACAATGTAAGGAGGCAATCTCCCAAATCAGGTAACCCAACGTTGCGTTTCGGGCCGTAATCATTCCTGACCCTTTCTCAAACCCAGTCACTCACTTCACTATCGAAAGAAGAAAGCTTATTAAAGCCCCTAAAGGTGATCACATGTTGTCCCGAAGAATTTGAACCTCAATTAAGTCAATTTCAAGAGACCGTAAAACAAAAAAGCTAGTTAAGTTTAAACGGGATACTGGAGATTATGAGCGCAATGAAGTGTATACCTGGAGGAAAGGTTTATTTTCGAGTAAAAGAAAATCAGGAGGGCGTCAAGTAACATTTGAGGACTCTTCCGATGATACAACAGATTCTACAGATACTGGTTCCTCTGATAATCGTTCTCGGGGAAGTACATATCGACGTCCTTTTTCCAGGGGCCGCCCTCAATCTCATCGGCCATATCATACAGAGGAGTGTCGGAGGGGACCGATCACCAGATCTCACACTCGCCTTCAGTCATAAATATTTCGGGTTTAGCTTTGCCGGATGATCAACTACAAATATTACAATTGGGGTTGTCCTTTGTGCCTAGCCTGGAATTTAAGTTCACATGATTGTGCTTATGGAATTCTTTGAGATGTAGGTAGGTGTTTGGGTTCCAGTAAATATGGGCTGCTAATGGAAATCAAAGTATGGTTTTAAATAGAAAGATTCAGCAATGTCTGTTGGCTCTCACTGGTGAAAATGCCTCAGGAGCCAGCAATAGTTCATGGTCAGATGCCAGCAGTAACCACTGCTGGTGCCTCAACGTGAATGTTGTAACCTGAAGGCATTTTCACCTATGAGAACCAACCAGCTTTGCTGAGTCTTTTGATTTGGCTGCTTAATTAGTGGGAGCCAGACTGGTAATTAAATATCTCTATTTGTCGTTTTGTGGTTTGTTTTTTGCCTTGTGTCGGATTGTGGGGCTTTTTCTTTCTTGGGTCTGTTTCCTTTGTAAATTAAAAAATATCCACATTGGCATTTGCACCTGCCCTGAGACACATATAAGTTCCAGCTTGAAAAGTGCTGGTGGAAAGGTTAACACAACCACCCCCTTACCCTTCCAGCTCCTTCCTGACACCTCAAGCCCTCTGACACAACAGCTCAGCATACACCGCCCTCCCTCCCAAGCCCCTTGACACCCCTCCAAGCCTCTGCTCCTTTTTTGGTAACTTGACCCCTAACAATATCACTATCTGAGGCACCAATTCTGAACTCCAGTGCTCGATGGAGCAGCAGCAACTGGGGATTGCTCCTGGGAAGAGCCGGGGCTGTTGGGAAGTATGCTGATGTGTCAAGGTGTGTCAGGAGGGGGGAGGTTTGCTGATGGTGTTGGGGAGGTAACTTGATCCCACCACTTGTCCCTTTACTGGGTAGCAGACCAACTTGGAGCTTGCTATCTGGGTTACTGCAACTAGGAAACTGAGATGGTGCTGGCAGCAGCAACAGCGGACATTGAAACAGGGATGCTCTTTTTCAACATCACCGTTTCTAAAATCTCACCTCACACTGGACATTCTGGCAAATGGATGTGCACTCCTGGACATCTTTCTAAGTATTTTACATAAGGGTCTAAAATACAGAGGGAATTGTGCATTTCCTAACCTAGACATCTGTTTCCCTCTCAATGACTTCTATGAAAATGGGCCTTTTAATGATTTCTTAGTAATCTTACTAAGCATGAAACTTTCTGAGATGTAATGCTATTTCATTTAAAAATTATGGAAATCTGTTCAAAAACTCATACCTTAAAGTGCATTTGTCAGATGGAAGTTATCATGTCCTGTTCCTCTGTCCTGGAAATTCAAGTTCTTTAAATAAGCATCAAGCTTTCAGAGGAAAATTTTCAAAAAAACTGTTTACTCAAGTACTGGTTTTAGTATTTAAAAAAGCTCTCTGAGAACTGACCACCCCTTTACCTGGCTAAAAGAATGCTTGTGACTCCACGATGCGCATACTTCTAGTTAATTTAAAAGCAAGCATCGCTAGAGGGTCATAAGAGGAAGACGAATAGGGGATAGTTTTATAACAGGTTGCTAGGTGGGGAGGCCAAGTCAGTACCTATTCCAGCCTATGTTATATGGAAGCATAGGCATATACATTTCTTTATAAAATGCTAGGGGTACACATGAAGGGGCATTTTAGAAAGGACATCCAAGTGCAATGTGGGATGTCTAAGTCAGAACATCTGAAAAAGAAAAGCAGGCATGTCTAGGTGCAGACATGATTTCAGATACGTGGACATACCCTATATGGATGTCTGTGGGGAATCTACATAGACATCCCCAGAATTGTATTTCAAAACCTAGACATTTAGGAAGAGCCTATTAGCTAGGAACTGGGAAGCCAGAGTTCAAATCCCACTGCTGCTATTGTTGACATTGTGCTGAGTACTGGGAATGATGGAGTGCTATCTTCTCCGGAACCAAACAGGAAGTCAGTCCTCACATATGGGTGAGATCACTGACTGAGCCTACATGGGAAATGTTCCCCAGCTTTCAGAGAAAATCTTTGGGAGACCATGCATGCATGCCCACCTTCCCACCTGAAGTAGCCATCTTACCTCAGACTTCTTTTTTTTCATGGAGCCCTCCAGATGTCCGTCTGTGTCCCGGAATTTAGTTTAATTTTCTTGACTGATTCCAGTCTCTTTTTCTTTCTTTTTTGGGTTGCGCATTTTTTCAGTGTCTTCCTTCCAGACTCCAGAAGTGTTGGTGCTTTGGCATCAAATTTTTTGGCTGTTTCTTCTTTTCTTTTTTTGCCATGGTGCCCCCCTGGTCGGCTAAGATGTTGTAGTCCTTTGATTTGGTGGAAGCTGTCTTCCTGACCATGTCAAAGCCACCCAGTGGCTTTAAGAAGTACTCCCAGTGTGGTCAGAACATCTCCATGATGGGCTGCCTTCAATGCCTCAGGCCCGACCACGAGCCCTCGACTTGCTCTCTCTGTTTACAGATGATGCACAAAGGGTTGAAGAAATGGGAATGGCACCATAAATTTCTGTTTGGTTCCGAGGCATTGACATCAACCTCGGCATCGACTCCGGCTTTGATGCCGTCAAAGACCCCCACCAAAGCTTTAGCTTTGCACAGGGGTTAGGCTTACTCGGAGCAGAGAGGTCATGGGACACCAGAATGGCAGCTCTCCTTCAAAGAGGAGCGCCTCCAGAAGGAACGATCTTTGGCCCTTTCAGCGTTGAAGGGTGATGCCGAGTCTAAGGCTAAACCTTATCGACATTGGCATCGCAGCCCTTGATGTGATTCTGAAGGTGAGAGCAAGGGAGTTGCCCTCCAAGTTGCCCCGGTGGGATGAGTTGCCTCCTGAGGCCCAAGAAGTCTGGCATGGGACTCCCAAGACGGTTACTATGAAGGATTCCCCGCTGAGGGAGCCAGCTGCGGCACTGGTCCCACTGGTATCAGAGACCTCGCTCCTAGTGGAGAGGATGCAGGCTTTGGAGCATAGCCTTGCGGCTTTCATATCTCAGCAGGCTCCCAAGGAACTGATTACCAATGGTTCTTCGGTGTCGGTGATGAGGTACAGCCCATTTTGGAGATACTTGCCATCTCAGGCAGTTTCCATGAATGCTGCACTCCCACTGGATACCGAGGGTATCACCACCAAGCCCTTTGGGATCAAGAGTTCCCTCATCCTTGCCTGAGCACCATTACCAGGGGCATCGATCGGGAAGGTACTTTGAGCTCCTCTGACACTGACATGGAATGGGAGACTAAGGAGGAATCACCAGAGACGGTCCGGCACTGTTACCTTCCCTCCGATCCCTTGCCCTCACTCAAGCACAGGAGGTCTCCCCCCCGAGGATCTCTTCTTCCTCAAGTTCATTCGGGACATGGGAAAGGCTCTGCCTTTCATAAAAGAGGCAGAAGAGGAGCCTTGAGTGGAGGAACTCATGATCCTCCAATACCCGACTTCCCTGAAGGAGGCTATCACAGTGCCAGTGCACCCCATTCTTGAAAGGCTTCTCTTTCGAATGTGGTAAACACCATTTATGGTGCAGACAGTCAGCAGTACTTCATAAAATAGAAGTGTAAGTGGCCAAAAACTTGCATTAAACTAGGCATAAGTACTTACTCTAGCCCTAGGGCAGCTGTAAATGCTCACAAGCTTTAGTATTTTATACTTTATGCATGCCCAAATTCTGCCTCGTGCATGCCCACAGTAAAAGTGTGAGCTATTGGTCCAAAGGGAATACTTTCAGAATAGTGACCAACTACATTAGTAACACTTCTTTTACTATTAGATGTATGTTATTTGTAAAACCTCCGTGTTAGCCATTGGGGGCATGGCCAGTATGTTCCTGGAAGGTAATGCCCAATGAGCAACAAAAGCTTGCACTCTTCTAAGGCAGTTGCAGTTAGCTACTTCCATAGAGCAGCACCCACATAAGAGCTGTTTTGCCGCTTGGTTTGCAGCAATTGCTCAGGGCTAGTGATGAATATACATGAGAGTGATTTGCATACAGTGAAGGTAGTGCATGCAGATCTCTCTCATGCATATTCATTGTGGATATCCTGACTGAATTGAGAACCACTGCCCTACATAAAGGTAAAATAAAATGCTGCTAGTTTTTCTGGGTTTGTGTAGCTGTCAAGATATAGGACCCGATATTGAGTCAGCTGTATTGTGGAAGAGCCTTGTTGGTTCGTAGCCCTCCCCGCCGAACTCTGACCTGGATATTCAATGCCGTGGCAACAGCATTGAATATCTGGTGATCACTGCAGACCCAGAAAGCCGCCGAGGCTAACCGGGCAGCAGCGATATTACATACTGCACGGTTAGCTCCTGCGCCTTAAAGGTAGGCATGGGTTTATCTCCAGGAACAAGCAGGAATGAGTCTTCACATATGGGTATCGTCGGTACCAACTGAGCCTGCGTGGGAACGCTCCCCAGCGTCCTATTAGAAAGCTTTTGGGAGCATCCCACAGCGTCTGCGCACTGCCTTCCCGCCTTTCCTAACTGCCTCTCTCCAGTTCTTCTTTTCCGCGGAGCCAGCAGGTCGTGTTTCCTGTCACCGCTGAAGAATTTCTTATTTTCTTTTATTTTTCTTTAGTCGCGTGTCTGCCTTCTCGATTCCGCACCGGTACTCCGGTCCTTTTTTCTTTCTTTAAAAAAAAAAGAAACTTCTACTTTTTTCAGTGCATTTTTCTTCTGGGGCCTTAGTCCTACAGATATATTTTTCCCTCATGGAAAAACCCGCCTCCGGGTTTAAAAAATGCACAAAGTGCAGCAGCACTATTTCTGTCACTGACACCCATGACTGGTGTCTAAAATGTTTAGGTCCTGACCACTCCATTGCGGATTGTGAGTCCTGTTCCATAATGTCTAAGAGAGGGTTACAGAATCGGACAGCCAAGCTCAGTGTCCTGTTTCCCTCCGATGCAGCTTCTGTGGCATTGACGTCTTCCAGGGCTTCTTCTTCATCCCATAGATCTCAGGTAACAAAACTCAAGTCCGGTCGGTCCTCAAAGGGTACATCTCCCTCTAAGTATCGAGATGTACCCGAGCTTACTATTGAGGAATCCACACCAGCAAAATTACCCCGGCGGGAGGCTCCGGCTTCCAAAGCATTATCTATGGGGTCACAGGTTGACATCGATGGCACGGCCTCGACCGATCACCTGTTACAATGTTCTGGGGTACCGGCGGTTCCCGGTACCGACATCCAGACATTGGTGGCGTCGATGGATCAGAATATTCTGACCATGCAGCGTGCCATCACGGCATTTATTCAAGCTGCAACGCCTACGGTACCACAACAAACCCCGTTGCCGGTACCCGTACCGATTCCGGTACAGGATCCGATTCCGGTTCCGTTACCAGTACCGCTTGTATCGACATCAGCATCGATGGCAGCGGTACGCTATCCAGTGATGCCTATCAGTACCGGCCCGGAACCGATTACTCCCGATGTCGATACCTCCCGGTATGCGTATCGGGCTCTACGAGAGCATCCAGACAGTCGATACTTCGATTCTTCTGAAGACTCTGATTCTTCAGAGGCCTCAATTGAAGCATCGGGGATCCTTCCTCAGGAACCCTCTTCTCCAAAAAGGAGAATGTCTCCTTCTGAAGACTTGTCTTTTCAGGACTTTATTAGGGAGGTGGCCAAAGGCCTGTCCATCTCAGTGACCTCTGAGACTGAACCTAGAGCCAAAAAATTAGATATTCTACAATATCCTAAGGCTCCTAAAGAGGCAGCCACCTTACCAATACATGAGATTCTTTATGAACACATGTTGGGCATATGGGAGACTCCTCTTTCCACCTCCCCTCATTCCAGACGGCTGGACACCATGTATCGTGTTCCTCCTTGTCCTGGGTTTCATAAGACTCAGCTTCCTCACCACTCCATTGTGGTAGAGTCTGCTATGAAAAAGATCAAGAGTACAAAAAGGCACTCCTCTGCTCCTCCAGGAAGAGAATGCAGAACCCTAGATGCCTTTGGCAGGAAAATCTTCCAGGCCAGTATGCTTGTAGCCAGAATCAACTCCTATAGTCTCTATATGAGGATGTTTCTAAAAGAAGTTACAGATCATCTGCAAACCTTATTTCCTTTTATGTCAGAAGATAAGAGAGAACAATATATCACCTGGCTTAAACAGGCACAGGATGTATCCAAGTTTTCCAACCGTGCAGCCTTTGACTCTTTTGAGGGGGCCAGTAGAGCCTCGGCTATGGCCATAGGTGCACGCAGAGTTGCTTGGTTACAAGCCTCTGATTTGGAATCCTGGGTTCAGGATGGTCTAGGTAACCTTCCCTGTACAGGCAAAAACCTGTTTGGCAAAGATTGGCAAGCAAAGGCCAACCAGATGGATGCTGAAAATTCTGCTTTAGATAGACTTTCAAAGTCTACTACTGCTCCTTTCAAAAAGAGGTTGTTCAAAAAGGGATCTTTCCCAAAGAAAGGGAAATTTTTTTCTTATGCAGACCTCTTCTCAAGGTCGTTTTGCTACAAAGAGACAGCAACAACCAAAACAGGCCAAACACCAGGCTGCGAGAACTGCTACGGCCCAACAGCCTCAGCCTCCTCAGGGCCTTTGACTTTCCACTAGAGAACTTAGCCTTTCTGGCTCTAGAACATCCAGAGCCCCTCACCATCCCAGGAAGGTTAGCTCACTTTGCTCCCAGATAGGAACAAATCACAGCAGAGCAGTGGACCCTCTCCATCATAAGGGAAGGGTACAAACTTCATTTTTTAAACCTTCCTCCTCACACCATGGTGAAACAGTTCAATTCTCCAACATCTCTCCTCAACCTTCTAGGTCAGGAGATTGCCACCCTTCTTGCCCAAGGGGCAATAGAAGAAGTACCACTTTTTCAACAGGGCTCAGGGTTCTACTCCCCCTATTTTCTCATTCCAAAGAAAACAGGGGGCTACAGACCCATATTAGATCTCAGAGAATTGAACAAGTTTCTATGCAAGGAGAAATTCAAGATGACTTCTCTCGGAACTCTTCTTCCATACCTCCAGAGTCAGGACTGGCTTTGTTCTCTAGATCTCAAGGATGCGTACACGCATGTTCTCATCCATCCAACACACAGAAGATTCCTTCGCTTCCTATACCAAGGAAAGCACTACCAATACAAAGTGCTTCCTTTCGGTCTGGCCTCTGCTCCAAGAGTGTTCACAAAATGCATGGCAGTAGTAGCTGCATTCCTATGCACTCTAGGAATATTCGTATTCCCATATCTGGACGACTGGCTCATCTGAGCTCCATCCCAGTCAGAGGCCCAGACTTCTCTAGCCTGCACCAGGCGTGCTCTTCAGTATCTGGGACTGGTAATCAACATTCCAAAATCCCATCTTACCCCTACTCAGTCTCTAGAGTTCATAGGGGCCTTACTGGATACCACAACTGCAAGGGCCTATCTCCCCCAGGCCCGTTGCCTACGCTTGGTGCAGTTAGCCTCCCAGATTCAGTTAAAATCCCATTTAACTGCTCGAGAGATGTTGCAACTTTTAGGCCACATGGCATCCACGGTGCATGTGGTTCCCTATGCTTGCCTTCACATGAGAGCAGCTCAGTGGACCCTATCCACCCAATGGACCCAGGCCTCAGGTTGCCTGTCAGACAAAATAGCAACCTCCAGTCGCCTATTTTCATCCCTCCACTGGTGGAAGTCCACTCAAAATCTGTTGCTGGGGTCCCCCTTTCAACAGGTGTTACCCCAAGCAACCCTTACAACAGATGCCTCTCCAAAGGGTTGGGGGGCTCATCTACAAGATCTCTCAACCCAGGGCATCTGGTCTCCACAGGAGACATATCTTCATATCAACCTCTTAGAGCTCAGAGCAATCTTTCTGGCTCTCAGAGTCTTCCACACCCTGCTCAGCTACAAGACAGTCCTCATCCACACGGACAACCAGGTAGCTATGTTCTACGTGAACAAGCAGGGAGGAACTGGCTCTCTGTCACTTTGCAACGAAGCTCTGAGATTGTGGGCCTTCGCCAGAGAGCATCAAATTCATCTCATGGCAGTATATCTTCCAGTAGTTCCAAACTCTTGGGCAGACAGACTCAGTCGAGTTCTGCGTCCACACGAATGGTCCCTCCATGGGGACCAGATAGCCAGAATTTTTCGGATTTGGGGTACCCCAGACATAGACCTGTTCGCAAGTCCATGGAATGCGAAACTTCCTCGATTCTGTTCCAGGATTCCATGTCAAGGAGTTAAGGCCAGGGATGCCTTCCTCCTTCATTGGGGGCAAGACTTCCTCTATGCCTTTCCACCTATTCCCCTAATCCCCAAGACTCTGTTCAAGCTTCAGAGGGACAAAGGGACTATGATCCTCAAAGCACCACTTTGGCCACGCCAAGTGTGGTACCCTCTACGTCTGCATCTCTCTCAAGCTCCCTCCCTAGACCTGGGGTCTGCTCCAGATCTCCTCTCCCAGGAGGAGGGAACCTTGTGGCACCCAAATCCTCAGTCTCTTCATCTCAGGGCCTGGTTGCTGAAGGCCTAGACCTTCAAGATTTACAACTTTCTCAGCAAGTGAAGGATATCCTTCATGCTTCCAGAAAGCCTTCCACCAGACGTTCATATGCTTTTAAATGGAAAAGGTTTTCCATTTGGTGTGCAGAGAAGGGTCTCAACCCTCTTGCAATACCTTTGCATTCTTTACTAGACTATTTGCTGCATTTATCCCATGCAGGCCTTAAAACAAATTCAGTCAGAGTCCATTTGAGTGCTATTGCATCATTCCTTAAGCCTCTCAATGGACAACCTATTTCCTCTCATCCTCTTATAGCAAGATTCATGAGAGGCCTTCTTTTGACTAAACCTCCCATTAGACCACCTCCAGTGGCCTGCGATTTGAATCTGGTTCTTGGCCAGCTTATGAAGCCACCCTTTGAACCCTTAGCCACTACCTCCTTAAAATTCCTTTCCTGGAAGGTTATTTTTCTCATTGCAGTCACCTCAGCTCGCTGTATCAGTGAGTTGCAAGCTTTAGTGGCTAATCCTCCTTATACAAGGTTCCATCATGACAAGGTAGTCCTCAGAACTAATCCACACTTTATGCCTAAAGTGGTCTCACCTTTTCATCTGAACCAGGAGGTCTTTTTACCTGTTTTTTTTTTTTTTTTAGGGGGGGGGGGGGGTTCCAGGACCTCATGCATCAAGTGCAGAGAGGAATCTTCGTACCCTGGATTGTAAAAGAGCACTTGCTTTCTACTTACACAGGACACAGCAACATAGAAAGTCCTCTCAACTTTTTGTTGCTTTTGATCCTTCTCATTTAGGACTTCCAGTCTCCAAGAGAACTTTATCTAATTGGATTGCTCAGTGTATTTCCTTCGCCTACCAGAGCAAGAATCTTTCTCTGGAGGGCCATGTCACAGCTCACAATGTGAGGGCCATGGCAGCCTCTATGGCTCATCTTAGCTCTGTGTCCATCGACCAGATCTGTCGAGCAGCCACCTGGGCATCGGTTCATACCTTCACAGCCCATTACTGCTTGGACAAGGACTCCCGCCGGGATGCCTTGTTTGGTCAGGCTGTTCTCAAACACCTGTTCCATACCTAATCAACTCCTACCCTCCATCCCTGACTGGATGCCTGAGATTCATGGGTGCAGGTGGAGCCCTTCCCAGGGACTCATAATCTGGGTGATCTCCCAGGCATCTCTAGCTGGGGAGTCCCCATATGTGAAGACTCATTCCTGCTTGTTCCTGGAGATAGCACAGTTGCTTACCTGTAACAGGTGATCTCTGGGAACAGCAGGAATAAGTCTTCACAACCCGCCCACCTCCCCTAGGAGTTGTATCTCTCTATCTATCTTTCCTTTCCTCTCTCTCTCTCTCTCTTTGTCTCAGCTTTAAAACCAAACTGGAGAGAGGCAGTTAGGAAAGGCGGGAAGGCAGCGCGCAGGCGCTGTGGGATGCTCCCAAAAGCTTTCTAATAGGACGCTGGGGAGCGTTCCCGCGCAGGCTCCGTCGGTACCGACGATACCCATATGTGAAGATTTATTCCTGCTGTTAAGAACATAAGAACATAAGATCATAAGATATGCCATACTGGGTCAGACCAAGGTCCATCAAGCCCAGTATTCTGTTTCCAACAGTGGCCAATCTAGGTCATACGTACCTAGCAGTTTCCCCAGGGGACACAGGTTCCACAATGCTTGTATTGGTTCAAGCATTGATATCCTGGGTCCCTTCTTAATAATGGTTTATGGACCTTTCCTCCAGGAACTTGTCCAAACCTTTTTTAAACCCAGCTACACTAACAGCCTTTACTACATCCTCCGGTAACAAATTCCAGAGTTTGATTACACGTTGAGTGAAAAAATATTTTCTTTTATTAGTCTTAAATAGTTTACCCTGTAGCTTCATTGCATGTCCCAGAGATCACCTGTTACAGGTAAGTAACTGTGCTTTCTCGCACAGATCGCTAACTGGGCAGCATGCAATATTGCTGCTGCCCGGTTAGCAACAGTCTCCACCTCCGCTCTGCCCTGGAATGCCCACAACATGCCCTGATGCTACCCAGAAAGCATCAAGGCACATAGGGGAATTAGTAGGGGATATTTACCGGCACTAACTGTGTACGTGCCATTGAATATCCCCATCTAAGGCATTTACACAGTTTACTGGGGCTGTAAACCATGAAAATACCTTTCGAATATTGGGCCCATAATGTTTAACTTTGATTGAAGCTGTTCTTTGCCACCCCTCTGAAGCTTCTGCTCTAGACACTCTCCTAGTCTTGCTTAATTGTTGAGCCGGTCCGGTCTATAGGAGTTTAAAACTTGTAGCTATCTAAGCATGGATTCCCTTTTTAGGCTTGATTGGTCTAAGAACAACAGACTTAAAGGATTCATTTTGAAACTGGTTCTCTAGAAAATGCTTGAGTGGATGAGTAGCCTAGTAGTTAGAGCAATGGCCTCATACTCAGAAGAGCAAGGGTTCATTTCCCAACTGCACACCTTGGGCAAGTCACTTTACCCTCCATTGCCTCAGGAGAAAAGGCCTGGCAATCTACTTCTGGTGATATATTGCCAAGGAAACCCAAATGCAGCTGGGTTGCCAGGAGTCAGCACTAAAAATATATATATTTATATATATACAAGGTGGCCCAAAAAAAGTGAGAACATCTTGTAGCATATAAGTTATTTAAAAATTCAAAAAGACAGATGTAAATGATTGACAAATTTAAAAAAAAAAGATGGCGACCGGAAATTGTCGAAATAAAGACCTTATATAGCTAAAAATGGTAAATAAGTAATCTATTTAAGCTTTTAATTTACGAGATGTTCTTACTTTCTTTGGGCCACCCTGTATATTTAAAAAATCTTAAAGAAACATGTAAGGTTTTAATAAGCCACAATGTGTTGTAGCATAAGCATTGGATAAATTAACACAATAACGGATTCCTTTCCAGATTCTAACATCAGCGTTCGTGTCTGCCAATTGTACATTTATGGAAAAAATGCACATGCTTTACTTTTAGTTCAAAGCACTTCATCGCGTTCTAGTACATTCTGGGGCCTCTTAACAAAGCTGCACTAGTGCTTTTCATTGGTTTTAATATATCTTCACAGTTAAGATGGTGATCATACTACAGGGCATGAGTGAACTGCCAGATTAAAAACCTCACATGGAAATTCCACTTAAGGGTAGGGCCGGCTGAACCACAGGTAAAACTAAGCAACTGCCTAGGTAGATAGCTTATGGAGGGTGTCAAAGAGCAGGACATTCAAAACTAAACAAAAGATTCTGACAGCCAGGGGAGGGTGTAAGGCTTGCTTAGGATACCAACACGTTGAACCATCTCTGGGATCGGCCCTGCTTTTTTTTTTTTTTTTTTAGTGCCATCCAGTCAGTGTTGACTCATAGCGACCCAGCTACCTCTGGGTTTTCTTGGCAATGTATCACCGGAAGTAGATTGCCAGCCTTTTCTTCCGAGGCAATGGAGGGTAAAGTGACTTGCCCAAAGGAGTGCCAGTGGGAATCAAACCCTTGATCTTCTGGGTACTGGCCCTGCTTGAGGGGTGTGGAATGAGCAGGGAGTGGACGGAGACGGCACCTTGCGGTTGATATGATCATTACTTCCAGAGGTGCAATTAACCCTATTGTGCATTTGTGGCTATGCCATAAATATGTAGTAAGGAACAT
This sequence comes from Ichthyophis bannanicus, assembly GCA_033557465.1. Taxonomy (NCBI): domain Eukaryota; kingdom Metazoa; phylum Chordata; class Amphibia; order Gymnophiona; family Ichthyophiidae; genus Ichthyophis; species Ichthyophis bannanicus. Next base: position 421,930,291 of record CM066033.1, read on the forward strand.
TGCTCATCATTAGAGATTGAAATGCCCGAGTTGTTAGCACTGGTTGTTAAGATGTGTTAGGTGGAAAACCACAGTGCATTAGTATATAGGCTCTTTAGGTTGTCTTCTTGATGGTAGGTTGGGGTAAAATAGAATTCTGTCCAATGCATAAAGAAATTGCTCTTTTTGTTTTAGTCTGTCTATTATAGGAAGGAAAGTTAAGTATAACCTTGTAAGAGCATGGCCAAGCAGAGTGGATTGCATAGAGATTTGGACAAATGAAAATGTTTTTCTCTGTAATATATAGCTGACTGTATGCTGGCTCGCTCGATATTTTTTGATGGATCGAAGCAATTTGGCCTTATAGTGCCTACCATTACCTGTAAGGTGTAAGGCACAGTGACTCCATGATGCTGTTTCGTAATTTCATTTTCTGCTCACTGCCTTAAGCTTCTAACGTGAATGAAGCTCAAGGGTGCCATGACATAGGAGACTTTCATTGTGAGAGAAAAATTGGGTAACTTTATATAATCATCGTGAAATATACCTTGGAAGTGCATCTGATGCAATTGCAATAAAAGAACAGAACTATATGATTAAACACTTCGGGGCCCTTTTACTAAAGAGCAATACATTTTTCAGCTTACTCCACATTAGGAGCAAAACCCAAGAGCTAAGGTCACATGCTTACTGTTGGGGGTCCTGACCAGCATGTCTTCTGCAGTTAGTTCAGGGAAAACGTCCTTACTTTGCAATAAGGGGCCCTTTTACTAAAATGCAGACGTTTTTGCACTTATCACGCATTAGGAGCAAAATCCAATGCGTAGTAAATGTTAAAATCGTGAACTAACTGCTGGGGGATGTGGACAGCATGTCCCCTATAGTTACTGCACAGAAGAGTCCCTTACTATGCATTAAGTTCATTCACAATTAGCGGGGATGCACTTGATGCCTCTATTTGAGGAGGAATTAAATGGACTGAAATATTGACAGTGTGTGATGTGTTAACAGCAGTGTGCGCTCATGCCCACTCTCTGCCCATAATCCACCCAATCTCCATTCCACCGTGTGCTAAGCATACAGCATACCGGCTGCTTTTAGCCCACGGTAGTCATTACGAAAGACCCACACTAGTTATTACCATGTGCTAAAATGCTCATTAACTGTTTAACATACTTTAGTAAAAGGGCTCCTAAGTGAAATAGCAATTTTCATGGGTGCACTTTTTGCCTCCTCTTGAGATAGCACTAAGAACATCCACATTGACTGCAAAACTGACAGCACGTGATAAGGACCTTGTGCCAACTACAATGCATAGTCCATACCTATTTTCTACCCATAACCTGCACAGCCTCTGCCTCATTGCATATTACATGGGCTAGTGCAGGTTTTTACCACACTGACTTTTTAACAAGCAGTGGCTGTTATCGTGGGCCTGCACTAATGGTTATGGTACGTTCAAATCTGCTTTAGCTGCTTAATGCACTTTAGCAAAAGGGCCCCTTTACTTTTGGTGTCATTCGTTAATGTAAAATGGTGTGCACTTCTTTTGATGACTTTGGCTGGGGAAGTGGTTTAGGAATTTTACAAATAAGTAAATATGCAAAAATGGGCATTTGTTCATGATAAAAAAAAAAGTTTAGAGCTTAGATTTTGGCACTATATTATCACTAAAGAAACTTTGAATTTCTGAGTAATTATTGGTAAATTTTCTATGGTTCTGAGTCTGTGCTCTGAAACTTAATATACACAAACAGCACACAGGCCATTATGACCTAGCAGCAAAAACAAAGAGGGGGATAGACCCCTACACAAAGGTCCAAGACACCAGGTTGTGTGAAACATGGCCTTGTCGGGCTTAAATGGAGATTCTTTGTGCCCATTCTAGTGACCCCCTGCTCCTTTTTTCTTTGTCTTGGACCATTATGACATAGCCTGCATGCTGAATTGAGTTACAAAGACATTAGCAACTGTAAGCTAAAATTAGGAATAGCCTCACGGTTAGCACAACAACCTATATTACCCTGGAGATTGGGGTTTGATTCCCATTGGCACTTCTTGGGCAAGTCCCTTTACCCTTGCTTGCCTCAGAAGAAAAGGCCTGGTAATCTACTTCTGGTCATACTTTGCCACAACATCCCAGGGGTTGCTGGGTTGCCAGGAGTCAACATTAAGAAAAAAAAAGGCATGGAAAATGAGACATCACTTGCAAATTAGGATTTTGTAGGCACGGGTAATCAATAACCTGGTAGGCTGTTTTCCACATTCTATTTAGCAAGTAATAAAACCAAACATTTAACATGTACTTTGGATCAGGCATTCATTTTTAGCGAGCATGTTATAGGAAGGACTCTGCTGCCAGCTTGCATTGGGGCTTTCAAGATGTAGCAGATGTACAAGAGATGCCACTGTCAATGTTTATCCACAGACCCTAGAGATATAACACAATTTCCAACACTTCTGCTTGGGAATAAAACTCGCAGCAGCAGCACACACAGTTTTTGAATTTCTTACATAAATTCACATTTGTTCACACTACAGAAATGCCTTCTTTAAAAAAAAGGGGGGGGGGGCTGTTATATAATATCTTAGTGCTACCTCTAATATCCCCTCATAAATATTTAGAGGGTCTTGTTTAAGCTCCACCGGCACCTTCTCGTATGCCTCTACACTGGCAATCTCCATATGGTTTCCGACTTTCTTCTAATCAAGTATCCCAGTGTTCCCCATGAGCAGTGTCATCCCAGAAAACAGTTCCCAGAAACGACACCCACAATTCAAATACTGGGATCACTCAAGCTGACTTCTGTGGCTTGCCGGTCATAGACACCAGACTAGCTAAATAGGTTTATGAAGGAAAAGGAGAAACCAATGAACATGAAAAATACTGTACAACTTGCAGAAAACAAACAGGGAGAAAGAAAATATATTATTCATTCAGCACTATCCAGCTAAGGTTTACTTTAATAATCCAGTGCACAGGCAAATGATTCTGGCCTGCTGTTGAATCCATGATAGCCCAGGATACTGGTTTCATCAGCATTAACATATTACGATTTCATGGTAATGCCTCTAGTTTGAGTCAGTGAGACAAGTTAACCACGTCAGCCTTGGCTTACACAAATGAGAGCCTCCAAGTTGGCAAGAATTGCAGAACTCTAAGTTTAGATGTCATTTCTATGATAAATTAATAGATTTCAAGTGAAGAAAGTCTTCAATGGAGAAAACAAACTGCAGTGAGACCCAGCAGCCCCCTGGGTTTTCTTTGCAAGGTGTGTCAGGAAGTAGACTGCCAGGCAATGGAGAGTAAAGTGACTTGCCCAAGGCCACAAGTAGGGCTAGTGGGAACTGAAGACTGGTCTTTGGTCAGCAGGCTGCTCCTCTAATTACTAGGCTTCTTCTCTGCAGGGCCAGTGCTAAGGTTGCTGGTGCCCCCCTGCAACTTATAGTTCAGTGCCCCCCGCCCTCCCTCATTATTTATGTTAGCTACACCCTCACCCCCCTTTTTCCCAAAACTTCTTTGTGAACTCTTTACATGATGCTAATATTTCTCCTTCAAGTCCAGTGTTGAAAGAAAATTGCAGTGAAGGGATAAATGCATAGCCAGAATAAAAATAACTACTGAGCAGTAAGTACTTAACATCATATAAACAGGCTGTGATAATCCAAGAGCATGCTAAATTTTAGAAAGGGAACAAAAGAAAAAAAAGCTCAGCTGTACGGGTAGCTCAAAAATATTTTTCTCAATGAAAAAATATGCAGGACAAAGATTTTTTACAGAATGTAGGAATCAAAGAACCGTTTATTGTAAACTGCCCCTGATCTCTGGAAGTGGCGATATAGAAAAACATTCTAAATAAATAAATTAAATGATAACCATACAGTCAGTCAATGTACATCTAGAAACTATAAGCAAATTGGTATAATATTGTTGCAAAGAATAGTCGCAATAGAGGAAGATGGTGACATTAATATATTGCTGATTTAAACCACATGTGTTAAGCAGGTTTCAATGAAAAAACAATAAATTCATGTGTTCCCCTTGTGGGATCACAGGATGTGTTTTCATTTCTTGATCAAGCATGTGTTATTCTAGCTTCTTCTCACTCTAGCTTCACTTCCTACTGGCAATTTGCTGGCAGTAGGAAGTGAAACGGGAGTGACAGAAAAGCAATAATAAGGCTACTTTCGGGCCGGAACAGGAAACAAGTTCCATGCTTTTTCCATTATTCTTAGGTTTTCAGGATTTATTTCCCAAAATTATACTTTCCTCCAGAATGAGGCAAGAGAAAACTCACATGCAGTTTTTGCCGACAATGCAGATGCCTAACATAATGGCTCAGTGCAAATAGCATGGGTGTAACTAATGCCATCTCAATGGGTAGCCTTAGTTGCTCCTGTAGCCATTTTGCCATGCTGAAATATGGTAACTGCAGGGGGATGTAACTAGCTACCTGAAGTTAGCCTATGGCCATGTGCTGGTAATGCGACCCGCATGTGTTACTAGCACAGAGCTTAGAAAACATGCTGCTAAATGTGCCAAACAAGAGGGGCTCAACACCACCAAAGCAGCAACTCCTACTTCCACAAAAAACAAGAGAAACTTGACGGCTCCAACACAGCACTTTCTATCTTCACAAAAACAAGAGAATCTCAGTGGCCACTATAGAGCACTTCCCATCCTCAGAAAAACAAGAGGGCCTTTATGACCCCAACACAACACTTCCCACTCTAACAGAAACTCCAAGAGGGCGTGGCAAACTGTGCACTAGACCAGCGTTTTTCAACCACTGTGCCGCGGCACACTAGTGTGCCGTGAGATATTGTCTGGTGTGCCGTGGGAAAAATTCCAATTTCATCCGTAACATGTGGCCTCGGCTCACAAATTAGGGTTGCCAACCGGCCGGTTTTCAGCCGGCCTGGCCGGTTTTTCCATGGCCAGGCCGGCTGCCGGCACAGTTGTAAAACCGGCCATTGAAAAGCCGGTTTTTTGCTCTGGCCGCAAGATCGGGAGCGGCCAGTGCAAAAAACCGGCTTTTGTGCCGAAGTCCGCAGTGCGAACGCGATCGCGATTCCCTATAGCAGTGCAGCCGCTGGTTCTGCTTTGTACAGAGCAGCGGCTTAATTTGAAAAGGAAAGACAGCCTGTGAGGAGCCCGCCCCCATGACATCACTTCCTCGGGCTCTGCATGATCGGAGGGCTCCTGACACAGTTTCTCTTTACTTTTCAATGTAAGTGTAGTGCAGCCGCTGCTCTGTACAAAGCAGAAGCAGTGGCTTGGGCAGAGGGGGGGGGGTGTGAGTGAACCAGCAAAGGGGGGGGGGAGTGTGAGTGAACCAGCAGTGGAGGGGGGGGGGGGTGTGAGTGAACCAGCAAGGGGGGGGGGGGCGATGGTGTGAGTGAACCCGCAGGGGAGGGGGGGTAAGTGAGTGAGTGACCCAGCAGGAGGGGTGATTAAGTGACAGGGGGGTGGGTGAGTGAACCAGCAGTGGCGGGGGGGGTGGTGTGAGTGAATCAGCAGGGGCGGGGGGTTGGTGTGAACCAGCAGGGGAGGGGGGTTGGTGTGAGTGTTTGATTCCTATTCAAGAGAATTACTTTATATATAGTCAATATAGGCACAGAGGTAAATTTTTTTTAACATTTTCTAATGGTGGTATGCCTCGTGATTTTTTTCATGAAAAAAGTGTGCCTTTGCACAAAAAAGGTTGAAAAACACTGCACTAGACCATCATAGTTAGGGAGGAGTGGCTTGGTTGTTGGGGCAAGATACTTCAGGCTGGAGGGCCATGGGATTGAATCCTGCTAGAGGACAGCAACCTTGGACCAAAAGGGCTGGGGTTTCTAGTCCCACAGGTGCTCCTTGTAGCCTTGGGCTAGCCACTTAACCCTCCATTGCCTCAAGTACAGAAACATAGAATGTGAGCCCGTTGGGGACAAGGGAAATGTATATACAGTACTTGAATGTACACTGCTTTAACTTGTAAAAGCAGTATATAAATAAAATAAATGGTGTTAATGTAAATATATATTCCACAAAAAACAAAGGAAATGCAAGATGTTTGCACACCAAGAAACTAAAAAAAAGCAAGAGCCACAGCACAGTTTATAACACAAAATTATAGCTCATTTTATTTTGTTCTGCGTTATCGTTCTTGTTTGTTCTTTTTGAACATATTTTCTGCATCTGCAGAACACCTTCCCTCGACAATGGGTGCAGAGCAATACTAGGACATTCAGAACTCCATCTAAAAAAATAAATAAATCTGATTCTGGTCACATGATCAGCACACCTTCAGGATATCACAAGACAAAACAAAATATGTCTAGAAGACCCCCATCACTAATGGCATCCACACTATGGAACTCCCTCCCAATGAGCCTAAGGGAATTAGAAGACATCACAGACTTCTGCAAGGTCCTTAAAACCCTGCTCTTCACAGAAACGTACGAGCAGATAGACAACAGTCCCAACCAGATACACAACAGCCCCCACCCGAGAGGGATTGCAACGTAAACTCAACTGCAAGCTCAATACCTAACCAACCCAGTTAGACTGATGACACCATCATGATAAATGTAACCCTCAAATTGTGTTGTCTTAATGTTGTTAAATTCCCTCATGTTAAATGTTGTAAAACACCCACATGTTAAATGTTACCCAAGTGTGATGTGATGTAACCACTTTGATTGTAGGATAAGGTGGTATACAATTATGTCTAAATAAATAAATAAATGTCACTAACAAACAAACATTCTCCAGTACCAGGCATATTGTGAACTAATAAAAAACCCTACAACAAAGTCACTGAGTATCTATAGAGCAAATCTACCATACCATACCAGAAACCAACTTCCAAAATTCACATAAGGAGCCTACCCAAAAAAAGCAGCACTGTAAATACTAGAGTGGGCCCTGGAACATCCAAACATCTATTTGAAAACCTCAACAATTTAGATTACTACAGTACAGATCCCTACGTACAAACTCCATGTTAACAAGACACATGGTCTTGGTCACACACTTAGAACACAGACCCTCAAATACAGAATAAGTGACCACAACCTAAAATTAAAAATATGTAGATAAAAATTAAACTGCAACCTCTAGAAGCCAGATTCTGCATACAATGCAACACCAGAGAAATAGAGATGGATTTCCCTGCACTGTATAAATTATAACGATAGTGCAAAGTCCAGTCACTAAACTGAAAATAATTATGTTAGAGATAAGAACATAAAAAATGCCATACTGGGTCAGGCCAAGGTCCATCAAGCCCAGTATGCTGTTTCCAACAGTGGCCAATTCAGGTCACAAATATCTGGCAGGTTCTCAAAAAGGTTTCACAGTGCTTGTCCTGGGTAAGCAGTGGATTTCCTGGGTCCTTTTTAATAATGGTTTATGGACCTTTCCTCCAGGAAATTGGCAAAAACATTTTAAAACACAGCTATACTAACAGCATTCACTACATCCTCGGGTAATGAATTCCAAAGTTTGATTACATGTTGAGTGAAAAAATATTTTTTCTTATTAGTTTTAAATGGGTTACATTGTACTGTAGCTTCATTGCATGTCCCCTAGTCTTTCTACTTTTTGATTGCATAAACAACCAATCTATCTTTACCTCTTCCACTCCATTCATTAATTTATAGACCTTTATCATATCTTCCCTCAGCTGTCTCTTTTCCAAGTTGAAGAGCCCTAACCTCTTAACCCTCTCCATATAGGGGTATTCTTCCATTCTTTTTACCATTTTGGTGGCTCTTCCTAATACCTTTTCTAATGACGCTATATCCTTTATAAGATATGGCGACCAAAATTGCACTCAATATTCATGGTGCGGTCACACCATGGAATGATTCAGATTTATTACTATATAATACTTTTTGTATTTTTGTTTGTTTTAACCGCTTTGATTATATGATAAAGCGGTATAGAAATTCAATTAAATAAATAATTATTTATTTATTTATTTATTTAACATTTTTTATATACCGCACTATTCATCATCAGTGCGGTTTACATTGAACATCAACATACCTGTCAATCCATGACTGATCTAGGTTTACAGATAACAGGGAAGATAAACTGGGTGTTAACTGGGGAATAACTATCTACATAATTATACATAATTATATATACATTGAATAGGTTACATCAAGTTTTGATATTTGATAAGAATATAGTGTTTTCACATTTTGATCCTTTGTTCTGGATTGTTGTTATGTGTAGTAGTTATCTGAGTGATGCGGGAGACGGATTCTATTGTGTGTGTGGTAGCTTGAAGTGTAAAGTGAATAGATAGTGCTTGATGGACTTTCTAAATTGGGTGATATCCTGATTGATCTGATGTTTGGAGGTAGTTTGTTCCAGCACTTGGGAGCATAGGACACAATAATATCCTTGGATTTATTCTCCATTCCTTTCCTTATGATTCCTAGCATTCTATTTGCTTTCTTGGCTGCCGCTGCACACTGGGTGAAGGATTTCAAAGTATTATCCACGGTGATGCCTAAAACCTTTCCTTATTGGTGGTTCCTATTGTGGAACCTTGCATCATGTAACCATAGTTTGGGTTTTTCTTTCCTAGGTGTATAATGTTGCATTTGTCCACATTAAATTTCATCTGCCATTTGGATGTCCAGTCTTCCAATGTATTAAGGTCCCATTTCCAAGTCTATGAATATGTTAAAAAGTAGCGGGCCCAGCACAGATCCCTGAGATACTCCACTATTCACCTTTCTCCATTGAGAAAATTGGCCATTTAACCCTACTCTCTGCCTTCTATCTTTTAACAACTTCTATCCAGTATCTCTACTCTCTCTCTTTCTCCCTCCCTATCCTTCCATGTCTGCCCTCTGACTTCCTATTCCCCGAGTCCAGCATCTCCCTCATCTCCATACATACCATCCCCTGACTATTACTCCCATGCCCCATCTCCCCGTCTTCTCCCCTCTCTCCCCCGATTACCCCTTATCCTGCATTTCACCCTCACCCCCGTGTCTAGCATCTCTCCTCCATCTCCCTATGCCCATTCTTACTGTGCCCCTTCCCATGTCCACTATCTTCCTTGATCTCCTTAGCCCCACCACCTCTAGTTTGTTCCCTCTGCCTTCCTATTCCCTCTCTCATGCATTTAACATTTCATGTCTGTTTTCCAATGCTCAGTATATCTCCTCTACCTCCCAATTCCCCCTCTATCTACCCCCCCCCCCCTCTTTTGGCCAAGAGATCCAAGCCTGCCCACAGGAATAGCATGTCCCATGGGCAGGCTCAGCCCCCTCTCTGCCATGATCACTGCTGGGCTCAGCCCTCAGCGTTTAAGGCCACAATCGTGGCATCAATCGTGGCAAAGAGAGGGTCAAGCCTTCCTGCGGGAGTAATGTGTCCCATGAGCAGAAGCTGTTTAAGACAGCGATCACAGCCTTCTTTCCCTGAACATGCTGGTCCAGTGCATTGGCTCTGCTTCTCCAGCCACATTTATATTCCTGCTTGGGGGGTGGGGTTGGCTAGTGATAGCACCCCCCAGAGACCAGAGCCCTTCTACCGTGTTTACCCCACTTACTGGGTAGCACTGGCCCTGCTCCTCTGCTACTGGGAAAAATAAAAGTGTTATGCAAAACATGGAATCCCAGCAGCAATCCACTTCAGCTCAGTAACACGTAACAACTGCTGTTCAAAAATTGTCGGACACTTCATAATATAAAAGCCAAAGTGATCAGTTTCCCAGTTAATGGCTTGGTTGCTGTGATCATGGCTGCCATGGATGTGGTTAGTCCATCCTGGGGTTCTCAGCCTGCTTGCCCCTCACAATCCAAAGCAAAATCATGTTGCACTACACCCTACCAGGAGGAGCACTGGCGGAGGACTCCCACGTGGTCAAAACTGCTTAGCGGAACTTTGGGCAGAAACTTATACTCAACTTCCCATATCCTATCGTGGTGTTTCACAAGGTTCAATCCTTTCGCCCCTTGTTAATATCTTTGTGGCTCCCCTTGCCATTGTCATCCAGGACCATGGCATCAGTGGCTATTAGACACCCCCAACCACTGAACTCTCATTTGAACCCCAAATTTCAGCTACAGTGCATGCTGCCTTCCTCCCTCTTCATAGAATCCGTGCAGTCATATCTCATCTCATGCATCCACCTCTGCCGTGTGTTCACTGGCGCACAGTTTAGTTTCTTGCCATTTGACATACGAGTTATTGCAGTGCTGAAAATTCTGCTCTCAAGCTTTTATAGACGGTGCAAAATACCGCCATTAGAATGCTGTCTACCACATCTAAGTTTCATCACAATACGCCACTTCTTTACGAACATCACTGGCCTCCTATTTCATATCATATTAGGTTCAAAAGTCTCATATTAGCTCCCAGAGCGTTTTATTCTTGTTTGCTTTACTCTGTCATTCTTGCTTACTGTCTACCCTATCGTCAACGCAGTCCCTCCATTCCCAAAGTACAAACATGTTGACTATTTGTCCAGTTTCCAAGGCTCGTTTTCAATCAACATCATCCTCTCTGCTTTCTTATGTCTGGCTCCTCTACTCTGCAGTTCTCTGCCCATCCCCCATCCATAGTAAATCTGCATTAAAGACTTACTTTTTCAGAATTTTCTCAGGGTACCTTTGATGGTTGTGGTAGGGCTGGAGATTGATGGCAGTGAATACTTTCAACTTCCTTCACTGTGCTTTTATCTTTGTTGTCCTATAGAGATTTGAGGTTCTTTTCTATTGCATTTTAGAAATATTCCGTTTGTAAACCAGTTAGATTTTTTTAACTATATGAGAATAATTGTATAGACCATTTTCACTCATAAAACAGCTTTTTATGTGTGCAAATGGGATCTTATATAATTAGCTCATACCTAAAAGTATGCACGTTGCAGGTCAGCTTGTATTTGTGATATGCACAGGGGCGGAGTTTGGGCAGAGCATGGGCGGAGTCTTGATGCATGCCCATATTTTATATGTATATGCACTTAAAATGCATGCTAACATTTGTCTGCTTTTGAGTGTGCACAATGTCTACACCTTGAATGTAGGCCTGATTTCTACAGGATTTGCACTAGTATTTTATAAAATCAAATAGACGCCTATGCATAAAATAGTGCCAAAGGAAGTTCCTTCCTACTCACTTAATCTAAGTGTCCCGTTATATAATTATCCCCTACAGGGAGATATTTTAGAAGCTCTATTCATGATTTGGACGTCTGAAAATGGGTATTCATATGTGAAAGTCAGAGACATCCCTGGACCCATTTTAGAAACTGGGTTGATAGATGTCCCCAGCACAAGGAAGTCCATGTAGTGGGGGGGGGGGGGGGCTGAGCAGAGCAGAGGGAGAAGCATCACTGCAATTTCAGAATGGCACAAGCACATTTGGCCCCAGATGGTGAGTCATCCATATCTACTCCTGCCCCCTATCATGAATAAGGTGCAAAAAAGAGTTTGTTTCATGGCTGCCATGCTTCCAGGGGGGGGTGTGGGGGGGGCGGGGGGAGGGAGCATAATACACTTTCATCGCCATGGTCAATATTTCCTGGCTGAAGAAACCTGCATGTAAATACGGACTCCAAACATATTACAGGCATGCCACTGTACATCTGAGTATCTGAAATAGCTAGCCAATTCTTTTACTGGTATGTCTGTGTACCCGGTTTTAAGGCCATACAGTTTTGATTGTCTACATTTGTGAAATGGCCTATGCCTGTGCATGTACCCAACCTTGGAAACTGCACAGGGCCCATCTATATAACAGTTAGTGGGCCGTGCATTTTTCGTGGTGGAGATGGAGTGGTTTCTGAAGGCATTTATTTCTGCTCGACTTCACTGTCTGGCAATTGACTTCTGTGACACATTGCCAAGAAAACCCAGAGGTAGCTGGGTCACCAGGAGTCAGCACTGACTTGACAGCACTAACCCCCCCCCCCCCCATTAAATATTGTTTAAGAAATTGCAGTGCTGTAGCAAAGTGCAATCAATGAATAAGTCCAGGAGTCAATTGACAGGGTTCAAGCCAGTTTAATGTGCACAGGCCCAGTCAGTCAAAGCTTCAAAAGGAACTCAGCAAAAGTTTATACAGAGACATAACCATTTATACCTCTTTTTCAGTTTGATACATGAGAATTTTCTATTGGTTCCAACTCGATACATGCAAACGTTTCATTGGTTATACATTCCCTTCATTTGTCCAATTAGAAATCCCTCCAGAGCCTAGCAACCGGCCCCCTCCTTTAGGATTGCTTGAACAATGGTACAGTTCTGAATCTCGTTACTTTTCTACTGCAAGGTTAACTTCGGCTTCTGGAATGCATATACTGTAACATTTCTGTTCTTTCACACACAAGAGAATAATAGAAGACTTATGGATTTATGAAAACTTCTTATTAAGCATTTTAAAACAGTTTTCTCATTTTCCACAGATTTTTGGTTCTTTTCTAGCTATAATGGGAGTTAGGATCCAGGCCTAACTTACAGGCCTTTCATAGTAGCAGGCCATGCTAGGCCCTAGCCTACCACATTCCCCCCTTTGATTATTCTCACCCGCAAGTGAGGAAGGGTGAGAATTAAATCACTCATTAGTCAATTAACACATTATACTGGTGTAATGGCATCATCATCGTGGGGTATAGGGTAATATTGCCACATAGCTAATACCTTCGCAGCTGCCTTCCGCTCTATAGTGTTATCAATTGATGATGTTATCATGCGTAAGCAAAGAGGTAGGAGACAAGGGAGCAATAAGCACATGGCTAATATGAATAGTACAATAAACATAAGGGCTTTCAGACCACCAATCCAGGAAAACAATGAACCAAACCACCCATCCATCTTTAAACTGTGCCAGGTCTGGACAGGCACAAATGCCTGCTCTCTCATCTGGGTGGCTAAATCTTCAACTGCATGCCCATTATTATCAATCTGTAAACAACAATTACTTAGATTCAACTTCCCACATACCCCACCTTCAGCTGCTAACAAATAATCTAAAGCTAAACGATTTTGATAAATGGCTGTGCACATTTGCGTACTTTGCTTTGCCAGAAGGGTGAGTGCTTTACTAGTTTCATTGGTTATTATTTCAACAACAGCTTGCAAACGTATTATTCGATTAATCATATAAACACGAGTACGATATCCCCAAGTCCCATCCTGCTCCCAAGTAGCAGGTCCATAGTATGAGATGATTCTTTCTGGGGGCCATTCTTCAGATGACGCATCCCATTTGTCCCATTGGCCTATTTTCAAGGCCTCCTTCAGCTGTCGACTTCTGTACACAGGATATCCCAGCTGTTCTCCCTGGGATGTAGGCAGAAGGAAAAAAGAAGGTCGTATGGTTCTCAATACACATGCGCCTCCCCAGTGATGAGGAAGTCTGGCATATGCTCGGGTTCCGCAAATCCAGTACAGTCCAGGTGGTGCTTGCCAAGAATTATATGCTGCTAAGTTAGTCCAGATACTGGCAAATTTGGGGAACTGAACTAGAGGATTGGAAGGTTCAGTAGAGTTGACTCCTGACCACCAAGATGTCTTCTTAGTGGTACTGTTGTAGAACTTCTGATTGAGACAGACCAGCTGCCCCACTTCCATATTAAACATTGGTCCATAGCCAGAAAAACATAAATTACCCACAATGGAGTGGGCCAATACCCATTCACTTGTGGTATTGTGTATATTAGTCTGATTATACGGAATAGAATAGTTCAGTTCTTGTGCTTCCCAAGGCCATTGGTCTCCTATTGTTGTTCTTCCACAAAACAAACAGTCTGAAACATGGAGACTAGATGCAGCTGCTCCCGCTAATTCAAGAAATAAGTTCTGGGAGGCAGGAGGAATTTCAAACTCTGATTTCATGGCTTCGTAGAAGGAGTGATGTATACGATAGGGTGAGGATACATGGGTTTTGGTGTTTAATTGCAGATATAAGATAGTCCCAGGATCAATACCTCCTCCTGCAATACGCAACCCAAACTTGTATCCTTGCTTCCAGTGGCTGGGGTTGGCTATGAGGAGTTGTAGAGGATTACAGGCACCTTTCTGGCATTTCTTGGGTTCTGGTAGTCTGATCTTTGTTAGGCTGCCTTTGCGATGATCTCCATCTCGTCCCGTCGGTGCATTCTTCCAGATAGCAAAATATACACATTCCCATTTTGGGCAAAAGTAATCATGTCTAGATGCGGTGGTGTAAATGGTGGCTGCAGAACTTTTTTCTGTATACCGTCCCCATCCATAGGCTCCTTCTGGATACATGTATTCATCATCATGGTAGTATGCTCGCTCCCATGACCCACATCTGTGGAAAGCATTTCTGTTGATTGCATCACAAGCATCAAAGTTCAAGATGATAGGTTTTGTGGGGTTGGTGAGGGGTTTTGTCGCATTCAGGATGGCTCCATCTTCATCATTCCAGCGTATCTCAAATGTATAGTATGATGGGTTTTGTCGAGGGTTATAACAAGTCTTACTTTTCAACCCTTTGTGCAAATATTCAGTTCGGTGCCATTATAAATACACCGGCTGACTGTACCAGTGCAGGTATAGTAGGAATGATAGAGCAAAGTCTGAGTAATCTTTTGTCCTGTTTGGGTTGTGGTTATGCAGGCTGCACAAGGGGGTAGAGCAAAAGTCTTTTCCAGGATTCCCAAGATCACCACTCCCACAAGGCAATAGTGGAAGAACATTGTGATTACAGTCTTTGAAGGTTAACTGGAAAGTTGAGGATAATGAGCTTCGCTGAGTTTTCTTCTGTTTCTGCTGTGATGGTCACTTTTGCGTGACGTAAGTGGATTCTGAAGATTCTGTATAAAGCTGGCTGTCTCCTCAAGGTGAGTCGCAATGGAGTCTCGGGATCATTCACTGATGTCCATTGGCCAGGATCAGGAGCAGCTGCCGGCTTCACTCAACTGTGGTGGATCCAGGGTTCGAATTCTGCCACTTTCACTGCGGTGGGGGTTGACAGGATGACGACGTAGGGTCCCTTCCAATGCGGCGCCAGCGGGGTCTTTTTCCACTCTTTCACCCACACGGATGTTCCTGGCTTGAAGGGATGCAGAAGCTCGGTCAGGTTGATGGGTAGTCGGTCTTGCACCCACGTTTGGAGTTTCTGCAAAACAGAACCTAAAGCTAATAGTTCTTGTCTAGTTATTTCAGATCCTATCTGTCTCATGTCTCCCTTTATTCCCTGCACTATGGGTGGAGGTCGCCCATACAAAATCTCAAAAGGGGAGACTCCTAAGGATCTGGTGGGAGCTGAACGTATCCTAAGAAGGGCTATGGGTAGAACTTGGAGCCACTTCAGGTGAGTTTCTTGGCAGAGCTTGGATAACTGAGTTTTCAGGGTTCTATTCATACGCTCTACTTTCCCTGAGCTCTGGGATCTGTAAGCAGTGTGTAACTTCCATTTTATTTGCAGAGCTTGAGCTAACTGTTGGGTCACTTGGGATACAAATGATGGACCATTATCTGACCCTATAGTTGATGGTATTCCAAATTGGGGAATGATCTCATGGAGCAATACCCTAGTGACTTCTCGGGCTTTCTCAGTTCGGGTGGGGTAGGCTTCTACCCACCCTGAAAATGTGCAGACTAACACTAATATATAGTGATATCCATTTGCACGGGGCATTGCAGCGAAGTCTATCTGTATATCACTCATGGGGGTTACCCCTACTGACTGAACTCTTGGGGGTGGAACAGGACCTTGCTTGGCATTATTTTTGGCACATATCAGACATTGCTGTGCCACCGAGGTGGTCAGGGATCCTAGCAATGAAATACAGAAATGAGGTCTCAGGGCTTTCTCCATGGCTGTTTTTCCATAATGTGTGGCTTGATGAAAAGCTTGGACAAAGGCTGGCCCTAATGCTTCAGGGATGTCTGTAGGACCTGGAGGTAGACTACCTTCTGGGGGTGGCAGCACTATCCAACCTTGTTCTGTCAAGACTCCTTCCTCCTTTTCACAATAATAGTCTAACTCTCTTGTAGTGTATCGGGGTGTCCAGGAACTAAGGGGCACAGGGAATAGGGCTGCTTGCATTACAGTATCTTGGGTCCTAACTTGTCCTGTGGTGGCTGCCTTTCGGGCTGTGGCATCTGCAAATCTATTCCCTTGGGTGACTTCTCCCGCTCCTGCCTGATGACCTCGGCAGTGCATGACTGCCACTTGTTTGGGGGCCCATACAGCATCTAATAACATCAATATCTCATACCCATACCTAATGGCCTTACCCCCTGAGGTGATCAACCCTCGCTCTTTATACAAGGCTCCATGTGCGTGCAAAGTAGTGAAAGCATATTTGGAATCTGTGTACACATTTATGCGGAGTCCTTCTCCTAATGTCAAGGCTCTGGTGAGGGCTATCAATTCAGCTTTCTGTGCAGAAGCTCCTAGGGTCAGGGCTGAGGACTCAACTACCAGATCAAGGGTCACCACTGCATATCCAGCACAATGATGTCCATTGATGACCAAACTGTTTCCATCTACAAAGAAAGTCCATTCTGGGTCCTCTAGAGGGACATCGGTCAAATCAGGGCGACTTGAAAATACAGTGTCCATGGTTTCTAAGCAATTATGATCAGGTGGCCCAGGACCAATTGTAAACAATGTAGCAGGGTTCAGAGCTTGACTAACTTTCAACTGTATCCGAGGGTTTTCACACAACATGCTTTGATACTTCAACATTCGTGTATTGGTTAGCCAGAAGTTTCCTTTGTGTTCCATGAGAGTCAGAACAGAGTGTGGCACGGTGACTTGGAGAGTTTGTCCTAGTGTGAGTTTGTCTGCTTCGCCCACTAGGAGGGCTGTTGCTGCAACAGCTCTCAGACAAGGGGGCCATACTTTTGCAACTACATCCAATTGGTTTGACAGATAAGCTACTGGTCGTTGCCAGGAACCAAGAGATTGGGTCAATACTCCCAATGTGTTTCCTTGTGACTCATGGACAAAAAGATGGAAAGGCTTCTGAACATCTGGAAAACCTAAAGCTGGGGATGACATCAGGGCCTTTTTCAAAGTCCAGAATGCTACATCTTGTTCGGGTCCCCAGTCTAGTGGGGATTTTTCCATTCCCTTGGTGACTTGGTATAGTGGTTTTGCGATCAGGGCAAAGTTGGGGATCCATATGCGACAATATCCCGCGGCCCCCAGGAAGGCTCTTACTTGCCTCCTAGTGGTTGGAATGGGGATATTACATACAGCTTCTTTGCGTTCTGGTCCTAAACGTTGGATCCCACTAGACAACTGGAATCCTAAATACTTGACTTCAGTTTGGCATAGTTGTGCTTTGGCTCTTGAAACTTTGTATCCAGCATCTTTGAGAAGGTACAAAAGTTCACTAGTAGCTTGTAGGCATTCACTTTCTGAGTTGGTGGCTATGAGCAAGTCATCTACATACTGAAGAAGAGCCCTCTTTCCTGGGTCCACTGGGTAACTTGAGAGATCTTGATTCAGGGCAGCACTTAAGAGAGTAGGTGAATTCTTGAATCCTTGGGGTAATCTGGTCCAGGTGAGTTGACCCTGCCTTCCTGTTGTGGGGTCTTGCCATTCGAAGGCGAATAAAAGTTGACTGGTGGGTGCTAGGCGCACACAGAAAAAGGCACCTTTCAGGTCCAGGACGGTGAAGTGAGTAGCCTCAGCGGGGATCAGTCCCAAGAGAGTATAAGGGTTTGGTACTACTGGGTGTATAGTTTCAACTGCATCATTTACTCGCCTTAGATCTTGTACTGGGTGGTAGTCCCCTGTCCCAGGCTTCTTTACTGGGAGAAGGGGGGTGTTCCAAGGTGACTGGCATTCCTTGAGAAGTCCGTACTTTAGCAGTTTCATCAAATGGCAGTGAATTCCTTCTATGGCTGGTCGAGGGAGAGGATACTGCTTCACATGCACTGGTTCCACTCCTGGCTTGAGGGTGACAATGACAGGGGCTATGTTCTTCGCTAGGCCAGGTGGATTATCTTCTGCCCATACTTCAGGTGGGGCTATGAGGTTGGTAGGTATACAGGGACTGGTTGACTTTATTGGAGGTGCACTATAGAACCGCCATTCTTCTTCTCGGGGAACAGTAAGCACCATCAATCCAGCAGGCTTTAGGTTCACAGTCATTTTCATTTCTCCCCCTTCAGCAAAGGATATTTGGGGCCTGGAGCTTGGCAAGCATGTCTCGGCCCAATAGTGGAATAGGGCACTCAGGCATATACAAGAACTGGTGCGTTATCTTCTGTCCCCCTAGTTCACACATGCGGTTCTGCAAGAATGGTTTTGTGGCTTTATTTCCAGTGGCTCCCACAATGGTGACAGATCGTGAGGACAGAGGAGCTACTGGCTTGGCTACTACTGAATGTTCTGCTCCTGTATCTACCATGAATTCCATGTATTGGTCCCCTATCTTTAAACTGACCATAGGCTCCTGGGGACCCAGGGTGAACTTGGAGCCCGGTCTGGCCTAATCTTCATCTATGTCATCCAGGTCATAGCCCGTTGCTACTGCCACTCACTCAATGGCTTCTTCCCTCTCCTGCTGGAACTGTGTTCGATTCATTCCTCCCCTCCTTCGAAATCTTCCTCCTGGCCTCCAGGGACTCCCTCCTCCCCTTGCAGGGGCGGAGTCCAGATGCGGGCACTCATTTCTCCAATGTCCTTCTTCCTTGTAGTAGGCGCACTGATTTGCACCCAATTGAGGCCTTTCGCTTCCGCGGCCTCTTCCACGTCCTCTGGTCCTTTGATTAGGAAAACCTCCTCCACGTCGTTCGGTTATAGCAGCAGCAAGAAGATCTGCCTTCTTCTTCATCTTTCGTTCACTTTCTCTGTCTCGTTCATTTTCACGATTCACAAATACATTCTGAGCGACTTCCATTAACTGAGCTGTATTCATGCCCGCAAATCCATCCAATTTCTGCAATTTTCGCTTTGTCTCTCTGGGACTGACTAACAAAGGCCACATTTACCATGCGTAAATTTTCCTGAGCGGCGGGATCATATGGGGTATACAATCTATAAGCTTCAGACAACCGCTCATAAAAGGCCGCAGGGCTCTCATCTGGACCCTGGAGAACTTCTGATACTTTCCCGATATTCATGGCCCTCTGGCCTCCCTTCTTCAGGCCCTGCAATAAGGCCTGGCGAAATCTGGTTAGGGCCGCCGCCCCCCTTTCCTCATTTGGGTCCCACCTGGGATCTTCATTGGGATATTCTGCAACAGCTGCTTGCGGGGGATTTATTCCTCCCCTTTCTACAGGGTTCTCTTCTAACCATCGGAGGGCTGCTGGCCCGATTCGCCCTCGCTCCTCAGTAGTGAAGAGGGTAGACAGGAGCTGGCGACAATCGGCCCAGGTAGGCTGATGGGTTTGCATAATGATAGACATTAATTCTGTTAATTCCTGGGGCTTGGCTGTGTAGGAAGCATAATGCGTTTTCCAGTTTAATAAATCAGTGGTGGAAAAGGGTACATAAACTAAGCTGGTTGGTCCTGGCGCCATCTGGCCCTGATCATTTAAAACAGGCATTCCAGGCACTTGGCGTAATGGCATTAGGTGCCCTGCTTTCTCCTTCTTGGGAATTACGCTTCTTAAATCATAAGGCTCCCGGACACAAATCTCCTTGGTGGGTGACCCTGAACTGGCAGGAGAGCCTCCGCTTTCTATCTCATCAGAGGACTCGAGTCCCCCTGCTGTGCTTGGGCCTGACTCGGGACTTTCACTCGGGGTAGGGCGCTTCTTAGGCTGTTGCATCGGTATTCTCTGGGGCTCCTCTTCTGGCTCTACTTCAGGTCGTGGTGCTGTGGGGACTAACTTCTGTGAGTGCTGGGGTAACCTATCCAGAATATCTGGGGACTCTGGGTCAGAATACACAGGCAGCTTCTCTTCCTTAGCCTTTTTGGTACCCCTAGTAGTAGCTACAAATATTTTACAGTGCTCCTCATAACAGCGCTTCATCCATGAGGGCTGCTGTTCACATACACTTAACCAGGAATCTATATAGGGGAACTGGTCAGGATAAACTCTTAATATGAGCTGATGGATTCGTAAAACTGTCTCAAAATCAAAGGTGCCCCCCTCGGGGCCATGAAGCAGCTAATGCAGGCCACTCCCTTTCACATATCATTTTTAATCTGGATGGAGTCATTTTCGTACCATAATCGCCCGAAAATCCTTTACGGAAATTCTTGATCATACATGCCAACGGAGTTTGCGTGGACTCTGTCCCTCCCATAATCTAAACGTACCTACGTACACTACCTACGTACCCAACGTACCTGTGTCCATTACGTACCATACGTCCCTACGTACACGTAATGACGTACAAGACAACGAACAATAAGGATAGGTAGTATGGCTGTAGGTAAGGGGTCCGTACAGCCCACAGAACACTGGGGGGGGGGACAAATACCACTCGCTTCCTCCTGTTCGCGACCTGGGCGCGGTCGCCCGGACAGGAACTGCGCTACTTAGGAGTCCGCTCTCGCTCGGTCTGTATTTCAAGACCTCTCACTCACATACACAAGCATATTTCAACAAGATATCATATTTCAATATTTCAGGTGCCCAGGTTTTCTGATTAACTGACTATTCCAAACAAGAAGGGTCGATGGCTTCGGCTTCCGCTTTCTTTACGCGGAGCTTACTAGGACCGCCCTTATGGGAGGTGATCAGGCTCCCTTGTCTCGCCCACACTCATGCGAGATTTCCCAAATAGTCTATACCAAATATACCAAATCAGTCTTGCGCATGCAAGACGTTGTCCCAGGCTGTTCTTTCTGACTATCAAATCACAAAAAAGTCTACTCACCGGATCCGGTCCCCGATACCACACCAGCTTCTGAGTTGGAACCTGGACTCCCCCGGGTCGGAGGTGTTGGCCAGCTAGACCCAATGGCCCACCGAGGCAGGCGGAACCCTCTCCGGCACAAAGGGGCCGGCGGCGCCTGAGGTTTCCCCCGCGGTCGGACAGACACAGTTCCAACCGGGCCAAACCTCAAGGCGAATTGCGTGGATTATTCACTTGAATACCATTTACCACTCGCACTTCCCGGCCAACGCACCAAGAATATGCTGTAGCAAAGTGCAATCAATGAATAAGTCCAGGAGTCAATTGACAGGGTCCAAGCCAGTTTAATGTGCACAGGCCCAGTCAGTCAAAGCTTCAAAAGGAACTGAGCAAAGGTTTATACAAAGACATAACCATTTATACCTCTTTTTCAGTTTGATACATGAGAATTTTCTATTGGTTCCAACTCGATACATGCAAACTTTTCATTGGTTATACATTCCCTTCATTTGTCCAATTAGAAATCCCTCCGGAGCCTAGCAACCGGCCCCCTCCTTTAGGATTGCTTGAACAATGGTACAGTTCTTAATTTCGTTACTTCTCTACTGCAAGGTTAACCTTGGCTTCAGGAATGCATATACTGAAACATTTCTGTTCTTTCACACACAAGAGAATAATAGAAGACTTATGGATTCATGAAAACTTCTTATTAAGCATTTTAAAACAGTTTTCTCATTTTCCACAGATTTTTGGTTCTTTTCTAGCTATAATGGGAGTTAGGATCCAGGCCTAACTTACAGGCCTTTCATAGTAGCAGGCCATGCTAGGCCCTAGCCTACCACAGCAGCTCATAGCTTCTTTATAATGCTATGTGTGTCTTTTAAGTTTTTTCTACGCCTGCCAAATATTTGAAAGAGTAGCTGAATTATCTGCTAAAAAAGCCAAAAGATATTTTTCTGACATTACAATGTCCTTTTAAAATTTCTGTTTGTTAAAATATCTGTCTCAATTATTGATGCATCGCTCAAGTCATGTGGTAGACTCTGATTCACATTGTGCCCTAGTGAATAGGTGAACTAAGAAAGACTGGGAAACTGCAAAGCAGAGCTCTTAAACTTGTGTTTAGTGCTAATCATTTCAACTTTGAAAGACAGCTTAATTGCCAGCCCAAAGAGGGACACAATGAGACTTGTGGTTATAGGCCTTGCCCAAAGGCTCTCAATAAAATACATGGTTTGTAAGACCTTGTATTGGAGTAGTAAATATTGCTGCTGTTGCACATTTTTGAACAAATGATTTACTATCAAATGTGTAATTTTAAAAACACATGATTCAAAAATTAAGTCAAGAATGTAGTCTGCAATTATTTTTTTACAATTTACTGTTCAATGTATCTAAAAAAGCAAGAAAAATGCAGCCTGAAACCTTGATACTGCAGAATAAGAAATTCTGCTGTGTATTAAAATAGTCATTTTCATATCTTTCTGATTGGTCATATAATATTGCTCACATTTCACTTATTTTTCTAATCAGCAATTGTTGCAATAGAACATTAGCTCATAATGACTATCAAACAGTAGACGTTTAGCTCAGAAATCTACCAGATGCAGCTCTTAACGGCATGTGTACTAAACTGGGATGCCTACCATGCGCTCAGCTCTAAGAAATGAGTACGGGGGTGGTGTTGGATCCATGTTAAAATATGGAGGTGTAGCTGACATGTTCCCATGTAGCTAGGATGGGTTTTGTGCCACTCCTGTGTTATGCTGTTTGTAGCTATCATCACAGGTGCACTTAACGCCACCTATTAAAGATCTGGCAAGTGCACCTGCGCTAAGTGCAGCATTGCTGATTAGCCCGTACCAACACCTGTGCTAATCATGAGGTGCAAGCTTCCCCACAGAACTGCCCAGTCTCTGCCCCAACCCAAGTAATGCACTTAGCATGGAAGTTTTACTGCAGCTTTATCATTTAGTAAACATATCCCTTAATTCAGCTGTTTTGTTGGTTACTATGCATATTAATTGCTGTGGATTCATTATTTGTAATGGGATCAATTCACTGAACCGTGTGCTTTAACCTGCATTAATGATAATGCAGGCTAATGAATGGAGGAGTAGCCTTGTGGTTAGATCAGCAACCTGGTGACCAACGAGACTAGAGTTTGAATCCCACTGGCACAACTTGGGCAAGCCACTTAACCCTACATTGCCTCAGGTGCAAAGCTTAGATTGTAAGCCTTCTGGGGACAGGGAAGTACCTGTGACACCTGATTGTAGCTCACCTTCAGCTGCTACTGGTAAGGCGTGAACTAATACTTTGGTGAAATCTGCTAATAGCCACCGATTATCCCCAAACCAGCTTTTCTGTCAGTGATGTGGCCAATTTTCAGTGGGACATAACTGGTTCACATTAATTGGATAACACATTCAGGTAACTTTAACCAGGAACTCAACAAGATAACCAGTGAGAGAGCCAGGTTTGAAAGTATCTGGTTAAATTTGACTGAATATCTATATAGTTATTTTTAAGTCAAGAATGTGTCCATAGGACCAGTGCAAGGGTATTAGCTGCCCTAGAAAAACCTTCAACTTTAATTCTCCCTCAATTAAATTTTAGGTCTTTTCCCTCAACCTCCCAGAATTTTGATCAAGTACACTCATTTTATGATCATTTGCTACCACTGTTAAAACAATCATGTAAAAATGCATAAAAGTGTAAAACACACATCCTGGTGATTCTTCGTGCGGATGTCAGGATCTATTGTTTTACTTCGATTGTAGTTGAACTTTGCTGATCCCCAGCAGTTGCCACCCCTAGGCACATGTCTAGTTTTCCCAGTGGTTCAGCTGGCCCTGATTGTCTTGACCCGACTGGGTTGCTACTAAGATAACTTGTGTTACTGAATGAGTCGCATAATTACCTCTCCTGACCTAACTCTGGCCTGTGTTGATAGATGCGCATGCATCATGGAACAATGTGTGCAATTTTACTTGCAAACAGAGTGGGTGATTTCCAGAATCCATTTCTGCAGGTCAAACACTGTTTCAGCTCTGTAAATCCTTGAAAACAAATCACATATATATATTAGATTAGGAAAACTGGTTCACAGGCAACCGGTCAGGTTTCCAGGATGTCTACAATGAATATACATGAAATTTGCTTGCATTGCCTCCACTATGCAGATCTATCTCACGCCCACAGACTGTGAATATTCTGAAAACCAGATTGGTTAGGTTTGTGTTGAAGACTAAAATTAGTCCAATAGAAAGGTATGCTTGGAAACTGACCTATTAATGCAGACATACATAGAAATCCCATGAGAAAGATCATTTTTTGAGCATCTACATTTATTTTATTTATTTATTTATTTTATTTTTATTTTATTTATGTATATATTTCTATACCGCCCCTTCCAGCGATCAAGGGCGGTTTACAAGGAACATTTTAACAACTGTACACAGATGTATACATTTACATTGAACAATTAGATTTAATTATTTACAATGAACGGTTGAGTTTAACTATTTACATTAAACAAAACTTCAACTTCAAGGTGTATTAATAATACAAACATCCATTAACTTATTTACATTGGATATTTACAGTGGTTGTGTATGTTTTGGAATTTATTTCCTTTTTTTTTTTACGTAAATCGGGGGGGTGTTTGGGGTTTCAGACAGGGGGGGGGAGTTATTTAGTTTTGAGTAAGGGGGTTCATGTGTGTATTACCATGGTTATGGAGGTGTTTTGGGGAATATGGGATTTCAAAGTGTTCAGTAAAGAGGTAAGTTTTTAGCTCTTTCCTGAACTGATAGAGGTCATTTATGACACGAAGGTCTATTGGGAGGTCGTTCCAGAGCGTAGGGGCAGTGAATGTGAATGCTCTGGAGCTAGTAGTTTTTTTGTCTTCCTGAAGGCTTTTGGTGTGATAAGAGAGTGGGCTTCGTTTTGTCTGTGTGATCTAGTTTTGTTTGGTGATTGTAGAAGTGTGGAAAGGTGTGAGGGGGCTATGTCTTTTATGAGTTTAAAGGTTGTTAGGATAGTTTTGTATCTGATTCGTCTGTTGATTGGGAGCCAGTGTAGTTCTAGCAGTATTGGGGTTACGTGGTCTGTTAGACGTGCTTTGGCTGTTACTTTTGCACAGATGTTCTGGGCTCTTTGAAGAAGGTATGTGTATTTTTGAGGGAGGCCTATTAATAGACTATTGCAGTAGTCGAAGTGGGGGGTGATTAGTGTATTTACTACGGATCTAAAATCTTGAGTTTCTAGGAGTGGCCTTAGGTGCTGTATAGTTTTTAGTTTGTAGTTTGTAGTAGATGGTTTTTACGGTTTGTTTTATGTGGGGTAGCATGGTGAGTGTGTGATCTATTATCACACCTAAATATTTTACTTCTTTTCTAACAGGTATGGATGTTCTGTTAATTGTGATTGTATCTGGGAAGGTGTTCTCTGTGATTGATGACCTTGTTACGAACATTGCTTCCGTTTTTACATGTATAGATTACATAGACATTTAAATGGCAATGTCAGACAATGGTGGTTTTGCATTGCAGATGGATGGGATGCAGATAACTTACCTAGTTCAATTAAAATCCTACCGTGAACTAACCTTTGCAAAGAGAAAAGAATTCCATTCGTCACTACTTAATCGTTCTCTTAACAAGCCACGTGAACTCTTCCAACTAGTAAAATCCTTATCCAGAGAACCTTTCATACCTCAACAAGAACAAATACAGCCTCAATTATATGCTAATTATATTCAATCAAAGGCAGTCAAAGTTACATTATTGTCAAAAGAAATCTCTCATCCTCCTAGCATTCAGTTTCTACTAAACAATTTACATCTCCTTCTCCAAGTACCATTGAAGATATTTTAGCCACTATTAATACCACCACAGCTCCAAATGATCCATGTCCTGCTCATTGGATCAGAGCTTTGAAAGTGGAGCTTAGCTCATACATAGCATCTATAGCAGACAAATCATTCACCACCGATGTTTTCCCATCAATCCTCAAGCAGACATCAATTCGACCATTGCTGAAAAATAACAAACTTGACCCAAAGAAGGAGGACTCTTATCGTCCAATTTCTAGTATTCCCCTATTAGCTAAAATTCTCTAGAAAAGGTGACCTTGAGACAGATCCAACAACATATTGATACTGAAGCCCCTTTAGACTCAAGCCAACATGGTTTTAGGGAAGCACATGGAGTTGAGACTCTTCTTGCCTCTTTAATGAATTCCCTTATCATTGCTACAGATAATATCAAGACCGGAGTTGCATTGATCTTCCTAGATATTGCAGCAGCATTTGATTCAGTTAATCATGAACAACTTTTAGTCCGCCTCCATGAGAAGGGAATACAAGGAATTGCATGGGACTGGTGCAAGTCTTATCTAGAAGACCGATGGCAACAAGTTCGAATTGATAACAATGCATCTTATCCATTCCAACAGAAACAAGGTGTTCCACAGGTTTCCTCACTATCAGCATTGCTTTTTAACATCTATATGCAACCAATCTGTAATATTGCCCGTGCCTTTGGTATATCTTGTCTTATTTATGCTGATGATGTGCTGTTGTTCACACCTATTAATGTGATTAGCCCTGATTACACAGTTTTAATTAACTGTTTCAATTCAATAACCGATTGGCTGCTCACTCAGAACCTTCAAATAAATTTTAAAAAAACTGAAGTCCTTATCGTTACAAGAAACAATGACTTCTCTTCACCACCTTCATTAAGAGTACGAGACGCTGATTTACCTATTAAATCCACCATTCGATACTTAGGTGTCATTCTCGACCAGCGACTTGAATTTAATGAGCATATAAAGTCCACAGTAAAATCCATTTATCACAAGATTAATATTCTTTGACACCTAAAACCCATGTTAGACCCCGATGATTTCCGCACAATATTCCAAGCGCTAGTCACTCCACATTTTGACTATGCGAATATTATCCTGCAAGGCCTACCTAAATCTACGCTTAATCCATTACAGCTTGCTATGAATGCAGCAGCTAGATCACTATGCAGAATTACAAGGAGACAACACATAACCCTCATCCTAATGGAGCTTCACTGGCTCCCAATAATTTGTAGATTATCTTATAAAACACTTCTTATGACCTTCAAAGCGTTCCATAATATTTCACCTCCTTCAATCTCTGATCTACTCATTCATACCCAAAACAACAGATCAAGAAGATCTACAGCTGAACATACTCTAGTGATTCCAGGAAACAAAATCTGCTGTAGAATCTATATGGATTGAAATTCCATGTAAAAGGGGGAAGGCAATGGCAGTGGGGGTGTACTATCGAGTGCCTTGCCAGAATAACCAAATGGATGATGAAATGCTCAAAGAAATCAAGGAAGCTAACAAAAGTTACAGTGCAGTAATAATAATGGGTGATTTCAACTACCCCGGTATCGACTGGGTCAGTGTCACGTCAGGACATGCTAGGGAGATAAAGTTCCTAGATGAAATAAATGACTGCTTCTTGGAGCAGCTGGTTCATGAACCGACCAGAAGAGAAGCCATATTAGACCTAGTCCTCAGTGGAACACCAGATCTAGTGCAAGAGATAAGGTTGGTGGGGCCACTTGGCAATAGTGATCATAGCATGATCGCCATTTGATTTAATTAGTGGAGGAGGGATAGTAAGGAAATCCACAGTACTACCTTTTAACTTTTGAAAGGGAAACTATGATAAAATGAGGAAAACAGTCCAGAAAAAACTAAAAGGAGCAGTTGCACAGGTTAAAGACGTACATCAGGCTTGGCTGTTGTTGAAAAATACTATCTTGGAAGCCCAGACCAGCTGTATTCCACGCTTTAAGAAAAGTGGAAGGAAGTCCAAAAAACTGCCAGCATGGTTTTTTTTTTTTGTATCTTTTATTTAATCATATAAAGTACATGCCAACAAAGGAAACGGCAAGCCTCCAGGGGGTAGACTCTTATCCCCCCGGGGACATTACAGCAGACAACAAAGGCATAGAGAAACAGTAAGTCTTACTAACACAGGTATTTTTCTTTATATAAGTTAGAAGACCCCATCTACCCCCCTTCCCCCCCCCTCCCCCAACCCACTCCCCCCCCCACCCCCTAACTCCCGTCCTGTAATCGTAACCTCTCCCAATAGCGCAAGCCAGGCTGTACCCAAGGAAGTATCACCCACACCCTCCCAGCAGCTTAATTTCCAACCCGCAAGACTTCATTACGGCTACGTGGGCTCAGGTTTTGGATATAAGATTCCCAAATTAACAAAAACTGGGACCACCTCCGCACATTCCCCTGAGCTCTCCATCGTTCTGCCAACATCAGTTGGTGGAGACTATTCCGCCACTCCCAAAAGGATGGGGGTTGCTGGTCTCTCCACCTCCTGAGTATAGGCCCCTTCCCCACCAAACATGCCTTTCGAACCCAAAGCCGCACCCACCTGCCCTGGGGTAAGAGGGAGTTTAGCTGATCTAATACCACCAAGGGGCCAGACCACGGAACCCTCTGCTGAATACAGTTGGCCACCCAGGAGCTTATTCGTGTCCAATATGATCGAATGTATTTACACTCCCACCACATGTGCAACAAAGTGGCCAATGGTTCGGCACACCTAGGACAGGTCCCATCCGCTGTGGCCAGATGACTGCGCAGTGCTCTTCTAGGGGAGAAATATGCCCGTGTAATACATTTAAGCTGAACCTCTCTCCAGCGGGCCCCCTCCGCCAGTTCC
Organism: Ichthyophis bannanicus; assembly: GCA_033557465.1. Lineage (NCBI taxonomy): Eukaryota > Metazoa > Chordata > Amphibia > Gymnophiona > Ichthyophiidae > Ichthyophis > Ichthyophis bannanicus. The sequence goes on from CM066033.1 coordinate 421,958,769, forward strand.
GGTATTCGTCGGAGCGTGGCCCTAACCGACCCCAGGGGAATATCCCGTCGTAATTCCACAGCCCAGGCCCGCTCTACCACTCCATAGTCCGGTTGATGTCCATATATCTCCAATCGTGCCCTCAGAGTAGCTATGGTCGGACGGCTATCCCCTCCAATCTCAAAAAACTCCAAAATCTGTGCAGAACGGTCAACGGCAAGCTCCTCTGCCGGCAATGTAGCTACGTAATGAGCCAATTGCAAATAGGCAAATTGAAATTTAGGCTGCACGTCATATTCCCCCTGAATCTGCAAGAATTTTTTGCATTTGCCAGTCAAGTCAACTACATGACCTATGTGTCGGATACCCTGCGCTGTCCAAGCGCGGAAGTGGCTGGACTCCGACCCCGGGGGGAAACTCACATTCCCCCGGATCGGCAGCCAGCAAGAAACCCTCCAATTCCGTTTCCAGTAAAGGTTGATCTGTCTCCAGACTCGACGCACGGAACTCAGCAGTCCACTGCGCTTAACATGCACTGGGAGACTTGCACTCTCCAAATGTAAAACCGCCAGGATAGCGTGGGGGGCCGCCAAGGCCTCCTCCATCGCCCTAGGGGTATGGAGCTCCGTCTCCCCCAACCAGTCCGCCAAGTGTCGGGCCTGACAGGCCAGCGCATAGCACCGCAAATCCGGGATGCCAACCCCTCCCTGCTTCCAATTACCCATCAGGCGACGTATAGGAATACGGGCTCTGGCTCCTTTCCAAAGAAAACGTTGTATGTCCCTTTCAATCCCCTGGAGATCCCTATTCAGCAGCCAAACCGGTAAGGTTTGGAACCAGTATAATAGCCGTGGGAGTATCACCATCTTCACCGCTGCTACACGACCCAAGAGCGTTAACGGCAACGAATGCCAGGCACTCAGTTGAGCACGCATTCTAGAGACGACTCGGTCGAGGTTACGGGCGTAAAGCTCTTGTGGATTCCGAGTAATCACTACGCCCAGGTATACAAACTGGTTCACTGCCCATTTCAACGGGAACACCCCGCCCCAATTCTCTTGAAGTTGTCCAGAGACGTCCAAGGCCTCGGACTTTTCACGGTTAATACGGAACCCGGCAAAACTACCAAATCGTGTAAATTCTGCCAGCAACCGAGGAAGAGAGTGCCGGGGTTCGAGCAAGTGGACCAAGAGGTCATCCGCGAAAGCCGAGACCTTGAAGCCCTGAGAGCCGATCGTCACTCCCCTAATACTAGCGTCCAACTCCATCCGCCGGAGTAAGGGATCCAAGGAAAGGACAAACAGCAGGGGGGATAGGGGGCAGCCCTGCCTCGTACCCCTCCCCAAATAGATGGGCTCCGATAACGCCCCGTTACACAGCACCCGAGCCGTCGGGTCTAAATACATTGTTTGCACCATTTCACAGAAGAAGGGACCAAGCCCATACATGGGTAGCAGATACTGCAGATACGTCCAGTTAACCCGATCAAATGCCTTTTCGGCGTCAAAGCTAACAAGTAAAGACTGCATGTGGCGCTGCTGAACCCACTCCAAAGAGGCCACAACCTTTCTCACATTACGTACCGCATACCTCCCCCGGACAAAGCCTACCTGAGAGTTGTGTACAAGATCCCCCAGCACCTCTGCTAGGCGTTCCGCGAGTATTTTAGCCAGTATCTTGGAATCGAAATTCAACAGAGAAATAGGTCTGTAGGAGGCCGCTTGAGTAAGATCTTTCCCCGGCTTTGGGATCAAGACAATATGGGCTTGGTTAGACCCTCTCCTCGCATATCCCTGCTGCTGGCGTTGGGCAAAAGTTGCAACCAATAGGGGGGCCAATGACTCTGATAAAATTTTATAATATTCAGCCCCAAACCCGTCTGGACCCGGGGACTTATAACAGCTAGCTTTCGAGATAACCAGGCAGACCTCCTGGAGAGATATCGGGCGTTCCAATTGCTCCCTCTGCGCTGCAGTCAGCTGAGGCAAGTCAAGGCTCCCCAGGTACTCCTCCATCCGGCTAGTGGACCCCTCATCAGCAGTATAAAGGTTCTGAAAAAATTCTTGGAACACCGCCAGTATTGCGCCCTTATCCTTCTGGAGGGTACCTTGAGCATCCCGTAGGGCCGCCACCGTTCTCCCAGCCCGGGGGCCCTTCAGACACCGTCCCAAGATTTTGCCTGGTTTGTCCCCGTAGCAATGTAATTTATAACGATAGTACATCAGCGACTTTTTCGCTCTACTATGGAGAAGTTCATTAAGCGCCGTTTGCTCTTCCCAGAGCCTCTTCCTATTCTGAGCAGTGGGGTATTGGGCATTGACTTGCCTTGCCTTTGTCACAGCTCTTTCAAGTTTAATAATTTGTTCTGTGAGTAATCTCTTCCGCCGCGCTACATAACCAATAATGTCCCCTCTCAAAACCACTTTGGCGGTCTCCCACATCAGGTCCGGATCAGCCAAATGACCTTGGTGGTTCACCTCAAAATCATGCCAACGTTGGCGAAGAAAGCCAATGAATTGAGTATCCTTATAGAGCTCCATGGGAAACCGCCAAATGCGGGAGTAGGGACCGTCCCCGCCCCCCAGCCAGCGCATATCTAACCAGATCGGGGCATGATCTGAGATTTCTGTAGGTCCAATATGCGCCTCTTCTACATAAGTGAAAAGCGTCTCTGAGACCAGCAAGTAATCTATCCTAGCACTAGTCCCATGTGCCCGTGAAAGATGGGTGTAGTCCCGTTCAGCTGGGTGGAGTAGCCTCCAAGGGTCTACCAACCCAAGTCGGTCACGGAAACGTTGTAGCACTTGAGCCGTCAGCTTCCTCGCCCGTGACCCCGACCCCCTAGAGGTATCCAAGTCCACATCGAGTACCCCATTAAAGTCCCCCCCCCAGGATCAACGGTAGCTCGGCTAATTGCTCCACTTTCGCCGCCAGGCGATGATACAGGTCCTGGTCCAGGGTATTAGGACTATATATATTACCTAGGATGAGCGCTTTACCCTCTAATTCTCCTTGTGTCAGCACAAAGCGCCCGTTGGAATCAGCAGCCACTTTTCCCAACGTGAACCGCACTCGCTTATTTATCAGAATAGCCACTCCACCCTTTTTGCCTACTGCAGGGGCTCCCCACACCTGGCCCACCCAGTCTCTACATAATTTATTATGTTCCTCAGCAGTTTGATGCGTCTCTTGCAAGAGTGCAATATCACATTGTTGCCTGGCCAAAGCCTTTAAAATTTTATATCTTTTCACTGGACTCCCCAGCCCACAAACGTTCCAGGATATGACCTTCAGACTAAGACTACAATAATGTAATTAAGCTTCAGTAGTAAAGTCTGCTGTAGCAATGGGTAGGGCCCCCCCAGCCTAGAGCCCCCCCATGATTCTTCCCCACCAGCCCGTCTCGGTCCCTTCGGGATTACAGGAGTACAAGCCCCCCCCCCTCATAGAACTAGTCTTCCCCAAATTTACAGTACTACCCCCTTCCCCCCCCTTCTCCCCCCCTCTGTACCTCCCCCAACCCCCCCCCTCGCCCCCCCACCCCCTCCCCCCCTCGCCCCCCCACCCCCTCCCCCCCTCGCCCCCCCACCCCCCCATCTAAGACCTTCCCAACTCGATATTCCCCTCCCTCACATAGTCACTAGAGATGTGACCAGGCCCCACCGCCCCCCTTATAGTCCACCTATACTCTACCCCCCCAAGGAACAGTAAGAAATTAGGCTCCCATCAATAATTAAACATATTTATACAGTCATCCATCCCCAACAAACTGGCATTCTTAACAACAGACATCGTAAAACAAAAACTTGCGCTCAGGGCAGGCAGGCCGAAAGTCCCATCTCTTCAGTCGGTAATATGGTAGGGTACCGGATAGGGGCACATGGCCGGCCCGGCCATTTTTCACCAGCGCAGCTCCCCTCCATCTGAACACCGGCCAGCGCCCAGTAAAAACAAGGTACCTCTCAGCACCCTCCTGTTCTCAGGTACGCTCCTGCCGTGAAGGAGATGGTTGTTGCACCAGCTGGTCAATGTACGGCGCTGCCTCCTCCGCCGACTCGAAGACCCGGCGTCCGTTCTCCCTCAGCACGTGCAGCCGGGCAGGATATTGGACAGAAAACTTTATGTTGGCCCCAAGAAGCTTTTGACACAGCGGCGCATATGCCCTGCGGCTCCTACTGACCACTGCCGAAAAGTCTTGGGCAATTCGAATCTTAGCATTCTCGTGCTCCACCATGCCTCTCTTCCGAGCCTCTCGTAGCACAGATTCTTTCTGTTGGAAATACAAGTACTTTGCCAGCACTACTCTGGGTCTTGTATCCGTGGAGGTTCTCGGGCCTACTCGGTGAGCCCGCTCAATTAGAACTGCCAGAGGGATTTCTCCAGGCCCTCCTAGGAGGGATACCGACAGGGCCGCAACATATTGCCTCAGGTCCCGGTCCCCCACCGAGTCTGGGATGCCCAGAAACCTCAAGTTGTTGCGCCTCGGGCGATTCTCGAGGTCCTCCAGCTTTTCATCGTGGGCCTTCAGCGTTGCTCGCACGTGTTGCAGCTCGCGGGACAGATTCTCCACCTCCCCTTCGGTATGGGCAATACGCCCTTCCGCCTCCTGCATCCGAGTGCTGAATGCATCCACCGACATTTGCAGGGTGTCGAGCTTACTCCGCAGGGTATCAAACTGCGCGGATAGCGCCCCGGTAACTGCCGCCGATATGTCCTCCGGGGAGACCGTCGCGGCCGGAGTCTGCGATGCCGCAGCTCGTGGCGGCGATGCTGTTTCCGCCATTTTTGAGCCGCCGGCCACCCGGTCTTTCTCCTTCCTCGTACCTCGCAGCGTGGAGGCCATCCTCCCCGGGACACCGCCGGTAGTTCTTGTCCGTCCCCGAGATTAGTGGGGTGGTGAGTATGCCGGTTCGGCCCCTCAATAGAGGCCTGAAATAGCCGGTTTAGAGCTGTGGGGCCCGGAGCTCAGAAAGACACGTCCTCTCCAAGCTCACCACATCACGTGCTCTCCTGCCAGCATGGTTTAAAGGTGAGGTCATAGAGGTTGTTGTTGCCAAAAAAAGCATCTTTCAGGAAATGGAAAAAAGAGCCAAACGATGAAACCTGGAAATAGCACAAGCACTGGCAAGTCAAATGCAAGGCATTAATAAGGCAGGCAAAGGGAGAATTTGAGAAGAAGCTTGCTGCGGAAGCAAAAACGCGAAGTAAAGACCTTTTCAAGTACATTCGTAGCAAAAAACCTGTGAGAGAGTCAGTTGGTCCATTAGATGATAAAGGGGTTAAAGGAGCACTAAGAGGCGACAAGGCGATAGCGGAGAGATTGAATGAATTCTTTGCTTCAGTCTTTACTGAGGAAGATGTAGGGATGTTACCCATGACTGAAGTGGTATTTAAAGGTGTGGAAGAATTGAAGGAAATATCGATACATCGGGAAGATGTATTACAACTATTAGATAAACTGAAGAGTAGCAAATCACCTGGGCTGGATGGTATACATCCAAGGGTGTTGAAAGAACTGAAATACGAGATTGCAGACCTGCTATTAGTAATCTGTGAACTATCATTAAAATCATCTCTAATACCTGAAGATTGGAGGATCGCCAGTGTAACACCAATTTTTAAAAAGGGTTCCAGGGGTGATCCGGGAAACTACAGACCGGTGAGCCTGACATCAGTACCGGGAAAAATGGTAGAAACCATCATAAAGAATAAAATTACTCAGCATGTAGATAGTCATGACCTAATGGGAGACAGCCAACATGGCTTTAGACAAGGAAGATCTTGTCTTACTAATCTGTTATGTTTTTTGAAGGAGTGAATAATCAGGTGGACAAAGGTGAGTCGGTTGATATTGTGTATCTGGACTTTCAGAAAGCCTTTGACAAGGTCCCTCATGAGAGACTTTTGGCAAAACTAAAGAGTCATGGGATAGGAGGCAGTGTACTATTGTGAATCAAGAACTGGTTAAAAGATAGAAAGCAGAGGGTAGGGCTAAATGGCCAATTTTCCCAATGGAGAAAGATGAATAGTGCAGTACCCCAGGGATCTGTGCTGGGTCCGCTGCTTTTTGACATATTCATAAATGACCTGGAAAGTAGAATAACGAGTGAGGTTATCAAATTTTCAGATGACACAAAACTATTTAAAGTTGTTAAAACCCAAGAGGATTGTGGAAAATTGCAAGAGGATCTTGATAAATTGGAAGACTGGGCATCAAAATGGCAGATGAAATTTAATGTGGACAAGTGCAAGGTTATACACCTAGGGAAAAACAACCCAAACTATGGTTACACGATGCAAGGTTCCACATTACGAACCACCACCCAGGAAAAAGATTTAGGCGTCATTGTGGATACCATGTTAAAACCCTCGGCCCAGTGTGCAGCAGCGGCCAAGAGAGCAAATAGAATGCTAGGTATGATAAGGAAAGGAATGGAAAATAGAACAAAAGATATTATAATGCCTCTATATCGTTCCATGGTGAGACTGCACCATGAATATTGTGTGCAATTCTGGTCACCGTATCTTAAAAAGGATATAGCGATTTTAGAAAAGGTTCAGAGAAGAGCCACCAAAATGGTAAAGGGGATGGAAGGATACTCCTATGAAGAAAGGCTAAAAAGGTTGGGGCTCTTTAACCTGGAAAAGAGACGGCTGAGGGGAGATATGATAGAAGTCTATAAATTAATGAACGCAGTGGAACGGGTAAACGTAGATCGATTGTTTACCTTATCAGAATATAGAAAGACTAGGGGACATGCAATGAAGCTACAGGGTAAACTATTTAAGACTAATAAAAGAAAATATTTTTTCACTCAACGTGTAATCAAACTCTGGAATTTGTTACCGGAGGATGTAGTAAAGGCTGTTAGTGTAGCTGGGTTTAAAAACGGTTTGGACAAGTTCCTGGAGGATAGGTCCATAAACCATTAATAAGAAGGGACCCCTGGATATCAATGCTTGAACCAATACAAGCATTGTGGAACCTGTGTCCCTTGGGGAAACTGCTAGGTACGTATGACCTAGATTGGCCACTGTTGGAAACAGAATACTGGGCTTGATGGACCTTTTGTCTGACCCAGTATGGCATATCTTATGTTCTTATGTAAATGTACTCAAACTACCATTAACAGATCATTTTCATCCTTTGCTCCAAGGTGCTGGAATAAGCTTCCATTAAACATCAGATTGATAAAAGATATATCGCAATTTAGAAAAGCTTTAAAAACCCACCTTTTTTTACAACACTTCTCTTACATCAATACTTCCCCTCCACTCACCCCATTATCTCAACTCAGCAGTAATAGTTAAATGATGATGTTAGACCGTTCCACCTTATGATATTTCACTGTATATACCTGCTCTGTTAAATGTTATTTATGACATGTCTCTATACCCACTCAAGATCTCTAGTCTGATGTAATTGCTTTTATTTAATTATTCATATGCTATTCCCCAGTTAATCCTTATTTTATTCCCCTGTTACCTGTAACTTGGACAAGTTCTCTAAATCTGAGTGTATTTTGTTTAATGTAAACCGCACTGATGTCAAATAGCGCGGTATATAAGAGCTGTTAAATAAATAAATAAAAATATTTCAAGGAGCCATGGGTTGGGCTGGCTGGAAAAGTACATGCATATTTCCCCATTTTACAGTGGACTATCCATTTTATAGTGGACTATCCATGCCAGCTTTTCTAGCTTCTCTAAGACACATGAAGGTGCCAACAATCTGATTGTTTGGACCTGAGGTGTCCACCAGTAATTCAAAGTGCTCTTATGCTAACTTTATTGGTGTTTAACTCCATCTCAAACATTCTGCAGAGTTATTTCACTCAGCTACTTAACAGGCTCACCTTGTACAAGCAGCATTTAAATCTGGCACATGGGCGTACAAGCATCAGTAAGTACCCATGTGTGTTATGAAGCTGGCACTTATACATGCAGACGCTGGTGCTTACACATATAAAGCTCTGAAACATGCAGCAATTTTTATGCACATGCAGATTTCTGAAATAGATGCTCTGGCTGTACACACTGGCTAATGCATATTGTGATGGAGCTGAAACCATTGAAGCGATGGATGTAGAAAAAAACTCTCTTTCTTATGAAGCAACTGAGTTACAGAGGGTGCAATTACCTAGAAGTGCAGCTAGAGGGAGCAGGCACGAGGCTGCAGAAGTTAAGCTGACACACCCAGGTTGTAGCAATGCAGTACCTAATCAAAGGCACCTGGGTAGAAAGCCAGGAAACTCAGTTGGAGAACGCCTTTTTAAGCAGTGCTCACAAGGAAGCAGACAGAGAGGACCTTGGAGAGAGAGACAGAGAGAGAGAGAGGATCTGAGAAGGAACTCGAGAGAAGATCTGAGAAGGAACTCAAGAGAGGATCTAAGAAGGAACTCGAGGGAGGACCTTTGAGAGAGAGAGAGAGAGAGAGAAAGGATCTTTGAAGGAAGGACCTGAGGAAGGAACCTCATACACTGCAAGGTAGAGAAGCTTGGATACATGGAAAAGCAGAGCTAAGTTCCAGGGAGAACAAGCCCAGCTTAGAAAGCTCCAGAAGCCAGTCTTCAAGGAAGACGGTGACAAAGGGAGAGTCTCTGGTGGAGAGAACACCAGCAGCAAACGCTACAGACATCCAAGGTACAGTGATACTTAATTTATTAAATGGATGCCAGGTCCTAGGAAGGCTGATAACCTAAAATGCCATTCTGAGAAGAAGCAAAGCTGGAGGAAGTTTTGTAACCCTGTACAAAGAGGTATAGGGAAAAGCACTAATAGTTATTTGCTAAACCCAGGCCAGCAAGACTGGAAAGTGGGGGAAAGAAATACTGAACTGCAACCTGTGTTAACCAGGGAAAGCTCAGGATTAGAAGACACCACGAGTGAGCTAGAACCCATGCAAATTGAGTTTGCAGAACCAGAACCGTTGATGCTTGAACCAATGGACTGTTCTCTGTGTATTACCGAGAGCCTGGAATCTCTTACCAAGATATAACAGCAGCACATGTTTTAAAGTACCTTTTACCTTTTGCTTCTGTTAAAACTGAAGGAAGAAGTTTTGTCTTGTTTTTCTTGCTGTTTGAGAAACTTGCTTGGATACAGAGAACTGTGAAGCATTTGTAACAGTTGCTGACCTTTTGTAAATATTCTTGGCACTAAACCTGAAGTAAGGTAATTCTACTTTGTTTCCTGAAGAACCTTTTGCGTAACAAGGGAATAAAAACCTTTTTGTTTCACCCTGCTTAAGGCTCACACATCTATTTTCTTTGTGAAGAGGGACTACAAGGACCAGAATGCACTTGGTCTAAAAGTTTTTCTTTCTTCAACAAAATTAAAGTGTCCACCCTGACTCTTTGGCACACTGCCACTAGGAGGGGCTATGACAATATGCACTCCAAAGCATCCTTATATATATTTAATAACAGGCTCCACACTCAGCAGAACCTTTTGTAAAATATAAAGAGGAATGTGAGCATCCCAACCATAATGACTCTTTTCCCATGTAGAGCCCTATGAAAAATGCAGCTTCACATCACCCATAATGCTGAAGAAAAGCAATGGAGTAGTCTCAGAAATTGACTGGTGGCCATAGTTAAATTAGATTCTCTGACGTTATTCTTAAAAGCATCTTTCTCCTCAATTTGAGAAACAGGAACGAAGGAATAAATGACTTATTTATCCAAAGGTATACATTAAAATTGACTGAAACTGAGCAAGTAGGAGGCACTGAGAAATCAATTTGAGACACGTTAACCTATGAATTAATGTGGGTAAACTGAGTTTATGTTAGAAGGTTCTAATGTTAAAAAACATCAGTGAAATTAGTATGTGAAAGATCCAAAAATGAAGCAAATGTTGTTTGCCTGTGCTCATCCCTAGCAGTTTCTCTGAAAATTTGTGAAAAGTGCGTGCACTGAGAAGGAAATTTTATAAACCATTTTCGTACTTAAAAACAGCATTTTGTGCATGTAAATGGGCTCTTATAAAATTAGGTCATACCTAAACGAATACACTGCACAAGCCAGCACATATGCCCTCTGCTGCCACTGCTGGCTGTGTCACACTGTTAGTACTGTTCTCATGGCTTGACTTGCTGTTGCCCTTTGTCCCTCTCCTGCCGATTTGGATGGTTCCTGACACCTTTCTGGCGCTGTGACTCTGCAACCAGTGTGCTTTGACTTTTTCTGCACGACCCTTCATCATCCTCCTGCTTGCACCTTTGTGGGTGCCTTTAACTTGCGAAACAATGCGACAAAGCAGTGGTCAAATCTAGAAGGATGCTAGACTTCATAGAGAGGGGTGTAACCAGCAAAAAAGAGGGGGCAATAATGTCCCGTATAAGTTATTGTTGAGGCTATATCTCGCTAAGGATATAAATAGACTGGAAACAGTCCAAAGAAAAGTGACCAAAATAGTCAGAAGACTCACGAGAAGAGACCTGAAGACCTGAATATGTATACCCTACAGGACAGACAGAAGGGAAAGAGGAATTATGATGCATATGTTTACTTGAACAAATCTTTTCCAAAGACATGGAAGCTATAGAACATGAAATGAAGCTGCAAGGCGGTAAAATTAAAAGCGACATAGTGTGATTGTGGATTATATTTGCATGCCTGTAATAAACATAGAAACATAGAAACATGATGACAGAAAAAGACCACAAGGCCCATCTAGTCTGTCCTTCCATAACAACAACTACAACAGTCCACTTTCTACCTTTAGAGATCCTCTGTGTTGGTCCCATGCTTTTTTGAATTCAGTTACTGTCCTCATCTCTACCACCTCCACTGGGAGACTATTCCACGGATCCACTACTCTTTCCGTAAAGAAATATTTCCGCATATCACTCCTGAATCTATCTCCCTTCACCCTCATCCCATGTCCCCTCGTAGTAGAACTTGCTTTCAATTGAAAGAGGCTCTCTCCCTGAACATTTATGCCACGGAGGTATTTAAACATCTCAATCATATCACCTCTATCCCGCCTTTCCTCTAAGGTGTACATATTAAGATCCTTAAGTCTGTCCTCATATGCTTTATAATGAAGCCCATTAATCATTTTAGTAGCAACCCTCTGCACCGACTCCATCCTGTTCACATCCTTTTGAAGGTGCGGTCTCCAGAATTGCACACCATACTCCAAATGAGGTTGCACCAAAGACTTATACAGAGGTATTATCACCTCCTTTTTTCTGCTAGCCATTCCTCTCCGTATGCACCCAAGCATCCTTCTAGCTTTTGCCGTCGCCTTTTCTACCTGTTTAGCTACTTTAAGATCATCAGACACAACCACGCCTAGGTCCCGCTCTTCTTTAGTGGACAAAAGTACTTCACCTCCTATACTGTATTGCTCCCTTGGATTGCTGCAGCCCAAATGCATGACCTTACATTTTTTAACATTAAATCCCAGCTGCCAAATTCTAGACCATTCTTCAAGCTTAGCTAGATCCCTCCTCATGTTATCTACACCTTCCTGGGTGTCTACTCTATTACAGATTTTGGTATCATCCGCAAAGAGGCAAACCTTACCAGACAGCCCTTCCGCTATATCACTAACAAAGATGTTAAAAAGATACCCTGGGTAGTAACAGTATTACTTTGAAGAATAAGATCTTTAATACTTTTTAATGTAGACTTCAGAGCTCTTAAAACACTCCTTCATGTTCTAGTCATAAGATAACTGGACTATTGCAACTCGTTGCTCGGTCTCAACTAAAAAGACTCCAACTGGTCCAGAATACAGCTATTTTATGGTGTGAAGAAAGACATCATGCTGTACCCCTTCTTATGGAGCAACACTTGCTTCCTGTGACGAGTCCCATTAAATTGAAGATACTTCTTATAACCCGCTTTAGATATTATACCAGGCTTCCTATCTATCTCAGCAGAGTTTGATCCCTTATACCCATCAAAGAACACTAAGATCATCATAAGCCAACAATTGTCCCATGCCAGAGTTAGACCAGGTTTTATTTTTTTTCTCTCTTTCCAGAATACTGCATTTAGTTACCAAACTCCATCTATAAAATTCACCTCCCCGGGATTTAGGTCAAGAGAGCTCGTAAAAGAAATATAAGAAGAGTCTAAACTTGGTTTTTGACCAAAATGTTTTCATGTTTGCATCATCTAAATACATGATAGGAAATGTACTTTGCAACATGGTCACTGTAGCAAAGATTCTATAGAACTGAGTTCATTCTAAAACATTTTTTCTTCTTCCCACTGAGGCAGAAACCTGTCTTAGTCATGGTAGGCATACCCAGCATTAAGACAAATAGTCACTGTGTGGCATAGTGCATTAAAATCATATTAAAGTACTCTATCCAAATGGTTTAAAGCAGATGAAATTAAATGCCTTTACTTCTGCGTGACACAGTTATAGTTTTGCAGCGGAATATTGTCAGAATGGGGGGAATTGATTGCATTCCAGTAAGTAATTGTCACTCTCCTGAAATGGCCAATAGGAAGTAAAATTCTTAACAGTCAGTTTCAGATAATGAATACAGTGGAGCATAGTGCATTGCTGCAGTCCTCATTAATAGAACTCCTTAGGGAGAGATTTCTGCTTGGAAAAATTAGCCTTTGCTCCAGTTTCATTTGCTGGTTTTATGAGAGCGCTGAAAAGACATCCTACAGCCTCTGGCAAGACTCGGCAATTCTCTATTATCACCTCAGATAACAGGCAAGAAGGTACTTTTGATTCATTGTCACATTCATATAAGTGAGGAAACACATTTCCCAACAAGTGAGAATAGAGTTTGGTAAACAAATGGAGATTTTAAAGGAGAAATATTAAAAATAAAGTCTAAGCGTCCCTGTGCACCTAGCCTTAATGGGTTTGACATTTTTCTTTAATTGTGCTTATTGTAATCTAGACTGTCTCGCAGCAGAGTTGTTTATGAATATTCAGTGCTCCCTTTTCCCCATAGGTTTTTGAATGAAGGCTCCTGGGAGAATATTCCTTTTGTCTTGTTTATCTGATTGCTAGTTTTTCATTTCATTTCTGCATGATATCTACAACAGACATTAAACAGCCCTTTGCTTTATTAATAGTGACCTTTAGTGGTCTTATCTAAGCTCCAGACTATGTCTGCCTGATATCATACCTGCCCCATGAGAATTTTCACAACTTACCGGTCCTCAGTGAGGGAGAGAGATTTTCAGGAAAAACTGAAAAAAGCTTAGAGCCAGCTTTCCTGCCCTGTACGATTCATGTCACGGCCCTGTACGTCCTGCTGGTCGGTGGGCACGTGCTGATTATTCCACCTCAAAGGTGGAATAAACAGCAAAAAAACAGCGATCGGGCCTGGGGATCCCCCTGGGGCTGGGACGTGTGTGGGGGGGTCCCATAGGTCAGGCAGCCATAGGTCAGGCAGTGGGGAAAAGGTGGGCCAAGGCCACAGGAGTCAGGGGGACCTGCGGGGACGACGTCCCAGCAGGCAGCAGGGGCACATCGGGCTGTCCTCGGATCCCATTCTGGTTACCACGGGAACATTTTGTTACTGCGGTCCAGAATCAGGTCCAAATGCTCCCATCTTACTTGGATACATCAAGTCATCAGTGAAATGTAGCCCCCACTACCAAAACAAACCTACATTGAATGTCGGGCCGAACGGACAGGAGCAGCGAGAGAAAACCTCTCTGCACAAAGGTCCGTAAAGCCCTTTTTATTGAAAAGTTTTCTAACTTGAAAAACTTATCTGAATCCTCGGCGATTCCAAGCTATTCTTAAAGTAACGCTGGCTTATGAATGCACAACATGCATGTTTCGGGTCCCAGAAAGTCCCTGCTTCAAGTGTTCACCTGCTGAATGGTTTAAGAAATAAATGCTGGCCCGACATTCAATGTAGGTTTGTTTTGGTAGCGGGGGCTACATTTCACAGATGGCTTGATGTATTAGTGTTCTTGTGTGTCATTGGTCGCACCGAGGTAACTTTTATACCCATCTTACTTGGGGTTGTCCAGATTGCGTGGACGTGCCCCTACATGAATCAGGCTCTATGTGTGTATAAAAGTCTTTTTTTATCAGCTATCCCCATATATAAGAGTGCACATGGTGACAAGAAAGCACACATTCCCATGACACAAGGGTAGGTGTATTTGGGGTCATAGTATGAGAGGGGCATGGATGGTCATTAAATTCATGCATAGGTTATACAATAAAAACCTACAGGTGTACTTTATCTATGATTTTGGCAGCATTTGTGATGCTATTTTCTAAAGACAAATAGCATATGTATCTTTATCAAATAGCCTCAAAATAAGTTCCTACTTGGCCCCCAGGCTGGGTGACCTGCTATAAAAAACCCTCCATAAGTCACTTATGCTTTCATCCTAGCTAGTTAATTCTTGCATGTGTATCTAGTATGGGGAGTTATTCTGTGCCACGAATTGCGGGGATGGATGGCCCAACGGGACATCCATCCCTGCTATTCATGCCCTTCACCCGGCCGCGACTAACTTCCCTGCCTGTTGTACGGGGAAGTCAGGCGGGGGCAGGGAAGGGGTGGCTCGGGGGCAGAATCTGGGCGGTCGCCGGCCCTGGACCTAAAGGGCCATTTCTAACGTCGGCCCTGTACTTCCGGGGCCGGTGACATGTGCGGGGAAGTTATTTCAACCCCGAGATGGAATAACTTCCCTGAATGTGATTTTACTTAAACACTGGGGCATGGATGGGGCCAGATCAGGGGTTGGGCAGGGGTTGGGCTGTGGGGAATAAGCATTTGTTCTCCTGTGGCCGGTATCGCAGCTCTTCAATGGAGCTGCAGTGCCATGGCGATATGACGCCATGGCGTTGTGTCTCCATCGAAGAGCCTTGACTGAGTTAGCCGGGGACAGTCCTACATGTGCAGGCCGGACTGAATCGCAATCCCGCGGGATCAGAATCACAATCCCCTCTGTAGTCCAGTTCAGACCGGTTATACAGAGGGGATCTACGTCTGGGACGGAATCAGGCCCTTATAAATTGGGTTTCTCTCATTCTCTATATATTGAAAATGTGTTTTGGAAAAGTACACAAATATTTTGCCTCTTTTCTTCTTCTTTCTGACTTTAATGTAACAGGGAGTGCCAGGTAAATCACATGATTGAACATCCCTACTGCAAAGAGCTTACATTTAAAAAATGCATAGCATATGAAATCATAAGGATCGTGTACCCTTCCTACTGTAGTACCGCAAAACCTGGCTTTATCTTCATAAGGTTTAGCACCAGGGCAAATATACATCATGTGGGAGTGGAGTGGAGGAGTGGCCTAGTGTTTGGGGCAAGGTACTTCAGGCCAGAAGGTCAGGGGTTCAAATCCCACTAGAGGACAGCAACCTTGGGCCGGAAGGACTGGGGTTTCTAGTCCCACAGGTGCTCCTTGTGGTCTTGGGCAAGCCACTTAACCCTCCATAGCCCATGTTCTCTGTAAAATAGTTATCTCCAAGCTATAATGCCCTGTTCAATGTAATTTCAGTTTGTTCAATGTAAACGGCACTGATGCAGAATAGCACAGTATATACTCAAAGGCACACATTACATTACATAAAAGAATATAAATAAATATCATTATCTGTCTTTCCTCCACAAAGCAACAATGAAATGAAACTCTCCTTCCAAAGAAATATGCAATAGTATTTGTCACTTGTCATAACAGACTACATCACTGATTCATGGCCCTTTATAACGTGTGGCAGTAGCTAATACATGACATGCATATAAATTTGAACTAACTGAACACTGAACTACCATGTTTATAACTTAAGATAATAGTAAAGTATACAGAGGCATTCACATGAAGCCCAGTATCAATTAAGAGCATCTTTACTTTGAAAAAGTTGACCTTCAGAATTAGGCAGCCTATAATGCTTGCACAAGAAGTCTCAGGGTAAAATAGAAGAGAGAACAGAGGGAAAGATTTATCCCAGGTTCCCTCGTTCCATGTTTAAAGGAAGAAGTCCTTGACAAATCAGATCCACTAGGACTTCTGCAGTGACTGAAGGATCTTATATTAAGAGACTGTAGATTATTAGGCTTGTTCTTCCGCATACCTATATCGCAGCCTTCCTGTACTCACTCAGGTGACAACAATCTGTAAAATTATAGAAGAGCTTTGAAGGGCCAGTAACAGACGCCTGTTGATAGCGCTCTGGTCTTTTTCTATTACCTTTTTATTTTTTCTTTGGAAGACCTGCCTGATTCCGCACATGGGCAGGAAATGGAAAGCTAAGCTGCCGACAGGGGAGATCCTGGGTGCAGAGAGGTCGGCAGTCCACGGGCCCATGAACTCCTTCATGTGGTCTGCCGAGAGGAGTGAAGTGGCTCCGGAGTACCCATTGAGCGCTACTGGGGCAGAAGGAAGGTCTCTTACCGTCGAGAGGTTAGAGGTCTCCCTCAGCCCGGAGCTCCGAATACAGCTGGAAGTGGTGAGCCTGCCTGAGACCCTGAGTGTGGGCATGGGAGATGTGGCCCTCCCGCTTCTGTTGCCTCAGATGCAGTTATCCAGCACCGTAGGAGGTCCTCGGGAGCTGGCGTCTCTGGCTGAGGTTTCTGGCATGGAGGGGGTGGAGGAGGAAGGGTCGGTTCCATCTCTGCTTTCTTTGTTGGACGTGCCCCCGACAACGTTGGATAAACCTTCTCAGGATGGTGGGAACGGACAAGGACACAGTTTGGTGAGACCTGATATTGTTACCTCAGATAGTTTATGGGAAGTCTTTTCATCCATACACCTCAATATTTCATCTCAGCTCCAGTCTATTTTGCAGCAATTTCAAGTGTTTGGGCAGCAATTAAAATTGTACGAATTGGGTCAAACTGAGCTTAATGCCAAAGTTGCCTCATTTGAGGGGCATCTGTGGCAGATACAAGAGGTCTCCCAAGCCTTTGTTAAGGATTCTGTGGTTATACATAGGAGGATAGAATTTTTGGAAAATGCTGTGAGGAGCCGCAACCTGCGAGTATTGAACTTTCCCACTGTTCCTTCAGTTTCTGCCTTGGAACTATTTAAGAAGTTTCTTGTAGCTTTTCTCAAGGTTTCAGCTGATTCCGTACCACCTATATCGAAAGCCTTCTATTTGCCAACTGTAAAGGCTGCTGCGGTGGGTAAAGAAGAGAACCTTTTGTTATCTTTGGACAGTTTGGATTTATTTTCCTTTTTGGAGCGGTCCCCTTCTGGTTTAGGGATGACTACTACATTGTTGGTCACCTTTGCCCTTGAGGTGGACAGAGATTGGCTCTTGAGATTGTTTTTTAGGTCTCCATGTAAAGTGTTCTTGGATTCTCATATCAGAATTTTCCCTGATGTTTCTAGAGAAACCCAAAAGAGGAGGAGGCGGTTTCTTTTGTATCGTCCAGGGATGCTTCAGTTGGGTGGGCTGTTTTTCTTACGTTTTTCCTTGTAAATGTCTGGTGAAGTTAGCTGGTGTTGGAATATTTTGGCTTAGGGATAGTTCTGCTCAGGTCTGCTTCACATTTTTCTCTCACCACTGAGGGGTAGGGAGAACGTCACCTGCACTCAGATCCCTGAGACAGACACTTGTGTATTGGCGTTTACAGCTTTTGCTTGTACCAAATAAAGGGCTTTACTGACAAGTGGCTGTGATCTGAGTTTCTTTTCCTCCTGGTGCAGGGCTTCACAAGTGCCCAGGAAATTGGTGATATTTGGGACACTTTGTAGGTCTGACCCGCCTACACTGGGCATAGCTATATTTTCTTTGAACCCTCTCAATTGGCCTCCTTTATTTCTTCTAAACAATCTTGTATGCAGGCCCCTTCTTCTCGGGGTAGTCCCCCTAGTTAGGAAGGCTACGAACAAAATTTGCTGTGTGCACTCCTCTCTGTTGTTGTTTTTTTTTTTCTTGTATTTGCTTTGTAAAACAATTATCCTTTGTATTGTGACCTGTCTTGCCATGGTATCGTGGACTTGTGGGCTTGTGATTGTTAGGTTTTGTGCTGGAGAGAAAAATTTCCTGTTCATTTGTTTATGTGCCCTTTCTGTACAAGTTTTCTTTCTTGTATAATTTTGAAAAATTGCATAAATAAAAAAAAAAAAAAAAAAAAGAAGAGCTTTGAAGAACTGACTTTGAACAGTTTTATGTAGAAACAGAGGCTACCGGCAGAGAAGGGCCACTGAACTCCCTTAATGGCAAGTCTCCTCATTTGTACTTGCTTGTATTGCCATAACAGGTTTTTTACTGGATTTGTTGTGGTCTTTTCCCTTCCACTTTCTGACCCCCCCTTTGGAGGTACTTTTATAACTGTATATATGTATAAAAAAGTAAGTTCATATTTTCTTTTGAGAGGGCTTTTCAAAATATTTAAAGCAACTAATGGACATACTTCCACTTTGAAAATTGCTGCTTGGAAAATGTACAACGTCTCTTTGGTGTGAACACATTTTCCGGTTTAACTTTTGCATGTAAGAGTTGTTGTTAAGTGCCATTGAGTTGGTGCCGACCCATGGTGACCCTTTGGATAGTTGTCCTAAACTCTGTCTGGTCTTCATTCAGATGGCTAATTGTGGATAGAGTGGCATCCATAACTGCCTTTCTTGTGTCAATCCATACATTACTGGCTTTTCTCTTTTGTTTTGACCTTCAATCTTGCCAAGCATGATGTCCTTCTGTAATGATCTCTTTTTGTATGATGTGTCCAAAGTATGAAAGTCAAACTCTTGTCATCTGAGCTTGTGAAAAAAGCTTAGGTTAAATCTCCTCTACTTGTGTGAGAACCTCTTCCCAACTCCATCCTTGGGTACATCTCTGCCCAGTCTGGCTACATGTATACGCCTACAGGAATACGTTACCCGCATATGTAGTAGCCAATTTTATAAAAGGCTAGCTTTGTAGGTAAAGCACTGTTTTAGCTATAGAAATGCATTTGAAGGTTAGGTTAAGTTAGATGAAATATATTTGATTTACCGCATATCCTGTGTCTAGCCTCTGTGTGCTTGATTTTTGTCATTGTTTTGGCTCCTGTAACCTCTCTGTGTTTGCCACCCTTTTGAGCTTCCCTCCTTAAGCTTCATATGATGATCCCTTGTCCTTGAGGTTTAATAAATGTTCAGTGACATCTAAGGGAGAATGCAATAAAGTGTAGGGGATTTAAGCAGCAATTTTAAATAGCTCACAAAGTTGCAAAGTACTAGGGATGTGCAGGCAAATTATATATAATTATATAAAATTATAATTATATATAATATATATATAATTCTGTTTAGTTTCCTATGTTGTTTGCAGGCTTGTTTGTTTTTCTTTTCTTTTAATATAGTATCTTTAGACATGGTCTCACAGAATATTTGGCACAAGAACATCGTAAGGAAATTCTTTGGAATAAATCTATAGAAGAGCAGGAGTCAATAGATTCACAAGGCAAAAAATCCAGGAAGTTTGCACAGAGCTCCAGACCAGGCAAACTTTGGGCCAATCAGAAAACTTGAATGAAGAACACCATCAGGTAGAGCAGGCTGGCTAGAGCCAACCCCTATTGAGATGTGATAACTTTCTGCAAGATACCTACCTTCTAACTCAAAGGCTACTATTTTGAGGCCAGCCAGCCTGCCTGCCTGTGGTGACACTTGGGATGGGGGGAGGACATATTTGTCAAAGGCTTTCTGAAAGTCCAGATACACAATATCAACCGACTCACCTTTGTCCACCTGTTTATTCACTCCTATGTTCTTATGTTCTTAATATCGAGCCCTCAGCCATTTGCAGGTTTTTCTTGTTTTGTTTAATTTTGTTTTTATAAATTTTTCATTTTAGTAAAATTTTATTATTTAGGAGGTAACTGTGGCTGCTGCCCAATCAAAACAAGTGGCTGAAATGCTACTAGAGGTTTTCAGGTAAATAAAGACTAAAATCAGAATTTTCCCAAGGTTTATTAATAGTTATCATGGAATGCTTCAAACAAGTACCCCTTGATTTGGAAGGGTTTGGAGTACCAGGAAGAGCTGTTATGTTTCTGGTTAGAAGCAGGGGATGGGCCTGGCTCTATCCAGCCTATCCTTAATTGTGTTTTGTATTTATAGTAATATTAGTTCTTGTTTCCTTATAGACCCAATTGCCTGGTCTTGAGCTCTGTTGAAAACCCTTCTTGGAATCTATTGACGCCTGTTCTAGAGACTTCTCCAAAGACATTTCTTATGCCATGTTCCTAGCCCTATAAGTTATAAAAAAATTATTCTGGAACCCTTGTTAAAATGTTTTCCTTGTTGGATTCTTGGCTTATAATCCTGAATCTTTTATGATATTTCCAGTCACTACTATACTATCAGAGACATTTACCACCCTACTGCAGGTCCTGATTGTTCAATTAAAAATGCCATTCAGAAATTCTGTGAAACCATCTAGTGAAACCACTCTAGTGGTGATATTATCTGTTTAGAGCCTTGCACTATTAAATTTACCACCAGCAACAAATATGGGTCATTGATGCAAATGTGAGCTTTCGGTGTGAAGTTTCTTTAAAACCCGATAAATTAGCTCCGTGTTAGTCTGAGACCCAGTTGCTAATAAAGAAAGTATACCTCTTATGGTGAGAATGTGGAGCGTGTAATTTAATTATTACTCCAGATTGCACTTTGACATCATTTGTAAAATGTGCCTTTTAGTAAATTTGTGGGGTTGGGGGGAAGTGGCTCTGCAGGTAGAAAAGGGTGGCTTAGCCTGTCCTAAATTAATGCTGTATTATAAAGCAGCAGTTCTTAAGGCCTTACGATATCATTATCTAAAGTCTCCGGGAGTTCATTGGGTAGAGATAGAGCATGCATGGTGTGCCCCCAAGTCCATCTGTGAAGCAGTTAAGAGGGATGGGGATCCCTAAAGTGGAGTCTAGTGTTGTGTAGCTATAATTTGGATTATTCCTCCCTACATGCATCATTTTCATCTGCCATTTGGAGTCTCCCAGTTCTGCAAGGTCCTTTTGCAATTTCTCATAATCTGCATGCCATTTAACAATTTTGAATAATTTGGTGTCATTTGCAAATTTGATCACCTCACTCATTACCAATCCCAGATGATTTATAAATAAAAAGCACCAGTCCCAATACAGATCCCAGTGGTTGCCCACTATTCATCTTCATCCATTGAGAAAGTTAACCATTTAACCCTACCATCTGTTTCCTGTCTTTTAACCAGTTCCCAATCCACAAGACATTGCCTCCTATGCCGCGACTTATTAATTCTTTGTCAGACGCTTTCTGAAAGAAAACCAACGTAGTTTCTTCCAGCAGCATTCCCGAGTGCGCCTCTAAAACGAAATGTGGTCATGTCCTATTCAAAATGACAGTAGACTGCTTGGGAACTTTGCTTTGCGTGTTCCCATTCCTGCTTGTTTTTTGCTCTCCTTAATGCGTTGCACATATTCTGAAGGCAATAAAGGAAGCTGTTATAAGACACAACACGTTTTCAATTTTATTTGTTCCCACTCACAGCAGGGGAATCTGCCTGTTGTTAATTGTGACCTGTGCTTGCGAATGGTGCATAAGAATGGGCCCTGAGGTGCAAATTCTATTTTCATGTACTTACAGCTATAGACTATTTATTTCTACTCAGAATAGCTGGCACTGGAAACATTTAATACCGCACAACACAATGCTGAAATCATATTAGGAAATGCCATTGTAGCTGTGGTCCTCTGTCGTATTGTTTATTTCTTACTGCTTATAATAGTATTCAGACAATACTATTACACTAGACATTGAGGCCAGTGTATGAAGATGTGAAGGGCTTTGTTGTAAGGGGTCTGTACCACTTGAAAAACTGTAAATATTACTACAATTGCTTTTGCTTAAATTGAATACGTGTGCATGAAGTTTTGGCTCTGTAAGTTATAGTTACATATGCAAAAAAACATTGCTTTTGTGAAAATTCACACCATCCTTTGCTACCTCTGAGTTGCCAGTGAGCATTTTTGCATGATTCTTCAGCTTAGTAGATTTAGCATAAGATTCGCAAACAGTTTTGCGAGCAAAAACTTTCATGCTAAAAAAAAGGAATAGTAAATTCTGTGCAAAAAAATGTCACCAGCACGATTACACATGGAATGTGCTGTTTTTCTGTGCAGTTTCATTAGTGAAGCCACTCACAGCTTTGCATGGTATATTAGCTTAGCTTTCTTACATCATTACGTGTGCACATAATCAAAGTCAAGAATATCTAATTTTATTGATTTTCTAGGGGTTTAAACTTCAAGAGGGTAATTTTATAAAAGCTTCTTCCCATATAAACATACTTCTTATAAAATTGCAACTGCAATGCAATGTGTGCCTTTGAGTCATTACTGACTCTGCTACTATTACTACTTATAATAATCATTTGTATAGTGCTACAAGGCATATGCAGTGTTCAGGCACATGTTGGAGACAGTTCCTGCTCATCAGAGCTTAAAATCGAGTCAAGATTAGAGCGGGCGCTGCGATGTCAGATGTAGTGGCTCCGGCAATGCTTGCCCTGGAGGTGTCTCTCTCCCCCAATGAGCGGCTCCCGCCTCTACGTGGGACCTGTCTGGTGCCTCTTCTCGTGAGAGGAGAGGCCGCCCCGCCCGAAGTTGGTGGTGCGGCGTCTGATGTGCGGGCCTTGCTGGAAGATAGCCCCGGAGAGCACCCCTCAGAGATGAGGGCTGTGGACATGATCCCATTTCCCATCTTAGAGGCGGATATATCACCTCGCCGAGTTGAAGGAGTAGAATTTAACCCTCGATGGCTGACATTTCCAAAGTTACTTTGCTGAAACGCCCTAAAGAGATATCCCTGGAAACAATATGGGAAGCGATATTACAGCTCTCTTCAGCTGTTAGCAAGCAAATAGATTTAACAACTACGCGGTTGGAAAAATTAGAAACTTTGTCATCCGGTGTCCAGGGAGAGTTGGCTAACCTTCGTGTGCAGATTGAAGCTGGGGAACAGAAAATGACTCAGGTTTCATTAGGAAACGTTTCTATGATGAAAGACAATGTTTCAATGAGAATGAAACTGGAAAACTTAGAAAATGCAGTGAGAGCTTCTAATATTCAATTGTTAAACTTTCCAGTAATAACAACTTTGTCACCGATTGAATTATTTAAAAAATATATACAGGAGGTTTTAAATGTACCATCTGATTTAATTCCCCCAGTAGTAAAAGCTTATTTTTTGCCTAAGGGTAAGAAGAATGGAAAGATAGTTTAGGCTGTTGTAGATATGGATATTTTGGATGTTTCTGCTCTTTTACAGTCACCTAAAGAAGCAGACTTCTCAGTCTCCACAATGTTAGTGACCTTTGCAATATCCTCAGATAGAGATTGGATATTAAAATTGTACTTTAAGAAACATTCCGTGCTATTCATGGGGAAGAGGGTTGTGATGTTCCCTGATGTCTCCAGGGAGACCCAGAAACGGCATAGAGCTTTTTTGTTGTTGAGACCAGGTGCGGTTCAGATCGGTGCTTCATTTATATTCGATTTCCTTGTAAATGTATTATTTCTTTTAGGGATAGGAAATATGTATTTTTTCTGCCTAAAGAGTTATCGTCATTTATTAGTTCTCAGACTGTGACTTCTTCACCTCAGTGAGTGTTCCTCATTGTATTTGTTATTTCTCTGTCCTACGCCTCTGTTTTATTTATAGTGTAACTTTTTCCTTTGTTGGTTCAAGGAACCACTTTCCTTGTATTCTGTTTTCCTAAGCTGATTCCCCCATTATTGTGGGCTAACTATTATACTCTTGTATTTTTGTTTCTTGAGGATTTCTTTTGGACTAATGGATTTCCTTACAAGTTGTTGTTTTCTATACAAGCGAAATTTGTTTGATTATTATTGTAAAATTGCATAAATAATAAATAAAAAAAATCGAGTCAAGGCAAACAGCACAACAGTTGAGGACAGGGATTCAGCTAGAGGAATGGCAAGGAAACACATGGGAGATTAAGTGGATCAGGATCCAAAAATGGTGAGTTTTCAACCTAGATTTGAAAGGGGCCAGAGATGAAACCTGCTGTACAGACACAGGTAGTTTGCTCCAGGCATGTGGAGTCTAGAGCTGGCGTAGAAGAGAAGGGCACTGATAGAAGTGATTGGCCAGAAGAGCAGAGATCCCGGGGAGGGCTGTAGGGAGAGACAGAGGAAAGGTAGAGAGGAGTTGCAGAATGAGTTTGCTCCTGGCAACCCAACAGCTCTTGGCTTTTCTTGGCTGTGTGACCTTGGCTAGGTTTTGCTTCGGAGACAAGGGAGGTTTAAGTGACTTGCCCAAGGCTCAGGGCCGGCCCGTCCATTGAGCAAGAATGTTTTTTGCACAGGGCCCCGCGTTTCAGGGGGCCCCGCGCAAAAAACATTCTTAAGCATCCCAAGTTAAAAAAACAAAAAAAACAAACCGGCTGCTTCTGCCGCGGCAGCTTCAAGAGCTCTGCCGCGGCAGCTTCAAGAGCTCTGCCGCGGGGCCCCCCCTGCCCGGCAGAGCCTCCGTGCATCTTCAGCTCTTCACGTCCAAAACGCGGGCTTTTTTCAGAGCCGCGAGAGTTTCTTTTCTCGCGGCTCTCTTAATCCCGCGGGGCTGATGGGATTTCCCATCACCCTCGGCGGGATTAACAGAGACGCGAGAAAAGAAACTCTCGCGGCTCTGAAAAAAGCCCGCGTTTTGGACGTGAAGAGCTGAAGATGCACGGAGGCTCTGCCGGGCAGGGGGGGGCCCCGCGGCAGAGCTCTTGATGCTGCCGCGGCAGAGCTCTTGAAGCTGCCGCGGCAGAAGCAGCCGGTTTGGGTTTTTTTTAAATTTTAATTTGGAATGATAGTAGGGGGGGGGTGGTTAGGACTGGTAATGGGCTATGGGAGGGGGGAGGCTAAAAAGGAAGTAGGCTGAAGGGAGGGGTAGGCTAAAATGGAATTCGGATGATGTGGGGGGGGCTGTTGATGACAGGTAATGGGCCAGGGGGTGGGGTGGTTAGGACTGGTAATGGGCCGGGGGGGGTGGTTAGGACTGGTAATGGGCCATGGGGGGGGGGGAGGCTAAGACTGGAAGTGGGCTGATGGGGGGGGGGGTTAGGACTGGTAATGGGCTATGGGGGGGGCGAAGTGGGCTGATGGGGGGGGGTTAGGACTGGTAATGGGCCGGGGGGGCTAAGTGGGCTGATGGGGGGGTTAGGACTGGTAATGGGCTATGGGGGGGCTAAGTGGGCTGATGGGGGGGTTTGGACTGGTAATGGGCTATGGGGAGGGGGCTAAGGCTGGAAGTGGGGGGGTAGGACTGGAAATGGGCTGATGGGGGGGGTTAGGACTGGTAATTGACTATGGGGAGGGGGCTAAGGCTGGAAGTGGGGGGTAGGACTGGAAATGGGCTGATGGGGGGGTTAGGACTGGTAATGGGCTATGGGGGGGGCTAAGACTGGAAGTGGGCTGATGGGGGGGGTGTTAGGACTGGTAATGGGCCGGGGGGGGTTAGGACTGGTAATGGGCCATGGGGGGGGGTGTTAGGACTGGTAATGGGCCATGGGGGGGGTGTTAGGACTGGTAATGGGCCATGGGGGGGGAGGCTAGGACTGGTAATGGGCTGATGGGGGGGAGGGTAAGGACTGGTAATGGGCCATGGGGGGGGAGGCTAAGACTGGAAGTGGGCTGATGGGGGGGGGTAGGACTGGTAATTGGCTATGGGGGGGGGCTAAGACTGGAAATAGGCTGATGGGGCGGCTAGGACTGGAAATAGGGTGATGGGGGGGTTAGGACTGGTAATGGGCTATGGGGGGCTAAGACTGGAAATGGGCTGATGGGGGGCTAGGACTGGAAATAGGGTGATGGGGGGGTTAGGACTGGTAATGGGCTATGGGGGGCTAAGACTGGAAATGGGCTGATGGGGGGGTAGGACTGGTAATTGGCTATGGGAGGGGGGCTAAGACTGGAAATAGGCTGATGGGGGGCTAGGACTGGAAATAGGGTGATGGGGGGTTAGGACGTAATGGGCTGATGGGGGGTTAGGACTAGTAATGGGCTATGAGGAGGCTAGGACTGGAAATGGGCTGAGTGGAAGGAGGGCTTGAACTGCAAATAGCTGATGGGGACGGGGGCTTGGAATGGTTGTGAGGGGGAGGGAGCTAGGACTGGAAAAGGGTGAGGGGGGGGGGCTAGGACAGGAAATGGGCTGATGGGCTAGAATAGGACTGGAAATTGGCTGTTGGGGGGTGCTAAGATTGGAAATGGGCTGTGGTGGGGGTTTGGATTGAAATGGACTCATGAAGGGGCTAGAACTGGAAGTAGGCTCATGGGGGGCTTGGATTGGAAATGGGCTGAGTGGAGGGGAGCTAGGATTTGACATGGGCTGATGGTGGGGCTAGGAAAGGACTAGAAATGGGCTCATGGGGGGCTGGGATTGGAAATGAGCTGATGGAGGGACTTGGATGGGACTGCAAATAGATGGGGGAGCTAGGACTGGAAATGGGCTTATGGGGGGCTAGGACTGGAAATGGGCTGATGCGGGGACTAGAAGGGAGCGGATGCTGGGTGGGACTGGAACTAGAATGGAGCTGATGTTGGGGGAGGATTAGAATGGGATGGAGCTGGAAGAGTGAAATGGAGAGGGAAAAAATATTTTGTGTGGGAGGGAAGACAAATCTACAATTGTCCGGATATTGGGAGAGTAGGTGGGGATTGAGGATGGAGGGGTAAAATTTGAGTGGATGAAATAGGAATGAGGAAAGAGCAAAAAGGAGAAAGATTAGTATGTTAAAGCAGATGTAGAGAGAGAATGGAAAAAAACTAGAAGAGAGAAGAAAAGACAAATGGACAGCAGACGATGAAGAATTAGCGGAAGACACGAAGAAACCAGAAGAAAGTGGCTGGAGCAATTGCAGCTGAAAAAAAATGCACAAAAGGTAGAAAATATCTCTTTATTTTGAATTTATTAATTGGAATATGTCAGCTCTGGGAAATGTGCATCATTAACGTCTGCGCTTTGTTTAGTACAAGAGCAAATTAATGTATAGTTTTATTTCTACAGTGTTGTACATTCCAAGTTTGGCTTTTGGGATTCCCAGTTTAATTATTGTCTTCCTGTTTCTAAATTGTGATTCCTTGTTTGGTGATGGTCTATGTTCTGCATGTGTAACTGAGCTGAGGTATTCTGTTTATGTAATTCCTATTTGACATTGCCACTTGTTCTCTTTCCCCAGTAGGTCATGTATTGTTGTTCTCTGAAATGTATTGGTTTAATATTTGCAGCGTTTCCTTTTGATAGTTAGGGTATGGTGCTTTAGGAGTCCTGGTAGTGCTGTTAGGATACGGCGGGTTTGCTATGGGTTCTAAATGGGCAGTGTTTGTAGTAGTTCCTAATGTGCCTGGCGGTTGGTATTGGATTATAGTAATGTAGAAGTCTTTTAGTCTTTCTTTATTCATACACTCATTAAGAGGCATGTTTACTAAAAGTTCGTGTATGGTAACATTATGCAAATATTTATGCAAATGAGGCCCCTTATGCAAATGAGGCCCCGCACCGAGTCTCCGCACATGGCCCCGCACCCCCCTTGGGCCGCCCCTGCCAAGGCTACAAGGAATGCCAGTGGGAATCAAACCCTGGTTACGCAGTGTAAAAGTATGCACAGTGCCCAAGAAGATACAGACCTATATGTAACTCAGTTGTGTAATTTATGCAGAGTATAGATGATGAAGTGGCCGATTACATTCATTGTTTATAATGTAGGGGCATATATTTGTGCTTACTCCTGTGCAGGTGTAAATTACCTGGGATCATTTTAGCTGCGCTTTCTGCAGGTTGTGTGCTAGTATTTTATAAAGACACAAAGGGGCATGTTTACTAAAGGCTAATGACATTTATGCACATTAAAATCTTTAGTAAATATGCTCCAAAGACACTTATGTGTCTATAAAATAGCTGTGAAATATGCTCCATGTCGGCCTCCTCAGCTTGTACCTAAGACAGTTGAGGGTGAAATTACTTGCCCAAAGTCAACAGGGACTCGATCTCAGACTGCTGCTCTAAACACCAGGCTAATCCTCTACTCCAGCCCACCCCTTTTAAACCCACTGCTCACAAATCACAGGTTTACCTTTTTTATTTATAGCAATGACAAGAGATTTCTTATTGACTTTCAAGTGCACTGTGGTGGTAATGTTATGCAAGATTTTTAGGTGTGTTTCACTTGAGCATAGAACCTATTGTCAAGGATGAAGAGAGCTGTTAGGAGTCCTAGTCCTGTTGGCATGAAGAGCCAAGACTGTGGCCTGAAAAGGCTGGTAGGAGGTCGTGGGTCCTGCCTGCCAGAAATGTAGGGCTGTGGCTTGAAAAAAACAGAGGGAGGGTCCAGGTCCCACTGGTCAGAAGACTTGGGCTACGGCCTTAAGAGAAGGAAGGCAGCTCTGAAATAAGGGAGAAAGCCTAAGGGAAGAGTGGGATAGGATGGAAAGGAAGGGAGGGCATAAGAAAAGGAACTGTACTAGGGATGGACCATAAGGGAAGGGGCAGGGTTTGATGAGAGAAGAGATGGTGCATGCATTAGGGGAAGGGGAAGGAAGGGCGGTACTGAAAGGCCTGAGAGAGTGCAAGGTTGGGGGCGAGGGGAGCGTAAGAGAGCAGTGAAGGATAGGAATGGGGAATAGTGCAAGAGGATAGGAAGAACAAGGAACAGTTTCAGGGGGGCAGGGGAAAGTGCTGACACCCACCCACCATTCCAACACACATTGATACACAGCCACCCCCTAATACACACCCATACACACTACCCCAACACATACACACTAAAGCACACTTGCGCACACACAGCCCCCAATGTACGTACATGCAAAGAGACACTAAGACACATAAGTACAAACACAAGTGAACACATACACGCATGCACATCCTAACACTCCCCATCACACACACACACATACACACGCTCCCTCCAACACTCCCCCTTACACACACACATGGGTACCCTCCTACACTTCCCATGACACACACACACAAACAAACAAATACCTGCCTTCCTGACAGACACATGTGCTCACACACTCCCATATGCTCTAATCACATGCACACACACACACATCTCTGACACTCCCCATGATAGACACACACATAGACCCCTGACATTCCCCAGACATAAATTCACACATGAACACCCCTCAATGACATACATGCATGCACATACCCCCAACACTTCTCGTCCCAAACACCTCCTGAACACACACACATACCCTCCACTTGCCTGATTCTGCAAATGGGAGAAATGCAACATTGTGTCACACTGCAAGTATACACTCTCAATTTGTTTACATGTGTAAGAGAGCTTTTATAAAATTCCCCCAGGGGTTACATGTATAAAAGTATGAATGTGTGTAGTTTTACATGACCCTAGTGGACAGAATTTAGACAGAGCAGACAGACATCATTTACACGTCTATTTTATACCTGTGTCATGTGCATATTTTAGCACTATTTCTGATTTGGACATCTGCGAACAGACATGCAGATATCCAAGTCACAGAGATGTCCTTGGAGCAGTGGCTTTCCCAGCTGCCTCGGCACCCGGGATAGGTGCCTCTGCCTCACACTGCCAGCACCCCCCACCCTTGCCGAGCCCATAGAAGCAGTGTGGCAAACTTACCATTAAGCTGGCTTGCCATGGTGCCTCACACTCCAGAGCCAGCGGCTCTTCTCTTCTGGCCGAAGTCCCACAATTCACAAGGCTTCAGCTGGGAGAGAAGAGCGGTCAGCCCTTGAGCATGAGGCATCATGGCAAGCCAGCTTAATGGAAGGTTTACTGGACTGCCTCCATGGACCAGTTGAAGGTGCACCCCCTCCCGGACAGTACCCGGGGCTGGTCGCATCCATTGCCTTGCCCTTGATATGCCACTGCCCTGGAGTCATTTTAGAAGATGTGTCTGGGAATGTTCCCAGCACAAGGACATTCAAATCTGAACGGCGGTGTGGTGAAGACCTGGCTGAGGCATTCCCAAGAGCCTGGACATCCCTGCCTGATCTCAGAAATGCTTTTGATGTCCTGAATAGTGTCTAAAGTTAAACCCATTCTAGGCATGAATAAGCATCTGAAAAGTGCTTGTTTTGTCAGACAGATGGCTAGAGAGTGTGGTGAAGGAGCTACACTAGTATCTCCTGTATTTTACACCAAGTCAACACTGATGAGGAATGGGGATTCTTGTTTTCAATTTGCTTTGCTGCTCGATGCCCTTTATGCTAACTTGCATAAGATGGATGCTCCCAACCAAAGCATCCTAATGGGAATATCTTTGTGAGGATCCGCATGCATGCCCACGTCAGGAATGTGTTCATATGTTCCTGAAATCAGCCAGAGACATTTTCTGCCTTGGACATCCTTTCTAAAATGATTATGGTAATGCTTGTTTTTATTTGCTAGACCAGAGATCTGTATTCAAACTATGCAGTTTATAATGAAAATCAACAAATTAAAATAGAAAAACATAAAAATAATAAAGAACACCATTATACAGTTGTGGTCAACATTATTGGCACCCTTGCAGTTCAACTCCTTAATGTTTAATATCTCCTAAAAAAAGTGGCCAGTGAAATGGCTTTGGACTCTATATGCACACATATTTGACACATATTTGGCTCACTATACAAAACAGAATACAATACAAGATAATTGGGATAACCTTCAAGCTCCTCAGACAAATAGCCCCCCTCACATCTCTCTTCATTAATCACCTTACATGAAGAAACACGCCCAAAGCGTGAAAATGACAAAAATAAAGTTAGAATATCACCAGACTTATGGAGATCCAATAAAGTAACAAATAATAGAGCCTTCTCACACTATGCACCTATAATCTGGAATGACCTTCCAACCGACCTAAGAGAAACGACTGACCTCTTCACTTTTCGAACCCACCCCCCCCCCCCCCCCCCTCCCCCCCCCCCCCCCCCCCCCCCCCCCACCCCCACCCCCCCCCACCTATTCAGGCAACATTTTAGTCTTTCTCCATCTCTCTCAGACAATGACCAAACCCACACCACATAATAATTGAACATACCTCTCCCCCTACCCCAAATAAATCCTCCCACTGCTCTTCCCCCTTTACAAAGTCCTTTTAATCGTTGATTTTGTAAAATAACCATGCAAATTGCACTCTGTACATAGTTAATTGTTTATTTGTATATAGTTGCGCTGTTCCATGTAACTAATTTTGTTCTATGTAAACCTCTTTTGATCTATTGGAAAAAGCGGTATAAAAATTACAAATAAATAAAAGAATCATATAAAACAAGACTAATTAAAAAAGGAAATAATAGGAAATAGCATAAAAACTGGGATATTGCCAGGACATGATTATTGGCACCCTTATAAACAATTCCAATAAGTTTGAACAGAAGAACCACATTGCCGTTGCAAGAAAATTAGATGCACCTGTAATCAATTGTCAGTACTTACATGACTTGAATCAACCAATCTGGAGTAGTGGTTTCAACTCATACCATACGTCGCTCACTAAACAAAGAAGGACTTCATGGGCGAAGGCCAAAGAGGACCCCACTGCTCAAAGACAGACATAAAAAGACAAAAAAACACTTTGTTCAAACCCATCTTGAGAAACCACAATCCTTCTGGGAAAATGTTCTATGGACAGATGAAACCAAACTTGAGCTCTTTGGCAATGCAGACCAGACATCTACAGGCAAATAAATGAAACATATCAGGATGCAAACAATATTTCTATTGTTAAATATGGTGGATGTTCCTTACTATTATTGGGCTGTTTTGCTGCCTCAGGAACTGGAGGCCTGGAATGGATTAAAGGAATCATGAAGTCAGAGGACTACCAAGGTATTTTGGAGCAAAATGTGCCACCTAGTATCAGAAAGCTAGGTCTGGGTTGAAGGTCTTGGTTCCTCCTGCAGGACAATGACACAAAACATACTTCCAAAAGTACAAAAGAATGGTTAAAAAGGAACAACTGGACTGTTTTAAACTGGCCAGCAATGAGTCCTGATCTCAATCCAATCGAGAATGTTTGGAAAGAGCTGAAACCTGATACTGGTAAAAGGAATCCTGGAAACATTCATGAGCTGGAACAAATTGTAGTTGAAGAGTGGGAGAAACTACCAGCAGACAAGGGCAGCCCAAGGGGGGTGCGAGGCAATGTGCGGAGACTCGGTGCAGGGCCTCATTTGCATAAGTGGCCTCATTTGCATAAATATTTGCATAATGTTACCATACACTAACTTTTAGTAAACATGTCTCTTAATGAGGGTATGAATAAAGAAAGACTAAAAGATTTCTACATTACTATAATCCAGTGCCAACCGCCAGGCACATTAGGAACTACTACAAACGCTGCCCATTTAGAACCCATAGCAAACCCGCCGTATCCTGAGAGCATTACCAGGACTCACAAAGCACCATACCCTACCTATCAAAAGGCAACACTGCAAATATTAAACCAATACATTTCAGAGAATACTGGGGAAAGAGAACAAGTGGCAATGTCAAATAGGAATTACATAAACAGAATACCTCAGCTCAGTTACACATGCAGAATATAGACCATCAGCAAACAAGGAATCACAATTTAGAAACAGGAAGGCAATAATTAAACTGGGAACCCCAAAAGCCAAAATTGGAATGTACAACACTGTAGAAATAAAACTATAAATTAATTTCCTCTTGTACCAAACAAAGCGCAGACGTTAATGATGCACATTTCCCAGAGCTTTCATATTCCAGTTAATAAATTCAAAATAAAGAGATATCTTTCTACCTTTTCTGCATTTTTTTTCAGTTGCAATTGCTCCAGCCACTTTCTTCTGGTTTCTTCATGTTTTCTGCTAACTCTCCATCGTCTGCTCTCCAATTGTCCTTTCTTCTCTCTTCTAGTTTTTTTTCCATTCTCTCTCTACATCTGCTTTAACATACTAATATTTCTCCTTCTGCTCTTTCCTCATTCCTATTTCATCCACTCAAATTTTACCCCTCCATCCTCAATCCCCACTTACTCTCCGAATAGCCGGCCAATTGTAGATTTTTCATCCCTCCCACACAAAATATTTTTCCCCTCTCCATTTTACTCTCCCAGCCCCATCCCATTCTAATCCTCCACCAACATCAGCTCCCTTCTAGTTCCAGCCTCACCCAGCATCCACTCCCTTCTAGTCCCTGCATCAGCCCATTTCCAGTCCTAGCCCCCCATCAGCCCATTTCCAATCCTAGCTCCCCAATCCATTTCCAGTCCGAGTCCCTTCATAAGCTCATTTCCAATCCTAACCCCCCATCAGCCCATTTCTAGTCATTTCCTAGCCCCACCATCAGCCCATGTCAAATCCTAGCTCCCCTCCACTCAGTCCAATTCCAGTCCAAGCCCCCCATGAGCCTACTTCCAGTTCTAGCCCCTCCATGAGTCCATTTCAATCCAAGCCCCCACCACAGCCCATTTCCAGTCTTAGCACCCCCAACAGCCCATTTCCAGTCCTATCCTAGCTGCTCCATCAGCCCATTTCCAGTCCTAGCTCCCTTCCCTCACAGCCCATTTCCATTCCAAGTCCCCCTCCCCATCAGCTATTTGCAGTTCAAGCCCCCCTTCCACTCAGCCCATTTCCATTCCAAGTCCCCGTCCCCATCAGCTATTTGCAGTTCAAGCCTCCCCTTCCACTCAGCCCATTTCCAGTCCTAGCAACCCCCAACCCATTACCATTCCTATCCACCCATCAACCCACTTCCAGTCCTAACCCCCATCACCCCATTTTCAGTTTAAGCCCCCCCCTATAACCCATTACCAGTCCTAATCCCCCACCAGCCCACTTCCAGTCCTAACCCCATCAGCCCATTTCCAGTCAGCCCTCCATAGCCCATTTCCAGTCCTAACCCCATCAGCCCACCTCAAGTCCTAACCCCTCCCCATCAGCCCATTTCCTGTCCTAGCCCCCCCAGCCCATTACCAGTCCTAACACCCCCCAACAACCCACAGCACATTACCAGTCCTAACCCCATCAGCCCACCTCCAGTCTTAACCCCCCCCCATCAGCCCATTTCCAGTCCTAGCCCCCCCAGCCCATTACCAGCCTTAACCCCCCATCAACCCACAGCCCACCTCAAGTCCTAACCCCACCTCAAGTCCTTACCCCCTCCATAGCCCATTACCAGTCATAACCCCCCCACATCGGCTCAGGGAAAATGAAAAAAAAAAAAAGCTGGCTGCTGCTGCCGCCACTGCGGCAGCAGCAGAATCGAGTGTCCCGCGGGGCCCCCTCTGCTCAGCTGAGCTCTCCCTGCCGGGCTGAGCCCCTCTGCGACAGCTTTCAAAAATTCAGATCCGTGAAGGGAGAGTGTCTCCCTCGCGTCTCTGTTAAGCCTGCAGGGACAGATGGAAATTTCCCATCAGCCCCTGCTGGCTTAACAGAGAAACATCTGAAACAAATGCAAACATAAATAAACCATACAAAAGAAAGGAAAAGGGTAATAAAGGGGAGTCAGACTGGGATAAGGGCAACAGACATTAGAGGACTGCACCATCCCAGCGACTAATGGTACCACCTACTCGAGGGCTGCAGTAATTCCAAAGGCTAACTCCAAAAGGTGAGTTTTTAGCACATTTTTGATCATGAAGTGGCAGATAGTGAATTCCACAGAGCTGAGACCATGGCAAAAAAGACAGATCTTCGGCCATTTCAAATTTAATTATGGAGGGAGATGCTATGTGTAGGCACAAGATGTGAAATGACCGAAGGGCCCTAGTGGGGGCATAGAGACTAATCAGAGTAGATAAATATTCTGGGGCCAAGCCATGAATGTCCTTAAATGCAAAAACCAATGCTTTAAATAAAACTCGAGGTGCGACCGGAAGCTAGTGATATTGTAGTGTGACATGATCAAAGCTTCTTGCACGAGTGAGCATGCGTATAGCTGAATTCTGAATTGTCTGAAGACATTTGAGTTGATATTGAGGGACCCCTAGATAAACAATATTACAATAATCTATCTTAGCGATTACTGTGTGAACAACAACTAAAATTTGGGCTTCTGGATCCAAGAAAGCTTGCATCCTGTGTAAACATCTGAGTGCACAGAACGAGACTTGGATGACTTGAGCCAGTTGCAGAAATAGTGATACTTGAGACTCTAAACGTATGCCAATATATTTTAGGGTAGGTTGTATTGTGACAGGTACCCCTTCAATTATAGGAGTTAGTAGAGGAATTTTTGAAGAATTAGCAAACCAGACGGATTAATTTTTAATGAGTTGCTTCGCAGCCAGGAAGTAACGTGTTCCAAACACGTTAATCTGGGAAATATCAGAAGAAAGTTCATCAGTAGAAAATAATAGCATATGTCATCTGTGTATATAAAGCTAGAGATACTTATACTCTGAATAAATGTGAATAAAGGGGGCTAAGAAAAACATTGACGAGTATAGGCGAGAGAGTGGCGCCTTGAGGCACCCCACATGGGTGGCTATAAGAGGAGGATAATGAATTACAGATATGGACCTTAAACAAATGATCCTGAAGAAATGAGTCAAGCCATGAGAATACTATACCTCGAAGGCCTGAATCATTCAAACGATTTATTAATAGATCATGGTCTACCTGATCAAATGCTGCTGAGAGATCTAATGAAATAGCAATAACTATTTTACTCCAGTCCCAGGCCCTATGAATCTCATTCAAAACAGCTGCCATAATGGTTTCCGTACTATGCATAGGACAGAAGCCTGATTGCCTGAGATGTAAAGCATGGACCTAAGAACATAAGAACATAAGATATGCCATACTGGGTCAGACCAAGGTCCATCAAGCCCAGTATCCTGTTTCCAACAGTGGCCAATCTAGGTCATACGTACCTAGCAGTTTCCCCAAATGACACAGGTTCTGCAATGCTTGTACTAGGTCAAGTATTGATATCCTGGGTCCCTTCTTAATAATGGTTTATGGACCTTTTCTCCAGGAACTTGTTCAAACCTTTTTTAAACCCAGCTACACTAACAGCCTTTACTACATCCTCCGGTAACAAATTCCAGAGTTTGATTACACGTTGAGTGAAAAAATATTTTCTTTTATTAGTCTTAAATAGTTTACCCTGTAGCTTCATTGCATGCCCCCTAGTCTTCTTATATTCTGATAACGTAAACAGTCGATCTACGTTTACCCATTCCACTCCGTTCATTAACTTATAGACTTCTATCATATCTCCCCTCAGCCGTCTCTTTTCCAGGTTAAAGAGCCCTAACCTTTTTAGCCTTTCTTCATAGGAGTATCCTTCCATCCCCTTTACCATTTTGGTGGCTCTTCTCTGAACCTTTTCTAATAACGCTATATCCTTTTTAAGATACGGCGACCAGAATTGCACACAATATTCAAGGTGCGGTCTCACCATGGAACGGTATAGAGGCATTATAATATCTCTTGTTTTATTTTCCATTCCTTTCCTTATGATACCTAGCATTCTATTTGCTCTCTTGGCTGCCGCTGCACACTGGGCCAAGGGTTTTAACATGTTATCCACAATCTTTTTCCTGGGTGGTGGTTCCTAATGTGGAACCTTGCATCGTGTAACTATAGTTTGGGTTGTTCTTTCCTAGGTGCATAACTTTGCACTTGTCCACATTAAATTTCATCTGCCATTTTGATGCCCAGTCTTCCAATTTATCAAGATCCTCTTGCAATTTTCCACAATCCTCTTGGGTTTTAACAACTTTAAATAGTTTTGTGTCATCTGAAAATCTGATAACCTCACTCGTTATTCCACTTTCCAGGTCATTTATGAATATGTCAAAAAGCAGCGGACCCAGCACAGATCCCTGGGGTACACCACTATTCCCCTTTCTCCATTGGGAAAATTGGCCATTTTGCCCAACCCTCTGCTTTCTATCTTTTAACCAGTTCCTGATCCACAGTAGTACACTGCCTCCTATCCCATGACTCTTTAGTTTTGCCAAAGGTCTCTGATGAGGGACCTTGTCAAAGGCTTTCTGAAAGTCCAGATACACTATATCAACCGACTCACCTTTGTCCACCTGTTTATTCACACTTTCAAAAAAACATAACAGATTAGTAAGACAAGATCTTCCTTGTCTAAAGCCATGTTGGCTGTCTCCCATTAGGCCATGACTATCTACATGCTGAGTAATTTTATTCTTTATGATGGTTTCTACCATTTTTCCCGGTACTGACGTGAGGCTCACTGGTCTGTAGTTTCCCGGATCACCCCTCGAACCGTTTTTAAAAATTGGTGTTACATTGGCGATCCGCCAATCTTCAGGTATTAGAGATGATTTTAATTATAGCTCACAGATTACTAATAGCAGGTCTGCAATCTCATATTTCAGTTCTTTCAACACCCTTGGATGTATACCATCTGGCCCAGGTGATTTGCTACTCTTCAGTTTATCTAATAGTTGTAATACATCTTCCCGATGTATTGAGATTTCCTTCAATTCTTCCACACCTTTAAATACCACTTCAGTCATGGGTAACATCCCTACATCTTCCCTTCATCCCTTCATCTGTTCTAGATGATCAGAAATTTGGCTAAAAAAAACACACACTGTAACTTTTGAAACAAAAAGGCAAGTTAGAAACAGGTCTATTGTTCTTGGGATCAGTTGTGTTCCCCTGTGGATTCTTTATAATGGGTTTGAGCAGAGATGTCTTCCAAGCTCATGGCACCATGTCTGAGGGCAGACTGTTAATAATAGTCAACATAACTGGGAGGAGTTCTAAGGACTCCTTTGTCAGCCAGGTGGAAGAGATGGAGTCTAATGGACATGTAGTCTTATGACTAGATTGTACCACCTGGGATAGGTTTGCCAATATGATAGATGTAAAGTTAGACCAGGTATGCATGGAATTGATACGAGTCACATCAGCAAAGACAGAAAAGGGGGGGGGGGTACATTGGGAGCACATCCTTGATTTCAGTAACCTTATCTGTAAAATAATTGGCAAGTTCCTCTGCTGGAGGTTCAGACCAATTATTTTCGTTCTCTACTGATTAAGGGATGAAAGCTGATTCACAATCCAAAAAATAGCATGAGTAGGATTGGAGGATGACTTAATCATGGTGACAAAGTAATCTTTTTCTAATAATTATCTGAGCACGATAGTATGAATGGCTACTATTAAAATTAGGAGGCTCTGTTGTGGACCCACCTTTACACTACCATCTTCCTGCTGAGCACAGTTGTCTTTTAATGAGATGCAATCCTTCATGAAACCATTTATGGGCTCTATACAGGTGTCTTCTTTGAATATTACTGGCGGCAGCATTATCCAGGGCCGTACTGAGAACATCATACCAGGCAATGGCCAGGTTTCTAATGAGAGTGTGGCATTTTTACAGGTTCTCAGTAGCCTGTAGCTAGGGAATCCCATACATGAGGACTGACTTTCTGCTTGTTCCCAGAGAAAGCGTGTTCTCCAGGGACAGCAGGAATCAGTCCTCATAACCCTCCCTCCTCCCCTTGGAGTTGTTCCCTTATGGTATTTTCTTTTATTTTTTTCTTGGCCGTCTTAGCTATGTCATTAGACTGAGGCAAGATGGCACCCTTCAGTGGGAAGTGGACCACACATGCATGGTGCATCTCCCAAAGGCTTTCTTTTAAATCTGGGAGATGCTTCCGCCTGGAATCCGTCAGCACCGACACCCATATGTGAGGACTGATTCCTGCTGTCCACGGAAAACACCTGTTACAAGTGAGTAACCACTTTATGTACTAACATTCACACATGATCCCAAATAGACATAAATGTCAACAGCTGCAATCTGCTGGTTTGTCCCTAGTATTTTTTTAAAGAAACATAGGTGCTTATGTGACTTTATTAAATAGGTTTATAATAGGCATCTTCTTGTCTTTCCAAACTAGATGGCCTGCTATAAAATTTACATTCACATGCTCATACTTTTTATACCAAGGATGAAGACTTCAGAAATGAAGATGTTTAAAATACCAACCCTCTCTAAGATGAAGGGGCTAGTTACTAAACTGCAGTAAAATCTTGCATTTTCTAGCAGCTTAATTTACCACGGGACTCACTAACCTGTTCTTTGTTAACTCAGCAGTGCAGATTAGTGACTCACATGGTAAAGAAATAACACAAATTTCCTTAAACAGCACACGCTGCGTTATTCCAAGGAAAAAATGATGTCAGCTCAAAACAGATATTAATTCTTTCTGGCTGGGCGCATCGGATCGCTACCTCACAACTCAATGCTCTTAAATTGGAAGGGAAGTAACACTGATGTTGCCAGTTTCAGACCTTTCGCCAACATTCCTTTAGTGGGAAAATTGATTGAAAATATCATATTGTTACAGCTGCAAACTTTTGTGACTGAGAATATTTTGGATGTCCATCAATATGATTTTTATCCTAATCATAGGACTGAGTCTTTGCTTGTATTTCTCTGATGTATTGTTCCACGGTTTTGATGCTTATTCTGCTTTCAGCTGGCTTTGACGCAATGCCTCACAGTATTCTTTGGGATCCTCTGGTCTCCTTTAGGTGTAGGAGGCACTGTTTTACAGTGATTTGAATCTTTTTCAGCAGGTAGGATGTGGCAGATTAAGTTTGAGAAGAGTTCTTCTAAACGAGTTTCTGCTGTTTGTGGAGTGGCCCAGCATTTGTCCCTTTTGGTCATGCTTTTTAATATTTACATTTGCAAATAGCTATAATTTTGGTTTTCAATATCGAGTTTATGCTTTGAGTACAATGTGTCAGTGCATACTTACAATTGATGGCTGGTTGCAGGAAAATAAAATGGATATGAATTTGTCAAAAACTGAGGCTAATTTGTTTCACTTAGATAGGACCCAGTTTTTACCTGATGGGATTCTGGTTAATAATATTTTCCTTTTCATTCAGAGATAAGGATTTATTTATTTTTTTATTTTATATTTATGCAAAGTTTACAAATAAATCAAGAAAGCATAACAATGCACTCTCTTGAAAGAAACAGGTTGGTAAACAGAAATAGAAAGGATTTTGAGAGTAGTCCTAGATGATTGGCTTAAACTATGGCCTAATTTGAAGTCTGTACTGAAAACTGTATTTTTTTTTTATTTCTTTTCTTCACCCTTTAAAATCTTTTTTATCACACAAAATTTTTGGTAAGAGTTGTTCAATCATTGGTTCTATGGCATTTTGATTAATGCAATTCCCTTTTTTATGTGGGGGGGGGGGGGAGGAGGGGGGATTGCCTAAGAAATATCTTCATGCTTTGCAGGTTACGGAGTGAAGGAGTAGCCTAGTGGTTCAGGCGCTGGCTTGGTACCCAAGAGACCAGGGTTTGATTGCCACTAGCACTCCTTGTGGCCTTGGGCAAGTCACGTAACCCTCCATTTCCTTGTAAGAAAGGCCTGGCAATCTACTTCCAGTCACACTGCCATGAAAACCCAGGGGCTGCTGGGTCACCAGGAGTCAGCACTGACTCAACGGCACATTGCTTTCTTGCAGGTTGCTCAGAATACAGCTGTGCATTGAATTTTTGGTCTTTCATGGTGAACCATGTCTGTCCATTTTAAAAGAATTATATTGGTTACCAGTGGATACTGGGTTAGATTTGGGGTGCTTTCTCCTGTATTCCATACTTTACTCTCGGTACTGCTTATTTATGTTCACTTTTTCAGATGTTTGAGCCAGCCTGTTCTTTGTGCTCTGTGGGTACTAACTTATTAGTGGGTCCTTGTGTTTGGGAATTTTATAAGGTAGAGATGCACATGCGGGCTTTTGTGTATGCTGCAGTTTTGTTAAAGAATTCCTTGCTGGCAGAGATTCGGCTTGAGCCTGATTATTTAAAATTTCGAAAACCAGTGAAGTCATGGTTGTTTTCCATGGCCTTTCACTAAGGGTGTCAATTTAGAAGCCCTATTCATGAGTTGTATGTCTGAAAATGGGCATTCGGAGGTTCAAATCACAGTGATGTCCCCAGAGCCATTTTAGAAAGCTGAATATATAGAGCTTCCTGGGGCATGCACGTCCATGTGGCATAGGGGCATGGTGCAGACATGTCCTGGGTGAAGCAAGGAAGATGCATGTAGTGGTGGGATTTCAGAAAGGCACAAGCATGTCAGGCCATTGATGCTGAGGTATCCCCGCCTATACCTGTTTCTGACCACGAAGGTGCAAAAAGGTGCTTGTTTCATAGCTGCAGCTCTCTGGAGGGGGAGAACAAAATCACCAGTTAATATCCTGGCTGAAGAAACCTGCATTGAAAAAATACTCCAAACATATTACTGGCCTGTTGCCACACTTTTGATTAACTGAAATGGCTGGCCAGGACATGCTAGTCTCATAACATAATCATCCCCATTTTGAAATGCCCTGGATGGCACACCTGAGTACCCAATTCTGTGGCTGTGCAATTTGGAAAAGTTCACATTTGTGAAATAACCTACACCTGTACCCATCAGCAGAACCAGTTACTGGGATATTCATCTTTCTCGGCAGAAACAGAGCAATTTCAGAAGACCCACATGCCTCCCTTCACTGCTGCCAAAGAGCAATAAAAAGGGGAGCATATGGAACCAAAGACCAGTTAATGTTAAATAAGGCCATCATGCCCAACGCTAAGAAAAGAAGACATCTCAGTTTAGCATGATTGATTATAAGAAAGCTTTTGACAGCATTCCACATTCTTTGATAATAAATTGCCTTGAAATGTATAAGATAAATCCTGGTTTGATAGAGTATATTAAGTTCACCATAATAATGTGACAACCCATACTCTTTTTGAGGTATGAAGATGGTCAGTACATCATTCCTACCATTATGATCCAGTGAAGAATATTTCAAAGAGATGCCCTGTCACCACTTCCATTTTGTATGGCATTTCATCCAATGAATATTCTCATCAATCTTTTGGGATATGGATTTAGCCTGAATCCTAAAGAAGGTAACAACTCAGAAGTAACATCCCATTTACTATTTGTAGATGACCTGAAGCTCTACAGTTCCCATGACCAACAATTAGCAGAGCACTCCGTGCAGTGAAAAGCTATTCTTGTGATATTAGAATGACTTTTGGCCTTGACAAATATGCTAAGACAACTTTTTTTTGGAGGAAAATTGAGCAAAATGGAAAACATATTGCTGGCTGAGGGCTGTGAGATAAAGAAACTTGAACAGGAAGGCATATATAAATATCTCAGAGTAGAGGAAGGAACAACACTCAAGCATAAATTACTGAGACAAGATCAATAAAGAATATTATAGAAGATTAATATCATTATTGAAAAATGTTTTAACATCACAAAATAAAATACAAGCCATCAATCAACTAGCAATTCCTGTACTCTCATACAGCTTTGAGATTATAGACTGGCCTCTTAAGATCTTGAAAAATGGATGTGTGAACAAGAAAACTCCATGCCCATGAAGTAATTTACGAGAATCAGTGTATGCCAAGACTGTATATCCCTACAGCTGAAGGAAGGCTAGGCCTCACAGAGATCGATTGCACCTACAGAGCTACTGTCATAGGCCTCCAGGCCTACCTAACAGCATCATTGGATCCAAGTATGCAAAATGTGCTGAAATATGAAAATAAATGTCCAGAATCTGTCTCCATCAAACTTGGACAAGCATTCCAATGACTAGAAGGAATGAGTGAAAATCCACAAGCACAAACAGGAAAGGAAGCAACAGATTTTGCAAAACAAGAGAAAAAATGCTTCAAATAAATAGATCAGTAAACAAGGCAAAATCTAGTGGCAAATGCACAAATACAGTGGGAAATATAAAGTGTTATTGCACGAACCCTTTGTTGATCAAGAACAGTCACATGAATGGTTAAGGAGAGGTGAACTGAAACCGAAACATGAGAGACTGATAGATAGTTACAGCCCAGGACAGCAGATGGATGATATGGTTTATAATGAACATTAAAAAAGCTGGCAAAACAGACATATGTTGATTCTATTACAATGATCTGGAAACAGCAAGTCATCTCATAGAAGTTCTGATGGTGGAAAATTTCTATACAGAAAGGCATAACAAAGTAGCAGCTCTCATGC
The DNA here is from genome assembly GCA_033557465.1 of Ichthyophis bannanicus. Lineage (NCBI taxonomy): Eukaryota > Metazoa > Chordata > Amphibia > Gymnophiona > Ichthyophiidae > Ichthyophis > Ichthyophis bannanicus. The sequence continues at coordinate 422,001,674 of CM066033.1, forward strand.
TCTGTAAACTCACTGTGAACAGCACTAGGATCATGACCCTAAGAAAATTACAGAAAATGAAGAAGCTATGATCACCTGGGACATTCCTGTTCTGATGGGTAAGAAACTGGATGCAAGGAAACCCGACTTAGTGGTAAAGGAGAAAAACACCAGAATGACATTGATTATAGAGATGTGGGTCCAAGCGATTATTCTGTGAATCGCGTGGGGAGGGAGAAGATCCTTAAGTACCAAGAAATGCAGACAAAGACCATGAAAATGTGGCAGAAAGATACAGATATATTTCCCAGTGTATTGGGAGCTGCAGGTTTGATAAAGAAAAATTTCCAAGTACATCTTGACAGACTACCCATACTCTTTGGCAAGATAAGTACTATGCTGAGCAATAGCAGTAAATATGAGAGACTGAGATCATACTCCACATACCTTGCTTAGAAGTGAGGCTCATGACTGTCATGATATGCGCAAAACTTTGCTGATGCTAGGCCCTAACCTATTATGAAATTTAAACTACAAGCTCTCTGCTGGATTCTAAAGTTAACCAGAAAGCTCTCTTCTGTGTTTTAAATTGAAACTAAAAGTACTTTGCTGATGCTAGGCCCTGAGTGACTATGAAATTTAAACTACAAGCTCTCTGCTGGATTCTAAAGTTAACCAGAAAGCTCTCTTCTGTGTTTTAAATTGAAACTAAAAGTACTTTGCTGATGCTAGGCCATGAGTGACTATGAAATTTAAACTACAGCTCTCTACTGGGTATGAAAGGTAACCAGAAAGTTCTCTTCTGTGTTTTAAATTGAATCTTAAACTGTTGCTACTAGGCTCTGACTGATTTAACAAAAAATAGTGGGTTCACAGATTAATTAGCTTTAAAAGAAAAAAATTCCTTTCAGAAAAATTCCCAGAAGTATATACTCACAATTTCAGATTTCTCTCCAGAAGTAACAGCCCCCCTTTCTAGTCCTTCAAGACTGAGGATCACAGAGCTCTGGTTGAGCTATTTATGCTTGTGCTGCTGAGGTAAGCAGTGACCTACTTCCTGGGTAATTAACAGTCCTTGCTTGGATAGAAGGAGTCTTTCAAAATGGCCTTTTGAACTGCCAGCTGGTGTTAACAAACATTGAAAAAGCTTCACAGGTCACTTGCCCACTAGGTAGAAGGCCTCTTTGTAAAGGTCTCTAGAAGACTTTATATGCTGCTCAAGGAGAATTGACCTTGTTTTGCCTTTTGTGCTAAGCTATATTCTGATTTTATTTAAATTATAGCTCTTTGCTGCTGCTAGGCTCTAACCTATTATGAAATTTAAACTACAAGCTCTCTGCTGGATTCTAAATTTAACCAGAAAGCTCTCTTCTGTGTTTTAATTTGAAACTAAAAGTACTTAGCTGATGCTAGGCCCTGAGTGACTATGAAATTTAAACTACAAGCTCTCTGCTGGATTCTAAAGTTAACCAGAAAGCTCTCTTCTGTGTTTTAATTTGAAACTAAAAGTACTTTGCTGATGCTAGGCCCTAACCTATTATGAAATTTAAACTACAAGCTCTCTGCTGGATTCTAAATTTAACCAGAAAGCTCTCTTTTGTGTTTTAATTTGAAACTAAAAGTACTTTGCTGATGCTAGGCCCTGAGTGACTATGAAATTTAAAGTACAAGCTCTCTTCTGGATTCTAAAGTTAACCAGAAAGCTCTCTTCTGTGTTTTAAATTGGAACTAAAAGTACTTTGCTGATGCTAGGCCCTGAGTGACTATGAAATTTAAACTACATGCTCTCTGCTGGATTCTAAATTTAACCAGAAAGCTCTCTTCTGTGTTTTAAATTGAAACTAAAAGTACTTTGCTGATGCTAGGCCCTGAGTGACTAAGAAATTTAAACTACAGCTCTCTACTGGGTATGAAAGGTAACCAGAAAGTTCTCTTCTGTGTTTTAAATTGAATCTTAAACTGTTGCTACTAGGCCCTGACTGATTTAACAAAAAATAGTGGGTTCACAGATTAATTAGCTTTAAAAGAAAAAAATTCCTTTCAGAAAAATTCCCAGAAGTATATACTCACAATTTCAGATTTCTCTCCAGAAGTAACAGCCCCCCTTTCTAGTCCTTCAAGACTGTGTTGCAGGTTTGTGTACTGTTTATGTAAATGTTAATATTTCTGATGTTCTTATGTAGGCCGCTTATAAATTTTAATTTGTGGGTTAATATTTGTAAAGCAATCAATAAATAATGTGCTTAGCATGCATTTGCATGCTTTGTATCTCAATATTGGGCAACGCACATTGGTGTAATTTAATGTGCATTAACAGTAAACTAACATACATTATTGTCCTTTAATGTGTGTTGAGTGACAAATAGCATGCATTACTCCTGTAACACATTTTAGTAACTACCCCCCATAATAAACTACGTTTTTCAAACACAAATTCGGGCTCCCTTATTGTCCTTCAAAGAACAGCCATATCTCTTCCTTTTTTTAATAAATATATTTATTAAATATATTTCCTTTTTTCTAATTTGTCCTTGACAAAAATCCTCAAGCCTCAGTTCTGACAATTGCCACCGAGAACCACACATATTATCCATATCTGATTTAGGACTGGCAAAAGCATTTTCAGGTTGACTGTATTAAACTTTCAAATTCCTTAACCAGCAAGATTCGGGCCCCATGATGACTGTGCTAGTAAACATAGCTTGCACATTTTTGCCATGTCAATAGAAATTTACTACTAAAGAAAGGCCAAAATCGATATTTTTTCATGACCGCCTGAAGCTTTATGATTTGGCTCACTGAGGTGGTGAGAACTGTTCATTGAAGCTATTCCAGCAGCAACAGCAGCAAGAAGGCATAAAAAATGATTTGAAACAAACATTATATATGTTGAATTGTTCAAGCCTACATACTGTAACTTGATTTCCAAAATAATTGAACGGTTTCTCTGCTCTATTCATGAACTTTTATGTTTATACATGAATGTACAGTAATATGCTGTATCTACGTATTCATTTGAAATCTTTCATCAAACCTGCCTTTCACCTACATCACTGTACACTGCTCTGCTCCACATTCATTTCAGGGCAGAATCATTCTTTCAGCTCCATGCTGCGACGTGGGCTGCTGTTAGCAGGCAATAGTGCAGTATTTGTGTAGAATGTTCCCGCTAGCATGGGAGCCGAATGCAGGAAGGAATCTAATATGAGCATCAGGGACAGTGTAAGGACTGGAGGCACCCTAGGTGGGCTCCCCATCCTGCCGCACCCCCATGGCCCCTCACCTTCTTCATTGTCGCCTCTGCCACCCATCTCTGGGGCATTCAGCAGCAGCAAAAGACCCAAACCGCGCTGCATCGCGGTTTACTTCACTTTTGTACCTTCGGCGCAGATTTCTGGTTTATGCAGACTGGGCATCCGTGCTGGAAGGGGGTAGAAGCAGAAGATGCAAAAGTAAAAGAAGCTGCGACACAGCCCTGGCATGGGCAGGTAAGCGCTGCATTGTGGTTTGGGGTCCATTGTTGCCCTGCAGATCCCAGAGAGGGGCAGAAGCAGCAGCAGTTGGCACCCCTGTAGGGCTGGCACTCTAGGCGACTGCCTACTTCGCATAATAGCAGCGCTGACCATGGCAAGCATAATCAATGTGCAAATGCTGGTGCTAATGGCAGCACACCATGTGTTTAAACCCATTTAAATGGATGCTAACGAAACAATCAGCTCTGCAGTGTGGATGCAGAGAAGGGTGTAGAAGACCAGAAGGCTGAGCTCTGTGCTGGAATTTTAATCTGAGGTCTGAAGAGGTGTTGAGGGTTAGCTGATAGGTCTGTGGTCAGTGTTGCTGAAGACTTTATGCCTGTTTCTTCAGTGTACAGCCCCCTGGAATTTTATACCTGCTGAAAAATATAGCAGGGGAAGGGTGCTGGATTGCTCTCTAGCGCACAAACAGTGATATTATTCTGCTCGGGATATAGCTATTTATAGCAACCCAGCACATGACCACATGGGCCAAACACTTTTTTTAATGCACAGGACATAGATGCTGCTGATTTGGACCCATGTGCACATGCGCCTTGTTTGACGTCGGCTTTTTGCGCACATCTCATTTGCATGCCGTCTGCTTATAGCATCACTGATCAAGACGTCCACGTTGAACGTGCACTAGGAAACGCTGTGCTAGATCTGTAGCTCTGGGCTCTTGCGCGGGGTTTCTGCTTCGAGATCTTGGTCTCCCAGCAAGTCTGCCTCTCTCTCAAGGGCAGGTTTACTAAAGCACAGGGGTGGCACACGTTTTTAGCACCACACTAAAAAGTATCATGGAGCTCTGCACTAAAAATCACGTCTGGGTGATGCCTAGACATTCCCACTGTGGCGTCACCAGGGCAGGTCTTGAAAGCCTGGGCTGTTGACGCTTGGTGGGAGCAACAGCCGCCAGCACAATGGCTGGGAGTAGTTGCTCCCCACGACAGTATTACTGCAGCGAGTTGCGCTAAATTCAGGGAGACAGCTGTCCCCCCTTTGCATCTAGCGCCATGCCCTGCGCTAATAATGAGGCCCAAACCTGCGATACTAGCACGGGGCTTAGTAACTCTGCCCCTGTCTGCTCATTACTCTGCCCTTGCCAGATGCTAGATCCCAAACCTACACCTCTCAATACCTTGTTCAGACTCCTGGAATTCATTTTCCATCTGACATCCGTGCTTTGGCATGCCGCTCTCCCCCAGTCTACTCTTTCCATTCTGTGTCAGTGTAAGTGCATCACAAACCTTGATGGATTTGAAAACTGTATGGAATGTATTCTGAAGGCAGTTAAACAGAAATGTAGGTGTGTCTCGTAGTGAAGAAATATCTTACTTGGTTTAGAGAAAGTTAAACGAAGATGATTATAAATAATGATAAGTACATTCTTCCTGCCTTTCCTTGAATTCGTACTGCTAAAGTAGCATTTTAAAATGTGTCATACAGAGTAGGGCTTCAATTATTCTGCCAATTCAGGGAGAACATTTATATGAAGTTAGGAAATAATTTTATAAGAGCTTGGGAGTGTAGAAGTAGGCTCTTATAAAATTGCCCAGAAGGGATCATTTACTAAAGGACACTAGAGTGTAGCACCTCATGCACCAAAAGCACCAAAATTATGGTGTGTTGGGTGCAACACCACTGTGTTACCTGTTGGAGGTGTTAAAAGCATTAATGCGAAGCACTGTGCCTTAACACAGGACACATTAGTGAGGGTATTAATGAACAAGCAAACCTCTTCCAAAGACTGGGAAGCTATAAACTAGAGGACATAACATGAAGCTGCAAGGGGGTAAACTGAAAGGCAACATCAGGAAATACTTCTTCACTGAAAGGGTGGTGGATGCTTGGCATGCCCTCCCGATGGAAGCGGTGGGGGCAAACACAGTGACAGAATTCAAAATGGCATGGGACAGACACAGTGGATCCCTTTATAACAACAGGATAAAAAGCAAAATAAACTTAACTCTTATATCTCAACAAATAGGGGTGACCTGCACGGAGCAGTGGATATATCCCTAAACAAAGGCATGGGGAGGGGTGACCTGCACGGAGCAGTGGATATATCCCTAAACAAAGGCATGGGGAGGGGTGACCTGCACGGAGCAGTGGATATATCCCTAAACAAAGGCATGGGGAGGGGTAACCTGCACGGAGCAGTGGATATACCCCTAAACAAAGGCATGGCAAGGGGTGACCTGCACGGAGCAGCGGATATATCCCTAAACAAAGGCATGGCGAGGGGTGACCTGCACGGAGCAGTGGATATATCCCTAAACAAAGGCATGGCGAGGGGTGACCTGCATGGAGCGGTGGGTACACTCCTAAACAAAGGCATGGCGAGGGGTGACCTGCATGGAGCGGTGGGTACACTCCTAAACAAAGGCATGGCGAGGGGTGACCTGCACAGAGCGGTGGGTACACTCCTAAACAAAGGCATGGCAAGGGGTGACCTGCATAGAGCAGTGGGTACACCCCTAAACAAAGGCATGGGGAGGGGTGACCTGCACGGAGCAGCGGGTGCACCTACTCTTGTCAATTTGCTGGGAAGACTAGATGGACCATAGTGGTCTTTATCTGTCATCATACACTATGTTACTTGCAAAATATAGGGGCATTCATTTACCCCAGCTCTGGGTTGGTGTTAAGTAGTTGTGTCTTAATTTCAGGCATGTTTTCTTCCATGTACACTAGTATTTGAAAAAAATAAGTTAGTGCCTACTTGTTTTTATAAAATATGCTTAATTTAGGCATGTTAAAATGTGCTTTAATTTGGCACCCTGTTGCAAAATCACCCACATAGAGAGTCATTTTATAAGGGGGAACTTACCTTAAGCATGAAAGTAGACACCTGTATAGGCACAATTTTATGAACACACTTGGGTGGATATGTGTCTTCACAAAATCCTAGCATAAGTAGTGTAAAACACAGCTACATATCCGGTGCAGACAGGGCCGGTGCAAGAATGGAGGTGCCCTAGGAATGTCCTCCATCCTGCCTCCCCTCCACTATTGCTGCCCCTCTCAGGGGCCTACAGTGGTGGCAATGACTCATACTCCTACGATGCAGTTTCCATGTGCTGCTGCTTCCACCCCTTACGATGCAAACATCTGGTTTGGAGAAGAGTGGAAACAGCAGGCAGGAGCACATGGAAAAGGATGCAGCACCAAAGCCTTTAAGTAAGCACTTTTTTCGCCATTTTTGAGCCATTGCCATCACTGCAGGACCTGGAGAGGGGCGGTAGTGGTGCCCCCTTCCCCAGAGGGACAGCATTCTACGCGACCGTCTAGTTCAGCTAATGGTGGTGCCAGCCCTTGGTACAGATGTTTACACTTGCCCTTTTATTTTCAGTATGCACTTAGATTACTGTATTTTATAAATTACATCAGGGGCGACCCAAGGAGGGTGCGGGGGACATGTGCGGAGACTCGGTGTGGGGCCTCATTTGCACAAATATTTGCATAATGTTACCATACACTAACTTTTAGTAAACATGCCTCTTCATGAGTGTATGGATAAAGAAAGTCTAAACAATTTCTACGTTACTATAATCCAGTGCCAACCGCCAGACACATTAGGAACTACTACAAACACTGCCCATTTAGAACCCATAGAAAACCCGACGTATCCTAACAGCACTACCAGGACTCACAAAGCACCATACTCTACCTATCAAAAGGCAACACTGCAAATATTAAACCAATACATTTCAGAGAATAACAATACATGACCTACTGGGGAAAGAACAAGTGGCAATGTCAAATAGGAATTACATAAACAGAATACCTCAGCTCAGTTACACATGCAGAACATAGACCATCACCAAACAAAGAACAAGGAATCACAATTTAGAAATAGGAAGACAATAATTAAACTGGGACCTCCAAAAGCCAAACTTGGAATGTACAGCAACACTGTAGAAATAAAACTATAAATTAATTTCCTCTTGTACTAAACAAAGCACAGACATTAATGGTGCACATTTCCCAGAGCTGACATATTCCAGTTAATAAATTCAAAATAAAGAGATCTTTTTCTACCTTTTGCGCATTTTTTTTTCAGTTGCAATTGCTCCAACCACTTTCTTCTGGTTTCTTTGTGTCTTCTGCTAACTCTCCATCGTCTGCTGTCCATTTGTCCTTTCTTCTCTCTTCTAGGTTTTTTTTCCATTCTCTCTCTACATCTGCTTTAACATACTAATCTATCTCCTTTTGCTCTTTCTTCCATCTCTTTCTTTACTCCTTTTTCATCCACTCAAATTTTACCCCTCCATCCTCAATCCCCACTTACTCTCCGAATACCCGGACAATTGTAGAGTTTTCTTCCCTCCCACACAAAATAGTTTCCCCCTCTCCATTTCACTCTCCCAGCCCCATCCCATTCTAATCCTCCCCCAAAAATCAGCTCCCTTCTAGTTCCAGCCCCACCCAGCATCCGCTCCCTTCTAGTCCCCGCATCAGCCCATTTCCAGTCCAATCCTAGCCCCACCATCAGCCCAGTTCCAGTCCTAGCTTCCCCATCCTTTTCCAGTCCTATCCGAGCCCCTCCATCAGCTTATTTCCAATCCCAGCCCCTAATCAGCCATTTCTAGTCCTTTCCTAGCCCCACCATCAGCCCATTTCCAATCCTAGCTCCCCTTCACCCAGCCCATTTCCAATCCAAGCCCCCCATGAGCCTGTTTCCAGTCCTAGCCCCTTCATGAGTCCATTTCAATCCAAGCCCCCACCAAAGCCTATTTCAAATCCTAGCCCCCCCAACAGCCCATTTCCAGTCCTACCCTAGCCCTTCCATCAGCCCATTTCCAATCCCAGCCCCCCAGCTCCCCCCCCCACTCAGCCCATTTATAATCCAAGACCCTCTATGAGCCTATTTCCAGTCCTAGCCCCTCCATGAGTCCATTTCAATCCAAGCCCCCACCACAGCCCATTTCCAATCCTAGCCCCCCCAACAGCCCATGTCCAGTCCTATCCTAGCCCCTCCATCAGCCCATTTCCTGTCCTAGCTCCCCCCCACTCAGCCCATTTCCAGTCCTAGCTCCCCTCACACAGCCCATTTCCAGTCTAAGCCCCCCTCCCCATCAGTTATATCCAGTTCAAGCCTTCCCTCCACAGTCCATTTCCAGTCCTAGCTCGCTCATCTCACTGCCCATTTCCATTCCAAGCCCCCTCCCCATCAGCTATTTGCAGTTCAAAGCCCCCCTCCACTCAGCCCATTTCCAGTCCTAGCAACCTCCCCAGCCCATTTCCAGTCCAAGCAACCCCCCACAGCTCATTTCCAGTCCTAGTAACCCCCCAGCCCATTTTCAGTCCAATCACCCCCCCACGGCCCATTTCCAGTACTAGTAACCCTCCCCCAGTCCATTTTCAGTCCTAGTAACCCCCCAGCCCATTTTCATGCCTAGCAACCCCCAACAGCCCATTTCCAGTCCTAGTAACCCTCCAACCCATTTTCAGTCCAAGCCCCCCCCCCCCCCCCGTCCTGAAGAGCCCCGTGGCTAGCTAAGAGGGAGCCAGAGAGGCCCCGGCTTACTTCTACAGCTGCTAAAGTGAAACGCGCCTTTTCTCTTCACTTCGGCAACTGTACTGACGTTTAGAACACTGCCACACTGAGGACAAAGGGGACTTCCTGTTTCTCGCCTCAGCATGGCAGCGTTCTAAATGTCAGTACAGCTGCCAAAGTGAAGAGAAAAGACGCACTTCACTTCGGCAGCTGTTAGAGGGAGCCGGGGCCTCTCCGGCTCCCTCTAAAACTGCCCTGCCTGCCAGTCTTCAATGCAGGATGTTGTTGGCGTGGGGCCCCCTGAAACGCAGGGCCCTGTGCAAACAACATTCTTGCTCAATGGACGGGCCGGCCCTGATTTAGATACATACTTGTGTGCTTTGACCACTCTCAGCCCAAACTCTGCCTATGTGCACGCTTACTGTCAAAGAACATGCCATCTTGCCATAGCGCATACTTGCAGTCCGTTTACTAAAGTGAATTAGGCTTTTGCAGCTAAGCAGGATAGCATGATATTAGCTGCAAAAGCCGTGCATTTTTTGTTAGAGGCACGAACAGCATTTCCCCATCAGATAATGCACTGAATTTGCAGAGTGTGTGTTAGCAGCACCTGTGCTGTCTGCAAATCCAGTGGTTACCGTTAAGAGGGGCTGAGCGAAGACATCAACTGGTGATATGTCAGATTTCTAAAAGATAACCAAGTTATTGAGATGCCATATATTCATCATTTCTCTCCATTGCTCAGTCTCTTCTAGTTTTTTTTAACCCTTTAAGGACCAGGGGACATATTTGTCCCATAAGTTTTAAAACTCATAAAGCATGCAATTTTTACTTAAAATCCATTTTAATTTCTGTTCACATCAAGATAAAACCTTATTCTGTCAAATGATTCTGTTTAATGACCAATTCATGTAACATTTATTTTCTATAAAGCGCTTCATAATTTACCAATATGGAAATAGGAATTTGTGTTCTTTTGGTATTCCATAGAAAATGATGTAAGAAGCCGGATGTTATCGTTCGTCAATTCGTAGAAAACCATACTTCGAAAAAAGATGCGTGAGCATTTGTTTAGAATACGTGAAGCAGATATACAACAACTCTTGTTTGCTGAGAGCAGCGATTCTGATGATGATGATTTGCTTCTTGATGACGAAGATCAAAATTTCTTGCTTGAAGATGTCAACAATGTTGACGAGGAAGTGGTCATAGAACATCCTGATTCTTTGACAATTGAAACTACTAATCCTAGTAGTAGTACAAATCTAGCCAGTGGAGCTTCAACATTCATATCTGTGACATTCTACGGTAAATCTAAACGTAAATGTACCATCAAGACTCCATCTCCATCAGTAGTCTCTGGAGCAAAAGAACAGTCGATGCAGGTGCAGCCAACTACATCAAATTCTAGAAAGAATTCACACAAACGAAAAAAGACAAATGATGCCAATCATCCTGATGATATTCAAAAACAAGCAACACAACCAATGGATGAAGACTTGCACCCAACAACTAAATCACGAGCAAGAGGCAGGTCAGTGCAAACTACAGTACACTTCAAATGGGGAAGGAAGCCGGTGAAAGACAACTCCGAGTCAATTGACTACGATTATGGAAAAGTAAATCTGAAGTTTGATGATTCTGAAAACATTAGTGCAGTTTCTGTTTTTGAACAAGTGTCTGATTTCAACTCCTTAGTCTCGCTAATCGCAGAACAGTGAACTATATAGTATATGAAGCAAAGAGGTATTCCATTTCTCACTGATGTAGATGAGCTCCGAGCCTTCCTTGGGATGTGTCTGGTCATGGGTTACCATGTTCTGCCCACAATTAGAGATTATTGGTCTACTCAACCAGATCTGCAGGTTCCATTCATTGCAAATGCAATGACTTGGACGCGATTTGAAACAATTCGCTCTGCCTTGCATTTTTCAAATAATGATGATATGCTACCGAGAACTCACCCACAGTGTGATCGGGCTTTCAAGGTTCGCCCATTGATCAACCACTTCAATCGATGCTTCCAGGCAGCTAGAAATGCAAGCAAGCAGCAGTCAATTGATGAGCACATGATAAAATTCAAAGGCCAAAACATCATGAAGCAGTACATAAAGAACAAGCCTGTGAAGTGGGGATTTAAACTGTGGTGCAGATATGATGCGATCTCAGGCTATCTTTACCAGTTTGACCTGTATTCTGGATGAAAAATGGAGACAGAGTATGGGCTTGGGGAGGGGGTGGTCATAATGCTGTCAAAAGCACTCAAACAGCTATGTTGCCAAGTTTTTATTGACAATTTCTTCAACTCGCCAATGTTGCAATTTCAGATGCTACAAAAGAAGATTTACCTATGTGGCACAGTTCGTGTAGACCGGAAGCACATGCCAAAGAACTTGAAATCAGATAAGGAAATAAAACATGGTGACATGGATTATATGACAGCAAATAGTGTTACTTGTATGAAATGGTTGGACAACAGGTCAGTGATTCTATTATCAAATTTTCTGCCATGTTCAAAGGATGATGTCACGTATGTGCTAAGAAGGCAAGCAGGATCTGCAGATAAGCTGCGTGTTTCATGTCCTTTCATTGTTACAACTTACACAAATACATGGGTGATGTGGACCTAATGGACCAAAAAAAGGTTTCATGCGAGACTGACCGAAAGTCAAAAATTAAGTATTACTTGAAAATCTTCTTTGATCTTCTTGATATTGCTGTCAACAATAGTCATTGCATTTATGTTCAACTGCAACAAGAGAGGGACCCTGATTATAAGGCAATAACACCACGAATATCGTCAGATGATAGCAAGGGGTCTTATTGGACGGTACTCCAACCGTCAAAGAAATGCACCATCAGCACCAGTTAGAGGTTCACGGTGTGTTCTTCCAGCACCAAAACCAGAAGATTCCCTGACAAGAAGTGGATTTCATGCTGATGCTCACTCTAAGACAGAAGCTTGATATACTAAGGTTTTGCATGCTTAACGTTTTTGCTTTTGTATTTTCTAAATAAATTTTGCTTCAGTTGCTCAATAAACAGAAATATATGAAAAATTACATGATTACCCTTAATTAAAAACAAATATAAACATGAATTTTTAATCTAACTGATGATGTTATGTGTAAATTAACACATGGGACAAATATGTCCCATTATTCTCTTGATGACCATAGGGACAAATATGTCCCTTTTTATAGTGCCACCCCCCACAGTGTCACATGTTTGAAATTTTTGTATTTGTTGTTCAAATGTATTGTTGAATCTAACATGTCACTTTCATACATCTCATCAATCTAGAAACCTTGCTGTCTTCAAAGAGTTAAAGCAAACATTTATGTGATCCTTTTTAAATAAAGTCTTTTTAAATTATGTGCAAAGAACCTTTATCAACTAAAATCATACACGTATGATAGCATCTTACTAAGAAAGCCAAAGATGACATCTTGCTGAAAGACAAAGGCTGATCAAAAGTTCAATATAATAGCACAGCTTCAATTAGTGTGCACTTCAAGTTGACAAGTGCTAAAGGCACCCCTTGCCCATGCGTGACATTGATGTTTGTCTCCGAAAGGGCTTGCTTCAGGAATGGGCAAGATTCCAGGCAGTTCAACCATCCTCAAAAAGACGCTACATCAATTCCCCCATCTAATCAATCCCCCCACTTGATGCCTGCCCAACAGGAATTCTCCCACCTGTACCTGACATCAATCCTCCTGATGGCCCCCTCATGAGACCTTTCACTGCCTAACTCCACTCCTTGCTCTTACCAGAGGCCCTGGCAATCATTTGGAGCTGGAGTGACAACCAGTTGCTCCTGCTCATGGCGGCTCCAGATTGAAAATGTCACCCTTCAGCTGTTGAGATAATCTTGCAGTACTGCCACTACTGATCAAGCAGCAAAATGTAGGCATGTTCATTTTCACCAGCTCTAAGGCATTTTGGGCCCAATATTGGAAGAGATTAACGCAATTAGAAAGCCTGCTAACCGGGATAGTCCCCTTGGCTGGGATATTCAGCAGCAGTAAGGCGCAGTAAAGGCTGGCCTAACTTTTGCCATTGAAGCTAACCAAACTCCTGGATGATACCTTAGATTTACATCAGACTATAACATTTGATAATTGCTTGTGTCTAGGTGGGCACCAAGCCAGACATTTGACACACTGCCTCCATTTGTAAGTACCAGCTCCAGTATCACCCTTTTCAGCCGGGGTTCGAGTCACCATTTGTCTGAACAGAAATCCTGTAGAGGTGTCCAGTGTCTCTATTTCTTACTAACTCTGCAGATATTCCAATCCACATCTCCTGCTAACACCACTTCTCCCACCTTTCCCTTATTGTAGACATTGGCCAGATGTCTATCCAGATCCTCCATTTGAACCAGAGGTCTGTAGATCACGCCATTATGACTGAAGTGCCATTTCCTCTTTTGAAAATGGTCCATAGTACTTCTTTTTCTCACATCCCTTTAAGTTCATTTGCTTTAGTATCTTTTTGATATAAAGAGCTCCCTCTTCTCCCCCCCCCACCCTTCAGCTATCTTTATGTTTCCCAAACAGATTATAATCTAGTATGGATTTATTCTGTTCATGGGATTCAATTCATCATGTCTCCATAATAGCAAATTTGAAGCCTCCCTCCACCATTAGGGCTTGCAGATCAGGAGCATTATTGCTAAGATTGCATGCATTTGTGCACATTGGTTTCCAGTTATTTTTTATTGGCTTGGTTATATTCTGTGAAGCCACATACCTGGTCACCTCTTCTGCTTTGTTGATGATGCATGAGTTAAAATGATATATTGTCCTCCCTTTCATCTTGCCTTTACCAAGGATGATATCTGGAACACTTTGTCTTCAATCCACCACTTCCTATAGCTTAAAGACCTGGCTATATATTTCATTTTTGGCTATATGTTTTCAGTGGTGACGCTGCAGACCAGGAACAGTCTTCCAGTAGAATGGGACAAAGACTCAAAAGACCACTGTTCTTTAGAGCAGGGTTTCCCAAATCTGTCCTGGGAATCCCACGGGTTTTCAGGCTATCCACAATGAATATGCTTGGAATACATTTGTACGAACAGGAGTCCCGTCATCTATGTCGGAAATGTTGTTGCCTAGATCTGGATTTTTAGATAGAGGTATAGAAATGTTATTCTAAGGGAGGGAAGGGAACTCATTGTATCTGTATTCTGGGGGGCAATATGTGCATTTACGTTTAATTTCTGTAAAAACATATGTATGTCAACCTCATAAAATTTCATTATTGAGTTGCAATTCATAAATTGAAGATAGACATGTTTCAGGAATTAGATGAATTTTAAAACTTTTCTAATTGCTCTCAGTATTGCTTAGCTCTGATGCAGTGACTTAAGACTTACTAGCTCTCGTTTTTCAGACAAATCCTTTGCCAGATGCAGATGGGCCGGGGAAGCTTTCATTCAGCCTTGGACAGATGGTACCGCAGGAGGGGATTTATAGCATGGCAGCTAGTAGGAATAATGAAAGTTAGTCAGAGGACTAATGAAAACTAATGAATGGCGCAGTGTTTCAGAAAAGCCTGGCTTCTTCATGGGAGAAATTGCTTTCCCGACAGTTACTCTTTTCCTTGGCTGCAAATATCATTGGATTTCACAGTGGTTCCTTTGAAATTATTGCTGGTTGTTCACATTGCGAGAGTAATTTTATGCAGGATATGAGTGAGTAAAACGGTGTTTTATGTTCTCAAATGGGCTCTTATAAAATTGCTGGAAGGTATATGTGCATGCAAAATAGGCACACGTATAAAGGAGGGTAATTTTGTAAGAGGGTGCCTCAATATTTTCCAAAAATGTACCAACATAAGCACCTATGCGTCTTTATATAATAGACACTCAGAACTATCACAAAGAGTACGGAACTTATACCCACTCTGAGGCAGATGCAAACGCATGTATGGAATTCCCAGGGTAACTCTATGGGTGATTTTTTTGTAAAGACCTTTTTACATACATAAAAGGGCTTTTATAAAATGATCCCATGTAAAAGTATGCACGGTACCAAGAAAGCATGTATGATATGCAAGCCCTGTGTAAACATGTTCAAGGGCTGAGTTTGGTGGAACATGGGTGGACTCAGAATTTACATGTTTCGTTTGTATAATACACATATATGCAAACATTTATGGCCATGTTTATTAAACTGTGGTAGCTATTAACACAGGTGCTATCTGCCGACCACATTCTAGCTGCTCCCCTGATGGGATGTGTGTGTGGAGAGTGACCGTGGTCTGCAATGCATGATTACTCCCAGTGTCAACAGCACATGGTAACCGCCCTCTTTGCAGATATTGTGGGTGCAACTACCGCTACCTCAATGGATGGTGGTGGCTACATCCAGAATGCTGCTGAGTGGCATTATTTATTTGCATGTCCCATGAGTTGTCTGCTGGGGAAATGCTGTGTATACCCTCAATAGATAACGCATGGCTTTTGCAGCAAAGGTGGCGCTATTTGCACGAGCACGGCGCATTAGCTGCAAAAGACTAATGTGGTTTGGTAAAGATGCGTTTTAGCCTGCTTCCAAGCAGTTGTAAGTATCCGCAGCTTCAATCTAGCCACAATTTCTGCAAGTTTGCCCCTGGTATTTTATAAAGACCTCTATGTGTCTTTATAAAAGAGGCTGAAAATTGGCAACCCTTTGCTTTTCACACGGAAGCATCCTGTTCTAAAATTACCCTCCATGGCTGCATTTTAAAATGTACAAATATGGGGGGCGGAGCCTGATGTCCAGCGGGTAGGACGCTTTGCGTTGAAGCTCCCGAGAGGCCTACTCAGAATCCTGACTTAATACCTATATAAATTTACTATTTTGCTCCGAGCTGACCGGGGCACCTCGGGGGGGATGGCGGCCCACAAACCAGCGCGCTTGGACTTCGGGTCTCCTTCTTCTTCTCACGGCAAACGCTCCAAAACGGAGGTATCCTCCCCGCAGAAGATGGTTCCAGTTCGTGAAAACCCCGCAATGCACCTGGAGATTTTGGAGGAAATACGCGGCGTGAAGGAATTGGTGCAGTCTAATGGAGAAGCGCTTCGAGCCATGCGAGAAGACTTTGGAGTGCTCCAAGACCGACTTGAAGGTCTTTCATTACGGCAGGACAATATGGCGGGGGTCCTCGACTCGCACGAGGTGCGCTTGGGCAAACTGGACGAGGCTGAGCGCCAGATACAGAATCTTCAAAAGGAGTTGGAAGATAGCAATAATCGCGCCCGTCGCAACAATGTGAGGCTCCTTGGAATGCCGGAGGGAGTGGAAGCAGGAGATATAAGAGAATTCTTGCTCAAAACTCTTCCCTCCTTGCTGAAGATTACTTTTCACAGAGAATTGGAAATCGATCGAGCACACCGTGTTCCTGCCCGCATGGCGCTCAACCGCACGACCCCTCGGCCTATTATCTTTAGCTTGCTACGATATCAGCAAGTGGAACAAATTTTACATGCTGCCCGAGCGAATCATCATTTGGAATATGAAGGTCGTAAGGTCTCCTTCTTTCCTGATTTGGCAAAGCCTACCGTTGACCGTCGGAAGAAACTCCTTGCTCTTCGCCCTCGACTTCAACTGCTACAGGCTCGATTTGGCCTGTTGTATCCAGCGAAGCTCCGAGTGACTCTCCATAACCAGACCAGGACGTTCGAGGATCCTGATCTATTATCAACATTTTTGGACTCCAAAGAAGCAGAACAGATGCGCTAATCCCAAATTTTGGACTCTTATCTGCCGGCTCTGTCCGCCATTTTGAAGGGCCCGATGCGGCGATCATAGCCCAGCACAGAAATAGCCTGGACTTTCTTTCTTTCTCTGTATGACTTTTGTCTTTGGTCTCCTATCCCTTCATGATGTGTGCCTCGGTCGGATTCGGAGCACGCACAGTCCTACAGGTTATATGTTTTTTCAATTCCGGCCTTCTCTGGGGTTTCTCCCCGCAGACACATGGTCGCCAGTAATTTTGGGGTTTTGCTTCTCCTCTACCGTACTGTGGTTATCTTTGTTAATGTGGGGCGCTTCATTGTATTATATTAGCTTATTTTCCTATGTCATGTGTACAGCCAGATACAGTCAGTTTGAGGGACACAGTAAAATTATGTGTGCTATCATGCTCAGAATTTTAACTTTTCTGAATGGCCTCATGTAAAATCTTATTATTCATCGTACAAGGCATTGCTGGTCCACTCAGCAGAAAGAAAATCCTTAGCTATCTTAGCCACGAGCACGTTGATTAGGTGTTTCTTCAGGAAACGCATTACACTCTGCTGAAACACTGAAACTCAATGCTAGGCCTCACATGGTAGCTGCCTACTCTCCCACCGTTTTCAAATGGTACGGGATAGTCATTCTGGTCAAGAAGTTTTTGCACGCTACTGTACCTGATATTAGCGCTGACATGGAGGGTAGATGGGCCCGTGTACCCCTTGAGGTTGGAGATAGTGAATTCACGTGTATTTGCACTATGTCCCGAATGTGGACAACCCTGCTCACTATGCAAGTTTTGCGCAGTTGGCCTCGGCCTCCGCTAATGCTCCATTAATACTTGGTGGCGATTTTATTCAAGTGCTCCCTCAATCTTTTCTTCTCAAACAAGGTGCTTGTTGGTTGGAAGCTCCAGTACCGAGCAGACCTGTGTGGCTAGATATAGTAGCGGGCCTTTGCTCACCGATTCCTTTTACCTTACTCCCTGGTATGACTCTCCCATTAGACTCCCACTATCCACCAATGTTTTTCGACTCCCGCCATCGGCACTCTCTGCATAAGGTTGATTGGAAACTTCCGATCTCTCGGTAGTTTACCGGGTGTAGCATCCAATTTTACTAAACCTTATGTAATGCTATCACTAGAGATACCTCTATAGCGCAGAAAGTATGGGAGAGAGAATTGCATGTGACTTTAACCTCGGAGCAATGGAGCCTTATCTGGAGTAGAGGGACACGGGTCTCTGACCCGCCTCACTCACTCAGACCCTCTTCTTTCTAGCCCACCGGTGTTTTTACACTCCTCACAGTTTAGACATATGGAACACTACTCAGGGTAATGGTTGCTGGACACGTCCTGTTGCCATTGGTTTATTACTTCATTTCATGTTATGCATGAATATCCCGCACTACAGTATAACTGGCGTCGGGTCTGGGGTCGTATTTAGTCTATATTGCACTCTCAGGAATCCCTTTCTCGGAGGGTAGTGGGACTTCGCCCAGTTGCGGGGATCCCCTCTCTCCCAAGAAATGGCTTATCTCCTTTTGAACTTTATGCTTGGCATTGCTGTTTCTCTCATTGAGTAATACTGGGAAATTAGTTCCCATCTGAGCTTCAATGAATGGTGGAATCATGCCTGTCTCTACAGTAAATATGAACAAATACCTCGTCTGTGTGTTCCCTCCGTTCAGACTCCTTCTTATTGGTCTTAATGGAAGATGTTTAATGAACATGTACATTTTGCTAAATGCTCTCATCTGACTGTCTAACTTTGTATATATCTCTGTCTCATGATCATGCTGTATTGTGGATATTTTTTGATTGTTTGATGTATAATCACTGTTAACTGGAAGCGCTCACATGCTGATACAAACGGGTAGAGAAGAAGCACCGGGGTGGGGGGTAATGGGTTTACTTTTCCTTATTGTATACTTGTTTTGTATCTTTTGGTGTGTTGTTTCTTTGTTTGTTGCAAAATGAAAATAAAAGTTTCAAAAAAAAATAAAATGTACAAATATACATCGCAACTGCACCCATGCACCATACAAATTGTACCTCGGAGAATGCCTGCTTATGGCCCACATATAAGTGTACTCTTGTAGTTGCGTGTACTTGTATGTAGGTAGTCGCCTATGGAATTTTATAATGTTCCTTTTCCGCAAGTAAAACTTGCATTGCATTGGTAAAATGCTGTTAAAATTACTCCCATGGCATCTATTTTTACAGGATATATGCCTAGGTATTCCCAGGAGTGAAAAACTGGTAGCACAGAGCTGGGATTGGTATTTCTACATACATGTTATAAAGGAATTTGAAAAGGGCACACTTATTCTGTGGGAAAATGGCACTTTTCTCTTATCTCCATTTGCAAACTTGTGCAGAGCCATTAGGGGGCGGACTCCTTGTGAAAAGACATGTAATGTGGGCCCCATTAGGCTATCAGGAGATATGAGGCATTTCTGTGAGTAGCGCCATGTGTGTCTATCTTGTGTGTGTGTGATTGGAGGAAGTGTGTGCATCATGAGGGACAGTATGTGTGTGTGTGTTGTAAGGATTGTGGCTGGAGTCTGTGGAACGATATATGGTCCCGTAGTGCGGACTGAGCTGTACAGCATTGGCTGCTTGGGGGCACTGTGTGATAACACAGAGTCTCAAGTCTGTGGGAGTCTTATTATCGCTTCCCGAGGAGGTTAGTCCTTGGCCTTGCATACTGACTGACTTTCCAGCTGGAGACAGGCAGGCAGGAGGGCACATAAAGTGCAGACAATGGCAAGAGTAAAAAGTGAGTCCCAAGTGAAAAAGTGAAACTAAAAAAAGTGTGTACGTCCCTCCGTGCCCAGCATATAATTCCTTGTCCTGAATTTCTTGTCACAGCACGGTAATTGGCTGATCTCAGATACTATGAGACATCTTTCAGCGAATCAGGTTACAGTTGTCAGGTGGTCCTTCTCCAAAGATCCATAGTGAGAAAGATGCTGATATGCAGGTTCATACATTGTTGCAAATGTTAGGACCAGTAGAACAGTCTCTGGATGAGATGGCCTCAGTTCTCTTGCACCTAGTCATAGTTGGGAACAATAGCTTTGCTGTATATGCACATAAACGTGGCAGTCAATTGCTTGAAATCAGCAGGCTTAAAGCTTGAACACAGCAGAAATTACTTGTACCAGGAATCCAGCTTGGGTTCAGGCTTTTGGTGTCTGAGCAGGCCACAATGGTTCAGAACAAGCCCCAGGTACCATCCCTACAGTGTGTGTCTGTCTGTCTGTTATGGAGATAGGGTATGTATGTGTATGTGTGTGTCATGCAGTGGAGAGAAGGGGTGTCGTCATGTGTGCGATGGCAATGGTGGATAAGTAGGGTAGGATGTGCATGTGCATTTGACTGAGGTGTGTAGAGTGTGGTATTCATGATATGGAAGTAAGGGTATCTCTTTGCATACAGAAAGACATTCTTATCCCCTTCCTCATACACTCACAGCCTCAAACTCCACCTTTGCACTGTTCCTTCTGAATCCTGTCCCCCTCCTCACCCTCCCACCTATATCTCTTGCCTCTTGCACTCTAGCCCCCCACTCTCCGTTCCTTACCACCATAGTCTCTCATCCCTCCCACATTCACCACCTGCCCTCCATTCCCTATATCCATCTCTTCCCCCCTCCTTACATGGTCTTCCCCCCCCCCCCCATCAACCCTCCCTTTTCCAACTCCAGAAGCTTCAGACCTATTTTTGGGCTTCATAACCTCAATTAATGTGGATATGCTGCCTCTCTTTGTCATGTCTATGGCTTTGACTCCTCCTCTACAGGCGCTCCTCCTTATCACCACAGCCATGGATTTAAATCTTTTGTGTGCTGGTGGGGTGCGAGGTTCCTGCTTCTCTTTATCGCTGCTGCAGCCTTGAATCCTTCCTCTGTTGGCAGGGATGGAGTCCCCACGGCACATTAAAGACAGCGTTGTCAGAGGAGTTAGAGCTCCCAACTTATCTGACGTTTATTGGAATGCATGAGATTGTTTACTGGAGCGCAAACAAATGTATGAGTACAGATGGATGGAAAGACAGACAGATGGATGGACCCTCTCCAGTAAGCACGCTCACTTGGGAAAAATGCACCTAAGCACACACTTGTCTATTCTTTTCAGCATATACATACACATGCAACTACATCTAACTCAGAGCAGATATAAATATATGAGCCTACTTTCCCTAGAGGAAAGCTTAGGATGGCCATTTTAATTGGTGATTTGATCATTTGTCATGTAAATAGCTTGGGAGACTGGTTTGGATGTGAGGATTGCTTGGTCACTTGCCTGAATAGTGCTAAGGCAGCGGACCTCACGCCTCACCTAGACAGTGCTGGGGAGGAGACAGCTGTCTTGGTACATGTGGCAACAATGACATAGGAAAGTGTCAGAGAGAAGTTCTGGAAGCCAAATTTAGGCTTTAAACTAAGACTAGCTGGTTCAGGAAACAGCATTGGGGGAGGGGGAGCTATTTTGGCTCTAATCATTGTGGAACAAAAGGATCTGATAGGAGAGGTGATGGTGTTGGGACCACTTGGCAACAGTGATCAGCTACCCAAGCTATTTGCATGCCTAATGGTCAAATCACTACTCCTACTACTACTAAACATTTGTATAGCGCTACAAGTCGTACGCAGTGCTACACAGAAAGAGACAGTCCCTGCTCATCAGAGCTTACAATCTAGTCAAGACACACAACACAGAAGGTGTAGCGAGGGATAAAACAAGGGGAAATGGTAAAGAAACAAGGAGATCAGGTGAGTCAAGATCCAAAAGCAGCAGCGAAGAGGTGAGTTTTCAGCCTGTATTTGAAATGGGTCAGAGAAGGTGCCTGGCATACAGATATAGGTAGTTTGTTCCAGGTGTAAGGTGCAGCAAGGTGAAAGGAGCGAACTCTGGAGTTAGCAATAGAAGAGACGGGTACAAATAGAAGCAATTTGCCAGAAGAGTGGAGTTCCCAAGGGGGGGGGGGGGTGTAAGGAAAGATAAGAGAAGAAAGGTAGTGAGGAGCTGCAGAGTGAATGCACTTATAGGTCAACAGGAGAAGTTTGAACTGGATATGGAATGGATAGGGAGCCAATGAAGTGACTTGAGAAGAGGGGTAATATGGGCATGATGAGGCTGGTGGAAGATTAGCCGCGCGGTAAAGTGTTGAACCAATTAAAATGGCCATCCTAAGCTTTTTCTCCTGGGCAGAAGCCCCTGGAAACATTTTTGGTGTGAGGATATTGCATCTCCTGGAAAGCAGGTCCTGGCTAGAGGATCATTTGCTGCCACACCAAGGTAATGCTTTCTTTCCTTTTAGGTGACCTCTCTCCTCCTTGGCACACTGAAGCTGGAGCTTTTCTACTATGTTTTCTGTATACCTCTATGTCTTCCTCAGTTCTTCCAAATCAGCTACTTTAGCTTCTGGGGATTAGATTTGTTCTGAGAGTAAAGAGCTCTTTGCACTGAGCGAACACATACAGTATGACCTCTTACTGGAGATAATTATACATGTGGCACTCAGTTCAAAAGATTGGAAAGCCATAATCTCAATGATGAAAGGCTGTCTGCATTCTTGCATTAGTACTCTTAGTTGTTTAGAGTTGTTAAGTGAGTAGGGATTTCTAAAATACAAAAATTTTTAGGATTATTTCGTATATTTTATGCTATTATTTTTGTTTGTATCCCAGTGAACGGCTAATTATCTGTCAAGGGGTAATCTCTTCTTGATAAACATAGACTATGGGGTCAAATTTTATTCTCTCTTAATTCCGATAACTAACTATAAATTAAGGGATGTGTAGGAAGGGGCTGTTTGACCAAGAACTAGTTTTGCTTTTTTTATGAAATCAAAACCAGACTTTTCCAATAAACCCACAAGCTCCCCTCTGTCCCAAACTTTAAGCCTCCAAATTGCCAATAACTAAGTTCAGTTAGAAGATTTGATCAATTAATGGTATTTTGGTTAAAATCAATTGACCCCAACAGGATCTTTGTATATGCAGCCTTTATAAAATAGGCACCGCATATGTGCCTATGTATCTTCTTATAAAATTACAATCTATGGTGAACAAAGTTCTGTGTACTAGGTGGCATGTGTACTAAACGTTAATGTACATTAACAAGTATTAACATGTCTTAAAATGCCACCACTGTTTTTAGTTCTATGAGCACAGTGGCACTAAACGCACATTAACCTATGAAGTGGAATTTAAGAAAGGACACCTAAGGGCAGTCTGGGACATTTAAGCCAAAACATCTGGAAAAAAATTAAAAAAGCAGGCACATCCAGGCGTAGACTTGATTTCACAAATGTGGACCTACCTGATATGGACATCTACGTAGGCATCCTCAGAATAGTATTTCAAAATCTGGAATCTGGCAATAGCCTAATGGTTAGCATAGTAGACTAGGAGCAGGGAAGGCAGGGTTCAAACACCACTGCCTCTAGTACTGTGATTGTGATGAATATTGGGGATAATGGCGTGCTATTGTCTCTACACCCTCCAGATGTTTTTCAGCCAAAACAAGCACTTCTTCAGGAACAAGCAGGAAGTTAGTCCTCACATATGGGTGATGTTGGCGCCGACGGAGCCTGCGTGAAGCATTTCCACAGCTTTCAAAAAAGCCTTTGGGACATGCTACCACGCATGCGTGGTCCCCTTCCTGCACAAGGGTGCCATCTTGCTCAGTCTCTTTTTTCCCATGGAGCCCAACAGACATCTGTCCCGTTTCCCCAGAAAAAATTATTGCTAATATCCTTAAAAGTTAGCCTTTCCAGGTTTGCGTACCGGTTCCTCTTCCTGTCTTGAGCCAGCGCTGGACTCGGCACGCTTTTCGGCTCTTTCCCTTTTTTTTCAATCGAGGCTTGCATCAACCGGCGTTCGCACCTTTTTTTTTCTGGGGATTGTCGACCACGGCCGGGTGTTTCCCACCATGTCTCCCGATGAGTTCAAGAAATGTGACCGCTGCAGTCAAACCATGTCAGTAACCGACACCCATGACTACTGCCTATGCTGCCTGGGACCGGACCATGACAGCACCTCCTGCGACCTGTGCTTGGCCATGATACCTAAGTCCAATAAGAAGAGGTTGGAGTTGCAGGAAAAACTGTTCCCAAGGTCCGACTCGGCACCGGCTTCCCTGACGCTGAGCTCCAAGCCCAGCACTTCCTGTGAGGCCCAAGAGTCCTTGGAGTCCTGGGGCAGCAGCTCTTCCAAAAAGACCTTGGACCCTGAGAGAAAGAAGAAAAAATCCTCGAAGTCCATTGAGGTTCCACTGGAGAAACCTGGTAAAACCCCTCGGAGGGACTTGGGTGGCTCCGAGAAGCACCCTACCAAGGTCCTCAAAAAGGATTCCTCGGCAGGCGGAGCCCGTGCAAGGTTCTTTGAGACCATAGTCCTCATTGAGGATGCACTTGTGAGAGTGCCAGCACCAGGCCTGAGGTCCTCTGTGCCCACGCTGAAAGCTGCGGAGCCTTCTGGCTTGGAAACCAGAATGGTGGCCCTAGAGCAGAACATCACTGCTATCCTGGCCCTGCAGCAGGCAATGATGGCTGGTTCATCTGCATCATCTGCCCCAACAACTGGTCACCCGACTGTGAGGGAGTCCCCAGTCATCAAGCCAAGCTCCAAGTCTCACCAGCCTCGGGTAAGTCCTTGGCGCCGGTCGAGGTCCCAGTCTCGTTTCTCAGGAATCCGGTCCTCCCTGACCAGTTTCTGTGACTCGGACCCCAGGTCCTCTGGAGGCCCCTTGGCACTGCCCTTGAGGCAAGGAGTCACAGGATCTTGGATTTGTCATCACCCTTCGACTCCAAGTGGGAGACCGATGACGAGGCATTCCCAGAAACCAGATGGCACCGAGACATCCTCTTGGACCCATCTCCCCCAGTGCTCCAGCACCATTCTCTTCCAGAGGGCGTGGCCTCCTCTGTGCAAACTGAGGCATTGGAGGATGCACGCACCGAAAAACTGGAGATTCTCCAGTATGAGTCTCCACCCAAGGAAACTCTCACAGTGCTGGTGCAGCCGATCCTCGAGCAGCTCCTATTGAGAATGTGGGAGACCCCGGCATCAGCATTGGTGGGAAGCTGATGCCGCGACGCCATGTACCATGTCAGGAAGGGACCGAGGTTCCACAAACCCAAACACCCATATAACTCCATGGTTGTCGAGTCAACCATGCAAAAATTTAAGAGCAGAAGACTCATTCTTCTGTTCCTACTGGTAGGGTAGGGATGCTAGAGCCCTTGATGCCCTTGGGCGCAAGTGCTACCAGGGCTCGATGCTGTGGTGTCAGATCCAGGCCTATGAGTTATACATAAGCATGTATCTCAAGGCCCTATTCCAGGAGTTGTCTGGCTTTTCAGCAGGGCTTACTGGGGATCCCCTCCAACGGTTCCAAGCTCTGACCTCCAGGATCAAGGGCTGCTCTAAGTTCCTTTCCAGGGCAGCCTACGATGGCTTTGAGTCAGCAGCTTGTGTAGCAGTGGCCGGCATCAGTGCCTGGTGCCAAACATGGCTGTAGTCTTCGGACCTCGAGCAGTAGGTCCAAGACAAGCTGTTTGACATCTCCTGTACCAGGGAGAACCTGTTCAGCAAACCTATGGCTGACAAGGTGGCCAAGATAAAGTCCAAAAGTGTGCCCTTTTCAAACTCCTTTATAACATGTATGTAGAAATACCAATCCCATCTCTGTGCTACCTGTTTTTCACTCCTGGGAATACCTAGGCATATATCCTGTAAAAATAGATGCCATGGGAAGCCCCAGGCCCCAGCTCCCCCAGCCCGGGGGAGCTTTTGACTCCTGGGACAGGGCCTCCCCTCCCCCAGAAGACCTTCACCAGCCCACTGGGGGCTGCCTGGCACTCTTCACCCATTGGTGGGTCAGTTTCACCTTGGAGTAGTGAGTACTGCAGGTGGTAAGGGAGGGATACCTCCTCCATCTACAGCAGGTATCACCCAGGTTCTTTCCAGGAGAGCCTGTACCCAAACATCTATAGGGAAAAGGCTTCTACTCCAGATACTTCCTTGTCACAAAGAGAACTGGGGACCTCAGGTCCATCCTAGATCTGAGAAACTTAAACACGTTTTTGGTGAGGAAGAAGTTAAAGATGCTCTCCCTTGGCTGGGAGATTGGCTGTGCTCCTTGGACCTAAAGGATGCGTACATGCACATCCTGATCCATCCCTCCCATAGGCAGTACCTATGGTTCATTGTGAGAGGAGGGCACTACCAGTACAAGGTACTACCCTTCAGGCCTAACATCCTCGCCAAGGGTCTTTACCAAATGCCTGGCAGTGGTAACAACCTACCAGCACCTACAAGGGCTTTTATCTTCCCCTACCTAGACAACTGACTCATCAGAGGCAGTACAGCTTCAGAGGTCAGTCAGGCTGCAAAATGTGCAACCCTTCTGTTGCAGCACCTGGGGTTCATTATCAACTACCCATCTCTCTCCAGTCCAAAGTCTGGAGTTCATAGGTGCCCAGTTGGACACGTTACAGGTCAAGGCCATCCTCCCAAGAGAAAGGACAGAATGCCTAAGGCAACTGGCAGGGGAGGTTCTACATCGCTGGTCAGTGCTGGCTCGTATCCTCCTCCGCCTACTGGGCCATATGGCCTCGACGGTCCATGTCACGCCTTCAGCCGGCTTACACATATAGACAGCCCAGTGGTGCCTATGCTTGCAATGAACTCAGACCATGGGCAGGCTACGGGATAGGGTCAGGATTACCTGTCAACTGGCAGAGTCCCTCAACCTGTGCCACCTCCAGGCAGGAATGCCTTTCCAGGCACCCTTGCTGCAGAGGATGCTGACCACAGATGCCTCCCTCCTGGGTTGGGAAGCATATTGTGGAGATCGCCACACATAGGGCAGCTAGTCTCAGGAGGAGTCATTTCACAGATCAATCCCTGGAGCTCAGGACAATCTTCTTGACCCTACAAGCGTTCCGCCAATGCCTATGGCACCGCTTCTACTGATCCATACGGACAACCAGGTCGCCATATTTTATATCAACAAGCAGAGGGGCACGGGTTTGTACTTCCTCTGCCTGGAGGCGGTGGCCCTCCTCTCCTTCGCAGTGTGTAATAACATGCTTCTGTGAGTGATGTACCTCCCAGGCCAGGACAATTGCATAGCAGACAGGGTGAGCAGAGTCCTTCACCCACACAGAGTGATGAAGCAGCTCTTCCATTTCTGGGGCAGGCCCGTGATGAACCTATTTTCTTTGGACGTATCTATCCTGTTTCTGCTCCCATCAGCCACACCAGGAGAGAGTAGCGGCAGATGCCTTCCTGATCTTGTGGTCCGAGGGCCTACTCTATGCGTTCCCACCGATCCCCCTGGTCACCAGGACCCTCTTAAAGGTTCGGAGCGAAAGGGCCTCAGTTATACTGATTACTCCCAAGTGGCCAAGGCAACTTTGGTTCCTTCTGTTGCTTTCCATGTCGGTGGCACTTCCATTCCCTCTGGGCCGAGCACTGGACCTCCTGTCCCAGGAGAAGGGCTCTCTCCTGCACCCCATTCTGGGATTGCTAATACTAACAGTATGGCTACTGAAAGGGTAGCGTTGGCCCCTTTCAGTCTTCCAGGAGAAGTCGAGGAGATCCTGCTGGCCTCCCAAAAGCCCTCCACCAGACTGTCTTATTTATTTATTTATTGTTTTTTATATACCATGCTATTTCACATTCAGTGCGGTTTACAGAGAACAGAACTTATGCGTTTTAGTGTGCGGTAAAGGAGGAGAAACCCTTCTCCTGACAGGTGCAACTAGTATTGCAGTACCTACTGCATGTCACACCTGTCACCTGTCTGAAATCAAACTCGGTGAGGGTACATCTGAGCACCATAGCCGCTCACCACCACCCCTGTCAAGGGAAAACCCCTCTCAAACCAGCCCTTGGTCTCCAGGTTCCTCCGGGGCCTCCTATTATCCAAAACCCCTCTCTGCCCTCCAGCGGCAGAGTGGGACCTTAACGTGATGCTCTTTCAGCTCACCAAACCACCATTCAAGCCCCTGGCCACTTGGCACCTGCAGTATCTGTCATGGAAAGTGGCTTTTCTGGTGGTCCTCACATCCGCTCGAAGGGTGAGCAAACTCCAGGCTCTGGGGGCAGATCCACCATGTACAAGATTCTACATGACCAGGGTAGTACTCCGCACACACCCCAAATTCCTCCTGAAGATGGTATCTCCTTTCCACCTCAACCAAGAGGTGGTCCTCCCAACCCTCTTTCCACAGCCTCACGCCAGCAAGGAGGAACTAGTGCTTCATACACTAGATTGCAAATGGGCCCTGTCCTACTTGCAGTGTACTCAGGCCCATCGCAAAGCTCCTTAGCTTTTTGGGTCTTATGACCCCAGCAGACTGGGGGTCCCCATGACCAAGCGAACTCTGTCCACTTGAGTGGCAGACTGTATTTCCCTCACCTATAAGCGAGCTGGCCTCCCCCTTGAGCACCGGATCACAGCGCATCATGTGAGGATGATGTCCGCGTTGGTGGCCATCCTCCACTCAGTGCCGGTGATGAAGATCTTTAAGGCCGTCACATGGTCTTCAATTAATATGTTCGCAGCTCACTACTGCCTGGAGAGCGAGTCCTGCAGGGACAGTGCCTTTGGTCAGGCAGTACTCCATAATATTCTTGGGTTGTAGGCAACTCCTGCCCTCTGACCCTTCTGTGTTCAGGCTGGACGCTAGGGTCGTGCAGTCTCTCTCAATGGGGACTCGCCTTCTGCAATTCACTGCTACCCAATCAGTCACCGTTGGTGCTATTGCGGTTCAGTCCTCGGTAATCTGGAGCTAGGGAGTCCCATATGTGAGAACTGACTTCCTGCTTATTGCTGGAGAAAGTGTAGTTACTTGTAAAAGGTGTTCTCCAGAGACATCAGGAATCAGTCCTCACAACCCTCCCTCCTCCCCTGGGAGTTGCCTCCCTACCTTGTTTTAGTTTACTGCCATCCTAGCTATGTCATCTGACTGAGCAAGATGGTACCCTTGGGTTGGAAGGGGACCATGCATGGGTGGTAGCATGTCCCAAAGGCTTTTTTTGAAAGGTGGGGAAATGTTTCGCACGGGCTCCATCAGCACCGATGTCACCCATATGTGAGGATTGATTCCTGCTGTCCCTGGAGAACACCTGTTACATGTGAGTAATTACACTTTTCCTGTTTCCTATTCCTGCCTGGAGCAAGTCTAACCTTAGATGTGACTCTGGAAGTCCAGGATAATTTCTGAAATCATGCAGTGATGTCCAGGTTCCAAGGAATGCCCTGGCCACGCCGCAACCACTCCCTGTTCAGACTTGGATATCCTCACGCTAGGGATATCCACTAACCCAGCTTCTAAAATGACTCTGGAGACATCTCTGTCCTTTCGACCTCTCTATGCCAGTTTTCAGACTTTCAAAGCACAAATAGGGCTTCCAAACATACCCCTAAAACCCATGCAAACGTACCCCTAGCAAACATACCTCTAAAACCCATGCAAAATTATTTGTAGTGTGTGTGTTAAAAATTTAACATGCATGTTAATAGCACTTAGTATGTAATGCATTAAATTGTTTAACTGACATGCTAAAAAATCTCATTATGATGTGAATACTTTTAGGATGTTATGATAGCCAATACAACTGATAAAATTAAATTTCTATGCACTATATATTATATAGCATGGTACTGCAACATAAGGTCATATACTGTATAACTGCTAAACATAGCATGCGTTTTCTTTCCTTATGGCTCACTCCCTTACTGCAGGCTTCCATAAAAGTACATTTGACACATGGGGCTGCTCGTTGGGCTTTGGGCAGAAGCAGTAAAGAATTTGGACATCTGAAGAGGGAGTAAAGGAAGAAAAGAGACTTACTGGAGAGGAAAGACTAGATCAAAAGCACTGCCAAAGGAGAAAGACAGGCATCAGAATGCGTATTGATAAGCCCCAGTGTGCCCATCCTATTGAAGCATGGAGCAAAACCTGCCAACCCTGAGATGGGACACCAGCCTCCTCCCTTTATGAACTTGCTGTAATTTTGTGACAGCAAAGGCCCATTGACAGGTGCTCCAACTGAAGCCTTAGAATGCTTGTAGTTGTCTTTGGACAAACTATAGTAATGGTCATCATTATACATCAGAAAATCATGGTCAGAGATTAACTACAATTACATATTCCTTCCCTGAAGCTACCCTTTCCTATCTTTCTGGCATTCACTCTTTACATGAGTGTCTGTCTCAGACGGCCACAGACCAGAAGTGACATGACAGGAAAGAGGCATTTAACCCTGGATGTGAAGACACTATTGCATGGGTCCCTTTTAAATCTCATCCAAAGCCTTCTGCAAGGGGTTTATAGTTCAACTGCTAGAGCCATATCTTTGCTACATTATCTGTCTAGCAGGCTATCTGTACCAAATGTTACTATGTAGGACACAAAGCACATGCAGTAAAACATTTCAGCACAGTTATAGCATTTTATTGCAGTTTGTAAGATAGGCCTTTTATGCACTGTTCCATATACACTTTCTAGTATGTTATTATTGGGATCATGCTAACTTAAAGAATTTGGTAGACCCCTTTTTGATATATACAACAAAACTGTTTACAGGCATAAGATCTCATGTTGAGAGGGGGGGGGGGCAAGAACAGCTAGAGACAAGGAAGGAGACAATAGGAAGGGTGAAGCATGTCAAGCCACAGTTTGGTCCATCCACAGGGCTCAATTGCAGAAGCCTGCCTTAATAGCCAGCAAATATGAAGTCAGCATCAGGTGTCAGAGGGGACGGACCAAACAGTCCTGTGGCACCAAAGTTTTAAGGTAAGCCCTGTTGGGGCTGTTGTGGCCTTTGCGCTGCTGGAGGTCCTGGAGAGGGTAGCAGCAGTGGCAGTAGGTGCCAAGAGGAAGGGGGGGGGGCAGAAGGGATGAGGTTTGCCTAGGGCTCATCGTCTCCTTGTGATGGCCCTGCTAGTGTTGCTGCGTTCAGTACTTCCAAAGACAATGAAAAGCTTTAAGGCTTCAGCATGAGCAGCTATCACTGCTACTGCAGTAATATAGGGTGTTCAGAAGTGGTGTGGGGAGGGAGAATAGTTAGATGCAGATAGTCCGCTGGCCAGAGTTTCCACGGCCATCAGTGCAATGGATGTGCTGGAGATCGGTAAGGCACCTTCTCCTGCTGGTCCTTCTCTGTGGCAGATGTCTGAGGTGTGTGAGTATTGTCGGATTTCTCTTTGTATGAAAAGATCTTGTGTTCTGTTATGTCTCCTCTCGGGGTCCAGATGCTCTCCCATTCCTGCCATCACAGCTCGAACAAGAAGCTTCATGTACCTGGCTAATTTTGTACCCATTTTTAGCTTGAGTCATGAGGAAAAGAGAGCTGCACACGCCCATTTAGCTCCTACCTGTTGTTTTTTGTCATGACCTTGCACTAATTAGCTCATAAAAGTTAGTTTGGTGGGACAGCATGCATGTGAATAATGTGCAAAAACCTACTTACCTATTGACACCTAAGCTAACCGTTATTTTTAAGCATGGATTTGAGTGCATATGTCATTGTTTTACTATTTCATTGTTTGAATTCTGTTATGCTCTTCTGGCTTACGAACACACAAACCAATCTGAGGCCATGTGGTCTTTTTCTGCCAACATGTTTCTATGATCAAGGAGGTCTAGTATTTGCATTTTTATGTAAGGAGGGATGAGGAGGAACTATTAAAACGGAGTCACTGAGATGCAGCCATAAGAAAGCTTTCAATGCAGCACAGTAACAAAAACCTCAGGTGTCCCAGTTCCACATTTTATAGCCACCATTCATATAAAGGTGGGGAGATAGCGAGCACTGGGACCTTAAAATAGTTAGAGATACGGAAGATACACAATGTAATCTGAACAGTTTCCTGGAATCTGTAATGCACACATGCATTATTTATCGCTGCACTTAATGCATCTCAGGTCATCTGAAGGGTACTAAAAGTTATTTTGAAATTAATGAGCCCTTTGGGCTGTATATGTACACCTGCTGTATGATACCCTACTCATACCTGCTCGCTCTGTCAGTCAGAATTGTTTGTTTACTGCAGAGAAAATGTTAGGCGCCATTCTCACGGTGCTGTAATTGTAAAACCTTGTTTTCATTTTTCTAACAAAGCACAAAGGAATATATGACCTGGAAACTGAAAAAATAAAACTTATATGAAATCCTTAAATCATGTTCCACTTTAGAATTCAGAGGAAATCTTACTAGCATCACGACTCATATGCCAGGCCCCAAGTCTTATTAAACTGTTCTATAGGGTAACAAAAATAATGGAAAAGCATTTTGTTTAGGTAAATATTAGGATCGATATTCCGTAGGCAATATATAGTTAAATTTAAACAGATACTTAGAAGTTAGGCTTGCCCCAGTGACTGGAATCTTGTCTAGAACATGCACATAATTTCTTACCCCAATATAAACGTGTTTTTCCTTATAATCACAACTCTGTCCCTCCTCTCCTCTCTCAAAGTCACTCATGTGATACACACCAGCTTGCCTCATGCATACACGCATACACAATCTTTTGCACAAACGTTGAAAATCTATGCTATTTCAAAACTCTGCAAGCAGGTCAAGGTGCAGGCATCACACATATTTCATGCTTCTTACATCCAATCTTCAGTGTGACCGTTTGTGTACAGAATATAGTTATAAGTTAAGGCTGAACTGTAACTTCAGATAAAAGGGTATGTATGTAATTTTATAAGCATCTAGCTGTGTAAATAACTCACTTACAAGTCTAGGAGGCCATTTCACTAAAGTGTGGTAGGACTTTGCACTTACAGTAGTGCTATAGCTAACACACAGTAACTGCAGAGCCTCCACGATAAATGTTAGGAGTGTAGCCAGTACATTCCTGGTGGTTACTACACTGACACCTCCCCTAGTGTACGGCAGCAACATTCACAATGTCAAATTCTCCTATGTTAATTGCACAATTCAGAGCGAGCGATATATTCCGCATGTGCTAACCACAATGTGCTTTCCGTGACCACTCTCCACCTCTGACCTGTGCATTCCCTGTCCCATGGCATGACTTGCCTGTATGCAAATGGACACACAGACGTCCAAGTCACAGACATCTCCAGAGACATTTTCGAAGCCAGTTCTGAAGCCATGAAGGTGGTGTAGCAGAGGCATGTCTGGGGTGTCCCCTCACCCAATTTCAGAAATGCCTTACACTTCCCTAGCTGTGTCAAACATTATACCTACTCCAGGCATGAATAAGCATCAGCAGCATCTTTGTTTAGCCAGTCAAACATCTGTATGGTATAGAGGAGGAGGTACGCTCATACTGCATACCCTATATTTTCTGTGTTGGCAATGAACACTGATGGGGAATGAGGTATTAATGGACAAGAAAAAAAACATTTGCAAAAAGCAAAGGAGGATAGATATAGGAAGCACAATATGAAGCTACAAGGTGGAATGCTTTCCGTGGGCAAAATGTCAGAAAACATTTTTTCCCCCACAGAAAGCATGATGGAGGACTGGAATACCCTCTCAGAGAAAGTGCCAGAGACAAAAATGGTGAAGGAATTTAAAAAAGCAGGATCTACTCAGAGAATGATGACTGTAAATAGGGAGAATGGCAACCATTGAGAGTTTCAACTCAAAGCAGCAATAATGTGACTTGCAAAGGTATTGGGGGGGGGGGGAGGGGGGTGATTACTTGCTCAGAGCAGTAGTAACAACCCTAACCAGCCTACTGGGCAGATGGGATGGGCCAACTTGGTCTTTATCTGCTATCATTGCTATGTTACTCTATTTCCTTTCACTAAGTGAGGTGATGGGGCATGTAAGAGAACTTGTTGGTAGTACAACTTCGAAGTTCAGTGCATAACTAAAAGCGAGAGATAAGTATATTTCACAAGGTAAATGCTGTGCACTAACGAGAAGCTGTGAACTTAAAGAAAAGTGGAGGGACATGCGAGAAGTTCAAGTCTGAGTCATGCAGCATCACAAAATTAAAAAAACCCGGTCAGGAGACTGTATCTGAAGCCAAGCACCCGGTGCTTCCCACCATCGATCAGGTCATCACTCAGTGAAGTTACTACTACTACTATTTAGCATTTACATAGCATTACGCACGCAGCGCTGTACAGAAATATAAGCAAAAAGACAGTCCCTGTTCGTCAGACCTTACAATCTAGTCAAGACAACACAGAACAATAGACAGATCGGGAAAACAATTATGGTGACATGGAGCAATAGTTAATTCGGGATAAAGCAAAGTATGGGGTAAAACAAAGTATGGCAATTACAATTACAATGCAGTTAGCAGATTGTGGCTACTTTACACCCTACAAGAGGAAGTAGTAAATGCATATCAAATGATGTTGCTGCTATATGTGGTTTCTTAGGGGCTTGTTTACAAAGCCGCGGTAGCGGTTTGCGATCGTAATTGGAGCCGCGGCCCCATTGATTTCAATGGGGCCGCGGCTGCGATCCCGATCGCGAACCACTACCGCGGCTTTGTAAACAAGCCCCTTAGTCTTGGCTTGCTGTAACTTCTTGAAGTTTCAGGTCTAGCCCTTGGATGTTTCTCCATATTGCATCCCTGAGAACTATAACTGAACTCCTTATTCATCGATTAGAAACCCAGGGGCAAGCATTTGCAGCCTCTGCTATGGTCATATTGACAAGGCATCGTTTTTAAAATGGGCATCTATCCCTCTTGCCCAAGGTCAGGACTTCTTCCTCCCCTTAACCTTCTGATCCAGACCACAGTAAATATTTCCTTGTTCCTGTGGAATGGCTCTCTCTCCTTTTTTAAAAAAAAATTGCTTTTCAAAGGGTTTACAATGATAAATTTGGGAACATAAGTTTCATTAATCAAAATTTACCAATATAGGTAAAAGATACACATGTAAATTAGTCCAAAAACAAAGGAGAGGCAAGAGTCACAAGAAAAGGAAGTTAGATAGTAGGAAATGTAGTAAAATTAAAAAGAATAGTATTGTCTTTATGCACACAATATGGCCAGGGCCCTTAGGTAGTGATTTTATAAGATACATCTACATTTTTGTATGTGTTTACTCATGAAAAATTACAGTATTTTTATAGTTCACATGCGTAAATGCCCACTTAGTTCTAGAGACTGCCCCAGACACACCTATACCAAGCACCCATTCTGATTTAGACATCCTCATGCTGGGGACATCTTTAAAACCACGTTCTAAAATGGCTCCAAGGATGTCTCCGTGCTTTGGATGTCTGCATGCCCTTTTTCAGGCTGCCAAAGCATGACTAGGGCTTCTAAAATAACTCCCATAATGTAAGCAATTGCTATTCTGAAAGTACAGATGTTGGACCTATGGCACGTATTTTCTCTGTAAGTGTGCAAGGCTTGGGCAGAGCACAAATTTCCATGCGTAAGTTAATAAAATACTATGGGGTATGTTTACTAAGCTGCGGTAGCGGCTTCCGTGCGATATGGGGCTGCGGCTCTGATATCGCACAGAAGCCACTATCGCTGCTTAGTAAACATACCACCAAGACTTACACGCATTTACACCAGCCCTAGGGCTAGCTATTATTACAGGTCTGCACATGTGGACAGCTTGTGCTTGAGACTGCATTAACAGCGCTGCTTAGCAAACATGCTTTTATGTATTAAAATGTGCAATCCAGTATACATTAGACTTAGAAAGCATATATACTGTAGCAGAATATGTGAACAATGGCAAAACAAAATACATTCAAATTACAAAGGAACAGATAAAACTCTCCGATGGTGAATGAACATATGCAACATTATTGTATAAAGTGACAGTCAATCGTGTCAAAAATGTGAAGAATATTAAAAAAAAAGATATATATAGCAGGAATAAAAGTTTATTAAAACATGCAGATTAGGACCTGATGAAAATTTGGTTCAGTAAATCTAAAAATGATGATTAGTTGGTTATATTAAAAAATGCAAGATTTAAACCAATTATGCTACAAAAAAATAAGGTTAGAAGATAAAAAAAAAACCAAACAAGTAGAATGTGAACATAAAATAGTCATAGAGAGACAGTGTAGTCTAGGTCTTGATGCAAGCCTTCTGGCTCCAATGTATTAAAATAAACTTTGCTCACTTTGTTCTTATCAAAATCGCCATCCCTGGGGGGCGGAGCCTGATGTCCAGCGGGTTAGACGCTTTGCGCTGAAGCTCCCGAGGGGCCTACTCAGAATCCTGACTTAATACCTACATTAACTTACTATTTTGCTCCGAACTTACCGGGGTGCCTCGGGGGGGATGGCGGCCCATAAACCAGCGCGCTTAGACTTCGGATCTCCCTCTTCTTCACACGGAAAACGTTCCAAGACAGAGCTGCCTTCCCCACGAAAGATGGTGCCATTTCGGGATAACCCCGAAATGCAACAGGAGATCTTGGAGGAAATACGTGGTGTGAAGGAACTGGTGCAGTCCAACGGAGAAGCGCTCCGAGCCATGAGAGAAGATTTTGGTGTGCTTCAGGATCGACTTGAAGGTCTTTCATTACGGCAGGACAATATGGCGGGGGTCCTCGACTCGCACGCGGTGCGCTTGGTGAAACTGGATGAGGCTGAGCGTCAGATACAGAATCTACAAAAAGAGTTAGAGGATGGCAATAATCGAGCCCGTCGCAACAATGTAAGGCTCATTGGTGTACCGGAGGGCGCGGAAGCAGGAGATATGAGAGAATTCCTGGTCAAAACTCTTCCCTCCTTGCTGAAGATTACTTTTCACAGAGATCTGGAAATAGATCGAGCACATCGTGTTCCTGCCAGCATGGCGCTCAATCGGACGACCCCCCGGCCCATCATTTTTCGTCTACTGAGGTATCAGCAAGTTGAGCAAATTCTAAATGCTGCCCGGGCGAATCGTCATTTGGAGTTTGAAAATCATAAAGTCTCCTTCTTCCCTGACTTGGCTAAGCCCACAGTTGACCGTCGGAAGAGACTCCTTGCTTTTCGACCTAGACTTCAACAGTTACAGGCTCGCTTCGGCATTTTATATCCAGCGAAGCTCAGAGTGACTCTCCATAACCAAACTCGTACCTTCGAAGATCCTGATCTGCTAGCAACATTTCTAGCTTCCAAAGAAGCAGACCAGATGCGCTAATCCAACAGCTTGGATGGAATCCGCTGGAACTGTCCGCCATTTTGAATGGCCCGCTGCGGTGATCGCTGCCTGAAACGGAGACTGCCTGGACTTTTCTTTCTCTTTATATATACCTTATTGGTCTCCTTTCTTTCTACGATGAGATCCTTGGTTAGTTTCGGAGCCCGTATAGCTCTGTAGGATTTATGTTTCAATTCAGGCCTTCTCTGGGGTTTCTCCCCGCAGACATCAGGCCGCCAGTAATTTCTGGGGTTTTGCTTCTTCTCTAAGGCACT
This sequence comes from Ichthyophis bannanicus, assembly GCA_033557465.1. Lineage (NCBI taxonomy): Eukaryota > Metazoa > Chordata > Amphibia > Gymnophiona > Ichthyophiidae > Ichthyophis > Ichthyophis bannanicus. The sequence goes on from CM066033.1 coordinate 422,038,802, forward strand.
TCGGTGCTTATTTTGTTATATGGGGCGCTTCATGGTTTTCCTTAGTTTAATTTCTATCATGTTGTTTCTGCAGTCATTTACTGGTACTATGAGCGACATTGTGTACCTCTGTGCGCTATTATGTTTCTTTTTCAGATTGTTTAACTATTTTGCATGGCTTTATGTAAGTTATCATTACTGACTGTAAAAGGCATCAATAGTCTATTCCAAAGAAGGACAATCCTTAGCTCTCTTAATCATGATTATTCTGAGTTAGTGTTTCTTCAGGAGGCCCATTTACTGGGCATAGCTATTTCCTATCTCCTTCATTACGAAATACTGGAACTTGGCTCCCATCTGAGCCTCAATGATTGGTGGAATTATGTCCATTTTTCCTGTAATTATGAGCAACTATCTTGTATGTCAATCTCTTCCACTCAAGCCTTTCACTACTTGTTTAAAAGGAAGGTGTTCCATGATTATGTTCTAACTGCTATATGCTCTCATTTGATTGTTTAATTTTGTATACATTTCTGCCACAGGATCAGCCTATATCCTCAATACCATTTCTGCTTGTTTACTGTACAATAACTGTTGTGTGTAAGCGCTTATGTGATGACTCTTATTAGCTTAGAGAAGAAGCATAGGGGTGGGGGGTAATTGGGGTTGTTTTCCTTATTGTATGTGTGTATTTGTATCTTTTGGTGTGTTGTTACTTTTGTTTGTTGTAAAATGAAAATAAACGTTTTAAAAAAAAAAAACAAAATCGCCATCCCTCCAGGATAGTCTTTAAACATACTGCATAAAATCTAAAATACTCAAAAATGTTTTTCCAGAGGTTTTTCACTAATCTGACTGCTGATTCAACTCTTGAGTTCTGAGACATGCGTCTTCAGTTTTCTTTGTTTTACCTACATAAACGAGTTTCCAGAGGCGCACAGCAATCTAAAGCACATAATGTACTATGAAAATGTCGCAATTTGTAAAGCATGAACAAAGCCCTTGTCCCTAAGGTTACCACACATATACTACAATTGCCATACTTAGTGGTCATGTGGTCTTACCAGGTAAAGGAGAAGAGACTAGCTCATCTATCAGATTCTTCCATCTCCAATTATGCAATGGTCAATTTTTTTTTATTTGAAAACATGTGAGATTCTGTACTAAAGGGCATGTTTACTAAGCCCCATACTGATAACGCACATGGGGGCCTCATTACTAGTACTGGGTTTCTGGCTAACTGCGGAGGTGTGTGTACATCTATCCCCCTGCAATTAGAGCAGGAAAGCCATGCTTCCATGTAGTGGACGGGTCATTGGTGCAACTAAACCACCCACCGAGGTGGTGTTAGTTGCACCCCTGCCACTTGCACCAAGAGTACTTAGTGTGGGCCACTAGAGCCTGTGCTAGTCACGAGGCACTGGGAATGACCATGTCTCACCTAGCCCCTGCCCTGACATGTGCTACCAGGCTAGCATGGTGGCCCCAGGCTTCTTTTCAGTGTGGCCCTGAAGCCATGAATGCCCCTATATGCCAAAGTCCTTTCAAAATTCTGCAGATGCTATTGGATAAATGTGTAAATGATATGGTACAGATGAATTTGTAGCTTTGTGTTCTATTGCTTCCTTTCAATAGTATACTCTATCACATTTCTTAGTTCTTTGGTAGCCTTTCTGAATACACTGCTTCTGCTGTTAGTGTTTCCAGAAGTGATCAGCAAAATGCTTGTCTCCTCTACCTGCACAAAATTCCCCTGCTCTGCCTATTAAAACCATCCAAAAGGTTCTGGTAGAAAGTGGCCTCAGCAGGTACCTAGGTACAGTTGCAGAGCATCAGATTAACCTGTTGGTTTGATGAAGATGATATGGTTGAAAGATTATTAAATTGTTTTTACTGCGCATTATCTATTTTATTTCGCTATTCGCAGTAAGAATACTGAGAGGTTACAACATGCTGCCTTGAAGGCTCTATCCCATATGCTCTAAATGTTTCAGACTAATTGTGCCATATTAGTAATTTGTCATAGAAATAACAGTTGAAATGATGCAATTATGATGTGCTATATGGAGCTGGAAACAACAATGACTGAAGCCAGAATACATCTAATGTAATTAGATGAAATCTGAGAATAAAATATTAAAGCGCAAGTTTAAAAAAAAGTCTGAATCAAATATTTGACTATTTCAGTTTTCTGAAATACTCACGTGCATGAATTCTGTAACAGTGTTTTCACAAATAGCACTTACAAGATTTTGTATGTTTTGATGCTTTGTACCACACATGAACATCCACTATAACGATGTGTACCCTAGATCTGAGAATTCTTAGCTTCTCCTCAGTATCAACTATCACCAACTCCAAAGAATTAAGGTTTTCTCCAAGACCAAGGCAGTGAGGAGAGCTCTGCGTTCTGCTGCATACAGTCTCATAGGGAGAGCAATGTTTAAAATGGTCCCATTTGACTGCATACCAATGGAAACTGACCGAAACCGGTGTGTGATGAATGGCAGAATTACGTATTCCTCAGGAATCATTTCAACCTCTTCCTACGTACAAAATTCAGCTGCAAGTGAAATGCTCTCTCCACCTGCCATCTACTTATGCCAAAAATATTACCTAATTAAACATGAGCCTGCGGTTGCCATCTCTAAATGAGCTTTATATACAGTAAGACTTAAGAGGCAACATTTTATTTCATTTCCTTCAAGGATCATTAGTTTAGAAATGCGTGCGTGCATCTGCACCTATTTCTCTGATACCATCCAGTGGAAGCCAGCATCGTGCATCTTGTAATATTGATGTAATTAGTCGATTAGGCAAAAAGTCCGTTTTATTGATGTTTAACGCAAAGTCATTTAAAGGTTGTATTCCAAGCAAGGATATATAGAAATATAACTTAAGTTAATGTATATGATATTTCCAAAAATTTCCATCCATATTTTTAATCAAACATCAGCAATTTAAATACGCCTATAGGTACATTGTTGTATGGCTAGTCACATTATAGATGACATTGTAAAAACATCTTCCTTATCGTCACTCCAGTCCAGTCCCTTTACTTCAGGGTTGCGCAACCCTTCCAGCAGCTTGGAGGCTGAGCCCAACCTTTTTGGAGGTGGGGCGGTATAAATACCACCAGGACCACCCACCAACTCCAGTATTCTCAGCCTCCAAGCAGCTTGAGGGTTCCATAAGCCTAGGGCTTACTGGAGCCTTTTCCTATACTTTTACTTGATTTCCTTATTTGATTACTTTGTTTAATTCCTGATTTATTATTTTATTGCCTTACCTCTCTTAATTTCTTTCCTTCAGGTTTGAGCAGTCTCTGCTCCTTTAATTACTCCTGCAGGCTATCTCTCCCTCCCCCCCCCTCCTCCCGGTCGGGCCGAGCTTTCAAGGTGATCTGTGCAGGCAGTCCCGGGGAGGATCTCGTTGAGCTCTGCGGCTGCCATCCGACAGTTCCCCGAGGTTTTTTCCATCTCGGATTGGCCCTGCCTCGCGCCGAAGCCCCCGGAGGCTGAGCGCTTGAGGCATCGCCGGAAGATAATCGGCAACGCCGGACCCGTCCTGAAGGCAAAGGACGCGGCGGCGAACCCCGGGCCTCCCGATCTCGGCGGGGAAGCCGATTTCGGCGATTCTGCCCTAGGGGTCGACTTCCAGCCTCCTGCGGTATCCGGGGGGGAGAAGAAGAAAGAAACGGCCCAGAGGACAAACTCGCGGTCCCCCGTTCTGGCTCCATGTGGTGAGGCCCACCATGTGTAGAGCCAACGGGCAGAGACCGCTGAGTCGGGCCTAGTCAACGGATGCTCAAAACCGCAAGTACAAATTATTTCCAGACTCCTTCGGCATCATTTTAAGCTAATTTTAAGCATTTTCAAACTTTATTTTATTTTAGTTTGTTTTAGATTAGTTTATTTTACTGAAGTTAATTTGATTGATTTCCCTAGGTTAGTTCACCGGTTCCAGTTAGGGGGGACTGTTTTTATAATATACAAAAGGCCCTGGTAGCTGCCTTCTCTTCGGGGATATTAAGAAGCTCATACACGGAACTGAGCCGGACAGCGTGCTGCTATTTGGGCACGCTGCATAGTCCTGCTAGCGGCAAGGGCTTTGTTGTCTGAACTACAAGCATGGCGGCCAAATCTAAATGCCCGTCCTGCGGCACGCGCAGGGGCACTTCCTCAGAGGCAAGAGTTTGCAGGGCTTGTGCTGCAGTGGCTGCCTCAGTTGAACATGAACTGAATTTGGCCATAGTCCAGCCTTCTCAGGGGACTGGGGACCCCTTAGAAGGGGAAGAGGGATCCCAGTTTCCCCCCTCGACATCCTCGGATCTGCCTACTCCTCCCCTGCTCCCTTCTCCCCCCTCCTCAGGGGCAGGGGGCGCCGGGGAATTTTTCTCCCCAGACTTCATCCTTTTACTCCATAAGGCCTATTGCCTGCGTAAACAGAGCTCAGGGACAGGAGAGGAGGTCTCAATGGCTGAAGCCAAGCCCCAAAGGACAAGCAATCCAGACTCAGACAGGCCGCCTAAACGGCCTCGCCTGGGCGGTGAAGAGCCTCTCCCGCTCCTTTCCCAGGGCTCCCCGGAGGGGGATGGCTCTGACAAGGACTGGGACGAGGAAGAGGAGGAGCTGGAAGAGGGAGAGATCCCTGAAGAAGATCACTCCCGAATCATTAGAGTCTTTCGTCGGGAGGAGCTCCCGGCATTAATTCATGAGTCCCTAAAGGCCCTCAATGTGACCTCGGACAATCCAGTAGAGGAGGAGGCGCTGGAGGACCCTTTAATTCAGGCCATCAGGAGATCTCAGAAAGTTTTCCCTGTCCACAGGGTAGTGCGTCAGATGATCCAGGAAGAATGGGATCAACCTGAGTCGGCTCTAAGAGGAGTCCGATCCATGTCTCGCCTATACCCACTTCCGGAGGCGGACAAAGAACTGTTGAAGTCTCCCAGGGTGGATGCAGCGGTATCAGCAGTCACGAAGAAGACTACTATCCCGGTGGAGGGTAGCACGGCCCTCAGAGACACTCAAGACAGAAAACTAGATACCTTACTCAAACAAGCCTTTGATGTCAGTGCCCTGGCTTTGCAGACCTCGGTGTCGGGAGCCTGGGTCGCAAGAGCCTGTTTAAGATGGTCACAGCAGCTCCAGGCAGCAGAGGGACCAACAGGCGAGGTTCAGACCAACTCGGCTAGATTGGAATCCGGAGCAGCCTTCCTGGCAGATAGTCAGTATGACCTCATCGGAAGCCTAGCCAAGAACATGGCATCGGTGGTGGCGGCTAGACGTTATCTGTGGCTACGGAACTGGGCAGCGGACGCCTCCTCGAAGGAACGCCTGAGCCGTCTTCCCTTTAAGGGGAGGTTATTATTCGGAGAAGACTTGGAGAAGTTGGTCAAGGACCTTGGCGAATCTAAGGGGGGCAGGCTGCCTGAAGACAGACCGAAGCAAGGATGTCCCCTAGCCTCTGCGCGGAACCAGCCCAAGGACGCTCGAAGGTTTCGTCCATCCAGGTCAAACTCCTTTCCCAGGGGCCGTTTCCCCTCGAAGGGACAAGGCTTTAGAGGGTTTCGGGGAGCAGGCCGAGGTTTCGGGACTGCCTCCTCCTTCTCCTCTCAGGGTAATAGAAAACAATGAGGTGACGGGGGTCCAGGGGGAAGAACCGTCAGTAGGCGGACGCCTGAGGCGATTCCTTCCAGCCTGGTCCCGAGTCACGTCAGACCAATGGGTCCTAGAAGTCATCAGCGAGGGCTATGCTCTCGAATTTGCAAAACAAATACACCCAGCCTTTGTCCAGTCTCCCTGCGGTTCCCCGGCAAAGAGAGCGGCGGTAGAGACAACCCTTACCCGCCTAATAAAGCTCGGGGCCGTAGTCCCGGTACCACGAGACCAGTGCGGTACTGGTCGGTAATCGATTTACTTCGTGGTACCAAAGAAGGAAGGCTCCTTCCGTCCGATCCTAGATCTAAAACAGGTCAATCACTGCCTCAGGGTGCCGCATTTTCGGATGGAAACCCTACGTTCAGTAATAGCAGCCGTAAGAGGTGGGGAGTTCTTAACGTCTCTAGATCTGACAGAAGCCTACCTGCACATTCCGGTCAGAGCATCCCATCAACAGTTCCTGAGATTCGCAGTGTCAAGGGGCCACTTTCAATTCCAGGCCCTTCCCTCCGGCCTAGCTACGGCGCCAAGAACATTCACCAAAGTAATGGTCGTAGTAGCGGCCTCCCTACGGAAAGAGGGAATACTAGTACATCCCTACCTGGACGATTGGCTAATCCGGGCAAAGTCGGAGGAGGAAAGCCACTCTGTGACGGCAAGAATGTCCCAAGTCCTAGAAGAATTGGGCTGGGTCATCAATCGAACAAAAAGCAGGATGACTCCCTCCCAGGAACTCGAGTACCTCGGGGCAGGATTCGATACCAACAGAGGCAAGGTGTTCCTGTCTCGATCAAGATCAAGGGAACTGAGACTCTTGGTCACGCAGTTTCTGGCCAGACGAAATCCCACGGCGTGGCATTATCTTCAGGTTCTGGGGACAATGGCAGCGGCGATAGAAGTGGTGCCATGGGCCCGGGCCCACATGTGGCCATTGCAGAGGGCTCTATTGCGTCGATGGTCGCCCCAACTTCATTCCATGTCAAGGCAGTTACCCTGCGCTCCGCGGACCAAACAGGCTCTACGCTGGTGGCAGTGCCCCAGGAATCTGGAGTGCAGCATGCCCCTCGAGCCTCATCAGTGGTTATTACTGACGACAGATGCCAGCCTAGCAGGCTGGGGAGCCCACTGCGAGGACCAGTTCGTCCAGGGCAGCTGGACTCCGATGGAAGCACAATGGCCCATCAACAGACTGGAATTGCGAGCCGTCGGTCTAGCACTCAGGGCTCTCGAGTCCGTAGTGCAAAAGAGAGCAATTCGCGTTCTTTCCGACAATGTCACCGCGGTGGCGTACATCAACCACCAGGGCGGCACCAGCAGCCCCGCCTTAGAAAAGGAGGCGGGCTCTCTGTTCCAGTGGGCGGAAGGTCGGTTGGAGGCCCTCTCAGCTCAGCACGTGGCAGGTGTGGACAACATCACGGCAGATTATCTCAGCAGGTGCAAGATAGACCACGGAGAGTGGGAACTGGAGCAGGGGACCTTCAACCAGATAGTGGCCCGTTGGGGTCTCCCGGTCATGGATCTCATGGCGAGGTTCTCGTCCGCCAAGGTGGTCCGATTCTTCAGCCGACGAAAAGAAAGAATGTCCGAAGGCCTGGATGCCTTGTCCCAGAAGTGGCCCTCGGAGTGCCTGCTCTATGTGTTCCCTCCCTGGGCGCTCATCGGAAAGGTTCTACAGCGCGTGGAGTCGCACCAGGGATTCATAATCCTCATAGCACCGGATTGGCCTCGCCGCCCCTGGTATGCGGATCCGATGAGGTTGACCGCCGACCAACCATGGCGGCTACCTTGCAAGAGGGACCTACTGAGGCAAGGCCCGGTGCGTATGCCTCACGTGGATCGATTCTCGCTTACGGCCTGGCTATTGAAAGGGCGAGGCTCCTGAAGAGGGGTTATTCAGGAGCGGTCATCTCCACCCTATTGAACGCCAAAAAGCGCTCGACCTGTCTCTCCTATGTTAGGACTTGGCGCATCTTCGAGGCGTGGTGTATGGAGCGCCGGCGGAAACCCCTTGCCGCCTCGGTTCCTGAGGTCCTCGAATTCTTACAGGCAGGATTTGACAAGGGGCTAGCACACAGCTCCTTGCGGGTTCAGCTGGCGGCAATCGCATGCTATAGAGGTAAAATCCGCGGCAAGTCTCTAGGGGCACACGCGGACGTCTCCAGGTTCCTAACAGCGGTGAGACGCCTGCGTCCTCAACGGAGGTCGGTCGTCCCCCCTTGGGACCTCAACCTAGTGCTTAACGCCCTGCTCAGGGAACCATTTGAACCAATGAAGATGACCTCCTTGAAGGACTTAACCCTGAAGACAGTCTTCCTGGTCGCTATCTGCTCGGCAAGGCGCGTTTCCGAATTACAAGCATTGTCCTTTCAGCCCCCCTTCCTAGTATTCCTCAAGGATAAGGTGGTTCTGCGAACGGTCCCTTCCTTCTTGCCTAAGGTTATCTCTCCCTTTCATGTGAACCAGGCAGTTATCCTACCGGTCCTTTCCGCCAAGGGGCTGGAAGGCAGGGATAGAAATCTTCGCCTTTTGGATGTTCGGAGGACCTTGAAACGCTACCTCTCCCGCACAGCCCCCTTCCGGAAGTCCGAACGTCTATTCGTTCAGTTTGGGGGGCCACACAAAGGGGAGGCGGCGGCCAAGGCCTCCATCTCCAGATGGATCAGGGAAGCGATCGCTTCCGCCTACATTTTGAAAGGGAAGCAGGTGCCAGCGGGTCTTCGAGCACACTCCACCCGGGCACAGGCTACCTCTTGGGCAGAATTCAGTCTAGTGCCTCCGCTAGATATCTGTAGGGCAGCGACTTGGTCTTTGCTGCATACCTTCACCAAGCACTACAGGCTGGACATCCAGAGTGCGGCGGACGCTCGGTTTGGGCTGGCGGTCCTTCAGTCCGGAATGCCGGATCCCACCCAGGATTGAACTGCTCTTGTACATCCCAGAAGTAAAGGGACTGGACTGGAGTGACGATAAGGAAGAAGTAATTAGATCTTACCTGCTAATTAGTGTTCCTGAAGGAACGACAGTCCAGTCCCTGCTCCCACCCGGTTAGGACCTAGCAGCCAGAAGGAAACTTTGGACCGAGCATGGGGCCAGTTCGGGGTGAGGGGACTCGGGGGAAAGTTGGATTCGGCAGCCTCAAGCATACCTCCCCCCCCCCCCGTCCTAATTCTCTCCTCAATGCTCTCTATAGAAAAAAAAAAAAAGGGTTTATGCAGACATAGTCTATGTTATGTTCTATAGGTTTTTAGGTTATATAAGTGGTTAATGGAATGGCTTTAGGTTTGCTTTTTCAGTCGATTACTGGAGTTGGTGGGTGGTCCTGGTGGTATTTATACCGCCCCACCTCCAAAAAGGTTGGGCTCAGCCTCCAAGCTGCTGGAAGGGTTGCGCAACCCAGAAGTAAAGGGACGACTGGACTGTCGTTCCTTCAGGAACACTAATTAGCAGGTAAGATCTAATTACTTCTTTGTGTCTTACTGTACTTGTAAAGGTTCCAACTACTAAACCACTGTAAAATGTGATATTTTTTCCACACAAAATTTGCTGCCAGATTCACTATGCTGTGATATTTCCTTTGTGTTGCTGGAACTGGGGATCTTGCATGTTTCTGGCTGTAGCAATGCAAAGAGGAGGCCCCAAGTCAACGCTGATATCTTTTAAAGGGCCAGGCTGTGCTTTGAAACAAAACAAACAGTACCTCCACCCTTGATCATCTTTCAACAGTCCCTCAAATTCCATTCCAAAATAACCCAAAGCTCCATTCTTTTTTTTATAACTTTATTTATATTTATATAAAGGTTTAACACCAGCAGCCGTGTTCATTTTGCATGCTTTGTATTTCGTTGTTCTGCCTGTGCTGCAATTAAAAAAAAAAAAATCACAAGAGCAAATAATAGATGCTATAGACAGTTAATGCATATTATTAGCAACTAACTTGTGTTATTCCATTAACTGCACTTTGTAATTAGGGTCCTAAAATACATGTATACAAATGCTATTGCTGAAAACAAGCCATTTTCTGAGATTTCATGCACCTAATGTTTTCAGTCACTAAAGCATTTTAAATACAAGCTAATGGTGTGTATTTGTTAGCGCTCTTGGGTGGGGAGGTGGCTTTTTTATTAAGGTGCGGTACATTTTTGCACTTGCTGTGCCTTTTGAGTAAAAATTAACATGTAGCCAGTGCAAACGTCATGTGCTATCAAGGGCCTTCTAAAATGGCTTTTTTAAACTTGTTGAGGTCTGAATCAATTGGTAGTATACTGGAAAAATCATGCTACTATTTAAGGGGCCTACATACAAAGCCCTTATCTGGATAGCCCATGAGGGATGATCGGGATAAGGGAGCTGAGAGAGATATTCAGCAGTGCTATCCAGACATGGCATTGAATATCTCCACAGACTGGCCTGTGGCACTGTGTGGTTGGGGCAGGGGTGGTCTGTGGGCGGGGCTAGGGTGCTTCAGTCTCTAGTTGGATAGTGGCGATTTTCAGCTGGACGTAGCCAGATAGTTTAGGCCCTCTGAAAAGGAAGTGTTAATTGTTATTTGGATAGCTTATTTGGATAGCAGCTGAAAATCATTTCTATACAGATAAGGTTGGCACTTATCCAGATAGTAACCACCCAATCTGGATATTCAGCAGCAACCACTATTCAGATACTGCCACTGAATATCTGGAGTATATTTAAACTCAATGGCATTTAAATATTTCAATTTGAATATCAGGGGGTACGTTTCTTGCAATGCATTAACAGTAAAATAAATTGTCTACAGACAGCTGGATATATCTGAAACTGGTTTAAGACTAGATTTGTAGTGCAGTTCTATGAAGGATGTATTTTAATTTCTAATCAGTCATAAAGTTAACCTGGTTGTCATTTTGTATTTATCACAGCCTTGTTAAATAGATTACATGTAGTGTAAAATCTCCCTTACCAATAAAGGCATTTTTCTAATTATAAAATACGTATTAAGCAATATTGTAATGCGATCCCACAGAGATGCTTGTATGGCAAATGTAACATACAGTGTTACGTTTTTTTTCATGTGAAAATATGAAAACTTTTATATATTTTTCTACTAGATATATAAACGAAATTCAAGGTTTGCTGTAGTCTAAAAAAATGCTAGTATCAGATTTTAATTATAGCGGTAACATTTTGAGCTGCACAAATTAATATATTCTTATGCTGTTGATTTGTTCTGTTTTTAAAAGCAGGGTGTGACAACTTATTACTAGAACAAACAGCAAAAAGGGAAACTGTTCTACATCAAAAAGATACCACAAATAAGTAGTAGAACTATAAACTCACATAAAAATATTTTATTTTGCATCTAAAAATGCTACTAAGGTTTACAAAACAAACTATGGCAATCACACGGAAGATCAGTGTAGCAAACGCTGGTCATAAGTCAGTGGTCCAGCGAGTTTGTGGTTCTACTCCTTATTTGTGGGAAGCTATTACTAGAGACAGAAATGTATAATGCCATTATATTGATCATATGAACAAGCACAAGTTCAGAACTTTAAGGATAAAATTTAAAAGCTTAAACATACTAACCGAGGTAGGCTGGACTCATAGAAACATAGAAATATGATGACAGAAAAAGACCACATGGCCTATCTAGTCTGTCCTTCCATATCAACAACTAGAACAGTCCCCTTTCCAATCTCCCAACCTTATCCCACCCCCTCTTCCCCCTTCCCCCTGACCACAAACCACACAGAAACCATTCTTTGGGAAACATCTGGTCGCAGCTTTATTAACCTTTAACAGATCAACAATTAATTCCAACAGAAATCCTTTTAACCATACTATAGCTGAACGATGCCTCACCAGCCATGCCACTAGCAAGGTGACCTCGCCTCCGCTTCTGCCACGGTCAGGCCAGTGGTAATCTTCCCTAACCCTCTTGTCCCTGACTTCACCATGTAATTAGCAAAAGTCAGCCAGGGATTGTTCCGGGTCGGGGGTACCCCACCCCCGTCCCAAGCTTAGCCTAAGGCTCCGGACCCCGGAAACCTCCAGGATCCTGCCACCGGCACAGCTGACATCACTGTCCCTGAGCCGCCCCACCAACAGAAAGCTGTGAACAGCGAGCGTCCTGCAGAGCTACCCATTCCAAGGCCTCCTGCCAGTCATTCAATAGCAAATCCACACCAACAGGGGATAAGTGCACCCCATCACTACCGTACAGTCCGGCACAACCCACCTCCACCCATGAATGCAGGATTTGATAGCCCCCCTGCTTGCAGACCCAATGGCCGATCTGGCGATTGATTTTGGTCAATCCCCACGACCAACGCAGCTGATCCCAATAGGCAGGCCTTGGAATTATATCAGACCACATTAGCACCAGGGCCGGATTTACCTATACGCCATGTACGCCATGGCGTAGGGCCCACAGCTGGCAGGGGCCCACAAAAAAAGAAGACGTTAATTTTTTTAAAATAAAATAAAAAAAAAAAGCTGCTGGCTGCCGCCGCGGGGCCCCCTCTGCTGCCGCGGCAGCACCGACTGACCCGGGGGGCCCCCTCTACAAGCTAAATCCGTCGGGTCGGGTCGGGTCGGGTCATTCCTTCCTCCCTCTCTCCCTCCGTGCAGGCTGTTCCTTCCTCCAACTCTCCCTCCGTGCAGGCTGTTCCTTCCTCCAACTCTCCCTCCGTGCAGGCTGTTCCTTCCTCCAACTCTCCCTCCGTGCAGGCTGTTCCTTCCTCCCTCTCTCCCTCCATGCAGGCTGAATCTGTTAAGCCGGCAGGGGCTGATGGGAAATTTCCCATCAGCCCCTGCGGGCTTAACAGAGGCGCGACGGAGACACTCTCCCTTCGCGCCTCTCACAGCGTGCACGGAGGGAGGGAGGAAGGAACGACCCGACCCGACCCCACGGATTTAGCTTGTAGAGGGGGCCCCCGCGGGTCAGTCGGTGCTGCCGCGGCAGCAGAGGGGGCCCCGCGGCGGCAGCCAGAAGGTTTTTTTTTTAAATTACATTTTACTTTAGGCCGACGGGGGTGGGGGGGTAGGACTGGTAATGGGCTATTGGGGGGGGGGGCTGGGGCTGGGACTGGAAATGGGCTGGTGGGGGTTAAGGCTAGAGGTGGGTTGATGGGGTTAAGACTGGTAATGGACTGTGGGCTGTTGGGGGGGCTTAGAACTGGCAATGGGCTTTGGGGGGGGGATTAAAACTGGAAATGGGCTGTGGGCTGATGGGGGCTGTCTGGTAATGGGCTATGGGGGGCCTAGGACTGGAAAGGGGCTGGGGGGTTAAGACTGGAGGTGGGCTGATGGGGTTAGGACTGGTAATGGGCTTTGGGGGGGGTTAAGACTGGTAATGGGCTGTGGGCTGATGGGGGCTGTCTGGTAATGGACTAGGGGGGGCCTAGGACTGGAAAGGGGCTGGGGGGTTAAGACTGGAGGTGGGCTGATGGGGTTAGGACTGGTAATAGGCTTTGGGGGGGGTTAAGACTGGTAATGGGCTTTGGGGGGGTTAAGACTGGTAATGGGCTGTGGGCTGATGGGGGCTGTCTGGTAATGGGCTATGGGGGGCTGGGACTGGAAATGGGCTGGGGGGGTTAAAACTGGAGGTGGGCTGATGGGGTTAGGACTGGTAATGGGCTGTGGGCTATGGGGGGCTGACTGGAAATGGGTTGATGGGGTTAGGACTGGAAGTGGGCTGATGGGGGTTAGGACTGGTAATGGGTTATAGGGGGGGCTTAAACTGAAAATGGGTTGATGGGGGGTTAGGACTGTAAGTGGGTTGATGGGGGGCTAGGACTGGTATTGGGTTGGGGGTTGCTAGGACTGGAAATGGGCTGATGGGTGGCTAGGACTGGAAATGGGCTGATGCAGGGACTAGAAGGGAATGGATGCTGGGTGAGGCTGGAACTAGAAGGGAGCTGATGTTGGGGGAGGATTAGAATGGGATGGGGCTGGAAGAGTAAAATGGAGAAGGGAAAAATATTTTGTGTGGGAGGGATAAAAAATCTACAATTGGCCGGGTATTGGGAGAGTAAGTGGGGATTGAGGATGGAGGGGTAAAATTTGAGTGGATGAAATAGGAATGAGGAAAGAGCAAAAGGAGAAAGATTAGTATGTTAAAGCAGATGTAGAGAGAGAATGGAAAAAATCTAGAAGAGAAGAAAGGACAAATGGACAGCAGACGATGGAGAGTTAGCAGAAGACACGAAGAAACCAGAAGAAAGTGGTTGGAGCAATTGCAGCTGAAAAAAATGCACAAAAGGTAGAAAAATATCTCTTTATTTTGAATTTATTAATTGGAATATGTCAGCTCTGGTAAATGTGCCTCATTAACGTCTGCGCTTTGTTTAGTACAAGAGCAAATTAATGTATAGTTTTATTTCTACAGTGTTGTACTTTCCAAGTTTGGCTTTTGGGATTCCCAGTTTAATTATTGTCTTCCTGTTTCTAAATTATGATTACTTGTTTGATGGTCTATGTTCTGCATGTGTAACTGAGCTGAGGTGTTCTGTTTTATATAATTCCTATTTGACATTGCCACTTGTTCTCTTTCCCCAGTAGGTCATGTATTGTTGTTCTCTGAAATGTATTGGTTTAATATTTGCAGTGTTGCCTTTTGATTGGTAGGGTATGGTGCTTTGTGAGTCCTGGTAGTGCTGTTAGGATACGGCGGGTTTACTATGGGTTCTAAATGGGCAGTGTTTGTAGTAGTTCCTAATGTGTCTGGCAGTTGGCACTGGATTATAGTAATGTAGAAATCTTTTAGTCTTTCTTTATCCATACACGCATTAAGAGGCACGTTTACTAAAAGTTAGTATATGGTAACATTATGCAAATATTTATGCAAATGAGGCCCCTTATGCAAATGAGGCCCCGCACCCCCCTTGGGCCGCCCCTGCTGGGGGCCCACAATTTTTGTTGGCGTAGGGCCTCACTCAAGGTAAATCCGGCCCTGATTAGCACTACACCCCGGAACAAGCGCAACACCTCCACAAGATCCTTTTTCACTGCTCTGATCAATTGCTTGCAAGTCCATGATGACATGTCATTGCCTCCCAAATGTAGTAGTATCAATGCAGGCTGACTCCGTAGGTGCCCATGGTGCCGAAGCAAAGGCAGCAGCTGTGTCCATCGGAGACCTCACTCGCCCAGCCATAACACAAATACCAAAGCATGATCCAGTCCAAGATTAGGCCCCACAGGCCGCACTGCTGCTTGCTGACCCGCCTAATAAACGAAGGAATGGCCAATCAGCCAACAACCACGGGGACCCTGCCCCCTATCTGAAAAAGAAAATAACAGTTATCCCCCAGCGATTACCATCCCCTTTCAACCCCTCACAAATGAACATAGTCCAAGAACGTCCTAGAATGCCATCTCCCAATACGTTGCACAGCTTGGTCAGGCAAACCCGCAGCAGCTGCACTAGCTGCGGCGCCAATGCGGAAAGAGTGAGCCGCAAACTGTCGCGGATCCTCACCTATCCACCGCAGAACCATTCGTAACACTGCTGTAACCTGAAAACGCGTCAGCAAACGCGCATCCGCATGTATAAAGAGTGATCCTCCTAAAGAAGGGCGCAACTGCATGTACTCCCTCAATGCAGCCACTGTGCATGTTGACAAACCTGCCATCTTCTTCAAGACTACCCACCATCCTTTTCCTTGCTGGTCAGTCTTAGATCTAGCAAGAAGAACCCGTACATGCCCCTTCTCTACGTGTACATGCTGTAGCTGCATACCACCACCAATGCCAGACTTACCAGAGTTAGCTACTAACTCACTAATACGGAATGCACCGAAAAATACCAAACAAAAAACTGCCTTGAATAGTACTGCTCCATACGGTGACACCGCTACCTCGGGTAGGGCCGCACAGAGTCTAACCAGCAATTCATGCGTAATTGGTTGCCTGTAATCCGGAGGTGTTGGCCTTGAACGCTCCCACCCCTGCAGCAACCTGCGGGCTAAGATCCCACCAGCTGAGGGGTCCCATCCCACTGCTCTAGCAAAAAAGGCGAAACCAGCTAAGTGGGAACGCACCGACAATGTGGAGACTCCTTGTTCTTTATTTAACATTTCTTATATACTGCCTTTCATGATATCAAGGCGGTTTACATTGAACAAACTGAAATTACATTAAACAGGGCATTATAACTCGGAGATAACAATTTTACAGGGAACATGGGCAATGGAGGGTTAAGTGGCTTGCCCAAGACCACAAGGAGTACCTGTGGGACTAGAAACCCCAGTCTTTCCGGCCCAAGGTTGCTGAACTCTAGTGGTATTTGAACCCCCAACCTTCCAGCCTGAGGTACCTTGCCCCAACCACTAGGCCACTCCTCCAACTGCTTTAGTGGCCACTACATATTGTCCTATCATTTGATCGGACACCGGGCCAGGCTGCCATCCTCAAGCCACCAAAACCTCCACCACCTTATTGCAGCCTCGCTGATAGGCCAACCAAGTTGCTGCTGATCCCGAACTCTGCAGTAACTTCAGCATCCCGCTTGGCCAACATTCCATAAGTGCTCGGGAACCACTGATCCTTCTGTGTCTGCTGCTGGTGCCAATGTCTGAAACCGGTCCCACTGGAAACGAGAAAGAGCGTCAGCAATCTCGTTAGTACATCCCGGAATATGCCGTGCCCTTACCGAAACATTCAACCGTAAACATGCCAGTACCATCTCCCTCACTAACACTGCCACCTGAACACATTGCGGTGTATAATGATTGATCACACTGACCACCGCTGCATTATCACACCACCACAACACCCTGTGGTTATGAAGCCGATTGGGGCATGGGAAACAACTCCAAGAAGGCTATATTGTTGACTAGACTAGAATCTTGCCAAGACTGTGGCCATCTATCAGACACCACGCCCTAGCAAAGTAAATGCCCAAAACTCCACCCCCGCTGCATCCGTATATAGCTGCAAATCAACAGAGGAGATCTCTCCCTCCATCATCACCGACGTCCCGTTAAATTCTTTCAAAAAGATATCCCAGATCCGCAAGTCCGCCCTCATAACCTTTGACACCTTAATGCGGTGATGCGGCTTTCACACTCCTGCTATTGCCATCTCCAGCCGGCGCAGAAACACCTGACTCATCGGAATGACCCTGCATGCGAAATTCACCCTCGAACTTGACACATTCTCTGGTGGAAGACGAGCAACCAACTCCCTCTATTCCAGCTCGACTCCCAAAAATATAATTCTCCTCGCCGGGCCTTCTGTCTTTCCCGCAGCCAATGGCACACCTAATTCCCAGGGCAATTCCACAAAACCACTAAATGGCTCCTGGCAGTCCTCCGACTGTGCAGTTCCAACAAACAAAAAATCATCTAGGTGTTGCATAACATTTGCACAGCCTACTTTATGGACCAGCGCCCAATGCAGGAAAGTACTGAATTTTTCGAAGCAGGAGCACAAAACAGAGCATCCCATAGGCATGCATTTGTCAAAATAAAATTTATCCTCAAAACAGAAACCTAGCAATGGAAAAGCTGACGGGTGCACCGGCAGCAAACGAAATGCCGACACAATATTGACTTTCGCCATCCAAGCCCTGTGACCAGATTGCCTCACCAACTCAACCGTACGGTCGAACGACGCATATTGAACGACACACCACTCCTGAGGAATATGATAATTTACGGAGGCTCCCCCCAGAAAAGACAAATTATGAATTAGCCGGAATTTCCCAGGCTCTTTTTTAGGTATGATTCCCAGAGGGGAAACCACCAAATTCGGGAAAGGCTAATCCGTAAACGCCCCCGCAATTCTACCTAACTCAAGTTCCTTCGCCAATGTATCCCGCACAATAGATGGAAAGCGCCGTAAGGAGGGTGAATTTTGCGACTTATACCCTAGAACATTGGCATATACTGGTATGACGAAACCTACCTGAAACCCCCTTTCCAATACCTCCCTATCCATCCGCTTCCCTATCCGGGTATTGACGAAGCCAAGTCCGTAAAACCTCTAACCGTATCGGTGTAGGGGCCAGGCTGCATAACTCACTATGGCTTAGGGACTGGCACTGCGGCCGATGAGGCCCCTTTTTTAATGCATTTTGCAGCTGAGTGTCCTCCACCACAAACTGAGCAGACATGGCGGAACTTGCAGTCAGGAAATGGGCACAAGGACTTATTGAACTTCCAACAAATGTCACCTGCTCCACTTCCCCCTGCTCTCGGTAGTGAGGTGGACCCCGCTGCCTGAAAGGACCGCCCGGATCTGTGATAAACCCGCTCCCCCCTTTTGCCCCCCCCACACCCTCAGAACTTGCCCTAGCTGACATCTGCGTAAGCCAGTAATTAATATCCTGAGTGTCCCACGACAATAATTTGTTTTCTTCCATTATGTCCCTAAACTTCTCATCGTAATTCAACCATGCCCATCCCTCATGCGTCTCTGACGTCTCCAGAATTGAATCCACGTACGCCAACAACATACTGTAATGCTCATGAGAATGATGTCCCCATACACTTGCCAATCGTAAAAAGACTCTTGTCCAGTTTACCACGTTACGAGACATCTTTTTTATTCGTCCTGCCTTTTCATCTTCCGTTCTCTTTTTCGTGCTGTCCCCAGACCGACGCCTACCTTCTAACAGTCGGAAGATATCTATGTATCTCCGTTTTTGAATCTTCCGACGCTAGATTCTTAGGCACACCCTCCCATAACTCTGAAAAAATGGCTAAAGAAGGAGCTCCCACACCAGTCTACATTGCCCCCACCACCTTGATGCCTACATCCTGCCCCGCGCCCTCAGCTTCCGAGGAGGTTGACGACGATACGGTTGATGATGAAGAGGAGGACTCTGAACCGTGACGCCTCTGAAATGCAAGTTTCCTTTTCCTGTGCGCTTTACCCCCCAATTCCGCTGGCACGCTACTCTACTCCAAGCCTTCAACCTGCTTGGCTTGTAACTCACCTGCTGCCATTATCTCGGTGGCAAGTGCTGGAGTTGGACCAGTCGTAGACTGGCGTGCCTCAACCCTAAGAACATAAGATATGCCATACTGGGTCAGACCAAGGTCCATCAAGCCCAGTATCCTGTTTCCAACAGTGGCCAATCTAGGTCATACGTACCTAGCAATTTCCCCAAAAGACACAGGTTCCACAATGCTTGTACTGGGTCAAGCACTGATATCCTGGGTCCCTTCTTAATAATGGTTTATGGACCTTTCCTCCAGGAACTTGTCCAAACCTTTTTTAAACCCAGCTACACTAACAGCCTTTACCACATCCTCTGGTAACAAATTCCAGAGTTTGATTACACATTGAGTGAAAAAATATTTTCTTTTATTAGTCTTAAATAGTTTATCCTGTAGCTTCATTGCATATCCCCTAGTCTTTCTATATTCTGATAATGTAAACAATCGATCTACGTTTACCCGTTCCACTCCGTTCATTAATTTATAGACTTCTATCATATCTCCACTCAGCCGTCTCTTTTCCAGGTTAAAGAGCCCTAACCTTTTTAGCCTTTCTTCATAGGAGTATCCTTCCATCCCCTTTACCATTTTGGTGGCTCTTCTCTGAACCTTTTCTAATATCGCTGTATCGTTTTTAAGATACGGCGACCAGAATTGCACACAATATTCAAGGTGCGGTCTCACCATGGAACGATATAGAGGCATTATAATATCTTTTGTTTTATTCTCCATTCCTTTCCTTATCATACCTAGCATTCTATTTGCTCTCTTGGCCGCTGCTGCACACTGGGCCGAGGGTTTTAACATGGTATCCACAATGACGCCTAAATCTTTTTCCTAATGTGGAACCTTGCATCGTGTAATCATAGTTTGGGTTCTTCTTCCCTAGGTGCATAACTTTGCACTTGTCCACATTAAATTTCATCTGCCATTTTGATGCCCAGTCTTCCAATTTATTAAGATCCTCTTGCAATTTTCCACAATCCTCTTGGGTTTTAACAACTTTAAATAGTTTTGTGTCATCTGCAAATTTGATAACCTCACTCGTTATTCCACTTTCCAGGTCGTTTATGAATATGTCAAAAAGCAGCGGACCCAGCACAGATCCCTGGGGTACACCACTATTCACCTTTCTCCATTGGGAAAATTGGCCATTTAGTCCTACCCTCTGCTTTATATCTTTTAACCAGTTCCTGATCCACAGTAGTACACTGCTTCCTATCCCATGACTCTTTAGTTTTGCCAAAGGTCTCTGATGAGAAGTCCAGATACACTATATGAACCGACTCACCTTTGTCCACCTGTTTATTCACACCTTCAAAAAAACATGACAGATAAGTAAGACAAGATCTTCCTTGTCTAAAGCCATGTTGGCTGTCTCCCATTAGGCCATGACTATCTACATGCTGAGTAATTTTATTCTTTATGATGGTTTCTACCATTTTTCCCGGTACTGACGTCAAGCTCACCGGTCTGTAGTTTCCCGGATCACCCCTGGAACCCTTTTTAAAAATTGGTGTTACATTGGCAATCCTCCAATCTTCAGGTATTAGGGATTATTTTAATGATAGTTCACAGATTACTAATAGCAGGTCTGCAATCTCATATTTCAGTTATTTCAGCACCCTTGGATCTATACCATACGGCCCAGGTGATTTGCTACTCTTCAGTTTATCTAATAGTTGTAATACATCTTCCCGATGTATTGATATTTCCTTCAATTCTTCCGCACCTTTAAATACCACTTCAGTCATGGGTAACATCCCTACATCTTCCTCAGTAAAGACCGAAGCAGAGAATTCATTCAGTCTCTCTGCTATCGCCTTGTCGCCTCTTAGTGCCCCTTTAACCCCTCTATCATCTAATGGACCAACTGACTCTCTGACAGATTTTTTGCTACGAAAGTACTTGAAAAAGTCTTTACTTCGCGTTTCTGCTTCCACAGCAGGCTTCTTCTCAAATTCTCCCTTTGCCTGCCTTATCAATGCATTGCATTTGACTTGCCAGTGCTTGTGCTGTTTCCAGGTTTCGTTGTTTGGCTCTTTTTTCCATTTCCTGAAAGATGCTTTTTTGGCAACAACAGCCTCTCTGACCTCACCTTTAAACCATGCTGGCAGTTTTTTGGACTTCCTTCCCTTTGATGCTGCTGCTCCTCGGGTCTTGCATCAGCCCGCACACCCGACCAACTCTGTCCAGCCGTTATTCTGACATCCAGATGCTCTGCTCCCATGTGGTCTCCAACTCCAGCCACCTGGGGAGACATAAAAGAAACAACAGGTGGGGAACCACCAGAGGCCACAAAGGTTTACAAGCCCCTAGCCACTCCGCCCCCGACAAACCTTGTCCCCCCCCTATCCATGCTGCCACAATGCAGATCCCCCTACTGGCCGATAACCTCCTTGAAAAGTCGGCCAAGCCAAAGAGGGGTGAATTCCTTGCCCCCCCCCGAAACTGCCCGTTGCTTGGACAGACGTGCCCCTACCACCTTTACCCACATCACCCCCCAAACCAGAATACCTCAGTCCCAGTTGACCCCCCTCAGCCTCTCCCAACCCACAGTTGTCTGCTGTCCGCTCCCCTCTACCAAAGCCAAATCCCCCCCGTGCGCAACACTAACTTCATCCATTACCTCCAATGGGCCCTTGCAGGATCTCTGATCCCCAGATCACCCCAGGGGGGGTGGTCTCACCTCCCATTGGCTGACCTAGCCTTTTGGCTCGAGCACGTGCCCCCCGGGCTTTCACTCCGCCCCTCCCTGTCCCTTGCAAAATCCTTGACCCCTTACACCCTCCCCCATAACCCGTAGCCCTACCGGAGACCCGATGCAAGGATGGATTACTCCCTTGACTGGGCACCCCTACCAAACTCCCCAGCTCCCCTGCATTAGCCTCCTCAGATGACTGAATAGCTCGCCGCTCGGTGGCCTTACCTGCCCTACCAGACCCTCACATACCACCTTGCCAGCGCTTGCATGAAGGCATCAGGCCAAACTTCAATCCTATTCCCCCCTTTTATAGCTATTGCTTATTAATTATTAATTATTATTTAGTTCTTTATTTACTTTATTTATTATTTTCTTCTGCTTTTTTTTTTTTTTTGCCTTGCTCTCCACAGAACTTGCCTTGTACCCAAGCAGTTCTTGTCCCAAACTGCAGGCTGGCCTCTCTCCAGAAACCGTTGTCCCTGGGCCCTCAACAACGCGGGAAGGAGCCTGCCACCAGTCAACAGAAGCACTCTGCACTTGTCAGCACCTCTGCCTCCACTGCCTCCAGCGTCCGATGGCACCTCGTTCCTCCGCTGTCCTCACACCACACTCAATCGCACCATCCCGTTCTTCCCATTCACCCAGCCCTCTCTCTCTCTCTCAGACTCCGCACACAGGCCGCCAGACCTCCCAACATGCCGGTGAGCAGCAAACCATTGCGTCGGTCCGGCTCTGCCCACCTCCCGGCATGCCGATCCAGTGAACTCATTGGCTCCCCCACGTTCATGCACACAGGGTGCGCCAATGAGTTCATAGGATGCGCCCCACATCACACCACCTTGAGCCAACCCCCGCCGAAGGATGACCACCGGGTCCCGCATTGGGCCACCCAGCCAGGTTACGGGCAGCCGCCTTAGACCCCACCGCACGGCCTTACATTTCTATCTTGAGCAGTGTGATGCCCTGGTGCACTTCCATGGTAGGTCCACAGGGTCCCTTGTCCAGTAGTCCATCCTCCAGTCAGGTGTATTCTCCAAGGTTTGGGACTCCATCTCAAAAGAAGGTCTAGGGATACACACACAGGAATCAGCCGAGCCTCAGCAATATAAGGACAGTTAGCAATAAGTGATTCACCTTCATAGTCCCTAGCCCTGAGCAGGGTCCACATGTCTAAGTTCTATACATTTGAGAATTCCACAAATGCCTTTACAGTTTTCCCACTTGGCGACTGCACAATCGGTTTCTCACTAGTTGGTTATTAAACCATTCCTTTCAAAAACAGTCCACCACTGTGGCCCTCCTAACACCTCCCTCGCGGCTTTCTGTAGGTCAAAAAGCCTCTGAACCGGCACCACCGCCACCACCTCACTGTCAGGTTAGGTTTCTCTTTTTTATTTAAGTTCTCTAGCCCAGGGCAAAGGGTTTTCCCCAGGCTTTTTCCAGGACTTTATTTCTCTGCAGTTTTTCCAGTCAACAAGTAAAATTCTCTCAGAGTCCTTAAAATACTGACAGAGGTTCACCTCATCCAGCAGAGTTTAGGCAAACACAGTTCTCAGTAACTCCTCCAGACAAGCACAGGTCTCAGTAGCTCCTCCAGACAAACACAGGTTCCAGCAGCTCCTCACCAGTGGAGTATCTCCAGGAAACTGAGCTCTTGTTCTGCTTCTAGGCTTGTATACCCTGTTTAGCCCCAGCCCTGCTGTCCACACCCTCATTAGTTCCCCCCGAGAGACCAACCCTCCATTTTCCGTAGGTCTGGCAGTAGATAAAGATGGCCTGGGTTCCAGGACTGACTTGTCTTTTCCTCATTTTTTCCCTGTAATCCTTAGTGATGGGTTACATACCCCATCGCAAACGGGTAACCAATGTAGCTCCCATCTTCGACCACTTAGCATTAGTTTGGCACCTGTATTCTTCAGGTCTTGAAATTGTGAAAATAATTTAGCTCCCGTGGCTATATTAATGCTCCTGCAGCTGTGCTGAACATTAATATAGCTGCAGGAGCAAAAGCAAATGCTCCCACGGCTGTGTCAGTGTTTAAATCTGACGCAGCACTGGAGGCAGAGAGTGAGTCAGTGTGCCCCAACTGTCATGTCCCTAAACCAGTGCCTCACTGGCGCACCTCTTAAGCCAGGCCCAGTTAGGGAACAGGCCCTTAACCCTTCACTCATAACACTGGTCAGGTGTTTGTCCCAAGAATAAAGAAAGCAACATATTCCTAGGCTATATTGTTTTTTTTAAACTTTGCAATGATTTTTATATACAGTAAAAATTGTGGCAGTTTAATTATGTAGCCTGTCTTGCCAACCTTTCTTTCTTTCATATAAAACGCACCGTAAAGGCCGTTTACTTCAAGATAAAAACCCTTCATCATCTACCTATGATGAAGTCTGATGACTTCCGCACCATCTTTCAAGCTCTAGTCACGCCGCACTTTGATTAATAAGCTAACATAATTCTCCATGGCTTACCAAATATAACTATTAATCCTCTACAATGAGCCATGAACACAGCTGCTCGTGTCCTCTGCGGATCATCAAAGTGTGAGCATATTTCCCCCATTCTAGAGAAGCTTCATTGGTTACCAATAAACTGTAGAATCCAATATAAGGCCATCCTTACCACCTTTAGGGCCTTCAATAATATTTCTCCAGATTCCATCTCTGATCTCATCATACACACAACAAATAACAGGTCCAGGAGATCTCCAGCTGTTGACACACTACTTATACCAAAAGCTTCCTTAAAAGCTAATCAATCATCCATCAATAGGGCTTTTTCGAATTATGCTCCTAGATGATGGAACAAACTCCCTCCCAATATCAGAGCAATTAAAGACATCAAACAATTCAAAAAAGCCCTTAAACACCACCTTTTCATCGCACACTTCAAACACCTAAACACCCCTTCCCCTCCCCCATCCTTTTAACCTCTACTGAAGAAGTCAATGCCATCATTAATGATGGGAAGTACCATGTAGTGCGGTTTACTAGAAGTGGTGGCAATGCCACATTGCAAGTGGACAACCAGCCAGTAATAGAACGTTTCCCAGCAGGTAAGAAAGCCATTAAAATAGCTGTGATAAAACAGAGCACCGAAAGGTTGATTATTCGTAGTTTTCACAAAACTCCAGCACTTTTGTGAGACCTTCAAGTCGCACTGTTGATTGGGAAGTCAGTCAAAAGCTTGACTCTATTTCCAGTGTTTAGAAGTTCTTCTTTAGATAAAGCTTAATAACTTTTTCTTCTATGAAAAGAATAGCTACAGATATAGAAGGCACAAAGTGTTTACACGTTTTTTTAATGGAATCTGGCGTATTGAAACAAATGAGAAAGGCTTTGACAAAAGCAACAAAATAAGAACTGCTTTGACCAATGGAGAAACCTTTGTACTTTTTTTTAGCAAAGAAGATAATATTTACACCAGCCACATCCCATTGTGTAGGACATTACTAGGCATGAGTTATTACAGGTAGTAGATATTTTGAAACGGCCTAGCAACACTATTCTTTGTAAGCAAGTGATAGACAATTTTATAGCAGGGCATTGATAAACATTTCCAAACGCATACCTACTCTATGCCTTTTTTTTAAAGGCCAGCTACAAAGAATACCTAATTTAGCAAAAATGGACCATCAAATTCACAAGGAGCACATGTGGGGTCTTTTTTCCATCGACGTGCACTCAAAATTTCATCATTCATCCACAATAAAACTTCTGTGCCTTTATAAAACAGGCACCCAGGACTCTCCATAACAGAGCACAAATGTCCTCGCACATGCTAATTCCTGCTCCTAGGCAGCTACAAATACGTGGGAGGTTTTGTAAAGCTTTTTCTGTGTGCAAAGCCTATTTTGCACACAAGAAGGGACGTTTACTTTTGCCTCCCCCACTTGCAGTGCAAACTGTGTGAACAGGTGTAATTGTTTATCCTATTGGCTTGTTTAATGCCACCCTCCCATTTAATTAACCTGTGTATTCTGTGTCACTATCCATATAGATAGCACATTGAATATACATAGTGATGGTATGGTCATTGTATTATCTGCTTAGGCTAGGCCTGATATTCTACAGCCCTAAACTAATCCTTTAACTTACCTGAATAATGACTGAATATTGCCTCTATCTGGATAATTTTCTGACTGATCCTTGCTCTCCTCCTAACAAGACCCACAAGTATACAGGTACCATCTGACCATTCTGCATTTTAAAAGCCTGACACTATTTGTATATTTTTTGAAAATGCACGCTTAGGCTAATTATGTATTTTCCAGCAAATGCCTAATTGCCTTTGAGGGAGGAGTGGCCTAGTGGTTGAGACAAGTTACTTCAGGCCAGAAGGTCAGGGGTTCAAATCCCACTAGAGGACAGCAACCTTGGGCTGGAAGGACTGGGGTTTCTAGTCCCACAGGTGCTCCTTGTGGTCTTGGGCAAGCCACTTAACCCTCCATTGCCCATGTTCCCTCTAAGTATTAGTGTATGTGTCTCATATCTCCTCATGTTAAATGTATCCCCTAATTGTGTTGTGACCACATTGATTGAAGGATAAGGTGGTATACAAAACTGTCTAAATAAATAAATAAAATCAGTCTGCTAGGGCATAATTATCCATTCATGTGGAAGACTCCCAGACTCACCAATAACAGATGCAAAGCAGAAGTAGGGTGTTTCACTTTACAGCTCAGCATACAAAAGCATTCTATTCAAACTCTAGTTTCACATCAGTGACAACACCGCTAACTCCCTCCACAACTAGACATTGTGGGTCATAACACAAAACCCTGCAAATGGACACTTGAAACCCGCATCAGGAACTCAAATTGCACCAACTCTACCTATGGAAAATCAGCACTGCAAATATCCTAGAACACCAGTAACCCCCAGATGCAAAAGAGAACAAGCTGAACTACTATATATTCCTAGAGAGAACCTGCATGTTAACAGAATCCCTGATCTCGGCTGCACAGACCATCACCAATTAAAGAATAAGAAACTACAAAAGGCAAAAACTAAAATGGAAACCCCCAAAATCAGATACCAAGCTGTGAAACATGGAAGAAAGAGAAACAGAAATGCATTTTCTCCTGTAAAGAACTACAAGAAATTCACATTTTCAAAGTTGACGTATTTTATTTTCTAAAAACTGGCACTCTTTTGTAACTTTCTTGTATGATCCTTGTATTTATCCAGTTGGTTGGTCCCAGTCTCTATTTTCTACTTTCTCTGGTTGGTTTTCTTCTAAATCCTTTTCCAAGATCCCATTCCCATTTTCTGTTTCTTCACACTCTGTTTTCTTCATCCTTTCCATCACTACATCTCTCTCTCTGATATTGATCCTTCTATTTCTCTCATTTACCTTTTACAGTACCTAACTATAGCTTCATTCCATTCCTCTCTCTCCTTCCTACAATCTTCAGTCTTCCTCTTTTCACCATGCACCTACTTACAACTTTCCATTTCCTAATCTTACTTCCTTAGTCCTTCCATTCCACATCTGTCTCCTTCCTTTGCCAGCTTCCCATCCTCCTGCCCCGTTTTTCTCCCATATTCTAGTTCACCATTTCCTCCCTCTATACTCATCTCCTCCCCAGTCTCAGTTACCACCTTCTGCTTCTCATCAGCCCCAGCTCATTCTCTAGGACTCATCCTCTTTCCACCTCCAAGCCCTTTGTATCTTACCCCCATCCAGGCTTCTATTTACCCTTTCACTTCACCCATTTCTACCCTCTTTTACCTGCTTCAAGGAAGACTTTTCCCTTCCTGTGGCTCTCATCCACTCAATAGCACTCTGTCCTTTTCAACTGCCCCCCCAACCCCTCCCCTTCCCAAACCCTGCAGATCCTTCAAACCTTTTCCCTTCTCCATATTTCTGCACTTGGTGTCACAGTCCTACTTGTACCCCTCACCCAGCCACCTTGTCCCCACTGTCCTCAATCTCTGGTCAATTTCTTAGTTCCTATCATCCCTTCAAGCAACTCCAAGTTCCCACTCACAATCCCAACCAAGCCTTGAGACCCTCATCAAACTCCTAATACCTAGTCTATCTTAGAGTTTTTCTTGTTTTCTTACATAATCTTAGAGTCTTCACCTGTCAGAGCTCCTGATTTCCCACATCCCATGTCCCTAGTACCTGCCCTCCTACCTCCTAATCCCCTTTCCAAGCATCCACCCACTTCCTTTTCCAGTGTTTATTAATCTTGACTTTCCTCCTTCTTACCCCAGCATGTATTCTCATACCCCTCCCTCTTAAATTCCCCTTCATTGAATTTGCTTTTTCCTCTCTCCCTTCCCCAGCATCTCCTTCTTTTTCCAACTCCAACCCTAGTATTTGCCAGCATCAGCCCCTTTTCAATCCCAATACCCTAGTCCTAGAATTAACTCTCTTCTAGTTCCAGCCCTTTTCCAGTCCCATCTCCCCAGACCTAGTATTAACTCATTTACAGTCTCCCCCCAGACCCAGTATCAGCCAATTTCTAGTCCCAGACTCCATTCCTGTTATCATCCAATTGCCAGTATCAGGCAGCCCCACAGTCCCTGTATTAGCACATTTCCAGTCCCACCAGACCCATTATCAGCCCATTTCCAGTATTAGCCCCAGTATCAGTCTATTTCCAGTATCAGTCTGCCTCCCGACCCCTCTATCAGCCATTTTCCAGGCCTCCAGCCCCCTGAATCAGCCCATTGCCAGTCCCAGCTCGCCCAGCCCAGTATCATCCCATTTCCATCTCCCTAGCCCTGTTCCAGCCCCTTCCAGCTCCAGTATCAGCCCATTTTAAGCTCCCCCCCAGCCCAGTTCCAGTCCTCCACAGCCACAGTATCAGCCACCCTCTCCCCCTCCCTTTAGAAACACAGCCATGGGAGCAAAAGGAAAGGCTCCTGTGGCTATGCTGAACATTGATACAGACACAGGAGCATAAGCCAATGCTCTCCCCGGCTGTATTGAACATTAATAAAGCCAGTGCTTTAACTAGGCTTGTATGAGGAGTGCAGCCACACAGGCACAAAAAATAGGGGTGCATTTATGGTTTCCGACCCCCGGCTTTGGCTCCCCCCCCCCCACACTGTCTGCCCGGCCTGCCCTTCCCCCACTGTCTCTTTTCCTGTTCCCTTAATGGCAGCGGTGGCAGCAGCAGACCCCTAATTTAAAAAACAAAACAAATGCGGGTCTTTGCAACTCTGTGCTTGCATGGCGAGCTTACATCAGAGGAGGGAGGGATCAGACTAGCCATTCAAGTGCAGAGTCATAAAGACCCGCATTTTTTTTTTAAATTGGAGGTCCGCTGCCACCACCATTGCCACTGCCACGGGAACAGGAAAAGTGGCAGCGGGACAAGGGCAGGCCACGCAGGCAGTGTGTGAGGCGTGGCGGGGTGCTGGCCAGCCATGAATAGGTGGGGTAAGATGAAGAGATGCTGGGTATGGGGGGCTTAAGGCAGCGCTAGGTTCGCAAGTCACACACAACATATTTATGGCTTGGTACAGCCCTAAATACAACCAAAGGAGCTTTTGCTTTTGCTCCCGTGGCTATATTAATGCTCCTGCAGCTGTGCTGAACATTAATATAGCTGCAGGAGCAAAAGCAAATGCTCCCATGGCTGTGTCAGTGTTTAAATCTGCCGCAGCACTGGAGGCAGAGAGTGAGTCAGTGTGCCCCAACTGTCATGTCCCTAAACCAGTGCCTCACTGGCGCACCTCTTAAGCCAGGCCCAGTTAGGGAACAGGCCCTTAACCCTTCACTCATAACACTGGTCAGGTGTTTGTCCCAAGAATAAAGAAAGCAACATATTCCTAGGCTATATTGTTTTTTTTAAACTTTGCAATGATTTTTATATACAGTAAAAATTGTGGCAGTTTAATTATGTAGCCTGTCTTGCCAACCTTTCTTTCTTTCATATAAAACGCACCGTAAAGGCCGTTTACTTCAAGATAAAAACCCTTCGTCATCTACCTATGATGAAGTCTGATGACTTCCGCACCATCTTTCAAGCTCTAGTCACGCCGCACTTTGATTAATAAGCTAACGTAATTCTCCATGGCTTACCAAATATAACTATTAATCCTGTACAATTAGCCATGAACGCAGCTGCTCGTGTCCTCTGCGGATCATCAAAGTGTGAGCATATTTCCCCCATTCTAGAGAAGCTTCATTGGTTACCAATAAACTGTAGAATCCAATATAAGGCCATCCTTACCACCTTTAGGGCCTTCAATAATATTTCTCCAGATTCCATCTCTGATCTCATCATACACACAACAAATAACAGGTCCAGGAGATCTCCAGCTGTTGACACACTACTTATACCAAACGTTTCCTTAAAAGCTAATCAATCATCCATCAATAGGGCTTTTTCGAATTATGCTCCTAGATGTTGGAACAAACTCCCTCCCAATATCAGAGCAATTAAAGACATCAAACAATTCAAAAAAGCCCTTAAACACCACCTTTTCATCGCACACTTCAAACACCTAAACACCCCTTCCCCTCCCCCATCCTTTTAACCTCATACCTACCCTAACTGTATAGATTTTATATATCTCCAACATGTATTTTCTAGAAATATAAATGATTTCCCTGTTTACTTCCATGTTAATTTTCCTGTTACTTGTAACAGGTCTGTTATATCTGATCAATTGTTGTATTGTTTCAATGTAAACCGCACTGATGACAAATAGCGCGGTATATAAGAAAATTAAATAAATAAATAAGGCAGAGTGAGGTGGCTGCTGAGCTTTGGGCACATTTTATTGCTGCTTCCAAAACTTTGCTGCGTCACTCTGCCTATTGATAGAGCCAACACTGAGTAGAAGAAGGGAGGTTGACGTGGAGGACAGAGGGTAAAATTGGAGAGGTGACAGTTAATAATAATTAAGCCAGATAAAGATAAGTTTCAAGAAAAAATAATTAAGGCCTTTGTTTATTAAAGTGCAGTAAGGTTTTGCAGTGTCTATGTGGTTAATTGTCAGAATTATTGTGCAGTGTTAATTGTTGGGGGCTGTTTTCAGCATTTATGGATGGGCTACCATGTAGTTAATATAGGGAAATTTGCTGATGTGGGTTAACTACACGGCACATACAGTAATGTATGATGTAGTTAGCTGCACTCTTCATGTGGCATGAAATGGTCTGTGTTGTTGCATTAACAGTTCATGTATCGCGATAACTTCTGCATTCATTCTAAGACACATTCACTGCCTATTTCAATACCCATAAGGTTGCTTTCCACATTAACAGTTTAAAATGGTTATACCATTTCTAACCTGTCATACTGTAACGTCATGGCGACATTCATAAAAATATGAATACTCCAGAGTTTAGATGGCGCATAGGTGGAGTTGTGTTTTACATGCATTTATTTATAAAATACGTGTGTGTACAGTACTTTACAGGTGAGCATGTTGTAGAGACACTTGGAGGCATGTTTATTAAAGCGCGTTAGGATTTTGCAGCTCATGTGGTGTTTTTAGTGCTGATAGCGTGACGTAAGCTGCAAAAGCCGTGCGGTATTTGCTGGGGGCATGCTTACCATGCCCCAGCAGATACTGCATGCCCATTCTCCACTCATATCCCGCCCACTCCAGCAGTTGGCGCATGATCTGCATATAGCACAAAAAAATCACTGTACTATCTGTTAACGCGGCCCGTTAATGGGTAGCGCTGCTCAGTAAACATCCCCCATAGGCTCATATGTGTCTTTATAAAATAGCCCCGGAATAGGCACCTATGTGACTTTCACACCTAAGCAGCCTGTTATAAAATTACCTCTACAAGTTATTTTTTAAAATATTTGAATGGTTATTTTTTTAAGTTTTTGTGCTAAGATTATCCTAATAAAATGAACTTTTACTTAAAGGAAATGCTTATGAGTAAAAATAGCAGTTAACTTTGTAGAAAGGATACAGTAAGTATATTTATATTATCAAAAAATTGATCAAATAGCGAGAGGAAAATATATTAGGAAAAGATGTTTGTTTAATATCTGGCTTTCCAGTGTGCGCTGCAATTTAAAATTGTCTCTGTACAAACTTGTAGAGTCATTTTTGACAAAACTAATAATAAACCTTTTGTCTCAAAATGGGGGATAAAGGGACCTCATTGAGTCTCTGACCACAGGTGAAATTTTGTTTATTTAGAGGGTAATTTTATAAAGGGGTGTGTAGGTAACACACATTTCAACAACCTTTTTCATGCTTGTTTTATAAAGTCAAGTCTAGCATAAAAGTACCCATGCACATTAAGGTGTGATCTGGTATAATTGACGGCACCTACGTTTTGCAAGTATGAATGTAAATTATGGAATTTTATACGCTATGTGCATGCCTGTCACATCACCCATGCTCCGCCCAAACTCCACCCCTGTGCACACCCATGGTGAAAGTATGTATCCTAAAATTTACATTCATTCTTTTACGGTGGATGTTATTTTATAAGATACTATTTATGTTTGTAAACCACCCGTTGATGCTCGTAAGTGACTAAAATACCCCCTTTTAGGAACCTACTGTCACACTTAATAGGCACTCCCTTATAAAATGACTCCTTATAAAAATACCTACTGAACCTGATTGTAACTCTCCTTGAACTACTACTGGAAAGGTGCGAGTTAAATACAAAATAAATAAATACAATAAACCCCCTTAGGGTTTTCTTTTTCCTGCTTTTTTCCTGTATTCCAGAATTATTACTTTTTTTGCTTCACTCTCTTCCTTCCTGACAGCTCAATTTCAGAACGTGTTTGAATAGAGCCTAGCCTGGTTATTTCACCCCCAGCTGATGCAGTCTTGTAGTGTTAAAATCCTGAGCCCAGTACTATGCAGCACTCAGTGGCAGTATCAGCAGGCAGCGTAATGCAGTCTTCATATGTGAAACCCTTACAATCCAGCCGTTTAACCTGTGCTTTCCTTCATTTTTCCAGCACCAGGGGAAAATTGGAGTTAAATTTAATGTTGGAACCGACGACATCTCTATTGAAGAAGTCAATGCCATCATTAATGATGGGAAGTACCATGTAGTGCGGTTTACTAGAAGTGGTGGCAATGCCACATTGCAAGTGGACAACCAGCCAGTAATAGAACGTTTCCCAGCAGGTAAGAAAGCCAATAAAATAGCTGTGATAAAACAGAGCACCGAAAGGTTGATTATTCGTAGTTTTCACAAAACTCCAGCACTTTTGTGAGACCTTCAAGTCGCACTGTTGATTGGGAAGTCAGTCAAAAGCTTCACTCTATTTCCAGTGTTTAGAAGTTCTTCTTTAAGCTTAATAACTTTTTCTTCTATGAAAAGAATAGCTACAGATATAGAAGGCACAAAGTGTTTACACTTTTTTTTAATGGAATCTGGCGTATTGAAACAAATGAGAAAGGCTTTGACAAAAGCAACAAAATAAGAACTGCTTTG
Organism: Ichthyophis bannanicus; assembly: GCA_033557465.1. Lineage (NCBI taxonomy): Eukaryota > Metazoa > Chordata > Amphibia > Gymnophiona > Ichthyophiidae > Ichthyophis > Ichthyophis bannanicus. Next base: position 422,071,462 of record CM066033.1, read on the forward strand.
ACCAATGGAGAACCTTTGTACTTTTTTTTAGCAAAGAAGATGATATTTACACCAGCCACATCCCATTGTGTAGGACATTACTAGGCATGAGTTATTACAGGCAGTAGATATTTTGAAACGGCCTAGCAACACTATTCTTTGTAAGCAAGTGATAGACAATTTTATAGCAGGGCACTGATAAACATTTCCAAACGCATACCTACTCTATGCCTTTTTTTTAAAGGCCAGCTACAAAGAATACCTAATTTAGCAAAAATGGACCATCATATTCACAAGGAGCACGTGTGGGGTCTTTTTTCCATCGACGTGCACTCAAAATTTCATCATTCATCCACAATAAAACTTCTGTGCCTTTATAAAACAGGCACCCAGGACTCTCCATAACAGAGCGCAAATGTCCTCGCACATGCTAACTCCTGCTCCTAGGCAGCTACAAATACGTGGGAGGTTTGTAAAGCTTTTTCTGTGTGCAAAGCTTATTTTGCACACAAGAAGCGACTTTTTTAAAATGACGTGGCTGTATATATGAGTAAGAGTAGACACATGAAACTAATGTGCAAACCTTTGTGCAGTGCATGTCTAGGCACCCCTGAGACATTTTTCGAGCAGAGGTGGAGCTGTAATGCATGTGCGTGCTGTTAGAATATGGAAGTACATATGTAGAGTGCCGACACATGTTTATACCTCTTTTAAATTTGTATGTGTGCATTTGTGCACTATTGGGATTGGTTCTGGCAGCCTGTTTTCTAAAGGCACAAAGACGCATATGTTGCCTCTTTAAAATTAACATAAAATAGATATTTTGAGATTGCATCTTGCCATTCTGTTATAAAATTGAACCACACAGGGTTATTTTTCTAAGGAGGTGCCTAGTTTAGGCGCTAAGAGTGTGCGGAAATGCAAGTATTTTATTTATTTATTCAGGTTTGGAGCAATCGAGATGAATTCCAAACATATCATTAAAAAAAGCATAAAAATATAAACAGATACAGTACATCAGGGAGTTTCAGTATCAGCTAATGTGATGCCAGTTATCACCCCATCCCCTAAAAAACATGCTTTAACCTTATTCCTAAATGACAAATAAGAGGTTTCACTATGGGGTATGTTTGCTAAACCGTGGTAAAGGAGCAAGTGTGCCGTTAACGTGCGCTAACGGCACATCTGTACCCTTAGCACGTCCAAAAAGTCACTTTAGCGTGTGCTAACAGTACCACCGGCATAAAGTGCCGTGTGGGCAGAGAGTGGGAGTCAGTGGGTGGGGAGTGGGCGGGAACAAGGCTTGCTCTCTTAACGCAGGCACCTTAATGGCAGGAACCCTAAAGCAACTCAAAACTTCGCAGAAAGGGTGTTTTTTGAGGAGAGAGAGCCTATTTAATGTCTGAAATGTGATGCACGGACAGGGGAGCCCAAAAAAGTGATAGTAGTGCTCCATTAGCAGCAACAGCATAGTGCCAAGTATGAAAGGGCACTGTGTTGATGGTGCCAATGGGGGCAAAGGAAGTGGCACATAGGTCATGCAATGGGGGTTGCCAGTGCACAGGGGGGACCAGGTAGCTGCCTAGATGGCACATAGGAACATAAGACTACAAAATATGCCAAACTGTGTCAGACAAGGTCCATCATGCCCAGTATCCTGTGTCCAATAGTGGCCAGTCAAGGTCAGAAGTACCTAGCAGTTCCCCCAAAAGACACACAGGATCCCCAATAACTGTAATGGGGCAAGCAGTGCATAGCTCGGGTCCTCTTTAGCAATGCTTTATGGACTGTTACCCAGGAACCTGTCCAAACTTTTTTAAACCTAGCTTTTATCACATCCTCCGGTAATGGATTATAGGGTTTGATTACGCGTTGACTGAAAAAATATTTTCACCTAGAAGACCCAATTAGGTTACACTGTACCCGTATTGCAGGTCTCCTAGTCTATCCATGGTCCGATGACATAAAAAAGTGACCTACGTTTACCTGTTCCACTCCGGTCAATAATCTATAGACCTCTATCATATTCCCCTCAGCCGTCTCTTCCCCAGGTTGATGAGCCCCAACCTTTTTAGCCTCTCCATAAAGGGGTATTCTGCCATCCGCATCTGTGATGTCTGTCATGATCCCACAGTGATAGTGGCAGCACACAGTCCTGCTACTGCTGCAGAAAGGAAATGTGCCACATGGGGCAGTCCAAGGGTCCTGGCACCCCAGGCAGAGATCCAGGCTGCCCTCCCCTACTGCCACAGAACCCAGCTGTGGGGGAAGAGGCCAATAGTGCCAGAAGCTGTAGCCTCCCAGGGAGCTGCAACATGCAGGCACTCAGGGGACTACCACAGCAGTGGCTGTCATCCTCCCCCCGAAACATATCATTGACAGATGGTGATGGGGTCCCTGCAGAGGCAGATGGTTGGGGAGGGGGCTGGGTGGTCGTCCCACTTCTAGACCGTGTGCCCTAGGCACCAGCCAACCCACATGTTGTATGGGCTGGGACTGCACACCATCAACAGGAACAGCACACGGGCATGTCAGCATGGTGTGGGGGGTGTTGGTGGAGTGGGCAGCGGCACCCGCCTGCAGCAGACCAAAGTCATGCCCTGGTCCTGTGCACATTTCAATATGTGCCAAGGTCTGTCTGATGCAAAGTATGTCAGCCCCAGGGAATATTGTAACCATATGGCAGCACTGTGGCTCAATGCACACAGTTGGTATGTATGAGTGGAAGGTCACAGGTTCGGGTCCTGGCTGTGTATTATGCACTGCTTGTTCCTGTGGCTGAACTTTAGCCCACAGTCAGGTACAGCACCAACATTTGTAACCCTCAATGAATCTGCCATCAAGGGTACAAACACCCATCAGCCACATAGACAGGCTCCACTATCCATACCTGCATGGAGAGTCAGGCTGATAGTACCAGCACACTGAACAGGCATTAACATGAGAGCACGCAACTAACTCCGGCACAAGGAGCACACATTAACAATGTTCAAGCTGATATCGGGACCAAGGTGGCAGGCAGGAGTGCCAACCATTCCCGTTTTTGCACAGCACCTCAATATGAGTGTGAGTGTGTGTGTATCAATTTAGTTGTGGCTTTCTACACCTCACTGAGCCTCACAGTGCCTAAGCTGTTTCCAGCATTAGTCTGCAAATATACATGATGAGGAGCAAAGTATTGTGAGTATAGTCTGAAACAGGGCAGATTGGCCAGCATGGGCCTACATTGGAGGTAGGGTGAATAGCTGAGATGTCGTAGTGCTCGTCTGCCACGTGCATGGCCTGGGTGGCCACAGCATGTCCTGCTGGTACGGCACTCTCATCCTGACCGAGCAGTGACCATGGCACGGGTATGTATCCACATAGTGCTATATAGTGTCTGGTTCAAATGATGTGGGTGCACTTCCTGTCCTTGGAGCTCGATCACTGAACTAAATGCTGTGTGTCCAAGCTGTTTATCCCAACACTGGGTGCACATGACCACTCTGTGCACATGCAATGTGTACTGACCAGTGGACTGTCTGCAGTTGGTATGTACATGGCTGGAAAATGCAGTGGTTGGCAGCAGGTGCAGTCTGACTGTGCTTGCTGTGGGTGAATGTTAGACCTAGGTGGTTGGGATGTGAAGTGTTGCAGGCCTACTTTTGTGATACTGGTAGGACCAGCAGGACCCTGATAACAACCCCATGCAAGTATAGACACATGTGCCTTCCCCCCAGTAAGTTGGTGGCCAGGCATCAGCATTGTAACACTGGGTATTGACATGCAGTGTTCTAGGTGGGTCCCTGTCCAACAGGGGCAGAGCACAGGGCCAGATGTGACTGGTTCATACAACATACTGCAACTCTGCAGGATGCAAGGTGACTAGCAACTCATTCTGAAGACAATAGTTTCCACACACTGGCGGTGATGGGGATCTGCAGCATGGGCAGCTAAGATCACCTCTAGCACAGCAGGTACAAAGGACCTGGTGCTGGGTGCCCATCCTTATCCTCAGGGTGACCGCTGAAACTGTGCAGTGGCACAGTTTGTAGCTGTTATGTGATTGAAGCACACACTGTCAGTGCATCATACTGAGCTGATGTGATGGATCTGTCCATTCTCCGTTTAGTGATCAGCTGCAGACTGCTGTTCTGTGTGTGCAGCGCATCATGGGTACTGAAGGGGTTAACCTATACCAGCACATACAGCAGACAGTTTAGGCAGAGACCTGCAGACTCTTCAACTCCAGACATTGCAGGTTCAAGAGATGTGGAGGTGTAGCATACTGGTTAGTGCACTGTTTCTATAAGCAGAGGACAGGGGTTTGATTCCTACTTGCTCTTTTTGTGACTGTGTGCTGCTCAGGTCATTTTCATGCCTGTGATAGTTGGGGCTCTCCTGTGCCTGATCTGCACGTCACCACTCCCACTCTGTGCTCCTGTGGCTGCAAACATCCTGCTGCTTCTGGCTCGGCTGGGGACATGTCTCCCTCATCCTATATCACACACTGACATTGCAGCACATTTCATTGGCACCATCCTGTGCATCAATACAGCTGCCTCCCATATGCTTGTCCACTTTACTGGCTGCTACATAGGGTGCAAACCGCTATTGCAGGTCCATCCGCTCCCACCCATCCTTCCTTCCATCACCTTTACAGTGACTTTCCGTGGTGCTCTATCCAGCATTAGGGTTACAGCCATTTTTGTGCCTTTAGGTGCATGCTTGTTAACTTCATACTCCTTAAAACCCTTCGGGCACCTTAAACCCCTTAGGGCACCTTATGTTTGGGCACCTTAAAACCCGTAGGGCACCTTCAAACACATTTGTCTGACTTAAGGTACCTTAAAGTGCATGCTTGTCACCTTACCATGTGCTGTCCTGTTACCGTGCACTAAATGGCAAGGGCACCCTATTGCCGTGCGTTAAACATCTCGTAGCTCCCTTTATGCCGGACTGCCCCCTACTTGCCCAATGCCTTATATTGCTTATGGCACCTTACCAGTGCTCTTAATGCCGGTAACTTTAACGCGATTTAGTAAACCCCCTTAATGTCCTGTTACCGCCCGCTAAGTGTCCACTACTACCCTTAAAGCAGCATGGCCTGTTACTGCCCGCTATGGGTCCACTACCACTCTTTAACACCGGAACACCTCTAACATGCCCAGCACACTTACTGCACAGTAACCCCTTATCGCTGCCCTTGCCACTGTTTTATAAACATACCCCTATGTATAGCTAATGGCAACAAAAGTCTCTCCACTCCAAAAGCTCTTTGAGCCGTGCACTGCAAACGAAATCCACCAGAGGGCATTAACAGCAGCTGTTTAGAAGAAGACAAGATTCCACTGGACTTCAAAATTGGAGGAGGAACTTCAAATAAGCCGTCACATTACAAAAAAAGCACCCAATAAACCAAACAAAGAAGGGTAAACTGAATGTGGGCCTCTATTGGCAGCCAATGAAGGGCAATCAGAATGGGAGAGACGTGGCCTCAAACTCTCTTATTTATTAGCAGCCACGCAATTGTATTCTGGTTCTTTGGAACCATTACACAGTATAAGCTGTTACAATAAACAAATGGAGTGGTTACAAATGACTGTGTCAAGATTGCGAGATCTTTTTTCTGTTCCAGCAGACTAACAATGGAAGCCTGAACCACAGAAGAAATCTGATTATGGAAAGAATGCTTTTCGTCAAAGATCACACCAAGATTTCTAACTTTCCTCTGTCTGGTCAGCTGTAGGCCTTCAAGAACCAGCAAAAATTCTAATAACTATTAGGCCTATTGACCCAAATATACTCAGATTTGTTAACATTAAGTTTTAACTTGGAGACTTGCAACCAAGCTACCACAGTTTCCAGACAGACATTGTATTCAATATGTGCAGTACTGACTCCTGGTTTACTCCCACCTCAATACTTAATTGGAAATCATCTACAGACAATAGAAAAACCCCTAGATTCCTGAAGTAAGGCTGCCAGGGCACTTATGCATAAATTAAATAATAAATGGATGAGCACAGACTCTTGTGGGAGGCGACAGTTAAGCAGATAAGAAATCAAACTCTGCACACCAGTTTCTATCACCCCTAACTATGAAAGTCTCTGGACGAGTAAGGCGCAGTCCATAGTATCAAAAGTAATTTATATATGCAAATGACCACTTACGTGTGCAAATGACCTCTTATAAAATACCGACTAGTGGGTATGCACATGGGCGGTGAGAGCAAGTATATGCTTTGATTTTTAGAATATAATAATTCAGACATGTTCTTGCAAAAAAGTAGACATGGTGATTTGTGCCAGCTCTAAGTGGTCATGCCTTAATTTAAGCTGCATTGTTGGTCGCTTATGCTAGTATATTATAAAGCCAAATAGGTGCATGCTTGACTTTATAAAAGAGGAGTAAAATAGGCATGTAAAAACGCTTTAGAAAATAACCCTCTATACATATAGGTGTGCATTTTATAAAGTTCATGCAGATATCACAATTTCACCCTTGCTCCACACAAAAGCACCCCCAGTAGAAACAGCATGGGGTCAACATAAAAGTACAAATGCACTTGTGTACTCATGCACTTGTATATGGGTATTCCCTCAGGCAGTTTGATAATAGCCATCTTTCTCATGTAAATCGTGATTTATATGCAGAAAATGTTTTATAAAATTAACCCCATAATGGACAGAGCATTCATTAAAAGATTACATGTGAGGTAACCACATTAAGGAGGTCATTTTATTTATTTATGTGTTATAAAAGCTTTATACCATTTTACTGAAAAAATCTATCAAAATGACATATAGCGTTAAAACATAACAATACAATTAAAACTCCACTAAACCCTCTCCACTGTTACCTCTCCTCCCATCTGACCCTCATCAACAGCACAGCATACCATATCCGCCCCCAGACCATCCTACCCTTCAGGAAATAAAAATGTTTTCAGCACTTTACAAAAATTAAATAAACTGGACATAGCCCGCATTTTATCAGCAGTTCATTCCACACTTTTTGGTTTCTGATCCTAAAAGTCCGGGCTTGCCAGTCAGCCATCCCTGGAACAACCAATAAATCACCTTGTGCTGACTTCAGTGGCCTAGATGGAACATATCTCCGTAGGGCATTTATCAAATATTCTGGATGCAAATCATCTAAAAGCCGAAAAGCAATAAACATCAATTTAAAAATGCACCCAAATTGAGGGCCAGTGCAATTGCCTCAGTGATGATCATGCACGTTCCCGCTGACAAACTCCCATCAATAAATGAATGGCAGCATTCTGCAACACCTGCAACCTCAGTATATATCCTCTTGGTAAACCCACATAGAATGCATTATGGCAATCTACTGTCCCATGCACCAAATTCAGCCTTATCTGATACAATACATGCAACTTCAGGAATAAACTTTTTGAGAATGAACTGATCTACCTTATGTCAACAACTCCCCCCTCGAAAGTCACTCCCGAAGATTTCACTTCCTCTTGCCAAGGCATAGCTTTAGCAGCAGTTCTAGGGAGGACCTTCATCTCAACTCTCTCAATAGAATCAAACCACAAACAACCCCATTTTTTCTACATTTAACGCCATTCTACTGTCCAAATACCACTTCCAAACTTTCCTTAGACAGCAGTTCAACTTACCAAGTACTTTCTCCACATCCCTTACTAATGGAGACATTAGTGGATATTGCCTGCATAGGCATAACAACAAACACCAAAAGACCGAACAATAAATCCCAAGGGTTGCAAATACGAGAGTAGCTATTAAATAGCAATGGAGACAACGGGAGCCCCCCCATTCTCAACTATATACTTGCAAAGTCCCCTTTGGGCTCCTTACTCTAAATGATGTAAATAACTATTTTAGGAAACTGACTATTTTCAGTAAGCCTTCTCTTACCTAGACAACCTCTGCAAAATCAAGTCTGTATTCAAGTGAAATATATATTTTTATTTTTAGTGATTTTTAAAAGCAGTGGTAGATGTTGTATATTTTTATTATCAGCAAAATAAAACTATTTATGGAAATGTAATGTAGAGCCAGATTAAATAAATACATTGCTTGATCTAATAGATTTATACAGAAACGTGAACTAATGTACTATAGTCCTCATTCATAAAAAATAAAAAATGAGCAACCCATTTAAATTGTGTATTTATGTAAAGAAAAAAGCATAAATCAACCATGTTTCTTTCTGTTTCTGATAGTTTAAGTGTGTGTGGTCCCCTTAACCTTTCCCCATGAACATACTTATCCAAGCAGATACTGGAAAGATGAATCAATTCAGGTGACCCCAAGGACAACTACATTAAAAAGAGCAGTCAGGTGAAAAATTGCATTTCCAGATAAAATATAGACTACGCACACACACACACACACACACATACACATACATGTATATTTTTTAAGAATTGAAACTGAATAGTGTTTGACATGGGGAAATTCATTTACAAAACTTCATCTACGGGAAAATAGTTGTTTACTAATGGAAAAATATTCACTGAAAATTTGTCCCTTCAACTTGGCTAAAGATACCCGGGACCCAAAAAAGTGTGGGGTTAGTTTGGGGAAGGGAGCACCCATGCTGGGGTTCCATTTGGAAAGCTGCATATGCAGTTGCTTCGTGGGAGGTATTCAACCTGCCACATGTCCCTTTGTTTAATTTAATTTTTATTTACATTCAAAATATTACATTCAAGAAGCATGTGAATGCCAAGAAAATGTGGTAAAAGGAGTAACAAGGACATTTACCAAAGGAAATTATAATTCCATATTAAGACCACAATAATTGAGGTTAAGTACAGAAAATTTATCAGTAGTAAAATAACAATCAATTCTCATAAAGTTGTCTAGAACACTCTGTGACAGCTGGATCGTATGAACCTCTGAAATAGCGGGAACCAGAACTTTTGGTTCTTCTTTAGAAATAATAAAGTCCATGAGCTCTTTTGGGTCCAAAAGGTTTTCCACCATAATTCAAAAAACACCAACAGGGAAATTTCAGATTATAGGTTGTTGTTGCTTGAACTCTTGGTTTTAAAAACAAGAACTCTCAGCGCTTCGTTTGTATACCATAAGATAAATCAGGAGATATAGCCAAACACATTTTATATATTTATGTATTTTATGTATTTATTTATTATTTAGCTGGATTTATATACCACCTTTCTCTAGGTCAAAACAGTGTACATGAAACAAGAGATATAGCAGTGATTACATTGAAACAATATTAGTATGTACAACATGCTATGGTTAATTAGGCGGGTTGGATAACTACGAGGGGTGTCTGATATTAAAGGTGCAGGCCAAAATTACACTAACATTTGCATTTAAAGAAATTATTCAATACATTCCACCTAAAACTACATACTTTTGTTTACTTCTCCACATAATCGCCGTAAACATTGAGACATTTATCCCAGTGTGACACTAATTTGAACATCCCTTCACGGTACAGTTGCGTGTCAAGTTGCTTGAAGTAGTCCATAACTGTGTCTTGCAATTCCTCGTGATCTTGCGGAAGTTAAGATCACATATGATTTCATGAACAGAACTCTTAGGAATGCCAGCCATTTCAGCAATTTCACAAACTTTAATGTGACGATCCTCCCTAATCAGACGTTCGACAATAGCACAGTTGTCATCTGTGTGTGAGGTCCCTGGTCTGCCTCTTTTATTTATTTATTTAATGCTTTTATATACCGTGTTCTTTAAAATCAGTGCGGTTTACTGATAACATTTGTGCAGAGTGGGAAGAGCCTGCTTTGCACTTACATTGAACAGGTAATACAACTTGGATTGATAACAGGGGAAACTATATACAGACTATATACAATGTGGGCAGGAAGTCGCTATGCAGTTGGAGCAACTTGGCTTGTCCTGAGAGCTATGTACAGGGATGTAATTTATTTATTGGGTTGACTGTTCTTTACAGTTAGGTCGTAGGATTGTGTCAGGTGGGGATGTGTTGTTGGCCTGGGCATAGTGTAGGATAAAAAGGTGGTGCTTTAGTGCCTTTCTAAATTGGGCAAGGTCAGTGATCGCGCGGATGGTCGCTGGGAGCTCGTTCCAGCAGGTAGGTGCGTAGAACATGAAAGCTCTGTTTTTTGTTGCCTGGGTGCATTTTGTTACTTCGCTGGGGGTTATTAGTGTGTTGGTGGTGAAGGACCTTCTTGCTCTGGTTGCGGATGTGGGGTGGATAAGGTTTATCAAGGAGCTGGAGATTGTTTTGTTGATGGCCTTGAAAGTTAAGAGTGCTACTTTGTAGATGAACCGGCAGTAAATTGGTAGCCAGTGCAGGTCCTTTAGGATTGGAGTGATGTGGTCTCTTCTAGAAGCCCCATGTAGGAAGCGAGCAGCAGCATTCATTGCTAACTGTAGTGGGTTAAGTATGTTCTTAGGGAATCCATAAAGGTTCACATTGGCGTAGTCAAAATGGGGGGTTACTAGTGCCTGGAAAACTGTTCAGAAGTCCTCTGGTTGCAGCAAGTGTTGAAGATGTCAAACTGTCCTCATCTTATGGTAGACTTTCTTGACAGTGTTGCCTATGTGCGCTTTCAGGTTAGGGTGCTGGTCCAGCGTGACTCCTAGGTAGCGGATGGTGGGTCGACTCGGGAGCTCGGCGTCTCTCATCTTTAATGTTGCCAGTGGGGAGAAGGTTTGATTTCTCATGATGAACAGCACTTCTGTCTTGCTGAAGTTTATCTTGAGACTCTGTGAGTGGAGCCAGTCAGTAGTGGCGTCAAAGCATTTTACTAGTGAAGAGAAGTCTGGTTGGTCGATAGTGAATGGGGTGAAGAGTAGTACGTCACCTGCATAAATCAGGAAGGAGATGTTGAAGGAGCGGATGATTGCACATATGGGCTGCATATATATATAAACGAGTTTCATATTACTGTATATAACATTAAGTTAATCTGTACATAGTTCCCCCGGTTGTCCTATTGTTGAAGTTCCCTGTTCAATGTAAAACTCAATGTTACTTGTATGCATTGTAGTATGTTCTTGTTCAATGTACACCGCACTGATTGTAATAGCGCGGTATAAAAGAATTGTTAAATAAAATAAATAATAAATTAAATAAATAATAAATACAGGGGGGACTATATACAGTGAGCATTGTGTAGATAGATATGTTATGAGAGGGAGGGGGTTGTGTGGTGTGGATGAAGTTTTACAAGAAGATTTGTGTCTTTAGGAGCTTCCTGAAGGTGTTGAAGTCTGAGGTGGTCCTTAGGGAGTCCGGTAATCTGTTCCAGAGGGATGGTGCTTATAGTTGGAATTCTTGTCCACAGGCTTGTTGATTGAGCTTGGTCCTGGCATGTGGATGGTCAACTTGTTCTTCGTGGAGGTGTGTCTTGATCTGTTCGGCTGGGCAGTTTGTAGCAGAGTGCCAAAGTGTGTGGGGGATCAGAGTGGATGGTTTTGTGGGTTAAGAGGGGGGGTTTGTATGTTATGCATCTCAGAAGTGGGAGCCTGTGGAGATGCTTGAGTATGGGTGTAATCAATGTTCCCTCTAATTTTCTGTAGGCTGTGTGCACATAAAATATCAGTTGTGTGCAGCTTTTGAAGGAAGGTTAAATTTTTGTGCGCCACATAATGACACTCGGAGTTATATACTTTAAAATTTGACTACACGTCAGAATACAGTATGTACACCACATTGATTTTAATCAAATTAAATGAAAATAGACGATTACTAAATGAAGTGGGAAATTTCTAGTAATTACAATCATAACTTTTAAATTTTAAGACGTCTGTGTTGTTTTCTATCAGAATCAGAGCCGTAAAGTATGTGCGCTCGCTCGGCGAGGTGTGTGCGCACGCGCACAGCTTAGAGGGAACAGTGGGTGTAATGTGGTCAAGTCTTGATGCTCTTTGTATGATACATGCTGTTGTGTGGAAGGTGGTGCATAAGAGCTGTAGCATGGTTTGTGGGAGGCCTTGGTAGATTGCATTGCAGTAGTCGAGCTGGGGTAGGACTATCGCTTGCATTGATGTGCAGAAATCTGTTGGTTCAAGCAGCGGTTGGAAGCATTGCATGGTCTTTGCTTTGAAGTATAATGTCCTGGTGACTTTGCTTATATGAGCCTTGAAGTTGAGGTATTGGTCCAGAGTGACTCTGAGATATTTGACTTCTGTCTGAGTCATGATTTCTATATTGTTTAAGGTTATTGCTTTTGGGGGAGTGAATATTTTGTCTTTATTTATAAATAGTGCTTCGGTTTTTTTGTAGTTGGTTGTTAGATTGTTGTTGTTCAGCCAGTTGCAAACATCTGTGAAGCATTCCTGATGCGCAGAGTAAGAGGGTTGTTGTGTGTTGATTTCACCATAAATTATAATGTCATTGGCGTAGATGTGAAAGTTGAGGTGGTGGGATCTGATGAGCATGCAGCGGGGTTGAAGGTAGATATTAAATGGAAGTATGGAGAGGGTGGATCCCTGGGATTCTCCTTTTGTTTGTTTGTATGGGGTGGAGGTGTTTGAGCTGACCTTTATCTGCTGGTGTCTGTCAGTCAGGTAGGAACTGAACCATTGGAGGACTGTGCCTTGAATTCCAGCGGAACAGAGACATTGTAGGAGAATGTGGTGGCTCATGGTGTCGAATGCTGAAGATATGTCCAAGAAGATCAGTAGGAATCTGTGTTTTGTGCTTTGTATTCCTTGTATCAGTGTGTCGACTAGGGTGGTTAATAGGGTTTCCACTCCATGAAGTGGGTGGAATCCATGTTGTTATGGGTCAAGTAGGCTGTTCCTTTCGATATGGTCTTGCAGTTGATGTTGGACGGCTTTTTCAATGATTTTGGCTGTAAATGGTAGGTTGGCTATGATCCTTCTTGGTTGCCTTGATCCATGTGATGGGGCATGGGTAAAGGGGCGAGGTAGTTCTGTTCAAAGATGAGATGATGTTTTCAATTTGTTCTTTGCTGATGCTGTCAAATGAGGTCCAAGGGTTTGGGTGGGCAGTTTTCCTGGGGGAGGGGGTGGTTCCAAATGGGGTAAAGTTGCTTGTAGTGGGGTGCCTGCTGTTGGGGGATGATTGTGATGTAATGGTTGTCGGTGGAGAGTGTCTTTGTCAGTTATTTTATGATGTTGAGGAGTTCTCTTGGGCGGTTGATTGAAATCATGCATGGGCTTTCCTTATGAAAGTGAGCTTTCAGTAGCCACAGAGCTACAAACCCCATGCAGGGTTTCAGAACTGCCTCATTAATAAGGTTACCAGATGTCCCCAGTTTTCAAGCTGTGTCCCCGATTTCCACCTGTTTGGTATCCTCCAGTCCCTAATTCTAGCAATGTGGACACGGGATAGAAAAGGAATGCTATTTCCATTTTATTGTTTTTCATACAGTATCTCAGCTTTTAGAATTTACTTCCATTATCTATACATTTGGAACATATAGAGGAAATGCACCACTGTTTCTATATTTCTGTTGATTTGTCTGCTTGTAAGTGAGGTTGTTGCTATCGTAAGTTGGATGGGGAGGGAGCAGGATAATGACTCCTCTCCTCCATGTCTTATTGCTCAAACCTGAAACTAAGATATCCTATTCTTCCCCCTTTCCCTCCCACACACTTCCACACTGATGGCAACTTTAAAAAACCCAACACTCCAAGTCGCGCCCGTGTCTGGCGAGCCCGCGCCTGGCAGGCCTCGCCAGAGGGCCCTTTGGCATGGCCCTTAGGTGTGGCCGATTAACAAGAGAAAAAGAAATACCAGAAAACTAAGCAACCACTTCAAAATGCCTATACCTAAAGAATTTACACAACTCAAAGAAAACTACGAGAGAACCTCCTCCAAGCAAGGACCAATCAGGTCAGAGGGCAGCCCGGTAACCTGAAGGGAGCGCCAAGGCAGCAAAAAGAAGAGCCGCAACCTCCACCAGAACACCACCAGCCTGATCGCCATTGGGGAGTTGAGCAGAAGGAAGTGCTCCTCCCCGATTGGTCCCCCCAAGGACCAGTCATCAGAAAACAGCCCGGTAACCTGCAAGGAGCACCGAGGCACCCCAACATGAGCCCCAGGGCATGAACTAACACATCCTGCAAGACGAATCCAAACATCACACCAATAGTGACAAGATAGACTATAGACTTCTACAACTGCACAGCGAAACGAGCTACCAATACTAAACGTCTCACACCACCAACCAAGACTACAACTCTACTACTACCTCAAATATCACAACATGGAACATCAACTCCATCATACTCCTCCTGCATACAAGACCCACAAACTCCAAGGCAATCAACAAATGTACAAACAGACGTTCCTTCAACAGATATATGCTATTATACTAATTCTTATCATATGCTCTCACGGTACAAATGCTTATTACTACACTACCTACTTTACAGCCCTCACCAGATCAGACCTATGGCTCAAAACGTCTACTTCAAAAAGCTCATAAGAACATAAGATATGCCATACTGGATCAGACCAAGGTCCATCAAGCCCAGTATCCTGTTTCCAACAGTGGCCAATCTAGGTCATACGTACCTAGAAGTTTCCCCAAAAGACACGGGTTCCACAATGCTTGTACTGGGTCAAGCATTAATATCCTGGGTCCCTTCTTAATAATGGTTTATGGACCTTTCCTCCAGGAACTTGTCCAAACCTTTTTTAAACCCAGCTACACTAACAGCCTTTACTACATCCTCCAGTAACAAATTCCAGAGTTTGATTACACGTTGAGTGAAAAAATATTTTCTTTTATTAGTCTTAAATAGTTTACCCTGTAGCTTCATTGCATGTCCCCTAGTCTTTCTATATTCTGATAACATAAACAATCGATCTACGTTTACCCGTTCCACTCCGTTCATTAATTTATAGACTTCTATCACATCTCCCCTCAGCCGTCTCTTTTCCAGGTTAAAGAGCCCTAACCTTTTTAGCCTTTCTTCATAGGAGTATCCTTCCATCCCCTTTACCATTTTGGTGGCTATGAATACTGCAACTTCATCAGCACTGAAAATATGTACCTATCCATCTGCCTTATCTACCGACCCCCCCAAGGCCTCAACAGAAGACACATCAAACATCCTAGATATGATATACGGAGCAAACTCCCCACACAAGACTCTCATTGTTCTAGGAGACCTGAATTTCACTTCTGCACCTACAACACTTGAAACAGCTTTTCACAAAGCAATGGAATCCATTAATCTCAAGCAAGTCCTCTCCAGTCCATCACATCGCTCTGGCTCTACACCAGATCGCATATTTGTTCCAACTAACACCCTGGATTACGGTCTCATGAAAACACCTAAAACCACACCAATACCATGGTCAGATCACTATGCTATACTATTTGAGCTCCATCACAATACCCACCATACATCTCGAAGAACTGAACAACCAACCAGACGCTTCAAAGCTTTTAACAAAGAGCAATTCCTCAAAGACACCATTCAGTCCCTACCCCAAGGCTTCACCGACCTGGATGAGGCTGTCAACACATGGAATTCCACTATCCTTTCTGCATCTCAACTCCCACCTCTAAAGAGCTCACACCACAACAAAACCGGACCAAGATCTACACCATGGTATTCTAACACCATAAGAGAATCCAAAAGGAAATTACGACAACTTGAACGCCGCTGGAGATGGAACAAATCAGAAACTACATTGAAGCAATATCAGGAGATGCAAAAAGAATACAATAATCTAATTAACAAACATAAACAAGAATACCACACAAACCTTGTTCTATAAGCCTGTAACAAACACAAGGAGCTCTTTAACATTATGCGCATTCTTACAAATGACCCGACCATGAAAGATGAAAGCAAGATTCACCCTCAAACCTTTGCTGATTTTCTAACATCTAAGAACAGTCCCAATCAAAACACACCCCATACGAGCATCCCTCTTATCAACACACTATCTACAGATGATGACTGCACGACTACCAATCAATGGAAGAACTTCAACATTCCATCAACAAAACAAATAACTCAAACCATCACCGCTCTAAACACCACCACTTCTCCATTGGACCCCTGCCCGGTAACATGGATTAAATCCACCAAAGAAGACCTAAGCGCAAGATAGTAAGCACCTCTCTCATTCTGTTTGAGTGCTTTGGGCATGTAACCCTATCTACTATATGCCCTATTCATAAAACCACATCAACTAACAGTACCGACCCCTCAACCTACCGCCCAATATCAAGCCTTCCATTCCTAGCAAAAATAACAAAAAAAATTGTTCAGAGACAGCTTCAAGAACATATTGATGAATATGCCCCACTAGACCCTCACCAGCACGGATTCCGCCCAAACCACGGCGTTGAAACACTTCTCATACATCTATTTGATAACATATTCAAAGGAATAGACAAGATAAAGAAGGTCTTTATCGACATATCATCAGCCTTTGATACAGTTTCTCACTGCATCCTACTAAAGTGCCTAATGGAGATTGGCCTCCAAGACACCACCATAAAATGGTTCCAATCATACCTTGAAGACAGACAACAAAAAGTAGCATCCGGTAACCTCACCTCAGCACCCTTCCGTACAACTCAAGGAGTGCCTCAAGGCTCATCACTATCTGCACTCCTCTTCAACATATATATTCAACTTATATGCAAAATATTTAAGAAATACAAAATACAATATGCCATATATGCCGACAGTATCATGGCATATACTCCTGTCCACCTGGATGCCCCAGACTATGCCACCATATCAACCTGCATCCATGAAATAATGACCCGGCTTACTAACAACAACTTAAAAATCAACATAAAAAATTCTGAAGCTATCATAACAAGGGAATCCACATTCACTCCTACTACTACTGTCAACATCTCTAATATACCGATCACCATAAAAGAAGAAGTTCGGTATCTTGGAGTGATACTAGACAAACAACTTACCCTCCAAGCACACATCAACAAGACATCCAAAACAGCCTTCTTCAAACTAGCAATGCTCTGAAGACTAAAACCTCTTCTCAATAAAGAACATTTTCGTACAGTATGCCAGGCCATCATCACACCTGTGCTGGACTACTGTAATCTCCTCTTCCAAGGTCTACCCAAATAATCCACTTGACCCCTTCAAATAGTCCAAAACACTGCTGCCCGTATTATTACTGGCACATCACTACAAGACCATATAACTCCCATACTACATGATCTGCACTGGCTGCCAATCTCTTCACAAGCAAATCAGCGCTCACCATCTTCAAGATCAAAAATAACAGCAGGAATACTACAAGAGCTCATTGGAACTAAAGCAAACAAAAGACCAGACAGAAACAGCACTAAAAACACAATACCAACTCCTAGTCTATTCACAAGAACTAATAAATCCATATCCATGAGGGCTTTCTCTCTTGCTGCCCCTGCTATTTGGAATGAACTCTCGGAAAAGCTAAGATCAATAACTGATTTAAAAGATTTCCAGAAGTTACTCAAAACCACCCTATTCATTGAACATTTCAATGAAGATCCCCAAACTCAGTAATCTTCACATGGAAACTGTCTATTCCAACTCATAGGCTGATTTACACAAACCATGCTATATGCACCAGTCCCCCTCCTATTAATCATACTACGATGTATATAGTTCTGTTTCAAAACTCCCACCTAACCCTCCCCTTCTTTTACATAAAAACTCTTTTGAGACTATTTAAATCTTGAAGTATGAAGTTACAAGAGACTGTTTAAGTTTTTGAAAGGTAATGTTAATGTTACAATTTGAAAGTTCTTTGTAAAAGTTATTGCTTATAATTGAATGTTCTTTGTAAAAGTTGAAGTTAATGTAAACCGCCTTGATTAAATGAAAAGGCGGTATAGAAAAACTGTTAAATAAATAAAAAAGTGTCCCATATTGCCTGCAAAAAATCTGGTAATCCTACTGAATAAGGCCATTCTATATTCCAACAAATGGCAGTAAATTTAATAACAGATTTGGGCTGCATAGCAGGCCTAAACATAAGGGATGGAGGCAGTGGTGGCTGTGACTGCACAATGTGTATATTCAGCACTGCAGACTGTGTGTGTAGCTACACGTTCTGTATGTGATAATTTAAATGCCGGTACTTTTGAAAATTCATCCCAATATTTCTTTCTTTTTTTATCACAAAAGTCAAAAGCTGCTCATTTTACTGCTGAAATGGAGGAAACGTTCTTAAGTCAAATACTTTATCTGATGAGAAAATTAGCCCTTTTTGCGTTATATTCTGGGGGTGACGTATTCCATGCATCATAATAAGATTGCTTGTGTTTTTTGAAAATATATGGAAATGATACAACTCACTCTCATTCCCCTCGACTTCTTTGCCAGCATGTTACCAAATGATGTAAACTTGAAAACGGATGCTTTTAAGCAAAGGATTGGTCCTCTTGCGAGTGATTTTCAGTTGCCAGTATAGCCTTACTAACTAACTAGCGCTTTAAAGATCTGATTTATTGTTTTCCCTCCATGACACAGAATTGGGAAAAAAGTCATAATTAATCAGACTGTAAGAATTAAATCAAAATTGTATGCTTAGGCCTCTTTAAGTGACATCTGTCTATAACAGGGGTTCTCAACCCAGTCCTCAGGACACACCTAGCCAGTCAGCTTTTCAGGATAGCCACCATGAATATGCATGACAGAAATTTGTATGTATTGTCTTCGCTGTAGGCAGGGGCTCTGACTGCAGGTGAGAACTCAGTAATGGGGGAAAAGGGTGAGGTCAAGCGATGGCAATAGGTGACTATCATTGGAGGTCAAGTAATTTATAAAATACCTTGCCACAGCATGGTGCCAGGGAGGGTGGGGGAAAAGGGACACCATTTATAAATCTGGCCCCTTGTCTATTGTTTAGATAAGCATGCTCACAATAGAATTCTTTGCAAGCTCACAAAGGAAAAGATACCATAACTCTCTATTCTGGGATTACTCAGAGGAGTCTAATGATGCAATATTTACTCTGATTGTGCAAAGGCACTGTAGCAGCTTTAATAAACATGTATACATTTTAATATCTTAAAAAAAAAACCTCTTAGAGGGTCATTTTAAACGTTTATTTGTGATTTGGACATCTGAAGACGTGCACGTGGATATCAAAATCATGGAGACATCTCCGTAATCATTCCACAAATGACGTTGGCGGACATCTCCAGTGCAGGGACATCCAAGCAGGCAAGGGGCTGTGGCAGAGGCATGTCAGAGGAGGAGTAATACTTCCCTGTTCCATCTCAAAAATGTCAGAGGCATCTGTAAGCAAGTCCACTTTTATACCTGCTCTAGGCAACAGTAGGCATCAGGAAAGTGCTTGTTTTCACCAGAAATTTCCCATCTGCCCCTGCGGGCTTAACAGAGACGCGAGGGAGACACTCTCCCTTCATGCCTCTCAAAGCCGGCACGGAGGGAGGGAGGGACGGACGGACGGATTCAGCCGGGCAGAGGGGGCCCCGCGGGACAGTCCATGCAGCCGCAGCGGCAGCCAGCGTTTTTTTTTTAAATTTAACAATGTGGGAGCTGGAAAAATGTAAAGCTTGCACTTGGGATTTTGGAGTCAGGGGTGTAATTTGTAGGCTAAAGGGACTGTGGAGCCCAGGGAGGAAGGCACCAGGGGCAAGAGGAACAGGAGATGAGTGGCTGGTTTAGGAAGATTGCCCCTCACCCCCCCCCCGAACGCCTGGAAGGGAGGGTCTGGGGCAGGACACACCTGCTGCTCTGCCGTCTGGAAAGAAGCAGTGGGACTGGGCTCCAGGCCCCTCCCCAGAAATTAAACCTGGCTTGTAATCTTACTCAAGAAGAGCTGGGGGCAGCAGAGGGGGCCCCGCGGGACAGTCCATGCGGCAGCGGCCAGCGTTTTATTTTTTTTTATTAAAGTTTACTTGAGCCGATGGGGGGGGAGGGGTTAAGACTGGAGGTGGGCTGACACGAAGAAACCAGAAGAAAGTGGCTGGAGCAATTGCAGCTGAAAAAAAATGCACAAAAGGTAGAAAAATATCTCTTTATTTTGAATTTATTAATTGGAATATGTCAGCTCTGGTAAATGTGCATCATTAACGTCTGCGCTTTGTTTAGTACAAGAGCAGATTAATGTATAGTTTTATTTCTACAGTGTTGTACATTCCAAGTTTGGCTTTTGGGATTCCCAGTTTAATTATGACGTCAGGGCCAACAGCGCGCAGCTGATCCGGCGTGCTCGTTTTTATCTTTTCTGCGGGCCCACAATTTTTGTTGGCGTAGGGCCTCACTCAAGGTAAATACGGCCCTGGTTGCGCGGCTAAACTTCTGCCAGCTCTGATATGCTCATATGACCCCTCTTCTCAAGTGACTTCATTGGCTCCCCATCCGTTTTCGCATCCAGTTCAAACGTCTCCTTCTGACCTATAAATGCACTCATTTTACTGCTCCTCTGCCTTTCCTCTCTCCCTACATTCCTTCTCCTGAACTCTGCTCTGTGGATTGCCTCTCTCTGTACCCTTTTGTTCAACTGCTAACTCCAGACTTCAGTCTTTTCACCTCGCTGCTCCTTATGCCTGGAAAAGCTACCTGTGGCTGTTTGGCAGGCCTCATCTCTGCCCCTTTTCAAAAACATGCTTAAAGCTCGACTCTTTGAGGCTGCTTTTGGATCCTGATCCACATAATCTCCTTAGCTTTCCATAGCTGTATCCCTGTCCTCAGCTGCTGTATTGTCCGTCTTTACTACATGGTAGGCTCCGATCAGCAGGGACTATCTCTTTTACGTGTATCTGTATAGCGCTGCATATGCCTTGTAGCGCTATATAAATGATCAGTAGTAGTAGTAGTAGAATAAGCTAGACACATACGCACATGATCCGCATTAGCAGTATCTGTATCCTGCACCCAGAAAAATAGTGTGGCACTTGCGCATAAACAACAATATTCTGTGCAGAAGTGCTGCGCGGAATATCAGTGTTTTATATTCATAGTAACATAGTATACGACGGCAGATAAAGACCAGTATGGTCCATCTAGTCTGTCCAGTAAGGTGGCAAGAGCAGGTGCACCTGCTACTCAGTGCAAATTGCCCCCTTCTATTCCCTTGTTTAGGGTTGTACCCTCCGCTTCATGCAGGTTGCCCCTCTTTATTTGTTGAGGTATAAGAGATAGTAAAGTTTCTTTTGATTTTATCCTGTTGCTATAAAGGGATTCACTGTGTCTGTCCCATGCCATTTTGAATTCTGGCACTATATTTGCCCCATCACATCCATCGGGAGGGCATTCCAAGCATCCATCACCCTTTCAGTGAAAAAATATTTCCTGACGTTGTTCTGAAGTTGACCTCATTGCAGGAGTGGAGGAGTGGCCTAGTGGTTGGGGCAATGTACTTCAGGCCAGAAGATCAGGGGTTCAAATCCCACTAGAAGACAGCAAACTTGGGCCAGAAGGACTGGGGTTTCTAGTCCCACAGGTGCTCCTTGTGGTCTTGGGCAAGCCACTTAATCCTCCATTGCCCTTGTTCCCTGTAAAATAGTTTTCTCCAAGTTATAATGCTCTGTTCAATATAATGTTCCATGTAAACCGCACTGATGTCCAAATAGCATGGTATATAAAAAAAATAAATTGCAGTTTCATTTTTTGCCCTCTAGTTTTACCGCATTTCCCGTCTTTGAAAAAGGTTTGTTCGTTCATTAATACCCTTCAAGAATCTAAACGTCTGTATCATATCTCCCCTGTCCCTCCTCTTCTCTAGGGTATACATATTTAGGTCTTCAAGTCTCTTCTCGTACATTTTTTTGTGCAGACTCCAAATCATTTTGGTCACCTTCCTCTGAATTGTTTCAAGTCTTTTTTTTTTTCTTTTTTTTTTTATCCTTTGTGAGATATGCTCTCCAAAATTGAACACAGTACTCCCAAGTGAGGCCTTTATTAACAACTTATACAGCAGCATTAATACTTCCTTCTTTCTGCTGGTTATTCCTTACTGCATATAACCCAGCATCCTTCTGGCTTTTTGCTATTGCTTGGGTCACATTGTTTTCCCACCTTGAGATCCCTGGACACGATTACTCCGAGGTCCCTCTCCTCGTCCATGCACACCAATCTCTCGCCCCCTATTGCATACAGTTCCTTTGGATTTCTGCATCCCAAGTGTATGATTCTGCACTTTTTCACATTAAATCTTAACTGCCAAGCATTAGACCATTCTTCCAGCTTTTGTAGATCTTCATGTTATCCACTCCCTCAGAGGAGTCCACTCTGTTGCAAATGTTCATGTTCCCTGCAAAAAGGCAGACTTTTCCCTTCAGTTCTTCAGCAATTTCACTCACAAATACATTGAACAGAGCTTGCCCCAGTACTGATCCCTGGGGCACACCACTACTCACCTTCCCAGATAGCATTTCCAGCACATGTGCATAAAATTGTTCTAGCGCACCTCACCTGGTTTTATTTTGTTGTTGTTGTTTTTTGGGATTTTTACATCACTCTTTTCAGCAAAGCCAGAAGAAAGTTGTAGTTGCTATTTGTTCAAGGAGGAGAAGAAACTCACATAAATTCCTCACCAGCACTGAGCAGAGACCAATAAGCTATCCCTTTACGCCTCCTCAGACCTTCTGTTAAAATCCAAGCACTGAGTTCAGCCTTCTGGTCTTTTGCTCATCTTTCTGTATTTGCGCTGAAGAGCAAATTGCTTCATGAATATGAATTTAAATGTGCCATGTGCTGCTATCTGCTCAAGGATTTGTGCAGTTAGCTAACTTCTTTCTGCATTGGTACTACACAAAATAGTGTACAAAAGCTGAGATAACCTCACATACGTTACTGCAGCAGCTTCTGAGTGGACATGATAAAGCCTTTAAAGGTATAGACTTTGTCTTAAGGGTACCTAGTGAAGGTTTTAAATTTACATAGTAACATAGTAAGTGACAGCAGATAAAGACCAGCATGGTCCAGCTAGTCTGCCCAGTAAGGTGTCAGAATTGTAGAGTTGTATGTGTCACTCCAGGTAGGATACCGCTCTCCTTTTAGAAGTTATTTACATTTGTTTTTATTCCTACTCAGTGTGAAATCCATCTATATGATCTCCACAGCCCAACTTAAACATATCTGTTGTGAGAATAACTTGAATTGGTGGAATTTCACATAGAAAACCTATTGCCAGATTGGATTGCACTGTCCACCAGTGATGCTGACAGCAACTGTGTCTTGGAGCCTCTGAGTGGCCCGTGTGTTAAAGATCCATTGGGCTTTTCTCATTTTGATAAGAACTGAGGTCATAAGACCCAATACCTTCAACAAGTTCCAGGCTGATGTCTGCTGGCTCATTTGAATTTTTTTCCCACTATGGCTACCAGAGTGTTGAGCGTTGTATAAGAAAGTCAAGAGGATTGTGAAAATCTGCAAGAAGACCTTGATAAATTGGAAGACTGGACATTCAAATGGCAAATGATATTTAATGTGGATAAGTGCAAAGTTATGCACCTATGAAAGAAAAATCCAAACTATTTATGGTTAAACGGTGCAAGATTCCACATTAGGAACCACCACCCAGGAAAAAGATTTAGGCATCATCGTGGATAACACGTTGAAAACCTCCACCCAGTGTGCTGTGGTGGCCAAGAAGGCAAATAAAATGCTAGGAATCATAGGGAAAGGAATGGAGAATAAAACAAAGGGTATTATACTGCATCTGTATTGTTCCATAGTGCGATCGCACCTTGAATATTGTGTGCAATTCTGGTCACCGTATCTTAAAAAGGGTATAGTGGAATTAGAAAAGGTACAGAAAAGAGCCATCAAAATGGTAAAGGAGATAGAAGGTTACCCTTACAGGGGTGGACAGTTCCGGCCCTCATGCACCACAATCCAGTCTGGTTTTCATGATGTCCCTAATGAATACTCATGAGATCTATTTGCATCCACTGCCTTCCATTATATGGAAATAGGTCCATGAATATTCATTAGGGACATCATGAAAACCTGACTAGTCTGTGGCCCTCCAGAACCAGAATTGCCCACCCCTGCCCTATGAGGAGAGGCTTAAAAAGGTTAGGGCTTTTCAACCTGGAAAAGAGACAGCTGAGGGGAGATATTATAGAGGTCTATAAATTAACAAATGGAGTGGAATGGGTAAACATAGATCAATTTCTTTATGGCATCAAATAGTAGAAAGACTCACTAGGGGATATACAATGAAACTACAGTGCAACCCGTTTAAGACTAATAAGAGAAAATATTTTTTTTACTCAACGCATAATCAAACTCTGGAATTCGTTACCGGAGGATGTAATGAAAGCTGTTAGTGTAGTCGGGTTTAAAAAAGATTTGGACAAGTTCCTGGAGGAAAGATACATAAACCATTATTAAAGAAGACCCAGGTAATCCACTACTTTCCCCAGTGCAAGCATTATGAACAAATGGATGATGAAATGCTCAAAGAAATCAAGGAAGCTAGCAAAAGTTACAGTGCAGTAATAATAATGGGTGATTTCAATTACCCCGGCATCGACTGGGTCAGTGTCACAGCAGGACATGCTAGGGAGATAAAGTTCCTAGATGAAATAAATGACTGCTTCTTGGAGCAGCTGGTTCATGAACCGACCAGAGGGGAAGCCATATTAGACCTAGTCCTTAGTGGAACACCAGATCTAGTGCAAGAGATAAGGGTGTTGGGGCCACTTGGCAATAGTGATCATAGCATGATTGCTTTTAATTTAATTAGTGGAGGAGGGATAGTAAGGAAATCCACAGTACTACCCTTTAACTTTCGAAAGGGAGACTATGATAAAATGAGGAAAACAGTTAAGAAAAAACTAAAAGGAGCAGTTGCAAAGGTTAAAGACGTACATCAAGCTTGGATGTTGTTGAAAAATACTATCTTGGAAGCCCAGACCAGCTGTATTCCACGCTTTAAGAAAAGTGGAAGGAAGTCCAAAAAACTGCCAGCATGGTTTAAAGGTGAGGTCAGAGAGGCTGTGGTTGCCAAAAAAGCATCTTTCAGGAAATGGAAAAAAGAGCCAAATGACGAAACCTGGAAACAGCACAAGCACTGGCAAGTCAAATGCAAGGCATTGATAAGGCAGGCAAAGAGAGAATTTGAGAAGAAGCTTGCTGCGGAAGCAAAAACACGAAATAAAGACCTTTTCAAGTACATTCGTAGCAAAAAACCTGTGAGAGAGTCAGTTGGTCCATTAGATGATAAAGGGGTTAAAGGAGCACTAAGAGGCGACAAGGCGATAGCGGAGAGACTGAATGAATTCTTTGCTTCGGTCTTTACTGAGGAAGATGTAGGGATGTTACCCATGACTGAAGTGGTATTTAAAGGTGCGGAAGAATTGAAGGAAATATCGATACATCGGGAAGATGTCTTACAACTATTAGATAAACTGAAGAGTAGCAAATCACCTGGGCCGGATGGTATACATCCAAGGGTGTTGAAAGAACTGAAATATGAGATTGCAGACCTGCTATTAGTAATCTGTGAACTATCATTAAAATCATCTCTAATACCTGAAGATTGGAGAATCGCCAATGTAACACCAATTTTTAAAAAGGGTTCCAGGGGTGATCTGGGAAACTACAGACCGGTGAGCCTGACGTCAGTACCGGGAAAAATGGTAGAAACCATCATAAAGAATAAAATTACTCAGCATGTAGATAGTCACGACCTAATGGGAGACAGCCAACATGGCTTTAGACAAGGAAGATCTTGTCTTACTAATCTGTTATGTTTTTTTGAAGGAGTGAATAAACAGGTGGACAAAGGTGAGTCGGTTGATATTGTGTATCTGGACTTTCAGAAAGCCTTTGACAAGGTCCCTCATCAGAGACTTTTGGCAAAACTAAAGAGTCATGGGATAGGAGGCAGTGTACTATTGTGGATCAGGAACTGGTTAAAAGATAGAAAGCAGAGGGTAGGGCTAAATGGCCAATTTTCCCAATGGAGAAAGGTGAATAGTGGTGTACCCCAGGGATCTGTGCTGGGTCCGCTGCTTTTTGACATATTCATAAATGACCTGGAAAGTGGAATAACGAGTGAGGTTATCAAATTTGCAGATGACACAAAACTATTTAAAGTTGTTAAAACCCAAGAGGATTGTGAAAAATTGCAAGAGGATCTTGTTAAATTGGAAGACTGGGCATCAAAATGGCAGATGAAATTTAATGTGGACAAGTGCAAGGTTATGCACCTAGGGAAGAACAACCCAAACTATGGTTACACGATGCAAGGTTCCACATTAGGAACCACCACCCAGGAAAAAGATTTAGGCATCATTGTGGATACCATGTTAAAACCCTCGGCCCAGTGTGCAGCGGCAGCCAAGAGAGCAAATAGAATGCTAGGTATGATAAGGAAAGGAATGGAAAATAAAACAAAAGATATTATAATGCCTCTATATCGTTCCATGGTGAGACCGCACCTTGAATATTGTGTGCAATTCTGGTCGCCGTATCTTAAAAAGGATATAGCGATTTTAGAAAAGGTTCAGAGAAGAGCCACCAAAATGGTAAAGGGGATGGAAGGATACTCCTATGAGGAAAGGCTAAAAAGGTTAGGGCTCTTTAACCTGGAAAAGAGATGGCTGAGGGGAGATATGATAGAAGTCTATAAATTAATGAACGGAGTGGAACGGGTAAACGTAGATCGATTGTTTACGTTATCAGAATATAGAAAGAGTAGGGGACATGCAATGAAGCTACAGGGTAAACTATTTAAGACTAATAAAAGAAAATATTTTTTCACTCAACGTGTAATCAAACTCTGGAATTTGTTACCGGAGGATGTAGTAAAGGCTGTTAGTGTAGCTGGGTTTAAAAAAGGTTTGGACAAGTTCCTGGAGGAAAGGTCCATAAACCATTATTAAGAAGTGACCGAAGATATCAATGCTTGACCCAGTACAAGCATTGTGGAACTTGTCTCTTAGGGAAACTGCTAGGTACATATGACCTAGATTGGCCACTGTTGGAAACAGAATACTGGGCTTGATGGACCTTGGTCTGACCCAGTATGGCATATCTTATGTTCTTATGTTCTTATGTTTTTGGGAAACTGCTACGTGCTTGTGACCTGGTTTGGCCACTGTTGGAAACAAGATACTTGGCTTGATGGACCTTGGTCTGACCCAGTATGGCATTTCTTATGACTCATCATAGCTCACAAGGGCCCACACTGGGATTTAAACCCCAACCATCTTGCTCTGAAACCACTACTCTAACCATTATGCTTTTGATATCTTGGTTCTGAGATGCTATTCTAGGGACATCTAAATAGACGTTCATATCAGGCATGTCCATGCTTCTGAAATCATGTCTGAATTTGCACATGCCTGCTTTTTTTTCAGACATTTTAGCTTTGACATCCCAGATTGCACTTGAATGTCCCATTGTAAAATGTACCTTAAAAGGCTGAGCCTTATACATTTATCATCAGGTTCTGAGCAGTTACCAATGAAACAAAGGTATCAATACACAAACAACATAAAGCAGTAAGACTCCTCCCAGGCTAAATTATAGCTACTATCCAAGATAGATACAAAAAGTACCCATAGTTAACCTCAAGGTGTGTAAGAGAATTATCATTGATTCTCAGTTATCCTTCAATTCACAAGTTGCTTCTACCATTTTCTCTACTTTTTACTCATTACGGCCGCTCCATTCAGCAAAATCTTTCCCCTCTTTCCAAGCTTGGCACACTCTTATTCATGCCCTCATCACTTCAAATCTTGATTATTGTAATTCTATACAGCCATCCATCTACTCATGAATGCATCTAGATACAATCATGTTTTTCCCCTTTTCTCTCAACCTTCCTGGTTTTCTGTTTTCTATTGCTTCCACTTTAAAGCCCTAATACTGGCCCACAAAGCTTTTTCTAGAGGTTTTCCCCATACATTTATCTACACTGCTAACATCATATTCTCCAGCTTGCTCCCTCTGTTCGCAAAACTCTAATTTACTAGTCATTCCTCCAGTATCTCACACAAGTATGGAAGCCTCTTGCCACTCTGCTTTTTCTGGTCCCTTCCTGATGGAATTTGTTACCTCAATACAATATTTCTTAGCCATTTCAACAGGCAAAACAAGAGGGGACTTTGGAAAGTCCAGCAGGTGCAAAGTCTTGCGCCTAACTTGATTTTGCAAATATTCCATCAGACGGGCTGTTATAGTGGAGTCCTTCACCACCATGTTGTTTACAGCCTGTTAATTAGTCACAGTTGACTCCAATATGTCCATTCTTACATCTAATGCATCAATTGCCTTGGACTTAATTTAACTATGTTAATGTCCTCCAAAACTCAACTAAAAAGAACTTAAAGAGAGAAACTGAATCCCGGAACCACAGTCCACAGTGACTCTAATGTCTTTGTACGTCACCAATATCGCCATGAATAGTCGTCTCTCCCCGCTCCTGTGCGATGGATTCCACAGTCTTTACCGGGGCAGTAGTTCCTCCTCCAACTGCCCCCACTACCAGTGGGGATGAAGCAACAACTGAAGCTTCTTCCAGTAGGATCCCCAAGCCTACCCCATGGGAACGCAGGAGATCCAGAGTGCCGGTTGGCAAAACACTTCTGGGGTTAGGGGGCAGCATCCTCAATATGGTGCTCAATGAAGCCTCATCACTGTTACCCAAGAAAATCTCCCCAGGTGGGACCAGAGGAGCTGAAGCCAGAGATGCCGGAAGAACACCAAAAGCCTCAGGCATCTTCTGCCACGAAGACATAGAAGAGGTGCCCTCCGAGAGAACAAACCTTCTCTTTCCTTTCCTCTTACCCATGACAGGTGCTGAGGAGTCCTCAAGATGGAGAAGCAGGATCGCTAACAGATGCATCTACCTGCAGGCGTCCTCACAGCGCCATCTTGGATCTCACACTGCCCAAAATCTCCTCTTTCTAACCCACATCCTTAGGAAAAAAAAAACAGAAAAAAGTTGTGAAACAAGATTCTAGTGGAAAAAAGCCAGAAAACCACCCCATCAACCTTTCAAACTTCATAGCAGATAGTGAAGCGACAGTGGAATAAAAGGGAGCTTTGGCAATTTAATGTGTGCTGTTGAGTCAATGCTGATTCCTGATGACCCAATTCCTGGGTATTTTTTGGCAAGGTGCAACAGAAAGTAGGTTACCAAGCCTTTCTGCTGTGCTATTCTAAAGGGGGTTACTTATGCAAGTATTAGCTAAGCCTGGCCCTGCTTAGCTTCAGAGATCAGCTGAGAGCAGGTTCAGTCAGGACAGCTGAAGACCCAGAAGCTCTGGTGGTTCTGCAAAATTTCATCAAAGTTTGTTGGAAATTAGAATGAAAAGATGCCAAGAATGCGGAACCCTCCCAAACTGCTGTTAAGCAAATTTATAGTCTGTTACAAGAAGGGGGAAAAATAATTTTCTATCCTATCTCAGTTAATAGGCATCACTGGTTTACTTCAAAGACTAAAATTATTCAAACATGTATTAAAATAACTGAAAGTTAGTGACGACAGGATCCCTAGAGAAAACTAATATTCTGTAGTTAATCTGGGGTTTCTTCCCTTGTTAAATGAATCTGGTCGGATATGTTTTCAGGGTGGTGAAAAAGATTTGGGGTGCAGAGATGGTGAGCTGAGAAATAGCAAAGGGCTCTATAGCCAGAGTGAATACTAAGGGGGACAGAGGGCATCTTTGTCATGTACCCTCTTGCTAAAGAAAAAGAAGGGAAGAAGCTACATTTAACCAACACTGCATCTAACAGGGCAGCATATAGGGCCCTAAATCAAGTAAGAAAATTAAAAACAAATGCAAATAAGGCCACTCAGCCTTATCAAAAGCTTTTTTGTGTCCATAACCACTGTTGCAGCATTAATATTGCAGCTTTGATCCTACCATACAATATTGAGTAACCTTTCAATATTGTCTGCCCAATAATGCTCTTTAACAAACTTAGCGGGTCTTTTACTAAACACCACTAAGGTTTTGCATGTAACGAGTGTTACCAACTCAAGTTAAGTGCAAAGCCTTCGTGTTAGCTGTCAGGGGTGTGACAGATATGATCCCTGCAGCTAATGCATAGCTGGCATAATGAGTGGCAAAGTAATCTGAGTAAACCTACAGGCACTTCCAGAGGAGCCATTAGTTGAACCCGTGCTAAGTGCCACATTAATGTCACTCACACACTGATGTATTCTCCACATCCACACTTCACCTTTAACAGACGTTTTAGTAGTTGGTAGCTAGCATAATCACATGTTAAGGTTCACCATGGCCAGATATTGCTTGCTAAAACTCTTGTTAATGGGTTAGCAGCATTTAGTAAAAGGGCCCCATCGTCTGATCTGGATGAATGATGGAAAGCATATAATTTTCAATTTTAATGCCTGACATCGTCACAAAAGTTTTATAGTCAACATTATCAGAGAAATGTGCACCTATGATTGGATTATAAAGAGGTGTCTTTCTTTTGGAAGTACCGTAATGATAGCATCATAAAAGGAGTTTGGCAGCTTGCCTACAACTAGAACGCAATTAAAGACTTGCAATAACAGGTTTATAAAGTTCTGCTGGGAGAAGGTCTGGACCACTGGCCTTATTATTTTTCAGTCTTTTGATTGCCTTCTCTACTTCCACTAGAGTGAACAACCTCTCTGTAGACAGATGAGCATCCTCGGAGAACTGGGGTATAGGTACAGTTTTTTCAAGATAAGATATCGTCCTAAGAGGCAGACTGACTCCTTATAAAAAGCCACAAAGATTTCAGCCACTTTAGAAAAGCTAGTAATCTCATCATCTCTACTGGTTCAAGTTTATATATCCTTTTCTTTAACTTTATTCTGTTCAGCTGCCAAATCAATAACTTATGAACTACAAAACTCTGTTTTGTATAGGATGTCTAGGTAGGAATTGAGATACCCAGGTTATGAGGTTCACAGTTCACCCAGTATTTTACACAAAGCAAAGCTGAAAGCAGAGCCTTTTATTAAATATGTATAAGGATGCTGAAAATACATATGGGTGCAACTATAAAACCACATATTCAGAAAAAGAACAGCACCACTTGGCAACTTGGAGGCAGTTTCTCCAAATGGGTTAGTTTTGCGCATCAAAAAACACATCTGGGGAGATCCAAGATGATGGAAGTGAGGCGTGCTTGAGTGGCACGATTTCTCCTATGGGGAAGAAGCGGAAGGTAAAGAGGGCTAGTGTTCCCTCTCCGGTTCCCCAAATACCTGGGCTGATTGATCCTTTGGATGCTTTTGTGGTGTGGCCATCTCAGCAACTGGTTGCAGGGGTAATAAGCTTGGCTGGAGTTGTGTTAGAGTTGGGTAACTTGGTGCATTCCTCGAGCAATTACTCAGTATCCCCCGAGTTGCGGTGTCTGGCATAGGAGGTGTGCCGGCACGACATCCCCAAAATGCAGCAGCTCAGGTAGCTATCCGGAGAGGAGTTCCCTGTAGGTCAGCAAGCGGCTGCTGCGGGGACATAAGTAGACGTTTCAGTCCTTCTGGGCCAGCTGGTTCCTGCCAGCTTCGTTGGTCAGTCAGGAGATCGGGAATCGAGTATGGCTCCCATACCGGGTCTTTTTCTGTCGTCATATTTCTATGTTTCTATAGGATCTCTAAAGGTAAAAAGGGGACAGTTGTAGTTGTTGATATGGAAGAACAGACTAGATAGGCCAGTGGTCTTTTTCTGTCGTCATATTTCTATGTTTCTATGAAGGCAACTGCTGGAGCTGTGGAGGAGACTTCATTTCCTTTCTCCTTACAACGACCAGAGGTTTTCACTTTGGAGTCGATTTGGACTCCAATTGTTCAGTGGGGGGCAGTGCTTGCTCCCCAGGTTTCTTCCCTGCATCAGAGAGTGCAAGTCAACACTTTGAATTTGGCTGAGACTGCATCTAAGGTACAGATATTACAAACTTCTTTGTCTGAGATGCAGATGCAGGTTAATACTGTGGAAGCTTGTTCTAATTCTGTTTTGAAAGAATCCTGTGTGATAAAAGCCAAGTTGGAGCTCCTGGAAAACTTGGCCAGAGCGGCAAATGCGAGACTTGTGAACTTTCCTAAGGCCTCGTTTACTCCAGCTAGGGAAATGTTTTGTAAGTATTTAATTGAGGTTCTTGGTATTCCAGCGGAGTCTCATCCACGAACAATAACGATTTATTATCTTCCATCTGTAAAGAAATCAGCAGCTTCAGGGGTGGCACCTGAATTGGGGCCAGTGGATGTGTTGGACATATCTCTCGTTTTGGAGGACTCCTGGGAAGAATCTGTTACTCCTGCTACTTTATTAATTACGCTAGCTCTGTTATCAGATAAGGAATGGTTAATAAAAACGTTTTTCAAGAAGAAAAATATCTTGTTTAAGTGGCTTTTAGTCCGCATGTTTCCAGATCTAGCTAGAGATGCGCAGCAGAAGAGGCGTGAATTTCTCCTTTTGCACCCTGGGGTTTTGCAACTAGGAGCACTCTTTTTTTTTTAATTTCCTTATAAGTACCTGGTTAAATTTCAAGCTATTTCCTATGGGGAGTTTTTTAGCCCTCCTAGCTGCTGGCCTTCCTCAGCACCTGGCGTTTGGAAAACCTGGAATTTACTGCAACTGATCCTCCGTGACAAACATTTACCAGTTGTTTACACCTGCTAATCTTTTCTCTTTTTGTTTATATTGGAGTTTTCTCATTTTCTTTTTTTGGGTCTCCCCTTTTGAGGGCTGGAGTGGATTTGTGAATGATCTATATTGCCTTTTTTATTTCCATTTTATTTTTGATGTATGTTTCCTATCACATCCCAATTTTCTATGCAAGATTGTTCTTGGTTTATTGTAAACTGCATAAATCTTAAAAAAAAAAAAAAAAATCCCCTCCCGATTACTCACTGACTCAATATCTAACTCTCAGACACTTATAAAAGGCCAAACTTCATTATTTACGCTTCTGGTGCGGGTGTTGCTTGATTGCATTAGTTTTGCATAAACCATGACAGTCATGAAGCTCATTCCTAAGCCAGGGTATGTACAGTATAGGCCCAATACCGAAAGCCATTTACATGGTTCACAGACCTGTAAACCATGTAAATGCCGCTGAGAGGGAACATCCCCAAGTAACACCGCTACACGCCCCGATGCTAACCATGTAGCATTGGGGCATGTCATGAGCGTTCCGGGGCAGAGCAGAGGTGGCACCTGTCACCAGGGGTGGCCCAAGGGGAGTGCGGGGCCATGTGCGGAGTCTCGGTGCAGGGCCTCATTTGCATAAGGGGCCTCATTTGTATAAATATTTGCATAATGTTACCATACACTAACTTTTAGTAAACATGCCTCTTCATGAGTGTATGGATAAAGAAAGACAAAGATTTCTACATTACTATAATCCAGTGCCAACCGCCAGGCACATTAGGAACTACTACAAACACTGCCCATTTAGAACCCATAGCAAACCCACCGTATCCTAACAGCACTACCAGGACTCATAAAGCACCATACCCTACCTATCAAAAGGCAACACTGCAAATATTAAACCAATACATTTCAGAGAATAACAATACATGACCTACTTGGGAAAGAGAACAAGTGACAATGTCAAATAGGAATTACATAAACAGAATACCTCAGCTCAGTTACACATGCAGAACATAGACCATCAGTCTGTTATGCCTGTGTAGTCTGGGTTGTCGAGGTTGACTGGGGTGTAGATCATGATGTCATCTGCGTTTATGGTGTAGTGAATCTTGTGCTCTTTCATGATGTTGCAGATCGGTTATATGTAGAGGTTAAATAGTAGAGCAGATAGGGCGGAACGTTGTGGTACTCCTTGCTTGATCTTTGCAGGTTGAGATGTATTGGGACCGATCTTGACCTGGAACTGTCGGTCAGTTAGGTAGGAGTTGAACCATCTTAGGGTGGTGCCAATTATTCCGATGTTCTGTAGTCTGGTTAGGAGGATTTTGTGGTCCACTGTGTCGAAGGCAGCTGATATGTCGAGGAAGATCATTAGTGTTCCTTTTTTGTGGTTGTCTATGGTTTGTAGCTTGTCGTGCTGTGAGGGCTTGCGTGCATCAGTGATGCTGAGAGCTAAACTATCGGTAGTTAACTACTGGCAGGTTCTCCCAAGATGGACAGGTCTCAGCTGAGGTGCCAGACCAAGACAAACCACCCTTCTGGGCAGCAGCAGAATGGGATAGTGTTGACGGCGGAGGATCACATTTCTGTGACAACGGCAACAACACCAAACTTAAACTGCGCGGAAGAAAGGCCCGGCAATCTACTTCTGTATCTTGCCATGAAAACCCAATGGATAGTTACAACAAAACTAATTGTGCTGTGGTGCTGGAAGATGAGACTCCCAGGTCGGAAGGCACTTAACTAGCTACTGGGGAAGAGCTGAAGACTTTTCAGAGTAAAGCCAGCATTTATGATGTGGTTGGATCAAAGCCCTCGGGAAGTCTGACTGCTGATGTAGCTGCGCATGAAATGAGAGTCAGAAGCTGTAAAGATGTCTTACACATTGGAACATGGAACGTACGAAGCATGAACCAAGGAAAGTTGGAGGTGGTCAAGAATGAAATGGAACGTGTACAACTTGATCTGTAGGGTGTCAGCGAGCTGAAATGGACTGGCATCGGGCACTTTGCATCAGATGATCACATGGTCGTCTATGCTGGAAATGAAAGACAAAGAAGAAATGGTGTTGCATTTATAATAAAGAAGAAACTTGCAAGAACTGTAATGAAATACAATGCAGTCAGCGAACGCTTAATCTCTATTCATCTACGAGGATTGCCTATCAACACAACTATAATTCAAGTATATGCCCCAACAACAGCTGCAGAAGAGAATGAAATTGAAGAGTTCTATGAACAAGTACAAGCTGAAATTGACAGAACATGCAAACAGGATATCCTGATAGTCATGGGTGACTGGAACGCAAAAGTTGGCAACAAAGAAGAAGGCAAAGTAGTTGGAAAATATGGACTTGGCAACAGAAATGAAGCTGGAGAAAGACTGATAGAATTCTGCAAGACCAATGATCTATTCATCTCAAACACCTTCTTTCAGCAACACAAGCGGCGACTGTACACATGGACCTCACCCAATGGATTGTATAAAAATCAAATTGACTACATCTGTGGAAGTCAACGATGGAAAAGCTCTGTAACATCAACAAAGACAAAACCTGGAGCTGACTGTGGTACAGATCATCAACTACTAGTATGCAAACTCAAGCTAAAGTTGAAAAAGAGCAAACCACTCATGAATGCAGCAAAATATGACCTTGAGAATATACCACTGGAATTTAAAGACTGTCTGAAAAATCGATTTGCTGCTTTAGATACAAATGACAGAGCTCCGGAAGAGTTATGGAATGACATCAAGAAGGTTGTGTTGGAAGAAAGCGAGAAGTCTCTACAAAAGGTGAAAAAGCAAAAACGGCCAAAATGGATGACGGAAGAAACTCTGAAAATTGCCCAGAAACTCAGAGAAGCTAAAGCCAGAGGAGAAAGAAAGACAATCGCAGAACTCAACAGAGATTTCCAATGTGCAGCAAGACTGGAGAAGGAAAAGTACTACAATGACACTTGCAAGGAAATAGAAGCAGAAACTATTAGAGGAAAAACAAGATTGGCTTTCCTAAAGCTACGAGAGTTAAAGAAAAAGTTCCAGCCTCGAATTGGAATGTTACAAGATGCTCAAGGTTCTATGTTGAATGATGCTGAGAAGATCAAGAAAAGGTGGAAGGAATATACAGAGTTTTTATATGATAAAGATCAAGTGGACCAACAGCCGTTTCAACCTGTACCTTATGATCGGGAACCATTGGTGATGAAAGAAGAAGTTGAAGCAGCATTGAAAGCCTTATCAAAGAACAAAGCACCAGGCATTGATAGCATTCCCATAGAGGTATTGCAGCAATCTGATGCAGCTGTTACCGTTCTTACAAGGCTCTGCCAAGAAATATGGAAGACAACATCATGGCCAACTGACTGGAAAAGATCTGTGTTTATACCAATACTAAAGAAAGGTGATCCAACTGACTGTGGAAATTATCGCACAATCGCTCTGATCCCACATGCCAGCAAGATTCTACTGAAGATTATTCAAAAGAGACTACAACCATACCTGGAACAAGAACTACCTGACGTGCAAGCAGGGTTCAGGAAAGGGCGAGGAACGAGAGACATCATTGCGGATGTGAGATGGATCCTTGAAAAGACTAAAGAATACCAAAAGGATATCTATTTGTGCTTTATCGACTATAGCAAGGTTTTTGACTGTGTAAACCATGAGAAACTCTGGGCCACATTAAGAAGCATGGGTATACCTGAACACCTGATCGTTCTCTTGCGAAATCTGTACATTGATCACGAAGCAACAGTTTGAACGGAACAAGGAGAAACAGAATGGTTTAAAATAAGCAAAGGTGTAAGACAAGGCTGCATACTTTCCCCCTACCTGTTTAATTTATATGCAGAACAAATCATCAGAGAAGCAGGATTGTATGAAGATAACAGAGGTGTGAAGATTGGCGGAAGACTCATCAACAACCTTCGCTATGCTGATGATACCACATTACTGGCTGAAAGTGAAGATGATCTGAAACATTTGCTTCTCACAATCAAAGAACATAGTCTCAAAATGGGCCTGCACCTTAATGTAAAGAAGACAAAGATCATGACAACTGGCATAATCAACAGGTTCATCGTTGAAGGAGAAGAAATTGAAATCGTGAACAACTTTAACCTACTTGGATCAACTATCAATAAAGAAGCAACAAGCAGTCAAGAAATCAGACGACGCATTGCTCTTGGCAGAATGGCTATGAAAGACCTAGATAAGATTCTCAAGAGCAGAGATGTCTCTCTCCATACAAAGATTTGACTTGTTCAAGCCATGGTATTTTCAATAACATCATATGGATGTGAAAGCTGGACAGTGAAAAAGACAGACAGGAAGAAAATTGATGCCTTTGAATTATGGTGCTGGCGGCGAATACTGTGTATACCATGGACTGCCCGAAGAACAAACCAGTCAGTACTAGAGGATATCAAACCTAAGCTTTCTTTAGAAGCTCAGATGACAAGACTTTGACTTTCATACTTTGGACACATCATGCGAAGAGAGAGATCATTAGAGAAAGACATCATGCTTGGCAAGATAGAAGGTCAACGCAAAAGAGGAAGGCCAGCAATGGGATGGATCGATACAATAACAGCAGCTATGGGTACCAGTCTGTCAACAATGACTGAAGATCGAACACAATTTAGGATAGCTATCCAGAGGGTCGCCATGAGTCGACTCCGACTCGACGGCAGTTAACAACAACAACATGGTTTGGAATATGTCGTTGAGTAGGTATAGTAGTAGAGTTTCGACTCCGTGGTTTGGACGGAAGCCGTGTTGGTGTAAGTCCAGTGGGGCATGAGCGTCGACATGATCTTGGAGTTGGTGTTGTACTGCTTTTTCTATGATCTTCGCCATTAGTGGTATGCTGGAGATTGGCCGGTAAGCTGCTGGGTTGCTTTTGTCTAATGTGGACTTTTTCGGGATTGGTTGTATGGTGGCTAGCTTCAGTTGGTCTGGCATTATGCCTTGTGTTAGGGATTTGTGTACTATGTTGTGTATGGTGTTTATGTAGATGTCCTTTGATGCCTTGATCCAGGTTACCGGGCATGGGTCTGTTGGCGCGGTGCTTGTGTTGAGCGTGGTGATGATGTCTGATAGCTGTTTTGTGGATGGTGTGTGGAATTTCTCCCAGGTTGTGGTGGTTCTGGTATGGTTGGCTGTTCCGTTTGTGGGCTGTTGCGGCCTGGCTTCTAGTTTCTCTTGAAGGTGATCTGCGAAGACTTGTGGGTCGATCTTCACGTCTTTTTCGGGATTGGGTTCATTAGTTAGGTTTTTTACTATCTCGAATAGTTCTCTTGGCTTGTTGTAGGCTTTTAGTATGATGTTTGTGTGGTGCTCCTTTTTTGTTTCGTTAATGAGTTCGTTGTATTTCTTTTGTTTTGTCCTGTATAATGCCTGTGTGGAGGGAGATTTGGTGTGCCTCCAGCGGCGCTCTAGCTTTCTTAGCTGTCTCATTGCGTTGCGTATGTCTTTTGAGTACCATGGAGTGTGCTGTCTTCTGATATTGGGTGTTTTCCTTGTTTTGTGTTCTTTGGCTTTTGCTGCATTGTAGATGACAGTGTTCCATTTTTGTATTTGTTCGTCCAGATCTTTGGTTTCCAAGTCCAGGTTGGGTAGTGTGTCCTGAAGGAATTTGTCCTTGTCGAAGCTTTTGAATCTTCTTTGTACTGTTGGTGTGTCGGTTGTCTTGTTGTCTCTTTCTCCTTGAGAGATGACTTGTATTTTAATTCTGTAGTGGTCCGACCATGGGACTGGGGTGACTATGGGGGTGGAGATTCCTCCTCTTTTGAAGAGGTCGTTGTGGGCAAATATGAGGTCTGGAGATGAACCGTGTCTGTGTGTTGGGGTATTGATCAGCTGGGTGTATTGTAGGGAGTCCATGGCTTGTAGGAAGGTCTCTTTGTCTTTGTTGGTTGCTGAGTTGAGGTTGAAGTCTCCCAGCAGGAGTAGGGGCTTGTGACTTGTGTTGACTGTGCAGACAGTCTCTAGGGTGGAGGCTAGCTCTTCTGTTGGAGCGTGTGGAGCTCTGTAAATGAGACATATGGCTATCTGTTTGTTTTCTATCATGATTGTGTTGCATAGGTCTGAGTTAGGGGAGTTTGGGGTTTTGAGTTTTGAGTTTTAGGGTGTTCTTTGCAATGATTAGGACTCCGCCCCCTCTCCTTTGTGTGCGTGGGCTGTTGAATGCTGTGTATGTGAGGGGGACTAGTTGATTGAGTACGGTATCAGTGGGTGTGAGCCATGTTTCAGTGATGCATAAGATGTCGGGTTGTTGCTTGTCTATGTGGTCTTTGATTGTGTTTATCTTGTTTCTTATGGATCTGGTGTTGATTACCTCTATGGAGGTGGTGCTGTGGGTGTTTGTTACCTTAGGGTTGTGTGTTGGGTTTGTGTGTGGGTTGTGCTGGGGGTTTGGGGGTCTGTTATGTTTGGTTTTCTTGGGTGCTCTCCAGTATGTGTGTTGTGGTGGGGTGTATGTTGGCATGTGTGTTGGTATCCATGGTGTCTGTGAGGGTGTGTAGCTCATGGCTGAGTGGTGGGGGATAAGGTGGGTTAGAAGGAGGTATACTGGCAGGTATATTGTCGTGGCCATGCTGTGCTTGTGTGGGCTTACTTAGCTGGCGCTCTGTAGAGCCCTCGCTGATCTGGTCCCTTTTGGTGTTTCTGCTGGCGTGCCTCTGTTTGTCATTCTTCGTTGTATTGTGCTGTATCCGCTCCTGTGGCCGCGCCTAAGGGCCACGCCAAAGGGCCCTCTGACAAGGCCTTCAGGCGCAGTCCTGCCAGGCGCGGGCGTGCCCTGTCGGGGCGCTGCTTTTATCCCCCTCTCGGCTGCTGGGCTGTTGCTCCCACTGCTCCGATTGGGCAGGAGCTTCCAAGCGGGAGGGTTTCCCGCTTGGGCGCTCTACCCCGATCGGGGGAGCTGCGGAGGACAGCAGGGTGTTGTGGCTGCGGCGGGGCACTGCTTTTATCCCCCTCTCGGCTGTTTGCTGTTGCTCCCACTGCCCCGATTGGGCAGGAGCTTCCAAGCGGGAGGGTTTCCCGCTTGGGCACTCTACCCTGATCGGGGGAGCTGTGGAGGACAGTGGGGTGTTGTGGCTGCGGCAGCTCTGTGCTGTGTCGGGGAGCTGCTTTTATCCCCCTCTCGGCTGCTGGGCTGTTGCTCCCACTGCCCCGATTGGGCAGGAGCTTCCAAGCGAGAGGGTTTCCCGCTTGGGCGCTCTACCCCGATCGGGGGAGCTGCGGGGGACAGCAGGGTGTTGTGGCTGCGGTGGCTCTGTGCTGTGTCGGGGCGCTGATTTCTCTTTCCCTCTTTCTAGTTTAACCCACAATGCCTCCTCTCTCCCTTTTAAGCTCTGTAATTCCAAAGCTTTTTATAGTAGTTTTTACATATAGTGCCACTCCTCCTCCCCTTCTTCCTACTCTGTCCTTTCTGAATAAAGTATAGCCAGGTATAGTTACATCCCAATCATGGTTTTCTGTGAACCATGTTTCTGTAACTGCCACTCCCACCAAAGCTTCAACATCAGGGATCTTATTTCCCATGCTACGGGCATTTATACACACTGATCTCCATATGTTACCCCTGTTACCCATTTCCATAAAGGTATTTAATGTATCACCTACCTGGGGGCTTTCACCTACCTGGGGGTTTTCTTCACCCATCCCCAACGAATCTAGTTTAAAGCCCTCTTCAGTAGATTAGCCAGTCTACTACCGAAGACGCATTGACCTTTCTTGGACAGATGGATGCCATCTCTGCTCTGCAACCTTTGGAACAGCATCCCATGGTCTAGGAAACCAAAACGCTCTCGATGACACCATCCACGCAGCCATGCATTCATCTCCAGGATGCGAGTCTCTCTGCCTTGGCCTTTACCCTCAACAGGGAGGATTGAAGAGAACACCACCTGTGCACCTAACTGCTTCACCCTCTGTCCCAGAGCCATGAGGTCACTTATGGTACGTTCAGAGGTATACCTGGCAGTACCATTTGTTCCAACATGGATTAGCAACATTGGGTAATAGTCAGTGGGCTTGATGAGTCTCGGCAAACTCTCCATAACATCTTGGATTTTGGCACCAGGCAGACAACGTACCTCTCTGGACATCAAGCCTGGTCGGCAGATGGACGCCTCAGTACCTCTCAGAAGAGAGTCTCCAACCACCACTACCCTTTGTTTCCTTCTGGTCACTGATTCTGCAACTTTGGGGTACTTGAGCTCTGGTTCTTCTTTTTCCAGGGATGCTTTCACCTCCTCCACTTCCAGGGCTGCATAATGGTTCTTCAATTCAAGGGCTGGAGAAGTTGGATTGGTGATTTTGCAGGCTATGGTGACTTGTGTCCAACCATCGACATTCTGTTGGCACCCATCTTCTCTGCTGGAGAGCTTGGTTGCTGCAAGAAGCATCTGATCAATGTACTTTTCACTGTCTTGAATGCTCCTCAGCCTTGCCACCTCCTCTCTGAGTTCCTCCACTTGTTTCCTCAGAGCTTCAGCATGCAGGCACCCTGCACATGAAACCGGTCCTTCATCTGGCATTACGACCTCTGTCTGAACCAAGGCAGAAGCTGTAACGGGGGCAACAGCTTTAGCGATACGATTTTTCCCAGCCATTGTTCTGTTTGTGGAGCTTAGGTATCTGTTAAAGCAAAAGAGAGAGATCTACCAAGTACCAGCCGGTTTTCCAGCTGTCCTTTCAGAGAAAAAGCAGTTAAATCTCTTTAATTATATTCAAAATGTGCTGGTCCAATTCTCTATGATTTGTTAAATGGGGAGGTGCCCTATAAAGCAAGACTGCTCACTAGGGGTGGGTGGGAGTCAGGGTGGGTAGGGAGGGAACTAACACCTGATTAGGTGTTAGCAGTTCCCAAAACTGAGGAGGTTACTAGAGTTTAGCAACCTACTTTGCTCAAGGAAAGTTCCACTAAAGCACCAAAAAGAAAGTAACCTTGCTTTAAAAATATACAAAAAAACCCTTTTAAGAGCTCCCAGTCAGAGAGCTAGCAATTTAATATAATAAAATAAACCCTCAAATCCTTACTGTTGGTTGATCTGTAGAGCCCCTGGTAGGAAAACCTCAACAGGGCAGGGCACTGGAGCCTTTTATGCAGGCCTCAGCTGCTCTCAGGCATTCAGGCCCACTAACTCCTGATTAGGTGTTAGCAGTTCCCAAAGCTGAGGGGGTTACTAGAGTTCAGCAACCTACTGTGCTCAAGGAAAGTTCCACTAAAGCACCAAAAAGAAAGTAATGTGATGTGTGCCTTTGAGTCAGTCCTGACTCCTGGTGACACAGAAGCTCCTGGGTTTTCTTGGCAGTGTCACCAGAAGTAGATTGCTAGGCCTTTCTTCCAAGGCATTGGAGGGTTAAGTGACTTGCCCAAGGCCACAAGGAGTGCTAGTGGGAATTAACCCTGGTTGCTTGGTTACCAAGCCAGTGTTCTAACCACTAGGCTACTCCTCCACTCCAAAAAGAAAGTAATCTGGCTTTAAAAATATACAAAAAACAAAATGGGATGAGGAGACTGGAAGGGCAATGATGCTGGGGGGGGGACTGGAGGGGAACTGATACTGGGAGGGGCTAGGACTGGAAATGGGCTGATGCTGGGAGATGAAAAGGCTGGGACTGGAAGGGTGATGATGCTGGGAGGGGCTGGAACTAGAAGGGGGATGATGCTTGGGGAGGACTGGAAGAGGCTGGGGCTGGGGCGGAGGAAAAATAAGCTGTGGAGGAGTAAGGATGGAGAGGAGGGACAGATAGTTTGTGTGGGATGGTAGAAAAAAGGTCATAAGGTGGGTGCAGTTG
This sequence comes from Ichthyophis bannanicus, assembly GCA_033557465.1. Lineage (NCBI taxonomy): Eukaryota > Metazoa > Chordata > Amphibia > Gymnophiona > Ichthyophiidae > Ichthyophis > Ichthyophis bannanicus. The sequence goes on from CM066033.1 coordinate 422,113,734, forward strand.
AGAGGAAGGGGCATAAAAATGAATGCTGCGGTATGAAGGAGGAACAGCAGGGTTAATATCAGAGAAGGAAGTAGCTGGATGGGTGTGCAGAATGGATATAGGAATGGAGATGGAGAAGAGCAGGAACGGGGACTTAGGTGGATACTTTAAAATTGGGTGGGAGAAAAGCAGAATCTAAGATTGGCTGGGAATTGGGAGAGTAAGTGGGGACTCAGATGGTGGGCCCAGGAGCTGGCACAACTCATTGTGCATGCAGCTCCAGCATCATGCAGCACCATAACCAGCTTCATCTTTCTTTCTCTGAGTCAGTAGCATCGGCCAATACTGCCCATAGCGTTCACTTCCGGTGCGTGGGGCCATTCACCGGAAGTGAATGCTACAGGCAGCACTGGCTGCTGCGTACTGACCCTGAGAAATAAAAATAAAGCTGAGGATGGTGCTATGAGATGTTTCTGCTGCTGACTTGAAAGAAGAAAGAAGACGCCCGGGATGGTGCCGCATGATAGTTTTTCCAAGGGGGGAGGACAGAGAGAGGGAGAAAAAGAGAGATGTGATATGCTGTATGGGGGAGGGGGGAGGAAGAGAGAGTGAGAATGAGGAATAATGGACCAAGATAAAAGAGGTGGGGAATGGCTGGGGTGAGGGTTGAAAAGTGGGAGGTAGATAGAGTAAATAGAGAGGGATTGAGGACTGAAAGAATAGTGAATGGACAGAGAGAAAAATAAATGGAAGAAAGCTGAAGAAAAAAGATCAATATCCAAGATGGAAGGGAGTGAAGAAAACAAGAGGAGACAAGAAATGGCAGATGGACTGTAGACCATAGAAAGAGAGCTAAGAGAAGACAGAGGAAACTAGAAACCTCAGATCAGGACCAGCATGATCAGAGAATAAAATGGTCAGACAACAAAGGTAGAAAAATAATTTTATTTTCAGTCTTTATATTTTTAATACAGTACAGGTAACTGCATCCCATTCTATTTCTCTGCTGTTGCATTGTATACTGGATTCTTAGGGTTGCAGTTTAATTTTTATCTACATATGTTTATTTTTAGGTTGTGGTCACCTATTCTGTACTTGGTGAGGGTCTCTGTTCCGAGTGTGATGAGGCCAGATGTTCTGTTAACATGGAGTTTGTATGTAGGGATCTGTACTGTAGTAATCTGAATTGTTCAGCTTTTCAAATAGATGTTTGGTTGTTCCAGGGCCCGCTGCAGTATTTCCAATGCTGCTTTTTTTTTTTGAGTCGGCTCCTTATGGAGGAGGTGGGGTATAGCCAGCATTAGTATTAATGAGAGAAGGGGACTCCAGAAACCCCAGTACCAGCCCTGATCTCAATCTCTCGGATTTAATGCTAACACTCAATGTAATACTTGCATTGTGCCGAAGAGAGCTTCCTTCTGGAGTTCATAAGATGTAACATGTATAGGCAACTTGTCAACTTCTGTGCATAATAAATGCCAGTGATTATATGTATATGAGTTGTTTTATAGAAAATTATATCTATAAGTGCAGCAAACGTTTAGATTTCAATGGCTAAAGTACCAAGCAACTAAGCACAATTGCGCCTTCAGTCACTCATTGTAAGAACTGGTCAAAAGGAGCATTTACTGAAACTTATGTTTACCTCAGAGAAGGTGCAAGAGCTGGCATGGAAATTATTTAAAATATATGTGTATCCCCACTGTAAAATGAGAAATACATGTGGAAGTTTTCAGACCACCCAAACTATGCCCAAATACACCCCCTTAGAATCTGTGCATTCCAGGGCATCTACAAATATAAATAGCGTTACTCTTAATTGACTTAGCGTTACTCTTAATTAACTTATGAAGGGTATGCTCCTTTTTTAATATTTATGTTCTTACTCTAAATATTTCATCTGGGTTTTCAATGAAGCAAGCCTCTCCTATCTTTGCTTTTTAAAAGTAGCAGGAAGAGAAGTAATTTGTCCCCTAAGAACTACCTTGGCAGCATCCCAAAATGTAAATAAGCTGATCTGTGTGTCATAATTGAATTCCACATAGCCTGGAGTAGAGAACTAGGGAAGCTAGGATTCAAATCTAACTGCTGCTCCTTGTGATCTTGGGCCTCCAGTACAAACTTGGATTGTAAGTCCTCCGGGGATAGGACTGTACCTACTGTACCTGATTGTAACTTATCGTGAACTACAGATGAGCTAAATTCAGAACCTCATCCCATCCTTTCCAAAATCTTATTTTCTGTACAAGCATCATGAAGTAGGGAAACAAAATGTGGGTCATTTAGCAGAGGCCTGTTCATGGACCACCGTTTAAGTGGGAGAATCTTCTGATAATCTTTCCAGATCTAAGGTAACCTGAGCATGATCTGAAATCAGAATAGAGTGCACAGCAGGTCGGAAGAAATAAACCAAAAGTGAATGCTGCATATGAATTGTGTACGGTACCAAAAAACGAGCAGCCCCATTTTTCAGGGTGTTTCTCAGTTGAAGCATCATACAATTCAAATTTTCATGAATATATTTTAAGAATCCAAATTCCTCTCATATCTCAATTTGAGCCTTCAGACCTGTTTGTGGGTGAGAGGACCCAATTAAAATCTGCATTCAAACAGATCAGGTCTTTGCAGTTTGCAGAAGAAGGAAGAAAAGAACTAGGGGCATAAACATTCACTAGTGTGATAGGATGGCAACTGATTTCCCCATTTAAAATTACAGATCTTTCCTCCATCTCTTGAACTGGCTCCTTCTCCACTAAAGAGCAACGTCTTGCAATTAAATCAGCAACCCCTATTTTGCTGGATGAGTAAGAAGTTGAGATTACCTGATTCACTTAAATTAGTTTGGTAGCTTTGTTGAGGAAAGGTGAGTTTCTTGTCAGAAAGCAATCAGTCTTGGCCTTTTGAAAGGAGGATAATATTATTTTTCAATTGATTGAGCTATGACTTCCATGAATATTCCAGATAATCAACCTCAAAGCTGTATATGAGCTCAAATCGTAACAGGCTTATTACTCAGTCATTGGATTAGCACAGACAGTCACCCGGTCATCCAAGAGAGAGAGAATATCCATGAATGGTCTGGCTCAGAAGAATCAGAATAGCCTCAAAAACGATAGGCCTCCTGTGAGCCCCAGACCATTAAAATAATAACATAAAATTAACTTTTAAATCCAAAAAGGAGAAATGGAAATAGACACCATCAAAAGAAAATGCTCAAATTATTGGCATCCATGGGGGACCTAGGTAGACAAGCTCAAACCTGCCCGTACATCTTTAAGTAATAAGCATAAAAGAAAAGCAATAAACACCAATGAAGATCTTCAACAGCAAATGGAGTGTAGGAGGAATTTTTAAAAAATGTAAAAAAAGGGAGAGAGGGAAAAAGAGAGGAAAAAAAAAGAAAAAACATTATGATGGTACTGTAACCACAATTAATATGGAGGAACAAGTTAATGGCAAGTGTGTGAAGGGGTCCCCAAATTAATGAGCTTTAGTCTCTGGTGCTGTCATAGATCCACTGGATACTTTGTCACTTGAGAGTTGCCATCTGCCATTTTGAAGCCAGAGAAGAGAAATGTTTGCGTGTCAGAGTAATTTTGAATGTAAAATAGTTACACAGTTCCATAAAGGTGTCTACATATCAGACTGGAAAATGTTCTTCATTATAGTCAAAACTTACACAAAGGGAAAACCCCAGCATCCTTGAATGACTGTGCATATGGAATTCTAAAAATGGTTTAAAATAAATAAATATATGAATAAAAATAAATAAATATATGAATGAAAATACAGGATGGCTTGGGAAAGGTCAGGATAAATTTTGTCCTCCTTAGCTTGAAGAAGGGATAGCCTTTATTCTGAAGAACAAACAGCAAAATATCTTCAAAGTAATGAAAACAAATGATTATAGTGTGATTTTTGAAAGGTTTACTATAGATTCAGAATAACCTTTTAGGCAATCCTATGGGTTCAGTCTAGTTTTATATCTCTGTTAGCATATTTTGGAATTAGGTTCAGGAAGTGTTCTTTTGCAACATTCTCATTATTTGTTTCATGACTTTTCAGTATGCAAACATTATTTTGATGCTGTGAGTTCTCCATGTCTTCTTCTTTGAGTTTCATCTCCCTGTTTTCTAATTCAAGTCCCTTAAATTTCCTCTGAAAGAAAGCCATACAGTCTGCTTCCTGAGCATCCAGGTACTTTAATTCAGACTTAAGTTCACTCGCAGCAGTATGTTTTTATTAAAGAAAATTCTGGAGAAGAACCACCTGTGATTGACAAATATACAAATGTGAATGGAGTAGATACTACACCATTCTCAGAAGTCGATGTGTTTGAACAGCTTGCAAAACTGAAAGTGGACAAGGCCATGGGACTGGATGGGATACATCCCAAGATACTGAAAGAACTCAAAGAAGTTCTTGCATGGCCTTTAAAGGATGTTTTTAATAGATCCTTGGAGCAGGAGAAGTTCCACAAGACTGGAGAAGGGTTGATGTGGTACCACTTCACAAAAGTGGTAATAGGGAGAAGTGACAAACTACAGGCCAGTAAGCCTTACCTCAGTGTGGGAAAAGTAATGGAGGAGCTCCTGAAAGACAGAATAGTGGACTTTCTAGAAACCAATAGATTGTATGATCCGAGACAACTTGGTTTTACCAAATGATGATCATGTCAAACAAATCTGAATGAGTTCTTTGACTGGGTGACCAGAGAACTAGATCAAGGGTATGCGATGGATGTGGTCTACCTAGATTTCAGCAAAGCCTTTGATACTGTTCCTCATAGGAGGCTTATCAGTAAACTGAACAGCCTGGGGATGAGTCCCAAGGTGGTGAACTGTATCAGAAATTGGTTGACTGACAGACGACAGAAAGTGATGATAAATGGAACTCACTGCACCTCTTAGAAGTTCCCTTAGTGAGTAGATTTTTTTGATTTATTTAACATATTTTTTAAACTGTCTTTCTACCAGTCCAGACAGTTTTAAAATGAACTCAGTGCATTTGAAAAAGACTAAATACACAGAGAGATGTGAGTTACAAATAACGTTAAAGTAGACTAGGATAACTAGATTACAATAAGCATAAGGTATAGGAACAGGCAAGTATGTTTTAAGAATTACATTATGTACAAGAAACGGTAATGGTATGAATGGCTCTGTAAACCATGTAAATGCCTTTGAATATCGAGCTCCATATTAATATGAATAAAATACAATCTCTAAAATGCCTGCATGAAAGTGCTAGAAGTCTAAAAAATAAGATGGGAGAACTAGAATATATAGCACTAAATAAAAGGTTTGATATAATTGGAATCTGAGAGACCTGGTGGAAGGAGGACAACCAATGGGACACTGTGATACCTGGGTACAAACTATATCGCAATGATAAGATAGATCAAATTGGTAGAGGGGTTGCACTCTATGTTAGAGAGGGCATTGAGTCACATAGAATTAAAGTTTTGCATGAACCAAAATATACTGTAGAATCTCTATGGATAGAAATTCCATGTCAAAAGGAGAATGTGATTGCAGTGGGGGTGTACTACTGCCTGCATGGCTAGAATGAACAAATGGATGATGAAATGCTAAAAGAAATCAGGGAAACTAACAAAAGTTACAACACAGTAATGGGTGATTTCAACTATCGAATGGTATCGAATGGGTCAGTGTCACGGTAGGACATGCTAGGGAGATAAAGTTTCTAGATGAAATAAATGACCGCTTCTTGAAGCAGCTAGTTTATGAACTGACAAGAGGGGAAGCTATTTTGGACCTAGTCCTTAGTGAGAGACAGGATCTGGTGCAAGAGATAAGGGTGTTGGGCCATTTAGCAGTAGTGATGATCGCATGATCACATTTGATTTAATAAATGGAGGAAGAATGGCAAGGAAATTCACAGTACTACCTTTTCAATTTTAAAAGGGAGACTATGATAAAATGAGGAAAATAGTTAAGAAAAAACTAAAAGGAGCAGCTGCAAAGGTTAAAAATTTACATCAAGTATAGGCATTGTTTAAAAATACTGTCTTTATTTATTTAACATTTCTTATATACCGCCTTTCATGATATCAAGGCGGTTTACATTGAACAAACTGAAATTACATTGAACAGAGCATTATAACTTGGAGATAACTATTTACAGGGAACATGGGCAATGGAGTGTTAAGTGGCTTGCCCAAGGCCACAAGGGGCACCTGTGGGACTAGAAACGAAGACCCCCAAGGTTGCTGTTGTCTTGACCAAATGTATTCCATGCTTTAAGAAAAGTGGAAGGAAGGCCAAAAAACTTCCAGCATGCTTTAAGGGTGAGGTCAGGGTGGCTGTTGTAGCCAGAAAATCATCTTTTAGGAAATTGAAAAAGGAGCTAAATGACAAAAATGGGAAACAATAAAAGCAAGGCATTGATAAATCAGGCAAAGATAAAATTTGAAAAAAAGTTTGCTGTGGAAGAAAAAATGCATTATAAGAATTTTTCAAGTACATTTTTAGTAAAAACCCTGTGAGAGTGTCAGTTAGATCATTGGATGATGGAGAAGTAAGAGGGGCGCTAAGGGAGGACAAGGCCATAGTGGAGAAACAGAATTAATTCTTTGCTTTAGTCTTTACTGAAGAGGATGTAGGGACGTTACCCATGACCTGAAATAGTATTTAAAGGTAATATATTGGAAGAATTGAAAGACATATCACTAAACTGAGAAGATGTATTACAAGTATTTGTTAAACTGAAGAGTAGAAAATCTACTAGTCTGGATGGTATACATCCGAGAGTATTGAAAGATCTCAAATATGAGATTGCAGACCTACTATTAGTAATCTGTGAACTATCATTAAAATCATCTGTAATACCTGAAGACTGGAGGATGGCCAATGTAACGCCAATTTTCTCAATGAAGAAAGGTGAATAGTGGAATACCACAGGGATCTGTGCTGGGCACGCTGCTTTTTAACATATTCATAAATGACCCGGAAATGAGAATAACGAGTGAGATGATAAAATGTGCAGATGGCACAAAATTATTCGAAGTTGTTAAAATGCAAGATGATTGTGAAAAATTGCAAGAGGACCTTGGTAAACTGGAAGACTGGACATCCAAATAGTAGATGAAATTTAATGTGGACAAGTTCAAAGTGGTGGACCCAGGAAAGAACAACACAAACTACGGTTCCACAATGCAAGGTTCCACATTAGGAACCACCACCCAGAAAAAGATTTAGGTGTCATCTTGGATAATATGTTGAAAACCCTACGAACAGTGTGCAGCGACAGCCAAGAAAGCAAATAGAATGCTAGGAATCATAAGGAAAGGAATGGAAAATAAAACCAAGGATATTATAATGCCTCTGTATCGTTCCATGGTGCAACCACACCTTGAATATTGTGTGCAATTCTGGTCACCGTATCTTAAAAAGGATATAGCAGAATGGAAAAGTTACAGAGAAGAGCCATCAAAATAATAAAGAGGATAGAAGGATGCCCCTATGAGGAAAGGCTTAAAAGGTTAGGGCTCTTCAACTTGGAAAAGAGGCAGTTGAGTGGAGATATGATAAGAGAGCTATAAATTAATGAATGGAATAGAATGGGTAAACGTAGATCAGTTGTTTACGCCATCAAAAAGTTGAAAGACTAGGGGACATGCAATGAAGCTACAATGTAACCCATTTAAGACTAATAAGAGAAAATATTTTTTCACTCAACACGTAATAAAACTCTGGAATTAATTACTTGAGGGTATAGTGAAAGCATTTATTGTAGTTCGGTTTAAAAAAGGTTTGAATAAGTTCCTGGAGGAAAGGTCCATAAACCATTATTAAAGAGGACCAAGGAAATCCATTGCTTGCCCCAATACAAGCATTGTGGAATCTGTGTGTCTTTTTGGGAAACTGCTAGGTACTTGTGACCTGGATTGGCCACTGTTGGAAACAGGATACTGGGCTTGATCGACCTTGGTCTGACCCAGTATGGCATTTGTTATGTTCTTATGTTTTCTTGTACATTTAAGAACATTTTCTAGATGAGGTTGTTCCAGGGTACCTGACATTTAGGTAGTGACTTTTTTTTATTCCCCCCCACCCCCAAACTCCCTTTTGTTTCTGTGGTTGGTTACTGTTTTCTATTTGAGATTGTTGTTCGCTGGTGCTCGCCAATTATGACTTGTATATGTTTTTATTTAACTTAATATTTTTATGTACTGTACTTACACTGTTTATTGGCTTAGTTCTGACTTTTCTAAACCACATTGATAGCAAGGTAACTTGTTGTGTTATATCAAATTAATTGCAAATAAATAAATACATTATTTAACTTGAGTTTACCCTTAATTTTGAAATTCTTTCTGACATTCCAGTTCTTCAAACTATGTATACTCTGAAGATCGTTGATATTTTGTCAGAAGGCCCTAATGCATACTATGGGGCCCTTTTATTAAAGTGCATCGTGGATTTGCACTTAAAGCGCCAGTAGCACACAAAACCATGGCACGTGCAACACCACCATGATAACTGTTGGCGGTATGAACAGCATGTTCCCAGTACCTGCTTTTAGTGATTGTAAACTGCCCTTCAGCCTGGGCAGTATATCAAGAAATTGCATAAAGATAAACATAAATATCAGTTAATGTGCAGCACTGTACCCTAATGTGTTCCAAAATTAGCGCAGGTGTACTTACCTCCACCTATTGGGGTGGTGATAATTGCTCGCATGCTATTTGCGAGCCTTGCAGTTAGTTAGTGTGCACCGACTATGGTGTGTTCATCACACCTACTCTCTGCTTCTAACAGTCCTCCTACTTACCACCCCAATACACAAAGCCCAATTAGCATTGATCCGTTTGTGCTTATTAATCTTTAGTAAATATGCAAGTTGAAAAAAAATGGTAGCTGTCCTAAGCTAGGGAATCACCTACTTGTACATCTGATTCAGTTCTGTTTGTTGACAGAAAAAGGAATGTTGCTTACCTGTAACTTGTTTTTTCCATAGACAGCAGGATTGACAAAGCACGCAAGGTGGTGAGGTCATCCCATTGGATGTAACTGCTCTCTCACAGCACAGAAGTTATTGAAAAATGCTCAGTATGCATGGCTTTTCCCATGTACAGCAGTCCCCTCATCTCCTCAAGTTTGGTCCCAAAGCTCAATAATGTTGGCATTGCTCAAGGAGGGAGGTGTTTTGTACCTTACCGATCCTGCTTTCTACAGAAAACCTCAGTTACAGGTAAACAACATTGCTTTCCACAATGAATATGCACGAGATAAATTTGCATACGCTGGAGAACCAAGTCATGCATATTTATTTCATGAATATTCATTGTGGATATTCTGAAAAGCTGAATGGCTCTAGGGTTACCAGGGCAGGTATGCAAAACCTTCCTAACAAGGATGTTTAAAACCAAACAAAAACCATTTGTGCATTTTCAGAAAAGAAAGAAAGAAATGGGTTTCTATAAAGTTCTTCTTATCAGTTTCTTAATTTGACAGCTTCTATCAGATGATGTTCTAATGATGGTGTTTTAGCTAAGACTTCAGAAAGGATTTCCTTTGTGCTGGGTATCATGGTACAACCGCAAAGGCTCCTGCTCATTCCTTTGTACAATATATTCTATAATTAAATTCAGATCAGGCTAATGCATGTGCCTTAACTGTCATTACTTCCTCACACCGAAGATGGTTGCATGTCTTTCAGTTAACTGTGCTGAAATGGCAGTATTTTATTTGAAAAGGAGTAAAGCATATGAAGTGAGCTCTAGAATATCAAAGGCTGTTCTAAAGAATAAGGAAATATTTTGTCAAATAGTGATACATTAAAACTTAGCACCCTAACTGGAGTTGCAACAAATGGTTATCAGGCAGGATGTTGAATTTAAGCCTCTACTGCATTTTTTAAACTAATATCTGTTACTGAACTTCCCTAGATTTTTATAAAATAAATATTATCTCCAGGAACAAGCAGGAATGAGTCTTCACATATGGGTACGTCGGTACCGACGGAGCCTGCACGGGAACGCTGCCCAGCTTCCAATCAGAAAGCTTTTGGCAGCATCCCTCGCGCCTGCGCGCTGACTTCCCGCCTTCTCCAGAGCCTCTCTTCAGTTTTCGTTTTTCCGCGGAGCCGGCAGGACGTCCTCCTGTCACCGCAGAAACTTTTCTTGTTAATTTCTTTAATTACTTTAGTTTTTGTTTTCTTGTGGTCGCGGCTGTATTTCCCGCTGCCACCGGTATCGCCGGTGGATTTTTGACTAAATTCTGAGAAACATTTTCTTCAGTTTTTTGCCTTAACTTGTTGGGCCTACCAGGCCTCTTCATTATGGAGCCTTCTTTTCCTAAGAAGTGCATTCGATGTAGAAACACCTGTTTCTTTTTAGACACCAATAGTTGGTGTCTCAACTGTGTGGGTCCTGACCCTTTTTCCCCTGACTTGTCAGGGGATAATTTTGTGAGGAAACCTTCACTCTTTAGAGTTTCCCTCGATACCGTTTTTTCCTCGGCAGTGAGGGTACCCGGTTTCTCTACTTCACAGGATCAGGTAACCCACAAACAGTCTGTTAAGACTAGTCAATGCTTGAGTGGTATGTCCCATGCCCAGCATGGTGACGGCTCCGGTCTTACCCTCAAGAATCCATTGGCATTACCCCTGCGGGAGTCTTCGGGCTCCAAAGCGTTAAAGGGGTTTCAGGTTGTTCCTGGGGCTCACCCCTCACAGAACATACCTGAGCCATGCGTGGGGGTGGTATCCGCTTCGAGCGGTACCGAGCCTCCGGCATCGGCATCGGCACCGGTGTCGAGTGTCCCACTCTTCACCAGGGATCGTCATCGGGCATCCTCGGTACCTTCGGGACCGATCGATATGCACCGCATTGACGTCTCTCAATCTCAGCCATGCTCCGGGACGGTACCGGCATCGATCGGTTCCGATACCCTGGCATCGGCATCGAGGTGGACCGCCTTACCCTTGGCAAGGGGGGGTTATCGGGTACCCTCGGTACCGTCGGTACCGATCGATGTAACCCAGGCTGCCTTAGTGGTATTGGCATCGCCGATGCCGCCACCGGCGTCGGAACCCTCGCGACATGCATTGATAGTCTTGCTTTCTTCGATGCCAAGTCTTGAATCGATATCTAGTCTCGAGGACTGGGTACTGACGCGTCCCGGAACCGACTCCTGTTGTTTCCAGATGGGCAGTTCCGAAGATCCTAGCCATAACTCTCTCGTGATCTCGGTACCACTGCAGCAGTCCCCGATGGCAACTTCAACTGCTAATCCTCTATCAGTATCGATGTCTATGCCTGTTCTTGCACCGATGCCTAGTTTGGAACCGATACCTGGCATTGATGCAGTACCCACTGCCTCTAAGTTAACATGCCAGTATCCCTGTCCATCTACTAGGTCTCTTTCTTTAGCCTTACCAGGGATAGTTCCCATAGGAGATCAGTCTTTTCAGGCTTTTCTCTGGGATATGGCAACCTTTCTTAATATATCTATCCCTGGTTGTGATTCTACTCATGGCTCACTGGCACAAATGGAAAATATGATGCTTCCTTTACATCCTGCTCTGCAGGATCTCCTTCTGAGGCTCTGGAAATCGCCCTTACGACTTCCTCTAGTTTCTACAGCCATTGAGGTTCGGTACCGGGTGCCACCCTCTCCAGGGTATCAAAGGCCTCAACTTTCTCATCGTTCCCTTGTAGTGGAATCAGCACTGAGGAAAGTTAAGAGCAAGAAGAAGCATTCTTCTTATCTGCCAGGTCATTCTTCAAGAACACGCGATGCTTTTGGTCGTCAGGCCTTCCAAACCTCTATGCTGGCCTCCAGAATTCTTTCATATATTTTTCACATGAGTCTAACACTCCAGGAAGTCACAGAGCAATTGTCTCTTTTGACCCCTTTTTTACCAGAGTCCAAGGCTACTGATTATTCCTTGCTCATCAATCACAGCCGGAATATATCCTGGTTCCTGTCTCGTGCTTCTATAGACTCTTTTGAGTCCGTTAGCAGATCCTCTGCTATTGCTATTGCAGCACGTCACAGAGCCTGGCTTGAAGCTTCAGACTTGAGCAGATGGGCACAAAGTATACTGGCTCATTCTCCTTGTACAGGAGAAGGTCTCTTCAATAAGGAGGCTTTACGTCAGGTTGCTCAATGCTCCACTGACTCTCTTTCCACTAAAGACCATTCTAAGCCACCTCCTTCAAGGGGTAGGAAATGTCCTACCAAACCTTCTTTCCCTAAAAAAAGAAAGTTTCATTCATCTACTGCCCATCTTTCGGCTGTACCTAAACAAGGGACGCCTCAGCCTGGTCTGAAGTCCCCCAGCTCTGGCCAGTCTCAGCATTCCCAGCAACCATAAGGGCTGGGAATTGTAACCTACAGTTCACTTCTACCCATTAGAAGTTTATTCACTGTGCTTTTCTTTTTCAGTGTACTAATCTGTCGAAAATATTTTGTTCAGGGACTACAGACTCTCCAGAAGAGCAGTTGCAACTATCCCCTGATAGTTCTGTCCCAACTGAACATTTTTTCCTTCAGTTGACTTACCCTATGGGTATGTCACCCTCAAATTACTACCCTCTCAACCGGGTTTTTTCCCTGACTGAGGAGTACCATTCTGAACAGCTTCTCTAGCAAGCTCGTTCCTCAGACAAGGAGAAGGAATATCTCCTCTCTTTTCCTGTCTGTTTTTCTTTACAGGACAATCTCTCTGCTGTTTCCGTCAGCAGCTGTGCCTGCAGGAGTTACAGTAATAGTATTACTGGTAATTTTTCCAAGTTCCAGTCCCTTGTTCAAAATTTTCTCTAGCCTCAGTAGTTATTCCAAGCTATTCGTCATCTATCTTGGATCCTCCTACTCGTTTAGGCTTTCTCACATTATTCTAACCATCTCCTCTCCTAGGATATGGCAACACACCTGACTTCAGTCAGTTTGTCTCATATCTTTCCTGCACAATGCTCTCTGCAGTCTTCAGAGAAGCTTTCTACTATGAGGGCCTTGCTATAGAGCATTGACCTTGTCTCTGAAGCTTCTCTATTATTAGGGAAAAGCTTATAAACCCTTCCCATGCCTGTGGGGGTTCTCCACACCCTCTAGCCTGGGGTGTTAACATGAGATATCAGTTCTTCTGCGTGAAAATCCAAGGCTGATGTTTACGCATGCTACCTCTGGGTCCCTCCAGTAGGTCCCTCTGGTATCTTCTTCTGCGTTTCCGCACATCTGCCATGTCAGTGTTCTGTGGAACTCCCGCCTTGTTCCTTACAGATTCATATGATCATCTGTTTTCACGCGAACATCACAGTTATCTTGTTGGATTGCCTTCCTGCATCCCTCAATCCACGGAAATAGATTCTCTATACATATCCCAAGTGGGTTCACCCTCTTGTAGAGCGCAGAATCTTTTTCTTTTATATTCCCCATGTACAGTTATGGGGCTGGGTGGTAGACATGTATCTTCAGCCTGTTGTCTTGTATGTAGCATCTCCATATATGTCTACATACCTATATCATTACTCTGGTGGTGCAAAACCATGCCCCACAAATGTATCTATATTTGGGTATATTATATCTATATCTATATATCTATATATATTTTGATACATTTCTCCACCCATATTCTAATATACACATCTGGATATATGTATATATATATATATATATATATATATATATGTATATATATGTATATATATATATATATATATATATAGATAGATATATATTCCATCCACATATATATATATATATATATATATATATGTATCTGTTGAGGGGCTTCTTAAGGGTTGATATGTCTTACACACTATCACCCTTACTGTCTATACTAAATGTTTTACCTCCTAGAGGTTTTAGACAATCTATCGCCCTACTTCGCATACCATATTACGATGCAGAAATTGTTAGGCACCAATAACCACTGTGGTGCTAACATCTTCCATTTTTTCTTTAAGTCCTTGAAGCATCAAGCTTTAATATTTTTCCTATCTCTCGCCAGCTAGGAAAAACAGTGTACATCTTTATCTTTGAGTACACAGCTGTTCTCCTTGGGAATAGGGTTTTTTCCAGTTCCCCTCTTCCTGCCAAGACTGGGCTAGTTCACCAACTCCGTCAGTCTTCTTCCTTTAGTCCTCAATGTTAATGACCTTATGCCTAAAGGAGTTTTCAGCTTTTTTCCATAAAGCTTTCCATTGAAGACCTGACGTCTAATCCTACCCAGTTGACACCTGGATCGTCTACTACCTCCAGGTCTGGACCTTCATCCTCACTACTGGGAGGTCACCTTGAAGATTCTGCCACTGCTTATCCAGTAGACTCCATCCTGCTTCCTACTTCCTACAATACAGTAGGTAAGCTGCATATTTTAAGTGTACATTAAATGTGTTTAATGCTACTCATCATATATACCAAGGACTCCTGTAGTCTGTAGGACCCTCTAGTCCTTGGCTATACTGTTTCTTTCCTCACAGCTCCTTTATTGTCAACTCCTACCCTCCATCCCACATTGGATGCCGGGGATTCCTGGAGACAAAATGCACCCCTGATCCAGGCTCTTGCATTTTTATGGGATCTCCCCCTGGCATCTCCAGCTAGGGAGTCCCCATATGTGAAGACTCATTCCTGCTTGTTCCTGGAGATAGCACAGTTACTTACCTACAACAGGTGATCTCTGGGAACAGCAGGAATTAGTCTTCACAACCCTCCCACCTCCCCTAGGAGTTGCATCTCTTTATCTTCTTCTTCCTTTTCTCTCCTCGCCTTTGTCTCAGCTTTGAAACTCAACTGAAGAGAGGCTCTGGAGAAGGCGGGAAGTCAGCGCGCAGGCGCGAGGGATGCTGCCAAAAGCTTTCTGATTGGAAGCTGGGCAGCGTTCCCGTGCATGCTCCGTCGGTACCGACGTACCCATATGTGAAGACTAATTCCTGCTGTTCCCAGAGATCACCTGTTACAGGTAAGTAACTGTGCTTTACTTTGAAAATAATATTAAAGCTGCACTGTTAATGTTTCAATATGTAAATATTATGTACAAAAAAGTATCAACAATTCTTGTATTTTATATAGCATATTTCCTTTTTAGCCCTTTCCACTTGGCTGCCCTACTCTGTGGGATATTTAAATTTTCCCATTCTGATCCTTTGCCCCCCCCCCCCCGCGGGACATATGAATAACATGCTATTTTATGGCCCAAAATGCAATATGACAGGTTACTGCAGAATGTTTTTGTCATATTGGTTACAATTTGGGCAGTTTCTTGTTAACATTTATTCTAATCTGGTTCATTTACTCCTTTCCTTTTGGCTTTTATATATTGACTAAAGGTGGGATAGGGTGATCAGACCAAACATCATGGTATAAAAAATAGTTTATTTTGTGTTGTTTAAAAGCAGTCATGGAGTGGAGTAGCCTAGTGTTTAGAGCAACTTTCTATACCCAGAAGATCAAGGTTCAATGACCTTGGACAAGTCACTTCACCCTCCATTGCCTCAGAAGAAAAGGTCTGGCAATCTACTTCCAGTGATACATTGCCAAAAAACCCCAGAGGCAGCTGGGTTGCCAGGAGTCAGCACTAACCTGATGGCACAAAAAAAAAAAAAGCCAGTCAAGATTCCAGTTGCTTCACACAGGAGGTCAGTGTGCAGTCTTCTGCAGCAGAAGTGATGTGATGTCCAAATTCATCCTTGCAGCATGTGGGGGGAGGGGGGCTTTTACTAACATGCACTAAGTTGTACCTAAAGCACAGATAGAATTAACGGTCAGGTGCATGGAAAGCATTTCCCTGGTAGTTAATGCCCTTTCCATAATACATATTGCATTGGCGTGGGTGAACCTAATGCTACCTATTGAGATGGCGCTAGGTGATCCCATGCTAATGCAGTTAGTACACAATTTGAACAAAGCACTAACTGTGCAGAGCCCACCACAACCACCCTCTGCTCCTGTTTAACCCACTTGTGACCCTAACGTGGGTTGCACTGTTATGACCCTGTGTTACCTAGCAATGCATGGCCCAGTGCTCTTTCAGTGCATGCCAGAACATGTGCTTCCAGGAAGTGCCTGTTAATAAAAGACCATCTAGGGTTAAGATACTAAAAAATTGTGTTGCTGAAAGTATCCATATCCTTGCAATCATTCAAAACATAGAAAAGAATTCAAGATGTTAGGTTTGATCCTGTATACAGTGAGTTAAATCAATGCAGTCCTCATTTAGCTTTAGTTCCAACCAGAGCATACTATTTGTCCCCCTGCAGCACGCATTATAGCCAGAGTCTCCAGTCACTCCCATATCACCCCTATTCTAAAATCTCTTCACTGGCTCCCTGTCGCCTCTTGAATCAAGTTCAAGGTACTCGCCGTCACACACAAAGCTCTCTTCAACACCTCCTCCGAGCAGCTCTAATCATTAATCAGATGTCTTAATAGCAACATACTCCGTAGATAGAACGCGTCGAATCTTCTCCTCCCTCAAATGCAGATTCACAAGAGATCACAATGAACATGCACAAGGGCCTTTGAATGTTACGCTCCCACCACTTGGAACCCCTACCCCCTGCAATATGTTGCATTCAGTCTCACACCCTATTCAAAAAACACCTCAAGACTCTCCGCTTCGAAGAATACTATGATGCATCCCTTACAACAAACCCCCAGCAAATGCATCCTCCACATACCATTCTCATACCCCCTCCCCCTTAACCACCTAAGGCTGTTCAGCACCCCCTTCTACTTCCTCACCTTAAACACCCTACTTTGTCTGCCTCTTCCTTTCCCTACTTTGTCCGCCCCTTCCCTTCCATCCCCAACCCCCTTCGATATCATAAGCATTCTGTAACATAGGTTCTAAAGTTATAACATCCCTGTATCTTACCCCCTCCACTTGTTAAATGCTGTTTCTAATTTAGCTGTACCTAATTTAAAGTTGCCTGTACACGTTTTCAATTGTTCCATGTAAACCGTTTTGCCTGGTTGAAAAATGGTATATTAAAACCAGTTAAATAAATAATATATTTCAAAGAGAGATCCTGAGCACCACTTTCAATAAAATGTATTTGTGAGAAAGGAGATGTCGAGGGATGAACTGGAGGCAGGGAGCCGTATTTTACAAAAGGCTCCACCAGCAGCAGAGCCTTTTGTAATATAGGTATGAGAACGTGTGGGTGTGCATGTGGATTTGCTGCCAAGCACAGCAGGAGAAGACATTTTAGTAACCTACATGCAGGAAAACTGAGCGTCGGACAAGCGGCTGCTTCGACGTGGAAGTGTTGGCATTTCCATGTGTAGCTAAGGCCTTTTGGCAAGCATACATAGAAGCACCACCAATTAAGTACCGAGATTTCAATCATTTTTCATTTTCATTTTAGAGGAGGAAATAAACAATGGGGAATTAGAATAATAACTCACCACGTGTAATTATCAGCTTTCTGAAATCGGATTTAAACGTGCATCCCATTCTATAGGTGTAAATTTCACCATTTAAGAACATAAGAACATAAGATATGCCATACTGGGTCAGACTAAGGTCCATCAAGCCCAGTATTCTGTTTCCAACAGTGGCCAATCTAGGTCATACGTACCTAGCAATTTCCCTAAGGTACACAGGTTCCACAATGCTTGTATTGGTTCAAGCATTGATATCCTGGGTCCCTTCTTAATAATGGTTTATGGATCTTTCCTCCAGGAACTTGTCCAAACCTTTTTTAAACCCAGCTACACTAACAGCCTTTACTACATCCTCCGGTAACAAATTCCAGAGTTTGATTACACGTTGAGTGAAAAAATATTTTCTTTTATTAGTCTTAAATAGTTTACCCTATAGCTTCATTGCATGTCCCCTAGTCTTTCTATATTCTGATAAGGTAAACAATCGATCTACGTTTACCCGTTCCACTCTGTTCATTAATTTATAGACTTCTATCATATCTCCCCTCAGCCGTCTCTTTTCCAGGTTAAAGAGCCCCAACCTTTTTAGCCTTTCTTCATAGGAGTATCCTTCCATCCCCTTTACCATTTTGGTGGCTCTTCTCTGAACCTTTTCTAAAATCGCTATATCCTTTTTAAGATACGGCGACCAAAATTGCACACAATATTCAAGGTGCGGTCTCACCATGGAACGATATAGAGGCATTATAATATCTTTTGTTTTATTTTCCATTCTTTTCCTTATCATACCTAGCATTCTATTTGCTCTCTTGGCCGCTGCTGCACACTAGGCCGAGGGTTTTAACATGGTATCCACAATGACGCCTAAATCTTTTTCCTGGGTGGTGGTTCCTAATGTGGAACCTTGCATCGTGTAACCATAGTTTGGGTTGTTCTTCCCTAGGTGCATAACCTTGCACTTGTCCACATTAAATTTCATCTGCCATTTTGATGCCCAGTCTTCCAATTTATCAAAATTCTCTTGCAATTTTCCACAATCCTCTTGGGTTTTAACAACTTTAAATAGTTTTGTGTCATCTGCAAATTTGATAACCTCACTCGTTATCCCACTTTCCAGGTCATTTATGAATATGTCAAAAAGCAGCGGACCCAGCACAGATCCCTGGGGTACACCACTATTCACCTTTCTCCATTTGGAAAATTGGCCATTTAGCCCTACCCTCTGCTTTCTATCTTTTAACCAGTTCCTGATCCACAATAGTACACTGTCTCCTATCCCATGACTCTTTAGTTTTGCCAAAAGTCTCTGATGAGGGACCTTGTCAAAGGCTTTCTGAAAGTCCAGATACACAATATCAACCGACTCACCTTTGTCCACCTGATTATTCACTCCTTCAAAAAAACATAACAGATTAGTAAGACAAGATCTTCCTTGTCTAAA
The DNA here is from genome assembly GCA_033557465.1 of Ichthyophis bannanicus. Taxonomy (NCBI): domain Eukaryota; kingdom Metazoa; phylum Chordata; class Amphibia; order Gymnophiona; family Ichthyophiidae; genus Ichthyophis; species Ichthyophis bannanicus. The sequence continues at coordinate 422,132,514 of CM066033.1, forward strand.
GGCATGTTGGCTGTCTCCCATTAGGTCATGACTATCTACATGCTGAGTAATTTTATTCTTTATGATGGTTTCTACCATTTTTCCCGGTACTGATGTCAGGCTCACCGGTCTGTAGTTTCCCGGATCACCCCTGGAACCCTTTTTAAAAATTGGTGTTACATTGGCGATCCTCCAATCTTCAGGTATTAGAGATGATTTTAATGATAGTTCACAGATTACTAATAGCAGGTCTGCAATCTCGTATTTCAGTTCTTTCAACACCCTTGGATGTATACCATCCGGCCCAGGTGATTTGCTACTCTTCAGTTTATCTAATAGTTGTAATACATCTTCCCGATGTATCGATATTTCCTTCAATTCTTCCGCACCTTTAAATACCACTTCAGTCATGGGTAACATCCCTACATCTTCCTCAGTAAAGACTGAAGCAAAGAATTCATTCAATCTCTCCGCTATCACTTTGTCGCCTCTTAGTGCTCCTTTAACCCCTTTATCATCTAATGGACCAACTGACTCTCTCACAGGTGTTTTGCTAAGAATGTACTTCAAAAGGTCTTTACTTCGCGTTTTTGCTTCCGCAGCAAGCTTCTTCTCAAATTCTCCCTTTGCCTGCCTTATCTATGCCTTGCATTCGACTTGCCAGTGCTTGTGCTGTTTCCAGGTTTCGTCGTTTGGCTCTTTTTTCCATTTCCTGAAAGATACTTTTTTGGCAACAACAGCCTCTCTGACCTCACCTTTAAACCATGCTGGCAGTTTTTTGGACTTCCTTCCACTTTTCTTAAAGCGTGGAATACAGCTGGTCTGGGCTTCCAAGAAAGTATTTTTCAACAACAGCCAAGCCTGATGTACGTCTTTAACCTTTGCAACTGCTCCTTTTAGTTTTTTCTTAACTGTTTTCCTCATTTTATCATAGTTTCCCTTTCGAAAGTTAAAAGGTAGTACTGTGGATTTCCTTACTATCCCTCCTCCACTAATTAAATCAAAGGCGATCATGATATGATCACTATTGCCAAGTGGCCCCAACAATCTTATCTCTTGCACTAGATCTGGTGTTCCACTAAGGACTAGGTCTAATATGGCTTCCCCTCTGGTCGGTTCATGAACCAGCTGCTCCAAGAAGCAGTCATTTATTTCATCTAGGAACTTTATCTCCCTAGCATGTCCTGATGTGACACTGACCCAGTCGATACCGGGGTAGTTGAAATCACCCATTATTATTACTGCACTGTAAATTTTATTAGCTTCTTTGATTTCTTTGAGCATTTCATCATCCATTTGGTCATTCTGGCAAGGCGCTCGATATTACACCCCCACTGCCATTGCCTTCCCCCTTTTACATGGAATTTCAATCCTTATAGATTCTACAGCAGATTTTGTTTCCTGAAAAACTTTAATCCTTTCTGACTCAATGCCCTCTCTAACATAGAGAGCAACCCCTCCACCAATTTGATCAGCTCTATCATTATGATATAATATGTACCCAGGTATCACAGTGTCCCACTGGTTGTCCTCCTTCCACCATGTCTCTGATATTCCAATCATAACTAACCTTTCATTTAGTGCTATATATTCTAACTCTCCCATTTTATTTTTTAGACTTCTAGCATTTGCATACAAGCAGTTTAGAGAATGTATTTTACTCATATTAATTTGGCTATTGTTAGACATGGGTAATTTGGGATCTTTAAGCTCAGTCTTCTCCATACTTGAGGGCATTTGGGCTACTTTACTCTTTTGTGGAACCTCTCTGCTTTTGGTAGTATCCTTCAAAGATACATTCTTCCGAACCATCCGCTCTTGGGCGACTGTCGGCTTTCCCCTAATATCTAGTTTAAAAGCTGCTCTATCTCCTTTTTAAAGGTTAATGCCAGCAGCCTGGTTCCATCCTGGTTAAGGTGAAGCCCATCCCTTCGGAAGAGCCCCTCCTTTCCCCAGAATGTTCCCCAGTTCCTAACAAATCCAAAACCCTAATCTCTGCACCATTGTCTCATCCACGCATTGAGACTCCGGAGCTCTGCCTGCCTTTTGGGTCCTGCGCGTGGAACAGGAAGCATTTCGGAGAATGCTACCCTGGAAGTTCTGGATTTCAATTTCCTACCTAAAAGCCTAAATTTAGCCTCCAGAACCTCCCTACCACATTTTCCTATGTCATTGGTACCGACATGTACCAAGACAGCAGACTCCTCCCCAGCACTATCTAAGACCTTATCTAGGTGACGCGTGAGGTCCGATACCTTCGCACAAGGCAGGCATGTTACCAGACGATCTTCACGTCCACCAGCCACCCAGCTATCTACATGCCTAATGATCGAATCACCAACTATAACGGCTGTCCTAACCCTTCCCTTATGGGCACATGGCCCTGGAGAAACTTCCTCGGTGCAAGAGGGTTTTACATCACCTGGAGGACAGGTCCTAGTTACAGGATCACTTCCTGCCACACCAGGGTGATGCTCTCCTGTCACGTGACCTCTCTCCATCATGGCAACAGGGATGCTGCCAGACTGGAGGTGGGACTTCAGGACTATATCCCTGTAGGTCTCGTCTATGTACCTCTCTGTCTGTCTTATGCTTTCCAAGTCTGCTACTTTAGCCTCTAGAGAACGGACTCGTTCCCTGAGAGCAAAGAGCTCCTTGCACCTAGTGCACACGTAAGACCTCTCACCAACTGGGAGAAAATCATACATGTGACACTCAATGCAAAAGACTGGAAAGCCCCCATCCCGCTGCTGGACTGCTGTCTGCATCTTAGTTTTAAGTTTGTGTTTAGATCTAAGTTCTTTACTTACTAAGGGTTGCTATGGATATTTCTACTAATAAAACTGTACCTAATACGTGTAATATACCTTGTTCACCTGAAGCTTAACTAATCTCACGTCCTTAGTGTATGACTGATTTGGGTAATGAGCTTCACCTGAGAGCACCTCCTGTCTTTTAAGATGTGTAAGTACCTATAAAGCCATGATTATCCCAGGGGAGGGAGGGAAATAACACTTATTAAAAGAGGGCTGCTACACAGTACCCTGTCTTGTGCTGCTGAGGTAAGCTAAATTCTGATTTGATTTAAATTATAGGTCTTAGCTGCTGCTAGGCTCTTACTTCTTATGAAATTTAAACTACAAGCTCTCTGCTGGGTTCTAAATTTAAACAGAAAGCTCTCTTCTGTGTTTTAAATTTAAGCTAAAAGTACTTTGCTGATGCCAAGCCCTGAGTGACTATTGAATTTAGACTACAAGCTCTCTGCTGGGTTGCAAATGTAACCAGAAAGCTCTCTTCTGTGTTTTAAATTTAAACTAAAAGTACTTTGCTGTTACTAGGCCCTGAGTGACTATTAAATTTAAACTACAAGCTTTCTGCTGGGTATGAAATGTAACCAGAAAGTTCTCCTCTGTGTTTTATATTTAAACTTAAACTGCTGCTACTAGGCCCTGACTGATTTAACAAAAAATAGTGGGTTCACAGATTAATTAGCTTTAATACAAAGAATTCCTTTTAGAAAATTACCAGAAGTATATACTCACAGTTGCAGATCTCTCTTCAGAAGTAACAGTCCCTTTTTTTCCTTATTAAATCTATTTTACCTGACTCACATACAGCAGACTTAATACAGGAGCAATTGCTATGGAATGCTGAATTGCCTCTGTGAATCATTCAAGGCCACATTGCATATGTTCCGCAAGGGAAATATTCTAGAACGTTTATCTTCTCAAGTAAAGCTTAATCAGAAGGTTAACATAAATTAGCCTGACACGTTGGTGTATTCCTTAACAATAACAACGTTATATTTAATGTGGCAGACAGTTTTCATTGACTTTTTTTCCATTTTTTACTTTGAGTTCACTGGTAACATAAAGTTTTTATATAAAACGCTTGTATGAAACAGGCTTTCAGGCTTCTCGGGTGATGAGTTAAGTCAGCTTTCACTCTCCAGCACCCACGAGGCATACACATGATTTTTGTTCCCTTCCATGGACATTGTTATGCTATTCTTTTAAACTTTTACAGTCAGCACAGGCTTATATTACTACATCGTCTCTCTGTATAGATATTGGGTTCTTTAATAATAATTGCACAAGCTGCATTACGCATGCTCCAAGTAAATGCTAATTTCATTGAGTCAGGAGAATACAAGTGAAATATTGGCCTACAGATAGAGCAAGATTGACCTATTTACATTTTCATTAAAATGCTATGTGCCACGTCGGTGCATAGCCCGCCCCCCCCCCCCCCACCTTCTTCCTAACCTGGATTTTCCATGCCAGGGTCATATGCGGCCCCAGCTTGGAAAATCTGGGTATTGCCGCACAGCTAGAAGGCCACAGGAGCTAACCATGTAGCACCCATTTTCGATGCTACATGGTTAACCCCAGTGCCTTACAGATAGTTAAGGGTTCCTCTCACCTATCTTTAAGGTGCAGAGTGCTAATTGTGTAGCATCGAAATTGATGCTACACGTGTAGCGCCATGGCCCACCTCCGCACCACTCCAAACACCCCCGACACGCCCTGTTGCTAACCACATAGCGTCGGGGCGTGTAAGAGACAAACCAGGGAATATTCAAAGGCACTACCGCGTAAGCGCCTTAGAAAATTCCCTGTTAAGGCATTTACATGGGTAACTAGGGCAGTTAACCATGTAAATGTCTTTGAAAATCGGGCCCTACTTATATATTGAGACAGTCACTCTCTGTGCTAGATGTTCAGTGATTTGACTTTTCATGTCTAATAGTTTTGGCCTTGTTGATGATAGATGTTAGGTGATTTTAGCCCAAAAACTACCACTGAAAGCTGAAGCAAATGGAGATACCTTTTCAGATGAAGAAAACTCCCTCTTCTTGGATATTATGCCAGAAACTGTCAGGGGTGTCCAACTCCATTCCTGGAGGGTCATAATGCAGCCTAGCTTTCAGGATGTGCCCAATGAATATTCACGTATATATTTGCATACAGTGAGGCAGGGCAAGCAAATATACCTCATGTTTGTTCTTCAGGGACATCTTGTAAACGAGGTTCGATTGTGACCCTCCAGGACTGGAGTTGGACACCACTTTCTAATACAGTGCTGCTGGGACTTTATCTACAAACCAACTATTATTCAACAAATCAACTTCTTTCTGGAGATTCGTCCTAAATTTGACTGTAGCAAGCCTAGGATTAATGTAGATAAATGTCCTCAAATATTTCCATTTGGACAACCCTCGATAACTTTAGATTGCATTACAAATAGAGATCATGGGTTTTAAATAAATAAAATTGCCCTTTCTACAAATCCTCCTTAAAAAATAAAGGACTTTGTGGTTATATTTTAAAGGTATATCTACTTCTACCCATACCTAAAGGAGTAGGATTAGCATTAGCAATTGGAATATTTTAAAGCAGTATTTTAAGCTTGACTTCAGCCCACTGCAACAAAGAAAAAAACGCCTAAAAATGCCTAAATCCACCAGCCTCTTCCCTAATGCATACTAAAAAAAAAAAGAAAATAAACAATATACAAAAATAGTAAAGCTTTTTCACCCAATCAGATCTAAATAAGACAAGGGAGTCCAGCAATGGGGCATGCTAAGGGGTGTGCACCTTAATTGTGCTCCGGTGTGTAACACCAGAGATTGTGCACTGCCCTGCTTCATGCAGTTGGAGCCACCAGGCTGCATTTTTAATAATAGGCAGCCCAGAGATGATGTAACGATGTGGGCATGGCCAGCAACATCATCATCAAATCAGAATGCAGAATGCAAATCTCAAAACACTGTCTTGAGCAACAGGAGAGATAAGAATAATCCCTCTCAAGCAGCTGGGCAGGTTTAGCAAGGTGATAATGCCTTGGAATGTCTTAAACACCATGGATCTGATTTTTTCGATGAACATCCTGGTGATGTTGCCAGGGCAACATGGTCAATAGCATCAGTGTTGCGTCAGGAAGAAATGAAAAAAATCACAAACATTCCCCCTCTAGCAGGAGGTCAAGCAATGACTAGGGTGCACTTGATATGCCAGTGTAAAGAATGCATGCTGAAAGCTCCCATGTACTTTGCACATGATAATTGTGATGGTGGTGGGGAGGGTGAAGCAGCATGCACACTTTTGGAAATGTCACATTTGTGTAGTGTTTTATTCCTCTAGCCTAAGCACACCCAAGAAATGCCTTTTTACACACAGATAAAACGACACACACATTATGGAAGTGCATGCAGTTTTTAACCATTGTGAGTTGGGGCAATTTTCTGATAGGTCCCATTGCCACTTCTGCCTCCCCTCTCCGTGACGTGCAGCTGTGGCAGTAGCTTTAAAACAACACTGAAGTGCAAGAGTTACCTTCAGCTGCTTCCTCCAACATGCAAACAGGAAGTGAAATCATAGGGAGGCAAAAGCACGAAAGCCACCGCAGGTCGGAGCTGATGGTAATGTACCAAAGAGGAAATGGCAGTGGTGGCAATCAGAGCAGGAGGGGTGCTTGGAATGAGGGTCACATAGGGCACCACATATACTTGTATTGGCCTTGTTTTCAGCCATGCCACTTTACCCAGAGAAAATGTCATTTCCATGAGTAAACAGCTTAGAAAATTACCCTCTTAAGGAATTATAGAGAAAGCTTCTCTTGTCAGCAAATAGAGCATGCATTTTTCTGTAAGTGCAAATTATTTCTTCGTAAATTTGTAGAAATTGTGCTATTTTATAAATGTGTCATAATTTTCTGTTGATATCTTTCTTAAAGAAAAAAGGGGTTCTGCTGAGAGCAACACCAGTTGACTTTGAAAAGAATTTGTGGTCAAAATGACTGAAGCAGTTATTATTGACACTGCAGTTGACACTGCTTGATTTCTGTGAGCGCCATTCTGAATACTGTTAACTCCTCAAAAAGATGTAAATTTGTTTATTGCTTGTTCATTCTCATTTTGGTGTATCCCATGAGCAAGATGGTGCCCCCTTCTCTCATCTTTCCCTTCTCATTTTACATGAAAGTGCATAGTACCAATGTTGGCTGAAGGTGGGGCCATCTTTTCAAAGGCATTTACATGGGAAACTGCCCGTGTTACCCATGTAAATACCATAACCGGGTTTTTTCAAAGGTACCTACACAGGTAGTGCCTTTGGAAAATCCCAGTTAAGTCCCTAATGCACCCAGATGCTATTTATTTATATTCTCTTATATACCGTGCTATTCTGCATCAGTGCGGTTTACATTGAACAAACTGAAATTACATTGAACAGGGCATTATAACTTGGAGATAACTATTTTACAGGGAACATGGGCTATGGAGGGTTAAGTGGCTTGCCCAAGACCACAAGGAGCACCTGTGGGACTAGAAACCCCAGTCCTTCCAGCCCAAGGTTGCTGTCCTCTAGTGGGATTTGAAATCCCGACCTTCCGGTCTGAAGTATCTTGCCCAAACCACTAGGCCACTCCTCCAATCCACTCCACTGTGGTTAACATGGGGGGGGGGGGGTGTTGGGGGTGTTCTAGGGCAGAGCAGGGGCAGGGGAAAGGGCTACCCGGTTAGCCCTCAGCACCTTAAAGATAGGCAAGGATATTCCTCAAAAATTGCTGCTGCCTGCTTAGCCTCGCAGCTTCCGGTGTGTCCAACCAAACCTGGATTTCCACTTCCGTCGCTGCGGAAGTGAAGATCCGGGTTAAGGGGTTCGGTGTGCAGACTATGCGCCGAATTGTCTACTTAATTCAACAATAATAAAAGATATCTTCCAGTCAATAACATGCTTCTTTGCAATTCTGTCGATCAGTTAGTGTCCTAACTATTCTATTTCACCATGCACATTGTAATTTTAGAAGAGTGACAGCAACACACAAGTGTGAAAATTTAAGGAGTATGTTTACTAAACCTTCTTAACGTGCGCGCTGTGCAATTAGCGCGTGCTAAGGTACCTTAGCGCGCACTAATGACGCTTTACGGGGCACAAATGTGCCTTAGTGCGCGCTCACGCACACAGCGGCGCAAATGAGCGCTAAAGGCGGGGAAAGGCTCCCGGAGGGCGGAGGAAGGCTCCCCAGGGGCAGAGAGAAGGGGTCAATGGGTGGAGAGTGGGAGGGGAGAGGCTCCCCGCACACTAACGATGTGAAATCCGAGGCCAAAACTAACACAAGTGAAAACCTCGCATTAGAGCTGATTTAAAGGGAAAAGAAACCATTTCTGTCAGCAATGTACAGCAAAACCAGGCAAACCTACAAAAAAGTGATAAGTGTGATACATGTGCACAGAACAAAAGTGCAAATAAACATTGAAAATGACCCCAACAAAATAAAAAAAAATCAAATCAAGCTGGGCAATAATGATAGTAATGGGAAACATCACAAAACACTCCCAAGACAGTCCCAAAAAATAAATATGAACTTTGGAAGGGTCTACGCTCCGTCCCCATACAAGGTGAATGATCCCACAGTGAAATAGCACTGATCAGGGTTTCCCTCTCCATTGAACAGGTTACCAATGGCATGCACATGTTCCACAACAGCAGGGCGGGCATGTCGGAATGGGCAACTGGACAGATTCTGGGAAAGGGGACACAGAGGGCTGCAGGCGGCACATGCTGTGGTGCAGCTGGGGCACAGTGCGGACTAGGCAGATACCTAGGTGGCACTTAGGAATGCTGAAACTGAACAGCAGCCAGATAGCAACTGATGAGGGCCCAACATGGGCACGAGAGTGTTTATCACAGTGTCACAGGGGATAGTACCCAGCAGGTACCTCCAAGGGCACAGAACATTGGCAGGCGGTGTTGGGGGGAAGCATGGATGCCTATGCAGGCACCCCTACCCCAGAACACGCACCATAGGCAGCCGCCTACCTGCACACTGGATGGCTTGAGACTGCACACCACCAGCACCACCAGCAGAAGGGCATGTCAGCATGGTGGCAGAGGGGTACTGGTGGTGGAGGGGGGCAGTGGCAGCTGCCCAGAGCAGACCATGGCCTAGCCCTGTGTAGGTGGGTGCCATGCACTGCAACAGACAGGCCCTGCCGGAGAAACAGTCATGGTATCACCAGGGAATGCACTGTCTCTGTGGCAACACGGTGGTGCAGTGCACACAACCAGTGTGTTTGGAGGCAGAAGGTCACAGGTTCAAGTCCCAGCTATGGTGCCTGCCAACCCAGTCCCCATATTTTACCCACTACTACAACGTGCTAATACAGACAGAACCTTTATTGCAGATGACGTAAACATGCCCAAAACACCTACATTTTACCCTACAGAGCACAGACTCCATAAACAGGCGCATTACCTACAGCAGAGTCTCCCAAATGCAGTCCTGGAGGGCCAAACACCATTCAGGTTCCATCTGCCTCTAATAAAGATGCCTGTGCTGCATATCTATGCACCACCCCCATGGTATGCAGATGTATCTCATGCATATTCATGAGGGACAGCATGAAAACCCGAACAGTGTTTGGCACACCAGGACTGGAGTTGGGAACCTCTGCCGTAAAGCAGCAGCCAACAGGGGCAGACACACCCACACCCACAGGCTCCATTAGCCAATGCCTCCTGGAGAGGCAGGACATTGGGCCCTGCGTGCATCTCCCAATACTAGCACTTGCATACCTTAGCAATGCCACTCTACACCTGGGAATACGGTACACAGCTATCAAAAGGTTGCTATGATTACTGGCAGCAATTCCTATGTTAAGCACAGTTTGCTGATTGAGCTCCATCATAGCAACCTTTCTGATGTCTGTGAGGTGTGCTTCAGGTCTGGTCTCTGACAGTGTTTACCACCCTGGGGAGTGACCCCCAACAGTTTTGCGTACCATATCCATGCCTGCACTGTGCCCAGGACTGGTGTGGTGGCCAGCGCTGCTAAACACCTCTATAGTAGCACAATGCTGGCATAGGTGTGGGAGTGTGTGTCTGTCTATCCAGGGTGTGGTGGCTGCAAACACCCTCCACAGCCCACACTGCCAGCACTGTTGCCAGTATTGGCCTGCCAATGTGCATAATGAGGAACAAGGTACCATGGGTATAGCCTGGACAGGGTGGCCTGGCCAGCTTGCATCTGCACAGGGCATAGGGCAATGGGTGGGACATTGTAGTGCCCGGCCACCACCTGCACAGACAGGGTGGCCACAGTATGTCCTGCTGGGATTTCACTCTCACCCTGACTGAGCAGTGACCACGGCATGGCTAGGTTCCCCCATAGTGCCCTATAATATCTTTTTCATGTGATATTTCTGGGTTCCCTTTTGGGGCCCAATCACTGACTTATCTGCTTGGTGTGTATGCTGACATCCCAGTTCTGGGTGCATGCATCTCCTCCAGGAACATGCCCTATGGGCTAGCTATCAGACTGTCTGCAGCTAGTATGTGTCTTGCTGGAACACCTTGCAGCGTGCAGTGGCTGCAGGCTTGCTGCAGGAGAATATCAGATTGTGGTGGGGTGCAGCTGAGTATTTCCGGGCCTAATGTCTGTCTGCTATTGCTTTATAGATATGTACAGAGCTGCATTGACTGCCCTGTAGGCAGGGCCGGATTTACCTATATGCCAGTTACGCCGTGGCGTAGGGCCCACAGCTGGCAAGGGCCCACAAAAATTGAATACTGGCGTATAGGTAAATACTAGTATAGTTTTAAAAAAAAGCTGACTGCTGCTGCCGCGGCAGCATGGACCGTCCCGCGGGGCCCCCTCTGAATCCCTCCCTCCCTCCGCGACGGCTGAGCCCCTCCGTGCCGGCTTTGAGAGGCGCGAAGGAAGAGTGTCTCCCTCGCGTCTCTTTAAGCCCGCAGGGGCTGATGGGAAATCCCATCAGCCCCTGCGGGCTTAAAGAGACGCGAGGGAGACACTCTTCCTTCGCGCCTCTCAAAGCCGGCACGGAGGGGCTCAGCCGTCGCGGAGGGAGGGAGGGAGGGATTCAGAGGGGGCCCCGCGGGACGGTCCATGCTGCCGCGGCAGCAGCAGTCAGCTTTTTTTTTGCTTTTTGAGACTCGAGAGTGTGTAGCAGTTTTGGAAGCTCAATCTGGTTGTGATTCTGATCCCGTGGGGCTAGAGTTTCCCCGTGGGATCAGAACCCCGGCTACATCTGTGCGTCTGCACAGAAGGTCGGGCCATCGATGTCAGAATCGCACCCAAACAGTTTTTAGAGCTTACCCGTGTCATTCTCTGAATGGTGGTGAGTGTTTAAACTGATATATTTATTTTGTAGTTATGATGTTTTTATGGTTTATATTTTACCAATTATGCACTTCTACTATTCCTTGACACAGGCGCTCTTTGTCATGTCTGTTCTTAATAGATTAACTTTGATTCCTTTTTTTATATATGTCATTTTTTGTATTTTAATTATTTGCTATTTATTGGTTGTATATCATTGAATCCACACTTTTTTAATATAATTGTTTTATAATAAGTATTTAGATTATCATATGAGTTTGGCTTTTAACACATACATTTATATTTATTTATTTGTCCATATGTGATGATCATCTTTTACATATACTTTTTATATTTATTTATTGTTTTGCTATGGTTTTGTTATGTTTTAATGATAACCCATGTTGTATTATGGGCCCGATTCTGCAAGGCAATTAGCAGTGGGGAGTGGGGTGTCTGTGTGTATGCGTGTATGTGTGTATGGGGCAGGGGTAGGGCATGCACATGTTTGTGAGTGTGTGTGTGTTTTCGGTGCAAGGGTAGTGTATGTGTATGTGTTCGGGATTGAGGTATTTTTGTACTGGTATGCAGGTAGTGCAGAGGTGGAGTGCCTGTGTGCATGTATATAACTAAAAGTTAGTATATGGTAACATTATGCAAATATTTATGCAAATGAGGCCCCTTATGCAAATGAGGCCCCGCACCCCCCTTGGGCCGCCCCTGCTGGGGGCCCACAATTTTTGTTGGCGTAGGGCCTCACTCAAGGTAAATCCGGCCCTGCCTGTAGGGTGTCTGTTCCCCAGCAGGACTGCGGTTGGTGGTCCCCTCTACTGCTGCCATTGCAGGGACGTAAAATGTGGATCTGTCGGTTTGAGACCCTGTTTCCCACTCTCAGCCCCAGAGGGTGGGTTGGGTGGTGGTACATAATCTGCCTATGGGTCCATAAGGGTCAAACCTGACTGAGAAATACAGATGTATCCAAAGTGTGTCTGCAGGAACTACCTATCTCACATACTAGGACTGCTGGGGACCTACAGCATGGCCTATTTCTGCTATGGAAGGTGCTGTGGACCTGGTGCTGGGTGCCCCACCGCACCCTCAGGGTGAGCACAGTACCCGCACAATGTGACGGTGTGTAGCTACTCTGTGCCAGTAACACACATGGTCAATTCCCCCTACCAGGCCGAGGTGCTGTGGGGGTGCATACCCCATCTTGTGTTCATCTATAGATGGCTGATTTGCATGTGCAGTGCATCATGGGTAAGGGTGGGCTAACCCTATCCTGGTGACCACAGCAGACTGTTTGTGTGGTGACGTGCAGTCCTTCTGCAGCCAGCCAGGGGCTTGCTAGCAGCTATAGAGCTGTAGCCCACTGGTTACTTCACTGCCAGTGGAGCCAGAGGTCATGGGTTCAAACCCACAGTGGGGTTATTTGATAGGGTTGTCCAAAGCATTATCTATTTTTAATGTACATTAGTGCTGCCAGCAAAAACACCCTCAGTGTACTGTACCCATAAGGTGCCTTAGGGGGCGCTTTATAGTGCGCCCTATAGGGCACCTTATGGTTACCGTCCATATAAGGTGCACTATACAGTATCCTATGGAGCGACTTATAGGGTGCCCTATAGGGGACATTATAGGGTGCCGTGGCGGACAGTGCAGTTTATAATGTGCCCTATGGAGTGCCTTATAGGGTGCCTTATGCGGCACCTTAGGTTACGGCACATGAGGGTGTGTTTGCTGGCAGCAATTAATAAAATACAAATAAAGTGCCGCAGGAAACAATACTTACATGTCAAAGCTGATGCCTCAGCCAGCCTTAAGTGTTAGGCACACTGGGGATCAAACTCATGACCCCTGTATTATCAGTCAGAGCCTTAACCATTGTGCTACACTGCTGTTCCTCCTTGCATGTCAGCGCACCTACTTAAGATTTCCATGCGTTTAAATGCACAGTGCTGCCATCAAAAACAGTGCTATGACCTTGCCGTGCCTCATAGGGCACCCTATATGGCGCCCTATAGGCCACCCTTTAAGCAACATTGTAGGGTGCCTTGGCAGACAGTGCACTTTAAAATGTGCCCTCTGGGGTGCCTTATGCAGCACCTTATGTTACAGCACTTTGAGAGTGTGTTTGCTAGCAGCAGTAATTAAAATAAAATTAAAATGTCTCATAATGCAATATTACACATAAATGGTAGTGCTTCAGCCAGCCTTATTCATTGGGCACAGTGGGGGATTGAACCCATGACCCCTGCACCATCTGTCAGTGTCTTCTCCATTGTACTGCAGCCCTGTTCCTCTGTTTGCACATCAGCGCGCCTGTTTATGCTTCCCGCACGCGTTTCTCTTGCACTAATGTGCATGGCGCACAAGAACGCGCGGCGCACAAGAGCGCGTGCGCTAATCCCATTTTGCTACTTTTGACCGGACCGCCCACTCCTTTTATTGCATCCTGCAGACTAACGCGGCGTGCACGTTAAGAGGGTTTAGTAAACATACCCCTATGTCACTGACCCTGAGAGTGATAGAAGGGCATTTTTATTTCTTTACTTTGCAAATGTAGCACTAGTAGCAATGTTGCCAGGTGATGTCCTCAATTTCTATTTTTTTTTTAAATTGAGAATCTCTAATGGAGGCATATAAGAAGAAGAGCATGGCTAATGCTTGAAGTGCACTTGTGTTCTAATGACTAGTGATGACATTTCCCATGTAATTTCATTTTTGGTTTTGCCAGTCTGCTTAATAGTTGTTATGGGTTGGTCTGAACCGATTACCCTTGAGTTGGAAAACACCACTCTTCCAGGAGAAGCTATTTTGCCTTCTGAGGATCTAGTTTTATTCAGCCTGTTCTTAACTGTACCTTGTACTTCTGGTAAGGTTAGTTCCTGCTTCCTCATTGGCCCAAAGCTTCCCTGTCTAGTCTTGAGCTCTATGCAAAACCCTTTCTGGATTTTTTTTGCCTTGTAAAACTATTGACTTCTGCTCTAGAGACTTATTCCAAAGATTTTTCTTGTTCCATGTCTCTAGCCTTGTAAGTTCTGGGAAAAGTGCCTTGGAACACTTGTTACATTTTTTTTCTTGTTGAATTCCTGAGTTTATAATCCCAAATCCTTACGTGAAATTTCCAGTTGCTATTATACTATCAAAGTGATTTACCAGGCCTACTTCAGATCTAGTTGTCCAATTAGTATCCCTGTTCAGAAATTCTGTAGAAACATGTCTAAGAAAATAAAAGCTACAATTAGTAAGGATGTGCTTTGAAATGGCATGGGAAATAAAAGAACCTGATTTTTATTTTATTTCTGGTTTTATTAAGAAGTGTGAGGGGCTGGCCTTGAGCTGGCGCCCCTTAGGTTGGGTTCCCGTATCTTCCGGGAGTTGCTATTCAGCTGCTTGGAAATTGTGCTTTAGCCTGCCTATTCTTCTTGTAGTTCTGGTAATCTTAGTTCCTGTTTGGCCTAAATGTTCCCCGTCTTGTCTTGAGCTATGTGTGGAAACCCTTCCTGGATTTTTTGCTTCCTGAATCAATTAACTCTTGTTATAGACTTAAATCAAACATTTTTCTTGTGCATATTCGTAGCTGTTTTTGAATCTCTGTACTTACAATCATGAATCATTGTGTGAAATTCCCAGTTACCATTATACTGTGAGAGACATTTGGCAAGCCTGTTCCAGATTCTAGTTGTCCATACAGTTCAGAAATTATGTGAAAACATGTTGAAGAAAGTAAAAGCTGCAATTAGCCTTTGTGTCTGGAAACCTCCAGTAACCTTTCAGTCAAATTTTTTACGACGGGGGGGGGGGGGGGGGAGGAGGACAGTAGCCACAGACTCCTCTTAATTACAAAATTGCCTTGAGATGAAAATGTATAAAACTGAAGCAAAACAAAATGAAAATCTGTAATAACAAAACAAAATTCAACAAAAACCCCTGCAGACGGCACAGTAAAGTAAACAAAAAGAAACTTTTTTTTGCCTGCATATCCCTAATAATAACTACCTGTCGCCTTAATCTTAATCCCTCAAAGACAATTGCCACTTGGTTTACAGGTTCTGCCACACCACCCTCTGTTGCACTTGTCCTTGCAAGTCTTCCAATTCAACTTACAACCTCCTTCCGTTATCTCGGGGTCATCCTCGATTCTGCACTTTCATTCCATGAACATCTCATCCAGATTACGCAATGCTCCCTTTTTTTCCCTCTGCCGCATCAGTTCTTTCCATTCTCTCTTATCTGTCCCTGCGTTTACCACCCTTGTTGTCATCCTTATTCTATCACGCCTTGACTACTGTAATTCATCACATGCCGGTGTTCCCCAATATTCTCTGAAATGGCTCCAGCTTATGCAGCCAGACTCATCTTTCATGCCTCCTGTTACAACCACATAACCCCCTTATTCATCCACCTTCACTTGCTTCCCATTCCATTTTGCATACAATGTAAGATTCTCATTCAGGTTCATACGAATCTTCATACCGGTTCCCCACAGTATCTCTCATCACTCATCACCCTTCATGCACCTCAGCGTTCTCTTCAGTCTATACACATGAATCATCTCTTCATTCCCCCTCCCTCACAGGCACATCTTGAATCAACACACCACTTCACTTTTTATTTCCTTGGTCCAACACTTTAGAACACTCTCCCTCCATCCCTCAGGTTAGAATCTTCATTCCAAAAGTTCATACTGCCTACGACTGACCCCCCCCCTCCCGACCCGCTTGACTGCTGATTTCCCCTGCGCCCCTCTGTTGTCTTTGTTGTCTCTGAGAGCTTTTCTGTTAAACCAATGACATTCCTTTCTGAGTTCAATTTTATAAAGGTTTTTATTGTTAACCGCTCTGCTGTCCCCACCCAGGGCGCTATATAAAGTTTTAATAATTTTTTTTATTTTATTTATTTATTTACAATTCTTATATACCACACTATTTATGATCAGCGCGGTTTACAAAGAACAACAACATCCGACAATATACAAATGTCTGGTCATTACATTGAACAGGGAATGAAACTTGGAGAGATAGGGTAACTATATACATAGGAAGTTAAATGGGGGAGGAACCTGTTTGGTGTTTTACATATTTGAGGACGAGCTATTCGAGTGTGACTGGGGTTCAGAGCCATCAGTAAGATATTTGACAAAAAGGAAGTGTTTCAGGGCTTTCCTGAACTGGCTCAGGTTAGGGATTGCTCTGATGTGTGGTGGTAGGGTGTTCCATAGCGCTGGGGCGCAGAGACTGAAGGCTCGGTTGGATGTTGTTTTGGTGCAGATTGTCGTTTCTTTTGGTATTGATAACATATTGGTCTCGGCGGTTCTTCTTTGTCTGGTGGTGGCAAGTGGTTGTATGAAATCGGATAGAGAGGAGGAGGAGAGCCTCTTGATGGCCTTGAACGTCAACAACAAGGTCTTAAAACTGATCCGGGCTTGAATGGGGATCCAGTGCAGCTGTTTCAGGAGGGGTGTGATATGTTCTCTTCTGGAGGCTCTGAACAGTATCCGCGCTGCACTGTTCATAGCCAGTTGAAACCTGTGAATCCTGTGATTATTTTTTCTTTTCCCTATGAATAAAAGGACCTTGTCATTAATACTTCATTCTTACTAAGCCTGGAATGGTTCTATTTGCTCATGCAGGTTCCTTACTTTTCAAATCATTGACCTTGATGTTCCTATAGAGCACAGGAAGGATTTTTCCATCTACAGAAGACCAGGTTAACCCAATCCTGAATACGATTTTACCTTTGGAGGTCCACTACACCATCCATTTGACCACCTAAGAATCCAGCAACCTAGGCAGAGATTGGACCCCACCTACTAAACAAAGAGTTAATATATGTTGCTGTGATTAGCTAAGACAATATGCCTATGCAGAAAAGCTTGAGTTAGATCAATAAAATCCAGTCATTGTAAGGAAGTGATGAACTGCAGGACAATAAAAGTATAGATTTCAACAAACTCTTCATCCTTCTTTTTTTCAAAACACAGAATGCTAAAATGGCTTCAGTTGTCATCATATATTCAGAGACTATACAACTAGCTTTTAAACCTTAAATCCTGCATAGTTTTGTCCCTGTTAACCACATTCAAAGTAATTCATCCATTTCTAGAAACCTATTTATCTTTGTCAGTGGGGCATGTTTACTAAGTCCCACACTAGTGATGTTTGTGTGGGCTACGTTACCAGCATAGTGGCTCATGCTAACTTCAGTGAATGTGTTCATCTTGCCCCCTGCATTTAGCATGGACCCAAGACACCACACTGTGCAAGCTGGCATGCAGGCGCACTCAACAACACCCACTGAGGTCGCATTAAGTGCAACACGTGCGGATAGCCTGAGTTACTAATGCTCCTGCTAGCTGTGCCTTGCCATCAATGCTGCCATTCCATGGATGGCCCGCCCAGTTCCCGCCCCATTATGCGCAACCTGATTAGCATAGGATATTGACACTCGGACCCATGTTATGTATTAGCATGGCACCCAAACTGCGTGCTAAACCTCATCCCACCATGTAGCACACCCTAGTAAACATTCACCACTTTGTCTTGATTGGACTAAAAGCTTTACTAAGCAGGGACTGTCACTTACAGTATGTTTTTGTACAGTACTGTTTATACTGTATCACTTTCTGCACTTATAGCACAAATTCTTTATTCATCAAAAATATGAGCAAAATTCCACTTTCTTTAAATCTTTGGGGTATGTTAATAATAAAGTTATCAGCCGATAACACTGATAAATAATGTTGATGAAATACCATTCTTAGCTACATTGTCATTAGAACATTAGCAGTCATAACTTACTGATGTTTATAATTATTTAGTTCTATGCAGCACGATCTGGTGTGGAGGATTAGCCTAGTGGTTAAAGCACTGGCTTGGTAAGTAACAGACCAGGGGTTGATTCCCCCCTAACACTCCTTGTGACCTTGGGCAAGTCACTTGGAAGAAAGGCCTGGTGATCTGCTTCCAGTCAGGCTGCCAAGAAAACGCAGGAGCTGCTTGGTTGCCAAGAGTCACTGACTCAAAGGCACATTTTACATGCAGCAAGATTTAGTTAAATATAACAGAACCAAAGAGGGAAACACTTTTGTTTGCAATTTTTAAGAATTCCACAAGGTGCATCCTAATGGGCCTTCAGACTGATTTTGGATATCCAAGAAAAATGTGTCAAATTACAATATTGACTTTAACAAAATGATATCAATTTAGTTATTACTTCATGCAAACGTTTTGTATATGCTAAAAACAGAGACGTCATGCAATTCTCTAAAGACTCTTCTAATGCAACCTTTGGTAATGTTTGCTTCAGACAGCACTTGAATATTACATAATATGTAACACAGTTTTATTTTCAACCAATGGGGGCATCCCAGGTAAGTATGAATAAAACACAATGTAGCATCATACATTTCTTAGAAACAGAAAAGCAAATAGTACTAAGAATTAAGGAACAGTTCATGAAATAATAATGTCAATAGCAAATCTGAAGCAATTTGTAGAAAGTATTTTTCTACTTGGTGTATAATCAAGCTGTGGATCATTTTATTATATCGCCTTGCTTATCTTCTGTGTGTCTTATGAAAATGTTTTTTATTATTATTAATAGTATTATTAACATCAACCAGAAAGACAGTGCACAGTTATGCATCAACAACAAGACAGCCATCATCAACATGGTACCGCACTCCCGCCAGCCCAAGACTATACTTCGATACCCTGAGTAGAACACACACACAGACTTCTAGGTCAGTGGCTGGCTCGCTCCCGCGTTCCCCCCACCCCTGCAGACTTAATGAGGCAATCTGCCTCGTGCAAACCCTGTGTAAAAGGCAGTCAGCTGAGAAGCCAACAGCAGCAGTGGGCTCAGCAGCAACGTCAATCAGAGCAGCAACAATCCCCCCAGTCACCCAATGCCAGAGATCTGGCGAAGACACAGGTTACCAGCCGGGGATGGGAAGGGATCTACACCCACATGGAGTTAACTCTGTGCCCCCGCGCTATCTACCCTACCCCCCTCCCACCCCCCCACCCCTCCCTACCCCATTTCCCCCCCCCCCTTCCTACAGCCATTGCCCCCACCAGTCAGGGGTCTATATCTACCAACCCATATTCGGACTTTACACACTTAAAGGGAGGTGGAGCAACCGATCACCCAGGAGGCCCGCCCAAAGATGAGCCCGTCAGTCTGGGGAGATCCCCTCCCAAACCTTCTTAACCACTTCCATCCGTTTCTGCCCTAGCAGTTTAGCCGTTTTCTCCTCCATAGTGCATAAATCCCGCATCTGGGTCTCCCACTCCTGGAGCCCCGGGGGGGTGGACCTCCATCCAATGCCGTAGAATGCAAAGTTTCGCTATGATAAAGCCTTTACTATACAGTTGCCGAACTGATTGTCCCATTCCGCCCTCCCCTTCAGGGATTCCAAATAAGCACCAGAGTATGGAGAAAGAATTGTGTACCAAACGCCAACTCTTCAACCGGCGCTCCACGCCCTGCCAAAATCTCTGAATCTTTGTGCATCGCCAAAAGCGGTGGAGTAAGGTCCCACGCTCTTCCGCACAAAGTGTACATAAGTCGGACGAGACCAATCCCATCTTAGCAGCCCAAACATTAGGAATATATGCTCTCCAGAGAAATTTATACTGCAGCTCTTGAAGGCGGATCGACTCTGATATACGTTCAACCCCGGAAAACGCCTCAGCCAACAGAGGCCCCGTCAGCTGTGGCACCCCATCCGCAAACCAACGCTGTGCCAGTTTCGCTAATACCGCCCCATCCCCTCCTGGCCAGAGCTCCCGCCGGACTACCCCTGGGGATATGCCTCCCTCCAACACCACCAGGAACTCCCAGAGCGCCCCTGAACCGATTCGCAAGCCTCTTCGCCTTTGGAGGTCCCGCACATAGTGGCGCACTTGCAAGTAAAAGAAGAAGGAGGCCGACTCCAACTGATATCGCTTCGCCAGCGATTGAAAAGAATCTAACTCACTACCATCATGCATGAGCATATGCCCAATATATCGAAGTCCCCTATTTTTCCACTGGGCGGCGGTCGAACCCTGCAAACTTGGGGCGAAATCCTTGTTTCGCTCTAAAGGAAGACACTCCGTGCACATCCAGCTGACCCCTCTCTGTTGGCAAATGCTCCGCCATGCTTGCCTCAAAGCTTTAAGATATACCGAAACTCTCCAAAACTCCGGCAAAAACCCACCAGGCGCATGCAGTAAATAGACCGGATGGTAAGGTGTTGGAAGCCCATCTATTAAGGCCAAGGGAAGAATAGTACCATTGTTCTCAATTAAATCAACTAGAGGGCGAAGCATACAGACCAGATTGTGTTGACGCAGAGAAGGTAGACCGATACCCCCCTCCTCCTTAGGTCGCAGAAGAACTGAATAGGCTATGCGGGGTCTCTTTCCCCTCCAAAGAAACAATCCAATATGCTTCCGCAAGATCTGTAAATCTCTCCTCATTAACCAAAGTGGGAGGTGGCGTAAAACATATAGCCATTTAGGGAGCTCCACCATCTTCAGTAAGGCCACTCGCCCCATGAGAGAGATCGGGAGGTCTCGCCATTTCAATAAGCGCGCTATACTGCTATCAAGCAGGAGTTTAACATTAATGTCATACAGACGGGCGGTATGGTCAGGTAAATAAATACCGAGGTATTTCAAACTCTCCCGTGCCCAAACCAGGGGAAAGGCGCCCCGCCATTCGGGTTTTACGCGGCCCCCCACATCTAAAGCCAAGGATTTGTCCTGATTGACTCGCAGCCCAGAAAAGGAGCCAAATATTTCCATTAGTTGTAAGGCTCTGGGGAGGGATTCTTCCGGGTTGCAAAGACACAGGAGCATGTCGTCTGCGAAAGCACTAAGTTTAATACCACCATCCTTCCATTCTATCCCTCTGATCTGCTTCTCCTGGAGAAGTCGCAGAAGCAGGGGTTCCAGCTGAAGCACAAAGAGCAGGGGAGACAGAGGGCAGCCCTGTCGCGTGCCGCGGCGCAATGAGAAGGGCCGAGAGACTCTACCGCCACTAACGACACAAGCTAACGGATCAGTATATAACGCTTTTACCCATGCCAGAAACCCACCAGCAAAACCGAATTGCG
This sequence comes from Ichthyophis bannanicus, assembly GCA_033557465.1. Taxonomy (NCBI): domain Eukaryota; kingdom Metazoa; phylum Chordata; class Amphibia; order Gymnophiona; family Ichthyophiidae; genus Ichthyophis; species Ichthyophis bannanicus. Next base: position 422,153,722 of record CM066033.1, read on the forward strand.
CTAGCACCTCAAACATATAGTCCCAGGAAACCCTATCAAACGCCTTTTCGGCATCTAGGCTGACCAATAATAACGGAGTATCTCGTTGCAAACAGCATTCCATTCCCAGTAGGACTCTCGTAATATTTGCAAAGGCATCTCTGCCCCGAACAAAGCCCGATTGATGGCTCCCTACAAGGTCAGGCAGAGTCTTTTGCAGTCTCCCTGCCAGTATCGAGGCCAGAAGCTTCATATCATAGTTAATCAAGGATATGGGTCTATACGAAGCTGGATTCTCCGGATCCCGGCCTGCTTTAGGGATGATGGTTATCGCCACTGTCCGCATATCCCTCGGGAAAGATCCCCTTTCTCTCGCCTCCTCATAGAGAGCCATCAAAGTAGGGGTAAGCGGAGCCGACAGAATTTTATAAAACTCCGCACTATATCCGTCAGGCCCCGGGGCCTTATATGGTTTGCCCTGCGCTATGACCCGCTGTATTTCCTCTCCAGTGATATGCGCATTCAGTGCGAGCAGTGCCTCCTCTGAAAGTTTGGGGAGATTGACAGCCTGCAAGAAGGCGCTTTGCTTAGCTTTATCGGCCGCTTCCGGGGTATATAAGGTCTGATAGTATTGCCCAAACACCTTTAAAATAGCTTCCGGATCCCGATGCCTTATCCCAGTTCGATCCTTAATAGCCATAACACTCTGGATCCCTCCACGGTCCTTCACCAAGCGTGCCAGCAATTTCCCGGAACGGTCCCCAAAACGGAACAACTGATGGCGGTAGTATTGCACCGAATAGACCGCCCTGTCCTGCAATGCAGCATTAAGAGCCTTCTGATGGTGCAAGTAGGCTCCCAGATGTTCTCTGCTCGCTAGAGCATCGCGCTTGGCCTGGACAAGGGACCTGGTGAGCTCTAAGATAGCGGCGTTAGCTCGCTTCCTCTCCCCCACAACATATGCAATAATGTGACCGCGGAGGACGGCCTTACCCGCTTCCCAAAAAGTCGAACTAATAAGTCCGGGGACTCATTCAAAGACAGATAGTCCTCCCATTTTTGAGTTAAGTATTGTCGAAACTTTGCATTCTGCCACAAATGTCTCGGGAAGGCCCATCGCCCTCATCCGGGGGTTCGCGCTTTGAGGTCCACCAAGACCTTGGCATGATCAGAGATAACAATTGGCTCTATCTCCGCCCGCAGTACCGAGTCGAAAAGGTCTCTAGAGACTAAAATATAGTCTATTCTAGACCAGGATTGATGTGCCCGCGAAAGATGTGTATAATCCCTTTCCTGCTCATGTAAGATTCTCCATACATCGTACAAATCCCCCCAGTGACATAAGTACTCCACACCCTTATTAGTCCAGTTCCCGCCTCCGCCCTCTCCCTTCCGCAAACCCTGTGACCTATCGAGCTGAGGATCATGTGGGCAATTGAAATCTCTGGCAAGGAGTAGGGGAATCTTGGGTGCCTCCGTTATCTTCCGCAGAAGTAGTTTAAAGAAGGCATGATCATAGTTGTTAGGGGCATAAATGTTGCCCAGGAGCATTTCCTCCCCAGCAATTTTAGCATGCAGAAAAAGATATCTTCCCTGGGGGTCTGCATCCTCTCTAATAACCTCTACCGGAAGTCCTCGACGAATCAGTATGGCTACCCCCCGCTTTCTACCTCCAGAGGAGGCTGAAAAAATCTGCCCCACCCAATCTTTTTTCAATTTAGTGTGTTCTAATTGTGTTAAATGGGTTTCTTGTAGCAGTGCAATCTGTGCTCCCCCCTTCTTTAAAGCCTGCAAAATTTTTGTCCGCTTAACTGGCGTGCCTATCCCACCCACATTCCATGTGGTTATCCTTAAATCAGAGTGCCCACCCATCAAGTAGAAACACTACAGCCAACTATGTCGATGTCACTACACGAAATTTTGGCTCCAGGCCGCCCAGCCTCGGCCCCAAGCCAGCCCCCACTCTTCAGCGAGCCACCTCCCCCATGTTGCCCCAACCGTTCAAATAGCATAGAAGATAGAATTGTGAGCTGGTCTGGCATAGAACCCCTGTATCTCGTCTCCCGTCCCCCCCCCCTTGTACCCCCCACCAACCCTTCCCCCCTCCCCCCCACCCCCCCGTACCCTCCCCATAAAACATATCAACTATTAAGCTCAGCCGCCCCTGCTGAGATTGAAATCCCACCTTATACCATGCCGCAGGGCTGCCCCAAATCTAGCCCATTCTAATGTTATAGGTAATGATCACTCCCCACAACAACCATAATACATTCATACCCCCATCGTACTGTACACACTAACCAACCGCATACATACACCCAATGGTGTCCATAGCTCTCCCGATGTATCTCAAAGAGCCCGTGAGTAAATCGGGCTCATCAACAGTTGTTCCTGTTGTCTCCAGCATGGCGGGAAGCATTTTTGGAAACCGTCCGGAGCTTCAACGTGTTGCTCCTGTTCTGTCCGAATCCCCTTTGCCGTCATCCAGGAAGCGCTGCGCCGCCGCCGGGGTCGAGAGCACCACACTTTTTCCCTGATGCCAGACTCGGAGAGTCGCTGGAAAAGCAAGCGTGAAACGTACTTTTCTCTGAAAGAGCGCCGCACATACCCCAGAGTAGGCCTTTCTCTGTTCTGTTACCAACACCGAGTAGTCCTGGAACATCAATAGTTTATGGTTCTCCCACCGAAGCTCACCTTTCTCTCGATATGCGCGCAGGAGCTGCATCTTGTGGTGAAAGTTAAGGACCCGGAGTATCACAACACGCGGTCTCTGCTGATCCTCCTGTCTCCGGCCCAGTCTATGGGCGCGTTCAATGCGAAGTTGCCCTACCAGAGAAGCTAGGCCCAGTTCTTTAGGTAGCCATTCCTCCAATAGTGGCATAAGCATCTGGTCAGTTTGGGTCTCAGGAATGCCAAAGATTCGGATATTATTCCGTCTAGATCTGTTTTCCAGATCATCGAGTTTGGAGCTGAGAGTCTCGATCTGTTTGCGCTGCTCGGCAATTTCTCTCTCCATGCGCCCCTTGCCTCTTCAACGCTGGAGACTCTTTGTTCCAGCTCCTCCACTCTCCTGCCCATATCAGCAAAGGAGTCCTTCAGAGTGTCAAGTTTTTGCATGACTTGATAAAATTTAGGTTCAAGTAGACCTGCCACCTCTCTGGCCAAGTCCGCCGCTGCCGAGTCCGTACTCAGCGCTTGTTGGAGGGCCCCGGTTGGCCTGGCTTCTCCCGCTCCTTTTTCATCGGGTTCGGCGTTTCTCCGCCCGCTCTCAGGCTGCGCTTCATCTAGTAACCCAAGGGATGTGTTCGCAGTCGGGTACGAGATCTTTTTAAGGGGAGTAAGACCAAATTGTGCCGTTTATTGTTTGAGGCAGCCCCGGAGCGAGCAAGCACAGGTCTTGCTCACTCACGCATCACGTGGGATCTCCCCTTCTGTGTGTCTTTATGAATAGATTATGCACATAGAACTATCAGAGGCCGTTGGACCTACTTAATAGTATCAACAGACCCAAGTACTTAAAAAGGTACTGAAGCATAAAAGCAAAGGACCAGAGCCAGTCCCCATCCTTAAACTTGAACAAGTGTCCCAAAGAAAAGAAAGAATGAAAGAAAGTCCATTGCCACAGGGGAAGAAGAAAAAAAGTCCGGCTCATGGGTTGACTGAAAAGCAAGCCCAAAGCACTAGTGATTGCTACTACACATAAAATCAGTAACTATTTATACACGGGACCAGTACTCACACTGTGCCAACGCATACATGTCACAGTACCCCTTATAGTCCCATTTACTGAGGCATGTATTCAGCAGCTGCAGAGTTTTTTGACAGAGTTAAATCAACAGTTTAAAAGGATTGCGACTCAGCAGTCATTGGAGTGTTTTGAATATCAAGTTAACAAAAATGACATGGACAATTACTTACCACCTTATATCACAAGCCTGTGGAAAGAAACAATTTGCTTAGATTTCATAGTCATCATCCGGAAGGACTTCAGAAGGGGGCTTTCATACCTTCAGTTTCTACGATTGAGGAGCATTTGTCATAGTACTGAGGAATATAAATATCAAGCAGTTGAGCTTAAGGATCGGTCTTGGCAGTGAATGTACTCCATGATATTGCGCAAAGGCCTATAAGTGTGCATATTATGTACAAAACAAATGGTCATTAACAAGCACATCAGCAAGATCAGGAAGAACGTGGAATATGTATTTTACCTTTTTCCTGCAGAATGAAACAAGCAGCCGACATAGTCTGTCATCATAGGCATATATTACAGATACGTGTTTGCTTTAATACAGATGTACTAATTTCATACACTCGTGGTTGTAATATTTGTGATATGATTCAGTCTGCCCAACCACCCCAGATTGAGCCATTTCTGGTCATTATGCCTACTGTTCTCACTCCATTACAGGACTTAAATGGATGAATATGAAATTGAAAAGACTTTATAGAGCACAGTCTTTTATAGATTGCACCTCATCCTGTCTGATCGTACAAGACTGTGTGCTCATGCAATTTGATGTATGTTGGTGGCACTTACAGAATCAGAGCAGCAAACAAGGAAAAACTGGCTAAAGCATAAATACAGCAGGAAACTAAGAGAACGACTTCAGAAACCATAGGTAGATCAAAACCTGCTACAGGAATGGCTAAAGATGAAAGAATGATGACTGCGGTGAACTACAGGCAAAATGGTTAACAGCTAGAATAGAAAAAATGGTAAAATAAGCAAACTCAGATTTTGTAGGATTGAACCAGAAACATTGCATTGCTTGGTGTGACATGATGTTGTCAGAAGACCTGTATTCAGAAAACCACAATAAAATAGCGCAGCACCCTCACTATATAAGCACTATAACTTTCCTATCCCAGAAAAATAACGGAATCATGACCCCTGGCAGAATTGCAGAGAATGAACAACATGTGATTATCTTGAACATTCATGATCCTACAGATGATAAGCTTGATTCAAGAAAACCAGACATTGTGATAAAGGAGAAAGCACTAGAACAACATCATTAGTAGAAGTGTTAATACAAAGTGACTGTTCTGTACCTTGTCTGAGGAAAGAAAAGATCCTCCAGTATCAACAAATGAAATCGGGCACCAAGAAAATGTGACAGAAAATACAGAAATCAGCCCAATTCTATTGGGTAGAAGAAACACAGCATGGAAAAATACCAAGATTACAAGCAATGCACTATAATATTTTGATACAATATTGAATATCATTGGCATATATATACATGCTGTTCCTTAGATCCTGAATTAAAGTTGGAAGAGGGGCCAATATAGAGCCCTGTGGTGCTCAGTAGGAGAGAGGTAGTATGGAAGATAACGAGTTACGAACACACATGTGAAATATTTCCCTAGACAGGTAGGCTCAAAACCAGCTAACTAGATTGCCAGAAAAACCTACATGTACTAGGCGATCAAGCAAGAGAGAGTATCAGTAAGATCTAATTGAAGTAATAAAGTGTTGTGATAATTATTTTGATGCAAGATAATTTCATTCTTCATGGCCAATAATACTGGTTCAATACTGAGATTAATTTGGAATCCCGATTCCAGGATGAAAAGTATTCTTGCCTTTAAAAATTGAGAAATCTGTTCTGCGATGGTTTTCTCTAACAATTTGGCACAGAAAGGAATACTAGAAATTGGTCTATACTGTAGATGCTTGCCTGTTGAGGATTCATTTAGACTGTTTTAAGAGTGGTCTCATAGTGGAATGCTTCTATGCTTTTTGGACAATACCTGATTTGCGGCTAGTATTGATTAAGTCTAGTAATATAGGAGCTAAGTCAGACCAACAATCTTTAATTAACTGGAGGGAAATGGCATCAGACAAAGAAGGTGCAGTCTTTAAAGAGCCTGCAAGCTTGTCTAAGTGGAATTCCATCGAAGGTGCAAAGTTTAAAAGGGTGCTTTGAGGGATTCCAGAAGTCTGAGATGTATTCTCAAGTGGGGGGACAGTAACAGAAGTGGAGGAAAATCATTTGTTCTAGGTGAACTCCCATTGTGAAGGGCTAGGACCTTTTCTATAAGGTCTTTGGCAGTATAGGGGCAGGTGCTGGAATGTATTATCTTTAGGAGAGCAATTTTCTAAGGTGGAGAATAACTGCTAGGGATAATTCATACTAGAGTGAATTGATTTTTATATGTAGTTGTTTTTTGTTATCTTTATCATGTCTTTATATATGGCCCGTAGGGCGCTACAGTTTTCCCTTTGATGTTCCGTAAAGTGTTTCTTTCTCAGTTATGATAAGTATCCTTCACAGAGACTTAACTCGGAACCATGAGTTTTTTAGTGACTGTCCATTTTGTGCCAGGTTCTAGTTTACATGCTGCTTTCTCTCCTTTTTTAAACTGAATTTTTCAAAAGTGTTTATTTTGGTCAGGACTCTACATGGGCCAATACCTCAGAGAGCTAGAGGATATAGAAAACAGTGGGCAAAACTGAAAGGGGATATTTTAAGGGCAACAAACCTTTTTGTTAGAAAGGTAAATAAATGTAAAAGGAAAAGGAGACCGCTATGGTTCTCAAAAGAAGTAGCTGAAAAGGTGAAGAAAAAGAGGGAGGCCTTCATGAAATACAAGAGATCACAGAGAGAGGAAGACAGGCATCTATATTTGGAAACACTTAGAGAAGCTGGCAAAGTAGTCAGGAAAGGAAAGGTACAAACAGAAGAAGAAATAGCCAATGCAATAAAATGGGGGGATAAGACATTTTTAAGATATGTTAGTGAGAGAAGGAAGGGCAAAAGTGGTATTGTCAGACTCAAGGGTGAAGAGGAGGAATATGTAGAAGCTGATGAGGATAAGGCAGAATCATTTGGACCCTTTACACAAAAGCGGATGTAAGGATGACATTGAGAACCACAGGCCTCTATGGTTAGTAAATTAGTGGAAAGGCTACTAAAGGAGAGAATAGTGAGGTTTCTGGAGTCCAGTGGATTGCAGGATCCGAGGCTGCATAGATTCTCCAGAGGCAGGTCTTCTCAGAAAACTCTGATAGATTTCTTTGACTGGGTGACCAGGGAGTTGAACTGAGATGTGGTGTATTTAGATTTCGGTAAAGCCTTTGACACGGTTCCACACAGGCAATTTATAAACAAACTGAGCACCCTAGGGATGGACCCTAAAGTTATTGACTGGGTTAGAAATTGGTTGGGTGGGAGGCAACAAAGGGTACAGGTAAATGGAGCTCACTCTGAAGAGAAGGAAGTTACCAGTGGTGTGCCGCAGGGATCTGTCCTTGGTCCGATTATGTTTAACATCTTTGTTAGTGATATTGTGGAAGGGCTGTTGGGTAAGGTTTGCTTGTTTGTGGATGATACCAAAATCTGTAGTAGAATAGGTACACAGGAAGGAGTCGATAAAAAGAGGAGAGATCTAGCTAAGCTTGAAGAACAGTCTAGAATTTGGCAGCTGAATTTAATGCTAAAAATGCAGGGTCATGCATTTGGGCTGAAAAAATCCAAAGGAGCAGTACAGTGTAGTGGGTGATGTACTTCTGTCCACAAAAGGGCAGGACCAGGGTGTAATTGTGTCTGACAGTCTTAAAGTAGCTAATCAAGTAGAAAAGGTGATTGTGAAAGCCAAAAGGATGCTTGGGTGTATAGGGGGAGGAATGGCCAGCAGAAGAAAGGAGGTGATGGTGCTCTGTATAAGTCTTTGGTGCAACCTCATTTGGAGTATTGTGTGCAATTCTGGAGTCCGCACCTCTAAAAGGATATAAGCAGGTTGGAGTTGGTGCAGAGGGTGGCAACTGAAATGGTTAGTGGTCTTCATTATAAAGCATATGAGAACAAACTTAAAGATTTTAATATGTATTCTTTAGAGGAAATGCGGGATAGGGGAAATATGATAGAGACATTTAAATAAATACACAAGAGGGTCTCTTTCAATTGAAGGCAAGCTCTTTTATGAGAGAACATAGGATGAGAGTGAAAGGGGATAGACTCAGGAGTAATATGCGGAAATATTTCTTTACGGAAAGAGTGGTAGATGCGTGGAATAGTCTCCTAGTGGAGGTGGTAGACACAAGGACAGTATCTGAATTCAAAAAAGCATGAGACAAAGACAGAAGATCTCTGAAGGTAAAAGGGGACTATTGTAGTTGATATGGAAGGGCAGACTAGATAGGCCATGTGGTCTTTTTCTGCAAACATGTTTCTTTATTTCCTTTCCCAAATTGAAAGTTAACAAATATTGTGGGCTCAGTACTTAATTGGCAGCACTTCTACAGTATGTATCGATTTGCAAAATGGCTTGTCTCCACATGGGAGTGCTGGCATTTGCACATGGTAGTTATGAAATTACCATTCCACATAGAAGTGATTGCACTTCCTTATGAAAGCTGCCATGTTAGTTATAGTCATTTTCTCATATGTAGATTTCTAAAATGCCTTCTCCAGCTCTATATCTGGCAAATCCACATGCCCTCCTGCACATTCTGATAAAGGCTCCCCGCTCAAGACTTCAAGAGCTGAGCACATCTTTATCTGCATTTCTCAATTACGAACTCAACATGGGCTTTTGCATGGACGCCAAGAGGAGGCTTCCTTTGCTACAGTGCAATTGAGATGAACATTAGCAGTACATCTGAGAGACTGAGAGCATCTAAACTGTGTCCCAGCATGGCAATGAGGTTCATTAATATTATAATTAAACATAGTTGAAGATTCTGGTTGCAGATGGTACCAAAAGGTATTTTTAAAGACGCTATCTATACTTTTCTAGAGTAAACAAATTTATATGTTCATCAATACCTACCACTGCTACACCAATATCCCCCTGTGCAAATTGACAACCCCCACACCTCCCAGAAACACCTGCAATGTCCATAAACATGTAGTGGTACAGTTCCGTACATACATACCCACATATCAGCCCCACCTCTCCATACATCTCCATTCACCTGTTTCTACACATGTACATTCCTTTCCCCTACAGCCCCTCTCATATCTGCAAGCTACACATTCCAACACACACCCCAAAACTGTATATGCCCCTGTGCAACTGGTTCCCATCATTGTTTGTCTGATCCTGCCATGGTGGTGTGTGTGTGTGTGTATGTATGTGCCTGTGTGTGTGTGTGTGGGTGGGTGTATGGGTGTATCGGTATACATAGGGTGGGGGGGAGCTGCTCTTCAGCAGGCTGCACATGTATTAATGGCAGTGCTTTCATATCTGCAGCAGTGGGGTTGGCTGACTTGGCCTCACCTGCTGCCTTATACCCCTTCGTCTCACTCAGTGGTTATGTCCATCCAGCCACCACCCCTGCATATCCCATCCTGCCTGGGCTTCAGGCACATATTACTTTGCCATTGCTACATTTGCTTGGTTTTTTTGTGTGTGCCCATTCTCCCTGCCGGGCGCTGTCTGTGCATCTGGATATCTGCACATCTGTGGCTGCATGGATCTATTGCATTGCTTTCACTGTTGCTGTTCTTTACAGACTCTCAGAGGATGATGCCCTGGGTGACTTTCCCATGTTGTCTGAAGTTTGGGCCAGTTCTGCCTACTGTATTTTCCTGCCTGCACACTGAATGTTTGCCAGCAGCTAAGTGTCCTCCTGTGAGATGGGCCTAGGGGTGTGCAATGGTTGACTTACCTGGCCATGGGCATGCAGATAGTTTCCGAGACCCTCCTTGCTGGAGTATGTGATAGCCTATGCCATCTAGATGGGTATAGGACCTCCTCTTTCACCAGTATCAGTCTGCAGAGTACGGGAATCTCTGCCCACAAAGTTGAGCTGCCGCATAGCTGCCATCATGCTCTGTGCTGTTCTCCATGGGTCAGGAAGCATGTGCGCATGTTACACAAAAGGGGAGAGGACACATGCCACACACATTGGCACGTATGGGTCCCAGAGGCATTAGTTTTGAACTGGCTACATACTAACTGATTACAACTTAACTCTGGCAAAACTGCCACAACCCCTCTTGGATGAGCCAGTTCTCCAAGGTACTCCCATTGTCTTGATCTTTTCTTTTAAATACTTAGGTGTGACCTCTCCTTTTCAAAACACATTAGTTCTGTGGTAAAGACCTCCTTTAATGCCATGCAGCACTTTCATGCCATTTACCCTTTCTTGGATGTTTCTGCACAAACCACCCTCATCCTCAGTACTGTGATCTCCCATGTTGACTACTCTAATTCCATACATGCCAGTCTACCGAATACATCACTCAAACGTCTTTAGTCAATCTAAAACACGGCCATCCAACTTCTGACATCTGCAGGGAGATACAATCATGTGACTCCAATTTCTATCCAGTTTCTAAATGAAAGGGTAAAAAAATGCACATCCGTAGCCATTCCAGCTTCAATAAAAGTTTTGGATTGTTAAAAATCTGTAATTCTTACCCATTGCTACATCTTTCCTCTGTTGAACATTGTGAACCAGAATTTTATTTGATCTTATATAAAACTTTCCCCAAGCCTTTATGCTGTAAGGAAACATATTCAAACAGCAGATTATTTTCTTAAATGAGTAAATCTTGTCCCAATTCAGACATTCTTGGCTAGTTTAGTCAATTTTTTAAAAGAGAAACGTATTTCTCAAAGGTGACTTGCTGTTCACTCAAGTGAAAGTACACAATGTCTAAATAAGCTTTAGATAAAAGAGAGCTGGGAAATATGCCAACTTCTCTTGATCAAAACTGACAAAAATTGCTGCTATCATCATGATTTCAATCCATATTCATGATGTAAACCCATGATGAGAACCCAATGAGTAGACTACATAGCACAGAGGTGCTTTCAGTCTCAACAATCAATCACTGATTAATAACTCACAAATTCATGGAGACCATAGTGACCATCTCTTTGGATATCTCAGCTGGTTTTGATAAAATAGGACCTAACATATTATTGAATAGACTGGAAGGAACTGGGGTTAAAGCAGGAGTACTGAACTGGTTCCAATCCTTATCTGTTAAACAGAGAACAGCAAGTATATCCAATCTATCATGTAATACTTTATCTGTGATACTTTGGAATGTGTGCAGGTAACATTATGTGGTTTCTCCTCTGTACTGCAAATGATAAAGCTACTCTTATTGCTATGACAGAGTCCATTAAAGCTGTCTCTTATTGGCTTATAGCCAATGGCCTAAGCTTGAAACCGAAAAATACACATATTCTTCTTATTCAAAGAAACTTGCCTCTGCTATTCACAGAATGATAAAAGGGGCTTTTTATAAGAAAAGGCTGCTGTGGAGGTTGAGATCTTTTTTTTTCCTATGAGAATTTTAGTACTGTGTTGCAACAACTCATAACTGCACCAATAGATTATTGCAATGTCTTGCATTTGGCAGTTGCTGCTGTTAGAATATGCCAACTGATTTAAAATGAAGCTGTCTGTCTTTGGAATGTCACAGGATGCCAATAATATATTTCTGCATCTTTGATGGCTTTGCATCAGCTCCCCGTAGATTCTCAAGCAAAATTTAGGATGTTAGTGAAGTACCCAATATACCTAACCTATCAATTCCTTTACTGCTGCAGTTTCCCTTGACTAACTACTGCCAGAGTAAAGCTCTTCGATCACACATTCAAGGACTATTAGCTGTGCTGTTCCTATGATTGGTATACAAAGTCAGATATAATGATTATACCAGCTCGATTACTTGTCTCAGTTATGGAGTATACTGTTCCTTGACATTAAATGTGAAACCAATACTTGAGAGTCTTCCAAAGAAAAGTAAGGCTTTCTTTATTAAGGATTCTTCCCAATAATAACTAAAACAAATTGCCTGAATCTCTTGAAATGGTGTTTGACATTGCCAGACATTAAGATCTGGTTGTTAGCATCTTTATTGATATGAGTATAGTTCTGGTGTCTGCATTTATTTATGTATTAATTGTGCAACAAAGGAAAAACAAATACACTGCAGGTATACACTGTATTGATATATCTTTGGCAAACTTTTGATAGTTACCCTCTTTTCATCAAGTCTGTGAAGAAACAATGTTGAAAGCTGAACCTTCACTCCTCCCCAAAGCTGAACCTTTACTATACAGATATAATCTGGCCATTTAATAAAATATGCATTTGTCGCCTGCTGTCTTTAAATACTGGCCACTGTTTGTTTTTTTGACCGTGACAAGTGGTGTGTGTTTTCTCCATTGATTGTTATGGAATTGAGGTGAATAATTGTTCAGGAGAGTGTGCCAGTAAAGCTTCTCATAGGGTTATGTCTCCAAATCAGTTAGTTTATACATGTATCATGACTAGCTGGACTTTCAGAAAGCCTTTGATAAGGTCCCTCATGAGAGACTTTTGGAAAAACTAAAGAGTCATGTGATAGGAGGCAGTGTACTATTGTGGAACAGGAACTGGTTAAAAGATAGAAAGCAGAGGGTAGGGCTAAATGGCCAATTTTCCCAATGGAGAAAGGTGAATAGTGGAGTACCCCAGGGATCTGTGCTGGGTCCGCTGCTTTTTGACATATTCATAAATGACCTGGAAAGTGGAATAACGAGTGAGGTTATCAAATTTGCAGATGACACAAAACTATTTAAAGTTGTTAAAACCCAAGAGGATTGTGGAAAACTGCAAGAGGATCTTGATAAATTGGAAGACTGGGCATCAAAATGGCAGATGAAATTTAATGTGGACAAGTGCAAGGTTATGCACCTAGGGAAGAACAACCCAAACTATGGTTACACGATGCAAGGTTCCACATTAGGAACCACCACCCAGGAAAAAGATTTAGGCGTCATTGTGGATACCATGTTAAAACCCTCGGCCCAGTGTGCAGCGGCGGCCAAGAGAGAAAATAGAATGCTAGGTATGATAAGGAAAGGAATGGAAAATAAAACAAAAGATATTATAATGCCTCTATATCGTTCCATGGTGAGACCGCACCTTGAATATTGTGTGCAATTCTGGTCGCCGTATCTTAAAAAGGATATAGCAATTTTAGAAAAGGTTCAGAGAAGAGCCACCAAAATGGTAAAGGGGATGGAAGGATACTCCTATGAAGAAAGGCTAAAAAGGTTAGGGCTCTTTAACCTGGAAAAGAGACGGCTGAGGGGAGATATGAAAGAAGTCTATAAATTAATGAACGGAGTGGAACGGGTAAACATAGATCGATTGTTTACCTTATCAGAATATAGAAAGACTAGGGGACATGCAATGAAGCTACAGGGTAAACTATTTAAGACTAATAAAAGAAAATATTTTTTCACTCAACGTGTAATCAAACTCTGGAATTTGTTACCGGAGGATGTAGTAAAGGCTGTTAGTGTAGCTGGGTTTAAAAAAGGTTTGCACAAGTTCCTGGAGGAAAGGTCCATAAACCATTATTAAGAAGGGACCCAGGATATCAATGCTTGAACCAATACAAGCATTGTGAAACCTGTGTCCCTTGGGGAAACTGCTAGGTACATATGACCTAGATTGGCCACTGTTGGAAACAGAATACTGGGCTTGATGGACCTTGGTCTGACCCAGTATGGCATATCTTATGTTCTTATGTTCTTATGACTGAAATGACACTTACTGTAAAGCAAGAATACATTCGGTATGATCTTAGTCTGCTAGATTGGTTCTGATTTTAGTGCTCATTAATACTTGCATTGTGCCAAAGAGGGCCTTTTTCTAGAATTCATAAGGCATAATATATACAGGCACAGGCAGATGTCAGAATGTGATTGGAAGGTCTTTAATCAAGCTGGAGGCACACAATACAATTGGGTCAGTTCCTCTTTCTTTCTGCCACATTTTCTTGATCTCCAGGAACAAGCAGGAATGAGTCTTCACATATGGGTACGGCGGTACCAACGGAACCTGCGCTGGAATGCTCCCCAGCATCCAATAGGAAAGCTTTTGGGAGCATCCCACAGCGCCTGCGCGCTGCCTTCCAGTCCATTCACTTCCCTCTCAACAGTTCTTCGTTTTCCGTGGAGCCGACAGGACGTGTCCTTGTCACCGCAGAAAATTCTTCTTTTTAATTTTATTTTTTGTGGTCGCGCCTGCCTTCATTCGACGCCCACCGGTACCGCCGGTATTTTTCTTTTATTTTCTTAAAAAATTTTCTTCTTTTCCTGAGAAACTTTTTCTCTTGTTGCCTGACCCTTTGGGCCTTAGGCCTTTTTCCTTTCATAATGGGAAAATCAGCCACTATCCTTAAGAAATGTATAAAGTGTGGCGGTACAACTAATTTAATAGACACTCATTTCTGGTGTCTAGCTTGTTTAAGTCCTGACCATTGTCCCACAGAGTGTTTCTCTTGTAGGAGTTTAACCAGAAGAGGTCTTCAAAATGCAGCACAGCCTGCTACCGAGTTTCCAGTCAAGACTTTTTTCTTCCACAGTCAGGTAACTAAACAGTCTGTTAAGACTAGCCAGTCCTCGAGTGGTAGATCTCTTTCAAAGTATCGAGATGCCGTTGGCCTTGCCCTCGAGGACACTTTGGCTCAGTCCCGGCGGGAGTCTTCCGGCTCCAAAGCCTTATTGGGACTCCAGGTTGCTCCCGAGGTCTTTACCTCTGGTGATGCACCTGGGCCATGCTCGGTGGTTCGGATCGCTTCGGGCGATACCGATACCCTGGCATTGGCTGTGGCGTCGAGTGAAACGCTCCTCACCATGGAACGTGGTCTAACAGCAGCTACTTTGGTACCGCTAGAGCCGTTGCAGACCGTTCCTCGACCACCGGTGTCAGTTTCGGTGCCAGCGCCGGTGTCGATGCCGGAATCGGTTTTGATGTCGCCGCCGCTGTCAACGTGGCAGTCGGCTTCGCTGCCGGCGCCGGTGTCGATGCTGCTGCCGGTACCGACGCCAATGTCGGTGCGGATGCTGACATCGGGGGCAGATTCCTTGATGTTGCTTGCAGCATCGATGCAGATGCCGGTATCGACATCGGTACCGGCATCGATGTCCTTGATACCTCCTCCGCTAGTTTCGCTTCCTGTGATGCCGAGCCTAGAATCTCTATCTAGTCTGGAGGATTCGGTACCGACTTCTCTCGATGCTGGTATCGAGGGGTACCGAGCACAGCTCTTTGAGGAAAAACCAATGCTTCATCCTTCCCTCTTTTCTAACGATGTTGGGGAGGGATTCATCGGTACCGCAGCTCAACTTTCTACAGTTCCAGCTTGCACTCCTCAGTTCAGAGGATTCCTCCTGGAGGAGATCTCTTTTCAAGCCTTTCTGCTTAATATGGCAAGAATACTCGCCATTTCTATACCTGGAAAAGAGTCTGTGCCAACGGATTCAGAAATTCTGCAATCCACCTGGTTCCCAAAGGAGGCAATTATGCTTCCTGTACATCAGGCCCTTCAAGATCTGTTATTCAGAATGTGGGAGACTCCCTTAACGGTATCCCCACATTCCAAAAGACTTGATTCTATCTATAAGGTGCCACCTTCTCCAGGTTTTCCAAAGACTCAACTCCCTCATCACTCTATAGTAGTGGAATCAGCAATGAGGCATATTAAGAGTACAAAAAAGCATTCTTCTTATCCGCCAGGGTGTGAGTCTAGAACCTTAGATGTTTTGGGGGGTCGATGCTTCCAGGCATCTATGCTTTCAGCAAGAATCATGTCATATATTTTCTATATGGGATTCTCTCTGGAGGAGGTTACAAAGGAGTTACAACTTTTCAAACCTTTCCTTCCAGAGCATAAAAGGGCAGGCTATTCATCTCTAGTCAATCATGCCCAGGACATTTCTAGTTTCCTTTGTCATGCTTCTCGAGACTCCTTTGAGTCTATCAGCAGATCTTCTGCTATAGCCATAGGAGCATGACGCACAACCTGGCTCCAAGCATCTGACTTGGATAAATGGGTACAAGAAAAGCTGGGAAATAGTCCTTGTACTGGAGAGCATCTCTTCAACAAGGAATGTCTATTTCAGACTAGTCAGTTACACACTGATATCACTACTCTCAGAGGATTGTCAAATATCTCCTCTGTCCCAGCTCTTAATAGATTATACAAAAAACCTTCTTCACCTACGAGGAGAAAGTTTTATCCATCTTCTACCCCTCAGTCAACTGTTTCCCAACAAGGGCAACATCGAACCAGGCTACGAAAACAGAAACTTCTACAGGGTCAGCAAACCCAGTAATTCCAGGGTTTCTGACTTATCTTTTCCCTAGATAGGGGTTATAACCTGTACATCTCTCTTTCTTATTGAGTCTTTCTGTTTTTACATCTCATCCAAGCTGAGATGAACTTAACTAAATTCTAGACATGAATCTCTCCTTCAAGAGTAATCCTCCACCATAGCGTGTGAGCTATGGAGGTATCTCATGTCTACAAGTTACCAGTTTCTACTTAAAAAAAACCCAAAAGCAAAAACAGGAAACTGTCAAGGGATGTAACTGCAGAGGACTCTAATGATAATAACCTATTAGTTGGTATGTTTTTATAGCTCTGTCCATGCAGATATCCATTAGTTCGGAAATCTAGTCTCCAACAGGAAGCTTTTTTTCATCTGGATAGCTTCTCTGAAGCTATAGGAATTCCTATTTCCAGTAAATCTTCCAATTCAGAGTTTTTCTCTCTAGGGTTTTTCAGCAGTGTTTTACAGATTGCATTTTCAGCATTCTGAGAAATGCTACCAGCTTCTTACCCTTTTGACTATAGTCAACTCAGAAGGCTTTCAAAACCTTCATGGAGAGAAAATGGATAACCCACTAAGTGGGTTAAATGAGCTTCTTCAAACCAATAAGCTCACATAGGTTTTTGCCTTCTCTACACTACTTGTGCATTTTGGGTTGACCCCTCAACCTTTTTCCTGTCATGGAGTGGAGGAGTAGCCTAGTGCTCAGAACACTGGCTTGGTACCAAGCAACCAGGGTTAAATTCACACTGGCACTCCTTGTGACCTCTGGCAAGTCACTTAACTCTCCACTGCCTCAGGAAAAAGGTATAAGACAGTGTATCAGACAGGAATCTGGTATCTCCATTCCTAATCAAGTCTGTTACCCCTTCTTTCCTGCTGTCTTTTTAGCAGATAGGATAACGCCTCTCTTCTATCTTGAACTATCTTTAGTTCTATTCCACGTTATAGTAGGTTGTTCACTGGCTGGTCCCTAGCCAGGTTTTCACTAGACAACCTACACCATGCTCTCTGCAACTATGCAAGGAAGCTCTGCAACTATGGGCCTTTGCTAGAGAGTGCTGGAATCTAGACCTGGCAGATAACTTCCAGGTGGTTAAGGCTTTGTTCTGCTGGTCTCTGACCAGTTATGCCATGACCATTGGTTATTATTTTTTACCATCTTCCTTAAAATCCCTTTTAAGGAAAAGGAACCACGGCTTAAACCACTTCTAAAGATAAGGAATAGCACTATTCCCTGAGTTGTTTCATATCCTCAAGGGATTTCCTACATCAGGGATGCATTCCTCATCATTGCACTTGATCAATATCCATTGCAATTCTTTCCAATGATCCTTTGAGGTCTCTAAGGAACAAAGAACACCTAATATTCATTGTGTTTCTTTCTTCCAGGCCTTTTTTTCTAATCTGATAAAGAGGTCAGGATCCTTTACCCTAAGGATCTTCTTGCGTCCTAGTCATCTGAGGACTTCACTTAAGAATCACACCTTTTGCCACTATTGGGAAAATCCCTCTAGTTTCCATGTGGCTCTACAGATGATTCTTATTCTCTTCTTTCGTCAAGGTGTCTCACTGGTTCACCTCAGAACGACTGACTCCCTGCTTACTAGTCAGTTTTCTTACATAATCTGACCTCTAATGGACATCCAATTTATCTTGTAAAGTTAGGAAACTCCTGCTTTACATTGACCTTTCTCTGCTCAATCCAGTTACTTACGTATATCTGAAGCCCTGTATGTGAAGTTTTTATCTTAAGTGCAATCACGTATACAACACATATCATGGATCTTCAGAAATTGGGGGCTAACCCGCCCAATGCCATTTTTAGTCTGGATACCAATTTCTATAACAGGTCTACCCCTCTTTCAAGTAGGGGTACTTATCCTTTCTGTCCAGACCGGTCAGATTCTGCTTTCTTTCTTTCCCAAGACCAGTCCTGCTCTTGGGTTAGATATTTCAAAGCTTGGTCTATTCGGAAACTTAGCTTCTCTCCAGAATTCCAACTTCTGGTAAAATTCCCCAATCTCCTCTGGGGTTACTCTAAACATTAAGTTTCTCATCTTGGTTGTACTGCAATTCTATTTCCTTACTCCCTACTATAGGGGAAATGCATATGGGACAATGTGCTGGCTCTTACAACAGACCCATCTTAACCCTCCCATATGTTTATTTTGCAATCCCTGGATTTCATCTTCTTACAAGAAGTTGGTTTTTCTCCTATCCCTTACTAACAGTTATCTTTTCACCAGGATACCATCGTGGATACCTGGTTTAATCTGGCTGTTCCACAGCACCCATGAGCACTGTTAGTTCAACTCCTACCCTCCATCCCTCGGGATGCCTGGGAGCCTTGTGAGCAAACGTTGCACATCCATCAGATTTGCAACATGTTGGGGCCTCTCCAGGCATCTCAGCTTGGGAGTCCCCATATGTGAAGACTCATTCCTGCTTGTTCCTGGAGATAGCACAGTTACTTACCTGTAACAGGTGATCTCTGGGAACAGCAGGAATAAGTCTTCACAACCCATCCACCTCCCCTAGGAGTTGTTCTCTCTCTCTCTCTCTTTCTCTCTCTATGATTTGTCTACTTCCCTCCTTCAATCTCAGCTACAAACTCAACTGTTGAGAGGGAAGTGAATGGGCAGGAAGGCAGCGCGCAGGAGCTGTGGGATGCTCCCAAAAGCTTTCCTATTGGATGCTGGGGAGCATTCCCGCGCAGGCTCCGTTGGTACTGACGTACCCATATGTGAAGACTTATTCCTGCTGTTCCCAGAGATCACCTGTTACAGGTAGGTAACTGTGCTATCTCTGATTGCATTTTTGATATTTGAGGATCTTCTCTTTTTCCATGCATTGTACAGAATGGGCACGTGTTAGAATATTTCTAGTAGCAATACCATTCTTACGGTTTTATTCTTTACTGAAATGTCTGGGGTTTTTTGCTTTTCATTGATGGGAAAAGGAATGTCTCAGGAAATCACAGTTTCTTCATTCTCTATAGTACAGTTCTGTCACACTTTTGATACCAGTAGTTTTCAGTGGATAAGCTGTGCTACCTTATTTTGATGCTCTATATACAGATCTTCTGGCATCAACACATCACATAACAGCGATGAGATGTGTAACTGCTTCTATTTCTGTGCTATAGAATTTCCATTTGGCTGATTTACCATTTTTTTAATATTCTTGCTGCAATTATCAATCTTTCATCTTTAGCTTTAGCACTCCTTTGTCAGATTAACATAGGAATAAAAGAAATTTCGTACTGGATAACACGAAAGGTCCAAAAAGCCCAGAATCCTGTTTCTAGCAGTGACCAATCCAAGTTGCAAGTCAATTGTTTTCTCTTGTATGCTGGGTCATCTATTTATGATTTTTTCTTGTTTTACAATTTATGTTGCTTCTTGTGTGTTGGTGGATTTATTTATTTATTTAATGTCTTTTCTATACTGCGCTCTTTAGAATCAGTGCGGTTTACATGAAACAATAACTTATAGTGTGACAGAGCCTGCACTGTATTTACAAAGAACAGGAAATGCAACTTGGACATAACTAGGGTAACTATATACAGTTTGAGCAATCAAGTCATGGTATACAGTAGGACCGTAATTGCTTAGAGATTATTTACAAGCCTAGGGGATTATATACACTGCACTGTATCTACAGGTGATGTAACTTGGACGTAACTAGGGCACAGGATGAGAACCAGAATTGCTTGGATCAATTTCCCATAATAGTGGGTTATATACACACTCTTATTTACTGGTTATGCGGTTGAGCCAGTGGGTAGAGCTGCATCGTTGTGAGATGGGTGCGCTGGAGGTGTAGTCCTGATTCTCACTCATTCCTTCTGTTTGTTGGAATACTTGCCCAGCCTTAAGAATGGAAACTGCTTTTGCCATTCCAGTTTGTACTTAAGCACTTTCTGCATTTTCAGATC
This sequence comes from Ichthyophis bannanicus, assembly GCA_033557465.1. Taxonomy (NCBI): domain Eukaryota; kingdom Metazoa; phylum Chordata; class Amphibia; order Gymnophiona; family Ichthyophiidae; genus Ichthyophis; species Ichthyophis bannanicus. The sequence continues at coordinate 422,173,721 of CM066033.1, forward strand.
TATCTATCTATCTATCTATCTATTGGAAGAGTAGCCTAGTAGTTAGGCCAGCAACTTGTGATCAGAAAAACCCAGTTTTTATCCCTTTGACTCTCCTTGTGGCCTTAGGCAACTACTTAACCCTCTGTTACCTCAGGTACAACCTTTGAATGTAATCCTTCCAAGGAAAAACCTACAGTACCTGACTGTAACTTGCCTTGATCTACTTCTGGAAAAGCATGAGCTAAATACTAATAAATCTAAGTTCTTAGGTATGCCTGGGAGCCTATGATAGCAGCTCTATGGAGCATGTGTAATAAACTTCTATATACTGCCTTTAGATCTTAGAATTTACTATCCTAGCATGTTGTTGTTGTTAAGTGCCATCAAGTCGGTGTCAACTCATGGCGACCCTCTCAGCATATGTTGGTTCTTATAGGCTATCTCATTGTCATGAAGGAGTTTCCTTGTTCTTACATCCAATTCTGGAATCAGTCTACAGTTCCAAAACTCAGGGAGACTGTATGGATTGCAAGTTGATTGATAACTTGCATTTTATTCCATGCTTTTTGAGCACTTTTATTTATGTATTTAAAATTTAAAATTGTTTTTACCTTTCTACAATTCAAGGCAGTGTACATAGAACACAACAGAGCAGTGTGGGGACATCTGCTTTATAAGGAACTGGAACAAGAATATATTAAAGCATAACATGCTATGTTACATAGCTGAGGTCATCGTAACAAAACTATGTACAATAGGGGTGGGGGTGAGTGAGGGTGGGGGTTGAGGGGCATATATTTGAGGGTGGGAGGGAGGCAGGACTGGTTAGGCTGAAAGGCCTATATTACTTTCAGCCTCCTGTAAATGTATAAAGCTTAATAAAGATTGCTTATAATTTTCAAATTTGATATCACTTTTGTTTACACTAAAGACAGTATAAATACAACAAATGCGATAAGCTTCACAGTTATATATGTGATAAAACAATACATTCTATTATAGAAATTCTTAAAATAAGCTTTGAGGATTAAACTTTTATTCTGGCTCTAGTGCCAGTGTACCAAACAGCAAGAGAAGGAGGTCTTCCGCAAAGGTACAATAGGAGGGAGCGGAAGCCAAGAACCACGGCCAAACACAAATAAGTATATCCAAAAAGCTTTATTAGCAGACCCAACTAAAAAGTTTCAGCCTGAGGCCTTCTTCAAGTGCCAGTGTAACCAGTAGAGTGGTTCTCTCTGTAACCACCTCAAGTGAGTCCTCCAGGAACCCCATAAGATCCCCCAGAAGAGGTCCCACTAATTTGGTTACCCAGGCTCAGTGACAGATATTGCGCCTGGGAGATGGGCGGCAAGCACTCCAAGGGGTTCTTAAGCATCTCCGTGAAGTATTTGCAAACCATCGGCAGAGGAGATAACACAGGAGACTTTGGGAAATTTAACAGTCTGAAGTTGTTTCTATATGCCTGATTTTCCAAATACTCGAGTTTCTTCTGCTGCACTGTCCCCTCTTTTAACTGGGCTACCTGCAGCTCCCTATTGTGTCCAAGTTCTCCCTCTAACAGAGTAAACCTCTCCGCCTGGTTAGCTTGCATACCAGATAGCCGTTGAAGATCCTGATTTACTTGTGATATGTCTTTCACAATATTTACAGCAAAACCGGTAAGGGCTAGATGCAGGGTAGCTGTTAGGTCCCACAGTGCTTCTAAAGTTATTTGATAACCCAAAAACCCCAAAGGTCAGTAGTACTTAGAAACCACTACAACAACAAACTACCAAACAACTTCCTTCCCAGAAAATTAGAATTATTAAATAAATCAAGTTTTTGTCAGAGGAAGCCAAGGGAGGCTAGAAGTATACTCTAACCCCACCAGATGGCAACATCCATTTTTTTAAAGAACCATGCGTGTATGAATAAACTTAACTTAGTAGCTCTGATGACGATTTTTGTGATATTCGATGCCAATTTCAGCAATTTCAAGGCCCAACACAGTATCCAATAAAACAAGGCACGACGTGCACGTTTTGGGCAGAGCTCCCTGTTTCAAGCGCAATCCTCTTTCTTCTGTGCTGACCCACGGTTTCTACTCCAGGTACTTCCTCATACCAAAGAGAACCGGCGGCCTCAGGCCTATTCTCAACCTCAGAAACCTCAACAAGTTCCTAGAGAAAGAAAAGTTCAAGATGCTTACTCTTGGAACACTTCTGCCCTACCTCCAGCAGGGAGATTGGCTATGCTCCTTAGATCTAAAGGATGCATACACTCACATCCTCGTTCATCCAGACCACAGAAAGTACCTCAGGTTCATTGTGGGAGGAAACCATTATCAGTACAGAGTTCTGCCTTTCGGCCTCACCTCCGCCCCCAGAGTCTTCACAAAATGCCTGGCGGAGGTGGCGGCCTACCTGAGGAATCAGGGTATCTTTGTCTTCCCCTATCTGGACGACTGACTCATCAGGGGTCAGACATGCCAGGAGGCCAGGCAAGCCACCCTCCGAACTATCTCTCTGCTTCAGCACCTGGGTTTTGTCATAAACTTCGAAAAGTCCACTTTGCTCCCCTTCCAGAACCTGGAGTTCATAGGGGCAAGGCTAGACTCTCTGCAAGCAAAAGCTTACTTGCCAGAAGACAGAGCCCAAAGACTGATGGACTTGGCAAGCCAGTTTCTCAGCGTGCCACTGGTCTCCGCCAGACTCTGTCTGAGGCTCCTGGGCCACATGGAATCGACAGTGCATGTGACTCCAAATGCCCAGCTCCACATGCGGCCTGCCCAGTGGTGCCTCAAAACTCAGTGGAATCAGGCCACAGGCAGCCTCAGAGACAGAGTACGGGTGTCCAAACCATTCCTGAACTCCCTCCGCTGGTGGCTGCACCCCCCAACTTACTACAAGGGGTGCCTTTTCAGATCCCTGTGTTCGCAGTAGTGTTAACCACCGATGCCTCCTTGCGAGGCTGGGGGGCACATTGTCTGGGCAAGTGCACCCAGGGCCTCTGGTCTCCCTGGGAGGCTCAGCAACAGATCAACCTACTGGAACTATGGGCTATTCACTTAGCCCTCAAAACGTTCGCTCAAACTCTGGCTAACCAGTCTGTCTTAGTACAGACGGACAACCAGGTAGCCATATTCTATGTGAACAAGCAGGGCGGCACTGGGTCCAAACTCCTTTGTCAGGAGGCACAAGACCTTTGCTTGTTTGCACTCAGGCACAACATCTCCCGCAGGCTCCCGCACCGAGTGCAGCTCTCCCCAATCAGGGGATTTGAGCGGCGACAAGAGCACAGCCAGCCAGCAGCAAAAGTGCTGTCCAATCGGGGCAGACTCGGGGCCGTATAAAGAACTGCGCGGCAAGAAGGCGCACAAAGGAACTACAAAGGGAAAATCACAGCCGCCAGTACACCAGAAGAAAACCAACAGAATAACAGAAGAAAAGCAACAGCAAAACAAGCAATAGACGAAGACTTAAGAAAAACAGGCATCACCCTAACAGAACATCACAAAAGACCAACATGCGCGCCACATACTTCCTCCCACTCTACCTACTCCAACCGCACACCTCCAATACCCACAAGCAAACACAACATGGTACCCACCAACAGCACTGCCATATTTAGAACCACAGCACACACACAAAGAAACACTCAGAACTTCCCAGACAAAACGACCAAACAGACACAAATCAAACTCCCAAACCTACACAAAGGAAGCACATGTAACAGCAACCTCCTCAACAAAGACAACGATTGAGCTCATAAACGCCAGATCAGTCTGCAACAAGATACACACTCTTGTAGACCACATAGAAGAGCGACAGCCCGACATAATATGCATCACAGAGACATGGCTCAACCCTACCGACAATGTACTACTCAACCAACTAGTACCGGACAACTACTCAGCGTACAACTGCCCACGCACCCACAAGCGTGGAGGAGGAGTCCTAATAATAGCAAAGACAAACCTAAAGTTCAAGACACAGAGCTTCACCAATACACAGCAATGTAACACAATCAGCATCAAGAACAAAAACATTGCAATCTGCCTAACCTACAGAGCACCCAGAGCTCCACCCGACGAATTAGCCTTCACATTCGAAGAAGCCTGTGCCATAACAACAAACAACAAACCAGCGCTACTGATTGGAGATTTCAACCTCAAGTCCACCAATGCCAAAGACGCAGAGGCCTTCCTTCAAGCAATGACATCTCTTCAATTCACACAGATAATCAATGCACCAACGCACAGACATGGATCATCCCCAGACCTCATCTTCGCATCCAATTACCTAACATTAAGAGACCTAATTTCTCCACCCACCATTACCCCAGTGCCATGGTCTGACCATTACTTAATCGAGACAAAGCTGCGATCACAAGAGGACCAGACAAACGAAAGAGCAAACATCTCACACACACAAAGACGATTCAAGCATTTCGACAGAGACAAATTCATACAGGACACAATACAACACTTGAACATTACTACAGATGACCTGGAGGAACAAGTTTCCAGCTGGAACAGCATCTTAGCTAACGCCGCCAAACCATCGGGTGGCAGGCACGAGAAACACCACCACAACAGGAGACAAAACAAACCATGGTACTCAGCAAAAATACGACGGGAAAAGAGGGAGCTCAGGAAGATTGAACGGAGATGGAGAAAAAACAAAACAACAGCCGACCAACATCTTTACCTAACAAAACAAAAACAATACAACGAACTCATCAACCAATCAAAGAGGGAATTCCACACAAACATGATAAATACTTCCATCAACAAACCCAGAGAACTTTTCGAAATAGTCAAGATCCTAACAAAAGAGCAAACAACAGAAGGGGAAGTACAAATTGATCCACAGGAATTTGCCGACCACATCAAAGAGAAATTTCACTCCACAGAACGCACAACACCCAGTGGGACCACCAGGTCAGACGCATACACCAAAACCTGGGGCACCTTCTACTCACCCTCAACAGAGCAGATATCCCACATCATCTCTACAATCAACACAAGCACTGCTCCTACAGACCCATGCCCAGTGTCATGGGTAAAAGCCACCAAATCAAACTTCATCCACACCATACATAAAATAGTACAAACTCACTCAAGGACTCATGCCAAAGCAACTAAAGCTTGCCTCAGTAAGACCAATCACAAAGAAAACAACTCTTGACAAAAAAGATCCAGCAGCATACTGACCAATCTCCAGCATACCCTTCCTGGCAAAAATCATCGAAAAAACGGTTCAACTACAACTCCAGGAACACATCGACAAATATGAAACACTCGACAACAACCAACACGGCTTTCGTCCCAACCATGGAGTCGAAACGCTACTGATCTACCTCTTCGACAGCATCCTAAGAATAATTGACAACACCAGGAATGGAATCATAATGATCTTCATCGACATCTCCTCAGCCTTCGACACAGTGGACCACAACACGCTCCTGGAAAGACTAAAAAACACTGGTATTCACGGTATCACATTGGAATGGTTCCACTCATACCTAACCGAAAGACAGCTACAGGTCAAGGTGGGACACAACACCTCCCGACCCATAAATGTCCGTCAAGGAGTACCGCAAGGATCTGCACTCTCAGCACTCCTATTTAACATCTACATCCAACCAATCTGCAACATCATGAAAGAGAACAACATTCAATACACAATATATGCAGACGACATCATGATATACACCCCGATATCAATCGACAACCCGGACTTCTCTAAGATAACAGACTGCCTTACCCAAATGACGAGTTGGTGTCAAAACAACAACCTCGCAATAAACTACAACAAGACCGAAGCTTTAATCATCACTCGGAACCAAAGCTTCATACACCCGCCAAATATCAAGATACAAAACACTACTATACCAATAAGATCAGAAGTGAGATACCTCGGAGTTACTCTGGACAATAAACTAAACCTCAAGCCACACATCAACAAAACAATCCAAAAAGTCTACTACAAGATGCGAATCATCAGGAGACTGAAACCACTCCTCGCCCTAGAACACTTTCGTACCGTCTGTCAAGCACTGATAACCCCACTACTGAACTTCTGCAATCCGATATACCTTGGACTCCCGAAACAAGCCCTCAAACCACTCCAGCTAGCACAAAACACTGCAGCACGAATAATATCCAGTACTGCAAGACAGGAACACATCACACCTACCTTAAAGGACTTACACTGGCTCCCAATCGGTGCACGCATCAGATACAAAACTATCATAAACCTATTCAAGATAAATCAGCACACATCAGCCAACAGCCTGCACACCCTCATACAACCAGACACCAGCACACGTCCTAGAAGAAAACAAACACACAACCGAGTCAGCACCCCAAGTGAATTCAAACACACACGCAAGGACACAGCAGACAGAGCACTCTCCATGGCTGCTCCAACAATATGGAACAAACTACCGGACGAGTTGAGGGCAAGTACAGACCTCAAAGACTTTAGAAAACAGCTAAAAACCATGCTGTTCATAGAACACTATGGACACATCACATAACCTCAGAGAATGTATAACAGCACATGATACCGCCTAAACACTGTATGTATAGAAAATGTTTTTTGCATCACTGTATATAGCCCATATTGTACATAGCTCAGACCACTCTAGCACACAATACAACACACATTGTACATAGCTCAAACCAATCTAGCACACAATACAACACACACTCAACTAAATATCACCCTCACTGCATGTTTAACACTCTCACTTTACCCGATTGTTTGCTGTGATACCACCTTGATTGATAAGATAAGGCGGTTTAGAAATACTGTTAAATAAATAAATAAAAATCTTTCTCAAGGCTGTTTATCTCCCTGGCCAGGAGAACTTCCTGGCAGACAGGTTGAGCAGAGTTCTGCAGCCCCACGAATGGCAACTACACCCATTAGTGGTTCAGAACATTTTCCTGAAATGGAGACTTCCCTCCATAGATCTCTTTGCCAGTCCCCTGAACAGACAGCTGCCCAGGTTCTGCTCCAGGCATCCGCATCCTCTGTGGCTGGCAGCAGATGCTTTCCTGATTTCCTGGTCTCAGGGCCTCTTGTATGCATTTCCTCCCACGCCTCTGGTGGCCCGAACCCTGTTCAGGATTCTACAGGACAAGGCCTAGGTTCTTCTGGTAGCTCCCAGATGGCTGAGGCAGCCTTGGTTCCCACTTCTGCTTCAGCTGGCGGTGGATGTTCCACTGCCTCTGGGGTTGCAGCCCGACTTTCTCTCTCAGGATCAGGGGTCTCTTCTGCACCCCAACCTCAAGTCTCTCAATTTGATGGCCTGGAGGCTGCAAGGGTAGTATTGGCCCCCTGGGGCCTGCCTCAGGAAGTTGAAGAGGTGCTCTTGGCCTCTAGGAAGCAGTCCACCAGAAAAACTATGCCCTGAAATGGAAGAGGTTTTCTGTGTGGTGTCAGCTGCGTACAGAAGATCCCGTCTCCTGCTCTGTGCCAGTGGTGCTTCAGTACCTGCTGCACTTATCCAATCTGGGACTAAAGTCCAATTCTGTTCGGATCCACCTCTCAGCTCTAGCAGCTCACCACTCACTGGTGGAGGGACACTCTTTGTCAGTTCACCCCTTGGTGTCCCGGTTCTTCAGGGGTCTGCTCTTGCTTAAGCCCCCTGTTCGTCCTCCAGCCCCTGAGTGGGAGTTGAATGTGGTCTTGCAACAGCTGACTCGCCCACCTTTTGAGCCGATGGCTACCTGTCCTCTCCGCTTCCTTTCTTGGAAGACTCTATTCCTGGTGGCCTTGACCTCAGCCAGGCAAGTGAGTGAGCTTCAAGCCCTGGTCTGTGACAGGCCATACGCTCGCCTCTGTAGGAACAGGGTAGTACTTAGGACTCATCCTAAGTTCCTCCCAAAGGTTGTCTCCTCTTTCCATCTCAACCAGGAGGTGGTTCTTCCGACATTCTTCCCTAGGTCTCATGCAAGCCTGGCTGAAGCAGCCTTGCATACCCTGGACTGTAGGAGGTCCTTGTCCTTCTACCTTGACCGTACGCAGGGACATAGAAGGGCTACTCAGCTCTTCGTGTCCTTTGACCCTAATAATTTGGGGTCTGCTGTGTCCAAGCGTACCCTGTCCATCTGGGTGGCTGACTGTATCACCTGGGCTTACAGGGCGGCTGACCTTCCTTTGCAGGGTCAGGTCACGGCCCACCGTGTTAGGGCTATGGCTGCCTCAGTGGCCCATCTCCGCTCTGTACTGTTGGCAGACATCTGCAGGGCTGCAACTTGGTCCTCAAGCCAGACTTTTGCAGCCCATTACTGCCTGGAGAGGGAGTCCCATAGGGACAGTGCTTTTGGTCAGGCAGTACTCTGGAATCTCTTTGAGGTTTAGGCAACTCCTGCCCTCCGTTGGGCTACCGGTGGAGGTTCTTTCAGTGCAAAGCCTTTCTTTGATGCTGGGACTAGAGGGAGTCCTCTTGTTCAGCCTGGGTTCCTGGTAGCCCAGAGCTAGGGAGTCACCCATATGTGAGGACTGACTTCCTGCTTGTTCCTGGAGAAAGAGTAGTTACTCACCTGTAACAGGTGTTCTCCAGGAGCAGCAGGAATCAGTCCTCACAACCCTCCCTCCTCCCCTGGAAGTTGCAGTTGTACATAGTTTACTTTTCATTTTTGTGTGCTGTTGTTTAGCTAGGTCATTTGACTGAGCCAAGATGGCACCTTAAGGCGGGAAGGGGACCGCGCATGCGTGCAGTATTCCCAAAGGCTTTCATAGAAAGCTGGGGAAATGCTCCACAAGGGCTCCATCAACGTCGATGTCACCCATATGTGAGGACTGATTCCTGCTGCTCCTGGAGAACACCTGTTACAGGTGAGTAACTACTCTTAATCATATTCTCCCCCCCTTTAAACCCCCCCTTTGTATTCCTTCCCCTCCCACCCTCATTCCCCCCTCCCATCACACTCAAGCCATACATCAGTGTCTTAGTGGGGTCCAGGTCACTCAGTGTGTGGGTGTACTTACACACCTCTGGGGATGCAGACCCTCCCCATTCACTCACCCACTTCCCCCCTGGGGTCCTTGTCCAATCAACCCTATGTCCCTAACCTACCCCTTTCTGTGGTGACATCTCCAACCCATATCACTACATTCCAAGAGGTCATTTAGGACATAGCTGCGGCTGCGCAATGGAAACGTCTGAATGTAGTCATACCAAACTGTGCAGAACTGAGGGATATGTCTATGTTCCACTATGGCCCAGAGCTTGTCAATTTGTAGTTGTTGGTGTAGTACATTCCACCATTGCCAGTAATTGGGGGGGTCCCGCTGATTTCCAATCCAGTAAAATGAGTCTGATAGTTAGGGCCCATGACAGTTTTAGCCAATGCCTCCTTCCCTGTCTGGTAACCGCTACTCTCGCCATCTCATGAAGCAATGCTTCTTGTGGGATAAGTGTCCATTGCTGTCTAAACACCCGTTCAGTAAATAAGTGGATATCCCTCCAAGCAGGACCACAGCAAGTGGACCAGTGGAGCACCATCCTCTCCACATTTGGGTCACTGAGACCATCCCTCATAACCCATAGTTCTCAGATGGCCCGGAGATAAATAAGCTCATCAGATCACTTGATATTGCATGTCTCGGAGGGAACCCATCGCTGTAAATCTAGGAATCTTACCAATAAGTTTCAAGATGGTTTCTCCTGTTAAGAAAGTACTAAGATCTGCATTCCATGTCTGCCAGGCAGTGACAGGTATTCCTAGAGGCACTAATTGTAAAAGATTATTGCACCTGAGACACTGTTATCCTGCCCAACTCTTTGCAAAGGAAAGATTTCTCTAAATCCGTGCAGAAGTCGCTAGACAAGTTGCCACCTATCTAGGCCTCGAATATAACTGCAAAGTTGGTAGTAAGAAAATAAGTCACACTAAGCTATTCCAAACTGAGTGCAAAGTTTGGGAAAAGACAACAACTCTCCCTCTGCCATCAAAACCTGGTTGAAGTATTGTAGGCCCAACCTTTGCCATTGGCTGAATTGAGGGGAGGATGTGCCGGGGCAAAATCTGCATTCTCTGGGAACAAGCAAGAAGTCAGTCCTCACATATGAGTGACATTGGCACTGACGGAGCCCTCGCGGAAGCATCCCCCCAGCTTTCAAAGAAAGCCTTTGGGAGATGCTACCCATGCATATGGGGTCCCCTTCCCTCCAAAGGGTGCCATCTTGCTCAGTCTCCTTTTTTCCGCGGAGCTTTATACTCATCTCTGGTATCGCACCGGTACTCTTCCCGTCACCCGACCTCGTTGCCTCGGCGTCGAGTTTGGATTTATTTTTGTAGTTTTCTTTTCCTGGTATCTTAGCGCCTTTTTTCTTCCAACTGGCAGCTCGGAGAGTCTTCGACCTCGCAGGGGAACTTTTTTCCCCCATGGCTACAAGTGGCTTTAAGAAGTGTGATCAGTGCTCTAAAATTATGTCTTTGACCGACACACATGACTGCTGTCTCCGCTGCCAGACCATGACCCGGCAGCCGGTGGTCTCTGCAAAAGGATGTCCAGTGAGGCCGTCAAGAACCACCAGTAGCAGCATGATAAGTTTTTCCCCCCAATGCCTCCAAAGGCCAGGGCCTTGTCTGAGGCCTCGATTTCTTGTGGGTCCTCAGAAAAGGGGTCTCCCTCGAGGGAACCCAGGAAGAAGAAGAAACCCTCAAAGGCGGCATCCTTGGATGGTTCCGACCAACGGGTGCCCCCTGGGCCCGGTCCTGCAGTACGAGACGCTCCTCTGAGGCTTCGAAGAAGAAGCGGCCTGCAAAGGTCCCCCGAAAGGATCCGACCACGGATCGGCCTTGGTCCCCAAACACCATCCTCGTCAATGATTCTCCTTCGGGGGAGCCGATGTTGGGCCCGAGTCCCTTAGTGCCCACACCGAAGGCTGTGGAATCTTTTGGTCTGGAGTCCGGAATGGCGGCCTGGAGCGCAGTTTGTCTGCCTTCATGGACAAGCAGCCTGCACTGTAGTCCAGCACGACTGTTTCATCTGCCTCAACAAATTGGTCAATGTCCCATGCCAAGGAGAGAACCTCTTTTGCTATCCTATGACCGACAAGGCTGCCGAGCTGGAGACCTAGTTCATGAAGACTAACAGGCTCTCCAAAAAGACCGCTGTCCCTCCGTGATGGAAGGGCTCAGGTAAAAAGTCCTTCTACATGAGGAAGGGAGCTGCTTAGAGAAACTACCCACCTTTTCAGGCCTTCCCAGCTCCCCAATAGGGTCAGCAGGCCAAGGGACTGGGCATGGCCCACGTAAGCAGAAGACTCCAAAACCCCAGGCACCGGCTCCGGCCCAGCGAGGGGGGAGTTTTTGACTCCTTGAACATAGCCTATCTCCAAGGAGATCAGCAGCCCACAGGGGGACATCTGGCCCTCTATGCCCAGAGGTGGTTGACCATCACCACCGATTCCTGGGCACTTCGGGTAGTCAGGGAGGGTTACCTCCTCCAGCTGACTCAGACACCTCTGCCTTATTTCTGGGAGAGCCCCTCAGGTCTCCCCCTCACCGGGACCTTCTACTGAAGGAGTTGGCAGGTCTTCTTGTGGACAAAGAGGTGGAACCGGTGCCCCACCATCTCAAGGGCAAGGGGTTCTACTCCAGGTACGTCCTCGTGCCAAAAAGGACAGAGGGCCTAAGGCCCATCCTCGACCTGTGCAACCTCAACAAATTCCTGATGAGGGAGAAGTTCAAGATGCTCTCCCTTGGAATATTGCTGCCATACTTCCAGCAGAGAGATTGGCTATGCTCCTTGGACCTCAAGACCGGTGAGCCTGACGTCAGTACTGGGAAAAATGGTAGAAACCGTCATAAAGAACAAAATTGCTGAACATGTAGATAGTCATGGCTTAATGGGAGACAGCCAACATAGCTTTAGACAAGGAAGATCTTGTCTTACTAATCTGTTATGTTTTTTTGAAGGTGTGAATAAACAGGTAGACAAAAGTAAGTCGGTTGATACAGTGTATTTGGACTTTCAGAAAGCCTTTGACAAGATCCCTCATCAGAGACGTTTGGCAAAACTAAAGAGTCATGGGATAGGAGGCAGTGTACTACTGTGGATCAGGAGCTGGTTAAAAGATAGAAAGCAGTGGTGTACCCCAGGGATCTGTGCTGGGTCCACTGCTTTTTGACATATTCATAAATGACCTGGAAAAGGGAATAACGAGTGAGGTTATCAAATTTGCAGATGACACAAAACTATTTAAAGTTGTTAAAACCCAAGAGGATTGTGGAAAATTGCAAGAGGATCTTGATAAATTAGAAGACTGGGCATCAAAATGGCAGATGAAATTTAATGTGGACAAGTGCAAAGTTATGCACCTAGGGAAGAACACCCCAAACTATGGTTACACGATGCAAGGTTTCACATTAGGAACCACCACCCAGGAAAAAGATTTAGGTGTCATTGTGGATAACATGTTAAAACCCTTGGCCCAGTGTGCAGCGGCAGCCAAGAGAGCAAATAGAATGCTAGATATCATAAGGAAAGGAATGGAAAATAAAACAAAGGATATTATAATGCCTCTATATCATTCCATGGTGAGACTGCACCTTGAGTATGTGCATTCTGGTCGCCGTATCTTAAAAAGGATATAGCGTTATTAGAAAAGGTTCAGAGAAGAGCCATCAAAATGGTAAAGGGGATGGAAGGATACCCCTATGAAAAAAGGCTAAAAAGGTTAGGGCTCTTTAACCTGGAAAAAAGACGGCTGAAGGGAGATATGATAAAAGTCTATAAATTAATTAACAGAGTGGAACGGGTAAACGTAGATTGATTGTTTATGTTATCAGAATATAGAAAGACTAGGGGACATGCAATGAAGCTACAGGGTAAACTATTTAAGACTACTAAAAGAAAATATTTTTTCACTCAACGTGTAATCAAACTGTGGAATTTGTTACCGGAGGATGTAGTAAAGGCTGTTAGTGTAGCTGGGTTTAAAAAAGGTTTGGACAAGTTCCTGGAGGAAATGTCCATAAACCATTATTAAGAAGAGACCCAGGATATCAATGCTTGACCCAATACAAGCATTGTGGAACCTGTGTCTTTTGGGGAAACTGCTAGGTATGTATCATCTAGATTGGCCACTGTTGGAAACAGGATACTGGGCTTGATGGACCTTGGTCTGACCCAGTATGGCATATCTTATGTTCTTATACTCACACCCTCATTCACCCCACACCACAGGCAGTACCTGCAGTTTGTAGTGGGGGGCAGGCATTTTCAGTACAGGGTATTCCCCTTCGGCTTGGCCTCCGTCCCAAGAGTCTTCACAAAATACCTGGCAGTCGTGGCTGCCTTCCTCCCCCTCCAGGGGGTCTTTGTCTTCCCCTACCTGGACTACTGGCTCATAAAGAGAGGCACAACCTCAGAGGTGTAGCAGGCCACCGCATGCACCATCCAGGTCCTGGAACACTTGGGCTTCATCATAAACTACTCCAAGTCTCACCTCCTCCCGGCACAGTGCCTGGAGTTCATCGGGGCAAAGCTTGACACTCTCCAGTCAAAGGCCTTCTTGCCTATAGACCGAGCCGACCATCTCAGAACTCTGGCATGGGATATACAGTACCATCCCTCGGTGCCCACTCGACTTCTTCTGCACCTCCTAGGGCACATGGCCTCCAAGGTCCATGTCACCCCAGATGCTCGCCTCCACATGAGGGCGGCGCATTGGTGTCTCTGGAACCAGTGGTCTCAGGTCACGGATTGCCTCCAAGACAGAGTCTCTGTAACCCACCAACTGGTGATCTCCCTGGTCTGGTGGCAGTCTCTCCAGCATCTCGAGGTGGGCATGCCTTTTCAGGCCCGGAGCCCTTCAAGAGTTCTCACCACGGATGCCTCGCTGCTTGGCAGGGGAGCCCATTGCAGGGAGCTCCACACCCAGCCACCAGACCACCAGATGAGAGCAGCCAGCAGATCAACCTCCTGGAGCTCTGAGCCATATACTTAGCCTTGCGAGTATTCTGCCACCACCTGTGTCACCAGCCAGTCCTGGTCCAGACGGACAACCAGGTGGCAATGTTCTACATGAGCAAACTGGAGGGCACGGGTTCTCATACCCTTTGTCAGGAGGCACTGGTCCTCTGCTCATACGCAATCCAACAGGGTATCCTCCTGTGGCTGACAGGCTGAGCAGAGTCCTCCAGCCACACGAGTGACAGCTGGACCCCAGGGTAACCTGTCGGCTTTTCCAGATCTGGGAGGAACCCGTGATAGGCCTGTTCGCCAATGTGGACAACTTCCACATGCCCCACTTCTTTTCCCTGCAGGTCCACCCCTCCAGGGTGGCAGCAGACGCGTTCCTTATCTCATGGTCGGAAGGCCTCATGTATGCCTTCCCTCCTGCGCCACTGATTGCCAGAACCTTATTTAGGGCCCTCTGTGACAGGGACTCATTTATCCTGATAGCTCCTCGGTGGCCACGGCAACCATGGTTCCCGCTGCTCCTCCAGTTGACGGTAGAGACCCCTATCCCCTTGGGGACCACCCCGAGACTTCTGTCTCAGGAGGGGCGCTCTCTTCTTCTGTACCCCAACCTGGGGTCCTTGTTGCTGACAGCATGGTTGCTGAGAAGGTGACTCTGGCCCCTTTCAACCTTTCGGTTGAGGTGTAGGACATTCTGTTGGCCTCTCGCAAGGCCTCTACTAGTAAGGCTTACATCCTCAAATGGCGCAGGTATCGGCTTGGTGCGCCGAGAACGGGGCTGACCCATTCTCCTGCCTGGTGGGACTGGTGGTACAGCACCTTCTGCACCTCTCTCAATCCGGGCTCAAGTCTAACTCCCTCCAAGTGCACCTTGGTGCCCTGGCGGTGCACCACCATCCAGTGGATGGTAAGCCCCTCTCGGTCCAACCTTTGGTGAACTGTTTTCTTTGGGGCCTGCTCTTATCAAAGCCCCCGGTTCGCCCTCCGGCAACCAAATGGGACCTCAACATAGTGTTGGGGCAGCTATCTGCCACCTTTGCTACCTCTCTTGGAAGGTGGCTTTCCTGGTTGTGCTCAACTCTGCTCCCAAAGTTAGCGAGCTTCAGGCCCTTGTGGCGGAGGTGCCTTATACCAGGTTCTACAAGAACAGAGTGGTGCTATGCACGCACCCCAAATTCCTGCTGAAGGTAGTATCGCCCTTCCATCTCAACCAGGAAGTGGTGCTCCTTACCTTCTTTCCAAGATCTCACTACAGTCAGGTGGAGACGGTCCTTCACACCTTGGACTGTAAGAGGGTTTTGTCCTTCTTTATCCCACGCACTCAGGGCCACCGCAAAGCTTCTCAGCTTTTCATCTCCTATGACCCCAGTAGGCTGTGGGAGGTGGTGACCAAGCGTACGTTGTCCACCTGGGTGGTGGACTGTATTGCTCTTGTTTATGAGCAGGTGGAGCTCCCACTGGAAGGCTGCATCGCGGCGCACCGTGTCAGGGCCAAAGCAGCCTCAGTGGCAAACTTGTGCTCTCTCCTGATGGTGGACATCTGCCGGGCCACCATCTGGTCTTCAGTCCATACCTTTGCAGCCCATTACTGCCTGGAAAGAGAGTCCCGACGAGACAGTGTCTTCAGCCAGGCTGTGCTCCTTAACCTTTTCGGGGTTTAGGCAATTCCTACCCTCCGACCCTTCTGTGTTCAGGCTACCAGAGTGCCTGTTTTATCGGCCACAGAGGTCCTACTGTGGTCTGTGGATGCGGACTCATTTGCTTCTGCTTGCGACTCCCCATAAGGGAGCCCATTCTTTGCTATGGGCTTTTGGTAGCCTGTAGCTGGTGCATCCCATATGTGAGGATTGACTTCCTGCTTGTTCCTGGAGAAAGTATAGTTACTCACCTGTAACAAGTGTTCTCTGGGGACAGCAGGAATCAGTCCTCACAACCCTCCCTCCTCCCCTTGGAGTTGCTCCTTTATCATCTTAGTTTTGCTGTCTTTTAGGTATATCACCTGACTGAGCAAGATGGTACCCTTAGGTGGGAAGGAGACCACACATGCTTGGTGGCATCTCCCAAAGGATTTCTTTGAAAGCTGGGGAAATGCTTCCACGAGGGCTCCATCAGTGCCAACGTCACCCATACATGAGGACTGATATCTGCTGTCCCTGGAGAACATCTGTTACAGGTGAGCAGCTACGCTTGCCCTTGAATCGGTAAATAAACTGACTGAGAATCTGAGTGTCCCACCGTTATGAAGATCCAACTCCACATTTGGTGCATAGCCTGAATAAGAGAACATTTCCGTATGTGAGCTGACAACTTGTTCAATGGTGCATGTAATATGTATTGGAGTGACAAAGGGGTGACTAAAGCTTTTTTGTAAGCCAAATGTGTGTATTCTTTGGTATCAAAGAGCCAATCATTCAAGTGTCGGAGCAAGCATACTAAATTATATGTGCAGAGGTCCGGAACCCCCATTCCCCCTCGACGCCACGAACCTTTGAGTACTTGCAAAGCGATGCAAGCTTAAGGACCCAACCACAAAACCCGTGACAGTATATGGTCCAATTTAATGAGATCTCGCCTCGAGAGCCAGATAGGCAATATTTGGAGTAAATAGAGCCAACGTGGGAAAAGTGTCATTTTGAATAATGCGATTCTACCGCGCAACGAGAGTGATAGGTCAAGACACTTCACAAAGAGTTGAGTAGTGTGGTCAATAGAGGGACGACATTACTCTTATAAAGGTCATCAGGGAGAGTCAGTATAGTCACTCCAAAGTAGCAAAAAGATTGATTTGCCCAATGAAGGGGAAATTCTCCCTGCTAGGAGGAACATAGGGAGTCCGGAACAGGCAAGGCCTCTGACTTATCTAAGTTTAGTTTATAACCTGAAAAAGTACCAAACATTATAATATCTTGTAACAAAGCCCTAAGGGATCCTTCTGGGTGTGTTGGTAAACCAGTAGTTCATCAGCGAAAGCAGACAATTTAAATTCAAATGAGCCCTTTCGTATTCTTGTTATGTCTCGATTTTCCCTGATATGTGCCAATAATGGCTCTAATGGAAGGAAGAACAGTAAAGGGGATAGAGGGCATCCCTGCCTTTTCCCTCGTTCTAAAGGGAACCTGTCAGTATAAGATCCATTAATCGAGATACGGGCCCAGGGTTCAGAATAAAGTGCTCGCACAGCCCGGAGGTAGAGTCCCTCAAATCCAAAGTGTTCCAGCATCAAGAACATGAAGCCCCATCCCACTCTATCAAAAGCCTTCTCGGCGTCAAAACTAATGAGAAGGGATCGAACCGCCGCCGGGCTGCAGTGCTGTATTGACGTGAGGATTTGGCAGAAATTTCTTACTGCTTGTCTATCTTTTACAAAGTCTACTTGGATGGGGTGGATCAAATTGGGTAATATGGAAAATAACCTCTCTGCTAAGATCTTTGACATAATCTTGAGGTTAACATTTAACAAAGAAATGGGACTTTAGGTGCCCAGGAGACTTTAGCGTCCCGGCTTAGGGATCAAAGTGATCAGGGCCTTGTTATTGTGATATGGAAACGATTGTGTGGTAGCCATCTGTTGGAATATCTCAGTTAATGGAATACAGACCGTGCCATTAAGCAACTGATAGAATTCAGCGCTAAATTAATCTGAGCCGGGAGCACGCGGTGCATGCATACCCTTAATCGCCTTTTGTATTTCACTTGGAGTAATCGGTTCGTTAAGCTGGGTTTGCTGAGTCAAGGTCAATTTGGGGAGATTACATTGTTGTAAATAGGCATGTGCATCCTGACCATATCGACTGTGTGATGTGTAGAAGGTACGATAAATTGATGAAAGCAGTTTCCACCATAGTCTGTGAAGTCTGCACCCTCCCATCTGAGGTTTTAATGGCCGCTATCGATCGAGACTCAGATTCATTCTTAACAAGTGAAGACAACATCCACTCAATCAATTGTCATATCGGTAATGCACCATTGTTCTCTGTAAACCGCCACTGATCTTGGGAAGTGGCGGTATATAAAAGTTTGCAAATAAATAAATAAATAAAATAAATGGAACGTTTTGCCTGGGCATGGATAAAGGTATTCAACTGACTCTGGAAGGTCAAATAGGCCTTCCAGTTTTCTTCAGAGTCTTGGTGTATCAATTTCCTACGAAGTGTTTGAAGTTGAGTGCCCCACTCCACCAGCTTGCAGTTGAACTCCTTCTTCCGCCAACTCGCATTACCTCTCAATACTCTGCAGAGGTAAACTTTGTGGCCTCCCAAAATAGACAGAGGTTATCCTTATGGTTTGCATTAGTTTCCTCATACAAATCCCATTGCTCTCGTAGGAACTGTATAAAATCATTATCTCCCTTTAAATGAAAAGGAAACCACCAACCTCGGCTCCCACTCCCCTGGGGGGAACATCCAGAATCAATCCATACCATTGCATGATCTGAAATTTGAATATCCGCCACCTGGGCCGTCTCCACCCAGTTCAATAATCCCTAGGATACCAAAAAGTAGTCAAGGCGGGACTATGTGGGTGGGCTCTGGACAGGTGAGTATAAGCACTTCACTAGGGTGGAATAGGCTCCAGACATCTAGAAGAACACTGCTGTCACAAAGTTCCAGGAGTCGGCGTCGCTGTCTTGAGTCTCTGTCCCACCCTTGCTGAGAGTGATCCGACAAAGGATCCAAGACACAGTTGTAGTTGCCCCCCCCCCCCCCAAGGATCACATCATGATCCCCCTTGGTCATCAAATTCTGCACCAGTGTGTCAAAAAAACCCGTTTGTAGCTGTTTGGGCCATCAATGTTACCTAATGCTATTGGAGAACCTTGTAGCTTCCCCCAGAGCAGGATATAGCGATCATCCTGATCTCTTTCCATTCGTTCTACCTGGAGATTAACATCTTTCCTAATTAAAATTGCTACACTTGCACGCCTCCCTGAAGCAGGGACGCCATATACCTCCCCCACCCACCAGTGCTTTAATTTGTTATGTTCAGCATCTGACATGTGAGTCTCTTGGAGGAAGGCAACCTCCACCTGTTTATCTTGAAGGGCCTTGAGTACCTTATGGCGCTTTATTAGGTTCCCCATGCCGCAAACATTCCAAGAAAGTATTTGAATATTGTATGGGTCATGTAATCCCATTTTGGCAAAAGGTACCATTTACTGAAACCTGCAGTCTTCTAGGGAAGACCTCCCAGCCTATGTCTTCCCCTGAAAGCCTATGGTTGGAGTATGTCATCCACAGGAAGGGCCACCCCCCCCCCCCATTCCCAACAGTGAGTTACATTCCCCCATTAATCCCCTCTTATCCATGTATCTCCCCCATTGTTCCCCCTCCCCCATCCCTCTGAAACCAATTCTCCTTTAAGGAGCTCTCCATGGACATCCCCAAATGCTTGCATCGGGGTTCCTCTGATATAATGGACTTCACCCCTTTCAAACATCATATGCCATTTCATGCATGCACACCTCTTCTTTGTTCTACTCTATTCCTCATGATCTCAGTATCTACAGATCGGCATACAGGCAACATCGCCGTTTAATATAAATTACCCAAGGAGTCATTAAGTAAGTGACTGGATATCAGTCTGATATCCATTTAGTTTAAATGTGTGGATGAGCCCAATGAGTGAGGGGAAATCAATGCCCACTTCTCCTAGTCATCATGAACAATCCCCCCTAACCATGTTTGTTACCTTAACTGTATAGATATTTGCACCTATCTTCCCCAGAGTCAGTGCTTTAGCGCATTCAGAATCCTTCCCCATGCATGCAGCCCTCCTATTTTGTCTCGCCTATCCCAGTTACACATCCCCCTCCCTTCAAGAGTACCTCCCTATGAAGACACAAACCCCACATGG
Organism: Ichthyophis bannanicus; assembly: GCA_033557465.1. Taxonomy (NCBI): domain Eukaryota; kingdom Metazoa; phylum Chordata; class Amphibia; order Gymnophiona; family Ichthyophiidae; genus Ichthyophis; species Ichthyophis bannanicus. The sequence continues at coordinate 422,193,487 of CM066033.1, forward strand.
CGTCCTGTGCCAATAGTATATTTTTTGTTTTCATTTGCCCCCTGCTTATTTTAGTGCCCCTCCCCTGAATCCCTCCAGTGCCCCATCCCCCCTTCAAAATTATATATCATACATGTCCATCTGCCACCATCCCATTGGAACTTGTGGCTATTAGCAAAGCAGATACATTAGAGCATAAAAGTGCTAGGAGTATCCTTGTTACTGTGAATGGGGCATGAAAGAGATGTCATAAACATGTAATTATCTGTCTAGAAAGAAAAAGGTAAAGAGAGGAAGAGGAGAGGAACCCGAGGAAGGACACCATAAGGAACAAAGAAAGTGGAAGGCAAAGAAAGGAAAAGTTTAGACAGCGGGATAAAGGAGAGAATCAAAAATAAAAGTAAAAATCTTGCACATTACATATTCGGTCAATTGAGAGGTGAAGCGCACAAGTCAATAGCTGTCACATGAGTGTTCTCTCCGCTTCCTTCACACACGTCAGAGCTTGTTATGGAAAGGGCCCACCATGGCAGTCTATGTCAGCACATGGAACAGGCAATAAGCATTACAAAAGGGTAAGTCCTGGGGTCTGCTCTATGGTGTTATCAAACTTGCAAGGAAGGATATAGCTTCAGATGGTGATGTTAAATATTGCTGTTGTCCTTGAACTTCCACTTGTAGACACGCTGGGTAAAGTAGTGAGAATATGAGTTCACGATATGAAAGTTGCCCACAAATAGCTGAGAACTTCTGGTGGCATTTGCTGACCAAAACAGAATAGTCCTGGAAAATCAATAATTTTTGACGCCTGGGCTGGGAGTTCCGTTTCTCCCGAATGACCCATAGAATAGCCTCATTCTGTATGAAGTTGTGAAAGCGGGCTATCACAACTCTTGGGTGGTCTGTTTCTGCCCTATGGGGGCCCAGGCGGTGCACCCTTTCTAGAAGAATCTTCCCTATGGACTGAGGCAAAGTTAAGTGTAGGGGGATCCATGTTTCCAAGTACCCTCGTAGTTCCAGTTCTGTTACTGACTCCTCAGTGCCCATGAACCTAAAGTTCTTATGCCGCCCTCTATTTTCAATATCGTCAAGTTTTTCCCCTTGCAGTTTAACAAGTTCTTCCAGTTTATGCAGTGACTGGGTCTAGGAACTTTGAGTAGCTTCTACATCGGAGACCCTTTGCTCCACTTCCTCTATCTGACCCTTGAAGTCACTAACAACTTGTGCTACGTGCGATAATTGCTGTGAGATTTCATGAAATCGACTCTCTAAAGCTGCCACGATGGCCTGCGACACCTCCTCCACTTTACCCAGGAGCAGATTTGCACACAGACTTGCCGGAGGTTGATCCACCATCTTAAACTCAGGAGCACGTTTTTTTTTCTTTTCTTGCATACTTCATAGCCATCCGACAAAAGGTGTTTACCCACTGCTTAGAGATCAGGACTGCTGATAGGTATCTGCACCTTTGCGGAGCGTAGTGAAAGGACCAGTTTAGTATGAAAAATCAATAAATTCTGGTTAGGATCTCCGGAGCTGAAGTGTCTATGACCGCTCCAGCTCACCGCCTCACATGATCTCCATTTTTGTTTCCTTTAAAATGACTTAGTACTAGTCATTTTGGTTTTCTTATTTTTTTGTATTCCCCCTTGGCATTTCCTTATTGTGGCTGAATCTGTATGGTTTGATGGTTTTATTTTCTTATGCGTTTACTACTTGTTTATTGTATTTTCTTTTGCACCATGGTTTTTCATTCATGGTAATACTTGGATGTAATAGTTTAAATGCAACTGAATAATTTTTTTAAAATATACATTCTATTATAAACAACACATTCTATGCTATCATAATTAATTGAGTCACATGACTGGATCATGTGACACAATGAGCTATATAGGGACATTACCCTACATGCCGAATTCGTCAGCAATCATGGTATTCTGAAGAAACACTGGCATGTTTTATCATTATATTCATGCTTTCAGAGACCCTTAATGATTGCTTATAAGCGTGGCTGAAATATAGCAGATTTTGTTATACATTCTACAAAACACAAGGACATTGTAGAGCAGGGTCACATTAAATGCACTTTATGTGATTTCTGTACAACTACCATAGAAGGAATAACTTGGGAAGATCCAGTTACAAATAAGAAGTTTTCCAGTCAATACCATACCACCTGCATGTCAACGTTTGTTGTATACATTTTAGTATGCCCATGCCCGTGCCCGTGCCCAAAGAATTATGTAGGCAGAACATCTCGTTCCATGAAGAAACGTCTTCAAGAGCATCGATCCAGGATCAATTCAAATTTACTTCCAGCTCCAATGGTTGCTCATTGTCAGGAACATAACCATACTTTCACTGATTTACAATGGCGGATTTTGGATTTTGTTCTTGAAAATGGCAGAGGCGGTGACCGTATTGCCCCTTTACAGTATCTTGAGCAAGCCTGGATATACCGGCTGGGATCCATTCCCCTGGCAGGTTTAAATTTGGAATTGGATTGGTGGAGCCTGGTTTGAATAGAACAGCACGTGGTTCATTACTAAAAGCCAATACCTAAGTAACACCAATTCATGACTTTTAAAATATGGACCAATAAAAAGCACAGACCAATAAAATTAGGGCACACTATCAACGGTTTACACAGTACACATGAGGAAGGGCCGGAGTTTCGGTGGCTTGAAACATAGCGTTGTGTAAGTGGACTGGATAAGTCTGAAATTGAGTCCTTTGACATTTCAGTGCTATGAAAGATATGATAAAATGAAGTTCAAGGTAGAACTAGTTGGTTCTCTGAGCATGATCTATGTTATATCAATTATCATCAAACAAAATTTAAGATAGCGTTGGAAATGCAGACTGTTTGGTGCTGCTTCAAATATATACATCTGAGGGTAAACTTGTGTCGTCCCTTGGGGTGTTGCAGAGGGAGTTTTCCTTCTATAAAAGAGAAAAATGGAGGGTTTGGCAAATGATCTAACAAAAAGGTTTGGTCTTGAAATAGGTTATTCAGGTAGAATTCATATCCTCTCTAATTTTTGGAAATATATTGGTGGGGATTAGGGTAGTCTTTTTTGATTAATGTTATCATAATTCAAATGGCAAATGTTATTGTAATTAATTTGCATGTTCATAACAAATTAGATTTATTGTCCCTGTATCAAGATAATTCAAATTGCATACTGAGAGGATGTTTCAAAACTTCCAGTTCAACACCTGTTTTCTCTCTACACGTCTCTGGGGAAATATCCCGTTACCTTAGAGGATCCCAGAGCAGTATTTAGGGAAAAATAAATAGCTTTCCTTCTCAAATGAAGAAGAATCCTATTTCCACATTTCTTGTGTGGCTTCTGGGCAAACCACATCCTCCTGCAAGTTTACAGACTGCCAGTCCAAAAAGGGGGCAAATGTTCTTTATTCTTGTGACAATTAACTCTGGCCAATATTCAAAACCCTTATATGAATGGCTGATGGAAGGATATCTGGATAAGGGTGCTGAGTGAAAAATTGGGGGTCATTGAATATCTCCACAGACCGCCCTGGCACTATCCGCTTAGTGCAAGGGTGATATATCAGTGGATCAATGGCAGTACTGATGCTATCCAAATAAGTGCCGGCACTTATAAGGTCTGTGGAGATATTCAATGGAACCACACTTCTCATTCAGCACCCTTATCCAGATATTCTCCTGTTGGCTGTCTGGATAAGGGTTTTGAATATTGGCCTCAGAATTTCTTGCTGCATGGCTTATCTAATCTGTCATTGTCACCATGCTCATATAATCCCTTTTCTCAAGTCACTTCACTGGCTCCCTATCCATTTCTGCATCCATTTCAAACTTCTCCTACTGACCTACAAGTGCATTCATTCTGCAGCACCTCGCTACCTTTCCTCATAGAAGTCTATAAATTAATGAACGGAATGGAACAGATAAACGCAGATCGATTGTTTACGTCATCAGAATATAGAAAGACTAGGGAACATGCAATGAAGCTATAGGGTAAACTGTTCAAGACAAATAAGAGAAAATATTTTTTCACTCAACGTGTAATCAAACTCTGGAATTTGTTACCGGAGGATGTAGTAAAGGCTGTTAGTGTAGCTGGGTTTAAAAAAGGTTTGGACAAGTTCCTGGAGGAAAGGTCCATAAACCATTATTAAGAAGGGACCCAGGATATCAATGCTTAAACCAATACAAGCATTGTGAAACCTGTGTCCCTTGGGGAAACTGCTAGGTACACATGACCTAGATTGGCCACTGTTGGAAATATCAGAAATGTCAGAATAAAGAAAATGACTAGCACTACCACCATATCCCCTCTCTTATTTATTATTGGTACTGATCACACATCTTATTGATTAAACCTCTTATAAATATGTTGAAACCAAGCTATACTATATGTATAATTTCTCACCATATTATATGTATAATTTCTCACCATACTCCATGAATAATTACTCTGTAATTAGTTACCCCTGTTACCTCCAGGTTATCTCGTCCATGTTCAATGTAAAAACTCAATTGTCGTGTGACATTGCAGTATGTTTTTTGTTCAATTGTAAACCGCACTGATTTTAATAGCGCGGTATATAAGAGAAGTAAATAAATAAAATAAATAAATACTGGGCTTGATGGACCTTGGTCTGACCCAGTATGGCATATCTTATGTTCTTATGTTCTTATGACTGAAATGACAAGTTCCTGGAGGAAAGGTCCATAAACCATTATTAAGAAGGGACCCAGAATATCAATGCTTGATCCAATACAAGCATTGTGAAACCTGTGTCCCTTGGGGAAACTGCTAGGTACATATGACCTAGATTGGCCACTGTTGGAAACAGGATACTGGGCTTGATGGACCTTGGTCTGACCCAGTATGGCATTTTGTATGTTCTTATGTTGTGTTCTCCAGTCTTATTCAAATCCAGACTACAAATCCACCTCTTTCAGGCCACTTTTGGATCCTGATACTCCTCACTCTCATGTTTACTACTTACAGTATGTCTATCTTACTGTACTCTAGTCCACAGTTTTGTGATGTTCTTTGTCTTGATTAGATTGTAATCTGATTGTAGTCTGATGAGCAGAGACTCTGTCTTACATCTATATGTACAGTGCTGTGTATGCCTTGTAGCACTATACAAACCATAAATAGTAGTAGTAGTAGTGGTAGCATTTTTCTGGAGATCATAATTTTCAGCCAACACCTCTCCGGACAACTTAAGCCACGTGAAAAGCAGGCCTAAATTGCTATCTGTGTAAGTGCTGATGGAAAATCTGGCTTTCCAGATAAGTGTCAGCATTAATCCAGATAGCGCTTCTCAAACTGGATATTCACCGATAGTTCCTATCCTGATTCTTCAGTGAAATATCCACAGATATTTAAGCCCCATGACTGAAGGCAGTAGTATTTGACTATTGACCCTTTTGAAAATCAGGCCCTCCATTTCCCCCTGTATTGCATTAGCTTGTTATCCTTTGTTCGAAGATATCCTAGTGAAACTAGATAGATTTCACCAGAAGTTCTAACCAATGATCAATGATGGCTGATCAGTCTTCACAGGCCCGAAACTAGATAGATTTCACCAGAAGTTCTAACCAATGATCAATGATGGCTGATCAGTCTTCACAGGCCCTCGGTCACAAGGTCTCTCCTTTCCTTTCTCCGGAACTTATCTACTATCTCAGTTTTACAGACCTAAATTGGTGCTGTCTAATTTAGTTTCCATTTGTAGTTATTTATTTATTTATTTATTTATTTAAAGTCTCTTTTATACCGCGCTATTCAGCATCAGCGCGGTTTACAATAAACAGTGAACATACACATTTCCAATAGTACTTTGTGTTTACATATGAACAGGATAATCAACTTGGCTAACAGGGTAACTATGTACAACCATAAAATATACAATATATACAATTTGTAGGCTTGTGGAATTGATTTGCTGCTTGCTTATTCAGAGGAATACTGCTCTGTTGGTGATTGTTATTAGGCAATGTTCGAAGTCCTTTAGATCTTACATGGTTCAGTTCCTCTTCTTGCAGTTCAAGGGGCTTAAGATGCAGCCTTAGTATGGGACTTTTCAGATTATGTAAGCAAGTTGTTTATTACTAGGGGCATGCATTTATGAATACACATTCATTTTGTTTGTGTGCCTAAAACTTGAAAGCGTGTGTAAATTTTCCGAAAAATATATCTATGGTTTCATGCACATACAATTGATTTCCATGCTTAATAAAGCTCTAGCACATGTGCAATGCATGTTTGAAAAAGGAACAGATGAAACAATCACAGAATTGCCCCAAAATTAGGAAATTCATTTAAAACAAGCATGAACCATACTTTTTTGTCTGGTCGTGCACACTCCTGTTTATTACCAGTAGTCATCAGCTGGGCTTTCCATGAAACATCTACTTGTTTTAACTAACGAGCACTGAACTTCTATGCTGCAATCTAACCAGAAAGCAGGAAGAATATTTAGGGACAGATCCACCACATTCTTTCACACAGATACAGAATGGAGACGTTAGAGCGAACCAGTAATAGCTTGTTTTAAGCCTCATTTCTTGCTAATCTCTAATAATTGCTCATTTAAATAATAATAAATGTCTACAAATTACCCCCTTCCCTTCCTCAATTTCCTGCAAAGATACCTCTTTTATATAATAGACAAAATGAACTATTCATCACTGAACCACATACTCAAACATTTCTCTGCCTTCATGTAACTGGGTACATGGTTTTTTTGTATATAAGGATTGATTTTCAAAAGCTGTTATCCAGATAACCACAGAGATTATCTGAATAATTGCATTGAGAAAGAGATTCAGGAGCACTATCTAGATATCCACAGACTACCTGGGCACTGTCCAGTTAGTGCATGGGTGGTCCACTGGAAGAGCGAGGGCAGTGCGGCCACATTCCGGATAATCATGGCACTTATCCATATAGTGACAATTTTCAGCCATGGTCTGGAGACGTTATCCAGTGAAGTTGACCTAAGTTGCTATCAGGATAACTTTCCTAGGTAGTGACTGCAAATCACCGATATCCGGATAAGTGCCATGATTATCTGCATAGTGGCTGTATAATTTGGATGTTGCCGCTGAATATCCAGAGGATATTTTAACACCATAGCTGACCAGCATGGTGTTTAAATATCCGGGGCTTTGACTATCGGCTTCAGAGTTTCCATAGCTGTGCTTTAGCAAAAGCATTTAAAGATGTCTGTACGGTACAAGTTTAAAGCTCATCATCTGAAATAGATTAGTTTTTCATAGAAAAATATAAATATAGAAATTGAAATTATATTGTTAGGTCCGTGTTTGCTAAAGTGCGGTAAGGGTTTGCATGCCGTGTGCTGATCCTCTGCAGTAAATGCAGGAAGTGTGCGCATTGTCTGCCGGCATTTACAACACAGAGCAGAAACCACAATGGCCTATGTTCCTTGCCCTGGTAGGCAGCATGGGAGCATCTCCGCTACCTGCTGAGGCAGGAAACGCGCGCCCGGGTGAAAGCACAGGGAAGGGACAAGCAGCTGTGGCTGCAATGCCTGCCCCCCCCCCCCCCCGCTGATGATCTAGCCCCCTGTGAAATCCAGCCCCATGACTTAGGACCCCTTCCGCAGAGCAAAGCCCAAGCCTCGGATGAAGATCCCCCAATGATCCCCCACCCAGCTTCAGTACTCCCCTCCCGGACAGCTACCAAACAAGTACCAGCTTCCCTTGCCCCCACATCTCCAATCAGGCTGCCCTTGCCTATCCCCCAACTTCCTCTGGGACTTATCAGGGGCTCCCTGATGGTCCGCTTGCTATCAGGGCAGGAGCAACCTCCTCTGCTCCTACCCTGTCTCCAATGGAATTGAAAATATCTATATCTATATCTATATTTTGTTATACCACTAGTAGCAGCACTAAAAGCTTGTATCCTAGCCATTAAAATGGTGCCAGTGTCATGGTACTGACCCCTAACAGATGCTACCACTAGGGATCAATACCTTGAGACCAGTGCCATTTTGAATGCCAGTGGACCAACAGGGAGCCCCAGTAAGCCCTGAGGGTGGGATGGGGGATAAGACAGAGGTAAGAAGGCTGATGGAAGCTGATATTGCTTTGGAATATATGCAGGAGGGAGGTGCTAAGGTTGGGAGGGAATGGGTGGGTGAATGCTTTGCTCTTTGGTGGGGGGTCTTCATTTGGGGGTTGGACATTGCTCTGCAGAAGGGTCCTAAGCCAGGGAGGTTTTGGATCTGAGGAGAGCTAGATCAGTGAGGGGAGGGGGGAACCGGGAGGGATGATCAACGGTGAGGGGGGTTGCGGGGAGGTGGTCACTACCACAGCCTGCTTGGATTTCCTTCTGCCATTGGCAGCAGTCATGCTACCGCACTAAACACCACCTCTTGATGTGGTGTTAGGTACAGCCACTCTATCAGCAATTCTGACATCTAGTGCACGGCGATATCCTGCATGCTGGCTGTCACTTGCCAGTACACCCATTCTCCACCCCAGACCCATCCAGGTGTGTTCTAGGCAGACTGTGCTGAAATCCCACAGTCTGCTGTGGCAACTGCTAGCACAAGTCGATGTATGCTGTACACTCATCGTCACTGTGCAACCATGCCCCTTAGACTGGGTCGGCTAGATGAGCCTCTCTGCCTCTATCTGCCATCATATTCTACTGTATGTGAAGACTTAGTTGAAAATCTAAATCTCGGTGTGGCTGTGGGCTACTTATGTCTCTGTTCTGCCGACACAGAACAGATTTTTATTTGCTAGACACCATTTCCTATCAGTCTTTGGCTTTTCACTTACAAGAGCTTATCCACCAACTTATTTTTGGCTGTTCTATTTGGCTAGTATCTAACTCCATATATCCCTCAGAGAACGAGCTGAGACAGTTTGCGATAGATTTTGCAATTCCGTCAGATTATCTATGTGGCTTTTTCTGCTCTGGGGCATACTGATATTTAGCTCTCACACATATACAGTACAGCACATGGATTAGAAGAGGAGAACACTGAACGTGTCACTTTCTACTTATGTGAACCTTCTGCCTTTCTACAGCTGATGTTTGCTTTTCATATGAATCTGAGGATATGTAAACATGTGTGTAATGCATCCCAATTAAATTTCCTGCAGCACAAATATTCACTTGAAAGTGCTAACAGAAGTAGTTCCGGTAGCTTAATTTCCCAGGACCAAGTGCCCATTCTGTATCTATGATAGTATGAGGCCCTAAGCAAGCAACTCTTTCTTTACACAAAATTTCTTTAATGGAAAAAAAAATCATTATTTCTACAGTGAAATGGAATGCACATAAATAGAGGCAGAAAAAAGACTAATTGGCCTAATTGTCATTTCTATCTAATACACAACTAGTTGAATTTTGCACTAAAACGCTAGATCTTTCTCCAGTAAATCTTTAACTGAGCTTGGCTAGATTGAAACTCACTTGACACTCAACTCGACAAAATGTGAAGCTTATGGGTCGCTCTTAAGCACCTTCTTCTGCCTCAATGCTGGTGGAAGTTAAGCTCCCTCTAAAGTCAGTACTACATATCTTAGGCTATGACCTTGACTTCTAACTATCATTTAATAACAAAATATTTTGTTTCTAAATCTTGCTTTGCTGCACTAAGACAAATTAGTTCTATTAGATCATACGTGGAGAAGGCTATTTATATTGCTGTCCATAGTCCCTTCTTTAGTGATGAGTCATATCAATGATTGCAACTCTCTTTATAATGACTTGTCAGTAACATCTATAAAAAAGTTACAAGTACTTCAAAATACAGCAAAAAAATTGTTTTCTTATTCTAAAACATTTGATCATATAACTCCACATTTGAAAAACCAACACTGGCTACTGGTCTCCTATAGAATCAAATGGGTGGTGGTGCATGGCCGGCCATTCTTAGTTGGTGGAGCGATTTATCTGGTTAATTCCAATAACGAACGAGACTCCTCCATGCTTAAGTACTACCCCTGGCCTATAGAGCATTTTATACAGGCCATCCAATCTATTTGTCAGAACTGTTTGGATGATGGTTACTCAGCTGTGGTAAAATAAGCATTTTAATGTAGCTTAATTTACTACCGGAGCCACTAACCTGTGGTTACTCTGTTCTATAGGCTAATGACTCATGCAGTAAAGGAATAATGCAGCTTGCAGCTCAAAACTGGAAGTTTTACTGTCAAGAGAATTTGGTCGCAAATACATGACCCAATGCTCCTGGCCACCACCTTAAAGGAGCCGCAAGGGTACCATTGAACAAGCTGGCTGGGAAACCCCACCTTCCAACACCATCAGGGAGTCTGGGCCACCATCCCCTCCACTCATACAGTTCTGCTCAACATTATTGCCACAGTTGCAGTTCAACCCCTTATTGTCCACTATTTCCTAAAAGAAGTGGCCAGTGAAATGGCTTTGGACTATATATACACACATATTTGACACATAAAAGAATCAAATAAAATAAGACCATTGACAAAATAAATAGTTGGAAATAATATAAAACTGGGACATTCCCAGGTGTCGCGCCCTCGCCCCGCCTAGGCGGTTGCCTGACAAGGAAAGGGGGCGAATGTTCCTTTCAATTGTACTCCAGGGCAAAGGCCTCTGGGAGTTGTAGTTAAATTGTAGTTGTAAAAAAATGCTGAGCCGAGGGTTGAAAGCAAACACAGGAATTTTATTCACCTCCCGTAATAAACAGGAACATCTTAATGAAGTTTGGCTTTTCACGTGTACAGACTTTTTACAGGAAAATAAAAGATATCACTTGCTCTTGCTTACTTCAACAAGGCACATGTGGTTTTCTTCAAAAGTAAAGCTTCAATTCACATTGCTTAACTGAAACTTAAATGTCCATTGAAAATTTCAATGTTACAAAACTCAGGCAATAACTTTTCTTCTTAGCTTATTTCTTCAGGGGTTTTAATTAGCTTCCTAGAGACTTCAGGCAGTCCTCCTTAATAAGTCTCTTTTCAAGCAGCAGCCATGCTAATTAAAACTTCCTGGGCTCCTTAGCATAACATGCACAGCAAACACATGGATATTTCTTCAAGGTTAGAATTTCCAAACATTCTTACTTTACTGCTATGGACAAATCACACTCCATTTCTATCTCAGGCTGACTCAAGACAGTATCATTCTCTCCCAGTTCCATTGATTCACATTCTGAACACGATGGATCTGTGACGTCGTTGTAAAACAGCTGTTCCCCTCGAGACCTCTCTCGGTACACAGAGCTGTTATTACCACAAGCTACTTCCTGGTCCTTTAACAGACCTTTTAAAAGCTTTAAAACATTCAGCCCTTGTTTGTTAAGAGGTTTTCTTACCAGCCCTTCCTGGGTTCTTGAACCACCTGCAGGCTTCCTGTAACCCTGGGTCTGGTTTGAATGCTGGAGCTGCCTTTGGGGATATCCTTCCCTCAAACTGCCGTCTGGGAACCTTTCCTGAGAGCTTTGGCTATAATCCTTTTGAGCAATACCTTTGGAGATTCTTTTCAGCAGTGCTTCACTGCCACTCCCCTGGCCATGCTGGTTCCTGGATGAGTTAGCCTTCACGTCTCTCTCCCTCCTGCAAGAGTGAAACTCTTGCTCAGACTGAGGTTCCTGCTCAGACTCCGTCTCTGAATCAGACTCAGCTCTCCTCCTCTCGTGCCTTCCTGTTACTCTTTCTGCTGTCTTGTTCCTGTTTCCTGCCGCTTTTGCGGTTCTCGCTGTTAGTCTTGCTGCTCTCTCTTTCCCTGTTCTCTGGGGCTTATATGAGTGGGTCTGACCTGTATCTTTCCACCCCGCCCCCAGCTGTCCTGCATTACCACCCTCAGTTACCATGGAGCTGGGGCGTGGCTTCCTGACAACAACTTTTGACAGGTTTCTTTCCATGTTAGCTGCACTTTTAAAGTGACCATTTCTTGCATTTTCCTCCTGACTATGGGAAACTGCTTGCGCTTTCTCTATCTCCATAGGGACCTGGCTGTCTTCGCCACCACACAGGACATGATTATTAGTACCCTTATAAACAATTCAGAAGAACAATATTCCCACTGCAGTAAAATTAGATGCACCTGTGATCAATTGTCTGTACTTACATAACTTGAATCAAAGAATCAATGAATGATGGCTCTAATGTTTAAAATGGTAACACTCCCTGTTCCATTTTCACAATGGTGAAGACAAGAGAACTGCCTGTGAACATCAGAAAAGCCATCATCATCAAACATCAAATTTCAAAGGGGTACAAGGCCATCTCCAAAGACCTTGGGATTTCTAAGTCTGCAGTTTGCAAAGTTATTAAGGAGTTCTCTGCTCATGGAACTGTCAAAGACCTCCCAGGACCTGGTGTGAAAATTAATCTGAAACGTCTTCGAAGGATAGTGCGAACTGTTGGAAAAACACCACATACAACATCCAAAGAGCTTAAGGCTGAACTGGAGCAATCTGGTGGTTTCAACCCGCACCATATGCCGCAAACTAAACAAAGAAGGACTTCATGGGCGAAGGCCAAGGAGGACCCCACTGCTCAAAGACAGACATAAAAAGGCATGACTGACCTTTGCCCAAAGCCATCTTGAGAAACCACAAACCTTCTGGGAAAATGTTCTGTAGACAGATGAAACCAAACTTGAGCTCTTTGGCAATACATTTACAGGCAAAGAAATGAAGCTTATAAGGAAAAAAGATCCTTCCTACAGTTAAATATGGTGGAAGTTCCATAATGTTGTGGGCTGTTTTGTTGCCTCAGGAACTGAAGGCCTGGAACGTATTAAAGGAATCATAAAGTCAGAGGACTACCAAGATATTTTGGAGCAAAATGTGCTACCTAGTGTCAGAAAGCTAGGTCTGGGTCGAAGGTCATGGGTCCTCCAGCAGGACAATGACCCAAAACATACATCTAAATATACCAAAGAATGTTTAAAAATGAACCATTTTAAACTGGCCAGCAATGAGTCCTGATCTCAATCCAATTGAAAACCTTTGGAAAAGCCATTGGTAAAAGGAATCCTGGAAACATTCATGAGCTGGAACAAATCACAGTTGAAGAGTGGGAGAAACTACCAGCAGACAGATGTAAGAAACGTATAGATGGCTATAAGAAACAACTCCCACATTCTCTCATCTGGGCCAACTCTAGGTTTAAAATGATGCCCACAAACACCTAGTGGTAGTCTTATGGTCCTGCTGCTGCTAACTCAGTAATAATCGTCTCAACAGCATTCCTCCCAGAACATCCTATAAAACACATATTTGGGCATCATACTTTTAAATATTATACTTTGTGTTGTAAATATATACAGTACATAAACAGTACATAATGAGGGAGATTTCTAACAAACACCTACAAGGGTAAATGAGCTGTATACAAACTGCTCATACTTCCTGTGTAAAAAAGTACGCACTGATGAGTCTTTGATTTTGTGTGGCTGTTTGGACCTATTGTTTTATTTTTACATTGCTGCTTGCTGCCCCTAAGAGGCTGCTGTCCTTAGTGACCATCTAGTCTGTCTAGTGGTTGCACTGCCCCTCCCTCCCTTAATTTAAATGCAAGTCCTAGAAAGATTTGCAGCAAGGTCTGAAGACCCTGGTTCCCTTTTTGGATGAATCTAAAACATTCCATTGGTGAAGATCTTGAAACCCCCATAAAATCTCTGTTTACCAGTGCGCCTTAAACCTCTGCCCCTGCACCACACCGACAACCAAGAATTGAAGTTCTTTATGAGGACAATTCCTCCTGGTCCCCTGTAATAGGCATATACATTTGACTATGATTGTCACTGTAGAAGCTCTATTCATGCTTTGGACATCTGAAATGGGCTTTCAAACATACAAATCACAAGACTTCATGATCACATCCATATCAGCCATGGGCATGCCTAGTGGAGTGGCTGGGACCTGCAAGGGAAAGAGATTCACGACTATGTTCTGTGCTAGAGTAGCGTGAATGTCTATGTCCCTTATTCTGTGGATGTGTGTATACTACACATTAAAGTTTCTAAAATGCGGAGACTTCCTGCACGTGGCTAGCCTGTAACTCTGTGTGTTCCTGCTTTTGCTATTACTCAGCAGGCACGTGTATCTTTCAGGGCAGAGAAAGACCAATTTTACAAGGCTCTTACACGTGACCACCTTCTGGGCTGCGCCTCCCACTGCATATCAGACATTTTGACTTTGAAGTCCCATTTTGCAGCCAGACATCCTTTCTAAAATGTGCTTTCTCATTTCTAATATGCCTCCCTGACTCCTTTTAAATATTTATTAGCGCATCATTTGCCATATAATTTGGACTTAGGTGTAGAATATTATCTAGGTGATTTCCTTTTCACATTTCTCTAGCTAACCTCAGGACTGTCTGCACACTTCTGCAAGATACAGCACTCAAAAGGCAAATTATGTCTTTCTCCCCATGGTTATTTCCAAGCTCTATAGCCCTTATTATAGAATCCTCTACACAAATGGGTTTGTTTCCCTTGGAGGACCCTCTTCTGTTTCTAGAAAGGTTCTTACTTCAGCAGAAACCCTCATCCACTGCAATCCTTATTCTTGGTGCCTCTGGAGACTGCTGCTAAACCACAAGCAGATTATTAAATTTTTACTAAGAAGCAGGCACGGCAGGTATCTGTGATCTATCGTCTTTTTAGACTTTTTTGGTACATTTTCAAAGAAATGCAGTAAAATTTAATGATAAGAGCAGTGGCGCCGACAAATCTGTCCCGTTCTATTTGCAGCATTTGCAACACAGTTAAGTTTAGTTATGACATCTCCACTTGTTGATAATTTCTAGTGAAACACACTTACCAAGATTGATGGGAATTTAAAATATGAGATGAATATCTTGGGGAGGGGTTATTCCAATGGATTCATGCAGTTAGCAGACCTGCTAATTGTGTTCATCGGGCCGACTGGCATATTCAATGGCACTAATGCGGTTAGTGCTGCCGGGCAATGGGTGAATATTGCCGCTGCACGGTTCGCTTCTGCGTTATCCGGTTTACCCAGATATTCAATGCCAGTGGCTGGATAAGGCCCCTGCATCGAATATCAGGTTTTACATTCAGTGGCGACAGCGAGTCTCTTTACAATGGCTTGCTGCCGCTCTTGAGTATTGGGCCCCATGTTTTTAGTTTGCCTTATATAATGCAAGCATTGTTTTGTTTTGTTTTTTGGACTGAGTCATTGTGTAGAGTTATCTGACAATGTGAAATGGAGGTCATTTATGTTGTTTCACTGGTTACAGTTACAGTCCACATGTGCTGTAGTTACTATCAGCTCTGTGAAGATGCTGTTGCTAATTTTAGAGACAACAGCATAGAAGTAACATTTGAAATAAAAAAAGGAGATCCCAAGAGGCAACCATTATTCTCAGTTTTTCAGGATTTGAAAAACTCTGAATAGAAGGCACTTTGCAGGTAAGTTTCACTTACTGTAAAGTCCTTGAGGGAAGTCAATCATAAATGCTGTGGCATTATGTGCAAGGAATGGTTGTGAGGTCTAATACCTAAGAGATTTATTTTTATTTTATTTATTTAACAGTCGCTTATATACCGCTACCTTCCAAAGATCAGGTGTGGTTTACATAGAACAGGTAAATAAACAGTGTAACATAACTGTTTTTACATTAAACGTCGCTTGAATTATGTGCATCTTAACTTTAACAATTAAACTTTAGAAAACTATGTACAATCAACGGATGTTGAATTTAACAAGGAAGGTAGCTATTTACAAACATCGTAGACTGTGTATAATGGTCATATTTTCATGGTCAGATTTGTCAAATATCAGCAATGAAATAGGCTGTGACCAACAATATATTTATTCTTTCATCTCAGGTCAGTACTTTATTTTCAGCATAAGATTTTCTTTTAATGATTTAAATAATTCCTCTGCTTGCAGAAACAGAGATTATACTATAGTGGTGCTTTTTGATTGCTATTTGTATGTGGTAATGTAATCTGACCTTTAATTTATCGGGGTTGACCCATTTTATTATTTTCGTGTTGCAGCTCTTATTACTGTCCCTTTTTATTTTCTCTGTTCTCTTCCTTTGTTTTGCACAATACAACAGCTTTCAAGATGAGAAAGTTGCATTCAAAAAGGAGCCACTTTTCCAACCTCAACCAACCCTTCTTCCCTCCTATTGAACGTACAGGCAGAATTTGCTAAAAAGATCAAGCGAGGAAAGAGTGTCCCCAGTCAGGACCGGTGCTACCATCAGGCGAACTTGGCAGCCACCTAGAGAGCCAGAAAGAGTGTACCCAGTCAGGACCAGCACTACTTCAGATGAACTAGGCAACCAACTAGAGAGATGGCCCTTTGGGAGCACCTATTGTCATCGCTGCTGCTCCTCTCTGGGGCCAGCAGCAGCAATTGCAAGGGATTAGCGATGCAGCATTTACCAAAGGATCCATCATGGGGCACATTTCCTGCTTGGTTTCATCAACTGCTTTACCCTGCCTCTGATGCAAACTTCTGGTTTTGGCATACACTGGACGTCTGTATCGGAGGGGGTGAAAGTGGCCGATCACAAGCAGGAACCACGACACAGTGCTGGAGCCTTGGTAAGCGCCGCATCCAGTTGCCTTGTGATTGCTGCTGCTGCTGTCTTGGGAGAGGGACAGCAGCACTGACAATGGAGATGGGAGGTGTGGCGGGGGAGGGGGGGTGGTAGTAGGACGGAGGGGCCTTCCTAGAGTGCCTCCAGTCTTTGCACCGGCCCTGTACCCAGTTTACTAATTAGTGAACAGGAAAATTATTACAAATCAAAATATTGGCAGAGAAAGAGTGGAAGCAGGGTAATATCTTACATTCAGAGCAGAGGAATAGGGCTAAGTAGAGCCCTGAGCCTCAGCGAAGCAGAAGGTTAATGAAGGTGATGCAGAACAATTAGATGAAGGCAGTTTTAGGTTCAGCATTGGAGTTGTAAATACGTAACAAGAGGGCTTCAAGACCTTAATCCATAACTGCCTCCTCACTACCTTCTCCTGGACGACTCATCTTCTCAGCTAGGGTGCTTCTCTTTTAGCTACCACGCACCCGAGGTGTTTTCTTTGGCTGGCCCTGCAAAAGCAATTCTAACCCATGCTGTCAGCTTCTCCTGCCTAGGACTTGGAGAGTATGATGATCAGAGAGACAGTTTCACTGCATATTTCTAGAACATTTTCTATTTTTGTTTTACCTATCATAACTTTTGATGTTGTGAGTGTGTCCCTGCTTTTGCTTTCTATGTTTGCTGTTATCTTTCCTTGTATATCACACCTCATGCATCTCTTGCCACTATGGACCCAATTCCGAGTCGCGGATTGCTGGTCCACACGTCCTGGCGGGACATGCAGCACGCAAGCAGTCTGGACCCTATTCTCCCTTCCAGTGTATTCCCCTAGAGCCGCAGGATGGGGAGAGCCGGCGGGAAGCGAGAATGGTTGGGATCTGGGAGGAGCAGGGGCGGGCCGAGCCGGCAGGACGTATAGAGTCGATTCAGGTCATGGCCCTGTACATCCTGCCAGGTCAGAGGGTACATGATGATTATTCCACCTTGAAGGTGGAATAATCAGCACCGGTGGGGCAATTGGGCCCGAGGATCCCCCCTGGGGCCGGAGCCGGGTGCGGAGGGGCCAGCCATGCGTCAGGCGGTGGGGAAGAGAGGGGTCTTAGTTGCGTGAGCCAGGGACACCTGTGGGGAGGGGCACGCTGGGCCGTCCTCTGGCCAGTTCTGTGTACCGCGGGAACATTTTGTTCCCACGGTCCAGAATCAGGTCCTAATAGGCCCGTCTTACTCTGGGCAATCCAGGCGGTCAGAACGTGCCCCTTCGTGAACTGGGCCCCACATGTTTCTTTGCTCTTTCTTCCCATCCCTCCCAATGTGTTTCCCCTTTCTCCTATATGTTTGTTCATCTCTCCCCCATTCCCTTTATGCATCTCTACTCTTCTCCTCTCTCCTTTCAACAGTTTATTTATTTAACCTTTTTTGAAATATTGCTTTATCCTGTAAAAGCAGTTTACATTGTAACAGGTTTATCAACTTGGAGAATATATTTAATGGTAACTTGTCTTGGGATCCTTCCATCTTGCCCATCTCTGCTGGTTTCTCTCTCTCTCCCCCCTCCCACCCTTTATGTTATTATTATTATTATTATATATTCTCTTATATACTGTGCTATTCTGCATCAGTGCGGTTTACATTGAACAAACTGAAATTACATTGAACAGGGCATTATAAATTGGAGATAACTATTTTACAGGGAACATGTCTCTGCTCTTCTCTGTTCCCTCCCCCCCCCCCCCGACTCTATTTCCTTGTATGTCTCTGCTCTCTCTCTCCAGGTATGTTCAGGAATTGTGCTAAGAGATTCAGAGCAGAAACATGGGAGTATGACCCCGATCCCAGGTCTTCCCTCCCATTTTTCTCAAAAATCCTATTTGCAACTACACCTTGGTACCATCCTTTTCCCCACGGTCCTTTTCTAGGCCTTCCCACTCCAAGCCCTTGTGTTATCTTCCCTTAGCACTTCCAGTGGCCCCTTCACTGCTCTTCTTCCTTTCTCATTGGGTCCTTTCTAGGTGTTCTTCCTTCTGCGCTTCTTAAATTGGTGTCTCACCATGTCCTCTATCTCCTAATTCTGCCCTTCCTGGCCTTTTTCCAAGTTCTACACCCATTAGGCTGTTTCTAGGCTAGTGGATGTCTTCAGATAATGATAACAGGAAAATCTGCATGGGCCCTGTCAGAGGCATATATTGCATGCACAGGCCCTGCAGTGGTTCCGCATGAGTTTCTTGCCAAAAGAAAGTCCTGTAGGAAGGTGAGTGGGGATCGAGATGCAGCGCGCATGTGCCCCTGACAGATTCCACACTGAGTTGTCCCACCACCACCACCTGAATATCTCCACAGGACTGTGATTCATTCAGCATTAGGACAGAAGCAACATACCTGTGGGTCCATTTGTGGCATGGGAGCTCTGGGAAATTGTCCTGCCTGCCCTCCACCAAGACTGACCTTGTCTACATCTCTGCTCTTTTTCATTATTTTTTATTTATTTCTTGATTTCTGCTGGAACACTCAAAACGAATTACAATACTGCAGAAGACTATGAGAAATTGTGTGTACCAAATAGTGCAGTAGATTCATTGCATAAAGAGACTGAATAGCATTCTCACCCCCCCCCCTTCCCCTAGGCATTTCTCCTGCCTTCTTGTTCCGTATGTAAGACTGTGAGCTTGCAGTCAGCACTATTAAGGAGACATTAAGGCAGGCTAACATTATAGCTCTTAAAATTCAGGGGTTGAATTAGGGAGAAAATTAGCAGGTATAGAGGGGAGTATATCCTCTGGTCAACACAACTCCACACAAGCAAGCTCTTCATTGGAGCATCATCTGTGGCTGAAAAACATTGGTGGAGCTGAACCGTCTTAGTAATTATTGACGGAGCCAAGATTCAATTCTTAATCTCATTCACCATTAAGAAATGGCCATGGCTACTTCCTCCCAGGGGGCTGTCAACATTACTTCACAGTATTCCCAGCCGCCCTAGGCAGCAGAAAGTCTTTTGCAGGAATAAACAGACGTACTTCCTCATGGGAGTTCATGGGCAGTGGTGGCCAACCTGCAGGTAACTTCATTTAAGTTGGAGGTGAAGTGGATGACTTATTAATTTATGTTTGCTTAGATAGGTTTACTGTAGCTGTATATGTAAATGTGCTTAGTATTAATAGCAGTAATGAAAGAAAGCAATAAAATATTTGGACCATCGACCCATTCTTTCCTAGCTCTGAATTTCTTACTTTCAAGGATACAGCTTCTTCCATCAATGTCTGACACCTGCATTTGAAAGAATAAAATAGAATTACACTTCAGCAGTGACACTATAATAAATTGGGAAGGGAACAGAAATACATATTAGTGAAGTTCACATATTCTGCCTATCCCAAGTGACCTATAGATAGAAAAGTATGATTACAATTTTCTGAATGCTTTTTTGACACCTTCTCAAAGCTTTATATCTGACTCAAAAGATTTGACCTTTCTTGCTCCTTTCTGTTTACACTGATTCTTTGAAATTACTGTTATCCTCCTGAAGTCTACCTGTTCATACAGAATTAATACACTACAGTGTGACAAAGTATTGTCTATTTGGTGGAAGAATAAAGCTTTGTGGAATTTGATCAAAGCATACAATATCACAGCACAGTTTAAATGATTCTTTTTATCCCAGTCTCCTTTATCAAAAGAGCTCACGTTGGCATTATGTTTGACATGTGAAAGGCTGTCCCTAGATATATTTTTGCATATCATATATTCACAATGTCCATATCTGCTGCTGAAACATTTAGGGGCTCTTATACTAAAGTGCAGTAAGTGGTTCAACATATACTAAACACTCACAGCAGCCACTACAGCACACCAAGAGCAGACAGCGTGGCACTATGAAGCAGGACTGGAGCTGACAGTGGGTATGCTGACTGGTGACAGCTAGTGCACAAGACATTGCTGCATGCTAGCTGCCGTGACTTCCAATAGCACAGCTATACTTAAGGTCAGCTTAAGAGAATATGTAAAGTGCAGCAGTGCTGCTGCTCATACATAAGTGAAAAAGTCAGTGTCCCCTCTCTCCGATCCTGACCTGTGACCCCACCCCCGCTGATCTAGACACCCCTGATACGGACTCCTCCATCTGTACCATGCTCAGTCTGACCCTCCTGATCCAGACCCTCCTTCAGCACCACCTTAGGTTGAAAGAAATCCAACCCTGAAGGGCCTCACATGAGGTCCTCCACTCCCCATCAGGCTGCCTTCATCTCAGACCCATCCCCCAACCTATTGCCCTCCAGGGTCTACTGGTGGTCTTCATGGGCAAGGAGCAGGAGACATCCTGCTCTGCTCCTGACCTAGCTGAGCATCCCTTGAAATGGCACCAGTAATCTCACATGGTAGTCTTGTGATCTCTAGCAGTAGTACTGTGAGACTACCATGTGAGGTTACACCTGAACCCACAGTTTGCCCCACACACTGCCATTTCAGTGGTTATGACCAGCTATTGCCATGGTCATTTTGACTAGTGATGGTATTGTTCATGTTTTTATCCAAGCTATATTTATACTGACCCCTGACGCAGGTGTATATGCTAAACCTTGGCCAAATTAGGTGTTTAATAAAGTTCTGTATCCAAGAAGATAGACTTGGTGTAGCCGAGGTACCTTTCCACTTTCCCTTTGTGCTGTTTGCTCTTTGTGGAAGACTTCCTATTTTCTGTTTATTAGCCATCAGTTCCCCTTGTGGGCCATCATAAGGAATCCTGAAACCCTCTCTAAATATCTGTAACAACCACCATGTCTCTTTTTCTTTACACCCTTTTAAATTCTCCTCAAGCATTACTCAATGAGTAGTGGGCTAGTTCCTTGACCCCCATCCTCTGTTATTTATTTATTTTTATTTTATTTAGTTTAAACTTATATACCGCTACTTCCAGCGATCAGTAGCGGTTTGATTACAAATTTGGGAGCTGTCAAATCAGGACAGAAAAATTGGAATAATATACATAGATTTGGGGTCAGGCACACCACGCAGGGTTAGGCACTTCTAGGTTAGGTTTACATATTTACATATTTACAGTTTATACAATAATTACGATTATACAGATCGGCTTCATGATTATCTCAAAACTTCCCTTTCTTTGGGCATCTAAATAGTGGATGGCCGACAGTTCATGTTGCAAAGCTATATTTGAATTTCAACTAGTTTTTAAATCTACAAAACCCATTGTTGAAGCGTCTGCAAACTCCTCTCTGTCTGCTATTGCCATTCTTGCTCTAAAACTATGGAACCCCCAAATTCTGCTCGGTGTCTCACTTACTCCACTGCTCTGCCCTGACTCCCTGTGACTGTCTCTCTAGATGCCTGACTAGCACATGCTGGGGCCCCTGCCTCCTTTTTTCTGTGTCATTGAAGTCCCACCTCCAGTCTGGCAGCATCCCTGTTGCCATGGAGGAGAGAGGTCCCGTGACAGGAGAGCATCACCCTGGTGTGGCAGGAAGTGATCCTGTAACTAGGACCTGTCCTCCAGGTGATGTAAAACCCTCTCGCACCGAGGAAGTTTCTCCAGGGCCATGTGCCCATGAGGGAAGGGTTAGGACAGCCGTTATAGTTGGTGATTCGATCATTAGGCATGTAGATGGCTGGTGGATGTGAGGATCGCCTGGTAACATGCCTGCCTGGTGCGAAGGTAGCAGACCTCAAACGCCACCTAGATAAGGTCTTAGATAGTGCTGGGGAGGAGTCTGCTGTCTTGGTACATGTCGGTACCAATGACATAGGAAAATGTGGTAGGGAAGTTCTGGAGGCAAAATTTAGGCTTTTAGGTAGAAAGTTGAAATCCAGAACTTCCAGGGTAGCATTCTCCAAAATGCTTCCTGTTCCACGCGCAGGACCCAAAAGGCAGGCAGAGCTCCAGAGTCTCAATGCGTGGATGAGACAATGGTGCAGAGATGAGGGTTTTGGATTTGTTAGGAACTGGGGAACATTCTGGGGAAAGGAGGGGCTCTTCCGAAGGGATGGGCTTCACCTTAGCCGGGATTGAACCAGGCTGCTGGCATTAACCTTTAAAAAGGAGATAGAGCAGCTTTTAAACTAGATATTAGGGGAAAGCCGACAGTCGCCCAAGAGCGGATGGTTCGGAAGAATGTATCCTTGAAGGATACTACCAAAAGCAGAGAGGTTCCACAAAAGAGTAAAGTAGCCCAAATGCCCTCGAGTATGGAGAAGACAGAGCTTAAAGATCCCAAATTACCCATGTCTAACAATAGCCAATTTTTTTAATTTTTTTTAATTTTTATAGAACATTTTATATTTACATAAAGAAAATATTGCGACATCATTATCCATACATGAAACATCATTATACAAAGATGATAGATCGCACATTTAAAACAAGCCCACATCAAGGAGGTGAAACGTTAATTAAATCAAACAATCCACTCACTGGTTCCTGAAAAAAATCCAAAAACTCCTGAATTTCATCTCATTGGCTCCTGGTGAATGCGGAGGACCCTTCATGATTGGACTGTGTCTATTCTCTGGGCTATAAGATCAGTTTCCCCAACGCGGGACGCCGAGGTGCCTCGCTTCCTGTAGTCTTTACCTGAATTTCATCTCATTTGCTCCTGGTGCCCGCGGAGGACCCTTCCTGATTGGACTGTGTCTATTCTCTGGGCTATAAGATCAGCTGCCCCAACGCGGGACGCGTTCACGGGCGCGTCCCTGTGGGCGCGTGCCCAAAGGGGCGTGACCAGTGGGGCAGGTCCTGCCCCTTTGGCGCCCCTTCGGTGCACGACGGTGCATTAATAGTGCATTAGAGAGCAATCTGTTATGGGGAAAAGGAAAAAGAAGAATTTTCCGTCTGCCCAGTCCAAGGCGGTTAAAGTTACTGGACCCATGGATGCTCATGTTCGTGTGGGTGAGCCTATGAAAATGGATTCTACGGCGTCTTTGGAAATGTCGGCAGTGAGTATACCCCTACTTGATTGCTCTCAGAAGGAAAAGGGTTTAACTCCTCCCGGTCAAGAAACTTCTTTGACATCCGACATCCCCAACTTGCCTGGGACGGCGAGTAATGGGAATGCCGGTTTGGACTTGTTACCAGACTCCTTTCTTAGGGTAAATGTTCTATCAGATAGTTTACCACCTCCGGTTCCATCAGTGATTACATTTGTGCCGGTTGCTTCAGATGCTTCTCCGCCTATTGATATAACTCAACAATAGCCAAATTAATATGAACAAAATACATTCTCTAAGATGCTTGTATGCAAATGCTAGAAGTCTAAAAAATAAGATGGGAGAGTTAGAATATATAGCACTAAATGAAAGGTTAGATATGATTGGAATATCAGAGACATGGTGGAAGGAGGAAAACCAGTGAGACACTGTGATACCTGGGTACAAAATATATCATAATGATAGAGATGATCAAATTGGTGGAGGGGTTGCTCTCTATGTTAGAGAAGGCATTGAGTCAGAAAGGATTAAAGTTTTGCAGGAAACAAAATTTTCTGTAGAATCTCTATGGATTGAAATTCCATATAAAAGGGGGAAGGCAATGGCAGTGGGGGTGTACTATCGAGCGCCTGACCAGAATGAACAAATGGATGATGAAATGCTCAAAGAAATCAAGGAAGCTAACAACAGTTACAGCTCAGTAATAATAATGGGTGATTTCAATTACCCCGGTATCGACTGGGTCAGTGTCACGTCAGGACATGCTAGGGAGATAAAGTTCCTAGATGAAATAAATGACTGCTTCTTGGAGCAGCTGGTTCATGAACCGACCAGAGGGGAAGCCATATTAGACCTAGTTCTTAGTGGAACACCAGATCTAGTGCAAGAGATAAGGTTGTTGGGGCCACTTGGCAATAGTGATCATAGCATGATCGCCTTTGATTTAATTAGTGGAGGAGGGATAGTAAGGAAATCCACAGTAGTACCTTTTAACTTTCGAAAGGGAGACTATGATAAAATTAGGAAAATAGTTAAGAAAAAACTAAAAGGAGCAGTTGCAAAGGTTAAAGACGTACATCAAGCTTGGGTGTTGTTGAAAAATACTATCTTGGAAACCCAGACCAGCTGTATTCCACGCTTTAAGAAAAGTGGAAGGAAGTCCAAAAAACTGCCAGCATGGTTTAAAGGTGAGGTCAGAGAGGCTGTTGTTGCCAAAAAAACATCTTTCAGGAAATGCAAAAAAGAACCAAACGACGAAACCTGGAAACAGCACAAGCACTGGCAAGTCAAATGCAAGGCATTGATAAGGCAGGCAAAGGGAGAATTTGAGAAGAAGCTTGCTGCGGAAGCAAAAACGCGAAATAAAGACTTTTTCAAGTACATTCGAAGCAAAAAACCTGTGAGAGAGTCAGTTGGTCCATTAGATGATAGAGGGGTTAAAGGAGCACTAAGAGGCGACAAGGCGATAGTGGAGAGACTGAATGAATTCTTTGCTTCGGTCTTTACTGAGGAAGATGTAGGAATGTTACCCATGACTGAAGTGGTATTTAAAGGTGCGGAAGAATTGAAGGAAATAGCGATACATCGGGAAGATGTATTACAACTATTAGATAAACTGAAGAGTAGCAAATCACCTGGGCCGGATGGTATACATCCAAGGGTGTTGAAAGAACTGAAATATGAGATTGCAGACCTGCTATTATTTATCTGTGAACTATCATTAAAATCATCTCTAATACCTGAAGATTGGAGGATCGCCAATGTCACACCAATTTTTAAAAAGGGTTCCAGGGGTGATCCAGGAAACTACAGATCGGTGAGCCTGACGTCTGTACCGGGAAAAATGGTAGGAACCATTATAAAGAATAAAATTACTCAGCATGTAGATAGTCATGGCCTACTGGGAGACAGCCAACATGGCTTTAGACAAGGAAGATCTTGTCTTACTAATCTGTTATGTTTTTTTGAAGGTGTGAATAAACAGGTGGACAAAGGTTGATATTGTGTATCTGAACTTTCAGAAAGCCTTTGACAAGGTCCCTCATCAGAGACTTTTGGCAAAGCTAAAGAGTCATGGGATAGGAGGCAGTGTACTATTGTGGATCAGGAACTGGTTAAAAGATAGAAAGCGGAGGGTAGGGCTAAATGGCCAATTTTCCCAATGGAAAAAGGTGAATAGTGGTGTACCCCAGGGATCTGTGCTGGGTCCGCTGCTTTTTGACATATTCATAAATGACCTGGAAAGTGGAATAACGAGTGAGGTTATCAAATTTGCAGATGACACAAAACTATTTAAAGTTGTTAAAACCCAAGAGGATTGTGGAAAATTGCAAGAGGATCTTGATAAATTGGAAGACTGGGCATCAAAATGGCAGATGAAATTTAATGTGGACAAGTGCGAGGTTATGCACCTAGGGAAGAACAACCCAAACTATGGTTACACGATGCAAGGTTCCATATTAGGAACCTACCACCCAGGAAAAAGATTTAGGCGTCATTGTGGATACCATGTTAAAACTCTCGGCCCAGTGTGCAGCGGCGGCCAAGAGAGCAAATAGAATGCTAGGTATCATAAGGAAAGGAATGGAAAATAAAACAAAATATATTATAATGTCTCTATATCGTTCCATGGTGAGACCGCACCTTGAATATTGTGTGCAATTGTGGTCGCCGTATCTTAAAAAGGATATAGCGATTTTAGAAAAGGTTCAGAGAAGAGCCACCAAAATGGTAAAGGTGATGGAAGGATACTCCTATGAAGAAAGGCTAAAAAGCTTAGGGCTCTTTAACCTGGAAAAGAGACGGCTGAGAGGAGATATGATAGAAGTCTATAAATTAATGAACGGATTGGAACAGGTAAACGTAGATCAATTGTTTATCTTATCAGTATATAGAAAGACTAGGGGACATGCAGTGAAGCTACAGGGTAAACTATTTAAGACTAATACAAGAAAATATTTTTTCACTCAACGTGTAATCAAACTCTGGAATTTGTTACCGGAGGATGTAGTAAAGGCTGTTAGTGTAGCTGGGTTTAAAAAAGGTTTGGACAAGTTCCTGGAGGAAAGGTCCATAAACCATTATTAAGAAGGGACCCAGGATATCAATGCTTGACCCAGTACAAGCAATTTGGAACCTGTGTCTCTTGGGGAAACTGCTAGGTACATATGACCGAGATTGGCCATTGTTGGAAACAGAATACTGGGCTTGATGGACCGTGGTCTGACCCAGTATGGTATATCTTATGTTCTTATGTTCTTATTCTGCCTATCTACAGGTCAGTGCCTTTCATGTCCCAGGTTAAGATGCCTTTTCATGTCATGTTCCTATAGAACGTTTCATCATAGTCAAGTCATGCTGTGCCCCTGTATGTTTTATACGCTTCACATAGGAGATCTTGGTATTTGAATAGGTCCCTACAGCTTTCTGATACTTTTCACCTGCAATGTTGGCTAGGATCCTAAACGCTGAACATCAGTTAGCAGTATTCTTAACAACCGGCTCTGGCCTTTTCTTGTTACGCTTACATTTATGACGTCCCATGTTCACACATTGCTTTTCATTTTCTTTCTGTGACAGGGTGAAAATCTCTACATACTCCTTTCTACAAATCTCTTCCTTAATGCCTGGAGGCATGGAGCTGTCTATCAAACGCATGAAGCATATATGCTTTGCAAATTTGGCTGCTGAGTCTTGTGTGCCAGAACTCGCAGTTGCAAGTCCAACTGCTGTGCTTTGAGGGCTTTTGGCTATTCTTTTTTGGCTGGTACCTCATCCATTTGTGCCACCTTCCCCTTGACAAAAATTCTCTATTCTGCTTAGCACCCATAGGACCTGGTTCTCACCTTTTAATGAGGTTTCTTGATGTGCTCCCTATACTTGCTCTGCAGCCATGTTGATGTCACTCACAATATTGGGTGCCTGCCACTAACTTCTGAAAATGACGTGTGCTCCCATGCGTTCTCCTGCAGTGCCTACCCAGAAGTGTACCTGTGTCCTGCCTTCTCCGCAATTGAGCCATACTGCGTTCTGATTTTCCGTGACTGCCCTTCTTTATGTTATCTTCTGGTTCATTTTCACTCCCTTCCCTTTCTTGCAATACTGTTGCCTGGATCTTGCCGTAGCCTTCTGCCACCTTTTGCTACCTCACCTGTCTTCTTCTGGCCTCCTTGTGACACTCCTGGTGTTGTAATCTCTCCTTTTCTTTTGTGCTGGCTTGTGGCTTTGAGAGATGGCTTCATTTGCCATCTCTACACAGGCTTATCAGTTCAAAATATAACTGCTTACTCTGAACTTCTGTGTTTATAAACATGGAGGGGAAGTGAGTGTGCACAGCATGGCATTCAATGTGTATTGCAATGCTCCTTGCCCCACTTACCCTCTTCCAAGCCTCACAAACCATCATTCTGTTGCAGGTCTCAGTGGTCGGGCTGGAGAATCCCATGGTGCTGTTAGCAGCAGGAAGAATAATGCCTTCTGGTGATGTCACAACCTGGGAGAGTCACGCTTTTGAGGACTTCCATGTTCATCCCCTGCTACGTTTGCAGTTAAGCATAGCTTCCATTGTCTGTGATATTGCACATTGCGCTGCACTGGGCTTGCTTAGCAATGCCCGGGTCCGTGCATGCACCGGTGCTCTTCTTCAGTTGGCACTGGAGAGA
This sequence comes from Ichthyophis bannanicus, assembly GCA_033557465.1. NCBI lineage: Eukaryota > Metazoa > Chordata > Amphibia > Gymnophiona > Ichthyophiidae > Ichthyophis > Ichthyophis bannanicus. The sequence goes on from CM066033.1 coordinate 422,221,615, forward strand.
GAGCTTGGCTGCTGCTCAGACCCCATTACCTTTAATGCTATCTAGGCTTTCAAACCACACCTTCTTCTGCCTGCGCCGCAGGAAACTCACAGTGTCTGCCACCATCACTCCACCCCTACATATCAAGCCTTGGAATGATAACAGCCAGTAAGCTGTCTTATCATGCCAGTCTCTTGGGATCATTTTCTCTTGCCAATCTGCTGCCATTGCTGATTGCTCCTCCTGAAATTACATCGTCTGTGCTGCGTCGGGTCATAGTACTGTTCTTCTGTAGCCACTCCTGCCGCAACTGACACCACTGCCCTCTGCTGCTTTACATATATGGTACTACCCTGAGTCCCCTGCTGTGCCCATTGACTACCTGAAGGAAAATTGCTGCGTTCTCTTTGGCGGAAAACTTGAATCCATGCTTACTATTCCCACTGACTTCCCCAGCCTGTGGCTTCTCCGGGTTAAGCCATCTCAGTCCCAAGCAGACCAACCTGTCTTTAGTACATGCAAATGCAGCAGCACACGTCGGTAAATCTAGCCCTTAATCCTTTGGCATGTTCAAGAATGGCCTTTCTCTGCTGTAGTTTTCTCAGTGTAGTCAGCAAACAAATAAAAAAGAAAAGCACTTGCAAGGTCATCTGAGAAAGTTTTACTATGAATTGCAGAAAATAAAATATTCACCATGAAAGTGTGTATATTCTGAACATTTTATATATATGTTTTAAAATATTCTGCAATCTGTATTGCAAGTCGCATAATGTGTCACCTTGCACGTACTCTATCTGCAGGGTGACAGCATGCTGGAAGATATGCACACAAAGCTGAAAATAGAAAATATACAAAGATTTTCCTCCTCTAATGCAATCATATCTCCTAGGTTGCCTTTTATCAGCAGCTAAATGGATTTAGTTATGAAAAGAGCAGCCATAATTAGCTGTTGCCCTCAGGACAGTTTTCTAAACCTGGCGTCTGGGCCTCTAACTCAATGGTTAGAAGCCTAGATCCCCTTGAAAGTTGAAACCTCTCCCTCTGTTTCAGGGTTTCTCAACCCAGTCCTAAGGCCACACCCAGCAAGTCTAATTTTCTGGATATGCGCAATGATTATGTATGAAAAAGACTTGCATACATTGTAGGAGGGTGGGATTCGATCCGAACTGGAACCAGTTTGGATCGATCCTGCCACTGACAGAACCAAGCGGGTGGCAGCATGGCATGCATTGGTGTTGCCGGCACTGCATTCTCAGTGCCGGCAACACCCAGAACTCTGATTCCCCCATTTCCCAGTAGTTTAACGACATTGGGGCTTCCTCCGATGCTGCGGTCCCCTGATGCCGTCAAAACACTGGCGGGTGGGGGGATTCCCACTAGTGCAGCGCTGGCATCGGGATGCAGTTTTTGGCCTGGTTTGGTGAATGCGGCCTGTGGCAGGAACTGGTTCACGTGGACCAGACCGAACCAGCCAAATCCCACCTCTGATTTTAGGGCATCTAAGTAGAGCAATGGAGAAGGCGCCTTTTAGGTATCAAAATGGTTTATAAACTATCCTTCACAGTGAGGACAGAGCATGCAAATCTCTCATTCACTGCACATATTCTAAAGAAATGACTGGCCAAAGGCGTCCTGAGGACTGGATAGAGAACCACCGTTCTCTATCTCTATAGTTTTGATTCTGTAATATATAATCGTTTTATTGAATTTTAAATTCAAATGTGAATGCAGTAGCCTGCTATTAAGGAAACACCAAAGTCTTCCAGTTATTGGAATTATCTATAAAGTGAACTTAAACTAGCAGATGATTCTGAATATGGAGTTGTTTTCTTTGCAAGTACTCAAATTATTTTCTGAGTTGACCTTTCCAAAATGAAATGATCAGCCCTGGCTGTTTACATTTGCATTTAACTCCCAGTGGTGCAATGCCTCTTCAGGCGATCTAAAAAATTAATTGCAGATTATAAAACAATATTGTACCTGTAAAACTAAAATTTAATCTTAAATTACAGATTTTTTTCTTTCAAAAGTGCAATATATTTATGGCAGTATTTATAAACACTACCTCTAACCAAAGACTGAAGTAATACACAATCAAAAAATAAAAACTTCTTTGTAGCTTAACAATTCATCGTTAAAACTGCACTCCAAGAGACACTAACAAGAAGGAGAAAAGGCCTCAGTAATTCTGTTCTCCCTCTTTGCAGTAGCAATGCTTGCCTGAAGGGGAACTGCTTTAGAATACCATCAGCAGTCTAAACAACTCCTTCTCTTTTTTTCATTCCTTTGCCACATAATCATCTAAATTCTAAAACCATTCAATAGCTAACAACTTAATACAGTGCTATACTGCTACATACTACTAAATATAACACAATACAGCTCAATACAGCTACATGCGGTCAAATTTGCCACCACAATGCTCAATACTTAGTGCCTCAGGGTCCACAGCATCCACTTGAAACCTACAATAAAAGGCAACAACTTAAGAGCCAAAGACTTCTATAGTCGCAAAATGATCTCAGTAAGTACTTATCTTAAAGGTATCTTCAAGGAGAATGTAAACAATACAGCAAACGCCCTACGAAGATCTCCGTTTCGCAAGCACGTCGCTTCATCAGGGGCTGACTTTACTGCTTCTAGAAGCTGAACGGTTTGGAGCGGTAAAGGCAGCCCCCAATGAAGCGACTTGTTCACGAATTCAGAAGCGCCGATTGACCTAGCCAAGAGCTCCCGCCCAGCCAGGAAACACCACGCCGGTAGGCCACACCTTATGTGTAACTGTAGCAGTCATCCGGGCACAGGGACACCTTTAAAAGCAAGGCGCAGCAGGCACACCCATGCCTAAGGGTTATGCCAAAGGGCCCTTAAGAAGGGCCCGTAAAACTAGCATCAAACACACACAGATCTTCTGCTCTTGACTGCAGCTCAGTTGAACCATCTAATGGTGAGTTACCCCATACCACATTGTTACATCCCCAGTACCATCTTTGATTATGGAATTCCACTCACTGCATTGAATCTAGTGAGCAGCCATAAGGAGAAGAGCCATGGCCCCAGTCCACCTCCTGTATATCCTGGGCACAGCTCTTCTCCTCTCACTGTTATCCCAGAACCAATGACTTTCAATAGGCTTTAATCCAATGCCTATCATTCATGGAGCTGGTATTGTTAAGCCAAGAGTCCCACCGGTTAGAATAAGAGGTAAAACTCACTCCTGTCTTATCCTCATCCCACACACCAACAACAACAACTCAGCACTCTAACCCCACTACCACTTCAAGTGCCTTCTCATTAATACAGGTTCAGCAAGAAATAAGACTCAACTCCTTAATGAATAACTAATGGATTACGACTTGGATTTCATGTGCATCACAGAAACATGGCTTATAGAAACAGACACAATCTTTATTAATCAACTAAAGCATCCAGAATATGACCTATTCAATTGCCTTTGTCTTGGAGGCAGGGGAGGTGGAATGTGTATTATAGCCAAAAAGAAATTACTATTCACACTAGTATCTACAACTAACACATATGGAATGGATATCATCACAATCGCCGGCAGACAGAATTCCATATGACTTAACTACTGATCACCCATGGCAGGCAGCGATGATCTGGCATCACTCCAGGAAATCGTAGGTACCCATATAAATCCTAACTGCCTGCTTGTTGGGTGACATAAACTTGTCCTCCGTCCTGCAAAAGCAGGCCAAAGCCTTTATTAATGCAATGGCCTATCTAAAGTACACACAGATTGTACTAGTTCCAAAACACATTAAAGGCAATACCCTTGACCTAATCTTCATGCCATCTCAGCTTCTGGAAGATCTACCATTCCCTTCCTTCAACTCACAAAAGTTCCTTGGTCAGACCACTACACTATCTTTTTCCATCTTCCCCAACAAGTTCACACATTCACCAACCCTCAAAGCAACAGGAACTACCGTAGATTTAAACAATTCAACGAGAGCTACTTCCTGGATAATGTACTCCCTACCCTGGATTCAGATCCCAAAGATCTTGACCATTTTGTCTCTAACCTGAATGAGACAATTACTGCCATTGCTTTAACGCTTCCCACAAAATGAACCAGAAATAGACTTTGACAGCACATGCCCTGTTTTACTACAGAATTAAATAGAATCAAACAAGAGCGCAGAAAAGCAGAACGCAATTGGAGAGATACTTCAGATGAACAATCAAAGAAAAACCTATCTACAATGCATCGGCATCAATGACTCAGCACTGGGCTGGATTCGATCCTACTTGTCAGGTCATTGACAAATAGCTCTGACCCTTATCCACAGAAGCAAGGTGTACCCCCGGGTTCATCACTTTCAGTCTTATTATTTAACATCTACATCCAGTCAATTTGCAAGCTCATCAGGTCATATGATGTATTCTTCCAATTATATGCAGATGACATCATGTTTTATGATCCTTCTCCACCACATCTCTGGAATTTACTCCAATAGTAAAGTGCTTCAATGCAATTGCCCACTGGCTCTCTGAGCATGGCCTCACCATTAATTACAACAAAACCAAGGTGGTCTTAATATTCAATAATCAATCCAATTCTCTATCAACATCACTAAAGGTTATCAATGCTGAGCTTACAGTCAAATCTGAGGTACATTACCTCAGAGTAATTTCTGATCAACATCTCACACTACAGTCACACATAAATAATGTAGCAAAGAATATCTTCTAGAAAATGAGCATATTTCATTGGCTGCGACCACTTCTTGAAACCCAAGACTACAGGACTGTCTTCCAGGCTATGATACTTCACCTGGATTACTGTAATGCAGTCTTCCAAGGCCTGCCAAAAAGCCAATTACACCCACTACAGCTTTCTCAACATGAAGGAGCTAAGATACTCACTGGGGCGCTCAGAGTCACCCATATCGCCCCATCTTGAAGGAGCTCCACTGGTTACCTCTGTTAAACAGAATAAAGTATAAGAACATCATGACAATCTTTAAAATCTATCATGAGCTATCCTCGGATTAACTTCAAACCATTATAAGGAAACGCCCTAATCGGCAAAGAAGAAGTACCACAGGGCACCTCCTCACCTACCCCCCCCCCCGCCCCCAGGACTTTGCTAAATTTAACCAATCGGCTTTCTTGTGTTCATTCTCCTTATGTGCTCCCGAATTAGGGAACATCCTACCCTTACAGATCAGAACTACTGCAGACAGTCTAGACTTCAGAAAGCTTCTAAAGACACTCCTGTTCAAAGAGCACTTTGAGGGAGTCACATAAACGCTGACACAGCCATTAAGAACGAAGAGTCCTCTCACTGAATCTGTTGTGAACACATAACCATTATATAAGATGATACTTGTTCCCATTCCCTACCTCAGTAATATACTTATGTTATTTTGCTTAAGTTATTTTGTTTACTGTTGGGTTGGCCTTAAGCCCTTGTTGACTAGTTCTCTGTAGTGTTATGTTATGTTATCTGTAAACCGCCTTGATTATTGGAAATGTGGTATGAGTTCACTTAACACTGCCTAAGTGTGTGGTGTCAAGTGCAACCAGCATGCTGGTTTGCACAATGCTATATCTTGCAAGGGGACAGGCAGACATGCCCCCTGAGGTTTCTGCAGGCCCTGTACTCTGAGAGCATGGCTCACACTCGTGTAACAGTCACGGGTTTTAGTGAACATTCCCCCTGAAAGAGCAGTACTGGCAGGATTCTTTAAATGCAAACCGCTTTGCTCTTTTCCTAGGTTTCATTTCCTTTTATTGCAAGTAAATAGCCTACCTTATATTGTAATGCTTTTTGGGTCATATCAACTTTTTTGCTTTAATGCAGCCGTTTCCTCTTGCTTCATTTGGCATCCAGCTCAATCAAATCAGTCTCTATTGGCTACAGTTCCGTGAGTCTTTGTTCACAACTTCTTGGGGATGTTTTCCCTATTCGCCCCTCCCAACTCACAGCCCAGTCATTAGCGTGAGCGATGCAAGCAAGTTCTCGCATATATTATCAAATTCTTTAATTTATGTGTGTACTTGCACACCGGCTGTAGGACTTATGTGTGTGATTGCATCTTCATGTACGTGCATTCTTTTGCAAATACGCCTGGTTTTCTGAAGTCAAATATGTGCGTGCTTGACTTCATACAACAGGCATAAAGTAAGCATGTCAGAATATGTGTTAACTAGGTGCCAGTTAATAAAATTACTCTCTATCTGTCATCTGCAATTAATTTGTATCAATGGTGGATTAACACATGTTAAATTTAAGGCATCTTAGTAAGAGCACAGTGACTGGAATTTCCACCCTTTCCTTCAGAAGATACAGTATATGTGAATAAGTACCCAGTTAGGGAAAATGCATGCTTTTTAGTCTTAACCAGTAATCATCTATGCATGATTTATATGTGTCAATTGGATACTGACTTGGGATTCATTTGACAAAGATCAGGACAGTAATTATCCCAATTGCTTAGTTTTATGAGGGTGAAGGTGGCAAACTGGAAAGAAATTTCAAAGGAAAGACTGGGGTTTCTAGTCCCACATGTGCTCCTTGTGACCTTGGGCAAGCCACTTAACCTCCGTTGTCTCAGGAACAAAAAGAGATTGTGAGCCCTTTGGGGACAAGGGAAAATGTCTATACAGTATCTGTATGCACACCTCTTTGACTGGTAGAAAAGCAGTAGATAAGCCTAGTTAAATAAATAAATAAATAAATAAATAAAATATGAAAGCAATAAGATTTCTGCAGAAATGATTTTAAAAATAAAAGTGAATTAGGGATGAACAAAAAAGGAAGCCCTTACTGGTGGTATTTATTATAAGCACAAACGAAAATTATCTTAAAAGATGCTGACACTGCTGCTTTAAGCATAGTCATGCAATAAAGCATATTAATCCATCGATAACTCAATACATAGGTAGACATGTAAATATATAATCTGTGTGAAAATTATAGTTAAATTGAAAGCAGCACAAAATTAGGAACGTGTAATCAAACTCTGGAATTTGTTACCAGAGGATGTAGTAAAGGCTGTTAGTGTAGCTGGGTTTAAAAAAGGTTTGGACAAGTTCCTGGAGGAAAGGTCCATAAACCATTATTAAGAAGTGACCGAAGATATCAATGCTTGACCCAGTACAAGCATTGTGGAAATTGTGTCTCTTGGGGAAACTGCTAGGTACATATGACCTAGATTGGCCACTGTTGGAAACAGAATACTGGGCTTGATGGACCTTGGTCTGACCCAGTATGGCATATCTTATGTTCTTATGTTATGTTCTAATATCAACGGAGGGCCTGATATTTAAAAGTATTGAAGGGTGCAGTTGCTGAGGTGCGCTAAATTTAACATGCATTAATTGACCATTAACGTGGGTTATTTTAGTGCAGGTCCCATGTTATCCAATAGGACCTAGTCCCTAATAACACATGTTAATGTCAGCGCACCTTAGTAATTAGAAATGTCATCTAAGATTATACCTGTCCCAGGGACCGTTTTGGCTGTAAAACATCCAAAGGGTGTACAGAAAATGGCACTCTACCATGCTCAGAGATGGTGCTTTTGTTCACGGTGGTGACTCTATTTTTCTGTATGGACCATACAGCAAGATGACACTTCCTTTAGATCTTCTGCTATATCGGGGACTGCAGCATTGTGGGATTCCTCAATAGTGCTTACAGTTTTTCTCCTATTTTGTGTCCATGGGAGAAAGCTGATCAAAATCAGCTCGTGTTTGTGAACAGAGGAAGAACAAAAGGCAGGAGAACAGATTTGGTTCTATGCAATAGTTTCTAACAAACATATGTATACACTATGGAGAGATTTATTTGACCAACAGAAGGACTGATGAACAGGGTCAGGCCAAGAGTATCCAACATCTTGGGTGAAATTTCTGCCATATGCCCCCCTTGTAGTGCAACATGCAAAAAATCTAGCTGTCACCAAAAACATAATAAATACATGGAATAGGCGAAAATATAGACGTCTAAACTATATACTGACACTCAAATAGGAGAAGGAGGAAGAAGACCTCAGTGACAGAAAGGAGCCAGCTTCACATTCAATTATAGGTCAATAGAAGGACTTCAAATCACTGCATCATTGGTCATAAAAAACCTCCAATGATATATATTCATATACATACAAAAATTGGAATGCAGTTAAAACCAAAACAAGCTCCTTGGATGTTTCTATGGGGTCCAAGCCTTTCCCCCAAGGCAGGATCTTGAGATCCTATTTATCATCACTGCCATTGTTCGGTACTCTTTTTGGCAGGCCAGGAAACAGATTTCTGTGTGGGCAAGGTTGGTGTGGTGGTGTGGAATATCTTGGGGGAGATATCTCGCTTGGCGGAACGTGAAACGGGGTGTATATGGCCTATCTTTGGGAAGGCATTTGGTGCCACCTCACCCTCTGTACCCTTGAGTCCCATGAAGTGGGGTATTCTCCATTTGTTTCCTTGCCCTCCCTTTTGAATTTGTATATTTTTGATTGCTGACTTTGTGATAATCTCCTTTTGATGTGTATTATTGTATTATGCTATTTTTCTTTGTACATGATGTACTGATATTGTGACATGCCTTTGTGTTGTTTTTGCAGGATCCTTGTATATTATTGTTGCTTCACAATAAAAGCTAAGGGCCTGATATTCTTTCGGGATGGCTATGTGATGCTACAGCGCATAGCCGTCGCCACTAAACTTTAACCCCGGATATTCACTACCGGGGTCATATGTGCCCATCTTTTACCTGTGTGTGCTAACTGGACATAGGTGCAATCTCACCACTGCCCAGTTAGCGAGTGGTGCCTCCTCTGCTCCTCCCTGGAACACCCACAATATGCCCTGTTGCTACACGGTTAGCATTGGGGTATGTAGTGGTTTTAGTCGGAGATATTTGGTGGCACTAACCATTTTAGTCCCGCTGAATATCCTTCTAAGCTTCATTTACATGGTTTACAGGTCTGCAAATCATGTAAATGCCTTTGAATATCGGTCCCTAAATGTTCAGGCCAAAAGAAAATTTCATGTTCATGACATTCACAGAGGATTGAGTTTAGAGTGGCTTTGCAGTCCCTTCAACAGCACAGGATTGTGATAATCTCATCTGCACTGAGGCTTCTGAATGACATCTTCAACGTGTTGTGTCTTGCACAGTTGAACCCATAAGAACATAAGATATGCCATACTGGGTCAGACCAAGGTCCATCAAGCCCAGTATTCTGTTTCCAACAGTGGCCAATCCAGGTCATATGTACCTAGCAGTTTCCCCAAGGGACACAGGTTCCACAATGCTTGTATTGGTTCAAGCATTGATATCCTGGGTCCCTTCTTAATAATGGTTTATGGACCTATCCTCCAGGAACTTGTCCAAACCTTTTTTAAACCCAGCTACACTAACAGCCTTTACTACATCCTCCGGTAACAAATTCCAGAGTTTGATTACACGTTGAGTGAAAAAATATTTTCTTGTATTAGTCTTAAATAGTTTACCCTGTAGCTTCATTGCATGTCCCCTAGTCTTTCTATATTCTGATAAAGTAAACAATCGATCTACATTTACCCGTTCCACTCCGTTCATTAATTTATAGACTTCTATCATATCTCCCCTCAGCCATCTCTTTTCCAGGTTAAAGAGCCCTAACCTTTTTAGCCTTTCTTCATAGGAGTATCCTTCCATCCCCTTTACCATTTTGGTGGCTGAACCTTTTCTAAAATCTCTATATCCTTTAAGATACGGCGACCAGAATTGCACACAATATTCAAGGTGCGGTCTCACCATGGAACGATATAGAGGCATTATAATATCTTTTGTTTTATTTTCCATTCCTTTCCTTATCATACCTAGCATTCTATTTGCTCTCTTGGCCGCTGCTGCACACTGGGCCGAGGGTTTTAACATGGTATCCACAATGACGCCTAAATCTTTTTCCTGGTTGGTGGTTCCTAATGTGGAACCTTGCATCGTGTAACCATAGTGTGGGTTGTTCTTCCCTAGGTGCATAACCTTGCACTTGTCCACAATAAATTTCATCTGCCATTTTGATGCCCATCCTTGCAACTGCTCAAGATCATGACAGTGCTTTCATCCCTCTTTGGTGATTGGTGGTTTTTGCCAGTATGTTCTACCCTGTGCACCCTCAGTGCAGATCAGCTGCATATTCCTTCAGTGCCAGATGCTTTTCTTTGTTGGCAGCACAGTTCTTCAGCCCAAGTACAACCTCGGATCTCCCCATGTGCATCCATTAATGAACCATGCTTCCGGGTCTTCATCTCCTTTTTCCATCACTGAAACCATATGGCCTACTGTCAGAGGCTTTGTAGACCCTTCTGGACCACTCATACTTACTCTTACAGCCATGGTCAATAACGTTGGTAAAACAATGCAATGTGTGCCTTCGAGCCAGTCCTGACTCCTGGTGACCCAGAAGCTCCTGGGTTTTCTTGGCAGTGTCACTGGAAATAGATTGCCAGCCTTTTTTTCCGAGGCAATGGAGGGTTAAGTGACTTGCCCAAGGCCACAAGGAGTGCTAGTGGGAATTGAACCCTGGTTGCTTGGTTACCAAGCTAGTGTTCTAACCACTAGGCTATTCCTCCACTCAATGTTGGTAAAGAATGCTGCAAAGATGTTCCAAAAACTACAGTATTAAAATCCCACTGCAATGGTGTCTTTCATTCAAAGGGATATCACTTGTACATAAAACAACAACTTCTACGCAATCTGAAATTTGCCATATTCTATATTTACCATAACCATGATCTCCTTCATGCTAAGCTATTGCTTACAACACAGGAAACTTTCTAGACTTCTTTTCAGCAGTAGCAGAAAAATGTGCTGTTCTCACTTCAAAAACCCTGCCATACATAAGCAGGTTAAGGGGTTATTTTAGAAGCCTAATTCACAATTTCCACATGCAAAATTAGGATTTTACAGACTGAACTGGAAATTATAGAAAGGGATGAATTTACACGTGGATGTCTTTACTGCATAGAAATTGCAAGGTCTTTACTACATAGAAATTGCAAGGGGGAAGAGTTTGGGAGTAGCCTGGGTGGGTCAAAGATCTATGTGTTTATTCCCCATTTCATACAGGGTATGCATATGTAACATAGTAACATAGTATATGACAGCAGATAAAGATCAGTATGGTCCATCTAGTCTGCCCAGTAAGGTGGCAAAAGTAGGTGCACCTGCCGCTCCGTGCAGGTCACCCCTCCCCATTCCTTTGTTTAGGGGTGTACCCACCGCTCCATGTAGGTCACCCCATTTGTTCAGATTTAAGAGACAGTTATGCTTTTTTGATATTATCCTGTTGCTATAAAGGGATCCACTGTGTTTGTCCCATGACATTTCAAATTCTATTACTGTACGATATTTGCCCCCACCACTTCCATTGGGAGGGCATTCCAAGCATCCAACACCCTTTCAGTGAAAAAGTATTTCCTGACATTGCCTTTCAGTTTACCCCCTTGCAACTTCATGTTATGTCCTCTAGTTTTACAGCTTCCCCGTCTTTTGAAGAGGTTTGTTTGTTCATTAATACTCTTTAAGTATTTAAAAGTCTAAATCATATCTCCCCTGTCCCTCCTCTCCTCCAGAGTGTACATATTTAGGTCTTCAAGTCTCTTCTCATAAGTCTTCTGATGCAGGCTCCAAATCATTTTGGTCACCTTCCTCTGAATTGGTTCCAGCCTTTTTATATCCTTTGCGAGATATGGTCTCCAAAACTGAACACAATATTCCAAGTGAAGCCTCACCAGTGACTTGTACAGTGGCATTAGTATCTCTTCCTTTCTGCTGGTAATTCTTCTCTGTATGGAACCCAGCATCCTTCTGGCTTTTGCCACTGCCTTGTCACACTGTTTCGCTACCTTGAGATCCTCAGAAACAATCACGCCAAGGTCCTCCTCCTGGTCCATGCACACCAACCTCTCGCCCTCTATCACATACAATTCCTTTGGATTTCTGCTTCCCAAGTGCATGACGCTGCACTGTTTCACATTAAATCTTAACTGCCAAGCATTAGACCATTCTTTCAGCTTTTGTAGATCTTTTCTGGTGTTATCCACTCCCTCAGGGGAATGCACTCTTGCAAATTTTCGTCTCATCTGCAAAAAGCCATACTCTACTGGATGTTCAATCATGATCACAGCAGCAATTTCCAGGCTTCAGATTAACAACAAACTAGGCTGCAGTAGTTGATATCTGAGCCCAATCTGTCCATAGGTATTCTTTTTACCCCTCTGTAGTATCATTGTGTCCCACCAACAGAGGCAACCTATCCACAGATGTCCTTTTTACACCTCTGAAGTATTATTCTATCCTGTCAACAGAGGTTTCCAACACTAGATGAGAAGTTCAATTGGACTCCTCACCTTTCCTCAAGGAAGTGGATTAAAGTCTGAAAAACATCTCCAATCATCAGGATTTTCCAGCCATATTTTATTTATTTAACAAAGCTTATATACCACCCCTTCCTGAGATCAGGGGTGTTTTACATAGAACATCAGAACAAGTTTTATATTTAACATAGGAACTATGTACATTTTAACAAAGGGACTATATACAATTAGCATGTGAGACTGTGTACAGATAACTATATACATTTTGTTTGTATCTGATGTTTGACCTAGAGTGACTGTGTCATTTTGAGGTTTAAGTTATCGGAAGGTGGATGATGGTAGAATTTTAGGTGTTTTGGAGTTGATGGGGGTGCTTGAGTCACCAAAATGTTCTATAAATAGATGTGTTTTTAGGTTTTTGCGAAATTGCTGGAGGTATTTTGTTGCTCTTAGGTCATTGGGGAGTGAGTTCCACAGTATTGGGGTCACGTAAGAGAAGGCTCTGGTACTGGTACATTGATTTGTGTTGCAGATGTGTGAGGGAGTTATATATGTATTTTGAGAGCCGTTTCTTCTTATCCTTGATGTGTTTGGTGTTGTAAGGAGGGTGGATAAGGTGGTGGAGGCAATGTTACAAAATGATGTTTAAAGATGATCATTATATATTTATATTTTACCCTTGATGTTATTGGTAGCCAGTGAAGATCACAGAGTATGGGGGTTATGTGATCCTTGCATGTTTTGCTGGAAGCTATACGTGTTGTCAGGTTTTGTGCTAATTGCAGTGTACTTAATACACTTCAGGACTGCTTAATATTAGTTGAAATGGACAACCAAGTGGTAATGTTTTATATCAACAAGGGGTGGGGGGGGGGGGCGAGTGCTAATTTCTATGGCTCGATCACATCCAAATACAAGCCAGTTATCTTTAAAAAAAAGGAAAGCAGCACCAAAAAATAGCCAGCAGGTTCAGCATAGTTAATCACCCCCATAAAGGCTTCTGTACCCAAGGACCATTCATAGCTTCTTTCAAGCTGGTGGGACCCCTCGAATAAAATAGCTGATTACCAGCAATGAAAACACAAAACTGCCACACTCGTATTGTTTGGTTCATTAATCTTCAGATCAACTGATGAGGGATGTCCTGTAATTACTCTCTCTTGACTTTTGCTCTATGCTTATCCCCTCATCCGTCTCATAGATTTTTTTCATAGCTCCCTTCTGGCCTCCTCAGACCTGGTCCCTTTACTAAAAAGGGCTTATAGTTTTGCCATCATACAGGTGTCTGATATTTCCAATGCTGATCACACAAGCTGAAATATATTTTTTTTCATTCCAGTCTCACAACACTAGGCAGTATTTATTCTTTACTTTAGCACTACCAATACCTGTTCCACATACTGTGTATTAGCAGGAAAAAGAAAAGTCTACTAGGTGTACAGATTGGCCGTCTGGTGTTTCACAAATGATTACTACCTCATTTGCTCTCCTCCTGACACCGTCTTGCTTTTTTCATACCATTTCTGATGTCTAGGACTCCAAGTGTCCTCTATTAGAGTACATCTCAGGACTTTCTCATCCTAACACTCTCTACTTTATAGACTCCAAATTTTCCAATGTCCTATAATTATTTGATATATGACAGAGCTTTCTTATGTCAAACCACTGTTATAGAAGTCATGAGACCTCTGTATTATCCTTACATCATTCATGAAGCTGTCATTTGAGCCAAGGAATTCTGCTTCCTACAAGCATGTCACCTGAAAAGTATTTGTCTGTCAACGGTAAACTCAGAAGATTGAAATTCAAGCCTGAGTTAGCTATGAACTATAAGCTCAGTTTCATCATAACCATACAGTTCTTCAAGCTTATTCCACGTTTTTATCCAAAGTCGTTCTACCTTTTCAAATTATGGAACAAATAGTAATTTTATAACCATACGAGAAAGTCCTTCACACTCTGGACTGTGAACAGAATTTCACATACTACAGTTGTGGTCAACATTATTGGCACACTTGCATTTTAGGTATGTTGTGTACAGTATCTTGAGAAATAATTGGAAATATTCCAACTGTATGTCATCATAATATTTTAATAGTGTGTTCAAAGCTATACACAAAAAAGAGATGTCTGTGCAACTTAGAAGTAGTAATTAATGAGAAAAAACCAAATTATGACCTGGATAGTACTAATGGCATCCTTCACTAATATTTGATTTCACAACCCTTGGAAATGATAACAATCTCCAAATGTTTCTTGTAGCCTTCTATAAGTTTTGTACATCTGGCTGCTTGTAGTTTCTCCCACTCTTCAACTGTGATTTGTTCAGCTCATGAATGTTTCCAGGATTCCTTTTACAAATGGCAGATTTCATATCTTTCCAAAGGTTCTCAATTGGATTGAGATCAGGGCTCATTGATGGCTAGTTTAGAACAGTCCAATTGTTCCTTTTTAACCCTTTTTAACCATTCTTTTATACTTTTGAATGTATGTTTTGAATCACTGTCTTGCTGGAGGACCCATGACCATCTACCCAGATCTAGCTTTCTGACACTAGGTAGCACATTTAACTCCAAAAGCCTTGGTAATCCTCTGACTTCATGATTCCTTTAATACATTCCAGGCCTTCAGTTCTTGAGGCAGCAAAGCAGTCCCACAACATTATGGAGCCTCCACCATATTTAACTGTAGGAAGCGTGTTTCTTTTTCCTTATAAGCTTCATTTTTTCACCTGTAAATGTATCACTGGTCTACATTGCCAGAGAGCTCAAGTTTGGTTTCATCTGTCCACAGAACATTTTCCCAGAAGGACTGTGGTTTCTCAAGGTGGGTTTGGGCAAAGATCAGGTGTGCCTTTTTATGTCTGTCTTTGAGCAGTAGGATCCTTCTTAGCCTTCGCCCATGAAGTCCTTCTTTGTTTAGTGTGCGGCGTATGGTGGGGGTTGAAACCACACTCCAGATTGCTTCAGGTCAGCCTTAAGCTCTTTGGATGTTGTGCATGATGTTTTTCTAACAGTTCACAATAACCTTTGAAGACTTCTCGGATTAATTTTCCTCTTCCCACCACATCTTGGGAGGTTTTTAAGAGTTCCATGATGAGAAGATTTCCTAATAACATTGCGAACTGTAGACACAGGAATTCCCAGGTCTTTGGAGATGGCCTTGTCCTCCTTTGAAGTTTGATGCTTGGTGATAATGGCTTTTTTGATGGTCTCAGGCAGCTCTCCTGTCTTCATCATTGTGAAAATGAAACAGGGAGTGAATGTGGCCATTTTAAATATTAGAGCCATCATTTATTGGTTGATTCAAGTCTTGTGAGTACTGACAGTTGATCACAGATGTGTATAATTTTACTCCAGCGGGAATGTGGTTCTTCTCTTCAAATGGATTTGAAATGTTTATAAGGGTGCCAATAATCATGCATTGGCGTATTATTGATTTTGTCCCCGAACACTATCGCAGGGGTGATCATTTGTCCCGTTTACAGTACACGGAACAGTCATGGATTTATCGTTTGCATACAGCTGCCCGAGAAGGCTTAAATCTTGCCCTGGATTGGTGGAGTTTGGCTAATTGTTAGGACTTGTATTGACTTTGATTTCTCTGACCATAACCAATAGTAACCCGGTTTGGATATCAGGTGACTAGAGGTTTAACCATAAGAAGAAGAGGAAAGGGAAGTGGAGGCATGACGTATGATGCAGGAAGAAGGGCCAGGAGGTTCAAGGCTTGAAACACGATGTTGTGTACATACATTTTCAATGTCATTGGAGACTGAACGGTATATGGAAGATGGTAGCGCCTGGTGAATATGCCAGCAACAAGTTAAGGCTGTGAAGACAGCGTTTGCAGATGGTGGCCAAACCAGTGCTCACGGTAAATTCTCTGACAAAAAACTGGGATTGTAGGATTGGGACATGAAGAAGATAGTGGGTTTATCTCTTTTTCTACTGATAATCATATCCTGGCAAATTCCCAGTTTTTATACTATTTTCTGCTATGTCCTTTTTTAATTGTTCTTGTTTTATTTTTTTTATGTAATAAATTTTATTGAGCAGAGTCAGATGACTTACATTCCAATGTAACATCCAAAACAATGAGGTACGACATCAACCCGTTCTTGCACCTTCGTCAGCCATCCTTTGAGAAACAGGGCAGGAGACCCCCTACTATTAAACAATCAGTACAAATAACAAAGCTTGTAAGAAAGCTTATAAACAAAGCTTGTAAGAAAGCTTATAAACAAAACTTATAATAAAGCTTATATACAAAATCCCATCCTCCTATTAAATCCCACCCCAGGACTCAGCCCCCAACAACATAAGGCAGGGGTACATCAGAATGCCAACCTGAATACAAATTAAAACATAAACAAAACCAAAATACTGCCCCACAATACCATATAAAACAAATCAATCCCAATCAAACACTCGCTCGACCCCCCATCCCCCAAAAAACTCTCTCAGCCCCTGAGCGAACAAAGGTGTATAATAAACTCTGCTCATTTAGCCCCACCCCCTCCTATTCCCCCCTTTCTGTAACCCCCCCTCCCCCTATTCCCCCCTCTCCCGCCCCCCCTCCCTTCTGTCCCATCAATCCCTAAGGTAGAGAAGAAGAAAAAGGGGAAAGGAAAGGAAGAGAAAAGAAGACAGACCCCAGGAAAGAAACAGTCTAGTAAGGGACAAACCTCAATCCACTAATCAGCTTAGGCTCGTTAATCCTCAAGAGTCTTCCTGAAGCACAAGGCTCCAAAGTTCCTCATCCATAAAGGCCCGTCCTCGAACTGTAGCAGTAATTTTCTCCAACCTATATAGTTCCCAGCACTTAGAGCGCCATTCTAGAAGAGATGGCGTTCTACTGTGCTTCCAAAAGCGGGCAATCACTGATCGAGCAGCGAGTAGGAGCGATTGTACCAGTTTCAGAAGAGGACATTTATAAGAGGATTCAGGAAACACCCCTAATACACAAGACTCCATATCAAAGGGGAGGGTAATCTGCAACCTCTTAGTAACATGTCCCACCACCGACCTCCAATAACGTTGAATGTGAGGACAATGCCACCACATATGATCAAACGACCCACGGCATTCACACAGCTGCCAGCAGAGCGAGTCATCAGCCCTTCTCCAATGAAAAAGGTCCACCGGCGTTATAGATAGACGGTAAAGTATCCTAAATTGAATGTGGATTAACCCCAACAATATAAAGCAGGAATGCAAACATGAATAAACTTTGAGCTAGAAATCCTGCTCCTTTCCCGGTAATGTCGCCTCCCATCTCTGATAAGGAAGTTTCAAAGTAGGAGGAGCAGGTAAGTCAGCCGCCATATGCTTGTACAGCCAAGCAATGAAAGCGGTAAGCTTCCTGGATACAAAAAGATCTTATTCCCAGCACCTATGGCTCCGAAAAACATCTACTACTGAAAATTGGGTCCTCACATAGTGAGCTATTTGCAAATACTGAAACGGAGAGAGCTGAAGCCCCAGATTTCCCTCGATCTCTGTCTTCGAGGCCAGAGCCGAGTTCTCATATAAGGAGGAAAGGTTCGTCCTAAGAAGTTCTGAGTTTATATCTTTATGCCTAGTTCAGATAAACCCCAAGGCCCCCAATGCGGTAAAGGGTGAGTGAGAAGCAGATAAACCCATCTGCTTACATATCCTCCTCCACACCTCCCAACAGGGGCCGAGAAACACATGAGCTTGCACCTGAGTTACCTCTTAGGAATCCCTAAGAAAAGGGTACGGCTACCAACGGAATCGGGCTTAGCCATTCCTCTTTCAACAAAACCCACTCAGCCCCTGGATGAATTCTCCACAACAGTAATGATCTTAGACATATACAAGAATAATATAACTCCGGATCAGAGAGGCCCATCCCTCCATATCCTTTGGGAGTCGTGAGTAGTCTCCAGCTAATCAAAGGGCGTTTCCCCATCCACAGAAAGCGCGTCACAGGATCCTAAAAAACGTATTCGGAAGAGAAATAGGCAGATGCATAAACATAAAAAGTAACCGAGGTAAAACCAACATCTTATAGGTGTTAATATGACCTAACCAAGAAACCGAACACAGACTCCACCTATCCATATCAATCTTAACCGACTGCAAAAGGGGGAGATAATTCAGACTACATAACCGTGATAAGTCACGATGTATTACGATACCCAGGTACCTAAAGTGGTCCACCACTGGGAAACGTCCCACGATAGGGAGTTCTTCAGAGGAGGAACAGGACAGGCAGTTAAGTAGAGTGGACTTTTGTCTATTGATAGTAAACCCAGAAACCAAGGAGAAACGTTGAACAATGAGTAAAGATTTAGAGGGTTCCCTCAAATAAATCAATGTGTCATTATTATTATTATTATTTATTTAGCATACATTTATAACCCGCAACTTCCAGAGTTCAGTTGCGGTTCACAATAAACAACAATCCACAAAGCAAAAGCTTAGTTTTACATTGAACATTTTGTAACAATAAAAGTAAATGTAAACAGCATGAAAAAATGGTGTGCCATTCAGAGCCCAAATGGATACCTATGTCCTCTGCTCGTAACTGAATATGAGCTGCTAAGGGTTCTATAGCAAGAGCAAACAATAACGGAGAAAGGGGGCATCCTTGTCTTGTGCCTCTACCTAAGCGAAAGGGCGATGAACTAACCCCATTGACAGACACCACTGCCTGAAGGTTGGCATATAGCACCGCAATCCACGCACAAAAAGCTGTCCAGAAGCCGAATGCCTGAAGAGTCTGTAGTAGGTAAAGCCATTCTAATTTATCAAAGGCTTTTTCCGCATCAAGCGATAGTATATTAAATGGAACCCACTTTACCTTTTATGCTCTGTAAGACATTGATTAATCTACGCACATTCTCAAACCCATACCTATTTTTTATGAAACCCGTTTGGTTTGGGTGGACGAGGTCTGGAATTAATGCGGCCAGATGGTTAGCTAAAATCGTGGTGAAGATTTTATAATCTAAATCCAGTAGAGAAATCGGTCGATAGTTGTAGCAATGCAAAGAGTCTTTGTCCGCTTTAGGAATCACAACAATATTTGCATGATAAAAGGATTCTGGAAGAATTCTTTTGGAAAGAATTTCATTAAAGACTGTCAGTAAGGTTGGTGCGAACCGATCCGGAAATATCTTATATTGTTCTGCCGGCAAGAAATCTGGTCCTGCCGCCTTGGCCGACTTAAGTTTCTTCATCACTTGCTGAACCTCTTGCAATGTAAATGGGTGGTCTGGTTGATCCCTCCCCTCCATTGACAAGGTAGGGAGAGAAGCTTCCTTCAACCACTCAGAAATATCCGTGTGTGTGGCTAACACCTCACTAGCATATAGCTGCTCATAAAATCTAGCAAAGGTGGATGCAATATCTCGAGATGCGTATAAAATCTGACCCTGCGAAGATTTAATAGCCTCAGCTCTACAACGTTGCCTCTGTCGCTTTAATTGCCACATCAGCAACTTGCCGGCCTTATTGCCCTGTTCATAATAGTGTTGCTTTGTACGCAGGAAAAGCGAGGCTACTCTATTGGTCTTCATCGCCGCTAGTTCCCCTCTACATCTAGTCAACAAATTCCACACCTTATCTCCCCCCCTTCCTATGTTTTCTTTCCATCTCCCCAATCTCTTTCCTCAAGTCCTCCTGTCGGGCTATTAACCATTTCTTAAAAGCACTTGACAGGGAAATGAGATGTCCCTGTAGAACCGCTTTCCCCGCATCCCATAAGAGCGCTCTGGAAACCTCCGGGAAATCATTAAATTTTAAATATTCCATCCAACTTTTCCTAACCTCAGCGGCAAACTCCGGCTTAAGTAAGAGCCCTCGGGGTAAGATCCACCTCTGAGGAGAAGTATCATCTGCCCCCAAAGTAAGACCCAGGGATATGATTGCATGGTCAGACGGTCCCATGGTCCCGATAGCAGCTTGGGTCAACCACGAAATCCCCAGTCTGGACAAGAACCACATATCAAAGCGAGAATGACACCGGTGTGCCCTGGAGTAGAAAGTATAATCCCTTTCCAAAGTATGTAATTGCCTCCATACATCACATAAATCAAACTGCGAAGCCCATTCCCCCAGTAGCTTCCCCAAAGTATTTCCAAAAGTCCAACTCCCGGAATGATCTAGCTCAGAGCAGACACAATTAAAGTCCCCACCCACTATCAGCGGCCCTTGGCTAAATTTCTGAATTGCCTGTGAAAGATCAATCAATGAACTGCCCACTACTGCTGGAGGAAGATACACATTTACAAGGGTTAACATAATCCCTTCGATAGAACCTACCAGAATCAGAAAACGACCCTCCGGGTCAGTAACTTCATTAATCAGCTGAAAAGGGCACATAGAAGAGAACAGAATAGCTACCCCCTGTTTCCTGGTAGAATAGTTAGCCAGGTATATTAGTGGGAACCTATTTTTGGCAGAATCAAAGTGATCCTGCTTGGAAAAGTGGGTTTCCTGGAGAAAAATTATCTCAGCTTTCTCTCTACACAGCTGGTCCACCACCCGTCGGCGTTTGCATGGATTATTTAAGCCGTGCATGTTCCAAGAAATAGCCTTAACCATTCCCGATCCTGGATAAAACCCACTTGTAAACTTTCATCCTGAGCCGAGTCTCCATCCCGCCACCCCCGACCTTGAATAACAATCATCCTTCCTCTGAGACCCCTAATAAATCTTCCCCTACCCTGTAGTTGAGGATAAAGTGTAAGTCGAGTGTGCAAAATATACTGTCCGATACCGTGGTCAGAAGAGCCCCCCCCATTATCTCCCCCCTCCCCCCTCCCTCTCAACTCTGCCCCTTCCCCCCACATTCCTATATTTGCAGGAAGTATACTCATCAGGTAAACGCCGTAACACGGGTGACACTTCAAGTGTCTCCAGAGAAGGCATTGTGAGGAAATGTGTAAACCTATAACCTCCACAACTCCTCCCCACCTACAATTCAGCCAAATGTAGAGAAGAACAATAAACAAAACCCCTTAAAATGCTTTCCTATTACAGAATGTGTTTCCTAGTCTAACTTCCTCCCAACCTCCCACCTCTCCTTAGTGTGCCTCCTCCAACTCCCCTTCTCCCCCCCACCCTACTTTATACCTCCTCCTCCCCTCTTGCTGTCTCTATGCTTTAGTTAGAACCCTAAAATCCATCCAGCTCAATAACAGATTAGGAAGTTAGAACTTTCCAAGACACATATTCCTATCAAGCAATTAACATTCATAGTATGATCAGGTAGGAACAGAAGTGTCCATCTCCTTCTGCAGATTGGAGTCTGTATCTGAGTTAGATGATTTCCGGGATCGTGGCACCTTGCGCCTCTTCGGTAACGACATCTCCCACTCTCCATTCGTGCCTCTCTGGCGTGTTGGTCGCTCTCCATGTTGCAACATGTCCAAAAACTCCATTGCTGCCAACAGAGCCATAATTATTTGAGCACAGTTATTCCATTCGAATATCAATGCAAAGGGGAAGCCCCATCTATATGAGATTGCATGTTTCTGCAATGCCTGAGTTAAGGGCTTGAAGCTCCATTGACACTCTAGAGTATACTGAGAAAGGTCCTGATATATTTGAAGCTCTTGACCCTTGAAGACCACTGAAGTCTACCCCTTAAACTTCTCATTAGTGCCACTTTGTCTGCAAAGAAGCAGAAGCAGATTATAATCATCCGAGGCTGTGTGTTAGAGACTCGTCGGGCCCCAAGAGCTCGGTGCGCCCTTTCCAATCGTACTGGTTTCGGAGCATTGGGCAAACAGAAGGCATAAAGATCTTGTATTACAGCCACAGTGTCCTCCGACCCTCCCGGTTTCTCTTGAAGGCCAAATATTCTGATGTTATTACATATTTGCCTATTTTCAAGATCATCTTGTCGTTCCTTTAAATCTTTCATTAGTTGATCTAATTTCAGAATTTTAGTCTGGAGGGCCACAGATGAGTCCATTTGCTCCCCTATATTTAACTCAGCCTGCGTTACTCTGTCATCCAGTGATTTTAAATCTGATCGGATATCACTCATCGCCTTGGAAATATCCTGGCGGAAGAGCTTGAGTTCCTTTAAGATTTCCATAAAATCCGCTCTTGTAACTGGAGACTGCGGACCGGAGGCATTAGCTTTGGAGACAGGCATACCCTCAGCAGCATGTGAAGGCTGTGTAGTGGGAGAGTCTGATGATCTAGCAAACTTGGAGAGGGAAGATGCATAAGATTTTGCAGCAGCCATAATTGTCAAGCAGATATGGTTTCGTTGTCCAAGGAGCTTTCTTGCTTTATGTTTACACACCGAAGTCGAGTCACACTGCCGCCCCTCTGTAAAATTCCGTCAAGTCCTCCCCACCACTTAGACACTGCAGTGGCCGAAATGTCTTCCCTCCGTCAAAATCTCAATGAAAGAGCCTCAGGTCAGACCCAGAGGGTGATTGGAGCATCGATATAAGACTGAAGTCTACTGTATTACTGCAATGTATGAATTTTAAGAAGGAAACTCACCCCTGGTCCAACTCCTGTTATCCCAGGGTGTCTGTACCTTTCAAATGACCCAGAGGGACAGCATCACATAAACAGCCTCGACTCCTCACGTGGAAGTGATGATGCCTCACAGTAGGACTAGAAGTGAAGAAGTAGTAACATAGACCCAGCAAAATAGCAGCAACGAAAGTATACTGCATATGCTCTGCAGTACTGGCAATAGACACAGGAGGGTACTCCAGGATAAAGCCTCAGCCTTACAGCTAGAGAAGGACACTCACTGCAAGAATCGTCCCTCACGAGCCTGTCAGCCACATGCAGCAGCCTATGCTAGCAGGTGAAGTGATTTTTGAAGCTCCGGAGACAGCTCTGACAGAATCCCAATGCACCGATTCAGATTTTCAATTTACTCCAGCAGTCTCAGGAGAATCATCTGAGCCCTTTAAATTGCGGCAGCCATCTTGTTTTATAATCTGTGTTCCATGGAGCGGCAGCCATTTTGAGGGGAGAAAGCATCAGACTACATACATCAACAGGACTGCCGTTGTTGTCAGCACCAGCTTGCGTTTCAAGAAGAGCACAGAACAGCTTTCCCGCCGCTACAAAGAGCCCTGTCTGCCCTCCACCTTGTTTCACTCAGGTGCGTCTGTCATGGTGGTGGCATTACTTTCTGTATTAATTTAGGGACTCTAAGAGCCAGTCATAGGAAACATTTAAAAGCTCTGAAAAGCATCGCGATTACAACACACGTGTTCCGGGAGGGCTCCCTTTTCACATTTAATCTCCAGGCTATATTTTCTAATGCTGTGGCACTTACAGTGGTGGTAGATTGCCATGCAGGGTAGTCAATTAAGCAAAGCGGCTGAAGTAGTACTCTCACCCGTATCTTTGGTAAGATTAGCCCGCACCCCCACTACAGCAAAATTCAGCCTGCAAAATATGATAGCCATGAGCTGCAGGACCCCTCCGACAGATCCACAAAAAGGAGATCAGGATTCTGAGGCGATCTGGTAGGAGGCAGAGAGATCAAACTATAACATCTTATGTATTTAGCTTAGCGCTATTAATAGGAGCATTTTCAGGCCAAAATCTCATTTTTTGAACACAAATTCCAGGTAAATGGAGGGAGCAGTTGAGGAGCTCTAACTGTGGCCATTTTAATCGGGCTCACGAGCGCCGCCTCCTCCCCCCCCCCCCCCCCCCGTTTTTGTTTTATTTGATTCTTTTATGCATATATAGTCCAAAGCCGTTTCACTGGCTATTTTTTTAGGAGATATTGGACATTAAGGGATTAAACTGTAAGGTGCCAATAATGTTAACTACAGCTGTACCTCGAAGCAATCAAAAAATATGCAGATCATTGTCTCCTTTGAGCCCAACAGAATGGGGTCATCATGCCAGTCACCAAATGAATATTAGCAAATTAGCTAGCATCTTGCCTGCAGTTCTGTTAGGAACAAAGTGGTGCTGTTCTAACTACTAAAGTGAAATCTCAGCAGATCAGAGCTTTTGTAGCTACTATTGCTCTTCTGAAGTATACTTTGCTGGACATTATTTGTAAAGCAGTGAACCTTACCTTGCTTCCTACCTTTACCTTACAATACTGCTTTGCAGGGCTGGTGCAAGGATTGGAGGCAACCTAGGCGGGCCCTCCATTTTGCCAGTCCCCCATTGCTCCCTGCCCCCATCTGCCACTGCTGACACCCCACTCCGGGACCTGCAGTGGTAGCAGTGATGCCCATACAGCACTTACCTATGCAGTCTGGTGCCGCATCGTGGTTTCTTCCTCCTACTACCCTCCACTTCCGCCCCCCTCCAACGCAGACTTCCGGTTTGCATAAACCCACAACTGCAGCAGTCAGCATTTCTTTTAACACTGAAAGAAAAAACAGATATTCAGCTGGTGATTTTCACTGTTAGCTATATGGATAACTATTGTATAAATGCAGAGTAAGCTGTCCTAAGCTCTCTGGATATCTGTCCATATAGTGATGCAGAAAATCACTGCTTTATAGATCAATCAAAGGGACTGCCCTAGCTCCACTCCCAGACCGCTCCCGGAATATCAGGGCAGCACTGAGGTGCTCAGAGAGAATATTCAGTGGCACCTTCTGGATAGTGCCGCTGAACAGCACTGTGGCCGGCACGTAGCTGGATGGAAAGGTCTTCTATCAGGATAAGTGCCTTTGAAAACAGACTAGTGAATATTTTTCAGCTAATTAGGGGTTCTTTTAGGGTGCAAAAATCAGTTTTTATCAATGTTTTTGCACCACAGGTATTATTGATTGGAGCTTTATCTGGTGTCATTTAGGAGTCGTTAGTACAGAAACAAAAAAACACGAAATCTGAGTGGTGGGTACTAGACAAGCGAGGGCAAAGGTGACAGTATTAAGGGGAATGATGTTTTTCTTTTATTTATGCAATAAACACCTTTTTCTTTGCATTGGATCAGAAGCCCTAATTATGACCTACATTTATACCTAATGACTCTACCCACACTCTGCCCAAACTCCTCCCCCAAACACATATATGGGTCACATAAAAGTACATACCTTCTTCTTACTGCACATACTTTTTAAATGTGGGATAATTTTATAAGAATCATTTTAAATGTGTAAAACAGGGCTCATGCCTTTTTGCAGGAGTTCAAGGCAAGTTACCTTAGGTATTTTTCTGTCTCAGAGCACTTACAATCTGTGTTTGTACCTGGGATACTGGAGGGTTAAGTGATTTGCTCAAGGTCACTAGATGCAGCAGTGGGATTCAAATACTGGCTTCCCTAGCTCTAAGCCACTGCTCTAATCCTTAAGTTATTCCTATACTCCTTCTAGGAGCTGGTTCCACCATTAGGCTACTGCTTCACTCCTTTTAAGGACCTGGTTCAACCAGTAGGCCACTCCTCTACTATGTCAAGGGTCTGGTTCACCAAGACTTTCTCCCTTGATGAACCAGGCTATAAAAGAATGTACAGACTGTTCACCAAGACTTTCTCCCTTGATGAACCAGGCTATAAAAGAGAATGTACAGACTGAGACTCTTGTGTTCTGCTCATATTATCTCACCTGTGGTGGAAAGATTCTTAATTCTAACCCTCAGGGCTCGTGAATCAGTCTGGTTTGCAAAGTGACCAAAATACCTGCATTAATCCATGATTTGGATGATATGTAATGTAGATATGCTCTTGGGTGATCTCTGAAGCTAAGCAGGGCCAGCCCTAGCTAGTACTTGGATGGGTTACCACCTTTGAATAGTAGTGACTATGCTAAATTCATTGCACATCACAACTCAAACAAAAACAATTGCTCAAACTCAAATGCAAAAGATACTGTGAATAATCTAAGGAAAAGGGTCTCAGAATGAATGAGGAAGGGTCATAACAGGCTACAATGCTTTATAAACCTGAAGACTCCTTATCCCCTTCGTTACATCAAGGACCCATATATACCTTAACAACTATTTATTTATTTAACATTTTTTTATATACCATCTTTCTACGAATCAAGACGGTTTACATATAACAATAAAGGCAGTATATTTCAACTGTTTACAAGGAACGAATAACTGGATACAGAGTAAACTGGATACAGAGTAAGCAACATGAAGAACTAAATTATAATATACAGTTAATTGCAGAGAACAGTGATCAACTATTTACTATAAAATATGCTTGTAAACGCAGACTCTTTTAAAGATATACTCATGACAGTAGACTCTATTTCTCTCTGCAATGACCTGTTTTTTAACTGAATGGAGAGTCCCGACTTGAGAAGAAAGGTCAAAAGGACTTATCTGAAAATTGATAATCAAGGTCAGGATTGATCTCCCAACTTCAAATAAAAAAATTCATTGCACAGACAAAAAGTCTGGCAGTTTACAGCATTTACTTCATTATAATGCAGATAGATATCTGAAGGCAATTCTATTGTGAATATCTTGTAAACTAAGAGCCCCCCAGATCAAGTGGAGAACTTCTGCTTTAGTGTTGAAAGTATATTAGGCACAGTTCTTTTTATCTGGCTTTAATATTCTTTATGAAAGAAAACACCAGGATGATTGTAAGAGTAATAATTTCCTCCTTCTCAAATTTCATGTTGGCTGTTGCTGCCATTGTATGTTTTTTTATTTAACCCATTGGTGCCATTCACATTAGATATCCACCCCTGATCTTGGGAAATGGCGGTATAAAAAGGTTTTCAAATAAATAAATAAATAAATAAATAATAAATATCCTCATCTAATTTAAGACTCCATTTTGTACACACATGGAATATGAATACCAGGGGATTCCCTAACTTTGTCTCGGCATTTTATCTAATTTCTTCTCAGACACATGCCCAAGTTAAACATTTAATAAACGACAATAAATGCTTTTGGAATGCATGACATTTATCTTACTCCTGAGTACAAATTTCTATATTTTGTAGAAAGTTATTGTATTTTTTTTGAATACGTATCAGTAAAGTCTAATTTGATTTGAAATATACATGCAACCTACCATATATATTTGTATGGTAGATATTTGTTATATTACTAATCTAAAGTTTTTTATGGAAATAGACAGAGCAATAATTCTCAGCCTATCAGAGATGTAATACAGAGCAGTACTAAATACCAAGAGACCTACAATACAAAATCATATCAGTTAAAATATGCAACATCTAGCACATTCCATGGATACTAATTTCCAACATAAAATACACGTTAGAAGCTACAATTATAGGACTGTCAGTTTTTCTCTGGTTTCAAATAAATCTGCATTATATGATCCTGGCCAGGATTATATCCCAAACCAATGTGCTATTTGTAGTCCCTGATTCTACCCGATGAAATCCAGTCCCATGATGCCTTAAGATACAGGTCGTCAGAAGTCCAGGACTTCTCAAAATTACACTCTTGGAATTAGGTAACTTGTCAAGTCTGCTATATCAAGCTCTGGATTTCTCTCGTAGACCCCATGTAATCCACCAAATCTTAAATGTTCATTTTTAAATCAGGATCTAGTCGTTGAGAATCACTCTGGGATGTTTCATTTTCGGTCTTTGTTTTATCATGACATCTTCATTACAATAGTCACCTTTGAATTTGGAAACATTATTATATTTCAGATGCATTTTTAGCTGCTGTGTAATACTTACAGTATAAATAGAAGCCTGGGAATTTAGGTTAGTTCTCGTGGAAAACCCGTTTTATCTCAGAAGAAGCTTTTGTCAAAGTCTGTTCCTTGATAACATGTAAATCAACGGGTAGTAAACATTTCTTTCCTTATGCAAGTAATTGTTAATCTGATTTGTCCTAGACCACATGAGGGATATTTGGATTTTGTGATTTATTTTAAATTATTCGGACATGGACTCATTTTTTATCAATAGAAAATAGTTTGCTTCAGGACTATTTTTGATGGCTGAAGTAAGTGTGTCATAAAAGGTTTTAAACTCTGTGTTCTTAAATGACTAATCTGGAGTAAGAGTTGAATGTATATTGAAAAAATAAATCTGTTTCAACTGAACATGTTTAACTAGTTAAAAAGAAATATCAAAACAAAACCTTGAGGTCAATGATTTTCTTGTAAAGATATTCTTTGATGTTTAAATTTGTTGTTTGGGTCTGTCTATAACTTAAGTAATAACCTAGTTCAAATGCAGATTTCTAATTTTCAATTAACATAGGAATAATTCTGTTTGCTAAAATAAAATAAATGAATGATTGAAAAGTCTGAAACATGAAATGTTGCAAATAGCATTTTTTAAAATTCCAAATTTCAAAAACTCATGTGGCAACTGTATAGCTCAAGCTTTAAGTATTAACTTCTAACCTTTGACCTTACAGATTTTAACCAATGAAATGTCTCTTTAAACTTTAAAGGAAACAATGATAACGAACGCCTGGCGATTGCTAGACAGCGAATTCCATATCGACTTGGTCGAGTAGTTGATGATTGGCTACTCGACAAAGGTAAAAACATTGATTAAAACTTCAAATAAAAAAATAATTTGAACATAACCAAGTAGTATTTCATTGTAGCTCTAATAAACCTAAAAATAAATTTTCAGTAAAACTAAATTTAAAAAAGCATTTTAAACAGTAAAATACAGCTAGCAGTATTTGCATACCTTGTACAATAATTTATTTACCTTTTTCGAAACGTCAGATGTCTAATAATCTCACCCTGTTAACTTAAGGTTAAAGGGACTGTTAAATATAATCCACTAAATCAATCTACAACAAACATTAACCAAAAATGATAAATCATGCTTAGATTATGTATCTTGTGGAAGCATCTAAATTATTAACTAAAATCATATCTAGTTGTGACTCGTTTGTTATAGCCTTGAGAGAACTCTCTTGGTTTAAACTTTAGGAATCTTAAATAGTGGGCAATATGAATTGCAAACCAAAATGAAGTCCCTTTAACGTTTGTATTCTTCCAAGGGAATTTGAACAAACTCTAATTAAAAGAAAACTTAAAGTTGTGTGCATGCTTTTTAAGTGCAGATACCAGTCTGCTAAAATGACTATGCTATTTGAAAATAATGTTACCTTTGCTGATGATTTTTTTGTTTAATGGAAATGTGCCATGATATCTCCATCGATTTGTGTATCATGCCCAAAGTTGTTTTTACATCTAAGCGCTTTTACTTTTAATTGACAGACTTGCTGAATGCCAATCAGACATCTAGATTAGAATACTTTTTTTTACCTGAAATACAAAGAAGATATCATGCATTTCTTTTCGGCATGTACTGTATAGCTGTGGAAGAACATAAATTCTGATATGAAAGAAAAGAACTTTCAAAAATTTCTTTAAAATAATATATGTATATAATATATTTGATGTCTATACTACATACAATTATATAAGGAAATCCTGGAAAAATAAGATTTTTAAATAAATTATGAAACTTTCAACTAAAATAGTGGTTTCCATTTCTTATCTATTGTTCTTAGGAAATGAATAAACACTTGATTGGCCTTTTAGCAAAGAAAATTATTATAATTAAAAAAACAAACTCCTGATAAATAAGCATTCCATGAACACATCATTAAAAAGCAATGAATTATGAGACAAATTCCTTCCTTATAATTTATTGCTGTCATTATTCACCCATATAAATCTGTTCAATCATCACCTTAGCTTATAGAGTTCACAATCAACATTTTTGCATGTACATAATATTGTTTTTACAGGGCGCCAGCTCACAATCTTCAATAGCCAAGCAACTATAAAAATTGGCGGCAAAGACAGGGGCCATCCATTCCAAGGTCAGCTGGCTGGTCTATACTACAATGGCTTGAAAGTTCTGAATATGGCAGCAGAAAATGATGCCAACATCGTGATAGAGGGAAATGTGCGACTTGTTGGGGACGTGCCTTCTTCTATAACAACAGAGTCAACTGCTACAGCCATGCAGTCTGAAATGTCCACATCTATCATGGAAACCACCACAATCTTGGCTACCAGCACTGCCAGAAGAGGAAAGTCATCCACGAGAGAGCCGATTGGTCCGGTTAGTACGCTTTCCATTTTCCTATTTAGTAGTTAAACTTATTTCAATAATTGGAATGTGTATAAAACCTAAATTGTCCAAGTATATTGATTGCAGTTATTTGATGTTGCATGCTCTTTGACAAGATCTGTATGTTTTTCAGTTTCATATATACAGTTTTATAATATTGCTGAAATTATAGAGCATGCTTACTAAAGTATGCTAGCATTTATGGTGCACTAAAGAGCTTACTAAACAGCTAGCATGCTTACTGTGTGAGGAGGTGAAGTCTGGGTGGGTTATGAGTGAAGAGTGGGTGTTGACAGCACATGGCAGTTAGTGCAAGGGTGAATAGCGCATGCTGTCACTGTTGAGTTAGCATGGTTCCACTTATCGCCATGCCAATATGTGACACTAAGTGCACCTGCATTGATTGCAATTGTAGTTTTGGCATGGTGAGGTGCTAATCACCACGGTAACTGCAGTGGAACATGCTGGGCACCACCCCCCCCCCCTCCCCATCCCTAGTTAGCACTGGTCCTTTTCACCTCCCACACTAATTTTTGTTTCTTAATGCATGCTATGGTGCTGAGCCCTGATGGACTTTAGTAAACATGCCTCTGTCAGTATGTCATTGATGTACAGTGGTATAAACTTTTGCAAATTTTAGACTGGGGTGAGACACTATATCTGATACTGACAAACACAATTACATTGTTTTTATGCTTAAATAATTTTGTTCAACAAATTGAAAAAGCATGCACTATATGTAGTGCCCAGCTTTTGTATTAGAAAGTCAGTTTAGCAAATGTTAGTGAATAATGCAAAAATATAAAGCTTACACATAGGCACATTTGCAAGAGGAGCATTGACTAAGGACCCATTTTACAGTTGTGGGGAAGAAGATATACCTCGTACAATTAATTGACTGATATTTTATGTTTTACATCTTTAGGTAGGTTTTTGGTTGGCTCCCTCTCTGTGGCGTACAATGCATAGTCCACATCATTATGTAAATTTGTTCTCAAACAGCACCATGGCCTTGCTGCTTACTCAGCACACACACAAAAAGTGAAGAGAATATGGCAGTCAGATCCAATGCCTTTATTGTAGCGCTACCCCGATGCATTTCAGCATGTGCCTTCCTAAGGGGGTATCACCTCATAAAAATAAGATAAGACACAGATATCCAAAAATTATAAACTGAGCACAACAATTAAAACAAATCACAAATAAACATAAAAGCAAAAAAATGAATAAAACAGAGTCATGCAAGTTAAAACCAAATAAAACTTCTGAAGCACTACACGGACTACACATCATAGAATCACAATAATGACTGCCAGAATAAATAATAGATATAATAGCATAAAATAAAAATAATAGCAATCTAGAAGCATACATAGGCAAAATAAATAAGAATCTAAAAGTGCACAGAGGTATATATTATATATTATAAAAAGGACTGATGTTGAAGTGACTGCACATTCAATGACACATGTTGTGTATTATAATATATGTGAACACTATAATTCAGTGCAATATAACTTGTGCAATGTAATTTATGAGTATCGGGGCTGAGGAGGACACCCAATTACTTAAAGGAGGTAATTAAACTCACTAATGTGTTGGTACAGAGCGCTCAAATGGATATATAAACACCGGCAGTAGGGAACCTATAAGAGAACAACAAGTCTATATACTCACTTCCTCTAACTACCGAGTATTGACCTTCTGATTGTAATTGAAACAGCCTAAGGGTGAGAAAAGAGTGATACTAAATATAACTTGCCTGATTATGGGTAACCTCCGGTAGCATATCGGCACAGCAGTGAAAACCTTACTTTGAAACACATCGGGCTTTTAAAGACGCCACGATTCATGCCAATTCTCATATCAACAATATGATTGGGTTCCTTGTTCCATCTCATGTAGCTGTTATTCGTGTCTCTTTGACAG
The DNA here is from genome assembly GCA_033557465.1 of Ichthyophis bannanicus. Classification (NCBI taxonomy): domain Eukaryota; kingdom Metazoa; phylum Chordata; class Amphibia; order Gymnophiona; family Ichthyophiidae; genus Ichthyophis; species Ichthyophis bannanicus. Next base: position 422,253,842 of record CM066033.1, read on the forward strand.
CCCTGGTCACTGGAGCATTATGATACGATCTCCCGCGGTTGGGGTATCAAACATTGTATATATTGCATTTTTGCGTAAGAATTGACAAAACATTTATTATCCATGTCCCTGGATAGACCTAACTTACCCTTTGAACGTTTGGTGTGTTGGTCACATGCAAGCATGTACAATTGTAATTGGCTCTTATTGAAATAGAGATGGGTGACTATACATGAATGTTTATGCCATCTGATTGCTTTTATGTCAGCATCCATTTTATAAAGTGTATTTTTAAAGTGAGCTTTTGTTTTACTGCACTGGCACATGTGCCCTCTGACCCTATGAGAACTGGCGTGAATCATGGTGTCTTTAAAAGCCCAATGTATTTCAAAGTAAGGTTTTCACTGCTGTGCCAGTACGCTACAAGAGGTTACCCATAATCAGGCAAGTTACTCTAGATCACTCTTTTCTCACCCTTAGGCTGTTTAAATTACAATCAGAAGGTCAGTACTCGGTAGTTAGAGGAAGTGAGTATATGGGATTGTTCTCTTATAGGTTCCCTGCTGCCGGTGTTTATATTTCCATTTGAGCGCTCTGTACCAACACATTAGTGAGTTTAATTACCTCCTTTATGTACTTGAGTGTCCTCCTCAGCCCCGATGAACATAAGTTACATTGCACAAGTTATATTGCACTGAATTATAGCAGTCGCATATATTATAATGCACAACATGTGCCATTGAATGTGCAGTCACTTCTTCAATGTCTGTACTTTTTTACAATATATAATAAAATATATACACCTATGTGTACTTTTAGATTGCTATTATTTTTATTTTATGCTCTTATATCTATTATTTATTCTGGCAATCATTATTGTGGTTCTATGATGTGTAGTCCGTTGTAGTGCTTCAGAAGTTTCATTTGGTTTTAACTTGCATGGCACTGTTTCATTCATTTTTTTGATTTTATGGTTTTTTATTTGTGATTTGTTTTAATTGTTGGGCTCAGTATTTTTTTTTATATCTGTGTCTTATTTTATTTTTATGAGGTGATACCCCCTGAGGAAGGCACATGCCGAAACGCGGAGGGGTAGTGCTGCAATAAAGGTGCTGGATCTGACTGCCAAATTCTCTTCGCTTTTTGTGTGTGCTGTATATTCTGTGAGAGTGACTTGCTTTTGGACTTGCTGCCTGTTCAGCCATCGATGGAAGTGAGGGTGGCAGTGGGATGGACAAGGCAGTAGAGCATTTCTAGAAATTTTCTCTGCCTTAAAAGTAACCTGTGCTTTGGGCAGTTGTGAAATTTGTTGAACCTCAGTAATGGGGAGCTTCATATAAATCGCCAATACTGAAAAAGCGAACTGTCTGAAATGCAGATACTGCTTCCCACCACCGGCATCTTCTTTTCTGTAGAAAATAATAGCATGTAATATCCAAGTCTTGATTTCCCATTAGGTGTGGTAGGCTTGTGCCTAGTGTTTTAAAGTGGGTAGGTAAACTTGATTTTAAAAAATTATAAATGAATTGATAATATTAAATGAGAATGGCTTGTAAGATTGATTGGCTCTGAATTTCAACATAATGGAGCTTGATTCTTATCTTCGCTCTACCCTCCCTTCTGGTGTGAACCTTCTCTTAGTCTCCTGTCAACAGGAGAAGACAAGTTAGACATTTGCTTGGAATACTAGACCCTAATGTCATCACAGCCACAGCAGCAGGGGCTGCTCCAGTCATGTCAGCCTAATGACAATCCTGGCAGTGCTTCTGACTTGCTTCTGCCTCCTCAACAGCTCGTTTCAATCTGAACTGTGTAGGGTCTCATAGTCTCACAAGCCACCATCACTGAATGATCCAATTTCAGAAAGAAGTTGGCAGAGGAGGAGGAGGAAAATCCAGGGAGGAAGTACTGTTTTCCTTCTGCCAGAAGAGTTAGGGGAGGGGGAGGTATGGGAGCTCCTGAACCTAGGGAGCATAGGCGATATTAATATGGTTAGTAAAGGCAATTAAACTATACTCGGTCACAAAACACATGTTGCTGGTATAAGAGTTGATGCTGCAAACACAATTAGTGAAAGTTAGGGGGTCTTTTACTTACGAGCGCATTGTTGTCGCACCTAGCAATCCAATAACACCGAAACCATGGCACATTACGTGCAATGCCTCCATGTTAGCTGTCAGAGGCATGGAAAGCATTTCCCTGGCAATTAGCATGTGTTGTATTAGGGCGTGAACTTACCCTAATGCAGTTAGTACGCACTGTGTACACAGTGCTGTGCCAAGCTCACCACGCCCATTTTCCGCCCTGTCCCGCCCACTTGCAGCCTTAATGCGGGTTGCGCAGTTAGTAGAGGAATCATCCTCTACTAATGGTCTTTGCCCTGTGCTACTTGGCAACATGTGTCCCTTCATGCCTTCTGTGCATGCCAAAACATGCACTGCCAGGTAGCGCCCTTTAGCAAAAGACCATGTTAGTGTTTGAAAATAGTTTTCAATTACTAAAATGATCTTTAAATGAAAATCCATAAAAATCAGTCAGGTCAGTACTGAAAAGGACTGATCGATAGAGTTATCTATAGAGCAGCATCCACTATATCTGTGACATCTCAAAGGCACTGTCTGGATAGTGCTGCCGGAGTGAGGGTACAGTGTGGATAGTCGACCGACGTAATTCTATAGATACTCAGCAATATTCAGCTACTATCTGGCTAGCCGTATGAGTTCATTTACGGCAGCCAAAAGGTTTCCCTAAATTAAACTGCTTAACTAAAATGGACAGCTGCCGAATACCACTGCTCTCTGTAGAATGACAAGAGGTCATCGCTTGCTATCCAGATAGCGGCACTGAATATATGTGGACATTTGAAACACTGTGGCTGACTGGGCATTTGAATATCGACCCCAGTATTTATTACTTCTTAGTTAAACACAGATATCTAGAAAGTCTTTAGATTTTCCAATGATTTTCTGGACTTTTAAATACTTGTTATTTAGACCTCATGGTTTCACATATAGATTGGATATACTAGGTGGTCTTTTTCTGCTGACTTCATCTATCTCTCTCTCTGTCTACAACTGGTAGTTATGAAGACATTTGGTGGGTCATTCCATCCTGGATGTACAGGCCTTCTATGCGTCCGGTCTGAATCGGATGCACAGAGGGAGTCGCGATTCTGATCCCACGGGCATGTTGCATGGAATGACTACCTTAGCATTTTCCAATTTTATCTCCTGTAACATTCTGTGTTACTCCTTGTAAGATGGCCCCTGATGTCACAGCTTTACCAGTAGATTATGCAGAAATCTACTGAAAAGGAAAGATCATAATATAAAATGCATTGAAAAATCAGTCTAACTCTTTTTCCTCTTTCCATTCCTACTTATAACTCTCCTTTGTTCTTCCCTTGCCCAAAATGTCCAGTTTAGAGCTTTTATCTTTCCCTAACTCAGTTCTAGGAAGATTGCTAAATTTGGTTTCTGGGAGTTGAGGTTTTTTGTATACTTCAGAAGAGATTCCGAACACTATGAACATTTTTTATCCATCTTTTCTGTTGTGTAATAATCTTTTTGAAGGCTGCAGTCCGTACTAAAAATTCTTGCTGATCTGCAAATATGTTACCATGAATTTCTTTCCAACTTTTGGCAATTATGCTTTGTCCTCCCATTACTACAAGAGTGCATCGTTTTCTACAATTTTGCCTATTGATGTCCTTCTGACCACTGCTCTACATCAAACAAGGCTCGAAGGAAAGGAATGGCGTACATTCAAATCTCAGTATTGGTAAACTGGAGGGAATTCCTGCAAGCTGTGTACATAATCCTACTTGCCTATTCCCTTTCAGAGGGGTAAGATTTATATGATGTTTTCTGAGTATTATACATCTGGCTTGATATTTTGAAGAAAGTTAACTTATATTGCATATCCATTGATTTTGTCGTTCTTCCCTTCAGCTATACTGAAAACCCCTCCCCTAGTCTTGGGGACAGACTTAAAGATCTCAATGTGTATACTTTGGAGGAAAGGCGGACGAGAGGAGATATGATAGAGATGTTTAAATATTTCCATGACATAAATGCACAGGAGGTTGAAAGACAGCTCCGCAAAGAGGGGGCATAAAATGAAGGTGAAAGGGGATAGGAATAATTTGCGGAAATATTTCTTTAACAGAAAGAGTGGTAGATGTGTGGAATAGTCTCCCAGTGGAGGTAGTAAAGATCAGGATGGTATCTGAATTCAAGAAAGCATGGGACAAACACAAACGGTTTCTAAAGAGAATAAAAGGAATATAGTAATTGGTATAGTAATTGGTCTTTTTCTGCTGTCATGTTTCTATGTTTCTATAAAAGTAGAGCAGACTTTGCCCTGAGAATTTGGTGCCTTCAAAATGTGGCGCCCTGGGCAGATGCCTGTGTTGTCTTTGCATAAATCCATATTTGGATAAGGCCAGATTTTTCAAGATTCAGCCAGATCAATACCTAGATATTTATGTGGAGGCACATTCCAATGTGGCCGTCCAGGCCCCTGTGTGGCTGATCGGAATCGGGACACCCAGAGGAAGATCCTATTCTGATCCCATGGGGGCTAGATGTGCCCGCAAGATCAGAATCGGGTCTATGGCCTGAACATGGAGTGGAGTGGAGGAGTGGCCTAGTGGTTGGGGCAAGGTACTTCAGGCCGGAAGGTCAGGGGTTCAAATCCCACTAGAGGACAGCAACCTTGGGCCGGAAGGACTGGGGTTTCTAGTCCCACAGGTGCTCCTTGTGGTCTTGGGCACGCCACTTAACCCTCCATAGCCCATGTTCCCTGTAAAATAGTTATCTCCAAGTTATAATGCCCTGTTCAATGTAATTTCAGTTTGTTCAATGTAAACTGCACTGATGCAGAATAGTGCGGTATATGAGAATGAAAATAAATAAAATAAATAAATAAACATGCAGGCTGTGCCCCGATTCTAATCAGCCTGCACACCCAGCAGATCCCTGTCTACCTCAGTCAGGCTCCTGAATGGAGCTGCAGTACCATGGTGTCCTGTCACCATGGCACCATGGCTCCATTCAGGAGCCACAAATACCAGCCCCGCCAATCCCATTCGTTCCCCGCAGCTGGACCCTCAATCTGGCCTCCCATAGCCAGGGTCTGGTTGCGGGGAACTTCCTTGACCCCCCCACATTTTTTTCCTGGCCCGGCAACAGGATCCCCTGATGACCAGGGGAGCTTATTCCACCTCTGAGGTGAAATGAGTCCCCTGTCTAAGTTCATGGCCCCGGACGTACAGGGCCAATCTCAGAATCACAGCCTGCCCATGCCCTGCCCTCGCTCCGCCTCCCCATCTAAGCCTCCCTATACAGACTCGTTGTTCAAACATGGAGGCTTTTGCCAGGGCCAGCAGGGGGACGAATAACATTGGGATATCCATTCCCACTATTTGCAGGCCCCCATAGTCTCTTTCAGTAATACTGGATGCATTGAGTCTAGTATTTTCCCATTTTTAAATATGCAAAACGTTTTAAGCTCCTGGCAGCATAGATAAATAGCAAACCTGATTTTCCAAATAAAATAAATCTCTCCAGTGTCGCATATTCATACGATCATGTTAAATTAAAACTTTTGTGGATCAAAGCCAATAAAAACATGCAGAGTTCTATTGGCATGGTAGTCAGAACACCAGATTTCCCAGCATTCTGTTTATTTTAGAATCCTAATGTTTTCTTTGTTTTTCCAATTTTATTTTTAATATCCAAACAAGCAACGCAGATAACATAAGACAGTAGGATAATACAGGTAATATTATATACCCCTCCCCCATAAAAATAAAAGGACAGTGCACCACAACTATTGACTTTCATGGGTTAGATAAATATACATCTAGAGATCTCCAGACCCTTTCAACCTTGTCAATACAACTTGAAGAGATTGAAGCAGTTCCTTCAGGCTTACGGGTTAAACAAATGGCATGCTACCAGAAGGTTACATTAAGTGCAGAGGAGTCCTTCCAGCAGCACATAACATGTTGGATTGCAATCGAAATCATGATGTCAAGGAGCATACTATTATACTTGGAGAGCCTTTCTCTCAAACACTTAAATTAAAAAGAAAATCTGGATTGATACAGAGAAGTCAAGCTATAAGATATTGCTAATGTAACCCCAGACACCTACACAAAAAGGCTTAACTAAGGGGCAATCAAATATCATATGGTAAAGTGTCCTAGTATCAGAAGCACATTGCCAACAAGTGTTGGATTGTGAAAGACCCACTCTGAATATACGGAGTGGTGTCCAAATTGCACAATGTGCCAAAAAATACAGTGTTTGAGCCAGACTTCTGAACATCATGGATCTAACTATACGGCTCAAAAAAATACCCCAGTTAATAAAACCCTGTGGTAAATCTGTGTCAAACTCTCAAATTCATTGAAGCCCCAGATCAGTGTTAGACGGATCATATCTTACCAGATGGGAGATTGCATCAAGTTGTGGGCCAAAGGGATAAGCTTGGAAGCTTGTGATATAGACAAATTATATATTCCATCAAATGTTGCTCAGTAATCATGATACCCCCTTCAAAAAGTTGACCAGTTTTGTACAAACCGTTATCAAGCCACCCTTTCCAAAAAATTTTCCTTCCTTAAATATGTGTATTAGGATTAAACCAAAGGGAGGAAGCCTCAGAGTTAGAATGTAAGCTCAGTTCCTTGGTCAGATCATCTTCTGATACGATTCCAGATACCAACTTGCACCATCTCTGCCAAGACCAAACCTGATGATAAACCCACCTCTGAACAATTAAAGCGATTCCATCCTTTTAACAGAGAAGATTTTTTAAAGAAGACACAGAACCTACTTGACCCACCTGAACAAAGCCTAGATGAAATGGTCGCCTCTTGGAACTCAAACGTAGATGCCGTAATCCATGTACCTACTACAAACAAAGCACCGCATAAAAAAAAGAATGCTCCGTGGTACTCCCAAGAGCTACATAAATCGCTACTTCAACTCAGACGACTAGAGAGGCACTGGAGACGATCAAGAACAACTGAGAGCCACGAGGCATTCACATCACAATTAGGAAAACATCGTTTATCCGTGGCATCAAGTATGAAACAATATCATGCAAACAGACTACAACGCTCCCTGAACAAACCCCACGAGCTCTTCCAAATCGTAAAATCCCTAGCAAAGAAACCATCTCAAGGGAACTCGACCCACCCAGACCCCCAGGAATATGCCTACTACCTGCGTAACAAAAGTAACCAGCTTGTTCATCCTGCTAAGCCCCTCATCTCAGCTAGTCCACCCTTCTCCGCCCCTCAACCCCCACTTGATCATTCCTCAAGTGAGACCCAACACACCATCACATCCTTCTCTACCCCAACCAACAGAGTCATTCAAGATACTATATTAAATATAAACACTACTACAGCACCCTCTGATCCGTGTCCAGCTCCCTGGATAAAATCCCTACGTGCTGAACTCAGCCCATTCTTATCCAAGATTATAGATGTATCATTCTCTACTGGAACATTCCCTCGAAGCCTGAAACAGACTGCTATCAGACCTCTCCTAAAAAACAGTAAGTTGGACCCCTCAATGATGGAATCCTACAGGCCTATCTCCAGCATACCTCTCCTATCGAAAATCATTGAAAAGATTACTCAACGTCAATTACAAGATCACATAGATACCAACGCACCCCTGCATCCTTGCCAGCATGGATTTCGTGAAGCGCATGGTGTCGAAACTCTACTTACAACCCTATTCAGCACTCTATCCATAGGTCTTGATAACATCAGACAAGGCTTTGTTCTAATCTTCATGGACATTGCTGCTGCCTTTGACACAGTAGACCATGAAGTTCTCCTTCAACGCCTCAGAGAGAAGGGAGTTCACGGTTCAGCTCTATCATGGTGCGCGTCATACCTCACTGACCGTTGGCAACATGTCCGTTCTGGCCCTTCCACCTCCGACCCCTTCCTCCAAACAAAAGGTGTTCCACAAGGCTCCTCCTTATCTGCCTTGCTGTTTAACATTTACATGCAACCCATCTGTGACCTTATCCACTCATTTAACATCAACTGCCTGGTCTATGCTGACGACGTCTTGATGTACATGCCAATCTCGATAGAACATCTTGACCTCTCCCCTCTAATCAAATGCTTTGACGCAGTCACAGATTAGATAAATGCACAAAGGCTTAAGTTAAACTTCAAAAAGACAGAAGCCCTCTTCGTCACCAGGAATCCGGCATTTATTCCACCCCTGTCCATCAAAGTTTGTGACGCAGAGTTCATATGCAAGACTACAGTAAGATACCTGGGAGTTACACTTGATCAGCAGCTTAATATGAAGGCTCATATCAATAACATAACAAAATTGGTCTATCATAAAATCCGGACCCTCCGCCATCTTCGTCAGCTGTTAGAACCTGAAGACTTTCGAACTGTTTTTCAGGCCCTAATAATGCCTCACCTTGACTACTCCAATGCGATATTACATGGCCTACCAAAGAGCACGACCAACCCCTTACAACTTGCAATGACTTCAGCTGCAAGAATCCTTCATGGAGCCTCCAGAAGATCCCATATTACCCCAATACTAAAACAGTTGCATTGGCTGCCCATACAAGCCAGGATCTCTTTCATGGTTCTAACTATAACCCACAAGGCCATCAAGAAATACCCGGCTACTGCCATTACTGACCTAGTATCAATCACACCTCCTAACCGGGTAAGGAGATTGAATGCTTCAAATACTTCAAATTCAACTCTCGACAAAAGTAATCCTGCTGCATACAGACCAAGTTCTAGTATACCATTTCTAGCAAAAATCATAGAAAAATCAGTCCAACAGCAATTACAGGAGCACATTGACAATCATGCCCTCCTAGATGATAACCAACATGGTTTTCGTCCTAATCATGGAGTTGAAACTCTTTTGATATATCTCTTTGACAATATCCTCCGTGTTATAGACAACAACAAAAAAGGGATTCTAATGATCTTTGTAGACATTTCCTCAGCTTTTGACACAGTTGACCATCGAATTCTCCTGGAAAGACTACAGAAGATTGGTATTCATGGTAATACTCTCAAATGGTTTCAATCTTACCTTTCTGACAGGCAGATTAGAGTAAAAGTAGGGTATAATACTTCACAATCAGTAAATGTACTGCAAGGAGTCCCTCAAGGGTCTGCCCTCTCATCTCTTCTTTTTAATATTTACATACAACCAATCTGTGATATCATGAAAGCTCATAACATCCAATACACTATTTATGCAGACGACATTTTGATTTTTACGCCTTTTTCTATTGACAACCCTTTATATTCCAATATCTCAGTCTGCTTAACTGAAATGACAAGATGGTGTAAGGAAAATAATTTTTCAATCAATTATAGCAAAACTGAGGCCCTTATAATCACTCGTAACTCTGAATTCTTACATCCACCGAACATCAGAGTTGCTGGCACAACCATTCCAATTAAAACAGAAGTTAAATACCTTGGTGTTACTCTGGACAGTGAATTAAATCTTAAAGCCCACATTAATAAAACAATCAAGAATGCGTATTTTAGGATGAGAATTTTAAGAAGACTAAAACCACTTCTTGCCTCTGATCTTTTTCGTACTGTATGTCAAGCGCTAATCACTCCTTTACTGGATTTTTGCAATCCCATCTTCCTTGGTCTAGCGTTGCAAACTCTCAAACCTCTTCAACTAGCACAGAATACCGCAGCCCGTATTATATCTGGAACATCTATTCATGATCACATTACTCCAGTTATGAAGGATCTTCATTGGCTCCCAATCCGTTTATGCATAAAATATAAAACAATAATTAACATATTCAAAATAAAACATCATATCTCAGCTAACAGTCTCCACTCCCTCATTCTTCCCGACCCCAGCTCCCGACCAAGAAGAAAGGGAACTTCTCACAGAGTAAGCTCTTCTATTAATTTCAGAACTTTGCGAAAGGATACTACAGAGAGAGCATTTTCCTTGGCTGTCCCAATAATCTGGAATTCACTCCCAGACGAATTGAGATCATCAACGGAACTTAAAGACTTCCGTAAGCTGTTAAAAACATTGCTTTTCACTGAGCATTATGGACCTATCACGTAATCGTCTGATATACCTACCCACCACTTCAAAGCTCTTTAAGTAGTTTATATTATCATATGATATTTTTATTTTATATTACCTTGTAGTTTAGCACATGTCATGTTGTAATGATTAATGTGCAATGTTTTAATGATTATATGTTTAATGATTATATTTTTCTTACAATTCAATTAACTCATCCCCTGTATATCTTTCACTCTCATTATGTTTTGTCTGTTTTGTTTCTTACACCGCCTTGATTGTATGATAAGGCGGTATATAAATACAGTTAAATAAATAAATACCCTCATTCTACCTAAGGCAAGCACTAAGTGCTCCCAAGTTACCAGATCTAGAGCCTTTGCCTTCTTTGCACCATCCTGCTGGAACGCTCTACCGGTGACTATCAGAACCATCAGTGATCTCTCCCAATTCAAGAAGGCACTGAAACATCACCTTTTTCTCCTTCACTACGATGTCTCAGTCTCCCCCTCACACTCACCTACTTTCACACCTCAAGGCAGCACCTCAAGCCCATGCATCTCACATTCTTAGACTGAATACTCGCAATCACACTTTTAACCCCCTCCCACCATGATAAGCTTGTGCAGTTCATATAACCCGTTTTATAGCTGCATAAAGTGGCTTGTATATATTTATCATGTTTTCCCTGTTAAGAAACTTGTTCAATGTATACCCAAGTTATTATACCTGTTTATTGTAAGCACAAATCACTAAACCGAGATGTGTAGTTCAATGTTCATTGTAAACCGCACTGATGTCAAATAGCGCGGTATAAAAGAGACTGTAAATAAATAAATAAATAAAATAAATATGGAACCGTACAGCAGTTGTCCAGTTGCTTGAAGGCCTCAATGGTGCTAATGATATGTGGAGCCTTCAACTTTTGGTATGGTATTTTCATTGTGGGCAGTTCCTGAAGCCTGAAGGGTTTTACCAGGATTTTTTTCGATATCTAACCATGGGAGGAATCATTCTGCAGCCAGCACATCCCATATCATAATAAAAATTCTGCATGATATTTCAGAAAATCGGGAAAGTTTACCCCTCCTTTCCTACTAGGAAGTTTCAGTTTGGATAGTGTGACGTGTGGTTTTTTACCTTTCCACAAAAAAACAGACAAGGATTTATCCAATTGGCTGTAAACTTTCTTCTTGCAAAACCCAGGAAGCATACCTAATTTGTAAGCAGTGCTGGGAAGAACTATCATTTTAATGATGTCGAGTCTGCCCTGCCAAAATAAACGTAAGGGGGACTAGCTCTGAAGGATTCTCTTTAACACAGAGAGAGTAGTATCATAGTTAAGTTTGATTGCTTCTTCTGGTGAATTAACAAAAATATAAGCCCTGATACTTAATGCTCATGGAGGACCATCTAAAAGGAAAGGCCTCAAGGTCACTCCTTGACACGAGATCAATCAATGGAAGCAGATTGCATTTCCCCCAATTAATTATAAATCCAGAAAACTGGAGAAGCTATCTTCCAGGTTTAGTAGATGCCTTATGGAAACTGAAGGATCTGAAAGAAAATAAGAATATTGTCTGCATAAGCAGCCAATTTCCAACACTTCCCTTCAGAGCTGATGCTTCTGATACCTATGTCATATTGAATTTTTGGAAGAAGATGCTCAAGTGTGAGATTAAAAAGTAATGGTGAGAGATCACAGCCCTGCCGAGTTCCATGCCCAAGGGATATAACCTCAGACAGAAGGTCATTATCTACTATCCTGGATCATGGGAAGGCATATAAAACCTTGATCCAGTCAATAAAGGCTGAACCACAACTGAACCAGTCCAAAACGCGATATAGAAACGACCATTCTATGCAGTCAAAGACCATCTCTGTGTCTAAAGAAAGCACCACCACTGGCCTATCAGTCCGCATGGATAACATAATTAGATTGTGGAAAGTTCAGGCATTATCTCCTATATCTGCAATAAGAAACCACTAACCCCTTCTTATGAATCAACTCAAATATTTGTCGGACATTTACCGGAAAGGGGCAAGCATTGCAAACTCTGCCCTCCACTCTTATGTTCTTATGTCCTTTTTAATTAAGTACAAAATTTTGTACTTAATTAAAAAGGACAGAACCGAGTGGAGGGCAGAGTTTGCAATGCTTGCCCCTTTCCGGTAAATGTCCGACAAATATTTGAGTTGATTCATAAGAAGGGGTTAGTGGTTTCTTATTGCAGGTTTAGATTGTGATCACTACGGATGAGACTTTTTTGATTAGTTTATTATTATCTCCTATATAGCTGGCCTTAATGAACCCACTTTGCTCTTCACCGATGAGAAGATGTATTACTCGACTAAGCCACATAGCCATCACCTTCACAAGGATCTTATAATCCACATTTTTATTTATTGAACAGGTTTTTTTATACCGCTTTATCATTTCAGTCAAAGCGGTTTACATTGCAACTTAAACTTGGTAATGTACATTAAACAGGGACATTGATAACTTGGATTATTTCTGAGGCAATGGAGGGTTAAGTGACTTGCCCAAGGCCACAAGGAGTACTAGTGGGAATCAAACCCTGGTTTCCTGGCTCCCAAGCCAGTGCTACTTCTTTAAAGAAATCGGTCTATAGCTTTTTATGTTATTAGGATCATCATCCAACTTAGCAAAGAGTACTACAGCAGCATCAGAGAAGTTATATGATGCAAGAGGTCACATTAGAAGACGGATATAGCTATCTGAGCTTTGGGGCTAGGGTCGGTGCAAACTGTAAAATTCCATGGTTAAACCATCTGGTCCTGGAATCTTATTATTTGGCAAAAGTCTAATTGCAGCAATAATTTCATCAACTTGCACAGATGCGCCTAAATGGATCCACTCCCATTCTGAAAGAACTGGGGGTGCTTGTAAGGATAAAAAAAACCTCTCACAAATCATCGTTATCCAAATTATCTGAGGAAAAAAGTTTCCCATATAAAGGAAGCTAATGTTTGGAGATATCTTCCAAGCTTGTTAGAATAGGGGACCCTTCAGGCTGTATTGATGTAATGAAATTTTTCTCTTTCTGAACTTTTAATAAATTTGCAAGTAATTTTCCAGATTTTTTGAAGCAAGCATGTAGCCCGTTTTTTGCACAAAGATTTATTTCTTGGCCTAGCTTGTTAAAATATTATTGTAATTATAATGCAGGTGCATAAGATGCTGAAAAATACTAGCATCATTTGTTCTCATATGATTCTCCTCTAGTTGAGCAAGCTCTTTTTCCAGCTTCAGAATACAATCTGTTTGACTCTTACGGAGCCAAGACGAGAAGCTTAAATGCCTCCCATATCGTACTGAAATGTATGTTATCTGTCTCGTTCCTTTGAAAGAAATCATGAATAAATAAGGAGAGTTTGTCAATGAAGGAGACCTCAAGTAACAAACTATTTTGGAATCACCAAGGCCATATCTGAACATGTTAATTTTGAGAAGAAAAATTCATGACAACAGCAGCATAGTCAGAGATATGAATAGAATTGATGGAGCAATCTTTTAATTCAGGAAGGAGTTTTTTGACACCAAAAAAAAAATCATTGAGCATATATGACTGATGGGGGAAGGTAAAAAAGATATACTACTGTGAGGTGGGATGTCGATGACGCCATGCATCTACTAAACAAACAGTGGCCAATTCAGATCTTAAATTCCTGATTAGATTCCAAAAGGTAGCCAGTTCCATGCTACTTATCACCAAGGTTATGCCTTGACTTCACTAAGGAAGTTATTTTAGAAGCCCTATTTGTGCTTTGGATGTCTGAAAATAGGCATACAGACATCCAAAACAGGGAGGCATCCCTGAAGCCATTTTAGAAAGTAGTTTTAAAAATGTCCCCAGTTCTGATGACATCCATATCAGAATGGGGGTGTGGTGTAGGCATGTCCGATACTTTCTCAAGAACGTGGATGTCCTTGCCCAATTTCCTGCTTCCTGTTGCTGGCTTCTCTGAATTCTCTGAGCTGCTTTCTCTGGAGCTACCAAAGCCAAAGCTCCTGCTCCTCCTACTGCCACTGCTGCTCCTCACTAACTCTAGTGAACGTCCCTTATACGTTTGCTGAGGCTCTAATCCAGCCCTTCCCCCTCCCAGGTGAAAGCTATTAGAGCTATGAGCTGGGGATTGCTTATCAGCTGAGCGGGGTTCTTTCCCTCGTGGCTGGGAATGTTTGTGCTGCTCTTGGCAACTGGATGTCTTGATATCTTCCTTCCTGCTAGAAACAGCCCTATTGCTCATAGGTTCCTCTGTTTTTCTATCACAGGATATCTTTTCCCCATTACAACATATAAAGCTTCTGTTAACACACATGCATGTAAAGAGGGCAATTTTATAACAGGGTGCCTATGTGAATTGGGCTGGTAGACAGCCATTTTATAAATACACACCTATTAGTCTTCATAAAATACTAAGGTAAATTCTGCAGAGTCCATGGACATTATGTTTGCTCAAGAGCAGATGTCAAATTCCACACATAGATTAATGAAGAACATGCATAAATTAACATATTTTATAGTCTACATGTACACGTCATGACTCTGCCTTTATTCTTCCCAGACTGTGCATCCGACCATACACACACAGTAAAAATACAAGTCTCCATGCCTGGCAAAATGTTATTAGAGCCATTTAACGTGGATATTGCCACATACGGTATATGCTAAAATGATTTTATAAAAATATTCCAAAAATGTACTCTTTAAAGTTGCCGTGCAACTCTAGACTGGTTGTTTTATTACATTTTCAAGCTATACCAAGACTGCTTTTCACTGCTTCTAATGATTCAATATTCAGGTAGATTTCTGCTTCTGAGAAGCCATCAGGCCTAATCTGATAGTACAAGGACTAGGAGACTATTCATGAAACTAACCAATGGCAGATTTAAACCAATCCTGTCAATCAAGGTACAAGTTAGCCTCATATGATGTCCAGGATTCCAAGACTCATCTCGTTCAGCAGACTTATCCCAATGTGTAAATGATCTACGCTGTTATTGTTAAGCTGTCACTGATACCTTCCTCTATTAATTTGTTAAAAGTTTGTTAATATCCTTGCAGCCCCTGCTCTGTCCCCTGGTCTGAGGCAGGGGCTCTTTGGGGAGTTCAGGGACTATCAATCATCCCTTGCTCTAGAAAGTCAGAGGTAGGGACAATGAGGCCCTTATAGGGCAGGGGGATATATTTTGCAGACATGTCTTTGTGCACTTAAACAGGAAATGACACATTTGCAGTACTGCATGCTGTTTCCTGTTGTGTGCTTATCTCCCTTGCAAATGGTTTGTAGATAGTTATGTATGCATGACATTTGATATAACTTGGCAGATAATGAGCTACTAGAATGCCATTCAAAGCAGCTCAACGATTATTATTTTTACATAGCTTCAAGGCTAGTCTCCTTTGTTAACCCATTGCAGGCATACCAATAATGTAGCACTGAAGATAATCCTCTGGATAGAATAATGCTGTAGTCCAAAATCACTGTTATAGATGCTTCTAAAATAAAGTCCTCTGTACAGATAAATGTATGTATATCCAATCATTGTTTAAGCGACTTCAACCATAACTCTATGTAGAGAATGAATACTACAGCCACTCAAATCCATTTCTAGCAATTCATTTTCAAATCTCTTTCAAAATAAATGAGTATCGCTGTTTCATAGAAACATGACGGCAGAAAAAGACCACATGGCCTATCTAATCTGCCCTTCCATATCAACTACAATAGTCCCCTGTATCTTCCACAGAAAGAGAGATTTTATCAGCAAAGTTTTCAAACAATCCCTTCTCAATCCTTTTTTTTCTTGCTCAACATGTGGTTGTTATACCGTTCTCTGTCAAACGTCTTTGCTGTTTTCAAACTGCCTTTCCACACTCAGAAAGAAATAGATTTTTAGCAGTTCTGTATGTCTATATTTTCTAGCACCCTCTTGCTACAAACTATTCACAGGCAAAAGTATTTTCTCTCTTAAAGATCTTTTCAAACAGTTAAAAAAAAAAAAGGAAACTAATCAATAGGCATTCAGGAGGTCATTTTATAAAGTCATTCCTGCATGAATGTGACCCAGGTACATGCTTAAATTATCTCTTATAAAATACCAACTGGTGTAGAAGTGTGTGCTTTGGCATGAAGGTGCATTTTTTTTTGCTGGTAGACATAGCTAGGGGTATGCCTGCAAGGAGCGCAGGCACAGTGTCCACAAAGACGCAAAGGGCATCGTTTTAGAAGACCTATTTGTGAGTTTGACATCCAAAAGAGGGCATATAGATGTGCAATTCATGAAGGCATCCCCAGAGTCATGTTAGAAAGACAGGTATATGGATGTCTGTAGGGCAAACATGCCCATATCATATAGGGGCATGGAAGGGGTGTTGTGGAAAATATTGATTGATTGATTGATTTATATACCGCTTTTTCATGCATGTCTGACTTCAGAAACAACAATTACTTCTAAACCTGCGAGCAGTAATGTCCATGTCTATTTCTGCATCAGGGCATGAATAAGCAGGCATCAGTAAAGCTCACATTCTGCCACAAAAACACACAGAGGGCATAGAGAAGAAGGTATTCTGATATCCCCAATACTTTTCATGACCATAAAGAAAACTGAAGAGAAACGAGGACGTTTGTTTTTAGGGTAGCACACTGATGCATGTCTCCGCTTGCAAAATAGCAGGCAGGGGCATGTAAGCAGCATGGGATAAACATCCCTATCCTAACATTTTGTCAGGGGGATGTCTGTGTGATCGTTGCCACTATCGTCCATTTCAGGCATATGCAGGTTTCTGAAATTGGGTCAAAACCTGCACGTGGCCGGGGTTTTTTTTATGCCTTTTGACCTGCATGCCCCAGATTGCACTTAGACGTCATTTCTAAATGTACCTTCATGATTATGAAATGCCTTAATCTAGGTGTGTTCTCGGACACATATACAACTGTTCTATAAAGACAAGTAAGCACCTACTCATCTTTATAGAATACTAGCGTAAGGGGCAGATCTTGCGCCTACATTATAGGTTCAGATATTTACACCGGCCCTGGAGATGATATAAATGTCTTTGTCTACAATTTTTAGGTAATACCACTCCAATTTCATAAACAGAAACACCTCATTTCTATTTAAAAAAAAGAGGCTTCCAACATACATTTAGTTTAGTCACTTTTTACGCCTATTTTCCTCACTTGCCTCCACAGACGTCTGTCTTTTTATAATTTTTGTGCTATAGGCACAGACCCATTATAATCTTCTTCGTCTTAGCACTGTGATGCCTCTGTTACATGCCGTTTCCCACTCACCCCGTAACATCCTGTTCTTACTTAAAAGCTTTCAAACTTATCTTAACAAATGTCCATTTGTAGCTGTCACGATCTTCTGAACTGCGCTCACAACTTGCCTGACATTTGGTGACAGCTGCTTGTGAGGCTTGTGAAAAATGTGTAAAGCAAATAGCAGTGTTTCACCTCACTGTGTTTTTCAGCATTGACATACTACATAGGAACACCAGTTCTAAGGGGTATATAATTTGAGTGTTTGCTATATAATTTTTAAGTATATACATAAATTATTGTATTTTGTAATCTACTCACATACTTGCACACCCCATTCATGCTCCATCCCTGTGCACCCCTGCCGGCAAAGGACACATCCTCCTGTTAACTGCGTGGAATTTTATAGGAGGCCATTTTTGCCAGTATGTGTCCTCATACGCATGGAAATGATTAATTTTCCAAAGTCCGTTTTGCATGTACGTGCCCACATGCGTGCATAAAAGGCCCATCATAAAACACTGTCTGGGATGTGGATGGAACTCCAAGCAGAGCTCCAAGTATGTGCATGAAGTATGTTAATTTCTGCATGCTCTTTAATAAGCTACATGCAGGCACCAACTCTGGCACAGATGTAAATGTCGCCACCTGCTTTATACTAGTATTTCATAAAGACATGTAGACACTTGTATGTGTTTAAAATATAGGCTTAAATTAGGCACCTGCGTAGCCTCCTATCCTAGGCGCCTTGCTGTAAAATTGCCCTCTGAGTGTTTAATTTTATAAAAAGCCACTCAGTTTTATGCATGAACAATGTGACAAATCTAGATATTTTAGTCATATGCTGGGCATTTAGGTGCATAACTGTTACAGTCAAAAGTATGCATGTCAGCCCGATCATGTGTACTTTCACTGTGGGCATGATCAGAGACAGAGTTTGGGCAAAGCACACCAATATATAATTGCAAAATGCTTTCATTTATGCATGTTCCTGAAAAATCTAGGTGCAGGCATTCACACCAGCCCTAGGGCTGATGTAAATCATGATATATGCACCCCAAACCGTTTGTTAACTACATGGAAATGTATAAAATTACCCTCCATGGGGATAATTTTATAACAGGTCACTTAGATTGATAGGGCAAGAAGGCACCTATTTGTAGCCTATTTTACAAAGGTACATAGATACTAGCGCAAACCCTTCAGAAATCGTACCTGAAATAATGCTGTGTACATTTATGCCTGCTCAGAAGTAAGTATTAGTTTGTGCATAAAGTATTTTATAAAGTGCGCAAGTAAATCATGACTCTGCCTGTACTCCACCCAAACTCTAACTTAAGTAGGCCTTCATCAGGGTCACTTAAAAGTATGCAGATTCTTGTCATCGCACACACTTTTATTTAACATTTCTTTATACCACTTTTCATGATATCAAAGCGGTTTACATGAACATTAACTTCAGTGGTTACAGTGAACATAAGGGTGGGGGAGTGGAGTAGACATTAGAACTATGGTATAGGTTAACTTATAATACATAGTAGTCATTCAGTTGACATAGTTTTTGTGGAGTTCAGGGCATAAATGAGGTGAGGTGTTTGGTAAGGTTGGGAGTTGCTGGGTTGGGGGGATGGGTCTGCAGGGGAGAGAGTTTGGGATAGTTTGGGGGAGGGAAGCCTTTATTATGTGTCAGTTCTAAAGAATTTTTGAAAGAGATGAGTTTTTAGCATTTTGCAGAATTCGTATATGTCGTCAATGGCTCTTGGGTTACCTGGTAGTGTGTTCCAGATTGATGGACCGTATATGGAGAAGATTCTGTTACATGTGGTCAGGAACTTTTAATTTTGTGGGCTGGTATAGTGAGAAGATATTTATTTGGTTGTCTTCTTGATCTGATGTTGGGTGTCATCTGTATTAGGGTTTATAGGCAGTCCACTGATACTGTAGGTTGTGTATAGTCTTCAGTGTGATAATTATTACTTATATTTGTTGTATGCTTGTTTGGGGAGGTAGTGTAGATTCTTGAGTGCAGGGGCGATGTGATCTTGGTGTCCCTGTAATTAGGTGGGCTGCAGTGTTTTGCATTTCCTTCAGAGGGTGTAGAACATGTTTTGGGAGGCCTAGGAGGTTTGAGTTGTAGTAGTCCAGATGAGGAGTTATTATAGCTTGGCATACAGTTCAGAAGTGGTTGGGATCTAGCAGCAGGTGTAAGTTGTGGTGGTTTTCTTGATGTGGGATTGCAGGTTTAATTGCTGATCTAGGGTGACTGCAAGGTATTTGACTTCCGATTTTACTGCGAGGTTGATATAGACGATCTTGATTGCTTTCAGAAGTATGAAAGATGGATCTTTGGTTATGGGGAGGACCTCGGTCTTGTTGTGGTTGATTGCAAGCTTGTAATAAGTTAGTCATCCTATAACTGCCTTGAGGCATCTTTTTATGGAGGAGTGGCTTTTTTTTGTGGAGAAGGGGGCATATAACATTAGGTCATCAGCATATATGTGGTACATTATGTTGTGTTATTGGATGATGCTGCAGATTAGTTGAAGGTATAGGTTGAATAGTAGTGCACAGAGAGAGGATCCTTGGGAGTATTCCTTGCTGCTGTTTGGAAGTTTTATCTTTTATTTTGATTTGTTGCAGTCAGTCTGACAGGTAGGATCTGAACCAGGTTAGAGGGGTGTTGGATGTTACTATGTCCATCAGTTATTCTATGGGTTTTCTGTGATTAATAGCATCAAAGACAGCTGATATGTCAAGAAACATTAGTATGAATCCCTGTTCAGTCTTTTCTATTCCTTTCATTAATGTATTTTTCAGGGATGTAAACAGAGTTTCAACGCTGTGATTGGGTCTGAATTCATGCTGTTGATGGTCAAGAGGGAAGGATGTATTGATGAAGTCTTGAAGCTACAATTGTACTATTTTTCAATTATTTTGGCTAAGAAAGGGATGTGGGCGATAGGTCTGTAGGATATCAGGAGCTTGGGGTCAGCTGAGGAATTTTTTTAGAATGGTCTGATTGATGTGGTTTTCAAGTTAGGAGACATGTGCCCTTGTGTAATTGATACGTTTATGATCTTGAGTAAGGTAGGTAAGAGTTCATTTTTTGACCACCTTAATACATGAAATGGGGCATGGATCAAGCAGGGAGGTAGTGGTATTAAGGATGGCAAGAACGTGTTCAAGTTGTTTGCTCAAAATTGGTTCAAATGAAGTCAACCTATGTATGTTTCTTGTGTTTGTGGTGGATGAATGTTTATGGATAGTAATTTCATTACCGGGCATGAGCTTGGTCTGCAGGAATCTGGCGAAGTCCTCTGGTTGTAGTTCAGTGCCTTGCTGACACATTGGGACCTGAATGAAGGATCTGGCTATTTCAAATAATTCTCTGGGACGGTTTAGGGAGTTTAGGATGAGGTTTGTGAGGTACTCTTTTGTGCTTTATGACAAGGTTCCAATATTCTCTTTGGTTGATTAAGTACTCTTTGTGGTGTAGAGGGTCTCTGGTACATCTCCATCTATGTTCCCTCTGTCTGAGTTTGAGTTTAGCCTCTCTTATTTTGTGGGAGTACCAAAGTGCTTGGAGTTTTTGTGTGTTTTTATTCTTTTTAGTGATGTTATTGTGAATGGGGCTATGGTGCAATTCTAGCTGTCAATGATTGCTGTGAGATCAGTTGAGGCAGTGTCTAGTCTTGGCATGATGTGAGCCAATAGTGATTGCTTGTTAAATGTCTTGAATCTACGAGATCCATTAGGTAGAGTATGTTGAATATTGTGGTGGAGCAAGAGTAGATTTGAATGTGACCATGCAGTGGTCTGACCATGGGATTGCAGTTACATAGCTGGAGATGTGTGGGTTGTTTGAGTGCAATTCCTTGTGTATAAATAGGAGGTCCAATGTGTTACCCCTTGTATGAGTGTGAACAGAGATGATTTGGGTGAGATCCATTGCACCCATGGCTTCCAAGAATGAGGAGACTTGAATTGTGGGAGCTGAGGTGAGGTTCAGATCACCAAGTAAGATGAAAGGTTTATTTTTTGCAGTGTGGGAGCAGGCAGTTTCTAGTAGAGTGGAGAAATTGTCTGTGTTGGAGCTGGGTGACTGGTATGTCATGCATATTGTCCAGTGTTTATTTTCAATTACTAGTATGTTTGAGTTATTTGTGGAGTTGGTAGTGGCATCATTAAAAATGAGATGTTCAGATAAATTCTATGTTCTTAAAATGTATTTCAGAAACATGAATGAGGTTTTTCTAGGTTCTAATGTTGGAATATTTCCTGACGTTTCTCGTGATACACAGCTGAGAAGGAAGGGCTTTTTGGCTCTGCGCCCCAGGGTTTTGACCTTAGGGGCCACTTTTCAGCTAAAGTTTCCAGCTAAATGTTGTGTTTTGTTTACGCAGAAATTATATTTGTTTTTTGAACCTAGGCAACTTCAGGAGTTTCTGGAGGCTAGGGAGGAGGTAGAAGTGGAAATATCCGGACCCTCTCATTCGGCTGACGCATGAGTCTCTAACTGCCTTAATTATAGTATATTTCTTGTAATGTAGGACTTGGTCCTAAATGTTTTCCTAGTACTTCCCTATTTCTTCTTCTTGTGGTCTAATAATGTAAATGGGGGAAATATTTATTTTTTTTTGTTGTGTTTGATTTCTTGTTATTACTGGATACCCATGTATTTGGGGGGGGGGGGGGTTCATTCAATTTTGTTTTGGATGTAACAATATTAATAATTGATAAATACAAAATTGAAAAAAATGAGATGTTTGCTGGAAAGGATGAAGATGCCCCACTTCTCCTATTAGTTCTTGGGCAGTTGTGAAGGTTTAGGGATGGAGTGATGAGTTGGTTTGTTAGAACTTTATCCATTTCAGTAAACCAAGATTCTCTGACAAACATGATGTCAAGATTGTCTTCGTTTAAGTAGTCTGTTGTTATTTGTAGTCTGTTATGGGTAGAGCGTGTTTTGTCAAGGCCACATTTCATGTACTGAGTAGGTACAATGTATGCTTGTCATGGTGTGATAGGTGGGTTTCGTTTGATGTTTATGAACCTCTGCTGTCCTCTTTGTCCTTGTGCTATTGGAGGGGTTCAATGCTGTGAGGTCTCTGTAGTTGTGTATGATAGGGATTAAGCTGGAGCAAGAAGTTGTTGAACTGGTGAACTTCATGAGGGTGAATGAGAGTAAATATTCCTCCAATGGATAACAACTTCATGTCTGTGTCTGATGAAGATTCTGGAATCAGTATATGATATGTCTCCTTTTGTTATATGATGCTGGTTGGAGCTTTAGGAGTTAGCTAGCGGTGGCTTGATTCACGCTGTTGGTGATATTATCGATCGAGGTTGGTGGCAGATCCTGTGTGAGAGTTGGTATGAGTGATTAAGGGCTAGTTAAAAAGCTTTGGAAGTGAAAGAGTTAATCTTACCTTGTTTGTTGTAGTTAAGGCCATTCTAAGGGCCCTTTGGCATGGCCCTTAGGCACAGGCCCTCCAGGCGTGGGTACGCTTAGGATGCCGGCTTTAAATGGCTTCCTCTATGTGCTGCAGCAGAGTGGGAAGGAGCTTTCTTGGTGCAGCAGCAAGTCCTTCGGCTCCTTCTTCATCCATGTGTTGTCGGGCTCAGGGTCGGGAGAAGGATCGGGAGGTACATAGATCTGGAGGGCAGTAGTAGGGGCCGTGATCCTCAATGTGTGCAGGATCTTGGGTAGTTTAATTAAGAGTCTTTTTACGCAGTTAGACTGGTATATTTTCCTGAAAAACACCTCTTCTCAGTAACTGCAATCTCTTCACCTTCAATTTGGATGTCAGCTCTTTCCCCTACTTTCATCTCTTCTGTGCTATTACTTCCTTCTGAGGGATTTAAAATTCCATCTCCTCCTCATCCCTCAGAGTAGCTCTCTTGCCAGCTGCCTCTCTCTCAGCTTCCTACTCAAACTGTTTAGGCCACTCATTTAATACAACTGGTGGGTACAATACTCCACCCACTCCCTTCTGAAAGCCCTGCCCTTCAGAGCCTCATTGTTTATTGGGAAAGTCCCTTCTTTTTCTGTTATCAATCACCATCCTGTCTGTCTTTGCTCTGAGGGTGTATTTGGAAGCCGTCGTTTTACCTGGGCTTTCCTATCCACTGCTTTCTCTTATGTTTTCATATTCCATTCAGGGTTTTTTTTCCTACAGGTGTTTTTCCTCTTTGCCTCCCGGATTGTGATGGGAGGTTCTCAATTAGGATGTAAGATCAAGAAAAGATCTTAGTGTGATGATTCTCCAAAATGCAAAAAAGTTAGCCTTTACTGTTGAAGAAATAAGGGACATAAAGGATAATTTGTTGTCCAAAACAGCACCAAAAGGTTTTACTGAGTCTGTAAATGGAAATGGTTTGATTCAGCGAAGGCAGTGGAATGTTTTTTGTGGACATCCAGAGGGCTTCAGTTATTTGTGAATTTAGCACCAATTTATGAGAAGTTAACCAAGTTGATATAAGAACTAGATACTTTGTGAGTTGCTGTTGGAATTAGTCCCAAGTATTGTGAGTAATAATAAGGTGGATGACATTAGCATACAGATAGGGCAATGAAAATAAGTTTGGCAAGAGGCTCAAAACACACATTTTCCAGGAATGCTATAGGACAGATACTTAACATCTTATCGCACAACCAAATGACCCCATTTACATTCAGAACTAGGTCCACTATTGATTCACACTGTAAATAAGTTAACTGTATTCAGTTTTTGGTTTTTTTTTAATTTCCATTTTCAGTCAATATACATAACCAAGCTACAGTGAAAGGTTTAATCCGAAAGCAGTATACATAACAAAGGAAACATAGTAAAGGCAATATGTCTAGGATAAAGTCCACATTATGGGGTCAGTAATGTCCATGATAAATGAAGATACAAACAAAGGAAATCTAGAGAAAAACAAATCCCAACATTTGGAGGCTATATTTAATTAATCATCAGTCTGTCTGTCTACCACCTGCCGTCCTTCCAAAAAATTTGGGATCAGCTGTCTTTGCAGGAGGCGTTTGGAGCCAAGCCATCGGCTCGGGAGGCTGCTGTTGCCGTTAGAGGAGAGGATTCCCTACTCTACCCCCTTTTTATCAGGCAGGCACTGTTGAGACAGCCCTATCTTCAGGTCCTTCCTTGCTATTTCTTCAGGTCTCCTCTGTGACGCAGAGCGTGTGTCGAAGGGGCGTGTGTCGAAGGGGCATGGTCAAAAGGGGTAGTGTTGCCCCTTTGACGCCCCTTCGACGCTACTGAGACGTTATACTGTATGTTTTATTTGTCGTTTTCTTTACAGATCAGAGTGTGTTAGTTTATCTTGTTAGTAGGTTTTATGGGGAAGCGTAAGGCTAAGTCAGGGGCTAGCGCCCTGGAGACCGTTTCCGGTGATGCTAAACCGGTCGGTCCGTTAGACAAGCATTTCATTCCCCTTCCTCTAGCTCAGTCTTCTCCTGAGGGGGTGTCTCTTAGCCCCGACAGCAGATTTCCTCTGGTGTGCCCTGTTCCAGGTAATTTATTAGTCTTGTCTAAGGTTGCCCCGATTTCGGTGACCAAATTACAATCTATTACTTTGCCAGTCCCCGTGCAACTGTTAGAAGCAGGTAGGTCTTTTGAGCTCCCTGCTTCTTCCTTGGAGTCAGATTACTTTGCGGGATATTTGGGTTGCTTTGCAGTCTATTGATAAGAAAATGTTAGTTTCGTTGAATTCTTTGTGCACTTACTCGCAAGATGCCACTAAAGCTCTCGGGCATCTTGACGAGAAAATTGCGCAGGCTGATATGGCTACTACTAAGTTAGAATCACAGGTTCTCTTTTTGCATGCAATGAGTGTCGCTGCTATAAAGGATTTTTTATCTCTTCATGCTAAGATAGAAGCTTTGGAGAATTCTTATCGTAGTTGTAATTTGAGGTTTTTGAATTTTCCTCAATCGGCTTTGCTATCTCATAGAATTTTGCTTGAAAAATATCTTAAGGAGGTATTAGCCATTGCAGATTCTTTAAATGTTTCACATTTGTATTATATTCCCTCTACTGTTAAAAAGATTAATGCGGTTGAAGGGGGCTTAGATCAAATTGCCTCAACAATGGATAATTTGACTGCCTTTCTCGAGGACTCTCAAGATAATATCTCTACATGTGCCACCTTGTTGGCTATCTTTCCCTCTGTTGAGGTTAAACAGCGCATCCTCGGGGCCTTTTTTTAAAGCTAAATCTGTAAAACTTTGCGGGCAAATGATTAGCATTTTTCCTGATGTATCAAGGAGCACTCAATTGCGACGGCAGCAATTTTTACAGCTTAAGCCCCGTGTTTTGGCAGTGGGTGCCTCCTTTTTTCTTCGCTTTCCCTGCAAATGCATTGTTGGTTTCGAGGATGCACTGTATACCTTCTTAGAGGTGTCTCATCTTGAAAATGTTTTGGAAGGACGGCACGTGGTAAACTGTATTCAGTTTAACCTATCCCCTGTCCTTCCTATTATACGGATAGTTAGTCACCTCTGTTATCATGTACCTGTTCACTTGTTTCTCTAATTGTTCTATGTAAGTTAAGTTCCGTTGTGTTCAATGTAAACCGCCTTGATATTCTTGAAAGGCAGTATATAAGCAATGTTAAATAAATAAATAATGTGGAGGCAAGTATTGACCCCTTAGGGACCCCAAAAGATAGTGGGTAGATTTTGGAATACGATTTAGTGATAGAAATCCGAAAACTATGTTTGGAGAAATAGAATCTAAACTAATTCAAAGCTGTATATCTTAAATCTGTCTCTTGTAGGCAAGAGATCAAAAGCAAAGCTTCACCTTTACTTGGAATTTCAGCTTTTTTCCCATACTCGTTTTTCTTCTCGTGATTGTATTACTTCATCCTTATGGATTTCAAATGCCATTTCTTCTTTTTTGAACATTTTTTGTGAATTGGTTGTGTTTCCACTGCTGTTATTTCTGTTAAATGCTGTAAAGTTGATGTTATCTCCCTACAATCCTGTGGATAATTTTCCTTGTGATGATGGATTTTAGAAAGGATGTTCAAGTCCAATCTGGGATGTCTAAGCCAGAACTTCTGGAAAAAAAAAAAGCAGACATGTCCAGATGCAGACACATCATTTCACGAATGTGGACATGCCTGGTATGGACACAGGGGTGTCTACAAAGTATTTCAGATCTTGGATATCTAGGAGTAGCCTAATAGCTAGAGTGGATGGTTAGGAACACGGAAACTAGGGCTCAAATCCCCTTGCTGCTATCCTTGAGATTGTGCTGAGTATTAAGATGATGGAGTGCTTTCTTCTTTACACCCTTTGGATGTTTTTCAGCTAAATCAAACACTACTCGTGCCTAGAGCATGACTACATTTACATGTGACTCCGGATGTCCAGGATGTTTTTGAGATCAGGTGGGGACATACAGGTTCCTGGGAATGCCTTCACCATGCCCATGTTCAAACTTGGACATCTTCACCATGGGGATATCCACAGACCCAGCTTCTAAAATGGATCTGGAGACAGTTCTCTGCTTTTGTCATTACTATGCTCATTTTCAGATGTCCAAAGCATGAATAGGGCTTCCAAAATGGCCCCCCATTGTGAATATCCCCTTGGTTTTCTTGGTAGATGCCAGGCCTTTCAAGATGGTCTCCCATCCCACCACTAACCAAGCCGACCCTTGCTTTTCTTCTGAGATCAGGTGCACTCAGGGTGGCATGGCTATAGCTGTTTCCACATAACCTGCCACCAAATACATACCACACAAACCAAAGTATTTTCTCTTAAAGAGACAAGTATTTTTATGTGCCCTTAACAAGGCTCCGTGTTTAGCAAGTCTTCAGTAAACTACAGTGTACATTTTTAACATCCTGACAAGGGCATCTCTTGTTTTTTTTAATGCATCCTCATTGAATGTTATCATGAAATCTTATGATAGTGAAATAATGGGATGCAAAACTATGCACATTGCCTCGTCTATTACCTCTAATAAATTGGACACTTGTTAAATAATGCAAATGTGAACATGTATTAATGTGCATAAATTAGCACACTGGCAGATTTACATTTATTTTGGGACTATCATGTTAACACTTGTGTTATTATGAACAATAAAATTAAAATTGTGGATCATGCTTCGGTTTTATTGTGCTTTGATGTACAGATCCTAAATAAGCAGTGTAAAAAAAGTCACAGTTAAATTAAATAAAGGCAACGACTTTGTTCCATCCTAACACTTCATTTGCATACCTACTTTACTGTACCTGCAAAATCTTGGTGGTGCTATTGACAAGTGTATCGAACAAGGCTACATTTTGAATTCAATGATTCATACTGTGAAAAAAATGAAGTGGTAGACACAACTTTGCTTACAATCAAGTTTTAATTTGGACAAGTGCAAAGTTATGCACCTAGTAAAGAACAACTCAAACTATGGTTACATGATGCAAAGTTCCACATTAGGAACCATCATCTAGCAAAGGATTTAGATGTCATCATTTGCAATATGTTGAAATCTTCCACCCAGTGTGCAGTGGCAGCCAAGAAAGCAAATGGAATGCTAGGAATCATAAGGAAGGGAATGGAGAATAAAACAAAAGATATTATAATTCCTCTGTATCCTTCCATGGTGCGATCGCACCTTGAATATTGTGTGCAATTCTGGTCATCATATCTTAAAAAGGATATAACAGAATTAGAAAAGGTACAGAGAAGAGCCACCAAAATGGTAAAGGGGTTGGAAGGGATACCCCTTTGAGTAAAGGCTTAAAAGGTTAGGGCTCTTCAACTTGGAGAAGAGATGGCTGAGGGGATATACGATAGAGATCTAGAAATTAGTGAATGGAGTGGAACGGGTAAACGTAGATCAGTTGTTTAATCCATCAAACAGTGGAAAGACTAGGGGACACACAATGAAGCTTGTCACAACCCCATCCCTTTAGCCACGTGCGTAAAGGTCAGGGTGGACATTATTGTTGTATTGAAGGTAGAAACTTTGGTTAGTCCAGAAGCATTCTGGTACTAGTAGTTCCTTTCTTCATAATGAATAGTTGTGTAAGCCATGTGAATGGTAAAGTATAGGGTTTTATTCCCTTAATGCACAAAAGGTTCAAACGAAGACAACAGGATTTTCACCTTGTTCAGGATTTTCACATAAGGTATTTTCATAGGTCAAAAACTTGGATATGCTTCACAGTCTTTGTTAGTTATGCAGGGTTCAAACAAAACAGGTTATACAAACAAAAGCAATGCTTCTTCTTTCAGCTTGTCAAACAAAACTGTGTTTCAAAAGTATATCCTGCATGCTATATTTCTCTCAAGGATTCTAAACTTCCAGTACAACAAAGCGTACAGTCCATAGGGCATTCAGTTAGCAAAGGGTCAGGTTCAGCAGGGTCTATCTGCATAGCCTCTTGTTCTGCTGAGATATCTGTGGCCCCTGAGCTTTCCCCATATATTCCTGGTTTTACTTCAGAACATCTTTCTAAGGCTCTCCAGCCTGGCTGTACCCGGTCTGGCAAATATGCAACAGGACATTTGGTAAGCACTCTTTCTATAGGTTCCCAAACCTTTCTCCAGCTGCCTTGGCTGCTCTTATGGCTCCCTGGCCTCCAGGCCTTTCTGTGACCTGGCCTCAGTTCCTGGTTCAGATCTGTGTCTCTTAGACTCCTGGACTGAGTCTGGTTCACCCACCTCTGAACTCCTTGTGGCTCACATACAGGGGAAGAAGCATGAAGGTACCTCTGAACTCTTGGGTCTGTGTCTCTGGTATTATCCCTACCAGGCACTCTCCCGGTTCTCCTTCTGTCCTTCCTGAAGACTTCCTTCTGGAGCTTCCCAGCCTAAAACTGGCTATCCTAGAACTTGTTCCTTTCCTGTAAGGGCTGCAAGTCCAACTGCCTTTTCTCCTCTCTTTGGAGCCGTCTCCTTTCTCTTTCTTCTCTATCAGCAGCTGCTGTGGCTCGTGCCGCTCCTCTCCCCCTCTGACTTGTCTATGCTTTGCTTATAAAGCTGTTTCTTAGGTAAGGATACTGTCCCTCTGACCAGGTGTATCTGATTATGCTTTGAATTAGTTCTTGCATCATCCCAACCTGGGCGTGTCAGCCTACCTTCTGAATCTCCGTGCATGCTCCCTCTAGCTGCACTTCTCACTAACTGCACTTTATGTATATCATTTCCTTTAAAGAGATCAGTGTTTTCTTCTACCTCCATTGGTTTACTGGCGTCTGCTTCATCACAAGCTATATAGTAACCCATTTCAAACTAATAAAAGAAAATATTTTTTCACTTAACACATAATCAAACTCTGGAATTTGGTACCGGGGATATAGTAAAAGCTTTTAGTGTAGCTGGATTTAAAAAAGGTTTGCACAAGTTCCTAAAGGAAAGGTCTATAAACCATTATTAAAGAGGACCCAGGAAATCCATTGCTTACCCCGGGATAAGCATTGTGGAACCTATGTACCTTTTTGAGAACTTGACAGGTACTTATAACCTGGATTGACCACTGTTGGAAACAGGATACTGGACTTGATGGACCTTGGTCTAACCCAGTATGACATTTCTTATGTTCTTATGTGCTGAACTGAATGTGATCTACTCTGGTGTTGCTGTAGTCTTCCATTAAAATATAACATTTTCAATGTAGTGAAATAAAAAAAATTATTGTTAAATCTAACTGTAGTACCAAGAAATAGCTAAAGATCACGGGTTGTTGGTGAAGCGTTACCTACAACAGCAGTCCCCAAACTATGACCCAGTGGCTGGATATGACCCATATGGCTCATGTTCTGGCTTGCCCTACTTTTCCTTCTTGCAACTGAATCTAGCTTGAGGAAGAAGTTTCTCTTTTTTCAAATTTAATAGTGGTGGAGCTGCCAGGGCTCTACTAGCTGAATAAGACAATAATGGTATAGCATCATGAAAAACTGCAAAATCCAAGGGGCTTGAGGATCTAAATATGTATTTCTTATCAGAAAAGTGAGAGATGTAGGGATAGATAGTGACACTCTAATGCCTCAACTGTATAAATATTGTAGAAGAAGCAAATCTTTTTTCCTGAGGAAATAGTGTTCTAGAATAACCGTTATATTGTACTAAGAAGTAGTTGCAACTCTACCTGAAAACACAGGAGTAACAACCTTATTGGGAAGAATGTATGAGCCATTTCAGTCCTTATCTACAGTCATACACTATGGGGATCATTTTGGAAGCCCTCTTCATACTTTGGATTTCCAAAAAGGGACAGAGAGACATTTGTAAAGCCATTTTAGAAGCCAGCTCTGGAGAAGTCCCCAGTGGGGAGGTGGGGGGTGGGGCATGGTAAAGGTATGGCCAGGGCATTCCCAGGAACACGGATGTCCTCGCCTGATCTTAGAAACATCACAGATGTCTGGCATCACGTCTAAGTTTAGTCCTCGTCCAGGCACATGAAAAGTGCTTGATTTGGCTGAAGAACATCTAGAAGGTGATGACAAACACCCGCAGAAGATAACACTCCATCATCTCCAGTCCTCAGCCCAATGCCCCTATAGCAGCAGTGGGATTTGAATCCTGGCTATTATGTTATTAGCACATTATTTTAACCATTAGGCTATGTTAGAGACCCAGGCTCTGGTATTTGGTTCTGGGGATGTCTATGTAGACTTTTCTGCAGACATCCCTATCGGACATGTCCATGTTTGTAAAATCGTTTCTGCACCTGGACGTGCCTGCTTTTTTTAGACATTCTGGCTTAGACATCCCAGATTGCACTTGAACGTCCTTTCTAAAGTTTTCCTCCATATTACTTTATATATACACAAATGATAAATCTAAGCCTTAATTCTAGATATTTAAGCTGCTAGAAAAAGACAACTTATATATTCCATCTCTCTCTCTTTCTCTCACTAGATGGATAGATGTAGACGTTTATCTATAGATGCAGACAGATTGTTATTTAGGGATATTTGGAGAGGAGATTTCAATGTCAATTATTGTTGCTTTTTATCTTAGAGAGTATAAATTACACAGGTACACTACCAAAAAACTGCCTCCAGTTTTGCAACTGATTCCTATAGATTTTGGGGTGCTGAATCCAGGAAAAATAGCCAAAATGTTCCATCACGTCACGTTTTCTTGCAAAATTAGATTTCTTACCCATATAAGGAATGTTCACATAATTTCTTTTTAGCCGACTGCAGTTTATTTTCTTGGCCCAAAATAGAGGTTGTAATGGTTAACTAACTAGAAACACTCCCTCATGATATTTTAGAGTGTTTTGTATTCATTTTATACATTAACAGGACAATTGGGAGGCGGGGGCTAAATCCAGTACTCGCGCTGGCGCATGTTCTTTCCTGTTCGCCTCGCCTCGTTCGCTCGCTCAAACACGGTGGTTGCGACATGAACGTTCCTGTCAAATTTGAGTTTCTTGCAAGTTCATTATTACCTTTTGTTTGCTCAGTCGTAATCCAGCTTTATTCCGAAGTGGTTCACTACAGTTGTAGTTTGCAGTGCTGTGTATTTGTGATGGCTCACAGAGCCAGAGGTTGCGTCAACTCTCCGGAAGTTTTTGTTTTATTTGTGGGGAATATACCGTGAAAAAGCGGCAGAGGAACATTTCTGCATTTATTAAAAAGTATATTTCGCCTATTTCGGTTTGAAGTTAGGCGATCAAGACAAACCGTGGGCTCCTCACAAAGTGTGCAAGACATGTGAGGAAGATCTACGCTTATGGATGAAAGGTAAAAAACAAGCATTTTGTTTCGGAATACCTATGATGTGGCGTGAACAAAGAGACCACAGCAGTGACTGCTATTTTTGCTCTTGCATTGTGAAGGGATACAACTTAAAAAATAAGAACATAATAAGTTACCCCAACCTTCTCTCAGCAATTAGGCCTATGCCTCATAGCAACGAAGTACCTGTGCCTGAACCACCAAAATCTTTGGATCATATTTGTGTGGACGGTTCTGATCATGATGAGACTCATCAGATGGCTTTTCCCGATGAGTCCAGTACTTCCGAGTTTGAAACTGAACCAGATCCGAAACCTGAACTTTTCTTTCAAGCTGAATTGAATGATTTAGTCCGGGATTTAGGACTCCCAAAAGATGCTGCCCAACTGCTAGGTTCTCGGCTTAAACAGAAAAATCTATTGTCACCAGGAACAACTTTTTATTGGTACCGCAACCGCGAGACACAATTTTTGAAGTATTTCAGCAAAGAGGAAGATTTGGTATTTTGCAACGATATATACGGAGTGATGGAAAAGTTTAAACTCAAGTATGATCCTGCTGAATGGCGGCTGTTCATTGATTCGTCAAAAGACAACATAAAAGGTGTTCTTCTTCATAATGGCAACACATTCGCTTCAGTTCCTATTGCTCACTCTGTTATTCTCCAAGAAAAATACGAGAATTTGGCCCTGATTCTTCAGAAGATTCGTTATGATGAGCATAAGTGGATGATTTGTGGAGACTTTAAAATTCTATCCATGCTATTAGGGCAGCAATCCGGTTTCACCAAATATCCCTGCTTCCTTTGCTTGTGGGATAGCCGGGCCCGCGACCTACACTGGGGGAAAAAAGACTGGCCAATTCGGGAGTATTTGAGACCCGGTGAGAAAAATGTTCTTCAAGAGAGCTTGGTACCGCGTGATAAAATTCTATTACCACCTCTCCACATTAAGTTGGGTCTCATTAAGCAATTCATCAAGTCCCTTCCAAAAGATGGTGAGTGCTTTCGGTACCTTTGCTCAAAGTTCCCCCGACTTTCTGAAGCAAAGCTAAAGGAAGGAGTGTTTGTTGGCCCTGATATAAGGAAACTCATTTCAGATGGAGCATTCGCTGAAACGATGTCTGAGAAGGAAAAAGAAGCCTGGGATTCCTTCAAGGATGTTGTTCTCAAATTCTTGGGGAACAGGCGGGATGAGAACTATAAGGATATTGTTGCCAGGATGCTCAATGCCTTCAAAGAACAAGGCTGTAACATGAGCCTGAAAGTCCATTTCTTGCACTCCCATGTGAACTACTTTCCCGAAAACTTGTGGGCATACAGTGAAGAACAAGGTGAAAGGTTTCACCAGGACATCAAGGACGCAGAGAGAAGGTACCAAGGAAGATGGAACACCACTATGATGGCTGATTTCTGCTGGTTGCTGCTGCGGGAAACCCCAGATGAAAAATACGCCAAGCAGCGCACCAAGAGAAGCATTCGGGGGAAGAAGAAACGGGCCCACCAGGAGATTGATTGACCCAAGAATGACTTTAAAATCTAAACTGTGTTGACAAATATCGTGTTTTTACTAAACTTTGAAATAAAAATTTGCTAGTTATTACCACAGTGTCGGATCTCATTTATTAGAATTTTATTTTCACACCATCGGGTGTTTGTCTTCATGTATAGTCCGGGCCGCGAATCAACGCGGCACGGCACAGGCGCGCGATGGCTCGCCGAGAGTTCGGTGAGGGGGCGGGGAGGGGGGGGGCGGGCGGGGAGCCGAGTACAAAAGGCGCGATCAGCGCGTGCTCGGCCTCTTTGCCGCTCGCCCCCCACTCTCCTTTCTAAGAGGAAGCCGGACACGCGAGGCGAATCGGAGGCCTCCGTCTAACAACCGCGCCAGCAGCTGAGACCGCAACCAGAGGCCCCCCCCCTCTCCCTCCCCGGTAGCTCCGGCCATCGATCGGAGACTGGAGGTTGCAGCATAGGGGGGTACAAGGAGGCGCTGGCGGCTCACCTCGGCACTGCTTAGAGCGTGGTCTCACGGAAGTAATCGCAGGCGACGGGAGGAAGCATCGGAGCAAAAAACCGCAAGTATGACTGCATATATAAAACCATGAGGAATAGCTCGGGCAGGAAGAGAGACAGGAAGCGGCGGCAGATGAGTCGGGGGGGGGGGTTGAAAAGGAGAGCAGCGGCAGTATGGCGAGGTACTACCTAACAAAATGCATTTAAAAACGAATCAGCCCTACTGGTGATGGGGGACAAGAAGGAGGGGGCCCTGAAAACAGAGTGCTGGGCCATTGGGGGCTACGCTGACCCAAAAAAAAAAAAAAAAAAATGGAGGTGCCCGGCAAGTACACGTGGGGACAAGGAAGTCAAACGGGAAGCCCAAACAGAGCCCAAGAAAACACAGGGAGGGCAGCCGGTAAAAAGAGGGATAGGAGGACACAAGCGGGTGCTGATTATATTAAAAGTAAAATAATAAGAATACATAAATAAAGGAGTAAAAAGAATCCATAAATAAATGCCTCAACTGGACATCAAACGGGACAGAGCAAGGATACATAGAGGCAGAAAGTAATGGAGATAGGGAAAGATAGGGTAAGGCTGCCATCTCATGGACAAAAGGGGTAAGGCAGACTGTGTAAAATGTCTTTGTATTACGTGCTGATATGAAAACTCACAAAGGAGAGAGTGTATATAAGCTATGCCTGGTAAGGTAGGGGAGGTATGTTAGTATGTATATGGATAGACAGTAAGGGGATAGAG
Source organism: Ichthyophis bannanicus (assembly GCA_033557465.1). Taxonomy (NCBI): domain Eukaryota; kingdom Metazoa; phylum Chordata; class Amphibia; order Gymnophiona; family Ichthyophiidae; genus Ichthyophis; species Ichthyophis bannanicus. The sequence goes on from CM066033.1 coordinate 422,288,660, forward strand.
ATAGGCCTAAAGTATATATGTAAAGCCAGAAGAAATGTGTGGAGCATGGGATTATAGCTGGCATACTGAAAGATAGTAATGTAGACTTTCCATTGCCTCTGCATAGTAACTCTATCCTAGGGAGACATGCCGAGGAGGGAGACAGTAAAGGCGTCCAGGCAGCAAGGCGCAAAGGCGGCACCGAAGGCGGCAACGGCATCAAAGACACGGGCAGCGGTCGGCCCAAATACGAGACGACAGAAGGCTAGCCGTGAAGCACCCGCCCCCGCAGCAGCAGTGAAACCTCGGCACAGTACAAGGAGGAAGGCGCCGCAGCAATCAGGGAACGCGGCCCCGCCACAGAACCAAGACCTAGACGACCTGCTACAGATGGTGAGGGATCAGGTTACGCAGCACGGTCTGAACTCAGTCAAACAACGGCTCGGAGCAACGGGCTCTACGAGCTATGAAGGGCCATCAACGAGCGCCAGTGTGACCGCACCCAACGCAGCACAGGGTAAGTCGGTGGGCGAGAAGGGGGCATCAGAGATAGCAACGTCCTCATCGGACGAATCCAGTTCAGACAGCGAAAAAGACATAGAATGGGCAGAAGTGATGCGCTACGCGTTAAAGAAAGTTAAGCGAAAGAAGAGCTCAAAACGCTCCAATCCCCTCAGACAGGCTTGGTCTGGGCAAACCCAGAGAGGCGGGGACAGCACATGCACAATGGCGGGAGAGGCCCAGAGAATGCGGATGGATTGGCATGACGCCAGTCGTGACCCACGCTGCGGGGTGAGCTCACTGGCCGTGTCAGTGCCAAAAAAGATGAAAAAGAGAATCTGGAAGAGAGAATATATTGACATATTCTCTCTCCTGCTCAGGGATCATGAGGATGAGTCCACCAGTGGACGGGATAGAGAAAAAAGAAACGAGAGGGATAGGAAACCTAAAATTACCAAATCTATCAGCAATTGGGTAGCAGCATTCCACCTTTTTATGAGCGTGGTGATGGAAAAAGAACCAGAAACGGGGCCATACCTGACCAAGTACCTGGACACGATCACCCGTGCGCATAAGCAATACGGTGGATGGGCATGGCTAAATTATGATGTCAAGTTCAGGAGAAACATGGCTGACGATCCCACGCTGGCATGGCATCATAGAGTGCTGGACATGTGGTCCGAAGAAATGGCACACAATAGGCCATTGTCTCAAGATGGGCTTCAGCAGCCACTCCCGAACACTCAGTGGCAACAGCCATTTCCGATCAGCTAAGGGAGGCAGGCCAATCAGTGGCCAGGGAGAAGGGCATGTAGGCAGTACAACGCAGGGAGTTGTACTTGGCAGCCGTGTAAATTCAAGCACGCCTGCTCGGGATGCGGCGGAGGGCATCCAGCTGTCACTTGCAGGACGGCAAGAGAGGCGAGGCCTTTCAGAGCAGTACATCAGCGAGCCACAGAAGGGGTTGGCACCAACACCCATCAGCCTTGAGCGTATGAGGCCATGGCTAAGAGCATACCCTAAGCGAGAGTTGGCTAACAGTATTGAAAATGGCTTCGCGCAGGGTTTCCGCATTCCATCCCTAATCTTAATGAACAAAGCATGAACCCGCTTACTGGACAACCCACCATCTGTCCGTAAACATAACGAGATCGCCCGCAGCAAAATAGTAAAAGAATTAGGTATGGGGAGAATAGCAGGTCCTTTTCAGTCACCCCCATTCAAGGACCTCGTAGTCTCCCCATTGGGGGTCATTCCCAAAAAGGAGCCGGGACAATTCAGGTTAATCCATAACCTATCATACCCTGAGGGGCAGTCTGTCAATGATTACATTGACCCGGCATTATGCTCGGTCAAATATGCAACCATGGACCAGGCAATTACACTCATACGAAACAAGGGGCCAAGAGCACAATTAGCGAAGGCGGATATTGAGTCCGCGTTCCGCTTATTGCCGGTTCACCCTGAATCTTTTCCACTGTTGGGCTTCTCATTCAATGGAGAGTTCTTCTATGACAAATGTTTGCCCATGGGATGCGCGGTATCATGTGCATACTTTGAACAATTCAGTTCATTCTTACACTGGGTGGTCGAAGACCTCGCCGGTCCCAATACGGTAGTGCACTATCTGGACGATTTCCTATTCGTGGGAAAAGACCATGATGACTGCAAAAGGATATTAGATATCTTCGAGCAGACGGCACGGGCGTTTGGGATCCCGTTAGCAAAGGAAAAAACCGAGGGCCCAAAGGGGATCATCACTTTCCTGGGCATACAATTAGATGTGCCAGCACACAGGTCGCGCCTGCCAGCGGAAAAAGTGCTAAAGTTGAGGAAAGATATGCAACTATTGCATAGCCGGCGAAAAGCGACACTACAACAATTCCAGTCCATGATGGGCCTCCTGTGCTTTGCTTGCAGGGTGATACCCATGGGGAGGGTGTTCTGCCGTCGTATGGCATGGGCAACAAAAGGCATAGCAAAAAAATACCACCGCATCAGAGTCACCAGGGAGATAAGAGAAGACATGCAGGTCTGGTTACTATTCCTGCGCGACTTCAACGGCCTTGCCTTCTGGCAAGCGCGCCCAGTATCTAATGCGGAACTTGAATTCTTCACCGATGCCTCGGGAGGGATTGGTTTCGGCATATACTATAAGGGCGCGTGGTGCGCCGAGACATGGCCCAGAGAGTGGCACACGGAGGGGATCACCAGGGACATCACGTTCCTGGAGCTGTTCCCTATAATGGTGGCCCTGGACATCTGGGCACATGAGCTCGCCAATAGAGCTATCACCTTCCATACCGACAACCTAGCGGTGGTATGGGCGGTGAACAGTATGAGAGCCAAGACGCCAAGGGTGGTTGCGCTATTAAGGCAAATAGTGTTCCTATGCCTGGCGCATTACATAACCCTTAGTGCCAAGCACATCGAGGGCGAGAATAATAACATTGCAGATGCTCTTTCTCGTTCTAAGATCGGGCTTTTTCATCAACTGGCACCCGAGGCCGACAAAGCCAAGACATCAGTCCCATATCAAGTCTGGGAGTTTGGTCCACAGAGATCTGGGGGCTTCTGTTAGGAGCGTTAGCAGAGAATACCCGGCGCAGATACATAGCAGCGTGGGAACAATATCAAACATTTTGCAGAGAGGCCTTAATAAAGCAGGAAGACACATTGGAAGTACCGACGATTTTGCAATGGATTATGCACTGCAAAACCAATGGCCACACAAAGGCCGCGGTACAAGCCCGCTTAGCAGCGGTATCATTTTTTGCTAAGGCAATGGGAAGGAAGAGCCCCACGGCTGAGTTTATTGTACAGAAAGTGATGAGAGGCTGGTCCCGGGAACAGCCCCGAATAATGGACAAACGCCGCCCGATCACTCATCGGATGCTCCAAAAACTGATGGTGCTGACCAGCCTAGTGTGTTACGACGACTACGAGACGAAGTTGTTTCGATGCGCCTTTTCCTGGGCCTTCTACGGGGCATTTCGAGTAGGGGAGCTCGTGGCTTCCGCATCCGCGGAGCAGAGGACAGCCCGTGGAGGTCTGGAAAAACGAGATGTGAACATACGCACTATGGCCGTAGAGCTACAATTGCGCAGATCCAAGACCGACACGGAGGGAAAAGGGGAAAAAGTGGTGCTGTCGGCAGTGCACAACGACCCTTCCTGCCCGCTGAGGAATGCCTTGGCCTACCAACAGTTACGGGCGTACTCAGAAAAACAATGGTTCGTGCATGCGAACGGGGCACCCCTATCACGTTTCCAATTCACCAGAGTACTCAAGTTAATAATTGAACGTATGGGACGGGATGCAAGCTTATACGGCTCGCACTCCTTTCGCATTGGGGCTGCTTCTACGGCAGCCAGCCTCGGGATGTCCAGAGAGCAGATAATGAGGATAGGCAGGTGGCGCTCGGATAGATACAAACTGTATATACGCCCGGCGCAATGAAGAACGATGTACTACGTAAGATAAATATAATAAAAAAAAAAAAAAAAAAACACACAGACAAAGAGAAACAAGCTAATAATACTAACCTGTTGTAAGAGGATGGAGCTGGAATGGGGGCGATGGTAATGTAGAGTTGCATGTTCTGTAGAGAAAAAGTGATGGATAAGTGGGTATGTATACTGCCATAACCATATCTTTGATTGTGATCCATGCAGGAGGGAGTTGCCACCTATGGCCGCGGGAAGTGTGGATATGTGGCCATTCATACGTTCACTGGGCCCAAAAGCGGACTCAATGCAGACCGCAAGGGGTGAATTTGGGATTTCAGAGTACAGAGGTGTCGGTGGTGTGGTTGGGACGACGAGGTATGGTGTGGGACCAGCTAATGCCGTCCTTGATCCAGCAGAAGAGATCGACCGGGAACCCGTGGATGATTGTGATCCATTTGGGGGGCAACGACCTGGCGTCTACGTGCAGCGTCGAGCTCACCAAAAAGATGCAAAGCGACATGCTAATGTTGGCTAAGACATATCCCGGGACGGTATTGGCATGGTCACACATCATACCGCGGCGTGTTTGGAGGGGAGAGAACTCGCACAGAGCGCTAGAGAGGACAAGAAGAAAAGTGAACAGATGGATGGCCCGCTTCATGGGGGGGTACAACATCACGCACGACCTCATAGAGGAGAGATGCCCGGGGATGTATCGCGCAGATGGAGTGCATTTGTCCGACATAGGAATGGACATTTTTCTCTGCGCAGTACAGGAGACGATCGAACGATTATGGCAGAAGCAGAGGTTGGCCACAGCGGCGCGTTGAGAGATGGGGCCCCGTCAACAAGCGAGGAGTCGCGGTTGGCGGGGTTGGCCGGAAGAAACGCACCCGGTGAGAGAGAACACAGCCTAGGCCTTAAGTAAAGGGGGCAAGGTACAGGAGCGAAACATGGACCTGTCCCCGGAGAGAGTAAGATGGTGACCAGAACATCGCTCAGAGGGCCCCCTGCCTGGCTTAGACGGCGGGCAAAGGGGGGGTAATGATGAAAAGGTTGCCAAGTCTGCTTGAACGGCAGGCGTAACAGCTTTTGCATGAAGGACATGACAGACTGAGGGACGGAGAGTAATGCTTTTACGGCATAACTTCGCCGCCAGACATTTGCAAAGTACGTGGGATATTGGCTGTGTCTCTCGAAGGGGCGAAAGGAAGAAGTTGTATACTGTGTGGTGTGGATTGTTACGTGCATGCTGTGGCCAACAGTTTTGGTGCTGTTAATAACCATTGTTTGTAAATAAATAGAATTAGTTGGTGAAAGAAAACCCTGGTGTAACGTGGTGAATTATTAAGGGGGAGGGTCACGGGGGGGGGAGGGCCGGGGGGGGGGGGGTGCGGGGAGGGGAGAGGGCAAAGGGAGGGGAACCCGAGGCGGTCATGCCAGTTGCGTGGCTGAGTCTGGGCCGCGAATCAACGCGGCACGGCACAGGCGCGCGATGGCTCGCCGAGAGTTCGGTGAGGGGGCGGGGAGGGGGGGGGGCGGGCGGGGAGCCGAGTACAAAAGGCGCGATCAGCGCGTGCTCGGCCTCTTTGCCGCTCGCCCCCCCCTCTCCTTTCTAAGAGGAAGCCGGACACCCGCCCGACCCGCCCAATTAACAATGGGGGGGGGGAAGAGTCGCAGCATGCCTGATGGCCGGAAGAAACGCACCCGGTGAGAGAGAACACAGCCTAGGCCTTAAGTAAAGGGGGCAAGGTACAGGAGCGAAACATGGACCTGTCCCCGGAGAGAGTAAGATGGTGACCAGAACATCGCTCAGAGGGCCCCCTGCCTGGCTTAGACGGCGGGCAAAGGGGGGGTAATGATGAAAAGGTTGCCAAGTCTGCTTGAATGGCAGGCGTAACAGCTTTTGCATGAAGGACATGACAGACTGAGGGACGGAGAGTAATGCTTTTACGGCATAACTTCGCCGCCAGACATTTGCAAAGTACGTGGGATATTGGCTGTGTCTCTCGAAGGGGCGAAAGGAAGAAGTTGTATACTGTGTGGTGTGGATTGTTACGTGCATGCTGTGGCCAACAGTTTTGGTGCTGTTAATAACCATTGTTTGTAAATAAATAGAATTAGTTGGTGAAAGAAAACCCTGGTGTAACGTGGTGAATTATTAAGGGGGAGGGTCACGGGGGGGGAGGGCCGGGGGGGGGTGCGGGGAGGGGAGAGGGCAAAGGGAGGGGAACCCGAGGCGGTCATGCCAGTTGCGTGGCTGTGCAATGGTGCGGTTTGCGTTTTCTATTCTTACATACATACCTGTACAACATTTTTTGCACATTTCTTTGCTTTGCTTTGTGTCTAACCTCGCTCTTATATGCTCAATGTTTGTGCACATGTATGTGGCTGTTTTAAGTGCAGACAATTTTGCTACCATCACAGTGTGTTTTGTTGACATTACTCTATTCTTATGTGCTGCCTTGTTACAATTTTCTTTATTCTTATTTGAATAACTACTAAACAATTAGTATAAAGAATTCATCCAAGAAACTTTTATCTCGATCGCACTCAATCTGAAACGTTCACCTCAAACTGCTAACCCAATGTAGCAAAAAATCTGTACGTGATGGAGCAAATTGGTTACCAGATTTGGATTCAGCGCACCAAAAAACGTAAAAATCAATCGAAACATTAGAGGCAGTTTAAAAAAAAAATTTTTTAGTGTACCTGTGTTATTTGTCCCACGCTCCTTAACTTAAAATTGTTGCGATATTCATAATTTTTTTTAAATCTTTTATTTAAGCTTTTCTTGAGTATACATAAAGATAAGAAATATATATATTGAACAAACAATATTCAAGAAAACATAATATCACCCGTCATAAAGATACACATCATGAGGAAAGAAACTTCATCAATCCACAAAATAAATCAAAAGCAATAAGGAGTGACGAATCACACCACATAAGAGAGCTTTAATAATAATCTAACCCCCCCTATTCCTCCCCTCTAACTTCTTTCTCATTTATCAACTGACGCAGCTGAGCCACGTCAGTATATACATAACTCTGTCCCTCAAGTGTGATTAAACAACGGCAGGGAAATTTAAGGAAAAAAGATGCTCCCAACGCTACAACCCGTGATCTTAACTCCAAAAACTGCCTACGCCGAGCCTGAGTGGTCTGGCCAACATCTGGAAACACCTGCAGTTTGAATCCACAGAACAAAGCATCCTTGCATTTAAAGTAAGCACGAAGAATACGCAATTTGAGAGATTCAGTACCGAAGGTCACCACCAAGGTACAACGCTTGGTAATGAGATCAAGTGAATCTTCCAAAAAAGCAGTAAGGTCCTGCGCTACTAAGACATCGGTTGGGGGAGGAACCCCGTCCTCTGTTGGTAGGGCAGGAACAGATATAGGGATACAATACATCTGCACCACATCCACTGTCTCATTCAAATGCAAAATTTCAGAAAAATATTTCTTTAACAGAATTTCAAAGGAAAGCAGATGAGTATGAGGAAAGTTTAAGAAACGCAAGTTTCTAGCCCTTTGTTGATTTTCAAGTGCTTCCAGTCGACACGATAATGAGGAAACATCCTTGATAAAAGAGACATCAACGTCTCTACCCGACTGGAGCATTGTATCAACACGGGCTAGAGACTTAGAAAAGGCAACAAGCTGGGAATCAATAACTTGAACTTTATCCACTACAGAATGGGTAAATGTGCATAGAGAAGAGACTGTCGTAGACAATCGGGAATCTATCCGCTGAAGCGCTAACCAGATGTCAGAGAGAGTCACTTCCCGGGTTAGGGGAGTTGAAATCTCCTCTGATACAGCTGGGTCCACCAGGAGGAGAGTCGGGGCGACAACAAGAGGAGGTGAGTCCAAGAGCGTAGAAGATTGTAGAAGTTGAGGGAAGGGAGGCGGCGTTCGGAGCACAGGGCTAAGAGAAGCCCCATCCGAAGACTGATTTGCAGGCGGCAGGGGAAGAAGATGCCTGTCCATGGGGCCGCTCAGCTTACCTCGTTGATTCTCCTTAACAGCCACCTTATTCACAGCTTTCGCTTTGCGCTTCCCCATCGACACAAAAACAGCTTCAACCACCGGTGCTCAGAGAACCTCAGGAGCACCGAAGGAGCACATAAGGAGCGTGTCAGGCCCCTTGTGACCCGCCCCTTCGGACGCGCCCCCGCAGGCCACGAACACGCAGCCACGTGTAGCTCTGGCAGATCTTATGGGGCTCGGTGGGGTCCTCAGCACCAAGGGCGACCATCCAATGCCTGCAGCTGACCCAGCAGGGACCCGGCTCCCACCTGCTACGCCGCTCCGCGGAACAAACACCCGCGGCAGCTCCCAGGTAACAAAGATCTTTCCCAGCGAGTTGTAGCTCCCGCTGGACTTTAAAGGGCTCGGGGGGGTCCTCAGCACCAAGGGCGACCATCCAATGCCTGCAGCTGACCCAGCAGGGACCCGGCTCCCACCTGCTACGCCGCTCCGCGGAACAAACACCCGCGGCAGCTCCCAGGTAACAAAGATCTTTCCCAGCGAGTTGTAGCTCCCGCTGGACTTTAAAGGGCTCGGGGGGGGGGGGGTCCTCAGCACCAAGGGCGACCATCCAATGCCTGCAGCTGACCCAGCAGGGACCTGGCTCCCACCTGCTACGCCGCTACGCGGAACAAACACCCACGGCAGCTCCCAGGTAACAAAGATCTTTCCCCGCGATATTCATAATTTAACTTGAAAATTGTGCTTACTTTTAAATATCATTGTAACTTAGCAAGTTGCTTTTTACAATCTGGTTTATTCAGGCAAAACAAAATTTTGTAGCACTGTTTTCTTTCTTTATACGATAATTTTGGTATCCCTAGCTTGCAGAAGAAACAATGGGTTTGCATTTTCATTCTAATATTCATTGGATAAAATCGCTGGCTTAACAGTCATTGCCATTAAAAGAAATCTGCCTTCATACAAACAAATGTCTGAAGGCAGAAGTGGCTTTTAATGACAAAAGAATGAATCAGCTTGAAATTACTTAGCCCATTTGCAAGGTACTGAATTCAATTAAAGTTTTCAGGCTTAATTCACGCAAATTTGTTTTGGTCTCTGAGGGATAATAGTTAAATAAAATCCCAGCAACTGTCATAAAAGCAGATATTCAGGAGACATTCAGCAGAATAAGAGACTATTTGCCATGGACTTAAAAAAGATTCATAGTTAGTACATGTGAAGAGGTACCACAGTTGTTGCTCCATTAGTGCCATCCACCTACAGACATGCCCAAAAATACTCATTCCCTTAAAATGCTTTTATTCACCTTCAGGAGTCCTTAGCCGCAATACATTTGCTCCGTTTCAAGACTGTCCTATGTTCAGGTGAAAGTGCTGCCAGAACTGTATAGCACTCATTTCTTCATTTTTATACTTTTGGAGAAATATACCCAAGCAACTCTTCAATTTTTATTCTTTTATATAACACCTATCTTGTTTATTTTTAAACACTGACTACTTGTGTAGGTCTTTCTACCTTCGACATGCTATGATCACACTACCACTCAAAAAATCCCTCCCTTGATCCCATGTACCCTGCAAACTATTGTCCCATCTCCCGCTTTACTTTTGACATCAAACTATCTCTGCTGTTTTTATTTCATTTCTTTTCAAGCCATTCTTGATCCTTTCCAATATGGATTTTACCCTATATGATCCACAGCAAAAATCCTCACCAAAGTTTCCAGCAATTTAATCATAGTCAAAATCAAGCATCTTTATTTGGGTCTCATACAAACCTATCTATTTCTTTGATACTGCTGATCACAACCAACACCTTGATACTCTGTCCTCATTTGGATTTAGGGATTTTACTCATATCGATCGCCAGAACTACCTCTCTGCTCCAGAAATTTCATCTGGAAACCAGTCCAAAAATCTCAACCTGCTTGTCTGAAATTGCCATATGGATGTCCCACCACCATGTTATTATCATGCACTGACATTGTAAGAGCCAGGCCCTAAATAAGAAGTGAACTTGGGCTCTTTCCTACTTTATTCTGCCCAACTGATTCCCTCCTAGATTCCCTGGATTGATCAGGGCCTGAAGGCAGTTTGTATTGATTGGTTCTCTATACACACACATGCATCTACATCTACATTTACCTATCAGTCTCTTTCTCTCTCTCTCTGTCTCTCTCTCTCTCTTTCTCTCTCTCTCTCTCTCTCTATATATATATATATATATACACACACACACATACATAAGGCCCGATCAATGGGACGTCCATCCCCACTATTCGTGCCTTCTCCGCTAAAGTTTAACTTCCCTGCCGGTTGTGCAGGAAAGTTAGTCGGGGCTGGGGAAGTGGCAGCTTGGGGGCGGAATCTGGGCGGGCAGTGTGCGGTCAATAGTCCTGGATGTACAGGACCAATTCTAATGTAGTCCCTGTACATCCAGGGCCAGCGACATGTGCAGGGAAGTTGTTCCACCTCCGAGGTGGAATAACTTCCCTGAACATTTTTTCTTAGTGGGCCCGGGGCCCGAGGACAATCTCCGCAGCCCAATCCTGGCCTTAGGAGGCTGGATCGGGGGTCAGGCTGTGGGGAATTCACTTTTAAAGCTGGCAGCCTGCATCGCAGCTCTTCAATGGAGCTGCGGTGCCATGGCAACATGGCGCCAGAGCTTCATTGAAGAGCCTTGACTGAGTTAGCCGGGACGGTCCTGTACGTGCAGGTTGGACTGAATCGCAGTCCTAGCCTGCACATACAGAACTGTTCGCGCTTTTGGATCTAGCCCTGCAGGATCAGAATCGCGATCCCCTCTATACATCTGGTTCAGACCAGACATACAGAGTGGATCTACGTCCAAGACAGAATAAGCCTGATTCTGTATATCCTTGAGCTTTCAGTCCTCTTTGTCCTCAGATAGAACTCTTGTGGGAACGCTGCTCTAAGTGCCTTGTCAACGGGTTCCTGGATTCTATTTGTTACTGCTGTTTGGATTTGGTTCTATGCCCAGTTGATCTCTCATTTCTACCCGTTCCTGGACTCTTTCTCTGCCAGATTTCAGTGCTACAGCATGCCTGGTTCTTCTCCTACTTCTCTTCTGCCTGGCATCCAGTGTCCACTCCACTTGTAGCACCTGTGCTTCAAGCCCTGGCAGCTCTTTGTAAGGATCAACGCAAGGGGAAAGAGAGCTGTTATAGGTGAAAGTACACTCCCATGGTCCCTGGTGTCTCTGCTCTCAGACTCTCCCCATTTGTGACCAGCTACTGTTTCATCTTCCACCATTGATCCTACAGCAATAGCAATGATGGCACAATAGATGCTAAAATGCCTTTTCTTGATCACTTCTCAGAAAATGAGAGTGCCTTCCACACCTTTATGAACAACTGTAAAGTATACCTGCTATTGAGACCAAACTCCTACCCCATGGAAAAAAGAAAAGCAGGATTCATGGTCCCTTTTACAAGGAGGATCTGCAAACTTGGGCTTTTGACCTGCTCGAAGAAAGGGGACCCAGGGTTACCACCCTGGACTTCTTCCTAATCATGGCGCTGGTATATGCTAATTCAAACTAGAGGGCCTCTGCTGAGGTGTCTCTATCCACTCTACTTCAAGGGAAATGCCCTGTGGAAAAGTACTCTGATAACTTCAGAGCTTGTGGCCCAAAATCCAGATGGAATAAGTGGGCCCTGATGAGGCAATTCAAGACAAGGATTGTTGGAGGCAATAAGTGGGGACTTATCTCATCTTGTGGACCCTCCTAGCATGCTTGATGGTCTGATCTAGTTGGCCATCCAGATAAACTGCTGACAGACGACGTGGAAAGTAAAGGAAGCTAGCTTTCAGAAAGCTACCTGTGCAACTCCTTTTGTTTATCCTCCCATTCAAGCTTCAGCCACCATGTCCTTAGAGGAGACCATGCAAATTGGTGCCACCAGTTTACTCTCTGAAGGGTCTTAATAAATTACTGTTGAGAACTTCAGTCTCTTTCCCTTAACTTCTGAGTTGTTCAATCAGGTGAAAGATACCCAGATTTATACAGAATTGGACCTCCTTGAAGAGTCCAACCTGATCCAAATTAGGAAAGGGGATGAGTGAAAGAGAGAGCTTAATACCCAGGATGGGACACACTGGAGGTAAGTTTATAAGGAGGAGTGGAAAGTTATATTCCATCAATGCATGTGAACCACATATTTTCAGTGACTTACGTGTGTGGGGAGCTTTTACTTATGTACTTTAGCCAGTCACTATTCTATACATACACACATCGGGCCAATGGTGTGTATTTCCACAGTAGGGGTGCAAAGGGGTCATATTAAAGCAGGGCATACATTTACATGCATAATTATAAAATACTAGAATTTATGTGTATCCTTCTGAAATCTAGATGCAGGCTTTTACACTAGCTCTAGGATTGGTGTAACTGGTTGTGCCAAGATTTGCCATGCTTATTCAACTGGTTAAAAGATAGAAAGCAAAGGCCAATGGTCAATTTTCCCAATGGAGAAAGGTGAATAGTGGTGTACCCCAGGGATCTGTGTTGGGTCCGCTGCTTTTTGACATATTCATAAATGACCTGGAAAAGGGAATAACGAGCGAGGTTATCAAATTTGCAGATGTCACAAAACTATTTAAAGTTGTTAAAACCCAAGAGGATTGTGGAAAATTGCAAGAGGATCTTGATAAATTGGAAGACTGGGCATCAAAATGGCAGATGAAATTTAATGTGGACTAGTGCAAATTTATGCACCTAGGGAAGAACAGTCCAAACTATGGTTGCACAATGCAAGGTTCCACATTAGGAACCACCACCCAGGAAAAAGATTTAGGCGTCATTGTGGATAACATGTTAAAACCCTCGGCCTAGTGTGCAGCAGCGGCCAAGAGAGCAAATAGAATGGTGCAAGGATGAGGGTTTGGGATTTGTTAGGAATTGGGGAACATTCTGGGGAAAGGGGGGGGCTCTTCCGAAGGGATGGGCTTCACCTTAATCAGGATGGGACCAGACTGCTGGCATTAACCTTTAAAAAAGAGATAGAGAAGCTTTTAAACTAGAAAATAGGGGAAAGCCGACAGTCACCCAGGAGCGCATGGTTCGGACAAAGGTATCCTTGAAGGATACTACCAAAAGCAGTGAGGTTCCAAAAGGGAGTATAGTAGCCCAAATGCCCTTGAGTAAGGAGCAGACAGAGCATAAAGATTCCAAATTACCCCTGCCTACCAATAGCCAGATTAATATGAATAAAATACAGTCTCTAAAATGCTTGTATGCCAATGCTAGAAGTCTAAACAATAAGATGGGAGAGTTAGAATATATAGCACTAAATGAGAGGTTAGATATGATTGCACTCTCAGAGACATGGTGGAAGGAGGATAACCAGTGGGACACTGTGATACCTGGATACAAACTATATCGTAATGATAGAGCTGATCAAATTGGTGGAGGGGTTGCGCTCTATGTTAGAGAGGGCATTGAGTCAGAAAGGATTAAAGTTTTGCAGGGAACAAAATTTGCTGTAGAATCTCTATGGATTGAAATTCCATTTATGAAGGGGAAGGTGATGGCAGTGGGAGTATACTATCGACCGCCTGGCCAGAATGAACAAATGGATGATGAAATGCTCAAAGAAATCAAGGAAGCTAACAAAAGTCACAACAGAGTAGTAATAATGGGTGATTTCAATTACCCCGGTATCAACTGGGTCAGTGTCACGGCAGGACAAGCTAAAGAGATAAAGTTTCTAGATGGAATAAATGACTGCTTCTTGGAGCTGCTGGTTCATGAACCGACCAGAGGGGAAGCCATACTGGACCTAATCCTTAGTGGAACGCCAGATCTGGTGCAAGAAATAAGGGTGTTGGGATCACTTGGCAATAGTGATCATAGTATGATCATGTTTGATTTAATTAGTGGAGGACAGATAGTAAAGGAATCCACAGTATTACCTATTAACTTTCAAAAGGGAGACTATGATAGAATGAGGAATATAGTTAGGAAAAAACTAAAAGGAGTGGTTCCAAAGGTTAAAGACTTAAAGCAAGCTTGGGTGTTATTTAAAAATACTATCCTCGAAGCCCAGACCAGCTGTATTCCACGCATTAGAGTGGAAGAAAGTCCAAAAAACTGCCAGCATGGTTTAAAGGTGAGGTCAGAGAGGCTGTTGCTGCCAAAAAAGCAACCTTCAGGAAATGGAAAAAAGAGCCAAATGATGAAAACTGGAAACAGCACAAGCACTGGCAAGTTAAATGCAAAGCATTGATAAGGCAGGCAAAGCGGGAATTTGAGAGAAAACTTGCTACGGAAAGCAAAAGCACGAAATAAAGACTTTTTCAAGTACATTCGTAGCAAAAGGCCTGTGAGAGAGTCAATTGGACCATTAGATGATAGAGGGGTAAAAGGGGCAGTAAGAGGAGACAAGGCTATAGCGGAGAGACTGAATGAATTCTTTGCTTCGGTCTTTACTGAGGAAGATGTAGGGATGTTACCCAAGACTGAAGTGGTATTTAAAGGTGATACTGCAGAGGAATTGAGAGAAATATCGCTACACCGGGAAGATATATTACAACTATTTGATAAACTGAATAGTAGCAAATCACCTGGACTGGATGGTACACATCCCAGAGTGTTGAAAGAACTGAAATATGAGATTGCAGACCTGCTATTGGTAATCTGTGAACTTTCATTAAAATCATCTGTAATACCTGAAGATTGGAGGGTCGCCAACGTAACATCAATTTTTAAAAAGGGTTCCAGGGGTGACCCGGGAAATTACAGACAGGTGAGCCTGACGTCAGTACCAGGGAAAATGGTAGAAACCATCATAAAGAACAAAATTACACAGCATGTAGATAGTCATGGCCTAATGGGAGACAGCCAACATGGCTTTAGACAAGGAAGATCTTGTCTTACTAATCTGATATGTTTCTTTGAAGGTGTGCATAAACAGGTAGACAAAGGTGAGTCGGTTGATATAGTGTATCTGGACTTCCAGAAAGCTTTTGACAAGGTCCCCCATCAGAGACTTTTGGCGAAGCTAAAAAGTCATGGGATAGGAGGCAATGTACTATTGTGGATCGGGAACTGGTTAAAAGATAGAAAGCAGAGGGTAGGGCTAAATGGCCAATATTCCCAATGGAAAAAAGTGAATAGTGGAGTACCCCAGGGATCTGTACTGGGTCCGCTACTTTTTGACATATTCATAAATGACCTGGAAAAGGGAATAACTAGTGAGGTTATCAAATTTGCAGATGACACAAAACTGTTTAAAGTTGTTAAAACCCAAGAGGATTGTGGAAAACTGCAGGAGGATCTGGATAAATTGGAAGACTGGGCATCCAAATGGAAGATGAAATTTAATGTGGACAAATGCAAAGTTATGCACCTAGGAAAGAACAACCCACACTATTGTTACACGATACAAGGCTCCACATTAGAAACCACCACCCAGGAAAAGGATTTAGGAGTCATCGTGGATAACATGTTAAAATCCTCCGCCCAGTGTGCAGCGGCGGCCAAGAAAGCAAATAGAATGCTAGGTATCATAAGGAAAGGGATGGAGAATAAAACAAAGGATATTATAATGCCTCTGTATCGCTCCATGGTACGACCGCACCTTGAATATTGTGTGCAATTCTGGTCACCGTATCTTAAAAAGGACATAGCGTTATTAGAAAAAGTACAGAGAAGAGCCACCAAATTGGTGAAGGGGATGGAAGGCTACCCCTATGAAGAGAGGCTAAAAAGGTTAGGGCTCTTTAGCCTTGAAAAGAGACGGCTGAGGGGAGATATGATAGAGGTCTATAAATTAATGAATGGAGTGGAACGGATAAACGTGGATCAATTGTTTACGCTATCAGAATATAGAAAGACTAGGGGACATGTAATGAAGCTACAGGGTAAACTATTTAAGACAAATAAGAGAAAATATTTTTTCACTCAACGTGTAATCAAACTCTGGAATCTGTTACCGGAGGATGTAGTAAGGGCTGTTAGTATAGCTGGGTTTAAAAAAGGTTTGGACAAGTTCCTGGAGGAAAGGTCCATAAACCACTATTAAAAAGGGACCCAGGATATCAATGCTTGACCCAGTACAAGCATTGTGGAACCTGTGTCTTTTGGGGATATTGCTAGGTACGTATGACCTAGATTGGCCACTGTTGGAAACAGGATACTGGGCTTGATGGACCTCGGTCTGACCCAGTATGGCATGTCTTATGTTCTTATGTTCTTAATGCTAGGTATCATAAGGAAAGGAATGGAAAATAAAACAAAAGATATTATAATGCCTCTATATCGTTCCATTTTGAAACCGCACCTTGAATATTGTGTGCAATTCTGGTCGCCGTATCTTACATAACATAAGAACACAAGATATGCCATACTGGGTCAGACCAAGGTCCATCAAACCCAGTATTCTGTTTCCAACAGTGGCCAATCCAGGTCATACATACCCAGCAGTTTCCCCAAGAGACACAGGTTCCACAATGCTTGCACTGGTTCAAGCATTGATATCCTGGGTCCCTTCTTAATAATGGTTTATGGACCTTTCCTCCAGGAACTTGTCCAAACCTTTTTTAAACCCAGCTACACTAACAGCCTTTACTACATCCTCCGGTAACAAATTCCAGAGTTTGATTACACGTTGAGTGAAAAAATATTTTCTTTTATTAGTCTTAAATAGTTTACCCTGTAGCTTCATTGCATGTCCCCTAGTCTTTCTATATTCCAATATTCTTAAAAAGGATATAGCATTATTAGAAAAGGTTCAGAGAAGAGCCACCAAAATGGTAAAGGGGATGGAAGGATACGCCTATGAAGAAAGGCTAAAAAGGTTAGGGCTCTTTAACCTGGAAAGAGACAGCTGAGGGGAGATATGATAGAAGTCTATAAATTAATGAACGGAGTGGAACGGGTAAACGTAGATCGATCGTTTACGTTATCAGAATATAGAAAGACTTGGGGACATTATTTATTTTATTTATTTATTTATTTATCTATTTCTTCTATACCGCCCCTTCCAGAGATCAAGGGCGGTTTACATGGAACAGTTAACAATTTTGTATACTTCTGTATACTTTACATAGAACGGTATTTGTAACTATGTACTGGTAATATTGCATGGAACAGTTTCAAAACTATTTACATGGAACTATTTACAAAGAACAATAAACAATATGTTACAGAGGACAATAGACATTAAACATATATTTCATGCAATGAAGCTACAGGGTAAACTATTTAAGACTAATAAAATAAATTTTTTTTTCACTCAACGTGTAATCAAACTCTGGAATTTGTTACCGGAGATTGGAGTAAAGGCTGTTAGTGTAGCTGGGTTTAAAAAAGGTTGGACAAGTTCCTGGAGGAAAGGTCCATAAACCATTATTAAGAAGGGACCCATGATATCAATGCTTGACCTAGTACAAGCATTGTGGAACCTGTGTCTTTTGGGGAAACTGCTGGGTACGTATGACCTAGATTGGCCACTGTTGGAAACAGGATACTGGGCTTGATGGACCTTGGTCTGACCCAGTATGGCATATCTTATGTTCTTATAACCACTTACACGCCTATTTTATACAGTTAAGTACATGTGTTCTTGACTTTATAAATATGCATGATAGATGTGCAGCAATCCCAGTTTTATAAAATTACCCTTTGAGTATCTATTAAGGCTTTTCAGACTATGCAGTGCTCCCACAGTTTTCAAAGACTTTATCAACCATGTCTTTTAAAGACATGTTGGAAAGGTTCATCATCATATATTTAGGCATCCCTGAGAAGAATCCCATTATAATGAATATTCAGATAGTGGCAATGTTAACCACATAACATTTTGCCAATTTACAACAGACCTTGGCAGCAGCACAGGATGGCACCCCTATCCACTGCGTATTTATTCATAATAATCTGTGTGAGGCAGTTTTATCCGAAATGCACAGCAACAACTGGCAAGGAATCAAGAAGTTTCCAAGACTATACAATTTTTGAATCACTCTGTTTGGTAGCTAGATATGTTTAAGGAAGCAAAGAGCTATGTTTTCTCATGTCCAGAATGGATTCAACCTAAGTTTACCCACTTTCCAATAGCAGATCTCCTCCAACGCCTATCTGTGCCCTCATACCCTTGATCTTAGATCACAATGGATTTCATTGTGGACCCTTCCTCTGTCCAAGGGTAATACAGTCATCTAAGTATTAGTGGACAGATTTTGTAAGACAGCCCACTTGGCATCTCCTTCTTAAACTACCCATGTCATCTTAATTAGAAATCCTCTTCACCCAATGGAGGAACCTAATTAATATCCACATTTTAGAAACATAGAAATATGATGACAGAAGAAGACCACATGGTCTATCTAGTCTGTCCTTCCATATCAACAGCTACAACAGTCCCTTTTTTTCCTTTAGAGATCATCTGTGTTTGTCCCATGCTTTTTTCAATTCAGTTACTGTGCTCATTTCTACCACCTCCACTGGGAGACTATTCCACGGATCCACCACTCTTTCCATAAAGAAACATTTCCGCATATCACTTCTGAATCTATCCTCCTTCCCCCTCAACCCATGTCCCCTCATAGCAGAACTTGCTTTCAATTGAAAGAGGCTCTCCCCCTGAACATTTATGCCACGGGGTATTTAAACATCTCAATCATATCACCTCTATCCCGCCTTTCCTCTGAGGTGTACATATTAAGATCCTTAAGTTTGTCCTCATATGCTTTATAATGAAGACCACTAACCATTTTAGTAGCCACCCTCTGCACCGACTCTATCCTGTTCACATCCTTTTGAAGGTGAGGTCTCCAGAATTGCACACAATACTCCAAATGAGGTCGCACCAAAGACTTATACAGAGGCACTATCACCTCCTTTTTTTCTGCTAGCCATTCCTCTCTGTATGCACCCAGGCATTCTTCTAGCTTTTACCGTCGCCTTTTCTACCTGTTTAGCTACTTTAAGATCATCAAACACAACCACGCCTAGGTCCCGCTCTTCTTTAGTGGACAAAAGTACTTCACCCCCTATACTATATTGCTCTCTTGGATTGCTGAAGCCCAAATGCATGACCTTGCATTTTTTAACATTAAATCCCAGCTTCCAAATTCTAGACCATTCTTCAAGCTTAGCTAGATCCCTCCTCATGTTATCTACACCTTCCTGGGCATCTACTGTATTGCAGATTTTGGTATCATCCACAAAAAGGCAAACCTTACCCAACAGCCCTTCCGCTGTATCACTAACAAAGATTTTGGAGGACTATCTGCAAAGAAATGAAGGTCATTTTTTTTCCTCAACATACCTCCCAGACTCCAGTGGTCACCAAGACAACTGTTATTCTGACATAATTTGCAATGACGCCTTCTACTCATCCACTGATTCCATCCCTTTTTTCTATATGTATAAGAGGCACTCTAGGACCTTTAGCATACTCCTTTCACCTCGTACATGCCTACAGCAGATCAACTGGTTCGTAAAATGGGAAAGATTTGGCAGTCAGTCCTATCAATGTTGTCTTCAGTCATACAGAGACAGAAGAAACTGGATGATCAGTATCATTTTGCTGGATCCCAGCACAAGATGGGAGAGAAGGTGTAGCTGTCCACAAAGCATATTTGGCTGAAAGTACCTTCCACTAAACTGGGCCCTAAGTACATTGGCCCATATGTGGTATAAGAAGTGTTGGGGCCTGTTTCCATATGTTTGAAATTACCACCTACTGCATATCCCGAGTGTGTTTCACTTATCTCTTATGAAACCAGCACACAAGTACATAAGAGAGAAGATATTCCCCAGGCCCCTCATAGTGTATGGGAACCCAGAGATTGAAATTCAACCTATTGTAGAATCTCAGTGCTCCAGAGACAGGCTTCATTATTTAGTACATTGGAAAGACTATGGTACAGAAAAAAGATCCTGGGTGAACGCCTCTGATACTCATGCCAATCGCTTTTGCACCAGTTTCATAATCAATATCCTAATAGGCCTTTCTCTGTGTCCTGGAGTCCCCATAGAAAGAAGAGTGTACTGTCATGCAATTACCTAGAATTTCAGCTACTTCCTCTGTTTATCCTTTTATCCTGCTGCCTGGGTCAGCCTTCTCGTATGAGGTGGCACTACCTGATTGGTTCCCTCCTATTAATGAAAGAACCCTGTATATGAGTACTGGCACCTGTCTATCTATCTATCTCTATTATGGAACTTCCAGTCCTCTTTGTCCTTAGATCTCTTGTGTTTTTGGTGTTTCACGTTAACCTGTTCCTGAGCTCTGTCTTTGCCTACTGTTTGTATTTGGTTCTATGCTGGGTTGATCCTTGACCTCTGCCTTTTCCTGGACTGTCTCTGATTGCTGTTTGAATTTGGTTCTACGCCTGGTTATGCCCCCATTTCTACGTACTCCTGGACTCTGCCCCTTGCCTACAGCTTGGATTTAATTCTACACTCAGTCCTTTTCCTACCTCCTCTTTATCCACTGCAGTCCATTCAGAATATCTGTGCTTCAAGTAGCAGGGGGATCAACCAGAGCATTCATAAATGAAGACACACTCTCATGGTCCCTGGTGTTCCCTAGGAATTGTCCCCGTTGTGACTGCTATTATGTTGAGTAAGACAGTGTATCAAGTATAATAATTAAAATGTAACATGGCATGGCCAAAGATAAAATATTATCTTTCTCCCCAAACTCACTTCCCCTTTTCCCTCTCTCTCTGTTTCTGTGACTAATATCATCATCCTTCCAGTCCCCTTCCATCTGCAAACTTGGGTCCATCTTTGACTCCTCTTTCTCTTTTTTTACAGATATCCAAAATATTGTTAATGGAACATAAAAATAATAAATTATTACCTGAGGTCTGGTGGGGCTGATGATTGCACAGGTCCAGAGGAGAGCTGGGAGCAAGGCCACAATCATGACTTACGAGTTCCAAGGGGGGGGGGGGGTGGAATTGGAAGAGTCTGATCCAGATCAGACTAGGGACAGAGGCAGCCCGACAGCTGCAATCATGGCTACCTCACGATGACGGGGGTCGGGGCTTGGCGGTAATGGTGGTTCTGATATCTTCAAAGATTTCAAAGAGGCCATGTTAGATTTTTAAAAAGGAGAGGAAACAGGACCAGAGACTCGAAAGGATCACAGAATGTGACTTGGGAGCAGGGTAGGGCTTAAGAGGGAGCTGGCGCTAAGGCTGCTGAAATTTAAAGGGACCTGTGAGCAGACAAGTGCATCGCTTTTCAATTTAAAGTAACATTCATCCCAAAATGTACAGAAGGTGGACCTGGGGGTTACCCGTCCCAAAAAGGGACTCCCTGATGTGAAGCGAGGCAGGAGTGAGGAACAAAAAAGACTGGCTGTAAAGTGCCAGCCAAATTCTTAAAGGATGTGCCAGCAGCACTGTAAAAAATGAATAAAAGGGATATCCGGTGGCAGTGATGGCCTGGGACATAGAAAAAAGATTTTGAAAATAGAAAATGGTTGCAAAGCTACAGTAGTGCTCTGAAGAGTCTGGGTTAATAGAGGGGTCAATTGAGCCACTACAATGTTTGGTACTGAATGGAGAGTCAGATTTGGGTGATATTTTGTTTATTTACATATATTTATATTATATTTGTGCTGATGATGTTCAAATTCTTATCCCCTTCTCTGGCTTCTTATCCGGCCAAGTGTGCAGCACAGTCAGTTGTGGTAGCGGTTAAAGGTTGGATGGATGAGTCCAAGTTTATTCTAATTCTTGCTAAAACAGAACTTTTATTTGTGTCTTGTTCTTGGGTGCATTCTGTGTTGAGTGTTGTGGCCCTTGATGGGTTGTCTCTCCCAGTGTCAGTGCAGATTTGTGACTTGGAAGTTTTTCTGGGCCTGAAATTGAACTTGAGGCCTCAAACTGATTCTGTCATTAAGTTGCTTTTTAAGTTCAAATGATGTGTCATTTAAAGCCATTTTTAGACTGTGCAGACCTTTGTACCATTGTGCAGCCTACGATGTTAATGAACATTGATTTTATTATTTTTATTTATTTGAGAATGACCTCCATATTATATGTGTGGACCCTACTGATGGATCCATGGCGACTCCTAGCAACCACATAGAATTGATTCTATAACTTTGGGAACCTGTGAAGAGCACCTGAAGCTGTCACAGAATGTAGACCTATTTTTGAGAACACTGAGAGCTGGGGCAATTGGAAAGTATTAAGTGAGAAAGTTGAGAAAATTTGTTGGAGTGAGAGGAAGAATTTATTAAAAATTAATTATTGTCAGCTCTCATTCTAGTACTGCCTTGTTTGAAAAGCGTATTGGAAAAAGGTGATTAAAGTTAAGAAGCAGTTGTGATATTGCACTGACTGCCTTTATTGGCTAACCATTATTAAGACCAGGCTAACCTGGAAGTGTGCACCGGAAGCAAATCTTTGTGAGAGAAGGTTCTTAGAAAAGCCCTTGTAAAGAAAGAGTCAGAAAAGGTCTAGAGGCAAAGAAGCCATTGGCTACCATTGCTTAAATCTGCCTGAGGTATGTGTTCATGTAACAGGTTTTTTAAGAGACTTTTCTTTACTGTGAATCGGGAGTAAGAAATACTCATGAGGAAAAACAGTGGGGTTAATTGATTTTTTGTACTTACCCAGAGATCTAACAGAGAGAGCAAACAATCACTAAACCTTGAAAACAAAAGTGAGACAAACCCTTCTGAAGAACATTGCAGGTCAACAAAGTACCTACGGTTGTGGTCAACAGTATTGGCACCCTTGCATTTTAGGTATGTTGTGTACAATATCTTGAGAAATAATTGGAAATATTCCAATTGTGTGTCATCATAATATTTTAATAGGATGTTCAAAGGTATACAACAAAAAAAAAGATGTCTGTACAACTTAGACGTAGTAATTCTGAGAAAAAGAAACAAAATATGACCTGGACAGGATTAGTGGCACCCTTCACTAATATTTGGTTTCACAACCCTAGGCAGTGATGATAGCGTCCAAATGTTTCTTGTAGCCATCTATAAGTTTTGTACATCTGTCTGCTGGTAGTTTCTCCCACTCTTCAACTGTAATTTGTTCCAGCTCATGAATGTTTCCAGGATTCCTTTTACCAGATTTTAGCTCTTTCCAAAGGTTCTCGATTGGATGAGATCAGGACTCGTTGGCCAGTTTAAAGCAGTCCATTTGTTCTATTTTAACCATTCTTTTGTACATTATGGAACCTCCACCATATTTAACTGTAGGAAGAGTGTTTCTTTCCTTATACGCTTCATTTCTTCGCTTGTAAATATATCGCTGGTATGCATTGCAAAAGAGCTCAAGTTTGGTTTCATCTGCCCACAGAACATTTTCCCAGAAGGATTGTGGTTTCTCAAGGTGAGTTTGAGCAAAGGTTAGGCATGCCTTTTTATGTATGTCTTTGAGCAGTAGGATCCTTTTTGACCTTTGCGCATGAAGTCCTTTATTTAGTGTGTGGAATATGGTGCGAGTTGAAACCACCAATCCAGATTGCTTCAGTTCAGCCTTAAGCTCTTTGGCTATTGTACCTGGTGTTTTTCAAACAGTTCGCACTTACCTTCGAAGACTTCTTGGGTTAATTTTCTTCTTCCCACCACATTCTGGGAGGATCTTGACAGTTGCATGAGCAGAAAATGTCTTAATGACATTGAAAATTGTAGACACAGAAATCCCAAGGTCTTTGGAGATGGTGAAAATTGTAGACACAGAAATCCCAAGGTCTTTGGAGATGGCATTGTGCCCCTTTGAAGTTTGATATTTGGTGATAATGGCTTTTCTGATGATCTCAGGAAGCTCTCTTGTCTTCACTGTTATGAAAATGAACCAGGGAGTGAATGTAGTCATTTTAAACATTAGAGCCATCATTCATTCATTGATTGAAGTCAGGTGAGTACTGACAATTGATCACACGTGTATCTAATTTTACTGCAATGGGAATGTAATTCTTCTGTTCAAACTGATTTGAATTGCTTATAAGGATGCCAGTATTCATGTTCTGACAATGTCCCAGTTTTTACACTATTTCCTTTTTTAATTGGTCTTGTTTTATTTGATTCTTTTATGTGTCAAATATGTGTTCATATATAGTCCAAAGCCATTTTACTGTCCATATTTTTTTTAGAAGATATTGGATATTAAGGGATTGAACTGCAAGGGTGCCAATAATATTGGCCACAACTGTATCTCTTGATCACAGCCTCATTAGTTTTAACCATTTTTTTAATACTTGAAATTCACACATTATTTTGTGTCCTATCTGTTGTCATGACTAGATTATAAACCCTCCAGAGAAGGAATGACATTTTATATGTATTTATATGATGTTCTGTGTAGAAGCACTATAGAAATGATAAATGATTTTCAGAGCAAAGTTGAAAGCTGTTTCCAACTGTTAGGTAGAGATTTGTTTCAAGTGTCATAATTGTTACAGCAGGAATAAAATAAGCTTTGATTCCCTCCCCACCCTTGAAAGGCAAAATTGGATCATTTATTATTTTTATGTCTTAGTTTGTCTCATTGATTGAATTTTATGTATTTTATTTTGTACCACCGTGTACGACCGATGGAAGCAGGATGGTGATTTAGAAATCCATATATATATTTATATAGATAGATACTGTATTGTAGTGGTAGTATTTTTTTAAAGAGGCAGTGCCAGTATTTATACCAAAGATCATGGCATTCGCAATGAATGGGAACCTTTGGTTTGGGATGGCTGGGGAGCTGAACAGTAGGTGTACAGTGTGGGATAGGGGCAAACTTCAAGCTCTTGACTTGGGGCCATGCTGGGCAGGGGGAGAGAACTTTCAAAGCCTTCTCTTCTGTGGGATGCTGCCTTCCTGCTCTAGCTGCATCAATCACTTTCCCTTCAAACATACAATAAAGTCCAGTCGTGGACTAGTGTTTGAATAAAGGAGAATTTATTTAATGCTTCTTCAGATTAAAAGACAAAATAAAATCATAAAGAGAAACACAAAATCTTCCACAAAAAAACACAGTAATTCTATGCTTGTTCTCTTTTCCTTGGTCTTCACCGACTGAAGAATCATTCAACTTTCCCTCTAAATGCACCTCTTGCTCCTCGTGTTCTCTTTTTTTCTTCTGATTCTTCTCATTGGTATTTGGAAAGTATATTTTAACTCATGCTTTTGTAACCTCAAGAATGTCCTGAGAACTTGTACCTGCAGCCCAACTGAGTGTTTCTTCCTTTCCAAACTAACCCTTCTGATTCCCACACTTCCAAATAGCACCTCCAGCCCTCATCTTCCTAGTTCATTGAGTCTGGGAACTCACGCCTTCAACCCTTACTTGAATCCAGTGACCTCCTTGGACACTTCTTTTCCCCATTGACAAAGGCCTAACTAATGAGGGCACCACTCCAGCAGCAAAGGCTCTCTTCAAGCCCACTAAGCACCAGAGAGATAAACTCAGAAGGACATTTAACCCTTCCTCCTATGGGATTTCATAGTACATCTTTAACATTTTCCTCTCTCCCCTACCTCTCCTGATCCAACAGTACCCAGTCTCATCTTATATTTATGCCGACGACATTATCCTCCTGTTTCATACTTCACCGGTAAAGGTGAACATCTCTCAGCTCAACCGATGTCTCTCTCACGTTGCCACCTGGCTTTCTCTGAATTTTCTTCTCTTGAACCCCTCCAAGTTCACAGCAATGTGGGTCTCCTTGAGCGGCTCTTACCCAACTGTTGCACCCCAGATTGACCGTACTCCGATTCCTCTTGTCACCTCCTTCCGATACTTGGGAGTAATTTTAGACTCTTCTCTCTCCTTCCATAGTCACATATCCACCCTTACTCGCCATTCTTTTGCAGCTCTGCATTAAATCAGGGCTGTCCGCTCCCTTCTCCCCGCTAGCTCACTGATCACCCTAGTTTTGGCCCTGGTCACCAGCAGACTTGATTACTGTAATGTATTTCTAGCCAATTTACCAGTCTATCAGCTTCAGCGCCTACAGCTCATAAAAACACGGCAGCCCGTCTTATCACATTCGCCCAACGATTTGATCATGTCACTCCCATTCTTTGTCGACTACATTGGTTGCCTCTCCGTTTCCGATTCCAATATAAATTTCTCATTTTGGCACATAGAGCCATCTACACATCTAATCTTCTCTACTTAGCTAACCTTATTTCTCTTCACACACCATACTGCCAGCTTCATTCACTGCATTTATTTATTTTATTTATTTAGACAGTTTTGTATACCGCCTTATCCTTCAATCAAAGCAGTCACAACACAATTGGGGGATACATTTAACATGCGGGGATATGAGACACATACACTAATACTTACAGGGAACATGGGCAATGGAGGGTTAAGTGGCTTGCCCAAGACCACAAGGAGCATCTGTGGGACTAGAAACCCCAGTCCTTCCGGCCCAAGGTTGCTGTCCTCTAGTGGGATTTGAACCCCCGACCTTCCGGCCTGAAGTACCTTGCCCCAACCACTAGGCTACTCCTCCCTAATCGCTTGTCCTTACCCTCCCAATCTCAGGCACATTTAGAACAGACTCGTCAGTCGGCCTTCTTTTTTCTTGGCCCCTCACTCCGGAATGCTTTACCACCCTCCCTTCGTCTGGAACCCTCATACCCTAAGTTCAAAGAACTACTGAAAACTCATTTGTTCCTACGAACAAGCCTTCGACCTCCCTCCTGACGTCCCTCCCTAAGTATTTGTCAGTTTGTGTTTTGTGTAGTTACTGTGTTTCTTGCACTGTTCTCTCCCTCTTTCCTATCCTACTATGGCCTTTTCCATAGTTTAGTAGCGTAGACCTTTTTCTTTTTTTTTTATTGTAAACCGCTCTAATGTTCCGACAAGAGCGGTATATAAAATGGAGAAATAAAGATACATCGCTCTGTGTAACTACTTGAAAAGGTCATCACTTATTTTGCTTCCAAAATACAGATCCTGTTGGGAATCAGATGCCATTCAAGCTAGTCAAGCACACCAAGTCCTTTCAGGAACAGGCTCTCATTAACCATGTAGGAACCTTACACAGCAGACCATCTGAAAACTAGTGGTGGTGGTGATTGGAGGCAGTGTCCCTACATGTACAATGTATATATGTGAGTGAACAATATGCTAGAGTATATGGAGTATAAAATGAGATCTCAGCCTTGCATAATTCAAAGAATTGTAGTGTATGATGTGAATGGTACATCTTGATGTATACTTTATCTAGAGAGGGAGGTGGGGGAGATAGGTCAGTGCATGAGACATTTTCTGTTCTTTATTTCAGACTTCCCTAAACCTTGTAGAGCACTTTTTCATATTTCCTTCAAAATATAAAAGTGTTTATGTTACCAGGAAATAATGCTTTGTCCTTTACTTTTTCTTTACTCTTCTTGCTATGTATGATTTCTGCATACTTAAATGAGACAGTTTTGGGCAAGTGTTTTGGTTCCTTCTACTTATTTCAAAACTACATCATGAGGAAACATGCCCGTTTACTTCCTCTGTCCCTGATCTCTCGAACATAACAAGAGTGTTTGCATATCTGGACAAGATTGGCAAGGCTAATGTGATGATGGTAATAATATATTACATAATTCAAAGCATGAGCTGCTCTAAAAATCAATTTAAAGGGGATCTTTTGTTTTTTTTCAAGTTTATAGGATTTTTTAGGTTACAAAAACAGAAGAGGGAAAGAAGAGGGCCTTCCGCAGAATTACACAATGGAGAAAACAGCGGAGGGCAAATACCACGGCCTACCGGAGGGTGTGGTATTTGCCCTCCGCTGTTTTCTCCATTAGGTTACAAAAACAACAAAATAAAGAAAAATACCACAAAAATACAAATTAACAAAGGAAAATTAAGCATGCAATACTAGTGGAATAAGTCCACATCACAGGAACCTGCATCCATCAACACAAATAATCATATTAGAAGAAAATCAGCATAGCTATGTCAGAGGCAAAAATGTATCTTTTAACCATCTACCGCCCTCATAGAGCTCCCCCTATCCAAAAGAAAAAAGGTTGCACCGAGGCTTCAATTCCAGAAATTGCTTGCAGTGCAGCTGAGTGCTGCGAGTTATATCTGAGAAAATATTTAGATGCTGACCACAGAACTGGGCATCCTTGTTTTTAAAAAAATCCCCAAGAATACAAATTTTAACAGACTCTGATACAAAGGTGACCAATAATGTTAAGCGCCTGGAAATTGTATCGTCTGAATCCTCCAGAAGGACTGTTAAATTCTGACTTACAAAAGAAGCTAAAACAACTACAATAGGTAGAGTTCATTTCTCTAGAACAAGATTTTTTTTTTTTTAGTGCCATCAAGTCAGTGTTGACTCATAGCAACCCAGCTACCTCTGGTTTTCTTGGCAATGTATCACCGGAAGTAGATTGCCAGCCTTTTCTTCCGAGGCAATGGAGGGTAAAGTGACTTGGCGAAAGTCACAAGGAGTGCCAGTGGGAATCAAATCCTTGATCTTCTGGGTACTAGGCAGTTGCTCTAACCAATAATAAATTTGGACAAATTCAGTAGGATCAGTAATGGCTAATACTTCATTAAGATATTTCTTCAAAACTATATCTGGAGACAGAAGACGAATATAGGGAAAATTCAAGAAACGTAAATTACGAGCCCCCAGTGAGTTCTCCAGTGCCTCTACTTTAGTATGCATAACCAAAGAATCCTTAATATAAGCAGCATTAGATTGCTGAAGTGGGTGCACCAAGGAATCAAGCTTTGAGACTGCCTTATCCAAGGAAACCTGAACATCCAAGTCCTGTAGGGAACCTACAATTTCTTGGGTGAAGGTACACAATGATAACACTGTAGAAAATAATTTCTTATCAATAATCTGAATTGCTCCCCAAATATCTTACAAAGTGATTTCTCCTTCTGACTGCACAATATCGGGAATGGTAACATTACCAGGCTCCCAAGCACAAACAGGTTTTAGTAAAACAAAGTCCTGACCAGCCGAACTGGAGGAAATACATTCAGTAAATGTAGAGGACAGAATTGGAGTGGGTCAGGGTGGCGGGGTTGGTCCACCAGGACTAAGAGAAATCCCTTCCGGTGAAAGCTGCTGTGTTGCTAAAGGTAGAAAGTGTTTGTCTAAGGTGCCGGCCATCTTACCTGCTATTGCCACAGTAGACTGCACCTTGGTACCAAACTTATTCTTCCACTTGCCCATTTGATCCAAAGAAAAAAGCAAATGATAATAAAGTCCTGCAAGTTAAAGTCCTGCAAGTAAAGCCAATGAACGCCACTGTGATGCCGAAGGTGTGCCAAAGGGATATGACCTGCCCCTTTGTACACGCCCCTTTGAATCACGCCTCAAAGTCACAGGGAAAACAGTGGCAGATCTTATAATCCATTGGGGGTCCTTCCGGATACTGGACTGTCCCCCTAGTGCCTGCCAGAACGCTAACGCCAGACCTTCAGGCAGAGTAGTCGACAGCAATGGGGTAGTCCAATGAGCCACTGTTCAGGCAAATGATAACTCTCCTTCAGTTGGAGCAAATTCCCCCCACACCACACATTCACCCACATGTTGTAATGTACGATGAGAAGTTATTTTGTGAACCACTTTGATTGAAGGATAACATGGTATATAAAATAGGTTAAATAAATAAATACATTTTATTTGTTTTTCTCAAGAAACCTGGAGCTTCTTCCCCCTCAAGCTTTCATATATATCAATACTTTTTGTTTGCCAAAATTTGCAGGAGTTTTCTGCCGTAAAATGGTTTAGTCCAGAATTTGCATTTTAGCTCTCTTAATTTTTAGATTTATTTTTTTAACAAAAACATATCTTTCCCATCTGATTTTTCTACACTTTTCCTATTACTAATGCCTCATTGCTGTATTATATGACATTAAAAAATATGTAGTTGATGGTTCTATACTATGTACACCGCCTGCTGTTTTGCATCAACAGGTAAATGCAATTGCACTGATTTTTAAAGTGTTTCAGGTAAATGACAGCATTTTGTCTTTAACTGCATGGCTGCAAAAATGATTAATACAAGTGCAAATTAGAACTAAAAAAGTTAACTTAAGTAGTGAAGTGATAATATAAGAAATTGAAATGATATTCAGAGTTGACCCAATTCTTAGGGCTTTGGAACAAGAGCAGATTTTAACAGCTCTTTTGGCAGCAGGCATACAGTAGCTGTCATTTGCAGTAAACTGTTTCTATAAATGGCACCCAGAGAATGGTGCTTTATTTTCAGAAACTGTCAGGATGCTTTGCTTTCCTCAATCGAAAAGGACTTTCAGTGATATGCTGAACCACTTAAGCAGCAATTGCAATATACCTTGGGGTGATTGCATGTTTTGGAACAATAGCAACAGATTTTTGGTCAAGCAGAATTAAATTGGTTTCATTTTAAATTGATGAGCTGAAGCCTGCTCAGTGATTCTGGAGGGCATAAAGCAGGTGAAGGATGTATTTCTGTTTATATTGGGGCAGTGAATCTGAAGTGATTCATCAAAATATTTGCACGATAGTCTTGACAAATGTGTTCAAAAAGCACAATGACTCAGAGAACAATTTCAAAAGGGTTGCCTACATATAAACCCATATAAATGTATACAAGTATATGCAGGAAGCAATCCTGCCTATCTTTATCTTTATTACTAATTTAGTCTACCACCTTTCGGCACGAATA
The DNA here is from genome assembly GCA_033557465.1 of Ichthyophis bannanicus. NCBI lineage: Eukaryota > Metazoa > Chordata > Amphibia > Gymnophiona > Ichthyophiidae > Ichthyophis > Ichthyophis bannanicus. Next base: position 422,319,220 of record CM066033.1, read on the forward strand.
GCGGGGATGGACATGTCCATCCCCGCTATTTGTGGCGGCTGATGCTCCCGACTAACTTCCCCACCGGTTGTGCAGGGAAGCGGGGGTGGGGAAGAGGCAACCCGGGGGTGGAGAGTGGGTGGGCAGTGGGCGGTCGCTGGCCCTGGACGTACAGGGCTGATTCTGCTGTCGGTCCTGTATGTCCAGGGTGGCAAAATGTCCAGGGAAGTTATTCCATCCCTTGGGTGGAATAACTTTCCTGGATGTGTCTTTTTGGCAGCTCTGGGGCGCGGAAGGGACTGGGAGGGCAAAGGTTAATTCCCTACAGCCTGACTCTGGCCTTAGGAGACTGGATCGGGGGAAGGCTGTAGGGAATTAACTTTTTATGTGGCGGCCGGCATCACGGCATTTAAATGGAGCCATGGCGCCATGGCTCCATTTAAATGCCCTGACTGAGTTAGTCAGGCTTTGCTGTAGGTGCAGGCTGGGACTGAATCGCAGTCCCGGCCTGCACATTCAGTGCTGTTCACGATTCTGATCCCGGGGGGGCTAGACGTGCCCCGTAGGATCAGAATCGCGATGTCCTTTGTACATCTGGCTCAGCCCAGATGTACAAAGGAGATCTACGTGCGGGACAGAATCGGGCCCTATTGGCCCAATATTTGTAGGACAGTTACATGGTTTATGGCCCTGTGAACCGTGTGGCTGCTGCTGAGAGGGATATTCAATGGTACTAACACGGTTAGTGCCACTGATTATTCGCAATTATCTCCCTTACATACCCCAATGCTAAGCGCTTAGCATCGGGGTGTGTTGGGGGCATTCCAGGGAGGAACAGAAGCAGCTACTGTCCCCAACCGGGCAGCAGTGATATTGCATGCTGCCTGGTTAGTGATCTGCGCCTTAGAGATAGGTGAGGAAAACCCTCATCTATCTTTAAGGCACAGGAGCTAACCTTGCAGCATGCAATATCGCTGCTGCCCAGTTAACCAATGTGGCTTCTGGCATATTTATTTATTTATTTAACATTTTTTATATACTGCCTTTCATGATATCAAGGCAGTTTACATTGAACAAACTGAAATTACATTGAACAGGGCATTATTACTTGGAGATAACTATTTTACAGGGAACATAGCCGCATATGACCCCGGCATTAAATATCCAGGGTTAGAGATTGTTGGGCATGGCTATATGCCAAAGCGGCGCATAGCCTGCCTAATTGAATATCGGGCCCTATGTATCTTCTACCTCAATTAAGAAGCTTCAAAGGCCATGGTACGCTGTCTCTCTCACATCTGCTGCATTGCATTAACCATGGCCAATGGCTTCGCTGGTTATATCAGCTTCCTCAGAATAAGTGGCCTCTGCCACAATTCATAAACAGCAGTTCATTCATCAAATTGTTCAATCTCTTACTCATCGTAAAGATAATATTCTTGACCTAATCTTCCTCCCCTCCCACATCTTACACAACACCCTCCTCTCGCCTCCTAACTTTCACCCCTTACCCTAGACCGATCACTACCTAAATGACTTTTCTATCCTAGTAATGCTTACACCTAGCGGAACTAACAATATTACACAATTTAAAAATAAGTTCAAATCATATAATGAAGATAAATTTTTAAATGACACCATACCGCATTTATATTCCTCCGATATTGATCTTGATGTTGTCGTTAATAGTTGGAACACCATCATCTCAAAGGCAGCACACAACTCAACAACTCAAAACTTCAAACCTAAAAACTCCAAAAATTGGTACACCTCTGATCTCCTGAAGTATAAGCAAGCTCTGAGAAAATTGGATAACAAATGGTGAGCAAGAAGATCCCACACCAACAACCAAACCTATATGTTTATACTCAAATCCTATAAGGAAGCAGTAAACAATAGGAAAAAGGTTATCACTCTAAACTCTTAACAAGAGCACTTAACAGACCTAGAGAGCTCTTCGCAATTGTCAGATCATTCACTAAAACCCCTAACCCCGATTTGGACCTTACCCAAATTGATCCCCAAAGCCTAGCTGACTATTACATGAGCAAACTTATACCCATATCCACTTGCGAGCCCCCATCTAGCCCCAACCACCAGGAATCAAATAACGTCAGTCACCTAAACCAAGCTACATGGTCCTCATTCTATCCCATCACCATCAAACAACTTAAAAATATAATAGCAAACCTTAACACCACCACCACATCCCCTGCCAATCTATGTCCTGTTAGATGGATTAAGTCCACAGAAGATGATTTCTCCCCAGTCATACTTAACATTGGAGACAGGCCTAATGCCAACAACGCTGAAACAAGCAATCATTCGCCTTATCCTCAAACCCAATGTAACTGACAAATCTCTCCCAAATTCTTATTGTCCCATTTCTAGCCTTCCTCTGCTGACAAAAATGATCAAAAAAGCAGTGCAGATCCAACTACAAGACTTTGTTGATTTAAATGTCCCCTTGGACACCCAACAGCATGGTTTTAGACAACATCACAGGGTCAAACCCCTTATGCTGTTTCTCTTGAACACACTCATCTGTGGCATTAACAACTGCAAACAAGTATTTATGCTTGTGTTTCTCGATATACCTGCCGCCTTTGACAGTGTCTGCCACAAATCTCTCATTTCCAGATTTCAACAAATTGGCCTTCAAGGTACTGTATTACATTCGTTTAAATCTTATCTCACAGATCGCACACAACAGGTCCTGATTGGTTCAGCAACCTCCTCTATCTTCAACCAAACCCAGGGTGTTCCTCAAGGCACCTCCCTCTGTGCCCTCCTTTTTAATCTTTATATGCAACCCATTTGTAACATCCTCAGGTCTATATGCAGATGATATAATGTTCTATCACACAATAGATATCTTCAACCCCTTTTGCCTCCAAATTCAATTGTCTCAAGGACATTACAACTGGCTTTCGGCACACAACCTACATATCAATTTCAATAAAACAGAAATTCTATACATAACCCGGGACCAGAGCTTTTTACCACCTGCAAAATTTTACATAAATAAAGTTGCTATAGAAATTAAACAGGAAGTCAAATACTTAGGCATCATTCTCGACCAGTCACTATCCATGTCCTCATATATAAAAGCTGTAACTAAGACAATTTACTTTAAACTAAAAACAATTCTTCCAATAAGACACCTTCTGGATATAGGCGACTTCCGCTCAATCCTACAGACCCTCATTATGCCTCACCTTATTGTAACGTATATACAGCGATCATTCCCGAAACATGCATGTCGTGTGAAGATTAATGGTATTTTGCAACGGTGGAGAGTTTATAAAAGGATAAAGTTCTTTGGACAGATAAGTGATGTTTTTTCCATCAAATTTTTTGAAGATGGAGAACCTCAAACGAAAAAAAGTAGCTTGTCGTCTGGAGTGGGTTAGATTTCCATTCTTACCCTCCCTCGACACGCTCCGACAAAAATTGGACTGGGGTTTTATTGGTGAATCTTTTTAAAGATGATCACCTTATTGTAACAGCATACTTCACGGCCTACCCAATAAAACCCACACATCGACTTCAAATGGCACAGAACCTTGCTGCCCATATAATTCACAACGCTCACCGATTCGACCACATCACATCACTACTCCAGACCCTCCACTGGCTACCCATAGAAGCATGTATCAAATACAAATAACTTTCAAGCTATACAATAATATCACCTCCTCGTGCCTTTTAAAAAACTTTGTGGCCAGATTTGGAAAGCAACTTGTTTTAGATACATATATTAAAATTTAACTGAAATTCTAATATCAAAACAGAGACACAGAACGTGGTGAGAGTATGGATTAGGCTCATCTACTCTGCCCATTTTCAACACATGAGCCCCGGTGATCCTGATATTCAGCGGTACTATTCGGATAGTAATGCTGAATATCTCCACAGCCTTCAGTAAAGATGCCTGGTTAATTCTGGGGTAGTCTGTGGACAGAGCTGGAGTGGTCCCAGCAGCTACCCAGTTAGGTCAATAACTACCCTAACTCTGTGTGGATTTGCTATCCTGTTACTGCCTGAATATCATCCCTAACCGGATAGCAAATGAGGTTGATGGCAAAACTGGATATTCGGCGCTAGATGTGGATAGGTTCCAGCTCTGAATATCCGCTTTCACTTTCAGCCGTGGCAGTCAGGCGCTTTCAGACAGATGGATATTGGGTCCTTCATTTCTGGCGCACTGCCATAAACCGTTGCTGATCTCGCATGTGCCGCTAAGGATGCTCTGTGCTATCCCATGCTTTCTTGAGGTCCACCACCATTTCTGTCTCCAACTGGAAAGCCATGTCATTTGAAATGACATGGGAAATGTCAATGACATTTTCTATACTATTTCAGGTCGATCATAACCTACAATAACGGAAAATATCCCAAAATTTCATTTTTTTCCTGTGTCATCAATAGTGAATTATATTTATCAATAGAAGATCGCTGCTTATGCATGCAGTCAACAGCAGTGAGCACATATGCACAGTTATGTCTACTCCATAACTAGGTTTACGCCATTTATTTATTTATTTAAACATTTTATTGTAGAGGTGACCTTTAGAGTAATAGCAATTCTAATGCATAAATGAGTCCCTAGCAGTAATTTTAGATTTAAAATGAATTAATTCATGCTCTAGACAATTAAACAAAAGCACAAACAATAAGAAAACCTGTTTGTTTTGTAATGTATGGAGCTGGTCAAGCTTTATCTCTTTATTTCATTCAACCTTCCCTCTTAATGCACATCCACAGAGAACAGGAAACATACTCTCTATCCGCATTCCCTCACAGAACGAGAAACACTCTCCGCCTTTTCATTTTATCCTCTCCTTATCTACCCCTGAACACGAAACACTCTTCTGCTCCAGAGGAAATCTTTGTTTTTCTGCCCTAGAAGAAAAACATGTATTTGGTTCTACAGCATTGACCTACAGATTATTTTCTATGGGTTTGACAGTACAAGTTAATGGTTAATCACAATTGCTCATTGCAAATCACCAAACTTAGATGGGTCCCTCTCTAATATACTGTACTTTTCCACCTTTCATTGACTTATAAATATTCATGAGTTTTGCAATCCCAGTAAGCGCATCCTTATTTTTTTACACAAAAATGTAGTTCAGATCATTAGAAATCAGTTTATAAATGTGTTTTTTCTTTTTTTTTTAAACATTCAAAGCTGAAAGCATTCCTCATTAAATTATAGCTCCATATATACTGGTGCATTCAGTCTTCTGAAATGAGTGAATTTTAATAGAAGAAAATGTACTATCTTCAGCCCATTTGATAAATATGTAAATTGTTTTGTCTCATTATTCTTTTTACATAATAAACACAAAACTAATGGGACACTGCATTTTTTCCAGGGAAATAAGCATTTTAAAAAGCCCTTATTAAAGTGTTCACTGTATATAACATCTACGCTTTACAGAGTTTACACTGAAAATGGTGGACTTTTTAGGAGAAAAGACATAGGCTAGTTCTGTAGCTGAGTGATTAATGGCAAATATACAAAGAACTAAGGGGCCTTCTTACTAAAGTGTGCTACGCAGTTAACAAGGGTTTTGGTGCATGCTGGAAAGTTGTGGTCCATGGTAACTGTTAGTGTGTGACCGTGACAGCACATACTGATTCCTTTGCTAATTGAACCATGTGCATTCGAGTGGGAAATAGGCAGATTAGAGGCAAAGAGCGGTGTGGTGAATGCTGGGCCTCAATAGCTGAGGTAACTGCACTTGTGATATTGCCAGCCCGTGTTATGGACCGGCACCGCGTGTTACATTTGCGGAAATGCTGTCCACAAGCTGCCAAGGGAACAAAGAGGCTTTGCGCTTAACATGTTGTGAATATGCACGCTGTTGATGTGTTAGGTGCAAAACCACAGCACACTTTACTAAAAGGGCCTCCAATATTATTTACTGTCCTCAAGATGGTATTTGGAGCTTTATAGATTACACCTTTTAATCTATAAGCAGTGGCATCTCCGAATGGCTTTGTTTTGCATATTCCATGAAGGGAACAGATCTTCTTTTTAAGCTCGCTATGATAAATGCAATCTCTAGCAGTTAGCAGAGTCAGTTGCCTAACATTGGTCACCTTTGTAGCCAAGTGGAGATAACAAAGGAAGCCATTGGTCTAATCTGGCATAGGAGCATATTACACATGGCTGTTTTGAGTGCCTGAACGGGTACAGGAGAGTAACTATCTTTTTTGGATCACTGCCTCTAGTACTTTGCCGAGAATGTTAGTTGACAGGAGACTTCTTAGATCAATCACAGTCTACCTTATAAACGTGTGTATGGCCAAATGTCACCCTGCACATAGGGTTATGTTTACCAAACAGTGTGTGAATTAGAATACGCTGTTAGCACGAGAACGGGGTAACCAATGCTGCACTGGCAATACAGTTAGTGTGTGCTAATTCAAGTATTAACTGCATAGTATATTATATGATGGGTCTTTGAGGGAGGGAATGGACGTGCATTGCACATTGCAGTTAGCTCACAGTACTACACTATGTGCTATTACTTGGGTCGTTGGAATAGGAGCATGTACCGCCTCAAATAAGAGGCGCACAATGCATCCACAGTAATTGCAAATACACTTACAGTGTGGTAAAGTACTTTTTTGTGCATCGCGATAGGGGAACATGCTGGGAACATCCCCATGCATTTGATGTATTCTGCTTTCCCATTAGATCAGAAAACACAGGAATTGGACTCTTTATTTTCTAACAACATATGGCAAATGAGTTAACAGTTTTATTCTCTGTTTCCAATTCTCAGTTTCCCCAGAAGTTGAAGCAATTAGATTTGAGTAAAACCTGGTTAGACTAAACCATTGTAATAAGACTGCTACAATCTTTGTCAATATCTAGAACAGATATTTAGGAAAGTGCAATAAATGCTCACTTTTTTGATATTGTTTCAATAAAAATGAGTTATATTGCTTCAATAGTTGCTGTCTGGAGTGAAAATAATATTAAGGTCTATAAAGATATTCTTTTATGAAGCTGTCTATCTGGTAAAGTTCAAAGCAATGTATATTTATTTATGTTTATTTAAATTTTGCTATACTGCTTTTTAGCTAACCAAACTAAGAAGTTAATAATATGACTAGTAAAAACATAAAAAAATAAAAACCATAAATTAAACAAACACAAACAAATGATCAACAAATCATACGTAACTATAATTATCATACAAAAATGTATTAAAAACACACATGGGGTATGTTTACTAAGCAATGTTACCTGTTAACACTGCAAATAGCGCACGCTATCTGGGCAAATGAACAGATATCATAAAGAAATTGCAGATAACGCAGTGATTTATTATGCTATCTGCACATCCTGTGCTAACTGCTGGAGTGGGTGGGATTTGGGCAGAAATTAAGCATACTTAGCGCCTGGTAACTGACAACGTTGCAGATAATGTGGGTGCTCACAACTCCACCTCAATGGGTGGAATTAGCTATATCGATGATACTGCCATGGCGTGCTCTCTGCAATTTCAGTGTGTTACCTGCTATGGAAATGCCATGCACACCCCCAACAGATAATGCATGGCTTTTGCAGCTAACACAGTGCTAGCTGCACTTTTTTGCCGCATTTGCTGTATGGAAAAATTAGCTGCTTCTGCCCCCATGCAAACAGGAAGTTGGCATCGAGCATCAGAGGGGATGGAAGCCAAACAGACTCACAGTGCCAGAGGTTTAGGTAAGCGCTGTGGCGGACTGTTTGAAACTATTGCTGCTGCTGCAGGTCCCTGAGAGGGGTAGCAGCGGTAGCAATTGGGGGCAGGGAGAGGGCAGTGAGTGGAGTAGGGGGCCCAAGGCATGAGGTTCACCTAGGACACCTCATATCCTCACATCGACCCTGGTAGTCAGTCAGTCAGTCACTTTCTTTGAGAGGAATTCAAGGATCTAGTTGGCTTGTATAAAATATTCTCTATAAACAGAAATATCTTTGAGATATTTGGAGGCTGTGGGCCCAATTCTGAGACGGGGCTTGTGAGGCTGCATGTCATCCTGCCCCTATTCCCCCTCCGACTCTCCCTGCACAACTAGAGTAGCTGGATGAGGAGAGACGGTGAGGGGATGGGGTCTGGGCGGAGGCGTCATACACTAATTCCAATGGCAGGAGGACTAATATTACCGCCTTTTTTTTTTTTTAAGTGCTATCAAGTCAGTGCTGACTTCTGGAAACCCACCAGCCCCCTGGGTTTTCTTGGCAAGGTATGACCAGAAGTAGATTTCTGAGGCAAGGGAGGGTAAAGTGACTTGCCAAAAGTCACAAAGAGTGCTAATGGGAATCAAACCCCAATTTTCTGGGTGTTAGGCTGTTGCTCTAACCATTGGGCTACTCTTCCACTCCAGATCCTCCCTATAGAAAATCGGATTCCACAAGAAGCAGAAAGACTGGCATATTCTCTGGTGAAAAATACCTGGAAAAGCTACACTTAAAACACTTATCGCCCAGTGATGGGGTCTATAGAGTGTTCCCCATCCTCTCCAAAGGCATTATCGATAGTCCCCTTTAAGAGAGCCTGCGGCCCAGAGTTCAGGGCTGGGAGACTGTAGCTCACAGGAAGAGGTTACAAACTCAGCAGGCCGCAGGCCCGTGGAGCTAGGAGTTCTTTCAAGGCAAGCAGTAGGAACTTTAACTGGGCAAGAAAGTGAACTTTTACTGAGCTGGAGGAAGGGCTTTAACTGCTATCTGGTGTTTTAACAGAAAACCGCTTCCTACCACATGTTACACTACCACATATGGTGGCAGTTATGGGATTTTCTCCACCATGTGACTGAGGGCAAATCTATATTCCTCTAGGACTGGCCCTCTAAAGCAGGCCAGGGGGTTTTATTTGTTTGTGTGAGCTAAGAGTGTAGCCTTGCCCTAATTAGGGAGCTTTAAGAAAGTTTAGATCAGCGGTTCTTAACCTGTGGGTCACCACCCCCACGGGGGTCACCACAGGATTTAGTAGGGTTCGCCTCATTCCAGTTAAAAAATAAATAAAAAAATCGCACAAGTTGCTGCCGCTGCTGAGTCCGCTTCTTGGCAGCGGCAAACTCACCGCCTCCAATCTTCTGCAGCCGTGGCTCCCTGTCTCTTAGGGAATCGCTGCTGTGCCTGTAAAAATGTTGCGGAGCCTTCCCGTCTCTCGAAGTTGTTTACCACTTTCTTTGGAGGCGGGACAATGTTGCACGGAGTCCGTCGAGAGACAAAAAGGCTCCACAACAGCTTCACAGGCACAGCAGCGGTTCCTTAAAAGACAGGGAGCCACGGCTGCAGAACAGGGCAGTAGCAGTAGACATAGGGAGAGGGGAGGAGAGGGCAGGGAACCTGCAATGGGACTGACATGGGGGGAGGGAGGGGGCTGACATGGAGGGATGGATGGATGGAGGGAGGGAGGGGTCTGACATGGACAGAGTGGGGCTGACATGGAGGAAGGGGGGTCTGACATGGACAGAGGGGGCTGACATGGAGGGAGGGGGCTGAAATGGACAATGGGGAGAGACAGGGGGACATACTGGACAGACAGGGGATAAATGCTGGACAGAGGGGAGAGACAGCGCGGGTTAGGATTATAATGGGCTGATGGGGCAGCTAGCACTGGTAATGGGCAGATTGGGGGGCTAGGACTGGTAATGGGCTGATTAGGGAAGGCTAGGACTGGGAATGGACTGATCAAGGGCGGTTGGGACTGGTAATGGACTGATGGGGGGGCTAGCATTGGAAATGAGCTGATCGGGGAGGTTAGAACTGGAAATGGGCTGATTAGAGGAGGCTAGGACTGGTAATGGGCTGATGGGGGGTAGGACTGGTAATGGGCTGATGGGGGGCTAGGACTGGTAATGGGCTGTTTTGGGGTGCCTATCACTAGTAATGGGGTTGAGGGGGGACTAGCACTGGAAATGAGCTGATTAGGGGAGGCTAGGACTGGTAATGGGCTGATGGGGTGGGGTAGGACCGGTAATGGACTGATGGGAGGCTAGCATTGGAAATGAGCTGATCGGGGGGGGCTATGACTGGAAATGGGCTGATTAGCGGAGGCTAGGACTGGTAATGAGCTGATGGGGGGGTAGGATTGGTATTGGGCTGATTAGGGGAGGCTAGCACTGGTAATTGGGTTGAGGGGGGACTAGCACTGGAAGTGAGCTGATTGGGGGGCTTCGAATGGGAATGGACTGATGGTGGGGAGGGGAGGATAGAGCTGCTGGCCCTCGAAGAAAACTGGAGGCTAAGGCTACAAATGGGCTGATAAGTGGGAATGGGAGAATGGAACTGGAAGGGAGTGGATCTGAGAGGGGCTGCCATGGTGTTTGTACTAGAAGGGGCTGGTCAGTGGAGAAGGAGGGGGACTGGAATGGAATGGACATCAGTAGCAGTCATGAGAATGCAAGTTGACATTGGAAGGTACTGGGAGTGAGGACTGGAAAGGGGCTGATACTGGGAAGGGTTACTGGGACTGAAAATAGGCTGAAGTGAAGAAAACAAAAGAAGAGATAAGAAATGGCAGATGGACCATAGACCACAGAAAGAGAGCTAAGAGAAGACAGGAAAGCAGAAGCCTCAGATCGGGGCCAGCTTGATCAGAGAATAAATTGGTCAGACAACAAAGGTAGAAAAAATAATTTTATTTCATATTAGTAATTTGACTACAAAATCATAATAATTTTGAAATCAAATATTGTTATGTGTTATTGTGATTAATTATTGTGGTTTAAATAAGTAAATTGTATAAATAAAAACATAATGCAAAGGCCTATAATATATTAATAATTCAACAAATGATTACAGCGACAATGCGTTAACGGTAAAGGAAGAGAGACACATTTGATTTTATCATTGGGGGTCACCACAAATTGACCAATGGTAAAAGGGGTCACGGTACAAAAAAGGTTGAGAACCACTGGTTTAGATAGTGCCAGACAAGCAGGCTTTTTTTTGGCCACTAGAGGCTGCTAAAATATTGTTGAAGCTGGAATACTGCAAGGTTAACTCAGCTGCAGAAGAATAAGCTGTAGTGGTGTTACAAGAGAACAGTAACAAGCCAAGATGGAGCAGCTCCTCTAGCTTCTGGCAGAAGAACAGCAGCAACAACAACAGTATCAGGAGTGACAACAACAGAATCAGAAGTAACAGTAACAATGTCGGCAGCAGTTTCAACATGCCCTGCTGGAAGGACAGCAATAACAGCAGCAGCAGCTGATACAGAGTCTTGTTCATGTGCAGGGGTTGCTACAGAAGAGTTCCCTAGCTCAATTGACCCAGGCCCTACAGAGACTACAACTCCATTCTCCAGCGTAAGAGTTTCTTAAAATGGTGGCAGAAGATGAACCAAACCATTTCCTGGTGAACTTTGAATGAACTGCCCACATGGCTGGGTGGCCAGAGGAGACATAGACTATTTTTGGGGGGAATTTGCTGATGGGCAGCAGTCAGGCTGCATTCCAGGATGCCAACCCAGATGGGCGAGCTACATATGCAGCTGTCAAGGCTACCATACTGGAGTGGGCCAGCTGTACCCCAGAGGCCTACTGCCAGTGATTCAGAAGGGGGGGGGGGGGGTGCTCTAGATAAAAGACAGCTCCTAGAGCTTCTTCTGTCGGTTGAAGGACCTCGCATGGAAATGGCTGCAACTGGAGGGAAGGACCGGGCCTTTAAATACATTTATTCTTCTGCTCCTCGCTTCTTTTCCTCTCTCCTCTTTCCCTACACCCCTCCCCATGAACTCCACTGTTCTATTGGCTTGCTTCTCTCTTTGCCCTTTTCTTAAACTGCCAATTTCAGACTTGGTCCTTTCACCTTGCTGTTTATGCCTGGAAAAAATTGCCTGAGTTTGTGCGTCAGGCTTCATCTCTGCCCCTTTTCAAATCCATGCTAAAAACTCACCTCTTTGAGGCTGCTTTTGGATCCTGATCTAGGGTTGCCAACTGACTCCAGATGCGCCCGACAGGCTTGATCCAGTCCTGGGTGTACCCCTTGCATGCAGGGACATGTAGTCTTGCTTTTCTTATGCAGTGCAATGGAAAAATCAGAACTACATGTCCCTGCATGCAGTGGGGTAAACCTAGGACTGGATCAAGTGTGTCGGGCGCATCTGGAGCCAGTTGGCAACCCTATCCTGATCCCTTGTTTTCCTTGTTTCTCCTTCCCCTTCCCCGGTCTTGTCTGTCTTGATTAGATTGATAGCTCTGACAAGCAGGGACCATCTGTCTGTTTTTTTACAGCATTGCGTAAGCCTTGTAGTGCTATATTTTTTTAAAGTGCCATATATATATTTTTTAGTGCTATATAATTGATTAATAATAGTAGTAGTGATGGTAGTAGTATCCAACAGCAGCGGTTTTACTTAAGATTCCAGCTGGGCAAGTCATGTTCGAGATCGTGGTGCTGATCTGGCTCCCATATCCAGTGGTGATCGGCCCAGACTACCCAAACTGCAGAGCAATATGGTCCTGACTAACTGACAGCTTTGCTATGTTGGACCAGGAAGATTCGCAGAAATCCTCCCCCTGGAAGACCCGGGGCAGCTATGTGGGATGTACCCGTAGGAGGAGCCTTGGGAAGAAACCCCTGGGAATAGCTCAGGGATCAGTAGCAGTGACCCAAATATGATTGTCCCTTTCCCAGAATGGGCCGAGGGAAAACCCAGGGAGCCTCAGGATGGCCCAGCAAGTGGATGAGTCACTTAAAAATGCTAGAGAGTGGGTTTTGGAGGTGGATGGGGTTCCAGTAGCTAATGGATACTCCCCTGCAAAAACCTTTCCCTATTTTGTGCTAAAGGGAGATTTATTGTACAGAGTGGCTGAGGGTGCTCTAGAGGGGAAAGAGGTAAAACTGCTGATATTTCCTTAACCCTGTCATCTGCAGGTGTTATCATTGGCTCATAGCAATTTATTGGAAGGACACCTGGGGTGGAGAAAACACTAAAGTGTGTTTTAACCCAAATTTTCTAGCCTGGGGTCCATAAACAGGTGCAGTTATATTGCCAGTCGTGCCCAACCTGCCAATTTCATAACCCCTCTAGAGTCCAACCTGCCCCTCTAGTGCCTATGCCTATTATTGAAACCCCTTTCGAAAGAGTGGCCATGGACTGGTAGGTCCCTTGGAGCTAACCACCTGAGGCAACATGTGTATTTTAGCCATACTAGACTACACTATCTGCTACTCAGAAGCCAATGCTCTAAGGAATATGAAGACTACTACGATCGCAAATGTCCTCTGGGAAGTATTCTCGCAGGTGGGAATATCCAATGTGATTCTCACAAATCAAGGAACACCTTTTGTATCCAAGCTGATGGAGCAAATGTGTGCCTTGGTGAAGGCCAGGATGCTGTGAACATCAGTATATCATCCACAGATGGATGGCCTTGTTGAGCGATTTAATAGAACTCTGAAACAGATGGACGGGAAGAATTGGGACATTCTCCTACCCTACTTAATGTTTGCCATCTGCAAGGTACTTCAGAGTTACACAAGGTTTTCACCTTTTGAATTGCTCTTCAGAAGGTGGCCAAGAGGCATATTAGACGTGGTAAGTGAAGCCTTGGAAGAAGAACACCGCGCCAGGTGTAATTTGGTGGAGTACATTATACAAATTCAAGACCAGCTGAGGAAAGCCGGAGAGGTCGCCAAACTCAGTCTGGAAAAATCCCAAACCAAGCAGACCAGGGGCTACAATCGGGCAGCTGTGCTCCACACATTCCAACCAGGAGACAGAGTTTTAGCCTTGTGCCCTCATTCAAGAGCAAGCTGCTCTGTAAATTGCAGGAGCCCTATAACTACAAGATTGCCCATCCATATAAATGAAATAAAGCCAAAATTTACCATATTAACCCACTGAAAAAGTGGACTCCAGTGACAGCTATGATGGTACACAGAGATGATTTTGGGCCAGAAATTTCAGCCCCATCATTTCTAGTTCAAGTCCTGATTGAATATCAGCTCTTTGCCACCCAGAGAAGAGATCTGGAAGGTTTGATCCACCAGAACCTAAAGGTGTTCTCCAACCACCCGGGATGCACCTACTTCATTTGTCATGATATCATTACTGACCTGGGGTGGCTATCTGGCAATGACCCTATCAGATTCTGGAGGCCCTGCAACAGTCCGTCACAAGAAGCTGGAAGAGATGTTTAGTGAATGATCATTGTCCATCATCTTGGTTCTTAAACCCAGTGGAAGCATCAGATTCTGCATTGACTTCCGGAGGGTCAATGCAGCTTCTAAACTGGAATTGTATCCCATTAGCAGAGTAGATGAGCTAATTGAGCAACTCAATGGAACATGCTTTATATCAACCGTGGACCTGACCAAGGGACACTGGCAGGTATCCTTGACTCCAGCTGCCATGGAGAAAGCTGCTTTTTCAACCCTACAAGGTCTGTTCCAGTTTACAGTGCTGTCCTTGAATTACATGGGGCTCCCACCACGTTTCAATGTCTAGTCGACTGCCTACTGAGATTGCACAAGGAGTATGCAACTGCCTAACTGGGCTGGGCTGGGCTGGAGGAAGGGCCGAGAGACCAGCTTTTTGAAGGTTTAAACAGACTAGTTCTGAATAAAAACACATTTTGTTTTCCCCGAACTACTGTCTGTTTGGTATTTTAAGAGAAAACCCTTCCCACCGCACGCCACACACCCATTGAGGTGGCATTGAATGCACTCATGCTAAAGATGCCAAGTGAGTTGGTGCGGGCCACTAATGCCCATGCTAGCTGTGATATGACAGCAACGCCTGCATTCCACCGCAGACCCTGCACTTATGTGCTCTACTAGGGTAGCGCAAGATTTTAGTGCTATGACCCATGCTACTTTTTAGCACCGTATCCAAACTGTATGCTAAATCCCGTGCCACCGCATAGGACTTTAATAAACATTTCTTTACTTCTTTGTCTCCTGTTTTATAATTAGTCGGCAAAAGTTCATGGAATGAAATATGGCTCTTTTCATTTCTAAATATGACTGCTTCAGTTATAATAATATTATATAGTCTCTAAACCATTTTGTATATTTTCAGCTGGGAAGACCATATATAAAAATCTAGCCTTTCACTCGCCCATGTCTTAAATGATAATGGCATGTATAATAAACTCAACTGGACCTATTACGCATGCACTACATGAAGAAATGGGCCTATTAGTTAAAAAAGAAATGTAGGTTATTAGTCAGAAAGAAAACATGTTAATTGCATATATCACATAAAAAATTAAACTGGATTTAGAGGTGACAGCTGGCAGCCTCAAGGTTCTCTATGAAGCTTTGCCATGAAGAATTTTTGAAGTGGAATAATAGTGAACATAACTGAAGTGCTAAGATAAAGAGAGATAATAATGATTTGTCACTGGGCCCTGTGTACTAAACATTCTCTCATGGACAAAAAAAAGGAACAAAATGTTTGACACATAGGCCTCAACATGGGAGAAAATGTTATTGCATGTGAAGACCAATTTTAGATTTTAGACTCTTACCATATTCCCTTGGAATTTTCTGTGTGGTAAAGATCTCCATGTGTAAAGAATGGCTTTCTAAAATCTTTTTTTGCTTTATATTTATTAAATTACCAAAAGTTACACAATAAAAAAGGCAGAAATAAAAAGAACAAAAAAAACATAAGGATATTACATCATACCCCTTAAAAGGAAACAAAAAATCTCCAGCCCTTTAGGCCATCATAAGGGAAGCAATACACAATACAAAACAAGTAATTTAGTATTACAGGGTGTGACATCTAAGTCAAAACCGATAGGAGCTATAGATAAACTAGCTCCCCCCCCCCCCCCCCCAACAGTATCAGCTGCAGGAGACCATGATACTGGGAGCCTAGACATTACAAATACAAAACGTTGTTGTGGTTCTAAAAATATATAACTGTTCCCATCCAATCTAACTAGACATTTACATGAGAATCATAAAAAGACCCCCCCCCCCCACCTTAGTAATGGCAGGCTTCAACAATAAAAACTGCTTCCTTCTTTTCTGCTTTACATGGGAAACATCCTCATTCTACAGTCCAAAAACTGAGGGGTTTATCTAGGTCCAGAGTTAGTATCACCAATAGTGTAGCAGCTACTGGAGGCTCTTAAGAAAGGTCGCAAGATTGAAGCTGCCTGATGACATCAAAAGAGACTAATCTTGCATACCCATAGGTTTCATTCTTGCCACAGACAAATAAAAAACTCTAGCAACAGGGGGAATTGAATCAGGAGAAATTTTAGAACCTGGAATCATAGGAATTTTAGGAAAATTTAAGTCTGAGATTACTCCTTCTATTAGCATTTTCCAATGCCTCCGGTTTCTGATGGTTGATTCCAGAGTCCTTCATAAATGCCAGTTGTGCAGAAATGACTGTTCCATCCTATCCTGCAAAGCAGATACCTTATTCTTCAAGTCAAATATCTCCTGATGATGTTCAACCAACCTTTAGGTATTATGAACGAGAGAAACAGCAATGGAATGTAACTGGCCAGAGAGAGATTGTTCCAAAGAAGATATACCATTCCAAATAAATTCAAGATTAATTCTTTGATCTCACCAATGCAGTCTGCAAAGCAGAAGAAGAAACCATCTAAGAGCCATCACCACCTTGGCACTCTGGACTCAGCGATGTTTCCTATTCTAGGTCCTTTCCCGCCTTCGCAACACCAATCAGATGTTCTGGAGTCCCTTCTACTGCTGCGGGTCAAACAAAGGCATCGATTGGCCTGCCTGACTTCAGATTGCTGGTGGGAGCCAGTTGCTTAGCCTCACTCTTCCTGGAGGAATGCCGCATAAAGGTAAAAGACAAAGAACAGGAAAAACTTTGGCAACACACCAGCTCAGGTGAACCTAGCAGTAGCCATGTTGCTTCTCTAGTACATACTAAAACCATATTTACACATGCATTCCAATCTACATATGTAAATGTCTATGCTTATATTTTGATGTGCTTTTAAAATAACTCCATTAATTTATTTGCAACTTGTGACACATGTGATTAGAGAAGTGAAGTAACACTGACCATAAGGCAGGACTTGACAATTTTTCATGAAATCTAAAATCCAGCTTAAAAATTTAGGAGCAGGCCACTGAGGGTTTGGTTGCACTGCGCTGTCCTTCAGAAGATATACTGCAGTTCCTTTTTAGGGCTTGGTTTACTGTTTTACCATTTTCTGCGGGAAAGTGTGCAAATAACATTCAACAAACACATATCCAAGTGGACTAACACGGCAACTACGATTTTCTGCTCTATGGGAAAGGAAAGCTTAATAAATCAAGCCCTTAACGTGCCATTGCATAGTACCAATAGAAGGCATTGGCCCTTCTCCTCTCCTTGGTCTGTCCAAGAAAGTCTCCACCAGATAAATTTCTTGGAGTTAAGCATTATAGTAGATACTCTAAGGGCTTTCCGAGATCAGTTGTCCAACCAAATTGTTTTAATTCAGACCAACAATCAGGTCGCCATGTTCTACATCAACAAGCAAGGAGTTCACCATTGCACATGGGATGAACATGAGAGTCATGTATTTGCCACGTGAACCAAACACTCTGGCAGACAAGCTGAGTCAAGTCCTCCAACTATAGAAGAGGACACTACACAGAGAGGTTGCATCTCACATCTTTCAGGAGTGAGGGACCCCCTTGATCAGTTCTGCTCCAGAGTAAGCTCCCACAGCAGACTAGCATTGGATGCTTTCCTCCTACATTGGGGGATGGTCTTCTGTATGTGTATCCTCCAATACTTCTCATTCTGAAGACCCTCTTGAAACTCAGTACAGATAGGGGCCCAATGATTCTCATTGCTCCCTACTGGCCCAGACAGCCATGGTTTCCCCTCCTGCTACAGCTCTCCAGTCAGGAGTCGCTCTGACTTAGCCATACATCAGATCTAATATCACAAGGTGGTGGGACAATGTTGCACCCTGATATATGGTCCTTGGCCCTCATGGTGTGGATGTTGAAAGGCTAGTGTTATCAGAGCTTAACTTGCAGAACAGGGTGACCAAAATCCTTCTAGCCTCCAGAAGGGCCTCTACAAGAAAGTCTTACTCTTGGAAATGGAAGAGGTTTGCTGCCTAGTGTGGGGGCCAAGCCCTAGATCCTTACATTTGTTTTTACACAAAAACTGCTTGAGTATCTCCTACACCTCTCCGAGTCTGGACTCAAATCCAACTATGTAAGAGTCCACCTTAGTGCAACTGGAGCTTATCATCATGGTGGAAGGAAAGTCCATCTCGGTACAGCCTTTAGCTGTTCACTTTATGCAGGGATTGTTTCTCTTGAAGCCTCCCTACAAACCTCCTGCAATATCATGAGACCTCAATGTGGTTCTTTCGCAGCTCATGAAAGCTCCCTTTGAGCCACTCTATTCTTGTCTTCTGAAGTTCTTGCCTTGAAAATTATTTTTTCTGGTGGCGGTCACATCAACATGCAGGGTGAGCGAGCTTTAGGCCCTATTAGTTCATCCGCCTTACACAAAATTCCATCATAATAGAGTGGTCCTCCGTACTCATCCTAAATTCCTTCCAAAAGTGGTATCAGATTTCCACCTTAATCAGTCAGCTGTTCTTCCAACATTTTTCCCGAGACCTCATGCCCACAAGGGGGAAGCTGCATTGTATACATTGGACTGCAAGCAAGCCTTAGCTTTCTACTTGGAATGGACTAAAGCCCATAGATAGTCTATCTGACTTTTTCTTTCTTTTGACCACAGCAAGCTAAGGGCTTCCCTTTCCAAATGCTCCCTTTCAATTTGGCTAGCAAACTGCATCTGTTTCGATAAAGCCCAGTCAAGCCTGAGCCTTGATGGTCATGTTACAGCTCAGGATGTCTGAGCTGTGGCTGTGTCGGTGACCAACTTGCGCTCGATCTCCATGGAAGAGATCTGCAGGGCTGCAACATGGTCTTCTGTCCACGCATTCACATCTCACTACTGCCTAGATGGGGATTCCAGATGCAACAGCAACTTTGGCCAATCTGTACTCCGAAATCTGTTTGAGGATTAGAGTCCAACTCCATCCCCCCTAGGCCCATTCTATTCTGTCCAAGCTATCAAAAAAAAAAAGAAAAGAAAAGAGAAAGTCACTTATTTTGTATGTAGTTGATGGTTGAGTTGTTCTGGCCTCTCGCCATTTCATAGTTGAGTTTTCCCCAGTTGAGCTTCTCAGTGGCCTCCTCGGTTTTTGGTAGCCTGCAGCTTGGGAATCCCATACATGAATATTCATTCCTGCTAGTCCACCAAGAAAAAATAGTTACTCACCTGTTGCAGGTGTTCTCCCAACCCTCCCACTTCCCCGAGAAGTTCTCTTCTACTACAACTATGATATCAGACTGAGGAATCATAGTGCAGTGGCGTCAGGCGGGAAGGAGGCATGCAGGCATGATGGAGACTCACGAAAGCTTCCAATAGAAGCTGGGAAGCATTCCCACATAGAGCTCCATCAGGGATATTACCCATATGTGAGGACTAATTCCTGTTGCCAACGGATAACACCTGCTATAGGCGAGTAACTACCTTTGATGGGAGCTTCATCACAAATGATAGCACGGTGCTAGAAAACCTCTCATTCTAATGTCATAAAATAGTTTACCCTCTTGTGCTAATAGGATTTCTTAGTTAAAACTGTTTTTGCGCAAGCCATTAATGATGAATATAGAGATCATACCAAAGAGTGAATATTAATGACCTGCTTTGTTACTTTTCTACTTGATTAAAGATCTGCTATAATAAGACTGCACTGACAATCTCCACTTTTAATGGATTCTTTTTTTACTTCCACATTAATATTTTACTTTCGATGTAATAAAGTAATGAGATGCATAGTACATAGTAGTTAAAACTGTATGCTAAATCCTAAGTAAAATTAAATAGTGGGTTAAAATGGAACATCGTTGATCATTGAGTTTAAGGTTCTCTAGCCGAGTTCCAAATGCTCTAGGACCCCAGAGACAAGACTCTGCCTCGAAAACCTAAGACAGATAAATGCTGATCTAGGACCACAAGGTCTCATAACTACCTAACCTCCATCCTGGCACTAACCCATCTGACTGCCATCTACCAAATTCCTAAGGTAGATAAATGGGTGGATGGTAGATAGATCAATAGATGGGGATAAGTAGTTGGTTAGGGGAGTGGTTCATTTTGTGGAGTCTGTGGTTGGGGTCGAGTAGATAGGTGGCAGGATTGGTGGGTTATTGGAGTTTTTGGAGTGGTGGGTTGGTAGGTAATGGAGGTTTTAGGAAGATGAGGGGTAAATAACTGAGTGGATGGAATATTAGGTAGATAGAGGGGCAAGTGTGGGTCAGCTAAACTGTGGGTGGGTTGGTGTGGGGTGAATAAAGGGTAGATGAGAGGATAGAAGGTATATGGTTGCTGAGGTATGTGGCCCCTTGATCAAGATCCTGGCCTTTGGCAGCCTCAGATCTGGGAATTCTTGGTCTGTGGGACCTCCAGAATAGGAATCAACATAAAAAGGCAAGAGGTTATCTTAATAAAGAACACCTCAACAAACCACAGGAAAAACTGGAAAAGTTGAAAGCCAGAGCTCAAATTCCTTCATGGGATATCTAGAGAATCACCCCGACTTAAACATTTATCATTGCTCGATTGATTGCTTTCATTATCAAAGATTTAATCTCACAAAATCAATATTTTCTTTCTTTCTTTTTTTTTTATTTATGCAGTTTACAAAATAATACGAGTACAAATGTTTGTCAGTAAGGAGAGCAAACAGATAGATCGATACAAAATCATTTAATCCCATACCTTATCCAAAAATAAAATTTAAAAAGGTTTGCCCCTTACCAATCCCCAACCTTGAGCAGAAGTTTAAACATAATACAAAGGGAACATTTTCCACATGAAATTTAACAAAAAACACAAAACATACAAGAGGTACTACTTCTATACTGCCAATAAGCTCACCTTACAAATGTAGGGCTCCATTTAAGGGGGCTCTACAGGGGGAGATTGAGAACCTGCAAGCCTAGAGGAAATAAAAGCTGACAACTGCTGGGGATCAAGAAATATATATTTAGTTCCAGTCAATTTGACTAGGTACTTACATGGAAAACAAAAAAATAACCCACCCAACTGGTGCACCCCAGGTTTAAGAACTAAAAATTGCTTCCGCCTTCTCTGTATGGTCCAAGAAACATCTGGAAAAGTTCTAATAGAAGATCCCATAAACTCTTTAGTAGTAGCTCGTAAATGCATCTTCAATATCCAGTCCTGGTCATCGTCCAAAGCCAGGGTGACCAATAAAGTTGTGGTCAGCCCAGAGTCATACACCAACTGTTCCAAGAAACCAGTAACATTCAAACTATCACAGGACAGAACCGATGAAGTAGTTAGGCCCTGATCCTGATCGTCAGCTTGCCTATTCTTAGCAGAAGGCTACTACTACTACTACTGAGCATTTGTATAGCATTACAAGTCGCAGATAATATGCTCTAGATATTAGAGGAAGAGATTCCACTAGACTTTTTAACACATTAGTCACAAAATTCTTAAAAAGTAATATAGGTTAAAAAGATGGAACCTTAGGAAAATTAAGAATTCTTAAGTTCCTACTTCTAGACACATTCTCCAGGATCTCAGTCTTTTGTTGCAAACTCTCAGCGTCCCTCATGACCGCAGATACAGAATCCCGGAGAGAGTCCACCCTTCTATCCAATGAGGAAATCTTTGCAAGCAGAGAACCCATTAACAGTTCATGAGCAAGCTGACCAGAATTAGCTTGATGCTGCCCCAATATTAACTGTTCAATTCTGAAAAGTGCATCCCAAATCATTTCAAAAGAAAGAACATTAGATCTATAGGTCTCACCAAAGTCACATGAGTTACAGGAACCCAAACTTGTAGCAAACTAAACGGCGCATTAGGCAGAGCAGTGAATTTATCCCCTCCATGCTGCAGCTCCACACGATCCTCCTTGGCCCCCACCACTCCTGCATTGTCGGCTGAAACCTCTGCCACCCAGGAAACACCTCTGGGGCAGAGGGGCTGCACATCCAGCGAGGGAGACCCCGCAGCTTAACCCACTGGGGTGTCACTCACAGCAGCCTTAATCACCACCTTTTCAGGCTTAACAGGAGGGAGCCGGCACTCTGGGCTCAAAGAAACGTCCGGTCCAGAGCTGAGTGGGAGTCCTTCTTCCACCCCTGCTCCGCAAGTGGACCGCCTGAAGATATCGCGCCTCCAGGAGACAGAAGAAAGGAATCCATCGGCCTGGCTGTCACTGCTTGCTCCGACTGGAGCTTGGCTTTCCTCTTCCATCCCATGTGCGACATAAGGTAAAAGAAAATAAAGAAAACGCCACCGCCGGAGCTCCTCAGTGAGCATCTGTCTGTCCTTCCGCCATCTCGCTCCTCCTTTCGAGCAAAATCAAAATATTTCCACTTGAAATTATACAGGAAAGAGTCCACTAATCTTGATATTTATATACTCAATCATGTGAGAGGTCAGCTGTGCCCAAACTCATACTATACCCCGACCGGACCAGTAGGTTTCACACCTCCAGGGGCTTCATCAGGATGACACTCAAAAAGCAGCAATACAGGCCAGATGGAGTAAGGCGGTGGAGTAATGCTGAATCTTTAAGTCTGGGTGATTATCTAGATATCCTGTGAAGAAATTTGAGCTCCTGGCTTTCATTTTTTCAGTATTTCATGTGGTTTGTTGAGGTGTTTTTTGCCTATTTATGCCTTTGCCTTTTTATGTTGATTATTATTTCTGCAAGAGCTTAAAGTATTTTTGTAAAGATTGCTTCAGTTACCTCTAGAATAGGAATCACATATTAGGGTCCCCGACTTGGGGATCTCTGGTCTTCGGTGTCTGATTTTTTAACTGAACAAGCAGGACTATTGCAGATCCCTGCACTGAAAGCAGCACTTGCAGATCACCATATCTCAGTTACACACGTGAAACACAGACAGCCCTTCACCAAATACAAAGCAAGGAACCACAAGTTAGAAATAGAAAAACTGTATGCAAACAAAACTTTTACTCTAAACCCCGAGAAGTCGTACTCTGCATGTAGTGCAACACTGAACTAACAGAACAGAAACAGAAATGCATTTCTTCGTGTACTGAGCAAAATATAGAATCATCAGAAATACACATTTCCAGTTAATTCAGAATAAAATATGTTTTCTGCCTTTGTTATCTGAACATTTTATTTTTTCAGTCATGTTGGTCCCAGTCTCTTTGTTCTGCTTTCTTCTTCCTGTTTTTTCCTGAGGATTTCCACGGTGTGCTACCCACTTGCCATTCCTTCTCTCTCTTCCAGTTTTTCTATTCCTTCCTTACATCTGATACAGGCAGTGATCTTTTCCTTTCATTTCTTTCCTCAGTTTTATTTTCTGCCTACTCACTCAAACTGTTCCCTCCTTCTTGCCTTCTAGTACTCATCTCCCTATTTTACCTTTCACCTATCAACTTTCCATCTCCTTCACTGCCTATCTTCCCCTCTCCCTAGTCCTTTCTTTCAAATCTCACTCTTTCCCCAGCATCTCATTCTCTTTGATCTTTTACCCATCCCCCTCCTCCTCTACGTCCACCCTCTGTAATCACTCCCTTCCCAGTCATCATTCACCCTCTCTCACTTCCTCATCAGCCCCATCACCTTCCCTGCCAGTCATTCTCTCCAGTCCCTTTCTTGTCTGTTATCCACACTTTACATACCCGCTAGCGCCTGCCCTGACTGTATGGCAGAGCATCAAGTTATCCAGAGAGTGGCGCTATTCAGTTATTCTCTAGATAATTATCAGGATTATCAGCAAAAAAAAAGCTATCCTAAATGAATCTGGATCGCTATTTGGAGAGTGGCCAATATCCCCACTATCTGGATAGCAATGGCACTGAACAGTCTGCATGTATATTCAGTGATTCTCACTATCTGGATAGTGGCACTGAATATCCCTGTTTTATTTAAACGTCATGGCCAAGATTTGAAAAAAAACACCAAGACCGATCCAAGATGGCTGCTGAGTGAATACCATCTTTATATTTTCTCTTGTGGTGACTAGTTTTATTCAGAATTTCCTTTGCTGGCATGGTGAAACATAAGAAGTTATGCCAGATCTCCATTATCGCTTTCTTAATTAAAAGGGATAATTCTGGGGGATTTTCTCAAGTTCCCGGGAATTATACCTACGGCAGAGGCATACCCTGAGATTACCCAGCTTACCAAATTCTCAGATCTGCAACACAAACTTCAGTCTTCATTTTCTGCATCTTCAGAAAATTATTTTGTGGTATTTACTTCTCTTGCTTGGCATTTTGACTCTTACGAAGAATTGGTCCCTGCTGTGGAAGAAGCTGAACTCTCGCCAGATTCCATTAAGGCGGTATGGTGAACACTGGAAGATATTGCAACATCAAACAAGTGAGTCGGTATTGCTGCAGTGAGCACCAAGGCTATGAAAAACCTGGCTTCATTTTTTTCTACTTATCAGCAGTCAGAAAAGGAAGTTTTAGCTGCTTATGAAGCGGGAGCCACACTTTTGTCAATATCTCAGTCTTCCTATGATTACGAGATCAACCTATACACAGTAACAGTTCCAAATCTTTGGGTAACGAAGTTCATGATTCTAAAATCAATTATTCTTAAACTAATGAAGTTCAAACAGTTGTGAATTTGGGAATTTGCTCTACAGTACATCTGGTACATCAGCATTACCTCAAGATGATTCTCTAAATCTTATAATGCAAGCATTCTTTAGTCTTGAAATCTTGGGTTGTCCAATATTGAACTTCAACATAATGTTCAATTTGAGGAAAGGATCGTTCAATATGAGCGTGCTGCCATTGAGGTTCATGGACAAATTCCGTCCTTCACTTCTTCAGTGGCTGCTCTTAAAGAAGATTTCGCTGCTGTGACGAAGGCATAAGTTGTTATGGAAAGCAAAATAGACAGCTCAGAAAGTCTTGCTAAGCGCCATAATATTTGTTTGCCTATTTGTCTATTTTTCCCAAAATCTTGACTATAATTTCCTTGAGATATATTTTGTCATTACATAAAAGAAATACTAGCAATTTTGGATGCTGCCTTGCCACCTATTGCTACTACGTATTATTTGCCAAGTAAATTTAATTCTTCTTTACGTACTTCTGGCCTAAATAAGGATTCAGCTGTTACTGGTTGGTCTACTACTCATCAAAAAGTTTGACGGGTAGTGGACCAACTCTGATGTTTCTGCTAGTTTATTTCTAGACAATATGGACTGTGCTACTCTTAGGAGTCTGCTAAACTGCTTTAGCTACTACTGTGAGGCTAATGCGGAAATACGATCCAGGCCACTCCTGACAGTTTCCCCATTCTGCAGGGAAATACCTGCTGTGCGTGAATGCAATTCACCTTGAGCTACTTCCGAGAAGGCTTGAATTAAATATAAATACAATTAATTAATCAAATGAAACCCCAACTGCAAAATTTTACAAAGTCATCAATGCATATACATGGTAGTTTCTGTGCGTTAATGGTCTTTTACAAAATATGGACTAGTATAAAAGTACGCACTTTGCTGTTAGCTGTAGCCAGGGAGCATGTTTTGGGCAAAGCATGAGTGGAGTTAACAAGTGCACTCATTGATCATAAAATTCTTTAATTTATGTGCATACTTGAACACTTCCTTCTGTCATTCACATCTGCTATAAAAAGCAGGTGTAAATGTCCATGCCTTTGTTCCAGGCGTGATCTCTGCCATTAGGATTTTATAGCAACAAGTAGACACTTGTCTTTATACAGTAGGCACATTTGATGGCCTCAACCTTGGCAGCTTGTTAGAAAATCACTGTCTTTGTGCATGAATACCTTTATTACCTTGAAGGTAAAATTGGAAGTAATAAGCTGTGCAATGCCTAATGCAATTTATTAGAATAACCCCTAACCAATTTCTACTTCTTCTACAGTGTTTCAATTATTTACGATATTCCATACACAAGAGAATTAAAAGTGATTTCAGGATTATTATTCAAAGTAATAATTCTAATAATTATTATCGAGTCTGTTTAGGCATTTTTTTTCCATTAAGTCTTCCCTCACTAATAACACCATGCTTAAAAGCTAAGCATGTACAACTATTCCACTGCGAGCTGATAGACTCGCACAAAATATTTATAAAGGCTGATATTTATATTAAATTAAAGGGGACTGTTTACTAAGGTGCATTAGGCTTTTGCAGCTAATGCCGGGCGATTGCTGCAAAAAGCTGACATTAGCTGTAGAAGTTCCGTGATAGTTTCAGGGGGCCTTCCCAGCGTTTCCCTGCAGATACCACAGAGATTGCAGAGGTAAGCTTTGCAGATTCAGCTATCACAAAAGCCTAACGCGCCCAAGTAATCATTCTCTTCTGTGCCTGACCCCAGACTGAAGCATGGGGTCATGCTTGGAGTCCATCCAATCAGAGAAAACCCAAGCCTCTAACTTTGTCTGTTCTTGGGAACAATTCTTGACCCGAGGAATCATTTGTCTTCTTGTTCTCCTTCTTTTCCCCCCTTTGCTTGGATAAGCTGATAAACTGGAAAGCAATCCTGGCTGCAATTAGGGCACGCTTACAACCTGCTGTGCTGAGAAATAGATCAGAGAGTGTAGAATGAGGTAATGCAAGTAAGAAACAAAGAAAATTGGGAGAGCCGATGCGGTGGTGCCTGTCCCCACTCATTTGTTATTGCCCTCATGGAATGCTTCACGGAACTTTTAGGAGGGTTTTTAAGAAGCATAAACAGGCTTATCATATACTTTCAGCTCTGAGCTGTAGGCGTTGCAGACTATGGGCTGAATTCAGCTCTATCCTTCTAATGGCAAGTAACGCCAGGTTTCGTAAAGTGCAATTGTGGTAATACTGTAGGGTTTATTGGGAGGGGGGATTTGGGTCATGAAAATTGCTATTTGAAGCAGTTTGGGGTCATGCAGGAGACAGAATCATCAGACAAGCTGCACATCTTCACTGTGAATATGTTTACTCCAACTCCAGCAGGAGCATGTCTGAGCTTGTCTCTTTTTCGTCCATTTTCTTATCTGGGAGGAAATTTCTTTTCTTTTTTCCATTAAGTGGAAAATCATGGGAGGTGAACTATGCCACTTCAGTCTTGTTGCTCTATCATGTTCTATTCACATAGGATATGAAGAAAGGAGTTTGGACAGCGATTTCAGAAGGTATCAATTTTTCATTTTTCATTGCTATTTCACATAGTAATGTAGCAAGATAGCAACATAGTCGAGCGAAGAAAAGGACTAGTCTATCAAGTCTGCCCAGTTATTCTGGTCTATATTGCTAACCTATCAACCATAGAAGATCAATCACTTGAAGACTAGTTTTCCTTATCAAAGTCAGCATTCGCTGGCTTCTTTATTTCTCCATCTTTACAGATAAATGAGCATTCTTTGGCCAAAGCAGTATATCAAAATAATAAATAAAGATAAAGATACAACTTTCTTCTTGATCCATTACCTACCAGCCATCCCCTGCCTATATCACTGCCAAACTCTGCATCAATCTTAATAGCTAACAAAACTAGCGAGGCTGCTGTCTGAACATCTAGCCACCTAGGTCCTTGTTCCTTTGTTGGATAGTGCTGGATAGTCACTATGGCCCCACCTTGGGTACACCCAATCTTGTCTATCTTAGAAGCAAAGCAGTGCCAGGCTTGGATAGAACTCGGATGGAAGATCACCTGGATTATGAGGTGCTGTAGCCCTACTCTGCAAAGAAAGGCATTGTAATCTACTTCTGGTCTTATCTTGCCAAGAAAACTAAGGTTTTCCAGGAATTGACATTGACTTGATGAAATACAACGGCAACAATTTGACATAACCAAACTATTGTAGCTTACAGTATGAGCCTACTATTCCATGATTTGTGGTGTTTCTAGTTCTTGATTGTTTTCCATTCCTTGTATTCTTCCTTATCTTAATACATAGTACCTACCCACCATAAGTAACCCAGTTCATTTGTAATTAGTTGTGGCCTGATGGTATCAAGGTGGCTACACAATGGCTTGTTCTACAATTAGGTTTACCTCGCTATCCTGCTCCTGTCATCACTTTCTATATCAAACTCAAGCATGTCCATATTCCATTACAGTGGCTAACCTTCACTGCCTTCACTAGGTAGGCCATTTTAGGCTTTGTTGTCATAATTTGATTCTTGCTATCCCTGACTTAATTCAATATTCAGATCCTCTTCTATTTCTTCCCACCATGTTTTTGTAACATCCACCAAGATAAGGAACATCTATCAAAACAAGAACACTCTCCAAAACCATACAGTCTCTGAGATGCCATTGATGTTTCAGTATTAATCATGGTCTTCCCCAGTGGATTATCCCAGCCTCCTTGGAAGCCTAATAAAGCAGTACCACTGCTGCTAGGGTTGCAATGATCACTCCATGTAGGCTACAGCAGGATAGCCTAATGCAGCCTTTACACTGCTGTTAAGGTTTAACCAAAACTGATGCAGTCGTGCATCCACTCTCTGACCATTGGCCTGTTTTAAACTCACTTTGGTTTTCCATTTTAATATGCCTGAACAAAAACTTAAGACTCATAAGACTTTTAGTGTTCACATACATTTCTGTCTAAGAAGATGTTCCTTCTCCGATTCTATTTTGTCTTTCTAATTTCCATTGACTGCATTGCTGGCAGTGACACTTATACTTTACTTGCTGCCTTCTATTTGTTGTTGGTTGATTCCTTTGGGCTTTTATCTTTTGAA
The DNA here is from genome assembly GCA_033557465.1 of Ichthyophis bannanicus. NCBI lineage: Eukaryota > Metazoa > Chordata > Amphibia > Gymnophiona > Ichthyophiidae > Ichthyophis > Ichthyophis bannanicus. The sequence continues at coordinate 422,347,913 of CM066033.1, forward strand.
GGATTTCGTTTTCCGTTGAGTCATTGGTAGCAGAAATATTTGATATCCAGTTCATCTTCCTTTCAGAATTTCTAGCCAACTTCTAGGCTTTTGCCCGCCTCTGCAGCCTGTGATTTCTGATGACCAAACAGAAAGAAAAGCTGGAGTAGTCAGAATAGCCATAGAGAATCTTTATGAAGCCCAACAGGGCCATGATTTGACACAACTCACCTGCGTCAGGGGCAAAAATTCCGGTTCATACACCCCTTCCCTCTCCAGCTTTATGTGACTATGCTTTCATGTTTGCCTCTGAGATCAAAATGTGTACTTCAACCAGTCGATGTTCACAGAGGCAAACATGAGAGCATAGTCACATAAAGCTGAAGAGGCAAGGGCTGTATTTGATGGAATTTTTCTTTAGAGTTCCACTGTTTGCTTTGATGCAAGTGAGTTGTCGGGCTTAATAAAGATTCTCAGTATCTATTCTGAGTACCCCTGCTTTTCTTTCTATTTTGTCATGGACTTTTCTATAGGGGCCCGTCCCCTCTTTTTTTCTTGTGATATCTGAAGGCCAAATTATTTTTTTTCCTGACTCTATGCCACCATTCATGCAGTTTCCTATTAATTTGCTTTCTTTTGTCATGGCCTTACTACTGTGGATATGTGGATGTTAATCTCGGTTTCAGTTGTCTTCTACATGTGTGCGATTTACTTCTTTGGTAGGAGCAGGTAGGTGTAATCTATAGGCCTAGCTCTCCCCGAGCCAGCAGTAAAAGGATTCCCCTCCCTTTAGGAGGCTTATGTGTTGATCCCTTTTCCAGTTTCTTTCTTTCTTTTTTTTTTTTTTACTGCCTGGCAGTTGAGCGCAGCTGAGGGAGTTTCAGGGCTTCCGCAAGGTTTGTCTGAGTGCTGCATATTTACAGGTATTGCGCTGTACTCTTTCCTTCCTTCTCCACTCACCTTTAAATCAATTATAGAAAAAAGGGAAAAGTGAATGATTTGCCGAAATGAACTTGCACGCCTAAAATGTCCACTGCCAATCAAGAAGATGTATTAGGGTAAGACAGTGGTTTATGTGTGAAGCGAGAACTATACACTGACAAAACCTCAGCTGCAAAGAATAAACTATTTAAGCAGAAAAAGAATGTACATTGCAAAAGAAAGAGCCTGCTCAATATTTTAGTGGCTGTTTCTGCAAAACTCAATACCAATTATAACGTCTTCAACTTCTTCAAACTACTGCAGCTAGAATTCTCACACAGCTTCACGTTCAGATCCTGTCACCCCCCTACTCATTCACCTGCACTGGCTCCCTATCAGATACAGGATTCATTTCAAAATACTCACTCTGATTCATAAGGCTATTTACACTCTGCCTCACAATACATATCAGACCTTATTCACCTTCACACTCCCCCTAGGCTCCTATGCTCTGTCCATTCCAACCATGTTTCTCCCCCTCCTACAAAAGCTCATTTAGACCTCACTCGTAACTCTGCTTTTTCCTATCTTGGTCCCTCCTTATGGAACTCCTTCCCTCCCGCACTCTGCCTGGAGCCCTCCTTCAAAACGTTTAAGGCCTTACTAAAAACCCATCTCTTCCACTCCACCTTTGATCTTCCCCTCACCCAGTCCTAGCTCTCTCCCTCCCTTATTTTTCTCCATTCTTCTAGTGTAATTGCCTTGTACTTTCCTATTGATTCATGGTGTTCTTTTCTTTTTCCTTTTCATCTATAATTTTTTTTTCATTGTAAACCACTCTGTTACATTAAGTCTGAGCGGCATATTAAACGACGCAGTAAAGATAAAGAATAAAATAGGAAGGAAAACACTCTCACTTTTTACTTTGGGAGTATATATGTAATGGTGTTTGGGAGTCGGCTGGAAGGGAGTGGAGCAGAATGGGTGGGACTATAAACTCTAAAACAATTTAAAAGCAGAGCAGATTATAACTGCAGTTTAGAAAGGCAGAACAGGTGTAAATAAGAAGATTATTTTTAAAATTATGCACAATACTTATCAGTGTGGAAAGTCCAAATCCCTCTCTGGGTTCCTGCAGACAAAATGAGCTCTGATTAGCCAGAAATTTTAAGCTAAAATTAGTTGTGAATTATTTATACAGGTGTATCTTGCGAGGTGAAATTACACTACAGAGACCCAAATTCTAATTCAGATTCAAAGCCTGTTAAAAACAAATGGCAAACCAGAGCAAAGCAGGTTATTGCAGCAGGTTAAAAGGGTGGCATTGCTTTTAACAAGATTATTTGTAAATGTATCTAAAATATTTATCTACACTGGAGAGCCCCCAGTGCCTTAGTTCACAACAGATAAAATGAGCCTTTACTCTATACTTTTAAGCTTAATAAATATCTGCTTTCTATACACAGGGGACTCCAGCTGAGAACAACAAGCATCAACCAGGGACCAAGCCCAAACCCTAATTCATATTTAAGGTTGAAAAATCCTAAGGGTTTTCTAGAAAAGAAGGAGCAGGGTATATTTCGGGCATGCTTGTGATGAACATGAAGGGTTGTTATAGGAAAAGTGTTACTATGTCAGGTAACAAACAAGAAGAGATGGGGAGCTTATGGGAATTTATATGCTAATCTACCCAACTTGAGAGAACCTCAACCACTAAGACTGTATGAACCAATTTGGTCCTAATCTGCCATCAATGGTTATGTTACTAAGTCAATTCAAATTCAAAATGCTGCAAGGAAAGATCAATACTACACACTTATCCTACTTCTCTAAATAACCACACAGCCCCTCCTGATCATCCATACTTTAGCCTCCCATTCTCTCTCATACACATTTAGGGGTATGTTTACAAAACCACGGTAGCGCACTCCGTGAGATATCGGAGCTGTGGCCCCACTGAAATCAATCAGGCCACGGCTCCGATATCGCACAGAGTCCGCTACCGCAGTTTAGTAAACATACCCCTTAGTTATATTCCGCCTTTACAGTCCAAATACAAAGCAAAGTACAAAGCAGATAACAAAGTAGAGATCAAGTAACATGAAATAAAAATAAATGATAAGTTCTAAGGCTGCGAGCCTGTCCCGGGCGGCCGGCGGTAACCGGGCCGGCAGCGCGCAGCGATCCTGCCCCTCAGCGTGCCGCGTGGGAAGGAGCCACTGCGGGAAGCCGAGGTGACGTCATTTGAATTGATTGGCTTCCGTGGGTGAGTGATGGTGGCGGGAGCCAATCAGGAGGAGCGGGACAGGCAGGAAGGAGGGAGGATCAATGGGGAGCCGGCGGGGCCATCATTCAGGGCTCGGAAGAGGAGGAAGGCAGCCGGCATCCCTCCCTCCCACCCATTAAGCGAGCAAGGGACTGGTTATTAAGGGGTGTTGCAGCTGGCGGGGGAAGCAGAATCCCGGAGGTTTCCGGGGTCCGGAGCCTTAGTTATTAGTAGGGCGGGGGTAGGGTAACCCCGACCCGGACAACCCCGGAGGGGCTTTTGCTAATAATATGGCAAAGCCGGAAGAAGGGGTGGTAGGCTGGTAGCCGTGGACTTGCTGCGGTGGAAACAGAAATGACATCACTTTGCTACCCACATGGCTGGTGAGACATTTCTGTTGAAGTGGAGGTTTAAGTTGAATTGTGTGGAATTGTTGTTGGATATGGTTAAAAGTTAATAAAGCTGCGACCTGTGTTATATCAATATTGTAGTGATGTGATTATTGCAGAGTTGGTGGGGGAGGGTTAAAGGCAAAGGGAGGTTGGGGGGAGAAGGGGGGCAGAGGGAGAGCACCGCGTCTGCCATGCCTCGGTTAGCTTAAAAATACTAAATAATACATAAATGAACACATTTTCCAAATCAAAATAATCATTCATCATGATTAATTATAAATAATCATAAAAATAGTCTTATCCCCTCCCCAAAATAATTTGTAAATAATCATGTTTTCAATTTACAATGAAATCGAATATAATTATTCCAGTTCCTTAACTCAGCAGGTGAGTCATTCCACTACTTAGGGATAGCTCCAGAGAAATAACACAGGTACACTACCAAAAAACTGCCTCCAGTTTTGCAACTGATTCCTATAGATTTTGGGGTGCTGAATCCAGGAAAAATAGCCAAAATGTTCCATCACGTCACGTTTTCTTGCAAAATTAGATTTCTTACCCATATAAGGAATGTTCACATAATTTCTTTTTAGCCGACTGCAGTTTATTTTCTTGGCCCAAAATAGAGGTTGTAATGGTTAACTAACTAGAAACACTCCCTCATGATATTTTAGAGTGTTTTGTATTCATTTTATACATTAACAGGACAATTGGGAGGCGGTGGGCTAAATTCAGTACTCGCGCTGGCGCATGTTCTTTCCTGTTAGCCTCGCCTCGTTCGCTCGCTCAAACACGGTGGTTGCGACATGAACGTTCCTGTCAAATTTCAGTTTCTTGCAAGTTCATTATTACCTTTTGTTTGCTCAGTCGTAATCCAGCTTTATTCCGAAGTGGTTCACTACAGTTGTAGTTTGCAGTGCTGTGTATTTGTGATGGCTCACAGAGCCAGAGGTTGCGTCAACTCTCCGGACAGTTTTTGTTTTATTTGTGGGGAATATACCGTGAAAAAGCGGCAGAGGAACATTTCTGCATTTATTAAAAAAGTATATTTCGCCTATTTCGGTTTGAAGTTAGGCGATCAAGACAAACCGTGGGCTCCTCACAAAGTGTGCAAGACATGTGAGGAAGATCTACGCTTATGGATGAAAGGTAAAAAACAAGCATTTCATTTCGGAATACCTATGATGTGGCGTGAACAAAGAGACCACAGCAGTGACTGCTATTTTTGCTCTTGCATTGTGAAGGGATACAACTTAAAAAATAAGAACGTAATAAGTTACCCCAACCTTCCCTCAGCAAGTAGGCCTATGCCTCATAGCAACGAAGTACCTGTGCCTGAACCACCAAAATCTTTGGATCATATTTGTGTGGACGGTTCTGATCATGATGAGACTCATCAGATGGCTTTTCCCGATGAGTCCAGTACTTCCGAGTTTGAAACTGAACCAGATCCGAAACCTGAACTTTTCTCTCAAGCTGAATTGAATGATTTAGTCCGGGATTTAGGACTCCCAAAAGATGCTGCCCAACTGCTAGGTTCTCGGCTTAAACAGAAAAATCTATTGTCACCAGAAACAACTTTTTATTGGTACCGCAACCGCGAGACATAATTTTTGAAGTATTTCAGCAAAGAGGAAGATTTGGTATTTTGCAACGATATATACGGAGTGATGGAAAAGTTTAAACTCAAGTATGATCCTGCTGAATGGCGGCTGTTCATTGATTCGTCAAAAGACAGCATAAAAGGTGTTCTTCTTCATAATGGCAACACATTCGCTTCAGTTCCTATTGCTCACTCTGTTATTCTCCAAGAAAAATACGAGAATTTGGCCCTGATTCGTCAGAAGATTCGTTATGATGAGCATAAGTGGATGCTTTGTGGAGACTTTAAAATTCTATCCATGCTATTAGGGCAGCAATCCGGTTTCACCAAATATCCCTGCTTCCTTTGCTTGTGGGATAGCCGGGCCCGTGACCTACACTGGGGGAAAAAAGACTGGCCAATTCGGGAGTATTTGAGACCCGGTGAGAAAAATGTTCTTCATGAGAGCTTGGTACCTCGTGATAAAATTCTATTACCACCTCTCCACATTAAGTTGGGTCTCATTAAGCAATTCATCAAGTCCCTTCCAAAAGATGGTGAGTGCTTTCGGTACCTTTGCTCAAAGTTCCCCCGACTTTCTGAAGCAAAGCTAAAGGAAGGAGTGTTTGTTGGCCCTGATATAAGGAAACTCATTTCAGATGGAGCATTCGCTGAAACGATGTCTGAGAAGGAATAAGAAGCCTGGGATTCCTTCAAGGATGTTGTTCTCAAATTCTTGGGGAATAGGCGGGATGAGAACTATAAGGATATTGTTGCCAGGATGCTCAATGCCTTCAAAGAACAAGGCTGTAACATGAGCCTGAAAGTCCATTTCTTGCACTCCCATGTGAACTACTTTCCCGAAAACTTGGGGGCGTACAGTGAAGAACAAGGTGAAAGGTTTCACCAGGACATCAAGGACGCAGAGAGAAGGTACCAAGGAAGATGGAACACCACTATGATGGCTGATTTCTGCTGGTTGCTGCTGCGGGAAACCCCAGATGAAAAATACGCCAAGCAGCGCACCAAGAGAAGCATTCGGGGGAAGAAGAAACGGGCCCACCAGGAGATTGATTGACCCAAGAATGACTTTAAAATCTAAACTGTGTTGACAAATATCGTGTTTTTACTAAACTTTGAAATAAAAATTTGCTAGTTATTACCACAGTGTCGGATCTCATTTATTAGAATTTTATTTTCACATCATCGGGTGTTTGTCTTCATGTATTGCAATGGTGCGGTTTGCGTTTTCTATTCTTACATACATACCTGTACAACATTTTTTGCACATTTCTTTGCTTTGCTTTGTGTCTAACCTCGCTCTTATATGCTCAATGTTTGTGCACATGTATGTGGCTGTTTTAAGTGCAGACAATTTTGCTACCATCACAGTGTGTTTTGTTGACATTACTCTATTCTTATGTGGTGCCTTGTTACAATTTTCTTTATTCTTATTTGAATAACTACTAAACAATTAGTATAAAGAATTCATCCAAGAAACTTTTATCTCGATCGCACTCAATCTGAAACGTTCACCTCAAACTGCTAACCCAATGTAGCAAAATATCTGTACGTGATGGAGCAAATTGGTTACCAGATTTGGATTCAGCGCACCAAAAAACGTAAAAATCAATCGAAACATTAAAGGCAGTTTAAAAAAAATTTTTTTTTAGTGTACCTGTGTAATGTTTCTGAATATACACTTGAAAAAATCTTGAAAAGTTCAAAGAGACAAAGAGCAATACGATGTAGACCAAAATCTTCTAGGCAGACAATACTTGGTTAATTTTTCTGCTAAATATTTTGTCCTGGAGACATGTCCAAGATGGCATCATGACAGGACCCAGCTGTTGATGGCTCCTAGGATTTAGCTTGTTTCTTGCAGCACGTTTGTGATTATGGGAAAGTGTAAAGGGAAATGTAAGCCTAACACTGTTGTTTCACTTAACCGGGGGCCAATGGATGCTCATATTTTGCATGGGGCTATGCACCCACGTGCCACAGAAGCCAGGACCATATTACATTTACCTCCAGCAGGCAAACTCCACCTCCTATGGAGATGCCAAATGAAGATCTGATTCCCGGCAACTTTTTCTGGGTCAGCCCTGATAAACTAACGTGTCCCAATGGGACTTGTCTCTAAGGGTGCCGATACAGTGAAGGAGAGGTAAACACCAACGTTTCTGCGAGATGTGGAATTGTCCGCACCTGAACCCTTGAAGCTGCAATAGGGTAGTTCTGCTGTCCCCTACCCGGCTGTGGGCGATTCCACGCCTAGTTTGGTAGTTTCTACTTTTTTCCTAAGGTGTCTATGCTGAAGGCTATAGTATTCAGACCTCTGGCTGAACTTAGAACTTTAGAAACCAAAGAGGTCATACTGGAGGATATCTAGGAGGTCCTGCTCAGAAATGAGAACTAGAGGATCTTTCCTCTTCAAGTGCTTTTTCTAAGGCTACCGTTTCGAAATTGGAGGCACATGACCAGTATGTAGTTTCAATGGAAAGCTAGATGAACACCTTACTTTCCACAGGAAGTTCCAATTTAAGGGCAATTTGTCATGACATGCTAAACTCGAGTCCATGGAAAATCAGATGTGGGCATATGATATTAAACTATTACATTCTCCTTATACTAGATTTCTTGCTGCTGAAGAACTGTAGAGATGTATATTTAAGATGTGTTAAAAATTGCACATGCATGGAGGAGTAGCCTTGTGGTTAGAGCAACAGCCTAGTACCCAAGGGACCTGGGTTCAATTTCTACTAGTACTCCTTGTGACCTTGGGGAAGTCACTTTACCTTCTATTGCCTTGGAAGAAAGGCCCTGGCAATCTACTTACAGTCATACTTTGCCAAGAAAACCTAGGGGCTGCTGGGTCACCAGAAGTCAGCATTGACTTGACAGCACTTAAAAAAAAAAAGATTACATAAGAAGGTGTGTTGGGATCTCTAAGATGTTTTATGTACCTCAGGAGGATGCAGAAGGAACGGACACACTGGTCTCTGTTGACAGTTTGGACACTTCAGCTTTTTTGGAGTTCTCTAATAATGACGTCCCTACTAGAGCAACTTTGGTAGTAACATTAAAATCCTTCAAGATGGAGAACAGCCTATTGTTTAAATGTTACTTCAAAAATAAGGATATTTCCTTCTATGGCCAGAGAGTTACTTTTCACAGATATAGCTAGGGAGATACATTTGAGAAAGAAGGTTTTTCTTCTGTTGAAACAATGGGTACTGAATATTAGGGATACTTTTTTTTTTATAAATATCCCTTGTAAGTGTCTGATAAGCTGTGCTATTAATAGGAATATATTATTTGACCCTTTACAATTGGAATTTTTTTTCAAGATAGGTAAGTAGATTTAAGGTTCCTGTTTTAGAGGGAATGTGGGGATAAGGGTGGGGATAAAGGATTAGTGTAATGCAAGTGTATAAAATCACGGTGATTATATCTCTTTTTTAAAAAATTCTTGTGTTCTCCCTTCTTTCCCACTCCTGACCCTCCTGAAGGCCTCTTCCTAAAGAAGACCCTCAAAGACCTCCCATCCCCTGATGAAGACCTCTCAAAAGCCACCACCACCCTCAAAAATCCTCCATCTTACCCCCTTAGGCTCTCTTGATCTACCTCTAGAAATTGGTGGTGGTGTAGGGTAATGCGGCAGGAGTGATTTTCAGTTGTTCCTACCCCTTCCCACGCCAAGTTAAAAATAGTAGTAGTAACTTCTAGTGGTAGTCTTGTAGAACCACTGCTAGGGGTCAAACTGCCATATAAAGTCATTTTGCCTTTATATAGTGGCTTGCCTTTATATGACAGCTTGACCCCAGCAGTAGTACTATGAGACTACCTCTAAGAATCACCTGGCACCATTTTGAAACCAATACTGGAAGGGGCAAGAGTGACTGGGGATCACTCCTGCCTCTTTAGTGTACACCACCATCAATTGCTAGTGGTAGGCCCTAAGAGGCATATTGGAGGTCATCTTTGATGGGGAAGGGGTCTTCTTCAGGGAGTGGGGGATCTTTGGGGTGGTCCTTTCTGGAGGGGTGAGGATGGGGAGGGAAGAAGATCCATGGGTTTTCTTCAGTGTGTGGGAGTGTTGACTGGGTAAAGGGGGGGGGACATGAGATTTTTTTGTGATAGCAGACCCTTTAAAATGATGCTACTAGGAAGAAAATAATGCCATCTTTGAGCTGGCGTTATTTTTTCAGGAATAAGGCAGCTTGTGAACTTCAACACAAGGTATGTTATTCAATTTTCATAATGAAGTATTTTTTAGGCAATGCATGCTTTGCATATCAGTATAGTGAAACATGTATTGTCGTAATCTAACATGCATTATGGTAAATTAACACACAGTTATGCCTTTTAGCAGCATTAAGAGGCAAAAATAGTGTGCTATTCTTTTAACGCATGTTGGAACTGCCCTCCCAAAAGAGTAGAAATGAAAACTAATAGGGTGTCAACGGGAATATATATAATGCATGATGAACTATAAGATGCATGATGAATAATAAGATCATCAAAGAATGAAAAGATATAGAATGTAACAATAAATATGACAAGTGTGACTGGGCACTGTTGTGGATGCTGCAGGTTGTGTGGCTTTGCTAAGGGAATACTCTCAATCAACTGTGTACTTTGACAGTCTCACATTCTGACCTAAACCAAATCAAAGCTCTCTTGGAGCACTTATTATGCTTCTTAATCAATGCAAAGACCACACCTTTAAATGTCTTTCCTTCTCACAAGTGAACAGGCTCCTTGGACAGCTCCATCTCTTCTGTCTCCTTAGAGGATTTATCTATCCTCCTATCACTTCTCCCCCTTTCTAATTTTGTAAGGCCCATCCCAAGCATAGCTAGAGCTTGGTTCCTCTCTCTCCTGAGCAAAGATTGGAGGCATCCTTATCTACTAGGCCTCATACCCATGGTCTCATTTAGTGAACTTAGCTGTATTCCTTTTCTGTTGTCCCTGAGCTGTTCTTATGTCAATTTGCCCCTTTATGAGCCTAGTGGGCTTAGTTTGGGATATGAATATCCCATCACAACAGGTTAGTCAGAACTTAGATTAACATAGGTTATTCATTTTGCAAACCAACAGCATATGTAGGATGTTACTTTGCTCATAGCATAGAACTGTAGTAGGACACTGGAGGGAATGTAGGGAAGACATCAAGACCTCTGTAATGGTTTAGTTAGTGACACTCAGGTCCTCGAAGTGTAAACATCTGCAAATATATGTAAATTTTAGAATGCACATGTAAGGCCAATGTAAAATCAACATAACATCGCTCCTCAAAAAGGATGTGAGTTTTAAATCATAGGAGGAAATGCATGAACGCATAGGGATGAACATCCATGTGAAGTAGGAGGCGCCATTTTATCAATGCATATGTGCGAAAAATTGACAGGAAATTTGGCAGAGGACATGTGCAGCTTTGCCATTTTGCAAACCTGGACATTCAGCCACTATTATTCATTCACAGAGAACTCAATATTTACCCCATTTCAAAAGGGAGAGGTAAATTATCATTGGGGATTAAGGGGACTATCCTTCTTAATCTTTCCTGTAAAGGGATGGCTGAAAGAAACACCTTAGAGAAATCTGCTGGTGTCAGGGAGCAGTTGTAAATCCATTTATGGATAATTTCTGCTTGATACATGCATTCCCTACGGCCCTGATTCTGTAAGGCGAGCAGCCCCGCTATCTGCCTTGCCGTTATTCTGTCTTCATCCCCCACTGCACACACAGAGTTGCTGTGCGTGCTGCGGAGGACAGACACGTGATGGATTGGAGAGTGGGCAGAGCGTGGGCAGGACTGACCCTTGGATGTACAGGGCCGATTCCGCTCACAGCCCTATATGTTCGGGGATCACTGGGGGGACGGACTGTTTATTCCACTGTGGAGGTGGAATAAGTGGCGGCCAACAACCCAGATTAGCAGGCCAGTGGAGATGCAGCGGCTGGGTCCCCCCTGCCCGAACAGATCACTGGCAGCAGGTTTTTGGGGTCCCCGGGGGCGCAAGATATACAATTTATTTATTTGTTCGTTCAACATGGGGTTTTTTTTCAACATAAGAACATAAGATATGCCATACTGGGTCAGACCAAGGTCCATCAAGCCCAGAATCCTGTTTCCAATGGTTGCCAATCTAGGGCATACGTACCTAGCAGTTTCCCCAAAAGACACAGGTTCCACAAAGGTTGTATTGGGTCAAGCATTGATATCCTGGGTCCCTTTTTAATAATGGTTTATGGACCTTTCCTCCAGGAACTTATCCAAACCTTTTTTAAACCCAGCTACAGTAACAGCATTTACTACATCCTCCGGTAACAAATTCCAGAGTTTGATTATACGTTGAGTGAAAAAATATTTTCTTTTATTAGTCTTAAAGAGTTTACCCTGTAGCTTCATTGCATGTCCCCTAGTCTTTCTATATTCTGATAACATAAACAATCGATCTAAGTTTACCCATTTCACTCCATTCATTTATTTATAAACTTCTATCATATCTCCCCTCAGCCATCTCTTTTCCAGTTTAAAGAGCCCTAACCTTTTTAGCCTTTCTTCATAGGGGTATCCTTCCATCCCCTTTACCATTTTGGTGGCTCTTCTCTGAACCTTTTCTAATAATGCTATATCCTTTTTAAGTTACGGCGACCACAATTGCACACAATATTCAAGGTGCGGTCTCACCATGGAACTATATAGAGGCATTATAATATTCTTTGGGGTTTTTTCCATTCCTTTCCTTATGATACCTAGCATTCTATTTGCTCTCTTGGCTGCCGCTGCACACTGGGCCGAGGGTTTTAACATGTTATCCACAATGACGCCTAAATCTTTTTCCTGGGCGGTGGTTCCTAATGTGGAACCTTGCATCGTGTAACCATAGTTTGGGTTGTTCTTCCCTAGGTACATAACTTTGCACTTGTCCACATTAAATTTCATCTGCCATTTTGATGCCCAACATTCCAATTTATCAAGATCCTCTTGCAATTTTCCACAATCCTCTTGGGTTTTAACAACTTTAAATAGTTTTGTGTCATCTGCAAATTTGATAACCTCACTCGTTATTCCCTTTTCCAGGTCATTTATGAATATGTCAAAAATCAGCAGACCCAGAACAGATCCCTGGGGTACACCACTATTCACCTTTCTCTATTGGGAAAACTGGCCATTTAGCCCTACCCTCTGCTTTCTATATTTTAACCAGTTCCTGATCCACAATAGTACACTGCCTCCTATCCCATGACTGTTTAGTTTTGGCAAACATCTCTGATGAGGGACCTTGTTAAAGGCTTTCTGAAAGTCCAAATACAAGTTTTTATATACTGCTCCTTCCAGGGATCAGGGGCGGTTTACATTGAAACTTCAATAACTTATGTATCACGGGGAGGCCATCTCCAAGAACCCACTCCTGCAGTGCAGAATCAGGTGCTTACGGCCCCATCTTGGTTGGGGCTTTCCAGGTGGCTCGGACATGCCCCATTGTGGATCGGGCTCCACATGAAATGTTGACTAGATGTGTATCTTTCTGTCTTGCCCAGACCATGACCCTAAAATGTCCCAGAAACGCTCCCGTGCAACTTGGACATGATCAGGACAGCCACATAATTTCTGGCCTTTATAAAATGGATATTTGCACATGGACTAGGGTTGCCAACCGGCCGGTTTTCAACCAGCCTGGCCGGTTTTTCCATGTCCAGGCCGGCTGCCGGCACAGATATAGAACCGGCCCTTGAAAAGCCGTTTTTTTGCTCTGGCCGTGAGATCGGGAGCGGCCAGAGCAAAAAAAAAACAGCTTTTCTCCCGCAGTGCGCGAACGCGAACGCGATCCGCGATCGATCCTCCGTGCAGCTGCTGCTTCTGCTTTTCACAGAGCAGCAGCTGCAATAAAGTTAATTTCAAAAGGAAGAGAAACCTGTGAGGAGCCCTCCCCCTCTGACATCACTTCCTCAGGGGCTGCAGAAGGATGACCGGAGGGCTCCTCAGGTTTCTCTTCCTTTTCAAATAAGTTTATTGCAGCCGCTGCTCTGTAAAAAGCAGAAGCATCAGCTGCATGGGGGCAAAGCAGAAGCAGCACTAAGGAGGGGGGTGCAACACTAAGGGGGGGGGGAGTGGAGCAGCAGCACAGCACTAAGGGGGAGTGAAGCAGCAGCACAGCACTAAGGGGGGTGAAGCAGCACTCATGGGGGGTGGAAGCAGCACTAAGGGGGGGTGAAGCAGCAGCACAGCACTAAGGGGGGTGAAGCTGCACTAAGGGGGGGCAAAGCTACACTAAGTGGGAGGGGGTGAAGCTGCACTGGGGGAGCGAAGCTGCACCAAGGGGGAGGTAAAGCTGCCCTAAGGGTGGTTGGGAAGCTGCACTAGGGGTGGAAGCAACACTAAGGGGGGGGGGGGGGTGAAGCACCAGCACAGCACGAAGGGGGGGTGAAGCTGTACTAAGAGGGGAAGCTGCACTAAGGGGGGGTGGAAGCAGCACTAAGGGGGTGAAGCTGCACTAAAGGGGTGGAAGCAGCATTAAAGGGGGTGAAGCAACACTAAGGGGGTTCAAGCAGCAGCACAGCACTAAGGGGGGTGAAGCTGCACTAAGGGGGGCGAAGCTGCACTAAGAGGGGGAGGTGAAGCTGCATAAAGGGGGTGGTGAAGCTGCTCTAAGGGGGGTGAAACTGCACTAAGGGGGGGAAGCTGCACTAGGGGGGAGGGAAGCTGCACTGGGGGGGGGGGGAACTGCACTAGGGGAGCAGAAGTCTCTGCACAGGTTTAATTTTCTTTTTAACTTTATTGCAGCCACTGCTCTGTAAAAAGCAGGAGCTGTGGCTGCAAGGGGAAAGAGGTGGCAGAAGGAACTGACAGGTGGAAGGTGAGGGCTGGAAGAGAGCTGAAAGAGGGGGGAATTAGGTGGCAGGAAGGAACTGACAGGGTGAAGGAGGTGGCTGGAGGAGAGCTGAAAGGGGGGAAGGAGGTGGCTGGAAAGGAGCTGAAAGAGGAGGTAAGGAGGGGGCTCAAAGGGAGCTGACACCTGGGAATGGTAGTGGTAAGTGACTGCGTAATGGGGAGGGGCACTGGGACTGGAAATAGGCTGATGGAAGGAAGTGTTCAGTTTGCACATTGCCCTCTCTGCAATTTTTTTGGGGACAGGAGGTACAGTAAGGGTGGGGTGGGGCTGGGCAGGGGGTGGGGTGGGGTGGGGGCGGGGAAAGGGCAGGGTAGGGGTTTGGCATGGACCGAGCGTGACTAGCCACAGGTGGCGGGTTTTTCTCTTTCAAAAAGTTGGCAACCCTAACATGGACACAATTTGTATGTGTAAGTTCTGGCACATACCAATGCAAAATGCAAATAAAGCTTCTAAAATAACCCCATTAAAATACTTCTGTACTGTCTATGTACAGTTCTGAGCTAAGTACAAAGCAACACAAGCTGATGTTGCTACCACTTATTAATCAAAGCACTTGTTAGATAATAAACTAGATGAGATTCAGGTTTTAGCTTTGCACTCTATTTCTTCATCTTTTTCTTGTGAGATAAGAGTAACACTGGTTACCTGTCTCTTTTCGTACTCACTTCAAATTACTTACTCTAGTTCACAAGGCTCTTCACACTAGCACTCCGCAATATCTGGCAGATCTCATCACATTCCACACCCCCAGACACCCCCCGACACCGCCCCCCCCCCCCCCGCTCCTTCCACCTAAACCGTCTTCATCTTCCCTCCCCCTCCCACGCTCATCTCCAATCCACATGCTCCTCTGCATTCTTCTTCATCGCCCGGCACTCTGGAACTCGCTCCCCACTTCCCTCAGACTAGAACGCCATCACAACACTTTCAAACAAAACCTAAAAACCCATCTCTTCTCCCTGGCTTTTGACCTTCCGCCCCCCCCCCCCTCTTTTGTCTGATCCTGTCCCCCCTATGTGCAGTCCTGTATACCTTTTTCTGTCTGTCCTATCAACAATTGTAATTTCCTTTTCCCTTTCTGGCCTTGTGCCTATTTCTAATTGTTTGTTATTTTGTGAACCGCTCTGTTTGCTAAGGAAGGGCGGTATATCAAATAAATAACTATAACCATAACCCTGACTTAAACAGACTCAGCAGATAATTGGAAACACCAAAGTACAGAAACATAATCCATAGACATACAATATGTAAAACCCTGACATATGCCAGACATGGATAAAACACTACTACATAGTATCTACCACACTAGCACGGCAGGCAGGAACAGTCCCCATAATAAGGAGGTTATTTTAGAAGGCTTGCATGGAATTTGCATGTATAAGTAACCATGGCATGTTTTTATGTCGAAGTATGGTTTGAGTAGGCCTGAAAGTATATATGCGTTTCCTTTTTAGCAGAGGTAATAGGAGTCAGCTTCATAAAATCTAGATGTTTGTATTTACATCTGCTAAAGTCAGCAAAATCTGTAGTTTCGAAGAGTGATAGGAGGGCAATTGTGGTTACTTCCCTGACTTTAAAAACCACCTCAAAAAATGCCAAATGTCATTTGCTCCTTAATTGGCTACCCTTGTATAATTTGGCCCTTATGGGTGTAAATGGTGGCAAATACATGCATATATCAGTGTACTTTTATGAGTATTAGCATCAACATACCTTGAGTGCAGCTGCTTTATTTTTGAGCATATTTTATTTGTGAATGAGGGGAAGGGATTTTGCTCATGACATTTGCAGTAATAGCTCAAGTTGTGTTATATTCGGGTATTTTCCTGTCCTCAGCGAGCTTCCAATATAACTTTGTAGATGAGGCAATGGAGGGTTAAGTGACTTGCCCAAGATCACAAAGAAGAGCTGTTGGATTTGAATCCTTGCTGCCCTAGGTCTCATCCTTCTGCTCTATTATTCCACTCCTCCATTCCATAGCTGATGCCATTGTTTGTGCTGCGGTATCTGGGTGCTTTTGTAAGACCTTAGAGCGGGGGGGTTTTAATTCAGTCTTTGGGGCACACCTAGGCCAGTCAGGTTTTCAGGATTCTCACAATGAATATGCATGAGATAGATTTGCATACAATGAAGCCAGTATATGCAGATCTATCTCATGAATATTCATTGTGGGGATCCTGAAAACCCGATTGGTCTAGATGTGCCCTGAGGACTGGGTTGAAAACTCTTGCCTTAAAGAGATTTTACAAAAGTTTGGAGGTCATTCCGATCCTTGTTTAGCAGGTCTGAATGTCTGTTCCAGACGTCCAGACTCACTAAAGGTCCGGATAGCACTGGCAGCCAAAGAGTTCCCCGCATATATAGTCGACTTGTGCAGGGAACTCTGTTTGTGGGCGGGAGGCAGTGGGCAGGGAGAGGAGCAGGGGCAGGCGGTGGGCGGGAACACAACCCCGGACATACAGGGCCATGTAGAAGGGGAATGTATTCCACCTTGGAGGTGGAATAGGTCCCATGGATGTTGGAGGACTGTGGAGCCAAGCAAAATCAAAGAGGTGAGGTGTGCAGGGGGTTCCCCGCAGCCCGACCCTGGTATGGAAGGCCAGATCGGGGGTTGGGCTGTGGGGAAAGACATTTATTTTCTGCAGCCGGGGATCGCGGCTCCTGAATAGAACCGCAGAGTCATGTTGATGGGATGCCATGGCACTGCAGCTCCATTCAGGAGCCTGGCTGAGTTAGCCGGGTATGTGGCTGGGCGTGCTTCCGTTCAAAATCGGGGCCCGGCCTGCATGTCCAGACCATTAGACCTGATTCTGATACCATGGGCACATCTAGCCCCTGTGTGATCAGAATGATGCACTACTGCTGCACACCCGATTCTGACTGGCCGTAAGGGGCGGAATGTGCAAAACGGAATTGGCCTCTTTATGTTCAGTGAGCCTTTTGTAAAATATTCTGCAAACTGTGAACATCCAGACTTGGATGCTGGTAACCTGTGCAAAACCGGACTTTAAAGCATACATGTTGCCATGCACAATAAACAGAGCAAATATTTTGCAAATCAGAATAAAAAGGGTGTTATTGCAGTGGCAGAAGCACCTTCTTTAATGCATTAGTCCACTTTATTGCAGAAATCCAGAATAGCAATGAATTTGCCTTTGAAAGTATTAGACAGTCATCTTGTATCTGTCTCTCATTTGAATTACAATTATTAAGAAGCTTTCCTATTAGCGTAAGAGTGATAATTGACTAGAAGGCACATGTAATTAATGACAGAGTAAATCTGCGTGAGATTTTTGTTTAGACATTAGTGTTTGTAAATTGTTTTCCTCTTGCTTTGTCTGCTGGCTTTTACTTTAGCAATCTGCAATATTTTTGAGTTTGTCCATGGAACAGATAGCACTAACCAAGTGGAGTCTGTTTATTATCTTTCTCTTTGCTAGTAATTATTAAATAATCCTGATGCCTTTAAATGGCAGAGGGGCATTATTATTTGCACTGGTCATTGCTTGGGCTTGGATATTTGCTTTATTTTTATTTTGCTCATGCCTTTCCAGTAGTAGTTTAAGGTGAGTTACATTCAGGTGTTGTAGGTATTTCCCTGTCCCCAGAGGGCTTGCAATCTAAGGGGCCTTTCACTAAAGTGCACTAAGCACACAAACTGCTTGTGCACATATCCCTCCAGATTAATGTGCCTATAATCAATTTGTGTGCTTAAAAATGTCTAGTGCACATACAATACACACAAAAACAACAGATAGGGGAAACACAAAATAATGCTTGAAAATTAGGAAAAATCTGTTAAAAAGCAAGCACAAACTGAACCTTTTGTTTGGCCTGGAAACACGACTATCATACCTCTTAGTGGGTCCCATGTGGGCCTTGTAGAGTCACCTTAGGGCTGGGGGATGGTTGTGTTTGCTTTTGTGACACGTATTGTGGCTTCTGTGTGTAATAACAATCCATTTTATAAGAGACAGAGACATCTTTTTCCATAGAACATAGAGCTAAACAAAGGTTTAACCCAGAACCAAATGTAATATTGCTATACTGTATGTGCCATAGAAAAAAATGAATTAGCTATAAATAGATGGATTTTTTTAAAGGACAAGGATAACATTTGCTGCCCTAATAAGAAGGAGGGATATGTATATGGAGGATTCAAAGATCTGTGACAGGTTCATTTGTGGTGCACAGACTCTTTGAGGCACTGATAGTGGTTATTCATAACTGCTGCATTTTATGGGAGCAACAGATCTATTGCTATTACACAGAATTCAAATTCAGAAAGGTCAAGCATTACAATGTGCATATAATTGAAACCAAGATAACCTTAGATGAGGTCTAAGGAGGGTATTGCACTTAATGCAGTCTAATATATTCCTAATTTGTTTGGGTAAAGATTCCTGCCCTCAGAGGTCCTACAGATGACTCTTGATTATTTTTTTGCAACCGTGCAGAAACCAATTAATGTGAGCTCTTTTTATGATGATTGTGACCGCTGATACAGTGCTTAAATCAAAAAATAATTTGGCTTGTAACGCATGAGAGCATGTTAAATGTAGACTTGAGGAGGATGCAAAAGGTGGAAATCATTTCAGTTGATAAATAAAAAATAATTTGTTCATGGGAATGCTGTCATTATTTATTGTTGTGCAATTATCTGTACTCAAAGATTGATCTAGTAATTGATGGTAATGTTTCTTGGGCACCATCAGTAAGATGTTGTTGTTGTTCCAGTATCAAAAAAGCTCAAGGTATAAATTATCTTCCAAGATGGTTACCATGGAATCCACAGATTTAGAAAAAATGTGTATCTATAACTCTTAGGGGCATGTTTACTAAACCATGCTAACCTCAGCATAGGGTTTACCAAGCGCTAAGTGCACGGTGCACCAGGAGTTGGGATAAAATCCCATGCTAACTGGTTAGCGCACGATGGGGCATGGACTGGGCGAGTTAGAAGCAGAACAGGCAGATACGCTCCCAAAGATTAGCGTGGGCTTCTGTGTTAATTTTGGAGGACTGAACGCATACAGACATCACACATTTTAATGAATATACCCCTTAATTCTTAGTCGTCCAAATATGACTTGTATGGTGGAGCATTGCATGTAAGGAAAGTCCAAATCAATTTGTCTGACTGGGAACCAGTATAAACGCTTCTAATGTCTTATGCCCCTTTAATTATTCCCAAACACATGGACAAAAAAAGGATGAGTATCTTGACCTGTTCCCCTAGCAGCATCCAAGCTTGTGCTGCCGAAAAATGTTTAAGTAACCCTCGTAAGAAAATAGAGGATTGTTCCCTATTTTATTATTTTATTGCAAAAGAACAAAAGAGTCCAAATACAGGTTTAAAAACTGGAGCTCAAAATTCAAATATATATTCAAACCATTTTCTCAGGGTAAAAGATATAATTTTTTTATATCAAGTTGAAATAAATTAGAGTGTAAAAGGTTCAATGGGTGGAATTATAGGGATTAAATCAATGTCCAGACCACTCCTAACCTTGCTTCATATAAGAAAAAAATATCAAAATGTACATGGATGCTGATGAGCAGATTTTGTTTGAAAACCTGCTCTCAGCAAAATTAGTAGAGACTGGAGAAAGGGTAGTTGGAGAACTATCTTCAAATCCATCCCCATATGAAGATTTTGAATGCTGTTGCCTCGACCCTGACAGACTAATGAATGTTACGCAATTAATGTTATCTTGTTCTCATGAAGTCCACTGGGTCACTGAGCCTTGATTTCTTCAGTTCAATTGCTGCATTTAATCTACACAGTGACTACGGTATTGATTATCTTCTGTTTCTACTTGTGTCAGTCATTATCTGAAAATAACTATATTGGAACATTTTGGTGCTTTGGTACCGAAGTAATAACATCAGAAATTCATTCTGCATATATCATAGATTTCATAACTATGCTATGACTACTGTACTTACATTTACCTGTTAAATAGCAATGTCCTTCGGTGTTCATGGCATTTGGTTTATTGGCATGTCTCAAAAACTCTGGCGTAGTTGCTAACATGCATTGAGCAAATAATGCACAATATTTATCTACTTATGTGCACTAAATAGAAAAATAGTGTGTTATTTTCTCCGTAGACAAGAAGGTATGATTCCTCATGTATGGGTGACATCCCCTGATGGAGCCTCACGTGGGAAAACTCCCCAGCTTCTATTGGAAGCTTTTGGGAGGGTCCACTGTGCCTGCGTGCCTCCTTCCTGCCTGCCATGGTGGCGCCATCTTAGATCAGTCTTGTGCCTCAAAGCATTGGTCATCAATAGATCTCTACCCAAAGATGAGGAAAGATTCAACCGCATCTTCTTCGATGTGGAGGGGTGACCACATTGAACATTGAGTGAAGACTCTGGTGCATCAGTATCACAGTCCATTGAGGCATGGCATTGAGAGCAATGGGGGTCCATGTGAGCACCCTTCAAAGGTGTCCCAAAGGGAAGGGAGCTCATCCTCCAAGATATCGATGGGGGCACCGAAAGCCTACCAACAGCCAAGATCCAGCCGTCAATATCCCTGTATACCTACCAGGTACGTCATTTGAAGTTGCTCAGGCCCCATAGCCTTCAGAATTGGCAGCCATGGAGAAGCACCTTCTGCAAGTGCTTGAGGAATGCATTGCAGTGCTGCTGCTGGTGCAGCATGCTGAGGCCTTGATGTCAGCTGCATCGACATCAGCCGCCATACAGATGATCCTCGATAAGCATGCACTGCCTGCAGAACAGGCATCAACATCAGGGCATTGAAGGACCCCAACACCAATGCTGACCCAGCCGATAACCCTACCTAGCGTTTCAGGGTCCAATGCACCCTCAAAATCTAGAAGGGAATCAGTGCAACATCGCTTCTGAAGGAGCTCTCAATCCTCTTAAAGCAGGGGAGTGATCCAGGCAGAAACTCAGAAGTACTTTGACTTCCTCACTGAGTCTGACTCAGAAGGCTGGATCACCAACGTGGAATCTGAGTACTTGTTGGAGGGCAGGTCCCCTGAGCTCCCGTCGAACCCTTCTCTGCCTCATGAGTAGCGCAAGTCCCCTCCTGAGGATATGACCTTCCAAGAGTTTGTGAGAGATATGGCCAAAGTCATTCCATTTTCTTTGGAGACTGAGGATAAACCCATGGCGGAAGAGTTGGAGATCCTACAGTATTCCTCAGCCCCTAAGGAGGCAGTGACAGTGCCCATGCACCACATCCTGCAGAGGGTACAAATGAGAATTTGGGAGCATCCCCTCACCATGCTTCCGGTTAGTAAAAGGCTTGACTCCATATATGGAGTTCAGAAAGCTCCCAGATTTGAGAAGCCTCAGCTTCTGCATCATTCCTTGGTGGTTGAATCCACCCTAAAGAGAATCAATACCAAGACTCATTCCTCAGCACCCCCAGGGAGGGAGGCTCAGAAATTAGACTCTTAAGGGAGAAGATGTTTCAGAGTACCATGCTTGTTGCCTGCATGGCCTCTTACCAGTTTTACATGGGCATATTCTTGAAGGACATCATGAGTGATTTGTTGAATCTAGACCAGTTGCTCCCTCCAGAAAAACTGGACCAGTATCTTCCCTAGTGGCTAACAGAAAGGAGTGATTGAAGTTCATGGTCCGAACGACATATGATATCTTTGAGATACTGTAGCATCCAGGAATGCTGCTATTGGTATTGGCTTCCTAGAAAATTACTTGGCTCCAGTCCTCAGACCTGGAACAATCTGCTCAAAACAAGCTGGGAGACATCCCATGCCATAGAGAGAATCTCTTCAGAGAACAGGTCGAAGAGAAAGTAGACCATATCGAGAAGCAGCATATTACTCTTACCAGGCTCTCCAGGCACATGTCTAAACACACCTCTTCTCATAGGAGATACCAAAGGGGAAACCAGAAGATGGCCTACTATGCTTGCAGGCATAGGTATTTTCCTAGGCCCTAGACCTCCCAGCCCAAGCAAGACCCTCACCAGCAGCAATGGCATAAAGGCCCAGCCAGCTCCTCAGCCAAAATCTGGGGTAGAGTTTTGACTAGTTCCTGTGGAGCATAACCAGTCTTCCAGCAATCTCTAAAGACAATCCTTCGGTCAGGGGAAGACGCACACTTTTTTGAACAAAGGTGGCCTCTAGTAACCTCAGACTCAGGGCAGGCCCAATGGTTTCTACCACCCTAGGCAGAAACCCGAGCCGTGCTGCTCCCACCAAGCCTCATCACCGCCCCCTCATCTGCTGCTGCCCCCCCAGCTGCTGCCATTTCTATTGCGAGGGGGGGGTGGCAGCAGCAGTATTTCAAAAGGCGGCATCTTTCTGCCATCTCTTTCTTCCCCACGGCAGGCCATGTCCTTCAGTACACATGACCTGCCACCTCTGATCCCCAAAGCTCTTGACCTGGAAGGTATTATTTCTGGTGGTGGTCACTTCAACATGCAATGAGCAGACTTCAGGCTCTAGTACTTTATCTGCCTTACATCAAATTCCACCATAATCAAGTGGTCCTTCGTACTCATCCTAAATTCCTTCCAAAAGTGATATCAGATTTCCACCTTAATCAGTCAATTATTCTATCAACATTTTTCCCGAGATCTCATGCACACAAAGGGGAATCTAAGTTGTACATGGTGGACTGCAAGAGAGCCTTAGCCTTCTATTTGGAGCAGACACAAGCACAAAGAGAGTCCATCCAACTTTTTGTTTCTTTTGATCCCAGTAATATAGGGGCTGCCATTTTCAAATGTTCTCTTTCAATGTGGCCAGCAGATTGCATTTCTTTCACTTTCGCCCAGGCAGACCTGAGCCTTGATGGTCATGTAACTGCTCATAATGTCAGAGCTATGGCTGCATCGGTGACCAACTTGCACTCAGGCTCCATGAAAGAGATCTGTAGGGCTCTAACAAAGTCTTCCACACATTCACATCTCACAACTGCCTAGACGTGGATTCCCGACACGATAGCAACCTTGGCCAATCTGTACAGAGGGATCTGTTTGGGGATCAACTCCATTCCCCATAAGCCCATTCTATTCCATCCAGGCTAACAAAAATAAAAAGAAGGGAAGAGAGAATCACTTCTATTCTATATAATTGGCCATCTGTCTTGTTGCCATACTGCAGTTGTTTTGCCCCTATTGGGCCTCTCAGTGATCTCCTTGGTTTTTGGTAGCCTGTAACTTGGGAGTCTCATATGTGAGGACTCATTCCTCCTTTTCCATGGAGAAAAGGTAGTTACTCACCTGTAGCAGGTGTTCTCTGTGGACAGCAGGAATAAGTCTTCACAACTCTTCCACCTCCCCGAGGAGATGTCTTCTGCTACAGCTATCTTATTAGACTGATCTAAGAGAGCGCCACGGCAGCAGGTAGGATGGAGGTGTGCAGGAATGGTAGAGCCTCCCAAAAGCATCCAATAGAAGCTGGGGAGTGTTCCTGCATGGAGCTCCATCGGGGGCATCACCCATATGTGAGGACTTATTCCTGCTGTCCATGGAAAACACCTGCTACAGGGGAGTAACTACCTTTTATTTTAACACGTTATTTACCAAATACAGATTAGTAAATAATGGTATGAAATCATGCAAATACATGTGAAATACCTCATTATTATGCACATCAAGTAACACAGCTTGCTTAACAGAGTGGAGGAGAAGCCTAATGGTTAGAGTGGCAGGGTGAGAATCAGGGAAACCAGGGTTTATTTATTTATTTAACTAGGCATATTTACCGCTTTTCTACCAGTCAAAGCAGTGTACATTCAGGTACTGTATATATATTTTCCCTTGTCCCTGAAGGGCTCACAATCTGTACCTGAGGCAAAAGAGGGTTGAGTGGCTTGCCCAAGGCTACAAGGAGTACTGTGGGACTAGAAATCCCAGTCCTTCAATCCAAGGTTGCTGTCCTCTAGCAGGATTCGAACCCCTGGCCCTCTGGCCCAAGGTTACTTGCCCCAATCATTGCTGCTTATTGATCTCGGGCAAGTCACATACCTCTCCATTGCCTCAGGTACACACTTATATTGTAAGCCCTCTGCAGATTGGTAAAGACCTACTGTACCTGACTATAACTCGCCTTGAGCTACTACTTAAAAAGAAGTTGACCCCTCTCCCTCCAAAAGATCCAAAGACAGCTTCTGGGATGAGAGGATTGCAACATATGAAATAAATAAAAAAATGGTGGCCTGAAGACCAAAGTAATGAAGAGAGGGGAAAAGCAGCACCAACACTGAAAGAAAGACCCCAAAGCACTGAAGGAAGGGTAGAGCACAATCAACACTGGCAAGAAGACCCTCGCAGCAGTTGGGATGAATGGTTTGGGCACTGGTGTTCAGTGGAGTGGGTTTTTCATCTAATTTTTTATTTTCAGATTTCTAGACTGCCTCTCCCATAAATGTTAAAAAGTATTCTCCAGGACCAAGCAGGAAGTCAGTCCTCACATATGGGTGTCATCGGCGCCGATGAAGCCCCAGCGGAGCATTTCCCCAGCTTTCCATGAAAGCCTTTGGGAATGCTGGCATGCATGCGCGGTTCCCTTCCCGCCTAAAGGTGCCATCTTACCTCAGTCTCTTTTTTTCTGAGAAGCCCATCGGACGTGTGTCCTGTTCTCCCGGATAAAAGTGATTTTTTCTTCAGCGATTTTTCGCTATTTTTCTCCGGTTCGAAGCTGGTTCCCCTCCCGCCGGGTTCGGTACACCGGTATCGAGCCCGTTTATTTCTTTTTCGGTTTTTGCCCTTCGTGGCTGGTGTTCGCGCCCTTTTTCAATTTTTCCCTGGAAGGCCGGTCTTTTGACCTTGCTGGGGCCCTTTTTTCCCCGATGGCTTCCAGTGATTTCAAAAAGTGTGATCGGTGTAAGAAACTTATGTCTCTCACCGACACACACGACTGCTGCCTTCGGTGCCTCGGCCCTGACCACAACCCCAAGTCGTACGGGCCATGTGGGAAGATGTCTTCCAAGGCACTGAAAAAAAGTTGACAGCATCAGAAGGAAAGGTTTTTCTCGGACTCTGCCTCCGACCGAGCCCGGACCTCATCTGAGGCCTCGACATCTCGGGATTCCGATCCCGAGCGCCATTGAAGCTCCTCGGACAGGGGGTCCCCCGACCGGGAACGCAAGAGGAAGAAGCGGCTCGCGAGGGCGGCATCGGAGGAGGTCCTTGAACCCTCAAGGGCCAGGTCTAAGACCCCCGACTGCTGTCCCGGGCTCATGGATCAGGAGAAGCCTGCCAAAGTCCCTCGCGTGGAGCCAGAGTCTGTTGGACACGTAAGCCCCGTAGTCCTCATGGAATCTCCTCCCAGAGAGCCTACGTCGGGCCCGGCACCGCCGGGGCCCGAGTCGGTGGCTGCTGCGTCTCCCGAGCTGAGTCTCAGGATGACAGCCTTGAGTGCAGATTGTCTGCCTTCATGGAGCAGCAGTGGGCACTGATGGCCAGCCTGTCTGGTGCATCTGCCCCGACCTCCGGGACGTCGACTTCGAAGTCAACCCCAGAGACTGAGCCGATACTCGAGACCCTCGGGGCTCAAAGTCATCCTCGGTCGAGGTCTCCCTCGACCTCCCGTTCGGGACTGATGGTGTCGACGCCGGTGCCCCCGGCGTCGTGGCGGGAGCCTCGGGGCCCCGCGGGGTCGGACCCTGAATCCTCCTCGGATGAGTCCGCCTGGGAGACGGAGGACGAGGAATCTCCCGATACCTTTAAGACTCGGTGCGTCCCGTCGGACTCACCGCAGTCTGAGCCCCGGAGTAGATCCCCTCCGGAGGACACTAGGTTCTTGGAGTTCGTGCGGGATATGGCCGCTGCCCTGGCTATCCCTGCCGATCCTGAGGAAGAGCCTCGAGCCGAGGAGCTCGATGCTCTGCAGTACGACTCTCCTCTGAAGGAGGCCTTTACTGTCCCAGTTCCTCCGATGCTGGAACGGCTCCTCTTCCGGATGTGGGAGACACCGGCCTCGGCGCCGGTTCTGAGCAAGCGCGTCGATTCTATCGACTCCGCAAAAGCCCTGGTTTCCAGAAAGCACAACTACCACACCATTCCATGGTTGTGGAATCGGCCATGCATCGTCTGAAGAGCCAGAAGATGCACTCTGCGGTGCCCCCCGGCAAGGAGGCCCGCAACCTCGATGGCGTCAGTAGGAAGTGCTTCCAGGGGTCCATGCTTGCTTGCCATGTCCAGTCTTACCAGCTGTACATGGGCATGTACTTGTGAGACCTGGCCAAGGAGTTGGCCGGATTCTCTGCTGGTCTCTCTGGGGAACCCTTGCAGAGATTTAAGACCTTGTCCTCGGGGATTCGGGAATGCTCCAAGTTCATTTCTCGCGCCGCCTACGATGGCTTCGAGGCTTCGGCCCGAGTAGCGGCTGCCGGCATCGCGGCTCGACGCCAGGTGTGGCTGCAGTCATTGGACCTCAAGCCATGGGTTCAGGACAAGTTGGTCGATGTCCCCTGCCGAGGTGAGAACCTTTTTGGCAAACCCGTGACCGAGAAGGCCGCTCAGCTCGAGACTGAGCACCTTACCCTGACAAGGCTGTCGAGGAAGACCTCTGCCCCTTCACATAAAAAGAAGGGCTCGGGTAAAAAGTCCTTTTACCCGAGGAAGGGCACTGCCTACAAACAGTAACCTCAGTTTCAGGCTGCCCAAGCTGCCCCCCAGGGTCAGCAAGCCAAGGGCCAGGGTAATGGGCCCCGTGGGCAGAGGACCCCCAAGCCTCAGGCCCCTGCTACCACTCAGCAGGGTGGGAGTTTTTGACTCCTTGAGCGTAGCCACTCCGTCCCTGCTGTCCCAGCCCTGCACAGGCGGTCGCCTTGTACTCTTCGCCCACCAGTGGCCTCTCATTACCACCGACAGTTGGGTGCTGGACATAGTACAAAACGGCTATGCACTGCATTTTCATCAACTGCCTCCTCCTTATTTTCCAGGGGAACCCTTGAGGCCTCCCCTGTACACAGACCTTCTCCTTCGAGAGCTCCAAGGTCTGTTGGTGGACAGGGCGGTGGAGCCTGTGCCTCCCCACTTGCAAGGTCACGGATTCTACTCCAGGTACTTCCTGATACCCAAAAGGACCGGTGGCCTTCGACCCATTCTGGATCTCAGGAACCTCAACAAGTTCCTGGAGAAAGAAAAGTTCAAGATGCTTACTCTTGGAACACTTCTGCCCTACCTCCAGCAGGGAGATTGGCTATGCTCCTTAGATCTAAAGGATGCGTACACTCATATCCTCATTCATCCAGACCACAGAAAGTACCTAAGGTTCATTGTGGGAGGAAACCATTATCAGTACAGAGTACTACCTTTTGGCCTCACCTCCGCTCCCAGAGTCTTTACCAAGTGCCTGGCAGTGGTTGCAGCCTACCTGAGAAATCAGGGCATCTTTGTCTTTCCCTGTCTGGACGACTGGCTCATCAGGGGTCAGACGTCCCTGGAGGCCAAACAAGCCACCCTCAGAACCATTGCTCTGCTTCAAAACGTGGGCTTTGTCATAAACGTCGCAAAGTCCACTTTGCTCCCCTCCCAAAACTTGGAGTTCATAGGAGCAAGGTTGGATTCTCAACTGGCAAGGGCATTCTTGCCCGAAGACAGGGCTCAAAGACTGATGGACGTGGCCAAACAGTTTCTAAACAGGTCCCTGGTCTCCGCCAGACTCTGCCTCAGGCTCCTGGGCCACATGGCTTCGACAGTGCATATGACTCCCAATGCCAGGCTCCATATGAGGCCTGCACAATGGTGCCTTCGCAATCAGTGGTCTCAGGCCACAGGCCGCCTAAGAGACAGGATAAGAGTGTCCAGGCCCCTTTTGACCTGCCTCACCTGGTGGCTACATCCACCCAATCTGCTGAAAGGGATGCCCTTCCAGATGCCAGTACACTCGGTGGTCCTCACCACCGACGCCTCTCTGCAGGGCTGGGGTGCTCATTGTCTGGACAAGTGCACTCAAGGCTTCTGGTCTCCCTGGGAGGCAGCCCAACAGATCTATCTCTTGGAACTTTGAGCTATCCGCTTAGCTCTCAAGGCTTTTTCTCCAGCCCTGGCTCACCGCTTAGTCTTGATTCAAACAGACAACCAGGTAGCCATGTTTTATGTGAACAAGCAGGGCGGGACTGGGTCAAAGCTCCTTTGTCGAGAGACTCAAGACCTTTGTTCCTTTGCCCTGAAGCACAACATGCTTCTCAGGGCGGTGTACCTTCCAGGCCAGGAAAACTGCCTGGCCGACCGGTTGAGCAGAATTCTGCAGTCTCACGAGTGGCAGCTGCATCCCTTGGTCGTACAGAAGATCTTCCTGAAGTGGGGTCTCCCTTGGATAGATCTTTTTGCCAGTCCACTGAACAAGCAACTGCCCAAGTTCTGCTCCAGGCAACCACATCCTTTGAGGTTAGCTCCAGATGCGTTTCTGATGTCCTGGTCTCAGGGCCTCCTGTATGCGTTTCCTCCCATGCCCTTGGTGGCCTGAACACTTTTCAAGATTCTTCAGGACAAGGCCTCGGTCCTGCTGGTGGCTCCCAGGTGGCCGAGACAGCCTTGGTTTCCACTTCTGCTTCAACTGGCAGTGGATTCCCCACTACCTCTAGGGTTGCAGCCCGACCTTCTCTCACAAGAGCAGGGTTCCCTTCTGCACCCCAATCTCAAGTCTCTCAATTTGATGGGCTGGAGGCTGCAAGGGTAGTCTTGGCTCCCTGGGGCCTTCCTCAGGAAGTTGAGGAAGTTGTCCTAGCCTCTAGGAAACAGTCCACTAGGAAAACCTATGCTCTAAAATGGAAAAGGTTTTCTGTGTGGTGTCAGCTTCGTACAGAGGATCCTTTCTCCTGTACTGTGCCAGTAGTACTTCAGTACTTACTACACTTACCAAATCAGGGACTTAAGTCCAATTCTGTTCGGGTACACCTCTCAGCTCTAGCAGCTCACCACTCACTGGTGGAGGGACATTCTCTGTCAGGTCACCCCTTGGTGTCCCGCTTTTTTAGGGGCTTGCTTTTACTCAAGCCCCCCATCCGTCCTCCTGCTCCTGAGTGGGAGCTGAATGTGGTCTTGCAGCAACTGGCTCGTCCACCCTTTGAGCCGATGGCAACTTGCCCTCTATGCTTCCTTTCCTGGAAGACTCTCTTCCTGATAGCCTTCACCTCGGCTAGGCGGGTGAGTGAGCTTCAGGCCCTGGTCTGTGACAGGCCTTACACCAGGATTTATAGGAACAGGGTAGTCCTTAGGACTCATCCAAAGTTCCTCCCCAAGGTTGTCTCCTCTTTCCACCTCAACCAGGAGGTGGTTCTTCCAACATTCTTCCCTAGGCCTCATGCTAGCCAGGCTGAAGCAGTCCTGCATACTCTGGACTGTAGGAGGGCCTTGTCCTTCTACCTTGACCGTACGCAGGGGCATAGAAGGGCTACTCAGCTCTTCGTCTCCTTTGACCCCAATAAGTTGGGGTTGGCTGTGTCCAAGCGTACCTTGTCCATCTGGGTGGCTGACTGTATCACCTGGGCTTACAAGGCGGCTGACCTTCCTTTGCAGGGTAGGGTCACGGCCCATCGTGTCAGGGCTATGGCTGCCTCAGTGGCTCATCTCCGCTCTGTGCCCTTGGTGGACATCTGCAGGGCTGCAAATTGGTCTTCAAGCCAGACTTTTGCAGCCCATTATTGTCTGGAGAGGGAGTCCCATAGGGACAGTGCTTTTGGCCAATCAGTACTCTGGAATCTCTTTGAGGTTTAGGCAACTCCTGCCCTCCTGCCCTCTGTTGGGCTACCGGTGGAGGTTGTGTCCTTGAAAAGTTTTTCTCTGATGCTGGGACTAGAGGGAGTCCTATTGTTCAGCTTGGGTTCCTCGGTAGCCCAGAGCTTGGGAGTCACCCATATGTGAGGACTGACTTCCTGCTTTGTCCTGGAGAAAGAGTAGTTACTCACCTGTAACATGTGTTCTCCAGGAGCAGCAGGAATCAGTCCTCACAACCCTCCCTCCTCCCCTTGGAGTTGCAGTTGTACATAGTTTGTTTTTTACTTTTTGTGTGCTGTTCTTAGCTATGTCATTTGACTGAGGTAAGATGACACCTTTAGGCGGGAAGGGAATCGCGCATGCGTGCCAGCATTCCCAAAGGCTTTATCGGCGCCGATGACACCCATATGTGAGGACTGATTCCTGCTGCTCCTGGAGAACACCTGTTACAGGTGAGTAACTACTCTTTACATAAACATAGAAGAAGAAAATGCATTAAAATAGGATAAAAGCTATTCTAAATTTAAAAAAAAACTCTTAAAAAATCAACCTTACATAACTTATGGAAGTCCAAGAAATCAGTCATCATATTGAGATTCAAAAGAAGTCTATTCCAAACTAAAGGGTACACCAAATAGCACACCGAACCAAGAATTTGAAGAAATGCCTGTTGAGTTGAGTGCACATTTCTTGAGGTAACGAATGCAAGACTGCAAACGATAAGAACCTTTACCATTAAATACATTTACAGTGTGTAAAACTGACCAGTCTTTTGGTCTTACTTGGATGCACTACATCCTTACAGTAATTCAGAACTCTTGTATTAGCCATTTAAATAGGCCTGGTGCAAAGATAAATTTGTGTCCCCTTCATTTAATTTCTAGTTCCATAATCCCCCAACATAGATTTTAAACAATAAACAGAACAATCATAATAATCATCTTAACAGCACCCCTTTCATAATGAGCAACACACCCCACTTGAAAGAAGGGAACTGGTCATGCTGGGTAGCAGCAGCTAGAAAGGCAAGAACAGCCAAACATACTAAAGTTACAAGAGAAAATTATATTTTTCTTTGTATGCTTTTTATGGAGTGGAGGTATAGCCTAATGGTTAAAGCATCAACTTGAGAACCAAAAGACCAGTGTTCAATTCCCACTAGCACTGTTTGTGGCATTGGGCAAGTCACTTAACCCTTTTTTGCCTCAGAAAAAAATCCAAGTTGTCAGTACCCCTGTTTAATGTACATTACCAAGTTTAAGTTACAATGTAAACCGCTTTGACTGAAATGATAAAGCAATATAAAAATCCTGTTAAAAATGTTATTTTCTGGGTTTTTTTCCCCTTTTTGAGGACCAAACTCCAGTCTGAACAAGACATTGCAGGGTAGATGACCCCACCAGGTAGCTTTAGCTAGGGTGGGACTAGCAATAAAACAGTGGGACAGTGGCACTGAAAACGGAGTTACTTACCTGTAATTGGAGTTCTCCAGGGACAGCAGGATAAGTCAGCCACACTTGGTGACGTCATCCGACGGCGCCGAGACAGAAGTACTCTCCATAGCTCAGAAGGGCTTTGCCCTTCTGAGCATGTGCCACCTGGCTCCACCCCTTGCCCGCCCCTAGCTAGCCAGTTCGTCACTAGCTGAGCCTTTTGCCGCTAGGAGGTGGGCACCAGGATGGAGGCCGACCCAATCCCAGGGGAGGTGGGCGGGTATGTGTGGCTGACTTATCCTGCTGTCCCTGGAGAACTCCAGTTACAGGTAAGTAACTCCGTTTTCTCCCAGGACAAGCAGGATGAGTCAGCCACACTTGGTGCCTCCCAAGCTGCCACGCGCTGTGGTGGATGGGGGAAGGCCGAGACACTTCTTCAGGTTAGTATGCGCCTTTGTGGAGCAGCATATTGCGACGTGAACCTGTAGGGCTGCAGGGATATGCACATATGTGTAGTAGCAGCGATGAGAGAGGGCGTAGTTAGAAGGTATGGTCTTGCAGTTGCGCTGCACGCATGTGCAGATGGTGAAGTTACTGTATGCTGGCTTTACAACGTGTAGAGGGTGTAGTTACAAGGTACACCTGTTTGTTGAGAGAGATGTAGGCACATCGAGCAGTAGTAGTGCGGAATTCACCATCTAGCAATAGTAGTGTGGGATTGCAGTAGTAGTGCGGAATTCGCCATCTAGCTAAAGTAGTGCGGGATTCGCCATCGAGCAATAGTAGTGCGGGATTCACCGCAGTCGTGAAGCACGCAGGTGCAAAGGGTGCCGTTGCAGAGCACACCTGTGCGGTAACAGAGATGTAGCACATTGAGCACTGGTGGAGCGGGATTCATCCTCAAGCAGTATTCATAGTGCAGGATTCACCTCAGCCACGATGCATGCCATCGAGCAGTGGTAGTAGTACGGGGTCACCGCAGTCGCGATGCACGCATGAGCAGAGGGTGCAATAACAGGACACGCCTGTGCGGTAACAGATGTAGGTACACCGCAGTGGTATTCACCGTAATGAGGAAGCAATGGTATGATGATTTCACTGGGCAAAGGATTACTGTAGCCGGCCACGCGGGTGGTGCAAAGGCATGAACACCTCCTTGATAAGAGAGGCTTTTTTTTTTTTTTTTTTTAGAATAATGAGGACCGTTAGTATGGTGGGATAACAAAGGAACCGGGAGACATGGCCTAGATTGGCCACTGTTGGGGGACCAGAATACTGTGCACAGCCGTACTGCAGGCTTGAATCCAGTCGTACCCTGCATTTAGGGTGCATAGGCCACTCCCTGCATGCTTGCGTATCGCCGCTGGCATCTGCACCGCGGCCAGAACTGCTCGGCCGAAGTGGCATCTGAGGTAGCGGTGTTGTCAGAAGACTGGGTGGTGTTTTTTGTTGTTTTTTTTTTACCCCTGGGGGTCCCCGGCATGGTATACATGGGGGGAAAGTGTTGAGTCTGGAGC
Source organism: Ichthyophis bannanicus (assembly GCA_033557465.1). Classification (NCBI taxonomy): domain Eukaryota; kingdom Metazoa; phylum Chordata; class Amphibia; order Gymnophiona; family Ichthyophiidae; genus Ichthyophis; species Ichthyophis bannanicus. The sequence continues at coordinate 422,380,591 of CM066033.1, forward strand.
CAATGCATGAAGTTTCTTGCCTGGCTGAGGCTCCTGTCTGAGGGTGCTGAGTTAGTTATCAACAGGGCTTCCTAGGTGAATGGGAGTCCTGTGCAGAAGGAAACAGGGTTGGTTCCCTTGACGCTGTTGTGTTAACATGCGACCATGTGTTATCTGTTTCCGTGGGGCTCCGTTCCTCCCAAGAAGCGTGGTGTGCAATTGATCTGGGAGGTAGCTCAGTCCTGAAGGACTGCGCGTTGGATAAGTGCCCCACAATATTAGTGGCTCAACAGGCCTCTTGGTCGGTGATTGTTCTGCAAGAGAGACCCTTGGAGAGGGGGCGTCCTGTTTGGCCAGATCGGCTAACGTGAAGGGGGTCCATACACTAACAGCAGCTGGGCATGCCTGTCTGCCACAATGAACCACCTGAAGAGGTGACAGCGACTCAATGGCACTTAACAACGCAATTTTGTTATCGGCTCACACATTGGTTGATTGATGATGCTGCTGAGCTAGCGGAGGCTGGATAACTCTTGTTAGGTCCCTCCTGAGACATGTAGCTCTCCCTGACGTGGTGGGAGGGTGCAACGGGAGGTGCTTACTGTAATCTACGGTAGAGGTGAGGCCCCGGAGGATTTCTGGAAGGGGTCTAGCTGGGGCAACCTGGAAAGGAGAAGCTATTTGCGAGGCCTCCTGTTGGTAGGCCCTTGGCTGTCAGTACAAAGATCATTTGTTGGAGGGAAAATAGAAGGAAGGCAGGGAGGGCTTCTTAGTGCGACTGCTGGTGTATACACTTGCTGCTGCCTGAAGCAAGAGAATTGCCCACTTACGGACACTATGCAGCGGTCTTAACCACTTGGCACCGCCTCATGGTCCTAACCACTCGGCCCGTGCCCCATTGAGAATGTCCCGAGCGATATCCCATGCCCCATTGAGAATGTCCCGAGCGATGTCGAGAGTGACCCAAGCTTTGTCTATAGGCAATGCCGGGCGTGTATTCCCCTCTATGGTAGGATGACAGGGGTGGCAGGAGCTGGAGGGAGGCCCTCATCTGGGACTTGAAATGTGACCTTTTGGTCCAGGGCACACTTGCACGGTGCCATACCGTAGCCACTGCTGGCTCCCCAATGCCTTGGGTGAATGCCTTGGGTGACAGAAGTTCATGGCAAGTGGGATCCCCGAGGGGGGGAGGCGCTGCTCACCGTAGCTGGCAGGACCGTCAGAAGGGTCTCTCGTTATGGGCCAGATTTCGCTATGGTCAGGGTAGGTCATTGTGACTTATTGGTGACCTTGCTGGTAGGCAAGTGGGAGGGGCATGTATCATTCCCAGGTCCCCGTTGCGCGGTGTAGGAGGAATCCATGTATAGTATCTTACGTGATAGCGGCCGCCTTTGCCTGGAAGAGGCTGTCGATCAGTCAACAAGGGTGAGAGCCTCCTCCAGTGATGAGAGCCAAGGGACACACACTGGCCTGCATGTGATGTACTGCGCTGTCGCCACTCCGGAGGTGGCTCTCGGTCAAACAGGTCGCCTCTCTGGAGGCGGCCCTAGGTCAATCAGGTCTCCAGTGAAGAGATCCATAATAGTCCCGGCCTGCAAATGGCAGTTCGTGACCTAACACCTCCCTCTTTGTGACGTAGTAGCGTGTCGCATAATAGGGAAGGGGCCGCAGTCGCGGGTCAGCGAGGTATAGAGCCCGCGCTTGGACCCGTGAGTCTTGACATAGTTTACAGACGGGCGTCCTAAGTAGCTTCACACCTCTTGTGAAGTGATCCTGCCGGTAATGTGGACCTGATGGACTGCGGCTTGACCAGTCCTGCAGTTGTCTTACACTCCCTTTTCCTTTTGTGAATCAAAACTGCAGAGTGCGAAGTAAGCGGCCCAGCCTAGGTTGCTAGGGGAACCCAGACCTTCTAATAGTTTGGGCTGGCGAATACGCTGTTTGGCGTACCCTGTTAACACCGGGACATAGTTAAGGCACTTGGTCCATTGGCAGAGGGCGACCAGGGTGTAACACTGTGCTGGGGAAATTAGGTGATCTACCGAGGTCTACCTGCCGGAGTTGAAATGATGTGCCAGTCACTAGGCCACTCCTCCACTGGTAGTGGAGGTATGTCGTCCTGGGGCCTGGCATGCAATAGGGCTGTTATGCAGGATGAAGAGAGACTCCGGTGTATGCATCCGGGCAAGTTCCTGTGCCCTGCTGGCTGACACCGGCACGGGTGTGGCCTGTATCATATTGGCTACTGGGTCCCGGAAACACTACTGCTGGATGACCGTAACAGGTATAGGATGGTTTGGCCATTCCCTGGAGGGGGCCCTGACTTGTTCACGGGCTGCTGCTCACTTCTGGTAACGGTTCTCACAGCTGGAGGTCGAACTGGCCGAAGGACCAGCGTGCTTGGCAAGGTCCAATGTGATTCTCCGGGGCATGCTGGGTGCCCTGCACCACAATGGCGTTTCCAGTCCTAGGGTAGAGGAGCTCCACTCCCTTGAGGTGGAACATGAGGTGGCTGTAGTCCTGGGGCTTGCCTGTGGAGGTCTAATACTGCCAGTGGCTGGAGGCCACAACCATGGATAGGATTAGAGGGCAGAACGGCGTCTGACAATCCATCGCGCTTCACTTAGCTGGATCCATATGGCTGGCTCCATGAAGAGTTTGTGACTTGGCCCCAGAGTTTGAAGTTGCATATAGGAGGACCCCGTCCTTGATCAGCGATACTGGGAAGCAGGGAATCCTTCTTCTTCCTTGCAATTTAGCTCCACCACCGTCCCAGTCATGGGTCAGACGTATGCCACACGAGCATCGAGGCCTGGTGGAGTTGCGGGAAGGGGACATGTTCCAGGTATAAGGGGTAACTCAGGTTAAGGGACGGGTGTTCTGTGAGAGCTCAGGTATACCGGTAGATTATCCATGCATTTACCGCTGCATATTCTGTGGTTCTATCTGGCCGTGGCTGCACCAGTGCATCGATTCCGACGTAAATTGCACCGAAGCAGTGGCCGTACCGGCGCATCGAAGGAACGCGGCATGCAACTTCTCCAGCTGCTTCGGCGTTGTGTCGGGGTTTGGCACAGAGTGGAGCAGGGGCTCTGTGGCTCATCAGCTCCTCTGATTGGCCATGGTATCCGCAGCAGACTTTCGGCCCGGGTAAACCTCCGGCGCCACTAGGGCAAGGGTACATCACCGTTCGGGCGGGCCGGCGCTGAGAGAGGCGTTCCCAGGGTGAGTCGGATTGCCAGTGCTGGAGGGGACGACGGGCGGAGTTCCTCACCGTGTCGTCACGGCACTGCTCTTTGTTTGAGGGTACGTGCAGATGTCGGCGCAGATCGCGGGATTCTCCATGGTATCCGCTGCAGATTTTCAGCCCGGGGTAAGCCTTCGGCGGCACTGGGGCCGGGCACATCGATGTTTGGGCGAGCCGGCGCTGAGCATTCCCAGGCGGTGAGCCAATGAATCCGGGCTGCCGAGAAGGGGCTTGGCAGCTTCGAGTGCTGGAGCCTGGCCTTAACCAATAGCGCAGATGTCTTCGGAGCGACGTGCTGGATCGGCGCCGACCAATAGCGCTGAAGGGGAGGAGCCGGGCTGTGACGACAGCAGCAAAATGGCCGCCGCCATAGGAGCCATGTGGTCAGAGAGTTGCTGTCCGCAGGCAAGGGAGGTCAACTGGGTGTCCCAGGCCATGAGGCTGCAAGCTGAGGCCCTTGAGGGTGCATAGAGAGCCGCCGTGGTGGTGAGCGGAGGCCGCAGCAATAACGCCCATCCAATCCCCAGGAGAAGCAGCAGTGTCACGAGTGGAGGCCCCGAGGGCGCACTCAGAGCTGCCGAGGAGAAGAGAAGTAACCTGCAGCCCTGCAGCAGCCATACCGGAGGGACCAGGAGGCTGGCCGGGGACGGAGGCCTTAGGCACGTCCCGGGCTGCCGCTACCTTCCGCGAGTGTCTTCTCCTTCACTCTGGAGGTCTTTCTGCCATTGGAAGAGCGAGGTAGAGAGTGCTAGCCGGGAACGGAGGCCTAATCGGCACGTCCTGGGCTGCCGTGGGTAGCTGCTGCCTGGGAGCTTCTCGCTTCTTCCCATCCTGCTCAAGAATCTAAGTTCCGCTGGAACAATGCTGAAAGAGAAACTTTGGAAACATTAAATGGCAAGTAAAAGAGAATTTCTTAATTGTTTAGATTGGAGGAGAGTAGAAAAGTCCGTCTTGCTGGCAAGGCGGAAGAACTGAAAAAACTGGCTAGCTAGGGGCGGGCAGGGGGTGGAGCCTTCTGAGCTATGGAGAGTACTTCCGTCTCGGCGCCGTCGGATGATGTCACCAAGTGTGGCTGACTCATCCTGCTTGTCCTGGGAGAACCAAGAGAGCAGGCTGGACAGTGAAAAAGACAGGGCAGCCAGTGACACAAGCTGCAGCAACATGAGAAGCAAAGACATTTGTAGATAGATAGATAGGGAATCCACTGGAAGAAAGACATTGGGCAACATCAAATGGAGATGCACTGGCAAAACTAGCACTACACATTGAGGCAAAAAGTGCGAGCATGTTTTCTTTAATATAGCTGTGCACTCAATCCTCCTCTTGCTTACATATAAATTAAGGGAAACCAAGCAGAAGTACCATTTGTCTTTAAGAATACCAGTTTCATCATGTACTCTGGTACAAGGTGTGCATGATGATTGGTGGGCAGGACAAGAAATGTTGTGTGGCTAGACTACATATTTATGTGCTTCATATGCCAGTGAGTCTATGGCTGTGGCCTCATTGGACTTGGAAAGTTAATGTATTTATAATTTATTTATTTGGTTTATACCGCACTATTCATGATCAATACGGTTTACAAGATAACAACATTATACATAGAACAGTTTACATAAATTATATAGAACATGCAACAGAATTACATAGAACAAGTGAACAAAGAAACAAATAGAAAGAATCTTGAGCATGATATTGATGGGCAAGGTTTTAAGTTACATGGTCAAAAGCAAGATGGAATAGGTGTGTTTTAATTTCTTTGCGAAAGGTGGCCAAATCTGAAATGAGATGAATATGAGGAGGTAGGGAGTTCCATAGTTGTGGGACAAAGAGGGAGAAAGCTTTGTTGATGGCAAATTGGGAGCTTTTTCTAGATATGGAAGGGGTGGTAAGAGTATTTATTATATTTGTTCTTCTTGTTCTGTTGTCAGGAGTCCAATGTAGGAGATCTTCCAATGAGGATGCAGATAGGTGATGGAGGATTTTAAAAGTAATCAGGAGAGTTTTGTACTTTAGTCGGGAGCCAGTGAAGATGGATTAGAAGAGAAGTTACGTGTTCGTATCTTGAAGCACCATAAATGGTTCATGCAGCTGTATTCAAAGCTAACTGTAAAGGATAGAGAGAATATCCAGGAAGCCCATGCAGGATGATGTTTGCATAGTCAAAGAGAGGAGTGATAATTGCTTGGAAAACAGTGTGGAAGTCAGTAGGTTCAAGTAGGGGACAGAGGTGCCGAAGGGAATGTATTTTATGATATACAGCCTTTGTGATATTGTTTATATGGGGCTCCAAGTTTAGGGACTGGTCCAGAGTGATGCCGAGATATCTAACCTCTCAATTAGACTTTAGTTCAGCATTTTTAACCTGCAGGGAAGATGGGAGTATAAAACTTGGGATTTTTGTGACAAAGAGGACTTCTGACTTTTTGTAGTTTACTTTGAGGTTATGCACTTCTAGCCAGTCAGAGACAGCATTGAAACAGTCGATTATTCTAGTGAAGTTTGGGTTCTCTGTTGCAAAAGACGTGTAGAGGAGCACCTCATCTGCATAGATGTGATAACGAATGCCGAAGGACTGTATGATTGTACTTATTGGTTGTAAATATATGTTAAATAACAGTGCAGATAGGGAAGAGCCTTGTGGAACACCTTGAGTTTGTTGATACATATTGGAAGTTCGATTGCCCATCCAAACTTGTTGCCGATCTGTAAAATATGATCTACACCATTTTAGAGCTGTGCTCTGAATGCCCTTAAGCTTGAGTAGATTGATCAAATGGCTGTGACAGACTGTATCGAAGGCTGAAGCAATATCCATGAAAATCAAGATGAAGCCTTGTTTTGGATTATTTAAGCCTAAAATCAAGTTATCGAATAGGGATGTGAGCAAGGTCTTGACACCATGATGTTGTCTAAAACCATGCTGTTGCAAATCAAGTGGTATGTGGCAGTCAATATGGTCTTGTATTTGTTGCTGAACTATCTTCTCCATTATTTTAGATAAGAAAGGAAAACTAGAAATGGGATAGTAAGAGTTAGGGTCCCATGGGTCTAGCTTGGAGTTTTTTAGGGGAGGTTTGATCGTGGCAGTATTCAATGATACTGGGACAATACCCTTGTTGAAGGAAAGGCAGATAATCTTGGCAATATAGGAGCTTAAATCAGGGTATGTACTGTAGGTTTAATCCAGTGAGAACTAAATGATCCAGTGGATCATTGGGTAAGGTGGTTGCGTTGAGATCTTTTATTATATTTTCGATTTGTTTGAGGGAGTATGGGTAGAAGTGATTTAGTGCAGGAATGCTTATGCTTTCCGGCAACAGAATGTCCATGCAGAAGTCTCCCAAATTGTCAATGACAGTTTTGGTTTTATTTTGGAAGTATAAGGCAATGTCTTGAGGGTGTATTAAATTATTTGCTGGAGGCAGAGATGAATCCTTAGTAAGAGATTGAATTAATCTAAAGAGCTCACAAAGCCTGTTGAGAGAACGCATCAGAAGATTTGTATGGTATTCCTTCTTCCTTTGCATAAATAATGGTAAGTCAGTGTTCATTTAAGGTCTTCATGTATAATTCCCGGTAATGCAGGAGCCTTGATTTACGCCATTTTCGCTCAATCTTCCTGAGGTTCTTTAGAGAGTTGTGCAGATCAGCTGTGAACCAGATAGCTGGGTGCATTCTTTTATTTGGGTGATTACGCTGGGTTATTAGGGCAGCTTTTTCCAAGTGTGTAGTACTTTAGTTACGTCTGTAGATTCAGGATCTGAGTGAAAGTCATTTAGAATTTCTGTGAGGAAAGATTCTCTGTTGAAAGGTTTAAAATGACACACAGGTGGGGGTTCAGTATTGGCAGTAACTTTTGAGCATGGGTTTTTGCTTGGAATATGAAATATGATAGTATTGTGGTCTGACCATGGTACTGGGAAGACATGTGGATGTACAAGGTTGTTTGTATCATTAGTATATGTAGGTGCAAAGATAAGATCCAGTGTGTTACCTTTAGTGTGGGTAGGGGCATGTATTAGTTATTGATAGTTAAGCAAAGACATAGCATCAATGAAAGCTGTGGCGTTCTTCTTCGATAGAGCTGGGAGGTTAAAGTCGCCTAGAATCCAGAGAGATTTGGAATGTGGCGAGTGGTTACAGATTAGACTCAGTGTTAAGGAGAGGTCATCAGTACAAGTAGAAGGAGCACGACAGAAGAGTGCTGTAGCTAAATGCTTATTAGCTATCATGATGGCATCAATGCTGTTAGTGTTATGGGTGGAGAGGCATTGGAATTGCAGGTCAGATCTAGCCAGTCCTTTTGTTACTCCTTGGGCAGTTGAAGGTATCATTTGGAAGCTTGAGCTGGTTAAATTCATACATGGGTGCAGTTGCAGTAGACTGTTATTAGTTTCTGACATTTATCGCTGTATTCACAGTTTTGTAGTGCTCATGGGAGGCAGATGGACGAAGGTGGGTTGGAAGTGGTTGCTGACAGATGCTGCTCCTGCTGCCAGTACAATTTTCCAGTATAGCTACAATTTCCCCTGCTGCATCCCATTGCCTCTCTGCCGCTGGTTCTCCCTTTCCTCTACGTTAATCACCAGATTATCCCTCCAGTCTATGATTATGTTGCACTGGAGAATGATACGTCCTTTCACCTGTGGGTCAGAAAGGGAGGCTAGCATGTAAGCATCTTTCTTAGTGAGGGGTTTCAACCAGTTTTGTACTTCCACTTGCAAGAAGTCCACCAGTACCAATACCTCCGTCTATCCCTCTTGCTACAAAATAAAAAACAAACCCTTTGACGTCCCCTACAAGTTATTCACTATCGGAATCACAATGCCTAGGGTGGCCTTTCTTGAGTTCATTTCCTGTGTGGCATCATTGCACGGCTTCATGACTTTACTGACTTATGTCATATTTATCTTAACCTTCCAGAGGACTTTCAGTATTGACCTCAGCATCCTATGGCATCCAAAGGAAGGGGTGCCCAATGTAAACACTAACCTCTCCAGCATCATATAGGTGGAATTCCACCTGGAGCAAACATCCTTAATACAGTAGTGGCCAAAAAATTAAGGCAGAGTCCAAAATATCAGAATTTTATTAGAAAAGTACGTGTTATTGTCACTTTCATGGTCAAAAGCTTTAAGAACCAAAGATATGTCATTTTCAAAATTTTATTCACTAAACAATATATGTGTCAATATTTGATAGGGTGTCCATGATTTTTCAGCACAGCCTGGATTCTTGTAGGCATACTGTTAACTAGCGTTTTACAGTATGCCGGAGTGATTTCGTTGACCCATACATGCTTGAGTATATCCTTTAAATCTGCTTCTGAAGTTGGACGTGTGCTGCCACCTTTTTCTTCATAAGATTCCAACAGTTTTCAATTACATTGAGATCTGGAGAGTTTAATGGAGAACTTGGTAGCAGTTCGATCTTGTTGTCCGCGAACCATTTTTTGACTGTTTTTGCAGTGTGGAACGGTGCCGAGTCCTGCTGAAATATAGTTGTGCCAGAAACATCCATGTGTATTTTAACTTTACTATTCAGCATGGATATGTATTTTGCAGCATTTACTCTTTCACCTTTCTCAATAATGTGCAGGCCACATCGTCCATTCACCGAGATACCACCCCATACCATGATCGATGGTTGGTGTTTAACCGTCTTGATCGTGTACTTCGGATTTAGTCTCTCGCTTGCTGGTCGATGGAGGTAGTTCTAACCACTTCCACATACTTGTTGAAATGTACTTTCATCTGTGAACATTACCCTCTCCCACCATTCAGCAGATTTGTCTTTCATCTTGCTACAAAACTGTATGCGGGCAGCAATTTGTTTCCTGGTCATCATAGGTTTCTTGGCAGGTCTTCTGGGCCATGAGTTTGAATTCATCCACAAGCCGTCGTCGGACAGATCTGGCACTTATCTTTATTCCTCGATCATTAGCTAACTGAGCCACACGTTGAAATGAAGTATGTGGACTAGATGTAATAATGCTTTTGAGGAATCGGTCATCTCATCCAGTAGTTATCCGTCTGCGCCCACATTTCGAATGACGTGTACGGCCAACTGATTTCAGAACATTCTGAACTGCACACCTTGATATATGCAAATGTTTTGCAATAGCACATTGCGAATAATCTTCAGCATGGAATGTGACAACTTGTCCTTTACAAAGTCATTAATATCGCACTTTCTACCCATCTTGATTGTATATTTTACATGTAACTTTCAATCTTTTCCTAGTTGTAAAAATTTAAAACTTCATCCAAGAAATCTACTACAGAGTATAAGTAAACTAAAATGGACGCCAGACGCATGGTGTGACTAATCACCATGCTGATTAAATAAGTAAGCACGTGTGACATCTTCACAGTACATTATTTATCAATAAATTGTAGAAAAAGATACCTGCCTTAATTTTTTGGCCACTACTGCAGCTGTTGTGTGAATGCTCCAGCTGCTTCCTGCTTCTGGTGCAGCTCATTCCCACTATTTTCCTTCAGTAGAACATAAGAACATAAGATATGCCATACTGGGTCAGACCAAGGTCCATCAAGCCCAATATCCTGTTTCCAACAGTTGCCAACCCAGGTCATATGTACCTAGCAGTTTCCCAAAAAGACACACAGGTTCCATAATGCTTGTACTGGGGCAAGCAATGGATTTTCTAGGTCCTCTTTAATAATGGTTTATGGACCTTTCCTCCAGGAACTTGTCCAAACCTTTTTTTTAAACCCAGTTACGGTAACAGCTTTTACTACATCCTTTGTTAACGAATTCCAGCGTTTGATTACAGGTCGAGTGAAATTTTTTTTTCTCTTATTAGTCTTAAACGGGTTACACTGTAGCTTCATTGCATGTCCCCTAGTCTTTCTACTTTTAAATGGCGTAAACAATTGATCTACGTTTACCCATTCCACTCTATTCATTAATTCATAGACCTCTATCATATCTCCCCTCAGTTGTCTCTTTTCCAGGTTGAAGAGCCCTGTTTGCACATCTACTCAAAGTAAACTAAACATTGTTGCTGGGCAGCCTGGGAAGGTCATATTGGTCTTTATCTGTCATAATTTACTTCATTAAGCCATGTTTTCAAATCTTTTATGGGAATGCTGCAAACCCCCACACCTTAGATTTTCATGGTTTTCTTGAAAGAAAGAGGGCACTTCATTCATTTGGTCGCCCAAGATTCTACCATTTTGCTTGGTTCCTCATATTTTTGCCCTGCTTATTATGTGAACACTATGATATCAAACATAGTAGTGTCTCTATTTTACAGTTAATAATAGAAAAAAAGGCAGCTCTTGCATGTTACCGAGTACATACACTTTCACAATGCCAGACTTTATACACATAAGTACACTGTAAGATTATACAGATTCAGACTAGTTGTGGGGCCATGAGTTGCAATTTATCTGCTGGGAAACAATCCAACGGACTAATCAGATTGCTAGATTCAGTCTTTTCAAGGAGCAGGGCCAAGCTATGGAGTTGCAGAGGTTGTACAGTCAGTCAATTCAAGATTGGGTTAACATTTCCCTTGCTCTCTAGGCCCAGAGAGCCTCTTACTCCCAGGTGTAGAAAGTGTACAAAGTATCAGATACCCTAAATGCCCCCTCCTGCCTTAGCCATGTTCTTTCTGCTCTCTGTTAGACAGCAATGCTTTTTGGATATTTTGTATCTCCAGCCTAGCTACCATCCCTCTATCAGTGAAAAGCAGTATAAAAAAACAGTTAAATAAATAAAATAAATAAATAAATAAAATAAGTAAACCTCCTCTGCTCTTTGCCCTTGCTATGGAGTCTTTAGCCATTTACCTTAGGAATTTAGGACCCGATATACAGCGGTGGTGGCTATCATGATTCCAGCAGCTAGCTGTGGCCGCTGAACCCTAGACACAGATATTCAATATTGGGCCAAGGAAGTTAACCGCGCAGCAGTGATATTCAGCCGCCGCCCACTTAGCTTCAGCAGCGAAAGTTAGGCCAGCATTTACTGTGCAAACGGAAAAAACAGCGGGGGAAGTAAAGTAGAACAAACAGATTTTATTATGCCCAACATGGCCGTTTTTTGGCAGAAGATGCCTGTGTCAAATCTGTCAAAGCAACCAATTAATTAAAAAACAAATTCACCAACATGGTGTCCTTGAGCGTGCTTGCACATATGCCTGACACCATGTTGGTGGACTTATTTTTTAATTAGTTGGTTGATTTGTCAGATTTGCCCCGACACAGGCGTCATCCACCAAAACACAATTGTGTCAGGCAGAATAAATTTTGTTTGTTCTATTTTACTTCCCCCGCTCTTTATTCCTTTTGTTCTTTTACTTTTTGTAAGGGTGTCCCTCTGGTTTTTGTTTTTCCAGCCTTTACCATGTCTGACATTCACTGCCAAGGGATCAACGGGTAGCAGCAGACTATCGCCACTGACTGGTTATTCCCATCTGCCGCCCTTGCAATGCCCCGATGATAGCCAGTTAGCAATGGGGCACCTAGCAGCGGCACCTGCAGATATTCAGCCGCACTAACCATCTTAGTGCTGCTGAATATCCTGTTCTCCGTGATTAACACAGTAAGCAGGTCTGGTAACCGTGTTAATCATTTTAATTTTCAGGCCCTTTGGCCTTATGGAATTCAAATAGGCAGCAAATACCATACAGTTTACCATTGCTATATTTATCTAACCATTCTGAATCCTTTCTTATCATTATAGATTATTTGAATCTCTTCGGAAGCCTCCCAAGGTTCCTAGTGAATTACACAAAATTGATGCATTTGCCTTGTAACCCCCATAGTGAGCCTGCAGTCGAGATGTTGCATGACTTTAGGATCTGGGTGATTTGCCATTATAAGTATCTAGGGGTGATTTTCCAATAATCTATCCAGCCTTTATTCTCTAAATTATGATCCTCTTTTCAACAAAGTTGGTAACCTCCTTTTCTCCTCTCACTTTTTTTCCTGTTTGATCAGCTGCCCATTAATATACCTAGATCTTATTTTACTAGAGCGTGTAAATTGTTTCTTACGTTTACATGGCAGGGGAAGAGGGAAAGTATTAATCATAGTGTTGACTAAACCAGTATTTAGGGATGGATTGGAGTTACCTAATTTGCAGTGGTGCTGCTTTGTATATTTATTTATTTTATTTATTTATTTGGTTTTATATACCGTGCTATTTTAGTTCAGTGCAGTTTACAGAGAACAACTTAATACATAGAGCAGGTTTACATTCACATTTCCCTTTGACATTTCCGGATACTAATGAGCAAATGGTGGTCCATCCTTACTTTTTCTGCATATCACGTTCCTTGGAACATGAGTGGAGTTTTTGATAGCATCCCTGTATTTCCCTTGTGCTGAAATCCTGGAGATTGCTAAGTAAAATGCTAAAACTTGACATCCCCTTATACTCCCTTGTTAGCCCATGATTTTATTAGGGCCACGGGATTTATTATAATGCAAGCTTCTCTGGGAGATAAGGCCTCTCATTTTTTCACATTTATTCCAAGAGGGTAGTTCTAGATATAAAACCAGTCTAGAAGAACTAGTCTGCCTTTATCCCTTTTTCAGTACTTGCAGTTTAGACATTATGTATTCCCAGCTCATCATTAAACTGTGCTACATGTGCTTTGGAAGGTTTTCTTTTTCAAAAGTGGGTTAGGAAGACATTTGTCTCCTCTTTGTATATGAGAGGGGGGGTGCGGGCCTTGTAACGAAACAGAAAGCTAAGGGCACACTTCAGTTCTGGAGGTCCAAATGATCTTTCTGTATTTTGGTTTTGTATGGTACCAAATAGGTTGGCCAGTGGGAGTCTGAATTTCATCTGAGAGCGATTAAATGAAGATTTTTGGCATCAGATTTGGGAATATACTGCTATTAAGTGCCATCAAGTCAATATCGACTCATGGTGACCCTCTGGGTACTGCTGTGTGCTCCATTTTTAGGTTCTTGTGCGATGTGCAGTGGAAGATTCTGATGAACTGTTATGCCAGTTTCATGGCACAGATGAAACCCCTCGTTTTCAGATTCTTGATGGCAGAATTGTGGTATAAGGATGGGTTTTTTTCATATCTGGTAGAGCTGTCTCGTAGGACTGTACCAAGCTAGAGTTGCACCCTGTGTGAGTAAGAAATCTGAGTACCCCTCTCCACCCAGCTATGTTCGATAACTCACTCTTTTTGATCTTTCTGGAATCTCAGTGATGATATTAGTGCCCCTTCGGTGCTTGTGCCCGGTGTGGCCACACCGCTCACACAGCCCTTGGTACAGCGCTTGTCCCACCATCCAGAATTATGGCAGATTATTTTTAATTACCTGTAGGATATGATAAGGAGTAGTCTGGTTTCCTCTCTACAGTTAGCCTTACTTGCTCATATTAATGATATTGATCTATCCAATAACCAATCAAGGTTAATTAGACTTTTGCTATTAGTTGTGCGATTCATGGTGGCCAAACTATGGAAATCCCCTACTGCTCTTACATCTCATATTTGGCGGTATAAAACTCACTTCAAGGCTGGTGGTATAAAGCTCACTTGGTTGCCAATATGGAAAAATTAACCTCTTTGTTATATAAGATGAAGTCCTTTCAGAACATATGGACTCCTTTTTTGAAGTTTGATATGGTTTAACAGTTCAAGGACCCATGAGAGTGGACTGTTTTTTTTTTTATGTTGTTTTTGATGTTTTCTCTTTACTTTTTTTTTAGCATTGTTTGTTGTTGCCTAATCTGGTACTAGTAAGTTTCTATTTTGTACTGATGCTGATGACTGTGTTGGAGATGCTGTTTGGTAGTCAATGGGAAAACTGATAAAGTGTATTCATAAAATAAATAAATAAATAGTAGTAGCAGTAGAAGATGAAGACTGCCTACCTGCCTTTGTCCAGGTGCTCTCTTTTAATTCCTTTTTTCTCTGACTTCTACATTGTATCTCTAAGGAGTTTGAAATCCTGGGAAATTTTTACCTTTACTACTAGACAGAAACAGTGCTGCTGTCTCTCAGAGCTCTTCTTTGCTATTTCTCCTCCTTTATGCAGTCAGTCTGTCTGGTCCCAGAGGCACAAAGTGACGTGTTTACCAAGGAGCACACCAGTAGCACACGACAGATGCCATGCCAACTTCAAGGGGCATGTGCATCTGTCCCCTGCTGTTGCTGTATTCCTTGCACACAGCACTGTGCAATCCGGCATGTGGGTACACTTAACGCTACCCACAGAGGCGGTGTTAACAGCACCCAAGCTAATAGTAATATTTGCAGTTAGCGTTTGCCCATGACACTGTGCTAACAGCATGCGCAGTTTCCATCCACGTTCCACTCCATCCCATCCAGTCCCCGCCCAATCATGTGCTAAGTGGTTTGCATGAGGTTTTTACCATAGGGCCCCACACTGTTAGCAAAGGACGCTTAGTGGGTGGTAAAACCCCTGCTAATGGTTAGCATGGTTTAGTAAACATGCCCCAAAGCTTAACAGATATTTTGAAAATTATCATTCTTTGGCAGTGGGATGGAAACAGTACTGCCTTTCTTTCTCTCTCTTTCTGTACTCTATCTTGATCTTTGGATGATTTCTTTATTTATTTATTTTTTTTTGCCTTTAGATTCCAGCAAAGTAGCTTTTGGAAACTACCAATTCTTTTCCAGCTTCTCTGTCTGAAAATGCTGCTGGATTAATTTCAAAATTTGGATGCACAGTTTATCTTCCATGGGTGTCGCTATGCCCATTCAACCCCTCTTCTCGAGTCACTTCACTGCATTCCTCATCCATTTTCATTCTAAGGTTCCTCATTACCTCTCCTCTTTTATCTCTCCCTACAACCCTCCTCAGGAACTCCACTCATCAGGCAAATCCCTTTTTTTTTTTTTTTTTTTTTAAACTTTTATTTTCATTTTGCAACAAACAAAAGAAACAACACACCAAAAGAGACAAAACAAGTATACAATAAGGAAAAGTAAACCCATTACCCCCCACCCCGATGCTTCTTCTCTACCCGATTATATCAGCATGTGAGCGCTTCCAATTAACAGTGATTATACATCAAACGATCAAAAGAGTATCTACAATACAGCATGATCATGAGACAGAGATATATACAAAGTTAGACAGTCAGATGAGAGCATTTAGCAAAATGTACATAATCATTGAGCATCTTCCATTGAGTCCAATGAGAAGGAGTCTGAACAGAGGAAGCGAACAGACGAGGTATTTGTTCATATATACTGTAAAGACAGGCATGATTCCACCATTCATTGGGGCTCAGATGGGAGCTAATTTCCCAGTATTACTTAATTAGGGAAATAGCAATGCCAAGCATAGAGTTCGAAAGGAGATAAGCCATTTTTGGGAGAGAGGGGATCCCCGCAACTGGGCGAAGTCCCACTATCCTCCAAGAAAGGGGCTCCTGAGAGTGCGAGATAGACTAAATACGACCCCAGACCCGACGCCAGTAATACTGTGGTGCGGGATATTCATGCATAACATGAGGCAATGAACCAATGGCCGCAGGACGTGTCCAGCAACCATTGCCCTGAGTAGTGTTCCGTTTGTCTAATCTGTGAGAAGTGTAAAAACACCGGTGGGCTAGAAAGAAGAGGGTCTGAGTGAGTGAGGCGGATCGGGAACCCGTGTCCCTCTACTCCAGATAAGGCTCCATTGCTCCGAGGTCAAAGTCACATGCAATTCTCTCTCCCATACTTTCTGCGCTATAGGGGTATCTCTAGGTATAGCATTACATAAAGTTTAGTAAAATTGGATGCTACACCCGGTGAACTACCGAGAGATCGGAAAGTCCCCAATCAACCTTATGTAGAGAATGCCGATGGCGGGAGTACTCTAGTGCTCCGAAGGCGATGCTGAAGTCGCACTGACCAGAGTCGGGAGTCTAAAGATTGCATAAGAGTATGAAGGCACCTAAAGTGTCTAAAAGCATTGGTGGATAGTGGGAGTCTGATGGGAGAGTCATACCAGGGAGAAAGGTAAGAGGAATCGGTTTGTAAAGGCCCGCTTCTATATCTAGCCACACAGGTCTACTCGGTACTGGAGCTTCCAACCAACAAGCACCTTATTTGATGAGAAAAGATTGAGGGAACACTTGAGTAAAATCGCCACCAAGTACTAATGGAGCATTGGTAGAGGCCAAGGCCAACTGCGCAATACTTGCATAGTAAGCAGGGTTGTCCACATTCGGGGCATAATGCAAATACACGTGAATTCACTATCTCCAACCTCAAAGTGTACACGGGCCCATCTACCCTCCTTGTCAGCGCTAATATCAGGTACAGTAACGTGCAAAGACTTCTGAACCAGAATGGCTATCCCGTACCATTTGGAAACGGTGGGAGAATAGGCAGCTACCATGTGAGGCTTAGCATTGAGTTTCAGTGTTTCAGCAGAGTTGAAATACGTTTCCTGAAGAAACACTAAATCAACATGCTCATGGCTAAGATAGCTAAGGATTTTCTTTCCTTTGAGTGGACCATTAATGCCTTTGACGGTGAATGATAAGATTTTACATAAGGCCATTCAGAAAAGTTAAAAATTCTGAGCATGATAGCACACATAATTTCACTAAGTCCCTCAAACTGACTGTATCTGGCTGTACACATGACATAGGAAAAATAAGCTAATATAATACAATGAAGCGCCCCACATTAACAAAGAAAACCGCAGTACGGTAGAGGAGAAGCAAAACCCCAAAATTACTGGCGACCATGTGTCTGCGGGGAGAAACCCCAGAGAAGGCCGAAATTGAAAAAACACATAACCTGTAGGACTGTGCGTGCTCCGAATCCGACCGAGGCACATATCATGAAGGGATAGGAGACCAAAAAACAAAAGTCATATAGAGAAAGAAAGAAAGTCCAGGCTATTTCTGTGCTTGGCTATGACTGCCACATCGGGCCCTTCAAAATGGCGGATAGAGCCGGCAGATAAGAGTCCAAGATTTGGGATTAGCGCATCTGCTCTGCTTCTTTGGAGTCTAAAAATGTTGATAGTAGATCAGGATCTTCGAACGTCCTGGTTTGGTTGTGGAGAGTCACTCGAAGCTTCGCTGGATACAACAGGCCAAAGCGAGCCTGTAGCTGTTGAAGTCGAGGGCGAAAAGCAAGGAGTTTCTTCCGACGGTCAACGGTAGGCTTTGCCAAATCAGGAAAGAAGGAGACCTTACGACCTTCAAATTCCAAATGATGATTCGCTCGGGCAGCATGTAAAATTTGTTCCACTTGTTGATATCGTAACAAGCTAAAGATAATAGGCCGGGGGGTCGTGCGGTTGAGCGCCATGTGGGCAGGAACACGGTGTGCTCGATCGATTTCCAGTTCTCTGTGAAAAGTGATCTTCAGCAAGGAAGGAAGAGTTTTGAGCAAGAATTCTCTTATATCTCCTGCTTCCACCCCCTCCGGCATTCCGAGGAGCCTCACATTGTTGCGACGGGCTCGATTATTGCTATCCTCTAACTCCTTTTGAAGATTCTGTATCTGGCGCTCAGCCTTGTCCAGTTTGCCCAAGCGCACCTCGTGCGAGTCGAGGACCCCCGCCATGTTGTCCTGCCGTAATGAAAGATTTTCAAGTCGGTCCTGGAGCACTCCAAAGTCTTCTCGCATGGCTCGAAGCGCTTCTCCATTGGACTGCACCAATTCCTTCACACCGCGGATTTCCTCCAAAATCTCCAGGTGCATTTCGGGGTTTTCACGAAATGGAACCATCTTCTGTGGGGAGGACACCTCTGTTTTGGAGCGTTTTCCGTGAGAAGAAGAAGGAGACCCGAAGTCCAAGCGCGCTGGTTTATGGGCCGCCATCCCCCCCGAGGTGCCCCGGTCAGCTCGGAGCGAAATAGTAAATTTGTATAGGTATTAAGTCAGGATTCTAAGTAGGCCTCTCGGGAGCTTCAACGCAAAGCGTCCTACCCGCTGGACATCAGGCTCCGCCCCCCAGGCAAATCCCTTTTACCTGTGCCTTTCTCTTCCACTGCCAACTCCAGACTTCACTTATTCTATCTTGCTGCACCCTATACCTGGAACAGACTACCTGACTCAGTATGTCAGGCTCCATCCCAGGCTGTATTCAAATCCAGGCTAAAAACTCACCACTTTGAGGCTGCTTTTGGATCCTGACCACCTTATTCTCCTTTTTTACCACCCTTGTGTTTCATAATCAGTTCTTCTTTGTTCTCCTGTTAGTTGCATGCATCTGTCCTGATTGTGATCTCCTGGGAGCAGGGACTGTATCTTACAAGTTGTGTACAGTACACCTTTTAGCACAATGCAAATATTAAGTAATAGTAGTAGTAGTAGATGGTGGAATTTGGAAGAAGTGAGTCAGGGAATGACTTGTTTTATTGCTTGTCAAAAAAGCCTCAACATAATTGCTTAATGCCTTGTGCTTCTGCTTTCTTCCTCTGTTAAAATGGCTCTGCAGTGTGTGGGCCCCTTACACTGAAATGTTGCAGTGGACCCACACTAATTTGGTTTGTTTCAAGGAACACAAACCAAAAGACCTATTCATTGTATTTACCATTAGTTTTAAAACAAATACATATTCCTTCTATCTGTTTATACACTGTATTCTGCTTTACGCCACACAGGGCCAGTGCAAGGATATGAGATGCCCTTTGCAAACCTCATTCCAAGTGTTCCCCCCTCCCTCCCCCATCCCCTGCTCCAGCTCCCACTCCGATTGCCACTGCTACTGCAGCTCTCTGGTGACAATGCTTTTAAAACAGCACCAAAGCACTGGAGTCACCTTCAGCTCCTGTACTGCAGTGCCATCCGTGCTTCTGCCCACCTTCGATTCCCCTGTGCAAAAGGAAGTAGAATCATTAGGGGGTGGAAGCACAAATGGCCCCACAGTGCCAGAGCTGAAGGTAACTCTGGTGCTTCGGTGCCATCTTTAAATTATTGGCGCTCCTGCACATCCCAGAGAGGGGCAGCAGCAATGGATGCCCCTGGAAGGCCGGCATTCAAAGTAACCGCCTAGTTTGGCTGATGGCAGCGCCAGCCCTGACATCACACTTGATTAAATGTTTCCTCGTTGTCAATTTTGCATGCCTACCACTGGTGACATGGACAACAGAACTATAGATATAAAGGAAATGGACAAGATGAGCAATTTAAGAAGATATCATCCATTTAGTGTCTGAAGATAAAGCAAAATTCTGAACTGTTGCATCAAAATGCACCTGTTGTCCTTTCTTCTGTTGCATTGTGAGATCATCTACTGATGTCACCATTTGGAATGTCAGAACCCTATACAATAGATGCTGTGGAAATTATCGGTGATGTTTGATTAAATGAATGGGCTCTGTTGTTGTTACACAGTCAATATGTTGATAGCCCAGATTCCTTTTTTAAACTGAAACTATAATCTGAGTGGAAGAGTAGCCTGTTGGTTTGCATAACAGCCTACTACCCAGAGGATCTGGGTTTGATTCCTACTGGCACTTCTTATGGTCTTGGGCAAGGCATTCTAATCTCCATTGCCAAGGAAGAAAAGGCCTGGCAATCTACTGCCAATCATACCTTGCCAAGAAAACCCAGGGGCTGCTGGGTCACTAAGAGTCAGCATTGACTTGAAGGCATTTAAAAAAATAATAATAATCTGATTGAACTGAGATACTCACAAATATACCTAGTATGGCTATAATGCTGACATAAAAATCTTATTTGCCAAAAGATCACCATCAAAAAATATTTTCATCATGGATATTTCTATAATGTCAATACTCCTCAGCACTTTAGAGACATCTGATTGTCTTGCTTAAGGAAAATGAAGGATACTGCTGCTAAACCTGCTGGTAGCTTGTGTAGGATTTTGTTTTGATATTAGGGCACAAAAAGTGACTCTTAACCTTTAAATTACTAAAAGAAAAGACATGCCAAATTTTCTGAATATTCAGGTGGCCGGCAGCTGAAAATTGCATCCACTGGGGCAATGCAGTGTAACTTCATAAGAAAGCAAGCCCAACATCAAAAACTATGTCAGTCCTTGTTCTCAGTTCAGGTGGAATTCAGATAATGTCTTTTGCAGCAGTAATATGTACAAGGTTACCTCATTGCCTTGAACACATGTTTTGCAGCGGCAGAAAGAAAGATAAAGGGCTAAGGGTTAAAAGACTTTGCAGACATAATAGTTCTTAATCAAAATCTCATTTAGAATAAAACAGCACCTGCATTTACAAAGACACCGAAAAATCCCTTCCCTGTGAGAGGAATAGGAGCAATTCTTGACAGTGATTTATGCTCCTTTCTGCTTACCGTGCTCTAGTATATTATCTGCTGTCACATACATATGCACATATATCAAGCTGAGCTCTTAGCACCTGCACAAGTCAGGACTGAAATTGTTGCTTCTCTGAATATCAGTGAAGGAGGGGGACAACACTCCTTGCTAAACAACTGCTAATTTTCCTTTCACGCTGGGTTTATCGGGTGTTGTCCTAGAGGGTGACTTTTCTTTTCTAATTCCATATCAAGTAAGATGTCTTAAATTAATGTGGTCCATAAAGTTGTATGGGATTCTGATGTCTGACATCATGGAGCACTAAAGTAATCTGGGCAATATATTCTTGCTAAACATATGCCCATTCAGCTAATACAGAATATCTTCCAATCATTAATATCTCAGGCAATTTGTTCTAAAATCCCCAGATAGTTAAGCTACGATCTGGGTCAGTTCCCATTTGTGCTCTCAAAGATTGAAGTTCTAACAAAGGCAGAATCACAGTGAGTTCCATGGCAACAAAAAACACCTATCAGTATTTCATCTTATTTATGGGAGGCTAACTTAAACTTCAACATTTTACTGCAGCTCTTATTCACAATAGTATCAAAAATTATGCAAATTCAGAATAGACCTATATGATCTCCAAAGCTCATGCACAATATCATGTTTGAATAATTCATGTGTTTCCAATAAAAGGTGTTAGAGCATGCAAAGAATCAATTTTTTTTTGTGCCATCAAGTCAGTGTTGACTCATAGTGGCCCAGCTACCTCTGGGTTTTCTTAGCAATGTATCACTGGAAGTAGATTGCCAGCTTTTTCTTCTGAGGCAATGGAGGGTGAAGTGACTTGCCCAAAGTCACAAGGAGGCCCAATGGGAATCAAACCCTTGATCTTCTGAGTATTAGGCAGTTGCTCTAACCACTAGGCTACTCCTCCACTCCAAAGAAGCAAATAGTGTACCATTATTTGTAATGTATTTTGTTTAACATATGCAATAACCGTGACATGGCGGACACGGTGCATCACCCTCTCCCACCCTCCCCCCCCCAAACCCCCAATAAAATCACACAACTCCATTATTGGCTTAAAACACCGGTCGCAGCTTTATTAACCTTAACAAACTTCAACAACAATTCCAAACAATACCATTCCGCCTCTAGCCCAACAGTAATGACTCACCAGCCATGTGGGTAGCAAAGTGAGGTCATCGCTGTCGCCACTGCAGCGAGGCTACTGCTCATCCTACCACCCCTTTCTCCGGCTTCGCCATACTACTAGCAAAAGCCTCACCGGGGTTATCCGGGTCGGGGGTACCCCACCCCCGCCCAACCAATACCTATGGCTCCGGACCCCGGAAACCTCCGGGATCCCGCCGCCCCCCCCAGCTGCAACAACCCCAAACCCCCACCCCCAGCCCGAAAATATTTTGGGTGGGAGGGAGGGATGTCCGTTGTCTCGGGGCCCGCATCCATGAATGCGCGCCCCGGCAACTGCCCCCGATGCTACCTCCCTCCCCCCCACCGCTTTGCCTACTCTGATTGGCTCCCGCCGCTGCCACTCACCTGCGGGAGCCAATCACTTCAAAAAATGCCGCCCGTCCTTGCGGCATTCTTCCGGCCCCCGCGGCCCGCCGAGGATGCCACGCGCCGCCGGCCCGGTTACATCCGGCTGGCCAGGTACGGGCCCTGCGGCCTCTTTATTCTATAGATAATTGATTAGAAAAGTGCAAGCCCCTTTTTATGTAATATGACTGTGTTTCCTCTTTTTTTATACAGACTGTTAGGCCTGCTAGGGTTTACTATCCAAAATGCTTACCACATAAATAAGAGACCTGTTTGCATTAGCTGTTTAACATGTTAACTGTTAGCACCCACTAACTGCAATGTCTATCAGCTACTGAAGAAAATGCCATTCTGACACAAGGAATGAGAGAGGACTACACCTTACAGTTAACACAGAAGTGGTTACCATGTAGGAACATAGTTAATATTGCAACATCGGGCTCCCCATATCCACCCACCTACATTTTAAAATTCTTTTACTAGTGCACAAAGCTTACTATACAGCTATCCCCCAGTGTCTTAGCTATTTTTTATTCCCTTTGTACCTGCAAGAGCTCTGAGATCCTTCCAAGGAAATTACCTGACATTATCAATTAAAAAATAAGGCTTCAAAAGAGTTAATTTAGCTATCTTGCTTCCCAACTATGGAATGCCCTCTCCAGGATTTACAATTGGAAAACTATAGGAAATTAAAAAATGGCCTCAAAACCAGTTTTTTTTCCAAGACTTTTAGTGAAATTTTATGATTTTATTTACTGTTTCCTGATTTCTTAAATGGATCTATTTTCAGAATTATAGGTTCACAATTTATATGTTCGTTCTATTCATTGCCCCTTCCTTTTTATGAAAGTATTTTGTTGTTTTATTTATTTATTTATTTTATTACAGTTTCTTATATACCGCGCTATTTAGAATCAGCGCGGTTTACATCATAACAAAATGACCATTACGACAAACTGTCAGGTTTTACATTGAACAGGAGTACAAACTTGGATAACTGGGTTAACTATATACATAATCTATCTACACTGCAGTGTGCGGGCATTTCTAGATTGGGTTATTTCTTGGAGGGGATATCTGGTTCAGTTGCTGTCTGGGAAATATTGGCGGAAAAGGTATGTTTTGAGAGCCTTTCTGAACTGATATAGATTGGTGATGGCTCTATCTACCTTAGTTTTGGTTTACTTATATTTTATGGGTTTTATTTGTATTTTATGTATGTTTGATTCTGGTTTTCTTGCTATTTTTGAGTGGCGGTATAGTAAATGCTTTTAAATAAATAAATGGATAAAGACCAGCATCACCCAACTAATCTGCCCAGCAAGGTTTTTAGGGTTCTAACTGCCTGTCTGTGCAGGTTACCCTGCTGTATGCTTTTTACTGCCAGTCTGTGACAGCTACTCTTGCTCTGCTTTTTTGAAATATGAAAGTCATTTAAGTTTAACTTTGAGCAGGAATGCTCTTCTTCCTATATAGGGATCCTCTGTGCTTATTCCATGTTTGTCTGAATTCTTTCACTGTTTTTGTGCTCACCACCTCCAGTGGGAGGGTATCCACCACCCTTTTTTGATGTTACTTAAGAAAAGGTTTGTTTACACTATTAATTAATACCTTTCATGTATTGTATTTCTAGTTCTGTATCCCATCTCCCCTGTCCCTCCTTTCCTCTTAGGTATACTTATTCAATGCTGAAGTCTCTTCTTATAGGGCTTCTGGCACAAATGCATATCATTTTGGTTGCTCTCCTCTGAACCACTCCAAGTCTTTATATTCTTGATGAGATCTGGCTTCCAAAACTGAACACAGTATTCTAAGAGAGGCCTCACCAATGACTCCTGTATGGTCATGTAAATGTATAAGAGTTCTTTTCCACATGTAAAATAGACTGCTCTGTAAAATTACCTTCAATTATTGCTTACCAAAATTTTCTGATATGACACTATTTTAGCAGCTGAAAATTCATGCGATCCCTACATGGCAACCAAATAAAATTCCCTCTCGACTGACATAAATATCAACATATACTGTAAATATGTAAATCTATGCTTCCAGGGAAGCAGGAAGCAGCAGTGGTCAGGAGGTGAACAAGGCGGCACAGAAGACATGGGAAGCGGAAGTAGGGGGAGCTGTTTCATGCAGCTGCTACTGTGCAGTTCGGCTTCCTCCATCATGGCCTTGCCAGGTGTGGGAGAACAGGTTGAATGACTTGGGGCAGTGTGTGGGTACTCGCCTCAGTCACATTCTTCCCCCAGACTCATTTCTCCTTCTGCAATCACCACCCTGTCCTGGGTCATGCCCCTCTCAATCCTCCCCCTCCCCCAGACTCACCTCTTTCTCCACATTTGCCCACTACAACTCTCTTGCCCAACTCCACTCTCATCTGAAGAGTCTTTCCTATCTAATTTAATCCCCCTCCCTCTTCCCTGCTGGTCCTTTTCAATACCGTCAGAGGAGCTGGCATGTAAAGGGAAAGGAGCAGAATGGGGATGCATGGTAATAGAAAGGAGACTGATGTTTGATGAGCTGGAGTCAGAGTAGACCTTGGGGAGACAGTGGCAGCAGACAAAGACCATGGTCAACAGGCATAGAAGGTTCTGGAAATGGCAGAAGGGTTGGTAAAGAAGAGCAGGCAAGGTGGGCGTGGCAGTGGCTGGGGCTTCAGTGAAATAGGTTCAGAGATAGAAACGGCAGTAGCGACAAAGACGGCATTAGCTGGGGAGGGGGGTACCACTGCTGTTTTGCATAATGGCGCAGTGCCATTCTGT
Source organism: Ichthyophis bannanicus (assembly GCA_033557465.1). Taxonomy (NCBI): domain Eukaryota; kingdom Metazoa; phylum Chordata; class Amphibia; order Gymnophiona; family Ichthyophiidae; genus Ichthyophis; species Ichthyophis bannanicus. The sequence goes on from CM066033.1 coordinate 422,405,367, forward strand.
TGTACAGTAGGGTCAGGTCTTATGGAGAGAGCTTTAACTTTTGAATTCCACTTTTTTCTAAATTATATATCTTCCTCCTCTATAGAGGAGTAGCTTTTTTTCACTTAAAATAGGAAAAGCAGATTTCCACTAAAAAGAAATAATGCAGATGTTTTTTTAACAATCTATAGACCAAATATCCTGTATTTAATTTTATAGTAAAAGTGCAGGAATATACGCGTATGTAGTATAGAACTCAATAATTGCAGGTCTGGTGGAAAGCTCACCAAAATATTATTTTTAGCCTATACCTTCCAAAAGATAAACTTAAAACATTTTAAAATCAATATTACTGTGCACTGGAGCATCTTTCTTTAACAACTAACCTGCATGTAAGTGAGGGTGAAGAAAATTCTGGTGTTACAATCAAAAATGCATTTAAAAGACCAAGGGGTATGTTTACTATTCGGCGGTAGTGGCTTCCTTGCGATATCGGAGCCGCGGAAGCGGCTACTGCCAAAAGGTTAACATACCCCTAAGTATTGTACCAATGGTTCTCAACCCATAAGAACCTAAGACATGCCATACTCTATCAGACCAAAGATCCATGAAGCCCAGTATCCTGGTTCCAACAGTGACCAATCCAGGTCACAAGTACATGCCAGGTTCCCCGAAGGTAAACGGATTCCATGCTGCTTATCCCAGGAGTAAGCAGCGGATTTTTCCAGTCCACTTTAATAATATTTAATGGACATTTCCTCCTGGAACTTGTTCAAACCTCTTAAAATCCAATTACACTAACAGCTTTTACTACATCCTCTGGCAATGAATTCCAGTAAGTTTTTCAGGATAACCACAATAAATATGCATGAGAGAGATTTGCATACAATGGAGGCAGTGCATGCAAATCTCCCTCCTGCATATGCATTGTAGTTATCCAGAAAACCTGACTCGCTAGATGTGTTCCGAGGGGTTAGTTGAGATCCCCTGCACTACACTATGTTGTTCTAATGACCTCCATTCTATATTCATTCATACCTTTGATATTTATTTTATTAAGATGAAAAAACAGAAATGCCAAAGATAATGTATTCTATTTAAATTCAGGTTCTGTTTCACAGAAAATGTGCATGCGGAGGCTGCAGAAATAGCATGCTATGTGCCTATGCAATGGTACTTTAATAGCATGTATGTGCTGCACGTATTTTTAACATATTTGTTTCTGAACGAGACGGCACTTCATGAATGCACTGGCACTACCATCAGAAAGTATTGCATGTGAACTTGTTTAACATTTACTAATGGGTGTTGTTTGGCAGTTAACGTGTTAACTGTAAAGGTCAACTTGCAGTAGTTGCTAAACCTCCAATGTAAATGTGGGGGCGTTCTCAGCATTTGGAGAAAGTAGACCTGCTGCTAATATGGGGCAACGGTTGCTACTACATGTTAACGGCACAGCTGCTAACTCACAATGCATATTGAATTATTTCCCATTGTGTTGGGTGCCGCAGGCTTAATTAAGGGGAATGTATTTATTTATTTAAACTTATTTCTGTACCACCTTTCTACTATTCAAAGCAGTTTACAGTAAAACAACAGATTAACAGGACCATAAGGCACGCTATTATACAAGGAACAGGAACAATATAACAAAAAACAGTATAACTACATGACATTAGGGCCCAGATTCAGAGAGGAGAATAGTGGGGCAGTACATCCTGGTGGGACGTGCAGCCCCATCATATGACCTGCCCCAATTCCAGATCACTGTCTCCCCATACTCACAGAAGCGCTGTGCAGGAAGATGGAGACGGGCACAGGGGGTGGGCGGGCCAGACGCCCGGACATACAGAGCCGATTCAGGTTAACAGCCCCTTATGTCTGGAGGGCACAAGGGGGAAATATTGCATATTCCACCTCAGAGGTCAAATAAGTGCTGGTCCCCCATATGCCCTGGTCTGGCAGCCTTCCCAACACAACGGATGCATGGCAGGCACTGGCCCGCCACCCGATCATAGCCCCAGGGGGCCTGCTGAGGGCCATGTGGGGGGACACCAGACAAGGTGCTATCAGGCCATCCACTCGTCAGTGGGTTCGGGGAGGAGGGGGGCCTGGCCATTCAATCCCGTGGACGTCCCTGTGACTGCAGGAAGGGCACGTCAGGCTGTCCTCGGGCCCAATTCTGACTACTGGGGGAACGTTTTCCTCCTCCATTTCAGAATCTGGTCCAAATGGGCCTGTCCTGCTCGAAGCCGTCCGGATGGCCCGGACGTGCCCCTTCCAGAATTGGGCTCTAGGTGTAGTTAACTATGAACTATTTACAGTGTTGTTGTAGTTGAGAGCTAGCTAGTATTCGACAGTGTACTGTATGTGTCTAGTGTATTGGTTGGAGGATTTTAACAGTAAGAATTTATGGTGAATGAGTCTCTAGGTCTTTGAAGAGGTGCATTTTTAATTTCTTCCTGAATTCAGAAAGGTCTGAGAGTCCTCTTAATATTTATTTATTTAGTTAAGGGTTTTTTATACTGTGTTCTCGAGTAATTAAAGAGGTTTACAGAGTAACATCAACATTACATTATAACATAAGAACTAATTACATTGAACATAATAACCGTAACATTGTACCAACTAGTGGAAGGTATGAGCCTATTTACATATCAACCTATATATGTGTGTGTGTCTGTGTGTGGATATATAAGGTGGTATATAAAACTACATATGCCTATACATACCTAGCGAGGTATTCGTTTATATACATAGCAACCTATATACATAGCAAGGTTATATACTTATCAACTTATATACAAAATAAAAGTGCAATAAGTGGTTTGTTTGATTAATTGCAGTACATAATTGAGGGTGTTTGTAAAAGGTCCAGTTATTGATTTGAAAGGAGGTGCTAAGTTGGGTAGATGGTTTCATGCTCTTTCCGGGTGCCAAAATGTTCTAAAAAGAGGTGCATTTTTAGGTCCTTTTGGAATGTTGACAAATCTGTGGTGGCTCTTAGCTCATCAGGTAGCATGTTCCATAAAGAAGGGGCAATGTATGAAAAGGCTCCATTACTAGTAGCATGGTTTGTTTTGCGATATTCTGGAGGTATAATCAGAATATTTTGAGTGCAGGTTCTTCTTTGGCGATCACTTGGGATTATTTTGATTAGTGTGATTAGGTATTGTTGTGCCCATCTCAGGGCAGGCCCTCCTTAACCTGGATTCTTAGTCTTACCTGGCCCTTCTAACAGGAAGGAAAAAAACAAGACACATACATTGAAAATCAATTATATTAATTCCAGAGCTCTAGAAGGAAGATCATCAGGGGGTGCAAATCATGGCTCCTCCTCTAACTACCTTCGAAAATCTTCCACCAGAGATCTGCCTTTTATTAAGAAGTATCAGCAGACATAGTTAATTTTTGATTAACATCGGATGATATTCATGTTACAAAATTACAGGCCTGGAATAAAATCTGCTTACAGGATCATTTTTCTGCTGATGCTTTGCAAAAATCATAAAAAAACGGAAGTTACAAGGCCATGCCCATAATCACAAAACAACAGCAGGTGCCGCTACAATTCTGTCATCAAACAAGAGTTGATTAGTTACACTTATAATTTCTTTCTAAATTCTGCTAATTTCGCAAGCTTTTATTTGATTTCCAGTTATATGTTGACCTAAGGTCTCTGATTCTCGGAAAGTTCATGCGATAGTGCTGACATTAGTTGTTATCAATTTGACCCATCATTTACCACAAGAAGGGTGGAGGGATTACAGAAAGTCCCCAAAATTTGCAGAAGCTAACCTTTGGTCACAGTAGCTGTGTACACAATTTGTCAGCAATTCTTACAGAGACAGAAGCTTCTATCTAAAAATACATATATTGCAGTTCAGCCTAGCATTTCAATAAGCATATATTTTTACCTGAGTAAAGGTATATGGCTATAGCCACCTTCACAGCCCTGTTTCTTTGTCATTATCTGTGCTTACATCACTGTCTGTATCTATATCAAGAGTACCATAAATAGGGTCGTCACTCTCCATAGCCAAATCAAGATGGCCATAGACAGGATGATTTATATTAGTGTAAGTTGCCTTATCACACAAAAGCTCATCAGTCTCTGCTATAGTCTCTAACCTTGTTCTGGGGCCTTGGTCAGTCCTTCCTTTCTCACAGGTATGATGGGGTTATGTCTCTGATCAGTTTAAAGGTGGTCATCAGTAATTTATATTTAATTCTGCTGTGGATTACAGCCAGTGGAGGCTTTATAAGATTGGAGTAATATGTTCAAATATGCTTGCTTTGTGAGTTATGCTTGCATAAAATATTGGCCTACTTTTAAATGGGTGTATTTAGACATGTTTCTCTGTTATACTACTCATATGAAGTTATCATCATAACTGATACATTTAATAGCTTAATTTAATTGTTGAACACTTAGGGGTTCATTTTAGAAGCCCTATACTGAAATATGAGATTGCAGACCTATCTTTAGTAATCTGTGAACTATCATTAAAATCATCTGTAATACCTGAAGATTGGTGAATGGCCAAAGCATGCCAATTTTTAAAAGGGTTCCAGGGATAATCCAGGAAGCTACTGACCGGTAAGCCTGACATCAGTACCAGGCAAAATGGTGAAACCATTATAAAGAACAAAATTACTGAAAATTGTAGATAGTCATAGTTTAATGGGAAAAAGCCAACATGGTTTTAGCCAAGGAAGATCTTGTCTTACTAACCTGTCATGTTTTTTTGAAGGTATGAATAAACAGGTAGACAAAGGTGAGCTGGTCGATATAGTGTATCTGGATTTTCAGAAAGCCTTTGACAAGGTCCCTCATGGTGAAATTAAAAAGTCATGGGAAGGAGGCAATGGTAAAAAGATAGAAAGCTGAGGATAGGGCTAAATGAACAACTTTCTCAGTGGAGAAAGGTGAATAGTGAAGTACCCCTGTGCTGGATCTGCTGCTTTTTTTTAAATTTTTTTATTTAAGTGTTCTTGAATAACAAACAGAAAATAAAGCAATACAATCATCCAAGTCTTTACAATATTCAAGAAAGAAATTATACATCACAAAAGCATACCACATCAAGGGAGAACATTACCCAGTATCCAAAAAGAGAAATTAAGGAAAACAGAAGTATCAAACTCCACTATGGGGACCAGTAATCTCACCACCCGAACCCTTAACTACCTCCTTCTGATTCAAAAAAGACTTAAGTTGGGTCACATCCGTAAACACAGAGGACTGACCCTCAAAAGTAATTACACACCTGCAAGGAAATTTTAAATAGAAGAAAGCTCCTACAGCCAACACACGCGATTTTAACGCCAGGAACTGCCTACGACGGACCTGGGTAGCCCTGCTTACATCCAGCCGCGTGTAGAAGCTGCTGGTTTAAATGGAGGAGTGAAGAGGGGTCCTCCTCAGCCGGGGACCGCCCTCGCTCTGCCTGGCCGAATCCAAGCAGGGCCTCCAGGCACCTGCTAGCTGCTCTCGCGGCACGAACACTGCCGCGTCTGTATCCCAGTCAGGTAGGTTCTCCACTGACCTCCTGCAGCCACCGGTTTAAATGGAGGAGTGAAGAGGGGTCCTCCTCAGCCGGGGACCGCCCTCGCTCTGCCTGGCTGAATCCAAGCAAGGCCTCCAGGCACCTGCTAGCTGCTCCTGCAGCACGAACACTGCCGCGTCTGTATCCCAGTCAGGTAGGTTCTCCTGGGTCTGCTGCTTTTTAACATATTCGTAAATGACCTGGAAATTGGAATAATGAGTGAGGTAATCAAATTTGCAGATGACACAAAATTATTCAAAGTTGTTAAAACCCATGAGGATTGTGAAAAATTGCAAGAGGACCCTGATATATTGAAAGACCAGATGTTCAAATGGCAGATGAAATTTAATGTGGACAAGTGCAAAGTTATGCACCTAGGAAAGAACAACCCAAACTATAGTTGCATGATGCAAGATTCCACATTAGGAACCACCACCTAGGAAAAAGATTTAGGCATCATCGTGGATAACATGTTGAAACCCTCTGCTTAGTGTGCAGCCAAGAAGTTCAAATAGAACGCTAGGAATCATAGGGAAAGGAATGGAGAATAAAACAAAGGATATTATAATGCCTCTGTATCATTCCATATTGCAACTGCACCTTGAATATTGTATGCAATTCTGGTCACCTTATCTTAAAACGGATATAGCAGAATTAGAAAAGGTACAGACAAGAGCCACCAAAATGGTAAAGGGGATGGAAGGATACCCCTATGAGGAGAGACTTAAAAGGCTAGGGCTCTTCAACCTGGAAAAGAGATGGCTGAGGGGAGATATGATAGTGGTCTATAAATTAATAAATGGAGTGGAACGGGTAAACAAAGATTAATTCTTTATGCCATCAAAAAGTAGAAAGACTAGGGGACATGCAATGAAGCTACAATGTAACCCATTTAAGACTAATAAGAGAAAATATTTTTTCACTCATCACTTAATCAAACTCTGGAATTCATTACTAGAGGATGTAGTAAAAACTGTAAGTGTAGATGGGTTTAAAAAAGCTTTAAACTTGTACTTGGAGGAAAGGTCCATAAACCATTATTAACGATAACCCGGGAAATCTGCTGCTTGCCCCAGTACAAGCATTGTGGAACCTGTGTCTTTTTGGGAACCTGCTAGGTACTTGTGACCTGGATTGGCCACTATTGGAAACAGGATACTGGAATTGTTGGACCTTGGTCTGACCCAGTATGGCATATCTTATATTCGTATGCTATTCATGATATGCATGTCTGAAAATGCCCATTCAGACATGGAAATCATATCCGCATGCTAAGAAGCATTTTCAAAAAAGTCCAGAATACACGGGTGTCTGGTGCAATGACATCCATCACTTGGTGGAGGCATGTCCAGGGTGTTCCAGAGAAGATACTTACTGCACATGTGTGTACCCAATTCTAGAATGTCACCATATGTGGAAAACCACTAGCAGATACGTCCATGTGTAGACAAGCTCCTTTGCACATATATGAATTTGGTAAGTTCTCATTTCAGACAACTTTTAGCACTAGTGATGGCAGAGGAATTGTCTCTTATTGCTACGATATCCCCCCCCCCCCCCCAACACACACACACACATACTCAACGTAGAAAAGCAGGTGAAAATCAGTGTCTCTTTGAATACTGCCATGGAGCTGCACCTTTCTGTTTGTGAATTGGCAGGCTGAGACATGTATGTGGCAACTTATACATATGCGCGTTTTGGAATTTTGGCACAGACACGTCTAAGTTGTGGGACCACTAACGTCTAAAATTGTTTCTAAAATTGAATGGCCTCAAAAATGCTTTGGGATTTTATTTTGCTCATCCCCTTTGGCTTCTTATTTTGTAAAACCATTTATCTTTTGGAGATAGTTTGATTTTGGTAGGTATTTACATGCGACCACTTTCTCTGCTGCCCCTCCTACAGAGTTTCAGATGTTTTGAAATGGATGTCCCAGAGGGCACTTAAACGGTCTTTCTAAAACGTGGCTTTTAAGTTTTTTCCCTCCTTTACTCTGCCCCCCAAAAATGGCCAAGAGCAGGACCTCCACAAATAGGGAAAGAAGTGACTGGGATTTTGAATGCTTTTCAGATGACTGTGTTTGTGTGGAACTAGCTAAATTAACAGCAGACAAAGCAATGAGACCGGATGAGATACATTCTAGAATATTGAAGGAACTTTGGGACATTCTAGCGGCTCTAATGACTGATCTTTTCAGTGCTTATTTGGAGTCTGATGTGGTTCCCAAGGACTGGAGAAAGGAACACATGGTCCTTTTACGCAAAAACAGAGAAAAGGATGAGGTAGAAAACTCCACGCTGGTTAGTTTAACCTCTGTGGTGAGTAAATTATTGAAAATGCTGCTAAACGAGAGAATAGTGAGGTTTCTGGAGTCCAATGGATTGCAGGACCTGTGGCGGCATGGGTTTACCTGAAGCAGATCTTGTCAGACAAATCTGATTGATTTCTTTGGCTGGGTGACCAGAGTTTGACCGAGGGAGAGTCTTAGATGCGGTGTACTTAGATTTCATTAAAGTCTTTGACACTGTTCCAGACAGGCAACTTATAAACAAACTGAGCATCCTAGAGATGGACTCTAAAGTGACTAACTGGATTATAAATTAGTTGAGTGGGAGGTGACAAAGGGTATAGGTAAATGGAGTCACTCTGAGGAGAAAGAGGTTACCAGTGGTGTGCTGTAGGCAGTTGTCTGATTCTTTTTAACATCTTTGTTAGTGATATTGCAGACTGGCTGTTGGGTAAGGTTTGCTTTTTGCAGATGATACCAAAATCTGCAATAGAGTAGTCATGCAAGAAAGAGTAGGTAATATGAGGGGAGATCTAGCTGAGCTTGAAGTATGGTCAAGAATGTGGCAGCTGAAATTTAATGCTAAAAAATGCAGGCTCATGCATTTGGGCTGCAAAAATCCAAGAGAGTGGTCCATTATAGGGGGCGATGTACTTCTGTCCACAAAAGAAGAGCGAGGCCTAGGCGTGATTGCTTCTGATGATCTTAAAGAAGCGAAACAGGTAGAAAAGGTGACAGTGAAAGCCAGAAGGATGCTTGGGTGCATAGGGAAAGGAATGGCCAGCAGAAGAAGGTAGATGATAGTACCTCTGTATAGTTCTCTGGTGCAACCTCATTTGGAGTATTGTGTGCAGTTCTGGAGGCCACACCTTCTGAAGGATATAAACAGGATGGAGTCGGCGCAGAGAGTGGATACAAGAATGGTTAGTTATAAAGCATATGAGGTTGTTATAAAGCATATAAGGACAGACTTAAAGATCTGAATATGTATACATTAGAGCAAAGGTTGGATAGAGGAGATATGATAGAGATGTTTAAATACCTCCATGGCATAAACGCACAACAGAAGAGTCTCTTTTGATTGAAAGCAAGCTTTGCTACAAGGGGACATAGAATGAAGATGAAAGAGGATAGACTCAGGAGTAATAAGTGGAAATATTTTTTTATGGAAAGAGTGGTAGATGAATGGAATAGTCTCCAAGTGGAGGTAGTAGAGATGAGGATGGTATCTGAATTAAAAAAAGCATGGAACACAGAGGATCTCTAAAGGAAATAAGAGAACTATTGTAGTTGATATGGAAGGCCTTGTGGTCATTTTCTGCCATCATGTTTCTATGATTTTATGGATAACGTTTATGGAGTTATCCATAAAAGTTCTGCAACATTTTTTTAAAAAGAATCTCTGAGGTCAGTGTTGCTGCTAATCACATAAAAGCTTTTGAATATTAACCACCAAGAGCCCACAGTGGAGAAGAGAGGGAGAAGGTCAAAGGTCATATAAGACCCATGAAAACACAATTTCTATCTTCGAATGGGTACACTGGATTGGTCCAATGGTCCTTTTCTGCCAACACATTCATTTTTCTTTGAAGACACTTCTCTGTCAAGCATGTTTGCTCCATGATTCATACTACAATGCTATGTTCAAGAGTGGGTGAAAATTTATCTTCTTAATTAAACAAAACTAATGAATGAAAAAAAAAACTGTACTGCAAAGCATTTCATTTGGAAGCTCATCATTAATAGTGACTCCATTGCCATATGAAATAAACTAGCAATAAATTCAGATGGCAAGTCAGAATTATAATTCTCTCTCTGTGAGTCAATGATTTTAGACAGTGTGTGAGTAAAGGAATGTCCATGGAACAATAGCCTTAAAATAATTTTGCACAATTTTATCTCCAGGAACAAGCAGGAATGAGTCTTCACATATGGGTATCGTCAGTACCGACGGAGCCTGTGCGGGAACGCTCCCCAGCGTCCAGTAAGAAAGCTTTTGGGAGCATCCCACAGCACCTGCGCGCTGCCTTCCCGCCTTTCCCAATCACCTCTCTCCAGTTCTTCTTTTCTGCGGAGCCAGCAGGTCGTGTTCCTGTCACCGCAGAAGAATTCTTTATTTTTTTCTTTATTTTTCTGTGTTGCGTCTGCCTTCTTCGACGTCAGACCGGTACCGCCAGTCTTTTCTTTTCTTTCTTATACAAAAAAAAACAACAAACCTTTTCTTTCTTCAACTGTGCATTTGCGGTTTGGGCCTTAGGCCTGAACATTTTTCTGCTCATGGAGAAGCCCGCTTCCGGGTTTAAAAAGTGCACGAAGTGTGGCGGTACTATTTCTGTCACCGACACCCATGATTGGTGTCTAAAATGTTTGAGTCCTGACCATTCCATCACGGATTGTGTGTCCTGTACCGTGATGTCTAAAAGAGGTCGGCAGAACCGAGCAGCCAAGCTCAGTACCCTGTTTCCCTCTGATGCAGCCTCAGTGGCATCGACGTCTTCCAGGGCTTCTTCTTCTTCCCATGGATCTCAGGTAACCAAACATAAATCTAGCCGGTCCTCGAAGGGCAAATCTCCCTCTAAGCATCGAGATGCCTCCGGGCTTGTCCTCGAGGAATCCGCACCGGCAAAATTACCCCGGCGGGAAGTTCCGGCTTCCAAAGCATTATCTATGGGGTCACAGGTTGACATCGATGGCTCGGCCTCGACCGATCACCTGTTGCCGTGTTCTGGGGTACCGGTAGCCTCCACCGGTACCGACATCCAGACTCTGGTGGCGTCGATGGATCAGAAGATTCTGTCCATGCAGCGCACCCTAACGGTGTTTATGCAGGCTTTGACGCCTTCGGTACCGCAACAATCTCCATTGCCGGTACCGACTCCGGCACCGGCATCATTTCTGGTGCCGGTACCGATTGCATCGACATCGGCTTCGGTGTCGACTGCAACGGTACCGCTTACTCCCAAGGTCGATCCCACTCGGTACGCGTATCGGGCTTTACAGGAGTATCCAGACAGGCGATACTTCGATTCCTCCGAAGACTCTGATGAGTCGGAGGCTTCTGTCGAGGCACCGGTACTTCTTCCTCAGGAGTCTGATTCTCCAAAACAAAGAATGTCTCCTGCAAAAGACTTGTCTTTTCAAGACTTCATTAGGGAAGTGGCTAGGGGCCTCTCCATTACAGTGGCCCCTGAATCAGAGCCTAGAGCCAAGCAATTAGATATTTTGCAATACCCTAAGGCTCCTAAAGAAGCAGCCACCTTACCTATTCATGAGATTCTCTATGATCTCATGTTGAGCATGTGGGAGACTCCTCTTACTACCTCTCCTCATTCTCGTAGGTTAGACACCATGTACCGTGTCCCTCCTTGTCCTGGCTTTCATAAGTCTCAGCTTCCTCACCACTCTATTGTGGTAGAGTCTGCCATGAGGAAAATAAAGAGTGCAAAGAGACACTCATCTAATCCTCCAGGACGTGAATGCAGAACCCTTGATGCTTTTGGCAGAAGGGTTTTCCAAGCTAATATGCTTGCTGCCAGAATCAACTCCTATAGTCTCTATATGGGGATGTTTCTAAAAGAAGTCACAGATCATCTGCAGACTTTAGCCCCTTTTATTTCAGAAGATAAAAGGTAGGAATTTCTCACTTGGCTTAAATATGCCCAAGATGTTTCCAAATTTTCCAACCGAGCAGCCTTTGACTCTTTTGAGTGTGTAAGTAGAGCCTCGGCTATTGCCATAGGTGCACGCAGAATTGCTTGGTTACAAGCATCTGATTTGGAACTCTGGGTCCAAGATGAATTGGGAAATCTTCCTTGTACAGGTGAAAACCTTTTTGGCAGGGATTGGAAAGCAAAGGCCACTCAGATGGATGCTGAGAACTCTGCTTTGGATTGACTTTCAAAGTCTACCTCTGCTCCTGCTAAGAAAAGATTGTTCAAAAAGACACCTTTTTCTAAAAAGGGAAGATACTATCCTGCTTATGGTCAGCAGGCATCTTCTGCAGGTCATTTTGCTGCAAAGCGTCAGCAACCACCTAAACAGGCCAAGTCAAAGGCTGCCAGGCCTCCCACGGCCCAGCAGCCTCAGCCTCCTCAAGGGCTTTGACTTGCAACTAGAGAACTTAGCCTTTCTGGCTCTGGAAGAACCAGAGCCCCTCACCATTCCAGGAAGGTTAGCTTACTTTGCTCCCAGATGGGAGCAAATCACAGCAGAGCAATGGACCCTCTCCATTATAAAGGAAGGGTACAAGCTTCATTTCTTAAACCTTCCTCCCCACACCATGGTGAAACAGTTCAATTCTCCAACATCTCTCCTCAACCTTCTGGGTCAGGAGATTGCTACCCTTCTTGCCCAAGGGGCAATAGAAGAAGTACCCCTTCTTCAACAGGGCTCAGGGTTCTACTCCCCTTATTTTCTTATTCCAAAGAAAACAGGGGGCTACAGACCCATTTTAGATCTCAGAGAATTGAACAAGTTTCTATTCAAAGAGAAATTCAAGATGATTTCTCTCGGTACTCTGCTGCCATACCTTCAGAGTCAGGATTGGCTTTGTTCTCTAGATCTCAAGGATGCGTACACCCATGTCCTCATCCATCCAACACACAGAAGGTTCCTTCAGTTCCTTTTTCGAGGAAAGCACTACCAATACAGGGTGCTTCCTTTCGGTCTGGCCTCTGCACCAAGGGTGTTCACAAAATGCATCGCAGTAGTAGCTCCATTTCTGCGCACGCTAGGAATATTCGTTTTCCCATATCTGGATGACTGGCTCATTCGAGCTCCATCCCAGTCAGAGGCCCAGATTTGTCTAACCTGCACAATGCGTATCCTTCAGTATTTGGGACTGGTAATAAACATCCCAAAATCCCATCTCACCCCTACTCAGTCCCTGGAGTTTATAGGAGCCTTGCTGGATACCACAACTGCAAGGGCCTATCTTCCTCAGGCCCGTTGCCTACGCTTGGTGCAGTTAGCCTCCCAGATACAGTCAAAGTCCCATTTAACTGCTTGAGAGATGTTACAACTATTAGGCCACATGGCATCCACCGTGCATGTGGTTCCATATGCTCACCTTCACATGAGGGCAGCTCAATGGACTTTGTCCACCCAATGGACTCAGGCATCAGGTTGCCTGTCAGACAACATAGCAAACTCCAGTCACCTATTTTGGTCTCTCCAGTGGTGGAAGTCCCCTCCAAATATGTTGCTGGGGTCCCCTTTTCAGCAGTCGCTACCCCAAGCAACTCTGACAACAGATACTTCTCCAGTGGGTTGGGGAGCTCATCTGCAGGATCTCTCCACCCAGGGCATCTGGTCTCCACAGGAGACTTCTCTGCATATCAATCTCTTGGAACTCAGAGCAATATTCTTAGCTCTCAGAGTATTCCATTCCCTGCTCAGCTACAGGACAGTCCTCATCCATACGGACAACCAAGTAGCCATGTTCTATGTAAACAAGCAGGGCGGGACTGGCTCTCTGTCGCTTTGCAACGAAGCTTTGCGACTGTGGGCCTTCGCCAGAGAGCATCACATCCATCTTCTGGCAGTATATCTTCCAGGCATTCAAAACTCTTGGGCGGACAGACTCAGTCGAGTTCTGCTCCCACATGAGTGGTCCCTCCACATGGACCAGGTAGCCAGGATTTTTCGAATTTGGGGAACCCCGGACATAGACCTCTTTGCAAGTCTGTGGAATGCCAAACTTCCCCGGTTCTGTTCCAGAATTCCGTGTCAGGGAGTTCAGGCCAAGGATGCCTTCTTCCTTCACTGGGGTCAAGATTTCCTTTATGCCTAGGGACCATGATCCTCATAGCTCCACATTGGCCACGCCAAGTGTGGTACTCTCTACTTCTGCATCTCTCTCAAGCTCCTTCCCTGGACTTGGGCTCTGCACCAGACCTTCTGTCCCAGGAAGGGGGAACATTGTGGCACCCAAACCCCCAGTCCCTCCATCTCAGGGCTTGGTTGCTGAGGTCCTAGACCTTCAAGATTTTCATCTCTCTCAGCAAGTCAGAGATGTTATTCATGCCTCTAGAAAGCCTTCTACTAGGCGTTCCTATGCTTTCAAATGGAAAAGATTTACCATTTGGTGTTCAGAGAAGGGTCTAAACCCTCTTGCAATACCTCTGAATTCTCTACTAGAGTATCTCCTGCATCTATCCCATGCAGGCCTGAAAACAAATTCAGTAAGAGTCCATTTGAGTGCTATTGCAGCGTCCCTCAAGCCTCTCAATGGACAACCTATTTCCTCTCACCCTCTTATAGCAAGATTCATGAGAGTCCTTCTTTTAACTAAACCTCCCATTAGACCACCTCCAGTGGCATGGGACTTAAACCTGGTTCTTGGCCAGCTTATGAAGCCACGCTTTGAACCTTTAGCCACCACTTCCTTGAAACTTCTTTCTTGGAAAGTTGTTTTTCTCATTGCAGTCTCCTCAGCACGCCGCATCAGTGAGTTGCAAGCTTTGGTGGCTAATCCACCTTATACAAGGTTCCATCATGATAAGGTAGTCCTCAGGACCAATCCACACTTTATGCCTAAAGTGGTCTCGCCTTTTCATCTGAACCAGGAGGTATATTTACCTGTCTTTTTTCCAGGACCTCATGCATCAAATGCAGAGAGGAATCTTCATACCTTGGATTGTAAGAGAGCTCTCGCTTTCTACTTACAAAGAACACAGCAACATAGAATGTCTTCTCAACTCTTTGTTGCTTTTGATCCTTCTCATTTAGGACTTCCAGTCTCTAAGAGAACACTGTCCAACTGGATTGCTCAGTGTATTTCTTTCGCCTACCAGAGTAGGAACATTTCTCTGGAGGGCCATGTCACAGCTCACAATGTGAGAGCCATGGCAGCCTCAATGGCTCATCTAAACTCTGTGTCCATCGACCAAATCTGTCGAGCGGCCACCTGGGCCTCGGTTCATACCTTCACAGCCCATTACTGTTTGGACAAGGACTCCTGCCGGGATGCCTCGTTTGGTCAGGCTGTCCTCAGACACCTGTTCCATTCCTAATCAACTCCTACACACCTACCCTGGTCGGATGCCAGAAATCCATGGGGGGTAGTGGAGCCCTCTGCAAGGGCACACAACCATGGGGTCTCTCCCTGGCAACTGCAGCTAGGGAGTCCCCATATGTGAAGACTCATTCCTGCTTGTTCCTGGAGATAGCACAGTTACTAACCTGTAACAGGTGATCTCTGGGAACAGCAGGAATAAGTCTTCACAACCCACCCACCTCCCCTAGGAGTTGTATCTCTCTATCTATCTTTCCTTTCCTCTCTCTCTCTTTGTCTCAGCTTTAAAACACGAACTGGAGAGAGGCGGTTGGGAAAGGCGGGAAGGCAGCGCGCAGGCGCTGTGGGATGCTCCCAAAAGCTTTCTTACTGGACGCTGGGGAGCGTTCCCGCGCAGGCTCCGTCGGTACCAACGATACCCATATGTGAAGACTTATTCCTGCTGTTCCCAGAGATCACCTGTTACAGGTAAGTAACTGTGCTTTACTTGTAGTCGTTAACAAGAACATGTAGTCGCTGCCAATTTCTGCTAACCACATGGTATTTTGTGTATCGCCACTGCACAGTTAATTGAATCATAATTTTCAATGGGACATGTTTACTAGAGTGCTAAATCACACTCTAAGGGGTATGTTTACAAAGCAGTGATAGCGGCCTCCGTGCGATATCGGAGCCACGGCCCCATTGATATCGCACAGAGGCCGCTACCGCTGCTTTGTATACATACCCCTAAGTGGTTAGCATGGGACCGTGGTATCCATTACCACATGCTAAAATAGCTTCCATGGTAAAAATCCCATGATAATGGCATTTTGCAGGTTAGAGCAGGGACAGCATGGCTTAACGACAGAGAAAGGACATTGAATGCACTATGGAATTAGCTTGCACTAACCATGCATTGTGCAGTCAGCGTGGGTGCAGTTACCGCCACCTCAGTGGGTAGCAGTGAGTGAACCCTACAGTAAGTGTGCATGCCCGTTTAATATGGCAGAGTCCTCTGACCCACACTAACTGCATGAGGACATTTTGGGAAGTCCTCCATCCGTCAGCATGGGTCTAGGCCACCCCATGGTCATTTTTACTTACTACTGCATGCTTAGCAATGCTTCCTTAGAGCAGTTTAGTAAACATGCCACATTGTCTTTAAAATACAACAAATCATGCTAAATTAAAACCCATAGGTTTGCAAAATAAGAATATTTTTACTTCTTATGTAGCAATCTTGATTTTGAAAATTTGATCATAAAAGGCAGCAGTTTGATAAACATGATTCAAAGTGGGCAAGATGACCAGCAGCAGAACAAAAGGACTAAAGAATTTAGCAATGTGCCATAAAAAAAGCCCTTGGTGCAATAGTGTAAGCTGACATTTGATAATAGTCATAATAATTCTATTCATTGTTTTGCCACACATACTCATGCAGTTATCCTTATTGAAATTTCATTGTTAATTTCAATGTCTAGCAACACAATATTTCTTGGCCCAGTGTGCAGTGGCGGCCAAGAGAGCAAATAGAATGCTAGGTATCATAAGGAAAGGAATGGAAAATAAAACAAAGGATATTATAATGCCTCTATATTGTTCCATGGTGAGACCGCACCTTGAATATTGTGTGCAATTCTGGTCACCATATCTTAAAAAGGATATAGCGTTATTAGAAAAGGTACAGAGAAGAGCCACTAAAATGGTAAAGGGGATGGAAGGATACTCCTATGAAGAGAGGCTAAAAAGGTTAGGGCTCTTTAACCTGGAAAAGAGACGGCTGAGGGGATATATGATTGAAGTCTATAAATTAATGAACGGAGTGGAACGGGTAAACGTAGATTGATTGTTTATGTCATCAGAATATAGAAAGACTAGGGGACATGCAATGAAGCTACAGGGTAAACTATTTAAGACTAACAAGAGAAAATATTTTTTCACTCAACGTGTAATCAAACTCTGGAATTTGTTACCGGAGGATGTAGTAAAGGCTGTTAGTTTAGCTGGGTTTAAAAAAGGTTTGGACAAGTTTCTGGAGGAAAGGTCCATAAACCATTATTAAAAAGGTACCCAGGATATCAATACTTGACCCGATACAAGCATTGTGGAACCTGTGTCTTTTGGGGATACTGCTAGGTACATATGACCTAGATTGGCCACTGTTGGAAACAGGATCCTGGGGTTGATGGACCTTGGTCTGACCCAGTATGGCATATCTTATGTTCTTATGTTCATTCTCTTTCCTCTCTCTAGTCCCTTAAGTTTCTCTCTTCCCTTCCTCCCAGGTTCTTTCCCCCCTTCTCATATGGTCCTAGCCCCGACACCCGTGATCTTGATGGAAAAGGAAATGATAAATTTGTCATAATTTCCTGGTTCCCATCAATAGTGTGTTCTGTTGTGTTACAGTGCACACTATTGATGGTAACCAAAAAATGACAACAACTTCAATACGTCCTGTTTTGGCGAGACCACAGCTTTTGTTTTATACGAAAGTGTATCCCTTTTCTGTTTTTGCAGTTATACTCCCAGCAGTAGTTGGCAGCACAGAGACAGTGGATGATGTACTGTATACAATCATGGTTTCTGCATTGCTCATTCCTCTGCGGTATGTGCAGGGCCAGCGTAAGACATGCAGGGGCCCAGAGCAGAAATTGGTGAGGAGGCCCCAAAGCCCACCTGCAGGTTATGCCTCTTTCAGCTTGAGACCAACTTGGAGCCCCTGTGGCGTGGGAGCCCAAGACAATTTCCCTGTTTGCCACCCACTAACACTGGCCCTGGATATATTGTGAGGGTTTTTTGTTTGTTCTGCTTTAAAAGGAAGCCCACAAAAAAAGAATGCAGAATTATGAGGTTCTTGAGCGTATCTGAACAGGCCTCACCCTGTGGGATGATGCTGATTTGGTCATATCCTTTGCAGAGGCAGAATAGTGAGTGGGAAGAAGAGAAATTTAGAGAGCAGTAGAGTATACCATGAGAGACTGGAGGGGGTTGAGGCAAGTATTGGTGGTTTGCTAACTTGTGCATATATATCCTAGTTGAGTCTTAGTTTTTGTATGACTGGCAAATGTCCACAGTCCTTATCACATTATTTGGTGACCCTATCCCAGCTCTTTGATAAACCTGGGCTCTCCTACTTTCTGCCTCTCTGTGCTTGCTCGGGCTTACAACCCAACAGATTTAATACTAAAATTACTATTTTAACACTGCTCAATCAGAATTCCTAAAGCGATTCCCCTTTCCCATTCATTCCTCAGCTGCCCTCCTCTCAGTCGTCTAGTAAACTGAAGAACAGATTATTGTTTTCATTTCACTACATAAAACAATTATTTTGGATTGCCTTGTCTAGAAAGCCTCTTTGTTCTCTGTAAATGCTTGATGTTTGTCTAAGTCTTTGTTTTGGTATGTGTACTCCCTGCGGACTTACCCAGAAACTAGTTAAGCTATGAAAATTATTCACATCCTCATTTGCTAATTCAATGGTGTATTGATTAGTAGTCTGTTAATTGCTTGTCTCGTAATATAAAGGAAGAATAAAATGGTTTGATAGTAAATGGTCTCAAAATAAATAAGCTGCTTCATTCTACGTGTATGGCTTCCATCTCTATGTTGAAGCTGTGGTTTGTAGATGATGGTGAATTTCTTTGCTTTTCTTACCACTTAACATGTCTAATCAACACCAAGAAGATTATGACAAGTAAGGAAGCCCCTAAGTCAAGGGTTGCAAACTGCAATCCTGGAGGGCCACAAACTACTCTGGTTTTCAGGATATACCTAAAACTACCCCTTCTTTTATTGTCATTTTTATACTTTAATAATTCAATAAATAGAACGATGCCAAGAAGATACCCTCCCTAAACCCGTCGCTCACATTGAAACATTGCAAAAACAGTCTCACAATCGATATTTCAAAACCATAAGCCATTACCAGACAAACGTGTTCAACACTTAAACCCTTAACTTAGAACAGATTTCACATATAAAAGAAGGGGGATTTTTTTAATGCCTATGATGCTGAGTTCTTGATCTCCCCTACAGCTCTTTGTTACTGCATAGTGGGAAGTGATAAGATTCTGAGGCTTTCTCCTAAATTGTTGCTGCCATTGTGGTGTGACATATTCCTTTCCCTCTAGGTAGTCTAGTAGTTGTGACTCTTTTGAGCTACTGAAGTAGATTAGCTTAGTCGGTACTATTTCTATTACTTTAGCCTGGGAATTTTTGTTGTTTTGTGTCATTAATACTCTCAGAGTGGATTTTCTTGTTTGTAATGAATATATATATATGAGATATATTTATTTGCACTGCCTCCACAGTATGCAAATATCTCATGAATATTCATCAAAGTATTCTGAAAACCGGACTGGTTTGCGACCTACCAGGATTACGGTTTGATACCCTGCCCAAAACCATTTACATTACACAATAAGTTGCCAAACTGTATTTTTTTGCAGTATTTAGCAGAATAAACAGATGCAGTGGATGACAGGTGGAAGAATGCACAATGGAGGTTATTCCATAGACCAAATAGGCTGTTTACATATGCACAGGAGATGGATATCTCCCAAAAATGTCTACCACCATATTCCAAAACGTAGCTCCCATGCACATCCATGCTGCAAAGATGGGGATCTCAGAACCTGCCCAGCAGGGGTGGAACGGGGGGGGGGGGGGGGTGATTTGCTGCGGAGATGTATATAGCATATTCAGGAAAGCATATGTACGTTTTATGTGTTCCCCATAGACGTGCCTAGTATTCCTGCTGGAAATATGGAATAAGGCCAGTACTTAGAAATTATTCTGCTGTGTTTGTACAGAAGTTGTGACAAGTATGCTGCAAGGCGTGACTGTGGTCTGTAAAACACCACAAGATGCATTTATAATGAGCAGAAATCAGGGGTGAGGGAAGCTTGTAAGCTAAAGGGTCATTTAGAACTAACCTAAAAGACATTTTAAGAAGAGCAATTGTGATTATTCTGGCTATGCTGGCATTTGCTGTTTGTGCTAAAGGAGCTAATTTGGGGGACCACAACAGTTCCTGTGAAATGTAAAATGGAAATGTCCATGTATGAGTTGTATGTGAGTGAGTCTGCAACAGGAACATGTTTGAATGAGAAAGGGGGATCATATTTGTAGGTCTGGGACTCCATGCTAGCTATAGGTGCTGAGCATCTTTATCCTTGAATTATGGCTTTTGTAACTGCAAGTGAGTGTGTGTGTATGTGTGTGTGTGGTTTGAGGGTTGCTTGGGAGGATCTGGTGTGCTGATCTGCAAGTCAGGGAGGGCATGAATGCCTGGCCAGTACCTGGACCGTATGGCTGACAGCAGTGTCACCAGGTGCCAGTGTGACAGGGCAGCCACACATCATCTGGGCCAGAAACAGGAAGACATGACTGATATTGTGCAAAACAGTTCCCAGATTCTGCCTTGTGGCCTACATCCTTATCCAGTTCACAATCTTTGCAAGTTGCGAGAGTGGTGATATATCTGGAGGCTGGCTACGTGGGGAACTTTGCCACACAGAAGACTGTGGGAAGGCAGGCAGGGTTGCCCCACAAATAGCAGATGTATACAGACAAACATAAGCCAGGACAAGAGTAGACATTGAATGGGATAGGTGTAGCCAAAATGTAGGGAGCTGCTGTGAGAAATGCCAGTATCCAGATATGTAGGAAAGAGATGCCATAGAGCAGAAAAAAATACCATTCCTGCAGCATCACCAGGCACAGAGAAAGCAGGAGAGGAGATCCACCACAGAAAAGAACATCATTCAAGGCCTAAGAGATCAACCCAACACATGTTTCGTCTGGGGGCCTTCTTCAGGGGTTAGCGACCTCTACAATAAACAATAAAACAGTGAAAAAACACCAAATTACATGATAAAATAATAGCTACAATAATAAACCCATAAGATCCAATGATGAAAATGATAATAAATAATAATGTAGTAAAGAAAAATCGTGACACACTTAACAAAATCTAATATAGAACTCAACTAACACAGTTAAAAAACAGAAAGTAGTAAATCATCCATAAATAGTAAATTGAAATAAGGATTATAGTATGAGTAATATATTATGTGTCATTTCAAGTGTGGCAATAAGTAGAAAACGTATCCTTAAATGCAATTACTTATAAATATAGTACATGAGTGGATACAAGTGCATAGTGGGAAACGTACTGTTGGAGCAATCAAAAACATTACTCACCTAATGTTATAAAAATGAGCAAAGGGAACAAAGTTCTAACACTTAAGGAACAAATACAGCCATCAGGACATTAGTAAAATCAACTGTTCTGTATTGGCAGTAGTGAAAGTTGCAGCCCTTCAAGGGGGGACATATTTGTGTCCACACAGGGACCCAAACATATACGTACAGGGGGAATTATGAAATAGGAGCCATCCTGAGGATAACTTAGATCACTAGTGAACTTGATCTCGCCCCCGTTATAC
Source organism: Ichthyophis bannanicus (assembly GCA_033557465.1). NCBI lineage: Eukaryota > Metazoa > Chordata > Amphibia > Gymnophiona > Ichthyophiidae > Ichthyophis > Ichthyophis bannanicus. Next base: position 422,426,631 of record CM066033.1, read on the forward strand.
ACATCAATGGATCGGTCACATTTATTATCTTCCTAATGGTGGGTATCGTAAATAAATCCTGAGTAACACAAAGCCAGTCTTACTGTGTAGATGCGATTACAGTGGACAATATACACTTAAGCGATCTTGCACACAAAACATGGATATTGTAATACAATAAACACAGTATTGTAAATCAATCCTGATTCACACAAGGACAGTCTTATGATTACAATAGACAATATACGCATAAGTGATCTTATACACAACACGCATGAGGTTCAAAACGGAACAACACATTAGACGTGATCAGGTGTGCCATATAAAAATATTCATGGAGCCAAGCCCTAAAACTAATTATGACATACCGAATTGGATAAACCAAAAATAGATGGGTCAGAGGTGCTTACTTTCAAGAATCCAACATCATCGTATCAAAAAGATACACCCCATAAACTGGCGCCAAATTTAAGTAAAGTAATGGTGACGTTGTGATGACATAACACTGGAGTCAGTCCCTAATGGTGTTCCCAGGGATCCCTTTAAGAGCTCTAGTTGGTTTCCATGGGGAGGTTTCCTGTACCATTTGCCCGTGCTTTGGAGGCTATAAGGGGGCTCAGGATTGGATTTGTTGGTAGTTGTGATGTTACATAGTGAAACTGATTTAGTGTGGCTCTTTCTTGCTTAACTCAGATTTGCTTATGGGATCTCCACAGTTTGGCTATGAGTATATTAAGAACAGCACAGGATCACCATTAGGGACTGACTCCAGTGTTATGTCATCACGACATAACCATTACTTTACTTAAATTTGGCACCAATTTATGTTGTGTTTCTTTTTGATATGCTGTGGTTGGATACTTGAAGGTAAGCACCTCTGAACCATCCATTTTTGGTTTATCCAATTCGGTATGTCATAATTAGTTTTAGGGCTTGGTTCCATGAATACTTTTATATGGCACACCCGATCACATCTAATGTGCTCTTCCGTTTTGAACCTCATATGCATGTTGTGTGTAAGATCACTTATGCGTATATTGTCTATTGTAATTGTATCTACACAGTAAGACTGGCTTTGTGTCAGTCAGGATTTGTTTACGATACCACCACCATTAGGAAGATAAATAAATGTGACTGATCCATGGACTGTGCATAAAGGGGGCCAGATAAGGTTCACTAATGATCTAAGGTATCCCCAGGATGGCTCCTATTTCATAATCCCCCTTGTACATATATGATTGGGTCCCTGCGTAGACATGAATATGACCCCCCTTGAAGGACTGGATCTTCCAATACCGCTGATACAGAACAGCTGATTCTACTAATGTCCTGATGGCTGTATTTGTTCCTTAGGTGTTAGAATTTTGTTCCCTTTGCTCATTTCTATAACATTAGGTGAGTAATGTTTTTGATTTCTCCAACAGTATGTTTTCCACCACGCACTTGTATCCACTCATGGTTCTATATTTATAAGTAATTGTATTTAAGGATGCGTTTTCCACTTACTATCACTCTCGAAATGACACACAAGATATGCCTCATACTATAATCCTTATTTCATTTAACTATGTATGTGTGATTCACTACTTTCTGTTATTTTAACTGTATTAGTCTAATACTATATTAGATTATATTATGTGTGTCACGATTTTTCTTTACTTCATTATTATTACTTATTAATTATCATTTTCATCATTGGATCTTATGGGTTTATTATTATATCTATTATTTTATCATGTAATTTGGTGTTTTTTAACTGTTTTATTGTTTATTTAGAGGTTGCTAACCCCTGAAGAAGGCCCTCTGATCAACGTGTCAAGTTGATCTCTTAGGCCTTGAATAAAGTTCTTTTCCATGGTGGGTCTCCTTTCCTGCTTTCTCAGAAATAGATGCCATAACCAGACAGCATAGACATTAGCTCAGCAATACAATGCATCCTTTGAGGTTGGTAAAGGTCCAAAAGTAGCATTTGAAAGAGTGTTTTTAGAGATGACCAATGCAAGAATAACTGAGGAGTTGTTCTACTGCCATGTACGTTTTGATGCAAGGTATGTCATGACAAGCATATCTGTTTGATCTTATATCTTAGAGCGCACTGAAATTACTTTGCAGTGTTCTGGGCATGTAAAGTCTAGTATATATAGTCTAGTATGCATAAGCATTTATGTATCATCAGTATTTATGTCTAGTTTGCATCAGCACAACACTATCATTGAGAGGAGCAGCTTAGGAGATGCATGTTTTAATTGAGGAGGCATCTACGGGTATGTCGCGGAAATGGTCAGGATTGGAAACGTACAACTATCCAGAATACGGTGAGTGCAGGGACGTCCAAAATGATTGCAGCATTTACCCATGCTCTATAATATCTGCTCCACCCTATGGTCCGTGCCTGCACCCATATGTGAGGCTCGTGCTTGATATGTGCATGGGCTGGCTGAACAGCATGTTGGACATATCGCGCCAGTCATGTCTACATGCCGATTCTATAAACATGGACGTGTCTATACCCCAGGTGAGGCATTGGTATGGAATCATGCCCAATTCCGATTTAAATGTGTCCGTGGCCCAGACATGGATTTTGTGGAATTGGCCTCAATGCCTATTTGCCACTATATTTTTCTCTTCTAGCAAAGAAATTAAAGATATTGCCAGTTTGCACTTTATCTTGATGTATGCTCTAACAAACACATTTAAAGAAATTGTCATTCTGATATTCTGAAAAAAAAAGAACACTGAAAGATAATGGAACCTATTCACTATCATTTCAGTGCCTTCATACTAATTTATCATGCTAAATTAGCTATCTTGATTCTGTGCACCTTGTACATTATGCACGCCACCTACAAGTTAGTATTTTTTGCAGTTTACTTTGAATAATTCTATGCATTATCTAAGACAGTAATTCTTTTGAAAGAAGTAAAAAGAACAGCATTGGAAATGTTGCTGAAATTGCACTAATCCAGCTTTAAGCTTGATCGCGTTATAGCTTTGATAAGGCACTAGGTAGTAAAAACAAAAACAAAAAAAAGTGGTAGAGCAGTCTCTTTCAAAAATAGCTAGATATTGTGTAAGACTGGAGAGTTTTGTTTTCTTTCTTCAACTGGTACACATTCACTGGGCAAACCGCTATAATTGTTTTATGTTCATTTGAATATGTTCTCCTCCCTATCATTTTGATTGACTTATTTAGAAAAACACCGGCCGATATTCAGCCAGCAGTGATCAGCATTTTTTAAACGCTGGCCGCCATGAGCAAATGTGAAACTGGATACTCAGCAGAAGTACCCAGATAACAGCTTCCACTGAATATGTTGTCTCAAGGGTGGCTGTTGCAGGCTATCCAGATAGTGGTGATATTCAGCCATTGTCTGGATAGCTAGACTGCGTAAAGATAAAGCTGCTTTTTCTGGCCTAACTTTATGTGGTCACTTATCCAGTTAGCGGACTAAAAATCGCTGCTAACCAGGTAAGTGCTTACACCGTCCTCATTCCACTTACAAGCTGCCCCAGTACTATTTTCAGCACTCTAGATAGCACCACGGCAGTTATAGATAATATTCAGCAACACTATCCAGATAGCGCCACGGCACTTATAGGTAATATTCAGCGGCACTCTCTGGATAGCACCATGGCAATTATAGATAATATTCAGTGGCACATCCATGCTGCAGTGTAATCTAGAAATAAGGAGATCCTATTTCTCTACAGGGAGATCTATTCCAGCAACAGGTAACAGAACCCACATGTGAAGCAGCCATACTGGACTTCATGCTTAGCAATGGGTTAAGTGTTTCTGATGTTATAGTGGGAGATCATCTAGCATCCAGTGTTCACCAGATGGTGTTGGTCAGTGTTAGAACTAGGGCTGATAAAATCCATTAAAAAACCAGGGTCTTAGATTTAGGAAAACTAACTTTGCCAAGGAGTCGTTAGCAAGATGGGAACAGCTGGGGGATGTAGAAAAGCAATGGGCAAAACTGAATGGGGATATTTTAAGGGCAACAAACTTTTTGTTAGCTGGGTAAAGAAATCTAAAAGGAAAAGGAGGCTGCTATGGTTCTCAAAAGAAGTAGTTGAAAAGGTGAAGAAAAAGAGGGTGGCGTTCATAAATACAAGAGATCACAGAGAGAGGAAGACAAGTATCTGTATTTGGAAAAACATAGAGAAGCTAGCAAAGTAGTCAGGAAAGCAATGATACAAGAAGAAGAAATATCCAGTGCATTAAAATGTGGGAATAAGACATTTTTTAGATGTTAGTGAGAGAAGGAATTGCAAAAATGGTACTGTCTGACTCAAGGGTGACGGGGAGTAATACGTAGAAGCTGATGAGGATAAAGTGGAATTGCTTAACAAATATTTCTGTTCTGTGTTCACAGATGAAGAGCCAGGAGCAGGATCTCAGATAACACCCACAAATAGAAACAGAAGTGATGGGGATCTTGAGTGATTTTCAGAAGACTGTGTTTGAGAGGAACTAGCTAAACTAAAAGTAGACAAAGCAATGGGACCGGATGGGGTACATCCGAGACTATTGAAGGACTCAGGGTCATTCTAGCTGCTCCACTGACTGACCTTTTAAATGCTTCTTTAGAGTCAGGAGTCGTCCTAGAGGACTGGAGAAAGGCACATGTGGTCCCTTTACACAAAAGCAGAAGTAAGGGTGAGGTTGAAAACTACAGGCCGGTTAGCCTAACCTCTGTGGTGAGTAAATTATTGGAAACACTGCTAAAAGGGAGGAGTGAGGTTTCTGGAGTCCATTGGATTGCAGGATCCAAGGTAGCATGGGTTTATCAGAGGCAGGTCTCGTCAGACAAATCTGTTTGATTTCTTTGACTGGGTGACCAGGGATTTGCAGCGAGGGAGAGCCCTAGATGTGGTGTGGTTGACTGGGTTAGAAAATTGTTGAGTGGGAGGCGACAAAGGTACAGGTAAATGGAGCTCACTCTGAGGAGAGGGAGGTTACCAGTCGTGTGCTGCAGGGATCTGTCCTTGGTCTGAATCTTTTTAACATCTTTGTTAGTGATACTGCGGAAGGGCTGTCGGGTAAAGTTTGCCTCTTTGTGGATGATGCCAAAATCTACAATAGAATAAATATTCCTACCCAGGAAGGAGTTGATATCATGAGGAGGGATCTAGCTCAGCTTGAAGAATAGTTAAGAATTTGGCAGCTGACATTTAATGCTTAATAATGCAGGGTCATGCATTTGGGCTGCAAAAATCCAATGTAGAGGGCGAAGTACTTCTGTCCACAAAGAAGAGTGGGGCCTGGACATAACTGTTTCTCTTTTTTTTATCTTTATACAATTTTAAATAACAACCAAGAAAGTTATCAAAACCCCCCATGTACAGAATAGAGTAAAACAGCAGATTATAACACAGGAAAACTTATACAAAGCACAATCAAACAACATTCAGATGTCTGCTCACCCTAGCCCACAACAAGGAGACAGGGTGGACATAGTCTAAAGAAATAACTCCAACATAAAAGTGCAAGAAAAGAAAGCTAGTTTAGTATCCAGTACATTTAAATCTTGGCACATTTGGTGTGGAATCAATAGAGGCTTCAATACATCTAGCATTCACACGGCTAGCAGTTGGGAGGGCTCATAAAAAATATAAGAAACTGATTGATATTTCACTTTGCACTTACAAGGGTGCTTCAAGAAAAAGACCTCTCCCAGCTGCAGTACCCCAGGGCGCAACAGAAGAAATTCCCTGCGACACTGCTGGGTAACTCTCGCCAAATCAGATAGATGTTTATTCTCAAACCACGAAAAATAAAATTCCTTTTCCGAAAGAAGAGCTTTAAGAGCCACTCTTTATCCGACGGAAGGGCAAACATCACAATCAATGTATTGGGAACCACAGGTTCCTCTCGTGATGATTCTAGCAAATATGAAACATTCAATATATCTACAGTAGTTGTTGAGCCTCCGTGGTTGCCAGGGATGCCACTCTCCAACCCTTCAGTAGATAAAATATTTTCACCATAGGGGGAAGTGAATCCCGCGGAACTGCCAAAACATCCACCAAATACTCATTAAACATATCTCTTGCTGAAACGAATAAAAGTCGTGGAAAATTAATGAAATGTAAATTATTTGGCTGAGACAAGTTTTCAAGCTGTTCCAATTGAATCCACTGAGGCAAAATTCTTAATGAAAAATTCAGTCTGTCCTTCTAACGACAACTTGGATCACACTTCTGAGGCCTCAACTGTAATCGTCACTACAGTAGCAGAAAGCTATTCTATCATAGCAGAATTCCCATTAACTGCTAAGGAAGACACTTGAGGCAATAAGGCTTCCCCCAGCGAGATGATGGCTGTCCATATGGACTCCAAGGTGTAAAGTTTACCGGTCTCACAAGTGTGAATGAAGAAACATCACCTGCTGGGTCGTTTCCATTTCCATAACTGTAGACGTATTATCTCCTCATGATGCAGTGGTCCACCCCACTGACAGTGCCGTAGCCTGAGTGTGTTGAAGTTGTTTCAGGCAGTAGCACACACCGCCCCAACCACTGCTGTGCCTGGCCCTCGCTGCTCTAGCAACTCCCGCTCACCCGGCAAGAGTTGCAGCAGCAGGCTTTTATCAGGAGATTGCTGGAAACACTCTGCTTTTGGTGCAGGCCACAGATCAGGAGAGAGAGATAGCGGACACTGAGCTTCCCAGTCCCAGTGAATCTGAAAGCAGAATAACCTCGGCCACAGAAGAAACAGGACATGAAGGCTACGGGGGCTTGAGAGGGCTGCAAACCCCCCTTAGATTTCCACTTCTTGCCCATGAGAAATGCAACTGCCTCGCATGAACCTAGTTGACATCGTCAAACTTAACCCCACACCGACATGATGTTTCTGATGATTTTAAGCTGACTAGAAAGGTATAACACATGACGGCAAAAGCCAGAAGGATGCTTTGGTGCATAGGGAATGGCCAGCAGAAGAACTGAGGTGATAGTGCCTCTGTATAAGTCTTTGGTGCGATATCATTTGGAGTATTGTGTGCAATTCTGGAGACCACACCTTCAAAAGGATATAAACAGGATGGAGTCAGTACAGAGGGTAGTTACTAAAATGGTTAGTTGTCTTCGTCATAAAGCATATGAGGACAGACTTAAAGATCGTAATATGTATATGTTAGGGAAAGGCGGGATAGACATTCAAATGCCTCCATGGCATAAATGCACAAGAGGAGAGCCTCTTTTGATTGAAAGCAAGCTCTGCTATAAGGGGACATGGGATAAGGATGAAAGGGAATACACTCAGGAGTAATAGGTGGAAATATTTCTTTACGGAAAGTGTGGTAGATCCATGGAATAGTCTCTCAGTGGAGGTGGTAAAGACGAGGACAGTATCTGAATTCAAAGAAACATGGGACAAACACAGAACATTTTTTAAGGAAAAAAGGGGAGTATTGTAGTTGTTATGGAAGGGCAGACTAGATAGGCCATGGGCTTTTTCTGCCATCCTGTTTCTATGCACTATCAGGATAGCGCCACGGCAGTTATAGATAATGTTCAACGCGCTATCTGGATAACACCACAGCAGTTATAGATAATGTTCAGCGTGCTATCCGGATAACACCACAGCAGTTATAGATAATGTTTAACACGCTATCCGGATAGCACCACAGCAGTTATAGATAATGTTCAGCGCGCTATTCGGATAGCACCACAGCAGTTATAGATAATGTTCAGCGTGCTATCCGGATAACACCACAGCAGTTATAGATAATGTTCAGCGCGCTATCCAGATAGCACCACAGCAGTTATAGATAATGTTCAGCGTGCTATCCGGATAACACCACGACAGTTATAGATCATGTTCAGCGCGCTATCCGGATAGCACCACGACAGTTATAGATAATGTTCAGCGTGCTATCCGGATAGCACCACGACAGTTATAGATAATGTTCAATGTGCTATACGGATAACACCACAGTAGTTATAGATAATGTTCAGCGCGCTATCCGGATAGCACCACAGCAGTTATAGATAATGTTCAGCGCGCTATCCGGATAGCACCACAGCAGTTATAGATAATGTTCAGCGAGCTATCCGGATAACATGACAGTTATAGATAATGTTCAGCGCGCTATCTGGATAGCACCACGACAGTTATAGATAATGTTCAGTGCGCTATCCAGATAACACCACAGCAGTTATAGATAATGTTCAACGCGCTATCCGGATAGCACCACAGCAGTTATAGATAATGTTTAACGCGCTATCCGGATAGCACCACAGCAGTTATAGATAATGTTCAGCGCGCTATCCGGATAGCACCACAGCAGTTATAGATAATGTTCAGTGCGCTATCCAGATAGCACCACAGCAGTTATAGATAATGTTCAGCGCGCTATTCGGATAGCACCACAGCAGTTATAGATAATGTTCAACACGCTATCCGGATAGCACCACAGCAGTTATAGATAATGTTTAACGCGCTATCCGGATAGCACCACAGCAGTTATAGATAATGTTTAACGCGCTATCCGGATAACACCACAGCAGTTATAGATCATGTTCAGCAGCACTGTCCGGATAGCAACACAGCAGTTATAGATAATGTTCAGTGTGCTATCCGGATAGCACCATGGCAGTATTAGATAATATTCAGTGGCACTATTGGATAGTGCTGTTGATTATTGGGTTCAGTGTGGTTTATCCATTTTTGAGGTCCTGCAAAATGGATAAACCCTTCTGAATTTTGGGACCAGGGAGCACAGAAAATTAGCAGTTGTTCAAAGTACCAAAGATAATCCCCATGTATGTTAATTTTTGGTATAATTTTCAGTCAGCTGACATTACTGGGCCTCTTTTCTAAAAAGACCTATTTTTTTAAGCCATGTTAGCCATTAATGTTAACATGTGCCAACAGGTAATACCTATATTATGCAAATAGTCCAAATTAACAGTTTACACGGCACCTTAGGGGCAGTTTCTTCAAATAGGTGAGTTTTGCACCTACCATGACAATCATGAACCTTATTTCTAAGCCATGGCATGTGGAATATGATCTCAGTCTCTCAAATTCACTCAGTGTAGTACTTGCATTGTGCCAAAGAGAACTTCCCTCTGGAGTACGTAAGATGTTACATGTATGGGTAATTTATCAAGGTGTGCTTGGAAATTCCTCTTAATCAAGCCTGTGGCACCCAACACAATGGGTAGTAACTTGATTATCTTTCTGCCACATTTTCTTGGTCTCCAACTACATTTCTTGCTGCTTGAAGATTTTCTCCCTCTCAACGCAATTTACAGAGCAGTCGCTTGGAGCTGACACCTCTAATCAATGCCGCTCTGGTGTTCTTCTCCTTTAGCACTATATCCGGCTTCCTCGCATCCGGCTTTTTATTGGTCGGAATGGAAGTGTCCCAGGTGATCATAACCTCTTCATCCTCGATAATTCTTAGCAGTTAGTGCATGCTAAGGTCCATTTTAACTACTTCACATGGAAGGCGGTAGGAAATTGCAGGAGATTGCACCTTTCAGTGTATGCACAGTCGGGTAACATGGTACAGTTAATGCACTTGAAAAGGTATAACTTATTGTACTGCATTATCTGCTATTCTGTTAATTGTGTTAAAGAGTTTTTCCCTACAGTTGTTGAATGACAAACAGCAAATACAGAGGTTTTTGCCGTTATTGTGCATTAATTTTGTGTATTAACCTGCAGTGCCTGTAATGTAGTGCCTGTAATGTGTGCAGAAATGTCTGCTTCTTTCCTGTATATATTTCCCTTCTTCTCTATATGTAAAGGGACTCACACTATTTGTCAGCATAGGTACCCTTCCTCATGGAAAAAGAGCAAGACCCTTAGCTCTATATGACCTACCAGTTTCTTCAGAAATAGATAAATATGTCAACGGTCCATTTTTATTTTACTAGAACAAGTGGAAATAATAAAACTCATCCCCACACTCAAATACCATATAAGAGGAGAAATAGGCCTATACGCAGCACTTCTGTAGAGACAGAGATCTGTAATCCTATATGTTACCATTCTGTAGGGATGAAGGTCAGCAATTCTAAACCATCAAACCAAACTCACTATATTGATATCAATGTAATGGGAAGGATGGGATGAGGTTTAGAACTGAAGTGCTGTTAATGGTCAGGCATCTTGTTTGGCTCTTGGTTGTCTCACAATAACATTGCAGACATGGTTGATCCTCTTTAACCTAGTGAAAAAAGGATATGTTTATTATTCCAACTCCTTGCAATTATTTTGCTTATTTTTCAGTGTGTGGTGCAGCGGAATATAGGCATACATTTGTGACCATCACTGCTATATGACTAGCTGGTAATATTTAGCTGCTATTCCTTTTAGCTAAGCAGTTTAATTTAGCCTAGCTTTTTTGTTGTTTTATATGGTACTGTTTAGCTCTACACATAGGGGGTCATTACGAATGAAAAATAGCAGGGAGGTGCATCTGATTTGGACGGGCCCCTATGGGGGCAGGCAAAGGCAGTGATGGGGGAAGAGAGTGGGTGGGCCAGGGTGCGGCGCACAACCTGGGCATACAGGGCTGATTCCAGTCACAGCCCTATATGTCCAGGTTCACCAGGATAGAAGGGGGACTTATTCTATCTCAGAGGTGGAATAAGTCCCCCTAGCTTTGGAGGATGACACTGTTAGGCCCCAACAACCAGGTAAGTGGCTCCAAGGGATTCCCTGCTGCATGATCCTGGCCTCGAAGGCCCGATCAGGGGTTGGGCATTTTGTGTGGTGCGGGTGATCGAGGCTCCTGCATGAAGCCACGGTGCCATGGCTCCATGCACGAGCCAGACTGAGCTAGCTGGGGAAGTGCCTGGACCTCTGGGGTGCCAGAATCAGGGCATGGCCTGGGAGTCCAGGCCCATGCTGCGATTCTTCTCCCATAGGGCCATCTAGCCCCCGCAGGAGCAGAATCAGGTGAATCTCTGGGTCGTCCAGATTTCTAGACATCCAGATGGCCCAGACATGTACCTACAGAATTGGTCTCATAGTGGCTGAATATCACCAACTGTCCTGTATAGTTAGACATAATGCTCACACTCCACTGAATAGTGTTGGAGTGGTCTGTAAAAATTTCAGCAGCTCTATCTGTAGGATGCTGCTGAGAATTCACAGATGGGTGTTTATATATTTAGTGGCTAACAAAAACTTATAAACCCCTTTGAATTCTGGGATGTCTTGGAGGAACAAACATATAGTTTCAGGTCATGTAGGCTTTTGTAGGTTGGGGAGAATCACAATAGTTTGCTGAGAACTAGAAAAAAATATGTACTGTACAAGTCTGTGAAACTTTAATTGAAAAGGAAGGTTTCATTTACACTATGATACTTTATGAGAAGATAAACCTTGAGACCAAAGACATAAAGCATTTTATACCCTGAGGCGTCAGAATATTGACAGAGAAGCTGGTAACTCTATTATTAGCTGCTGTGCTAGAGGTGAATTAATGGACATTGCTACAGCTTATCTTAAACCAGGACTTTCCAAGCCAGTCAGGTTTTCAGGGTATCTGCATTGAAAAGGCATAAGGTAAATCTGCATGAAGTGGAGGTCCAGCATATGGGCATTTACCCACATTTACCTGTGAATATGCTGAAAACTGTCAGTTGACTCTCCAGAACAGGTTTGGGAAGACCTAGCTAAAACAGAGTAGGGTCAATTTTTTAAATCCTATTTCGTAGATAAAATAACTTGATAATTAATTTTATCCTTTAGTTTTATTCAAATTCTTAGCCACACTTAAGGGCTTGCTTGCTAGCTAAAGTGCCTTATCGTAACACACAATAGGCCCCAATATTTAGTGTGAGTGTGGCACCGGACTTGCACTAATGAATAGAGGCATGCCAGGCGTGTCCCCATGCAGTTTGTCTGGATCCAGCGCCATCTCCAAGGTAAGGCATCTGGCCGTGATTGCCGTGGGTACTGAGGTAAGTGCACCAGTGCTAACCACTGCTAGGATGGTTAGTGCGTGGCTATGTCCCCCTACTCACTGCTCCAAGTAGTCATCACCCACTCTCCACCTCAACCCTGCCCCAACACATGGTGACCTCCTTAGTTCCATTGTAATGGCTACCGCAGTCCCGTGCTAAGCAGGTTTTACCGTGTTTTGTTTAAACATGTCCCTTAACCAGCTAGATTTTCACTGTAATTATTTGTGTGACCATAGCAATGAAAAGTGCTGATTTCCTAAGTCAAAAACCTACCCTAAGGATGCAAATGACCTTGCCTCTTTTATGACCAAATAGTTTGTGCACCTTGGGATGGTATATGTTGCAACATTTTAGCTAATGGCAGGGGGGCGGGGAGGGAATGGATTTTACAAGTTGCATTTATCTAGCTATGTTCCAAAATTAGCTGGATGGGTCTTTTTGGCCCACTTATTCATTTTGTGATTGGCAGGGGTGGCCCAAGGTGGGTGCGGGACCATGTGCAGAGACTGGGTGTGGGGCCTCATTTGCATAAATATTTGCATAATGTTAACATGAACTAACTTTTAGTAAACATGCTTCTTAATGAGTGTATGGATAAAGAAAGACTAAAAGATTTCTACATTACTATACTCCAGTGCCAACTGCCAGGCACATTAGGAACTACTACAAACACTGCCCATTTATAACCCATAGGAAACCCACCATATCATAACAATACTACCAGGACTCATAAAGCACCAGACCCTTCCTATCAAAAGGCAACATTGCAAATATTAAACCAATACATCTCAGAGAATACCAATACATCTCCTACTGGGGAAAGAGAACAAGAGGCACTGTCAAATAGAAACTACATAAACAGAATACCTCAGCTCAGTTACACATGCAGAACATGGACCATCACCAAACAAAGAACAAGGGATCACAATTTAGAAATAGGAAGACAATTAAACTGGGAACTCCAAAAGCCAAACTTGGAATGTTCAATAACACTGCAGAAATAAAACTATAAATTAATTTCCTCCTATACTAAACAAAATGCAGACGTTAAAGAAGCACATTTCCCAGAGCTGAGATATTCCAGTTAATAAGTTCAAAATAAAAAAAAGTATTTTTCTACCTTTTGTTGTTTGTGCATTTTATTTTTCAGTTGCAATTGTTCCATTCTCTTCCTTCTGGTTTCTTCTTGTCTTCTGCTAACTCTCCATTGTCTACTGTCCATTTATCCTTTCTTCTCTCTTCTAGTTTTTTTCCATTCTCTCTCTACATCTGCTTTAACATACAGATCTTTCTCCTTTTGCTCTTTCCTCCATCTCTTTCTTTATTCCTTTTTCATCCACTCAAATTTTACCCCTCCATCCTCAATCCCCACTTACTCTCCCAATACCTGGCCAATTGTAGATTTTTCTTCCCTCCCACACAAAATATTTTCCCCTCTCCATTTCACTCTCCCAGCCCCATCCCATTTAGTCCTCCCCCAACATCAGCTCCCTTCTAGTTCCAGCCCCACCCAGCATCCGCTCCCTTCTAGTCCCCTCATCAGCCCATTTCCAGTCCTAGTCCACCATCAGCCCATTTCCAATCCAATCCCCCCCAACAGCCCATTTCCAATCCTAACCCCCCATCAGCCCATTCCCAGTCCTATCCTAACCCCTCCATCATCCCATTTCCAGTCCTTGCTCCCCCCCACTCAGCCCATTTCCAGTCCAATCCCCCCCTCCCCATCAGCTATTTCCAGTCCAAGCCCCCCTCCACTCAGTCCATTTCCAGTCCCAGCTCCCCCCCACTCAGCCCATTTCCAGTCCTAGCTCCCCTCCCCCCCCCATTTGCAATCCAAGCCCTCCCACTCAGCCCATTTCCAGTCCAAACCCTTCTCCCCATCCGCTCTTTCCAGTCCAAGCCCCCCTCCACTCAGCCAATTTCCAGTCCTAGCTCCCCCCTCAATTTCCAGTCCAAGACCCCACTCAGCCCATTTCCAGTCCAAGCCACCCTCCCCATCAGCTATTTCCAGTCCAAGCCCCCCTCCATTCAGCCCATTTCCAGTCCTAGTTCCCACCCCCCCACACAATTTCCAGTCCAAGCCCCTCCCCCCACTCAACCCATTTTTAGTCCAAACCCCCCCCCCCCCCGAAAAGCCACACGGCTGACTAAAATGCTTTAGAGGGAGCCGGAGAGGCCCAGGCTCACCTCTAACAGCTGCCGAAGTGAAGAGCATCTTTTTTCTTCACTTCGGCACTGTACTTTAGTTTAGTACGCTGCCGCGCTGAGGTCAAAGGGGAGTTCCTTTTTTATGTTTGTCTTGTGGAGATCTGTAACAGACATAGGTGTAGTTTCGGAGAGGGCATGGGAAGGCGGTAGACCCTCCCCCCCCAATATTGCAGGTAATAATGGTGATCTAGTACCCCTGCCTTCACTGTCAGTATGACTTCCTTACCCTCCCCCCCCCCCCAAAGTAAGAAGGCAAACTACACTGCAACAGAGTGGATGTGCATGAAGGGGGAAGACAAATTGAGCAGCAATCCAAGAAAACCTAAGTGCAAAAAAAGTGCAGGATCATACATTTGGGGTTGCAGTGGGGAGTGAAATACTGATGTTCCGCAAGCAGTGATTATATCTGATGTCCTCAAGACAGAGAAACAGTGCAGCGAGGCGTTAGTCAGAAGACTGCTGGACAGAAATAATCAGTAGGAAAGGAGGTCATCATGTTTCTAAGTCACTGGTGAAAGCTTACCCTCAATTTTGTGTTTAATTCCTGACATTGCACCTCCAAAAGGATACAGACAGAATATGGGCAATCTGGAGAAGGGCTGATGCCTTAGAAGTCCTAAATGAAAAGACCTAAGGGCCTAGTATGTATATCCTAGAAGAAAGGAGAAGATGTTCTCCATGGAGAAGCAGGACTAAATCAGTCTCATCTATGGATGATGTCACATATAGGACTGATTTAGTGTGCTGTCTGCAGAGAACACTCCTTACAGGTAAGCACCTTTGCTGTCAAAGAGAATGGGAGTAGGAATGACAAAGACTTGTAATATGCCAAAGGGTTAAGACATAGAAGCAAATCATTTCTGCTAGAACGTTATTAAACAACAGTGTACAATAGGATGAGCCAAGGAAGTAAGGGTGGTGAATATATGGAACTACTTTTTAGAGGAGGTGGTGGAAGCAAGGAAAGCGATAGAATTCAAGAAAGCATGGGAGAAGCTGTGAATAACTGAGAAGAAAAGATGGGATCAGCAAGGACCTATGGGTCTTGTAGTTCTTATCTGCCATCATAGTCTATGCTTCTATGGAGGAAGATTCCAAGCATGGAGAGCATACGGTTCACCTGATGTGTGTTTCAAATATATTTTTTCATACTTTTCTGGTATCTTTTTGGGTGCTCTTGTATGAAATGTAGCAAGAATGTCTTGTGGGGGGATTGTGCCCCTGTGTTCTGTGGCCCTGCATCATAAGAAAAACAGTGAGGTTTAGACTCAGTATTTTGATGTGATTTTAAGCCTGCGATGTGCAAGTTGCTATTCCTGTGTATTCATGCTGATCCATTCAATAACTCCAGAGTCAGAAGAGCACCATTCCCACAGTATGTACTAGTAACCGCGCGTGCTCATTAAGTAGCAGCTGAATAGTCCCTTTATTCAACAGTACATATCTGGAGAAAAAAAAATCTACTGCTAATCTCACCCTGAAGATGATATATGGTTTTTTGTTTAATTGTAAAATAGATTGTGCTTTTATTTTCTCTTTCTAGAAATAGTTAACTTACTGAATTCCCCGTCAACCAATGCAAGGTAGTTTACAGTTTCCACACCAGTTGCAGTATTATTTCACATGTGGAAAATTTCTCCAAATGGGTTAGTTTTGCACATAACATGACAGACATGAACCCGACTCCCAAGCCACAGTATGTGGAGTAAGATCACAGTCTCTCAAATTTACTGCCAGTGCTTGCCGTAGTACTTGCATCCTGCCAAAGAGAGCCTCCCTCTGGCATGACTCACTTTATTAAAGGGCAAGAATCCTGTTTTCTTGCATATTAATCTGACAGGAAGATTCATCTAGAGTATTATTTCCAATAAATTGTGTTTTTAGTGCTTAATCAACCATTTTGTATCTTCTTACTGTGAAGTGTGTATTATGACATAAATCCTTTATTGATGTTTTATGTTGCAGCTTCGTTAGTTTCAAAGTCGTTGTTTAATTAAAGCTTTTTAATAAGAGCTATGGTATAGCTTATCTGTATTCTGCTTTGACATGCCCTAAAGACTGTTTGGTTGCTTTCGTAAGATAATATTGTCCACTATTATATCAAATAGCTTTATGAATTTTAAAACCGCATCACATTTCTGTGAATAATCTGCCTGAGATGTAGCAAGATATTTATGGAGAACAAAATTTAATTGCATTTCTAGCATTCACTTGTTTTCTTGTTTTCTGAAAATGACAAAGGTACAGTGCATACAAATGGATTTTACCACATATCCTATACATGGAATCATGCACATGCTCACTTGTGTTATCTCCAGATAGAAAAGAGGGTTGTATTCGCATAAATTTTAAACTTATGAGAAAGAGCGCCTAACATCATCGCTTCATCTTAAAGACTGGTGTTATTGCTCTCAATCGATGCTAATATAATCCCCTTTTACGTCTGTTGCCATGTGTCCAGTATATGTGCACATGCTTTTTTTTAATGTGTGAATGTGACATGCAACCTCAAACAATTTGCATTACACTGCTACTCTCAAGACCACTGTTGTGAACAATAAAAGGAGGAATACCACTAGTTTTCACATCATAAATGTCTTTACCAGTGCCTGTAATTTTAAGGGCTATACCTTGTAAAGATTTTTGTCTTGTTTTGTTGTCTATATTATTGCCTTCTTTTTCTGTCATTTATTTATTTATTTTATTTTAAGAGGTGTTTCATTTCTGGTGCACACTTTGGGAGGAGATTCAACGCGATTAATATGGTTAGCAGACCTGCTAACCACATTATTTGTTACCAAAATGTTCAACGGCACTAACGTGGTTAATGGTGCTGGATATATGTGGTTGACACGCTGAGCACCCCAGTGCTAGCTGGCTAGCGTACTGGGGGGGGGGGGGGTGGTGACACGGAGACAGCACCCGGCGATAACCAGGCAGTGGTGATATTGAGCCACTTGCCAGGTTATCGATAAGCAGCAAAAGTTAGGCACTTGTTTGGCTGACCTAATTTTCACCGAAAAAGCTAACTCAGCAGAAGCTGAATATGACTGCTGCCGGGTTAGCTTCTCTGCTATCCGGCTGATCTGGATATGTTATGTTATGTTATGTTTATTAAGCTTGATATACTGCTATTACAGTTAGGACATAGCGGTTTACAATAGAAACACAAAGTCTTATACAGAGAGACCAATAGGTCGGGAAAAAAAAAAAAAAGAAAGAGAAGGAGAAAAGAAATTACAATATAGGACAGGAAAGCGCCCAAGACATTTAAATAGACATGACTATGGGAGAGAGAGGAGAAGGAAAGCAGGGGGAGGGGGGCATTTGTCACACAAGAGGAGAGGGGAGGTCAAAGGCGGCAGAGAAGAGGTGCGTTTTTAAGTCCTTTTTAAATGTGGAGTAGTGCTGTTCTAGCCTGAGAGAAAGGGGTAGAGAGATATGTAATGCTGGTGGCCGGATGTGGTCCCAGAACTTTAGCAATGCCAGCTGCCGCTGATGAATATCAGGTCCCTCATTTTTAGCATACGCTATTCTTAGTTATCACACAGTGGGAGTAATTTTTTAAAGTTTTTCCTTCAAGGTAAAACCTTGTTTTAATTAAAAAAGGATTCTATAAAACTCACACATGTGCATTAAAAAACTATATGTAGTGGCAAAAAGACGCATGATGCCCTTTTACTAAAGTGTTCTAGGGTTTAGCAACTAACACTCGTTTAACACTAAATATAATGCAAGGTAGTTGCAACTGCTGTACGTTAACTACCAGGGTAATGGTCAGCATGTTCCTGGCACTTACCGCACAGAAAGGTACCCTAATACAGTGTGACAGTGTAGACGTCTACTGTGGGTGTACTGAAAACCCACTATCTACCCCAACCTGTCCCTTTACCACCCTAATGCATGATGCGTTGTCAACACGGAAATCATCCTGCGCTGTCTCAGCCCCACACTGTCAGTTACCGCAAGCTTCTTCTGCACATGCTTAAAGTGTGCCAAAACCCACACTGACTGCACATTGCCCTTTAGTAAAAGTGTCTCCTCATAGTTTTACATGATGTTCGTGAAGGCATGGTCAGGGACCCGGTGAGTCATGTTTATTAAGGTTATCGGGGATCAGTGAATGTTAATTTGTGCTAAGTGCTCTGCACCCAAAGCAATGAAATGGGTCATGTCAGCACTTAGCATGTGTTAACATTCATTAATGTATGCAGGGATGGCTCTACCATTAGGCAGAGTGAGGCAGCCGCCTCAGGTGGCAAAGTTTGGGAGCGGCAAAAATGCCCCCAAAATACCACAGCGATGGCCACCTCACCCTGCTTTTTCTCAACAACAACAACAAAAATTATTTTAAAAAGACCATCTGCCACTGTTGCTGCTTCTGCTAGGTCTGCAACAGTGGGGGTGGGGGAGGGGGGGGAGATGCTGCCACCACTGCCTCAGACCAAGTGAGATGCAGTGGCGACAGCAGACTGAGGGAGAGGGGGGGGGGATAAGAGGAAATTCTAGATGGGGAGGGATAAGAAGAGGAAGATGTGAAATGCTGGACACAAGTGAAGGGAGAGAAAAACGGATATATTGGATATGGAGGGGAGAGAAATAGAGAAAGAGGGGAAATGGTGGACATAATAGGGTAAAAAAAGGAAATGAGGGGCTGGATGGAGGAGAGAGAGATAGAGGGGGGATAGACACTGGATAGGGGAGGAGAAAGGGGACAAATGCAGGGTCGAGCCAACCATTAGGCAAACTAAGTGGCAGCTTCTGCAGGGCACCAAAGAGCAGGGCACTGAAAGCTAGAGTCTGACAGCTGAGGGGGAAGGGCGCAATAAGACTTAAGGTTTGCTTAGGAGGCCAACACCTTAAACCAACTCTGGGACTGGCCCTGGACAGATTCCGGATGTGGTGGGTGGAGAATAGAAAGGCAAGAATTAGATTGGGGAATAAGAGGCTTGGGAAGGAGTGAGAGATGGTGAAAGAGAGCTCTGTGTTAAGGGTTGAAAGGTGGTAGATACAGTAACAAGAGGGGGGATTGAGGTCTGGACAGTAAGAAGAAGTAGTAAAATCTAAGTGTATATAGAGAGAAAAATAAATGGAAGAAATTTGAAAGAAAAAGATAAATGCTAGAGATGTAAGGAAGTGAAAAAGAAAGGAGGGTAGAAAAATAGCAGATGAGCCAGAGACCTTAGAAAGCAAGTTAAGACAGAGGAAAGCATGAACCAGAGACTGATATCAACATAATTAGAGAATAAAATAGCCAGTCAATAAAGGTAGAACAATGGATTTTATTTTCAATCTAGTGAGTGGAATATGTCACTTTGGAATTTTCATGTTCTGTCTTTATATTATTTATTTATTTACATTCTCTTATATACCATGCTATTCTGCATCAGTGTGGTTTACATTGAACAAACTGAAATTACATTGAACAGGGCATTATAACTTGGAGATAACTATTTTACAGGGAACATGGGCTATGGATGGTTAAGTGGCTTGCCCAAGACCACAAGGAGCACCTGTGGGACTAGAAACCTCAGTCCTTCTGGCCCAAGGTTGCTGTCCTCTAGTGGGATTTGAACCCCCGACCTTCCAGCCTGAAGTACCTTGCCCCAACCACTAGGCCACTTCTCCACTCCTTTCTATGACCCATGCATCTCTTTCTATGACCCTAATGTTATACTGAATGCAAGAGTGTAGCCAAGAGTGGGTTTGGATGGGCTGCGGCTCCTCCATTCTGGCATGAGAGAAACCGAATCAGCAGCACGGGAACAGTCGAATGAGAGTAATCATAGGTAGTGTCAACATTCACATTGTTTTGTGTCTACCCCTATTAACCCCAGGCCCCACTAGAAAATCAGTCCTGGCTACGCCACTGATATAGAGTCTGACTTCTTTGGCTTTCAGTTGAATTTTTGTCTACATATATCTATTTTTAGTTTGATGACGATCTATCCATGTTCTGAGTGTGTGACTGAGACAAGTATTCTATTAGCATGGAGTTACTATGTCGGGATAGGTAATCTGGTTTGCTTGGTTTTCTGAATAGGTTTATGGATGTTCTATGGCCCACTGCAATATTTTGGTGCTTCTCTTTTCTAGATAGGTCCCTTGTGTGAGATTTGGAAGATGATGCTGTTATGGTATGGTAGATTTGCTCTATAGGTCTTCAGTAATTTTTGAAAGGTTTTGTATTACTTCACAATATGGCTAGTACTGGTGAGGGTTTATAGTGCTGTTACTGAGATGACACTAAAATAACAAATTATTTTTGGTATGTTGAGCTCTGATTGAAATGTCTTAGTTCTGATCTGCACCCATTCTTGGTAGAAGGGTTTCTTTGGATGCAGACTATGAGGCCTATTCCAATAGGGGCACAGCCGAAAATTGGACAGCCCCAAGATGTACCCGATTCTGTAACCTGTAGGCGGGTTCTTACCTACAAAAGCATCCTTATCATTTACCAGGATTGCCTAGGCACATGGGACCCGTGCACCAGGGGAAAAACCAAAAAGAGGATTACAGTCACCAACAGCACATAAGGCAAAATCTAAGCAGACCTATTCCTAAGCCAGAATATCCCAACAAACCACAGGAGATAGATGTTCCCACAGGCGCAGAATCAGACATGTAGACAGTCTGGACATGCCCTGATTCCACAGTGCCGGCGTCAACCACCTGCCCTATGCTCATGCTGATATGCCAGTGCCGTGCCATCCTGTCGCCATGGCAACGGGACGCCGAGTAGGAACGCCGAAGGCCCATACCCCGATAAGCCCTTTGGGTCCCCACTGCCTGACCCTTGATGGTGTTTGCAAGGACCAGGATTGGGCAAGGGGCCTCACATCCCATGGCGCCTTGGTGTATGGGGATCTGTTGTACCTGACTGCCAGTGTCAAAAGAACATAAGATAAGGCATACTGGGTCAGAACAAGATCCATCAAGCCCAGTATCCTGTTTCCAGCAATGGCCAATCTAGATCAAAAGTACCTAGCAGTTTCCCCAAAAGACACAGGTTCCACAATGCTTGTACTGGGTCAAGCAGTGATATCCTAGGACTCTTTTAATAATGATTTATGGACCTTTCCTTCAGGAACTTGTCCAAACCTTTTTTTAAACCCAGCTACACTAACAGCCTTTACTACATCCTCCGGTAACAAATTCCAGAGTTTGTTTACACGTTGAGTGAAAAAATATTTTCTCTTGTTAGTCTTAAATAGTTTACCCTGTAACTTCATTGCATGTCCCCTAGTCTTTCTATATTCTGATGACATAAACAATCGATCTACGTTTACCCGTTCCACTCCATTCATTAATTTATAGACCACTATCATATCTCCCTTCACCAGTCTCTTTTCCAAGTTGAAGAGCCCTAACCTTTTTAGCCTCTCTTCATAGGGGTATCCTTCCATCCCCTTTACCATTTTGGTGGTTCTTCTGTGTACCTTTTCTAATAACGCTATATGGTGACCAGAATTGCTCACAATATTCAAGGTGCGGTCGCACCATGGAATGATACAGAGGTGAAATAAGTCCCCCGTCCATCTTGGCCTCATTGGATGTTCAGGGCTGTGACCTGAATAGGCCCTGTATGTCTGGCTTTGTTGGCCCACTCTCATTCCGCCCACTCTCTACTTCCAGCCCTCCACCTCCTGCCCCCATCCAGCGCCCTCCAGCACAAACCCTCTATATGTGTGGGGAGTGCTGTGCAGGGAATCGCATCCAGGGCCTGAACCCAGGTGTCAAACCCTATATGTTCAAAAAGAAAAAGTGAGAACCACAGCACAGTTATTGTAATTTTATTTTGGTGTTATAAATTGCACTGTGGTCTCGCTTTTTCTTTTTGCTCTGTGGTTTGTTATCACCTTGTATCTCCTTTGTCTTTTGCAGAGAATATGTTTACATTAAATAACATGTGCAGTGTCAGGACACTATGTGTTTTACAGACTACATAATTAAACTACATTTTTTGCTGAATATAAACACCATTGCAAAGTTTTTTTTAAATTATATAGGCTGGAAATATGTTGCTTTCTCTATTCTTGGGGCAACCACCCAACCAGCATCCTGAGTGAGAGGGCCCCTGTTCTCTGACTAGAGCTCTGAGGAGGTCACTCTATTTTGGCTGCTGAAGTTGGGGGGGGGAGGGGGGGCGCCATCTCATCTTATCTCTTACCTCTGGCAGCAGAGTGTTTTGAGTCGTCCCTGAATGTATGTTAACCTTTGGTAAACATGGCCCTGTCTGAATTGTGTACATATCATGGGCTGAGTCATGACTTATGTGTGTAGTTTATAAACTACAGTTATGGTCAACATTTTTGGCACTCTTGCTGTTCAACCCCTTAATATCCAATATCTCCTAAAATAAATGTGGCCAGTGAAATGGCTTTAGACTATATATACACACATATTTGACACATAAAAGAATCAAATAAAACAAGACCAATTAAAAAAGGAAAAAGTAGGAAATAGTTTAAAACCTGGACATTGCCAGGACATGATTATTACCCACTAAACTAAAACTCACATATTTCCCACTTATATATTAGATCAGCTACTAAGAGAAATAATACTAACAAATAACTAATTTTTGGTCGGAATTAACACCATGAAGATAATAACATCTTCTCGTGGTGCAAAATTCCTTTTATTCTTTAAATAGGGACGCAACCCTTGACAATCCCTAAGAGGACATGAACCTCTTAGTACAACCAACCAGTAAGGATATCACTCTCACTTAGAAATTAATCAAACCACATTTCACTTATCTGATCAGGAGTAGTTTTTCAGATTGCTGTGAAGATAGCGGAAAACAGAAACCATGGCCAAACACAAAGAGATATCCACAAAACTACAATAAAGTTTTGTGGATATCTCTTTGTGTTTGGCCGTGGTTTTTGTTTTCCGCTATCTTCATAGTATTATTTTTTGCGGAAGACCTCCTTCTCCTGTCTCGTAGTTTTTCAGATCAGAAAATCGGAGTAGACAAACTAATCTGGCTCAAAGTCCAATTCTCAAAGTTCCTTCAAGTATCTGTTGGCGTTTCCTCAAACTTCCATTCAACCCTCAGTAGTCGATACTAAAAAACGCCGTCAAACAGCACTCCTCCATATTGTTCCTTCTCCTGAAATTATCAGCTGAAAATATTCTTAATTGCAACTTGCCATGATGTTATCCATGATATAGTAACCCAACGTTGTGTTTCCAGCCGCTGATCTTCTAGGCTCTTCTTCAAAACGTCATTGCTACTAATTCAAACTCAGAACCTACTTCCATTTTAATCCCTATGATAATCACATGTCCGGTCAGTAACTAATGAAAAAATGGCTCAAACTCAAAGTTCTCATTTGTTTTATCAAAGAAGACTCCACCAATCTAAGGAAGAATTCAAACCTGCTGGTGTCAAAGAATTCAAGGTATAAATCCAAAATTGTTCACGATATTGTAGGCGAGATTCCCGATCACCTCCTCTCGCCTTCGCCGGTATATGGTCCAAAACTCTCCACCGTAAATCATTAAATTCATGATGATATTCCTGACAATGCAACACTATCGGAGCCAATACTACCCAGTGGTTATTCATGACCGATGTTCTTGTAATCTTTTTTTCATAGTTCTTAAAGCTTTGCCAATGTAGATTTTATTACACGGACATATTAATACATAAAACACAAAGGTAGTCAGGCAAGTAGTGTAAATCTACTGTGTATTAAACGATGTTGTGAGGGATGTTCCCAACTCAATCCCTCTATTGTCAAAAACTACTCCTGATCAGATAAGTGAAATGTGGTTTGATTAATTTCTAAGTGAGAGTGATATCCGTACCGGTTGGTTGTACTAAGAGGTTCATGTCCTCTTAGGGATTGTCAAGGGTTGCATCCCTATTTAAGAATAAAAGGAATTTTGCACCATGAGAAGATGTTATTATCTTCATGGTGTTAGTTCCGACAAAAAAATTAGTTATTTGTTAGTATTATTTCTCTTAGTAGCTGATCTAGGACATGATTATTGGCACCCTTATAAACAATTAAAATTAGTCTGAACAGAAGAACCACATTCCCATTAGAGTAAAAATTAGACATACCTGTGATCAATTGTCAGTGCTCACATGATTTGAATTAACTAATGAATGAAAGCTCTAATGTTTAAAATGGCCACATTCACTCCCTGTTCCATTTTCACAATGGTGAAGATAGAGCTCCTGAGACCATCATTATAGCCAAACATCAAACTTCAAAAGCATAGAAGACTATCTCAAAGACTTTGGGATTCCAAGGGTCTACAGTTCACAATGTTATTAAGAAGTTTTCTACTTATGGAACAGTCATGAACCTCTCAGGACGTGGTGGGAAGAGGAAAATGAATGTAAGAAGTCTTTGAAGGTTAGTGTGAACTGTTGAAAAAATACCACGTACAACATCCAAAGAGCTGACATGGAGAAAGGGCCAAAGGCGTGGCCCTTAAAGTGGACTAGAATGGCATGCTTCACTCTCCTTCAGCTGACCCATGTCCTTTTGTCACATCGGCTAAGTCATCTGGTGCATTCCATCAGTCGTCAGACGAATACCTCTGGGCCTTGATACTCAATAGAAGCACAACATGAGTGGTAATTATCTTGTTTTCTCTCTGATCTTCTAATTTTTTGGGTTATTAATATAGTACCACCTCAATTGATCATCAGTTCTCACTAAGGTACCCTCAAACAGCAAGCTTCTCATGGTGCAAATACCACATGCAAATCTTACCCTCCCTTAAACAAACATGTCAAACTTACAAGCCTTCATGCACCTTTTGTTGGCCCTAGCCCTCCTATCTGCCCTTATCACCCATTCATTATGTTTCATTTCAGGCCTAGGACATATTCCAATCATTCATGGTCAAGGAGACAATCATATAAAATGCCCTTCCTCAGACTAAAGAACAGTGCATATTCCACTCAATGAAGCTACCACACCAGAGCATGAGGCCTATTCTTTAAACATACCAGTGCCTTTAAAGGGAATACTCATAAATGTCTGTTCAGCTAGAAATAAGATTCAGATCCTTAATGACTATCTTAAGGAATCCAAAATGGACATTATCAGGGTCATTATGAACCATGAATAAGCCAGTTAGACATGCAGGAGAGATGTTTTTCTCACAAATTCGTCTAGAACCATATTCCATGCCCCGCCCTCACTCCACCTCCAAAACGCTTCCTCCCACTCCTATCTAGGCCTCCCCGTACAAACCCGCTGTTCGTAAGGGGAGGATATTAATGTGGCTGGCAAGGGGATGAATAGCGGGGATGCTATTCACTGAACAGAATGACCCCTTAGAGGGCTCATTCCATTCTGGACGTATACCCCCTCTGTACATCAGGTCTGACCTGGATGTACAGAGGGGCTCACTATTCTGATTCCACGGAGCATGTCTACCCCCGCTGGATCAGAATCGCGATCAGTCATGAATGTGCAGGCCAGGACTGTGATTCTGTCCAGGCTGCACGTACATGACCTGCCTGAATAACTCAGTCAGGTCTTTAAAATAGAGCTGCGGTGCCATGGCGTCCGGTTGCCATGGCACCGCGGCTCCATTTAAAAGCCGTGATGCCGGCCACCAGACAAAAGTGCTTATTCCCCACAGCCCAACTCCCGATCTGGCCTCCTAAGGCCATGGTCGGGCTACGGGGAATGTCCTCTGGCCCCCCTGCCCCATCCGCAGACTAGCATTTAAACAATAACATGTCCAGGGAAGTTATTCCATCTCAGAGGTGGAATAACTTCCCCACAGAAGTCGCTAGCCCTGGACGTGCAGGGCCGACATTAGAGTCAGCCCTGTATGTCCAGGGCCGGCAACCACCCAGGCTGCACCCCCCGAGCCGCCCCTTCTTCGCCCCCATCTAACTTCCCCGCACAACCAGTGGGGAGGTTAGATGCCGGCGGGGGAAGGCACAAATAGCGTCCTGCTGGGCTGTCTATCCCCGCTATTTGTGGCACAGAATAACCCCCTGTGTGTATAACAGAAACCTAGTTTGCTGAGACAGACTCCATCCTTATAAACCAACTTAAACCTCCTAACTATGACATTTAATTGCCCTCAGGCAAGTCGCAGAGGTGGTGGCGTCCATATTCTTGCAAGAAGCAACTCATGCATCTCAAGCACAGAAGGACTGAACTTAATCATTATTTCAAACAAACAAATGTTATTATATCTTTCATACAGGTCTCCTAAGTCAAACAAAAATGAATTTTCACACAGCATCCCTAACTGTCCTCTCACACTCATGGGTGACCTGATCCTATCTTCTGCTCCACACAGCACAGCAGATGCCTTTCTAGATGCCATGGAGCATCTATACTACACACAAGTCATTCACTTCCCAACTCATGTAAAGGGAAATACTCTGGATGTCAACTTTATCCCGTCTAACCTCCTGGTTGGTGCCACTCTTCCAGACCCCCTACTGGAGCAAGTCCCCTAGTCAGGCCACTGTGTCATCACATTTCATCTTCACTCTGCACATCCTTCTGCCACTAAGAATCATGTGAAAAGGTCCTACCATCATTTTAAACAGTTTGAAAAATCCTCCTTTCTTGACAACATCACATCATGCGTTCCTCTACTCCCTTTTATGTAGTTTAGAAACAGCTCCACATTTAGCAGAACCATTTCGAAAATACCATCAAAAGTGAGTACATCTTGACCTCAGTGGCTCAATTCTGATCTCTATGTCTTATCTAAAATGTGCTTTTCAGTTCACAAAATTGATTAGTGTGCATTAATCTATGAATTAATCTGCACACAATCAATTTACACACTTGAAAAAGTTCTAAGATGCATTACATTTTCTTATTAAAATAAATATGCAAAATAAATTGAAAAATCTATGAAAATCATGAAAAAGGCCACATTTTCCCTCAAAATGAACTGAAAATGTTTTCCTTGTGCACCTCCCTGCTGTTAAACCACATGGTTGAGGTCAATCTACTGGACAAACCTTAATGACACTATGAATACAAAGCCTGCCAGAAAGACGCAGCCAAGTAGCACTTGTCCAAATAGTCACTAAGACTTCTACTTGTAATCTGCCAGACAGACTCCAGATGCTTCTTGGCCTACTTTCAACTAGGCCATTTTTTCATTGTGAGCTATGCCATTCTCTATTTACTCTTGGATTAGTTTCATTATTCTTGCTATATCCAGTCAGGTCTAGTATCATGTCAAAAATGCAACATCCCAATTTACCAAAATGAACCTAGTAGGCTGGAAGGGAAGGACGATCTACAGCCCTCTGCTTTGTTCCTTCTTCAGCCATCTGTGAGCTTGTCTTATTTTCTCACTCCATACAGCTGTTTCTAGTCAACTTCCCTATATGAGTTTCACTTTATTTCTTGTACTTGGTCCATGCTTGCCACATGACCACCTTAATGGCCCCTTTCATTATTCAGAGGATGATCAATGACAGTATTCCATAGGCCAAACCACACCCAAACCTTCTTTGCCTTGATACAAGTTGCCCTTTAAACAGAGATGCACACATCATCATAAATAGCATGCTAGAGGCATAGGGGTTATTTTGGAAGCCCTATTTGTGCACTGGATGTCCAAAAATGGGCATAGAGGCATCTCCAGAGACATTTTAGAAACCCGGTCTGTGCCCCTGAACAGGGGCATGGTGGAGGTGTGGCTGGGGTGTTCCAAAGAAGTCACTGCCGGATCACAGAAACATCCTGGATGTCCAAGTTTAGACCTGGTCCAGGCAGGAATAAGCATCCAGAAAGTGTTTGTTCTGGCTGAAAAACATCTAGAGGGTGTAGAGAAGATAGCACTCCATCATTCCCCATACAGAGCACAATCACAAGGATAACAGCAATGGCATTTGAATTCTGACTTCCTTGGTCCTAGCCCACTACCCTAACCAGCTTCTGGGGATGTCTATGTAGATACCCCCACAAACTTCCATATCAGGCACACCCACTTTTGTGAAATTGTGTCTGCACCTGGATGTGCCTGTTTTTTTCTCAGATACTCTGTCTTAGACATTCCAGATTGCACGTGGACGTTCTATCTAAAATGCCCCTTCACGTTTAATGAAATTTGGCTGCAGATTTAATTCATTATCAAGATAGTGGAAAGGTGAATAACAATCAAATATTAGTCTTAAGATCTAACAAAGTGGACTCTTAGAAAACTTATGCCTTAGTATACTAGTTAGTCTATGAGATACCACTGTCTTCTTTCATTTTTTCTACTCCATACTAATACAACTGTCCTTCTGAAAGTACCCTATGTGGGCTTAGATATGAACTGATGACAACTCCAACAGCAGTAAATTACTCTAATGGCACAGTTCATGATGTGAAAAGCCTTGTTGAAAGCAGCCCAAGAAGCAACCAGATCTGTCTGGTATGCTGCAGATTTGCAAACATTTTAAAGTAAACAGGTCTTTCTGGCAGGCTGCAAGCAAAATTCCTAGCAACTATTCACAAGCATTACGTGGTGGGTCTGTAAATAGGCCCCTATTGCATGCTATGTCCTATGAGTCTTTCTAGCAGATCAACTAGGGGATACCAGCAGTTCTGTGAAACCATGTCTAAGTATGCTATCGGAGACATTTACCAAGCCTAATACAGATCCTGGTTGTCCAATTAGTGATGATCATCCAGGCTTTGGATTAGGCTTAGTAAGTGTCTCTGATAGTATACTTAAACATAGTTTCACAGAATATCTGGCACAAGAACATTGTGAAAGAAAAATCTTTGGAGTAAATCTCTACAGCAGGAATCAATAGATTCACAGGGCAAAAATAGCCTGTTAACGTTTCTCATAGAATTCTAGACCAGGCAAACTTTGAGCCAATCAGGAAACGAAGGAAGCCCACAAGTAATACAAGACACAGCTCTTCTGCAAGATACCTGCCTTTCCACTTTATGATTACTGGTTTGAGACCAGCCTGTGACAAAGCTGGAGGAAGGAAAAATGGATTTTGGATTTTTATATTTCCCATGTTGTTTCAAATGAATGTGCTTCCCTACAAGCAATAAATTAAGAAATGGGATTGTTTTGACATGCTGAATCTGGTGCTGATAATATTAGCATTGATGATTTTTAAAAAGATTTTGATAGACTGTGATTAAAAAAAGTAAAATAGACCCTTAACAAAGGTAGCTAGGAATGAGCTGACTTACATAAAGGTGTCCGATAAAAAAATCTGTATATTTAAGGGCTGTTTGTATCTATGGGATATTGTTTTGGTCAGAATCTGAAAAAGTAGCATATGTTGTGTAGAGCAGTGTAAGAAACTCCTACTTTAATTCATTTTGAATTGCCTGTTATAGAGAGTAGAATGTAAAAAATGTACAGTGGTGCAAAGGCAGTTCCAAGGTTCTATAGAATAATGGTAACCACATTAGTTGTGAAGAGAATCAGAATACTGTTTACTGATGATATTGCTTTCTCTTCTGCTTCTAACTCTCCTTTCTGTGGGTCCAGGAATCAAGCCCGGGTCTCCTGCTTAGCACCGTTTTATTATGATTTTCATGCTGGTCTCGTTTCTTTTTGACAAGCCTATTCACTAAGCTGTGTTAGCTGGGAAAATGGCCATTAATGCATGCTAATGGTTAAAAGAAAAAGCCACACTAACGGCGAATGTGTGGTAATGTCAGCCCTAACAGCTAATGGAGAAAGAGGTGGAGAACGAGTATAGAATAGACGGACAGCAGTCAGCAACTATGTCTCACTGTGTTACGATGTACCAGCTGTTAATGATGCAGATAATGCGGTGCAGATAATGCGAGCTGAATAGGGGGCCTATTTACTAACGTATGGTCAAAATGAACGTGTGGTGACTATAAAGCCTCCATGGGGGCATTCTCAGCATTTAACTTTGAGTTAATTCAAAGAAAAATTCCTTAGCACATGTTAGCTGAATGGCAGATAACACAATGAAGTTATCTGTACCTATTCAGGAGGAGTTAACTGTATTTCGTTGTCTGATGCATGAACAGCTACCATGAGCTAAGTTGCCACACATTAAGGTGCAGACCTCCATTCTCCATCCTATTACACAGAGAGTACCGCATATTAACTTGTAAGTTGCAGCATTAAGGGGCATGTTTACCAAACCACACTACCAGGATAGGGTGCAGTTTGAGCACCTCGCTAAAAAGTAGCACGGGACCTCTGTGCTAAAAATGCCACACTACCCTGCTAGCATGCATTGGGGAAGGGAATGGGTGGGACGGGACAGTCCCGGTGTGCAGGGCGTTCATTTGTCACCCATGCTAACGTGCTTGTTGGCAGCCGCATGGTTACAACTAATAGCACGTCAATGGGTGGCATGAGTTGCACCCTGGGCCCAGTTTTTGCAGTACCGCATAGCTTGTCTGCAATAAATGCAGCGGGGATGTATGTACATGAGCCCTGCAATTAGAAAGGAGCCCACACTGATAACGCAGCCCATATGTGCCTTACTGGTACGTGGCTTAGTAAACATGCCTCTAATTGTTAGTGTGGTATGTGTGCAGGCTTGGATTTAGACAAATAACATAGGCAACTGCCTAGAATATTAGCTTTTGAATGTATCAAATACTCAGACCAATGAGGAGACTGTTCCTGTGTACTTTGTGGCCTTCTGCATGTGCTCATTAAAAAGGGCACTATAACGGCACAATGGCCTTCCTCCGCCCTTCTCCTGGCTCTCCAATTATCAGGGATCTTTAAACTCTCTTCTTCTCTCCCCACAGTCTGGTATCTGCTGTCTGGTCAAATGGCCCTGTGCTTTTCTTAGCTTCTTACATATATTAATTACCCCATTCTCTGGTTATACAGCTTAGAACATACAAGGCATCTAGCTTTAGCTAAGTGTATCACGTTATCTGCTATTCAGTTTACGCCATCTGAAACTGAACATGGCTAAAACCAAACTTCTTATCTTTCCCCCTAAACCCTCCTCCTACCTTCCTCCTTTCTCCATCACTATTGACAATACTCTTCTTCTTCCTGCTTCCTTAGCCTGTAATCCTGGGGCTATCTTTGATTCTTCTCTTTCCTTCTCCTCACATATTCAGCAGATTGCTAAAACCTTTTGTTTCTTTCTCTATAACATTAACCAAATTTGCTCCTTCCTCTCTCAACACACAACTAAAACTCTTCTTCACTCTTTAGTTACCTCCTTTCTTGACTACTGCAACCTCCTTCTTGCTGGTCTCCCTCAGAGTCATCTCTCTCCTCTTCAGTCTGTTCAGAACTCTGCTGCGCGGCTAAACTTCTGCCAGCCCCGATACACTCACATAACCCCTCTTCTGAAATAACTTCACTGGCTCCCATTCCATTTCTGTATCCATTTCAACCTTCTTCATCTAACCTATAGATGCATTCATTCTACCTCATTACTTTTCCTCTCTCCCTACACCCTTCCTCATGAACGTCGCTCCTCCTCTGGCTTCCTTCTCTCTATGCATTTTTCTTCTAATACCAACTCCAGACTTTGATCCTTTCAACTTGCTGTTCCTTATGCCTGAAACAAACTTCCCCTACCCTTATGTCAAGCCTCATCTCTCTCACTCTTCAAATCTATGCTAAAGGCTTACCTCTTTGAAGACGCTTTTGGATCCTAATCTCTTGTTTCCTTCATGCCTCTTCTCTCTATTGAACCCGTATTTCTCTTGCATTGCACTGTCTGTCTTAACTAGATTATAAGCTCTTCAAGCAGGGACTGTCTTCTTATGTGTTTGTACCGCACTGCATGCGCCTTGTAGCACTTTATAAATAATTAGTAGTAGTAGTAATAGTAAACACTAAAGAACTAAATGACAAAACATTGAGAATCCCCCAACTGATAATGCAGAAGCTTTGCCGTGAAAAGTTGATTGAGTTAAGGGATCAATCATCAATTTGCTGAAGTCACTGATGCGATCTGAAAAGTTATATATCGGGTGTGGACCACCAACTGGCCACACATCTCTAATGAATGTGTGTAAGATAGATTTGCATGTACTGCCTCCAATTTTAACAATTCTGTCATCTATATTCATTAGAGTTATGTGGCAAATCCAGCCAGTTGACAGCTGTCGTAGACTGAAGGGCCCACCTCTAGTCAGGACTGTACCAAGCTAGATATGTGCCCTGTGCAACTCGTGAACCTGGTGCCAACCTCCACACACCCATCTGCATGCAGGAATTTCCTCATGTTGGACTTCCTGAAAGTTACGCATAGGGATTTCATTCTGAAATCCCCGACTGCTTCATCGCTCCTACTTTGCACTTACTATAAGGAAAATTTCAAAGTCTGCAAGTACTTTTGTATCTGTGGTGTTTACTGGTCTCATCTTCTCAAAGGGAATTCTGTGGGAATCTTCCCTTTGAAAATTAGTTTACAAGTCTGTGGTCTCTCATTATGTTTTTAAAAAATCGTTATGTTCCCCATGCAAATTTTTGTCCTGACATTCTATGGACAAGATCATTCGTACAGTCCCTCATTCTGCAAAAATGCTGAGCCTTTGAAACAAACTATTCAGATCACAGCATTTTTGTTCTGCTGAGAAAAATATATCTGGGTTGGCTCTGAGGATATTCATGTCTCTCCCGTAGAGATTTACTCTTGCATATGATTTTGTGTACAGCTCAATATTCAGCCAATCAAGGTCACACCAGTTGTGCACAGCATGAAGAATGGAGACCTCGTTAACAATGTGACATTTCGTCCACACTGCAGTCATAGGAAAATATATAGTTCTGTTTTGATGATTTACAGAGTTGCCAAGTTACCCACTTCCAGGACTGAGGTTTTAAGCCAGTCCTGGATTTCTGACCATCTCATTCTGATGCATTATGGGACCTGCAGCACTGATTCCAGTGGGTAAAATCAGGGACTACAAATTCCATACTACATTGCAATGCAAATTTAAAACCAGAACTAGCAAAAAATTTCACTCCTGGAACTGGGTAACATGCCAACTCTAGATTTAAATTTTAAGATCTGAACTATATCTGCTTCCCAAGCAGTACTCTGAGGTGAGTGTAAAAAGAAACCATGCTCTTGATAAATATATATACTTTTTTTGTTTAATTAGAAGTCAATGGGAAATCACCTTTTATGGTGGCAAGGTTTACTGTGGGCTGTCTCGCTGTTGGAAAGACTTTCAGCTTTCGTAGAAATTGAAGAAAAAATAATAAACTCATTTTTTAAAATATGTCATTTGAATACATTCTTTTATTTTTATTTGGAGGGGAGTGAGCTTTGCTTTGCTTTTGAAAGGGGAACCCATTTTGAGGAGATGATTGCTTTAAACAAAATTGCTTCTGTGAACAAGTGGAATGGATAATATAATCAAAAGTGAAAATTTTATAAAAGGAAAATAGTTATAATTTGATCGCACGTTGATGGTGTTCCTTAAAATTGCATACTGTATGTGATTATAACCTGGGTGGATGGTAGTTCTCCTTTAAAGAGAATGTTCTGCCTGTATTGCTAAGTGAAATGAAGACTGGTGGAAAATAATAGCAGACTCTGTTAAGCTCTTTTTAAAATTGAAAAGACTTTTTTTCTGATTGGAATCAGATCCCACATGCTTAAAATTTTCAATCCAGCTGGAAGACTTTTGTGATTATTCTTACAATCAGTAAGCTTCAGAACTCCTAAAAGAATACCAATGAAACAAAAGAGGATTCTTATGACAATATTAAAAAAACAACAACAACAACAAAAACAAGACTATGGGTCCCTTTTCCTAAAGTAAATTAGGTTTTTGCACTCAATGCAAAAACGAATGTGTGTTAAGTGCAAAACCTCTAGAGAAGCCATTGGGGGCATGGCCAATGCTTTCTCAGCAGTGAAATCATGAATTCATACCCTAGCACACGGTGCTCTTACCACAAGTGCTCTTATTTCCACCTATTGAGGTAGTGTTAGGTGAACCCATGCTAATAGCAACATTGACAGCACATGATATTTCCCTGTGCTAACAGCAATGTGCGCATCACACACACTTGGCACCCTAAAGCACGATTGGCAATTAGTGCAAAAACTAGTGAGCATTAATTGTCATGGCCCCATGGTAACTGTTACCACGAGCATGAATATACAGCTAATGTCTACCAAATTACACATTAACTGCACAGCACTCTTTAGTAAAAGAGTCCTATACTTCTTTCCATGCATAAATTGCCTTGTATACGCTTCCTAGATTTTATGTTCCCATTTGTTCTATTGCTTATATTTAAGCTGTTGGTTTTATTATTGATATTTGTGGTTGTGGTTGTCATTTAAGTTGCCCTAGTTCTATTGCAGTTCATTTCAACCTTTTTTCTTTGTTACCCGTAAAAAGGGCCTTGCATACACTCCTCTTTTTTCTTTTCTTTTTTTTTTTTTTAATCATAGGGACCCTTTTACCAACACATAGCCCACAGGAAGAAAATGGGCCATGCAGCAGATAGCTCAAACTTGCTCAAGTGTCACTGATAAGGGGGGGGGGGGTTGTTTGGTGGTTTTTCCCAAATCAGAATTCCTTATCGGTCCTACAGTTCAGTCCTCCACCACTGGGTAGTGCACCTCCTCCTGCAACATGGAGACTGGACAAGTCAAACTTGTGACATCACCGGGTATATCCTGCTGGTCTTCTCCCATGATCCCCCAGTGTGTCCAGTCTCCATGCAGCATGAGGACGTAGTGAGCCTAGGTGCTGGGCTCACTTGAAAAGCAGTTTAGGAGCAGTTAGTCAGGATTTGATTTACCTTGCATTTCTTTTGCCCTTCTTTAGGTGTAATCCTGTAAATTGAATTCATTTTCATTTTCATTTAATTTCATTTACTTTTACTTTATTTATTTTCACCTAGTCTGCCTTAGTGTAAAGGGGGGTTCTGTCCCTTTTCAAAGTTCACGCTGCCAGCTAGCCTCTCTGCTTGGGATTCTTCGGTCTCTGTGCCCGGTGATGATCTCTCCCCCAGGACTGTACGGGGGAGAGCTCTGTGGAACACCTGCATTTTGGCAGTGTCCATGCGGCAGATTCCCATCGCGGCGGGAGCCTCAGGCCGTTCGAGGTTCTTTAGCCGGTGGGCCGGGGCTCGCAGCGTCTGCTACTTCTGGTGGCGTGAGGCAGCAGCGTGTCTGGACAGCTCTTCACCCCGCAGCTACAGCGGGGTAACTGCTGCATCCCGACGCCACAAGGGAGTCTCTCGAGTCCGCATGGAGGGGCTCTGAGCTCTTGCCGCCTCTGTGGTGTTTGGCGCCAAACGGGCCTGCTTCGGATTGGCGCCATTTTCTCGGCAGGGCTGAGGCCTCGTGGCGGAGAGCGGAGCAGCCCCGCGTTTGAGCAGACGACGCTGTTCCACGCGGCTACACCCAGATAAGGACTTCCTTTTGCTGTTACTTTTAATTTTAATTCTAATTTTAATTTCCTTTTAATTTTATGATAGTTTATAGTTCTTTGAATGCAATGTGATTGGTTTGGGTTTTACTTCTTGTGAGGTGCCTTTACCTTTGTCTGCTTTCTGGCAGTTAGCGACGTCTGTCAGCAGCAGGTTTCCGTGCTAGGATTTGGCCATTCAGGGTCATCGGTGGCACAACCACCTACAAATTGAGCCCTTTCTGAAATTGTCATTTACATAAGGATGCTATTTCCATGTTTATACGCTTGGAAATTGTGCAGACAGCCTCTAAATGTCGTTATGCCATCTGCAAATTTGATCGCCATGCTTGCTGATCTCTTTTCCAGATCATTTCAGTGCAGTAGATGTTACCAGATGCCAGTTCCAGTGCAGATCCCGAGACATTCCACTATTTACGGGTCTCCTGTGAGAAAACTGGCCATTTAATCCTATTGTGTTCCTGTTTTTGATCCATTTCCCATTCTATAATAGCACATCATCTCCTTCCTCAGGAGAAGTTCATAAGGGGCTTTGTCAAGTACCTTCTAAAACAGGGGTCTCAAACATGCGGCCCGCGAGAGAACGTTGTGCGGCCCGCGACGGCTTCTGCTGCTGCTGCCGTTGCCGCCGTGGCAACGGCAGAATCGACGGTCAATTTAAAAAAAAAAAAAAACTGGCTTCTGCTGCTCAAGCAGCAAAATCAGCTGTCCTGCGGCCCCTTCCTCTCTGCCCGGAGATCCCCGAGAGTGCTCCATCAGCGGGTGCTTTTCAAGCCGCGAAGAGAGTATTTCCCTCTCGCGAGGCTTGAAAAGTGACTAGGTTTAAGCCGCGCGAGAGGGAAATACTCTCTTCGCGGCTTAAAAAGCACGCCGCAGATGAAGCACACTCAGGGCTCTCCGCGCAGAGGGGAAGGGGCCGCGGGACAGCTGATTTTCTGCTGCAGTAGCAGAAGCCAGGTTTTTTTTTTAATTTACCTGGGGGGGGGGGGTGTAGGACTGGAAATGGGCTATTGGCAGGGGGGGGTAGTACTGGAAATGGGCTATTGGCAGGGGGGGGGTATGACTGGAGATGGGCTATTGGCAGGGTGGGGTTATGACTGGAGATGGGCTATTGGCAGGGGGGTTATGACTGGTAATGGGCTATTGGCAGGGGGGGTATGAGTGGAAATGTGCTATTTGCAGGGGGGGTTATGACTGTAGATGGGCTATTTGCTGGGGGGGGTTATGACTGGAGATGGGCTATTGGCAGGGGGGTTATGACTGGTAATGGGCTATGGTGGGGGCTAGGACTGGAAATGGGCAGGTGGGGGTTAGGAAGGACTGGAGGTGGGCTGATGGGGGGAGTTAGGACTGGTAATGAGCTATGGAGGGGCTGACTGAAATGGGGTAATGGGGGTTAGGGCTGGAATTGGGCTATTGGCAGGGGGGGTTATGACTGGTAATGGGCTATGGGGGGGTAAGACTGAAAATGGGGTGATGGGGGTAAAACTGGAAGTGCGCTATGGGGAGGTTAGGACTGGTAATGGGCTATGGGGGGTCTAGGACTGGTAATGAGCTGGGGGGGGGTTGCTAGGACTGGAAATGGGCTGAGTGGAAGGGGGGCTTGAACTGCAAATGGCTGATGGGGAGGGGGCTTGGAATGGAAATGGGCTGTGAGGGGCGGGAGCTAGGATTGGAAATGGGCTGATGGGGGC
This sequence comes from Ichthyophis bannanicus, assembly GCA_033557465.1. Lineage (NCBI taxonomy): Eukaryota > Metazoa > Chordata > Amphibia > Gymnophiona > Ichthyophiidae > Ichthyophis > Ichthyophis bannanicus. Next base: position 422,463,787 of record CM066033.1, read on the forward strand.
TAGGATTGGAAATGGGCTGATGGTGAGGCTAGGATAGGACTGGAAATGGACTAATGGGGGGACTAGAAGGGAGCGGATGCTGGGTGGGGCTGGAACTAGAAGGGAGCTGATGTTGGGGGAGGATTAGAATGGGATGGAGCTGGGAAAGTGAAATGGAGAGGGGAAAAATATTTTGTCTGGGAGAGAAGACAAATCTACAATTGGCCAGGTATTGGGAGAGTAAGTGGGGATTGAGGATGGAGGGGTAAAATTTGAGTGGATGAAATAGGAATGAGGAAAGAGAAAAAGGAGAAAGATTAGTATGTTAAAGCAGATGTAGAGAGAGAATGGAAAAAAAACTAGGAGAGAAGAAAGGGCAAATGGACAGCAGACGATGGAGAGTTAGCAGAAGACATGAAGAAACCAGAAGAAAGTGGCTGGAACAATTGCAACTGAAAAAAATGCACAAAAGGTAGAAAAATATCTCTTTATTTTGAATTTATTAACTGGAATATGTCAGCTCTGGGAAATGTGCATCATTAATGTTTGCGCTTTGTTTAGTACAAGAGGAAATTAATTTATAGTTTTATTTCTACAGTGTTGTTGTACATTCCAAGTTTGGCTTTTGGGGTTCCCAGTTTAATTATTGTCTTCTTGTTTCTAAATCTTTTAGTCTTTCTTTATCCATACTCATTAAAGAGGCATGTTTACTAAAAGTTAGTGTATGGTAACATTATGCAAATATTTATGCAAATGAGGCCCCTTATGCAAATGAGGCCCCGCGTCTTATGCGGCCCCCGGGTTACTTTACAAGTCCTCATTTGGCCCTCAAAGCAATTTGAGTTTGAGACCCCTGTTCTAAAACATCCAGATACATATCCATTTGGCTTACTCACATGTTTATTAACCCTTTCAAAAGACAGCTTGGTGCTGCTTTTCAGAACAAGTTCTATCATTTAACTGGCACTGAACTCAGATTCATTGGTCTGTAGTTTCCAAGATCGCCTTTGAAGCACTTTAAAAAAAACAAAAAAAAACCCCAATTAGTGTTACATTAGTAACTCTTCAATCTTTAGAGATCATTAATACTAATGTTATGATTGAGCCTGGCTGATATTATGAATGATCACTATTAGACAAAAATTAGCTAGGTTAAGACACTTTGATTTGGTTTTCTGCACTATGTTATCAGAGCGCAGCTTGCCCATTTGGCGGGAACACTGCCCATCTGGGCCATCTGGGGAAAGGCCCCTGCTGGGGATCGTGAGAAGTGTTGCTGGATGGCACAGTCCGGGGCTTAGTGTGTTCCAGGGTCCTGGAAGGGTTGATAGCGGCAGTCAGGCCTCCCTGTCTTTGCTATGACGGTCACCTAGGTTCAAGCGTCCTGTGTTTTGGGTGACAGGAGTGGGACACCTGGACATATGGTGCTGGATGTTGGATAGGCTCATACTTCTTAGGTGCACTCTCCTTGAGTGCGTCTGCATGTCCGTGTTCCGTCTGTGATCTCATGCTCAGGTGATTGTTGCAGCAATGACAGAGATCGCTTGGGATATCGTGAGCGGGGTTGTCATGGTGTTGCATGGGGTTGCCAATGCAAGACGGGGCCATCATGAGGAGTTTGGGCCTCATTCATCAGCTTTCCCTTCGGTGGCCCAGCTGTCCAGGAGGCACCCCTCCAGATCCGCCGGTCCAGTTCTTCTCTGCCTCTTCTCAATGTGGGCAGGGGGGCTGGCAGATCTGGAAATTCACGTCCACTGCACGTTCTACTGTTTTACCTCTGTCTTGGGGTTCTGAGGTCATATATTCCCAATCATTTGTTTGGTGGGGTGCTGCTGTCTGTTGTGCAAGACAAGGTGGTCAACAGTCGGAGGCTGTCGTCTATTCCCCTTACCCCTGAAGGTGCTCACAATTTACGTTTTTTGTACCTGCGGAGGTGTATGTTGTTAAAGGCTAGCAGGCACACCTGTGGGACCAGAATCCTCGGTTCTTCCGACCTTCCGTTGAGGTGCGCGTGTGGGGTTTACTCCCTTGGTCAGCTAGCAACTTGCTTCACCCATTGGGCCTTCCCTTTCCTCAAGGCATCGTTGCGTCCCACTTCTTCGTGGGGGCTCACCGCAGGGCCTGGAGTTATGCTCAGCCGGTTCCAGCCAGGGCTGAGTCCTTGGGGGGAGGCTCCGATCCTAACGATACAGGGAGTGCTGGGATCCGTTCAACCAGGTTCCTTCGGGCCCAGCGTACGTCGTCTTTTGCTGGCCGGTTTAGGTCTTCGGGTCATGGCGGTGCTCCGAGTAGACCAGTAGGCTGCACAGTGCTTGTCTTGGAGCAAGCGCAGGATATCTGTAGGTTCATATTCAAAGCCGTCCGGTTACATGTCCCTCCATTGTGGAATGCTGTACTAGTAGACATACTTCATATGCTGGGCTTACAAGTTGGCTTCCGCGCTGCTCGGCATCAGCCAAGGTGACTGCCGGTTTAGGCTGTGGAGTCAGCCTGGAGGAGGGGCCTTGCGTTCTCTGGACAATGCCCTGTTCGGTTGTGTGCCTTGTGGCCCTTATGGAGTTGTAAAAAGGAAAAAAAAAAAAAAGAATAATCAAACAGGAAAGCCTTCCTAATTGTCCCCACTTCTTTTTTATAAGGTTCTGTCCCTTTCTTCCGGGAGCTTGGCCGGAGCGTGGTTAGACTCAGCTACATTTTGGGGATCCTTTATGTACAAGGCGTTTTAGTGTACGCAGCACGCCCAGTGTTCCATCGTCTGACTGGAACGGTATGCGGTACGTCAGCCGTGGCAGGCATTCACGGACACGGTAGCGGATCGAGTGCTGTAGGTGCTGTCTGAGATCTCCGGGATGGTGGCCTATTTTTATTGGCAGGGTGGAGTTGGTCGGGTGGTCAGGGTGGCCCGAGCGAAGGGACAGCGTGCGCGGTTGAAGCCTTGGCGGCCTGCGTTTCGGTGGGGACACTGTGGTGGCGAATGTCCTTAGCGGGGTCCAAGTGTTTGCCGGAGGAGTGAGATTGCATCAGGCGGTGTGCGCGCCGCATGTGCTCAGATGCGGTCAGCCCATATTGGACCTCATGGCGACCTGTCAGTCTGCGGCGATGGGTCGATGTTTAGCAGAGGACATATGAGGCTACTGGATAGCGTCGACGCATTGGTACGGGGCCGTGGCCCGGTCCATTCTATGCCTTTCAGAGGTCATAGTGAAAATGGCCGACTGGGTCTGGTTGCTAAGATATGTGCTCTTCATTAGTCAGTGGGGACCATTACCAGTGTATTCTGCAACATTTGCGTGAGCTTGCATAATCTTTACTTGCAACCAATCGAAATAACTGTCCAAAACCAGTTGATGCAGTCACTACTTGAATTTGCCTCGCTTGACAGTAAAAAAAAAAAAAAAAAAAGACATATTTATTTTATACCGATAGGTCACTCACAGCATATTTGGCGATTCCTCGTCCTGGTGTTAATCATGCAGATAATTTCTGCTCTAGTTGTGGTGATGTAACTTTTACATCACAAAAATGGCATATGACTGTGGCGGTTCAGAAAGCCTACAATTTATATTTTGGCTGCAGAATAAAAGATCAGGATAAAAGCTAGGCGCCACACATATGCTGCAATACATGTGTAGCAGATCTCAGGCTGTGGATGGATGGGAAAAGACCATCAAAGTCTTTTGCGGTTCCAATGATCTGGAGAGGGCCCATGGATCACGTCGGCGATTGCTACTTCTGCATGGTTCCTCCAATTCCGGAGGGCATATCCAGGTGATGTAAGCGGTTGGCCTACTGGCATTGCATCGTGGGCGTGGCTACCAGAGTCTCCTTTCTTTTTTGTCACACCATGTAAGACTCCACATCTTCTGAAACAACGCTGGACTCTGGGGCACTTGACACCCTCTTATATGCCCTTGGTGGATCACGCTTGGTTTATTGCAACTAATTGCTTAGCTGCATTCCACATTCTCAATTAAAAAGACTCCAACTGGTCCAGGACATAGCTGTAGAGCTACTTTGTGTTGCAAAGAATAAAGCCCTTAAGAGGTGTGACAAATAGGGTGTTTGACGCTGGTGGTTTTTCCATTTCCCTCATTTTGCTTCCCACCTCTGTCTGGATGGACCTTGGTTTCGTTCTCCCTCGTGGAATCCGGCTGTGCCTGTTTAGTTGTCGGTTTGGGACTTACGCAAGAACACTTTGCTTGTAACCTGCGTTCCTTGGACCTTAGGTGAGGTTCTGTCGCTTTCTGGGAGGTCTCTTCGCTGCCTGTCCCTCCGTGGAGGCGGGTTCTGCGGGAGAGCAGCGGTTGCTAACACTTGACACCCTGGTGGGGTCGAGAGCCAAGGGGGAGCTCAAGCAGATTTTTCAGGCGGAGCTCCGGTAGCCTTCTCAGTAGGTCTGTTTCTAGGGCGTTCAGTGTGTTTGCGATGGCGAGTTTGTCTTTCTGAAGCACTAGCGCTGCTTGGGGCAGAGTTCTGTGCTGTTTTCACCAGTGAAGAGGATCCAAGTGGGCTCTCGGTCGTGTCTTCCTGGTTGGCTTACCGCCTGTTGACGTGAGGAGCGGGCTGGGGTCGGTGCCTGCTCTGTTCGTTTAGGGGCCGAGCCGACTGGATAGGTCCCTCCCAATGATTACTGCTCTGGTACATCCCAGTGGTGGAGGACTGAACTGTAGGACCGATAAGGAAATGGAAATTACACTTACCTGGTAATTGATGTTCCTTGAGGGAGTACAGTTCAGTCCTCATTCCTGCCCGGGGATGGATGTTTCAGACGCGAGGCGTCAGTTCCGAGTATGCTTTCGGATCCTAGAGTCGGCAACGGGCTCTGATTGGCAGGTAATCGCGAGAGCAACCTTTTCTGCCTATACTCTTCCTTAGTTCTCCTTCCTTCTAGCTCTCTGTCTTCCGCTGTTTGGTGCGCAGGGGGACAGGGCCACGGAGGAGGGTGTTTTCGGCCTTTCTTTTTGGGGCCCTGTGATTTTAAAGTTGAAGTTTTGAGCATAGCTTTGTATTTAGTACTTTAACTGGTTGTTTGTTTGCTCCTTTGAGTCTGCTTTGACAGTAGGTCACTGGGGGATCATGGGAGAAGACCAGCAGGATATACCCGGTGATGTCACAAGTTTGACTTGTCCAGTCTCCATGTTGCAGGAGGAGGTGCACTACCCAGTGGTGGAGGACTGAACTGTACTCCCTCAAGGAACATCAATTACCAGGTAAGTGTAATTTCCATTTAATATTAAGGAAGACCAGCCAAATGCGTAGGGCCCCATATCAAGAGGGAATCTATAGACCTGCAAGGTCTCTTGCATTGGAATGGTGAATTCCTGACAGATATGGGAGATTGGGCCAGAGTACTGTTTCCAAGCAGTAGTTTTAATTAAGGGTACTAATGCTGGCTAAACCTTAACTTGGCAGTATGCAGGGCAATATTCAGCTGCCACAAAGGATGGGGTCTTTTTAAACACCAGTTCTGGTAGTCCAAAAAATCTAAATATCCAGCATTGCTATCCAAATTGTGTGTGATGCTGATATCGGGATAGAGTGGCAAGCCCCTGAATCTCAAGATAACAGCAGAATTCAGTCTGTTATCTAGCTATGGATAAAGTTAGGAAAGTCTTTTTGCTATACTAACTTTGTCCAGAAAGTGGATTGAATATCCCCACTATCTGGATAGTGCTGAGCCAATCGGGATGATTTTCAGGGTCACCATCCAAAGAGCTCCACTGAAAATTGTTGGATGGCCCTGGCCAGCAGCACTTATCTGGATAGCAGGAGCTGCTCTCGATATCAATGCCTCTGAATATTGACTTCATAATTGTTAGTAATCTGTCTATAGTTTCCATCCCTAGCAGTAGAAATGTCCTTCTCGGCTCTCTCACGCCACATGATTCCAATGCCACCCAGGACCCCTGGATTCACATCTTCCCTCACTACCTGTTTGCCTCTACTTCCTTCCCATCCTCAGCCCACATCCTCCCCTTTCCCCTTCTCTTCAAAGCAGGCAGACAAGCTGCAGGAATTAGGGTGAGTAAGGCAGCAGGTTCTGAGTAGGTGCAAGGAGTAAATCAATGCATAGTGGCCCCTCGAGCATCTGAACTAGATTTAATAATTTACCTTTAAAAAAAGAATGAGCTTAAGCAAGTGTAGAAATGACTTGGATTGCTGCAAAAAGACCAGTTGCATCATCCAGTGTCCCTACTAATTATTGCTAGAAGCAGAGAGAAAAGTCCAAACATTTCTAGAACAGGAGAGGTTCTGACTGCCAGTCATTTCAGCCTAGGAGAGGACTCCTCTGAACAGGAAAACCTATTGACTATGTAGTCTAATGGTTAGAGCACTGGCTTTGAAACCAAGAGACCAGGGTGTGATTCCCACTTAGCCCTCCATTTCCTTGGAAGAAAGACATGGCAATCTACTTCCAGTCACACTGCCAAGAAAACTCAGGGGCTGCTGGGCAGCCAGGAGGCAGCATTGACTTGAAGGCACACATTGCATTTCATGAAAACCTCACCCAAAGGCAGTTTCCTGTCTTTGGCCCCCAGCCATTGCATAATCCACCATTAGTGGGTAACAGTCCTTAAAGGGCAGGTGCCTCTAGCACCCAGCTCAGGGAGAAACTACACCAGTCACCACAAACAGAGAAGAATAAGAGAGTCATGGAACCACTGCCAAAGCAGGAAAAGGGAGCTCAGCCTGAAGAATGGTTCCTATAGAATTAAGCTGCCTTGTATAGAGAGGAGCAGGACAGGTAAACTACAATTCACAGCAGCAAGCCAGCCAAAGGCAATAAAGAACCAGCATAAAAGAAGCAAACCACAAAAGTACCCAAATAGGGGGGGTGTACCCACACAGGACAGGGGAACTGTGAGTCAAAGACCTTAAATCCAGGTACTTTGGGGTGGAGAAGCATACAGTAAAGAAGAAGTATTTGATGGAACACAAGAGACTGATCAAAGTATTTAAGTGGAGCTTAAGAAAATTACAAGGCAAGAGTAAGGTGGAAGGTGCATACAAGCCGGATGAATGAGGTAAAAAATATTTCAACCATCTAAAGAACAGTTAACTGTTTGTAACACAGTCCTGGTTTATTGATCGTTCAAAGTGTTGCAGTTGTTTATCTGTGGTCCTAAGTTTAAGTAAACCCTTGGTTCACAAAGGGAGTTACACAAGTTACAAATTCAGGTACACTTGGTATGTTCATATGTTAGAGGCATTGCAATCTGAGGCCTCTGTTTATCAATGGACAAATAGCCTAGTGGTTAAGGCAGCAGCCTAGAGCCAATAAGACCAGAGTTCAAATCCCACTGGTGCTCCTTGTGGCCTTAGTGAAATCAGTTAACCCTCCATTGCCTCAGGTAGATTGTAAGTCCTCTTGGGTCAGGGAAATACCTGATTGCATCTTGCTTTAAACTACTACAGGAAAGGTATGAGCTAAATAATAATGCTAACCCAATGTGAAATGGTCCATAGGAAATGTATTATGCATTCCTAGAACATGGAACATTTTTTATTTATTTATTACAGTTTCTTATATACCGCGCTATTCGGTATCAGCGCGGTTTACATCATAACATAACTACCATAACGACAAGTTGTCAGGTTTTACATCGAACAGGGATACAAACTTGGATAACAGGGTAAACTATATACATAAGCTATTTACACAGCAAGGGTAGGTAAAAATCAGATAATGAACATTCTCAGTCACAGCATGCTATATATATATATGCTTCCATCTTTTAAAAGTTTGACAATGACAATAAAAGATCCCTCACTCCTGATCCCTTAAAAACTAAGAGTGCTCCACCAGGACACACCCTCCACTATCCTTTCCTGAAAACATGATGGATTACCCTATATCTTCCAACCTACATCCTTGATCCCTTTTTTTAAAAATGGTAGAGCCCTTCCCCTCAAGTAACCTTCCCAGCACATAGCACTTATCCTTGACATTTGTTGGGAGGTAGTCATGATCTCCAGACACTTCTACTCTAACATCTCCCTTTTGACTAATGAAAGCCTTCATGCCCCTAGCAGTAATCTCGCAATACTAAGGGTCATGATGCCAAATAAGAGTCACCACTAGAGAGTAAAGAGAAGTTGTGCATGCTAGGAGGAGGTTTGCTGAGGTTGGGGATCTCACCATTTTTTTTAAATTCTTCAAGAAGTGGAGGGTCTTACCATTTTGTGTTTAAAAAGGAATAGGAATGGAAGGCCAGTCAAGGGAAAGTATTATTTTGCTTAATGGGAGAAAGTTAACAGCATCTTTTGTGGTGGTGTTAACTTTCAATAAGTAACATGGTTTGTGAAGTTTGACACATGCTGTGTTCATTCACTTATATAAATGTGTGCTGCTTTACAGCTCAAATTCATGGACTGGCATTCAAGGTGGTTTACATTCAAAAAAAGAAAACAATAAAATCACACAACATTCCCCCCCCCCCCAAAACAAATACATCTCTACTTGTTATTGCTGCTAAGTGCCATTGAATTAGTGCCAACACATGTTTGGTCTTCATTCAGGTTGCTAATCGTTGATAGAGTGACATCCATAGCTGCTGTTATTTTATCGATCCATCATATTGCTGTCCTTCCTCTTTTACATTGACTTTGAACCTTGCCAAGCATGATGTCTTTCACGAATGATATCTGTCTTTGCATGATGTGTCCAAAGTATGAAAGTCAAAGTTTTGTCATATGAGCTTCTAAAGAAAGCTTAGATTTCATTTACACCTCTACTAAGTGGGGCCAGTTTGAAAAAGATTTGAGGAGGACATTGGGCACTCAAGGAGCTCGGGGGTAGATTGGGAAATAGGAGAATCAAGAACAGTGAATTGGAGGGATGGGGTCCATTTAGTGGGGGCAGGCTGATGGGAAGGAGGCTGTGGCTCTGACTATGCTTGGCCCATAATTGCCTGCATCCCCCCTGGGTTTGGTGGTTAACAGCTTTCTTGGGTCATGGACTTACTTAGATGGGTGAGAATTGTTGTTATTGACCTCTTTTTGGGTATGGATGGCTGCAGTTGCACCTACAAGGTGTTTGGCATGGCACAGGGGCCTGTCTGCTGCCCGGGAGCTCCAATGGGAGGCCTGAGCTTCAGAATGCCAGTGGTGAGCTGGGGCAGGGAGATGGCTGGTTGGGGGATGGGGTTGCTAGATTGGTTATGCCAGCTTTCCCTTGGACTTGGCTCCCAGACATTTCCTCCAACATCGCACCCAAAGCACTGGCCGGCCAGAACTTAGTTTTACTCCAAAGCCGGTACTCCAGATCAGGCTGCCATTTGCCTTCTCTGTTTTCTGAAAGCAAACACTGTACAGCAATACTATTTTTATTTGTGCCCACTCTTAGGTTTTCCCTTAGTGATAACTTCTGCTATTGACAGGAAGAAGAAAGCATTGTCTTTTTACTGTTTGAAAATGTTCTCCCTGCCAGACACCATGAGTTGGTTTTAGGGTTCTGTGTAGCAGCCTTCACGCTCCACTTTCCTGCTCACACATGAGTGCATGAGCAATTCTGAACCAATATTACAGCGGTAACTCACGTCTCCCACTTCATTGGATTAAAGCTCTCAGTGCCTTTTTTATTAAGAGTTGTGTAGCTGAATTTGCATAAGGCACAAGAAGAGTTTGGGATTAATTGTGATCATTTTTCTTGTTGCTATGTTTTGACTTTCCAAATAATTAGGATATATCTAATGGTTGGCTGTTTATTTTCCTTTAAAAAATATCAACCTATTACAAAGAGTTACCTTTCCATGGACAATGATGGTATTCCATATGTCATGCAACTGCAAGGCTACATGCTTTACAATTATGAGAATATTTTGACTGAGGTATGCCTAATAGTGGTGAGTTTAAGGTATTCACATTACACATTTCACAAGGCTTAAGCATATGACCTGAAGAGGCTTTTGGTACTTTCTCAGAACTTAGAATTTCTCCCATAGGATTGCAGAACAATCTTGCCAAATGGGATCTCTAAACTGAGAAGTGCATCCATTAATTAGTTTTGGCATATTCAAAGTCCTTTTTAAAGAGAGTTTCTGACTTGAAAAAGCTACAGAGAAGAGTGATCAGACTGATAAAGGGGATTAAATGAATTTCATCTAAAGGAAGGCCATAGCAATTAGGGCTCTTTAGCATGTTTAAGAGTTGGCTGAAGGAGACAGAATAGAGATTTATTGAATCCTGCATAGAGTCTATTGTGTCAACATGAGTCATGGTTTACTTTTTTCGGAAGCAGAAAGACTAGGAAACATGCCACAAATTTTGTGAGTTGTATACTGAGGGCAAATTGATTAATATATATGGTAAAAGCAGTTAGCATAGATGGGATTGCTAGAAATTTTGAGCAAATTCCTGGAGGAAAAGACTATAAACCATTATTGAAGTAGACCTGGGAGAAGTCACTTCCACCCCCTTAAGATTAGTGGTAGAATTTGCCAATCTCGAATTGGGATACTGGGTTTGATGGACCTTTGGTTTGACTCATAAGAAACTTCCTGATAGTTGTCTAAGTCAGTGAATTAGCTGCTGCATTTTCTGTCAGATCGGGGGAGGGGGAGGGGCGAGGGGGAGGGGGGTGCTTCCTCTCTGGAGGCCATCTGTTGCAATTGTTTGATCTGACCTGTCATTTACCAAACTGTTATTGTGTGCCTTGCCAAGTGCAGTTTTACCCCGCTTGGGCTTGTTGAAGTGGTTTGTAGTGCCTTTTCATGCTAGATGGCATTGGTCTGGATGCTCAATTTAGAACAGATTATTTTATAAAAAGAAAGAGTTTGCATTATTAACATCATGGCATTTACTGACCACTGACACAGGCAGATGCCAAAACATAGCTGTATCGGATCACAATAAAGTCTTTTGTATTTCATCTCTTTGTGTGTGTATGTGGTCCATAGCCAGCTTCCAATCTTAATGGTGGCATCAGGGGTCACTCTATATTTGTGGGTGCTGGCTGAGAATATGTTATAGTTGTACAAATCTTGGAGCCCTAGGGGACCTGGTGTTGAAGAATTTACTGGCTTCATTTTTCCAGTTGCTATAGTGAGGGATATTGGAGAGGTAGGTTGTAACATAGTAACTTAGTATATGACGGCAGATAAAGATCAGTATGGTCCATCTAGTCTGCCCAGTAAGGCGGCAAGAGTAGGTGCATCTGCCGCTCCGTGCAGGTCAATTCTCGCCATGCCTTTGTTTAGTGGTGTACCCACCGCTCTGTGTAGGTCACCCCTATTTGTTGAGTTATCAGAGATAGTTATGTTTATTTTGATTTTGTTTGTAATATAGTCCTTGTTTATTGATCGTTCAAAGTGTTGCAGTTGTTTATCAGTGGTCCTAAGTTTAAGTAAACCCTTGGTTCACAAAGGGAGTTTCACAAGTTACAAATTCAGGTACAGTTGGCATGTTCATATGTCAGAGGCATTGCAATCTGAGGCCTCTATTTACCAATGGAGAAATAGCCTAGTGGTTAAGGCAGCAGTCTAGAACCAGTAAGACCAGGGTTCAAATCCCAATGGTGCTCCTTATGGCCTTAGTGAAGTCAGTTAACCCTCTGTTGCCTCAGGTAGATACATCCTCTGGGGATAGAGAAATACCTGATTGCATCTTGCTTTAAACTACTACAGGAAAGGTATGAGCTAAATAATAATACTAACCCAATGTGAAATGGCCCATAGGAAATGTATTATGCATTGCTACAACATGGAATGTTCTCAGTCACAGCATTCTATAGGCCTCAGGCCTTCCATCTTTCAAAAGTTTGACAATGACAATAAAAGATCCCCCACTCCTGATCCATAGGCCTCACCAGTGACTTGTACAGTGGCATTAGTACCTTTCTGCTGGTACTAATGCCACTGTACAAGTCACTGGTGAGACTTCACTTGGAATATTGTGTTCAGTTTTGGAGACCATATCTCGCAAAGGATATAAAAAGACTGGAAGCGGTTCAGAGGAAGGCGACCAAAATGATTTGGGACCTGCGTCAGAAACGTATGAGAAGAGACTTGAAGAACTAAATATGTATACTCTGGAGAAGAGGGGACAAGGTAGATATGATTCAGACCTTTAAATACTTGAAGGGTAATGAACAAACAAACCTCACTTTGAATATTGTGTTCAGTTTTACAGTAGCTGGCAAATAGGATTATGGTGTTTACCAGAGTGTCCCCCTTTTTTTATTACCTGCACTCTCTTTGTTCATGGTCTCTTTGTTTAGGTAGTTCTTTTCATGTAAGTGCTGCCATATCTGAGCATGTGCATGTTTTTTTCATCGGGTGCTACAGTTTCTCCACTAGCAGGAGGGTTGTAAGGTTGGCATTGTGGAGAGGACAGCGTGACTTAAGGCTGGGTAGGATGTATTTATTTCACAGGTTGATAAGTATTGCTTATTGACCTTAATAGGCTTATACCTTTCAGGCCTGCTTGCAGAGCATGCTGGTTCAGATAGAGCGTATCATCCTGAGGTTCAGTTTTGCTCATACAGGGGCTAAATTGGTACCAGAGGCAAGTCTGTCATGGAGCTTGCCATCATTGGCAGCTAATAGGGGTGGTCTTTAGTTTAATGTCAGGGGTTAAATCTTATTTTATTGGACAGTTCAGCATGTATGCGTTGTACAGTTCATATCTGCAATACTGGATCTGTTTAGCAAGTTTGCATATGCTTCGTGCCTTGTAACAGGAGGGGAGCTACTTGCTTTGCCCATGTGGCATGTACTTATGCATGTTATGTCTAAATCCTTAGGAATTAATAGGGGGCTCTGAAGACCAGTGCATCAGACTGATGGACCCCTTCATATTGTTGCAGAGGCGGTCTCTGTTCCAAGCCATATTAGGAAGCAGCTAGCCAGCAACTGTGGGGTTCAATGGTGGTTGATTAGAGTTGAGGGGTAGATAGGTCTGAAGCTCCCGACAACATGGATGTTTTTTTCACCTGTTCATGTTGAAGTCCATAGAGAGGGAGGTTGATATACTCATGTTACATAGTTGAGTGAAAATTGCAGGTGTTGAAGCCTTTTTGCCCCTCCCTTGTTTAATGAGTGTATGTCAAATTCAATGGTGGTATAGGATTTCACATGATGCCATGGGGCATGCACTGATGTGACCTGCTCTGTTGTGCTTATGAGAGGGGTTATCTTGAGACTGTCTCTTGAGTGGCTGAAGTGACTGATGTCACCATTGTCAACTGGAGAGGGAGCATAGCCTGGTATCACTGCAGACTATGGGGTTGGGAGGAGTGGTAGCCTTCCACAGGATTCTTCATGAATCTTGCTATGGCTAAGTCGGCACCAACTAGCTGAGTGGCCAGGTATAGTTCTGCAAGTGGTATCATGGGAAATATGTGTGGTCAGTGGGCAAGATCTTGGAGGGGGAAGTCTGGGAAGGCCGATCTGGGAGGATAGGAAGTCAGATATGGAGACATTTGAGGAGTGTTTATTACTGGAGATTTGAATAAAGCTGCGGCCAAGTTTTTGTCATCATGACGATGTTTGTAGTTGTATTTCTGTTGTGGTGTGAAGCGGGTATGAGAGTGCCTATGTTATCAGAAAATATAATCATGTCTTATTTCTATTAAACAGTTCATATTTTACATTAACCTTACTCACTGCACTTATCCCCTGATCACATAAATATTAATGACTCACTTACATGAAGTGAGATCAGTACATATTGTCGAATAGCACATAGTGATTAATCTTCCACAAGGTTATATGCATGTTACTGAGCATAAATAGATGTTGCAGAGGTTTGAGCAAGCACACTGCAGTTTTCTTAGACTGCCCTGAAAGGGCTGAAAATGTGTTGCTTGAAGTGAGTTCCCATTGAAACATCAGTGGTGCGTGGTGATGACAACACCCATAGCAGCAGAAAGACATCCCTAGAGCTGAAAGAGAATTGGTCTTCCTAGAAAACAATTATAAAATACAGAGCTACTGTCATAGGTCTTCAGGCCTATTTAACAACACCATAAGATCCAAATATGCAGAAAGTGCTGAAATATGAAAATAAACATCCAGAATTGGTCTCCATCATTAAACTTGGGAAAGCATTCTGAAAAGTTGAGGGGATAAATGAGAACCCACAAATATACATAGGGAAGGAAGCAACAAAATTTGCAAAACACGAGAAACAACTCGTTAAAGAATCAGATCAACAGACAAGAAAAAGCAATTGGCAAAAGCATAAATACGGTGAGAAATAAAGTGTTGCTCCAAGAATCATTTGTCAACCAAGACCCAACACATGAATGGCTAAGAAAAGGTGAACTGAAACCTAAAGATGGGAGATTGATAGTGCAGCCTAGGATAGTGGATTAAGGACAAGATGGTTGACGGCGAGCATAGCAAAAATTGGCAAAAAGCCATGCACATTCCGTAAGAAAGATTTATTTATTTATTTATTTATTTTTTTTATTTATTTATTTAACATTTATATACCGTATCTTCCAAAGTTCAGTTGCGGTGTACAATTAACAACAATTAACAAAGCGCAGTTTGTTTTACATAGAACGTCATAACTTTTACATAGAACATCATAAATTAAACAAACACAGTTTTATAAACAAACAGTATATTTAAGCTAGAACCGTAAGTATCAAGTTAACTAACGTATTGTAGTGTCGAACAGCTTAAAAAAGAACATAACATATGCAACTATATACATGTGGAGGTATTTGGGCATAAGAGCTTGGATCGTCATTTCGTTTAAGCTATAAGTGTTATCCGGATAGAGTTAGGTTTGTACTTGATGTGAACAGGTGGCTATTTAACCTTTGTCTAATATGGGTTCTAGGGTTTCCATTGTATTATAGTGTTTAGTGAATAAATATGTTTTCAATTTTTTGCGGAATTCCACGATCTCTGTTAGTGATCGTAGATCCTCTGGTAGGGAATTCCAAATGGTTGGAGCTATGTGAGAAAAGGCTCTATTATTTGTTAATTTATGTGCTTTTATGAAGTCTTTTGGAATCTTTAGTTTATTTGATTGTCCTTTTCTGTGGGTAGGCTTAGAAAGTTCTTTGCATATTAGACTACATAGAGTAGTCGGGGCCATGTCATGTAAGGCTTTGAATGATGTTATTATTATTTTGTAAATTATCCTGCTTTGAATAGGTAACCAGTGAAGGGATGCTAGAATTGGTGTTATGTGTTGGAGTGAGTTTATTTTTAGTATAATTCTAGCTGTTGCATTTTGAGCTAGTTGAATCCTTTTAATGTTTTGTTTTGAAATGCCCATTAGTATTAGGTTGGCGAAATCAAAGTGAGGGGTTATGGTAGCCTGTATTATATTAATAAAATCCTCTATAAATACTAGTGGGCGTAGTTGTTTGAGTATTTTGAGTTTAAAATAGATTTTCTTTATAGTATTTTTAATGTGGGTTTCCATTGTAAGGTGTGAATCTATGATTACGCCAAGATATCTTATTTCGTTTTTAATTTTAATTTCTTGGTCTTGTAGTGTTATGTGGGTTGGAGGGATATATGATTGATTTTTTGTTACAATTAGGACTTCTGTTTTGGCATGGTTTATGTGGAGATTTTGAGTTTTTAGCCAAATTGTGATTTCGTTATAGCAGTCTGATAGGCGTTGTAGTGGTAGGTTAGGGATCGTAAATGGAATGTACAACATAATATCATCCGCATAGAGGTGATATTGTACTCCAAATTTCTTAAATATGTTGCAGACCGGTTTTATGTAGATATTGAAAAGTAGGGCTGATAATGCTGAGCCTTGTGGTAAACCTAATTCTTGCTTATATGTAGTGGAGGTTTGATTACCTATTCTTATATTTTGCGTTCTGTTATTTAGATAGGAGGTGAACCATTTATGTACTGTGGAGTTTATGCCTAACTGCCTTAGGTTGTTAAGTAATATTGTGTGGTGTACACTATCAAAAGCTGCTGATATGTCAATAAACAGGAGGATGAATGCTTGTTTATGGTTGTCAATACCTCTTAGGAGAGTATCAAATAAAACTGCTAGAAGTGTTTCTACTCCGTGGCGTGGCCGGAATCCATATTGTTGTTCATCAAGTGGGTAAGATGCATCTATATATTCCTGTGTTTGTAATTGTACTACTTTTTCAATTATTTTGGCCAAGAATGGTATGCTCGAAATGGGTCTGTAAGATACCGGGGATGTTTTGTCTAGATTGCAATTCTTTAGGATTGGGCGTATTTGAGCATGTTTAAGCGAGGGTGGAAGGTAACCTTGGGTTAATGAGAGGTTAACTATTGTGAGAATGTAGGATAGGAGTGTTGGCAGTGTGTGTTTTTTATCCAGGAAACAGGGCATGGATCTAAATGGGAAGTTGTAGTGTTGAGTCCGGAGATGATAGTTTTTAATGTCATTTTTGTAACAGGGTAAAAATCTGACCAATCATCTGCGGATTGGTGAGAAATGTTAAAGGTATCTACGGGTATTGATGGTTTCTTTGATTTGTTTTGGTAGTAGATAGCTAGGGTTTGTGGTGATATGTCTGTGATTTCATTGCTGGATGTTTGAGCGTTATTGGTTAGATTTCTGACGATGGAGATCTGGAAAATGGTTACTCATCTTTAGTTGGTTGCAAAGTTCTGATCACAGAAAATGTTTATGTAGAAAGGCACAAGGTGACATGTCTCATCCATTGGAAACTTTGTAAACATTATAACACCACTGTGCCTGAAAAGCACTGGGAGAATGACCCAAAGAGAATGAAGAAGGTATGATCACTTGGGATGCTCCCATTCCGACTGATAAAAAGCTGGATGCAATGAAGCTGGACATAGTGGTACTAGTACTACTATTAATCATTTATATAGCTCTACAAAGCATACAAAGCGTGTACAGCGCTGTACAGACATATATAAAAGACAGTCCCTGCTCAATAGAACTTACAAGCTATTCAAGACAGACAATACAATAGCTGAGAACAAGGGGTACGAATAGGGAAAGGTAAGGAGACATAAGTTAAAAAACAAGGGATCAGGATCCAAAAGCAGCCTCAAAGAGGTGAGTTTTTAGCATGGATTTAAAAAGAGGGAGGGATGAAGCCTGGCATACAGACTCAGGAAGTTTGTTCCAGGCATAAGGAGCAGCAAGATGAAAGGATCAAAGTCTGGAATTGGCAATGGAACAAAAGGACATAGAGAGAAGCAAAACCAGTGGAAGAGCGGCGTTCACGAGGAGGGGTGTAGGGAGAGAGGAAAGGTCATGAGGAGCAGTGGAATGAATGCATTTGTAGGTCAAAAGGAGAAGTTTGCCTGGATACGGAAACAGAAGGGGAGCCAATGAAGTGACTTGAGGGGTTATATGGGTATGTCAGGGTTAGCGGAAGACTAGGCATGCTGCAGAGTTCTGAACAGATTGAAGGGGAGAGAGATGATTCAGAGGGAGATCCGCAAGGATGAGGTTGCAATAGTTGAGACAGGACGTGATTAAAGAATGGATAAATGTTTTAGTATTGTGTTCAGAAAGGAAGGGGTGAATTTTGTTAAGTAATTGAGAAAGAAATGACAGGTTTTAGCAATCAGTTGGATACATGTGGAGAAGGAGAGGGAGGAATCAGGAGACAGGAAGTAGAAGAGTGTTTTCTACAGAGATAGAGAAAGGAAGAAGGGGTGAGGAAGGTTTAGGGGTAAAAATAAGAAGTTTGGTTTTGACAATGTTGAATTCAATCGGTGGTGAGACATCCAGGCAGCAATGTCAGATAGGCAGGCAGAGATACGGGCCTGGAGTGTCAAAGGAATATCAGGTATAGATAGATCTGAGAGTCATCAGCATAAAAATGATATTGAAAACCATGGGAGGAGATGAGAACACCAAGGACTGGGTAGAGAGAGAGAAAAGGGGAGGGCCCAGAACAGATCCTTGGGGTACACCAGCTGAGAGTGGGATAGCACTAGAGGAAGAACCATCAGAACAAACACTGAAAGAGTGATGAGAGAGATAAGAAGAGAACCAGGACAGCCCAGATCCCCTAAAACCAATTGAGAAAGTAGTGTCAAAAGCAGCAGAAAGGTCAAGAAGGTTGAGGACTGAGTAAAGGCCCTTGGATTTAGCTAGGAACAAGTCGCTGGAGTAGAATGTAAGAAACAAAAGCAGAATGAAGTGGATTGAGCAGGGGTTGAGAGGAGAGAAATTCAAGGCAACAGCGGAGAACTGCATGTTAGAGGTACATAAGAACATAAGATATGCCATACTGGGTTGGTTCCAAGTGATTATTCTATGAATCATGTGGAAGGGGAAAAGATCTTGAAATACCTGGAAATGCAGTCAGAGACCAAGAAAATATGGCAGAAAGATACAGAAATATTTCCCATGATATTGAGAGCCACAGACCTGATGAAGAGGAATTTCCAATCATACCTTAACAAGTTGCCTATAGATATTACATCTTATGAACTCCAGATGGAAAATGTCTTTGGCACAATGCAAGTTCTATGCAAAGCATTAGCAGTAATTTGATCATACCCTATATACCCTAGCTTAGGAGTGAGGTTCATGACTGTCATGGTATGCGCAAAACTTCCATCTTTTGAAACTTCCATCCTTGTTGGGGGAAAATGAGAAAGGGAGTCCGGATTGGGATTCCTATGCGAATAAACTGAAGAGAAGTGTTAGATTGGAACTACACAGTCTTACCTTGGCAGAGTACTGCCGAAAAGAAGTTATTCCTAAAGGCCTTCGTATATGGAAGGCGCCGGGGATGTTTTTAGAAGATACAGCATTTGTTTCTCGCTGGAATCAGATACTCAATAAATGCTCTTTGGATCTGATGCTCTTGGTAGTAGATTCGGCACATTCTAAAAATCAAGTTTTGCTTAAGGAGATTAATGAAGATTTAGCTGCTTTGAAACCTCTGGAAGATTTCTCTGAGAAACACACTGATATCCTTAAACAGATTGAGAAATATAGAGCTGATTTGAAAGCTCAGAAAGTTAAGAAGTTCTTCAGAGACGAAAAGCGCATGAAAGAGGGCACTATCTATAATTGGTCATTGCGGAGAAAGAATTATTCAGACTTTTTTAAACGTAATATCAGTGAAGGGGAAGGTAGTTCTATATATTCTTCTGATTCTAGTGCGGAAGGTGGTTATTCGGATAGCATTGCTAAGACTGGAGATAAGAACACGGAGCATTCTTCTAAGCATCAGAATAAATCAGGAAATTTTTCCGGGCCGTCGACCAGAACACGTCGAAAAAAGGACACTGTTCATTTTCAGTGAATGATACAGTGTTGAATTTATCGAGTATTACCTTAACACCTGCACAACAGGAGGTGCTAGCTAAAGGCTTATCGTTTGTGTCTGGTCCGAGCTACGATGGCTTTTCTAGTCGGGAAGCAGTAGAGAGGCTGGTTCGCTCTCTCCAACTGAAAGTTTTCTTCATGGGTAGATCGCCTTCTTTTGATTCTTCATTAGTTAGTTTAAAATCTAAGTGGCTGCCCCCAGGACCAACGGACCCTATTGTACATACTTTTAAACATTTGTTACTGTCTGATATTCAAAGAATTGAAAGTAACCATATGCATTCTTCTAAAAATTTGTCTACATAGCATCTAACTACAAAAATCTAACTACATAGCATCATGGTGTGTAACAGGGGCACCCGGGGATATCGAGTGGCACTAACCGCTGATTATCCTGCAGAGTGGCATTTACACAGTTTGCATGTCTGAAAACTGTGTAAATGCTTTTGAAAATACCCCAACATATATTACAAAAGACAAGTGTTTCATTTGAAAAAGATATGTTTTTAAAAAATCATATAAAATATAGTTCCAAACTTTTTTAAAATGTTATAAAGAAGAATTTGGAATTTAAACTATACTGTAAACCCTTTATAACATGGCTTAATATTATGTGTGATTGCTTATAACATTGTCATGGACTGGACCCCATTTTTTTTCTATTATATAATAATACACCATGGACCCAATATAAAACAGATTCATGTAAAATGCAGCAAATGTCAGTGTTATAAGGGGGCTATAGTATATATATAAGGAGCATTATAGGGAAAAAAAAAGCCTTTTAAGTTGTTTTCTAAATGGTCTCATCGCATGAATAAAAATCGGGGCCAGCAGTCAAGTTCTCTGAGGCACAGGTTTCTGCTAATAACTCACTTAGGATTTTTACATGCCTTTCTAAAAGGCCCTCCTCTTTTGATTTTTAAGATTTTGCTTGTCCTTTGTGATGTGATGAGACTATGCATTAGTGAGAGAGATCAGCATATTATGTACCCCTGAGTTAGGTGACTATCATTTTAGAGTTTTATTTGATTACTAATTTTCTTTAAATATTTGAACACGTCTATTTTTTGTTATTCAAGGTGTTTTATTTTAAGTACGGGGCATGTTATGAAAGTAAAGTAAGGTTTACCATAAGATTTAGCACAACAGTAAGTGGTGTGTGCCAGGACCAAGATAACGACTAATGTGCAATAAAACAGCCAACAGCAGCATAAAAACCTGCACTAACTGCTAGCACATGGCGGGGTAGGGAGTGAGTGTTGACTGTAGGGGTAATTACCACATGCTAAATGTCAATGTTAGCACAGATGCATTGAATGGTACCTCAGTGGGTGGCGTTAAGCGCACCCGCATTACCTGCAAATAAAGATTTAGCGCAGTGAGGGTGATGGAGTAGAGCGCACCCAACACAGCCTTTGTGCTCATGTTTGCTCTTAGCAGGTGGTAAGTGCAAAAACCTACTGCATCTTACTAAACATGTCCCTACATGAGCCCCCTCTATTTTTCCCAAAACTAAACGCTCTTTCCTGTTTTGAGCTCCTCGTGGTCTCTTCTTTTCCCAATTGTTAGCCTGGTGCTCTATTCACTACACTAGTCCTCCATTCTAGGCTATTTCGGGAGAGGTGGCGGGCAGTCTTGGATGATGCCTAGGCAGAGGGGGCAGTTAAAGAGTGAATGTGTTTCATAGTGGAGATGTGGGCGAGGTGCAGCAAAGAAGTGAATGGGGATCCTTAGTAGGGGCACACAGATATATGTTTGCCTAGTGCCCAATAAGCTGTTAATCCAGCCCTGTTATTACCCCTATACTGATCTGTTTTATAAGAGCAACAATGCTTTCACTGGAGGTAACTTAAAGACTTTTGCAAGAGTAAACCCTGCTTTACATGCATACAGATCTTTTTATAAAACGGTGCAAGTTTAACAAGTACAGACACCCAGGACTGTCCCATTAGGGAAACTAGGCGGTAGCTTAGTGCAGCAGCTTCTAGAGGGCATTCAGAGCTGAACAACAGATTCTGACAGCCAGGGGACGCATAAGGCTTAGAGTTTGCCTGGAGTTCCAACACCACGGACCAACTCTGGAGCTGGCCCTGCGCATCCCCAAAGAACAGGTGTACTTTCATGCGGAAGGTGTGCAGGCATTCCCACGGCTTCGACTGGGCAGAGCGGTGGAAAAATAGTAAGCATGCACATATTTTATAAAATGCATGGGTGCACACATAGTAACACACATACACACACACATTTACACCGCCTTAGAGCAGCTATATATATATTTGTGCTATTGAGTTTGTGTGCTACTGGGCAGGGTTCTGGGTGTCTGTTTAATAAAGGCTTATAGTCACCTATATTGCCGTTATAAAATAAGGATAAAACAGGCAGGTTCTTGGACTTTCAACCTAGGCGTCCTCTTAGAAAATTACCTTCCTAATGTGCGGCTATCTCTGAAGACAGCCCCATTAATCTCATGTCTGCAGTTTTCAATTGGACATGTTCCCACTATGACTGTGAAGTTTTCTGTTCGCTTAGCACTGAAATGTAGTCACTATATGTTCATCCTCTTGGATATGTGGAAATATTTCTGTTCACTTAGAATTGTTTTTTCCTACAACCACCCAGTCACTGAGATGTCAAGGGTGATTGATTCCAAAGAGTGAGATGGTGCGAGGTGGTGTGTTTCATATACAAATCTGGAAATCTTTGGTGTACTATTTTGCAAAGGAAAGGAGGAAAATGAAATTACATTTAACCTTCTTTGGTTTCATTTAAATTATAATTTTGTGCCCAATATGACACAAAGCTCTCTGATCACTAAAATAGAGCTGTTTCCCTGTGGACATATTTAAAGAGCTGCAAATATGTTATGGTTTTATCCGATTTATTAGTAGAATGATATGCTTTTTAATTGCTGCTTCTGGGAGTTTGAGTGCAAAAGTGTGACTGCCACTTTATCTTACTATGACATGAGGACAGTGGACCCTAGACCAGGGGTTCTCAACCCAGTCCTCGGTATACCTAGGACAGTCAAGTTTTCAGGACAATCACAGTGAATATGCATGAGAGAAATTTGCATACAATGGAAGAAGTGCATGCAGATCTCTCTCATGCATATTCACAGAGAACCCCTGCCTTAGACTGTCACAAAGAACTGCCGAGGTCTATGGGGTTGTTTCTCAGACCATCAACACGACATCCAGGGCAGCATCTACCAAATAAGTGAAGAATTGCTTAAAACCTGCTGATAATGGCTACACGCTTTTTTGCAACTTTATTTTTATTGAAATTTCAGATAACCAAGTGCATGACAGATAATGTGAACACGTTTAACCTCCTCTATTGCAGTGGGGTTAAGTGATCTGGATTATCGGCTCCAGTAATAGTTAACACACGGTAAATTACAGTGTTAATTGCAAGGTGCAGTCCCCGCCTATTCCCTGCCC
Source organism: Ichthyophis bannanicus (assembly GCA_033557465.1). NCBI lineage: Eukaryota > Metazoa > Chordata > Amphibia > Gymnophiona > Ichthyophiidae > Ichthyophis > Ichthyophis bannanicus. Next base: position 422,486,436 of record CM066033.1, read on the forward strand.
GTTTCCCACCCATTTCTTATCTACTCCACGCTGTGCACTTAATGCATGATTTTACATGGACTTTGTCAAGCCACTGTTAGTGCAGCGAAGCACTAACAATTACTATTTGCTAATCTGAGCATTAAGAAGAAACTTTTTTAAAGAAACCATGTAAAGTTACACACCATCAACTTGCATACATAAGTCATCTATTTCCCATGACTTAACCCACGTAGATGGGCTTTTACACAAGTAATTTAGGCATTCGCAATTCTAAAAGTACGCTGGTCTAACCATGGGTTCCTACTTCTGCTGCGGGCATGCACAGGGTTGGATGGAGTGCAAATTTATATATATACATTAAAAAATACTTTAACCCACGTGTGTTCTTTAAAAATCTATGCTGGGGCATTTACGCTAGCCCTAGAGCTGGTGTAAGTGATCGTGCCTAGATTTCATATGCATTTTTGGCCACTTACACCCTTCTTTTATGAAGAAACATAGACACCTGCTCTTCTTCACAAAATAGGCTTCAGATAGGCATGTTCTGGGTGCTTAAAATTAGGCACTCAACTATAAAATTGCCCTCCAAGTGCTTAGCAGGGCCTTTAAGCAGGAACAGAGGCTCCACATTAACAAGATTCCAATATCTTAGATTATACAAGTCCAAAGATTTCTGGGGCAAGCTACAAATGTATTAGCCACTCCCTGCCCCATTTCTTCAGATGAACTCAAAAATAGATACCCTCAGCCAGGGCCGGATTTACCTTGAGTGAGGCCCTATGCCAACAAAAATTGTGGGCCCCCAGCAGGGGCGGCCCAAGGGGGTGTGGGCCTCATTTGCATAAGGGGCCTCATTTGCATAAATATTTGCATAATGTTACCATATACTAACTTTTAGTAAACGTGCCTCTTAATGAGTGTATGGATAAAGAAAGACTAAAAGATTTCTACATTACTATAATCCAGTGCCAACTGCCAGACACATTAGGAACTACTACAAACACTGCCCATTTAGAGCCCATAGCAAACCCGCCGTATCCTAACAGCACTACCAGGACTCACAAAGCACCATACTCTACCAATCAAAAGGCAACACTGCAAATATTAAACCAATACATTTCAGAGAACAACAATACATGACCTACTGGGGAAAGAGAACAAGTGGCAATGTCAAATAGGAATTATATAAACAGAACACCTCAGCTCAGTTACACATGCAGAACATAGACCATCACCAAACAAGTAATCACATTTTAGAAACAGGAAGACAATAATTAAACTGGGAATCCCAAAAGCCAAACTTGGAATGTACAACACTGTAGAAATAAAACTATACATTAATTTGCTCTTGTACTAAACAAAGCGCAGACGTTAATGATGCACATTTACCAGAGCTGACATATTCCAATTAATAAATTCAAAATAAAGAGATATTTTTCTACCTTTTGTGCAATTTTCAGCTGCAATTGCTCCAGCCACTTTCTTCTGGTTTCTTCATGTCTTCTGCTAACTCTCCATCGTCTGCTGTCCATTTGTCCTTTCTTCTCTCTTCTAGTTTTTTTCCATTCTCTCTCTACATCTGCTTTAACATACTAATCTTTCTCCTTTTGCTCTTTCCTCATTCCTATTTCATCCACTCAAATTTTACCCCTCCATCCTCAATCCCCACTTACTCTCCCAATACCCGGCCAATTGTAGATTTTTTTATCCCTCCCACACAAAATATTTTTCCCTTCTCCATTTTACTCTTCCAGCCCCATCCCATTCTAATCCTCCCCCAACATCAGCTCCCTTCTAGTTCCAGCCTCACCCAGCATCCATTCCCTTCTAGTCCCTGCATCAGCCCATTTCCAGTCCTAGCCACCCATCAGCCCATTTCCAGTCCTAGCAACCCCCCAACCCAATACCAGTCCTAACCCCCATCACCCCATTTTCAGTTTAAGCCCCCCCTATATCCCATTACCAGTCCTAACCCCCCATCAGCCCACTTCCAGTCCTAACCCCATCAACCCATTTCCAGTCAGCCCCCCATAGCCCATTGCCAGTCCTAACCCCCCCCCATCAGCCCATCAGCCCACAGCCCATTACCAGTCCTAACCCCATCAGCCCACCTCCAGTCTTAACCCCCCAGCCCATTTCCAGTCCTAGCCCCCCCATAGCCCATTACCAGACAGCCCCCATCAGCCCACAGCCCATTACCAGTCTAAACCCCCCAAAGCCCATTACCATTTCTAACCCCAGCCAACAGCCCATTACCAGTCCTAACCCCATCAGCCCACCTCCAGTCTTAACCCCCCCAGCCCATTTCCAGTCCTAGCCCCCACCCATAGCCCATTACCAGACAGCCCCCATCAGCCCACAGCCCATTACCAGTCTTAACCCCCCCAAAGCCCATTACCAGTTCTAACCCCCCCCCAACAGCCCACAGCCCATTACCAGTCCTAACCTCATCAGCCCACCTCCAGCCTTAATCCCCCCAACCCATTTCCAGTCCCAGTCCCAGCCCCCCCAATAGCCCATTACCAGTCCTACCCCCGGCCTAAAGTAAAATTTAATTTAAAAAAAAAACCTGCTGGCTGCCGCCGCGGGGCCCCCTCTGCTGCCGCGGCAGCAAGGACAGACCCGCGGGGGCCCCCACTGTAACCGCGGTCCCACCCACCGAGCCTCCGTGTCTCCCTCCGTGCAGGCTGTGAGAGACGCGAGGGCAGACTGTCTCCTTCGCGTCTCTGTTAAGCCCGCAGGGGCTGATGGGAAATTTCCCATCAGCCCCTGTGGGCTTAACAGAGACGCGAAGGCAGAAGGAGACAGTCTGCCTTCGCGTCTCTCACAGCCTGCACGGAGGGAGACACGGAGGCACGGAGGGAGGGACCGAGCTTACAGAGGGGGCCCCCGCGGGTCAGTCCATGCTGCCGCGGCAGCAGAGGGGGCCCCGCGGCGGCAGCCAGCAGGTTTTTTTTTATTTTATTAAAAAAAAAAAGCCTAACTAGTTCAATTTTTGTGGGCCCTTTGCAGCTGTGGGCCCTACGCCATGGCGTACATGGCGTATAGCTAAATCCGGCCCTGCCCTCAGCCAGGTTAGAAAAATATCACCACAAAAGCAAAACCCAGTCAAATTTAACCAGCGGAATAAAAAAACGTGAACGTGCCAAACAAATATTTTTTTGTCGGAAAAGTCAGCTAAGTGAAGAGGAAGTTTCCTCTCACCTTCGTGACCTATCCATTTTAATTAAAGCAATAACTTTATATCAACGTTTGTCATGACTGTAAAATACTTATTTGCATGAGAACAGCATTGTTACTTAGCTGTATGTTGAATTCCTGAGGGCTGCTCCAAATACTACAATCAGCAGTATCGCAAACGACGTGTCACGTTTCGGGGATCACTCATTAATTCTCCTGCTTCAGGTCAAAGCACCTCTCGATACAAATACAGCCATTTCTTCAGATACCAAAGGGATAGCAGTATCTGGAATATTTTACACTTCATGCACATATTTTTTTAAACAACTCTGTGAAATATAGTTTTCCTAATGTTAAGCTAAAGATAAAAGTGATAATCCGCCTCACTGCATTTTTGACAAATCCCAGCTTGTTTTTGCAAAGCGAAATTTCCTTTAGCAAAATAGTAAAATCTTGAACAGTCCTAAGCTGCCTGCTCTCTACTTCCAGCCATTATTTGCAATTCACAGAAGTTTTTCCCCTTTGGCTATTTTAATGAAGGACTGGCCTGTAAGTTCAGAGTTTCTGAGTGTGCCCAGATAGGACAACAGTAGCATCCTGGATGGCATCCAGACTTGCATTCTATGGTCTCACCAGAACCACTACCTCTTCCTGTTTCAAAGAAGAATTTACCCCAACTCTACTACGCCAACCAAAGCCGATAAACTCTTTTGCTCACTAAGAGTTCCAAACCTTCCTTCCTTCTCCAAGTCTGGCCATCTCCCCGATGATGGCTTCCTTTGACTGAGAACCCCATTTCCATTGCTGCCGCCATCACAGCAGATGTGTCACAAAGCAAGGCAACTTCAAGACCTTGTGTTCCCTCGCTATGAGTATCACTATGGGGAGAGGGGATGTACCCTGTAGGAATCTTGCCAAATCATGAACAAGGGAACAAGGCATGGGTCCACCTACTGCCTGCAAAGCCAGCAATTAATCTCCAGAGCCAATTGGAAATGTGCTTACTGATTTAATGAAAGCTTTCAGTAAATATGGAACCTGCCTTAATGTTTCCGCAAAGCACAAATGAGCACATTTTCAGCAGGCTCCATCAGTGGCCAGCAGCTAGCAGGCTGCCATTCTTGATTCACCCCCATCCCGCACAAAAAAAAAAAGGATTTTTTTATTTAGTGTAGTTTTAATTGAGGGAACAGGATATCTGTTTCCCCAATTACTTGAGCCTACTCAGGGAACATTGGTAGAACTGAACAATCTGCAACTGATACCTTGAATATTTTCTTAGCGTTTCTTTGCCTTTCATCAAAGTAAGTATGTAACTGTTTATTTCTGCTAGAGAGGGGAAATCTGTGGTTCATTTTCAAACTCCTACCAAGTAATGTCCAAAATATAGATTTATAGGGGGTAGTTTAATATAGTAACATAGTAAATGACAGCAGATAAAGACCAGCATGGTCCATTTAATATTGCAAGTGGATTGAACATGTAGAACAGCATTTACATTCTGAGGATAATGTGGATAAAAGTGCCATGGCATACTGTATACATGTATAAAAGCAGGCACGTGGGAAGCATAGAACCTAGATTTATGTGATGTGTGTGCACTGTGTACATGTTTCGGGAAAGCGAATGGATAGAGTGAGGTGAAATAGGCATATACACTGATTTCTACTGGTATAGAAACGCACAAAGTTACTACTGCCTAGAAGCAGAAATAACTTTAGAGCCTGCTCGCTAAAGTGCAATATATTTTGCATTTGATGAGCATTAAGGGGATTATTTTAGAAACCCTATTCGTGCATTAGATGTCTGAAAACAAGCATCGAGATGTCCACAGGGGCGGCCCAAGGGGGGTGCGGGGCCATGTGCGAAGGTGCGGGGCCTCATTTGCATAAGGTGCCTTATTTGCGTAAATATTTGCATAATGTTACCATACACTAACTTTTAGTAAACATGCCTCTTAATGAGTGTATGAATAAAGAAAGACTAAAAGATTTCTACATTACTATAATCCAGTACCAACCGCCAGGCACATTAGGAACTACTACAAACACTGCCCATTTAGAACCCATAGCAAACCCGCCGTATCCTAACAGCACTACCAGGACTCACAAAGCACCATACCCTAACTATCAAAAGGCAACACTGCAAATATTAAACCAATACATTTCAGAGAATAACAATACATGACCTACTGGGGAAAGAGAACAAGTGGCAATGTCAAATAGGAATTATATAAACAGAATACCTCAGCTCAGTTACACATGCAGAACATAGACCATCACCAAACAAGAAATCACAATTTAGAAACAGGAAGACAATAATTAAACTGGGAACCCCAAAAGCCAAACTTGGAATGTACAACACTGTAGAAATAAAACTATAAATTAATTTCCTCTTGTACTAAACATAGCGCAGACGTTAATGATGCACATTTCCCAGAGCTGACATATTCCAGTTAATAAAATCAAAATAAAGAGATATTTTTCTACCTTTTGTGCATTTATTTTCAGTTACAATTGTTCCATCCACTTTCTTCTAGTTTCTTCGTGTCTTCTGCTAACTCTCCATCTGCTGTCCATTTGTCCTTTCTTCTCTCGGTTTGTTTTTATTTCCATACTCTCTCTACATCTGCTTTAACATACTAATCTTTCTCCTTTTGCTCTTTCCTCATTCCTATTTCATCCACTCAAATTTTACTCCTCCATCCTCAATCCCCACTTACTCTCCTAATATCCGGCCAATTGTAGATTTGTCTTCCCTCCCACACAAAATATTTTTCCCTCTCCATTTCACTCTCCCAGCCCCATCCCATTCTAATCCTCCCCCAACATCAGCTCCCTTCTAGTTCCATCCCCACTCAGCATCTGCTCCCTTCTAGTCCCTGCATCAGCCCATTTCCAGTCCTAGCCCCCCATCAGCCCATTTCCAATCCTATCCTAGCCCCACCATCAGCCCATTTCAAGTCCTAGCTCCCCCATCCATTTCCAGTCCTATCCGAGTCCCTGCATCAGCCCATTTCCAGTCCTAGCCCCCCATCAGCCCATTTCCAGTCCTATCCTAGCCCCACCATCAGCCCATGTCAAATCCTAGCTCCCCTCCACTCAGCCCATTTCCAATCCAAACCCCCCATGAGCCTACTTCCAGTTCTAGCCCCTCCATGAGTCCATTTCAATTCAAGCCCCCACCACAGCCCATTTCCAACCTTAGCACCCCCAACAGCCCATTTCCAGTCCTATCCTAGCCCCTCCATCAGCCCATTTCCTGTCCTAGCCCCCCCCCCACTCAGCCCATTTCCAATCCTAGCTCCCTCCCCTCATAGCCCACTTCCATTCCAAGCCCCCCTCCCCATCAGCTATTTGCAGTTCAAGCCCCCTTCCACTCAGCCCATTTCCATTCCAAGCTCCTGTCCCCCTCAGCTATTTGCAGTTCAAGCCCCCCTTCCACTCAGCCCATTTCCAGTCCTAGCAACCCCCCCATCCCATTACCAGTCCTAGCCCCCCATAGCCCATTACCAGTCCTAACCTCCATCAGCCCATTTCCAGTCTTAGCCCCCCATAGCCTATTACCTGTCCTAACCCCCCATAGCCCATTACCAGTCCTAACCCCCTCCCCATCAGCCCATTTCCAGTCTTAGCCCCCCATAGCCTATTACCTGTCCTAACCCCCCCATAGCCCATTACCAGTCCTAACCCCCCCCCCCCCATCAGCCCAGCTAGGTTAAAAAAAACACAAACCGGCTGCTGCTGCCGCCGTGGCAGCGGCAGAATCCAGCATCCCGCGGGGCCCCCCCTGCCCTGCAGAGTCTTCCATGCGGCCTCAGCACGGGCTTTTCAGAGCCGAACAAAGGGAGAGTTTCCCTTTCTTGCGGCTCTGTTAATCCCGCCGCGGGGCTAAGCCCCGCGGCGGGATTAACAGAGCCGCGAGAGGAGAAGCTCTCTCTCTTCGCGCGGCTCTGACAGCCGACGCTGAGGCTACATGGAAGACTCTGCAGGGCAGGGGGGCCCCGCGGGATGCTGGATTCTGCCACTGCCACGGCAGCAGCAGCCGCCGGTTTGTGGTTTTTTTAACTTAGTTGGGCTGAAGCAAGATGTTTTTTGCATGGGGCCCTGTGCAAAAAACATTCTTGCTCAATGGACGGGCCGGCCCTGCAAGTGTCACGTAAAGCAATGTTAAGTGACATGGCCAAGAACATAAAGGGAGCAAGCCGGAACTGAATGCTGTTCCCTTCATGAGCAAGCCATTGCAATAACCAATCGGTGCCACTCTACTCTGTGATGTCTGCATAGTGTGTACAGTCCTGGTTGCTATATTACAAACATGATAGGGGGACGAGGAATATAAATTGAAAGGAGAACAGCCAAAAATGCTCAAGGGGATGGAATGTACTCCCTATGAGGAAGGTCCAAACACTTCACAGCACCACAACATGCCATATAGAGGGTCGAGGAGAGATATGATACTGTTCCAGTAAGTCATGAGTGCATTAGAGCAGATTAATGCACAGCTAGGTGTTCAATCCAGAGAGTCCCCAGAAGTCCATGCTGACATGTGGTGACCCAACAGCCCCAGTGCTCATTAGGAAAGGTATGACCAGAAGTAGATAGCCAGACCCATGTGCCTGATCCAATGGAGACTAAAGTGACATGGGCAAGGTCACACGAGGCACCTGTAGGAATCTAACCTTGCCAGGTTGCTATGTATTTATGTTATGTATGTATCTAACAGGTGTGTTATACCATTCTGTCATCTCAGTGGAAGAGTAGTCTGCTGGTTAGTGCAACAAACCACAACCCAAGAAAACTGGATTTGATTCCCACTAGGAGTGCTGAGTGGTTGTGAGCAAGTCACTGTAACCTCCAGGCCTGGCTGTCTACTTCTGCTGATACCGTGCCAAGAGGAGTCAGCATGAAAAATAATATTTTAGTCAAAGCAGTTTACATTGAACCCTCCCCTATCAGCCCACTTCCAGTCTTAGCCTCCCCCCCCCCGCCCGCCCGCCCGCCCGCCCATTACCAGTCCTAAACCCCCTTCCCCCCTATCATCCCAAATTTAAAAAAAACAACCCAGCTGCTTCTGCCGCGGCAGCATCAAGAGTGCCGCGGCAGTATCAAGAGTGCCGCCGCTGCTGCCGCGGGGCCCCCCCGGCAGAGCCTCCCTGCATCGCAGCCTATCCTCGAAGCCCCGAACGTGGGCTTCTTTCAGAGCCGCTCGAGTTTCCTTGCTCGCGGCACTGTAACTCCCGCCAGCCCCGGCGGGATTAACAGAGCCGCGAGAAAGGAAACTCTCGTGGCTCTGAAAGAAGCCCGCGTTCGGGGATAGGCTGCAATGCAGGGAGGCTCTGCCGGGGGTGCCCCGCGGCGGCAGCGGCGGCACTCTTGATACTGCCGCGGCACTCTTGATGCTGCCGCGGCAGAAGCAGCTGGGTTGTTTTTTTTTTTAACTTAGGATGAAGAATGTTTTTTGCGCGGGGCCCCCTGAAACGCGGGGCCCTGTGCAAAAAACATTCTTGCTCAATGGACGGGCCGGCCCTGGATGTCCAAAGCACAGAGACATCTACAGAGGCATTTTCAAAGCCAGGTCTGTGGATGTTCCAGGATGTCATTGCCTGATCTCGTTTTGGCTAAAGAACATCCAGTGGGTATAAAGAAGATGGCACTCTACCACTCTCAATACTCTGCGCTATCACAATGATACATCCAGTGGGTATAAAGAAGATGGCACTCTACCACTCTCAATACTCTGCGCTATCACAATGATACATCCAGTGGGTATAAAGAAGATGGCACTCTACCACTCTCAATACTCTGCGCTATCACAATGATACATCCAGTGGGTATAAAGAAGATGGCACTCTACCACTCTCAATACTCTGCGCTATCACAATGATACATCCAGTGGGTATGAAGAAGATGGCACCCTACCACTCTCAATACTCTGCGCTATCACAATGATACATCCAGTGGGTATGAAGAAGATGGCACTCTACCACTCCCAATACTCTGCGCTATCACAATGATACATCCAGTGGGTATGAAGAAGATGGCACTCTACCATTCTCAATACTCTGCGCTATCACAATGATACATCCAGTGGGTATAAAGAAGATGGCACTCTACCACTCTCAATACTCTGCGCTATCACAATGATACATCCAGTGGGTATGAAGAAGATGGCACTCTACCACTCCCAATACTCTGCGCTATCACAATGATACATCCAGTGGGTATGAAGAAGATAGCACTCTACCACTCTCAATATTCTGCACTTTCACAATGATAGTAGCAGTAGGATTTGAACTCTGACTTCCCTTGTCCTAGCCTTCTACGCTAAATATTAGTCTATTCCTTGATGCCAATAGTCTGGCATACTATTCTGGAGATGTCTCTGTAGATGCCCTGCAGACGCTGATATCAGGCATGTCCACGTTTGTGAAATCATGTCTGCAACTGGACGTGCCTGCTTTATTTTTTCAGACGTTCTATCTTGGACATTCCAGATTGCATTTGGACGTCCTTTGTAAAATACCCCTCCATGTATAAAAATTAATGCATAGTAAGCACAAAACCTGGACAGTTATAGTTGGGGCATGGTCAGCATCCGCCCATGCTGTTACCACACCGGGCAGATATTTACCGCATGTTAAGGGCATTTCTGATAGCATAGCTGCAGCCTCACTATCAGCAATGCACTAAGGGGCTGGTGCAGAAACAACACCCTCCACTTGCTGACCTTCCCCTAAAGCTTTCAAACAATCTACCTATCTCCGCCTACCGTCTTGGACCCCCAACATTCTTCAACAAGTTTTCTGACCACCCATTGATCCCCAAAATCCTTCAAAAGGTTTCCACCACCCATTACACCCCCTCTGAAACTCTTACTGGGGGACCTTGGTATCTAGCAGGGAGCAGCGGTGATCCCCAGTTGCTGTTGTCCTGACAGCAGCCCAATATCAAAATGGCAGCTCTGACCCCAAGCAATAGTCTCACGCTACTACTGCTAGGAGTCAAGCTGCCAAATAAGGAGAACGTGTTGAAGCCCGTCGGTCAGGAGGTTCCAGGGAAGTTGAGGGTTTTGTATTGGTTGCATTAAGTATTTGCTATTAGTGCAGATGCACTTAATTCATCTTCTCGAGGCAACAGTAAGTGGACCCGCACTAACTGCACAAGTGACAGGACACAGTAAAGTACTGTGTGCAAACTGCAATGAACAGTCCGTGTCCATTCTCCACCAATAACCCACCCATTTCCCACCCTGTCATATGGCATGCAGTTAGCGCACAAATTAGCAAACGCTGTTGTGCTAGTATGGTAAAGTTACCGCCCTCAAACACTAACAGCACACTAATTCATGTAATAACTACTTAGCACACTTTAGTAAACAGACCCCTTTGTGCACACCATTCACGTAGGCTACTCTATAAATCCACATAGATGCATAGTAGGGATGTGCGTGGCCAACTAAACTTCAGGATTGGATAATATTCATCCCAGAGTGCTGAAATTGTTCAAACATGAAATTACTAACCTCTTATAAGTAATTGGTAACCTACCACATATGACAGCCATGATGCCTGATATCATATAAAATGGCCATAATACACTTTAGGGGGCTCTAAGGGTGAGACAGGAAACTATTGACTGCTGAGCATGATATGCAGGAATGCGTGCATTTTATGAAATACATGTGTAAATTGCCACACCATCCACTCTTCACCCAAACTCCCCTCTTGTGTATGCTTACTTTATAAGCACACACCAGCTTGTTCGACATATGAAAATGGTTAAAATAATTACCCTCTGTGTGTATACCATTACCTGCGTTTAGATCATGCTATTTGATAAAAGGACATTTCTATGAGCAATGTTTCATTCTACCTATAGAAATGGCTTTTAAAACTCTCATCTTTAATACCCAGCTTTGTAACTGAGCTTTTTAACATCATAATTTTGCCCGGTCCCTACATACATCCTAAAGGCATCTATTGAGTATACTTTCAGCAGTTCTTTGTAATGGTAATTGGGGGATTAAATATTACGCATAAATAAAATATTGGATGAGTGTTAATATTGCACTGTTGCCTTTTCAAAATTATCTCATAAAAGTACTTATTAGAAAATGACATAAAAGCATCCTCCATTAACATGAGCATAAAATCATAGTTACATTTATGGCGCTTTGAGGTAGTTCCATAAAGAGAGCTGCAGCCTAATCCCACATTTTAAGATTGCCCATTTAGTATTAAACTAGATCGCGGTGATCATCTGCTGAACCCAAAATAGCGGAATATGAAAATTCATAGTCGCAATGAACTTGTTTATATGAGAATATGACTGACAGTCTCTTCTGTGGTAAAGTAATTAAACACGTTGGAGTTTTAAATTGTAAGCTTCCTTAGAATCTAGCACTGTGAGCCGAGGAATAAGCAGGCTGCTCTTGTAGGACTTTGTTCTATGCTCGACGGTGAAATACAGCAGTTCTCTTCTGCACAGAAAACTGCAGCATCTCTTTCTACAGCAGCCCGTCGGCCATTGGCTCCTCGGTGACACGTGATGGATGAATCTTTCTCCTTGGCTCTTCTCACCCATCTGTGTGCAGGGCACTGATAGGCCAGGCTGATGCGCAGGCAATTTATCATCTTGATCTCCCACTGAGTCAGGGAGCTCTCCTGTCACCAGTATTGATTTCAGAGGATGGACTAAATTTCCTAGGATTTCCATTAAGAATTAAGAAAAAAGCTGTAAGCACGCAGGGTAGCCAGGCAGACATGGATATGAGATGGCACTGTGAAACCTCTCAGGTAGCTTCTTCTATCAAAGCTGATGCAGAGTGCAGGCTGAGCGCTGCAGCATGCAGGGTTTAAGAGACCATTAGTCTAACAGCAAAACAAAAAATAGGCAATCGCTCCGATTTCGAAAAAATGTCTTTTTATAAATAAATTAGAATATGTCTCCTTGGAGATTGCATGTCATTAATATTAAAATCAAATTTCTGCACGATAAGCATTAAATATAGAAAAGGGGATTTAAAATTTTAATTTCTTTAAAAGGTATGAAAAATTAGCTTCTTAAATCCAGGGCAGGGACTAGTTTTAGCTGCTTCGTTTTAAAGGCTGAACTGGTTTCTAAGCATGTGAATTGCAAAAAAATACGTAGGAAGCCTTCAGTGTCTGCATGAATAAAAAGCTGCTTTATACGGTTGTTATGTTGCTCTGCACTTGATTGCAAGAATGATTATTTGAGTAATGTGCTTAAGCTCTGACCATGCATGCCGTTTGTGCATTGTTTTGGCTTTCGTGAGTGAAGTGCATGTTGTACTCTAGTAGAAAATGCATTACTGTGAGTGATTCAATTTGTTCACCGAATGCAAACTATTAATATGCCTTTCTAAGGTTATACTTTGGAAATCACCTCTAATTTAATCACTTCTTTAAAAACATGCATGCATGCATGCAATAGTGAAAGTCTTTTTGTATGGTCGAAAGGCTGACTTGAATTGTTTTTTCAAGTCTCATGAGCAAAGCTTCTTTATAAGCAGCCCTCCGTTAATTTATTTTATAACATGAAACAGCTTTATAACGCATTACAGAATGGAAGTTGTAGGTGTGTATGTAATGTCGGCATGTGTGTGATCAGACTCTGTTCCAGACCGGTTTGCTCCCTCCCTTGTCCTCCTCTTCAAGGAAAAGGAAGGGATGTGTAGACACTTAAAGGCTGTAAGCACCATGGGAATTAAAGCTATGAGAGGCAGAGGATCATGCAATGTGATATTAAGTGGGAAACAAAGGTACAGACCAAACAGCTATACAAGAATATTCTTTCGTATCGTTGCTGTGACAAAAAATAGCTTGGTTACCTTGATTTTAAAAAGTACAGCAGGAAAAAAGATGATCATAGTAGAAAAGCCCAGCAATTTATGAATTATACACAGTTCTGCAGGTGTATAGCTTTTTATGACAAGATTGTGAAAAGGTTATGTATGGCATGGAATCTGAGCTATATTAATCTTTAGACAGCAAAGCTATGTTTGGATGACAGATAACAGTGATTTCGCCTCTCTTTGTTATGGGAATGAATGTCAAAGCTCCATCATTTTGGCATCCTGGTGGACTGCATAATCCACTTGCAGGCTGTGAAGAGTGGGTTGGTTTAGTGATATTTTAATAGTTTCTTCTTTTCTCTAATGTGCTGTATTAAAGTATTGAATGGAATGCTTATTCCAGACCTACATTTTCCTTTACTGTATCTATGGCATGGATATATATAGATCTAGAGGTACATATAAACATTTTGGTATACAAAATGGTAGTTATTCTGAGTTCCATTTAGCAGGGATGTACATCCCAGATGTACGTCTAAACCGGATGTACATCCCTGCTAAACAGCAGGGGCCGGTTCCCTATCCTGAGTTCCCTGCACGTATGGCTGAGATGTGTGGTGAACTCAGGATGGGGTGGGAGGGGACTGCCGGAGGAGGAGCGAGGGAGGGACGGAGGTGTGATCCCTACCCCGGACGTACAGGGCCTATTCTGATGACCACCCTGTACATCCGGGAATGGGGATTTAGACGGGGGACATATTCCACCTTGGAGATGAAATAAGTCCCCCCCGATAACAACAGACAGTGGATCTGGACCACCCCCTGACAAGGTGAGCATGGCAGGAGTTACCCCGCAGCCCGACACCAGCCTCATAAGTCCAAATCAGAAATCAGGTGGCAGAGAACACAGGATTTCACAGTGGGCAGACAATCGGGGCTCCTGCATGGTGTCCCGGTGCCATGGTGATGGTATGCCATGGCACCGCCGCTCCATGCAGGAGCCTGACTGGGCTAGCTGGGGAAAAACATGGATGTCTGGTGGGCTGGAATTGGGGCACGTCCAGGCCCTATGCCCCGATTCTGCTCCCACGGGAGCAGAATTGGCCGCATATCCGGGCCATCCAGATTTTGGATGTCCAAACAGCCCGGACATGCCCCGATTGGATTTGGCCTCCACATGTATGTTGTATTATTTCAGAGAAAAAAGTGAGGTTTCTGGAGTCCAATGGATTACAGGATCGGAGGCAGCATGGATTCACCAGAGGCAGGCCTTGTCAGACAAATCTGATTGATTTCTTTGATTGGATGATTAGGGAGTTGGACCGAGGGAGAGCCTTTGACACTGTTCCGCACAGGCGACTTATCAAAAAAATGAGCAAATTAGGGATGGACCCTAAAGTTACTGATTGGGTTGGAAATTGGTTGAGGTGAGGCGACAAAGGATACAGGTAAATGGAGCTCACTCTGAGGAGAAGGAGGTTACCAGTGGTGTGCTGCAGGGATCTGTCCTCGATCCAACTCTTTTTAACATATTTGTTAGTGATATTATGGAAGGGCTGTCGGATAAGGTTTGCCTCTTTGCAGATGATAGCAAAATCTGCAATAGAGTAGACACCCAGGAAGGAGTAGATAACATGAGGAGGGATCTAGCTAAGTTTGAAGAATGGTCTAGAATTTTGCAGCTGAAATTTAATGCTAAAAAATACAGGGTTATGCATTTGGGCTGCAAAAATCCAAAGGAGCGGGACAGTGTAGGGGGAAGGAAGTACTTCTGTCCACAAAAGAAGAGCGGGACCTGGTTGTGATTGTGACTGATGATCTTAAAGTAGATAAACAGGTAGAAAAGTTGATGGCAAAAGCTAGAAGGATGCTTGGGTACATACGGAAAGGAATGGCCAGCAGAAAAAAGGAGGTGATAGTGCCTCTGTATAGGTCTTTGGTGTAACCTCATTTGGAGTACTGTATGCAGTTCTAGAGACCACACCTTCAAAAGGATATAAACAGGTTGGAATCTATGCAGAAGGTGGATACTAAAATGATTACTGATCTTCGTTATAAAGCATATGAGGACAGACTTAAGGATCTTAATATGAATACTTTAGAGGAAAGGCGGGATAGAGGAGATATGATAGAGATGTTTAAATATTTCCATGGCATAAATGCACAAGAGAAGAGCTTCTTTCGATTGAAAGCAAGCTCTGCTATGAGAGGACATAGGATGAGGGTGAAAGGGGATAGACTCAGGAGTAATATGCGGAAATAGTTCTTTACCTCAAGAGTGGTAGATGCGTGGAATAGTCTCCCAATAGAGGTAATAAAGATGAGGACAGTACCTGAATTCAAAAAAGCATGAGACAAACGCAGAGGATCTTTAAGGATAAAGAGGGGCTATTGTAGTAGTCGATATGGAAGGGCAGTCTAGATAGGCCATGTGGTCTTTTTCTGCCATCATGTTTCTATGTTTGCATTTGGCCTAACAAATCACATGTGTGGTGTGACCTAGAAACCAAAAGGGAATGAGTTTGGAAGATTGAGTTATTTACTTCATCTACAAGAGGCATGATGCCAAATTTGACAAGCTCTCAGCCTGCGCTTACGAGGGAATTAGGAGTGAGCTGGCGTGGAGATTGAATTGTTCCTTTCTTTCTAAACGTTAATGATGCTTGTGGGTCAATGCTATAACTCTTGGCAAGGCAGTGAGATCTACTGGGCTTCAGAGCTGCCTCCACATAGCAGAATTATGACTATCCTCAGGATTTGTTGCAATGAAAATAATTATCTGCAAGTTCAGCAAAAAAACGGAAATGTTCAAAATGTGAAAGCAAACACTGTATTAAAACAATCCATGAAAATAAATCTAAAGGGTGAATATGCAGCAGCTGCAGTGGACCTGGGTTTTTGGTTTTAATAAGTGGCTGCAGTGTTTAAAAAAAAATGTATGTATAGATAGGCAGTGGCACTGAATGTACATATAGGCTGGCTACTGCTGCCAGCTATACGTAGTGTGTGAAATTCAGTCACAATCCATTTAGCCATGTGACTTCATGTATGACAACCTTTTTTCTGGCCTACATATTGCCAGCGCCCCTACATTTGGGCACCGCACCCATCTTCTGCCCTAACTCTGCCCCAGCACTAGCAGCATGTTACCATAGCAGTCTGAGAGATTTTCAGTGGCACCATGCGTATAGTGCTGTGAAAATCCATGGGGAGGGGTTTATATGTTTAACGGCCACCACTAAATGTGTAAGTCTCTCTGAATATTGGCCACTATCAGACTTGTAGTGCACCATTTCCGTGAGAAATACGGACAGAAGCAACTTACAGCAAATTAAAAGTATGTGATTGAATGCTCCTTTTCAGATATTCAAAGTTGGATAGGCAAATGATTTGTTTAAGGGAAGAGATTTTGCTCACACCGTTTTTATTAGTAGCTCAAAATGAATTATATTCAGGTACTGTAGCTATTTCCCAGTCCCTGGAAGGCTTTCAGTCTAAAGGGCCCTTTTACTAAAGTGCAGTACTTTTATGCCCCTAACATGCATTTTGAGTCAAAATGAATGCACATTAGGTGCAATGGCACTACAGTAATTGTTGGAGGTGTGTCCAGTATGTGGCTTACACTTAACCCTGTATGCATGCCCCTTCACACGTTTCAGCTCTTGCCAGTTGCCGCGGGTGCACCTAATGCGACTTGTTAAGATGGCGGTAGGTGCATCTGCACTAACTGGAACCTTGGCGATTAGTACACACTACTGACTCCCATACTAACCACAGCTTGTAGTCAATACTCACTCTCTGCCCTGTGCCTGCCTAGAACCCACCCCATTGCATGATACATTGTTAATGCGTATTTTAGAACATGATAATTGTCCAAACTACATGTAAACAATTACTGTAGACCCTCAAAAGCAGTTAACATACTGAAATGCATATTAACCCCAATGCACTTTACTAAAAGGGTCCCTAACTTTGTGCCTGAGACAACTGAGAGTTAAGTGACTTGCCCAAGATCACAAGAAGCAGTGGTGGAACTTGAACTCTGGCTTCCCTGATTTTCGGCCCACTGTTCTAACCATTCTATTCTTCCACATTACTAAGAATGTGCAATAAAAAGCCTGGAGACCTTTGAAGGTACCACGTGCTACTATCAGGTTTTTTTTTGTTTTGAGGATTGACCTGTCTTCTGAACCAACACTTTATGACCCTTGAGATATCATTGGTTGTACTGCTTTAGGCCAACCTGTCAGAAAACCAAAAAACTCCAATAACATCTGACAAAGAATAAATACCGTAGCATTAACTTCAGACGATTTAAGCAGTACAAAGGGAATACCAGGCTAGCCCACTAAAAATAAGATTAATTAAAAAAGAACTAGCAAAGTAATTGAGTACAGATGATACCTCCGTTAGACTAATGAATGTTTAAAGATGCAATATTTCAGGACTACTGATGTGCTTACCTCAAATCCCAAGTTGGTTCTGTTTTAACAATGTGTACAGCTATTTAAAAAAAATATATAATAATGTAGTGATATAGTATCAGGTTGCTAGTCCAAGTGCAACGACACTTCCTCGCAGTTCCTTTAGGTTCAGTGCAAGACGTATTCACATATAGTAGAATTGACACAAAGGATAACCAGTTTCTCTTTAAATACAGAGCATATACTTCTCAGCATTCTAGTCCAAGAGCAATAAAGCAAGTTGGATAGATCATAGGAGTCAAAAGCAGTTATGTCCATGTCAAATTATCTTTCACAAACAAATGCTCAGTCAGAGATACCGTGCTTCACAGATATTGCGATATTTCAACAGACTCAGTAGGGTTCTGGTTCTCCTCCATCTGGGATCTACAGTCCTCAGGTTGCTGGGCATGTTGTCCTCCACTCAGCAGTCTGTATCTTCAAGGACATGGCTGCAGGTCTACGGGTGGGCAGGCAACCTAGCTCTGTCTATTTGTTCATCTACAGTTTAACACAGAAACTAAAGGAAAAACTCCAGCCTCTCTCTCTCTCGGTCCCCAGTAGTCTGCTAGTTTGAGACTGGCGACAGATCTTTATTCCTAACATAACTAAGGGGGTTTTTTAGAAGCTCTTTTCATGATTTGCATGTCTGAAAACGCCCATTCAGACGTGCCACTCACATCCATATCCCAAGAGCCATTTTGAAAAGCCCAAATTTACATGTGTCTGGAGCAATCACATCTATTTCACATGGGGGCATGTCAGAGGCATGTCTGGGGATGTCTGTAAAAGATCCACATATACATTTAATTTTTGAATTGCGCCGCACATTTATAACCGCCGGCGGACACATCTGTCTATACCTGCTCCCGGGAATGAATAAGCATTTGAAAAGTCTCCTTATGGCCAGCAAGCAACAATAGGAAGAAGGGGGGGCATGCCCAATGACTACCTCAATAATTTTAATCCCCTCAAAAAACATTCAGGTAAGTGCAGAGGCCTTTTTTTGAGCTGCTGCGCCGCGGCACATCTCCGCTTGCAAAATGGCAGGCTGGGATATGTACGAGTGGTGACAGATACATATTCTAAAATCAGCCATTTCCCTGCACATATCTAGGGGTTAGTGCTGCATATTTCATTTTATTTTGGGGTGGATAGGTCAATTTTAGAGCGCATTTACATGTGTTCACGTTCTCTGCTTCTCCTCCCACAGAATTTCAGATGTTCTTATTTGGACATCCCAGATGGCACCTTAACAGCCTTTCTAAAATACTGCTTTAAGGAGGTTATTTTGGAAACCCTATTCATGCTTCGGCTATCTGAAAATGGGCACACAGATATCCAAATCGCAGAGACGTCTCCAGAGCAAAGTTAGAAGCTAAGCCTGTGGACGTCCCCAATGTGAGAACGTCCAAGTCTGAATGAGGCATGGTAGAAGTGTGGCCAGGGCGTTCTCAAGAACCTGGACAACCCCACTTGATCTTAGAAATGCTTTGGATGTCCAGAGTCATGTCTAAGGTTTTACCTGCTCCAGGCATGAATAGGCATCTGAATAGTGATGATTTTTTCAGGCAAATGTCTAGAGAGTGTGGAGAAGGAGTACACTAATATCTTCTTTAATTTACAATCCAACAATGAAAACTGACGAGGAATGGGGGCTTTGTTTTGCTATTCCGCTGGATGTTCTCTTATTCTAGCTTGCATCAGATGAATGTCTCCATCCCACACTTTCCTAAGGGGGACATCTGTGTGGTCACAGTCATGGTCAACAATGTCGGGGACATCCATGTTACTGAAATTGACCAGAGACAGCCATCCCTGGCATTTTTCTGCATGTTTTGGATGTCCCAGATTTGACTTGGGCGTCCTTTTTAAAATGACACTTTAATAGTCTTAGTAAAAATCCAAATGCTCACGTAACCAGGTCTGACTGGTAGGCCACTTGTTCCTCATTGATTGTGTCATTGTGATGAGCTCATAGTGTCCGGGGGCTATCTAGACACATTAGAGAGACCTAGATGAACAGATATTTGGATTGAAGCTCTACTGATTGGTGTTTTTTGTGGATTTTCATGAATCTCTATGGTTGTCAGTATGTGTAAAGGTGGTGGTTTTAGGTGCAAAGTAAAAAGGGATTATTTTGTGCTCATCTTCTCAGAAGGGTGACATGCAATAGAAGACCCTCGGTTTGGGCCTTGGTGACCATTTGTAAGTGATATTGTGTAAGAGTTGTCGGGAAATGTTTTCTTCTTTGCAGATTTTACTGAAACCTGCAACAGGGTAGACAACCTGGAATGTATGGATAACATGAGGAGGAATCTATCAAAGAATTTAGCAGCTAAGATTGAATGTTAAAAAAATGCAGGGCCATGCATCTGAGCCGCTAAGGGAGTGGTATAATATATATGGGTGAAATATTTCTGTACACAGAAGAAGTACAGGACCTGGATATGATCATATCTGATGAAAAGGTGACTCAGCAGGTAGAAAGGATGACAGCAAAAGCCAGAAGCATGACTGAGTGCATTGGGAGAAGAATGGCCAGAAAGGAAATGGAGGTAGTGTCTCTGTATACGTCTCTGGTGAAACCTCATGTAGAGTACTGTGTACAATTCTGTAGATTACACCTTAAAAAGATATTTTTTTTTTTTTTTTTCGGAGGAAGGCAGGGGAGGAGAAATTTGATAGAAAATGATGACAGATAAAGACCATAAGGCCTAAGCAGTCTGCCCGTCCATAAGAACTATGAAGCTCTACAGTCCCTTCTTCTGCCTTAGAAATCCTCTGTATTTGTCCCATGCTTTCTTGAATTCTGATGTAGTTCTCATCTCCACCACCTCCACTGTGAGGCTGATCCACACATTCACCACCTTTTCCTTAAATAAATATGTCCTTAGATCTGAGTCTATCCACTTTTACCTTCCTTCTATGACCCCACATTCCAGAGCTTCTTTTTAACTGGAAGAGGATCACTTCTATCTTATCTCCCGTCCTCCTTCATAGCACACATATTGAGATCTTTACGTTTATCCCCAAATGCCATAAGATGAGGACCACTGTCCTTTTTAGTAGCTGCCCTCTGGACATTTAAAGATCTTTAGGGCATAAACGCATAGGGGGTCATTTTGGAAGCACTATTCATGCTTTGGCTATCTGAAAACAGGTGTAAAGATTTCCAAAGTCACATCTAAGTTTAGACCTGCTACAGGCGCGAAAAGTGCTTGATTTGGCTAAAAAACATCCAGAGGGCATAGAGGAGAAAGCACTCCATCATCCATAGTACTCAGCATAATTTCAGTGATAGCAGCAGTGGGATTTGAACCCTGGTTTCCTTTGGCCCAGTATTCGAAGACCCTTACCTAGGTACCTTCATTAGTTACCAATGTAAGGGCCTTATCTGGGATATTTGAAAGGCACCTACATGGGTAGTGCCCTTCGAATATCCCGGATAAGTTCCTAACGCCCCCCGATGCTATCCGCATAGCATCATTGCACGTTAAGGGCATTGTGGGGAGGGGCAGAGCAGGGGCGGAGAAAGGGGCTACATGGGTAGCAGCGATTTTCATTGCTACCCACATGGCCCTCTGCACCTTAAAGATAGGCGAGAAAAAAACCTTGCCTATCTTTAAGACACAGAAGCTGTGCGGATAGCAATGAAAATTACTGCTACCCGTGTAGCCTCTGCAGCTGCCAGGGCATCCGGGCTAACCCGGGTATTCACTTCCACTGGTGCGAAAGTGAATATCCGGGTTAGGGTGGTCGGTGGGCAGGCTATGTGTCCGCCACTGCGCATAGCCTGCCCACCTAAATAACGGGCCCCTTATTCCTAGCCAACTACTCTAACCATTAGGTTATTCCTAGATATCAAGGTTTTGAAATACTATTCCGAGGATGTCTACGTAGACGCCCTCACAGACATCCATACTGGGCACATCAGCATTTGTGAAATCATGTCTGAACCGGGACATGCCTTCTTTTTTTCAAACATTCTGGTTTACGTGTCCCAGATTTCACTTGGACATCCTTTCTAAAACTCCCCTCATAGGAGGTAAGCTCCTTTCAATTGAAAGGAAGCTCTGGAACGAGGGGGCATAAAATGAAGGTGAAGTAAAAAATAGTCTCAGGAGTAATTTGAGAGGGGAGATGACCATCGCTGCTTTAGTTTTACCCTGGATATTCAGTGTTAAGGCCATATATGGGGACTAGCATTGAATATCCGAGTTGCCCGGATTGTGATTTTGCAACCCGGTCAGCGGTGATATTCAGTCGCTGGCTGGATGCAAAACCAGCTAAAGTTAGGATGACCATTTAACTGACCTAACTTTAGCCAGTTAGAGTTTACTAGGCAGCAGCTCAATATTGCCATTTATTTTATTTATTTATTTAGTATACATTTTGTATACCGCTACTTCCAGCGATCAGCAGCGGTTTTTTGATTACAGATTGGAAATTGTCAAATCATGACAGGAGATTTTTGAGGTATAAACACATTGATTAGACAGGAAAGCACAGCACACAGAGAACTATTTTACAGGGAACATGGAGGGTTAAGTGGCTTGCCCAAGACCACAAGGAGCACCTGTGGGATTAGAAACCCCAGTCCTTCCAGCCCAAGGTTGCTGTCCTCTAGTGGGATTTGAACCCCCAACCTTCCAGCCTGAAGTACCTTGCCCCAACCACTAGGCCACTCCTCCACTCCATTGCCCAGTGAACCCTTGGTGCCATCCACAGAACACTCTGATGCTACCTGCTTGGAATCGGGGCATTCAAAGGCACAAACCAGCAGCACTAACTGAGTTAGTAGTGTCACTGAATAACCCGGCGAGCTGCATTTACGTGGTTTGAAGGGCTGCAAACCACATAAATGCCTTTTAATATCCCCCCCCACCCCATGTTTCTATGAATAGCCACCAAGATGTATCCTTTACATTGCTGATAGGAATAACTGAGAAGAGTGGATGAATCAGTTGATCTTTTTTCCTGATATCTATCTATCTATTGATTGATCTATCTACAGCACATTTTAGTAGCTATATTGCATAGAAAGCCTTGTTCCCAGTCTGAATACAATTGCTTAGCCGTCATCCGTATTGCATAAAAATAGAGAGCCGATGTTTTAGGATAACCTTAACCTTAACATTTAAGAATTTAACTGTGCTTTAGGGATTTTAGTAATGCTGATTAAGCCAGAAATCTCACTCTGTGTAGGCCAGACG
This sequence comes from Ichthyophis bannanicus, assembly GCA_033557465.1. NCBI lineage: Eukaryota > Metazoa > Chordata > Amphibia > Gymnophiona > Ichthyophiidae > Ichthyophis > Ichthyophis bannanicus. Next base: position 422,509,093 of record CM066033.1, read on the forward strand.
TTTATTACAGGCCTTGTGTGATTGAGATGGTACAGCTAGGTAATGGTAGTAATTACAGAATTTTTCTGTGAGGAAGCCCAAGGCAATGTGCAAACAACATTAATTTTAACACTAAACCAGAGAACAAGAGAACCTCTAGGATAAAAAGGTGGGAAAGACAGAGCTAAATGTGGAAAAACAAAAACTAGGCCAGATTCCCTGGTAACGATTCTTGTAAATCACATGGAAACTCATTTATTACATACAGAAGAAACACATTGGGCTATGAATTTAGCTTCAATCTCTAGACAGCATATACGGATTGTGGATGATTTAAAACCATACTCCTCTTGTGATTTGTCGTTTGATGGAACAACATTTAATAAAGAATTTCTTTGATGGTGACAGGATGATTTGCTCTTGGCAGATTTGCAAAGGCAAACTTCCTTAATGGAAAACAAAAGTTTTTTTAGTATAAAAGAGCTTGAGCTGAAAGGTGTAAATAAATATCTAGAGGTAGAAGAAGATACAACAGTCCAGCCAAAATATTGAGAGAAAAGATCAGTAAAAGATACTAGAGAAGACTGAAACAGGTATTGAAAGTGCTTTAACAGCTGTCTATCAGCTTGCAATCCCTGTGCTCTCATACAGCTTTGGAAACACAAATTGGCCCCATAAAGATCTTGAAAAGTAGAAGAACAATAAAACTCCTTCATGCCTAGTAGGTAATCTATAAGAACCACAGTATGCCAACATAGTATATTCCAAGAGCTAAAGACAGTATGGGTCTTACACATACAGAGCTTCATAGGCCTTCAGGAATATTTAACAGCATCAATAGGCCTACATACTCTGAAACGCAAAAGAAAATGAAGGTCCACAGTTGGTTTCATCCTTAAACTTTGCAAGCATTTCAGTGAACAGAAGGAATGAGTGAGAAACCATCAGTATATCGTGGGTGGAATAGAAACAACATAATTTGCAAAGCAAGAGAAAAAACTATTTGAAGAAATTAACTAGCAAACAAGAGAAAACAACGGACTAAAGCATCAAAGCAATGAGAAAAACTGAAATACAGAAACCACATTTAAATCAAAATCTAACACAAGAGAGGAGAACTTAAACCTAAAAATGAAGGATTGATTATAGATTAGGATAGTGAACTGTGAAAAAAATTGTATAAAACAGATGATGTAGTACTGAATTGGAAATAGTAATGCATCTTGTTACTGGGAGTGACATGCTAATGCCAAAAGGTCTCTATACAGGAACATAGAAACATAGAAATATGATGACAGAAAAAGACCACATGGCCTATCTAGTCTGTCTTCTGCCAGAGACGTACAATAAGGTATTACATTTCATCCACTGCAAACTATATAAACACTATAACAATGTTGTGACAGAAACATACTAGGATCATAACCCTGACATAATTGTGGAAAAGAAAAGTTGTGATCACCTAAGGCATTCCCAATTCCACTGGTTGAAAGCTTGATGCAAGAAAACCTGACATTGCGGTGACAGAGAAAAGTACAAGAACAGCATTGCCATTAGAAGTGTAGGTACCAAGTAACTATTTTGTAGCCTGTGTGAAGAGAAAGATCCTTAAATGGGAAAAGGGAATTGGATTTAGTTCAGACCTTATCTCAGAAATTCAAGGCAAGTTTTGTTAGGTATTTTCCTGTCTCCCAGAGAGCTTATAATCTAAATTTATACTGGCTGCAATGGAGGTTTAAGTGACCTACCCAAGATTTATTTTTATTTATTTATTTTATTTTAATTCTCTTATATACCGCTCTATTCTGCATCAGTGCGCTTTACATTGAACAAAACTGAAATTACATTGAACAGGGCATTATAACTTGGAGATAACTATTTTACAGGGAACATGGGCTATGGAGGGTTAAGTGGCTTGCCCAAGACCACAAGGAGCACCTGTGGGACTAGAAACCCCAGTCCTTCTGGCCCAAGGTTGCTGTCCTCTAGTGGGATTTGAACCCCTGACCTTCTGGCCTGAAGTACCTTGCCCCAACCACTAGGCCACTCCTCCACTCCAAGATCACAACGAGCAAGAGTGGAATGTGAACCCACTTTTCCTGGCTAGCAAGTTGTTATGTTAGCCATTAGGCTCTGCTTCCATTTTGTAGACAAAAGTAAACAAATGCAATTAGAAATCAGGAGGTTGGGGTTCGGCGTTTGTAGGTGTTGCAAGTTTCTTGTCATGGGAAAGAGGAAAGCTAAGGGAGGATAAAAGCCCTCTGGAACCCTCCTTGCTCCTTCATCCATTGCCTCTATGGGACTTACTGATCCCTTTCTTATTCGCTCACCTCAGCAGGCTGGTTTGATCCCGGTGACTACATCTCCTTCTACCTGCATTTCGGAGCTGGGTCGCTCATCTAGCAGTTCAGGATTTGACATCCAGTCACCAGAGCAGCATCATGCAGAGCCTTCCTGCCCTGAGGGTCAGGAGCTGCCGGCTGTTTCCAGGAGTGATGAGCCATCAGCACTAGGAGGGTTGTCCTCGGGGCAGTTTTGGAGGTCTGGAGAATCCTTCTGAGTCAGTGCTTCAATGGACCAGAGCACATTAGTTCTGCCGGGGTCTTGGAGAAGTCGACGGTGAATGGCTTTGATGGTGGCATCTTTGTTGACCTCAGAGTTGGTTCCTGGTGCAGTGGGAGGTGCCCCCGTCTTCTGTTTGCATCGTCCAGCTGCATTTTGGTTTGCCATTCAACAATTTGGAGAGTCACTTGTTTCACAGGTACAAACTCTGGCGGTTCAGGTACAGTCTAATGTGAACTCTATGCAACAGCATAGGGAAGATATGGTTGATCTGTGGGTCTCTTTCTTTGATGCAGGAGAGAGTGGGCCAGTTGGAGGACTCTGTGGACACTTTTTGTAAGGTCCCTTTGGCTATGAAGACTCATTAGGAAAATTTGGAGAATTTTTTTTGCTATCAGAATCTGAGACATACTAATTTCCCCAAATATGTGCATGTAAATGCTAAGGAGATGTTTAAACATTATTTGATTGAGGTCTTGGGGGTTCCTAGTGAGTACCACTCTCCTATATCTAAACTATATTATTTATCAGTGGGCCGTAGGTCTTCGGGCTCTGGGGATATCCTGGGAATCCACCAGGCGGATACACTGGATGTCTCGGCTATATTAGAGGCATCCGCTTCCCCCGGACCTTCGCCTGGAACCCTCCCTGAAAACCTTCAAGACCCGCCTGAAGACTTACCTCTTCTGCCTTGCGTTTGATCTTCCCCCACCTCCCTCCCCTCTCTCCCCTCCCCCTCGCTGATTTCTTACAGCCCCTATTTGTTACCTGACCTTTCTCTTTAGCTCTTTCCTTCTCTCTTAACTATCCTATCATACATTTGGCGTTCCTTTCCTTTTTCCATGCAGCCTTTTTGTACATTGTGCACCGCTCTGACGTGACTGCATTGAGCGGTATATTAAGCCTCAAATAAAGATAAAGATCCGGGGATGAAGCCTGCACGCCAGTCACTCTCTTGGTAACATTTACACTGTCTCATGATAGAGACTGGTTCTTGAAAATGTTTTTTCGGAAGTATACAATTATGTTTAGAGGCCTCCATATTTGTGTCTTTCCAGATTTGAGTCGTGAGACTCGGAAAAGGAGGCGAAAGTTCCTTCTCTTGCATGCAGAAGTCCAACAGCTGTGGGTCCATTTTTATTTAAAATTTCCTTGTAAGTGCACTGTCAAGTTGCAGTCTCTTTCCTATATTTTTTTTTGACCTGGCCCAGTTTTTGGTGTTTCTGAGTGCCCGGAGGGCCACCGTTATTGATACAGTCATCGCTGCTGATGGATAAAAGTATGCTAGCCTGTAGCCTCACAATGGCCTAACAATGCTTTCCTTGAATATTGGTTATATTAATTATTTTTTTGGTGCCCCTCTCCCTTATAGTGGGCTGGTGTAGAGGGTCATCTTTATGTATTACCTTATCATGACCTGTGTTGTGACGGTGTTTTTTTTCCCTTATGGATTTTTATTTTTCTGTTCAGCCTTTTCTTTTCCTCACGAGTGTATATGCTTGGTTGTTATTCTAAAATTTGGAAACATTAAAAAAAAAAAGAAATCAAGAGGTTAGCAAAAAAGGTTCAAGCATCCTGATTTGCACAATTGTTGAAATGAGCATTAGCTCTAAATTCAAGAATTTAAGATCATCTCCAAAGTGCTCTGGCATAGAAGTGGAATGCACAACATGAATTCATTTGGAGATATTACTGCCAAGAAATCATTTCAAAATGGACCTGATAGACAAAGACAATTAGAAGGCCGCAACCAGAAAAGGAAGTGATAATGCATTAATCTGTTAGGAAAATGAACAATACAGAGTTTGTTCTTCTAGTCTTGAGATGGGCGTTGATCCTGGAAAATGCGCATGTACTAATAAAATTACATACTCAGCATAAAGGAAGTGTGCAAACTGCAGAAATAAAGCATGTGGTTTCATTCACATTTGAAACAAATGTGAATGCATGTGTGTGTGTGTGGGGGGGGGGGTGTCATTTTGGAAGCCTTTTTCGTGCACTGGATGCTCGAAATCGGGCTTTGAGACATCCAGAGCAGAGACATTTTAGAAGCCGTCTCTGAGGACATCCAAATCTGAATAGGGCATGGAAGAGGCATGGCGAGTGTATTCCCAGGCAGGGCCGTACCGAGCGTGAATCGCGCCCTGTGTGACTTGCACATTGGGGCACGCCCCCTCCCCCTCCCCCCCGCACCTCCATCCAGACACTTTCTGGACGGCGGCGGGAGAGAAGAGGCGCACCCAATATGCAGTCACCGGAATGCTAAGCAGATCTGTCCCTCCCTCCAATGATGCCGCGTCAGAGGAGGGAGGGACCAGACCTGCTTAGAGTGCCGCGAGAAGGCTTAAGGGGCACATTTCAGCTGTCTACCATTGCCTGCTGCCACTGAGTGAAGAAAAAGTGGCGGCGGAAGGCAACGGCAGGCAGCTGAAATGCGCCCCTTAAGCCTTTGAGCCCTGTGCGGCTGCACCGCTCGCTCAGGGCTAGGTATTGTCCTGTTACCAGGAACATGGAGGCATAATTAGGGCATTTCCAGGGACATCCCCACCTGATCATAGAAATGTCATGGACTTCCTGCATAATTTCTCGCTTTAGACCTACTCCAAGGCATTAATAGCAAACAAGCATCTGAAAAGGGCTCATTTTAGCTAAGACACATCCAGCGGGTGCAGAAAGGAATGTGCTCTCTTATTTCCATTACTCAGCACAATGTCAATGACAGCAGCAGCACAATTTGAACCTCAATTTCCCTCTTCCTAGCTAATTACTCTAGCCATTAGGCTATCCTAGATGTCCAGGGTCTGTAATACTGTTCTGGGGATGTCTAGGTAGACGCCCCTACAGATGTCCATAACAACCACATCCAGGTTTGTCAGATCACATCCGCACCTGAACATGCCTACATTTGTTTTCAAATGTTCTGGTGTAGACGTCCCAGATTACACTTGGACAAATCTTTTAAAATTCCCCTCCACGTGTTTTAACACAGAAGTAGGTATTTTAAAAGATCTAAAGGCCAATTTTGTTTTGCAAATCCTTCCCCTGTACGGCCAGTCAGAAACAGGGTGTGCAGCTGTAGCACCAGATTCTGATCCTGGGGGGAATAGACGTGCCTGCAGGATCAGAATCAGATATAACGGCCTGGACGTGCAGGCTGGGCCCCGATTCTGATCGGCCGCATACCTGGCTAACTCAGCCAGGCTCCTGAATGGAGCTGTAGTGCCATGGCATCCCATCGCCATGACACTGTGGCTCCATTCAGGAGCCATGATCCCCGGCCACAGGAAATAAACTTCTTTCCCTGCAGCCTGACCTCCGATCTGGCCTTCCAGACCCACTAAACGAGGATCGGAATGACTCCCCTAGTCAACTAATTTAAGGTGATAAGGGGTGCCCTCAGCCTTAAGCTGAGGGCATCATAACATGTCCAAGCCCCTCCAAGTGGGCTGGAGGAAGGGGAGGAGGGTGTGTGAGAGAGGCAGGCAAAGGCCAAAGGAATCAAGAGAGCAGAGAATGTGGGAGGGGTGAAAACGGGGAGTGAATAGACGAGTTTAAGGTGGGGAAGAGAAAGGAGTTGGGAGCAGGTGCCTGCTCTTATCGAGCATTTGCAATGGTAGGGTGGACAGGAGCAATCACGGAGGGAACACCCCCACCTTGCTTCAGGACACGGAGGGTACACCCACCTTGCTTCAGGAAGTGGGGGTGGGAAGCAAAGGGTAAAGGTTGGGGGTTCACAGTCACAGCTAACAAGTGCAGGGATAGAAGGAGTCTAGGAACTCCAAGGGTCAGTCAGAAAAGAGGAAGTAGAGTGAAGAAAGGGGGAAAGGACATTAGGCTGGCATACAGCACCACTGCAAACTACAAGGGCATGGCTTGGCATCATTGCAAGCTATGTGTGTGGGGAGGCGAGCTGGGGGGGATGACACAGGGTCCTTAGGATTTTATCACAGCTAGGTCAACCGCTGTGGTGGTGGGGTTAAGGGTGATGTGACCACACAAATCAAAATGTCTTATATGATGGGGATAAACTGCTCTGGGAGAGGTTAAAAACTGTTACTGTTATGAAAACTTTAAAATATTCACAAGTTTCAGTAAAGCTGTGGCCATAGGTTTGCCAGCATTAGAGTATCATGTGGTTTTCTTTTGTAGATGGAGGGTATGAGGATTCTGGTGTTAGTGTCTAAGAGCTCAGCACTGATTTTCAGTGCAAGGCATTAAATTTAAGTAGCTCACTGTTAAGTTCCTAGGTTGGGCACATTTTCAGCCTAAAACTATGATGGTTAAGTTTGTCTGAAAATCTATTAACTTTAGGGCCCTAAAATTTATGCGCCTAAGTCAGGTGCTCATCTTTCTTGGAAAATTGATATAATAACTCCTTGAAGTTGAACATTTTTAATCACTACCTGTCATTGATAACTGTATTGTACAGAAAATCTTTGTGTCTTTATCAACTGTAAACTTGTAGATGTCAACATATGGGAAGTATGGCTGGATCCTGTCAAAATGAACTACATTATCCTATGTGATAAACAGTTCCTAAAATGCCCCAGTATATTTATTTTTATTTATTTATTTAGAAGGATTTAGTATACTGCCTTATCGTTAAATCAAGGCGGTGTGGCACATCAATCAAAATCAATAATAAAGTGTGGTTTGTAGCATGCAGTGTGAGAACTGAGAAGTGTAGTGTGTGAGGCAGTGCGTTAGATTATATCGGTGAACTGTTTACATAATGAGTTATATACTTGAAATGTACTGTAAATAGATCAGTCTTAAGAAGTTTTCTGAAGTCCTTGAGGTTCTTGGTTGATCTTATGTGGTCTGGGAGAGAGTTCCATATAGCAGGTGCTGCCAGGGAGAGTGCCCTCCTTGATGTGGCCAGCCTTGTTTTAGCAAATTCTTTTGGTGTTCTGATGGTGTCTGAGGTTCCTTGTCTTCTTGGTCTCCTGTTGTCATTGGTTTTTATCTCAACACATCAAAAATCCCGTCGCAGGCAAGTGTCATCTCTTATGGTGAATAATCATTATTTTATTGGAACCATCTCTTATGCAAAATCGTTTTCATCGGTTCACAGGCTTTATATAATTGCAAAACAAATAAATAAATAACAATTGCAATGTAAGAAAACAAAAGAGAAGGGATCACAAGAAGTTCTCCTGGAACAAGCAGGAAATCAGTCCTCACATATGGGTGACGTCGGCTCGACGAACCCCCACGTGGAAGCATCTCCCAGCTTTAAAATAAAGCCTTTGGGAGATACACCATGCATGCGTGGTTCACTTCCCGCTCAAGGGTGCCATCTTGCCTCAGTTTTCTTTTTTCCGCGGAGCCCATTGGACGTTGTCCAGTTTTCCCTGGAAAAAGTCTGATTTTTGTTGTTAATTTTTGTCCAGTTTGCATATCGGTTCCTTCCCGCCCCCGAGACAGCTCACCTCAGCGTCGCTTTTCAGATTTGTCCATTAGTTTTTTCACCTTTTTCATTGAAGTGTTCCTCGACCAGCATTTGTGCTCTTTTTCAGCCGAAGGCCTCGGACCCCTGCTGGATGGCAGGGACCTCCTTTTTACAATGGCTTCCCGTGGCTTCAAAAAGTGTGACAGGTGTGGCAAAATGATGTCACTCACCAACCCACACGACTGCGACCTCTGATGCCTCGGCCCCAGAACATAATGACTCTAACTGTGAACTTTGCAGAACCATAACCTCAAAGGCCTTAAAGAGTCGCCATCAGCAGCAGGAAAAATCTTTTCAGAAGTCCAACTCTGCGTTGGAGTCTCCGGTGACACCATGCTCCAGGGCCCCCTCTGATACTTCAGTGCCCCGTGAAGCCAGAGCCTCAGCCTCTTCGGAGTCCTGTGGCTGCAATTCCTCTGAGTGGAAATCCCAGAGGTGGAGTATAAGAAGAAACCCTCAAAGACCATCTTGGAGGATGGATCTGGGAAGAAGGGGAAATCCCACCCTTAAACCTGCAGTCCCAGTCATGAGTCCGAGGAGTCAGGGCAGGAGCAGCCTTCCAAGCTGTCCCATAAGGAGTCATTGGCACCTGCCGACCAGCCTCAGACCTCTGAGGCCATTCTCATTAAGAACTTCCCCTCGACTGTATCGACATCAGGCCCGAAGTCTTCAGTTTCCGTGTTAAAGGCTGTGGAGCCAATTGGTATGGAATCAAGAATGGCAGCCCTATAGAGCAGTATATCTGCCCTAGTGGCCATGTAGTAGGCATTCATGTCCAGCTCATCTGCTTTATCTGCCCCGACAATGGGACCCTTGGCATTGAGGGCTTCTCCGGATGTCGAGCCGGTCCTCGAGTGCTGTCAGCCTCAAGAAAGCCCTCGGCCCCAGACAAGGTCCTTGTCCCATTCCTTGGGGCACTGGTCCTCCCCTTTGAGCGCCTGCAACTTGGACCACAGTTCTCGAGCAAGGTGATCACATGACATCGAACTCGTACTCAGACTTTGAATCCCAATTTGAGAACAAGGACGAAGAGTCCCCGGACATGAGGCGACACCGAGACGTGCCCTTGGACCTGTCTTCCCCGACGACCCAGCGCTGTTCCCCACTCGAGGATGTCTGATGCCTCATGCCTCGATTTTGTGCGGGACATTGCCAAGGCTCTCACTATCAAGGCTGAGACTGAGGAGGACCCATGCACTGCGGAATTGGAAATACTTCAATGCAAGGCACCCCCAAAGGAAACCCTTATGGTCTCGGTGCCCCCGATCCTTGACCACCTCTTTCTCTGGATGTGGGAAACACCAGCATCGGTACCAATCATTAGAAGGCACTTTGACACCATGTACCGGATACGCTGAAGCCCTTGATTCCAAAAGACCCAGTTTCCCCACTATTCCATGATCCTGGAGTCGATCATGCACCGACATAAAAGCCAGAAAACTCATTCGGCTATGCCACCCGGTAGGGAGGCCCGAAACCTTGATGCCCTTGACCGGAAGGCCTTTCAGGGCTCAGTGCTAGCGTGCTGGATCCACTCCTACCAGCTCTATATTGGCATGTATCTGAAGGAACTGTCGAAGAAGCTTGGTGGATTCTGGGCAGGCCTCGATGGGGAACCCTTACAGAGGTTTAAGACCCTGACCTTGGCGGTAAAAGAATGCTTGAAGTTTTTGTCCCAAGCAGCCTATGATGGCTTCAAGTCATCGGCCAGGGTGGCCACCGCAGGCATCGGGGCACGCCACCAAGCATGGATGCAGTCATCCGACCTGGAGCAATGGGTGCAGGACAAACTGATGTCCCCTGCATAGGAGAGAACCTATTCAGGAAGCCCATGGCGGATAAGGCAGCAGAGATAGAGACAATCAGGATCCCAAAGAAGATCTTGGTGCAACCCCGAAGAAAGCCCCAGTGAAAAAGCCCTTCTTCCCAAGGAAGAAAGGAGATTTACAGACCTTCCCGGCCACTCAACAGGGCCAAAAACAAAAAGGCCAGGGACATGGTCCCAGAAAACAAAATCCTCAAAGTTCCAGGCGCTGGCTCCGGCCCAGCCTGGTGGGAGCTTTTGACTGCCTAGGTGCAACCTCCCCACCCCCAGGTGTCCCCAGCTGCCCACAGGAGGCGCCTAGCCCTGTTTGCCCACAGGTGGACAGCCATCACCACCGATACTGGGGTGCTACAAGTGGTCAAGGAGGGCTACCTCCTTCACATACAGCGGGCGCCATCCTCGTACTTCCCAGGAGAACCCACCAGACCTCTTGTTCACCAGACCCTGATCCTCACTCAGCTAGAAGGCCTAATCAGTGACAAAGCAGTGGAGCCAGTGCCTAAACATCTCTGGGACACAGGCTTCTACTCCAGGTATTTCCTTATCCCCAAGAGGACAGGGGGCCTCAAGCCTATCCTGGACCTGCGAGAGCTCAACAGGTTTCAGGTAAGGAAGTAGTTCAAGATTTATTTATTTATTTATTTAGCAATATTTATATACTGCTTTTCACCAGGTCAAAGTGGTTTACATAGAACAAAACATTATACATTGAATGTTTGTTAAACAAGAAAACATTTTAACATCTGAATATTTCAAACATTTTGTTGATGTAACTTATAACAATTAGCTAACATAAAATATCTAATTAAAATTTTAATTGATGTATACAATCTATTTAAATATATGTGATTTATTGGATTGCATTGTGTAGTTTAGGTGATTAGGTAGGGGGTCCAAAGTGTTCTGTAAATAGGTGTTTATGGAATGTAGTGAGGTTGTAATGTTTCTTAGGGTGTATGGGAGAGGGTTCCAAAGTGATGGGGCATAAGGTTCAAATGCTCTGTGACATGTTTGTTGATTATATTTACATTTGTCTTGTGGTATGTTGAGATTACTGATTGTCTTAATTTTCTGGATGTTTGCCCTCCCTTGGGACATTACTGCCATTCCTCCAGCAGGGAGATTGTCTATGCTCCTTAGACCTAAAGGATGCATACACTCACATCCTAATTTATCCTAGTCACAGAAAATACCTCCAGTTTGTGGTGGGAGGACAGCATTACCAATACAGGTTGCTGCCTTCAGGCTGGCCTCATCACCAAGGGTCTTCACAAAGTGCCTCGTGGTGGTCGCAGCCCACCTCCAGCTCCAGGGGCCTTCATCTTCCCTTATCTGGATGACTGTTCATAAAGGGGGACACAGCTACAGAGATACAATGCACCTCTAGGCACACCATCAACACCTTGCAGCACCAGGAGTTCATCATAAACTACCCCATATCTCACTTCACTCTGGCCCAGTGCCTGTTCATAGGGGTGCAACTAGATACCCTCCAGGCAAAAGCCTTCCTCCCTCAGGAGAGGTCAGAATACAGTACCACAGAGGTACACCAACATCGGACGCTACCTGCCCAACTCCTATTCCGTCCACGGTTCATGGCGTCCACGGTTCATGGCGTCCACGGTTCATGTGTCTCTATATATCTACCTGCACATGAAGGCAGCCCAATGGTGCCTTCTCTCTCAGTGGACACAAGCAGGATCAGGGACACAGTGAAAGTGACCCATCAGCTGGCAGACTCCCTCGAATGGTGGCAGTTTCCACGTCACCTTCAGGCTGGAATGCCCTTCCAGGCACCCAGCCCCCAGAAGGTCCTCACCACAGATGCCTCTCTGATGGGCTAGGAAGCACATTGTGGGAGCCTCAGACGCAAGTCTGCTGGTCCCAGAGAGAATCCTGGATGCAATCAACCTGCTAGAGCTCCGGGCAATATACCTAGCTCTCTGAGCCTTCCGCCGCCAGCTCCAGTACCACTCGGTGCAGATCCAGACCAACAATCAGGTCACAACATTCTACATGAACAAACAGGGGGGAACAGGATCATATCCCCTCTGCCAGCACGCAGAGGGATGCTCCTAAGGGCGGTGTACCTCCCGGGCCCTGGTGGACAGACTGAGTAGGGTCCTCCAGCCACACGAGTGGTGCCTGGATCCAGTAGTAACCTCACGGCTGATTTGTCTTTAGGGCATCCCCTCAATAGACCTGTTCGCCAGTCCAGGCAACAAGCAGTTACCCTGAATCTGCTCCCACTAGCTGCACCCATCTCGGGTGGTAGCGAATGCCTTCCTCATCTCATAGACGGAAGGCCATCTGTACGCCTTCCCACCTACACCGCTGGTAGCCAAGACACTATTCAAGTCCCTGCACGACAGAGTATCGCTAATGCTGATAGCCCCTAGGTGGTCCAGGCAGCCCTGTTTTCCACTGCTCCTCTTCCTATTGGCAGCATCGCCGATTCCGCTGGGCTGAACCCCACGGCTACTCTGACAGGAATAGGGTTCTTTCTTGCACCGAAACATGGGATCCTTCTCATTCATGGCTTGGCTGCTGAACGGATAGCGTAGGCCCCCTTCAACCTCCTAAGGGACGTGGAAGGGATTCTCCTCTCGTAAGGCTTCCACAAGATGGGCATACACCTTCAAGTGGCGCTGATTCTCAATGTGGTGTGCAGAAAGGTGGCAAAACCTGTTCTCCTGCTCTGTACAAATGGTACTATAGTACCTGCTTCACCTATCGCAGGTGGGTCTGAAGTCCAGTTCGGTTAGAGTACACCTGAGTGCCATCGCAGCGCATCACCATTCCATTGAGGAAAACTCCCTCTTGGCTCAGCCCCTTGTGTCCCGTTTCCTGCAGGGCCTCATGTTATCCAAACCCCCCCATCCGCCCTCCAGCGACAGAGTGGGATCTCAATGTGGTGCTCTCGCAGCTCACTAAACCTCAGTTTGAGCTTTTGGCTATCTGCCACCTCTGATATCTTTCCTGGAAGGTCACCTTCCTAGTAGCACCCACATCAGCATGCATAGTCAGAGATCTCCATGCTCTGATGGCGGAACCACCCTACACGAGGTTCTACAAGAACAGGGTGGTTCTTCGCACACACCCCAAGTTTCTGCTGACAGTGATGTCCCCATTCCACTTCAACCAGGAAGTGGTACTCCCCCCCTTCTTTCCAAGGACTCACGCTGGTAGGGCGGAGACCATTCTCCACAATCTGAATTGTAAGAGAGCCCTGTCCTTTTACTTGCAATGGACTCAGGACCACCGCAAAGCACCACAGCTTTTCATATACGCGTACTATGACCCCAGCAACTGCCACTTTTGTGGCAGACTGCAATAACCTTGTCTACGAGCAAGCAGGGATCTCACTGGACCAGAGGGTCATGGCGCACCACATCAGGGCCATGGCTACTTCCATGGCAAATCTGTGTTCTGTCCCCATGTTGGAAATCTGCCGGGCTGCCATCTGGCTTTCAGACCATATCTTCTCAGCTTACTACTGCTTGTAGAGGGAGTCCTGATGGTTCAGCGCCTTCAGCCAGACTGTACTCCGTAATGTCTTCGGGGTGTAGGCAAATCCTGCCCTCCGACACTTCTATGTTTAGGCTACCAGGGTGCTGGTTCCAAGCTGAACACCTGGGTCTTGCGAGAGTCTCTCTATAATGATTCATCTGCTGCTGATCACAGCTCATCCTTACAGGTTGCTGTGACGTTTTTATAGGTTCTTGGTAGCCTATAACAGGGAAGTTCCTCCTTGTTTCCAGAAAAAGCATAGTTAGAAACATAGAAACATGATGGCAGAAAAAGACCACATGGCCTATCTAGTCTGCCGTTCCATATCAACCACTACGACAGTCCCCTTTTTTCCAATAGAGATCCTCTGTGTTTGTCCCTTGCCTTTTTGAATTCAGACACTGTCCTCATCTCTACCACCTCCACTGGGAGACTATTCCATGAATCTAACACTCTTTCCGTAAAAAAATATTTGCAAATATTACTCCTAAGCCTATCTCCTTTCACAGGGGCGGCCCAAGGTGGGTGCAGGGCCATGTGCGGAGACTCGGTGCGGGGCCTCATTTGCATAAGGGTCCTCATTTGCATAAATATTTGCATAATGTTACCATACACTAACTTTTAGTAAACATGCCTCTTAATGAGTGTATGGATAAAGAAAGACTAAAAGATTTCTACATTACTATAATCCAGTGCCAACTGCCAGGCACATTAGGAACTACTACAAACACTGCCCATTTAGAACCCATAGCAAACCCACCGTATCATAACAGCACTACCAGGACTCACAAAGCACAAGACCCTACCTATCAAAAGGCAACACTACAAATATTAAACCAATACATTTCAGAGAACAAGAATACATGACCTACTGGGGAAAGAGAACAAGTGGCAATGTCAAATAGGAATTACATAAACAGAATACCTCAGCTCAGTTACACGTGCAGAACATAGACCGTCACCAAACGAGAAATCACAATGTAGAAACAGGAAGACAATAATTAAACTGGGACCCCCAAAAGCCCAACAACACTGTAGAAATAAAACTATAAATTAATTTCCTCTTGTACTAAACAAAGCTCAGACGTTAATGATGCACATTTCCCAGAGCTGGCATATTTCAGTTAATAAATTCAATAAAGAGATATTTTTCTACCTTTTGTGCATTTTTTTCAGTTGCAATTGCTCCAGCCACTTTCTTCTGGTTTCTTTGTGTCTTCTGCTAACTCTCCATTGTCTGCTGTCCATTTGCCCTTTATTCACTCTTCTAGTTTTTTTCCATTCTCTCTCTACATCTGCTTTAACATCCTAATCTTTCTCCTTTTGCTCTTTCCTCATTCCTATTTCATCCACTCAAATTTTACCCCTCCATCCTCAATCCCCACTTACTCTCCCAATATCCGGCCAATTGTAGATTTGTCTTCCCTCCCACACAAAATATTTTTTCCCTCTCCATTTCACTCTCCCAGCTCCATCCCATTCTAATCCTCCCCCAACATCAGCTCCCTTCTAGTTCCAGCCCCACCCAGCATCCGCTCCCTTCTAGTCCCCCCATCAGCCCATTACCAGTCCTAGCTCCCCCATCCGAGTCCCTCCATCAGCTCCTTTCCAATCCCAGCCCCCCATAAGCCCATTTCTAGTCCTATCCTAGCCCTCATTCAGCCCATTTCCTATCCTAGCCCCCCCTCACTCAGCCCATTTCCAGTCCTAGCTCCCTCCCCTCACAGCCCATTTCCATTCCAAGCCCCCCTCCCCATCAACTATTTGTAGTTCAAGCCTTCCTTCCACTCAGCCCATTTCCATTCCAAGCCCCGTCCACTGAGCCCATTTCCAGTCCAAGCTCCCCATGAGCCTACTTCCAGTTCTAGCCCCTCCATGAGTCCATTTCAATCCAAGCCCCCCCAACTGCCCATTTCCAGTCCTATCCTAGCCCTCCATCAGCCCATTTCCTGTCCTAGCCCCCCCTCACTCAGCCCATTTCCAGTCCTAGCTCCCTCCCCTCACAGCCCATTTCCAGTCCTAGCCCCCCCCATAGACCCATTACTAGTCCTAACCCCCCATCAGCCCATTTCCAGTCTTAGCACCCCCATAGCCCATTACCAGTCCTAAACCACCCCCATCAGCACATTTCCAGTCCTAGCCCCCCCATAGCTCATTACCAGTCCTACCCCCCCATCAGCCCATTTCCAGTCTTAGCTCCCCATAGTCCATTACATCCTAACCCCCCCTCCATCAGCCAATTTCCAGTCTTAGTCCCCCATAGCCCATTACATCATAACCCCCCCCCCATCAGCCCATTTCCAGTCCTAACCACCCATCAGCCCATTTCCGGTCTTAACCCCTCCCATCAGCCCACTTCCAGTCTTAGCCCCCCCCTCGCCCATTAGTAGTCCTAACCCCCATAGCCCAGTACCAGTCCTACCCCCCTCCCCCCATCAACCCACTTCCAGTCTTAGCCCCACATAGCCCATTACCAGTCTGAAGCCCCCCATCAGCCCACTTCCAGTCCTAAGCCCCCCCTGACCCCATTTTCATTCTTAGCCCCCCCCTAGCCCATTACCAGTCCTAACCCCCATCAGCTCATTTCCAGTCTTAGCCTCTCCACAGCCCATTCCAGTCCTAACCCCCCATTTGCCTATTTCCAGTCCTAGCCCCCCCCCCATAGCCCATTATATCCTAACCCTCCCTCCATCAGCCCATTTCCAGTCTTAGCCCCCCCATAGCCCATTACATCCTAACCCCCCCATTAGCCCATTTCCAGTCTTAACCCCCCCACATCAGCCCACTTCCAGTCTTAGCCCCCCCATAGCCCATTAGTAGTCCTAACCCCCCCCCCCCCATAGCCCATTACCAGTCCTAGCCCTCTCCCCCCATCAGCCCTGATAGATTTTAAAAAAACAAACCGGCTGCTGCTGCCGCTGCCACCGTGGCAGCGGCAGAATCAAATGTCCCGCCGCAGGGCCCCGCCTGCCAGGCAGAGCCTCCCTTCAGCATCAGCTCCCAAGTCCCTCCCAATGTGCGGGCTTTCAGAGGCGCGAGAGTTCCCCTTTCTTCTCGCGGCTCTGTTAATCTCGCCGGGGCTGATGGGATTTCCCATCAGCCCCGGCAGGATTAACAAAGCCGCGAGAGGTCAGAGAAGCTCTCCTCTTCGCGGCTTTGAAAGCCCGCGCATTGGTAGGAACTCGGGAGCTGATGCTGAAGGGAGGCTTTGTCGGGCAGGCGGGGCCCCGCGGCGGGACATTTGATTCTGCTGCTGCCACAGCGGCAGCAGCAGCCGGTTTGTTTTTTTAAAATCTGTTTGGGCTAAGGTAGAATGATTTTTACGCGGAGCCCCCTGAAACGCGGGGCCCTGTGCAAAAAACATTCTTGCTCAATGGACGGGCCGGCCCTGCCCTTTCACTCTCATCCCATGTCCTCTTGTAGCAGAGCCTGCTTTCAGTCGAAAGAGGCTCTCCTCCTGTGCATTTATGCCATGGAGGTATTTAAATGTCTCAGTCATATCACCTCTATCCCGCCTTTCCTCTAAAGTATACATATTAAGATCCTTAAGTCTGTTCTCATATGCTTTATTAGAAAGACCACTAACCTTTTTAGTATCCAACCTCTGCACATATTCCAACCTGTTTATATCCTTTTGAAGATGCAGTCTCCAGAATTGCACACAATACTCCAAATGAGGTCGCACCAAAGACTTATACAGTGGTACTATCACCTCCTTTCCTCTGCTGGCTATTCCTCTCCCTATGCACCCAAGCGTCCTTCTAGCTTTTGCTGTCGCCTTTTCTACCTGTTTGACTACGTTTAGATCATCAGACACAATCACGCCTAGGTCCCACTTTTCTTTTGTGGACAGAAGTACTTCACTCCCTATGCTATATTGCTGCCTTGGATTGCTGCAGCTCAATTGCATGACCTTGCATTTTTCAACATTAAATCTTAGCTGCCAAATTCTAGACCATTCTTAAACTTAGCTAGATCCCTCCTCATGTTAACTACACCTTCCTGGATGTCTATTCTATTGCAGATTTTGGTATCATCAGCAAAGAGTCAAACATTTCCCGACAGCCCTTCTGCAATGCAATATCACTTACAAAGATGTTAAAAAGAATCAAACCAAGAACAGATCCCTGGGGCACACCACTGATAACCTTCTCCTCCTCCTCAGTGAGCTCCATTTATCTGTACCTGTTACTCTCCTGTAAGAGGTGTTCTCCAGGGACAGCAGGAATTGGTCCTCACAATCCTTCCTTCTCCCCTTGGAGTTGCTTCTTTACTGTATTTTATTTTTGCCGTCTTAGCTATGTCATTAGACTAAGGGAAGATGGCACCCTTGGACGGGAAGTGGACCACAGATGCGTGATGCATCTCTCAAAGGCTTTCTTTGAAAGTTGGGGAGATGTTTCCGTGCATGCTCCATCGGCACCACCGTCACCCTTATGTGAGGACTGATTCCTGCTGTCCCCAGAGAACACCTGTTATAGGTGAGTAACTATGCTATATGATTATGATATAAGCCAGCAGATAATGATTTTTCTTTTACATTTTTTGCATTATAGCTGCATTGCTTAGAAGCTGACTAGGGGTCAGCCAAAAGGATGACACCTGTGGGACATTTTATTAAAGGGAGCTATGGTGTTGCACCTAACAAGCCAATAGTAGCAAAGCCATAGCACATTAGATGCAACACCACCTGGATTAACTGTCAGGGGGCATTGAAAACATGTTCCCGCAGTTGACTTGGTGCATCCTGTCCTAAAATAGCATACGAATATTGCAGGTATACTTACCTCCACTGATTGAGGTGGTGATAAGTGGACACAAGCTGATTGGTCGCCTTGAGTTAGCGTGGGAGCTCTAACTACAAAGCATTCACCCCACCCATTTGTTCAATAATGCACCATGGACATTTAGTGCCAAAATCTAGTGGTGGTAACTCTCATTGCCTTGCACAAGCTGTCAGCACTTGGCTTAGCACACTTTTAACATGTACCAGATCCCATGCTAACAGCTAATGCCCTTTAGTAAAAGGGCCACTAAAAATTCCAGAGCAAAATGACTTTGAAATTATCTGATCCCTTGTTTAATTATTTTATAATAGCACAGGTATTTCTTTTTTGCTTGCTTGCTTTTTTTCAATTAGCCATCATAAAATGCCTGTTTGGGTGGTTAACACATGCCCAACGGAGGAGGAGTCAAGATGGCAGTGCCCAGGCTTATTGTGTTGGCTGTTTGAATAATGGGGAAGAAGTGGAAGGTTAAAGGTGGGGTGAAGCCCTTCTTGCCCCTTGTTACCACCTCACCATTGCCTGGAGTTTTGGGTCTATTGGACCATTTTCTTGTTCAGTCTCCATGAGGTCCTGTGAGTGCAGGGGAAGGAAATCTGGCTGTGGAGTGTTTGGAGCCGGAGAGCTCAACATCTGCTTCGGGTTGATCAGCATTCTCCCCCAAAACGCAGAGATCACCAAAGATTGTCTGCACATATCCATCGCTTGCTGGTGGACCGCAACAGGATAACCCCCTGATGAGAGGATTGCTCTGTCTAGGAGGGCCAGACCTTGGTTTGGATAGTATGGAAGCCCCGCAAACCCTGGAAGAGCAGCAGTAGCAGTATCAGCATGCAGTAGCTCCGGCATCTTTAGTTGGAGGCTTGGCGGGAGGAGTTATTGCCGGGAGCAGCGATGGAACAAATGATGATTTGATGGATAAATAAATAAATAAATGGAGGGATAAATAAATAAACGGAGGGAGATATTACCTCCACTGTTGGTCTGGTAACTTTTACTTTATCATGCTCTGAAAATTTCGTGCTTCAATCGATATGGATGGCGATTGTGTCGCTGGGAGAGATTATGTTGTCTCAGCTTTCAGCTCTTTCTACTAGTTCATCAAATATCTGGCGCAATGAAAGCGCTAATAAGATTACTGCTTTACAATCTGACTGTGATGGTAGGCAAACCAGAATAAGTGCTTTGGAATCACAATCAGAAGCATACTTGAAGAATGTTTCAGTTTTGAATGTCTCGACTGAAAAGTTGGAGAAATTATCCCATGCTTGTAATTTGAGGTTGAGTAATTTTTCTCACACTAGATCAGTGTCTGCTCGGGAAATATTTAAAACTGATCTGTCAGAGATTCTGGATGTACTTGTGGAGTTTCATCCCCCACCTAGGAAGAAGAGTCCTTCCAATGTTAATGTGAGGACTCAACCAGCTCATAACTTAGATAGTTCAGCTATATTGGAGAATTTGCAGGTTGACCCTGTTGTGTCTTCTACATTATTAGTTACCTTTGCGCTTTTGTCTGATAGAGAGTGGATGCTTAGAATGTTTTTTCATAAATGACACTTACTATATATGGGGTTTTATGTGCATATCTATCAGGATTAGTCTAGGGGTACAGAACGGAGACGTAGAGAGGTTCTTCTCTTGCATTCAGGAGTCCAGCAGCTGGGAGCACTCTTTTTTCTCAAACATCCATGTGTTTGGTAAAATATGGTTCTGTTTCTTCTTGAGCTTTCTCAGCTGCTGGCCTTTGTGAATGCCTGCCATCTTGAAGTTGCAATTGATACTCCAAAGGAGATCTGTGATGGTAAATGAAAGTGTAGACCTTGCCTGTCATTGCCTTATTTCTTGCATTGTAAAAGTGTATATAGGTTTCTTTTTGGCTTCCCCCCCCCCCCTCCCCACCTTCTTTATATAGTGGGCTTGTTGGGCAACCTCTTGTACATATTTGTGTTCAATGGAGATTTTTTTTATGTTAGATATTTACATGTGGTTGCTCTATTTTCTATACAAGGATTGTGTTAATTCTTGGTAATAATGTGTATAATTCATAAATATTAAAAAAAAAAATGCCTGTTTGAACAAACAAGTTTTAAATCAGGACCTGAAAAGACACATCACTAGCAAAGTCTATAAATTAATGAGGAGTTTGCTCCACACATGAAAGCTTGGAGAGAGAAGGCACAGAAACATGAATCCACCTCCCTCATGTGGGGCGTGACTGCATTTTTATTGTTGTGTTTTAAAGGAATAATTTTATATCTAACTTAAATGGACAGAACAGCATAGTATGTGCTCAGAAAGACTCCTTGTGCATAAAAATAGGTGCTCAGAAAACAGTACCTGCTTCTATGTAATATGCCTATAAGCATTCCCAGGCTCTGCAGGTGGATGAAGTGAGGATGGCATCCACACATATGCATGGCTTTTATAAAGTACTATATATACACTGATTCTTACTGGTAGATTCATACACAGATGTTTTCCAGCCCTGGCACAAGTACGACTTTTTGTTGCATATTTCTAAATTTTCTAAAAGCACATAGGTGCATATTTTGCCTTTTTAAAATAGGTGCAAAATTGGTGCCTATGGGCCCGATATTCGAAAGGCATTTACACGGTTTACAGCCTAATAAACCATGTAAATGCCTTAGATGGGGGATATTCAATGACACTTATACAGTTAGTGCCGTTAAATATCCCCTGCTAACGCCCATACGCGCCCCGATGCTATCCGGTTAGTATCGGTGTGTGTTGGGAGCATTCTGGGGCGGAGCGGAGGCGGAGATTGATGCTAACCAGGTAGCTACCCAGTTAGCAATCCATGGCTAAAATTAAGCCAGCTTTTGGCTTGCCTAGTTTTAGCCGCGGATGCTAACCGGGCAGCAGTGCAATATCACCACTACCCAGTTGGGCTCTGCGGCGTTGTCCTTTTTGTGCCATACCTGGATATTCAATGCCATCACCGCAGCATTGAATACCTGGAGTTAGGGGTGAGCAGGCAGTGCTATGCACCATAGCAGCGCATAGCCTACCTAGTTGATTATCGGGTCCTATCTGCCTAGAGTCCCTTTTCTAAAATTACTCTGTAGAAGATCTTTGCTCCATTGCTCCTCAAGAACTATTAGCCTTTCAGCCTGCATCGAGATTCTGACACGTGCTTTGAGTTATTGTACGTGATTAACAGTCTGAAAAAAGATTGATTCATGCTTCAAGCAGCACAGTGTGCCCTTGCTAATTCTTAAAGCCAGTGGCTAATCCATACAGGTTATAGATATGGGAAGATTTGCTAGATGTTAGCATCAGCTCTATCCAAACAGAGGCTTATCAGATGCTAAATGTGTGTTGCAGTTTGTGTTTTGGTGGTAAATGGAATTCACTTGGAGGAAAGAAAGGTGCCTAGTGGAATGCCTCAGGGATCAGTCCTGGGACTGGTACTGTTTAATGTTTCTATGAGTGATATTGCTGAAAGGTTGAAAGGAAAAGTTTGCCTTTTTGCAGTTGGCATGAAGATTTGCAAGAGTGTGGACCCCTTGGAGGGAGCAGACATGAAAAAAGATCTATAAAAATTAGAAGAATGGTCTAATGCTTGACATTTAAGATTCAGTGCAAAGACATGCAGAGTAATGCACTTGGAAAGCAGAAATTCTAAGGAGTTGCATGCAGTAGGGAGTGAGAGGCTGGTGTGCACTGACCAGAAGGAGGTGATAGTGTCTCAGGATCGCAAGGTGATATCCTAGAGGAGAGGAGGTAAAAGGGAGATATGGTACGCATGTTTACAGGAAATACTTAAAGGGTTTTAATGAACAAACTAAATTGTTTCAAAGATGGGGGAAGCTGTAGAACTAGAGGACATGAAATGAAGTTGCAAGGAGGTAAACTTCAAAGCAATGTCAGGAAATACTTTTTCACGGAAAGGGTGGTAAATGCCTGAAATGCCCTCTTGGAGGTGATGGGGGCAAAAGCAGTGACAGAATCTATAAAGACATGGGACAGACACAAAGGATCGATATTTAGTAAGAGAATGTCTGTCCAATGTTTTTTAAATTCTGTCACTGCTTTTACACCCATCACCTTCATCAGGAGGGCATTTCAGGCATCTACCACCCTTTCTGGGAAAAAGTATTTCCTGAATTGCTCTTAGGTTTGCCACCTCCATTTGTCTATCCATCCCTCCATCTTTCATTTCACTGGTACTTTTTTTATCCTTGTACACATCAAAGTGCAAGTGGCCATAAGCCCATAGTCAAAGTCCCAGAACGAAGAGGTGGAGGAGCAGTGGGATTCTCTACAGTGCTGTTGCTCTCACTGATGCTCCCCATCTCCAATCCCACAGCATATTTAGCGAGGGAACAGGAGGAGCAGTGGCTGTTCATGACCCTGCTATTGTCTCCATTGCCACTGGTACTCTTCTGCTGTGCCAAGCCCACAGACTTTGTAGAGGGTGGTAAGCAGGAGAGATGCCCGAAGGAAATATGCCACTTTCCCATTAGTTTGGGATTCTTTTTTAATCATTAGTAATTTGATTTCTGATGGAAACAATAATTTCAGCTGGGACATATTTTGGTTTATAGGCCTTCAGTTGTCTTATCAACATAAATTGTTCTGCTTTGTTAATGCAATATTCTGTCTGCCAAGAAAATTATTATACCTGGTGATATTAATTTAAAATTAGATGATAATGACCCCCGTGTAAAAAGCTTTTCTAGGCTTGATATGTAGACTAGGTTTTTGGCCTGCCAATCTTCAATGTACTCATGTCAAAGGACATCAATTAGATTTTCTTATGTCTTTGATCAGTTGGTTATGAGTAATTTTATGGACTGTCAATCCAGTTTGCTATCTTGGTTTGACCATTATTTGTTGAAATCTATAGTCTCTTTGTGACTTAAATTATATCAAATCAAGTTTCTAAAAGAGAAATTTTGGCATAGAGATAAGATAGATGCAGATTCTTTTCAGCCATTAATTACTCCTAAACTAGATTATACTTTCTCTGTTAAATCTTAATTGAGGTTAAATAACTGGTTTGATGAAATTAGTAATGCTATTAAATTATTAGCTCCATTACGACTACAGAATGTTCCTAGAAAGGCTATTATTCGTTGGCATTCTAACCAACTCTCTTAGGGGCATATTTGGCATATTTACTAAAGTGCGGTATGTGCTTTTGCATTTACCGCACGGCATATGTAAACATGCTGTGTGGTATCTGCAAAACCTGTACAGTATCTGCAGAGGGAGTGACCAGCACCAGCCCTGCAGATACTGTGCAGGATTAGCTCTTAACGCTGCGACCCGCAATCCCCGCATTGGCAGGCAGCACGGGAAAGAAATTAACCAAGCATCCTGATGATTGTGGCAATTTATTACATGACAGTCAGGTTTTAGGAGCTACATTAGTACAAAGACACTTTCAGCAACTTAATTTTTGATATTAGATTATTGTTAGACAAAGGAAGACATTAATATTGATGCACTTAGATTTCTCAGCAGCCTCATCTACTTTATCATGATCTGCTTTTAGTAAGAATGAGTGAATTGGGATTATCAGCAATAGTTCTGAAGTGGTTTGGTGAATTTTTATGTTGATTTTATTAAGTTAAAAATAATATTTTGCCTAGGGCTTGGTGATCTGTTTGTAGAGTTCCTCAGTGCTTGCCTTTGTCCCCAATTTTATTTAATATATGTATAAGCTTGTTCAATTTAGATATGCATTAATTGAGGAACCTTATATACTCTTCTGCAGATAAGAACATAAGATATGTCATACTGGGCCAGACGAAGGGTCCATCAAGCCCAGTATACTGTTTCCAACAGTTGTCAGTCCAGGTCACAAGTACCTGCCAGATTCCCAAAAGGTTACAGATTCCATGCTGCTTGTTTCATAGGTAAGCAGTGGATTTCCCCAGTCCTCTTTAATAGTGATTTATGGACTTTTCCTCCAGGAACTTGTCCAAACTTACATTCTCTGGTAACGAATTCCAGAGTTTGATTATGCATTGAGTGAAAAAATATTTTCTCCGATTAGTCTTAAATGTGCTACATTGTGGCTTCATTGCATGCCCCCTAGTCTTTCTACTTTTGGAAGAAGTAAACAACTGATCTACATTTACCCGTTCTACCCCAGTCATTATTTTATAGACCTCTATCATATCTCCCCTCGGCCATCTCTTTTCCAAGAAGAAGAGCCCTAACCTCTTAAGCCTTTCCTCATAGGGATATTCTTCCATCCTCTTTACCACTTTTGTCGCTCTTCTTTATACCTTTTCTGATTCTGCTATATCCTTTTTTAGATATGATGACCAGAATTGCGCACAATATTCAAGGTGTGGTTGCACCATTGAGCGATACAGAGCATTATGGTATCCTTCATTTTATTCCCCATTCCTTTCTTTTTGATTCCTAGCATTCTATTTGCTTTCTTGGCCGCTGCTGCACACTGGGGAGAGTGTTTCAATGTATTATCCACAATGATGCCTAGTGTAAATCCTTTTCCTGAGTGGTGGTTCCTAATGTGGAAACTTGTGTCATGAAACTGTAGTTTGGGTTGTTCTTTCCTAAGTGCATAACTTTGCACTTGTCCACATTAAATGTCATCAGCCATTTGGACGCCCAGTCTCTCAATTTATCAAAATGCTCTTGCAATTTTTTACAATCCTATTAAGGTTTAACAATTTATAATTTTGTATCATCTGCAGTTTTGATTGCCTCACTCATTATTCCTATTTCCAGGTCATTTATAAATATGTTAAAAAGAAGTGGGTCCATCACATATCCCTGGGGTCCTCCACTATTCACTTTTTTCCATTGAGAAAATTGACCATTTAGCCCTACTCTCTGTTTTCTATCTTTCAACCAGTTCGTAATCCACAATAGTACTTTGCCTCCTATCCCATGGCTTTTTATTTTCCCAAGTATCTCTCATGAGGGACCTTCTCAAAGACTTTCTGAAAATCAAGATACACTATATCAACCAGCTTACCTTTATCTACCAGTTTATTCACACCTTGAAAAAAAATATAAGAGATTGGTGAGACAAGATTTTCCTTGGCTAAATCCTTGTTGGTTTTCTGCAATTAAACCATGACTATCTATGTGTTCAGTAATTCTGTTTTTTAAAACGGTTTCTACCATTTTGCCCGAAACTGATGTTAGGCTCACTGGTCTATAGTTTCACTGATGACCCCTGGAACACTTTTTAAAAATTGACATTTCATTGGCCACTCTCCAGTCTTCGGGTACCTCAGATGATTTTAATGATAGATCACAGATTACTAATAGTACAGTAGCTATACAATCTCATATTTCAGTTCTTTCAGCACCCTGGGATGTATGCCATCCAATCCAGGTGATCTGATGTTCTTTATCAATTAGCTGTATTACATCTTCCCAATTTATCGAGATCTGTTTAAATTCCTCTGATAGATCACCTTTGAATATCATTTCTGGCATGGGTAAGTTAATTACGTCTTCTTCAGTAAAGACTGAAGCATAAAATTCATTCAATCTCTCCATTATGGCCTTGTCCTCTCTCAATGCACTTTTTAACCCTTCATCATCTAATGGTCCGACTGACTCCCTCATAGGTGTTTTGCTATGAATTTACTAGAAAAAGTTTTTATTATGCACTTTTGCTTCCACTGCAAGTTTCTTTTCAAATTTTCTCTTTACCTGCCTTATTAATGCCTTGCATTTAACACTAGAATCCCCAAAAGGCATTTTACCTAGAAACCCCAAAGTGCATCAATTGACGAATTATCACAATGACTGCGTTTAGCATGAAATGCAGATGTAAATTAATGTGAAGTTACTTATTTGTTAAATATGTGCAGTATGTGATGTCATTACATGACATCATCATGTGTTTCTTGTTTGTAATGTCGGAGTAAAACTGTAAACAGCGATTGAGATGTGCACCCTAGTGGGAACATGAATTTATACCTAGAAGCCCCAAAGTACATCAATTGATGCATCCAAGACAATTGAGTGCGTCAATTGACGTACTGTGGGGCCTCTAGGTATAAATTCATTTTACAGCTAGGTGGTGAATCTGTCATTAATTTTCAATGCACATATTTGAACATCTTGACCTTGCTAACAAAGCCATGGAACATGACGGACATGGTTTTAGCAGTGGCGCTGGTATACAACTTCGAAGATGCATTTGCATCAATTGACGCACTTTGGGACTTCTAGTGTTAACTTGCCAGTACTTATGCTTTTTCCTGTTTTCATCATTTATCCCTTTTATCCATTTTCTGAAATATTCTCTCATAGTTATAACAGCCTCTCTGACCTCACCTTAAAGCCATGCTGGCTGTTGTTTGGCCTTCCTTCCAACTCAACCGGGCCAATGTACAGCCAGGCTAAGGAAACTACCCCCTCCCGCCAGGGTTCCTCCACCACTCCCCTACTTTTCCTTTGGCCCCCTTTTGTTTGCTGACTCAAATTCCAATGGACAAAATGTACCAGACACACAGTTTCAACAAATAATGGAATTTATTGCAAAAATGTTGGCTGCAGCATAACCTATACAACATAGAACAAAAACCTATATACAAATGGGGAGTTGAACTAGCCACCTTCAGCGAGTCACACAGCCCATACTTACACTAACGGTGAAGCCATCAAAGCCTACCCCTTTTACATCATCTCTTTTAACATTAGGGTAGCAACCATACACATCTTACAACAATATGGGGAGGGGAAGAAGGCTGTGAAGCATTCTTCCCCTCTGTTCTTGTGTCATTGACCCCAGTCGCAGCAGGTTTACACCATCATGGTTCAGTCCTGCCTGTCAAAGGTCAGTATTGTTGTCCAAATCAGCTTATCAGGCAGAGGTGTAGCCCTCTCTCCCCTGCTATGAAAGCATGGGGAGGTAAATTGCATGCTGGTCCTGCTGCGACCATGTTGACTCAGAATCGGGGGGGGGGACATAATCTTTAGGGCCATTCTCCCTTTTGTTCCATCATACGGCTGTGTGCTTTCTCACATGCCCCTTAAATCCAGGCCACACCCACTGACAGTGAATCCTCGCTTGTCGGGGCCCAGTGCAATTGGTGCTGCTCTCGTGGACCCTACAGGATGCTGCATTTCCTGGAACCTGCTGATGGTGCATACAGTACAGCACTGAAACCCCCTACCATGACTCCCGTCTTGTCCCCCACAGACGGCACAACCAAAATAAAACCCCTCCAGCACCAAAAAACACTCCAGCACCGATGATGCAGCTCTTGGCCGGACCTGACACTCACCCTATTGCCTGAATCACTGCGTTGCCAAAAAGAAAAACAGGTAAGCTGGACCGTGCTGCTATGTCTGGTACATTCAGATCGGAGGGGCAAGAGGGTGACCCATGGCCAGCTGGCCCCTAAAATAGCCAGTCTAGGCCCGCATTCCTGACCCTCCACCCCAACCCACATTAACCCTTACCTGGCACCCACAGCAGTTAATCCAGCTGCCCGGGACTTTTTTAAAGCATGGAATACATCTGGTCAGTGCTTAATACATCTGGTCTGGGCTTAATATTAATATTTTAATATTGGTTCCAGAACAGATCTGCTTATCTCAGACTTAGTGAAGTTTTTATTTGTGTGGAAAAGTGGACCCATTATCCTATATCATGCTTAAATGGAAGCAAAATGAATTTATTATGGCTGGAGAATTTTCCTGTTGAATAGTCCCAGAGTCTTCCTGTATTGGCAAGTCT
Source organism: Ichthyophis bannanicus (assembly GCA_033557465.1). Classification (NCBI taxonomy): domain Eukaryota; kingdom Metazoa; phylum Chordata; class Amphibia; order Gymnophiona; family Ichthyophiidae; genus Ichthyophis; species Ichthyophis bannanicus. Next base: position 422,536,914 of record CM066033.1, read on the forward strand.
TAAAATATCTCTGGTTGCCTCCTTGAATATTCTTAGGGTCATGCTGGATTCTACCCTATCAATAGAGTTACATATGTCATATATTGTGCAAAATTAAAAAAAAATCGTACCTGGAGAAATTCAAAATTAGAAACAACAAATATATATATATAGCTGTATAATCATAGTTCACTTCCAAAATTAGAAATAATTTCAAATCACAAATTATAAATTAGAATTTAGAATGTATGAGCACCTCAAACAGTTCATAGAGCAAATCTTGATCTAACCGGACCATCTAGTATTGGCAGCCTTAAGGGCCAGCATTAGTTTGCTCAAAGATCATCCTTGGTCCATTTTATAAAAAAACATTTTAGCTCGAATAGTGAGGTACACACACAAAAATCCACTTATGTGTATTACAAAAAAATCAAAAACATTCAGCAAAATCCTGACACAATATTGTGTTTCGATAAGATACAATTTCCTACTTATCTGCATCAGAGAAGTGTGCCAAAATATCAGAAAAGATCCACAATACAATAGAGCCAATAGAGCTGGCTGAATGCTTATTTTAAGTTCTGATGAGGACATGAATGAGAGTGTGTAAGACCTGGAAAGAGAGGAATGGTTTAACTGATCTAATTCTAAGCAGTGAAAAGAATGAAGACCGTGCTATGGCAGCTACTTGTTGATTAAAAGGCAACTGATTATCAAAAATAATACCTAGATGTGCAAGAGAACATACCAGGGGAACAATGATACCTTTAATCTTAGGTCTCACTACAGGGAATGAGGTGCTCTTTTTGATTCAAAGACCCTGAGATTAGTCGGGATGGAGTTTGAGGTGATGTGATTCCAACCAGGTGGCTACTGAATCCAAACAGGTATTAATTGATAACTCATCAGAAGATGATGGCAAAGTTGAATAATAAACCAAGAGAATGTCATCTGCATAACAAAAAAAATGATACCAAGATCCTGGATCAGTGTCAAAAGGGCAGCAAGAAAAATATCGAAAAGAGCTGGGGAAAAGATTGAACGTTATGGAACACCACAAGGGAAACTTGAAAGAGAGGAGAGATTGTTACAACCAGTCTGACTACGGAAAGTGCACTCCTGAAGAAATGATAAATATCACTCAAGGACATAATCTCTTCTACCAATTTTTGAAAAATGATGGAGTAACACGTACTCCCTTGTACCTCTCCAATCTCCTTCAATTCCACATCCTGCAGCCTCTGCTCAGCTCATATCAATTGCCTGCACCTTCCCTCCCCATCCCGTGCCCACCTCAAGTCCACTCAACATTCTGCTTTTTTCTTATTTTTATTTACATTCTCTTATATACTACGCTATTCTGCATCAGTGCGGTTTACATTGAACAAATAGAAAGAACCCCCATTGAACCCTGACCTCTTTCATAGCCCTTCTCTAGCCTACCTAGTGGTGTATGGTTCAGGGAATAGGAGTAATCTCCATGAACACAGGGATGGTGGAATGCCGTTTACATTGGGGACCATTGGCTATAATCACTGGCCTTCCCCTCCTGTCTGCCTGTGGGGATCCAATTTCCCGCAGGCAGACAGGAGAGGTCTTTACTGCGTTTTCAGCATTCTTCTACCCACGGAATGGGATCCCCGTGGGAAGCCTGCGACCTGCCAGATCGCGACCGCAGTCTTCCCCCCCTTCTGCCCGCGAGAGATTGGATCCCCATAAGCAGAAGTAGGAGAAGGCTGCAATCACAGCAGCAAAGTTTTGGTGGACCAAGGGCCCATGTGGCCCCCTCTCAAGACTTTCTGCTTTCCTCTCAAGACCTTCTGGACCCACTGCAATTTGGCTTTCATTCTCTACATTCCACAGAAACAGATCTCACAAAAGTCTCCAGCGACTTGTTCCTTGCCAAATCCAAAGGCCTCTACTCAATTTTCATCCTTCTTGACCTTTCTGCTGCCTTTGACACTGTTGATCACCACCTTCTCCTTGATACCCTGTACTCGCTTGGATTTAGGGGCTCTGTTCTGTCCTGGTTTTCTTCTTATCTCTCCCATCACACATTTAATGTATGTTCTGGTGGTTCCTCCTCTACTGCTATCTTGCTTTCAGTTGGTGTACCGTAGAGCTGTGTTTTCGAATTTCTCCTTTTCTGGCTCTACATGCAGTCTCTTAGAAACATAGAAACATGATGACAGAAAAAGACCACATGGCCTATCTAGTCTGTCCTTCCATAACAACAACTACAACAGTCCACTTTTTACCTTTAGAGATCCTCTGTGTTGGTCCCATGCTTTTTTGAATTCAGTTACTGTCCTCATCTCTACCACCTCCACTGGGAGACTATTCCATGGATCCACTACTCTTTCTGTAAAGAAATATTTCCGCATATCACTCCTGAATCTATCTCCCTTCACCCTCATCCCATGTCCCCTCATAGCAGAACTTGCTTTCAATTGAAAGAGGCTCTCTCCCTGAACATTTATGCCACGGAGGTATTTAAACATCTCAATCATATCACCTCTATCCCGCCTTTCCTCTAAGATGTACATATTAAGATCCTTAAGTCTGTCCTCATATGCTTTATAATGTATAATGAAGTCCACTAATCATTTTAGTAGCCACCCTCTGCACCGACTCCATCCTGTTCACATCCTTTTGAAGGTGCGGTCTCCAGAATTGCACACCATACTCCAAATGAGGTCGCACCAAAGACTTATACAGAGGCATTATCACCTCCTTTTTTCTGCTAGCCATTCCTCTCCGTATGCACCCAAGCATCCTTCTAGCTTTTGCCGTCGCCTTTTCTACCTGTTTAGCTACTTTAAGATCATCAGACACAACCACGCCTAGGTCCCGCTCTTCTTTAGTGGACAAAAGTACTTCACCTCCTATACTGTATTGCTCCCTTGGATTGCTGCAGCCCAAATGCATGACCTTACATTTTTTAACATTAAATCCCAGCTGCCAAATTCTAGACCATTCTTCAAGCTTAGCTAGATCCCTCCTCATGTTATCTATACCTTCCTGGGTGTCTACTCTATTGCAGATTTTGGTATCATCTGCAAAGAGGCAAACCTTACCCGACAGCCCTTCTGCTATATCACTAACAAAGATGTTAAAAAGAATCGGACCAAGGACAGATCCCTGGGGCACACCACTGGTAACATCCTTCTCCTCAGAGTGAGCTCCATTTACTTGTACTCTTTGTCGCCTCCCACCCAACCAATTTCTAACCCAAGCAGTAACTTTAGGGTCCATCCCTAGGGTGCTCAGTTTGTTTATAAATCGCCTGTGAGGAACAGTGTCAAAGGCTTTACTGAAATCTAAATACACCACATCTAGAGCTCTCCCTCGGTCCAACTCCCTGGTCACCCAGTCAAAGAAATCAACCAGATTTGTCTGACAAGACCTGCCTTTGGTGAATCCATGCTGCCTCGGATCCTGTAATCCGCTGGACTCCAGAAACCTCACTATTTTCTCTTTCAGCAGCATTTCCAATAATTTACTCACCACCGAAGTTAAACTAACCGGCCTGTAGTTTTCAATCACATCCTTACTTCCGCTTTTGTGTAAAGGCACCACATGAGCCTCTCTCCAGTCCTTTGGCACCACTCCCGACTCCAACGCGGCATTGAAAAGGTCAGTCAGTGGAGTTGCTAGAACGTCCCCAAGTTCCGTCAGTATTCTAGAGTGTATCCCATCCGGTCCCATCGCTTTGTCTACTTTAAGTTGAGCTAGTTTCTCACGAACACAGTCTTCTGAAAATTGTTCAAGATGTCCATCGCTTCTGTTCTTATTTGTGGGTGTTTTCTGAGGTCTTGATGCACTTATTTCTTCCCGTGGTTTTTGGTACCATCTGTATGCTAATGACTCTCTTATTTACCATTCTGTGCCTGATATCTCTTCAGGAATCCAGATCCAGATCTCTGCCTTCTTATCCAATACTGCTGCCTGGATGTCTCACCGCCATCTGAAACTGAGTATGTCCAAAACTGAGCTTCTTATCTTTCCCCTTAAACCCACCTCCCCCCTTCCTCCCGTCTCTATTCCTGTGAATCTTAATACTCTCCTCCCTATTTCTTCAGCTCACAACCTTGGGGTCATCTTTGACACTACTCTCTCTTTCTCTGCACACATCCAAGAGATAGCTAAAACCTGTCACTTCTTTCTCTATAACACTGGCAAAATTTGTCCCTTCCTTTCTACACACACTACTAAGACACTTATCCAATCTTTAGTCACTTCCTGTCTAGACTATTGCAACCTCCTCCTTGCTGGTCTCTCTCTGAATCATCTCTCTCTTCTTAAGTCTGTTCAGAACTCAGCTGCGTGGCTAATCTTCTGCCAGCCTCGATATGCTCATATAACCTCTCTTCTCAAGTCACTTCATTGGCTCCCTATCCGTTTCCATATCCAGTTCAAACTTCTCCTACTGACCTATAAGTGCACTCATTCTGCAGCTCCTCACTGTCTTTCCTCTCTTATCTCTCTCTCCCTACACCCTTCCTCAGGAACCCCCACTCTTCTGGCAGATCCCTTCTATCTGTGCCCTTCTCTTCTAATGCCAACTCCAGACTGTGATCCTTACACCTTGCTGCTACTTATGCCTGGAACAAACTACCTGAGTCTGTGCATCAGGCTTCATCTCTGGCTGTTTTCAAATCCAGGCTAAAAACTTCTCTTCGAGGCCGCTTTTGGATCCTGATCGATTTAGTCTCCTATGTGTTTCCTTACCATTCCCCTAGATGTATCCTTGCCCTCAGCTGGTTTGTTGTCTTTCTTGACTAGATGGTAAGCTCTGATGAGCAGGAACCATCTTTTACATGTCTGTACAGCGCTGTGTACGCCTTGTAGCACTATACAAATGATCAATAGTATTAGTAGTAGCATGCCTTTCTGATGCCTATACGTGAACATATGGTGGAATTCAGTAATCTTTATGCATAAATATGAGCTGATTGCAGAGGAAATAAGGCCAAAATGATTATACACTCATTTCTAAACTAGCAGTGGAATGATGCTCACAGCTTATGTTCATTCCTGTTATGTTATTCTGTTGGGGGGTTTTTTGTAAGTTGTTTGCACCTCTTTTGTTCATAAGCAAGACTGCAGAAAGAATATCCAGATAGGTTTGCTTTTTGACAGCTGGTACTAAAATCTGCAAAATGAGGAGGGATCTAGTGAAATCTAAGGAATGGTCTTGAGTTTAACAGCTAAGTTTTAATGTTAAAAAACACAGAGTCCTGCATTTGAGTTGCAAAATCCATGAGAGTGGTAAAGAGAGGGTCAAGTTATTTTGTGCATAAAACAAGTGCTGGATCTGAAGGTAGGGACGTGCATGGCCAAAAACAAACTGGTTCATTCTTAGATTTTCTGAAATTTTCCAGATTTTTTTTAGTTCATTTAAAACATTTGTTTCTAACATGCACATTATAGAGGTTATTTAAAAAAAAAAGCTGGTCATGCTTTGGATGTCTGAAACAGGCATGCAGATGTCCAAATCACAGAGACATCTCCAGAGGCACTTTAGAAGCCAGCTCTGGAGACAACCTTGTTGCAAGAATGTCCAAGCCATGAAGATGGCATGGCAGAGGTGTGTTTGGGCATTCTCAAGAACATGGATGTCCTTGCCTGATTTCAGAAATTCCCTGCACGTCCCAAGCCATGTCAAATGTTATACCTGTTCCAGGCACGAATAGGCATCAGAAAGGGGCTCATTTTGCCAGCCAAATATCTAGAGGTTGTATAGAAAGAGGTGCACTCATATCTTATATTATCTATGTTGACAATGTTGTCAACATAGATAATATAAGGGATATGAGTGTGCCTCTTTCTATACACCCTCTAGATATTTGGCTGGCAAAATGAGCCCCTTTCTGAGGGATATGGTTGACTAGGAATGAGAACTCTTGTTTTTGCTTTGCCACGCCAATGGACATCCCCATATTCAAAGAAGCATGTGATAGACGTCCCTGCCCCATGTTTTTGGTGCCAGCTCAGTCATCCATGTCAGGGACATCTCTGTTTCTATAACTGGGCTAAAACTTAGATCTCCCCAGCAGTTTTCCGCATGTTTTCACTTGGACATCCCAGATGACTTTGGACACTCCTTCTAATAAGCCACTTCACATACACATTATGACTTTCTAATATCTAATGATCCTTAGGTGGTTACAAAGGTAGGGAGAGGCATGAACAATGGGAAAAAGGAAGTGATATGACCTCATTTAGAGTACTGGGTAAAATTCGGGAGATCACAACTTCAATAAGATATAAATTGAGCAATCGTTCTAGAGCAGCGATGGCGAACCTATGGCACGCGTGCCAGCTGTGGCACGCGAAGGCCTTGCAGCTGGCACGCGGGCCATAGGTCCGCAAAAAAAAGAAAAAGCTGTCTCTGACTGCGGACGCGGCAAGGGCAGAATGCAGCGTCCCGCGGGGCCCCCTCCGCCCGCTAAGCCCCTCTGCAAGAGCTTTCAGATTCGCGAGGGAGAGCGTCTCCCTCGCGTCTCTGTTAAGCCCGCAGGGGCTAATGGGAAATTTCCCATCAGCCCCTTTAGACGCGAGGGACTGATGGGAAATTTCCCATTAGCCCCTGCGGGCTTAACAGAGACGCGAGGGAGACGCTCTCCCTCGCGAATCTGAAAGCCCGGGCGGAGGGGGCCCCGCGGGACATTGCAATCTCCCGCGGCAGCAGCCAGAGCCTGCTTTTTTTTAAAAAAATATTTGCCGGGGGGGGGGTTTAGGACTGCTAATGGGCAGGGGGGGGGGGTTGGACTGCTAATTGGCCAGAGGGGGGGGGGTTAGGGCTGCTAATGGGCAGGAGGGGGGGGGGTTAGGACTGCTAATGGGCAGGAGGAGGGGGAGGGTTAGGACTGCTAATGGGCAGGAGGGGGGGGGTTAGGACTGATAATGGGCAGGGGGGTTTAGGACTGCTAATGGGCAGGAGGAGGGGGGGTTAGGACTGCTAATGGGCAGGAGGAGGGGGGGGGGTTAGGACTGCTAATGGGCAGGAGGAGGGGGGGGTTAGGACTGCTAATGGGCAGGAGGAGGGGGGGGTTAGGACTGCTAATGGGCAGGAGGAGGGGGGGTTAGGACTGCTAATGGGCAGGAGGGGGGGTAAGGACTGCAAATGGGCAGGAGGGGGGGGGTTAGGACTGCTAATGGGCAGGGGGGGTTAGGACTGCTAATGGGCAGGAGGAGGGGGGGTTAGGACTGCTAATGGGCAGGAGGAGGGGGGGTTAGGACTGCTAATGGGCAGGGGGGGGGTTAGGACTGCTAATGGGCAGGGGGGGTTAGGACTGCTAATGGGCAGGAGGGGGGGGTGTTAGGACTGCTAATGGGCAGGGGGGGGTAGGACTGCTAATGGGCAGGAGGGGGGGGTTAGGACTGCTAATGGGCAGGAGGGGGGGTTAGGACTGCTAATGGGCAGGAGGGGGGGGGTTAGGACTGCTAATGGGCAGGGGGGGTTAGGACTGCTAATGGGCAGGAGGAGGGGGGGGGTTAGGACTGATAATGGGCAGGAGGAGGGGGGGTTAGGACTGCTAATGGGCAGGAGGGGGGGGTGTTAGGACTGCTAATGGGCAGGGGGGGGTTAGGACTGCTAATGGGCAGGAGGGGGGGGGGTTAGGACTGCTAATGGGCAGGAGGGGGGGTTAGGACTGCTAATGGGCAGGAGGGGGGGGGGTTAGGACTGCTAATGGGCAGGAGGGGGGGGTTAGGACTGCTAATGGGCAGGAGGGGGGGTTAGGACTGCTAATGGGCAGGAGGGGGGGGGTGTTAGGACTGCTAATGGGCGGGGGGGTTAGGACTGCTAATGGGCGGGCGGGCGGGCGGGGGGGGGTAGGACTGCGAATGGGCTGGGGGGTAGGACTGCTAATGGGCTGTGGGCTGATGGGGGCTGTCTGGAAATGGGGTGATGGGGGTTTAGGGCTGGAAGTGAGTTGATGGGGGGGGGCTAGGACTGGTATTGGGTTGGGGGGTTGCTAGGACTGGAAATGGGCTGATGCAGGGACTAGAAGGGAATGGATGCTGGGTGAGGCTGGAACTAGAAGGGAGCTGATGTTGGGGGAGGATTAGAATGGGATGGGGCTGGGAGAGTAAAATGGAGAGGGGAAAAATATTTTGTGTGGGAGGGATAAAAAATCTACAATTGGCCGGGTATTGGGAGAGTAAGTGGGGATTGAGGATGGAGGGGTAAAATTTGAGTGGATGAAATAGGAATGAGGAAAGAGCAAAAGGAGAAAGATTAGTATGTTAAAGCGGATGTAGAGAGAGAGAATGGAAAAAAAAACTAGAAGAGAGAAGAAAGGACAAATGGACAGCAGATGATGGAGAGTTAGCAGAAAACATGAAGAAACCAGAAGAAAGTGGCTGGAGCAATTGCAACTGTGTAACTGAGCTGAGGTATTCTGTTTATGTAATTCCTTTTTGACATTGCCACTTGTTCTCTTTCCCCAGTAGGTCATGTATTGTTATTGTCTGAAATGTATTGGTTTAATATTTGCAGTGTTGCCTTTTGATAGGTATGGTGTGGTGCTTTGTGAGTCCTGGTAGTGCTGTTCGGATACGGCGGTTTTGCTATTGGTTCTAAATGGGCAGTGTTTGTAGTAGTTCCTAATGTGCCTGGCGGTTGGCACTGGATTATAGTAATGTAGAAATCTTTTAGTCTGTCTTTATCCATACACTCATTAAGAGACATGTTTACTAAAAGTTAGTGTATGTTAGCATTATGCAAATATTTATGCAAATTGACGTGCTGGCACTTTGAGGAAATTCTTTGGTTTTGTGCGGCAGTTTGGGCACTCGGGCTCAAAAAGGTTAGCCATCACTGTTCTAGAGTATAGCTACTGAGATTATTAACATTCTTCATTATAAGGCTGTCTAAAACAGGAGAAAAAGAGAGAAAAAGAAGATATTATAGAGATATTTAGATGCCTCCAAGGAATAAGTGCATAGAATGCAGACTTCGTTTAATGGAGAAAAATCTGTGGCTGTTCTGAAAAACAAAATTGAGGTCACACAGGAAGCAGTTCCTCCATATCCATTCTTTTAATCCCTGCTGCTCTTTCCCCACACCAACCAAAAAGGATTATTGGCCCACAAATTTAGTCCTTTTTATTTGCCACCCTGAATACTTTTAGTGGAAGAATCTCTAGCTGGTCTTTTACTATCGCTATGCAGTTCCCATTATGTTCTATGTGGATCATTTTTAATTTGTCTCCCTCCACGAGATGGAACACTGGCAAAAGCTGCATTTGTTTAGAACTTACTGGCTGTGTTTTCATTTAGCAAAAGCTTTTAATTAAATAAATATTTCTTGCTCTGCAGCAGATCCTACAATTCATCTGAAAAGTTCTCGGCCAGATCCCATGCAACCAGCCTAAGGGGTATCTTTACTAAACTGTGCTAGCTGTTCACACGCACTAACCAGTATGCAGGGTCATGCTAACAAAAAGTGCATGGTTAATTCCGAGAAAGGACATGGGAGGGATAAGGGCAGAAAGTGGATGTGACTGCACATCATGGTTAGCATAGAGGTTGACAATGCGAATTCACTGTTAATATAGTTAGCACAGATGCACTTAGCGCCACCTCAATAGATGGCAATACCTGCATCCTTGTTCAGTGTGATTGCTGCTGGTGCATGCCAGAATCTGAGTCAGTGTGGTATCTGCTGAGGCCATGCTGTACATGCCACCAACAGGTAGCCACAACTACGGCACATATCGTGCATTGATGTCTACTCTCTGTGCACGATATGTGCAAAACCTTAGCGCAGCTTGGTAAACTTTCCCCTAATGCTCTTACTTGCCACATATGCCTCTTCCCTCCAATCACATTTCATCTTTACATATACTCATATATACCAGATTAACACGCACACAGCTGACATGTATACTTATGTACTCAGGTATTATATTCTTGCGTGATCAATCATGTTCACTATACCTAGAAGTATAACATTACACAAAATGGTTTAAAAATATATTTACTGAAAATAGTCATCTTCACGACTTTTTGTCTAAAGTATATTATGACTTTTTGAATAAAATTTCAGTGATCCGCTCTGTTTACTTTTCTGAGTTTTCTTTCAGCCGATGAACTTTTTATCCTCTTCCAAGCGTCAGGCTAGAGCTGTGGGCTGAGAACCAGGGAAGCCAGAGCTCAAACCTCACTAATGATCCGGTCAAGTCCGTTCTTTTGCTATTGCCAAAGATACAAACTCAGCATGTGTTAATGTGTGTCTTTGGTAAATAATCCCTATTGCCAATAATGGGACCTGCAATAAATAATGTGCATTCATCCATGCTAGCAAATCTAGCCCTTAGATTGAAAACTAAGCTCTCCAGGGACAGAGCAATGCTACTGTATCTGAGTCTATCTCAGCTGGTGCTATTAACGAAAAGACATGGGTTAGAAAAATAGAAAGCTTTTATTTGTATTAACCTCACCACATCCCTTACTGATCCTTTATCTACCCTGGTTCTTTCTACTAATTTAAATGTTCTTTTTCCTTTCATCAGAGCTCTCATCGAGTGTTCTTTTTATCCATATTTTCACAGTCCTGTTCTCGAGAAAGTTTTTTATACCCCACAATAGATATCTCCATCTATCATCTTTTCTCTTTCCTTATTAAAGTTCTAGAATCGATTTTTCAATTCCTTTACTACCACTCTTCTCCTTTAACTCTTGACCAATTTGTTCTGTCTTTGCCCAAATCTATTGTATGACCCCCTTCCAGAGTCTTCCCATGCAAACCATGCTGAAACCCCATATCCCTTGTGCCTATCGCAAAGTTATGTTCATTCAAAAGAGCTGGTTTTCTTATAATGCACATTAAAATTCCCTAAAATAACCAGAGACTCAAATTCCATTGATACTTCCCCAGTAAATATTAACAGATCTTCTACATAATTCATCCAATAATTAGGGGCTCTACAAACCAAAAGAAAGCCCACCCCTCCCCTTCAAACCAACAAGCACTCTGCACCCAAAATGGCTCTCAATGACATCTGTACTAAGTTTCTTCTTTTAGCTAATCCCTCCCTCTCTCTTTTTACCTTCCCTAGAAACCCCCAATCAACCTTTTGGACACAATTGCTTCTCAGCAACCATGCCCCCCCCCCCCCTCTTTTAACCATGTTTCTGTTATACAAACTATCATCCATCTCCCCTCCAAAACCACCTTTACCAAGAGCTCATTTTTATGTAGGACTAACTAGTAATTTAAAAGTACTAATTCTGACCGGGATTGGCTGTTAAAGTTATATTTTAAGAAGCGTTCTGCATTATTTATGGGTAAGAGAATTGTGATTTTTCCCGATGTATCCAGAGAGACCCAGAAGAAGCGGAAAGCCTTTTTGCTTTTGAGATCTGGCGTTCTTTCCATTGGTGCTACAATGTTACTTCGATTTCCTTGTAAGTGTATAGTTTACTTTCGGGATAATAAGTATGTTTTTTTTCAGCCGGAGGACTTGTCTAGGTTTGTTTCATCTCACTTGCTGACCTCTTCTCCTATGGGATAACTGATCATTATATGTAATATGCTCTGATCCGCGCCTCCCTCTTGATGTTAGTACTTTACTTTTTTTTTTCCTCGATATGGTGTGAGGCTTTACCTGGCCTCATTTAACTGTTTTCCTTACATTCCCCCTTTGGGTTTGTGGGCTACATAACCCTGAGTATAAAAAAAAATTGTTTCTTCTTTATTGCTTATTGGTGATGTTGTAATTTTTCTTTGTGCGGTGGTGTATTTCTGTACAAGCATTTGCTTGATTGTTATTGTAAAATTGCATAAATATAAAATAAAATAAAAAGTACTAATTGTTCCATCAAGCCTAACTCTCCCAGTGCATCCAATTCACATTGAAAAGTATCTGGCCTAACAACATTCACTACCCTGTTTCTGTGTTCAATCCGACTCTGACTCCCACCCCCACCATACCTTCCACACCACCCCCACCATACCTTCCACACCCTAATATCATGTTCTTCACAACTGGAAATACTGTCAAAACCGTATTTATCTTCCCCTCATCCATACCATACCACTCCACGTTTCCCTATCCCTTCTCCTCCCCACTATTGTAGGAATAACCCTTCCACAGCTTAAATCACCCTTTACTTAGTAACATAGTAAATGATGGCAGACAAAGACCAGTATGGTCCATCTAGTCTGCCTAGTAAGATGGCAAGAGTAGGTGCACCTGCCGCTCCATGCAAGCCACTTGATTTGATCATTTCCCCACTGTCTTCCCCATTTACCATTTCGGTTCCTTCAGTAATTTCCATACCCTGGTCAGATCATCTATACCTCTTGTTCACTTTTCAGGCCCCTCCCTTGATTCCCCCTCCCCTCTCCCCCCCTACCCATTCCTCCAGACACTTTAATCCAACCACTATACAGGCTTTTTCCGCAGCTCTCTCTCCTCTCCCATCTGATTTCCCTTCTCGGTCACCCTCCTCTCAGGTCACAACGTGGAATCTTGCGCTTTCACGCACCCTTGACCAAGTTGCCCCCATCAAACCCGTCAAATCTCGGCGCCGTACTCACCAATCATGGTATCATGCTGGGCTCTCTCTTCTTCGCTCTCAGCTACGAAGAGCTGAGCGTCTCTGGCGCAAGGCCCCCTCTGCCTCCTCCTATCACAAGTTTACATCCTGTCATGCCCATTACCGCTCCGCTATTCACCAGGCGAAATGCTCTTTTTACACCTCCACAATCATAGCTGCCCCAATAGATCCCGCCAACTCTTTGCTACATTGAACACTCTCTCTCGCCTGCAGTCATCCTCTGTTCAAGGTTCTTCTCCTCCCAACACAGTTCCTAGCCCCACCACCCTGGCGTCCTTCTTCTCTGATAAGATCCAGAACCTTCGCTCCTCTCTCCCTCACTGTCCACAAGCCCTACCATCGCCCCCGCCTGTCTCTCCCCCATGTACTCCGTGTCTCTCCCATACGTGGTCCTCCTTCTCCTCTGTCTCCTCTTCAGAATTACTTCATTTTCTGTCTACCACTAGGAAGACTACCTGCGATTTAGATCCTATTCCTTCCTCATGGCTCTCTGAACCCCCTCCCGCACTACTGCAACCTCTTCTGACTATCATCAATTCTAGCTTATCCTTTGGTGTCTTCCCTACCTCTTGGAAACATGCTTCAGTTCGTCCCCTCCTAAAACAACCCACCCTTGATCCCTCAAATCCCGCTCACTATCGCCCAGTTTCCAATCTCCCTTTCTTTTCTAAGCTTTTGGAAAAAGTGGTTTTCTCCCAACTTTCTCACTATCTTGCTGCTGTTTCACTGTTTCTTCACCCCAGGCAATCCGGCTTCAGACCTGGTTTTAGTGTTGAATCCACAATCACTGCTGTCCTAAATGAAATTCACACTTCTCACGACCAGGGCAATATCACTCTAGCGGTATCACTTGATCTCTCGGCAGCATTTGACTTGGTCGATCACACCCTTCTTCTCTCTCGTCTTCGGGATGCGGGTATTTGCGGTTCAGTTTATCATTGGTTTCACTCCTTTCTCTGTCATCGGTCCTTTGCGGTTTCCTCCTCCAATTCTCGCTCCAATCATTTTTCACTCCCTTGTGGTGTCCCTCAGGGCTCTATCTTGGCGCCACTACTGTTTAATGTTTTTCTTGCACCCCTGGCACTGATCATTCAACAATCTGGGATTTCGAGTTACTTCTATGCTGACGATATCTTCCTGTTGCATCACACCTCCTCATCCTGTCCTGATATATCTCCTTTAGAAAATTGTTTGTCCTCTGTTTCTTCTTCGTGGCTTTCTTCTAACTGCTTAATCCTTAATGTAAATAAGACTGCTGCAATCTGGTTCCCCCACACTTCCCCTACACCCTCACTTGCTCCATCACTTGCAGGCTCTACCATAACTGTAGTTCCCAAGCTTCGCTACCTTGGAGTCTTCCTTGACAGTGCTCTCAGTTTTCATGATCATATCTCCCACATTTCTCGGTGTTCGTTTTTATGTCTCCGAAAAATCCGTGCTGTTCGCCCCTTTCTGTCCACTCAAGCCCTTACCACTCTTCTTCTCTCTTTAGTTATTACCAGATTAGATTTCTGCAACACTATCTTCGCCGGTCTCCCCCAAAATCAAAAACATCGTCTTCAATTGATACAAAACACAGCTGCTCGCATGATCCTCCACGCCTCCCCCCGCGACCATGTCACCCCTCTGCTATATCACCTTCATTGGTTACCACTTGACTACAGGATATCTTTCAAAGTTCTCACCCTAACTCACAAAGCCATCTATCACTCAACACCTGCTTATCTTTCGGATCTACTGACTTATCATACCCCTTCACGCAGTCTTCGATCCATACACATCAACCGTCTTCATCTTCCAGCACCCTCCAAAGCTCATCTGCAATCCACCAGGAAATCGGCCTTTTATTATTTAGCACCCTCTCTCTGGAACTCTCTCCCCACCAACCTCCGTACAGAAGAATCCTATCCCAAATTCCGCTCCCTTCTCAAAACTCACTTCTTCTCTCTAGCTTTTCCCTTCTAACTCTCCTTTCCTCTGTCTTTTTTGGCTGCAATCTGGATATCTATTCTGCTCCTCTTTCTCTCTCCTTCTATCATATATTGTAACTTTTATCTTTCTCACTATTGATTTTATATTGTAAACCGCCTCGATGTTGTGGGAGGCGGTATATTAAATGTGAAATAAACAATAAACAATAAACAATAAACACTCCTCTGCATGTCTTTGTTTAGGGGTGAACCCATCGCTCCGCGTAGGACACCCCTGTTTGTTGAAAATTTAGATAGTTACGTTTGTTTTGATTTTATCCTGTTGCTGTAAAGGGATCCACTGTGTCTGTCCCATGCCATTTTGAATGCTGTCACTGTATTTGCCCTCACCACTTCCATCAGGAGGGCATTCCAAGCATCCACCACCCTTTCAGTGAAAAAGTATTTCCTGACATTGCCTTTGAATTTATCCCCTTGCAGCTTCATGTTATGCTCTCTAGTTTTACAGCTTCCCCGTCTTTGGAAGAGGTTTGTTTGTTCATTATTTCTCTCTAAGTATTTAAACATCTGAATCATATCTCCCCCATCCCTCCTCTCCTCCAGAGTGTATATATTTAGGTCTTCAAGTCTCTTCTCATAAGGCTTCTGACGCAGGCTCCAAATCATTTTGTTTGCCTTCCCCTGAACAGTTTCCAGTCTTTTTACATCCTTTGAAAGATATGGTCTCCAAAACCGAACACAGTATTCCAAGTACTTCCATCATTACTGCCCCACACACATTTCTCCCAAGCCCTCCCATCATCAAACCATTCCACAAATGTACTAAAAATGTATATGGAAGTCAACAGTACAAAAGCTTACTTGCAGTCCAGTGAACAGTGTTTCCTGCCCTTTGGTTGCCCTAAGAGGTGCACAGAGGAACATGTCCCTCGATTGTGCCCCTTTCCCTGCGTACCCAGCATACTGCACTGGCAACCTGTTTTTAGAGCTTCCTGGAGCTGACTGAGATGACTTTGGTGAGTGTGGAGCTTACAGCAAACCCACCTACTAGCAGCGGTCTCTGAATAAATTGAAACAGTGCTTCAAACAATGCTCTGGGGCATATGAGATCTTTTGAGTCCTGTGCCAGCAGCCATTTCCACATACTTTTTAGTACGGATAAATATCCTTGCCTATTTTACATGATGCACATACATTTTATAAATTAAGCACATAAATGCCATCTCTCCCCGTTCCCGGGAATACCTCCACTCGGATTGGCTGGGTTTGATTAAAAATGAAGCATTCACTGTCTTTTCAATGCTGAAATTGAGTTTCTTTTTTTTTTAAATCCTTTATTTTCATTTTCAACAAGAAAATATACATACAAAACCAGAGAACAGCAAACAAAACACAAACTAATAACCCCCCCACACCCCCCCCTCCCACCCTCTCCTCCAGGATTATCATAGCAAGGCGACTACAAGCAATCCTAGACAGCGCTATTGTAACGTACTGCGACAGCATGGATCTCAGCATCCAGACTGTGAGGACCCTCCTGCACATTTAGCCCTATTTACAAAGTCAAATAACAATTGCCATTTAAGCCTATGAAAATTATTGCAGGGACTAGCTCGCCCCGATACCTGTTCGTATTTACTATAAAGGCATACCTGACTCCACCACTCCTGCATATTGAGCTTGGTACCATCCTTCCAGTTCCGTATGACCAGGCAGATCGCTAGGCCCATCATAAAATCTAGCAAAAAGTGACCGGCCTTGGGTAGGAATGGAAGCCCAGCGACTGATCGAAGTCCCACCACCCTCCAACTAAGGGGCCCTTTGAATTTGAGAATGGCCTGCACACGCTCCCACACCTGCTGCCAATACGATTTCAGTACAGGACATTCATATATAAGGTGAGCCAGGGTACCAACCTCCCGCTTACAAGTCCAACAAAGATTACTGATATTCCTATCCCATTTTGCCATTTTAGCAGGGGTATACAGACATCTATGCATAAAAAGGTAAAGCGTTTGGGTTATGGAGGCAGACCTGGTGACTCTAACCAAGTTGCACCAGACCCGCCGCCACTGTCGCTCGTTCAGGGTTACCTCCATTTCCTTTTCCCATGCTTGTTGAGTCTGGCGCATCCTCGAGCCGTCACTCTGCATGAGTAGCTTATAGAAAGCGGATGCGACTCCGGACGTGCTTGAGAGCGGGTGAACGAGGTCCGCCACCCCCCCTTCACCTATATCCGCGCTGGGATTGATCTGGGCATTCGTAAGACAGTGCCTAAGCTGTAGCCATTGGTAATGGAGTTTAGGCGGAAGGTGAAATTCTCTTTGCAACTCCCCAAAATCTTTCCATCTATTACCCACCATGAGTTGGCTGGCCATCCATACCCCTCGGGAAAACCACGGCCTCCAGGCAATCATTTGGTTATGAATCTTAAAGAGGGGATTATGCCACAGCGGGAGCCTGCATGGAGGACATACTCCCGAGCCGCTTACTTGGAGGAGGGCAGTAAACGCTCTAAGGGTGTCCACTATCATGTGTGGGCGACTGGCTCCCTGGGGAAACTGCATGCCTGGCAGATTGTGTAACGGAATCGGAGCAATAAGGCTCTCCTCAATGTCTAACCAAGTTGGCCGAGTACCCTCGAAGGTCTCCAGCCACCGGGAGCCCTGCTTCAGTAGGAAAGCTCTGTGGTACGATAGAAAATCCGGGAATCGAACACCCCCTTGTGTTTTATCGAGTTTCAATTTTTGCCTTGCTATTCGCGGGGGCTTGTTTTGCCAAAGGAATCGTACAAGAATACTCTCTATCTCCTGGTAAACCTGTGGGGGTAGCAAACACGGTATCATTTCCAAGACATAATTCACTTTGGGAGTTATCATCATTTTCACAGTCTCGACTCGTCCCCACCAGGACAGGGCTAAAGGGGACCATCTACTAGTCAATTCACGGACTTTAGAGACTAGTTCCTTAGCATTAAAGCGGATGGTATCTTCTAGCGGATAGCAGTAATGGACCCCCAAATATTTCACCTGTCGAGGCTGCCAAACAAAAGGAAAAGCGGTCATATCCTCTTTGTAGACCCACTGATTAAGTGGGAAAGCAACAGACTTGGTCCAATTGATTTTATAACCGGACAATCGCGAGTAGCCATCGATTTTCCCCAATACCATGGGGACCGACGACGGTGAGACAAATAACAGTAAGTCATCCGCATATGCGGACAGTTTGATCTCTCGGCTGGCGATTTGCGCCCCGTGGATATCCTGACATTGTCGCAACATAAGGGTTAAGGGCTCCAGAGCCAGATTAAATAGTAGCGGAGAAAGGGGGCACCCCTGACGCGTCCCCCTCTGGAGACGAAATACTTGAGAATGCATCGCATTAACACAGATGCGAGCAGTGGGCTGGGCATACATGACTTCTAGGTATCGGAGAAAACCATCACCGAAGCCAAACCATTTAAGAGTCGCAAATAAGTAGGGCCATTCCAGCCGATCAAAAGCCTTTTCGGCATCAAGGGAGAGGCCCACTAGAGGTTGCTCAGAGGTTGCAGCGCCCGCAAGCACATGACATAAGGTCCTAGCATTATCGGCCGTGGACCTACCAGCTATGAAGCCGCACTGGTCTGGATGAATCAAAGTAGACATTTTCTCCGATAATCGGACGGCTAATATAGTGGCGAAGATCTTATAGTCTACATTTAAAAGGGAGATAGGGCGGTAATTGGCTGTTAACAGTGGATCTCTCCCCTCTTTTTCAAACACTACCACATTCGCCTCCGAAAAGGTACCAACATTAGGAGTGGCAGCTGCAAGGGCCGTATAATACAGCCGTAGTTGAGGGACTAGGTCTTGCGCAAAAGATTTGTAAAATTCAGCCGGAAGGCCATCAGGACCCGCGGCTTTTCCTGCAGCTACTCGCATAATCGCATATCGGATCTCGTCAGTAGAGAAGGGCCTCTCCATGTCCTCTCTGTCTGCAGCGGCCAATGTCGGTCGCTGAATACCAGAGGTCAATTGCGTGAAGCTGTCCTGTGTGTAAGCACTCTCCGACCGATACAATTGGGCATAAAATACCCGAAAGAGTTCCACAATCTCCACATCTTTCGTGATCAGCCCCTGCCCCTGGGGGTCTCGGAGGGCCGCTACCCTTTTGGCTTCCCGTTTGCCCTTTATGGCATTGGCAAGCAATCTCCCAGCTTTGTTACTCTCACGATAGTATATCCCCCGTTGGGCCCCTATACTTCGCGATGCCGCAGTCGTTAAAATCGTGTTATACTGGCAGCGTAGCCTTTGAAGACGCAGCAGAATGCAGGGATCCACCCTAGCAGTGAGTACCCGTTCTCCTGCTTTAATTTGTTGTTCTAAGGTTATTAGCTGCTGTTTCTGCTGCTGCTTCCCCCGCCGAATCTCTAAGCTAGTAATGACCGCTCTCATGGTGGCCTTAAAGCCCTCCCACCAGGCCCATCCCGCGGTGGCATGAGACTCATTAAAATGAAAATAGTCATGGATGGCCAGCCGAACTTCCGCCCGAAATTCCTGATCCTCTAGTAAGGTTCTGTCAAAAAACCATCCACCCATCTTCTCCCTCGAATGGCTGTCTCGCAACAGAAGGGAGACCGCAGCGTGGTCGGAAATGTGGAGAGGGTGAATCAGTGCCTCCTCCACACTAGGGACCAGCGTTTTAGAGACGAGGAGGAAGTCTATTCTCGACTGAGAGTGGTGAGGTGGGGAGAAAAATGTAAATTCAAGTGTAGTAGGGTGTAACAGCCTCCAAATATCCACTAGAGCTAGCTCCTGAATCAACGAAGTTAACATGAGATGACCCTTAGGCGGGCGAATAGACCTAGGGGGCTGCTTATCAATCAGAGGGTCAATTACCTGATTGAAATCCCCCCCGATGATCAATGGAGTTTGGGCGGCGGCCAGAGCCTCCTGGGCTATAGTTGCAAAGAAGGCAGGGTTATCTATATTGGGAGCATAAACACAGAAACAAGTTACTTCGAGATTGCCAATCTGAAGCGATACCCTGGACCATCTACCCCCTACATCGGAGCGGGTTTCAAGAATAGTAGCATTTAGGGATTTCCGTATCAAAATTGCCACCCCACATTTTTTTGCAATGGCTGGAGAATAGGCGGCCACCATGTAAGGTTTGATACCAACTTTCAGGGTTTCCTTTGAATTTAAATGGGTTTCCTGTAAAAATACCAAATCAGCTTTCTCATGTTGCAAATAGCTGAGGATTTTTTTCCTTTTTATTGGGTTATTTATACCCTTAACATTTAAGGATAAAACCTTACATAGGGCCATTTATGCATAAAAGAGTACATTCCAAACAATAGGCTGCGTTGATTGTAGGGTAGGGTTGAAGGACCGTATTCCCTGGGTCCCATACGCGCTGTTCAAGAAGAGTGTAGATGCCTGCATATCCATCTGCATGTAGTCGCGCGCCATGCGCCTGGAGGAGAAACAAAACCCCGGCAATCTGTGGTGAGCCTGCCCCAACGGGGTAGGACCGAGAGGCCAGTTATTCAGACCGCCAGACTCCGCGCTGCCACCCATGACTCAGCGGCGCCGCAACCCATTAATGACTAGCTGTAATATGGAGCGAGCCCGGTGAGAAACGGAGACCCCGGACTCTGGGCTTGTAGCACCCGCATCCATACTGAAAATGCAATCAGCTCTCGCTGCCATAGTACCTGAGACAAAGCTGGCTTAGGGATTCCCAAAACAGACCTCAGCGCATCTGGTCTGCCTCCTTGTTTTCCAGATAGGTTGCCAGGGCCTCTGGGTCCTCAAATGTTCTGGTTTGATTATGTAACGTTACTCGTAACTTGGCAGGATACAGGAGGCCAAATCGGGCCTGCAGTTGCTGCAGCCTAGGTCGAAACTCCAAAAAACGCTTCCTCCGATCTACAGTAGCTTTAGCCAGGTCCGGATAAAAGGATATTCTGTGCCCCTCAAATTCGATGGGACCTCTCACCCGCGCTGTGCTCATGATTTGCTCCACGTGCTGGTATCGCAGGAGCCGGAGAATGATGGGTCTCGGGGCTTTGCGGTTAAGCGTCAGACTCGTTGGAACTCGGTGTGCCCGGTCTATTTCTAGGTCGCGCTCAAAGGTAGTTCTCAATGCTGAGGGAAGGAGAGTAGACAGAAAGGCCTTCATATCAGTGCCTTCTGCGCCCTCTGGGATGCCGACGATCCGGACATTATTTCGGCGGGCTCGATTGTTTCCTTCCTCCACCTCACGTTGAAGCGCCCGTAGCTGCCGCTCTACCTTGTCCAGCTTAGCTAGCCGTTCGCTATGCGTGTCCAAAATGCCCTCCATTTTATCCTGCCGTAGGGAGACTCCTTCAAGTTTGCTCTGCAGCATGGCTATGTCCTCCCGTACGGCCCGGAGTGACTCACCATTCGTTTGCACAAGATCTTTCACTCCTCGGATCTCAGTGAGTATCTCCTGCAGGCCCTCCGGCCCCTCGCGGGCAGCGGCCATTTTCTGGGGAGAGAGAGGTTCTGTTTTGGATCGTTTGCCGTGGGCATTTGTCGGCGCAGAATAGTCTAAGCGGACTGGTTTGGGCCCCGCCATATTCCGGCTTCACCGTGGCAGCTTGTAATTGGGATGCAATAAGTAGTTGCGGAGTTTGATCAGGATTCGTGCCAGGCCTCTCGGGAGCCTCGACGCTATGCGACTAACCCGCTGGACATCAGGCTCCGCCCCCCCTGAAATTGAGTTTCTTGTCAATGCAGAAAGTTCTATATCTTTGGAGTACATTGTAGACACTGAAGTTTCTAAAGATAAAGTTTAGATACTACATGGAGATTGGAATTGAGATGTCGCATTTGTGACATATACAATACCAATGGAATTTTTCTGGCAGGGAGTTCCAGAGCATCTCCAATGTTCTGGAACTCCCTGCCAGAAAGACTCAGAAACATTACAGATCTATCCACGTTCCTTAATCCCGCCTAGCTGAAAGAATATTTTTTTAAAACCTAAAAGTGCAAGGCAGCAGGTATAAGTCCTAGCATGGACAATTGCAGTCATACGTGCATATTCTCTATATGAATGTAACCAGCCCAAGTCACTGCCTAACCACACCTGTGATACATTCCTATACAATGTCGACATAGTAAGGCCATCCATGCATAAATCCCACCCTTTCTAAATCCCCATTTGCACACGGATACCATAACATAGCAGCTAAGCAGACATTTTTACCAGCTTACTTTGTAAATGCAAACATCCTTGCCCTATACACAGATCCTCTGCTCACCAGATGAAGTGTTCATTCTTTCTTTTTTTCTCCCATCAAAGAATATCACGTCCTAATGAGATGAAATGTGGTCCGCAACTGAAGACATCATTTGAGTTATTCAACCCTATATATCCATCGCATGTAGATATATAAATAAAATTGAGTATATAAATATAATTGAGTATGCCTTCGGAGACATGTACCTGTGAACCAGCAAGCTGATTACAAAAACAATGAGCTTGTGTGTTGCATAGTATAAAAATAGTTTGCACGGTTCTTTGTTCCTAAGTTCTGATTAAGGCTACTACGTTGTATGGAAATCTGATTTATGCCTCCGGAATGGATATCAGCTGGTAAAACCAGGAAGGCAGGACTTGGAGTTGAGAGGCAATTTCTCAGTTGCGGTCCTTGGCATTCTGTGTTGGCTGACTAGGTGAAAAATTTGTCAGGAAGGACAAGTTATCTGCCCAGAATATAAGATGGGTGCAATATAAATAAATAGATAAATAAATACATGAAATGACTGGAAGTAGTTAACTAGATTACAGCACTTCTCTAGTGTAGAAAGAAAGAATTTAAGAACAAAGCCCCACTCATAAGCTTCCAGAAGTCACAATAAGGGGGTAATATAAAAATAGCATTTTGCATGCATATGAATGTGTGCTTTTATGTGACACAGGTATAGGCATGTCTGGGGGAGGGATTTGGGTGGAGCATAGGGGAGTGTCACGATTTATTTGTGTTCTTTATAAGATACATATGCAGGTGTTGTATACAAGGTTCATTTTATCTGCAATGTCTGCAGGATGTGCGCTAGTATCCTGTAAAGGCACACAAAGGCACATTTGACATAGCATGTTGAGGTCAGAATTGAGATGTGGAGCTTAAAATCCGCTGAATTCTGGCATTATTCTGCTGAACGTGAAGCCTTTTGTACAGTTCATGTAAGGATATGCAGGCGTGCACATGGATTTGCTGCAATGTTCAAAGGGAGGAGGCATTTTTCTGAGCTGCACATGGGAAAACTGACCGTAACCAACAAGGCAGTTTCAAAGTTGAAGTGCTGACACTTTCTCACTTTCTCGCAACTTCCACATGCAAGTGACAGCACTTCCAAGTATAGCTGGACCATTTTGCAAAGCTGTATGTACAAGTGCCATTACTTAAGTAGCCCACATTTTTGGTTATTTTTGATTCTGAAAGAGGAAATAAACAATGGGAGATTAGAAACATAACTCCCTCAATCCCTTGTGTAAAGCCCTGGCCGAAATGAATACTTTTGAAAAACCTACTTGTGCCTCTGCTCTTATTTTAAATTGTGCTATGAAAATTGTTGGCCATATATATGGATTCCCTTTGTGAAATAGAGAATATATGTGTAGATTTTTGGCCTGCCCAGTCCACCCGCCATTCGCTCTTCCAATCTCCTCATGCAAATGCTATGATTTACACGTGGTGATGCTTTTAAAATAACCTCCATAGGCCCCAAATAGGTACCCACTTGTCCTTCACACATAAGTGGTCTGTTATAATATTAATGTTTATATGCGGTTCTGTGGTCTAGACAGAATTTTCTTGGCTTCATTCAAAACATGTGGCTGCCTTGGAGGAAAAAAAAGCTTTGGCTGCATTGGTAAATGGCATAAATACTGATTGTGCGCAGCATTCTGTTTGTGACACTCTTTCATCATATCGCTAGGAACAAGCAGGAAGTCAGTCTTCACATATGGATGACATCGGCACCAATGGAGCCCAGCACGGGAACACTCCACAGCATCCATTAGGAATGCTTTTGGCTGCATTCCTGCCTTCCTTCAGGTCTCCTCAGTCATCTTTTTTCCGCAGAGCCGTTGGGACCTTGTTACCACTTCCTCTGGGGGCGGGACAATGCTGCATGGAGCCCTCCGAGAGACTAGAAGGCTCCGCACCAGCTTCACCAGCACAGCTGTGGTTCCCTAAGAGGCAGGGAGCCGCCGCTGCAGAAGAAGGAGGCACAGAAACTACAGTGGGGGCAGTAGCAGGCAGACATGAGGAGATGGGATGAGGGGGCAGAGGACAAGGGAAAGGTGAGATCTGCAACGGGGCTGATGGGAGGGAGGGAGGGGGAGGGGCTGACAGGAGGGAGGGAGGGTGCTGCTGACATGAGGGGTGAGGGAGAGGGCTGGAAGGGAATTGAGAAGGAAAAAGTGGGGTCTGCAACTGGGCTGACAGGGGGTGCTGGAAGGGAATTGACGTGAAAGGAAGGTGGGGTCTGCAATGGGGATGACATTGGGGGAAGAGAGGGTTGACACTGGGGAAGGAAGAAGCTGGAAGGGAACTAACAAGGGTTCCCTCTCATCCAGCAGGAACAACTGGAGTGCTGCCGGCATCGAACAAATCAGCCTGAATGCTGCAAGCAATCAGACTGATTTGTGCGGCAGTGGCACTCCGGTTGTTTTAATTTTAGATTTTGCCGCCTCTGCCTTCCCGCCACTTTTTTTTTTAGCTGCAAGTATTCTTGAGGAAAAAAACGCAGCAGGAAGGCAGAGGCAGGGCAGAGGCGGAAAAATCTAAAATTAAAACAGCCAGAGTACCCCCGCCACTGCCAGATGAGAGGTGCAGGTGGAGGGAGTGGGGGCAGGAGGAGGACAAGGAGAGACAAAGGTGAGAGATGGGGGACAAAAGGGGAGACAGGGGACAAAGAGGGGACAAAGGGGGAGATGGAGACATACTGGACAAAAGGGGAGACAAGGTGACAAGTACTAGACAAAGGGGAGAGACGGAGCAAATGCTGGACACAGGGGAGAGACAGGGGGACATACTGGTCAGATAGGGGATAAATGCTGGACAGAGGGGAGAGACAGTGCGGGTTAGGATTATAATGATGCAGATGGGTCTTGAAGGACTAGAAAGGGGGGACTGTTACTTCTGGAGAGAAATCTGCAACTGTGAGTATATACTTCTGGTAATTTTCTAAAAAGAATTCTTTGTATTAAAGCTACTTAATCTGTGAACCCACTGTTTTTTGTTGGATCAGTTGGGGCCTAGTAGCAGCAATTAAAGTTTGAATTTAAAACACAGAGGAGAGCTTTCTGGTTATATTTCATACCCAGCAGAGAGCTTGTAGTTTAAATTTAATAGTCACTCAGGGCCAAGTAACAGCAAAGTACTTTTAGTTTAAATTTAACACACAGAGGAGAGCTTTCTGGTTAAATTTAGTACCCAGCAGAGAGCTTGTAGTTTAAATTTCATAAGAAGTTAGAGCCTAGCAGCAGCTAAGAGCTATAATTTAAATCAAATCAGAATTTAGCTTACCTCAGCAGCACAAGACAGGGTACTGTGTAGCAGCCCTCTTTTAATAAGTGTTATTTCCCTCCCTCCCCTGGGATAATCATAGCTTTATAGGTACTTACACATCTTAAAAGACAGGAGGTGCTTTCAGGTGAAGTTCATTACCCAAATCAGTCATACACTAAGGACCTGAGATTAATTAAGCTTCAGGTGAACAAGGTATATTAAACGTATTAGGTACAGTTTTATTGGTATAAATACCCATAGCAACCCCTAGTAAGTAAGAACTTAAAGATCTAGACACAAACTTAAAACTAAGATGCAGACAGCAGTCCAGCAGCGGGATGGGGGCTTTCCAGTCTTTTGCATTGAGTGTCACATGTATGATTTTCTCCCAGTTGGTGAGAGGTCTTACGTGTGCACTAGATGCAAGGAGCTCTTTTCTCTCAGGGAACAAGTCCGTTCTCTAGAGGCTAAAGTAGCAGACTTGGAAAACAAGACAGACAGAGAGGTACATAGACGAGACCTACAGGGATATAGTCCTGAAGTCCCACCTCCAGTCTAGCAGCACCCCTGTTGCCATGGAGGAGAGAGGTCACGTGACAGGAGAGCATCACCCTGGTGTGGCAGGAAGTGATCCTGTAACTAGGACCTGTCCTCCAGGTGATGTAAAACCCTCTCGCACCGAGGAAGTTTCTCCAGGGCCATGTGCCCTTGCAGGAAGGGTTAGGATAGCCGTTATAGTTGGTGATTCGATCATTAGGCATGTAGATAGCTGGGTGGCTGGTGGACGTGAGGATCGCCTGGTAACATGCCTGCCTGGTGCGAAGGTAGCGGACCTCACGCGCCACCTAGATAAGGTCTTAGATAGTGCTGGGGAGGAGTCTGCTGTCTTGGTACATGTCGGTACCAATGACATAGGAAAATGTGGTAGGGAGGTTCTGGAGGCAAAATTTAGGCTTATAGGTAGGAAGTTGAAATTCAGAACTTCCAGGGTAGCATTCTCCGAAATGCTTCCTGTTCCACGCGCAGGACCCAAAAGGCAGGCAGAGCTCCGGAGTCTCAATGCGTGGATGAGACAATGGTGCAGAGATGAGGGTTTTGGATTTGTTAGGAACTGGGGAACATTCTGGGGAAAGGAGGGGCTCTTCCGAAGGGATAGGCTTCACCTTAACCGGGATGGAACCAGGCTGCTGGCATTAACCTTTAAAAAGGAGATAGAGCAGCTTTTAAACTAGATATTAGGGGAAAGCCGACAGTCACCCAAGAGCGGATGGTTCGTAAGAATGTATCTTTGAAGGATACTACCAAAAGCAGAGAGGTTCCACAAAAGAGTAAAGTAGCCCAAATGCCCTCAAGTATGGAGCAGACAGAGCTTAAAGATCCCAATTTACCCATGTCTAACAATAGCCAAATTAACATGAATAAAATACATTCTCTAAAATGCTTGTATGCAAATGCTAGAAGTCTAAAGAATAAGATGGGAGAGTTAGAATATATAGCACTAAATGAAAGGTTAGATATGATTGGAATATCAGAGACATGGTGGAAGGAGGACAACCAGTGGGACACTGTGATACCTGGGTACAAACTATATCGTAATGATAGAGCTGATCAAATTGGTGGAGGGGTTGCACTCTATGTTAGAGAGGGCATTGACTCAGAAAGGATTAAAGTTTTGCAGGAAACAAAATCTGCTGTAGAATCTATATGGATTGAAATCCCATATAAAAGGGGGAAGGCGATGGCAGTGGGGGTGTACTATCGAGCACCTGGCCAGAATGACCAAATGGATGATGAAATGCTCAAAGAAATCAAGGAAGCTAACAAAAGTTACAGCGCAGTAATAATAATGGGTGATTTCAATTACCCCGGTATCGACTGGGTCAGTGTCACGTCAGGACATGCTAGGGAGATAAAGTTCCTAGATGAAATAAATGACTGCTTCTTGGAGCAGCTGGTTCATGAACCGACCAGAGGGGAAGCCATATTAGACCTAGTCCTTAGTGGAACACCAGATCTAGTGCAAGAGATAAGGGTGTTGGGGCCACTTGGAAATAGTGATCATAGCATGATCGCCTTTGATTTAATTAGTGGAGGAGGGATAGTAAGGAAATCCACAGTACTACCTTTTAACTTTCGAAAGGGAGACTATGATAAAATGAGGAAAACAGTTAAGAAAAAACTAAAAGGAGCAGTTGCGAAGGTTAAAGACGTACATCAAGCTTGGGTATTGTTGAAAAATACTATCTTGGAAGCCCAGACCAGCTGTATTCCACGCTTTAAGAAAAGTGGAAGGAAGTCCAAAAAACTGCCAGCATGGTTTAAAGGTGAGGTCATAGAGGCTGTTGTTGCCAAAAAAGCATCTTTCAGGAAATGGAAAAAAGAGCCAAATGACAAAACCTGGAAACAGCACAAGCACTGACAAGTCAAATGCAAGGCATTGATAAGGCAGGCAAAGAGAGAATTTGAGAAGAAGCTTGCTGCGGAAGCAAAAACGCGAAATAAAGACCTTTTCAAGTACATTCGTAGCAAAAAACCTGTGAGAGAGTCAGTTGGTCCATTAGATGATAAAGGGGTTAAAGGAGCACTAAGAGGCGACAAGGCGATAGCGGAGAGACTGAATGAATTCTTTGCTTCGGTCTTTACTGAGGAAGATGTAGGGATGTTACCCATGACTGAAGTGGTATTTAAAGGTGCGGAAGAATTGAAGGAAATATCGATACATCGGGAAGATGTCTTACAACTATTAGATAAACTGAAGAGTAGCAAATCACCTGGGCCGGATGGTATACATCCAAGGGTGTTGAAAGAACTGAAATATAAAATTGCAGAACTGCTATCAGTAATCTGTGAACTATCATTAAAATCATCTCTAATACCTGAAGATTGGAGGATCGCCAATGTAACACCAATTTTTAAAAAGGGTTCCAGGGGTGATCCGGGAAACTACAGACCGGTGAGCCTGACGTCAGTACCGGGAAAAATGGTAGAAACCATCATAAAGAATACAATTACTCAGCATGTAGATAGTCACAACCTAATGGGAGACAGCCAACATGGCTTTAGACAAGGAAGATCTTGTCTTACTAATCTGTTATGTTTTTTTGAAGGAGTGAATAAACAGGTGGACAAAGGTGAGTCGGTTGATATTGTGTATCTGGACTTTCAGAAAGCCTTTGACAAGGTCCCTCATCAGAGACTTTTGGCAAAACTAAAGAGTCATGGGATAGGAGGCAGTGTACTATTGTGGATCAGGAACTGGTTAAAAGATAGAAAGCAGAGGGTAGGGCTAAATGGCCAATTTTCCCAATGGAGAAAGGTGAATAGTGGTGTACCCCAGGGATCTGTGCTGGGTCCGCTGCTTTTTGACATATTCATAAATGACCTGGAAAGTGGAATAACGAGTGAGGTTATCAAATTTGCAGATGACACAAAACTATTTAAAGTTGTTAAAACCCAAGAGGATTGTGAAAACTTGCAAGTGGATCTTGATAAATTGGAAGACTGGGCATCAAAATGGCAGATGAAATTTAATGTGGACAAGTGCAAGGTTATGCACCTAGGGAAGAACAACCCAAACTATGGTTAGACGATGCAAGGTTCCACATTAGGAACCACCACCCAGGAAAAAGATTTAGGCGTCATTGTGGATACCATGTTAAAACCCTCGGCCCAGTGTGCAGCGGCGGCCAAGAGAGCAAATAGAATGCTAGGTATGATAAGGAAAGGAATGGAAAATAAAACAAAAGATATTATAATGCCTCTATATCGTTCCATGGTGAGACCGCACCTTGAATATTGTGTGCAATTCTGGTCGCCGTATCTTAAAAAGGATATAGCGATTTTAGAAATGGTACAGAGAAGAGCCACCAAAATGGTAAAGGGGATGGAAGGATACTCCTATGAAGAAAGGCTAAAAAGGTTAGGGCTCTTTAACCTGGAAAAGAGACGGCTGAGGGGAGATATGATAGAAGTCTATAAATTAATGAACGGAGTGGAACGGGTAAACGTAGATCGATTGTTTACCTTATCAGAATATAGAAAGACTAGGGGACATGCAATGAAGCTACAGGGTAAACTATTTAAGACTAATAAAAGAAAATATTTTTTCACTCAACGTGTAATCAAACTCTGGAATTTGTTACCGGAGGATGTAGTAAAGGCTGTTAGTGTAGCTGGGTTTAAAAAAGGTTTGGACAAGTTCCTGGAGGAAAGGTCCATAAACCATTATTAAGAAGTGACCGAAGATATCAGTGCTTGACCCAGTACAAACATTGTGGAACTTGTGTCTCTTGGGAAAAACTCCTAGGTAAATATGACCTAGATTGGCCACTGTTGGAAACAGAATACTGGGCTTGATGGACCTTGGTCTGACCCAGTATGGCATATCTTATGTTCTTATGTTCTTATGATGGGGGGGGGGGGGGGTTAGCACTGGTAATGGACAGATCAGGGTGGCTAGGACTGGTAATGGGTTGATTAGGGAAGGCTAGGACTGGGAATGAACTAATTGAGCTAGGGGCTGGGACTAGTAATGGGCTGATTAGGGAGGGATAGCACTGAAAATGACCTGATTAGGGGAGGCTAGGACTAGTAATGGGCTGATGGGGGATAGGACTGGTAATGGGCTGACTAGGGGAGGCTAGGACTGGTAATGGGCTGACTAGGGGAGGCTAGCACTGGTAATGGGGTTGAGGGGGGACCAGCACTGGAACTGAGCTGATTGGGGGGGGGGCTTCAACTGGGAATGGGCTGATGGTGGGGAGGGGAGCTGCTTGCCTTTGAAGAAAACTGGGGGCTAGGGCTAAAAATGGACTTATGCGAGTTGATGGGAGAATGGGACTGCAAGGGAGTGGATGCTGAGAGGGGCTGCCCTGGTATTTGGACTAGAAGGGACTGGACAGTGGGGAAGGAGGGGAACTGGAAGGGAATGGACACCAGTGGCAGTCATGGGAATGCAAGTTGACATTGGAAGGTACTGGGAGGGAGGACTGGAAAGGGGCTGATACTGGGAAGGGTTACGGGGACTGGAAATAGGCTGATGGAAAGAAGTGAAGAAAACAAAAGAAGAGATAAGAAATGGCAGATGTACCATAGACCACAGAAAGAGAGCTAAGAGAAGACAGGAAAGCAGAAGCCTCAGATCAGGGCCAGCATGATCAGAGAATATAATGGTCAGACAACAAAGGTAGAAAAAATAATTTTATTTCATTTTAGTGATTGGACTTTGTGCTATCTTTATATTATACACAGTATTGGGGAACTGCATCTCTTATTTATCTGATGTTGCCTGCATGTGGAGTCTGGTTTCTTGGGGTTTCAGTTTAAATTTTGTCTACATATTTTTATTTTTATTTTAGATTATGGCTACTTATTCTGTACTTGGTGGGGGTCGATGTTGTGAGTGTGTGACTGAGGTCAGGTGTTCTGTTAACAGAGTTTGTACATAGTGATCTATATTGTACTGTCCCTCACTTGGTTTGCAGCTTGTCATGCTGTGAGGGCTTGTGTGCATCAGTGATGCTGAGAGCTAAACTATCGGTAGTTTAACTACTGGCAGGGTCTCCCAAGATGGACAGGTCTCAGCTGAGATGCCAGACCAAGACAAACCACCCATCTGGGCAGCAGCAGAATGGGATAGTGTTGACGGCCGAGGATCACATTTCTATGACAACGGCAACAACACCAAACTTATACTGCGCGGAAGAAAGGCCCGGCAATCTACTTCTGTATCTTGCCATGAAAACCCAATGGATAGTTACAACAAAACAAATTGTGCTGTAGTGCTGGAAGATGAGACCCCCAGGTTGGAAGGCACTCAACTAGCTACTGGGGAAGAGCTGAAGACTTTTCAGAGTAAAGCCAGCATTTATGATGTGGTTGGATCAAAGCCCTCGAGACGTCTGACTGCTGATGTAGCTGCGCATGAAATGAGAGTCAGAAGCTGTAAAGATGTCTTACACATTGGAACATGGAACGTACGAAGCATGAACCAAGGGAAGTTGGAGGTGGTCAAGAATGAAATGGAATGTGTACAACTTGATCTGTTGGGTGTCAGCGAACTGAAATGGACTGGCATCGGGCACTTTGCATCAGATGATCACATGGTCTACTATGCTGGAAATGAAAGACAAAGAAGAAATGGTGTTGCATTTATAATCAAGAAGAAACTTGCAAGAACTGTAATGAAATACAATGCAGTCAGCAAACGCTCAATCTCTATTCGCCTATGAGGAATGCCTATCAACACAACTATAATTCAAGTATATGCCCCAACAACAGCTGCAGAAGAGAATGAAATTGAAGAGTTCTATGAACAAGTACAAGCTGAAATTGACAGAACATGCAAACAGGATATCCTGATAGTCATGGGTGATTGGAACGCAAAGGTTGGCAACAAAGAAGAAGACAAAGTAGTTGGAAAATATGGACTTGGCAACAGAAATGAAGCTGGAGAAAGACTGATAGAATTCTGCAAGATGAACGATCTATTCATCTCGAACACCTTCTTCCAGCAACACAAGCGGCGACTGTACACATGGACTTCACCCAATGGATTGTATAAAAATCAAATTGACTACATCTGTGGAAGTCAACGATGGAAAAGCTCTATAACATCAACAAAGACAAAACCTGGAGCTGACTGTGGTACAGATCATCAACTACTAGTATGCAAACTCAAGCTAAAGCTGAAAAAGAGTAAACCACTCATGAATGCAGCAAAATATGACCTTGAGAATATAACACTGGAATTTAAAGACTGCCTGCAAAATTGATTTGCTGCTTTAGATACAAATAATAGAGTTCCAGAAGAGTTATGGAATGACATCAAGAAGGTTGTGTTGGAAGAAAGAGAGAAGTCTCTACAAAAGATAAAAAAGAAAAAACGGCCAAAATGGATGACGGAAGAAACTCTGAAAATTGCCCAGAAACGCAGAGAAATGCAGAAAGCCAGAGGAGAAAGAAAGACAATCACAGAACTCAACAGAGATTTCCAATGTGCAGCAAGACAGGACAAGGAAAAGTACTACAATGACGCATGCAAGGAAATATAAGCAGAAACTATTAGAGGAAGAACAAGATCAGCTTTCCTAAAGCTACGAGAGTTAAAGAAAAAGTTCCAGCCTCGAATTGGAATGTTACAAGATGCTCAAGGTTCTATGTTGAATGATGCTGAGAAGATCAAGAAAAGATGGAAGGAATATACAGAGTTTTTATATGATAAAGATCAAGTGGACCAACAGCCGTTTCAACCTGTACCTTATGATCTGGAACCATTGGTGATGAAAGAAGAAGTTGAAGCAGCATTGAAAGCCTTATCAAAGAACAAAGCACCAGGCATTGATTGCATTCCCATAGACGTATTACAGCAATCTGATGCAGTTGTTACCATACTTACAAGGCTCTGCCAAGAAATATGGAAGACAGCATCATGGTCACCTGACTGGAAAAGATCTGTGTTTATACCAATACTAAAGAAAGGTGATCCAACTGACTGTGGAAATTATCGCACAATCTCTCTGATCCCACATGCCAGCAAGATTCTACTGAAGATTATCTAAAAGAGACTACAATCATACCTGGAACAAGAACTACCTGAAGTGCAAGCAGGGTTCAGAAAAGGGCGAGGAACGAGAGACATCATTGCGGATGTGAGATGGATCCTTGAAAAGACTAAAGAATACCAAAAGGATATCTATTTGTGCTTTATCGACTATAGCAAAGCTTTTGACTGTGTAAACCATGAGAAACTCTGGGCCACATTAAGAAGCATGGGTATACCAGAACACCTGATCGTTCTCTTGCACAATCTGTACATTGATCAAGAAGCAACAGTTCGAACAGAACAAGGAGAAACAGAATGGTTTAAAATAAGCAAAGGTGTAAGACAAGGCTGCATACTTTCCCCCTACCTGTTTAATTTATATGCAGAACAAATCATCAGAGAAGCAGGATTGTATGAAGACAACAGAGGTGTGAAGATTGGTGGAAGACTCATCAACAACCTTCGCAATTCTGATGATATCACATTACTGGCGGAAAGTGAAGATGATCTGAAACATTTGCTTCTCACAATCAAAGAACATAGTCTCAAAATGGGCCTGCACCTTAATGTAAAGAAGACAAAGATCATGACAACTGGCATAATCAACAGGTTCATCGTCGAAGGAGAAGAAATTGAAATCGTGAATAACTTTAACCTACTTGGATCAACTATCAATAAAGAAGCAACAAGCAGTCAAGAAATCAGACGACGCATTGCTCTTAGCAGAATGGCTATGAAAGACCTAGATAAGATTCTCAAGAGCAGAGATGTCTCTCTCCATACAAAGATTTGACTTGTTCAAGCCATGGTATTTTCAATAACATCATATGGATGTGAAAGCTGGACAGTGAAAAAGATAGGAAGAAAATTGATGCCTTTGAATTATGGTGCTGGCGGCGAATACTGTGTATACCATGGACTGTCCGAAGAACAAACCAGTCTGTACTAGAGGAGATCAAACCTAAGCTTTCTTTAGAAGCTCAGATGACAAGAATTCGACTTTCATACTTTGTACACATCATGCGGAGAGAGAGATCATTAGAGAAAGACATCATGCTTGGCAAGATAGAAGGTCAACGCAAAAGAGGAAGGCCAGCAATGAGATGGATCGATACAATAACAGCAGCTACAGGTACCAGTCTGTCAACAATAAGCCGCCTGACTGAAGACCGAACACAATTTAGAATAGCTATCCAGAGGGTCGCCATGAGTCGACTCCGACTGGATGGCACTTAACAACAACAACAATTGTACTGTAGTAATTTGACTTGTTCAGCTTTTCAGATAGGTGTATGGATGTTCCAGGGCCCACTCTAGTATTTACAGTGACACTTTTTTTGGATGGGCTCCTTATGTGAGTTTTGGAAGTTTGTGCTGATATGGTATGGTATGGTAGGTTTGCTCTTTGTTGTAGGGTTTTGTATTAGTTCGCAATATGCCTGGTATTGGAGAATAGTGGTTGTTGTTGTTAGTGAGATGATCAGAATCCGATTTTTTTTTTTAAATATTGAGTTCTGTGGGTGAATGTCCTGGTTCTGCTCTGCACCCAATGTGGATGTAAAATATATGTTGAAAAAGAAAAGGCAAGAACTATAACCACTGGCAGGACAATAGCAGGCAGCTGAAATGCTCCCCCAAGCCTTTTCGCAGCACTTTAAGCAGTTCTCGTCCCTCCCTCCTCCAACGTGATGTCAGAACAGGGAGGGACAGATCTGCTTAAAGTGCCGGCGCCTTTCAGATCGGGCACATGCCCCCCTCCTCCTCCTCCCCATACCTCTGTCCAGCACTGCCTGCTCTTTCCCTTCTGCCAGTGCCACTGTGAAAAAAACAAAGGGCGGCAGCAGCAGGGAAAGAGCAGGTAGCACTAGACGGCAGTATGGGGGGAGGAGAGGGGCGTGTGCCCAAGCTGCAAGTCGCACAGAGCGCGATTACAGCTTGGTACCGCCCTGTGTGCAAACATCTTGCATTCTCTCCATATAATGTAATTGGCTTTTTGGTTTGGTTCAGTCCCTGATTGGAGTTCTGAAAAAGCCCTGCCCCCTCTAAGGGGGGAGACGCCATCTCATTATTTGCCTCAGGCATCAGATTGCCTTGAGCTGACCCTGCCTGAAATCCAGCGTTTCACACCTCCCCCACCACGATTGGTTGTGTGCACAGTTGAGCCATGCGAAGAAGGATGTTTGGACTGCTCAAGGTTTGAAGTCTTGTGAGACTTGAAACCTTGGTCTTCTCGAACCTTCCATCATGCTGCTCAACTATGCAGACTGTGAATTGCAGTGCGGGAATCGTGAAACTCTGCACTTCAGGAGCTGCAGTCAAGCAGAAGAATTGGTGAGTGAGAAAGCGACTGGATGAAAGGGAGGTATGAGAGAGAGAGAGACTGGATGAAGTCTGGTGGGGAGATTAAGGTGAAACTCGGGATGGGAGGTTATGAGAGAGAGAGAGGGACTGAGGAAAGCCTGGAAGGGGGGTTAAGAAAGACAGAGAGACATAGAAAGACAAACGCACCCACAGTCCCCAACACTCCCCATGACACACAGACACACACACCATACACATGGACGCATTCAGCCCCCACATCCACCACACACACATATGCCTAATCAGGGAGCCATTCTTTATTATAGATGAAAATGTTTATAATCAGAAATCAGAAATATATACAAGATTTTGGCAAGTTTTTGAAAGACTCTCAGGTTTGAAACCACTGATTCAAAATGCATTTCTTTATTTATTATGAAATAATTGTATACCTCCCCATCATACAAAATCTTAGATGGATCACATAAAAACAATACACCATAGTAAACCAAACATACAGGCAAACAATATTTTCATAAAAACATTCAGCAATTGACAGACGAACATTTTAATCAAACAAAAAGGTCTCCACCTATGAAATTTTAACAAACTTGATTCCACGTGAAGATAAATGGGTAAAAAATTCCTTAGTTGGGGATTCGGATTTTAGATTTACTACTCACGTTTTCCAAATCCAAGCGGAGGGTCCTTACTGACTTACAATGTTGTCGGGCCTGAGACAATGGAGGGTAAAGTGACTTGCTGAATGTCACAAGAACCATCAGTGGTAGAAGCATCTTTGGAACCCTGTTTCCCTAGTTTGTCGCCTGCTTCTGTAAGTACTAAGCTACTCCTCCACTCAGCAACAAAAGAGTTGCATGCTCTCCTGTTATTGCCCTTAGAAAACCTGTGCTGCTTTAACCTGAACAGTAATACCACAGAAAAGATAAAAAGTAATACTAAAGCTACAATAAGACAAAAGCTGCATCCGGGACTGCTGAACACTGCAGTTCTTTTCCTTGTTAATATCAGGCTTGACACCATGTTACAGAGTGTAACATGGAAATATTACCTGGGCTGATCATCACAGCATGGTTTAATGAAGCTGTGTATTGCAGGTGCCTGCCTTTATTGACAGTAAAGGCTCTATTCACTTAAATACGGGCCTTAGAAAAAGCTTTGTTGGAGAAAATTTTGCTGACTTGGGCAAACAAAAATAATCACATACTAAAAGAAAAAAATACAGCCTAGAGGTCTGACGAAGAAAATGCATAAATCCACTTTTTGTTCTTTCTTGGATTGACTCCCACTCAACTTCAATTTTCAATACACAGGCTTTTTTTAATCCCCTTTGAGATAATCACAGTGCCATGAATATCTAGAACTGGTTGGAGGAAGTAACTGAGTGTAGTCAGATGCTGATGTCAGTTCAAAGTGAGAACAAAGCCACAGAACACCTGCCTACAAATGTCACCACAGAGCCTTATTAGTTGTGGAAACCATTTCCCCAGCATCTTAACCCTCCATGGCTTCGGAAGAAAGGCCTGGAAACCTACTTCCGGTCACACTGCCAAGAAAGCCCAGAAGCTGCTGGGTTGCCAGGAGTCAGCATTGACCCGAAGGTACACAATGTTTTAACGCGGAGCACTTTCCACTAGCCAACTCAGGTGGCATTGGGGTGAACTGCGCTAATCACATGGAAAGCAGTTAACACATGGTGTTTACCCTTAACTAACTGTGCTGAGCTCATCACGCCCACTCGCCGCTCCTAACCCACCTGTTCACGTCCATACCGCAGGATTCACAGTAAGCACTGGAATCAGCCCATACTGTCATGACCCATGTGAGCTGGTGAAGCATATCCCAGGCATGCACCAGACGCCCACTTCCAGCTAGCGCCCTTTAATAAAAAACCTTCTGAAGTGCCCCAACTCCACAAAAATCAATGGGGATGGGGGTGGGGAAGATATACGATAATGGGAAACTCTACATGTAAGTTGCATTACAAATATTTTATAATTTTGCTTCTTGTCTTTCACAGGAGTAAATTTATTTAAGTTTGATGGCTCTGAAAGGTCAATATAACGTGCACGTGTATTTTTCTGACTTAATCTTCATAGACATGCATGCATGAAGTGTGGCTCCTCATCCAACTTGCCTCAAATAGAATTTTTTTGGCTTTGCAATATATTTTCTTTGCTTTCCAATGCATATCTCATGAGTTATAGTTGTTGTTAATTTGTTCTGCTGTTTGCCTTCCAGAGGCTAAATTATTTCCTGGGTGAAGCTAACCTCAAGTGACCAAAAGTCCTTTTCAAAAGAGCAAAATTTCACAGAACCTTCCAGAAGAGCCTATCATGAATGATAGGAAAACGAGATGGTGGGGTGTACATACAGTATAAAGGGTAATTTCATAATAAGGGCATCTAGTTTAAGCCAGGCAAAGAAGGCATATTTTAAGTCTATTTTCTATTTAGGCGCTTGCACTATTATTTTATAAAGAAAAGCAAGTGACCAAAAATACCTTAATTTTCAGGTGCAGAGATTTACCCCTAGGGCTGGTGTAAATGACTGCATCAACATTTTTCAGGTGTACACATAAAATGATAGTATTCTATAATCAACAGAAGCTTTCAGCCCTCTATGATCGTCACCCTGGGAGAAAAACAGTGGTTTAGAAACATTCTCTTTTTATTCGTTTTTCTCTCTCATTGTTCTATTTCTCTGTTTCCTGTTCACCAAGGGGGTCATTCTGCACAACGATTAGCTTGGGGCCGATTCTGTCGCCAGAGCTCCCCACACGTACAGAGGAGATGTGCAGGAAGCTCTGGATGGGGGTGGGAGAGGGGAGGGCCCTGGTCAATTTTCAGAGATCAATTTAGGAGTGTGACTCTCAAAATTAGGAACACTAATCCTTTGCATATAGGGTCCTCTGTTTTTTTAATATACCCCAGCTTGTGCTTTACCTTCCCATTCAGCAAATTTGATAGAGGAAACTTCAACGAGCACAGTTAAATTATCAGTGACCCCACTCCATGACGTTCTCTATGGCATGCCCTTGATTGCGGACATTAGGGCAGACTGTAATATATGAAGAAAATCGAAGGCCCATTTTTGTAGAAGCATTTAAACAATTTAAGAATTATTCTAGATCAGAGCAAATGATTTGTCTTTGTAGTGTATGTTTTAGCTGTTATCTTTGATGTATTTAGTTTGATGTAATCTTATTTTCTTTTATGTTTGTATTGTGGATAATGATTATAAGCTACATTGAATCAGGCTTGTGAGATAGAAGACTGTTTTAAATATGAAAGAATGACTAAAGACTTAAAAATCTTACCTAGTACTGAATTGATGCATGAAACTGATCTACAGCAGAATTTACCTTTTTAAATATTATCTTAGAATGGTAGATTTACCATGCAGAAAAATAACATGACATCTTCCAGGGCATTCAGTTTGTGTCCCCTATGTAGTGTGAAAGCCACTGTGCAACTGAAGAACATTTTATTAGACATGGTGAAGTAATACAGGCTTGTCCTCCTCTGTATACTCTTTCACGATCCGTAAGTCCGAAGCTAGTTATTGATTGTTTATAAGCAAATAATATACTGCAATTTGTGTCTTTATTTCTTTTGATTTCCATCCTGGCTTTTTCCATTACATGCCTTAGTCCACTTTTCATTACATTCCGTAATTTCCATGGCAGCCGCTCCAACGTAGCTAATGAAGAGTGAGTCATGCTTAGGTTCTAGGAATTTATCACCAGCAAATAAATCAGCTTTTATTCTCACGCCTGGATGTTCTATAGGAAAAGGTTAGGCCATTTCTGACCTCTCTTTTCAAGAGTATCAAATTCAAAAAAATAAAACAGCTGAGAATGAAATGGAATGTTCATGGTAAAATATATGATTTGACTGTGTGATTTTTCACAACGCGCAATAAGCTTTAGCTGTACCTTAAGGACCGTATATAAGAAGACCTTACCATGGACATTAAAGTAATCCTAGAAGATATGAGCTTGATGCACGCAAATGAAGGAAAATCATATGCAAATGAAAAGATAAGAAGTTCAAGATATAGTATATTGTGTTCAGACTCCACAATATTTGGCAAGAGCTTGGAAAACAGCTGCTATTTATATTAAGGTTACCAGATGTCCCCGATTTTGGGGGATTGTCCCCAATTTTAGAGCTGTGGCCCTCCCTCCCACCTGTTTGTCAGCCTTCTGTCTCTGTTTCCAGCAATGGGAGTAGAGAGGGTAGAAAAGAAAATATTTTCAATTTAGGGATTTCAAATATGTCCGTTTTTAAAATTTATATCCATTTTGCACAGTATGGGGGAAATGCATCGCTGTATCTATTTATCTGTTGATTTTGCTGCTTGGAAGTGATTTGTTGCTGACACGGGATGGATGCAGGGGGGGGCGGGAAGGGCAAGGTAAGGTCTTCTTCCCTCCTCCATGCCTTGTTGCTTAAACCTGGAACTAAAGTTTCTCCAGGAACAAACAGGAAGTCAGTCCTCACATATGGGTGACGTTGGCACCAAGGGATCCCGCGCAGAGCATTTCCCCATCTTTCACAGAAAGCCTTTGGGAATACCACCATGCATGTGTGGTCCCCTTCCTGCCCAAAGGTGCCATCTTACTCAGTCTCCCTTTTTGCGTTGAGCCCTTCAGACATGCGTCTCGTCCCCAGAAAATGTTTCTCTGTTTCCAATTGTTTTTTGCTCTCCAGCCTTCGCCGGTCCTCTTCCCGCCTCTCGAACACCTCTGCTTTGGCCTTGGTCTCGGGGTTTTTCTCTTTTTGTCGTCTTGTTTTTTCACTACACTTCCATGCCCTTTATAACTGCTGGCCGTGTCAAGGATCTTTGACCTTGCAGGGGTCCTTTTTCCCCCAATGGCCTCCGGTTTTAAGAAATGTGATTGGTGTTCAAAAAACATGTCACTCACAGAAACCCATGACTGTTGTCTCAAGTATCTAGGAGCCGACCATGACCCGGAGCTATGCTCCCTCTGCAAGAAGTTGTCCTCCAAAGCCATCCAGAATCGTAAGCAGAAGCTGGATGATCTCTTCCGTAAGGCAGCCCCGGTATCCCCGCTAGCCTCCCGTTCAGTCCCTTAACCTCTTGAGTCTCCCAATGCTCCTCCCTGGGCCCGGTGGCACTCTGACCAGGGGTCACCCGAATGTGAGTGGAAGAAGAAGAAGAAGGCTGTGAGGACTCTGTTGGGGCGCCAAACAAGCATGAGAGGTCACGTGCCCAATCTCTCAGCCCCCCCTCGGCAGTCTCTGGAGTCGGAGAGGGAACAGCCCTGTAAAGTACCTCGAACTGATATGGAGGTCTCCGGTGAAGGCGCCCGGTCTCCCAAGGGTCATCCCGGCAAGGAGCCCCTCTCCTCTTTGACTCCCTACCCGGTCACCCTGGCATCAGTGTCATAGGTCCCCACTCCCGAGTGGGAAGCACGGATGCTGGCCCTGGAGCACAGCATTTCTGTGTTCCTCGCTGCCCAGCAGGCACTGGTGCATGGCCCTGCTGGCACATGCGTTGAGACCACAGGGAACTTGACCTTGTGAGGATCCTCGGCATGGGTCTCAATATCTGTCCCGATCTTCAGATGCGAGATCGTCTCGGGAGAGCGCCTCCGGCTCTGGGCAAGTTTTGGCCTCAGAGATCCGGCGAAAGTCATCGACCTATCTTGAGCCGCCCAACCTCAGGTCCTCCACGGACTACTCAGAGCGGGAGTCCAATGGGGAGACCTTCCCGGAGACCCGGTCCCACAGAGACCTCCCCTCTGACCCCTCACCACTGACACAGAGGCGGCGTTCACCTCCCAAGGACACCTCCTTTCTGGAGTTCATCCAGGACATGGCATGTGCCCTTGCACATGCCATCAAGTTGGAGGAAGAGCCCCACACTGAGGAGCTTGATATTCTGCAATATGAAGCCCCTCTAAAAGAGGCTGTCTCAGTGCTGGTTCCTCCCATCCTGAACTGACGCCTCCTCTGCTTGTGGGAGATGCCGGCCTCTGTCCCTATTGTGAGCAAGTGCCTGGATGCTATGTATAGGGTTCAGTGGGGCCCTATATAGCTTCCCCATACCTCGATGGTAGTTGAATCGGCCATGCGGAAGCTAAAGAGCCCAAAGACTCATTCGTCAGTCCTGCCGGGCAGAGAGTCTCGTAACCTCAACACCCTCGGGAGCAAGGCTTAACAGGGCTCCATGCTGTCATGCTGCATCCAACTTTACCAATTATACATTGGGATGTTCCTCCGCGACCTCTCTAGAGAGCTCGGAGGCTTTGTGGCGGGCCTTGATGGAGACCATCTCCAATGTTTTCAGGCCCTCTCAAAGTCAGTCGGATGTTTTATGTGAGCAAACAGGGGAGGTACCGGCTCCTACAGCCTCTGTTCAGAGGCAATGGCCCTATGCTCCTTTGCGGTGAGGCAGGGCATGACCATCCGGGCCACTTACCCCCGGGTCAGGACAATACATTGGCAGACCTGCTCAGCTGAGTCCTCCAGCTGCACAAGTGGCGCCTGTGTCCCCGGACGGTTCAGCGGTTCTTCCGACACTGGGGGACTCCAGACCTGGACCTCTTTACCAGTCTTACAAATTCACAGCTCCCCCGGTTCTGCGATCCCCTCCCATACCCGGGCGGGTGGCCCCAGATGCCTTCCTTATCTCGTGGGAAACGGGCCTGCTATATGCCTTCCCCTCCATGCCCCTCATTGCCCGGACAGGTCCAGTGGGACAGGGCCTCGGTGATTCTCATAACCCCGAGGTGGCCTAGACAGCCTTGGTTTCCCCTGCTGCTCCGTCTCTCAATGGAGCCCCCAGTCCCGCTTGGGTTCTCACCGGAGCTGCTGATGCAGGAAGAGGGTCTACTTCTTCACCCCAATATGAGGTCCCTATCCCTCACAGCTTGGTGGCTGAGCGGGTCGCTCTAGCCTCCTACCACCTTCCCGTGGATATCGAGGACATCCGTTTGGCCTCACGAAAGGATAACACTGGTCAACAAATTTTTACAAAAGTCATGTTACTGAAATAAAAATAGTCATTTCTTATCAATTTTTATATGCTGAACACAAATATGACAGTGAAATTGCAAAGTTGGCTCTAGTTTTTTTGTAATCTACAAGAATTCATGTTTACATCACGAAATGCATGTCAATAGTAAATATAATAGGCCTTCGGTTAATACCTGTAAAAAAACAAGTCATAGACTACTTCTTAGATTTTTTCGCCTGTCTCTTGTACAGCTGTTTAGGAGCTTCTCTGGGGAGTATCCAGCAGTAGTCAGCCAGCATTGTAGTGGACCATTTTCCCTGGTATCTTTGCTCCATCGTTGCGATATCCTGGTGAAAACATTTGCCCTGTTCATCACTAACCATACCACAGTTGTCAGGATAGAAATCGAGATGGGAATCAAGGAAATGGATCTTTAGAGACATATTGCAGCCAAGTTTCTGATACTGCATCAGCATGTCTTCTACTAGTTCCTTGTAGTTTTCTGCCCTAACATTCCTGAGAAAGTTTGTTGACACTAGGCGAAAAGCATTCCATGCTTGTTTCGCATCACCCTGCAGCAAGTTGTTGAACTGGTCATCTTTGAAGAGCTCTCGAATCTGAGGACCCACAAAAAACTCCCTCTTTAATCCTCACTTTGCTGAGTCGAGGGAATTTTTCAGGCAGGTATCGGAAAGCTGGCGAAGTGCGGTCCATGGCTTTCACAAAGTTTTTCATCAAACCTAGTTTGATGTGAAGGAGTGGTAGCAGGATTTTGTGAGCCTCAACCAGAGCTGGGTGCTGGATATTCTTCTCTCCAACTGTTACATTTTGTCTGCGATTCCATTCCTTCCGCAAGTAGTGCCAATCCCTTGCTCGGCTATCCCACTCACATAAGAAACGCATGTATTTTATATATCACTGCTGCAGTCCCATTAAAAGGGCAACTACCTTCAAGTCACCACAGAGCTGCCAGCTGTACTTGTTATAGTTAATGGAAGTCAGTAGATTCTTTAAGTTATCGTATGTCTCTTTCATGTGGACGACATGCGCTACTGGAATAGATGGAAGACGGTTTCCATTGTTCAAAAGCATAGCCTTCAGACTCAGTTTTGAAGAGTCTATAAATAGTCTCCAGTCTTGTGGGTCATGAGTGATTTTTAAGGCATTCATGAGGCTTTCAATAAAGGAACAGAATACCAGATTACTTTCCTTTCTGAAGAAAGGCTCCAACTGCTGGTGGCACTTTCGATATGAAGTAATGTTGACATCTTCTTCTAGAAGATTCCATTGTTGGAGTCTTGATTCTAGCAATTTTGCCTTGTTCTTGGATAAGTCCAAATCACAAACCAGGTCATTTAGTTCTTCCTGTGTTATTCTGTGTGGAGTTGATAATGCATCCCAGTGAAAATCTGGGTCACTGCATGCTGATGGACCAGGAGAACAGCAGGTCGGCTCACCCTTGTCCTCATCAGATGAAGCAAGAGAATATTCTGATGGAGGTTCTGGAATAGGAAGTGCCTCACCATATGGAACTGGTCTCAATGCAGACAGAATGTTTGGGTAGACTATGTTCAACTTCTTTTGCTTCGTTATTCCGCTGGAAAGAGGAGGAACCAAGCAGAAGTAACAGTTATTTATGTGGTTGTTTGGCTCTCTCCACACCATGGGGACTGCAAACGGCATTGATGGTCTTTTGCAATTCAACAACTGTGAAAGCTGTGTTGTACATGTAGTGCAGCATATATGTGGGGCCCAAGGCTTGGTCACCAATCTTGCATCCGAAGTAAAGATGATATGCTTTCTTCATTTGAGAAGTGATACTTTTCTTCTGGTTGGCAAATGTCACTTCCACACAAATGTAGTAGAAATTGTCAACGGTATTAACGCACTTTTGCGGCATTACTGTTCTGTATTGTACCTAAATGGCTAAAATTATATGATTAATAAAAGTTACATGTAACAGTAGCTTAAACTGTCTTGCACACAGTCTGAAATATTTTAAATGCTCAACCTTTCCGACTGAGTATAGTACACTGCTGACGTCAGAGGGCTTCTGCAGCCGTCTGGCAGTAGTATTGCATTGCATCAGAAAATGATGCAATCAACTCTGGATGATGTGTGCATGCTGGTATTATGCAATGTGATGCAATATTACAACATTCAAGGCTTATTTGGGATGTTGTTGATGTCCTACTGGATGCATTTACACGGTGAAACGTCAAAAATGAACTACATGCAATATTTTCAAAACGAGAGCCAATAAAATGTTTTAATGTTATATTCATGTTCAGCTCACCAAGATACTACAGATTAGGGCCTTTTAAAGTCAGTAACAATTTCAATGTTGACCAGTGTAATTGTGCAAGATTTTTCTGCAGAAAATCTGGTAACCTTATTTATATCTACCTTTGGCTAGTCTTAACATGAACCTGTTATTTACCGAAAGAAAACTAAATAGTGTCCTTCTTGGTACTATTTCTGATGCCTTCCAACAGATATACAAAGAAAACTGTCATGTGAAGTTTACTTGTCAATGCAGATTGAAAAAGTGGGGGACATACAACATGCCAGGGAAAAAGATCAAAGAAGAACAGAGTGTGCCTCAGTAGACAAAACCAAACCAAAATCACATGCTTCGAATGGCTATCAAAGGAAGTAGAAATTGCAGTGGACGAGGAGAATGAGGAAAGGGCACCATGCATTCTTCTGTTATCTCTTCAAATTTTGCAAATAATGGTTCTCTGATAATGGTGAGAAAGAGGTGCTAGAGGAG
This sequence comes from Ichthyophis bannanicus, assembly GCA_033557465.1. Taxonomy (NCBI): domain Eukaryota; kingdom Metazoa; phylum Chordata; class Amphibia; order Gymnophiona; family Ichthyophiidae; genus Ichthyophis; species Ichthyophis bannanicus. The sequence continues at coordinate 422,581,556 of CM066033.1, forward strand.
ATACACTGGAACAGTTCAAAATAAAATTGTATTACATAAGGCAAATGTATTTACAAATGATAGACTGCCAGAGGACAAAGGTCAGTTCGGGATGGTTATAGACATGGAGGGGCCCAGGGCAGAAACCTGTGAGGAGGCCCCAAAACCCGCCTGCAGGCTCTGCCTCCTTCAGCTTGAAACAGACTTGGGGCCCCTTGTGGCATGGGGGCTCAGGGCAATTGGAGTGGAGGAGTGGCCTAGTGGTTGGGGCAAGGTACTTCAGGCCAGAAGGTCAGGGGTTCAAATCCCACTAGAGGACAGCAACCTTGGGCTGGAAAGACTGGGGTTTCTAGTCACACAGGTGCTCCTTGTGGTCTTGGGCAAGCCACTTAACCCTCCATAGCCCATGTTCCCTGTAAAATAGTTATCTCCAAGTTGTAATGCCCTGTTCAATGTAATTTCAGTTTGTTCAATGTAAACTGCACTGATGCAGAATAGCATGGTATATAAGAGAATATAAATAAATTGCATCATTTGACACCTCTAATACCAGCCCTGCATCTGAAGTCACCTAATATGGGGTCATACGAGTATTGAATAAAGGTTTGAACATATTGATAGAATCAGTTGAGGCAGATTTCTTCTCTCCTAGAACCCAGCTTTCTTTTCACTTCATCTTCTGAAGTATGGTAGCTCTCCAGCTTCTTTCCTCCACACTTATACATGTACCAGGTTTAATTTTATACCTCTTGTGAGTTCATGGGGAAGTAAGATGGCGGCAGGAAGGTGCATCACTGGTCAGCTGCTTCTGTTTCCTGAGCCTGTGTGTCTGGAGAATGGGTTGCCGAAAGCGAAAGCAGGTAAACCTACCCTTGGGTCCTGCTTCGGCGAATCCTCTTGGGCAGAAGACTCTGGATTTTTGTGGCTTTTCCCTCTGCGCTGGAGCGGCGTCTTTGGCAGAGCCATTAGGAGATCTTTCGGCACTGTGCGCTTCAGGAGTGCAGCTTTCTCCGTAGCTGTGTACCACTCCACTAAGACCTGGATGTATATTGCCAACTGAAGCTTACTCTCCTCCAGTTTACTGATGAGTACACTGTTGAAGAGGGTACAGAAGGCGCTTCACTGGTGGGAGCAGTTACTCCAGAGAGTGGGATGCTGTGCGGAGGTGTAGAGGAGCCAGTGTTTTCTGCTGTGGTGGTGACAACAGGGCAGATTGGAGAATTGCCTACTTCTGGAGTTAAAGGTTTGGTTAAGCCTAATGTGATTACAAGGATGCGCTGTGAGAAACTATAGTGACAGTGAACTCTTCTCTTAATCTTCTTGTGGGTGCTGTGAGCTCTGAATTGGTTGAGGTTAAGCGTAAGTGTTCAACTAACACCAATGTTCTGGAGCAGCAAGTTGGGAAAGCCCTCTGATTGCAGCAACACCTGGGTCACCTTCAGGACCTGGTTTTGGCCCAGATTAAAGACAGGACTATAATTACATGGAAGACTGAGTATTTAGAAAATCGGGTTCGCCGTAATAACATTAGACTGTTGAACTTTCCTAGGTCTCCACTTTTGTCACCAATGGAGATGTTGAGGAAATACTTTGGAGAGATGTTAAAACTTTCTTTGGAGCATTTCCCACCTGTGATGTGCGGTGCTTGTCTCTGGGGTCCGGAGATTGAGGCGCTTGGGCCTGGGACTGTTTCACTGGGGAGAGGGGACCTGACAGGGTTTTTGGAAAACTTCTTGGAGGTGGCCACAGATAGGTCCACCCTGCTTTTACCCTGGCGTTGGAGTCAGATAGTTTTACTTTTCTGCTCTTATTTTAGGAACTTTAATGAGCAATTCCTAGGTTCTCATATTAGGATGTTTCCAGAGTTGTCTCAGGGTTCCAAGATGAGAAGGAGGGAGTTCCTGGGCCTAGGGTCTTGGGTCTTGGCTATTGGAGCCACTTTTCAATTAAAATTTCCTGTTAAATGTTGTATTTCGCATAAAGATAAAATGTATCTGTTCTTTGAGCATAGGCAACTCTTGGAGTTCTCAAATGCTAGAGAAGAAATTTCAGTTCAGTTCACTATTCCCTTCCATACGACTGACACTTAAGTCTCCACCTACTAAATTTAGTTTTTCTTTTTCCTTACTTTGATCTTTTGGTTGGGTTGTCCTGCCATTGCTGGTTTATTTCCTGGTACCCCCCTTTATTTCCTTTATTTGTGAACTAGAATTTATAGTTGTTTATTTCTTGTAACAGTTGCCTTAATTTTTTCTTTATTTATACCATTATCTTTTCATTCATGTTAACACTTGGATGTTCAAATTTGAAAACTTAATAAAAAAATTAAAATAAATTTAAAAAAAAATGTATACCTCTTGAAAGCCAGCAGAAATAACAAAATGTAAAATGCTCAGTTTACTGTGATCAAACTTTTTAACTTCTTCTCAGTGAGCAACCAGTTCACCCTGTTTAGACAAGGCCATTATGTATCTCTGTGCATAGTCTGAGCCTGCTGTCCTAACATTCTCACTATGATCTTATTCCATCACTTACTAAATGGCTTTTTGACATGTTGATCAAAGTTTTTGTGTAGACACACTAAGGAGGTTATTTTAAGACCCCTATTCATGATTTGTGGAGTGGAGGAGTAGCCTAGTGGTTAGAACACTGGCTTAGTAACCAAGCAACCAGGGTTCAATTCCCACTAGTACTCCTTGTGGCCTTGGGCAAGTCATTTAACCCTCCATTGCCTCGGAAGAAAGGCCTGGCAATCTACTTCCAGTGACACTGCCAAGAAAACCCAGGAGCTTCTGGGTCGCCAGGAGTCAGGACTGACTCAAAGGCACACATTGCATTTTTTGCATTCATGATTTGTACACATGAAAATGATCATTCACATATGCAAATCAGATCCACATCCCAAAAGCCATTTTAGAAGGGCCAGAATTTGAACGTCTGCCCCAATCATGTCCAAGTCACATGTGAGCATAATGGAGATATCTCCAGGGTGGCCCACAAAAAGTTCTACACGCATCCCTGATTTCACAGTGGTGCTGCATTTGTAAATTCATCAGCGGACATGTCCAAATTTTGGCCTGTTCCTCGGAATAAATAATCATTGTGATAGTGATCATTTTAGGCAGCTCTCAACAGTACAGGTAACAGGAGAATACCTTCTAAATTCCCCCCATACTTTCTTGCCTTCAAGAAAGCATATCAGATAAATATGGAGGGCTTTTTCTGTACTGTCCTGCTGTCGCACGTCTCTTTTTGGAAAAAGGCCAGTCTGCACATGTATTCAGCAGCATTTCCATGTGCAGGTTCTTAAACACTGGCGCTGACATGTTTATGTTGCTGGTTCCTGCCACATCTATATTTTGTACATGCACCTTACTGAAATCACCTGTCTCCATGCATGTGTCCAGTCCTTTATTCTGCTTGTCCCCATTTTCTCAACCTATGAAGCTCAAAACTTATGCTAATTTGCTGTAAATAGTTGTGAATATTTGTTATTATCTTATCTTATCTTTAACCCCATTATCCCTGTTTCACTCCCTGTTATCTGTAAACTTGACATACGTTTTATGCTTAAGTACAAGGTTGTTAAAATGTAAACCGCGCTGATGATGAATAGTGTGGTATATAAAAACTGTTAAATAAATAAATAATAATAAATGCTTGTCTTTCGGGGTAAGGACGCCTTTATTTCAGAATGCATTTACAGTACACGTGCCCATCCTTTGAACTGCCCCTACCAAATTTCAGAAGTACATCCAAGGGGGTACCTAAATAGTCTAAAATGTGCTTTTAAATGCTGTTTAGTAAAAGTTTTTTTTGTCTCTATATAGTCTGAAAAAGGCTATATATGAAGTCTTTTGCAGTTGTTATACAAATAACATTATACCCTTATGTGAACTAAGAAAATGCTAGTCTAAATTTCATCATTTGACTAATCTTAATAATAGATTCAACCAATTTGAGGACAGCAAGGACGATATGGTAAATAGATGTTTGGGAAAGTCAGATGAATATTTCTAAATGCCATCCAGAAATTCTAAAAGTTGCCTTGAGGAGGCTGAATATGACAAATAATGAGTACATCAAGCCAGAGTTACTAAGGTATATTAATGGAATAACACAAAGAAGTTGCCAAATAATGCAGGTTAATTGACAATCATGTGCATTATTAAGCCTTAATGCAGGATGTTTTATGCAACGTATTTAAGATTATAATGAGATGTAAAGTATGGAATGTACGCAAATCACCACATTGTTATGCAAAATGGTTAACATAGCTTGAATGAAGTCTCCAGTCAGTATTCTATAAGTGCATGCGCCAGGCCTACGGTGCATATTTTCACTGTGGGTGTACAAAGAGGGGGAGCATGCGCAGAGCATAGACAGAGCGTCAAGCAACGCACATAGGAATCAACACCTTGCTGTGAGTTCTAGCTGTTTATTTAACTATTTATTGTTTGTCTAACTGTTTATTTAATTATTTATTGTTTGTCTTAGTGGTGTGCTAGTTCAGCTTTCTCAGCTGTAACTTACCTTGCCTCTCTCAACTAACTGGGCTTTGTGTGGTAGCCAGGTTAACTGTTCATTTTAAATTAAATCTCTCTCCCCAGACCCTGCTGTGTGTTAAACCATTTTTTTTCCTGCCCTAGCCTGCCTGAGTGAATCCTCCCCTCCCCCCCCCTGTTGAGGTATTGTGTAGCCTTCTTCCTGTTTCCTCCACGTGTGCATAGTCTGTTTTTAGTTTGCTTCTCTCTGATCAGAGAGGAGCAGTGCTTTTTACAGTGCTCTGCTAGAAAAGTGGATTTTGCCTCCTGAGACACCTTGCTGTGAGTTCTAGCTGTTTATTTAACTATTTATTGTTTGTCTAACTGTTTATTTAATTATTTATTGTTTGTCTTAGTGGTGTGCTAGTTCAGCTTTCTCAGCTGTAACTTACCTTGCCTCTCTCAACTAACTGGGCTTTGTGTTGTACCCCCCTCCCCCCTGCTGAGGGTTCAGGACAGGGTACCTTGTAACTGCCCTCTTTAATAGGACTTATCTCCCTCCCTCCCCAGCACCCACCCACCCCTGGGGTAATTGTAGTTTTATAGGTACTTGCACATCTTAGAGGAAAGGGGCTGCTCTCAGGTGCAGCTCGTTATTCAAATCAGTCATACACGGAGGACCTGAGATTAATTAAGCTTCAGGTACACAAGGTGTATTAGGGGTATTAGATACACTTTTATTGGTATAAGCATCTACACCAATTCTTATTATATACAGAATTTAAAAGATCTAAACACAAGCTTTAAACTAAGATGCAGACAGAAGTCCAGCAACAAGATGGGGGTTCTCCGGTCTTTTGCATTGAGTGTCACATGTATGATTTTCTCCCAGTTGGTGAGAGGTCTTACGTATGCACTAAGTGCAAAGAACTCTTTGCTCTCAGGGAACAAGTCCGTTCTCTAGAGGCTAGAGTAGCAGATCTGGAAGACATAAGAAAGACAGAGAAGTACATGGACGTGACCTACAGGGATATAGTCCTGAAGTCCCACCTCCAGTCTGGCAGCATCCCTGTTGCCATGGAGGAGAGAGGTCACGTGACAGGAGAGCATCACCCTGGTGTGGCAGGAAGTGATCCTGTAACTAGGACCTGTCCTCCAGGTGATGTAAAACCCTCTCGCACCGAGGACGTTTCTCCAGGGCCATGTGCCCATGAGGGGAGGGTCAGGACAGCTGTTATAGTTGGTGATTCAATCATTAGGAATGTAGATAGCTGGGTGGCTGGTGGACGTGAGGATCGCCTGGTAACATGCCTGCCTGGTGCGAAGGTAGCGGACCTCACGCACCGCCTAGATAGGATCGTAGATAGTGCTGGGGAGGAGTCTGCTGTCTTGGTACATGTTGGTACCAATGACATAGGAAAATGTGGTAGGGAAGTTCTGGAGGCTAAATTTAAGCTTTTAGGTAGGAAGTTGAAATCCAGAACTTCCAGGATAGCGTTCTCCGAAATGCTTCCTGTTCCACGTGCAGGACCCAAAAGACAGGCAGTGCTCTGGAGTCTCAATGCGTGGATGAGACAATGGTGCAAGGATGAGGGTTTTGGATTTGTTAGGAACTGGGGAACATTCTGGGGAAAGGGGGGGCTCTTCCGAAGGGATGGGCTTCACCTTAATCAGAATGGGACCAGACTGCTGGCATTAACCTTTAAAAAAGAGATAGAGAAGCTTTTAAACTAGAAAATAGGGGAGAGCCGACAGTCACCCAGGAGCGCATGGTTCGGACAAAGGTATCCTTGAAGGATACTACCAAAAGCAGTGAGGTTCCAAAAGGGAGTATAGTAGCCCAAATGCCCTTGAGTAAGGAGCAGACAGAGCATAAAGATTCCAAATTACCCATGCCTACCAATAGCCAGATTAATATGAATAAAATACAGTCTCTAAAATGCTTGTATGCCAATGCTAGAAGTCTAAACAATAAGATGGGAGAGTTAGAATATATAGCACTAAATGAGAGGTTAGATATGATTGCACTCTCAGAGACATGGTGGAAGGAGGATAACCAGTGGGACACTGTGATACCTGGATACAAACTATATCGTAATGATAGAGCTGATCAAATTGGTGGAGGGGTTGCGCTCTATGTTAGAGAGGGCATTGAGTCAGAAAGGATTAAAGTTTTGCAGGGAACAAAATTTGCTGTAGAATCTCTATGGATTGAAATTCCATTTATGAAGGGGAAGGTGATGGCAGTGGGAGTATACTATCGACCGCCTGGCCAGAATGAACAAATGGATGATGAAATGCTCCAAGAAATCAAGGAAGCTAACAAACGTCACAACAGAGTAGTAATAATGGGTGATTTCAATTACCCCGGTATCGACTGGGTCAGTGTCATGGCAGGACAAGCTAAAGAGATAAAGTTTCTAGATGGAATAAATGACTGCTTCTTGGAGCAGCTGGTTCATGAACCGACCAGAGGGGAAGCCATACTGGACCTAGTCCTTAGTGGAATGCCAGATCTGGTGCAAGAAATAAGGGTGTTGGGACCACTTGGCAATAGTGATCATAGTATGATCATGTTTGATTTAATTAGTGGAGGACAGATAGTAAAGGAATCCACAGTACTACCTTTTAACTTTCAAAAGGGAGACTATGATAGAATGAGGAATATAGTTTGGAAAAAACTAAAAGGAGCAGTTCCAAAGGTTAAAGACTTACAGCAAGCTTGGGTGTTATTTAAAAATACTATCCTCGAAGCCCAGACCAGCTGTATTCCACGCATTAAGAAAAGTGGAAGAAAGTCCAAAAAACTGCCAGCATGGTTTAAAGGTGAGGTCAGAGAGGCTGTTGCTGCCAAAAAAGCAACCTTCAGGAAATGGAAAAAAGAGCCAAATGATGAAAACTGGAAACAGCACAAGCACTGGCAAGTTAAATGCAAAGCATTGATAAGGCAGGCAAAGCGGGAATTTGAGAAGAAACTTGCTACGGAAGCAAAAACACGAAATAAAGACTTTTTCAAGTACATTCATAGCAAAAGGCCTGTGAGAGAGTCAATTGGACCATTAGATGATAGAGGGGTAAAAGGGGTAAAAGGGGCAGTAAGAGGAGACAAGGCTATAGCAGAGAGACTGAATGAATTCTTTGCTTCGGTCTTTACTGAGGAAGATGTAGGGATGTTACCCAAGACTGACGTGGTATTTAAAGGTGATACTGCAGAGGAATTGAGAGAAATATCACTACACCGGGAAGATATATTACAACTATTTGATAAACTGAATAGTAGCAAATCACCTGGACCGGATGGTATACATCCCAGAGTGTTGAAAGAACTGAAATATGAGATTGCAGACCTGCTATTGGTAATCTGTGAACTTTCATTAAAATCATCTGTAATACCTGAAGATTGGAGGGTCGCCAACGTAACACCAATTTTTAAAAAGGGTTCCAGGGGTGACCCAGGAAATTACAGACCGGTGAGCCTGACGTCAGTACCAGGGAAAATGTTAGAAACCATCATAAAGAACAAAATTACACAGCATGTAGATAGTCATGGCCTAATGGGAGACAGCCAACATGGCTTTAGACAAGGAAGATCTTGTCTTACTAATCTGATATATTTTTTTGAAGGTGTGCATAAACAGGTAGACAAAGGTGAGTCGGTTGATATAGTGTATCTGGACTTCCAGAAAGCTTTTGACAAGGTCCCCCATCAGAGACTTTTGGCGAAGCTAAAAAGTCATGGGATAAGAGGCAGTGTACTATTGTGGATCGGGAACTGGTTAAAAGATAGAAAGCAGAGGGTAGGGCTAAATGGCCAATATTCCCAATGGAAAAAGGTGAATAGTGGAGTACCCCAGGGATCTGTACTGGGTCCGCTACTTTTTGACATATTCATAAATGACCTGGAAAAGGGAATAACTAGTGAGGTTATCAAATTTGCAGATGACACAAAACTGTTTAAAGTTGTTAAAACCCAAGAGGATTGTGGAAAACTGCAGGAGGATCTGGATAAATTGGAAGACTGGGCATCCAAATGGCAGATGAAATTTAATGTGGACAAGTGCAAAGTTATGCACCTAGGAAGGAAAAACCCACACTATAGTTACACGATGCAAGGCTCCACATTAGAAACCACCACCCAGGAAAAAGATTTAGGAGTCATCGTGGATAACATGTTAAAACCCTCCGCCCAGTGTGCAGCGGCGGCCAAGAAAGCAAATAGAATGCTAGGTATCATAAGGAAAGGGATGGAGAATAAAACAAAGGATGTTATAATGCCTCTGTATCGCTCCATGGTACGACCGCACCTTGAATATTGTGTGCAATTCTGGTCACCATATCTTAAAAAGGACATAGCGTTATTAGAAAAAGTACAGAGAAGAGCCACCAAATTGGTGAAGGGGATGGAAGGCTACTCCTATAAAGAGAGGCTAAGAAGGTTAGGGCTCTTTAGCCTGGAGAAGAGACGGCTGAGGGGAGATATGATAGAGGTCTATAAATTAATGAATGGAGTGGAATGGATAAACGTGGATCAATTGTTTACGCTATCAGAGTATAGAAAGACTAGGGGACATGTAATGAAGCTACAGGGTAAACTATTTAAGACAAATAAGAGAAAATATTTTTTCACTCAACGTGTAATCAAACTCTGGAATCTGTTACCGGAGGATGTAGTAAGGGCTGTTAGTATAGCTGGGTTTAAAAAAGGTTTGGACAAGTTCCTGGAGGAAAGGTCCATAAACCATTATTAAAAAGGGACCCAGGATATCAATGCTTGACCCAGTACAAGCATTGTGGAACCTGTGTCTTTTGGGGACATTGCTAGGTACATATGACCTAGATTGGCCACTGTTGGAAACAGGATACTGGGCTTGATGGACCTCGGTCTGACCCAGTATGGCATGTCTTATGTTCTTAAGTGTTTATACATTTTGCAACACCTGCAAACCAAATAAACCACAGTGATCCCAATATTCAGCAGTACTAACAGTTAGCAGCGATATTCAGCTCTAACCACATAGGCAAAACATGTAAAGTTTTTACAGGTCAATGGCTTTCCTAATTGTATGTGATTGTTGCTGTCTGGTTAGTGACTGAATATCGACACTAACGGGCTAGCAACACCAATCACCAGCAAAGCCACATGTTCGGTACCAGTTGCCAGAGAGGTTCCAGCATGGAATATCTTGTTTCATTCTCAGTGACGGTGGTCAGGTGCTTTAGAAATTTCTCACTGCCGCCACCGAATATCTACCCTGTAAGTTATCACCTCTAGCCTTGGGCATTTACATCAGCCCTAGGGTTTGTGCAATTGATCGCACCTAAATTTGCCACAAGTACCCCACTACTTCTGCCCCAATTTTGTAAAGTGTACACATACTTGACTACAGGGCAAACCTAAGGGTTTCTGTCGCCTTAGGCAGAAACCCCAGCCTTTACGTTGCACCCCCCCCCCCCCGCTGACACCACCCCCTCTCAGCATCCACTGCCCCCTCCAGCTGCCGCTCTCACCATCACAGCCCCCCCCCCCCCAGTTGCAGCCGATTCCATCTAGGGAGTGGGAGGCGGGTGGTGGCGGTGGCAGAATTTTCAAAAGCAGTAGCTTTTGCCACCACTTCTAGAAATACTGCCGCTGCCTGCCTCCCACTTCGGACGGAATTGGCAGCAGCTGTGTGCCATGGCCGCTGCCACCTCTGCTGCCCACCCAAGCCAGCCACCCTAGGAAGCCGCCTAGTTCACCTAGTGGACAGGCCAGCCATGCTTGACTAAATAATATAGGTGTGAGTGATGCATGTTAAATCGTGAATTAACTAAGTGCAACTTTACAAAATTACTCTCAGAGAGCCAGTGAATATAGGAATCATTTGAAATGTCTAGATTTGAGGTTTCAAATTATTCTCCAGACATTATGGGACTAAATCGATAAAGCGCTCCTGGACAGTCTCATGCTAGAAACACATCCTATTCTTAAGGATTTGCAAATATGAATGGGCAGTTCCATGCTTGCTTGAGGCAGTCACTATTCCATAAGTATGCACATAAGTCCCATCGCATGCACCTCCCATAGGGGCTTGCATTGGGGGTGGTCTAAATTTGCACACGTAGATTATAGAGTATCATTAAACTTGGACCAGCCTACTTCCCTGCATGCAGAACCATCACACACCTGGTTTAAATCCTTGCTCAAAACCCATCTGTTGCAACTTGCTTATGACCTCCCTCCCTCCCCTCCTGATTAGTTTCCTCTCCCACCTGCCTCCTTCGGGCTTGTTTCCCCTTTCTCCTCCTCTGATTAGCTTTCCCCACCTCTGCTGTCTCGTCTATCTTCACTGCCCTGTCAACAACTGGCGTTCCGTCTCCTTTCAGCTCTTTTGAATTTTGATTATTGTTAACCACTCTGATGCCTTGCTGCCTAAGGGCAGTATATCAAATGATAGCCTACATGCACTTCTTCACCAATCTAGCCCCATGCAGTTATGCCTTTGTAGCAGTTTATAAAATTGCCCTCCATGTATAATATTGGCCCTAAAGCACAGTAGAAGAGTCAAATAGTGCCCCGTCCTCTCACCAAAGGCTCTACAGGTGTTTGCTTGCGCCTCAAATATTTCCCAGTAATCACCAAATGGAGATTAAATATAGGAGGTGAAGTAGCTCCATTGTGTATATTCAAGTTCTAGCTAGAAATCATATAACAGCTTCTCCTTTCTAAATCTTGAACTAAACAAATGCAGCTCTGTGCAGTGCCTGCACAAAAAAATAAACGAGTTACTCTAGACTGGCATGAAAAATGATGTGGAAGATGTGTACTAAATAAAGACGGCTAATTATTTTGTACAACTTACTTATTTAACCTATACATAAACTGATATTATGTAAAGGGTTAAGCAAACAAGAGTAAGAATGAATGCATTTACAGTGCACATAAAGACCATTAATTTGACCTTTAGAATGGATGCTTTGAAGAAAAAAGGTGAAAGTCAATTATCAAGAACTTACAAGATAGGTTGGCAATAAAGCTTTAGTAAGAATCTGTGTCATCTAGATAAGGAAATGCAGAGGATGGTGTTATCCCCCATGGTCTCATTTTATGTGGAACACTTGGTACTATGATGGATTGTTTGCAGCAAAAGTCTTTGTTTCTCAGACTAAAGGATATGCACTCTCGCTTGGGAAGCACTTTGGAAAATTTGAAATCAATGAAGGAAACTCATTTTGAATTATGGGGGAGACAGCAAGGCTGGGTTCTCGCTGTCAGGATTACTTTGGTGCAGAGCCCAGCCAGTGAACTCTTTCCTCATGACGGTGTTTGTAATAGCACATGGGAATTAAAACAAGGGGACAAGTGGTCTCTTTGCAGTTTGAACTGGTTTTTGGTTTTAGCACATGAGAACTCAGGAACAGGAAGTCCTGTTGTGTGGAAAAAGGAAGGGGACTGCAAAGTTTGCTCTTTTATTGTGCCTAGAGGAGCAATGAAGGAAACTCTCATTTTCATCTGCTTCTGTGCCGGAACTCATATTTTGGTATCTAATTGGCTGTGCATTTCAAAGTGAATGCTGTGCATGTGTTTTTGGAGCAGGGCTGTCACCTGATTTTGTGGCTTCTAGGGTTGTTTAAAGCAGCATCTGCCAGTGCAGTCCTGTTTTTATGGGAGGCCCATTATCAACGATTTCTGTTTGGAGATCATTGCTTACTCTGCCATTTGTACAGCACAGTGGCATCACCCAACAGCATGACTCTGTGGTACTACTTTTGATCCATTTCAAGACTGTCTTGCTTTCCAAGACTGCAGGAGGGTTAGTTGGGGCAGTTGACGAGTGAGGCAGTGTAGAGGGGAAGACTGTTCCTGATCAGCAGTCCTATAATGGTCATGGTGCATCAAATGTGCTAAACTTGTCAGCGAGGGGCATTATTCTCAGATTACTGCAGGTTTTCAGGGAGTGTGCATTAAGGACCATGTTCCTGCATCAGTTCTTCAAATGGTTGTTTCTCCTAAGACTGTAATGAGGGCAGTCCTATTGTACATAGTCTCCACATTTGGAGAAGTATGATAGCAGGCTAACCTCTGTTGATCTTCCCTGTGCCAAGGACGTTTTCTAAACTAAGAATGAAGATATCCCATTCACTGTTCCCCATTAGTCGAACATGTTACTGTCTATCTTCCCCTGCTACTGTACATAATGGGGGTAGAGGACAATCAAAAGCAGGGCATAGTGGTGATAGATTCACTTCTTCTGCAGAACGTCTTGGTGTCAATGATAGAGAAATGCTATGCTAGATGGTTGTTATGTTTGGATGTCTGGCAGGGTTCTGTAGGCTCAGTGGTCTCCACCATCCCATCCATAGAATATACGTAAGGGGAGAAGGTGACGGTTAAAGACACAGGAAATTGGCATCCATAATGGTCCTCCAGCTATTTCTTCCAGTTCCCACAGATTCTTGTGGCCAAGTATCTCACCTTTTCTTGCAACCTAATCTCATCTCATTGCACTATTGCTGTGGTCTTCCTCACACCAAGCAGGCTTTCATTGGGAAACGTACTACTTCAGTAAATATGGGAAGCTCCTCTGTGATGGTGCTGAATGTGTCTCTGCTTCTCAATCTATGGTCTAGTCTCATGTGAAAAGCATTTGGAGGGGGGTAATGTTTTCAAGCAGCATTTGGGTAATTCTGGTCATATTGGTTGTAGCAGTTAGGAGCCCTGGAACCTGGTGGATCACGGGTCCTTCATTTGCTTTTATCTACAGGATGCAATGGTATGCAGGTTGGGGAGCTCAGCGGGTTTGAAGCCTGAGAGAGCTGTAATGGCAGATTCAGAGGGGTGTGGTTGCAGAGGTACTTTATGCCTCATGCTTCTCCAAGGCTGGTGGTTGGGCTCTGCCCGGTAGTGGGTCTTCTGAAAGAGTCACCCAATGATTGGGATGTTAGGATGGTCCATTGCCATACTTTTTAAAATTAGGGGCATTAGGCTACAAAATAATATGATAATATCTGGGTGTTATGTTATTGGGAACAGATGAGATGCTGAGACAAGGCATATCCTGTGTATCAGCTAAAACATGACTATTTCTCTTTCTTTTCAAGTTATCTATAATTGTAAATCTAGCTCATGTAGTATATCTGCCGGAAGAATGTTTATCCACTTTTTTATAACAGATTGGAATTCAGATCCATTTGTGTTCCTTCTTAGACTTTTTTTTAATCTTGGTTAAGTGTCACCTTTCCTTCCTGCTATTTAGAGAACCATGTGATTAAACAAAGGAGAAGTAAGGGTGCAATTGGGTATGGGCTCATATGAAGAGGGATTCCTTGGTGTGATCAGATGCAGTCAGGTCTTCTGAAGATGGACTGTGCAATTGAGTGCAGTCATAAGGCAGTGGATTGATCCATTTGGTATGCTAGGATACAGACATATTAGAGAGGACAGAGCAATATTGTGTGCGAGTTCAGACACCTGTTGAGACTGGACTATTTTGTATAAGGAGATGAGCTGATTTTGTGACTGGGTACAGTCACATCTATAGGGGATGGAACCACGGCTGGCTTTATATCAGAACACCTGATCATTCTCTTGCACAATCTGTACATTGATCAAGAAGCAACAGTTTGAACGGAACAAGGAGAAACAGAATGGTTTAAAATAAGCAAAGTTGTATGACAAGGCTGCATACTTTCCCTTACCTGTTTAATTTATATGCAGAACAAATCATCAGAGAAGCAGGATTGTATGAAGACAACACAGCTGTGAAGATTGGTGGAAGACTCATCAACAACCTTCGCTATGCTGATGATACCACATTACTGGCTGAAAGTGAAGATGATATGAAACATTTGCTTCTCACGATCAAGGAACATAGTCTTAAAATGGGCCTGTGCCTTAATGTAAAGAACAGAAAGATTATGACAACTTGCAAAATCAATAAGTTCATCGTTGAAGGAGAAGAAATTGAAATCATGGACAACTTTAACCTACTTGGACCAACTATCAATAAAGAAGCAACAAGCATTCAAGAAATCCGATGACGCATTGCTCTTGGCAGAATGGCTATGAAAGACTAGACAAGATTCTCAAGAGCAGAGATGTCTCTCTCCATACAAAGATTCGACTCGTTCAAGCCATGGTATTTTCACTAACATCATAGGGATGTGAAAGCCGGACAGTGAAAAAGATAGACAGGAAGAAAATTGATGCCTTTGAATTATGGTGCTGGCACCGAATACTGCGTATACCATGGACTGCCCGAAGAACAAACCAGTCAGCACTAGAGGAGATGAAACCAAAGCTTTCTTTAGAAGTTCAGATGACAAGACTTCGCCTTACATATTTTGGGCACATCATGCAAAGAGAGAGATCATTAGAGAAAGACATTGTGCTTGGCAAGATGGAAGGTTAACGCAAAAGAGGAAGGCCAGCAATAAGATGGATCGATACAATAACAGCAGCTACAGGTACCAGTCTGTCAACAATGAGCCGCTTGACTGAAGACCGAACACAATTTAGGACAACTATCCAGAGGGTCACCATGACTCGACGGAAATAAATAACAACAGCTAGGACATGGCAGTGTCCAGGATTGTGGTACTGCATGACTGATTGGTGCTCCAGTTTTAAGTACATTAGTGACGTGATAACTCTGCATGCAAATGAGCAGTGTTCTAGTTGTTATAAGAGTGACTTGAGAACAATAAATCCAGGGTTCAAATCACTTTTCCGCTGGGGCTCCTTGTGCTGTGGTCAAGGCTCTTTGTTTCCCATTGTCCCAGGTACCAGTATTGATTGTCAATCCACTCTAGACCAGGGATCTACCTATTGCACCTGAATAGTAATTTAGCTTGAGTACATGTTCAAAAAGGCTTATAATTAAAGCCCAAATCCTATCACATATAGTTAGGGCATGATAGTTGGTTGATCAGTGAACCATTCTTAGGTGCACTACATGTTCCCTATAAAATAGTTATCTCCAAGTTATAATGCCCTGTTCAATGTAATTTCAGTTTGTTCAATGTAAACCGCACTGATGCAGAATAGCGCGGTATATAAGAGAATGTAAAATAAATAAATAAATAAATAAATCTTGTACAAGATTTTTTGCCTCATATATCATGTATGACAGAGTAGGACTTATGTAGTAATATTTTATTTTTCAGAGTTTTTACTTGGAAGGCAAACAGTCTGGACTGGTGGGCATGCAGTAGAATTTTGAATGCACAAACA
This sequence comes from Ichthyophis bannanicus, assembly GCA_033557465.1. Taxonomy (NCBI): domain Eukaryota; kingdom Metazoa; phylum Chordata; class Amphibia; order Gymnophiona; family Ichthyophiidae; genus Ichthyophis; species Ichthyophis bannanicus. Next base: position 422,597,228 of record CM066033.1, read on the forward strand.
CAAGTGTAACTCTGGCTTTTACTGGGGTATGGCCGCATATGATATTTCTGTGCAGTAGTTTGGTCACTGAGGATAAAGCTAGAGACTGCTCTGTATGATATAGCAGGAAACTTTGTCATTATCCAACACTGACATATTTATTTTGCTTTTAAAATGACAATGACCTAGGCAGATGATTTTGTCAACTGTTGATCAATGCCATTTGGAAAGATTTAGCCATGCTCCTATTGAAACTGCCATAAACCCTAATTCACTGATTCAGTATAGTCCCAAGACAAAAATTGAGGGGGCATTCATTGCCATGAAACTGATCATTAGTTGCATTCCTAAGGCACTCATCATTTCCACCAAATATTGGATTGTGAATATTTCTGAATATTGTTATTACTTTGATACAGTACATATTTTCTGCGATGAAATTTTGTTTACAACATTCTCCAAGAATGAAAGCCTTGATGACAAGTATCTGCCATTTATGCTAACACTGTTGTATTGTTGGAGGGATACCTCAGTTATTGCTTGTTTAGGATTGTGCAGATATGTCTTAGGTAGTTGACAGAGGGCACTAGGGATCATTAGTGTGATTGTTGTGTTGTGTTGTGTTGTGTTGGGTTGTAGTTGGGCCTGGGCAGTAATAGCATCTGGCCAGCCTATCTCTGCTGGATGTGACGGCCCAGAGGTAGCATACCCTGCTGGAACATGGTAGATAGGTTATTGAGGCAAATTGAGGGAGTGGTCTTATTTTGATGGATGACTCAAGTGCTATTACAAATCTTGAGATCACAGAGTCATCATTTATTGAATATTCTGTCATTTCGTGAAGAGAAATTAATCAAGACCTGTGGCTGATCCAGTTCTCTGGAACTCTCTCCCATTAGAATTAAGACTGTTTGAGCAGAGTTATACATTTAAAAAAAAGAAGGTTCCTTTATTTGAATCAATCTTTTCCATGGTTGGATAAGTATTTATGGATTCTAAATACTGTCAAGTTATGTTAGATTATCGTTATTGGTTTATTTTTGTTGTTCTATGATTTCATGTTGTAATATCGGGGATATAATATTGTAACCCGCTTAGATTGCAAGTTAACGTGGGAAAGAATTTTTTTTGAATAAATACATGTCTGCACAATACAATAAAGGGGTGTACTTAATATCAGAGTCTACATTCATGTTTATTTCTGAGTAGTTATGATAAGACTGCATGCAGTAGGGTCTATGTGAGAGGGAGGTTAGATAGTTTCAGCTGCCACAGTTTATGAAATAGTGGTGGCTTGTTTATTTGCTAGGCAGCTGTGTGCTCTGCTAAATAGCCCTTAATATTTGGTTGCAGCTGTGCTTTCATACTTTAAAGGTCTCTTCTGTACCCAATTTTATACTTCACAAATGAGTGCTTGCCACCATGAAATGTAATTTGTTTTTTAAGAGCATCAAGATTCTTCTAATGTTCAGATCCAAAATATGAATATAAGGGTATATTATGTTCTCACACAAAATAAGAATGCTTATATTACACCTTTAAGTTTATAATAGTGTTTTCTTTTAGTTGTGACAAAAATCACATGACTCAGAAAATTAACTATTGACTAGTCGATAGTATAATAAGCCACTGACCAGTTATGTAATATTTCATGTAATAAGCAATAGTAGACATACACTAATGGAATTTTCAAATGTCTTCCTGCTGATTTGGAGCACCCCGGAAGCCATTTTAGTATAGCAATATGTATTGGAGACAGTCAAACTTAGGGGTATGTTTACTAAACTGCGTTAATGTAGCAGCGGCTACGTTAAGGCGCGTTAAGGCGCCATAAGGTGCCTTAACGAGACATTCTGTACCCTTAAGGCGCCTTAACGTTCCCGGCCGCGTTAAGTGCAAAAAAGGGTGGAGAGAGGGCGGGGAGAAGAGGTCAATGGGCAGGGAGTGGGCGGGGAGAGGCCCCTTTCACAGTAACGTGGAGGAATTAAGGGCTGAATCCTAACGCAAGTGAAAACCAGACGTTAGCACACAATTGCAGGAGAGAGAAACCATTTCAGTCAGCAATGTACAGCAAAGCCAGGGAAACCTATGAAAAGTGATAAGTGTGATACATGTGCACAGAACAAAAGGGCAAATAAACACTGAAAATGACCTGAACAAAATGTAAAACAAACATAACCAAGTGGCCAATAGTGATATGAATGGGAAACATAAAAAAAAACTACCGAGAGAGCTCCAAAAAAGGGATATTAATTTTGGAAGGGTCTATGCTCTGTCCACATACAAGGTGAATGATCCCACAGTGAAATAGCGCTGATCACGGTTTCCCCTTGTTATTGGACAGGTTTTCTATGGCGTGCACATGTTCTACAACAGCAGGGTGGGCATGTCGGAACGGGCAACTCGAAGAAAGCTATTGAAGACACCATCCTAGCTCTAAACACAACCACTGCACACACAGACCCTTGCCCTGCGCACTGGATAAAGGACCTGCGATGTGACATATCCTCAACTATAGCAAAAATCTTAAACTACTCCTTCACCACTGGCTCTTTCCCATCTACGCTCAAGCAGACCTCTGTAAGACCGCTGCTAAAGAACACCAAACTTGATCCTCAAAAAGTAGAATCTTATAGGCCCATATCTAGCATACCTATGCTAGCAAAAATCATCGAGAAAATAGTGCACAGGCAATTACAGGATCATATAGACACATCAGCCCCACTGGATCCAGCTCAACATGGTTTCAGAGAGTCACATGGAGTAGAAACACTACTCACAACACTCCTCAACAACATAACCTCAGGTGTGGATAACATACGCCAGGGCTTCGCTCTTGTCTTCCTAGATATAGCAGCGGCTTTTGACTCGGTATGCCACGAAATTCTCATCTGCCGGCTAAGGGAAAAAGGCATCTGTGGAACAGCACTCGAATGGTGCAAATCTTACCTGTCCGACAGATGGCAGCATGTCAGAGTCGACGGGGATACATCTGAACCTTTCCAACAAAGTCAAGGTGTACCCCAAGGATCCTCTTTATCTGCATTGATGTTTAATATATACATCCAACCCATCTGTGACATCATCAGATCCTTTAATGTCAGTTACATGATATATGCAGACGATGTGCTACTATATATGCCAATATCATTGGACTGCCTAGACCTTACCCCGCTAACTAACTGCTTTGACACCATATCAGAGTGGCTCCTATCACAAAACCTGAGAATACAACACAAAAAGACGGAAGTCCTGTTCGTCTCGAGGAACACCAACTTCACCCCTCCTAGTTGTATTAACGTAAAGGATGCCCAACTCCAAGTTAAACCGGCAATACGCTACCTGGGAGTAACGCTGGACCAAAACCTTGATATGAAAAACCACATAGCCAACACAGTCAAGGCAATCTACTTTAAAATCAGATCCCTCAGACACCTACGCATGCTACTTGAACCGGATGATTTCCGTACCATTTATCAAGCCCTTATACTCCCCCATTTCGACTTCTCAAACTCCATACTACAAGGACTCCCCCGGGCCACCCTGAACCCCCTGCAATTAGCCATGAATAGTGCAGCGAGGGTACTCCTCGGGGCATCCAGGAGAGATCACGTAACACCCCTTCTAAAACAGCTACACTGGCTCCCCATTCAGGCAAGGATCAGTTTCAAGATCTTACTGCTAACATTCAAAGCGGCTAAGGGGCTCACCTCTTCCTCTCTCTCCAACCTCATACAACCACTTGCACCAAACAGGCCACGAAGAACAGCAGAATTAAACACACTAGTTATCCCAAATGACACCACAAGATGCACTAGATCAACAGCCAACAGAGCCTTCCAATTCTGCGCCCCATCTCTATGGAACACCTTACCAGCACAAATCAGAGCAATACCTAATCTAAGTCAGTTCAGAAAGGCTTTAAAGCATTTCCTCTTCCTTAAATATCTCAATGGCAGCTCCGAACATAACCCCCAGGTGAATAGCAGAAGTGGTCAAACAGATAGACCCCGCAACAGACCAACTTCACAATGTAAATAGCAAGTTGTTCCATATACTATTGTACCACTGTTGTATATAGTTAACCAGGATATCCTTTATCAGATAACCCTGCATTGTATTTAGTTTCTCCTATTTCGCCAAGTTATACTTCCTGTTAAATGTAACGACCAGACATGTGTAAACTGTCGGATGTTTTCTGTTCAATGTAAACCGCGCTGATGTCTAATAGTGCGGTATATAAGAATTGTTAATAAATAATAAATAATAATAAATAATAAATAACTGGACAGATGCTGGAAAAGAGGATACAGAGGGCTGTAGTCGGCACATGCTGTGGTGCAGCTGGCCCACAGTGTGGCCCAGGGTGATGCCTAGGTGGCCCATAGGAATGCTGAAACAGTAGAGCAGCCAGACAGCAAATGAAGAGGGCCCAACATGGGCACGAGTGTGTTTCCCACAGTGTCACAGGGGATAGTACCCAGCAGGTATCCCCAAGGGCACAGAACATTGGCAGGCGCTGCTGGGGGGAAGTGTGGACATCTATGCGGGCACCACTACCCCAGAACCCGCACCATAGGCAGCTGCCTACCGGCACACTGGATGGCCTGCGACTGCGCACCACCAGCAGAAGGGCATGTCAGCATGGTGGCAAAGGGGTACTGGCAGTGGATGGGGCAGTGGCAGCTGCCCACAGCAGACCATGGCCTAGCCCTGTGTAGGTGGGTGCCATGCATTGCAACAGACAGGCCCTGTCTGACGAACAGTCATGGTATCCCCAGGGACTGCACTATTTCTGTGGCAACATGGTGGTGCAGTACACACAGCCAATGTGCTCAGGAGCGGAAGGTCACAGGTTCAAGTCCCAGCTGTGGTTCCTGCCAACCCAGTCCCCATATTTTACCCACTACTAAAACATGGTAATAAAGATGGAACCTTTATTGCAGATAACATAAACATGCCTAAACGCCTATATTTTACCCTACAGAGCACAGACAAAATAAACATGTGCAATACCTAGAGCAGAGTTTCCCAATTGCAGTCCTGGAGGGCCAAACACCATTCAGGTGTCATGCTGTCTCTAATACAGATGTCTGTGCTGTATTTCTATACGCCGCCCCCATGGTATGCAGATGTATCTCATGCATATTCATTAGGGACAGCATGAAAACCCGAACAGTGTTTGGCCTACCAGGAATGGAGTTGTGAACCTCTGCCCTAGAGCAGCGGCCAACAGGGGCAGACACACCTGCACCCACAGGCTCCAGTATCCAAAGCATCCTGGAGAGGCAGGATGTTGGACTCTGTGTGCATTTCCCAATACTAGCACTTACATACCCTAGCAATGCCACCCTAAACCTGGGAATACGGTACACATATATCAAGAGGTTGCTATGATTACTGGCAGATAGCAATTCCTAAGTTAAGCACAATCTGCTCATTGAGCTGTATCATACCAACCTCTCTGATGTCTGTGGAGTGTGTTTTAGATCTGGTGTCTGACAGTGTTCATCACCCTGGGGATTGACCCCAACAGTATTGCATACCATAGCCATGCCTGCACTGTGCCCAGGACTGGTGCAGTGGCCAGGGCTGCCAAGAGCCTCTATAGTTGCACAATGCTGGCATAGGTGTGGGAGTGTGTGTCTTCTATCCAGTGTGTGGTGTCTGCCAACACCTTCCTCAGCCCACACTGCTTGCACTGTTGCCAGTGTAAGTCTGTCAATGTGCATAATGAGGAGCAAGGTACCGTGGGTATAGCCTAGACAGGGTGGCCTGGCCTGGCTGCATCTGCACAGGGCATAGGGCAATGGCTCGGACATTGTAGTGCCCGGCCACAACCTGCATGGATAGGGTGGCCACGGCATGTCCTGCTGGGGGGGGGGGGGGGTCACTCTCACCCTGACTGAGCAGTCACCACGGCATGGCCAGGTTCCCCCATAGTGCTATATAGTATGTCTCTCAAGTGATATTTATGGGTTCTTTTTTCTGGGGCCCAATCACTGACTTAGCTGCTTGGTGTGTGCGCTCACATCCCCTCCAGGAACATGCACTATGGACTAGCTAGCAGACTGTCTGTAGTTAGTATGTGTATGGCTGGAACACCTTGCAGGGTGCAGTGGCTGGAGGCTTTCTGCTGGAGAATGTCAGATAGTGGTGGGGGGCAGCTGAGCATCTCCAGGCCTACTGTCTGTCTGCCATTGCCTTATGGATGCGTACAGATCTGCATTGCCTGCCCTGTAGGGTATCTGTTCCCCAGCAAGACTGGGGTCGATGGTCCCCTCTACTGCCACAATTGCAGGGATGTAGACTGTGGATCTGTTGGTGGGGGATCCTGTTCCCCACCCTGACCCACAGGGGCGGGTTGGGTGGTGCTCATATAATCAGCTTTAGGGTCTGCATACCACCCTTCACATACTCTGTGATCATGGCACCCACACAGGATATGCACTATTCTGGGTGCATCATAGTCCACAAGGGCTAGACATGACTGGGGAATACGGATGGACACAGGTGTATCCTAGGTGTGTCTGCAAGGAGGACCTGCAGCACAGCCTATTTCAGCCATGCCATGTGCTGCGGACCTGGTGCTGGGCCCCCCACTTCACCCTCAGGGTGAGCACAGGAACCGCATGCTGTCACGGTCTGTAGCTACTCTGTGCCAGTAACACACATGGTCAAATCCCCCTACCAGGCCGAGGTGCTATAGTGGCGCATACCCCATCTTGTGATCAGACATAGGCTGCTGATCTTCATGTGCAGTGCATCATGGGTATGGGTGGGTCTACTCTATCCTTATAACCACAGCAGACAGATTGTGTGGTCACCTGCAGTCCTTCTGTAGCCAGCCAGCAGTGTGTTAGACACTATAGAGCTGTAGCCCACTGGTTACTTTGATGACTGTGGAGGCAGAGGTCATGGGTTCAATTCCTTGTTGTTCCCTCCTGTCCAGGGCAGATATTTTGCTTGCCTGTGACAGTCATATCTTTGCAGATCTATGCTGCCAGCCACAGATCCCTCTCCACAGCTATCAACACTCCTTAAAATACGTTACAAGGCTCCTAATTAGGCACAGTACAAGGCACCTTATAATGTGCCTTATACGGCGCTTTATAAGGCACGTAAGGCACATAGGCACGTGCCTTCTACGGTGCCTTATAACGCGCCTTATCTGACACACAGCTTTACTGCTGCCCTGCCCACTCCTTTATATGGGCATCTCTACCTTTACCATGGAATGACATTACCACAGTTTAGTAAACATGCCCCTTAATTTATTTATTTATTTATTTACTTCTCTTATATACCGCGCTATTAAAATCAGTGCGGTTTACAATTGAACAAAAACATACTGCAATGTCACATAACAATTGAGTTTTACATTGAACAAGGATGAGATAACCTGGAGGTAACAGGGGTAACTCATTACAGAGTAATTATTCATGAAGTATGGTGAGAAATTATACATATAATATAGCTTGGTTTCAACATATTTATAAGAGGTTTAATCAATAAGATGTGTGATCATAGGGGATATGGTAGTAGAGCTAGTCATTTTCTTTATGGTGTTGGATTTTGGGTGGGGTGAAGTAGGGTGTAGGATGTGAGGATGGGTGGTTGTTTCTGGGATTGGATTCTGGGTAATGGATGAGAAAAAGGTGTTGTTTGAGGGCTTTTCTAAATGACAATAAGTTTGGGGTGGAACGGAGCTCAGTAGGGAGGGCGTTCCAGGTCATGGGTGCAAATAGGGAGAAGGCTCTGTTGGCGGTAGCCTTTTTGCACTTAGTTAGAATGTTGGGGATCTCTAAAGTGTTTGCTTGATTAGATCTCCTGTTCCTGTTGAGCGGTCGGCTTTGAATGAGTTTGCTGATGGGTGAGGTGATCTGGTTCCTTAGGGCTTTGAATGTTAGTACTAGGGATTTATACTGGATTCTAGCCTGAAGTGGAAGCCAGTGGAGGTCCATCATAACTGGGGTTATATGTTCAGCTCTTGAAGTACCTGCAAGTACCCTTGCTGCAGCATTCATTGCAAGGCGGAGAGGTCCTAGTGTTGATTGAGGGAGGCCATGAAGGATAATATTTGCAAAATCTAGATGTGGGAGCACCAAGGCCTGGAAGATAGTTCGATAGTCATTAAAATCTAATAGGGGGGGGGGGTGGGGGGCTGGGGGGAGGGTATAATAGGGTTGGGCTGGGTGGGGATTCCTAGGAGGGATTGGGAGGGGAGGGGATGCAGTCTCACGGTTTGGGAGAGGGGGTTACGTGGCTCTGGATTAGTGTCTTCGGGGAAGAAAAGCTGGAGCGGGGTGCTGAGCGCCGAGGCTGGGCGGCTCTCAGCATGCTGGTTGCACTTATGGATTCGAGTCTGTGCTCAGCAGGGCAATGGGGGCTAATGGGTTCTGATTTGCGATTTGTATCTTGGAATGTGGGTGGTTTAAGTACCCCGATAAAACGTACAAAGGTACTTCAGGCGCTGCACAGAGCGCGGGCCCAGGTGGCTTTTCTGCAGGAAACACACTTGACTGCTAGAGAGCATGCTAAACTGCGGCAGAAATGGGTGGGTCATGTTTGTGCTGCGGAATCAGCTGACGGTCGGAAAAAGGGGGTTGCACTCCTTTTTCATAGGAGCCTTATGGTTGAGATTATCAGTGAAGACCTGGATCCCCTTGGGCGCTATTTGTGGGTACATGTGAAATTGAATGGAGAGGAACTGATTTTGGGTAATATCTATGCCCCCAATCAATATACGCATGGCTTTTTCGAGCAGATTACTTGTAAGCTTGGCGGTTTGCCTAATGTGTCCCTGGTATTGGCCGGTGACTTTAACTGCCCTAGCGATCCGGCACTGGACAAGTCCTCCGGTGAGAAACCGGGTAGGTGGCAATCCCGGGGGGTGAACTATGTGTGCCAGGTCAGTGATTTGATTGATATCTGGCGGCTGCTACATGGGAGTGAGCGGGACTATACCCACCTATCTCGAGCACACCAGACGTGGTCCCGTATAGACTATATTTTGGTGCGGCGGGTTGACCTGGGGAAGGTACGGAAGGTTGACATTCGTCCAATTGTGGTGTCGGATCATGCGATGGTGGCGCTGGACTGGGCGGGTTGCCGCAGAGCGGGGGGAAGATGGTCTTTTCCCGGCCACCTCTGGCTTAGAAAGGACTTTCAGGAGTATGTCAGGGCTCATTGGCAAGAATATTTGGAGCTCAATGAGGGCAGCGTTGCCTCTGTAACTACATTGTGGGAGGCGGGCAAAGCGGTGATTCGCGGACATGTGATGGCTTATGTAGTGCGAGCTCAGAAAAAGGTTAATGCTGACTTGGTGCAACTTACGCGGGTGCTGCAAACGCAGAAACGCGCTGTGGTACGCTGTTCGGGGAGTGGTGCGGACTATCAGGCCTATCTTGAAACTCAGCGCCAGGTAAATGCTTTGTTACAGGATCGAGCGGTCTTCGATCAACAGTTCTATCGGCATCAATTATTTCGTTTTGGTAATCGCTCGGGGAAATTGCTTGCGCGGTTGGCGCGAGGGCAACAGGGCAGACACTTGGTGGTGCGGATTCGGGATGAGCAGGGTCGAATGAGGACAGACCCCACGGAGATTGTCGAGGTTTTTCGGCGTTTTTATAGTCGTCTTTACTCCCCGGAGGGGGAAGACCTGCAGAATAGGCAGGCGTTTTGGCATGGTGTGTCGTTGACTCAAGTGACCCCGCAGGAGCGAGAGATGTTGAATCAACCACTTTCAGGGCTGGAAATCCAGAGGGTGATACGGGGGGCAAACTGCATCGGGCGCCGGGTCCCGATGGGTACGGTATGGAGTTTTATAAAATAGTGGAACGGCAGGTGGTACCTACGTTGGGAGCGGTATATGCGGAAGCGTTGGAGACAGGCCAATTCCCACGGGATATGCGGACAGCCTCCATCACGCTGCTTCCCAAGGCTGGGAAAAACCTTGAAGATCCCGCTTCCTATAGACCTATATCGCTCATTAATGTCGACATGAAGATCCTCGCAGCGGTGTTGGCCGCGCGAGCGCAGGAGGTTCTCTCCCGATTGATTGGGCCCTATCAGACGGGCTTTGTCCGGGGGAGGGTAGCTGCTAAAAACATATTGCAGGTGCTCCTGAGTATGGAACGCTGTCTCCAGCAACGCTGCCCTTTATTACTTGCTAGTCTGGATGCCGAGAAGGCTTTTGATCGGGTGTCCTGGAGTTATCTGTTTGAGGCGCTGCATCGATTTGGCTTTGAGGGTCAGTTTGTAGGGTGGATCCGCGCTTTGTATGCGGAACCTAGGGCGTTCATTATGGTGTGGGGGGGACCGCTCGGAACCATTTGTGCTACAGAGAGGGACTCGTCAAGGGTGCCCATTATCGCCCCTTCTTTTTATTCTACATCTGGAACCTTTATTGGTGCAGCTAATGGGAGAGCGGGCCGTGGCGGGGGTGCCCTGGCTGGCTGGGGAATTTAAGGTCAGCGCCTTTGCAGACGATATGTTGCTTTGCCTTACGGACCCGCAGGTGTCTTTACCGCGAGCCTTGCAGTTGATCGAACTTTTTGGTACTTTTTCGGGTTTGAAAATCAACACGGCTAAATCTCTAGGACTCGATGTGGGTGGGTATTCTCGGTGGTGCTGGGCGGGTCGGTTCCCCCTGCTTTGGGCGGACGGACAGCTACGCTATCTCGGCATTCACCTTCCTGAACGGCCAGACCAATTATACCAGGTGAATGTCCCTCTTCTTATTGATGGGTTGGCGCGACGCCTACAGTCTTGGCTGCAGTTGCCCCTATCGCTTCAGGGAAGGATAGCTTTGTTCAATATGGTGGAGTTTCCTCGCTGGGCCTATGTGTTGCGTCACCTCCCCATATGGTTGTCGCGCTGTGACCTTGAGCGGATCGGCCGACTTCTGTCGCGGTTCTTGTGGAAAGGACGGCGAGCGCGCATTGCGCTACACACCTTGTTGCTGCCTCGCGAAGATGGAGGAGCTGGCTTACTATCGCTTCGGTGGTACAATTTAGTTTGTTGGACACGTATTCTGCGCGACCTGATAGACGGGACATCGGAGGTGGTCCCTCTCCCTATTCTTGATGAAATGGCGACTCCACAACATCGCTTATTTGTGGTCCACGCGTCTGGTAGGCAGCTCTCCGTGGGCTGTAGGCAATCGTACTTTTAGCTCGGCGTGCGCAAGGTGTGGGGGGCCCTCTGTCGTCGGCGTGGGGTGGCTCCTCATGTGACGGATTGTCTCCCACTGGGGGGGAATCCGGCCTTTCCGCCAGGCTGTGGAACCCAGGTGGCTTCTGCCTGGGCCTCTAGGGGTGCTTGTTTTGTAGGGCACCTCCGTATGCCGACTGGAGCCGTGGTAGACTCATTTGCTTCTTTGCGCGGGCGCTATGACTTGGAATCCCGGGATTTTTACTTTTACTTACAGGCCCGCCATTACGTGGGAGCCCTGCGCCGGGAGTGCACAGGTGTGTTGGCTGGTGAGAGGATGCTATCGCTGTTCGGAGCTTTAGATGGGAAGATTACCATCGCGGCTCTCCGCAGAGTGTTTTCGCCTGAGGGTCAATTACACGGCCTGCTTGGTTTGGTGGAGAGGTGGCGTAGTGATGGCATGCCCCAGCTTACCGTGGAATGTCTGCAGGGGGCATTCCAGGGAATTAAATCTCTTTCTGAATCGATTCAACTACAGGAACTTCAGTATAAATTCCTCTGGCGTGCCTATGTTCATAACATTTGGGCAGCGCGGGCTGGATTGACGACGTCAGATCTCTGTACTCTTTGCAAGGTGGATAAGGGTGGTCTCATGCACCGCTTTTGGTCCTGTAGTCAGGTCCAGGGGCTTTGGTCTAAGGTGGGACGTGTGTTGGGGGGTTGGGTACGGACACCTGTGGTGTTGTCCCCCGAGTGGTGCCTTTTTGGTTCCTGTGAAGGAGTGCAACCCTTGGAGATGGAGCCCGCCAACTCTGTGCTAAAGGCTTTATTATAGTTAAACTCTGCCTCCTAAGACATTGGCTGAGAGATATGGTCCCAGGGGTAGCGGAGTGGGAACAGGCTGTGAGGGAGCTGATGCACATGGAACAGCGCACGGCTCGGCTATTGGCGGGAGGAGCTTGGGAACGTTTTGTAAAGGTGTGGGGCCCCTTGAGGATGGAGAATTGAAGCTGCAAGTAGTGGTTGGGTGCGATGTCTGTGCTGTTCATAAATGGAGCCATGGAGCCATTATTGTGGGATGGGGCTGCAGGGGGAGGGGGAGGGGGTGGGCTGGGAGGGATGGGGTGGGGTACTCTGGGTTTATGGATTTTCCATGTTTTTTTTGTTTGTTTTTTTCTGTGGCCCTTTGCTTGGGTCTCATAGCGTGGGTGGGGGGGGCATGTGGAGTTTGTTTGTACAACGTTATATTGTGTATTGGTTGTTTGCACAGCACTGTATAGCATGTTGCCCCAGGGTGCTCTCAGGGGCCGTTGTTGATCTGTTGCTTTGATATGGTTGGCCCATGCAGGGCGTATTCTGCTGTTTGTCACTTTGTCCTTTTAATAAAAATGATTTACTTAAAATCTAATAGGGGGCGCAGGTGACGTAGTATCCGGACCTTGTGGTAAACTGCTTTTGTGATGTTCTTCACATGTGTAGACATGTCGAGTCGTTGGTCGAGTGTGATGCCGAGATAGCGGATAGTTGATTTTGCTATCAACTCAATATTGTTTACTTTTAATGTGGGAGGTGGGGAGAACATCTGGTTCTTGGTGAGGAATAAGACATCTGCTTTACTATGGTTGATCCTTAAATTTTGTGTTGTAAGCCATTGTGATACAGCTTCGAAGCAGCTTGATATAGGTGAAAAGTCAGGTTGATCAATCAGGAATGGTGAGTAAATTAGGACGTCATCTGCGTAGACTAGGCACTGGATGTTGAAGGAACGGATTAGGGTACAAATTGGTTGCATATATATGTTGAACATTAATGCAGATAGAGATGAACCCTGAGGTACACCTTGATTGAGAGGGAATGGGTCGGAAGTCATGGGACCTGTTCTGACTTGTTGCCATCTGTTAGATAGGTAGGACTTGCACCATGCTATAGCTGAGCCTTGTATTCCTTTCTCCATAAGACGGAGTATCAGAGTTTCATGGTTGACTGAATCAAAGGCTGCAGCAATATCCATGAAAATGAGGACAAATCCCTGGCGGATGTTATCAAGTCCTGTAATTAGATCATTGAAGAGAGTTGTGAGGATGGTATCGACACCATGAGCTTCTCTGAAGCCATGTTGAGATGGATCCAGTGGAGCTACATCATCAATATGTTGTTGGATTTGACGTTGAACTACCTTTTCAATGATTTTGGCAAGTAGGGGGATGCTTGATATTGGGCGAAAGGATTCAACTTTGGAGGAATCAAGTTTGTTGTTTTTTAATAATGGGCGGATTGAAGTAAATTTCAGGCTTTGTGGGAAAGATCCTATGGAGAGGGATTGGTTCGTGATTCTGCTTATAGCGGGACTAAGTTCTTGGCATAATTCTTTGATCCAACTAGCTGGACATGGGTCACTAGGGGCAGTGGTAAGATTAATGGATGTGATAATATCTTGTATTTCTTTGTTGGATACCTCACAAAATTTGAGTAGAGGGGTTTTACATGTAGTAGAAGAGATAGTGAAGGTTGTTAACTTGTTGGCTTGGATTATTTTTGATTGTAGGTAGTTTGCATAATCTTGTGGGTGAGGCATAGTTGTTTGAGCGGGAGCTGTGTCACCTGTTAGGGACTTAACTATGCTGAACAGATCATGGGGTTTATTAAGTGATCGCTTTAGAATATCTGCATGGTATTGTTTTCTTTTTTCCATCGTCATTGCTCGATGAGATTGAAGATAAGAGGTGTATGTACGTAGAGATTCAGGGGACCGGGCATGGCGCCAGTGTCTCTCAAGTTTACGTAAGTGAAGGAGTGACGCTCTAAGGTCATTGGTGTACCATGGAGCATGTTCTCGTTTCCTGATGTTTATTCTTGTAGTTGGAAGGGAGGCAGCTGATTTAAGGGCATGGTCCCAGTTGGAAACTAGTTTATCTGGATCAGATAGAGTGATGGTAAGGCGAGGTAAGATTTCCTCAAGGGCTTTAACCTTAACAAAAGGCTTAAAACGTGTAGATAGAGAGCTCAGTGGGGCTTGTGCCTTGATAGTGCTATTAGTCTGATGGATGGTAGGTATCTGAAATGTGATAAGATCATGATCAGACCAGGGTACTGAAGTTATTGATGTGGCGAAGTGGTGAGCTGTATTTGTTGCTATCTGTGGGGCAAAGATCAGGTCAAGTGTGCTTCCCTTGATGTGGGTAGGTGATTCAATAATCTGATTATATCCCAGATCTTTCATAGCATCAATGAAGGCTGTTGCATGTGCAGATGTTAGAGAAGGCAGGTTAAAATCTCCCATTATCCAGCTTGGGATACTAGAATTGCAGGCAAGATTGATTATTGTTGGTAATTCGTCTGGTGATGGTGTTGGAGCTCGATATGAAAGGTTGATACAGCAGAGTTCATTTGTTATAGTAATCATATCAAGGTGAGTGGTGCTGGATGCATTGCTTGTTTTGAATTGGAGATTGGATTTTGTGAGGATGAGTGTACCTCCTCCTTTTTTATTAGACCTATGGCAAGTGTGGATGGTGAAGCCAGGTGGTGACATTTGGTGGATAAGAGCATTATCGCAGTTTGATAGCCAAGTTTCGGTTATCATTAGGATATCAAGATTGTGTTGGGATATCAGGTCATGGACCACTGGCCATTTTGAACGTATAGATCTTGCATTTATAAGTGCACACCTGATTGGGTGTTGGGATTTGTTTTTCTGGCTATGGTCCTTTTTGAGATTTTGTAATGGGATGTATAGTAGGTGGGGGTGGGTTGTGATGGGTCTTGATGAAGGGTGACGGGGGTTTTCAAACCATCTTCCCGTGTAGCGGAGAGTTGGGATGAAGCTGGTGTCAGGGTTAAAGGCGTGTAGAAGGTTGGGGTAGTAGGAGGTAAGGAGGAGTAGGGTTAAGGTCCAGATTGAATGCATTTTTGGTATCTTGAGTGGAGGGTACATATGTGATTGCAAGGTAGGTAGATTTTAGGATAGTAAGTTAGAAAAGACCTGAATGTCTTAGTAGATCTGTATTATTGTGAAGAAAATAGTAGAGACTATAGGATGTCTATAATGTGGTTATGTACTATGGGTTACAAGATATATACTATAACTACATTATACACATTTGTGTGGTAGTAACATTAAGTAATGCAAATATAAGGAAAACAATAAATTGTATCGGTAATGGTGGTAACTAAATATAGGTAGTCAAACTAACAATGAAACACCAGTGTAAATAGTATTTCTGGTACAAGGATCAAATTATACAATTGCATAGCATTATTAATTAGACTAACATAGTAAGCAGTAACAGGTAGATAATGGAGACAGCATTAAACATACTGTTGATTTAAGTTAGTAAACCTGGTTGCAGAAAATTGCTCCGTGGTGTTGGTTCAGAAGAAGATTTGAGGGATTAATAGCTTGTTGCCAAGTGTATTCTTTGGAGCGTTGCTGGATGTGTAGGCCACTGTGGCCCAACGTGGGCCAACGCCTAAGGGCCACGCCAAAGGACCCTTTGGTGAGGCCCTAAGGCGCGGGCGCGCCCGATGGCGCTTCAAATTTAAAGGGCAGATTGGGCCGTTGAGAGCACGCTTGGCTGTTCCCGCCTCTGCCGGCGATGAAGGCTCGATCCCTGGGGGAGGGGAGAGCAGCTGGAGCTGGCTGGAGAGCGTCTCTGGTGCTGTGCCCGATGGCGCTTCAAATTTAAAGGGCAGATTGGGCAGTTGAGAGCACGCTTGTCTGTTCCCGCCTCTGCCGGCGATGAAGGCTCGATCCCCGGGGGAGGGGAGAGCAGCTGGAGCTGGCTGCAGAGCGTCTCTGGTGCTGTGCCCGATGGCGCTTCAAATTTAAAATTTAATGTTTCTCATTTCAGCGAAAGCTTGTACTATGTACCTCTAGCAAATTTTCAAAGTGAAAGAGTGTGTGTAAGTTCAAACCTTGCCCCAACTCCACTTTTGGAGTGTCTCTGCTCATCATGGGTAAAAGTATTTGTTAAATCCCATTATTTGTCATATATATATTTTTTTTTTAAATTTATTTATTTATTTGTGGAAAGGACCATTGCCTTGGCACCTACAGGGACAACAGACTAGAATAATTGTGATTGTAGGTCCTGAGGGGGGAGGGTAAGAAACCTCTTCAAAGACCCAGTGTCAAGATGTTTTGGGGACATCCATGGCGGAATCTGTAAAAAAAATATGCTAGGGGACCTCTATGTCTCCAGTCAGTTTTAGAAACATAGATGTCCCCGACATGGACATCCACATAGGCAGCCACATAGATGCCCATCTTAGGAAAGCATGGGGTAAGGATGTCCATTACGTGCAAGTTAGGATAAGGGGACATCCAGCAGCATAGCTAAATGAAGACATGATCCCCCATTCCCTGTCAGTGTTCATTTACAGATTGTAAAATAAAAGGGGTTTTAGTGTGACTTCATCACCGCACCTCCCAGACATCTGCCTGATAAAACAATCACTTTTCAGATGCCTCTTCCTGCCTGGAGCGCGTATAAACTTAGATGCCACTGCGGACGTCCAGGATGTTTCTGAGATGAGGTGGGGATGTTCAGGTTCTTGGAAACACACCAGCCATGCCTCTGCCATGCCCCCATTCAAGACTGCAGTGTCCTCGTGCTGTGGATGTCCACAGACCCTGCTTCTGAACAGTCTCTTGAGACCTTTCTATGATTTGGACGTCTCCATGCCCTTTTGCAGATGTCCAAACATGGATAGTGCTTTTAAAATAACCCCCATAATCTTTATGACATCACAACCCCTTCCCTGACGTTCCATGTAGGGAGCTACAAAAACCCTTTCAAACACTAGTTTTATACTGCTGCAAGAGAAATAGGGACTCCCACGCACCGCACTCTGCAAACACGGAACATACCGGAGACGTTCCTTGGAATGCTAGGGCACGGAATGACCCTGTTCTTTCACAGTACCATTACAAGCAGCATTTGAAAATACAGGGCATGCCACGGGTTTTTCAAAAACAAACAGAATGGTAATATGTCAAAAGTTAGCAAAAATGAATCCGTTTATGCACAGTATTATGACTAGCATTCCATCGATTTTTTTTCCAGTGCAAAGCTTGCTATAGACATGCTCATATAAACTGATGTAGATGGGTATACATAAGACAGGTTATTATAGAGCCATAATGATACTAAATCCTATTTTTCAAACAATAGTACTGTTTCTATGGAGATTTTATATTTTTTGCAGCTTTTCTCTTTGTAGAGAAGGTTATAAACAGCTGGAAGAAAAAAAAACAAGAGAATGGACTTGATAAATGTGACATACCTTGGTTTCTTTTCATATCTGTCTCAACAACCAGTCATAGAGAACAGCTTCATACACAGTAAATTAAATTTAAATTACACAGTCTGGGCTAGAAAATTGCTCAGTTAATCCTGCCCCTGAATGATATTTGATTTTTTTTCCACATGAACTGTTTCCTGATTTTTCATACCCTGCAGGTTTCTGCTGGCTCTGTATTGGGAAGGATTATTTTATTTTGCATTTTTTATGAGAAACCCCTCAGAAGTAAAATCAGTTTTAGTCAAATCAGTTACCATGCTGGAATTCAATATGCTTTAATATTATGAAAGAGTTAGGTAAGTATGGTAATCTTCTCTCTCCTTAGAGCACATTTACCTTTTCCTGGGGATTCAAAGGATAAAAGTGCCCAGTTTAATTCTGGGGTCAGTACTTTCGCTCCCCAGAAGGTCTGGCAATGTAATGGAGGCAGTGTTTATAATTCCTGGGGGTATTTGTGGCTATCGTATGGGATGTATACCTAGATACAGCAGCTGGAATCAGGATCCATGATTATAAAATTCTGAAGGCATCTAGGCTACGTGATCAGAACTTTATAATCATGAGTCCTGAGTCCAGCCATCTCGGTATCATTCTCATATCACAGCCACAGAGAACCCCAGAAATTATATTTAAAGGGGAATGAGGGATGGGAGGAGAGAACAAAATATTAAAAAAAATCCTGGAGTAGCGCAATTGAAGGCTCATGGCACCAGATACCAGCCCAGAGAGAAGTGCTGGGAGCAAAAATGCCCTTTATAACTGGTGTTCATGAGTTGTAACAAATGAATGTCATATAGTAAGGGCATTGATGTGAATTAAGCCACTTTTAATATCTCTCATGTGTGTACATACATTTATATATTTTTCAGCAAACGATGGTTTAAGGCAGTAGTTCTCAACCCAGTCCTCTGGGACCCCCAGGCCAGTCAGGTTTTCAGGATATCCAAATGAATATGCATGAGATAGATCTGCATGCACTGCTTCCATTGTATGCAGATCTATCTCATACATATTCATTGTGGATATCTTGAAAACCTGGCTGCCTGAGAACCACCGATTTAAGGCGTAGCTGATGTTTGGCTTTATAAGCCGTATTTATTTTTTATGGTCTTTTTTAGCTTTGGCATTAGATCCAACTCCTGAACAGTGCATAAACTGTCCTGTTATTTATTACCTAATTGCCAGGTTATAAATAATATGATCAATGTAGTTTGCTCTCCAG
This sequence comes from Ichthyophis bannanicus, assembly GCA_033557465.1. Lineage (NCBI taxonomy): Eukaryota > Metazoa > Chordata > Amphibia > Gymnophiona > Ichthyophiidae > Ichthyophis > Ichthyophis bannanicus. The sequence goes on from CM066033.1 coordinate 422,615,886, forward strand.
CTCTGTGCAGCACAGTTTAATGCTTGTTTTAGTCGCTTCTGAGCTGCCTTTATAACTGAATGCTCTAGACCACAGTAGTTCTCAACACAGTCCTCAGGACACACCTATCCAGTCAGGTTTTCAGGGTAACCACAATGAATATGCATGAGATACATCTGCATGCATTGCCTCCACTGTATGCAAATCTCTTTCATGCATATTCATTGTGGTTATCGTGAAAACCTGACTGGCTAGATGTGTCCCAAGGACTGGATTGAGAACCCCTACTCTAGAATAAGCCTTAAAGATCACTCCAATTCTCTAAAAAAGGGTAAATTACGGAGCATGTTTATTAAAGTACAGAAAGCACTTAGTGTTGCTATTACTGCCAGGGGCCCATGCTGAGAGTTACCATGTGCTAAAAATAGCACCGCAGTGCAAAACCCATGCTAAGTGCTTGGAGCGGGTTCAGGGCAGAAATTGGGCATGTCCACCAGTGACAGCCAGCACACAGGATATTGCTGCGCATTCATTGTCCCAACTGGGTTGGTAGTATGTTCAGCTGTGCTAATGACAGTCCTGTAGTATGGCTGCTACATGAAGGGGTTTATAAAAAGCATCTTGTGGTGAAAGTCCCTGCTGATCTGATCCCCTGCAACATCAAGCCCCCCCCCCAACCAGACCTCCCTCAGTTAGCACCACCCCTATTGGACAGTAGTATCTTTCTGATCAAGATTGTTCCTCTGCAGATCCCCCAGTCCTCAATCCTCCGCAAGCCAGACCGCTGAAGGTAACACCCACACTAAGAAATCCCCAAACAGAAACCTCTCCCAAACCCAACCCGACCCTCATCTTACCCCATGATCTCCCTCCCCCCCCCCCCCACCAGGATTTGCCCAGAGATTTCCCTGGCAGTCTAAGCGGTCCAGGACAGGTCTCCGCTGATCCATGACACTATTGCTTGGGGCCCCTACTGCCATTTTAGAAGCTGGTAGCTATCGGAGCAGGAGTTATGGGAAACCGATCCTGCCCCGGACCACTTAGACTACCACAGAAATCCCCATGTAAATCCCAGGAGGGGTTGGGAGGGGGGGCACCAAGGCTAGCATCTCATGCCTTGACAGGCAACGTGGAAGCACTCATGCTGTCTGCTGATTCATGGCCCACAGGCCCATGCAGTAAGTGTTTGCCCTGTGTGGTAAATGTAGGGCAGATGCTGGGCATGTCCCCCCCCCCCCCCTGCATTCACCACACAGCCTTTGCACTGAGTTTCTGAAGTAGGGTTTGGAGATGCGTGGCGGGATGTGAGTGTAGTACTTTGTGCATTACTAGTAAGGATTAATAATTTATTCTGCTGAGGAGGGGCAGCCAGTGAAGTTGTTTTGGAATAGGAGTGATGTGGTTATATTTAGCGTCTCCCTGGATTATGCGTGCAGCAGTGTGAAGTGCCGATTGAATGGGGACAAGGGTGGTTTGTGGTAATCCCTGGTAGATAATGTTGCAGTACTCTGCATGGGGGATGATGAGAGCTTGAACTGCCGAGCAGAAGTCTTCTGATTCTAGGAGGGGGCAGAGTCGTTGCAGAGTTTTAGTCTTGAAGTAGATTGACTGTTGTTACATGAGCTTTGAAGATAAGTTTTTGGTCAAGTGTTATTCCGAGGTATTTCAGCTCCAGTCTAACATTTATCTGGGTGTTGTTTAGTGTTATTGTAGTTGGAGGGGTGAATGAGCAGTCCCTTGTAATAAACAGAGCTTCTGGGGTTTTTATGTAGTTTATTGTTAGGTTATTTGCTGTAAGCCATTGGGAGATGTCATTGGATATGGTCTAGATTTGTATATGTGAATGTGTATGTGTGGTGAGGAAATTGTGTGTGTGTGTGTGTGTGTGTGTGTGTGTGTGTGTGTGTGTGTGAGACTGTGGAAATATGGTGGTGTAGCTTTGATATACCCATTTTTGCCATCCTTCACCAGCTGGTTCTGTTATTTTTTCCTCTCTCTGTCGGCCTGTGTTGTTCTGTGCCAAAGTACTGGAAAGGCGGATGGTGGGAGACATCTTCTAACAGTTTCCAATAGAAATCAGTGGGGACTTGTTTTACAACCTCATTTGAAATATTCACATTTTCTTCCAGCCTACTAAACGTGGTGCATATCCATCCTTTTTTTATGCCAGATGGACAGATGGCCGGGCTTCAGTCTCCTTATATATTTTTTTCCAGCATTCCATTTGTTGGAAAACATAACAAGGAAATTGCACAAGTTTAAAGCTTGTGAGTAGTAGCACTAATCAGTAAGGCTTCGAAATGGCTACTGTCCATTCATGCATCTTTAACAATCATTCTTTTTAAAAAATCCATCTAAAATGGACAGTAAACTAGATGATATTTTTAATATATCGAATACCTCACATTTGGATCAGAAATGGTTGGACTTCAGATTGCAAATTCATAAGGAGTTTCCTTGCATGAATTTAAAAATTAATAGGGAAACGGGTTTGTAGGAGGGAGGTAGGGAATTAGGCGAGAAACACTATTTTTTAAAATTAGCTAGAATGCTGTCCTGGGGAGTGGAGTTAAATCACAAAAATATAGCAAAAATCATAAATTGCCACTGATCTCACTGTGATCCTCTTTTTTATTCTATATAGATTGCAAAACATGTTTAATTATTTTTAGGATTCAAAATTGCCCAGTTTAATTGAAAGTACTCACAGCCAAGTAGCTTTCCCAAGCATAAGAACATAAGAAACATAGAAACATAGAAAAATGACGACAGAAAAAGATCACATGGCCTATCTAGTCTGTCCTTCCATATCAGCAACTACAACAGTCCCCTTTTTTCCTTTAGAGATCCTCTGTGTTTGTCCCATGCTTTTTTGAATTCAGATACCGTCCTCATCTCTACCACCTCCACTGGGAGACTATTCCACGGATCCCCACTCTTTCCGTAAAGAAATATTTCCACATATCACTCCTGAATCTATCCCCTTCACCCTCATCCCATGTCCCTTCATAGCAGAACTTGCTTTCAAATGAAAGAGACTCTCCTCCTGTGCATTTATGCCACGGAGGTATTTAAACATCTCAATCATATAACCACTATCCCGCCTTTCCTCTCTATTAAGATCTTTAAGTCTGTCCTCATATGCTTTATAATGAAGACAACTAACCATTTTAGTAGCCACCCTCTGTACTGACTTTATCCTGTTTATATCCTTTTGAAGGTGTGGTCTCCAGAATTGCACACTATACTCCAAATGAGGTCACACCAAAGACTTATACAGATGCACTATCACCTCCTTTTTTCTGCTAGCCATTCCTCTCCATATGCACCCAAGCATCCTTCTAGCTTTTGCCATTGCCTTTCTACCTGTTTAGCTACTTTAAGATCATCAGGCACAACCACGCCTAGGTCCCGCTCTTCTTTAGTGAACAAAAGTACTTCACCCCCTATACTATATTGCTCCCTTAGATTGCTGCAGCCCAAATGCATGAGCTTACATTTGTAACATTAAATCCCAGCTGCCAAATTCTAGACCATTCTTTAAGCTTAGCTAGATCCCTCCTCATGTTATCTACACCATCCTGGGTGTCTACTCTATTGCAGATTTTGGTATCATCCGCAAAGAAGCAAACCTTCCCCGACAGCCCTTCCGCTATATCACTAACAAAGATGTTAAAAAGAATCAGACCAAGGACAGATCCCTGGGGCACACCACTGGTAACTTCCTTCTCCTCAGAGTCAGCCCCATTTACCTGTACTCTTTGTCACCTCCCACCCAACCAATTTCTAACCCAAGCAGTAACTTTAGGGTCCATTCCTAGGGTGCTCAGATTGTTTATAAGTTGCCTGTGAGGAACGGTGTCAAAGGCTTTACTGAAATCTAAATACACCACATCTAGGGCTCTCCCTCAGTCCAACTCCCTGATCACCCAGTCAAAGAAGTCAGATTTGTCTGACAAGACCTGCCTCTGGTGAGTCAATGCTGCCTCGGATCCTGTAATCCGCTAGACTCCATAAACCTCACTATTTTCTCTTTCAGCAGCATTTCAAATAATTTACTCACCACCAAAGTTAAACTAACCGGCCCGTAGTTTTCAACCACATCCTTACTTCCGCTTTTGTGTAAAGGCACCACATGAGCCTCTCTCCAGTCGTTTTGCACCACTCCCGACTCCAACGTGGCAATGAAAAGGTCAGTCAGTGGAGCTGCTAGAACGTCTCCAAGTTCCCTCAGTATTCTAGGGTGTATCCCATCCAGTCCCATCGCTTTGTCTACTTTAAGTTTAGCTAGTTTCTCATGAACACAGACTTCTGAGAATTCTTCAAGATGTCCCTCGCTTCTGTTCCTGTTTATGGGTGTTTTCTGAGGTCCTGCTTCTGGTTCTTCATCTCTGAACATAGAACAGAAATATTTGTTAAGCAATTCTGCTTTATCCTCATCAGCTTCTACATATTCCTCCCCTTCACCCTTGAGTCTGATAATACCACTTTTGCCCTTCCTCTTCTCACTAACATATCTGAAAAATGTCTTATTCCCCCATTTTATTGGCTATTTCCTCCTCTTTTTGAATCTTTGCTTTCCTGACTACTTTGCTAGCTTCTCTAAGTTTTAGATGTCTGTCTTCCTCTCTCTGTGATCTCTTGTATTTCATGAAGGCCTCCCTCCTTTTCTGCACAATTTCAGCTACTTCTTTCGAAAGCCATAACAGTCTCCTTTTCCTTTTACCTTTTTTTACCATTTTAACAAAAAGGTTGTTTGCCCTTAAAATATCCCCTTTCAGTTTTGCCCACTGTTTTTCTACATCCCCCAGCTGTTCCCATCCTTTAGAATAGAAACATAGAAACATGACGACAGAAAAAGACCACAAGGCCCATCTAGTCTGTCCTTCCATAACAACAACTACAACAGTCCACTTTTTACCTTTAGAATAGAAACATAGAAACATGACGACAGAAAAAGACCACAAGGCCCATCTAGTCTGTCCTTCCATAACAACAACTACAACAGTCCACTTTTTACCTTTAGAATAGAAACATAGAAACATGACGACAGAAAGAAACATAGAAACATGACGACTAAGCCCACTAAGAACATAAGATATGCCATACTGGGTCAGACCAAGGTCCATCAAGCCCAGTATCCTGGTTCCAACAGTGGCCAATCTAGGTCATAAATACCTAACAGTCTCCGCAAAAGATGCAGGTTCCTCAATGATTGTATTGGGTCAAGCAGTGATATCCTGGGTCCCTTTTAATAATGTACACAGAATACAGATACTGCTAACGCAGACACCTGTGTGGATGTGTGCTCTCTAGGTTAAGCATGCACCTCCTTGCACGGTTCATTTGCACGTTGCTTGTTAGTAACTAGTCCTATTGAATAACACGGGACTTGTGATAAAATCAATGCATGTTAACATTAGTGCACCTTAGTAACTAGACCCCCTAGAGATGTTAAAGGAGGTGATTATGTTTGTGGCAATTTATGTACCTTAATGGCTTCTTATAAAACACCAGTGTACACTAGTATAAGAATACACACGTTGACATTCCTAACAGGGTCTCCATTGCAAACAAGGTAATACTATGTGGCTTTTGAATACAAGCTCTCTGCCTGAGAGCTTTTAAAGGGGTTTTGGTCTTGATTTTTAATAGCTAATTTCTTTTTCTGGTGCTGTATTGCAAAAGGGGAATTTTTGGGGGTGTTGGGAAAAGCTCTGCTCTTAGAGTTCACTGTTTCATTTTTTACAGCTTTCCATTTAAAGCAAGCTCTTTGAAGCCACTGACCTCATCAGGTATTAGACCCTTCCCTCCCTCCCCACCCCAACTCCTACCCACCCCACGTGAGAATTCTTGCTATAGAGGGCAACTCCCCAATTGGCTTGTTGATAAACAATTTGCCATTCTTCAAGGTGCTTTGAATAGGTAATTTTATTATTATTATTATTGAGCATTTATAAAGTGCTATCAGGCATATGCATTGCTGTACAGACACAGAAAAAGACAGTCCCTGCTCATCAAACTTACAATCTAAAAGAACGAACATACAGTATAGTACGTAAGGAAAAGAACAAAAGGGGACAATAAGGAACAGAAACATAAGGATGGGGATTATGAGCCATAATATCAAAATTTACTAATACAAAGTATCAACTGTCAAAGTATCAACTGTCTTGCAAGGAAGTGGAGCTATACACAGGGTCATAGAACAGTGCTGTTAGAACATGCATATGAGATTAAATGTGTTTTCTCTTAAAGGACAGCTGAGAAAAAGTTAGGGATTTTTGGTAGATCTCTCTCATTTACTTCAACAGGTACCAAAACTCCACCAACTGAATGATGGCTGGAAAAATCGTATTGCCAAAGCTTTTTTATTTAGCAACTTTTTTATACCACTGTATCTACCAGTCACAGAGGTTTACAGAGAACAGATAGAATAAGTAGCATTGCATAGAACGTAGGTAACAATAATACAACTTAACATGGAATTTCAATCCATAGAGATTCTACAGTGTATATTGTTTCCTGCAAAACCTTAACCCTAGCATAAGAACATGGCAAAATAAGTCTTTGGCATAGGTCTCTAGTACAGGAGGCAATAGATTAACAAGATGAAAAAATCAAGTTCTCTTTTTTTCTAATAGAGGTCAAGTGCAGACAAACTTTGGGCCAATCATAAAAAGGCAACTAAGATAACTAGAAATACAAGACACAGTTAAAAACAGATTCACTAAAGCCTATCCTCCTTGGAAATATGATAGCTCTTCCAGATTTTCCCCGGTCTTTGAACCCAATGGTCACTGACTCAAGGCCAGAATGAAAAAAACAGTACCGTTAACAAAGTAGGGAAAAGACAATTTGCTTTTCTTTTATTTGCTTGAAACCTTTTAGTTTTCGGTTTGGGCTGCAGCCACAGCAACACAATTGCTCCGAAATGAAAAGTTATAGAAATATGAACCAAATGAAGATGTATTAAAACAAAACACACTTATTTTTTTGCCTGCACCACCCGCTTGTTGAATACCTTGGGACCATATCCAGGTGCAGCAGCTACTAGGCACTTATGCTGTGTTTACAATGGTTTGGAGGAAAGATGTGTCCTGCTGCAGTGCCTCAAGTCCTGCCTGGTTTATGCCAACTTAAGGTTTTAAAAGCTGCAGCAACTTTTGCTGAGTAGTGGAAATAAATGATTGTGCTGGGGGATGGGAGGAAATTAAAGAGGACATAAACATGCCAGTGGGGGAAAGGGGGTGGGGACAGGGTAAATCATGAAATTGTTGCAGGGAGAGTGGAAAAGGTAAAATTGGGCAGGAAAAGGGAAAATTAAAGTGACATTTTTGAGGGAGGAGTAGCCTAGTGGTTGGGTCAAGTTACTCAGACCAGAAGGTCAGGGGTTCAAATCCCACTAGAGGACAGCAACCTTGGGCTGGAAGGACTAAGGTTTCTAGTCCCACAGGTGCTCCTTGTGGTCTTTGGAAAGCCACTTAACCCTCCATTGCCCATGTTCCCTGTAAAATAGTTATCTCCAAGTTATAATGCCCTGTTCAATATAAACCACCTTGATATCATGAAAGGCAGTATATAAGAAATGTTAAATAAATAAATAAAATAAATATGTGACTCAATGCACTCTCTAACATAGAGTGCAACCCTTCCACCAATTTGATCTACTCTATCATTGCGATATAATTTGTATCCAGGTATCACAGTGTCCCACAGTTTGTCCTCCTTTAAATATGTGACTCAATGCACTCTCTAACATAGAGCGCAACCCTTCCACCAATTTGATCTACTCTATCATTGCAATATAATTTGTATCCAGGTATCAAAGTGTCCCACAGTTTGTCCTCCTTTCACCATGTCTCTGAGATACCAATCATATCTAACTTCTCATTTGGTGCTATATATTTTAACTTTCCCATCTTATATTTTAGAAACTAGCATTTAAATACAGGTGTTTTAGAGGCTGTATTTTATTCATATTAATTTGGTTACTGGTAGGCAGGGGTAATTTGGAATCTTTAAGTTCTGTCTGCTCTGTACTTAAGGGCATTTGGGTTACTTTTGTCTTTATTGGAACCTCTCTGTCAATATGCCCTAACTTCAGTCTTTTGCTAGTATCCTTCAAGGATACATCCTTCTGAACCATGCGTAGGAACCATGGCCGGGTTGGACTGGGAGGGAGTGGGGTATCCAAGGGGCCTGAATTGGGGCACATCCAGCCCGTCCAAATTTTGGAAACCAGAACAGGCTGGATGTGCCCCTTTCTGCATGTAACTCCTTGCAAAGATTGGACAAGACTTCAAGGAGTCGTTAGGGGGATGGGAACAGCTTGGGGGTGTAGATAAGCAATGGGCAAAACTGAAAAGAGATATTTTAAGGGGAACAAATAACTTTCTTTTAGAAAGATAAACAAATTTAAAAAGAAAAGGAGGCCACTATGGTTCTCAAAAGAGGTAGCTGAAGAAAAAAGAGTGGCCTTCATAAAATACAAGAAATTACAATGAGAGAAGACAAGCATCTGTATTTGGTAAAACTTAGAGAAGCTAGGAAGGTAGTCAGGAAAGCAAAGATACAATACAATAAAATAGGACATTTTTCAGATATGTTAGTGAGAGGAGTAAGGGAAAAGTGGTATTGCCAGACTCAAGGGTGAAGGAGAGGAATGCTGTATGTAGAAGCTGATGAGGATAAAGCGGAAGTGCTTAACAAATATTTCTGTTCTGTGTTAACAGATAAAGGGCCAGGAGCAGAACCTCATAAAACACCCACAAATAGGAACAGAAGTGACGCGGATCTTGAACAATTTTCAGAAGACTGTGTTCATTAGGAACTAGCTAAATTAAAAGTAGACAAAGCAGTGGGACTGAATGGGATACATCCGAGAATATCGAAGGAACTTGAGAACGTTCTAGCAGCTCTACTGACTGAACTTTTCAATGCTTCGTTAGAGAACAGGAGTAGAGGACTAGAGAAAGGTACATGTGGTCCCTTTACACAAAAGCAGAAGTAAGGATGAGGATGAAAACTACAGGCCGGTTAGTTTAACCTCTGTGGTGGGTAACTAATTGAAAACACTGGTAAAAGAGAGAATAGTGAGGTTTCTGGAGTCCAGGGGATTGCAGGATCTGAGGCCACATGAGTTTACCAGAAGCAGGTCTTGTCAGACAAATCTGATTGATTTCTTTGACTGGGTGAGCAGGGAGTTGCACCGAGGGAGAGCCCTAGATGTTGTGTACTTAGATTTTAGTAAAGTCTTTGTCACCGTTCCACACAGAAGATGTATAAATAAATTGATTATCCCAGGAGTAGACCCTAAAGTGACTGACTAGGTTAGAAATTGGTTGAGTGGGAGGCGACAAAGAGTAGAGGTAAGTAGAACTTACTCTGAAGAGAAGAATGTAGCTAGTGGTGTGCCGCAGAGTATTGCTCTTGGTCTAATTCTTTTTAGCATCTTTGTTAGTGATATTGCGGAACAGCTGTCGGGTAAGGTTTGCCTGTTTGTGGATGATACCAAAATCTGCAATAGAGTAGACACCCAGGAAGGAGTAGATAACATGAGGAGGGATCTAGCTAGGCTTGAAGAATGGTTAAAAATTTGGCAGCTGAGATTTAATGCTGAAAAATGCAGGGTCATGCATTTGGGCTGCAAAAATCCAAGGGAGCTGTACAGGGTGGCTCAGAAAAAGTGAGAACATCTCGTAAATTAAAAGTTTAAATAGTTTACTTATTTACCTTTTTTAGCTATATAAAAAATGTCTTTATTTCGACAATTTCCGGTCGCCATCTGTTTTTTTAAATTTGTCAATCGTTTACATCTGTCTTTTTGAATTTTTAAATAACTTATATGCTACGAGATGTTCTCACTTTTTTTAGGCCACCCTGTACAGTGTAGGGGGAGATGTTCTGCAGTCCACAAGCGAAGATCTGGATGTGGGTGTGATTGTTTCTGATGATGTTAAAGTGGCTAAACATGTAGAAAAGGCAACGGTGAAAGCCAGAAAGATGTGTGGGTGCATAGGGAGAGGAATGGGCAGCAGAAGAAAGGAGGTGATAATGCCTCTGTATAAGTCTCTGGGACGACCTCATTTGGAATATTGTGTGCAATTCTGGAGACCGCACCTTCAAAAGGATATAAATAGTATGGGTCGATGCAGAGGGTGGCTACTAAAATGATTAGTGGTCTTCATTATAAAGCATATGAGAACAGACTTAAAGATCTTAATATGTATATGTTAGAGGAAAGGTGGGATAGAGGAGATATGATATTGACGTTTAAATACCTCCGTGGCATAAATGCACAAGAGGAGAGCCTTTTTCAATTGAAAGCAAACTCTGCTATGAGAGGGATATAGGGTGAGGGTGAAAGGGGATAGACTCAGGAGTAATATGTGGAAATATTTCTTTACAGGAAGAGTAGTAGATGCAAGGAATAGTTTCCCAGTGGAAGTAGTAGAGACTAGGACAGTATCTGAATTTAAGAAAGAATGGGATGAACACAGATCTCTAAAAGAAAAAAAAGGGGACGATTGTAGTTGATATGGAAGGGTAGACTAGATAGGCCATGTGGTCTTTTTCTGCCATCATGTTTCTATGTTTCTATGACATGGTGATGCCCAATTTGCCAGTAGGTGTAAACAAAGGAGTGGTCTGGGCAAAGTGTAGGTGGCATTCAGAAACATGCACATTAATTATAAATTACCTTAATTTATGCAATTGCTTGCATACTTTACGTACCTGTCCTCTGCCACATGGACTAGCAGGTGCCTTTATAAAAAAGGTTTAAAATAGCACGACTTAACCTACGTGCCCTATTATAAAATTACCTTTCACCTGTTAAAATATCCTTTTTGGCTAGTATGTTCCTTACATAATTTTCAGAAATCATCTTAACACTTGTTAATTCATAAGTTAATATGCATTTTATTGATTTTTCCTATTCTAAGGGGCATTTTACTAAGCTGGGCAAATGGTTAGCATGGACTATTTGTAACTAGGCCCTACTGAATAACATTGAAGAAAATGCAGTGTGTTTTTGCAATTACTGTGCATTAGGTGCAAAAACTGACGTGAAATAAGCGCAAAGGCTATTTGCAAACTGTAGGGGATGTAGTCAGCAAGTGCTCTGTAGTATGTACACAGGGCACAAGGTTATCACGCGGGTCCATAGTAAATGCATTGGCAGACAGAGCGGGTGCATTCATCTCAGACCCAAGTGCTACCCATAGCCAAGAAAAAGAAAACTCCTGGCGAGGCACCAAAACCCCCCTGCTGACAACCTGAATTCCTCCAATCACACCCTCCAGTCACACACCCCCCCCAATCATATAAGACTGATCACAGATCCCCTCTCAATCACATACCTCCCCCCCCCCCACCGAAGTACAATATCTGACCCTTCTATCCTCCTGGTACTTTCCTGGTTTTATCCCTGGTATTCTGATGCCCAGAGCAGGAGTGAACCCTCTCTACTCTCACCCTGTTGCCATATGGAATGAAAGCAGCACTCTGACACCTAGCAGTACTGCTATGAGATTGCTGCTAGAGATCAGAGATGACATTTTGAACCTGGGTGGCAACATGGCAGGAGTAGAGGAGAATCATTCCTGCACTAGGCATACCCAAAGGTACGTGCCAGGGGATTCAAGGAGAGGGAGGATAGTTGAATTTTGGACTTCAGGGGGTCCATGATCAGAGAGGTCTGTTTTCAAGGAACGTGAAAGTGGGCGGAGGGTTGGTTTGCCAGCAGGGGATTCAGGTGCATGGCCGCAATCATGCCAGTACTGTGGCAAAACGTAATGCCACTCTTTGAGGTGGTGTTAAGCGCATCCATTCTATCAGTATCCATGACAATTTGCACTAATATGTCACATGCTGTCAGTGATGTAACCCCATCCCCCATTCTCTGCTCAGATTCCACCATAAGCGGTTGGCATGCGATATTTACCATGCTACCTGTTTTAATGCACAGTACCTACTAACATGTGCCTGCGCTAATAGCATGTGCTAAAGCCCACGCTAACTGCTAGCACATTTTCATGAGCGTCCTCCTAAAGTTTCTTAAGGTGATAATGAACCCGGTGCTCACTAATGCATGCCGATCTACTCCGATTGCAGTGGTGTGTGTTATCAATATTATATAACACGGTGTAGGATCTTCAGACTTTGGATGCCGATTAAATCGTGCACCTCTTTTTAATTTATTTTATGTATTTTATTTAGTATACACTTATATACCGCTACTTCCAGCAATCAGTAGCGGTTTGATTACAAATTTGGGAGTTGTCAAATCATGACAGAAATGTTGGGGAAATATACACATAGATTTGAGGGTATGGCACATCACACAGAAATAGGGACTTAAAGATTAGGCTTTACATATTTACATTTTTTACATTTTTACATATAACATTTCTACATTTTTACATATAACATTTCTACAGAGCATAATTCATGTTTCGTTTGCTTTATCTGGTGTCCCACTGTGATTTACATCCGGTTGTAGTGACATTTGAATAGATGAGTTTTTAGTTTCTTCCTGAACGCACTAATGTCTTTGATTGCTCGTAGTTCGTATGGTAGTTGATTCCAGATGGTTGGGGCAGAGAATGAGAATGCTCTGCGGCTAGTACTGGCTTTTACTGATCTGATGCTAGTGGGAACTTGTAGTGTGTCTGAGTTGATAGTTCTCCTGTCTCTATTGGTTGGTTGCGTGCTGATAAGGGTTGAGAGGAATGATGGCGCTAGGTTATGTATGAGTTTGAACATGGTTACCAATGTTTTATATTGTATCCTGGCAGCAATGGGTAGCCAATGTAGCTCGATCAATACAGGTGTAATGTGTTCAGCAATGCTTGTTCGCATGATGATCCTTGCCGCCACATTTTGGGCCATTTGCAGGATATTTAGCGTTTTCTTTGGCAGACCCTGTAGGATGGCGTTACAGTAGTCTAAGTGAGGCATAATGAGTGCTTGCGCAACAGATCGAAAATCACAGGGTTCGATTAAATTCCGCAGGGGTTGTAGCACTCTAAGTTTGTGGAAAATGGCCTTGTTGGTTTTGCGCAGGTGTTTTTCCATCTTTAGTTTGCTGTCGAGTGTGACTCCCAGATATTTGATCTCATTCTTTGTGTTGTACGTGTTATTACACAGGGTGATTGTTGGAGGAGGTTCAAAGTTTAGTTTACTGGATATATATACATCACCTCAGTTTTCTTATGGTTGATCGTCATGTTGTTTTGCTGCAACCATGCTAACATCTCTTTCAGGCAGGTTTCGAGCTGAGTATACTTCGGGTCGGTGGTATCCAATTGTGTGTATAGCATAATATCATCTGCATAAATATGGCAGTTGATATTATGTTTTTTGAAAACGTCACAGAGGGGCTGCATGTAAATGTTGAAAAGTAGCGCCGAGAGGGCCGATCCCTGAGGTATGCCTTGAGTTTGCGAGAATGCTTCTGCTTTTTCGCCATTGAATTGGACCTGTGGCATTCTGTTCGTTATGTAAGAGGAGAACCATTTAAGGGGGGTTCCCAAAATTCCTATTGATTCCAGTTTGTTCAGGAGGATTTCATGATGGACAGTATCAAAGGCTGCAGAGATGTCAATGAAAATGAGTATAAACATTTTCTTTCTGTCCTCCATGCCTTTGTGGAGGTTGTTAAGCAGTGCTATTAAAAGCGTTTCGACCCCATGATTTTGTCTGAAACCATTGTTGCTTGTCCAGGGTTTCATGGTCATCGAGGTGCTCTTGAAGTTGTATGAGGGCTGCTTTTTCAATGATCTTTGCTAGGAAAGATATGCTGGAGATGGGGCGGTAGGATGTTGGGTCTGCTTTGTTGAGTGAGTTGTTCTTTAGGATTGGCCTTATTATGGATTTCTTGAACTGGTCAGGCATGATTCCTTGATGCGGTGATTGGTTTACAATGTGTGAGACTTGGTGGACGATATCTTTTTTCGCTGCCTTGACCCAAGCAGTTGGGCAGGGATCCAGCGGGGAGGTGGTGGTATTGATGCTAGTTATTATGTTGATTGTTTGTTGATCATCAATCTTGTGGAAATTTCTCCATATCTGTTCTTGTTCTACATCAGATTTCCGGTGTGCTGCGTCCACACAGAGAGTGGGCAAGGTTGCAGTCAGCTTGCTTGCGTAGTGGTTCGCCAGTGTTTGGGGATGGATAGAGTTATCATGGTGGCCTGGTTGGGAAGTTTTGGTTAGAGATTTCACTAGTTCAAATAGTTCCCGAGGTTTGTTGATAGCTTTGTTTAATAGGTTTGTGTGGTGCGTCCTTTTCGCAGCGTTTACCTCTTCTTTGTATTTCGAGAGGAGGTTGAGGTACTCAGTCCTGTGTTCAATGGATTTCATACGTCTCCATTTTTTTTCACTCTTTCTGAGTTCTCTCTTCATGTTGGTCAGCGTTTCGGTGTACCAGGGTTCAGATTGGTGTTTGGTCGGGTTTGAGGTGGTGTTCCCTTTAGGGTTCGCTGCGGTCTGAATTCCGGTGTCCCAGCTGTTTGTTAGTGCATCGAGGTCCGTGCTTTCCAGGTCTATGTGCATCTTAATGTTACTTATAAGACATTCCAGGTTTAGTTTGTTGAATCTTCTTTGTTGGTGTATTACTCTTTGTGCTTTCGTGTCCTTTGGTAAAGAAGGTAGTTTTATCCGTATATCGATTTGGTGGTGGTCACCACCAAATCGATGCCACCCCAAGGAGGCAAGCAGCAGTTCTATAGTGTTGTTGTGATAGAAAACCTGAGTGCACAATCTGAACCTCTCACGTAACAGCTTTCCTAAAACCAAGTGTTGTGTGTTAACTATGGCGGCCTCAAACTGCAGGTCATGAAATAATGAAAACAGTTTGCAAAACTTTGCAGTGAAAAATTTAGGTCTCAGGGATTTGGTGCTTGTTATAATTGTTCAAATTTTATCTCCATGATTAATGATACTTTCAGAATCCCCTAAGTACAATGTGTCCCTGTAATTACCAGCTTCTTCTCTGAGTCCAGGTATAAATATTAGTTTATAACTCCTGTGCAGTGTTATTTACAACGCATTGCAATTCATACCAGAAAACATATTTAATGAGTAAGGATAAACAATGCCAGAACTTGGAGTATGATTTAAATAGAAGTTGACAGAATATGGTAGAGAACAAAATATGCATGGAATAATTATACGTTTTAATGAGTGCACGATACAGTTTGATGGTTTCATTTTTCAAATCAGTTCTATTTCTGCTAACATAGGGCTTTACAGTGGTCTGCACTTTAAGGGGGGGGGGGGATTTTTGACATTTTTCCAGCATACAAATAAAAGGATTTTTATAAAGTTGCTCCAGGGGTTATGTACATAAAAGTACACATAGTGCATGTTTCCTGAAGTGCTCTAATGGTTTACCGCGTGCTGGGTACCTCATGCTGAAAGTTAGCATGGAGGAATGCGGCAAGCCATGCTCAGCGTGAGCTTAGGAAGGGTTGGTAACTGGGCGTCATTGGTGGCACATCTCAGCCGGTGGGGCCATCATTGGCGCATGCTAACAGTGATTGCTGCCTTTGGCACAAGTGTCCTTAACATCTCCTCAGTGACTGGCGATAAGGGCACCTACGCTAGATGTGCTGGCCAGTTAGCAGGGTGAGGTGAGTCTCCCCATGGTAACTGCAGGAGGATATTCCAGGCATGCGCTCAAAACTTAGCATGGGTGTTCACAACCTCCCATGCTAATTTAGCATATTTTTGTACATAGGTGAAACAGTGTCAAGAAAGCATGTACTCTTATGTGAGCTGCAGATAGATACGCATATGGAGCATTTTCAGAGTCAAGCATTACAGGATCAGTATTTAAAAAACACTTAAACATTCCACGCCATGCCGAACATCTAAGAGCTGGGCCCTAAGAGACTGGAATAACATTAAATGCAGCAGCCTTATACATAGAACGGAATATCAATATCCCATTGTATGCATGACGCTGTATGTAGAGCAGAGAGGACAGGGTTGGGGTGTTCCGGGGATGGGGTCACAGATTTTACGTATAGGCACAGATTTTCACCTCTGTACATACAACTTATACTTCTAGCTCAGATGTGTCCAAAGTAGATATAGCTTGGACTGTCCAAGCAAAACATGTAATTAAGCAGCAATATCCAGACATTTCAAACTATTCTGCAGATGTTTCTGCGACTCTTGGTCTCTACACGTGTAACACCTGCATCTGCACATACTTTACATGCTAACATTGAAGCCATGATTTCTGCTGGTTTATTCGCAGGGCCCAATATTCAGTACCGGTGACTAGCACTGCTAACACGCCTAGCCAACAATGCTGAACATTAAACCTGGATATTCAATGCCTGATTGCCAACCGGGCAGCGGCAATATTGTGCTCAATATCGCCGCTGACTGGTTTGCAATTGGCTCCACCTTTGCCCTGGCCCGAACACCTCCAACGCGCCCCAGTGCTAAGCGGTTAGCATCAGGGCATATAGAGCCAGCAGCCGCGGATATTCAACAGTGCTAGTTGTGTTAGTTCTGCTGAATAGCCCGCTTAGGGGCGTTTACATGGTTTATAAGTCTGTGGAGTGGAGGAGTAGCCTAGCATGCAAGAGATCTGGGTTTGATTCTCATTCTCATTCTTTGTGACCTTGGGTAAGTAGCTTTACCCTCCATCGCCTTGGAAGAAAAGGCCTGGCAATCTGCTTACAGTTGTATCTTGCCAAGAAAATCCAGGGGCTTCTGGGTCACCTGGAATCAGCATTGACAGTGGCACTTAACAACAAACTGTGTAAAGGCCTTTCAATATTGGGCCGTTAGTGTTTTAGAAAGACACAGAGGCACCTCTTGTCTTAATAAAATAAGCTACAAATAGTCTAGCAGACTTATTTATTTATTTATTTGAAAACAGTGGCATACCAGGGGCAGGGTGGAGGGTGTACTCTACCCTGTGTACCAGCCAGGAGGGGAGGTGCTGAAATTCCAGGCTCACAGGGCAGCGGCGCACACAGCGAGCGTACTCTAACTTCTTTGCTGGTTTGCCACACTGCCTCTGCTCCTGGCTTGATGGCTGTTCCCTCCCAGGCCAAAGTCTCATGATAAAAGTTGCACTGCGAGACTTCAGCCCGGGAGGGAACCGTTGCCAGGCCTGGAGCAGATGCAGTGCAACAAGCCAGCAATGAAGTCATAGGAGGACGCTACCGCTGCTTTGTAAACATATCCCATGGTAAAGGTTTGCTGAGTGCATGCATTGAGGTGTGTCATGAGAAGTGGGGGAGGGGGTCCTCTACCAGTGTCAGATAGGCTCAGAACACCACCGTTTGAAAGAATTTCTATTTCACCTATTATGTGTTCTAGGCAGATCGTATAGCATAAAAATCTAGCAAGATATAAAAGAGCTAAAATAACTCAAAAATAGCAAAAGAACAAATAGCTAAGACAGAAACAACAATAATCAGTAATGCCAAACCAAGGACAGACCAACTGACAAAAAAAATCAGACACAGCACAACAATTAATACTGTATATCCATGTTTAACATTATGTTCCGAGTTGCTTACAAAAAGAGAAAGAACCAGTGAGTGACCTTAGTATAGCTGGCAAGGAGTTCCACAGTTTAGGTACAATCACAGAAAACATACGCTCTGTAAATACGCTGAAATGCACTTGTCTGTATAATGGAACATCCATCCGTATCAAGCCCTCAGAGTCTAATGAACGTGGGGAGGAGGGCGATAAATGTGTAGCTCTGAGGAGAAGCAGACAGGGGCCTACTAATACAAGACTTTAAAAGCCAACATAATAATCTTTTAACATCATCTGCCACTTGTTAAAAAATTGCCCCCTAAGAGACTGAATTGACATATTTTTTCAACCAAACAATTCCAGGCTTAGAAAAAGACTTTTACTGCAAAGTGATCACTCGGAGTCATGTTCCACTCTTATTCTCTATTGTGCCTTACACTCATCTACTTGATTTGTCCAAAAACATTTTTCCAGATTGCAGCCTGTAGATCTGGAATGCTGATTGACTTGTTATTTATCACTTTTATATACCATCTCTCCCCAATATTCAGGCTACAAAACGGTTTACAAAATAAAGTCTACACTACCATACAATAAATCCTGTAATTCATAAAGTCAATTACATTCCGCAGCTAAACTTATCACTTCAAAGCCATATTAAATAACAGAGCCTTATATCTCTTGCAGAATACTAAAACATCATCAGTTTTGGCTTTCACTTCCAACTAGCAAGGCCTTTGCTCAAGAAGGCACAGTTTAAGGTCTCAGTCAGCTCCATTCCTGATCATGCTTGTAATAATAAGTTCCTATGGGAGGAACAAAGGCAAGGAATTGGTCCATGTTGCTGAGCACATAAGGCTATATATTCTAGAATCATACCATCCTGTTAGCTGGTTAACCTGCGTTTGAACTTGTGGCCACTGGCAGCCGGGAACACTAAGGCATGAGGTTGTCCACCATCACTTGCTAAAATGCATGTTAACTGGAGATCGCAGAATGGGGAAGGGAATGGGTGGAGAGTGGACATGAGCACAATTTCTGTTAATGCCAGGGCTATTGCCATGCGTTCAGTGGCAACGCGCATCTTAATGCGGATTCATCTAAAGACTTCTCTATGGAAGTCGTTAAGTGAACCCATCTCGGTAGCCTCCATATTAGCTGTCGGGGGCATAACCAGTATGTTCCCATGGCGTGTTAGCTGCTGGGAACATACTGGTTATGCCCCCGACAGCTAATGTGGAGGCTTTGCAAGTAATGAGGATTTGTTTAGCGCATTAATTGCATATCCTTAGTGGGCTTTAGTCAAAGAGGCCTTTAAATTCAATTCTCTGCATTATCAGTTATCAATGCAAGTTTTTAAGCGCAGGTTGTTTGTGATCATGCCCTGGAGTGGAGCGCAATAGTTGCAGCAGTGGGCTGAGTACTACCAAAGCCAGGTTTGAACCCTACTACTTCTTTTTGTGGCCTTGGGCAAGTCACCTAACCTTCTTGTTTTACGTACAAACTTAGATTAGAAGCTTTCCATGGAAAGGAAAATACCTGCTGTCCCTCAATCTATCTTGCCCTGATCTTCTCAAAAGGTTGTGAGCTAAATCCAAGTCCCTTTCCCTAGCTGTAGTCACCATTCTTATTTAAATGGATGCCTATGTTTTACCTATTATATAAAGGCAAGTAGGTGCCTTCCAGTTTTTATAAAATACAAGTGTAAGTGTCAGAGATTATGCCTAAGGTAAGGCATGGGCATTTACACCAGCCACGGAACAGGTGTAAATGCCAATGCCTATATTTTTCAAGAATACACAGAAAATATAATAGTTTATGATGTATGCATATCCTTGTGTGCTGTGTTCAAGCTTTGCCCATGTACAAGCCAGCTGGCAACACATTCACTTTTACTGTGGTCAGTACGCAGGGCCAATAGGTACTGGTGCAAGCCTCCCATTCAGGACTCTCACACTTGTTTTGAGGGACAATTGGCTTTCTACTGAGCTGGCATCACTACTGCAACTGTATTCTGTGGTTACTAGCCTTCTCCATCTCTATCTCCATTTCCCATCTGGTACTTCTCAAACTCCATCTGCTGAGCAATTGGCCATTTATTTTAGTTCCTATCCCATTTGCCTCTCCGATCATGATGATCCTAACTTTCTCTCTGCACCCTGGGAAATCCCCAACTCACTCCCTCACCGCTGGCATTCTTTCATCCCAGTTTCTTTACACAACTTCACCAAAGCAGTCAATTCATCTAAGAAAACCACACGTTCTTTACATCCCCTTTCCTCCTCCTGATTAACTTCTTCTACTCTTGCATTGCTCCTTCCAACTCTATCAACAATAACCTTGCCTCAGGAGTAGTGTCACTCCCCTGAAGAAGGCCATCATCCGGCCAGTTCTAAAGAAACATTCACTTGATAAAACCTAGACTATCAATTATCACCCAGTTTCCAAACTTTCCTTTCTCTCCAAAGTTCTTGAGAAGCTTGTTTTTTCTCAACTTATTTATTTATTTAAATTATTTCTATACCGTGCTCTTTAAAATCAGCGCGGTATACAGGTAAACATCAATTTGTACAATGCGGTGGAACATGCAATGTACATTACAGAGAACAGGTATTATAACTTGGATTTCAATGGGGGTAACTATATACAATGGAGCTATTATGATTGATCATCTTTTTAAAACTAACACACTTCATCTGTACTAATCAGGTTTTCACCCAGGTCATAGTACCGAAACTATTATGGCATCCCTCCTCAGTGAAAAACATCATTCTCTTGATCAAGATAACATTACTTTAGCTGTCTCTCTTGATCTTTCCTCTGATTTTGATATGTCTCCTCTGTACATGTCTTTACAATATTGGTCTCTGTGGCATGGTGTTACACTGGTTCTATTCTTTTCTCACTGACCACTCTTTCCAGGTTTCACACTCCTTCTCAGTCTCGGGCTCTTACCCCCTCTCATGTGGAGACCTCTAAGGTTCTGTACTTGCCCGCTACTGTTTTAATATTTTCATTGCTCCACGTGCTATGATAATCTAGGACACTGGTATCACTGCCTACTATTACACTATCCAGATCACACCTACTGGCAAAATAGATGCCTTTATGTCACTCGGTATTTTATGGAAACATAGAAACATGACAGCAATAAAAGGCCATATGGCCTATCCAGTTTACCCTTCCATACTAACTACTATAGTCCCTTTTTTCCTTTAGAGATCTTCTGTGTTGATACCATGCTTTCCTGAATTTAGATAATGTCCTTGTTTCTACTACCTCCATTGGGAGACTGTTCCATGCATCTACCACTTTTTCCGTAAACAAATATTTCCACATATTACTGGAGTCTATCCCCTTTCATCTTCATCCATTGCAGAGCTTTCTTTAAATTGAAAGAGGTTCTCCTCCTGTGTATTTATGCCATGGAGGTATTTAAATATCTCTATCATATCTCCTCTCTCTCACCTTTCCTCCAAAGTAGATATATATTGAGATCTTTAAGTCCAACTCTGGTAACGCAGTCAAAGATCCCTTTCACTAATCTTCCTTTTTGTGGATGTTTTCTAAGATACTGTTCCCGGCCCTTAATCTGTGAACACAGAGCAAAACATTTTGTTAAGCAATTCTGCTTTATCCTCATAAGCTTCTACATATTCCTCCTCATCACCGTTGAGTCTGACAATATCACTGGATGCAAAATATTCCCCCACTATAGTTTCAGAAACACTTTCCCCTTTGGTAAGCACCAAGTCCAGGATGGCCCCTTCATGTGTGGGTTCTGTTACCAGCTGCTGGAATAGTTCTCCCTAAAGAGAATCCAGGATCTCCTTACTTCTAGATGACACTGCAGTAGGGATGTGCCAGTCAGTATCTAGCATATTGAAATCACCTATCAGTAGCACTTCTCCTTTCATGGCACCTATCAGTAGCACCTCGCCTTTCATGGCACCTATCAGTAGCACTTCGCCTTTCATGTCTTCAATTAAATCTCTGTCCATGTTTTCTGCCTGTGAAGGAGATCTGTATATCACACCAATGTAAATGGATTCCCTGTTCCCTCCTTCGCTTGTAAACCCTGTAATTCTGTAGCTTTAATATTTATTTATTTATTTACAGTTCTTCTATACCAGCGATGGCGAACCTATGGCACGCGTGCCAGCTGTGGCACGCGAAGGCCTTGCAGCTGGCACGCGGGAAGGTCGCACATTAAAAAAAAAAAAAAAGCTGCCCGCTGCCGCCGCGGCGGCATGGAGTGTCCCGCGGGGCTCCCTCTGCCCGGCGGGACTCTCCCGGCGCTGCTCAGCCCCTCTCTGCCGGCTTGCAGAGACGCGAAGGGAGAGTCTCCCTCGGGTCTCTGTTAAGCCCGCAGGGGCTGATGGGAAATTTCCCATCTGCCCCTGCGGGCTTAAGAGAGACGCGAGGGAGACTCTCTCTCCCTTCGCGTCTCTGCAAGCCGGCAGAGAGGGGCTGAGCAGCGCCGGGAGAGTCCCACCGGGCAGAGGGAGCCCCGCGGGACACTCCATGCCGCCGCCGCGGCAGCGGGCAGCTTTTTTTTTTTTTTTTTTCCATGAGCCGAGGGAGGGGGGTTAAGACTGGCAATGGGCTAGGGAGGGAGAGAGGGGGGTTAAGACTGGCAATGGGCTAGGGAGGGAGGGAGGGAGGGGGTTAAGACTGGCAATGGGCTAGGGAGGGAGGGAGGTTTAAGACTGGCAATGGGCTAGGGAGGGAGGGAGGGGGGTTGAGACTGGCAATGGGCTAGGGAGGGAGGGGGTTGAGACTGGCAATGGGCTAGGGTGGGAGAGAGGTTATGACTGGCAATGGGCTAGGGAGGGAGGGAGGTTAAGACTGGCAATGGGCTAGGGAGGGGGGGAGGGGGTTGAGACTGGCAATGGGCTAGGGAGGGAGGGGGGTTGAGACTGGCAATGGGCTAGGGAGGGAGGGAGGGAGGGAGGGGGGTTGAGACTGGCAATGGGCTAGGGAGGAGGAGTTAAGACTGGCAGTGGGCTGGGGAGGGGGGTTAAGACGCAGTGGGCTATGGGGGGGAGTTAAGACTAGCAATGGGCTGTGGGCTGATGAGGGCTGGCAATGGGCTATGAGCTGATGAGGGCTGTCTGGAAATGGGGTGATGGGGGGGTTAGGACTGGTAATGGGCTATGGGGGGGGTTTAAGACTGATAGTGGGCTGATGGGGGGGTTAGGACTGGTAATGGGCTATGGGGGGGTTAAGACTGGTAGTGGGCTGATGGGGGTGTAGGACTGATAATGGGTTATGGGGGGGCTAGGACAGGAAATGGGCTGATGGGGAGGGGTTAGGACTTGAGGTGGGCTGATGTGGTTAGGACTGGTAATGGGCTGTGGGCTGATGGGGGGTTTAGGACTGGCAATGGGCTATGGGGGGCTGACTGGAAATGGGCTGATGGGGGGTTAGGACTGGTAAAGGGTTATAGGGGGGGGGCTTAAACTGAAAATGGGGTGATGGGGTTAGGACTGGAAGTTGATTGATGGGGGGCTAGGACTGGTAATGGGTTGGGGTGTTGCTAGGACTGGAAATGGGCTGAGTGGAAGGGGAGGCTTGAACTGCAAATAGCTGATGGGGAGGGGGCTTGGAATGGAAATGGGCTGTGAGGGAAGGGAGCTAGGACTGAAAATGGGCTGATGGAACAGCTAGGATAGGACTGGAAATGGGCAGTTGGGGGGAGCTAAGATTGGAAATGGGCTGTGGTGGGGGCTTGAATTGAAATGGACTCATGGAGGGGCTAGAACTGGAAGTAGGCTCATGGGGGGGCTTGGACTGGAATTGGGCTGAGTGGAGGGGAGCTATGATTTGACATGGGCTGATGGTGGGGCTAGGAAATGAGTAGAAATGGGCTGATGGGGGGGCTAGGATTGAAAATGAGCAGATGAAGGGACTTGGACTGGAAATGGGCTGATGCAGGGACTAGAAGGGAATGGATGCTGGGTGAGACTGGAACTAGAAGGGAGCTGATGTTGGGGGAGGATTAGAATGGGATGGGGCTGGGAGAGTAAAATGGAGAGGGGAAAAATATTTTGTGTAGGAGGGATGAAAAATCTACAATTGGCCAGGTATTGGGAGAGTAATTGGGGATTGAGGATGGAGGGGTAAAATTTGTGTGGATGAAATAGGAATGACGAAAGAGCAAAAGGAGAAAGATTAGTATGTTAAAGCAGATGTAGAGAGAGAGAGAGAATGGAAAAAAAACTAGAAGAGAGAAGAAAGGACAAATGGACAGCAGACGATGGAGAGTTAGCAGAAAACATGAAGAAACCAGAAGAAGGTGGCTGGACCAATTGCAACTGAAAAAAAAATGCACAAAAGGTAGAAAGATATCTCTTTATTTTGAATTTATTAACTGGAATATGTCAGCTCTGGGAAATGTGCATCATTAACATCTGCGCTTTGTTTGGTACAAGAGGAAATTCCTATTTGACATTGCCACTTGTTCTCTTTCCCCAGTATTCTCTGAAATGTATTGGTTTAATATTTGCAGTGTTGCCTTTTGATAGGTAGGGTATGGTGCTTTGTGAGTCCTGGTAATGCTGTCAGGATACGGCGGGTTTGCTATGGGTTCTAAATGGGCAGCGTTTGTAGTAGTTCCTAATGTGCCTGGCGGTTGGCACTGGATTATAGTAATGTAGAAATCTTTTAGTCTTTCTTTATCCATACACTCATTAAGAGACATGTTTACTAAAAGTTAGTGTATGGTAACATTATGCAAATATTTATGCAAATAAGACCACTTATGCAAATGACGTGCTGGCACTTTGAGGAAATTCTTTGGTTTTGTGCGGCAGTTTGGGCACTCGGGCTCAAAAAGGTTAGCCATCACTGTTCTATACCATGCTTTTTCGTATCAGTGCGGTTTACAAATAACGGAAAACTTGCCACAGACAAAACGGCCATAGGCTTACATTATAACAGGATGGATAACTTGGGAAAGAACTGGGGAACTATGTACAGTTGCAGTATAAACTATATACAAGTATCACCGTAGTCTTGGGAGATTATTTACAATATATAACCTGTGCTAGAAGGGTCTGGTTTGGGCTTTGTATAAATCATGTGCTTTGTATAAATCATAGTGACACTCATATTCTTCCTTCCCTGTCCTTCCTGAATAAAGTATAACTTGGTATGATTATATCCCAGTCATGGTTGTCCATGAACCATGTCTCTGTAACTGCCACTAAATCTACATTAGCCTCTTCCATTAAAGTTTCAACATCTGAGATCTTATTTCCCATTCTACGGGCATTAATGCACACTGCTTTCCAAACATTATCCCTTTTATCCGTTTTTACAGAGGTACTGTATTAAATATTTAACTTATCTAAGGGCTTCTACTTATCTTGGGGCCTTCTTCACACATCCCCAATGAATTTAGTTTAAAGCCCTCTTTAGTAGGTTAGCCAGACTGCTGTGGAAGACACTTTGACCCTTCTTGGATAGGGGGACACCATCTCTTTTCAGCAGCCCTTGGAAAATCATCCCATGGTCCAGGAAACCAAAACACTCTCAATGACACTACCCACGCAGCCATGCATTCATCTCCAGAATGTGAGCCTCTCTGCATCGGCCTTTATCCTCAACAGGGAGGATTGAAGGGAACACCACCTACACACCTGTCTGCTTCATTCTGTCTCCCAGAGCCATGAAGTCATGTTTGATATGCTTGGAGGGATACCTAGTAATATAAAAATGCAATGTGTGCCTTCGAGTCAGTCCTGACTCCTGGCGACCCAGAAGCTCCTGGGTTTTCTTGGCAGTGTCACCGGAAGTAGATTGCCAGGCCTTTCTTCCGAGGCAATGGAGGGTTAAGTGACTTGCCCAAGGCCACAAGGAGTGCTAGTGGGAATTGAACCCTG
Organism: Ichthyophis bannanicus; assembly: GCA_033557465.1. NCBI lineage: Eukaryota > Metazoa > Chordata > Amphibia > Gymnophiona > Ichthyophiidae > Ichthyophis > Ichthyophis bannanicus. The sequence goes on from CM066033.1 coordinate 422,641,268, forward strand.
CCTAAATGTTTGTGCATCATCGAATAATATCCAGTAGGCTTGATGAGTCTCAGCAAACTCTGTAGCATCTTGGATATTGGCACCTGGAAGATAGCACGCCTCCCCGGACATCAATTTGGCAGATGGATGCCTCAGTACCCCTCCAAAGAGAGTCATCAACCATCACTACTCTTCATTTCATTGTGGTCACTGATTCTGCAACTTTGGGATGCTTGAGCTCTGGTTCTTCCCATTCCTGGGATGTTTTCACCTTCTCTACTTCCAGAGCCGCATACTGGTACTTCAGTTCAAGGTCTGGAGGAGTTGGATTTTCGATTCTGCATGCTCTGGTGACCCATGTCCAACTCTCTTTATTCTGTAGCATACCATCTTCACCTCTGTTGGAGAGCTTGGATGGTTCAAGAACCATCTCATCAATGTATTTCTTGCTTTTATGGATGCTTCTCAGCATTGCTATCTCTTCTCAGAGCTCCTCCACTTGCTTCATGAGGGCTTCAGCTTGCAGGCATTATTGACATGGAACTTGTCCCTCGACTGGGATTGGGCTGTTCGTCTGGACAGAAGCAGAAGCTTTAATGGGGGCAACAGCATTGGCAATGCGATTCTTCCCAGCCATAGTTCAGTTGTTGGAGCTGTGGTATCCCCCGAGAAGGGCAGTGACTTCAAAGAGCTTGCTTTCCTCTTTGAACTTTGCATGCAATGGAGACCCAAACCCTTTACGCATATAAGTACCACATACTCCATTAACATTTCAATTGAGGCAAATACATGGAATTCAGAGCATGTCATGGTCTCAGTCACACACATAAAAAACCAGGGCACAATAAACATCACATGAAAGTTTTGCATAAACCCTTGATAATGGAAAACAGTCATTCTTCTGCAGCTCTAGCAAGCAATTGATATGTTTAGTGACACAGATTGTGCCTGTGTCTCTGGGCGCAATGACAATAAGATGAAATCATTTGTTAATTGTTAATTAGCTGTTCTTGCATGTTGCTTGGTGAATTCCATTCATTTCTCTGATGAAATGTCAGCAAGCGTTGTTTCTTATTTATGATGAATGCAGCATACATTTAAGTGAGATTAACATATATTGTATCTTTTCCTTTGTCCTCACTTTTAAAAAATATGCTCATTACTAATACACTATTTCAAATGCATGCAAAGTCTTTCATTGTCCAATGTTCATCGTGCCAAGTATAGAAATGGAAAAAAATGTAAGGGCCAATATATTCAGCAGATGGTGGCCAGTCCAAGTAAAGTAGCTGGCTGTTGCTGTTTTAAGTTAGGTCGGGATATTTAATGCTGGGGTCCAGGCTCAATGCAAGAAGGTGAGGCGCCCTAGGGGAATCTTATCCCTTGCATGCCCCTGCTCCCATTGCTGCTACTGCCGCCCCTTCCTGGGACCTATAGTGGCAGCAATGGCCTAAAACAGCCCCACGGCATTTACCTCAAACCTTTGGTGCCACGCGGTTCTTTGCTTCCACCCCCCACCGACACCTGATACTGACTTCCTTTGCCATGAGGGCACCGCTTCTGCCCCCATGCGAGCAAGAATTCAGCATCAATGGGGGGGGGGGGGAGCAAAGAGCCGTATGGCGCTGAAGTTTTGAGGTAAATGCCGTGGGGCTGTTTTAGGTCAATGCAGCCACTGTAGGTCCCGGAGAGTGGTGGCGATGGCAGCAATGGGGGCTCCGGGAGGGCCAGCGCCCTGTGTGACTCTTGTTTATCCAATGGTAGCACACTGAATATCCAGAATGGCGCGATAGTGTAATAGCTAACTGGGCAACAGCAATATTCAGCCACTGCCCAGTTAGCTAAACCGGCTAAAGTAAGGTCAGCCTTTTACGGGCTAATGTTAGCTGGTTTAAATTAACCAGCCAGTGGCTGAATATCATTGCTGAGCATTTAACTGGAACACCACTCCCAGAACTCCCCCCAAATGCCCCAGTTCCACGCTACCAAATACACACGGTTTTCCAGAGCCTGCTACATATTTTACAAAAGGTTCTGTGTTTAGTGAGCCTTTTGTAAGATATTCTGCAAAATATGAATGTCCTGACTTAGATATCAATTTTATGACCTAGAGAACCAATACAAAATGAATCTATTAGCAACTAGGCCTCTAAATTGTTACTGTTTACTAGCTTTGTGCTCCAAATTGCAGTTTTATTATAAAAATGCAATAGCCAGACTATTCTGAACATTTAAATATTCTTTTAATGAAAAGAATGTTAGTTTGACAATTTCTTAGTGGCAAAATTGACATCTTTTACAGTAAAATACATGATTAAATGATGTAGAAATAAAAAAATATTGTTAGTATTATAAAATGAAGAAGAAATTATAATAATGAGGCTTCACAGCCCCTTTCTAGCCAAGATTAGGGCTATAAGCTGAAGATGTTTGTTTCTTGGTCTGTTGGCTGAAATTGAGAACCAGTAGAGTATGGGAGGTTAATGTGCTGTCTCCAGACTCCACAGGGAACGCAAAATTATCCTGATCATGGTCAAAGCAGCAACATTAAACTTTCTGAGAAAAAAAGAAAGAAAGAAAACAGTATGGCCCGATTCCGTCCCGGACGTTGATCCCCTCTGTACGTCCAGTCTGAACCGGACATGCAGAGGGGATCGCGATTCTGATCCCACGGGGTACGTATGGCCCCTCGGGATCAGAATCACAAAGAGTCCTGCATGTGCAGGACTATCCTTGGCTAACTTAGTCAAGGCTCTTCAATGGAGCTGCGGCGCCATGGCGTCATGTTGCCATGGCACTGTGGCTCCATTGAAGAGCCACGATGCCAGCTGCTGAAAATTAAAGCTAATTCCCTGTAGCCTGAGCCCTGATCTGGCCTCCTATGGCCAGTCAGGCTGCGGGAAATGTCTTTCAGACCCCCCTGCCCCATCCACACTCCGTCATTTAAAAAATAACACGTCCAGGACATACAGGGCTGACATTAGACCCACCCAGACTCCGCCTCCGAGCCACCCCTTCCCTGCCCCCGTCTAACTTCCCCGCACAACCGGCGGGGAAGTTAGTCACAGCCGGGTGAAGGCACAAATAGCGGAGATCGACGTCCATCCCCACTATTCATGACACAGAATTAACCCCCTATGCCTCTGAGGAGAACTATGAAAATATTAACATTCTTAATGTAAAATCATTTAAAGAAGAAGTAATAAATAGATTTCACATCAATTTCTTGTGGTTAATAACATTTCACCTTAGAAATATCCTAATCATCAGTGCAAGGTAGTGATTTATCCTCCTAGATATTACACAAATGTTTGACTGTTAAGGCTTGTTTAATGAAAGCAATTTTAACAAAGTAGCCCTGGGAATCATGTCAATATATATCATATGTACAGTTTTACACTCCAAGCAAAGAGTAATCATATGGAGTCATGCCTAAAAAGGATATCTAAGAATGTGCAATTTCTTGCTAGACACAGATATTAGCAGGGCAGAAAACCCTTTATTTCTTTTATGTGTGGATTGCTTGCTGGATTGACAGCTATTATTCATAAAGCTATCCATTAGTTTGGGCTTGTTTGCTGCCCTTCCTTGGAATTCAGAGAAATAGCACAGACTAAAAGACTCTGTGCCACATTTTGGCTCACCGCTCTTTCAGTTTCTTAGCTCACTCTTAGGTGCATGTTTACTAAAGGGCGTTAGCTGCTACCATGGTGCTAATGTGCAGTTATCGCATAGCAGTAACAGCTAATGCAGATAAAATGCAGACATTGCGGTGATTTTCTGCAGTGTCTGCATTTCCTGTGGTAGCTGCGAGCTTGGGAGAGATTAGGGTGGAGAGTGGGCCTGCCTGCAATGGGTGATTCCCGCGGACGTTACCAGTGCACGATAATCATCAAGGTTTGCAGGCTTCGTAAATGCAGCTCTCACTACATCAATGGATGGCGATAGCTGCATCCGCAAAGCTGGACCCCTGCGATCCCAGCACTTTCTCCATGGCATCTGCAAAGAAAATGCTGGGAGTGCCCTCTACACCTACCGTGGGACTTTTGCAGCTAACACCGGGCATTGACTGCAAATGCCTTAGGTGGGTTAGTAAACATACCCCTTAAAGAAAAGCATTCTTTCCCAGAATGCAGAGTTCCATCTCCTATTTTCATTTGTTTAAAACTTTAATGATAAAGGAAAATGGGAAAAGGGACAGCAGAGATTAGAAAGCTTCATAGACCTGTCTTTCTGAAGTATCAGCTTAACTTAGGTGATATGTCACTTCTTAAATTATTGCAGAAAACACTTTCATATCCTGTTTTGCTTTGCATTTCTGGATGAAACTGATTTGAGAAGAAACTTGCTGTGGAAGCAAAACGCGTAATAAAGTACATTTGTAGCAAAAACACATAATAATGCACATTCGTATCAAAAAACCTGTGAGAGTCAGTAGGACCATTAGATGATAGAGGGGTAAAAGGGGCAGTAAGAGGGGACAAGGCTATAGCGGAGAGACGGAATGAAGTCTTTGCTTTGGTCTTTACTGAAGAAGATGTAGAAATGTTACCCATGACTGAAGTGGTATTTAAAGGTGATACTGCGGAAGAATTGAAAGAAGTATCGAAACACCGGGAAGATGTATTACAACTATTTGATAAACTGAAGAATAGCAAATCACCTGGACCGAATGGTATACATCCAAGGATGTTGAAAGTACTGAAATATGAGATTGCAGACCTGCTATTAGTAAACTGTGAACTATCATTAAAATCATCTGTAATACCTGAAGACTGGAGGATCGCCAATGTAACGACAATTTTTAAAAAGGGTTCTAGGGGTGATCCAGGAAACTACAGACCAATGAGCCTGATGTCAGTACTGGGAAAAATGGTAAAAACCATCATAAAGAACAAAATTACTTATCATTTAGATAGTCATGGCTTAATGGGAAACAGCCAACATGGCTTTAGACAAGGAAGATCTTGTCTTACTAATCTGTTATGTTTTTTTGAAGGTGTGAATAAACAGGTAGACAAAGGTGAGTCAGTTGATATAGTGTATCTGAACTTTCAGAAAGCCTTTGACAAGGTCCCTCATCAGAGATTTTTGGTAAAACTAAAAAGTCATGGGATTGGAGGCAGTGTACTATTGTGGATCAGGAACTGATTAAAAGATAGAAAGCAGAGGGTAGGGCTAAATGGCCAATTTTCACAATGGAAAAAGGTAAATAGTGGAGTACCGCAGGGATCTGTGCTGGGTCCGCTGCTCTTTGACATATTCATAAATGACCTGGAAAAGGGAATAACGACTGAGGTTATTAAATTTGCAGATGACACAAAACTATTTAAAGTTGTTAAAATCCAAGAGAATTGTGGAAAATTGCAAGAAGATCTTCATAAATTGAAAGACTGAGCATCCAAATGGCAGATGAAATTTAATGTGGACAAGTTATGCACCTAGGAAAGAACAAACCAAACTATGGTTACACGATGCAAGGTTTCACATTGGGAACCACCACCCAGGACACCACCCAGGACAAAGATTTAGGCGTCATTGTGGATAACATGTTAAAACCCCCCGCCCAGTGTGCAGCGGCGGCCAAGAGAGCAAATAGAATGCTAGGTATTATAAGGAAAGGAATGGAAAATAAAACAAAGGATATTATAATGCCTCTGTATCGTTCCATGGTGCGACCGCACCTTGAATATTGTGTGCAATTCTGGTCGCCGTATCTTAAAAAGGATATAGCATTATTAGAAAAGGTACAGAGAAGGGCCACCAAAATGGTAAAGGGGATGGAAGGATACTCCTATGAAGAGAGGCTAAAAAGGTTAGGGCTCTTGAACTTGGAAAAGAGACGGCTGAGTGGAGATATGATGGAGGTCTATAAATTAATGAATGGAGTGTAACGGGCAAACGTAGATCGATTGTTTACCTTATCAGAATATAAAAAGGCTAGGGGACATGCAGTGAAGCTACAGGGTAACCTATTTAAGACTAATAAGAGAAAATATTTTTTCACTTAACGTGTAATCAAACTCTGGAATTTGTAACTGGAGGATGTAGTATAATCTGTTAGTGTAGCTGTGGTTTAAAAAAGGGTTGGACAAGTTCCTGGAGGAAAAGTCCATAAACCATTATTAAAAGGGATCCAGGATATCACTGCTTGAGGTAATACAAGCATTGAGGAACCTGTGTCTTTTGGGGAGACTGCTAGGTACTTATGAGCTAGATTGGCCACTGTTGGAAACAGGATACTGGGCTTGATGGACCTTGGTCTGACCCAGTATGGCATATCTTATGTTCTTATGGGAATACAGCATGTACACTATAACCCCTGTTTTTTAAAATGTGCTAATATTTTACTGTTAATCCATGTTATTAGGAAAAATTAACATGTAATAAAAGATGCCCTTGAGCTCATTCCGAGGGCACTATAACATGACCGAGGCTGGAGCAAAGGAAGGTGAGGGTGGAGGAGAGATAGTGGTAGAGGGCAAAAGGGCTCAGGAGAGCCGGGGATTTGGAAGGGAGAGACAAAATTGAGGATTGGGCAGGCGAGTGAGTATAGGAGGAGAAATGAGTGGGGAGCAGGCTTGCTTGCCTGCCTTTGGAGGGCGTTTGCTGAGATAAGGTGGGAAGGAGGAGGAGTCTGGAGAGTGGGAACTCATTCTCCCATCTCACTCACCCCACTTCAGTGTCATGGATGGAATTGGGGGGTGAGAGGCAAAGAACGATGTGAGGGAGTTGCGATCACGACTATCAGGAGGCTGGTAACTCCGAGGATTGGTCAGAAAATGGGGAGTAGGGTTAAAAAATGGATGCAAAGCTATAGAGGATGATGTGCAACTCCATTGCAAGCTACAGGGGCCGTGGTCTGGTATCATCACAGACTATGCATAGGGAGGGGACTGGGTGGTGGTGCCACAGGGTCCTTAAGACCTCATCACAGCTAGGTTGACACCAATGAGCCAGATGGTCAATTGCGGTGTAGAGGTAGGGTTAAGAATATTGGAAACTGTTCTTGTTATGAAAAGGTTGGAGGGTTGGCAAGTTTATATTCAGCTACAACCATAGGTTTGCGATCATTATAGTGTCATGTGGTTTTCTTTGTTAGATTTAGAGTGTGAGGAGGTTGGTGTGAGTGCCTATGCTAATGCAAACTCCTGTGTTTACTGTTAGGGCATCCCCAGGATTTTTGAGAGGTTGCTATGCAGTTAACACGTTTGTTTCTGTGTGTTAACTGCATACAAAACAATGCATGATGCTGGTTGATATACTTCTTGAGATGGGTTAACTCTTCATTATTTGCAGTGATAACAGTCTGTACAGTAATAACCCATTGCTAACTGTAAGAAGACTGAAAATGGTATTTTGATTTGGATTCGATACTCGTCTTTCTAAACCAGAGCTCAAGGCAAGTTACACTGCAGGTTCAGTAAGAGGGTCATTTTACAAGAGTCGCCTAGATTTACGCATGGAGAGCACAGTATTTTAGTGGTTTCCACATGTAAATGGTCACATATGCATGTAATGTGGTCAGTCACTATTCTGTAGGTACATGTGTCGGACTGATGGCTCATACTTTCATTGTGGGCATGTATAGGGGTGGAGATTGGGCAGAGCATGGGGGGAGTGCAAATAAAATACTACAACTTACATGTGTTCTTGACAAATCTAGATGTGGACATTAACACTGCCTAGTTTAATGCATGTTTTGACCACTTATGCTTTTATATTATAAAGTACACACATATATTACTTTAAAAATAGGGTGTAATACACGAGTGAAAATGCACATATATCTAGGCGACCCTTATAACATTACCCTTCATGTGTTTCTCTTCCCCAGAGGGTATATAATCTAAGCAGCTGGTGTGCTAAAGTACACATAATGGTGCAGGAACCAGATCTAGTGCTCATAAGGCCTGGTCCATTTTCCTAATCCTTCCGTGTGGTGACTGAATCTACTGCGGACGTGTTGCTCCCGTCATGGTTTTTTGTTTGGAGCAGTGAATTTAGAAATCCAGCTCTCAATGCAGAGCCTATAGTCAAATAGATGCTGGATGGCACATGGATGCCTCCTCATGTCCAGTGGGAGCCAAAAGTTTGTAAAGCTGCATTTTAAACCAAAGATGTTAAACTAGCACACGTACATGGCAGCAGCTTTTTAATATTGCTTCTCCCTGTATTCCCACACACCCCAATCCTGCAGCTTCAATTACACCCCTCTCACATCGTTCCCAACCTCTGACCTCTGTATGACATAAGATCCCCCTTTAACCTCCCGATCATCCAAACCCCTTAACAAGAAAGCCACCAATTGATAATCTACCCCCTCTTCCATCTGAGCCCTTAATAAGGAAGCCCCCCTTCTATCCAATCTCCCTTTCAAGAACTCCCTCACAGCCACCCTCTGGGTCAAGAATAATAACATAGTAACATAGTAGATGACGGCAGATAAAGACCAGCATGGTCCATCTAGTCTGCCCAGGAATATGGCAAGAGAAGGTGCAGGCCACACCTCTCCATGTCTTTGTTTAGGGGTGAACCCACCTCTCCATGTAGGACACCCCTATTTGTTGAGATGTTAGATGGTTCAGAAGTTATATGTTTCAGTTTATTTTGTTTTTATCCTGTTGCTGTAAAGGGATCCACTGTGTTTGTCCCATGCCGTTTTGAATTCCGTCACCGTGTTTGCCCCCACCACTTCCATCGGGAGGGCATTCAAAGCATCTACCACCCTTTCAGTGAAAAAATATTTCCTGACATTGCCTTTAAATTTACCACCTTGCAGCTTCATGTTATGCCCTCTCGTTTTACAGCTTCCCCGTCTTTGGAAGAGGTTTGCTTGTTCATTTCTCTTTAAGTATTTAAAGTTCTGAATCTTATCTTCCCTGTCCCTCTTCTCCTCCAAAGTGTAAATATTTAGGTCTTCAAGTCTCTTCTCATAAGGCTTCTGTAGCAGGCTCTGAATCATTTTGGTCGCCTTCCTCTGAACAGTTTCCTGTCTTTTTACATCTTTTGCAAGATATGGTCTCCAAAACAGAACACAGTATTCCAAGTGAGGCCTCACCAGTGACTTGTACAGTGGCATAAGTACCTCTTCCTTTGTGCTGGTAATCCCTCTTTGTATGTAGCCCAACATCCTCCTGGCTTTTGCCACCGCCTTGTCGCACTGTTTTGCCACCTTGAGATCATCAGAGATAATCACACCAAGGTCTTTCTCCTGAACCGTGCACACCAACCTCTCGCCCCCTATCGCGTACATTTCCCTTGGATTTCTGCTACCCAAGTGGATGACACTACACTTTTTCGCATTAAATCGTAGTTGCCAAGCATTAGACCATTCTTCCAGCTTTTGTAGATCTTTCCTCATGTTCAGCACTCCCTCAGGGGAGTCCACTCTGTTGTAAATTTTTGTGTCATCTGCAAAAAGACAGACTTTTCCATTCAGTCCTTCAGCAATATTACTTACAAATACATTGAACAGTGCCGGGCCCAGAACCGAACCCTGGGGCACCCCGCTAATCACCTTCCTTTCATCCGAGTGAGCTCCATGTACCATCACCTTCTGTCGTCTGTCAATCAACCAGTTTCTAATCAGTTTACCATCTTGGGACCCATCCCCAAGCCACTGAGTTTATTGACAAGCCTCCTGTGAGGAACAGTATCAAAGGCTTTTGCTGACATCCATCGCATGCCCCTGATCTAGTTCCTTGGTCACCCAGTCAAAAAACTCAATCAGATTTGTTTGTCAAGACCATCCTTCGGTAAAACCATGTTGCCTTGGATCTTGCAACCTGTTGGTTTTGAGAAAGATCACTATTCGCTCTTTCAGGAGTGCTTCCATTACTTTTCCCGCCACTGAGGTAAGGCTCACAGGCCTGTAGTTTGACACTTCTTCCCTGTCACCAGTTTTGTGTAGAGGTACAACATCAGCCATTCTCCAGTCCTGAGGAACCTCTCCTGTTTCCAAGGATCTGTTGAAGACATCCTTTAACGGTCCTGCAAGAACCTTTCTGAGCTCTTTCAGTATCCTGGGATGTATCCCATCCGGTCCCATGGCTTTGTCCACTTTCAGTTTAGCAAGTTTTTCTAACACCTCATCTTCTGTGAATAGTGTGGTATCTACTTCATTCCCATTTTTAAATTTGGGAGTCACAGCTGGTCCATCTCCAGGATTTTCTCTAGTAAAAACAGAGCAGAAGTATTTGTTTAGCAATTTCGCTTTTTCTATGTCACTTTCCACGAGTCCTTTCCCAGCACTTCTGAGTCCTGCAATTCCAACTCTGATCTTCTTCCTTTCCCGAATATACCTGAAGAAAGTTTTGTCGCCACCCTTAACATCTTTAGCCATCTTTTCCTCTGCCTTTGATTTTGCTTTCCTTATTTCTCTTTTTGACTTTTTGAGTTTGATCCTGTATTCATTTCTGTGTTCTTCTGTTTGCAAGCTTTTGAATTTTGCAAAAGCTGTGTTTTTTGCCTTTATTTGAGCAGCCACTTTTTTGGAAAATCAAATAGGTTTCCTTCTCCTCTTGTTTTTATTTACTTTTCTTACAATATTTATCTGTTGCCCCTTTTATTGCCATCTTTAGTTTAGCGCATTGCAATTCCACTTCCCTTATCTCCTTCCATCCTGTCATCTCCTCCTTTAGGTACTCGGCCATTTTATTGAAGTCAGTGTTTTTGAAGTTCAGGACTTTGAGCTTGCTATGATTGGCCTGTACCATGGCTTTTATCTCAAACCACACCGTGTGATGATCACTATTGCTCACAGGGGCACTCACACAAACATTTGACATGCTATCACCGTTGGTGAGCACTAAATCCAGTGTTGAACTTTCCCTGGTTGGTTCCATCACCATTTGTCTAAGTAATGCATCTTGAAGAGCATCCACTATTTTTTTGCTTCTTTCCAGATGTGCAGAAGGAGTAATCCAATCTAGATCAGGTAGATTAAAGTCACCCAATATGATCACTTCCCCCTTTGTGACTATCTTAGCAATATCTATAATCAATTTATCTCTCTCTTCAATTTGAGTCGGAGGTCTGTAGACTACAGCAGTATGGATGACAGTGCCATCTCCTCTTTCCAACGCAATCCAGAGCGCTTCTTCTTTTCCCCATGTCCCCTGCATTTCAGTAGCTTTAATATTGCTTTTGACATACAAGGCTACTCCTCCTCCTTTTCCATTTTCTCTGTCTCTTCTTAATAGATTATAGCCAGCTATGGCTATATCCCAATCATGCGATTCATTAAACCATGTTTCTGTAATGGCTACAATGTCCAAATCCATTTCCACCATTAGAGCTTCCAGGTCTGGAACTTTGTTGGCTAAGCTTCAAGCGTTTGTGCTCATTGCTTTCCAGCATTTACCTGGCTTGTGTGTATTTTGCATTGATTTTGTTCTGCCCACTTCTTCCCACTTGTTTTTGATGTGTGGTTTAAAAGTGTGGCTGTTTCTGATGTTATTCTGCTTTTGTAGGGGGTGGCTTGCAGATCTTGACCTTCCACATCCGTCACCCCCAGTTTTCGGGGATTGTCCTGAATTTTAGAGCTGTGTCCCCAACTCCCCCATGAGGGGACACAGGAGGAAGAAATACAATTTTATTTTCAGTTTAGTGATTAGCATATGCATAGTCTTTAGAATTTACAACCGCTATCTTTACATTTTGCACAGTACAGAGGTATTACATTATAGTTTCTAGTTCTCTATGGATTGGATGTTTGGATGTGATATTGTTGCTGTCATGGGATGGATTGGGGGAGACAAGGTAATGACTTCTCTTCCCTCTTCCACGTCATCTTGTTCATACCTGAAGTGAAGGTGTCCCTTCCTCCCCCACACGTATACGCTTCAGGTAAGTGTCACAGATTCACCTGAAAAAAATCTGGTAACCCTAGAAGAACCCCATCATCCCCACCTCTCAGCCCAATCCCTGGTCTTACCAGAGTTCCCTGGTAGCAATCACTCCTGCTCTCCATCGTCCTGGTTTCAAAATGGCATCCACGACCCCCAGCAGTAATCTCACAGCATTTTGTCCTTATTTGGCAGCCTCACCCTAGTGATAATATAACAAGACTATCACTAGAGGTCACAGAATCATTTTAAAACCTGGACCATGGACAGCAGGAGTGACTAGGGATTGCTCCTGCTCACCCGAAACACCAGGGATCCCCTGTAAGGTGGAGAGTGAGATTGGAAGGGGTCTTGCAGGGGTTCTTCTTGCTCCCAGCTAGGTGGAGGTTCCTGAGGATGATTGATTGAAAGGGGATTTCCTTGTTGGGGATTTGGATTGAAGGAGTATTGGATGGAAGAGGGGAATGAATGATTGGGTAGGGATTTTCTTGAAGGGGATCAGATGATTATGTTGGGGACGATTAAGGGGAATCTGATGCTGTGAAAGTGTTGGCGGTAAATAATGTCAAGGGGCATGATCTGGAGGGGGCAGACCTTGGACTTGGCACCTGCTCCTTTTTGACAGGCATTTAGGGCAGGTGTAAATCCTGATGTCTATATTTTTTTATATTAACATTGATTCCCCTTTAAAGATGGACATCCATGTTGATATGTTAGGCCTCTCCCCACCCCTACCACACCTCCTGTAAAACTAAATGTGTTGTGCATCATCAGATGTAAATAAGTAGCTCCTTGTATGCCAATCTGTATGTCTGAATGTTGTTATTTACAAGTGTGAATGCTTTTTAAATAACCACCATGGCACCTATGTGTCTTCACAAAATACTAGCACCGATCCTGAAGAAATTGTGCCTAAATTGAAGACGTAAATTCTTTATCCTCATATGCGTGTATTTTCTAAAATACATACAGAATTCATAGCTCTGCCCATGCTTACCTTAGCTCTTTCCCTTCTCACACCTACTCAACATATACGTAAGGTTGCCAACTGACTCCAGATGCCCCCAACAAGATTGATCCTGTCCTAGGTTTAACCCATTGCATGCAGAGACTTGTAATCATACTTTTCTGATGGAGTGCAATAGAGGAATCAGAACTACAGGCTCAATATTCAGTTGGGACGGCTATGCGCCGTAGTGGTGCATAGCCATCATCACTGACCTTTAACCCTGGATATTCAATACAAGGGTCATATCCGGCCCTGGCATTGAATATCTGAGATTACTGCAAAGCCTCTGATGCTGCAGAAGCTAACCGGGTAGCGGTGCAATAACACCATTACCCAGTTAGTGACTCTCACCACTCACAACATGCCCCGATGCTAAGCGGTTAGCACTGGGGCTTATAATGGTGTTGGTTGGGGATTTTCAGTGGAGTTAGTGTCATTGAATATCCCATTCAGTGGCATTTACACAGTTTACAGGTCAGTAAACCGTGTAAATGCCTTTAGAATATTGAGCCCTACATGCCCCTGCAAGCAGTGGGGTAAACCCAGGACTGCATCAAGCCTGTTGGGCGCATCTGGAACTATTGGCAACCCTACCTATATGCACTGGCTTGCACCATGCGCACTTTAAGGCTCACCCTAATTTTATAAGATGTCTTTGAGAGTAGTTTTATAACAGGACCCTTATGTGTAAAGGTGCCTATGTGTAACAGATTTTTTAAAGACATATAAGTATTTATGTGTCTTTTCAAAATCCCAGGAGCAAACCAGCTGAAATGGTGGTGAGATTGAAGCTGGGCACCTTACTGCTTGCTCAGGAGCAGGTGCAACTGTTAGTGTTTAAAATATGCACACATGTCACAAAATATGGGCATAAGTTATTTTATTTTATTTATTTATTTATTTATTTACAAGCATTTATACCTCGTTCTGTCTGAAATCAATCAATAGTGTTCACAAGCCTAAAAACAGACAAAGAATGATATACTCCAGCCACCCCCACCCCTGCCCTTGAATCCCCTCCCCCCAATAAGATCGTCTTTACAAAAAAGCCAGCAGGTTACCCACGGCATGCAGTTCCAAGGATAAAACATTCCATAACTCGGGTGCCACCACCCGGATAACCCAGGCCCTCCCGTGCAGCCTCCTAACCAGGGACCTCCTGCAACTGACCCGACCCTGCAAGGAGTGAAGCGCCCTCCCAGGCTTGTACCATCACAGTAGACCTGTCTGTTACATTGGGTGGCTGTCATGAAGAACAAGAAGGTAATGAACAAAAGCTTGAAGATGCAGCATTTATTTATTTATTTACATTCTCTTATATACCGCGCTATTCTGCATCAGTGCGGTTTACATTGAACAAACTGAAATTACATTGAACAGTGCATTATAACTTGGAGATAACTATTTTACAGGGAACATGGGCTATGGAGGGTTAAGTGGCTTGCCCAAGACCACAAGGAGCACCTGTGGGACTAGAAACCCCAGTCCTTCCGGCCCAAGGTTGCTGTCCTCTAGTGAGATTTGAACCCCCGAACTTCCGGCCTGAAGTACCTTGCCCCAACCACTAGGCCACTCCTCCACTTCACACTGGATAGGGAGCCAGTGCAAGTGGAGTAAGAAGTGGCCCGCACTGTCCCTCCATGGCACCCCAACAGGACCCTTACTGCTGCATTCTGAATAACTTGTAATCTACGAATGGATCATTTAGGGAGCCTGACATACAGGGCATTATAATAGTCCAGGGTACCTTGTACCAATGCTGCATCACCAGCTGTAAGGCTGCCACTTCTGAGAAAGGGCACACCTGATGGACCAACCTCAACTTTAGTCAAGCCATTTTCACCACCTGGGCTATCTGTCACCCACCCCCACCCCCTCTTTTTCCAGTACTACCCTCAATAAGCATAGCTCCTCCTTCAACGGGAGCACAAAACTACTCATTCTCAGCGGATTGTGCAAGTCCACAAGCTCCACCACACCAAACTGTAGACAGATGATATTGTCTACATTTAAGCACTAGGCCGCTACCCAACTACCAAGTGCATACCTGTGCCAACCAAATGTTAAGCTGCAATAGTGCTCATTCCTGATCACCCTCTAGTGGGGCTACAATCCGGAGATCATCTGCACATATAAAAAAGGACAAACCAAAGGATCGTACCAGCCTCCCCAGCGGTTGGAAATAAATGTTGAATTGCAGAAACGAAAGAGGCAAACCCTGCGGCACCCCCCCAGTCTCATGCATAAATTTGGGAAGTCACTGCAGGCTCTTGCACATGAAAATGGTGATGATACATAAACAAGTCCACCAATGCTCAATCTACTGCAGCGCTCCAATAGGAGAGGCTTTTCTATTAAATCAAATGCTGCCGAGAGATCCAGCGAGATCAACAACACCGACAGCATCCTGTCAAGTCATCCATAAACTTGATCCATCAAAGCTAACAATAGGGTCTCCACCCTGCCCCCCCAGTCAAAATCCACCATGCCCACAGTCCAACAAAAGATTATCCTCCACGAAACCACCAATCTGGGACACCACCTCTTTTTCAATCAGTTTTGCCATCAAGAGTAAATTGGAAATTGACCGATAGCTACTACAATCAAGAGAGTCACCCCCTGCTTTCTTTGGGATTGGAGTTACAAACGCTTCCTTCAGCCGACCCGTCAGGATCCCTTGCTCCAAGGACTCATTTATCAGGTCTCGCATCCAATCCAATATAAATTGAGGCGCATTCTTAAAATAGTCAATGGGTGCTGAGTCTAAACCTGAATCGGACTCCCAAGTTCCCAATAACAGCTACCCCACTCTTTTACTCATAATAGCTTTTCTTATGACTCTGCCTATGCTCTGCCAAGATTTAACCCTAGAAAATGTCTATAAATGGGCGATGTAAAAATGCGTGACTTCTTGACATTTACTTTTACGTGCGGCCTTTCTGCTCTCATTTAAAGACCTTTCTGCACCAAAAACCTTTATAAAATTACCCCCTAAATGGCACATTTGCCCTTTCTGACCTTGGAATTTAAATATTTGCTTCACTAATAACTATTTTTCACCTTCAGTTTTACACTTACTAAATATCATACAAATCCATAGTTAATGAACACCTGTGATTCAAAGTTATGCCTCTTTGAATAACTTCTACATGTCTAGATTTGCCTTTTGGAGTTTACTCGCCTATCGGTTGGGTAGTTTTGTAACAGGCTATTTTTGCACTGTTTTGTACATGGAAATACCTTGGAAAATTACCCTCGGCATTTAGATCTTGATACCGTGGCATCCATAAGCGGTTTGGTGATTATTAATGACATCAGATTTATGCCCTTTAATGCTGGGCTTTTCTGCATTGTATGTGGATTTGGTGTACTTTATCAGGCTGTCTTAGCACAGAAGAGTGCATTTGCTCCTGCAGTAAGTACTTTGTAAACTGTGTGATTTTCGGCTGTCAGTTGGTTGTAGCAGTGCAATTCTCTGACAATTTGTAGCTCTCAGCTGCATAATTATGAAGCACTCAAGAAAAAGCAGTTTAAACAAATTAACTCTGAAGGTGCTTCATGCTAGAAAACCACACAGGATTGTGAACTTGTGTTTTTGTAGCTAATAACTCTTAAACAGGATGTTTATTAAAATATGCCCCTACTTGCTCCTAGTGCATTTTTGGCCACTTAACACTAAAAGTATGCATGTACTTAACTTTAGAAAATAGGTGCTAGTGATGTGCAAAAAAATGTGTATTAACTATCCAGGAGTTTGTATAATTGCTCACTATATACAGGACCGGGCCAACCATGAGGCAAACTAGGCAGTTGCCTAGGGCAGAGGCCGCGGGGGGAGGGTTGGAAGAGATCGAGGCATTCAATGCTAAACAATAGATTCTGATAGCTGGGGTGCACAAGGCTTACGGTTTGCTTAGGACATCACCATCGTGAACTAACTCTGAGGCCTGCCCTGTCCACACTTGACAACTCTTAGGTGGCCAGGATAGCATGCAGGTGGTCCATTCATTTCACCGCAGCAAATGGACAAGATGGTTGAGGATTTCTCTGAGTTTGACAGTACCAGTCCTAAAGTGTGGAGACCTCACAGAGGGAATATGTCACAGGAAGCAGTGGATACCAGTGTGTTGTGGTGGTCCTCTGTTTTACTGGAAAATCTCGAGGTTGTGTTTTATTTGTCTTTTAATTCTCTTGAATTTAACTGTTAATACTGAAGAAAATCTGTGGATATTCAACGGCACTGTTTGGGCAGAATGAATAAGTGTGAAGTTATCTACAGAGTGTAAATATTCAGCTCTTTAGCTATCCCGATAGCAGGCTCAGTGTCACTTGTATTTGGATATAATCTGCGCTGACGACCCTATATAAAT
The DNA here is from genome assembly GCA_033557465.1 of Ichthyophis bannanicus. NCBI lineage: Eukaryota > Metazoa > Chordata > Amphibia > Gymnophiona > Ichthyophiidae > Ichthyophis > Ichthyophis bannanicus. The sequence goes on from CM066033.1 coordinate 422,658,475, forward strand.
ATCCAGTGCCATCCACAGTCTACATAGGAGCTCTGAATATCCAGATTATTTTTAATTGCTAAACATAGCATTTAAAAAACCACCAACGGCAAAGTGCAATTATCAACCCAAATGTTCTGTTATCATGAACAACCTATCTACTTTTTGTTGTTAAAGTGACTGGTTAAGTAGATCAACACTTATGTTTTTTTGGCTACTACTGATTATCTAGCAAGAACCTTTCTGATGGCATTTGTTTGTGACAGTTGCTTCAGCATAACCACTGCCTTTAGCAACAATCCCATGAAGCTGCACGGGAATCCTTCCTTCACACTAATGCCAGTAGGGGAAGGTGCTGGAAAATCACACCTTTAGTCATGAGGTGCAGCCTGCCCCCTACTGGCAATAGTGTGGGCAAAGGACTCCTCTCAAGCTTTGCAGGATCATTGATTTTCAGTAAAACATTTTTAATGAATTTGTACAGATTTTGGTTCTGAGCCTGGAAGATTTTCTCTCTTCCATAGTTCAACTAGTGGCCATGTATTTTCTACTTGTGAGACGTTCCTGGGGGGTGGGGGGGTGGATACGACACCAGGATCCGTAGGTGATGTTGATGATGATGGGAGAAGGGGAGAGGTTTTTAGGAAAGGATCATAAGTCCTGAAACCCATTCCTCAAATGACCAATTGTTCATTAAAGATATTCCAAAAGGTTGTCTTTTTAGAGCATGTGAATAATATGATATCGAATTACCCTCTAACCATAACAGTGGAAAATGAAGATGCAAAAAGAAAAATATATTGTATTTATTTATTTGGTATATTGACCTACATATATTTAAGGCATCCATTCTTTGATTTCCAGTCCTCAAAATACATTCTGTCCGAACGCAAGCAAAATAGATCTTCTGTGTGTTCCTAATGAACGTGGTCACGTTCTCAACATTAAAAGTCTTTTAGGGGGCTATGAACCTTGGGATACAACTAGAATTCACACTTTTTGTAATGCCCCCAAATCAGGCAACCTTCAAAATGCTATTTTTAACTAATGTGGCAATTGCGCCATCTGTCTCCATCTATCAAGAAGGCAAGCCTGATCATGCTGGCCACTGTATTGATCCCTTATTTGAACTAACGGGCTCAGACCATCAGATTTCAGTCAAAGAAAGGCACAAGCCACAGATCACTTTAAATAAGGACAAGTCATCCTTTCATAAACGGAATGGAATTTCAACCTTACCTAGCCTGATTCTCGGTTTCAAAAAGCAGCTAGGTTTTAGTTATGATTGCTTCAAATGTTTTGCTTTTTTTTTGTATTTAAGGAATGAAAGCACTAAGAAAACAGAACCCTTATATTTGAATTAGACCACTAAATCATGCCAAACTACAGAAAACCCACAGAATACCCTAAGTGCCAATATTTAGACATTTTTTAGTAGGATTAATTCTCTTTGGTACATTTTCATCTTTTCTCTGTGAAGGCTGCAATGCCATCCATCTGCCTCTGTGCATCTAATCACACACTGCTAGTATTTAGCATTTTAGCTCTCCAGCATTGTGAAGTGCACTGCTCTGCAGTTGTGGGTCATAATCCCCAGATTAATCACTTTCTAAATTTTTGAACAGTACCCTTGTGTCACAGTGACTGAACAATGGTTAAGGAGAGTTGATATGATTATTTTTTATTATTACTTCCAGCTATATAGTGCCATAGATCCTGCTGAGCTACTGCACACAGGGTGATATCACTGTGCAATAAAGCATTCTACTGTATTAAAACATTCCTTGGAATTCAAGGTTTGGCGCAGTTGCTGATTCTGCTGGAGCCCGTTGAATCAGTTAGTCTTAATCTCTTTCTTCTGCTTTCCTTGCAGAGTACTGATGACATCCTGGTGGCTTCCGCTGAATGTCCCAGTGACGATGATGAAGATATTGATCCGTGTGAGCCGAGCTCAGGTGGGTTAGGTTAGTCAACCTTTTTATTACTTTTTTCTTTTTTTCCCCTTTTATATACATGTTTGTTTGCTGTAATTAGCTATTTCCATGTGATGCCTTTCTCTTGAGGTAATATAACAATCTTGATTCCAGCATTTGTCCTGTGCTCAAAAGATTTTATTCTATTCGGTATCTATAATAAATCTATTTATTTATGTAGTTATTTACATTTATGTATACTGTTGCTTCCAAACAGTAGCTCCCAGTGTCTAACAGATTGTTGATAAACATTTGAGTCAGTATTTGAAAGGAAATTTGATTTGTATGTTTTATTTATAATATAATTTTTTACTGTAAACCGCTTGTATGTTTTATTATTTGCAACTGTTTATTATTAGTTTAGTTTATTATGTTTGCTATCCCACCCTTTTCCGTCAAATACCAATGTGGTTTACAAATTTACAAATGAGAAAAGCAGAAGTTAAGCAGAAGGCCTAAAGTGAAGCACATGATATAAGATAATCAACAATGCATCAGCCCAGTTGCTCCATTAAAAGCTACTTCAAAGAAGTGGTTCTTCAGTATATCAAATTTAATAAACCGTAGATCATAACGATCCTGATAATGGCAGCTGTTATTGAGATAGTTCCCCTACTCGGCACTCTCCATGGCTTTTCAACAGCACTAGATGGATAGTGTCCTTGAAAATCCTTACAGAATGCCTCACCCCTGTCCGCATAGTGCCAGGGAGGTGTGTGGGTAAAGCATGAGTGGAATGATATGGAAAGTGGAGATATTTAGCCCATTGAGGTGATGGCAAGTGCACCCCTGCTAAGTGCAACATCTCTGGGGAACCTGTGCCAAAAATGCCCATGTTGTGGTCTGCATACTCCAGTTCAGAACCAACCAGTCTCCACTATAACTCGCGCTACTTGGGTAGCAAGGGATTTTTAACATAGACACATTTTTAGTACATGGTACTTTTTACCATGCTGCACATGGTGCCTGCTGAACTCTACGCTACCCGGTAGTGTACTTTACCATGTGCCCTTTAACATTACGCTCTGAGACATTTTGCTGAGAAATCCATCTAGCTACAAGCCCACCGGTCTCCAGGATAGAAGATTTTTGTTAGAATAATTCACGGTTAATGAGCTCAACAGTTTACTTAATTTAATTTATAAACTTGTAACCACATTTTCAGTCATTATACACTGCATTCAAAGTGGCTAACAAATATTCTCCTAATCCTACCCCATTCACCAAAACAGAGAAAGTAACAGGTAAAGCCTATCATTAAAGCAATGTATTATAAACACATAGCAACAGACTGTCCATAAAATAGTCTATGAAAAAGCCATGTTTTCAAGAGCTTTGTAAACAATCCATCTTTATTTATTTCATTTCACTTCTATACTGCATTTCGTATAAGCACATCTGGTGAATAACATAAAACAGAAAATAATCCGAGTTCACATAAAAATTTAAAATGTAACTAACTCTACAGTAAAACAACCTCCCTTCTTATCAAAGTTCCCCCAAAAGCCTCAACAAATAAATATGTTTTCAAATTAACCTTTAAAGTCTTAAAATCAGTTTTCATATGAAATCATTCAGGGAGGGCATTCTGAAGGACTGGGGCTTGCACCAAAAATTACCTAGAACAATGACAAGTGTTCCTAACCTCCCATAACCCCAGGACAGCCGGCAGCCCCATACCCTCTGATCTAAGAGTGCTACCAGACACATAATAAGATAACATTAAGGCACATTTTAGAAAGACTGTGTAGGTGAAATCTAGGACAACCAAGTCAAAATATCAGAAAATCAGTGGGAGGCACAATAGACAAGGTAGGAACATGTGAGGGCCTTGTAAAATTGGTTATTCCTCAGCTTGAAAGATACATATGTCCGTGAGATAAAAGGGAAAATGGGGATATGCAGAGTGATAAGTTTGGTACATGCAGGTTGTCATCCAATTTTAGAAACCTGCGTGTGTCATATGTGGACATCTGCCATTCTGTGAACAAAGACATGTCAGTGGCCCTTTTTCAAAATGCAGCCGTCTATCATCACATACATGTCCCAACCTGCCATCTTGAAAACACATGCGTGCAATACTGCTGGAGCTAGGACAAATGCCTTTTTTGCTTACTGCTATGATTTTTTGAAGAAGCAGAAAATATCGGGGGTGAAGGGACATTCCTCACTTCCTCTTACAGTTGTTGGATTTCTGAAGCAAGCACTATTCATGCCCTAGTGTAGGTGTAGCCATGGATGTCTCCTATTGCGACTTGATACATGTGGCACTGGTCTAAAATCAGAGGCACACGTGTATCTTTTTCTTCGAATGACAGGCACGCCTCCAGCATACCCTTGTGCGACTTTGATGTGTAAATTCAGAGTTGCTTTGATTGACTTTAGGGACATCCATGTGATTTCCATGTCTGAATGGACATTTTTCAAATGTGGAAACCACGAATAAGGCTTCTAAAATTACCCTCAGTCTCTGAGTAAGTGGGGGCCATACCATCTAAGAACTTAAAAACCAAGGTCAAAATGTTATACCTCACTCTATATAATACAGGCAACCAGTGCATTTTTTCAAAACTGGAGACATGGTTATATCTATGCAACCCCCTTCACCAATTTTGCGGCTGTATTCTGTATCAATTGTAACTGTGCTAAATCCTTAACTGAAATACCCAATAATAGAAAGCTACAAAATCCAAACAAGGCAAAATTAATGCCCTCATCACCTGCACTCAAGATCCTTCAGAAAGATATGGCCACAAGGCTCAAATCATTCATAAAATGATTTAAAAAATCCTTGCTCCTTAATGTTTTTTAGTTCATCTGATAGGTTATTCCAAAGACTTGGCATTGCCCCTGAAAACAACTTGACTGCATCCTCATTGATCTAAGGGGCACGTTTACTAAAGCACGCTACTTGGGTAGCACTGGGGTAGCACATGTTTTTGGCACCATGCTACCTGAGCAACATGCATCTGTGGGGCACGTGGGAGGGAAGTGAGCATTTCCCCTTGAAAGCCCATGCTGTGGACATATGGCGGAGAGCAACTACCACCACCACAATGGGTGGTAATAGTTACTCTTTGTGGCGATGTAAATACTATGTGCTGTGCTAAATTTAATGGGTTGATTGTCTCTACCCCCTGCATCTAGCGCAGCGTCTCAAACTAGTAAACTGGCCTAAACCCACGTCACTAGGATGGGGTTTAGTACACATGCCCCTAAAATCTCTTGCTAGGGGTAGTACTAAATTTAATGATCCTCTAGGTCAAAGTGATCTCCTTGATATATAAACCTCAATCTTGTCACTTAAGTAATTACGTCCAAAACCATGAATGACTATAACCTTGTACCTCACTTTGACTTCTACATGCAACCAGTTCAGTGTAGCTAATACTGCTGTCGCACTTTTCCATTTTTTAGTAAAAGTGATCAATTTTTGCTACTAGAGTTTGGATTTGTTGCAACCTTTTAATGACATATGGGCATATGCCATTCTGGGTAAGAACCAAGATCCATCAAGCCCAATATCCTGTTCCCAACAGTGGCCAATCCAGGTCGCAAGTACATGCCATGTTTCCAAAAGGTAGACAGATTCCATGCTGCCTATCCCAGGGGTAGCGATGGATTTCCCCAGTCCACTTTAGTAATAGTTTATGGACTTTTCTTCCAGGAACTTGTCCAAACTTCTTTTAAACCCAGCTATACTAACAGAATTTACTGTACTACATCCTCCGGCAACAAATTCCAGAGTTTGATTATGTGTTGACTGAAAAAATAGTTTTTGCAATTAGTCTTAAATGTGTTACATTGTAGCTTCATTGTGTGTTCCCTAGTCTTTCTACTTCTGGAAGGAGTAAACACCCAATTCTACTCCAGTCATTATTTTCTAGACCTCTATCATATCTACCCTCAGCCATCTCTTTTGCAGGCTGAAGAACTCTGAGCTTTTAAGCCTTTCCTCACAGGGATACCATTCCATCCCCTTTATCATTTTGGTCACTCTTCGCTGTACCTTTTCTAATTCCTCTATATCGTTCTTAAGATATGGTGATCAGAATTGCACACAGTATTCAAGATGTGGTCATACCATCGAGCGATACAGAGGCATCATACTATGCTTGGTTTTATTCTCCATTCCTTTTCTTATGATTCCTAGCATTCTGTTTGCTTTCTTGGCTGCCACTGCACACTTGGCAGAGGGTTTCAAGATATTATCCAAAATGACACCTAGATCCTTTTCCTGGTTGGTGATTCCTAATATGGGATCTTGTATCATGCAACTGTAGCTTGGGCTGCTTGTTCCTAAGTGCATAACTACGCACTTCTCTAAATTAAATCTTATCTGAAAATTGGACGCCCAGTCTCCCAGTTTCTCAAGGTCCTCTTGCAATTTTTCACAGTCATCTTGCAATTTAACAACTTTGAATAATTTTGCGTCATCTTCAAATTTAATCACCTCATTCATTCCTTTTTACAGAAATGAGGTATTCTCTGACAGTACCAAGGCCTTGTAGTACATGAACAAAGAAGGGGGCACTCACAGTGAGACAGTTGCAGGAGAAGTGGCAGTGTAGTGCAGTTTGGCAGAGGTTCACTTCATGGCTCTGTCTGCAGCCCACATTGCAAACACAAAAAATGTTCAAGAGGACCTCTTGAGTCAAAATTGTCTTGACTCCAGGGAGTGGAAGCTCAGTCCAAGGGATTCAACCTCAAAGTGAGGCAACAGAGGCCCTCTAGTGTTTGACCTTATGGTGACCCAGATGAATGCCAAGACAGAACATTTCTTCAGCTTCAAGAGGGACTCTTGGGCAGCCAAGTTGGATGCTGTGATTCAGCTTTTGACCCTGAGAGAATCTTGTACATATTTTCACAGTGGCCGGTAGTCAGCTGAGTGCTGCTCAGGATCTGTGTCCATCCATGTCTGATCATCTTGGTGGCTGTGGAATGGCTGTGCAAGCTATGGTATTCAGATTTTCTGGGGCTCCCAGCAGGGTCCCCACTCTAGCTTCTGCAGGGATATGGCCTTCTGTGGCAGGGACTATTTTCAAAGAATATGCTGAGCCCTTCTTGCTTATGTTCTGGCCCTGAGAGGTGTAGGCTAGTGTGCAAGAGTTATTCCATGGCTATACTGGATGCCATCCTTAAGGCTCGCAGGATCTCCACATCGTTAGCCTATGACAGGGTCTGGAGGATTTTCGAGTCCTGGTCCCATTACTACACTTTGGAGTTACACAAGGCTGATGTGGCTTCTATCCTGGCTTTCTTGCAGGCTAGGCTGGATCAAGGTATAGCTCTTAATTCTCTCAAGGGTCAGGTAGCAGTTATTGCTTGCTAGCAAGGTACAGCACAAGGTTTCTCATTAGCAGCTCATCTGGATATATCATGGATTCGTAAGGAAGTGAAGCAGATTTGGCCCCTTCGGCACCAGGTGGTTACTGTCTTGGTATCTGGCATTGGTTCTGAAGGCCGTAATAAACCCCCTCTTTAAACCTTTATAGCAGGCCACCTTTAAGGATCTGATCCTTAAGGCGGAATCTTTGGTGGCCACAGCTTCTGCTATGTGTCGGTAGGCTCTCTCTCACTTCAGACTGTGCTACCCTTCCTGCCCAAAGTTGTATCTGCCTTTTACTGGAATCAGGCAGTCTGTTTACCAGATTTTTCTAGGAAGGCTCTGAAGCAGAATGCCTCCCTTTAAGTGTTGGTTTTGCATTACCTGTAGGCCAAAAATTCATTTTGGTTTCAGATCATCCTCTTTGGGGCTCTGCAAAAGGATCAGCTGGCAGCACAGTCCTCTATTGCCTATTGGATTAAGGAAGCAATTAGGCCAAACAGGCTTCAAGATAAAGGCATGACCCAGAAGGTCTTAGGGCTCATTCTATTACAGCTTAAGCATCTTCTGGACAGTGACTCCAGAGGATATCTGCAAGGTGGCAACAAAGTTGTTGTGAAATACATTTGTTAAGCATTATACCTTTGAGTTGAGCACAGCTATAGATTGTGCCTTTGGGAAGACAGTCCTTACTGAAGCACAGTATTCCTCCTACCCTGGGTCCTGTGCTTGTTGACTAGATAGCTTACAAGAAGTTCATTGTTTCCTTTAGTTTCTGTTACAATAGCTAAATTGTTGTTTTATTGTGTTTGTCAACCCTTAGGTTTATGTAAACCGCTTTGTTATGCTTGCTGAAAAGCAGTATATTAAGGTTTAATAAACCCACTAACAAAGAAATAAACAAACAAAACAAACTTATACAGGTGATGATGTCACTGAACCTTGTCTTGCTCTCTCTCCATCTGCTGGTTGGCGTGCATAACCCTCTCATCTGGACTGCTCTAGCAGGAATCAAGGAAAGGAAAATAAGAACTATGGAAAATCTCTCCCTACAAAAATACTCCCATAGTAACAGGTACATAAATAAAAGATTAAATTAAATTTCAAACTTGTGAGAAGAAGCACTAGTCATCAAGGTTTCTACCACAGCTACCGAGTATTTGTGCATCTTTCCTAGACTGCCAGTCACAAAATAAATTGAGGAGGTAGACTAGTAAATGTGTAGAGTTGCATTTTCTGTCTGTCAAAAGAAACAATTGCAGCACAGTTAAAAAAAAAAAAAAAAAGAAAGCGACATGCTTTTTAAATATGCCACATGCCACCCTGTAAATGAAGAATTTAAATAATCCTATTTTGCCAGCATTGCAGAATCCTTTGTGCTGCAGTTCCTTCCTGTTTTCTGAAAGCATACCTGCAAGAGAAGTGGTTTTCTGTCCTTAAAAATTATTTTCTCTTCATATAAATTCAAAACACTACAGGAGCCACCGATGTATTTTTCTGTCCTTGGCATTAATGAACAGGCAGCACGTTTGCGAGTCAAACCTTTTTTTCAACAAATTTAGCATTATTTTCAAATACAGCAAGATATTATAATAACTTTCAAATGCATTAAGACATGGCAGCACCAAGGGTTTAATATGATTAGTTCTCTAGAAATGAGAAGAGTTTTGTAGACAGTGTAGAAAATGAGAATTCAAAATCAATGTAATCTAATCTAGCCTATGAGAAAATCAAAAAGACTGATCAAAGCTTTGAGATGAGAAAAAAATTCAATAAGCGTATCATGCCAGTTTTCAGAAAGGATCATTGCAAAGCATCAGAACTGGCAATTCCTGTCAGGAGAATGATATACTGCATGTTTCTCACTCCTCCGTTTTATGTTCCTTCTCAGCCTATTACTACTTTCTGAACCTCACTACTTTATTAAAGGCGGCTTCTTTTTCTTGGAACTTTTAAACTCTTGCTAGCTTCAAATGGAGGGGCCTGGAGGCCACCTTCTCCCGACAGAAAATAAAATCTCTTTCCTGCTTGAAAGAATGCAGAAATCACTCCTAGCTTCAGTGAATTATGAACACAATGCATAATATTTTCAGTCAGAGAGGTAAGTGTTGCCTGAGGACAGTGCTTCGTCTTTGCTAGATTCACAGAAATGCATGCACATGTATTGGGGCACACGCTAGCTCACACATAAATAAAATATTGAATTGGCTCAGGTTTAAAACCTGTAAGTAGTAGCAGCATCCATCAAGGCTCCGGTCTGAGCTACTGACCACCTCTGCATCTTTCCTAAACATTCATAATTCTGTAACCGGGGATGGAGTTGACACCAGCCCCTGTACCCCACAACACAGAGATAGCGCAGATTCACACTGAAGGAATGGCCATGGTTTTACTTAAATATTGTGACCGAGGAATCTAAATGGATTCTCAAAGCTTGCTTATCCTAAATGTCCCTTTTGCCCTGTGCCGTTCCGTAAGGAATATACTGTCTATGAGTGCTAAACCGTTGCTTTACAGAGCTAAAGGCCAACGAGCAGTGGTGTAAATTCTTCCCAAGTGGCCGCTGCAGTGCAGGGGTCTCACTTGCAACTGTTCCCATATTTTTTGAAGTGGACTTCTCCTCTCTGGAAGGCCCTGTAAAAATTGTTATTTGGGGCCCTTAATTTGAAATTCTGCCACTAACACCAAGTGTAGCAAGGCTACAGCAGCAGCAGTTCATTCCAAGAATGGCCACAATTGTTCTTGGGCAAGACAGTTGGAACCAAGTAATAAGTTCTTGTCTTACTGAGCACAAACCTGGTCTGTATATCTGGACCAGTTCCAAGCCCACACTTTCCAAACAACTTTATTCAGGCAAGAGCACGAGCCATAACCCAACAATAAGCATTCTTCAGTCTCCTCTGGGACCCAGGATATCAACGCTTGACCCAGTACAAGCATTGCAGAACGTGTGTCTTTTGGGGAAACTGCTAGGTACGTATGACCTAGATTGGCCACTGTTGGAAACAGGATACTGGGCTTGATGGACCTTGGTCTCAGCCAGTATGGCACATCTTATGTTCTTATGTTCCTCCCCCATATTTCTCACTCAGGCTTGGACACCCCATATTTCCCAGAGGGCATTAAAGATAAATCCGATCACCAGGCAAGAACATAGGGCTTGCTGATTTAACAAAGCAAAACAATGGATAGAATTACATATCACTATCAGTCTTGGGTACACAACCAAGTTATGCTAAGAGATTGCTATACTAACTAGATGAAAGGCTAGAAATAGGGAGGGTGAGTGTGGGAAGCAGCTGCCTGTACCAGTTCAGAGGAGACAAGGCTGCTTTCCATTTTAAATCTTCTGCCATTCCACCAAAGGGCCCCAACATTATTACCTATGGCCCAGCCAATCCATGGGAATGTTCAGCCACGTTGAGCTACCTGGTCAAAAAATGTTCCTCTGGCCTGCTGAGACATACTCAGAAATGGCCCAAGCTGAAAGAGGGCCAGGCTGGAATCTTGCACTCTAAGTTTTCGTTCACAAGTACATGGGGATTTTCTCTCTCTTTTATTTAAAAAAAAACAAACAAAAAACCCTAGGGCCCGATATTCGAAAAAAGCTGAGCTCCTAAATTCTGCTCCTAAATTGTTGCCCTATTTTCAGTCACACTTAGGAGCCTAACTTTTCGGCTGAAAATTCAAGCTGATTTAGGAACTTAGCCGGGGATAATCAAAGGTATTTATGCAGTTTGTAGACCTGCAAACCACGTAAATGTGTAAATGCTGTTCACTGGGATAGTCAGTAGGATTAAACCGGTTAGCACTGCTGAATATCCCCGGCTTGGGCTGCTCAATGCCCCAGTACTGTAGCATTGGGGCATTCCAGGGGCGGCACTGTGGGGTAACCCTAACTGGCTAAATTTATGGCAGAATGGCTGTCTTAACTTTAGCTGGTTGTGTAATCTGGCTAATGGCTGAATATCGCAACTGA